>OY757010.1:142410674-145185674 GCA_963580285.1 Lucinisca nassula | reverse complement strand
TCAAAGGATCACCAACCTTATTTTCAAAAATACTTCCAATCTCATCACCTTTCCTAGTTACTTCCGTTTGACAAAAACTAACTTGGTGTGCTGCGCCACGTGGTGTGCTATTATTTTTACCGCGTCCGCGAAAAGACCCTCTAAAATTACCACGACCACGTGTATAACCACGACCTACATTCTGCGTATTCTCATTCTTTACCTGAGAACCTTGAGTCTCTACGCGCGTGTTAAAATTTTCCTTAACACCGCTATCCCCAACTCCAGTTGCTCCTACCTCTGCGCTATACAATTGTTTCCTGTCGGGGTTCTTAAAACATTTAATTGTTAAATGCCCCTTACCGCATATGCTACACTTGATATCCGGTCTACCACTCGGTTTGTTCGAGTCAACTTTGTCCTGTTTACCCTGCGCTGCGCCTCTATTATCGCGTTGCCCCTTATTAATGCAACTATATACGCCCCCGCGCGCTTCTGCAAACAAATCTGCCTCCCTAGCCATTTCATCTAAATTACCAAACTGTTTTGGCTTCAGATGTACATACAGTTCTCTATTACATGACTCCAGGAACTGATCCCTTGCCATGAAATCACAGACAGCCGGAAAAGATTTTTCTATCTTTGCCATATTAAGCCATTTTTCTAAATAACTTCTCAGTCTACTACTGAACTGTATGAACGTTTCTGATTTCTCGGGCCTACTATAACGAAACTGTTTCCTAAATCCGCGCTCCGTCATGTCAAAATTCTTTAATAAAGCGTCCTTTAACTTTTCATAATCCGCCGCATCCTCATTTGACAACCGGTCATATACATCAAGTGCGCGCCCTTTGAGCAATGCACTTAAATACGCGGCCCAAACACTCTTATCCCATTTATTAGCCGTAGCATATTTCTCAAACCTAGACAAATAACTATCCATTTTATCTTTACCCTCTTCAAAATAAGGTAACTTAGGATCCCGGGCATGCGCCACCTTCTCAGCTTTTTGCTTTTCAAATTCTAGCTCGAGCTTCGCTCTCTGCATTTCTAACTGATTCCTTAATTCTTGGTGCTGTAGCTCAAACCCATGTTTTATTTTTTCTAAATGGGCCTCACTAATCTCTTTTGCCTCCCTTTCAGTCTTGATGCGTGCTATTTCAAGTTCCTTATTAACATTCAACATAGCTAGTTCATGTGCCCTTTCCTTTTCCTTTTCCTCTAACTTAGCTAGTTCATGTACCCTTTCCTTTTCTTTTTCAGCCCTTTCCTTTTCCTTTTCCTCAGACCTTAACCTTTCTAAATCCCTTTGCTCTTGCCTTTCTGCCCGCTCAATATCTTGCTGCTCCTTAACAAAACCTTGTAACTCCTTCCCCTCATAACCTAAGTCCTTTCCCATTTGCATTAAACGCTCCATTATTGATAACGTAAATCTCACGTTACTATCAAAACCACTATAAACTGATCAGTTATGATCAGTGATGATTGAATGGGCTTAACTAAAACGTTAAGATATGTGTTATACGCGTTAATCTAACTAAAACGTTAGTTATTAAAGCACACGCGATTTGAAATGTCAAATGCTTTCAGCACAGTATGACGTTGCGTACTGGTAGTCTAATATGACGTCATAAACTGACGACGTTTACAGTAAAATGCTACAATCCGAAGTTTTATCACATTACAAAACTCCGATCATAACAAGTCACCATTAATGTTTCTATTACGTCATACCTAACCTCAAGCCACAGCGTAAATATTAACGCTACCGTTATGTCAACGTCAGTAAATTGTTAACGTCACTACGTCAGAACCATGTGTGGGTAAGATCAATTAGTAGCTCCAATTTAACTTAGTAGAATGTCAGGTAACACAATTAAGTGGGGTCTACTTAAATTTTTCGTTACCAAGAAAAAGTGGGGTTTGCCTTGCCTTCCTGCTCAGAAATTATCGACTTGTCAGTATCCATTCAGTTGAATACATGGGTTTCGCACTTCATCAACGCAGGAAGGAAGATTCAAGTTAATTTCTAAATGTGGCTGTCAATACATTTTTTTTTTTTTTTTTTTTAAATTGATGATTCAGAGTATCAATGTGCTGTTCCACAGCCGGGAACACCAGCCAGAGATCAAATCCTCACTTCACTGACACCAAATGTTACATGTGGGTTTACGGCGTCCCGCAAACCCCCATGCTGACAAGACAACCGAGCGTGATCTCTGACAGGTGTACGGGCAGCTGTGGGGTAAGGCACAAGAAAGATGTTAAATGAATGATATGAATTATTTACAGTATCTACATACAACACTTACTAACACAAAACATCACAATTTGTTGCTTCTGTAGCCAACTCACGACGTCCGCTCCGAAGGCAAAACACTGTTCTGTGCTCGGAACGGGTGACGTGAATACCTACAGAAGCAAACAACAAAAACAACAACAAAACAAAAAAAAGAAACAACACAAGACGCGACTGGCCAGTTTATAACTTGGGGTGAATCCCCCACTCGCGTGACACTTCCTCTCGCGAACTAGTAAAACTAGTCTATCAACATAGTTGATTATCCTAGGATTAGAGATCACGTTTGCTGATCAAACGTTTAGTGATCGTCCAAATAAGGTAAGTTGACCTCTTCCCTGATCACATTTGTTTACAACGAACAATGATTTAGAAGAATCTGCTTCTATCCTGGTAGGCGCTGATTACGGCGGTCTGTCCGCCCTTGCTGGACCCTAACGCCTAGCGTCGTACCAGTACCTGCTGCTATGAAGCAGGGAGCAGCAGGTCACACATTGTTATGCCTGCAAATTACGATAACGGGACTAGAAACGAGTCACAAAACATACATGCTATATCATGATCCCCCTCCCGGAGAAGTAAGAATATGTTCATGCATACACCGCTATTGCGCATGCGCCGACCAGACATACAGGCTGATTAGTGCATGCGACAAATAACCGTACAGCAGAACTCAACTCGACTGTGCATCAAATTATCGGCACCCAGCGCTTGACACAATAATACTCAAAGTTCATGTTTCCTTACTGAGCACTACAGAAATCAATTAATGCTCACTACTACTGAGCATAATACTCATCAAATTTGTGCTCACTATATTATCACAAGTAAGAGGCAATTGAACAGACCACGCCTTTGCGCTACCTGGTCAGCCGCCAATTACAGGAAACATAACAATCTCTATTTCATATCCTTCTCCGCAACACGGCTCACAAATATAGCTATTCACAAATTCAATACATTAATAACAGATAGAAACTACAACAGAAGATTTTCATCTATAATCCACACATTTGTTAGTGTCTCATATGGGCCAACACTGTTTGCCGTAAATTCTCTCTATTTGGTAGGCACCCCGTCACAACCGTCCTCGCGACGCCGATGACGCAGCTGACGTCATCCCCGCCGCTCAGGCCGTTATGACGTGTGGCGACCAAATACTCCCACTTATCATCATCACGTTCTTTATATGTACATACATGCACAAACTGAGTTATCAGACAAAAACGGCATCATTACAAAATGAACTCGTAATTCTTCTTGAACAAAATTATTTCTAATCAACGTGAACATGCTTGTAAAATAAAATTCATTACGGTTCATCATCACGGATAACCCAACAGGCTCTTGTATGAGTTTGCCCTGATGATGAAGATGTGGTTAAACCCGTCTTAAGTTTACGTCCCCTCTACACCTAATATCATATTGGGACGGAACCACGGTTTTCTAACCACAGCTAGTCAAAAGTCATGGATCAAACAAGTGACCCGGCGTTTATTAATTACATTCTACAAAAGGGGTCTAAAAGCCTAAATGAATCTAGAATGAGCGGGTGTCCAAACTTTACGTCTCACCAACATCTAGGGTCAGCATGAGACAGGACCTCACTTAGAAAGACTCATTCTACTACTGGAGAAGCCTGGGATCGATCCTGCGACGTCTAGCTGGCAAAGCTAGTAGCCTAATCACTACAGGCCTCAATAGTGAATTCAGAATAGGCTTCAGAAAGTTGGGGTATACTAGAAGTAAACCCCTCCAAAACCTACAAGCATGTTCATACAAAAATAATACTAAACATAGATTAAACATACCTTTCAATATACTTTCTATTTCCCCGTCACAATGTTCACTCTTTACAACTTGACCTGCTGCTAAAGTGTCCGCTTTTTTTCAGGGTTTATATATCTATGAATACTACCGGAAAATCATGCCTACTCGTATTACCTTGCTTTGTTCGTGGGGAAGTGGAGATACCGGCCACAAACAAAGCCAGATAGCAAAATCGAGTAGATAATGGATTTGCGTTCAAATAGTATATTTCCCATAGGAAAAATTGATGAAACGACCCTATAATCAATGACATGACTCCTGTCAAAACGAACACCCACACAACACGTGACGGGAATAAAAATCATATATGGCACAATTTGGCGGTTGGCGATTTTTAGGCAAATTCTATAGGACTCGGCCTTTTAGCGGCCCCCTGTATTGTAAAAACAGCTCTCTATAAACCACTCATGCATACATCGTATGATATGTGCATGACTTGTTCATGGAGCCGCATAGCTTGCGTACCATATTTCACCCAAAATATTTCACTCACACCGCCCTACCATATATCTACTAAAATAATTTAGATGTGCATAAGCACCAGAGAGGTTTGTTTGATTAGTGGGCGTTTCTTTTTAGTTTTGTGTGAATTTGTAGATTTTTAAAAATTGTAGAATCAGTTAGGAATTTCCAACTAAACGGTAAAGGCGTAAAATAATAGTTAAAATTGATGCTTGGAGTTTACCAGCAGAATATTGTTGAAATTATATGACTGAAATTATTGGGAATTTTAATGTTTATGTAATTTGGATATAACCAGTTACTATCGTATACTGAAAGAACATTTTGTTATTTGATTGAGTTTTTGATGGACATTATTAAAACTGGAAAATAGAACTTTATTCTGTCTCCTGTGTTTTGGACTAATTCCCAACATTTAGAAGAACATTTAAGAACTGGATTTACCAGCCCTTAATAGCTTGGTGTGAGAAATCCGGAGTAGCATCTTTTAAGCTTGCTACGCGATCTCGTGAAAATCATGGATTATAAAAGGAGACAGAAAGTGAACTTTGTAAATTTCTACGGTGGCTTAGGTAGGCCATACTGGCTGCCTTATGGACAGTTGCGACAGCCTCCAGTACTGGTGATCCATGTTCCAGTAACAACACGAACGCCGTTCAGGGATCAACAGCCGACTTTCAACAGGGCTGATCAGGAACACTTCGTGAAAACAAAAAGTAAGTCAACGAGAACTAGGGACTTCAAACGTAGACAAACATTTCTCGAAAATAAAAGAATATGTTCGGGACTGCCTTTCTTTGAACTTGACAATCTAGAACTTCAGCAAGAAAGTAACACGGTGTTTCAGGAAAGGCAGTCTTATTCAAAATCTAAACCAGCGGAGAGGAAAGCGGTATGTTCTTTACTACCGGGTACCGACTTGCCAGATAAGCAATTTTGTAAAGTTTTCTCTAGACTAGACGACCATCATACAGTGGTAAACAATGCACTAGTTCGCAGTCTAGAACTATCAGACACTCGCATTTCCGAGCTTCAACGCGAACTTGAAAAGGTGAATTCGGTGCAGTGTACTCTGCAACAACGACACTCGACAGAAATGGAACAAATGATGGAGACACTTAACTGCTACAAATTCGATGCCGAACTTTGTCGCCTGAAGAATGCAGACCTCGAGGAGAGGAACAGACAACTGAAGGAGAGTTTCAACTTGGTAAACTCTGCATGCGAGAAACTACATGACGATAAGTCTAAGTTATCGAATGCAGTGCGACAATGCTTCGAAAATCTACAAGCATACAAAGATGTGAACAATCAGACGAATAGTGAGGATTTGAACTGTGAGTGGTGTAGCATTGTTGAGGCATTTTACAGAGTGTGCTCGCCCGAATAAATTTATGAACAGTTTAGAAGAACATAAATTTAATATAAAGACTTGAGTAGGATGAAGTTAATGGTATTATTTTCAGGTTTTTTTTTCTATGTTGTTGAGTTAAAATGTTTTCATATTTACGTTCGTGATGATATCATTTTTTATTTTTGTCTTTTTTAGACCTCAGTTATATTTTAGAACATGTTTGCTAACACGTTTTACTTGACACATTAGAGTTTTATGGAGAATGTATAATAGAGTATTTAAGTTGTATGTTTTGATTTCAACGTAAATGTAGATGTACACCTATATGCAACTGAAAATATAATACCCTTGATATTTATTTAAGGCGAAAAACCTATGAAAAATGTTTTTTTTTTTTCATACTTCATGTGACATAAGTATGCATTTTTGACACCTTCATATGGACACAACATTGGAACGCACACTGCTGTCTCGATATTTACTTGGTCAAAATTTCTTGATTTCAATACAGCCGGAAATTAAAAAAGGAGGTGCTTTGTTCAAAATATTTTTATAAAGATATGTTTACTAGTCCGTAATTTGTTGTCCATCAAATAGTTTTAAATTTTCTCATTTCGATGTTAAAGCATAACTTTCGTTCTGGAATACAATTCTTTAAATATGTTCTATAAAAGGGCTATCCTTTGGAAGCAAGTAATACACCATGGAAGTGAAAAATATGGAGTGTACATTTTTTGTGGGCCAGACTAGCTAGTTTCGGCCAACTACCCTCGGATATTTTCAGAATTCCAAAATGGAATCAATGATCCTATGTAGCTTTTACCCCATCAAACTCCACTTTTATGTAGTAAACCTGGTATTTACGGGGGTTTACATTATTTTCATTATTTCTGCTTAAAAACATAGATTGTGGGTACTCGATAGACGCGGTCCAGTCGAGTCCCGGCAATTCATGCATTGGGCAGATATGGAAAATATATCATAAACTTTCTTATATACTCGTATGTCGTACATGCACAATGCATGCTTTTTAAACGATTAAAATAAACACATACTTCACTAAATATTTAAGAAATATATTCTAAAGGACGCACACAAAAAGAAAAAAATCTGCTTGTAGCACCAACCTTTCACATGTAGTTGTAAGCAACCCTAAACAAATGAAAATTTGTTGACTATAGTGCTACTGATGGAGGTACCCCATCTACCCGCTGAAACTACATGTAAAACTTTATTAATCAAAGTATGAAAAAACGTTGTTTTGTTTCTAAGTGCAGCTACGCGTACATGTCATGGCACACATGTAGTCAAATTTGGTATATTTTGGGTCGGTAAAAAATAAAAAAAAATGTTACAAATTATTATTATTATTATTATTATTATTATTGTCAAAAATTGTGAAGATGCTGCGGCTCAAAGTCGGATTGGGTTCACAAATCACATTTTATTTGGTTAAATGTAGACATATTATTCTCTCCGTATAGCTTGTTATAGGCGGATTTTAGCAGAAAGGTTATCCTGAAATTTATTCATGGTCACTAAAATCATCATCGAGGCAGGCCTATTTTAATCAGGAAGAGTTCGTTTTTGTATAACTTATTAGGCTACAGCAAGTGCATTGATTTTCGTTCAGATTCTGAAAATTTTAGAGCATATAGCATCGAAAAGTATCTTGTTTTTTCGTTCCGTAAATCAAAGGGTTTTACAAATATATCGAGCATAAGGGCACACTTTGAACACAATTTGCTTTTAAAAAAAAAGTACTGGGTAAGTCCTTTGTCAGATTAAGTTTACCCATTGCGGATCGGGTACGGTATGTTTCGCACTTTCCTAAAAGCGGTATTAGATATGTCATTGTTGTCATTCTGAATAAAACGCAAATTCACGGTAATGCGCTCGTATAATAGAGGACGTAGGTTCGTTCGGAAATGTTTTTTTTTTTTGTCTTTTTTAAATAATATTAAAGTCCCTGCTTCGAGCCTTGCTTGGCGTGTAGGTATTAATCAAGTTTTAATATAGGAAATGAAATGAGGAATCTGACCTGTGTAGAAAAGATTAAAACTGTCGTGTGCCCAGAGACAACCTGTTCTATGGCACAGACGAATTTAATGCTTATAGCTGGGTAGATTTCGTTGATGCACACTCGCTATCAAGAGTCGTGATAGCTGGAGTCGACTATAATTGTTGCGAGTAGCAACTGAGTATTTTTAATGATATTTTGTACATGTACATGTAGTTATTCCGCTGGGAATTTTCTGATATGTGTCTATGCGGTAAACATAGGACGTGCCAATAATAGAGCATATGCAGACTGGTAGGCCTACAGGTAATTTTAGGACAAGTTCGCTAGACGGAATAGCATTGATTGGGGTAACTGGCAGCTGTCCCTGCAAACCCGAGCCCAGCAGTCGCTCGTCGACATTGGCTATTGGCTTCGCAGGTCAGTTGTCCAAACATGCCAAAACTAAATTGCAGTGTTGTTCGTTAGCGGGACTGTGTCATTTAGAATTTCCACACGCACGAGTGAATTGGAATTTACTGTGGTGTGAAGACATCTACTGGACGGAACAATAATACCGGTAATTGAGAACTGGTACCGTAAGTCGGAGCCTCGAGGACGTCGTTTATTCGACATCTGCTCCGTCGGTCTAAGTTTTCCAAACCATACCAAAACGTAGTGCTGTTCGTCAGATAGATTGTAATGTAATTTAAAGATGTTGCAACATGTTTTATTGTAATGTATTGAAGATACATTCTGCATTTTTGTTTAAGGACATTGTTGCTAACTTGTTATTGCAATCTGAGTCTATAGTCATACAGGGCATTGTTGCATAAACTTGTGTTGGCAATCTGAGCCCGTCACGACATAGGACATTTGTTGCCAACATTAAGCAATCTGAGTCCGAAACAACTATGCAGGACAGGGCTGTTCAGACCTGGAAATAGGAACTGCAGCCTTGGTCCAAATCAAAGGGTACTAGTACTGTTGTCTGAAGTAGGGACGCCTACTATTGTAAACTGTATATAAACGTAACAAACAAAATAGGTTGTAGATCGTTATACTTTTTCAATGTAAATAATAATATGCAAGCATGATTTTGTCCGTAATTTCATTGCGAGGCAGCGCATCATGCACCCTGCATCAAGTTGCAATTGTATAGTGGCGTTGGGTAGGACTCGGATACATGTATGGTTGAGGATAACTGCCAAGCGCGTACGTATTGATAATCTAAGTCAGCATGCTTTCACTAGCATTTAATCGACATCGTTGTCATACTTGCGTCAGAATGAAGACATACAAACGTGTATTCTATAACATTCCCGCTATACCGACGATATCACCGCCATGTACCATTCGTACATACTTTTGCAAATTTATTAAATGTAGGCGATTGCATGTATGGTCAAGTAAAGGATGCTAGGATTTTTTGTTGTATGTTGATTTTGATTTGTACAAAATACCTTGTTGTATATACTGTTATTATCAAAAACATATACCAACGGAAAAAAAAATAACAAAGCTAACTTTGGAGGCCAAAGTTTTTCAGAATAAATCTGAATGCGTAATTTAGATTATCATGTTTGGTATCAAAATGTTCCTTATAAAAAGCAGATTATGAAATTGTCCTTTTTACCTTTAAAATATAAAATTTTAGTCAAAATTGTTCATTTTGTTCATTTTTGCATTTTTGAAACAAAGAAACAAGTCTCAACCTTTAGACTAATCGGACTAGCTTTTAGCATGTTTTGATGTATGATTAGTTAATCTTGGTTTCGCGTCCTGACGGATGCCGTGCATTGAATTGTAGAATACGCCGGTTAAGTTCTCACTTTGTTAAGCAAACACGTTTTTGAGACTGAGATGTTAATCTTGCTAAAAATGCCAGTTTGACAGCGGAAACCATTTTTGCTGTTTGTAGTTTTCACAGTTTATGTGAACTGAGCATCTAAGTTTAATGCGTAAAAGTTATTGGTTGATAAGAGTTTGTTTGTTTGATTAGTGGGCGTTTCTTTTTAGTTTTGTGTGAATTTGTAGATTTTTAAAAATTGTAGAATCAGTTAGGAATTTCCAACTAAACGGTAAAGGCGTAAAATAATAGTTAAAATTGATGCTTGGAGTTTACCAGCAGAATATTGTTGAAATTATATGACTGAAATTATTGGGAATTTTAATGTTTATGTAATTTGGATATAACCAGTTACTATCGTATACTGAAAGAACATTTTGTTATTTGATTGAGTTTTTGATGGACATTATTAAAACTGGAAAATAGAACTTTATTCTGTCTCCTGTGTTTTAAACTAATTCCCCACATTTAGATGAACAGTTAAGAACTGGATTTTACCAGCCCTTAATATATGGGCAAAACACGTTAACGTATTTGGCAGAGTTATGGCCATTCCCATTGAATGCTTTTCAGGCTCTTATTCCTTTACCTAATGTTTATATGGATAAAACTCCACAGATATATAAACGACTCAAATAAGCATGGTAGGTATGGTTACGCTAACATTCGACAGAATTAGGGCCGTTAACATTCCCTATTGAATGGTTTTTGGACTTTTATTCATTTACTTCATGGAATATTTGGATGAAAGCTCACAATTAAATAGACCACTAAAGGATTTAACTATCTCGTGTTATATATGCCGTTGCATTTTGAATATCTCGAAAACTATCACACTTAAACTAAACCTGATACTGTAAATTACGGAAAATGTACATTTTTCATCCGGTATGTTTCTAAACGCATAATTCTGCAGAATCACACATTTTTACATATTTTTCAAATTTTGGCAAGGTTAATAATACACGGTTTTGAAAACATATATATTTCAGAAAAAAAAAATCCTTTTGAAACTTCGAAACCTCGGACTTCATAGTATTGCCGGTATATAATCATCTGCAAACACTTTATAATTTAAATTGTAGAACCGCTTTTGAAAATTTGTAACCTGTTAAAGAAAGGCCTTATGTAAGTCACGATTGTCATGATTTTCTCATAGAATTTGTTATCTCGGTGCGTTTGGTGGTTGGATTTAAACAGGGGTGCTTGTAGGTTTGTTGGAATGAAACCGAAAATCATTGACCTTCTTTTAATCTTTAACTCGGTTATTATTATATTAAATAAACATTGATTGTGACCATTTACTCAGATGAACAAAAGGTATAACATTTAATGCACTGGCTACAGTTTTTACCGTTCGTATCAGATGGTACATTGTGCATGGGTTAAGTTACTATGATTGCTACGTCTACCTTGTAATGTACTTGCACTACCATTATGTCTATGCTCTAACTTTATGGTGAAATATCTGTGAAGTGAGTCTATAAATGTATAATCAAATTATGTAGTAGATTCTTATGGCTTTGAAAGCACAAAGTAATTTCAAATTTTTTCACTACACAGTTACGCTTTGGCCCTTGTGCCTCAATGATTTATTTATTGATTTGTGGTTAAACCTATAGCTCTGAGAACTTCTCACAACCAAACGACATCTATTTAAAACCAGGTACTATGTGTATTATGGGGCAGGGGGCGAATATACATTTACACTATCAAGCGTGAATGACTAAAGGTGATAAATTACACTTTATGAAGCGGATTATGTCCTGTTGGGCAATACGACTGTTCCGTACCTGTTTATTTATGTTGTTGTGTGTTACTTACTGTGTGTATCACTTGTGTCTTTTAATTTTAGATGTCCATTTGGCCTTTTTGTGGGAAAGTAACTGTCCTTATGGCCTTCCTTTGTTTCCATTATGGTCTGCTCGCTTCATGTTTGTGTTTCTTTCCCTTTGGTGTCTTTGATGGGTGGAGTAAGTTAATTGTATCGATTCCTGATCTTTGTTTTACTTCTACTGTAATAAGGTTGTTATGTAAACATCCTAAAATTCCCTCATTGTCATCGTATTGATTGCATTATTTTATCCAGGTCGATTGCATTCTTTGCACCACAAACAAGGAAATGAACCTGAAGGCAAGTGGAGCATGTAAAGCCTTACTAGATGCAGCTGGACCCACACTTATAGATGAATGTACAAATAAATACCAGAATAACTTGTCTGAAGGACTTATTGCGGATATCAAAGGAGGGAAACTTAATTGTCAGACTGTGTTTCTCACGGTACTTCCAGCATATAAACAAGGAGGTGAAGAGGTACATTTCACATTATTTGTAACTTTGTTTTGATAATGGGAAAATATGAATATAGGGCATAATCTAAATTGCCTTAGAGTTTTCCAAACAGTTTTTTAATCAGATGATCGAGTGTAATACCATATGTTGCAAGTTATCAAAGATGATGTTTCTGTGCATTTAATCGTCGCTGGAAGGATTAACTGGTATATAATGTTCCAACTTAACCTATCATTTTTGTCTCATTGCCCTTCGAAAGAGGCCCGCTTTTCCCTCCCATCACCCAGTAAAATACTTCTCAATGACCGTTCCAATGAGGTTCGTCTGTCGTGGTTTGTTTTTAGCTCACCTGGGCCGAAGGCTCCACGGGAGCTTATAGGATGGTAGTCCCTCCGTCGTCCGTCCACACTTTTGATCAGCTATATCTGTACAGCCTGCAGGCTGATCTCAATCATTTTTTATCTGTAGCATGCCTATGGTGGGCATTGATGACATTAGCTTTTTATCGAAATCGAATGAAAACTTTGGTTGCTATGGCAACCAAAAAGGTCCTGTAGACTTACAATCGGAAAATGCTAGTCATCACCGTAGCACCATCAGTTTTGATCGCATCTTTCTGAAACTTATACAGAATGGGAATGAAAGCTCGGATGAGTTCGAAAACTGGCAAGGTCGGCCGATTTATTATAGAGTTACATCCCCTTGATTGCTAAAAATGCCTAGTTTTGAGCTTGTCATCACCGTAGCCCCTTCAGTTTTGATCCTGAAACTTATATACAAGTAAGTCAGGGTTGAAAGCTAGGATAGGTTTGAAAACCAGCGATGTCTGTCAATTACGCTGAAAATGCCTTTTTTAGCTCACCTGAGCCTTTAGGCTCATAGGTGAGCTTATAGTATAGCCATGGTCCGTCGTCCGTCCGTCCGTCCGTCCGTCCGTCCGTCCGTCCGTCCGTCCACCATTTTCAAAGATCTTCTTCTCCTATACTGCAGGGCCAATCAAAGCCAAATTTCATATGGAGCCTCAGTGGGATGGGGGAACGAAAGTTTGTTCGCGGGGTCTGGATCACATGACCAAGATGGCCGCCATGCCCATATATGGTAAAAAGCCTTCAAAAATCTTCTTCTCCAGAACCATAAGGCCAATGGCCTTGAAACTTGGCATGTAGCATATGGTACTCGGGCCCATCATGGCTTGTACAAATGGTGACCCTGGGTTGACCTTGACCTATTTTACAGCAATGTCAAATATGCCAACTTAGGCTTTTGCATGGAGAAAAGTGAAAATAATGGATTTTTAGGAAACCATTGAAGACAGTGTCACCAAAATTTGTAGATCAGGAAAAGTAATTGAATACATGAAGATCTATGGGTTAGAAAGGTCAAGGTCATTCATTGACCTTAGACCAAGGTCATTCAGGTTCCAGATTTCAAACATTTTTTTCTCAGAAACTACCGAACCAATTGAAGTGAAATTTGATATGGAGCCTTTGTGAGTTGAACAAATGAAAAGTTGCTCATATGGTCTAGGTCACATGACCAAGATGGCGGCCACGCCTATATATGATAAAAAGCCTTCAAAATCCTTCTTCTCTAGAACTGTAAGGCCAATGGCCTTGAAACTTGGCATGTAGCATATGGTACACGGGCCCATCATGGCTTGTACAAATGGTGACCCTGGGTTGACCTTGACCTATTTTACAGCAATGTCAAATATGCCGACGTAGGCTTTTGCATGGAGAAAAGTGAAAATAATGGATTTTTAGGAAACCATTGAAGACAGTGTCACCAAAATTTGTAGATCAGGTAAAGTAATTGAATACATGAAGATCTATTGGTTAGAAAGGTCAAGGTCATTCATTGACCTTAGACCAAGGTCATTCAGGTTCCAGATTTCAAACATTTTTTTCTCAGAAACTACCAAACCAATTGAAGTGAAATTCGATATGGAGCCTTTGTGAGTTGAACAAATGAAAAGTTGCCAATATGGTCTAGGTCACATGACATAGATGGCGGCCACGCCTATATATGATAAAAAGCCTTCAAAATTCTTCTTCTCTAGAACTGTAAGGCCAATGGCCTTGAAACTTGGCATGTAGCATATGGTACTCGGGCCCATCATAGTTTGTACAAATGGTGACCCTTGGCTGACCTTGACCTATTGACCAGCAATTAAAGTTTGTTTGCGGGGTCTGGATCACATGACCAAGATGGCCACCATGCCCATATATGGTAATAAGCCTTCAAAAATCTTCTCCAGAACTGTAAGGCCAGTGGCCTTGAAATTCGGCATGTAGCATATGGTACTCAGGCCCATCAGAGCTTGTACAAATGGTGATTGTGGGTTGATCTTGACCTATTTTACAGCAAAGTCAAGTTTGCCGACTTAGGCTTTTGCATGGAGAAAAGTGAAAATAATGGATCTTTAGGAAACCATTGAAGTTAGTGTCACCAGAATTTGTAGATCAGGTAAAATAACTGAAAACATGAAGAGCTATGGGTTAGAAAGGTCAAGGTCATTCATTGACCATAGACCAAGGTCATTCAGGTTCTATATTTCAAACATTTTTTTCTCAGAAACTACCGGGCCAATTGAAGTGAAATTCAATATGGAGCCTTTGTGAGTTGAACAAATGAAAAATTGCCAATACCATCTAGATCACGTGACCAAGATGGCGGCCACGCCCAGATATGGTTAAAAGATTTCAAAATTCTTCTTCTCCAGAACCGTAAGGCCAATGGCCTTGAAACTTGGCAAGTAGCATATGGTACTCAGGCCCATCATAGTTTGTACAAATGGTGACCCTGGGTTGACATTGACCTATTTTACAGCAATGTCAAATTTGCCGACTAAGACTTTTGCATCGGAAAAAAGTGAAAATAATGGATTTTTAGAAAACCATTGAAGACAGTGTCACCAAAATTGGTAGATCAGGTAAAGTAACTGAATGCATGAAGATCTATAGGTAAGAAAGGTCTAAGGTCATTCATTGACCTTTGACCAAGGTCAATCAGGTTCCATATTTAAAAAAAAAAAAACATTTTTTTTTCTCAGAAACTACTGAGCCAATTGAAGTGGAATTCAATATGGAGCCTTCGTGTGTTGAACAAATGAAAAGTTGCCAATATGGTCTAGATCACCTGACCAAGATGGCTGCCATGCAGATATATAGTAAAAAGCCGTCATAAATCTTCTTCTCCAGAACTTCTCTAAAAATCTTCTTCGCCAATGGCCTTGAAACTTGGCGTATAGCATATGGTACTCGGGCCCATCATAGTTTGTACAAATGGTGACACTGGGTTGACCTTGACCTATTTTACGGCAATATCAAAGTCAACTTAGGCTTTTGCATGGGAAAAAGTGAAAATAATGGATTTTTTGGAAACCATTGAAGAAAGTCTCACCAAAATTTGTAGATCAGGTAAAGTTACTGAATACATGAAGATGTATAGGTAAGAATGGTCAAGGTCATTCAGTGATCTGGGACCATATTTCAAACATTTTTTTCTCAGAAACTGCTGGACCAATTCAAGTGAAATTTGATATTGATCCTTTATGTGATGAACAAATGAAAATTTGCTGATATGGTTCAGGTCACATGACCAAGATGGTGGCCATGCCCATATATGGTAAAAACCCTTTAACATTCTTCTTCGGAACCGTACGGCCAATGACCTTGAAACTTGGCACATAGCACTCAGGCCTATCATAATTTGTTCAAATGGTGATTCTGGATTGACCGTGACCTATTTTACGCCAATGTCAAATTTGCCGACTTAGGCTTTTGCATGGGAAAAAGTGAAAATAATGGATTTTTATGAAACCATTGAAGACAGTGTCACAAAAATTGGTAGATCATGTAAAGTAACTGAATACATGAAGATTTATGGGTAAGAAAGGTCTGGGACCAAGATCACTCAGGTTCCATATGTCAGAAACTACTGGGCGAACTGAAATAAAATTTGATACGGAGCCTTTATGCGATGAACTAATGAAAACTGCTAATACGGTCCAGGTCACATGACCAAGATGGCGTCCATGCCCATACAAAGTAAAAACCTTTCAAATTCTTCTTCTCTGGAACCATAAGGCCAATGACATTGAAACTTGGCAAGTAGAATTGGGTACTTGGACCATTATTGGACGGATTTTTAAAAAAAATTGGACTTATTTACTCGGACCTATCATAGTTTGTTCAAATGGTAGCCCTGGGTTGATGTCAGGTGAGCGTTTACAGGACCACTGGTTTGACCTTGTCGTCACTGTAGCCGCTTCAGTTTTCATTGGATCTTCTTGAAACTTACAAACAAGTCAGGGATAAAAGCTCGGATGAGATCGAAAACAGGCAAGGTCGGTCATATAGTTACGTTCCCTTGATTACTGAAAACGCCTATTTTTAGCTCACCGTCACGTAGTGACGAGGTGAGCTTTTTGGATCACTTTTCGTCCGTCGTGCATCCGTCCGTGCGTCCGTCCGTCCTTAAACAATTTCTTTAAACGACATCTCCTCCTAAACCACTGATCGGATTTTGACCAAACTTCACAGGAATGATCCTTAGGTGGTCCCCTTTCAAAGTTGTTCAAATGGTTCCGGTCCGTTGCACATCTAGGTCAAAGGAGCCAAAAATAGATTTTTTTCACCAAAAACTTAAAAAATCTTCTTCTCTGAAACCACAAGGCCCAGGTCTTTGATATTTGGTATGAAGCTTCATCTAGTGGACCCCTACCAAAATTGTTCAAATTATAGTGCTTAGGCCATAAATGCCCCCGATCCGGGACCCTTTGGTTTTACATGGGCTTATATAGGGAAAATCTTTAAAAATCTTCTTCTCTGAAACCGTAAGGCCCAGGTCTTTGATATTTGGTATGAAGCTTCATCTACAGAACCCCTACCAAGATTGTTCAAATTATAGTGCTGGGGCCAAAAATGCCCCCGCCCCGGGGCCCTTTGGTTTTACATGGGCTTACATAGGGAAAATCTTTAAAAATCTTCTTCTCTGAAACCACAAGGCCCAGGTCTTTGATATTTGGTATGAAGCTTCATCTGGTGGACTCCTGCCAAGGTTGTTCAAATTATAGTGCTGGGGCCAAAAATGCCCCCGCTCCGGGGCCCTTTGGTTTTACATGGGCTTATATAGGGAAGATCTTTAAAAATCTTCTTCTCTGAAACCGTAAGGCCCAGGTCTTTGATAATTGGTATGAAGCTTCATCTAGTGGACCCCTACCAAGATTGTTCAAATTATAGTGCTGGGGCCAAAAATGCCCCCGCCCCGGGGCCCTTTTTTTTTACATGGGCTTATATAGGGAAAATCTTTAAAAATCTTCTTCTCTGAAACAACAAGGCCCAGGTCTTTGATATTTGGTGTGAAGCTTCATCTAGTGGACCCATACCAAGATTGTTCAAATTATAGTGCTGGGGCCAAAATTGTCTCCGCCCTGGGGCCTTTTGGTTTTACATGGGCTTATATAAAAATCTTCTGCTCTGAAACCACAAGGCCCAGGTCTTTGATATTTGGTGTGAAGCTTCATCTAGTGGACCCATACCAAGATTGTTCAAATTATAGTGCTGGGGCCAAAATTGTCTCCGCTCTGGGGCCCTTTGGTTTTACATGGGCTTTTATAGGGAAAATCTTAAAAAAATTTCTTCTCTGAAACCGTAAGGCCCACGTCTTTGATATTTGGTATGAAGCTTCACCCAGCATAGCTCAGGTCCCCCCGCCCCAGGGCCTTTTGGTTTTACATGGGCTTATATAGGGAAAATCTTTAAAAATCCTCTTCTCTCAAACCACAAGGCCCAGGTCTTTGATTATACCCCCGCAAACGAAGTTTGAAGGGGGTATATAGGAGTCAGCTTGTCGTCTGTCGTCGTCGTCTGTCGTCGGTCCGTTACAAAAAACTTTAATATTGCTCATAACTTCCTTATTCTTTGACCGATTTCTTTAATATTCACACACCACACACCTTGCCACTAGTACTTAAGATTGATATACACAAACCTGACCTTGACCTTTACGTTGACCTTCCTCAGGGTCAAATACTTGTAAAACTTTGTCTGACAACGCATGCGGGGGTATAATTGGCGCCCGTTAGGCGGAAGCTCTAGTATTTAGTATGAAGCTTCATCTTGTGGACCCCTACCAAGATTGTTCAAATTATAGCCCTGTGGCCAAAAATGCCCCTGCGCCGGGGCCCACTGGTTTCACATAGGCTTTAATAGGGAAAATCTTGAAAAATCTTCTTCTCTGAAACAACAAGGCCCAGGTCTTTGATATTTGGTATGAAGCTTCATCTAGTGGACCCCTACCAAGATTGGTGCTGGGGCCAAGAATGCCCCCGCCCCGGGGCCCTTTGGTTTTACATGGACTTATATATGGAAAATCTTAAAAAATCTTCTTCTCTGAAACCACAAGGCCCAGGTCTTTGATATTTGGTATGAAGCTTCATCTAGTGGACCCCTACCAAGATTGTTCAAATTATACTGCTGGGGCTAAAAATGCCCCCGCTCCGGGGCCTTTTGGTTTTACATGGGCTTATATACGGAAAATCTTCAAAAATCTTCTCTGAAACCATAAGGCCGATGTCTTTGATATTTGGTATGAAGCTTCATCTAGTGTACCCCTTCCAAGATTGTTCAAATTAAATTGCTGGGGCCAAAAGTCCCCCCGCCCTGGGGCCTTTTGGTTTTACATGGGCTTATATAAAAATCTTCTGCTCTGAAACCACAAGGCCCAGGTCTTTGATATTTGGTATGAAGCTTCACCTAGTGGACCCCTACCAAGATTGTTCAAATTAGCCCTGGGGCCAAAAATGCTCCCGCTATGGGGCTCTTTGGTTTTACATAGACTTATATAGGGAAAATCTTGAAAAATCTTCTGCTCTGAAACCACAAGGCCTAGGTCTTTGATATTTGGTTTTGAAGCTTCATCTAGTGGACCTCTACCAAAATTGTTGAATTATAGCCCTGAGACCAAAAATGCCCCCGCCCCGGGACCCTTTGGTTTTACATAGACTTATATAGGGAAAATCTTTTAAAATCTTCTTCTCTGAAACCAGAAGGCCTGGGTCTTTGATATTTGGTATGAAGCTTCATCTTGTGGACCTCTACCAAGATTGTTCAAATTATAGCCCTGGGGCCTAAAATGCCCCCGCTCCAGGGCCCTTTGGTATCACATAGACTTATATAGGGAAAATCTTTTAAAATCTTCTCTGAAACCAGAAGGCCTAGGTCTTTGATATTTGGTATGAAGCTTAATCTAGTGGACCTCTACCAAGATTGTTCAAATTATAGCCCTGAGACCATAAACGCCCCTGTCTCGGGGCCCTTTGGTTTTACATAGACTTATATAGGGAAAATCTTTAAAAATCTTCTTCTGTGAAACCACAAGGACTAGGTCTTTGATATTTGGTGTGAAATTTCATCTAGTGGACCTCTATCAAGATTGTTCAAATTATAGCCCTGGGGCCAAAAATGCCCCCGCCCTGAGACCCTTTGGTTTTACATAGACTTATATAGGAAAATCTTTAAAAATCTTCTTCTCTGAAACCACAAGGCCCATGTCTTTGATATTTGGTATGGAGCTTCATCTCGTGGACCTCTACCAAGATTGTTCAAATTATAGCCCCCGCCCTGAGGCCCTTTGGTTTTACATAGACTTATTTATAGAGATTATCTTTGAAAATCTTCTTCTCTGAAACAGCAAGGCCCTGGTCTTTAATATTTGGTGTGAAGCTTCATCTAGTGGACCTCTATCAAGATTGTTTAAATTATGGCCCTGAGGCCAAAAATGCCTCTGCCCCAGGGCCATTTGGTTTTACATAGGCTAATGTAGGGAATATCTTTAAAACGTCTTCTTCTCTGAAACCCCAAGGACAAGGTCTTTGATATTTGGTGTGTAGCTTCATCTAGTGGACCTTTGCCAAGATTGTTCAAATTATAGCCTTTGTTGATATTTGGTATGAAGCTTCACCTTTTTACACCTCCCTCAACATTATGCACATTGTAGCCCTGGGGTCAATTATGGCCCTCCCCGAGATCCACTTGTTACTCTATCATATGGATCAGGTGAGCGATCCAGGGCGATCATGGCCCTCTTGATGACCTTGTCATCACCGTAGTCCCTTCAGTTTTCAGAGGAACTTTTTGAAACTTTTTTAAAGTAAGGGATAAAACGTCAGCTGAGTCAAAAATTGGTGAGGTCGGCCTATATTTCAGAGAGTTATGTACCCTTGATTACAGAAAATGCCTAGATTCGACCTTGTCTTATAACATGAGGGTAGATATATGAATGCCAGCTTAAAGAGCCAATTTCAATTAAATTACATATGCAACCTGATGACAATAGGTGAATCACACCTTGATTGAATTGTCCAGGTCACATGACAGCCCCAGTCTTATTCTCCTGAACCGCTTGGCCAATATTCTAGAAACTTCCTATGTAGGATTGTGTGACTGAGTACTACCAGATTTGTTGAAATAATGACACTAGTTGACCTTGACCAATTTTATGACAAGGTCAAATTTAGTCTCTTAGGCTTTTAAATTGGAAAATGGTAAAACAATGCATTTTTCGAAAACTGTTGTGCTTTATGGCATCACAGTAGGTATGTCTATATATGTCAGAGGTCAACATTAAGGTCATTCGATGTCCATTGCCCCAAGTCACTTGGTTTGCAGTTGCATTAACATTTCAGATGACTTGTTCCCTAAGACTACAGATCAATTTTCAGTTAAATTTTACGTGCAGCGTCCTGGCAGTGGCAGAGAAACTTTATTGAAATGGTTCAGGTCACATGCCAATGATGGTCGCCATGACCAAATATGTCTAAATCACTAAACATCTTCTCCAGAACCTAAGGACCAAATGCATTGAAACTTACTAAGCAGCTTTAGGTTACTCAGTACAACCAAGTTTGTTCCAATGATGACTCCATGTTGACATGGACCCCTCTTTGGACAAGATCAAATTTGGTCCCTTAGTCTTATGAATGGAAATTAGGTTAAAATTCATTTTAGAAAACTTGTGTGATTTTGAAATGAGGGTAGGTACTGTATGAATGTCTGTGAATGCTATTGAATGCCAATGTAATTCAGCAACCTTGGTCCCAGATGTCCATCAACTTTTCAAAGTATATGTTCTCTGAAACTGCTTGGTCAGTTTCAAATAAATTTTATATACAGCTGCCTTGACAATGGAAAAACGAACGTATGTTTCAATGGTCCATGTCACATGACCCAAATGGCTGCCATTGGCATATACACTGTTCATAACAATTAAAGGAGCAAACAAATATTTCCTCATAGTATAAATATGTTGGCTAATGATGATGAAACGATTCAGAAAGATGAATAACTTTATCTGCAACATCAACATGTTAATGGCAAACATTGGCAACCAGTTCAAAAATCACAGCATGTAACCTGTTAAGGAGAATTTGCATAAAAGTTTGAGAAATCGCCATCTTTACATCAGATTATTTAAAATGTCATAGACATGCGCAAATCAGTCCCTTTTTCCTGTCAGTAATGGGTATGACCACCTCGAGCAGCACAAAACTCTTGGCATCGCTGAGGCATACTAAGAACCAAATTTTGAACAGTTTGTAAAGCTAGTGTTTCCCACTCATGCCTAAGGATGTTTGTGAGTTCTTGAATAGTCATTGGTGGAGGATCGCCCTGTGAGATTTGTCTGTAAAGATTGTCCCACACATGTTCTAGTGGGTTTAAGTCAGGAGAACGTGCCAGTCAGTCCATTACTTCAAGAGTCTAATCCATGCACATCCTAGCAGTATGGGCGCGCCCATTATCCTGCATCAGAATGAAATTGTCATTGATTGCCCCAGCGAAAGACCTCACAATAGGATCTAGAATTTCATCTCGATACCGTAATGCAATCAATGTACCTCTGTTTATCACGTACAAGTCCATTCGGCCTTCATAAGAAATTCCACCCCATACCAACACGGACCATCTCCATATCTGTCTGTTTCATCAATGTTGCAGCCTACGTATCGTTCTCCGGGGCGTCTCCAGACTCGAACACGTCGATCACATGCACTCAGGTGAAATCTACTTTCATCCGTGAACAGAACTGTACGCCAGTCTTGCAGTCGCCATTCTGATGTTCTTGGGTAAACTCGTATCGCCGTGCATGATGTTGCCCTTTTGCCGGGCGTCTGGCGTCATGTAACCTGTTAAGTATTGTTTGATCGGATGTCCTTTGACCAATTGCATGCTGGAAATCGATTTGTAGCCTTCTGGTCGTGTACTGCCGATTTCGTATCGCTAGATTTCGAAGGTATTGATCTTCCCTTTGTGACATCATGTGGTGTGGGCCTTGCCCTTCTCGTCTAGTAAACTTGCCCGTCTCCTGGTAGCGTCTCCATAGCCTGGCAACAACACTTCTCGATACATCAAAGCGTTCAGCAACGATCCTTTGGGTGTACCCACTTTCAAGCAAAGCAACAGCTTGAGCGACCTCAACTTCTGAACCGCCTAACACCATATGAAGCCACTATGAAGCCCAAAATAACGCAAAATGGAAGGATTGTGTGTGTGTGTGTGTGTGTGTGTGTGTGTGTGTGTGTGTGTGTGTGTGTGTGTGTGTGTGTGTGTGTGAATTCGGGTTTAACGTCACTTTCAACAATTTTTCAGTCATATCACGACGGTGTCTGGTTGCGGCAGGGAGCTCAATGCTCACGTTTATAGTGCTGCCTCACTGAAGTATCATGTCCCAGACACATTACATGATACCACACCCAGTCACATTATCCTGACACTGGATCGACCAGTCCTAGCTCTACCCCGTAAATCTGAGTGCCAAGCGAGGAGCAGCTAGTACCATTTTTAACGACTTTGGTATGTCGCGGCCCGGGATCGAACCCGAGACCTCCCGTTCCCCGGAGCGGACACTCTACCCCGTAAATCTGAGTGCCAAGCGAGGAGCAGCTAGTACCATTTTTAACGACTTTGGTATGTCGCGGCCCGGGATCGAACCCGAGACCTCCCGTTCCCCGGAGCGGACACTCTACCAACTGAGCTATCGGGGCCGGTATGGAAGGATTGACATGTTTCGGACCCAAATTCAAATTTTGAAAAGATCGCCCCATACCTAATTTCAATGATAAGGCCCAATTCGCCGAAACTAGGTAGTCTGGCCCAGAAAACATAAACACTCCATATTTTTCAGTTCTGTGGTGTATTCCTTGCTTCCACAAGATAACCCTTTTATAGAACATATTTAACTTCACTACAGCTGGTGTGCGGGAATGTGTGGCGGCGGTAAAACGTCTCCCTGCCCTAAATCATAGTGTAGATTATATTTTCTTGTCCTTTGGGATCATTGATTTCATTGTGGAATTTTGAAATTATCTGAGGGTCACTGATGAGGCCTAATTGGCCGAAACTAGCTAGTCTGGCCCAGAAAACATAAACACTCCATATTTTTCAGTTCTGTGGTGTATTCCTTGCTTCCAAAGGATAACCCTTTTATAGAACATTTTTATAAAGGTATCCATGCTGTAGCTCACATCCTTGCTATGCACGTGAACCTTGCTTCTTGAGGTTTGCATGAAAATTGTTAAGAGATGTCACTTTAAAACAGTGCCTTTCCTTGAGTAAGAAAATTGCCAAGCGGGTGATATAATACAGGCTTAAAAGTTTCCTCCTTAAATTGTTTTGTGCAGTGTATATTAAAAATAAATTAACAAGTTTACTTCTCATGAACCACTGGGCCGATTTCTCGAAATTTCGTATGCAGCTTCCGGTGACTTTCCAGCTTTCTTGAAAGGTCAGGGGTATGGTTACCTGTTTTTCCAACACTGATAACCTTCAGACTAGGAACCAGCCGATAATGCAAATAAGGTTAATAAATAATGATCCCATGTTGACGTTGACGTATTTATCAGGTCCAATGATCATAGTCACTCAGATGAGGAGGGAATGGACCAAATAATACTAAGGGCTCATGGAACGGACCAGCATCTCGTGTTTCGCTTGTTATTAAGTTAAAGCGTCCGATTATAGAAGAACACTGAATAAAAGAAAATAACGTTTTCTCAGGTAAAGTCTTTGTTTGATTTGAGGTTTAACGTCCCCGTCAGCACTGTGTATGTCATTTTGGAGACGTTGCTTCCAATTTTGTGGGACTTTAATCCGACACTGAGATGAAATGACATCTCAAGCCCTGCCGCCCTATGAAACCAATAGGGTTTATAAGCATCGACGGTCCGACTCGCACCGCTTTGCCTGGACATGCTTAGATCCTCTAAGCGGTTTACCAGTACTCGTGTGCTGTGGGTTTCAGCTCTGCGTGGAAGCATCATGCAGCCCATTTATTTCTTCAAGCCCCAATGGGCGGGGTTAACAGGTAAAGTCGCGAGCTGAAAAAAACTGCCATCTCAAGCCACCGAGACTGGTTGATGTTAAAATAATAAGATTAATTTATGTTTTGCTGTGTATTTTATATAATAAAAGATATGCATGCATATGAACAATCGTGTATAATGACATACATTCTATGTTTCCTTATGTTTGTTGTGCACATCTCGTGTCGAAAGGACAGAACAAAGTTCACTGAATGAGAAATTATCTAAAAGACTTACTGGTACCCTCAAATCCTTACTAGAATAATACTAATTACTGTTTTTATTTTAGACGCTTAAAGATGTTATGAACACTGTGCTAGGACTGGCACAGAGTAAGAAGTTCAGAAGTGTGGCATGTATTGCCCTAGGAACTGGCTACCTGAAATACCCGAGAGGAATTGTTGCTAAAACAATGTACGATGCAGTACAAAATTTTGTTTCTGCTAATCCTGCAACATGTCTACAGCGGATCAAGTTTGTTATGCATGCCAAAGACCGAGATACTATTCAGGTAAAGCATTATTTCTCTTTTTACATGCAGTTAAAACAAACAATACTTTAGCTTAATGTCACATTTGCACATATAAGTTATTATGTCCAGTAAAGTGATATTACCATAACGTTAAAATTTCCATGTAATCAATACCCCTTTAATCCCAATTTTATATAAATAAAATGATAAATTTATATGGTTATACTTCAGTTTTTCTTCAAAACAAAAACTCCGATTGTGAGTACTCGTGCAAACGACCGAAATTATGCTGTAGTAACGAGCACCATAATTTATGTTTAAGGCAGGAATAAGACAAATGTCATACTTTTGCACCAGAAACATGGCAATCGTGCAATAAATAAAAGTTAGGTAGTGCAAAATCCAAATGAAACTGACCAGGAAGTGCCTTAATCACCGATCACAGGCTATCAATGCCTCCGAATGGAAGCTTAAACCACACATTACATATTTAGAACATACACAACGGAAAGCTAAATAACTAGACTGTCTTCCATGTCAAGGTTATTACAATTTAATAAAGAAATGCAAAAGTCATTTTATTTTATACTTAACGGTGAAACCAGTGCATATCTGAAACAAATAAAAGTGTGTAAAATATAAACGATATTTTCATAGTGGGAAAAATAATATGACCATGTTATTCTCACAGTAGCAGCTGGGACTACTTTCTTGCGTTTGTTTTTCATATAAAATAAAGAAACTTTACTTTTTAGCTCACCTGAGCACAACGTGCTCAATGTGTGCTTTTGTGGTCAGCCTTTGACCGTCGTACGTCCGTCGTTCGTCGTCAACAATTACCTCTAGAAGCTATAGTTTTGCTTCAAGCTTCATGAAACTTGCTTAGAATGTTTGCCTCTATAAAATCTAGGTCAAGTTCAATACTGGGTCATTTTGGGTCAAAAAGTAGTATAATCAAAGAAAAACTCTGTTAACACTCTAGATGCCACAGTTTCGGTCCAGTCATCCTCAAACTGGCTAACAATAAACATGGTCAAGTTAGAATATGGGTCATGTCGGTCAAAAAGTAGGTCAGTAAGTCAAATCATAGAAAAACCTTAACACTCTAGAAGCCTCAGTTTTGGTTTGGTCCAATCATCCTCAAACTTGCTCAGAATGATCCTCCTGACAATATCTTGGTCAAGTTCGAATACGGGTCATGTCGGGTCAAAAAGTAGGTCAGTAGGTTAAATCATAGAAAAACCTTGTTAATCCTCTAGAGGCCACAGTTTTGGCCCAATCATCATCAAACTAGCCCAGAATGATCATCTCTACAATATCTAGGTTAAGTTCGAATATGGGTCATATGGGGTCAAAAAGTAGGTCAGTAGTTCAAATCATAGAAAAACCTTGTTTACACTCTCGAGACGGCAATTTTAGTCTTATTATCATCAAACTTGCTCGGAGTGAGCATCTTGACAATATCTGGGTCAAGTTCGAATATGGGTCATGTTGGGTCATAAAGTAGGTCAGTAGGTTAAATAATAAAAAAAGCCTTGTTAACACTCTAAGAGGCAAAAGTTTTAGTCCAATCATCATCAAACTTGCCCAGAATTGATTGTCCTCTTTTGGTAATATCTTGGCCAGAAGGGGTATTTTATGAATATAGTGGTACTTTTTACAAAGGGCCACCCCCTTCCCCCCGCCTCCACTCCCTTTGTCACCATTGTTAGCTAGACTGAGCGTGTTAATCTCCGTCTAGTGCACTAGGACCTGACCCTCAATGTCCACAAGGTTCCCAGATAGTGACATACAAGTCAGCTCTGTATTGTCAAAGGGATGGATACCCCCTCCTCTCTCGTCATCATGAGTCATAGTTATTTAGACTGAGCCCATTCATCTCCGTCTGGTGCACTAGAACCTGACCCTCAATGTCCACAAGGTGCCCAGATAGTGACATACAAGCCAGCTCTGTATTGTCAAAGGAATGGATACCAACCCATCCCCACCCCTTGTCACCATGAGTCTTTGTTAGTTCGTTAGACTGAGCCCATTCATCTCTGTCTGGTGCACTAGTACCTGACCCTAAATGTCCACAATGTGCACAGATAGTTACATACAAGTCGGCGCTGTATTGTCAAAGGGAACTTTTGAATGACTTCTTCCTCAAAAAATGAAAACAATTGGAAGGAATTTTCCATGAGTGACACTCTGACAATTTTCCACTGAACCTGATAGCCACCAGAAAAAAAATGTATAACACTTAAAATGACTTGAGTTCCTAAATAGCTAGATTGATTTTGAAATGTTCCTTCAGTCACTGTCAGCCAAAATTGCTCTTACCCTCCACTCCACCTTATATTACCTACCATAAGGATCAGGTGAGCGATCCAGTGCCATCATGCCCTCTTGTTTATAAATACCAATACTTCATTGAATGTGTTAAGAAACATATTTCATCGTGTGTGTTGAAAACAACACCAGAAATTTTCACGAGCTCGAAGCATGTTACAAACAGCTGCTTAATTACAGTACATCACCAAAGTCACTAATAAAATGAAAAAAGAAAATTTAGCACCAAAAATATATCATCTCGTGTGTTCAAAAAGTTTCAAGTTTGATGTTTTCAACACCCTCGATGAAATATGTTTGGTATTCATCTCAAAAAAGTAAATGTCCTCTATATATCAAACAGGGCCTAAGGGAAATGGGAACACCTTCAGGGACAGCGACTCAATCAAAAGTATTTTTTTTCTCCCATGTCAGTAGGGGTCAACACTTAAAGGAAAGAATAAGCTCCTGAGGAGCATATTCTTTCCTTTAAGAGTAGACCCCTTTTTCATTTGGACAGAGCTTATAGAAAGCGAACATGAAATCCCGAAAGTTGTCTTCTTTTGAAAAATGGCGGAAAAATCTTACAGGTATTCCCAGTCTCCTTAACAAGAAAACATTCTTTTAACAATGAGCCACATAGATTGAACAGTACAAGAACCAACACCTTAAAACGGCCAATAACGATAGTTCTTTCGGGTGAGAAATTGGTTCTTACAGGCCCACATTTTCACTTTTGGTTTACATATTGTTCGAAACTTAGTTAATTTTCGGCTGAAATAAAGGTTACCTACTACAATCAGGGAGACAGCACCGACAACAAGTAAATGAAATTAAACCTTCGTAATAAAAGAAAGACGGGGACTCATTGGAAGCAGTCCAAAACAGCTAGAGCTGAAGAAAAACTTTGACAGAACCGTAGATGACCAGAAGAAAGACATAAAATATCAACATTTTAGCTCATCTGTGCTCAACGTGAGCTATTGTGATAGGCCTCTGACCATCGACCATACGTCCGTCTGTCGTCAACTTTTGCTTTGAATGACTTTTTCTTTCAAAATTGCTGGACAGATTATGAAATAACTTCACAGGAAAGTCTGGGTTGCCACACATAAGGGAATATTCAGGGATATTTAAATTTTTGCAAGGTCACGGAACTGTCAGGGAATTCTGAGAACTGTCAAAGAAATTCGGAATATAGGCAATATGTCAGGCAATTGTCAGGGAATTGTGCAAATTTAAATTTTTCAAGGTCAGGGAACTGTAAGTGAATTTTGAGAACTGTCAGGGAAATTTGGAATATAGGCCGTATGTCAGGGAATTGTCAGAGAATTTTGAAGAAAGTGAGATTCTTTGCCATATATCTCTAATGAATTGAAAATCACCAACTACAGTGTAAAAAATTGAATCTGTATTACACTCATATACAATCATATACATGCTTATCTAACTTACAAATAGCTGGCTTTAGTATTGCGGATTGATTGCTAAAACAGCTTCACCAATGTTTAGAAATCTGTCTGCCTGAGTATGAAGTGAAAATTGGCCCTCTTGAAAGCCATCTACAGGGAGCTGGGCCCCTTGCCTCCTGAGCAATTATTATCCACAAACTTGTAACTAAAATACTAGTATGTGGTGTCTGGTACCACTTTGGCAAAAACCAACAACTACAGGGTCATAAATTGAGGCAGTTTGGACATGTCTTTTGCTAGTGTTAGTGAACCTATTTGTGATGTATAGACAACAGAATGCTTTGAATGTCAGTTCTGAACAGGCTAAATTTAAACATTCTGTTTAAGTTTAGCCTGCCTATAATTCATATTTCATGTAATGTTTTGTAGTTTTATCCAAAATCTGAATAATGTAGACTGAGTGTTAAAATACAGAAATGAAGAGTTTCTTACAATATGTTCGACAAAAGTCTTCATGGTTCCGCAGTCCTGACACAGGCATGTAAATAGCCTTTTAGCTTCTGCATCAAAAATATTCTGTCACAATCTGCTAAATTGCTTTGTATTAATTTGCTGTGGTAATAAGCTCAGCTTTCACATAGCTTTCAATGGCATTTTGTTCTAAAACTTTAGAGCCAATTTCAGTTTTATAGGCAGCTTCCTGACAATGACAGAATGAAAGTTTATTCGAAAAGATAAGGTCACATGACAAAGATGGTCGGCAGGCACAAATATAGTAAATCCCCTAAAACCTTTTCAAGAACCTCTTGGCCAATTGCCTTGAAACTTAGTATATACCTTTATGTGACTGAGTACAAATACATTTGTCCCCTTGGTGGTCCTTGGTTGACCTTGACCAAGCTTGGACAAGGTCAAATTTGGTCCCCCAGGCGTTCGACAGGGAAAGAGGTTAAAATGCATTTTTCCTACAATGTTGTAATTTTGAAGTGGGATTAGGTACTGTATGAATGTCACTGAATGCTATTTAATGTCAATGTCATTCAGTGACCTTGTCCCCAGGTGTCCATCAGCTTTTCAACTTAAATTTTATGTCTTAGCAACAGATGAAGAAAGTTTGTTCAAATGGTCCAGGTCACATGACCAAAATGGCTGCCATAGCCATATATAATAATTAAAAAAAAAACTCAAACTACCTTCTTGTCAAGAACTGCTGGGCCAATTTCTTGAAATTTCGTAAAAGTGATTTAAGTCCCCAAGTGGAATTCGTTTCCAAGGCGGTTCATGTGTCGTGGTTTATTTTTGTTATGGTTTGTCTTTGCTTTGGATAGCCAATTGGCCATTTTGTGGGAAAGTAACTGTCTTATTGGCTTTCTGCTATTGATGTTTCCATTAGGGTCTGGTTTTTCATACCAGCCCCGATAGCTCAGTTGGTAGAGTGTCCGCACCGGGGAATGGGAGGTCACGGGTTCGATCCCGGGCCGCGACATACCAAAGTCGTTAAAAGTCGTTAAAATTGGTACTAGCCGCTCCTCGCTTGGCACTCAGATTTACGGGGTAGAACTAGGTCTGGTCGACCCAGTGTCAGGATAATGTGACTGGGTGTGGTATCATGTAATGTGTCTGGGACATGATACTTCAGTGAGGCAGCACTATAAAAGTGAGCATTGAGCTCCCTGTCGCAACCAGACACCGTCGTGATATGACTGACAAAATTGTTCTACGTTAAGTAGAAGTAAAACAAAGATCAGGAATTGATACAATTAACTTACTTCACCCATAAAAGACACCAAAGGGAAAGAAATACAAACATTAAGCGACCAGACCATAATGGAAACCTAAACAAAGGAAGGCCATAAGGACAGTTACTTTCCCACAAAATGGCCATATGGCCATCCAAAATTAAAAGACACAAGTGATACACACAGTAAGTAACAAACAACAACATAAATAAATCGCCACAGAAGAGCCGCCTTGGAACGGTCAGTGGAAGATTTCCACTGGGGGGCTTAAGTCGATTTTACGTGGCCACAATCCTCGCCCTTACTTCCATCGCGATTTAGACAAATAATTTGTTCAGTCCGCATGAAGGCCTCCTAACTCATCAGTGCAATATCTCCGTGAACACAAAAATCAAAGAACCACAGAGGTGAGACAACGGTGAGGACTCGACAGCAAGAAACCACTGAAATGCTGGAGCAAAAGAAGCCACAAAAAATACGGCGGGGTCGCGGCGGAAGTGGGGGCGGGGATTGTGGCCGCGTGGGGTCGATTTGGGCCCCCCAGTGGAAATCTTCCACTGACCGTTCCAAGGCGGCTCTTCTGTGGCGATTTATTTGTGTTGTTGTTTGTTGCTTGCTGTGTGTGTCGCATTATGGTCTGGTCGCTTAATGTTTGTATTTCTTTCCCTTTGGTGTCTTTTATGGGTGGAGTAAGTTAATTGTATCAATTCCTGATCTTTGTTTTACTTCTACTTTTCATTCAGCAACCAACGCATCTTTGAGCTCCTGTAAAGTCCTCGGATGCACAGGTCGGGCTGACACAGCACGCTGAAGCATGCCCTGCGCATGCTCAATCGGATTTAAGTCCGGTGACCGAGTAGGCCAGTCCATACGAACGATTTTCTCACGTTCCAGATAGGAATCAGTGACGTTAGCACGGTTAGGACGGGCGTTATCGTCCATCAGAATAAAGTCCGGGCCGATAGCATCTGCATATGGTCTCACAAACTCATCAAGAATATCATTACAGTACCTCACTGCCATTAACGTTCCGTTTTCAACGACGTACAAGTCAGTGTTACCGTTCACGCTTATCCCAGCCCAAACCATGACTGACCCCTTTCCATAGCGATCATGCTCTGCCACATCCAAGTTATCGAATCGCTCTTTAGACATTCGCTACACTAATTGACGTTTATAAGTGAAGTTAAGACAGAATCTGGACTCCTCAGGAAACAGTACTGGCGTCAAGTCATGAACCGTCCACCTGACGTTAGTTCTGGCAAAGTCCAACCGGTCTAGCACGTGCTGTCTCGTCAACGAAACACGTACAGCAGGCCTCATGGCATTAAGTCCGAACTCGTGGAGCCCGTTTCTGACAGTTTGTGCAGAAATTCGTACTCCAGTTCCGTTCCTAAGCTCGTTATACAAACACGTAGCGTTCAGGGACCGTTGACTTCGAGACTGATTCAACAAGGAACGGCCCCGACGTTGAGTTGTAGCCCTTTTTCGACCCCTCCGTGTCTGTGTGATGGATTTCCATGCGTAAGATGCCGACTCCACATTCGGGAAACCACGCTCTGAGACACATTCAGAATCCCAGCAACACGACGCTAAAAGACGCCAGATTCCAACATTCCGACGCCACGATTCATTTCTTCGGGGCTCAGACGGTTTCTTAATTGTCCTCTAGGCATTTTAGTGTTTCACAAACTCAAATGAAGTCCATTTTACGCTTGGTAAAGTAACACTGACAAGTTTGATTGGTCTGTTGGAAAGCAGTGCTACGCAAGATTTTGGGGGTGCATGAATTCATTTGCGAAGTGTGAGAAGTGTGCACTTTTATGAGTACTGAACTGCACATGAGTTTCTGTTTCAGATATTTACCAATATACCGAGTACAAATTCTGTCAAGAAATTTTAAATTTTTAGTGCAAAATTTGGTATATAAAAAGTGATCCCTATCAAACTTTGAGTAGCATAGTTTTCGTATTCTCTCTCTCTCTCTCTCTCTCTCTCTCTCTCTCTCTCTCTCTCTCTCTCTCTCTCTCTGTGTGTGTGTGTGTGTGTGTGTGTTTGTGTGTGTTAACATTTTCGTGCCCGATCCATAACTTTTAAACTGCTTGGCATATTTTCATGAAACTTCACATAAACTTTAAACACCATGAGACGACGTGCAAAACACATGATCCGTAATTCTTGCTTTTCTACTTTTATAGTTATTGTCCTTTGAATGTTATAACTTGCATTTTCGTGTCCGCTCCATAACTTTGAAACTGCTTGACATATTTTCATGAAACTTCACATAAATGTTAAACACCATGAGACGACGTGCAGAACACATGAACCGTAACTCTTGCTTTTCTACTTTCAGAGTTATTGCACTTTGAATGTTATAACTCGCAATTTTTACCATAAACTTGTGTCCGCTCTGTAACTTTCAAACCGTTTGAGATAATTATATGAAACTTCAAACAAATGTAAAACACAATAATAGGATGGGCGTGTTCGACTTTCAAGGTCATGACCTCAAGGTCAAGGTCACTGTGGCTTTTTTTAGGAAAACTTTGTCATTGGTCTAGCGCCTACATTTCTTCACTGATTTCAATACAACGTCACATAAATGTTCCTTATGACAATATTTCTACTGAGTTCAACTTTCAGGGTGGTGACCTCAAGGTCGTGGTCACTGTGGCTATCTTAAGAAAAACTTTGCCATCGCTCTAGCGCCTACATTTCTCCACCAATTTCAATATAACTTCACACAAATGTTCCTTATGACACTATCTCGAGTGAGTGTGACGTTCATGCTTTTGACCTCAAGGTTAAGGTTACTGGGCTATTTTTGGAAAAACGTCATCGCTCTAGTGCCTTTATTTTTTCACCAATTTCAATATAACTTCACACAATGTTACTTATGACAATATCTCGAGCGCGTTCGACTTTCAAGGTCGTGACCTCACTGTCAAGGTCACTGTGGCTATTTTTAGAAACCCTTTGTCATTGCTCTAGCGCCTACATTTCTTCACCGATTTCAATATAACTTTACACAAATGTTCCTTATGACAGTATCTCAAGCGAGTTCAACTTTCAAGGTCAATTTCACTGTGGCTATTTTTAGAAAAAATTTGTGATCACTTTAGCACTTACATTTCTTCACCGATTTCAATATAACTTCACACAAAAGTTCCTTATGACAATATCTCGAGCGATTGCGACTTTCAAGGTCAAGGTCACTGTTGCTATTTTTAGAAAAACATTGTCATCACTCTAGCGACAACATTTCTTCACTAATTTCAATATAACTTCACAAAATTGTTCCTTATGACAATACCTCGAGCAAGTTTGACTTTCAAGGTCAAGGTCACTGTGGCTATTTTTAGAAAAACTTTGTCATTGCTCTAGCGCTTACATTTCTTCACCGATTTCAATATAACTTCACACAAATGTTCCTTATGACAATATCTCGAGCGATTTCGACTTTCAACGTCAAGGTCACTGTGGCTATTTTTAGAAAAACTTTGTCATCACTCTAGCGCCTACATTTATTGATAGATTTTAAAAGAACTTCACACAAATGTTTTTTATGATAATATCTCGAGTTGCTTTGACTTTCAAGGTCATGGCCTCAAGTCAAGGTCACTATGGCTATTTTTAGAGAAACATTGTCATCTTTTTTGACATTGCTAATTTCAGCTGAGGCAATGGCACTGGCCGGGGATATACGTGCCCCACTGGGCACTTTGTCTAGTTCATCCTAAGCCCGTAAATGGCTTCTGAAATCATTTCACAGGTATGTTCCTTTGGTGAACTTTTACAAAAACTTCTCAGACCGCTCTGCTCAGGATATCAAGATGGCAATCATAGCTAAAAATTGAAAAAAAATCTATTGTACAACTTCTCCTAAAGCGATGGATGGATTTTGAAATTATTTCACGGCAATGTTCCTTTTGTGATCCTCTAACAAAATTGCTAAAACCATTCCGCTCAAAGAACAAGATGGTCGCTTGGGCTAACAATAGTTATAAAAAATATTCAACGACCTCCTCCTAAACCAGTGGATGAAATTCTAAATAATTTCACAGAAATGTTCCTTGGGTGACTCTTCACCAAATTTGCTCAAACCATTCCGCTCGTATGAACAACATGGTTGCCAGAGCTAAAAATAGAAAAACGTTTAATCAACTTCTCCTAAACAGTGGATGGATTTGAAATACATTTACATGAATGTCTTTCAAGTAACCCTCTACCAAAGTTACTCAAATCCTTCTGCTGAAGTGAACAAGTTGGCCACCAGAGATAGAAAATCCTCCTAAACCAGTGACTGGATTCTGAAATAATTTTGCAGTAATGATTTTTTTTTGGTGATCAACTAACAAAATTTGTTCAAACCGTTTCGCTCTAATAAACAAGATGGCTACCAGGGCTAAAAACTACCTTTAATAAACGACCTCCTCAGAGACTAATAAATGAACTTTTGAATAATTTCACAGGAATATTCCTTTGGTGTCTTTCTACCAAAATTGCTCAAACTGTTCTGTTCCAATGAACAAGATGGCCACCAGAGCTAGAAATAGATTAACCTTTGAACGACTTTCGTTCCTAAATTGATGGATGGAATCTGAAATTGAATGTTCCTTGGATGACCCTCTACGCTCATTGCTCAAACTGTTCTGCACAGATAAACAAGATGGCCACCAGAGCTACAAATAGAAAATTGTTTAAAAGACACACAGAACTCTTACATTGTCAACCCTCTTCAAATTTGCTCCAACCGTTCCACTCTGCTAAATAAGAAGGTGGCCGCCTGGGTCTGTGACAGAAAAAAAGATTTTAATGACTTTGTATTCCGACCGAGTTGATTGATTTATAAATGATCACAAGAACTTAAAAATTGTTGAAAGATTTCTTCCTGTAAAAGGAAACAGATTTAGTTTAAGCGTGACCCGTAATTAAAATGGTTCAAAATCCTTTTGCTCAAAACAGAACAGTTGTTCAAAACTAACGACGTCGTTATTTAACGTACCGTTAAAACTTTGATCATTAAATATTGCAAATATGCTGAAATTTTTGCTGGAAAAATGTGAGCAGCTTTTGCGGATGCACATTTTTTCAGCAAAAATACCAAAATTGTAGATACTGAACTGGCTAGAACAGTTAACAATATGACCACTAACGAGCTCGTTAAGCTAACGATGCTTTGAACAATTGGCCCCAGAGCTAAAAGATACAAACCTTAAAATGACTTCTACACCTAGACATCGACACTGATTTTGCAATAATTTCACAGAAATAATTTCTTTGGTCGCTGTCAACCCAAATTGCTCAAACTCGCCACTTTATATTACCTACAGTTTTATTTGTACAATATGTATCAGGTGAGCGATCCAGAGCCATCATGGCCGTCTTGTTATTTTTATTACTTTGCAGTTATGAAAGTTGTTTGATTTGTTGATAAACGTTTGGAAATATGTTCTATAAAAGGGTTATCATTTGGAAGCAAGGAATACACCACAGAAGTGAAAAATATGGAGTGTACATGTTTGCTGGGCCAGACTAGCTATTTCAAGTGCAAGTATACATATATGCGATCGTTATCGTGTAAAAAGTGTTTCCTTCAACAGGCCTTCAGATGGTATGTTCAACAAAGTAAGAGAACTACGAACAGAAGCAGTCGGGCATTTCAGCCGGGTAGACTTGGCGGACATCGAGATAACAATAAGGACTACAACGCTTCGAGTGATGGTAAGAGCAATCATTTAAACGATAAAGATATTTTAATATAAGACACCAAACACACTATTTTGTTGATTGGTACAAACAAATCTTCCCACCTTCCTCCAAATGCCCTGACCATGATTCTCTGAATGGAGTGCCCTGTTCTAGAACAGGACAATATACACCACGTACAATATACAAAACTTGCTTGCTTGTTAACTTGCTTGATAGTGCCTTACTTTATGTGCTGCCATACTGTGGTATTTAAAGCACTTCGTGGATAGTTTGAATATTTTTCTCATAAAGCCACATTAGTATTTTCCATTTGCCAACTTCAATTAAAAAGACAATTTCGACTAGTTTTATAACTCGCCTCAAGATTGAATCAAAATACATCTATCGATTTGTATCTGACTCCGTGCATTTGATAACTTTGGTAATATGCACTTCCGAGGCTGATTGGAAAATAAAAACAACTCTTATAGATATACATGTAAAACACTATTTTACTCGAACTCTTATAGCTCATTTTAGTTGGCTGATTCAGTTAACCCGTAATTTGCAAATTATCTACGTTGTTCCTATCAACTTGAAATTCCTGATTATTTTTCTTAGGAAACTTTACATTACGAAAACACGCTTATACAAATGCATTGAAAACTTTACCGCCGAAAAAAACGAAAATTTTAAGATGAAAAATTGTGATATTTTCTTTTTTTTTTTCTAAAAATTTAGATTGTGGGTACTCGTTACAACCGCCTCGGTAAGGCGAATTTCTAACAAGTACCCACAATCTATATTATATATCTTAGCAGAAATAAGAAAAATAAGGTTTACCCCTGTCAACCTCAGTTTTACTATATGAACGTGGACTTATAGGGGTCAAAATTATATAGGCATGTTATCAAGATGTAATTTAGGTACTACAATACCAACAAGGTGATTGACAATACCGGTCAAAAGGAAGTGAAGGAGTTGTGGGTGCTTATTTCGTTTACTTTGTTAGTTCTTGCGTCCATCCGTCACGTTTTTAGCTTGGCTGTTTTCGAAGAAAACGACGAGGTATCGTGATAGCTCTGGCGTCGTCTACGTCGTCGTGCAAAATCTTGGACATTTTGTAATATCTCTGTCATTACTGAATATATTTACATGAAACTCGGACTAGTTGTTCATTATGAAAAGGGGAACTCATACAAATAGGTGAGGTTACCCTAAAACTATTTTTGGCAAAGTTATGCCCCTTTTTCGACTTAGAATTTTTGCGTTGTCGTCGTGCAAAAACTTTGACATTTTGTAATATCTCTGCCATTACTGAACATATTTACTTGAAACTCGTACTAGTTGTGCATTATGAAAAGGGGAACTCATACCATTAGGTGAGGTAACCCTCAATTTTTTTTGGCACAGTTATGCCCCTTTTTCGACTAAGAATTTTTGTTTAACTAAAAGAAACTGCAGCCGAGCGTTTGCTCCCTCATGTGGTGCTCTTGTTTGTCTGTAAAACATAACTTTAGTACATGCATGCTAGGTTTTTGAAAGTCCATATATGGATTCCTTATGAAAAAAAAAATCACCCAAATTTTTTTTAGCTCACCTGTCACCTAGTGACGAGGTGAGCTTTTGGGATCACTTTTTGTCCGTCGTCCGTCGTGCGTGCGTGCGTGCGTCCGTCCGTGCGTCCGTAAACAATTTCAAATAAGTATATCTCCAATACCCCATGGCCAATCTTGATCAAATTTCATGTGAATCATCATCAGGTAGGGGGAAAGGCTGCATAAGGTTTTTGGGCTGATCAGATTGGAATTCTGGTTGCCATGGCAACATATAGCTCCCAAAGACTTATAATGGGAAAACATTTAAAAATCTTCTTCTCTGAAACCACATGGCCCAGAGCTTAGATATTAAGCATGTAGCAAGGGCAAGTGGTCAACTACATAATTCCTGCCAATCATGCCCCTCGATGCCAAATGGGCCACGCCCTAGGGCCCCTTAGCTCCCATAGACTAATAATGGAAAAAAAGCTTCAAAAATTTTCTTCTCTGAAACAACAGGGCCCAGAGCTTAGATATTTAGCATGTAGCAATGGCAAGTGGTCACCTACATAATTCCTGCCAATCATGCCCCTGGGTTCAAAAAGGGCCACGCCCCGGGGCCCCTTCGCTCCCATAGACTCATAATGGAAAAAAGCTTCAAAAATCTTCTTCTTTAAAACCACAGGGCCCAGAGCTTATATATTTAGCATATAGCAATGGCAGGTGTCACCTACATAATTCCTGCCAATTATGCCCCCTGGTTCCAAATGGGCCACGCCCCGGGGCCCCTTCGCTCCCATAGACTCATAATGGAAAAAAGCTTCAAAAATCCTCTTCTCTGAAACCACCGGGCCCAGAGCTTATATATTTAGCATGTAGCAATGGCAGGTGGTCACCTACATAATTCCTGCCAATCATGCCCCTGGGTTCCAAATGGGCCACGCCCCGGGGCCCCTTCGCTCCCATAGACTCATACTGGAAAAAAAGCTTCAAAAATCTTCTTCTCTGAAACCACAGAGCCCAGAGCTTATATATTTAGCATGTAGTAACAGCAAGTGGTCACCTACATAATTCCTGCCAATCATGCCCCTGGTGTCCAAACGGACCACGCCCCGGGACCCATTAGCTCCTATAGACTCATAATGGAAAAAAGCTTCAAAAATCTTCTTCTCTGAAACCATAGGGCCCAGAGCTTAGATATTTAGCATGTAGGAAGGGCAAGTGGTCAACTACATAATTCCTGCCAATCATGCCCCTGGGTTCCAAATGGTCCACGCCCCGGGGCCCCTTCGCTCCCATAGACTCATAATGGAAAAAAGCTTCAAAAATCTTCTTCTCTGAAACCACAGGGCCCAGAGCTTAGATATTTAGCATGTAGTAACAGCAAGTGGTCACCTACATAATTCCTGTCAATCATGCCCCTGGTGTCCAAACGACCACGCCCCGGGGCCCATTAGCTCCTATAGACTCATAATGAAAAAAGCTTCAAAAATCTTCTTCTCTGAACCCATAGGGCCCAGAGCTTAGATATTTAGCATGTAGGAAGGGCAAGTGGTCAACTACATAATTCCTGCCAATCATGCCCCTGGGTTCCAAATGGTCCACGACTCGGGGCCCCTTCGCTCCCATAGACTCATAATGGAAAAAGCTTCAAAATCTTCTTCTCTGAAACCACAGGGCCCAGAGCTTAGATATTTAGCATTTAGCAATGGCAAGTGGTAACCTATATAATTCCTGCCAATCATGCCCCTGGGGTCGAAATTGGCCACACCCCTGGGCCCCTTAGCTCCTGTATACTCATAATGGAAAAAAAGGTTCAAAATCTTCTTCTCTGAAACCACAGGGCCCAGAGCTTAGATATTTAGCATGTAGCAACGGCAAGTGGTCACCAACATATTTCCTGCCAATCATGCCCCTGGGTTCCAAATGGGCCACGCCCCGGGGCCCCTTAGCTCCTATAGATTCATAATGAAAAAAAAAGCTTCAAAAATCTTCTTCTCTGAAACCACAGAGCCCAGAGCTTAGAAATTTAGCATGTAGCAACGGCAAGTGGTCATCTACATAATTCCTGCCAATCATGCTCCTGGGGTCCAAACAGGCCACGCCCTGGGGCCCCTTAGCTCCTTTAGACTCATAAAGGAAAAAAGCTTCAAAAATCTTCTTCTCTGAAACCACAGGGCCCAGAGCTTAGATATTTAGCACATAGCAACGGCAAGTGGTCACCAACATATTTCCTGCCAATCATGCCCCTGGGTAACAAATGGGCCACGCCCCCGGGCCCCTTCGCTCCCATAGACTCAAAATGAAAAAAAGCTTCAAAAATCTTCACCTCTGAAACCGCAGGGCCCAGAGCTTAGGTAATTAGCATGTAGCAACGGCAAGTAGTCACCTACATAATTCCTGCCAATCATGCTTCTGGGGTCCAAATTGGCCACGCCCGCGGGCCCCTTAGTTCCCATTGACTCATAATAGAAAAAAGCTTCAGAAATCTTCTTCTCTGAAACCACAGGGCCCACCGCTTAGATATTTAGCATGTAGCAACAGCAAGTGGTCACCTGCATAATTCCTGCCAATCATGCCCCTGTGGTCAAAACGAGCCACGCCCAGGGGCCCCTTAGCTCCTATAGACTCATAATGGAAAAAATGCTTCAAAAATCTTTTTCTCTGAAACCACAGGGCCCAGAGCTTAGATAATAAGCATGTGGCAATGGCAAGTGGTCACCTACATAAATCCTGCCAATCATGCCCCTGGGGTCCAAATGGGCCACGCCCTGGGGCCCCTTAGCTCCCCTAGACTCATAATGGAAAAAAAAGTTTCAAAAATCTTCTTCTCTGAAACCACAAGGCCCAGAGCTTAGATATTTAGCATGTGGCAATGACAAGTGGTCACCTGCATAAATCCTGCCAATCATGCCCCTCGGGTCCAAATGGGCCACACCCTGGGACCCCCTTAGCTCCCATAGACTCAAAATGGAGAAAAGCCTCAAAAATCTTCTTCTCTGAAACCATAGGGCCCAGAGCTTAGATATTTAGCATGTAGCAACGGCAAGTGATCACCTACATATTTCCTGCTAATCATGCCCCTGGGGTCCAAATGGGCCACGCCCCGGTGCCCCTTATCTCCCATAGACTCTAAATGAAAGAAAGCTTAAAAAATCTTCTTCTCAGAAACTGTGAAGCACAGAACTTAGATATTTAGTCCAAATTGCCCAAATCCTGTGGCCCCTTAACTCCAACAAACTTATAATGTAAAAAAGCTTCAAACATCTTCTTTGAAACCATGAAATACAGACCTTAGATATTTAGTATATAGCAACACAAAATGGTCACCTGCATAAATCCTGCCAACCATGCCCTTTGGGTCAAAATTGGCCAAGCCCCAGGGCTCATTAGCTTCTATAGACTTATACTGGAAAAAAAAACTTAAAAAAAAATATCTTCTTTTCCAAAACCATAAGGCACAGATTTTGTTTGATTTGAGGTTTTACATCCCTGTCAACACTGTATAGGTCATTTTGGAGATGTCTCTTCCAATTTTGTGGGACTTTTTACCCGACATTGAGATGAAATTACATCTCAAGCCCTGTCGCCCAATGAACCCAATAGGGTTTATACGCATGGACACCGCTTTGCCTGAGCTTAGATATTTAGAATGTAGCAATGTCAAGTGGTCTCCTACACTAATGATTTTCTGGTACACAGGTGAGCGATATAGGGCCATTGGGCCCTCTTGTTTATTTTTTATTTATTTATTTTTTTTTTGTTTGTTTTGTTTTGTTTGTTTGTTTTTTTCGAGTCATGGCTTTCTGGAAATATGCCCCTCTACAAAACAATGCAATGGAATCTTGTAAGCAAGATATCTCAAAAATGAATATTGAAACTTAATCTGCTGATAGAGGATGATTAGTATATGAACTGATTAATTTTTGAAAACAAAGTTATCTGCAAATAATTGATTAACTTTTAAAACAAAAAAGGTACAAATTTTTATTGAGTTTTCGCCCTTTGAAATTTTGGGCATGTTACGCTTGTAAGCAAGATATCTCAAAAACTGTTTGTGCTATTGCCTTGATACTTCACAGACTGATCCGGAATGATGAGTAGATAAACTTATATTTTTTTGAGATCAGATATTTAGCTCACCAGAGCCAAAGGCTCCGGGGGAGCTTATAGGATGGATATTGTCCGTCGTCGTCGTCTGCGTCGTATGTGTCGTCTACATCGTCAACACTTTTAAACGACATCTCCCCTGAAGCCAATGGTCCAATTTGGCCCAAATTTCATCTGTAGTATCTTGGTTGGGGGATTGAAAGTTTGTGTTTTAGCTCACCTGAACACGAAGTGTCCAAGGATAGCTATTGTGTATAGTCTTTGTCCGTCGGCCGTCCGTGCATGCGTCCATCCGTTGTAAACTTTTGCTTCAAACGACGACTTCGATTGATTTCATTGACCCTCTACCAAAATTGCTCCAATTGTTCTGCTCAGATGAACAAGAGGGCCTCCAGAGCTAAAAACAGAAAAACCTTTAAAGACTTCTCCTCCTTAACCAGTGCATGAATTTTGAAATAATTAATTTCACAGGAAGGTTCCTTGGGTGACCCATCTACCAATATTGCTAAAATCGTTCCGCTCGGGTGAACAAGAAAAACATTTAAACGACTTCTGCTCCTTAACCAGTGCATGGATTTTGAAATAATTTCACAGAAAGGTTCCTTGTGTGACCCTCTCTACCAAAGTTGCTCAAATCGTTCCGCTCCGGTGAACAAGATGGTCGCCAGAGCTAAAAACAGAAATACCTTTAAACGACTTCTCCTCCTTAACCAGTGCATGGATTTTGAAATAATTTCACACGGAGGTTCCTTGGGTCATCCTCTACCACAATTGCACAAACCCTTCCGCTCGGATGAACAAGATGACCACCAGAGCTAAACATAGAAAAACTTTTAAATGACTTTATCTCCTTAACCAGTGGATAGATTCCAAAATAATTTTAAAGTAGTGTTCCTTGGATAACCCTCAACCAAAATTGCTCAAAATGGTCCGCTTGGATGATCAAGATGGCCACCAGAGCTAAAAATAGAAAAACCTAGAAAAGACTTCTAACCATTGGGTGGATTTCGAACTTATTTCACAGGAATGTTCCTTGGGTGACCCTCTACCATAATTGCTCAAACCATTAAGCTCTGATGAACAAGATGGCCACCAGAGCTAAAAATACAAAAACCTTTAAATGACATCTGATCTTTAATCAGTGGATGGATTGTTTGAAATAATTTCACAGGAATGTTTTATAAGGTGACTTCATACCAAAATTGCTCAAAGCGGTCTGCTCGAATGACCAAGATGGCCACCAGAGCTAAAAATAGAAAACGTTAAACAACTTCTCCTCCTTATCCAGTGGATGGATTTCAAAATAATTACACAGGAATGTTTCTCGGGTAATCCTCTATTAAAATTGTTCAAACAATTCTGCTGGGATGAAAAAGGTAGCCGCTTAAGCTAATAGCAGAAAAACCTTTAAATAACTTCGCCTGCTTAACCAGTGGATGGATTTTCGAATTAATTTCATTACGATAATACACCCGTGCGACATAGTGCATTTTTCAGATCTCCAAAAGTTGCAATTTTTCTGATGAAAATCCGTGATATTTTTCTGATCAATGCTGAAAATATAGAGGCGGTTCTAACGAGTACCCAAAACCTATGTGTTTGAGTAGAAATAAGAAAGATAATGTATACCCCATAAACTCCAGTTTTCTGTATATGAATTTGGGTTAAGGCTGGCCTTCATTTCACGGACTTGTTCACATGATGTCACAGGAATGTTCCTTGGGTGACCCTCTTCCAAAATTGCTCAACCCCTTTTGCTTGGATGAACAAGATGTCTAATATTATAAAAACTTCCTTCGGTCAACCAAAATTGCACAAACCCTCTACTCCACCATATATTACCTACAATTTCATTTGTACAATATAGATCAGGTGAGCGATCCAGGGCCAGCATAGCCCTCTTGTTAATGAAATTCGGCTCATTAGTTTGGTTGCTATGGCAGCTTAGTGTTTCCATAGACTTCTAATGGAGAAAATTGGAAAATGGCATTTACTGCCAAGCCTTTGCAGATATTTTGACAAAACTTTTATAGAAATGTTTCATGAGTTAACTTCTCTCAGCCATATGCTTTAATGCCAACCTGAGGGCCCTGCCCTACCCCCTCCACTTCATAAAAGGCCATATATCTCAGAAACCATTCAGATTCCTAACCCTAAACCATATATATTCTTGTTCCTGATGATAAGACGCATTCAGCGACACCTATTCGGGGACCCTGGAATGCGTCGGATCGTTGCCCCACCCCCTCCACTTCATAAAAGGCCCAATATCTCGGAAACGTTACAGATCCCCACCCATAAACCATATATATTCTTGTTCTTTTTGATGAGACACATTCTGTGGCAACAACCTCATGGTCTGCCGGGTGCGACAGGGCCATATCCACCCCTCCACTTCACAAAATGCCATATATCTGAGAAACTGTTCAGAGCTCCAACCCTAAATCATATATATTCATGTTGCTTATGATTAGTGGCATTCAGTGACACCAACATGGGGGTCCCCCACGAGTGCCCTGGGTCATGTCCACCCTTCCACTGCATAAAAGGCCCGATATCTCGGAAACCTTACAGATCCCCACTACAAAACCAGCAGGTATTTTTAGCTCACCAGAGCCGAAGGCTCTGGATGAGTTTATAGGATAAGCAGATCAAGATCTTCAAATTATAGCCCTAGGGTCAAAAATACACCCGCCATGGGGTCCTTTATAAATTTTCTTGTCTGAAACCAGAAGGCTCAGTTCTTTGATATTTGGTATGATGCTTTTTCCAGAGGACCTCGACCAAGATTGATCAAATTATAGCCCTGGGACCAAAAATGCCTCTTCCCCGGACCCACTGGTTTTACATAGACTTATAAAGGGAAAACTTTTTTTAAAATCTTCTTGTCTGAAATCAGAAGGCCCAGGTCTTTATTGATATGAAGCTTTGCCTGAAAGACGTCTACCAAGATTGTTCAAGTTATAGCTATGAGACAGAAAATGGGCCCCGGTGCCCACTGGTTTTACATAGACTTATACAGGGAAAAACCATTGAAAATGTTCTTTCTGAAACCGGAAAGCCAAGGTCTTTGATATTTAGTATGATGCTTCATGTAGTGGATTTCTATCAGAACAGTTCAAATTATAGCATTGGGACCAAAAATGGGCCCCCAGGGAGCCTCTTGTTTTACATAGACTTATATTAGGAAATAGAAGTCAAGGCAATGAAAGCCTTTGAAAATCTTTTTGTCTGAAAACAGAAGGCTAATGTCTTTGATATTTGGTATGAAGCTTCGTCTTGTGGATTTCTACCAAGATTGTTCAAATTATAGCCCTGGGGCCCACCCAGTGACCCCAAGTTTTATATAGACTTACATAAAAATCTTCTTGTCTAAATCCAGAAGGCTCCGGTCTTTGATATTTGGTCTTTGAAGCTTCACCTTTTAGACCACTACCCAGATTATTCAAATTATAGCCTGGGGCTAATAATGGCTCTCCCAGTGGCCCACTTGTTACCCTATGGATCAGGTGAGTGATCCAGAGCCATCATGGCCCTATTGTTTGGTTTACGCTTCAAATGATATCCATTTTATCATTAGGAAAAGTTGACTAGTGGTGACATTTTTGTTATAAACTGTGTTACATGTGGGTTTACGGCGTCCCGCAAACCCCCATGCTGACAAGACAACCGAGCGTGATCTCTGACAGGTGTACGGGCAGCTGTGGGGTAAGGCACAAGAAAGATGTTAGATGGATGACATTAATTATTTACAGTATCTACATACAACACTTACTAAACACAAAACATCACAATTTGTTGCTTCTGTAGCCAACTCACGACGTCCGCTCCGAAGGCAAAACAATGTTCTGTGCTCGGAACGGGTGACGTGAATACCTACAGAAGCAAACAACAAAAACAACAACAAAAACAAAAAAAGAAACAACACAAGACGCGACTGGCCAGTTTATAACTTAGGGTGAATCCCCCTCTCGCGTGAAACTTCCTCTCGCGAACTAGTGCAAACTGCACACTAGTCTATCGACATAGTTGCCGATCACAGGTTTAGCGATCGTCCGAATATCCTGCAGGTTAGTTGACCTCTTTTATGGTCTCACATTTGTTGACAATGAACAATGATTCTGATTCTGGTCTACGCTGATTACGGCGGTCTGTCCGCCCTTGCTGGACCCTAACGCCTAGCGTCGTACCAGTACCTGCTGCTATGAAGCAGGGAGCAGCAGGTCACACATTGTTGTGCCTGCAAATTACGATAACTGGACAAAGATACGAGTCACAAAACATACATGCTATATCATGATCCCCCTCCCGGAGAAGTAAGAATATGTTCATGCATATACCGCTATTGCGCATGCGCCGACCAGACATACAGGCTGATTAGTGCATGCGACAAATAACCGTACAGCAGAACTCAACCTGACTGTGCATCAAATTATCAGCACCCAGCGCTTGCCACAATAATACTCAAAGTTCATGTTTCCTTACTGAGCACTACAGAAATCAATTAATACTCACTACTACTGAGCATAATACTCATCAAATTTGTGCTCACTACATTATCACAAGTAAGAGGCAATTGAACAGACCACGCCTTTGCGCTACCTGGTCAGCTGCCAATTACAGGGAACATAACAATCTCTATTTCATATCCTTCTCCGCGACACGGCTCACAAATATAGCTATTCACAAATTCGATACATTAATAACAGATAGAAACTACAACAGAAGATTTTCATCTATAATCCACAACATTTGTTAGTGTCTCATAAGGGCCAACACTGTTTGCCGTAAATTCTCTCTGTATTTGGTAGGCACCCCGACGCCGATGACGGCTGACGTCATCCCCGCCGCTCAGGCCGCTATTACGTGTGGCGACCAAATACTCCCACTTATCATCATCACGTTCTTTATATGTACATACATGCACAAACTGAGTTATCAGACAAAAACGGCATCATTACAAAATGAACTCGTAATTCTTCTTGAACAAACTTATTTCTAATCAACGTGAACATGCTTGTAAAATAAAATTCATTACGGTTCATCATCACGGATAACCCAACAGGCTCTTGTAAGAGTTTGCCCTGATGATGAAGATATGGTTAAACACGTCTTAAGTTTACGTCCCCTCTACACCTAATATCATATTGGGACGGAACCACGGTTTTCTAACCACAGCTAGTCAAAAGTCATGGATCAAACAAGTGACCCGGCGTTTATTAATTACATTCTACTAAAAGCCTAAATGAATCTAGAATGAGCGGGTGTCCAAACTTTACGTCTCACCAACATCTAGGGTCAGCATGAGACAGGACCTCACTTAGAAAGACTCATTCTACTACTGGAGAAGCCTGGGATCAATCCTGCGACGTCTAGCTGGCAAAGCTAGTAGCCTAATCACTACAGGCCACAACAGTGAATTCAGAATAGGCTTCAGAAATTTGGGGTATACTAGAAGTAAACCCCTCCAAAACCTACAAGCATGTTCATACAAAAATAATACTAAACATAGATTTAACATACCTTTCAATATACTTTCGACTTCCCGACACGATGTTGTAGGTATACGTTACAACTTGACCTGCTGCTAAAGTGTTCGTTTTTCTCAGGGTTTATATATCTATGAATACTACCAGAAAATCATGCCTACTCATATTACCTTGCTCAATTCGTGGCGAAGTGGAGATACCGGCCACAAATAAAGCTAGATAGCAAAAATCGAGTAGATAATGGATTTGCGTTCAAATAGTATATTTCCCATAGGAAAAATTGATGAAACGACCCTATAAATCAATGACATGACTCCTGTCAAAACGAACACCCACACAACACGTGACGGGAATAAAAATCATATATGGCACAATTTGGCGGTTGGCGATTTTTAGGCAAATTCTATAGGACTCGGCCTTATAGCGGCCCCCTGTATTGTAAAAACAGCTCTCTATAAACCACTCATGCATAAATCGTATGATATGTGCATGACTTGTTCATGGAGCAGCACAGTTTGCGTACCATATTTCACCTAAAATATTTCACTCGCACCGCCCTACCATATATCTACTAAAATAATTTAGATGTGCATAAGCACCAGAGAGGTTTCCTATTCCATCTCGTAACAAACTGTCTGTTTTATGGCAGTTTATTGGCGTTGAATATGGGGTTAACTTGAAACAATATTTATTTTAATTTCCCATACTATCTGGAAGTTTAGTTTGCGGCCATAATAATAAGCATATACGAAATACGGTATAGAGTGCATGCGTGACCTGTCTTACAGGTCCATACTTTTTAGCCTAGTTCAGGGTTGTGTCTAATGCCGTGTAACCAGTGCGTCGCAAATGTAAAAGCTATTCACATTTTTTTCAGCAAAAATAGTAGTATAGTTGCCATATAAAGTGATATGCTTTTTAACGACATGTTAACTAACGACGTCGTAAATTTAAAAAAAAAAACGTTCTCATGTTATCCGCCACACACTCTTGGCTCTGTAACATTAAACGCCCCGTGGCAATTTGCACAAATATATGACGCAATCCGAATATGGCCTTGACGTTTGTTGTTAAGCACTAGATGTATACATTCATTAACGTTCAAACGTATGTACTAAACCATCAGCATACGACGCACAGAACTCACGAAAAAGTTTCGGAAAAAACACCCATTGTTAACAGTGATGGACTAATGGTTGTTTTCCCTGTATAGCCTGCTTCTAATAACAATAAAGATAATATTAATAGTTAATAAAAGTTGTTTCGAGATTTAAACATTAATTACATTACAGATGGAAAATTGGAGTTACGTATTATATACTGTTGGTGCAATGGAAATTTGACTCTTTTTGCGTAATTGTCGCAGTTGTTGGCAGACATTATATTTTGTCAAAAATGTACACCTGCTTTTGTTCTCTATTCCCTTTTTCGTTCTTAGGTTGTCAGATACGTCACATTGGTTTGAAAGTCGTGACAGGGGACCTGCTGAAAGAGAAGACAGACGCCATTGTAAACAGTGTGACGGCCGATTTCAAATTTGTTGGTACTGTTTCATGTCATTTTCTAAAACAAAATACGCTAGTATAATCTTTATCATCAGGACAAACAGTCGATCGGCAAAACAGAATTTCATGGATATTGCTTCAAAGTGATAATATGCAGTTTATAAATGTGTCTTTTCAGTTAATCTTGTTTTTAATTCACCAGTCACGTAGTGACGAGGTGAGCTTTTGGGATCACTTTTTGTCCGTTGTGCGTGCGTCCGTGCATGCGAGCGTCCGTGCATTAACTTTTTCCTCAAATGACATCTCCTCCTAATCCACTGATCGGATTTTGGCCAAACTAATGATCCTTAGATGGTCCCGTTTCAAAGTTGTTCAAATCGTTCTTGTACTTTGCATATCTAGGTCACAGGAGCTAAAAATAGATTTTTTTTACTTAAAACTTAAAACCTTCTCTGACACCGCATGGTCCAGGTCTTTGATATTTGGTATGAAGCTTCATCTAATGGACCTCTACCAAGATTGATCAAGTTATAGCCATGGGGCCAAAAAAAAAACCGCCCAGGGGGCCTTTGGTTTTACATAGGCTTATATTATAGGGAAATATTTAAAAATCTTCTTCTCTGAAACCACAAGGCCCAGTTCTTTGATATTTGGTTTTCAGCTTCATCTAGAGAACCTCTACCAAGATTCTTTAAATTATAGCCCTTGGCGGCCAAAAATGCCCCCGCCCGTGGTCCTTTGGTTTTACATAGACGTATATAGGGAAAATCTTTAAAAATCTTCTTCCCTGAATCCGCAAGGCCCAGGTTTTGATATTTGGTGTGAAGCTTCATCTAGTGGACCTCTATCAAGTTTGTTAAAATTATAGGCGAAGGGCGAAAATTGCTCCCACCTGCAGGCCCTTTCGTTTTATATTTGCTTATACAGGGCCAATCTTTAAAAATCTTCTTCTCCGCAACCGCATGGCCCAGGTGTTTGATATTTGGTGTGTAGCTTCATCTAGTGGGCCTCTTTCAAGATTGTTCAAATTATAGCCCTTGGGTCAATAATGCCCCCACCCCAAGGCCCTTTGGTTTTACATTGACTTATATAGTGAAATTTAAATAAAAACTTCAACTCTTAACTGCAAGGCCCAGGTCTTTGATATTTGTTGTGAAGCTTCATCTAGTGGATCTCTTTCAAACGTGTTCAAATTATAGCCCTAGGAAATAGAAGTCAAGGTAATGCAAACCTTTGAAAATCTTCTTGTCTGAACTTATTTGATATTTGGTATGAAACTTTGTCTTGTGGATTTCTACCAAGATTGTTCAAATTATACCCATGGGGCCATAATGGCCCGCCTCGGGAACCACAAGGTTTATATAGACTTAATAAAAATCTTCTTGTCTAAATCCAGAAGGCTCCGGTCTTTGATATTTTGTATGAAGCATCACCTTTTAGACCTCTACCAAGATTATTCAAATTATAGCCCGGGGCCAATAATGGCTCTCCCAGGGGGCCACTTCTTACCCTATGGATCAGGTGAGTGATCCATGGCCATCATGGCCCTCTTGTACTAGTTTAACGGTTGCTTTTTCCAACTAAAGAATGCACTTTAGAAAACGGGATTTCTATATTATTTCATGTATATGACCTGATCCTTAAAGTCAGTTAGTTTGAATTTTCATAATGCAACTTTTCAAGCCAAATGATACTTGTAAAGAAACTCTATATGGGCCCCGTCAAGCGATTTTGGTACTTATCGCCTATGCGAGCAGTGAATCAAATGGAACCTTCAGACAGAAAGCCATATGCCTGGCCCCTCTGAATGGTTTGGCATGCGCAGTTACAATTTGTCAGAATGCTCGAAGACACAAATTCGCTTGGCGGGGCTCATATAAAAACTTGATAGTTCTAAGAGTGTGTTAATACAGCTTCGATTTTGAGCATTCAGCATTAAAGGTCATTTATCACGAAACATTATATATTTCTTTTAATAAGTATACTAAAGGACCATTTCACTGAAAACTGCATGCCATATTCCATTTCATTTCAAAGTAATGCTCACTTATATCTCAAATGTACCTTTTTTCCACTTAGGGTAGCCTCCCTTGAATTTTGGTTGATTTAGACCCACATTGCAATATTTTACATCAAAGTGAATTTTAACTTTTTGAATTTACTTTAAAACTGTCACATTTTCAATTTCTATGCATTTATTTATATTTTTCTTATGTACACTGATAGCTTTGAATCTAATTAGTAACTTTAGATATAAATTTAAAATTTTATTTCTGAAAAAGTAAAAAGCAAACGTTTAAGTTTTAAGTGAAATTTAAGACTGTTTAAAACAAATAGTTTATTTATAAATTTTTTAGGTTTGTTAATAAAATGCTTTCTGAATGTCTTCTAAACCCATAACCTACCACTATTCTTTGATCTGCATACAAACATGAAATCTGAAATTTAAATTATTTCAATATATTATTTGAACTTTAATTTATAGACCCCAGGTTTGAAATTAGAAGAAACGGTTTTTTAGTTTTGACTGAGATCAATTTTAATGATATTATCAGGTCGCTAAGTAACTTCTGATGATTATAAAGCACCAGATATATTGATTGTAAAAAGTTAAAAAAAAAATACTTGATGAATATTAATGAGGCAGTTCGAAGTTGTTCTGTCCTGGTGAACTATTTCAGACTTTAAATTTTAATGTCTAATAAAGATAATTTGATCCGGTTTCAGATTTCACTTACCAGAAGCAATTTGCCTGTAATTCTTAATGATTTCAACACCGTGATAAATAACCCTTATACACTAGTTTTGAATAGCGATTTTGCTGGGGAATGCAGCCTTTCGGGCATTTTACATTCCTTTCTTTTTGTGAATAAAGCTTGCAGCCTGACCTCAACATATTTGCGTTTTATTAAGTATAGATAATGCCAACATCGTTGATTTGATTATTCATATTTACTCTCCACGGCACTCGCCCATCGGGGCTTGAAGAAATATAGAGGGCCACATGGAAGATTAGTACTGGTACTAATTGTGTTACCCTCTATAAATAAGGTCGATTATTATTATTATTATTATTATTATTATTATTATTGGCTGCATGATGCTTCCACGCAGAGCTGAAACCAACCCCGCACACGAGTACTGGCAAACAGCTTAGATGAGCTAAGTCTACCCAGGCAAAGTGGTGCGAGGCGGCCCGTCCATGCTTACAAGCTTATTGGTTTCATTGGGCGACAGGGCTTGAGATGTCATTTCATCTCAATGTCGGGTAAAAGTCCAACAAAATTGGAAGCAACGTCTCCAAAATGACCTTTACAATGTTGATAGGGACGTTAAACCTCAAATCAAACAAACTATTTACCCTCCAGAGCGTCGATTAAATAAAGCAAACTCTTCTGATACCATAGCCCCGTTTTCAGATTTACATTTATCTATAATGGAAGGGTTAACTTCATTAAAACAGAAAGGGTGATTCTGGGTTTCATTTTAAAATTTAATTGAGTTGGTGCTCGACAAAATAGGAGTGAAGGCAATGATCAGCAATCGATACAATGAACCCACAGCTACCATAAGAGATACCAAAGGGAAAGAAACACAAACATGAAAAACAAACCCTAATGGTAACATCAATAAGGGAAAGCCAAAAGGACAGTTCCTTTCCCACAAAATGGCCAATTGCTTGCCTACAACCAGATCTATGCAATCACTTAATACTTAGGTTTAGCTGTTCACCGAGTCAGTCAGCCTGGAGTAGAAAGGAGCATCGATGAAGAACCAATCAAATTACCTTATACCTTGCATCCAAAACACCAACGGGAAAGGTGGATACACATAGAGCAACAACGTTAAAATTGGTGCATTACAAGAAGAAATCCGCTGGCCTCGCATCACGCAAACACGCCTATGTAGTTGTGACCCACTTTTATATAGTAAAACTGGGGTTTACAGGGGTAAACTTTATTTTGCTTATTTCTGCCCTAAAATATAGATTGTGGGTACTCATTAAAACCGCCCAATCTATTGTACCCACAATCTATATTTTGAGAAGAAATAAGAAAAATAGCAGAATTGTTCATCTCATTTTTTTCTTCATTTTTACGATGGTAAAATGTACATTGTATTTGTATAGGCGTGTTTTCATAATGGTAGCTCAGTCGGATGCACGTCTGACTGGCGATCAGGAAGACGCGGGTTTGATACCTGCTGGGGCTAGCAATATTTTTATGTGGAGATAGATCATGAAATCGTTACTTCAGTCATTTTCTCCATTCCGCTGAGTCCAAAAGGGCCGTTGTCATTTTCTGGCGAAAGAAGGTGGACCGTACTGGTTACCCTGCCCAGGAAAAGTGTGGATAGGTAAACTGACAGGCTCAAAAATGACCTAAATAGTGTTGACAGGGCCGTTTAACTCCCAATACAAACCAACAAACAAGAAGAAACCCAAAAGTTCCTTTCACAAAAATGCTCAAATGTCTAAAACCACAAAGAATATTGCTGGAGGCTGTCTGGATAGCCTACATGATTTAAAACGCTTATGCGAACAGCATAGAGATCAGAATGCACGGATATGCATGGTCATTTGGGTCATCAATGTACACACAGGCTATATTGTATGCGACACCTGAATTCATTAACTTGACAGCAGCTGGTGCTCAGTGTCATGTGGTGGCGTTATAGCATTGCTTTGTACTTCTGTGTGGTGCAGTTTTAATTTATAATCACTTGGATCAGTGACTCCATTGTAGATATTTGAAAAAGGAAAAATGTTCAAGTGCACATTTTGTAAATAACAGTGCAGCTGTATATTTTAGTTCGACAGAGCCGAAGGCCCTCGGGGCGCTTATAGGCTGTTGTCCGTCGCGGTCTGTCGTTGTGTTCTGACCCCAACACTTTCAAACGACATTTCTTTTGAAGGCACTGGGCCAATTAGGCCAAAATTAAGTTTATAGCCCCGTGGGTCCAGCTCTTTAGTTTGGTTGCTATGGCAATTTAGAGCGACCATAGACTTACAAAATAGAAGTGAAGGCAATGGTCAAGAATCGATACAATTAACCCACAGGTCCCATCAAAGACACCAAAGGGAAAGAAACACAAACATGGAACAACAGAGCCTAGTGGAAACATCAATAGCGGAAAGTCAAAAGACAGTTACTTTCACACAAAATGTCCAATAGGCTATCCAAAAAAAAAAATATTAGCGGCACAAACACCCAAAGACAAACCATAACAAAAAATGAAAAAATAGCATTTACTGCCAAGCCTTAGCAGATATTTTGACAAAACTTTCATTGAAATATATCTTCTTTCTGCTGTATGATGAAGCCTACTGCTCATTTTAGCTCACCTGAGCCAAAATCTCTGAATGAGCTTTTGTGACCAATTGATATCCGACATGCGACATCGTCCGTCTGCCAACAATTTCTAAAAAGAAATCTCCTCCTAAACCAGTGGATTGATTTTGTAATAATTTTTACAGGAATGTTACATGTGTAAGCCTCTACCAAAATAATTGCCTAAATGGTAATAAAAATGGCCACCAGAGCTAAAAATAGTTTAATGTTTGTCATGTTGGGTATTCTCCCCCCCCCCCCCCCCTTTTATGTATATTTTTCCTTTTAGTTAGGCTTGCATATTCCGAGACACCACCTGTTACGGAAAGAGCTGCTGACTCGGTTTACCTGTTGTCCGTTTTGTTTACTGTCGTCACACCATGTTTTGACTTCTTTTCACAGTGATATTGTGGGAAGAACTGGGGGCCGGATTGTATCAGTCCCTGATCGTTTCTCTTTATAATTTTCATGCGGACTGAACAACTTATTTGTCTAATTCGCGACGGGATCAAGGGCGAGGATTGCGGACATTATGTGGGAAAGTAACTCTCCTTTTGGATTTCGGCTGTTGATGTTTCCATTAGGGCCTTGTTAAGTGTCTTACCCTTTGGTGTCTTTGATTGGAGGTGTGGATTTATTGTATCGATTCCTGATCATTGCCTTCACTTTTACTTCTATTCTACTCCTAAACAGCTAGACTGATTTTGAGAACTGTTCCCTGGGACACTGTTAAACCAAATTGCTCAAAGCCTCCATTCTACCTTATATAACCTACCTACAAAATATAGATTGTAGGTACACGTTAGAACCGCCTCATCGATGCGGTTCTAATGAGTACTCACAATCTATATTTTAGAGCAAAAATAAGAAAAATATGGTTTACCTTTGTATACCCCATTTTTACTCTATAAAAGTGGGGTTCAAAATTAATTCGCATGTTTGCCTTATGTACATGTAATTATCAAAGAGAATAAAAGTGATGTCAAAGATATATAATTGGCTCATCTATAGGTTAGGAAGAGTTTGAGTATGTGGAAGAAGAGCATAAATACTGTCACGTTAGTTTTTTCTGTATTAAGACTCGTATCTTTGGGCTACATTGACCCATTTTTGTCGCACCTGCTTGTAGTTGGATGCTTTATAGACGTTCGCTTTTCCGTCCGTCCGTTCGTCCGTCCGTCTGACAACATTTATGTCGAAGTTCGACATTTACGTCAATGGTTGGTATTATAATTAGCTACAAGACTAGACAAACATAAAAAAACTTGCGTGAAATGTCTCCCAGACATTCTGACTTGGCAGGCACCTTGACCCGGTGACTTTGACCTATATTTTCACTCCAGTAACCGCCCCCGCCCATCGGCACTTGAAGAAATAGATGGGCTGCATGATGCTTCCACGCAGAGCTGAGTCCGACCACATACGAGTACTGGTAAACCGCTTAGAGGATCTAAGCCTGCCCAGGCAAAGCGGTGCTAGTCGGACCGTCCATGCTTATAAACCCTATTGGTTTCATTGGAAGACAGGGCTTGAGATGTCATTTCATCTCAATGTCGGGTAAAAGTCCCACAAAATTGGAAGCAACGTCTCCAAAATGACATATACAGTGCTGACGGGGACGTTAAACCTCAAATCAAACAAACAAACAAACACTCCAGTACGATTTACGTCAAAGTGAGCATTGAAATCAACTACAAGACTAAACATTAATAACAATGAAACCTTACATTAAACATCTCCAGCACACGGGTACTGGTAAACCGCTTAGAGGATCTAAGCCTGTTCAGACAAAGCGGTGCGAGTCGGACCGTTCATGCTCATAAACCATATTGGTTTCATTGGGTGGCAATGCTTGAGATGTCATTTCATCTCAATGTCTGGTAAAAGTCCCACAAAATTGGAAGCAACGTCTCCAAAATGACCTATACAGTTTTGATGGTGACGTTAAAGCTTCAATCAATCAAACAAACAAACAAAATTAAACATCTCCCTCACCTCCTTACTTGGCATAAACCTTGACCCAGTGACCGTGTCATATAGTTTTTGCCCCAGTGACTTTGACACAGTTTACATTGACATTCCAAATCTCCTCAAATAAAAGGCGTCAGCCACCAAACCTTGCATAGTGCTGCTCCTAGATGTACTAACTTGGCAGATACCTGACCTATATTTTGCGCTCCAATGTCTTTGACACTTTTACGTCGACATTCGATACCTCCTAAAATATAAGGCATACAGTCACCAAGCCTTGCCTCGTGGCTGCTCCTCAATATACTGACGCGGCAAGTACCTTGACCTGGTGAACTTGACCAATAATTCGCACTCGTGACTTTTACACATTTTACGTCGACATTCCATATATTACCAACTATAATGCCTACAACCACAAAACCTTGCATAGTGTTTTGCCTCGCTATACTGATGTGGCAGGTACCTTGACCCGTTGACATATATTTTGTGCTCCAGTGACTTTGGTCACATTTTACGTCGACAAATCTTCGGTACATACAAAAAAAACTGTTACAATTATTTTGTTATTAATTATCAGATGCCGGCCTGGGTAGCTCAGTCGGATGCGCGTTTGACTGTTGATTAGGGGTCGCGGGTTCGATCCTGCCTGGGTCGGCAACAGTCTTTCGTGGAGATTGATAATGAAATCTGTTCTACGGTCATTCTCTCCCTTCCGCTGATTCAAGAAGGGCAGTTGTCAGTTTCTGACGAAATAATGCACTGTACTGGTCAACCGCTTACATATGTGCCTGCCCAGGAAAAGTGTAGATAGGTAAACTGACCGGCTCATAAATGACTTAAACAGTATTGAATGGGCCGTTAAACTCCAATACAAATACAAAAATTAAATATCAGATTATATCTTATGTATCTAATAGACTTGTCAGCAGACATTAATAATACGAAAAGTCAGTGCTGGAGGTATAGCCATTAGAGAAAATGGCACTTGCCAGGGGTATATGTGCTCCACTATGTCTCTATTTTCTTTAATCTCAATGTTTCAACTAATCACTGCTAAGAATGAAATAAAATTAGTTAATAGCCATATTCTTGTTGTGGCCTCTGTGGCTTTTTCCCAGGCATGTGTGACGCCACCTTCTGCGGAATTCTTGTACAGTATTATTCTGACCACGCTGGCCACTGACACGATTGATATTCCAGTTTGACGATTATGTATAAAATATTTTTCTTTATTTTTATTTCAGGTGGTGTTGCCTCGGCTTTGGTGAAGACGTGCCCAAATCTGCAACAGTTGAGTCCTGAATTACGTACGTTCATTAGTCTAATTATTGTCAAAGTGTATCAGCTCGCAAATAAATTAAGTTAAGCAAACACAATGTTAAATGCAACGTCTAGGACTTCATGTAAACATCTAAGTACTTCCTCATGAAGCAATAAAAAGTATTTCCTGTATCAAACATTTGTTTGCTTGAGGTTTAACGTCCCCATCAACGCTATATAGGTCATTTTGGAGATGTTGCTTCCAATTTTGTGAGTCTTTTACCTGACATTGAGATGAAATGACAGCTCTAGACCTGCTGCTCAATGAAACCGAAAAGGTTTATATGCATGGACGGTTCGACTCGCACCACTGCCTAGGCAGGCTTAGACCCTTTAAGCGGTTTATCAGTGCTCATGTGCGGTTGGTTTCAGGTCTGCATGGAAGCATCATGCAACCCAATCTATTGCTTCAAACCCTGATGGACGGGGGCCGACATGTATCAAACATAGACACAACGAACGTTCGTGTTCAGATCGTGTTCGTGACAAGGGCAAGTAAAATCGATTTAAGACCCCATCCCGGTTTTTACCTAACCAGAGGCGAAGGCTCCGAGGGAGCTTTTAGGATAGGCAGTTGTCCGTCGCCGTCGCCTTATGTCGTCCGTCGTCTGTCGCCGTATGCCATGAACACTTGCAAACGAGATCTCCTCTCTGCCGCTTGGCCGACTGGACCTAAATTTCATCTATAGGCATCCTTAAGCTGTGGGTTTTTTTGTGTGTGAGTGTGCTTTTATGGTGGAAAGGGCATATAGCGTTGCCCGTATCCGTCCGTTCGCCCGTCCGTGCGTCCGAAACATAAAAGCGGTCAATAACTTCCCTATTTCTTGATGGATTTTTAAATTACTCGGCAGAAATGTTAAGCATCATGGGACGACTTGTCAAGTGCAAAACCCAGGTTCGTACCTTCAAGCTCAAGGTCATACTTAGAGGTCAAAGGTCAAAAAAGGGTCTGAAACTTAAACGCAGTCAATAACTTTCTCATTTCCCGATGGATTTTGAAATTACTCTGTAGAAATGTTAACCATCATGAGACGATGTGTCAGGTGCAAACCCCAGGCCCGTACTTCCAAGGTCAAGGTCATACTTAGAGGTCAAACAAAGGGTCAGAAACTTAAATGTAGTCAATAACTTACTTATTTCTGGATGGATTTTGAAATTACTTTGTAGAAATGTTAACATCGTGAGTTGATGTGTCACATGCAATACCCAGGTCCGTACCTCCAAGGTCAAGGTCATACTTAGCGGTCAAAGGTCAAAGAAAGGGTCCGAAACTTAAACGCAGTCAATAACTTTCTTATTTCTGGATGTATTTTGAAATAACTTTGTAGAAATAGTAACCATCATGAGAAGATGTGTCACATGCAAAACAGACGTCCTTACCTCCAAGGTCAAGTTCATACTTGGAGGTCAAAGGTAAAAAAAAGGTCCCTCAACTTAAACGCAGTCAATAACTTTCTTATTTCTGGATGGATTTTGAAATTATGTTGTAGAAATGTTGACCATTATAAGGCGATGTGTCACGTACAAAACCCATTTCCGTACCTCCAAGGTCAAGGCCACATTTAGAGGTCAACGGTAAAAAAAAAGGGTTCGAAACTTAAATGCAGTCAATAACTTTCTTATTTCTGGATGGATTTTGAAATTACATGGCAGAAATGTTTGTCATCATGAGACAATCTGCCTCACATAAAACCGAGTTCCTTTCCGAGGTCAAGGTCATACTTAGCGGTCAAATGTGAAAAAAGGGTCTAAAACTTAAACACCGTCAATAACTTTCTATGGATCAATACGAACATTGACATATTTTCAGGCAGGGGCATCCCTGTCCTATGGACGCTTTTCTAGTTTTTTTCGTTTTTTTAGCTCACCTGTCACGCAGTGACATGGTGAGCTTTTGGGATCACTTTTTGTCCGTCATGCGTCCGTAAACTTTTTCTTCAAACAACATCTCCTCCTAAACCACTAATCGGATTTTGACCAAACTTCACAGGAATGATCCTTAGGTGGTCCCCTTTCAAAGTTGTTCAAATGGTTCCGGTCTGTTGTACATCTAGGTCACAGGAGCTAAAAATAGATTTTTTTACTGAAAATCTTTAAAAATCTTCTTCTCTGAAACCGCAAGGCCCAGGTCTTTGATATTTGGTATGAAGCTTCATCTAGTGGACCTCTACCAAGATTGTTCAAATTATAGCCCTGGGGCCAAAAATGCCCCCGCCCCGGGGGCCTTTGGTTTTACATAGGCTTATATAGGGAAAATCTTTAAAAATCTTCTTCTCTGAAACCGCAAGGCCCAAGTCTTTGATGTTTGGTGTGAAGCTTCATCTAGTGGACCTCTATCAAGATTGTTCAAATTATAGCTCTGGGGCCAAAAATGCCCCTGCCCCGAGGGCCTTTGGTTTTACATAGGCTTATATAGGGAAAATCTTTAATAATCTTCTTCTCTGAAACCACAAGGCCCATGTCTTTGATATTTGGTATGAAGCTTCATCTAGTGGACCTCTACGAAGATTGTTCAAATTATAGCCCTGGGGCAAAAAATGCCCCCGCCCCGGGGGCCTTTGGTTTTACATAGGCTTATATAGGGAAAATCTTTAAAAATCTTCTTCTCTTTTACCGCAAGGCCCAAGTCTTTGATATTTGGTGTGAAGCTTCATCTGGTGGACCTCTATCAAGATTGTTCAAATTATAGCCCTAGGGCCAAAAATGCCCCCGCCCCCGGGCCCTTTGGTTTTACATAGGCTTATATAGGGAAAATATTCAAAAATCTTCTTCTCTGAAACCACAAGGCCCAGGTCTTTGATATTTGGTATGAAGCTTCATCTAGTGGACCTCTACCAAGATTGTTCAAATTATAGCCCTGGGGCCAAAAATGCCCCCGCCCCGGGGGCCTTTTGGTTTTACATAGGCTTATATAGGGAAAATCTATAAAAATCTTTTTCTCTGAAACTGCAAGGCCCAAGTCTTTGATATTTGGTGTGAAGCTTCATCTAGTGGACATGTAACAAGATTGTTCAAATTATAGCCCTGGGGTCAAAAATGCCCCTGCCCCGAGGGCCTTTGGTTTTACATAGGCTTATATAGGGAAAATCTTTAAAAATCTTCTTCTCTGAAACCACAAGGCCCAGGTCTTTGATATTTGGTATGAAGCTTCATCTAGTGGACCTCTACCAAGATTGTTCAAATTATAGTGCTGGGGCCAAAAATGCCCCTGCCCCGGGGGCCTTTGGTTATACATAGGATTGTATAGGGAAAATCTTTAAAAATCTTCTCTGAAACCACAAGGCCAAGGTCTTTGATATTTGGCATGAAGCTTCATCTAGTGAACCTCTATCAAGATTGTTCAAATTATAGCCCTAGGGCCATAAATGAACCCGCCCCGGGGCCCCTTTGGTTTTACAAAGGCTTATATAGGGAAAATATTTAAAAATCTTCTTCTCTGAAACCACAAGGCCCAGGTCTTGAATATTTGGTATGAAGCTTCATCTAGTGGACCTTTACCAAGATTGTTCAAATTATAGCCCTGGGGCCAAAAATGCCCCCTGCCCAGGGGCCTTTAGTTTTACATAGACTTATATAGGGAAAATCTTTAAAAATCTTCTTCTCTGAAACCGCAAGGCCCAGTTCTTTGATATTTGGTGTAAAGCTTTATCTAGTTGACCTTTACCAATATTGTTCAAATTATAGCCCTGGGGCCAAAAATGCCCCCGCCCTGGGGGCCTTTGGTTTTACATAGGCTTATATAGGGAAAATCTTTAAAATCTTCTTCTCTGAAACCACAAGGCCCAGTTCTTTTATATTTAGTGTGACGCTTCATCTAGTGGACCTCTATCAAGATTATACAAATTATAGGCCTAGGGCGAAAAATGCCCCCACCTGCAGGCCCTTTGGTTTTACATTGGCTTATGCAGGGAAAATCTTTAAAAATCTTCTTCTCCAAAACCTGATGGCCCAGTTCTTTGAATTTGGTGTGTAGCTTCATCTAGTAGACTTCTACCAAGATTGTTCAAATCATAGCCCTTGGGTCAAAAATGCCCCCGCCCCGGGCCCCTTTGTTTTTACATTGACTTATATAAGGGAAATTTAAAAAAAAATCTTCTACTCTGAAACTGCAAGGCCCAGGTCTTTGATATTTGGTGTGAACTTCATCTAAATTGTTCAAATTATAGCCCTAGGAAATAGAAGTCAAGGCAATGAAAACCTTTGAAAATCTTCTTGTCTGAAAGCAGAAGGCCAAGGTCTTTGATATTTGGTATTAAGCTTTGTCTTGTGGATTTCTACCAAGATGGTTCAAATTATAGCCCTGGGGGCAAAAATTGCCCGCCCCGGGGACCCCAAGGTTTATATAGACTTATATAAGGAAAACGTTTAAAAATCTTGTCTGGAACCAAAAGTCTCCATTCTTTGCTATTTCGTATGAAGCTTCACCATTTAGACCACTACCAAGATTAATCATATTATAGCCCGGGGCCAATAATGGCTCTCCCAGGGGCCCACTTGATACCCTATGGATCAGGTGAGCGATCCAGGGCCATCATGGCCCTCTTATTTATGAAAATCGGCTTTATGTACTCAGATTCAATGAAAACGCACCGCTTTTAAATTTTTAATTTCTTACGTTTAAGGTAAAAATGACTTTTTCAACTGATAAATTCGGAATTGTAAAGTTGTCACCGCAATATGTGTATTACTGCGTGATTTTCATGATGTGCACATGCAAAATTGCAAAATTTTTGTAATCACAATATTTGGCACTTTCTTACCTGTCATTATAAAGGTCCGGATTTTTTACGTTAAAGGCCAGCAAAACATTTCATAAGAACAAGCCAATGGGGCGTCTAATTGACGTCGATCGTCATTGTGCCCTCGATATGGTTGAAGCTGGGCTTTCTTACCTTAACGCGACGGATTCAGGACGTCAGTGGAAACTGCCCAGGAGACAGTGGGAACCCATAACCTACGCGTAAGTGCCTTAACTTTACGTTGGCGTCTCCAGGAACGCGGTATTTCTAGCCATAAGACGTAGAAGGGGGAACTTTTTGACGGCGGAACGTCTGATCAGTCGCTTTAATTGGTGTCGACAGTGCATCCGATGGACACAACAGCGTTGGCGTGGTTTACTGTTCACGGACGAGTCCCGTTTTTGTGTTGAAATGGTTGATAGGCGCCGTAAAATATGGCGTCCACGTGGGGAGCGATTTCATGACTGTTGTGTTAAACAGGTGTCGTATTGGGACATTGGGGTGTTGGTAGCGTATTGGTATTGGTAGGGATCTCATGGCGCCACAAAACCCAACTCTTCGTTAAACATGGCAATTTGACGGCACGTCGTTGCATCGATGAAATCTTAGAGCCTGAGGTGGTACCGTTTTCACGCAATAATGGTGACGTTACGCTTTTCAAACCGGACAATGCACATGCTGATTCTGCGAGGCTAACCATGGACTTTTCAATCAAAATGGTGTGTAAGTTCTTCCTTAGTCTGCGTTTTTCGCCGGATTTAAACCCAATTGAGCACCTTTGGGACCAGCTCGGAAAACGTGTGTACAGCCCACGTCATCTGCCAATCAACCGTCAGCAGCTTGCCATGGCGCTGGAGGAAGAATGGACAACAACCCACACGACCAGATACAGCGTTTAATTCAAAGCATGAGGCGTCTATACAAAGCAACACTTGATGCTTGCAGCTTATAATGGACATACCCGGTATTAGGATATGTCATTTTGATTTTTCGGGTGTGTGGACTTATTTGAGTCTCCGTATCTCTGCATCCAACGAAATGCTGCAGCTCTGTAGTGAGTCTGTGGATAAGTAAGTGATAATTCATTAAACGTGATGAAATGCTGTGAATCAATTAAATTTGAGGTACAGTACTAGTGGTGTGTTTTCATTGAATCTGAGTATAGTTTGGTTGCTATGAGAACTTAGAGTTTCCATAGATTTATAATTGGGAAAATTGAAAAATGGCATTACCTGCTATGCCATTGCAGATATTTTGACAACACTTCCATAGAAATGTTTCTACTATCTGTCATATGATTTTAGGCCTACTGCTCGGTTGTTTTGTGTTGGTGTTTGATGTCTTGGATAGGAGGTGGGAGGTAATTGTGTCGATTCCTGACAATTGCCTTCACATTTTGGATGAGGGTGACTCAACAATATAGTATTAAATCAGTTAACCGATTTTCACGTTTTATAAACAGCTACATATTTTATTGAAATAGATAACATTAAATAGTCTGCATTCAGTATGTTAATATGTCTTTTTGGCTTTAATGTTTCGCATCCGCATTTTGTATTTGCCAGCTAGAGAAATAGAGGATCTTAATGTTCACGTATTATTGAATTTATTAAACGAGTTGAGGAAAAGGCAGAAATGCGAGACTTTGCCGAGCATTTTATCCCTTTTCCTCAACTCGTTTAATAAATTAAATAATATATGATCAGGAATGCAAGTATCTATTTATCATATGACATTTAAAACGTATTTTATTCACGACTTTTTTTATAAAAATGTTACTGTTCTGCCATTAGTAAACGCGATGTCGTTAAGGGCGACATATATTGTAATTTGCATAGTGGATTATCGAATTTATTACATTGCGTTATTACACTCTCAGACGCGACGTCATATGATATAATAAAAAAATAATGTATTCCTTTGAAAAGTAGAAGTATAACAAAGATCAGGAATCGATACAATTAACTTACTCAACCTATCAAAGACACCAAAGGGAAAAAAACACAAACATGAAGCGACAAGACCATAATGGAAACCTAAACAAAGAAAGGTCATAAGGACCATTATTTTCCCACAAAATGGCAAAATATAAAATGGCGTTTAAAAGGGTGTTTATGACACGGTCGTGCTAAAGAGGTGAAAACCATCGCTTGCCCTAGGAACGATGATTTTAATACAGTCGAGTTTGTTGGCCTTATTTCATCTTTGTTGCTATGTTAAGTGCCGATTTCTTTGTAATGGCTGACTGAGGAAGAATCCAGCCATGACAATGTAGATGTTTGGTAAGAACGGACAACGTTTTACTTTTCCCCTTTTCATTCAAGCTTTCCTTTGTATGGTCTAGACATTTGTGTGCATTTGAACTGTCAGCGTGTGGTTTTTAGAAGGTTTACACTATCCTACCCCATGGTCTTATGGGAGGAAAACTTAACGATTTGGTTGTTAGGTCATTCCATTGAGACGATTCCCTTAATCTTGCGTGTAATGAAAACATGCGTTTTTCATTTCCGAACAGCATAGAGAATAGAAGTGAAGGCAGTGATCAGGAATCGATACAATTAACCCACAGCTCCCATCAGAGACACCAAGGGAAAGAAACACAAACTTGAAACAACTAGACCCTTTTGGAAAATCACTAGCAGAAAGCCAAAAGGACAGTTACTTTTCTACAAAATGGCCAATTGGCTATCCAAAGCAAAATAATATAAGCGATACTCACACTCAAAGACAAGTCATAACAAAAATTAACCACCGCAGGAAATTTCACATTTTGTTCATGTTAGAAAGTGTGTGAAGCTATCGCCTTTCTACTTGATCATGTTTGCATACTGTTCACAAAAAGCAGGGGATAATCGGGTTCCTTCGAGCCCATTAGCCTAAACATTGGAATCAAATGTCGGATATACCATGTCAATTGACTATCATGTGCGTATATTCTATCGTTGAGCAGTATGATATTTATGCTCGAGTGGCGTAGTGACAAACCGGTTAATTAATGCGAGATTTCGATAAAACTTTCTGTATCGGCTGTTGAAGTGTTGTATGAAACTATTTCAAAAACAAATTCGTTATTAGAGCCATGATTCTGCTAACAGAGGCTAAACGTAAGCGAGACGTTGGCATGCTCAAGACCCGAAGTATGCAGTTGCAGTCGGCATATGTTATGAATACATCACGGTCAGTTGTCAGTTGACTATGGACATGCTGTCGTCGGACAGTAGCGCTTTGCAGAGAAAGTACTAACGGACGCGATGACCGCCTTGTTGTCAATAAGGCATTAAGCACCCGGAAACTAACGTCAACAGATCTTCAGCAATACCTGCACCGAGTAAGCGTGGTTAATGTCTCTAGACAGACGATCCGAAGTCGCCTTCACTCGAGTGACCATACTCCATGGTGTCGGCAAGTTGTACTGGCGTTGAAAGCTAGGCACCGTAGAGCACGTTTTCCGTGGTGTACATAGCGCAGACGTTGCAACATTAATCAATGGTCTCACGTTATGTTCAGTGACGAATCACGGTTTAACTTGGACTTTCGTGATGGTCGTAGAAGAGTCTGGCGTCGTACTTGTGAACGTTATACAGACCCGGCTAGAGTTGATCATGAGACCAGGGCCTGTTATGTTATGGGGTGGGATCACCATGACTGAAAAAAAAAACAGACTGACATGCGTGCCAAGGCAGAGTTACAGGACTGTACTATTTTGATAATGTATTGGCTCCTCACGTGATACCGTTTTCTTAAGGCCACGGTTGAGGGTTTATATTTCAGGACGATAACGCTAGGGCAATCGGGCACGCGTCGTCACTGAGTACCTTCAATGGCAAAATATTTGGACAATACCATGGCCTGCGATGAGTCCAGACTTATCTCCCGTCGAACACGTATGGGAAATCATCAGGAAAAGAGTCCAATGAGCCTAGGTGGGCTTGGTGCAGCACTTTAAGAAGAGTGGCGAAAGATCCGACAGTTCAAGATTCGTAGAAGTATGCGACGACGATGCATAGCCTGCTGTGGCAATCGAGGCCGTCCAACACGTTATTGAGGGCTGATGAAAAATGACGTTGACGCTAAGAAGACTGGTCGCGGTGTCGCTACATAAAGACTTGATCATTGGAATGTTTGGTTCAATTTATGGATATTTGATAGTCCTTTGAATTAATGCATCTTTGCCAGCTAACATTTTATTTATTTCCGAATATTCAGCCTGAAAGTTAAATATCCCCTAGTTTTTGTGAACAGTATATTTTATTGGTACTCTTTCCGCAGGTTCCATTAGGGTCTAGTTATTTCAAGTTTGTGTTTCTTTCCTTTTTGTGTCTCTGATCGGTGGTGTGAGTTAACTGTTTCGATTCCTGATCGTTGCTTTTGCTTCTGTTTCGATAGTTTGATATGTCAGATGTTCTCTTCAGAACTTCAGTCAAATAAAGCAAATGCTTCTGATACCGGTCTTCCACATTTCTTCAAAGATTGCATATGCATTTACAATGTGGCGTAGATGTGCATGAAATAAATTTCATATGTGTCAAGGACAAGGTCACCATTGCTAAAATAGAAAGAAAATCTATGAAGAACCTTCATCCACATTTCTTCATCGATTGACTTTAAATTTGGCATATGCATTCACAATGTGAGGTAGATGTGTGTGGCAAAAATTTCATATGCTTCAAGTCAAGGTCAAGTACACTGTTGCTAAAAATTGAATATAAATCCATGACTACCAGTTTTTTGATCCGAACTTCTTTGTTTTTTCTTTACCGGTTGAGTTCAAATTTTATATATACATTCACAATGAGTTGAAGATGTGCGTGACATAAATTCCATATGGGTCAAGTCAAGGTCAAGGTCACTGTTGCTGAAATAAGAATAATCTTATGATGCTAATAACTTCCGAATTTCTTCATCGATTTAGTTCATATTTTTCATATGCATTAATAATGAGATGTAGATGTGTGTGACCAGTTCCATATGAGTCATGTCAAGATCAAGATCACTGTTGCTTAAAATAGAATAATCTGGAGATGCGAACTACTTCTAAATTTTTTTACCGATTGAGTTCAAATTTTGCATTTGCATTCATAATGAGATGTAGATGTGCATGGCAAATTTAATGTGCATCAGGTCAAGGTCTAGTCAGTGTTGTTTAATATTGAGTAATCTTGAGATGCGAACTTCTCCTTCATTTCTTCACTTTGGATATGCATTTTGAATGAGGTCCCTTAGTGCTTGAAATAAATTTAATATGGGTCAGAACAAGGTCTAGTTTGGCTTTGTTTCTTTATAATTTTGTCTTCATAATAGCTGCATAATAATGTATCATCACGATAACAGGTCTATATCACCGTTTCAGTAAAGCGGGGTACAGCTGCCAGACCCTCTGACAGTTCTAGTTGCACATATATTCATCTATTTCTGATCGGATTTTTCATGTAAAAATAACGCAATGATTTTGCTTTTAAGATTGTAAATTTCCCTTTCTTTGATGGGAATTTGTGCAGCGTCCAGCAGTGTTTTAAATCGCATTGGATTCGGTTCGCCGGAGGGTCTGGTCGTGTCTCTGGCTTCGGCTCCCGTGATGAAATATTGGCTACTGGGCTTCTTGATCAGGGTTATCCATTACAGTAACACCTGTGTACCACAGCGCATTCTTTCAGATCTCCAAAATGGTCAAATGTCTGATAAAATTTGGGATATTTTTCTTATTTCTACTCATAACATAGGTAAAGTACGGTTTAGGGGCGGGGAGTCTTCATTTCACGGACATGTTGACATGATGGTGTCATAGGCTAAGGAAAGCCTTGTCTATGATTTTATAGACAACATTGCGATAAGTTTCAAAATTCAATCTTGGACTTGGGTCTCTGCTGCAGCAAGGCATATCGGACCCTGAATTATATGATTTTGGTTTGTATTGGAGTTTTACGGCCCAGTGAACACTATTTAGGTCATTTTCGAGCCGGTTAGTTTACCTATCCACTCTTTACATGGCAGGCTTATACGTAAGCGGTTAAACAGTACAGTGAGCATTTTTCGCCAGAAACTGACAACTGCCCTTCTTGAATCGGCGGCGGAAGGGAAGGAATGGCCGTAGAAAAATATGGTTATAAAGCCCAATTTTATACAATCTTTTTTCAATATAAAGATAGATTAGGTTATAAATGTTATACGACAGACTGCATGCATGGGAATTAACCCAGCTATGATTGATAACTTTGTTTACGTCTTTAATTGCACGCCGATGTGTCGGATGTAAGACTCTATGTCGGCTGAAGTAGTGTCACTTGGTGACCGATGCTCCTTATCTGCTCGGGCCCACTGGAGTCTATAAATATTGTTGGTGTTCTTTTACTCCAGTATTTCAGGTTTTTCTTGCTGCCGAGTCCTCGTCGTTGTTCCAGGACTATATTCGTTTCATTTTTATATTCTCGGAGATAATGCAGTGATGTGATAGAAACCCTTCATGCGGACTAAACATATTATTTGTCCAACTCACTACAGAACCAAGGGCGAGGATTAAAGCCACGTAAAATCTATTTAAACACCCTATCCCCCAAAAAGAAATTACGACCATTACAAGGCGGGTTTTCTGTTCTGCTTTTTATCGTTGCATATATGTAATGCTAATATTGTTATCATTTTGTATAGCCGTTTGGCCATTTTGTGTGAAGGAAACTGTCCTTTTGAGATTGCGCTTGTGATGTTTTAATTACGGTGGAGTTGTTTTATGTTGGTGTTGCTTTCCCGTTGGTGTCTTGAATTGGAGATGTAAGGTAATTACATTGATTCCTGATTATTGTCTTTACCTCTGTTTGCCTTGACTAAGCATCCAATCTGTTCACCTGCGGGAGATTATGACTTTGCCTTTACATATTGTCTTTTAATTTTAGATCAAAAAATGAAGTTAAAAGGTATTGCCACAACTAAGCATGGTAAGGAATTGATCCCGAAGTTTGTGATTCATGTTGCATTTCAACCTACAATAGAAGACTGGAAAATAAAGATCCGACGTTGTTTAGAGAAGGCAGAGCAGAAGAAACTTCGATCGATATCATTTCCTGTTCTTGGCACTGGTAACTATTTCATTGTCTTCTGTTCAAAGGAAATAATCATACTACTATCGTTTTGTCGTTTCCTTGTTTGATTTACCGCCTAGATAAAACTGTGTCTTCTGTAATATGAATTGGATGCGTGCAGAGAGAGAGAGAGAGAGAGAGAGAGAGAGAGAGAGAGAGAGAGAGAGAGAGAGAGAGAGAGAGAGAGATAATAATTTTGAATGCAGAGGGAAAAAGACCTGTATTTGAACCCTCGTAGATTGTAGAAAAATAACCTTGAGACCTTACGTTTTCTTTGAAAACAAATGTAGAAGACCTGCTTTTCATGGAATAAGGTAACTTAAAAGTATACGTTTAACACAACACATGATAATAGTTAACCGAAGCCCCGTTTTTAGCTATTGTGATCGGTGAATGTCCGTCGTGCGTCGTCAACGATTTGGTTTAAATGCGAACTCCTAAACCCTTGGGCCAATTTGATCCAAACTTCACAGAAATGTTGCCTAGGTGGATTCCTATCATGAAACGTCACCAGAATGTGTGTCTTGATGTTATCTCAGCGCAGTTCTAATATGGGTCATGCCTTATCAAAAACTAGGTCACTAGGTCAAAATTCTTTGAAACATACTTCACTATCTAGAGGCCTAAGTTTTGCATCAGTCTTTATGAAACTTTACCAGAATGTTTGTCTTGATGATTGATTTGAGGTTTAACATCCCCGTCAACACTGTATATGTCATTTTGGAGACGTTACTTCCAATTTTATGGGACTTTTACCCGACACTGAGATGAAATGACATCTCAAGCTCTGTCGCCCGATGAAACCGATAAGGATTTATATGCGTGGACCGTCCGCCTCGCAGCTCTTTGCCTTGGCAGGCTTAGATCCTCTAAGCGGTTTACCAAAACTCGTGTGCCGCCAGTTTCAGCTCTGCATAGGCCCCCGCCCATCGGGGCTTGAAGAAATAGATGCGCTGCATGATGCTTCCACGCAAAGTGAACTGCGGTTCCTTGTGACAGTATATCGAGCGAGTCTGACTTTCAAGGTAGTTACCTCAAGGTCAAGGTCACTGTGGCATTTTGAGAAAACTGTGTCAACGCTGTAGCGCCTACATTTCTTGACATTTCAATATAACGTCACACAGATGTTGCTAATGAAAATATCTCGAGGTAAGGGTCACTGTGGCTATTTCTAGAAATGTGTTCTATATATATTCTATGTTCTGTATGTTCACTGATTTCAATATAACGTCACACAAATGGTGCTTATGAGCAAGATGGACCATTTTTAGAAAAAAAAAACACTTTGTTATCGCTCTATCGTCCACATTTCAGGGATATCAATATAACTTCACACAAATGTTCCTAATGACAATATCTCGAGCGAGTTCGACTTTCAGGGTCCTCGGCTCAAGGTCATGGTCACTGTGGCTATTTTTAGAAAACCTTTTACTCTGCTCTAGTTGCTACATTAATTGATTTTAATATTACTACACACAATTGTTGGGTATGATAATATCTCAAGCAAGCATGACTTTCAGGGTCCTGAGGTCAAGGTCAGGGTACTGTGGCTATTTTTAGAAAAACTTTGTCATCGGTCTAGTGCCTACATTTATTGACGAAATTTACTTTAACTTTACTTAACTGTTTGAAATTGTTATATCTATTGCCAGTTCGATTTTCGGGGTCCTGGGCTCATGGTTAAGGTTACTTTGACTATTTTAGGAAACATTGTCATCACTCTAGAGCCCATATTTATTGATGGATTTTAATAAAACTTAACACAAATGCAGGGAGTGATAACAATCAAGGAAATTGGACTTTTGCCTGTTCAGTGTTTTCCACACACAAAGCAGTCTTGTGCAAGGGGATTTGTATTGCCTGCGATGCTTTGTTATCATAGAGTTACGTCCCTTTGAGTGCGGAAAATGCGTGTTTTTGACCATTCATCCCCTTCAGATTTGAGTGGATCTTCTTATAACTAACAAACAAGTCAGTCAGAGATAAAAGCTCGGATGAGTTCAAAAACTGGTGAGGTCGACCTTTTTATTTCCCTTTGATTGCTGAAAATGCCCATTTTTAGCTCACCTGACCGAAGGTCATGGTGAGCTTTTGTGACAGTAAGATGTCCGGCGTCGTCGTGCGTCGTCCGTCGTCCGTCGTCCGTCGTGCGTAAACTTTTTCTTGTGAACACACTAGAGGCCACAGTTTTGGTCCAATTATCATCAAACTTGCTCAGAATGATAATCATGACAATATCTCGGTCAAGTTCGAATTTGGGTCATGTCGGGTAAAAAAGTAGGTCAGTAGGTCAAATCATAGAAAAACCTTGTGAACACTCGAGAGGCCACAATTTTGGTCCAATCATCATCAAACTTGCTCAGAATGATCATTGTGACAATATTTTAGTGAAGTTTGAATATGGATCATGTCGGCTTAAAAAGTAGGTCAGCGGGTCAAATCATAGAAAAACCTTGTGAACACCCTAGAGGCCACAATTTTGGTCCAATCATAATCAAACTTGCTCAGAATGATCATCATGACAATATCTTGGTCAAGTTCGAATATGGGTCATGTCCGGTCAAAAAGTAGGTCAGTAGGTCAAATCATAGAAAAACCTTGTGAACACTCTGAAGGCCACTGTTTTGGTCCAATTATCATGAAACTTGCTCAGAATGACCATTGTGACAATATTTCAGTCCAGTTCGAATATGGGTCATATCGGGTTAAAAAGTAGGTCAGCGGGTCAAATCATATAAAAACCTTGTGAACACCCTAGGGGCCACAATTTTGGTCCAATCTTAATCAAACTTGCTCAGAATGATCATCATGACAATATCTCGGTCAAGTTTGAATATGGGTCAAATGGTTCCGGTCCGTTGCACATCTAGGTCACAGGAGCCAAAAACAGATTTTTTTCACCAAAAACTTAAAAAATCTTCTTCTCTGAAACCACAAGGCCCAGGTCTTTGTTATTTGGTATGAAGCTTCATCTAGTGGACCCCTACCAAGATTGTTCAAATTATAGTGCTGGGGCCAAAAATGCCCCCGCACGGGGCCCTTTGGTTTTACATAGGCTTATATAGGGAAAATCTTTAAAAATCTTCTTCTCTGAAACCACAAGGCCCAGGACTTTGATATTTGGTATGAAGCTTCATCTAGTGGACCCCTACCAAGATTGTTCAAATTTGAGTGCTGGGACGAAAAATGCCCCCGCCACGGGGCCCTTTGGTTTTACATTGGCTTATATAGGGAAAATCTTTAAAAATCTTCTTCTCTGAAACCACAAGGCCCAGGTCTTTGATATTTGGTATGAAGCTTCATCTAGTGGACCCTTACCAAGATTGTTCAAATTATAGTGCTGGGGCCAAAAATGCCCCCGCCCCAGGGCCCTTTGGTTTTACATAGGCTTATATAGGGAAAATCTTCAAAAATCTTCTACTCTGAAACCACAAGGCCCAGGACTTTGATATTTGGTATGAAGCTTCATCTAGTGGACCCCTACCAAGATTGTTCAAATTATAGTGCTGGGACAAAAAATGCCCCCGCCACGGGGCCCTTTGGTTTTACATTGGCTTATATAGGGAAAATCTTTAAAAATCTTCTTCTCTGAAACCACAAGGCCCAGGTCTTTGATATTTGGTATGAAGCTTCATCTAGTGGACCCCTACCAAGATTGTTCAAATTATAGTGCTGGGGCCAAAAATGCCCCCGCCACGGGGCCCTTTGGTTTTACATAGGCTTATATAGGGAAAATCTTTAAAAATTTTCTTCTCTAAAACCACAAGGCCCAGGACTTTGATATTTGGTATGAAGCTTCATCTAGTGGACCCCTACCAAGATTGTTCCAATTTTAGTGCTGGGGCCAAAAATGCCCCTGCCCCGGGGCCCTTTGGTTTTACATAGGCTTATATAGGGAAAATCTTTAAAAATCTTCTTCTCTGAAACCACAAGGCCCAGGACTTTGATATTTGGTATGAAGCTTCGTCTAGTGGACCCCTACCAAGATTGTTCAAATTATAGTGCTGGGACAAAAAATCCCCCCCTGCCACGGGGCCCTTTGGTTTTACATAGGCTTATATAGGGAAAATCTTTAAAAATCTTCTTCTCTGAAACCACAAGGCCCAGAACTTTGATATTTGGTATGAAGCTTCATCTAGTGGACCCCTACCAAGATTGTTCAAACTATAGTGCTGGGGCAAAAAATGCCCCTGTCCCGGGGCCCTTTGATTTTACATAGGCTTATATAGGCAAAATCTTTAAAAATCTTCTTCTCTGAAACCGCTAGGCCCAGGTCTTTGATATTTGATGTGTAGCTTCATCTAGTGGACCTTTGACAAGATTGTTCAAATTTTAGCCTTTGTTGATGTTTGGTATGAAGCTTCACCTTTAAGACCTCCCTCAACATTATGTACATTAAAGCCCTGGGGCCAATAATGGCCCTCTCTGGGGCCCACTTGTTACACTATGGATCAGGTGAGCGATCCAGGGCCATCATGGCCCTCTTGTTGACATTCTAATCATGATAAGTCCCTAAGTTTTGAACGGATCTTTTACATTGACTAACTTATATAGGGGAAATCTTTAAAAATCCTCTTTTCTGAAACCACAAGGCCGAGGTCTTTGGTATTTGGTATGAAGTTTCATCTAGTGGACCTGTGCCAAGAGTTTTACATTATAGCCTTGGGGCCATATATGACCCTGATGTACAACTGTGTTGACAACCCTCGATCTATGAAGATATTTATTTCAGTCCGGTTAACAAACATGCCTTTCGGCCCCCGCCCATCGGGGCTTGAAGAAATATATGGGCTGAACGATGCTTCCACACAGAGCTAAATCCGACCCGCACACGAGTACTGGTAAACCGCTTAGAGGATCTAAGCCTGCCCAGATCCGACCGTCCATGCTTATAAACCCTATTGGTTTCATTGGGCGACAGGACTTGAGAGGTCATTTCATCTGTTCATCGAGTAAAAGTCCCACAAAATTGGAAGCAACGTCTCCAAAATTACCTTTACATTGTTGACGGGGACGTTAAACCTCAAATCAAATAAACAACAAACAAAACAAACATGACTTGCCTTCTTTCACGGTTTCTCCTTTTTTTTCTAAACATTTTTTCTAAATAAAGCAAATTCTTCTGATAACGAGCCGCCCGTTTTTGGATTTACATTTATCTTTTGTAGATTGGTTTTGTTTCGTGCAAAATTTATGATAAACGCGATGATTTTGATTTTGAGATTGTAAAGTTTCCTTGTTTGGATGGCAATGTTCCTGGTGCGCAATCCTATGGCGTTTATATTTCGCAGTTAATTTGATTTGCCAGAGTGTGTAGTCATGTAACTGACTTCAACACTCGTAATAAATTGTTAACGGCTAAACTTCTTAATCAGGGTTATCGGTACCATAAACTACACAAAGCATTTTCAAAATTTTATAGACGTCATTCTGATTTAATTTCAAAATTCAATATTGGACTTAAATCTCTTCTGCAACAAGGTCTATCGGAACTCGAATTTTATGGTGACTTAGTATATAAGGTTAGAAAAATATATAACCGCAATGACTTCAGCACCCAATTTCGTAAAATCATTCTTCGATATAAAGATTGGGTACAACATAAATGTTATACGACAGACTGCATGCATGGTAGTTAACCCAATCACGGTTGACAAATTTGCTTCCCTCTTTAATTGCACGTCAGTGGGTCAGGCCTCAGATTCTATGACGGTTCCGGCGTAAAGGCTTGTTGAGAATTAGTGAGATTTAATTCAAGGTAATGACGGTTGGTACCTGATGCTCTGTCTCTGTTCCGGCCCATCGGAGTCTAACTGATGGTTTCCTTTTGCTCCAGCATTTCAGTGGTTTCTTGCTGTCGAGTCCTCACCGTTGTTTCATCTCTGTGGTTGTTTGATTATTTGTGTTCACGGAGATATTGCACTGATGAGTTAGGAGGCCTTCATGCGGACTGAACAAATTATTTGTCTAAATCGCGATTGTGGCCACGTAAAATCGATTTAAGCCCCCCCCCCACCCCCCCACCCCCATTGGAATTCGTTTCCGCTGACCGTTCCAAGGCGGTTCTTCTGTCGCAGTTTTTTTTGTTATGGTTTGTCTTTGGGTGTTTTTGTTGCTTATATTATTTTATTTTGGATAGCCTATTGGCCATTTTGTGGGCAAGTAACTGTCCTTTTGGCTTTCCGCTATTGATGTTTCCCTTAGGTCTGTTGTTTCATGTTTGTGCTTCTTTCCCTTTGGTGTCTCTGATGGGAGCTGTGGGTTGATAGTATCGACTCCTGATCATTGCCTCCACTTCTATACCATATGATTTTCTGGTCCACAGGTGAGCGATACAGGGCCTTCTTGGCCCTCTTGTTTTGATTTTACCCGTTCCTATATTCTTATTTCTCTCCATAAAGGCAAATGTTAAACTTTTCCTCAAAGATGTCTCAGGAATTGTAAAAGCTAGAAGCCTCAAACTTGGTATGCGATGCAATAATGATGGCTTACATCATGTAGGAGACAATGGACTTTCTCGGCTTTTTGTTCATTTGTTGTTTCATTCTTCTTTCTCAACACAGGCAAATGATCAAGAATATGTTGTCCAGGAATTTCTGTTACATCCTTAAATGGCTTGGTGTCCAAAATCTGCTGAGGTGCAGATGAATGATTCTTCCTACTAAGCTACTTTTAGGTGTGACAGCTGTCATTTTTGAACAGATAGGACAGTCTTTAAACACTAATAGTTTATATCAAGTCCCTTATTGCTTGTTATCATTCTTAAATCAGCTAGTAGTTTACGCTCCTTTCTGAGTCAGAATTCTATGGGTTTTAATTGATGCTAGAGTGAAAATGAAGATCCATTTAAAAGCAGACAAAAATTTTGTAACCAAATGGATAAAACACTGTTTATTGTTCTTCTACTGCAATAAAGTTACAAAAAAACGGTTTCTTTGTAAATGTGTAAGGTAACATTGGACACCAGTGTCCAAGTTACTTCATGTCACAACTGACTTTTCCCCTTTTAAATTTTTTATGCAATGATTATTGTCTCTTTCATTTCAGTATTTGAAAGAAAATCATGTGAAACAAATTTCAGCATATTATATGTGTATCATTTGCACTAGAGTTTGCTGATTTTAATAATTGTTCAGTAATTAATGATGTAATATTGGACACTAGTGTCCTGTTACATCTAACTTCTTTTCATTGATTGGAATGCTAATACATGTTTTTTTTCACATGTTTGCAATGTAATCGAAACTGATATTTACACAAATGAATACACTGCTGTAGTCAACTATTATAATGTATATTCCTTGATTTAATATGTCTTAAAAAACAAGAAACAAACCATTATAGGATGTAACAATGGACACCATCTGTCCAGTTACATCTGGTTTAATTTTTGATTTATAATGATGTAGCAGCAGCTTAACCTAATCCCTGCCATACATGATTTTCTCCTTATATTGCTGGCTAATCTTCAGTTTTGTAGTTAGCATGCTACAATTAACCAGTCAGCTTAAATCATTAACTGTCTGTAGGATGTAACTTTGACACTACTCCAATTCTGATAGGTTCACTATAAAATGTTTGTCAGACAATTTACCAGCAGTTCTATGCATATATATTTTACAATCAAAAAAAACCTTGCATGTGTTTTTATCTAAAAAAACACATATACATAAGAGTAGCCCAGTGACAACCACATAAAAAGCAGTTTCAATGCCTGTTTTGTTGGGTTTTTTAAGATTTTTGAAGATGTAACATCTTCAGAGGTAACGGTGTCCAATATTTAACCTTGACCTGTCACTTATGATCATCACATGTTCTGGAATGTTTTCACCCATGCTAAAAGTGACCTAGATGATGATGCAGCAAGTGATGTTTGATTGCAACAGTCCATGATAAGAAATTTACAGGGACTGAAAAATGAAATATCCTGTGATGTAACAAAATGGACACGAAATGGCAGTGTGAGTACTTCGTACAAATTTTTTTAATTACATTTTCTTTTCAGTTAATTATACTTAAGTCCGAAATCAAATAAAATCAACTGCCTTACTATATACGAATTTTGTAAAATGACAGGAGATCTCCTGTCTCTGAATTCAGCCTTGTCTAGGATGTAACAAAAATGGACACGAAAAGTTACATCACGAAGTCACGAAATAAAATTTAATTTTTAACCCAAAGAACCTGTATTTAGAAGCTCAAGAGCTACTAAATTATTTTCTTGTGGGCCTTTGTCAGTCATCAAGACAATTTGTACTTTGGAATATCAATGAAGATGCTTGATATTTAATTTCAAAATTAACCAGTGAAAAAAAATTAACGCTTTGTGTCCTGAAAAATGGCAGATTTTAACAGTTTTCTCCTTGAAGTTGTTTGTACTACCAAGCTTATTATACTTTAAATTATGCCCACTAGGCCATTCTTTAATTGGCCATCAGCAGTCTGAAGATAGGACTTTGAATAAAGTGTGGAAATGAAATTGACCGTGGTGTAACCAATATTCCTGGACAGTGAATTCTTGATCAAATGTTATTTTTTTTCGTCAAACATTTCTCATGAACTACAAAATCTATTGTTCTTTCATTCTTCATTCTCTCCATAAAGGCCAACGTTGAATTCTTCTTCAAAACATTCTCAAGAAGTACAAAAGCTAGAAGCCTCAAACTTGCATTAAGATAACACACCCGTGCGACATTGTGTCTTTTTTCACATCTCCAAAATCGCTACTTTTCAGATGAAAATCCGTGATATTTTTCTTATTTTTACTGCAAGGATAGGGTGCTTGTTAGGCGGCTCTAGCGAGTGTTCTCATCTTATGTCTTAGAGCAGAAACAAGACAAGTATTTATACCCCCGAAAACCCCACATTTCTTTATATAAAGTGGGGTTTCGGGTTGTTCATTTCACCGACTTGTTCACGCGATGGTTTACCATGCAACAATGATGGCTTATATTGTGTAAGAGACAATGGGCTTTCTCGGCTTATTTGTTCAACTATTCTTCCATTCTCTTCTGTTTCTCCATGAAGGCCAATGTTAACATTTTCCGTCAAAGATTTCTCGGGAAATACGAAAGCTTGAAGCCTCAAACTCAGTAGACAATGTAATAATGATAACTTATATCATGGTAAAGACTATGAGCTTTCTCCTTGTTTTTCTTAATCTGTTCTGGAAGCCACCAACGTAGTATGCAGTGCAGTAATGATACCTTATATCATGCAAGGGACAGTGAACTTTCTGACTGGTGATCAAAAGGCTGTGCATTTCTGTAAAAATGTTCTAAAGTTGGAGTAGAGTCAGATCTTCTGATATTTCTAGTTGACCCAGTTATGGGCAGGCACATTAATTAATTGTTGGGGTCATAATGTTTCACTTACACATTTTCTAGTCTTGTTTTTGTTTTGTGCCTGATTGCAAAGCAAAAAGGATGAGGCATTTCCGAGAAGTTATTTTCAGTTTGTTTTAAAAAAAAACAAGTTACAGTTTAAAGTTAGTAGGCCATAGACTTCTTAAAACTGAGATGTATGCACCGCACTGACTTAAATGTTAACGTTTCTAATATTTTGTCCATGTCTCGTATATACAGCACTAGTTAAAGATGGTTTCCTCTTACATTCAGGTGCGGGATCTCGGAACTTCAAGGCTGAAGAAATTTCAGGTTGTCTGTTCGATGCAATCGATGAATTCAGTAAAGGACGAGACTGTAAACACTTGCAAGAGATAAGGCTTGTCATATTCCACATGCAAAGTTTCATGAAAGAGGCGATCATAGGAACATTCTGCAAGAAATCACAAGAAAAGGCAACAAAGGTGACGCAAACTTCGTCTGGTCTGTGGTCCAGACTTTTTGGAGGTAATGTCAGTTCAGTGATTTGTTCTGAAATAAAGTATAAATTATTCATCGCTGTTTCAAGCCAATGTGACGAATATCCATATAAACCCAACAAACTGTATAGGAAACAAAATTAAAACACCCTAATAATCATGCTTCTGAAAGGCTCAGCCTTACCAGCTGTTGTTATATCTCGAGTTGTTTGTTTACTTAAGAAGGATCTGTAGCTTCGAATATTTATAGACACGAGTTAAATTTCTGCTATACTTGTAGTTATTGGCTCTGACTCCATTGACGCATTGTTACCACCACTTTGAAAGGATGCGAGAACTATTATCTTTTTGTATTTTTGAACATGTGTTTTAGTGCAAGTGTTGTTATTTTCAGTGGTGGGCTGTGACATTTGACTTTGGCTGTGCATCTTTCCTTTTGTTTTTTTTTTATGTAAACGGTATTGAAAATGAAAAGGAATGTAAGCTGAATTGTATTTTTGGATATAAAACTAATCCCTAAAAGAAATTAACAGCTAAATAATTTTGGCCCCCGCCCATCGGAGCTTGAAGAAAAAGATGGGCTGCATGTTGCTTCCACGCAGAGCTGAAACCAACACGCACACGAGTATGGGTAAACCGCTTAGAGGATCTAAGCCTGCCCAGGCAAAGCGGTGTGAGTAGGACCGTCCATGCTTTTAAACTCTATTGGCTTCTTTGGGCGACAAGGCTTGAGTTGTCATTTCATCACAGTGTCGGGTAAAAGCCCCACAGAACAAGAAGCAGCGTCTCGAAAAGACTTATACTGTGTTGACTGGGACGTTAAACCTCACATCAAACAAACAATCAGTTAAATCAGTTACATGGAAAGTATATTAAATGAATAGTAAGCAGGATTTTTCATATAGCATTGTTGTTGTTAGGAAATTTGCAAGCATTTTTTATACCCCCACAAATGAAATTTGGGGGGTATATAGGAGTGAGCTTGTCGGTCGGTCTGTCTGTCGGTCGGTCTGTTGGTCGATCGGTCTGTTGACTTGGTTTCCAGACAATAACTCAAAAAGCGCTTCACCGATTTTTATAATTTTTGGTACACTGATGTAACATCATAAAATACAGGACAAGTTCGATTTCCACTACAAATCGTCAATTTTCGACATAGTTATGGCCCCTTTCAAGTGAAAAAATTGCAAAATGCCGCTTATGTACTATCAAGGCAGTTTTTGTGGGGGTATTCATCACCTTTAGTGATAGCTCTAGTTTATAGCCATTGCCTTTAATAATTAACGTTTACAATGTCTCATTTAATTGTGCTTATGTAACACTGCTTTATCATTGTGAATGCACAGAAAATAATGTTTTCTAAATGGTAGTGCCAGTAACGTTGATTTGAAGCACAATCTTTAATATGTACTCCAAATATTGATTATGGATTTGTGCTGAGGTGATTCTAAGGTGGATCCACAATCTTTGCTTTGGTAGGAAACAAAACAGCGATGCGTACCTGGTAAACACCTACATAACGCGGAGATTGCACAGATGTTAGTTCAAGGACTTTCGATTCCGTCTTTTTTATGTGTTTGACCCTCTGTTTTGCCTTGCTTTTAAATGCATTATTACTTTTTATTATTCCCCCCCCCCCGCGGGGATTATACGAGGACTGTTCAAATATGAATGCAACTAAGCACATAAAAATGATTCCGTGATAGATTTTTATGAAAAATTTATTTTGTCCCCTCAAAGTATTCCCCTTTAACAGATATACAAACTTTCAGTCTTCTGATCCAATCATTGAATGCACTTTGGTAGTCTTTTCGAGGTATACTTTGAAGGCACTGGAATATTGCAGAACCAAGGTGTTTGCGCTGTACATATTTTCGACCAAACAGGTATTATTTCAGCCGCGGGAACAAAAAAAGTCACACGGGGCAAGGTCAGGGGAATACGGGAATACGGTGAGGGAGTTCAACAACCTTTTCCTGCTTCAGATAGTCTTGCACAATGAACGCCTTGTGCGATGACGCAATGTCATGTAGCAATCTGACATTGGTCAAACCAGTTGCGGGTCTTCGTTCTTTGAAATATTTCTTCAATTTTCGAAGAACTTTATTCTTTTAAAACTTCGCATTTACAGATTTGCCTTTAGGCACAGCAAGCTGAATAGCAGGGCCCTGATTTGAAAAGAATATGGCATACATTACCTACTTGACGCTCATGGTCCGCTTTGCAATGCATGGTATTTTGCAATACTTTGTTGCCCATATTTTGTTCTGAATCTTTCGTTTTGGCTCAAAAAAGTGAACACCTGTTACGACATTTGCGAAAGACCGTGCATTGTCATTCGGAATCTTTTAAGCAACTTCTTGGCACACTGCACGCGTGTCTTTTTCTGCTCATCTGTCAAAAGATGGGGAATCCATCTCGCACAGATCTTTCTCATTTTCAAATCCCGTTCAGAATTGTATGAGCTGCTCCTAATGAGATGCCAACCATACTAGCTATTTGCCTGGTGGTTATCGTGCATCGGTAGCAACTTTTTCATTCACTCTAGCAACCATCTTGGCAGATGTTGCTCTTTTCGGCCGACGATCATGTGGTGCATCCTCTGTTGAGCCTAGCCCACAGCTGAATTTCTTACACCAACGAAAAACTGTCGGAAAAGACATTTCATTATGCCCATAAATCGAACATATTTCATCAAAAATGTCTTTGCACCGTATACCAAGAATACGATTCTTAATATAGGACCGTATTTCAACGGCGTGCTCTGACCTTCTTCCAACCATGTTTTGTATTAGTATACAAGAGTAGACAGTGTTTATCGAACGATATACATGGCTAAAGTGGACGGATTTTAATAGGTTTGGTATCAATGTATAGGTAACATGTTTTTCTACGCTGTGATATTTATTTCCAGGTGATTTTCGCATTAGTGCATGAGAAAACGTTCTACTTGCATTCATATTTGAACAGTCCTCGTAGGAATGGCCTTCATATGTCCGTCTGTCTGTCCGTAACACTGTCTTGTCCGCTCCATATCGCCTGAACCCTTTGATAGATTTTCATTGAACGTTTGTCAGTTCTTCGTCTCAGTTAGCTGATGTGCAGAACAATAAATGAAGCATACATACTAAAGGTCAAGGTCACCGTTGAAGGTCACGAGTTTGAAACTTGAAATTTTGTGACCGTTCCATTTCTCCTTTACCCTTGGAAGGATTTGCATTAAACTTTGGCCAAATATTCTTTTTAGTGAGCTGATGTGCAGAACCCATAAATGAACCATGCCGCCTCAAGGTCAAGGTCACATCTAAAGGTCAAGAGTTAGAAACTTAGAATTTTGTATCCGTTCCACATCTCCTTTACCCCTGCAAGGATTTTCATTAAACTTCGGCCAATTATCTCCCTCAGTGAGCTGATGTGCAGAACCCATAAATGAACCATTCCGACTCAAGGTCAAGGTCACATTTGAAGGTTACGAATTTAAAACTTTGAATTTTGTGTCCGTTCCATATCGCCTTTACCCTCTTAGCATTTTCATTAGTCTTTGGTCAGTTAACCCCCTCAATAAGCTCATGTGCAGAGTTCATAAATTAATTATGCCGACACCAGGTCAAGGTCACGTTGGAAGGTCAGGAGTTTGAAACATTGGATTTAGTGTCCCTTGCATATCTCCTTAATCCTTCAAAGGATTTTCATTAAACTTTGGTCAAATGTCCTCCTCAGTGAGCTGATGTGCAGAACGCATAAATAAACCATGCCGACTCAAAGTCAAGATCACAGTTGAAGGTCACAAATTTGAAACTTCGTATTTTGTGTCCATTCCATATCTCCTTTACCCCTGGAAGGATTTTCATTTAACTTTCATCAAATATCCCCCTCAGTGAGTGAATGTGCAGAACCAATAAATAAACCATGCCAACTCAAAGTAAAGGTCACAGGTGAAGGTCACGAGTTTGAAACTTGGAATTTTGTGTCCGTTCTATATCTCCTTTACCCCTGGAAGGATTTTTATTAAACTTTTGTGAAATATACCCCTCAGTGAGCTGATGTGCAGTACCCATTAATAAACCATATCAACTCAAGGTCACAGGTGAAGGTCACAAGGTTGAGCCTTGATACAAAGTGTGGCGGTGGATTTGGCTGTCAGCCAGACTGATTTCTTTTTTGTCTTGCTATATTTTTCCGAACCGGAGAAACAAGTTATTAGATCAAATGAGCACGAACAGCCCCTGGTGAGCTATTGTGATCAGTCAATGTTCGTCGAGATTCGTGCGGCGTCATTGCCTTGCTTTAATGATTAAATTTCCTTAATTCTTTGGTCACTTCATTCATTTATAGGAATAGTGCCTAGATTGCCCTCTACCATACAAGCTAAAAAAAAGTTCCGCTCCAGTGAAGAAGATTGCCGCCAGAACTAAAAATAGACAAAATCCTTCTGTACCCTTTGGCTAGTTTCATTCAGCCTTCACAAGAATGATGCTACTAAATTAATTCGGTTCTGCCCCAATGAACACGATGGTTACCAGAGCTTAAATACTAAAACAACTTTGAAGGACAACTCCTACAAAACCCTGGTGCTTTTTTCCTTCAAACTTCACAGCATTGTTGCCTTAATGACCCTTTATTAAACTAGCTTAAACAGGTCCAATAAACTGGACACGACGGCAGCAAAGCTGAAAATAGGAAAATCTAATCTTGGTAGAAATGATCTTTAGATGATCTTCTTTCAAAATCGTTCAAAGACTACCATTCCATGCAGAAATATGATCATCATGGCAAAGAAAATGTATAAAAATCTTCTTAACTAAAACCAGAAGACCCAGTTTCTTGATATGTGGTATAAAGTCTCATCTAATGCACCTATATCAAGATTGGTCAAATAATAGCCGTTAGGCCGAAAATGGCCCCGCCCCAGAACCCACTTTTTTACATAGACTTATATAGGGAAAACCTTTAAACATCTTTTTGTCTGAAACTAGACGGCTAAGGCAGTTGATATTTAGAACACAGCTTTGTCTTATGGACCTCTGCCAATATATTCAAAGTATAGTCCTAGGGTCAAACATGGCACTGCCCAGGGGCCAAAATGTTTAACGTGGACTTATAAAGAGAATAAAGTTAAAAATCATCTTGTCTGAACCCAGAAAGCCTCGGAGTTTGATATTTCGTACACAGCTTCGTCTAGTGAACTTCTACCAAGCCTGTTCTTGATATTTCATACAAAACTTCGTCTAGTGGACTTCTACTAATATTTTTCAAATTATAGCCCTGGGGTTAATAGTGGTCCCGCCCCGGGACTTAAATGTTTTGCATAAACAGAAGAAACGCCTTGGAACGATCAGTGAAAAGTATTTCAATTCTTGTTTGTGTGGGGTGGGGTAAGGGGCTTAAATCAATTTTACGCGTCCGCGATCCTCGACCCAAGGGTCCACATGTTCTACGTAGACTTTTATAGGGAAAAACTTTTAAAACTCTTCTTGTCTGAAACCAGGCGGCTCAGGCATTTAATATTTGATGCACAGCTGCATTAAGTGGACTTCTGCCAATTCGTTCCAATTATAGCCCTGGGGCCAAAACTGGCCCCGCTTAGGGCCCTTATGTTTTTAATAGACTGATATAGGGAAACCTTAAAAATTTTCTTGTCTGAAACCAATGGTTCCAGGACTTTGATATTTAGTATAGCTGGTGCAATTTCACATGAGACTGACCTATATGCAAAGAACAAATTAGAGTTTTCGCCTAAAAGATCGAGTTTCGTAAACTTCTCGTGAGTTTTCGGCATCTCGTGAATGGCGACCCATTTACCGACCTCCATGTATTGCATTACAAGTACAATATCGACCTCTTCGGAAAACGGCGAAGATAAATATATGCAGCCGGGTGTGAAATTATTGTAAAAGAGGTCACCAGTCTCTTGTCAAATTGTTCTAACTATAAACAGTTTCGCCTAGTCAACCTCTACAAAGATTGAGGCCCACATGTTTACATGGACTTATATGGGGAAAACATTTAAAAATTGTTTAGTCAAAAGCCGGCCGGTAAGCCTAGGTCTTTCATATTTGGTGTGTAGCTTTGTCTAGTTGCCCGCAACCAAAGTTGTTAAAATTGTAACCTTGCATAAAAATTGCAATGTGCCATTTGTTTTACGTAGACCCATGTAACGAAAATCTTAAAAATCTTCTTGTCTGAAATCAGAAGGCCCAGGCCTTGGATTTGGGTTCATAGCTTCATCTAGTGGACTTCTACCAAGATTGTTCAAATTATAGTCCTGGTGCCAAAAATGGCGCCGCCAAGTGGTAGACCAATGTAGTAAAAACTTTTTCAACTTCTTCTTATCTGAAACCTTTAGGCCCAGGCATTAGATATATGGCATGTAACTTCGTCTAGTGGACCTCTATCAAGATTACTTAACTTACAGCCCTCGGTACAAAAATGGCCCCGCCCCAGTGCCGACATTTTAGCTCACCTGTCACGTAGTGACAAGGTAAGCTTTTGTGATCACATTTTGTTTACCGTGCGTGCGTCCGTGCTTGCGCGCGTCCGTGCGTGCGTCCGTCCGTGCGTCCGTCCGTAAACAATTTCAAATAAGTATATCTCTTATACCCCATGGTCAGTCTTGATCAAATTTAATGAGAAGCATCATCAGGTAGGGGGAAAGGCTGCATAAGTTTTTGGATTGATCAGATTGGAATTCTGGTTGCCATGTCAACATATAGCTCCCATAGACTTACACTGATGAGGCCTAATTGGCCGAAACTAGCTAGTCTTGCCCAGAAAACATGTACACTCAATAGTTTTCACTTCTGTGGTGTATTCCTTGCTTCCAAAGGATAACCCTTTTATAGAACATATTTAACTTCACTACAGCTGGTGTGTGGGAATGTGTGGCGGCGGTAACACGTCTCCCTGCCCTACATCATAGTGTAGATAATATTTTCTTGTCCTTTGGGATCATTGATTCCATTGTTGAATTTTGAAAATATCTGAGGGTCACTGATGAGGCCTAATTGACCGAAACTAGCTAGTCTGGCCCAGAAAACATGTACACTCTATATTTTTCACTTCTGTGGTGTATTCCTTGCTTCCAAAGGATAACCCTTTTATAGAACATATTTAACTTCACTACAGCTGGTGTGTGGGAATGTGTGGCGGCGGTAACACGTCTCCCTGCCCTACATCATAGTGTAGATTATATTTTCTTGTCCTTTGGGATCATTGATTCCATTGTTGAATTTTGAAAATATCTGAGGGTCACTGATGAGGCCTAATTGGCCGAAACTAGCTAGCCAGGTCCAGAAAACATGTACACTCCATATTTTTCACTTCTGTGGTGTATTCCTTGCTTCCAAAGGACAACCCTTTTATAGAACATATTTAACTTCACCACAGCTGGTGTGTGGGAATGTGTGGTGGCGGTAAAACGTCTCCCTGCCCTACATCATAGTGTAGATAATATTTTCTTGTCCTTTGGGATCATTGATTCCATTGTTGAATTTTGAAAATATCTGAGGGTCACTGATGAGGCCTAATTGACCGAAACTAGCTAGTCTGGCCCAGAAAACATGTACACTCCATATTTTTCACTTCTGTGGTGTATTCCTTGCTTCCAAAGGATAACCCTTTTATAGAACATATTTAACTTCACTACAGCTGGTGTGTGGGAATGTGTGGCGGCGGTAAAACGTCTCCCTGCCCTACATCATAGCGTAGATTATATTTTCTTGTCCTTTGGGATCATTGATTCCATTGTGGAATTTTGAAAATATCTGAGGCCTAATTGGCCGAAACTAGCTAGTTTGGCCCAGAAAACATGTACACTCCATATTTTTCACTTCTGTGTGGTGTATTCCTTGCTTCCTAAGGATAACCCTTTTATATAACATATTACAATGGGAAAATTTTTAAAAATCTACTTCTCTGAAACCACAGGGCCAAGAGCTTAGATATTTAGCTAGTAACAATGTCAAGTGGTCACCTACATAAATCCTGCCAATCATGCCCCTGGGGTCCAAATTGGCCACACCCCAGGGCCCCTTAGCTCCCCTAGACTTATAATGGAACAAAAAGCTTCAAAATCTTCTCTGAAACCACAGGGCACTGAGCTTTGATATTTAGCATGTAGCAACGGCAAGTGATCACCTACATAAATCCTGCCAATCATGCCCTGGGGTCCAATTTGGCCACGCCCCGGTGCCCCTTAGCTTCCATAGACTCATAATGGAAAAACAATCTTCAAAAATCTACTTCTCTGAAACCACATGACCCAGAGCTTAGATATTAAGCATGTAGCAACGGCAAGTGGTCACCTGCATAAATCCTGACAATCATGCCCTTGGGTGCAATTGGGCCACGTCCCGGGGCCCCTTAGCTTCCATAGACTCATAATGGAAAAAAAATCTTCAAAAATCTACTTTTGAAACTACAGGACCCAAAGCTTAGATATTTAGCATGTAGCAACGGCAAGTGGTCACCTGCATAAATCTTGCCAATCATGCCCCTGGGGTCCAAATGGGCCACGCCCCGGGACCACTTAGCTCCCGTAGACTCCTTATTGAAAAAAAACCTTGTAAAAAAATCTTCCACTCTGAAACCACAGGGTCCAGGGCTTAGATATTTAGCATGTAGCAACGGCAAGTGGTCACCCACATAAATCCTGTCAGTCATGCCCCTAGGTTCCAAAAAGGCCACGCCCCAGGGCCCCTTAGCTCCCATAGACTCCTAATGGAAAAAAGCGTCAAAAATCTTCTTCTCTGAAACCACAAGGTCCAGAGCTAAGATATTTAGCATGTAGCAACGGCAAGTGGTTACCTACATAAATCATGCCAATCATGTCTCTTGGGTCCAAATGGGCCACACCCCGGGGCCCCCTTAGCTCCCATAGACTCCTAATGGAAAAAAAGCTTCAAAATTTTCTTCCCTGAAACCACAGTGCCCAGAACTAAGATATTTTGCATGTAGCAACGGCAAGTGGTCACCTACATAAATCCTGCCAATCATGCCCTTGGGGTCCAAATGGGCCACGCCCCGGGGCCCCTTATCTCCCATAGACTCTGGTACACATCAGGCCCTCTTGTTTTACATCGACTCGTATGTGAAAAATTGTTTAAAAATCTTCTTGTCTAAAACAAGAAGGGGCTCCGATCTTTGATGTTTTGTACACTGTTTTGCCAAGTGAACCTCTACCAAAGCTGTTTGAATTATAGCCCCTGCCAGCGACCGACTTGTTCTTTATAGACCAACATAGGAAAACCTTTTCAGAAACCAGAAGACCCAAGTCTTTGATATTTGGCACCCAACTTTGTCTAGTGAACATCTACGAAAGTTGTTCAAATTATAGCCCCGGGGCCAAAACTGTCCCTGTCCCTGTGCTCACATGTTTTAAGTAGACTGAAATATGAAACACCTTTACCAATCTACTTGTCTCAAGCCAGAAGGCCCAGGCCTGTGACATTTGGTGCACAGCTTCGTCTAGTATACTTCTACCAAGGCTGTTCAAAGTATAGCCCTGGGACAAAAATGGCCCCGCCCCTGGTCCATTTCTTTTAAAAAGAATTATATAGGGAATGTCTTTAAAAATCTTTTTGTCTGAAAAGTGGCAACCTCCTTGCGGGCACCATGTTTTAGCTCACCTGAGCCAAAGGCTCCGGGGGAGCTATTGTGATCGGTCACCGTCCGTCGTCCGTATGTTCAAATTATAGCCTTGGGGCCAAAAATGGCCCTGCGCCGGGGCCCCACTGGTTTTACATAGGCTTATATACGGAAAAGCTTTAAAAATCTTCTTGTCTGAAACCAGAAGGCCCAGGTCTTTGATATATGGTATGAAGCTTCATCTAGTGAACCTCTACCAAGATTGTTCAAATTATATCCCTGGGGCCAAAAATGGTCCAGCGCCGGGGCCCACTGGTTTTACACAGGCTTATATAGGGAAAACCTTAAAAAATCTTCTTGTCTGAAACTAGAAGGCCCAGGTCTTTGATATTTAGTATGAAGCTTCATCTGGTGAACCTCTACCAAGATTGTTCAAATTATAGCCCTGGGGCCAAAAAGGACCCCACCCCGGGGCCAACTGGTATTACATAGGCTTATATAGGGAAAACCTTTAAAGATCTTCTTCTCTGAAACCAGAAGACCTAGGTCTTTGATATTTGGTATGAAGCTTCATCTTACGGACCTATACCAAGATTGTTCATATTATAGCACTGGGGGCCAAAAACGCCTCTGCGTCGGGGCCCACTGGTCTTACATAGGCTAATATAGGGAAAACCTTTAAAAAATCTTCCTCTCTGAAACCAGAAGGCCCAAACATGTGCTGATGATTTAGCCATGATATCCGGCTGCGAAAATGAATTACAACTTATGTCTAATGTTGTTCAAAGAAATGCAAGACAATGCAGAGTTACTATACATCCAGATAAGTCGAATGCTGTACTGTTAAAATATCACAAATCTGTTACAAAAAATCATTTGGACTCGAAGTATGAAGCTTCATCTAGTGGATCTCTACCAAGATTGTTCAAATTATTGCCCTGGTACCAAACATGGCCACGCGCCCGGGCCCCACTGGTTTTACATAGGCTTACATATAGGGAAAACCTTTAAAAATCTTCTTGTCTGAAACCAGTAGGCCCTGGTCTTTGATATATGGTATGAAGCTTCATCTAGTGGATTTGCCCCGGCCCATCGGGGCTTGAAGAAATAGATAGGCTGCATGCTGCTTCCACGAAGAGCTCAATCGACCCTCACACGAGTACTGGTAAACCGCTTAGAGGATCTAAGCCTGCCCAGACAAGGCGGTGCGAGTCGGACCGTCCATGCTTATATACCCTATTGGTTTCATTGGACGACAGGGCTTGAAAAGTCATTTCATCTCAATGTCGGGGAAAAGTCCCACAAAATTGGAAGCGACGTCTCAAAAATGACCTTTACAGTGTTGACGGGGACGATATACCTCAAATCAAACAAACAATTCATCTAGTGGACCTCTACCAAGATTGTTCAAATTATATCCCTGAGCCAAAAATGGTCACGCGCCAGGGCCCACTGGTTTTACACTGGCTTATATACGGAAAACCTTTAAAAATCTTTTTGCCTGAAATAGAAGGCCTAGGTCTTTGATATTTAGTATGAAGCTTCATCTAGTTGACCTCTGCAATTGTTCAAATTATAGCCCTGGGGCCAAAATGGCCCCACGCCGGGACCAACTGGTTTTACATACGCTTATATAGAGAAAACCTTCAAAAATCTTCGGAAATCCCAGGTCTTTGATATAAAGTATGAACCTTCATCCAGTAGACCCCTACCAAGATTGTTCAAATCATAACCCTGGGGCAAAAATGGCCCCGCGTCGGGGCCCACTGGTTTTACACAGGCTTATACAGGGAAAACCTTTAAAAAGCTTCTTGTCTGAAACTAGAAGGCATGGGTATTTCATATTTAGTACGAAGCTTCATCTACTTGACCTCTACCAAGATTATTCAAAATAAAGCCCTGGGGCCAAAAAGGCCCCGCGCCGGGGCCAACTAGTTTCACATAGGCTTTTATAGAGAAAACCGTCAAAAATCTTCTTGTCTGAATCCAAAAGGCCAGGTCTTTGATATTAAGTATGATGCTTCATCTAATGGACCTCTACCAAGATTGTTCAAATCATAGCCCTGGGGCCAAAAATGGCCCCTCGTTGGGGCCCACTGGTTTTACACAGGCTTATATGGGGAAACACCTTTAAGAATCTTCTAGTCTGAAACCAGAAGGCCCCGGTCTTTGATATTTAGTATGAAGCTTCATCTAGTGGACCTCTTCCAAGATTGTTCAAATTAAAGCCCTGAGACCAAAACTGGCCCCGCGCCCTGGGGCCAAAAAAAGCCCCGCGTCGGGGCCCACTTGATTTACATAGACATATTATGGAAACATCTTTAATCTCAAACCGGAAGCCCAAACCTTTGATATTTGGTATGTTACTTCGCCCCCCCCCCCCCCCGGAACATATGCAACACTCTTAGCTCTTAGCTCAGGTGAGCGATATAGGATCATCATGGTCCTCTTGTACATAAACTTGTATAGGGAAAAACTTTAAAAATCTTCTTTTCTGCCACCAGATGGACGACACTTTTGATGTTTGGTACACAGCTTTATCAAGTAAACATCTGCAACGAATTTTCAAGTTATATTCCTGGGATTAAAAACGTCCCTGTGGAAAGGCCTACATGTTTAACATAGACTTTATATAGGGAAAACCTTTAAAACTCTTCTTTTCAGAAAGCAGAAGGCTCAGGCGTTTGATATTTGGTACTGAGCTTTGTCTTATGGACCTCTGCCAAATTTGTTCAAATTATAGCCCGGGGACTAAAGCTGGCTCCGCCCTAGGGCCCACATGTTTTCCATGGAGTTATTTTGGGAACACCTTCAAATTCTTCGCGTCTGTGATACAACAAGGCACGGCCTTTAATATTTGGTACCCAGCTTTCTAGTGGACCTCTACTAAGAATTTTCAAATTATAAGCCCGGAGTCAAAGATGACCCCGCTCAAGGGATCGCATATTTTAAATAGTCCAATATAGGGAAAACTAAAAAATCTTCTTGTCTGTTACCAGTTAACCCAGGCCTTTGATGTTTGGTACATAGGTACATCTAGTGGATATCTGCTTTTGTTCAAATTATAGCACTGTAGTTCAATTCTTGAACATAGAGTTTAAACAAAGTCTTAAAGCATACTCTTACCGGTGAAACTTCAATATTAAATATGTTAGTCTCTTAGCTCAGGCGAGCGATGTAGGACTATCATGGTCCTCTTATTTTGCGATTATAGAAGTCTGTGAAATAGCTCAACTAAAAAATATTCTTGTCTGTTACCAGTTTACCCAGGCCTTTGATGTTTGGTACATAGGTACATCTAGTGGATCTCTACTTTTGTTCAAATTATAGCACTGTAGTTCAATTCTTGAACATAGAGTTTAAACAAAGTCTTAAAGCGTACTCTTACCTGTGAAACTTCAATATTAAATATGTAAATCTCTTAGCTAAGGCGAGCGATGTAGGACTATCATGGTCCTCTTGTTTTGCGATTATAGAAGTCTGTGAAATAGCTCAAAAGAACCAGGTTGTTCAAAGCATCGCTAACTTGTTAGAGGTCAAATTTTTCAGTTCACTGTTCCAGGAATTACATTATCTGAGCCCCGCCAAGCGAATTTGTGTCTTCGAGCATTCTGTCATGACAAATTTAAACTGCGCATACCCAGCCATTCATAAGGGCCAGGGATATGGCTTTCTGTCTGAAGGTTCTTCTTGATTCACCACTTGAATGAACGAGTAGCAAAGGTTCTGTCGAGACTGCGCAGATGCTCAGGCTCGCCTGAACCTTCACTGCTCGCGTAGGCGATAAGTACCAAAATCGCTTGACGGGGCCCATCTAATACTGTGGTATTTTTGCAGGAAAAATATGAGTGTCTCTAGGTGTAACTCATTGCACAAGGTCAGAAGGAAATGAAATAAAGCATTAGTATATATTTTCGCTGATCAGAAAAATTAAGGTATGTCATTTGTAATCGTCTTGTTGAGAGGAGGAAAATCTTCCTTTCTTTCCCCAACTGTTTTGAGCTCACCAGAGCCGAATGCTCCGGGGGAGCTTATAGGATACTCAGTTGTCCGTAGTCCTCTGCGGCGTCGTCTGCGTCAACACTTTCAAACGACATCTTTCTGGAGCCACTGGGCCAATTGGGCCTAAATTTTTATCTGTAGTATTCTTGGGCCGTGGGATTGAAAATTTATGATTTTTATGAAAATCGGCTCATTAGTTTGGTTGCTATGGCAACTTAGATTTCCATAGACTTATAATGGGGAAAATTGAAAAATGGCAATTACTGCCAAGCCTCTGCAGATATTTTGACAAAACTTTCATAGAAATATTCCTTAGGCAATCTACTATCTGCCATATGATTTTAGGCCTACTGCTCATTTTTATTGGTTGCCATGGAAACCAAACTGCAAAAATAAAAATAGAAAAAAAAATACTTAAAAAGTCATCTCCTCAGAAACAGAATGCTCTATTAGGCTGAGAGTTTTTGGAAATATTCGCCATATTTGCCTCTACAGGTTTTGTGTTTTTATATAATTTGGCTCTTTAGTTTGGTTGCTATGGCAACTTAGATTTTCCATAGATTTATAATAAGGAAAATTGAAAAATGGCTTTTGCTGCCAAGTTATTGCAGATATTTTGACAAAACTTTTATAGAAATGTTTCTTGAGTAACTGTCTCTCAGCCATATGCTTGAATGCCAAAATAGGGGTCCCCAGGTTAAGCCGGGGCCATGCCCCACCCCTCTACTTCATAAAAGGCCATATAACTCGGAAACCATCCAGATCCCCACCCCAAAACCATATATATTCTTGTTCCTTATGATACGATGCATTCAGTGACACCAACCTGGGGGTCCCCGGTACGTGCCGGGGTCATGCCCCACCCCCTCCATTCCATAAAAGGCTCAATATCTTGTAAACCTTACAAATCCCCACCCCTAAAACATATATATTATTGTTCCTTATGAAAATATACATTCACTGACACCAACTTGGGGGTCTTCCAGGGTGCGCCTGGGCCTTGCCCCACCCCTTCTTCTTCACAAAAGGCCATATATCTCAGAAATCATTTAGATCCCCAACCCACAACCATATATATTCTTGTTCCTTATGATAAGACGCATTCAGTGACACCAACCCGGGGACCCCCGGGTTGTGACGGGGTCATGCCCCACCCCCTCCATTTCATAAAAGGCCCAATATCTTGGAAACCTTACAGATCCACACACCTTAATCCTATATATTCTTGTTCCTTATGAAAATATACATTCACTGACACCTATTTGGTGGTCTCCCGGGGTGTGCCTGGGCCTTTCCCTACCCATTCTTCTTCACAAAAGGCCATATATCTCAGAAACCATTTAGATCCCCAGCCCAAAACCATATATATTCTTGTTCCTTATGATAAGAAGCATTCAAAGACACCAACCTGGTGGCCCCCGGGTTGGGCGGGGGTCATGCCCCACCCCTCCATTTCATAAAAGGGCCAATACCTTGGAAACCTTACAGATCCCCACCCCTAAACCCTATATATTCTTGTTCCTTATGAAGAGACTCATTCATTGACACCAATTTGGGGGTCTTCCTGGGTGCGCCGGGGCCTTACCCCACCCCTCCATTTCACAAAAAGGCATATATCAAAGAAACCATTTAGATCCCCGCCCAAAACCTTATATATTCTTGTTTCTTATCATATGACGCATTCATTGACACTAACCTAGGGGTCTCCCAGGATGCGCGGGAGTCGTGCCCCACCCCTTCATTTCATTAAAGACCCAATACCTTTTTGAAACCTTACAGATCCCAACCTCTAACCATATATATTGTTGTTCCTTATGATAAGACACATTCATTGACGTCAACCTGGAGGTCTCCCGGGTCAAGCCAGAGTCTTGCCCCACCCCACCACTTCACAAAAGGCCAGATATCTCAGAAACTGTACAGAGCCCCACCCCAAAACCATATATAATTATTTTCTTTGTGATAAGACACAATCAAATAACACTAGCTTGGGAGTCATCCGGACTGCCTGGGTCATGCCCCACTGCTTTACTTCATTTAAAGCCATATATCTCTGAAATCATTCAGATCCCCACCCATAAACTATAATATTCTTGTTCCTTATGAAAAGACTCATTCAGTCACACTAACCTGGGGTCACTTTGTGCTAGGGCAATGTGCCCCGCCCCTCCAATTTAAAAGGCCATATATTTCAGAAACCATTCAAATCCCCACCGCATAATCATATATGTTCTTGTTCCTTATCAATAGCACACCCACTTGGGGGTCGCAGGGGCCATTCCTCTCCTCTCCACGTGATAGAAGGGCCTCATATATCAGAAACCATTCAGATTCCCACCCATCAACCATTTATGTATATTATTGGTCCTTCTAGGGACAACAAACTTGGGCTTTCCTGGGATCAACAGGACATTCCGCAACCCCTCCACAGCTTAAGAGGCCTTATAACTCCGGTATACAGATCCCCACTGCTACACCATATATATTCTTATTCCTTATGATAAGACGCATTTAGTGATACCAACCAGGGCTCCATTGGGTCCATGCCCTACACCCTCTACTTAATAAAAGGCCTAATGTTTTAGATACTGAGTCCAGATGGATGCTCGTTTGGATATAGGGGTTCATTTTGGAGACTTTATAATTGGTAGATTAAAATGATATCATGTTAAAATACATGGTTGTCATTGGGCAGTGCCCACCTGAGCTCTGGTGAGCATAGTGGCCCATGGGCCTCTTGTTTTTCTTGAGTTGTGAGAAAAATACTTTAGCATTCAAAACCGGCGCGACTCAGCAAGGGTAAACGAGCTACATGAGTCACAAATATAATCAAAACCTTAATGTGCAGTAGTTAATGATAGCATGATGTCTGTTAGTTGCTTCAGGTGTGAAGAAAGCATTAAGCGGTTTTAGTGGTGAAGAACGGGACACAGAAAGGCAAATGCAGGGCGTGTCAGCCATCAACCTTAAAATCTATTCTGACAGTGAAGTTAATATTGACAGATGTATCGCTGAAATTTCTGCGGCTTTGGACCAAGAGTATACAGATTACACCCTTGATGCCTATAAGGAGCTGGTGAAAAAGTTATCGAAAGAAGAGGTCAGAAACACATTTTATTTAATTTGCTGAATAAGTTCTAGTACAAGAGGTTCTGGAGTAACTTGGCAAAATATAATCATTAAACATCCACATAATTAATGCATCCAAGTGAATTTATTGAAATACGAGGGCAAGTCAATAAGTAACCAGCCATTCCATTTCCAATTGACCCAGACAACCAAGATTTTCACCATGCCTTGTTCCAATACATGTTTCAGGCATGAAGGAAAAATTGCACCCTTATCGTGTTATTCACTCATAAGATATTGAACGTCAAACATGGCTAGCGATGCAAAAGCAAGCTTTCGTCAAAAGTTGAGTACCGTGCTGTAATTCGGTACTTGTATTTGAAACGGAAAACAAGTCAGGAAATACATTGCGATTTGACAACTATTTATGGGTCTTCTGCACGATCGTTTGCACAACTTTGTGGGTTGGGGAATTCAAATACGACAGAGCGTCTTTAAAAGACGAAACTAGGTCTGGACGCCCATCAGATGCCACTGATGAAGAAATGTGTAACAAGGTATGGGATCTGGTGTACTCCGATAGCCGAAGTAATGAAGAAGAAAGAGCGAATGCATTATATATTTCATATGGTAGCGTTTCAACAATTTTACATGATCGCTTGGATATGCGCAAGCTAACAGCGCGACGAGCAAATGGCAACCAGAGCATCAGTATGCAGCGCATAGTTGAAGTGGTTTAGGTCAAAAGAAGGTGATTTCTTTCACGTCTGGTGACAGTAGATGAGACAGAGAATAAAACTGAAAGTCGCCAGTATTATGAGCCAGAGAATAAAACTCAACGTCACCAGTATTATGAGCCAGAGTAAAAAACTCTTTGTCGCCAGTGGGTAGGGCCGGGGTCTTCGAGGCCAAAAAAATTCAAAACGCATCCATCTGCTTGAAAGGTGATGTCAGCTGTAGTTTGGGACGCACAAGGCGTTATTATGTTGGACTTTCTAGCAAAGAAAAGAACAATAACAGGTGCGTATTATGCATATTGGTTCAACCAACTTAGAACTGCGATCCGTGTAAAACATCGAGGTAAACTCTCCAAAGGGATTCTGCTCCACCAGGACATTGCAAGAGTTCACACTAGCAAAATTGCAGTGGGTGCTGTTTAGCGGAATGGATACGAACTAATACCGCATCCCGTCTTTTCTCCGGATTTAGCTCCTAGTGATAAAAATTCCTAATCCAACACTTGAAAAAAGGATATCCGTGAACATCATTTTCGGTCAAACGACGATGTCGTGACGGCAGTTGAGGAGTGGGTCGGAGACAAGGACCCTGGCTTCTTCAGTTCAGCTGTTGGCACTGGAACAGCGTTGTTTCAAGTGTATCATTATAGAGGGCAATTACATTGAAAAAAAAAACAGATCGATTCCACCCAGAAATAAGTTCGGCTGGTGTTTTATTGACTCGCCCTCGTATTGCAGTTGTTATGCCGGTTCATCAATAATATTAAGGTTCAAGTTCTATTGAAATTGCTATGGAACGGAAATAAACAGGTAGAAGAAAGTTGTTTTATTTAAAGACTGTCTTTAAATTTAAAGACTGTCTTTAAATTTACAGACTGTCTTTAAATTTAAAGACATTTAAGTCTGTAAATTTAAAGCTTTTTAGTCTGTAAATTTAAAGACTGACACAAATAAAATAATGAAAATGGTGTTAAACGGAAAAATCGGACTTTGCTGTTTATAGCAATTTGGCCGTTATCTATGGAATATATAATTATGTGTAACTGCAAATTATATAGTTGTCTCTATTTAATTAAATTCCTTCCATCATAATTGACGAGTTCTCAGAAAAAACAGGTTTTGTAATAAGATTCATTGGTATAATGAACTCAGGAATGAATGTGTATAACGATTTTATCATTTTGTCAATATAACGACTACTCGCTTCGACAGACAGTTTTTCTGACATCTATAATTGATGAAAGTTTCAGACGGACTACAACAGTAAAATGTCCGAAAACGAAATGACATCAGTACGAACCTCATCTTATGTTCGACCTTTGACAGAGATTTCCTCCCTAACTGCGAACTTTCACAGCATTTGTGGTCTAAGGGAAGGAACTGTGTTGTTTTATTTCTTAATTATTATCTCATCAAAACGATATTAAAAGACAATAAATTACACGTAGTCTATAGCAACGCACCTTTATTAATGAGATGAAGACTGAGGCTGCGTATGAGAATGCGATTTTTTCGTGTTACATCATTAGCTCACCTGAGCACGAAGTGCTCATGTTGAGCTATTGTGATCGGTCAATGTCCGTCGTGCGTCGTGTGTTGTGCGGCGGCAACATTTTGTTTTAAATGCTAACTCCTCCTTAACCCTTGAGCCAATATCAATAAAACTTCATCGGAATATTGCTGAGGTGACCCTCTACAAGAATGGCTAAAATTGTACCGCTCCGCTGAACAAGATGGCCACCAGAGCTAAAATAGAAAAATCTTTAAACGACAACTTCTCATGTACCTTAAGGCCAATTTCATTCAAACTTTATACGAATGTTGCTTAGGTGACTCTCTACCAAAATAGCTAAAATGCTTTTGCTCCAGTGAACAAAATGGCCGCCAGAGCTAAAAATTGAAAATTCTTTAAATGACAACTTCTTCTGTACCCTTGGGTCTAATTAATTCAAACTTCATAGGAATGTTGCTTAGATGACCCTCTACTACAATAGCTAAAACGGTATTGCTCTGATGAGCAAAATGGCCGCCATAGCTAAAATAGAAAAACATCGTAAATTTGCTTCAAACACAAACTCCTCCTCAACCCTTGGGCCAATGTGATTCAAACTTTACAGGAATGTTGCCCAAATGACTCCCTACCAAAATAGCTAAAATCGTTGTGCTCTGACAAACAAGATGGCCGCCAGAGCTAAAAATAGAAAAAAAATCATTAAATGACAATTGCTCCTGTTCCCTTGGGCCAATTTCATTCAAACTTCATAGGAATGTTGCTTAGGTGACTATCTACCAAAATAGCTGAAAAGGTTTTGCTGTGATGAGCAAAATGGCCCCCATAGCTAAAATAGAAAAACATCGTAAATTTGGTTCAAACACGAACTCCTCCTTAACCCTTTGGCCAATTTGATTCAAACTTCACAGGAATGTTATGTAGGTGACTCCCTAAAGAAATAGCTAAAATCATTCCGCTCTGACTAACAAGGTGGCCGCCAGAGCTAAAAATAGAAAAATTCTTCAAACGACTACTCCTCCTTTACCCTTGAGCCAATTTCATTCAAACTTCATAGGAATGTTGCTTAGAGGACCCACTACTAAAATAGCTAAAACGTTTTCGCTCTGATGAGCAAAATGGTCGCCATAGCTAGAAACAGAAAAACTTTGTAAATTTACGCCAAAACGCGAACTCCTACTCAACATTTGGGCCAATTTGATTCAAACTTCTCAGGAATGTTAGTTAGGTGACTCCCTACCAAAATAGCTAAAATCGTTCAACGCGGCGAACAAGATAGCCGCCAGAGCTAAAAATAGGAAAACCTTCAAATGACAACTCCTCCTTACCCCTTGGGCCAATTTGTTTCAAACTTCACAGTAAAAATTATGTTGTTGACTCCCTACCAAAATAGCTAAAATTGTTCCGCTCTGACTAACAAGATGGCCGCCAGAGCTAAAAATAAAAAAAATTCTTCAAACGACAATTCCTCCTTACCCCTTGGGCCAATTTGATTCAAACTTCACAGGAATATTATGTCGTTGAGCCTCTACCATATTAGCTATAATGATCCCACTCCGATGAACAAAATGGCCACCAGGGCTAAATATAGAAAAACATTGTAAATTTGCTTCAAACTTCACAGGAATGTTGCCCAGGTGACTCCCTACCAAAATAGTTAAAATCATTCCACTCTGATAAACAAGATGGCCACCAGGGCTAAAAATAGAAAAAATCTTCAAACGACAATATCTCCTGTACCCTTGGGCTAATTACATTGGAAACGTCATAGGAATATTGCTTAGATGACTCTCTACCACAATAGCTAAAATGGTCTCGATCCGATTAACAATATGGCCGCCAGAGCTAAATATATAAAAACATTGTAAATTTGCTTCAAATGCAAACTCTTCCTAAACCCTTTGGTCAGTTTGATTCAAACTTCAAAGGAATGTTGCCTAGGTGACACCCTACCAAAATAGCTAAGATCGTTCCACTCTGATGAACAATGTGGCCACCAGAGCTAAAAATAGAATGTACTAGAGACTGACATTCAGGTGAGCGAATCAGGGCCCTCCGGGCCCTCTTGTTTTCCTGATTTTTCTTTGTGTTACTCAGTGTGAGTCTTTCAATCTACAGACTAAAAAGTCTTTAAATTTACAGACAGTCTTTAAATTTAAAGACAGTCTTCAAATAAAACAACTTTCTTTTACCTGATAAATAGAACGAAGACCATATTACAACAACGCTTAGGGCACATTTAATCCTCATTGACTTCCACCTCCTTGAATCGGAACATGAGGCTAATACGGCATTATAAGAATAATTAGTAGCACTTCTGCACCAGACTACTAGTTTTGGCCCTCTTATGTCTATGTCGGTATGGTCATGCACTCTATTTTGTGTCGCCTGTTTTGATTGATTGATTATAAATACCTTCTGCATTTTCTTCGTATGGTAGATGCAGTTTTCGAATCATGGCCTGCAAACAGCTTGTCGTTCCGATTTTTAGCTAACCAGAGCAGAAGGCTGCGGGGGAGCTTATATGATATGCAGTTGTCAGTCGTCGCCATTGTCGTCGTCTGATGTCTGTCATGTGAGGGCAACACTCAAACGACATCTCCTCTGAAGCCACTGGGCCGAGTTCCGCCCAAATTCCATCTGTGGCATCGTTGGACTGCGGGATTGAAAGCTCACCTGTCACGTAGTGACATGGTGAGCTTTTGTGACCGCTCGATGTCCGTCGTGCGTCGTCCGTCGGTCAACAATTTTTCTAAAAGTCATCTCCACTAACCCATGAACGGATTTTGAAACAATTTTACAGAAATATCCCTTCGATGACTCTCTAACAAAATTACCTGAATGGTTCCGGTCGGCTGAACAAGATGACCATAAGAGCTAAAAAAAGAAAACACTGGGAGAAAACTTCCAAACGGCATCTCCTCCTAGGCCCTTGCCCAATTTCAAAATAATTTCACATGAAAATTGCTCGGATGATCCTCTACCAATATTTCCCAAACCGTTCTGCTCGGATGAACAAGCTGTCCGCCAGAATTAAAATAAAAATAGTTTCTCATCTTTCAACAATAAACTCAAAAGACATCTCCGGCCCCCGCCCATCACGGCTTGAAGAAATATATGGGCTGCATGATGCTTCCACACAGAGCTGAAACCGACCCGCAAACGAGTACTGGTAAACCGCTTAGAGGAACTAAGCCTGCCTAGGCAAAGCAGTGCGAGTCGGCCCGTCGATGCTTATAAACCCTATTTGTTTCATTGGGCGGCAGGGTTTGAGATGTCATTTCATCTCAATGTCGGGTAAAAGTCCCACAAAATTGGAAGCAACGTCTCCAAAATGACCTTTCAAGTGTTGACGGGGACGTTAAACACCAAATCAAACAAACAAACAAAAGACATCTCCTCATAAACCGGTGAGTTGAGTTTGAAATAATATCACAGGAATGTTCCCTAGGTAACCATCTACTAAAATTGACTAAATGGTTTTGCTCTGCCAAACAAGATGGCCGCCAGAGCTAAATATAGAAAAAACAAAACAAAAAAAAACATCTTAAAAAACCATCTCCTCCTAGGCCATTGGCCCAATTTCAATATAATTTCAAAGGAATATTGCTAGGTTGAACCTGTACCAAAATTTTTCTTACCGTTCCACTCTGATGAACAATATTGCAGCCAGAGCTAAAAATAAAAAATAAATTTCTTTAAGCGAATTCTCCGCCTTAACAAGTGGACGGAGTATGAAATAATTTTACAGGATTGAACCTTGGGTGATCCTCTACCAAAATAACCTAAACGCCTCCATTCTGCTGAACAAGATGACCCCCAGAGCTAAAATAGAAAAAATAGAAAAACCTTAAAACGCCATCTGCAATTTCAAATTAATTATACCCCCAGCATACGAAGTATGTCAGAGGGTATATAGTTTTCGTCTTTCCGTCCGTTCGTTGGTCCGTTCGTATGTTCGTTTGTTTGTTCGTTCGTTCAGTCGTTTGTCAACCTTTACGTCAAAGTTTTGTGTGAAACCTTTTTGTTTGCTCATATCTCTGTAACCATAGGTTGGATTCTCTTCATATTTGGTACAGGATATCTCTATAGCATTACCTTTCATATGGAATATCTAAGCCCCTGGGTCAAGCCCCTTGGTCGGTTGTCTGTCTGTTCGTCTCTCTGTTCATCTATTTTTATACGTCAAAGTTTTGTTAACCTTTTTCATTGCTGATATCTCTGTAACCACATGTTAGATTCTCTTCATTTTTGGTAAAGGATATCTCTATAGCATTACCTTTCATATAGAATATCTAAGCCCCTGGGTCAAGCCCCTTGGTGGGTTGTCTGTCTGTCTGTTCATCTACTTTTACGTCAAAGTTTTATGTTAAACCTTTTTCATTGCTGATATCTCTGTAACCACATGTTAGATTCTCTTCATGTTTGGTAAATGATATCTCTATAGCATTACCTTTCATATGGAATATCTAAGCCCCTTGGTAAAGCCCCTGGGTGGGCTGTCTGTCTGCTGTTCATCTAATTTTACGTCAAAGTTTTGTGTTAAACCTTTTTCATTGCTGATATCTCTGTAACCACATGTTAGATTCTCTTCATGTTTGGTTAAGGATATCTCTGTAGCATTACCTTTCATATGGAATATCTAAGCCCCTGGGTCAAGCCCCTGGGTAGGCTGTCTGTCTGTCTGTTCATCTACTTTTACGTCAAAGTTTTGTGTTAAACCTTTTTCATGGCTGATATCTCTATAACCACATGTTAGATTCTCTCCATGCTTGATAAATGATAATACCCCCGGCATACGAAGGATGCTATGGGGGTGTATAGTTTTCGTCCTGCCGTTCGTCCGTCCGTCCGTGTTTCCGTCCTTCCGTCTGTCTGTCCATCCGTCTGGCCGTCATTCCGTCCATCCGTTAACATTTTGGTAAAAGTTTTGCGTTAAAGTTTCTAAGAGATTGTATCTTCTGAATCCTATGATAGATTTAAATGATACTTAAACTGAAGTTACATACTGGTCTAAAGATTTCATTGATGCATGTCCCACCCCAACAGTGACCTTGAGGTCAAGGTCACAGACTTAGAAATTTTACATTTTGGTTAAAGTTTTCGTTATAGTTTCAAAGAGGTTGTATCTACTGAACCCTTTGATAGATTTAGTTGATTCTTACACTGAAGTGGTATACTGGTCTAAAGATGTCATTGATGCATGTCCCACCCCCACAGTGAGCTAGAGGTCAAGGTCACAGACTTAGAAATTTTACATCTTGGTTAAAGTTTTGCGTTACAGTTTCTAAGAGGTTGTATCTTCTGAACCCTTTGAAAGATTTAGTTGATACTAACACTGAAGTTACATACTGGTCTACTGGTCTAAAGATTTCATTGATGCATGTCCCACCCCCACAATGACCTTGAGGTCAAGGTCACAGACTTAGAAATTTTACATTTGGCTAAAGTTTTATGACAAAGTTTATAGATACCTGTATGTTCTAAACTCTAAGACAAATTGCATCAATGTTGCATACCAGTCCAAAGATTTTGAAATGCATGTCGCTTCCCCACCCACAGTGACCTAGACCTCAGGGTCATGGAATTAGAAAGTTTACATTTAGTTAAAATTTTATGACAAAGTTTATAGATGCCTGTTGCATAATGTTCTAAGCTCTAAAACAAATTCAAATGATACTTGCATCAATGTTGCATACCAGTTCAAAGATTTCATTGATGCATAGCCCACCCTGCTGCTTCAGTAACAATGTTGCCCCTACCCCTTCAGTAACTTTGATGCTGTCACTCCCTTGGTCCATTTAGAAAGATTATGTTTGGTTTAGATTTTATAAGCACATTATATTCTTATAGCTTCTTGACTTCTTCATTCATGTTACATACAAGCTCGAAAGATATATCAGAGGGTGGCACTGGCCGGGGGTATACGTGACCCACTGGTCGCTTTCTCTAGTTTTGAATTTAGAGAAATATTGCTTGGTTGACCCTCTACCAAAATTGTCCAAACAGTTCCACTCGGATGAACAAGATTGCCCCCAGAGCTAAAAATAGGAAACATATTCTCTGTCAACAAAATGCTTAAAAGTCAACTCCTCCTGAACCGGTGAAAAATTTTTGAAATTATTTTACAGGAATGTTCCTTTGGTGACCCTGTAGTAAAACTGCCCCCCCCCCCACACACACACAAAACGTGTCCACCAGAGCTAAGAATAGAAAACAGATTTTCGTCTGTCAAAGTTATATTTAAAAGACATCTCATAAACTGGGGAATGGATTTTAAAATAATTTTACAAGAATTTTCCTTGGGTGACCCTCTACCAAAATTGCCTAAACCGTTCCACTCAAATGAACAAGCGGAAATTTTCTTGGTGCAATGTAGCTTCATCTCTGAAACCGCAAAGCCAAGGTCTTTGATATTTGGTATGTAGCTTCAGCTACTGGACCTCTCCCAAGGTTGTTCAAATTATAGCCCGCACAGGGACCCACTTATTTTACATAGACTCATAAGGGAAATCCTTTAAAAATCTCCTTGTCAGAAATAAGAAGACCCGGATCTTTGATATATGGTATGTAGCTTCATCTGGTGGACCTCTGCTAAGATTGTTAAAATTATAGCCCTGGGTCCAAAATACCCCCGCCCTAGGGCCCACTTGCTTGACATAGACTTATAATGGAAAAAAAATAAAAATCATCTTGTCTGAAACAAGAAGGCCCAGGTCTTTGATAATTGGTATGTAGCTTCATCTAATGGACCTGTACCAAGATTGTTCAAATTTTAGCCCTTGGGCCAAAATGCCCTTGCCCAAGGGCTCACTTGTTTTACGAATGCCTATATGGGAAAACCCTTTAAAATATTTTCTGATTTGAAACCAGAAGGCTTAGACCTTTCATATATCTTCTAGTCTGAAACCAGCAGGCACAGAGCTTTGCTATTTTGTATGTAGCCATCCAGTGGACCTCTGAAGATTGTTCAAATTATAGCCCTGGGTACAAAAATGGACCCGCTCTGTGGCCCACTTGTTTTACATAGACTTTTATGGGAAATACCTTTAAAATATTCTCTCGTCTGAAACCAGAAGGCTTAGACCTTTCATATTTTTAGCTCACCTGACCGAAGGTCATGGTGAGCTTTTGTGACTGTGAGATGTCCGGCGTCGTCGTGCGTCGTTCGTCGCTCGTGCGTAAACTTTTCTTGTTAACACTCTAGAGGCCACAGTTGTGATCCAATCATCATCAAACTTGCTCAGAATGATCATCATGCAATATGTCGGACAAGTTCGAGTATGGGTCATGTCGGGTCAAAAAGTAGGTCACCAGGTCAAATCAAAGGAAAACCTTGTTAACACTCTAGCGGCGACAGTTTTGGTCCAATCATCCTCAAACTTGCTCAGGATGATCGTCTTGATAATATCTTGTTCAAGTTCGAATATGGGTCATGTCAGGTCAAAAATTAGGTTAGTAGGTCAAACCACAGAAAAACCTTGTTAGCACTCAAGAGGTCACAGTTTTGGTCCAACCATCCTCAAACTTGCTCAGAATGATCATCCTGACAATATGTAGGCCAAGTTCTAATATGGGTCATGTCGGGTCAAAAAGTAGGTCAGTAGGTCAAATCATAGAAAAACTTTGTTAACACTCTAGAGGCCACAGTTGTGGTCCAATCATCCTCAAACATGCTGAGAATGTTCATCCTGACAATATCTCGGTCAAGTTTGAAAATGAGTCATTTCGGGTCAAAAAGTAGGTCAGTAGGTCTGATCATAGAAAAACCTTGTTAACACTCTTAGGGGCCACAGTTTTGTTCCAGTCATCCTCAAACTTGCTCAAAATGATCATCCTGACAATATCTCGGTCAGGTTCGAATATGGGTCATGTCGGGTCAAAAAGTAGATCAGTAGGTCAAACCACAGAAAAACTAGTGTCAGCACTGGCCACAGTTTTGGTCCAATCATCCTCAAACTTGCTCAGAATGTTCATCCTGGCAATATCTCGGTAAAAGTTTGAATATGGGTCATGTCGGATCAAAAAGTAGGTCAGTAGGTCAAACCACAGAAAAACCTTGTTAGCACTCTTGAGGCCACAGTTTTGGTCCATTCATCCCCAAACTTGCTCAGAATGATCATCCTGACAATATCTAGGTCAAGTTCGAATATGGGTCATGTCAGTTCAAAACCTAGGTCAGTAGGTCAAACCACAGAAAAACCTTGTTAACACTCGAGAGGCCATAGTTTTGGTTTAGTCATCCTCAAAGTAGAAGTAAAACAAAGATCAGGAATTGATACAATTAACTTACTCCACCCATAAAAGACACCAAAGGGAAAGAAATACAAACATTAAGCGACCAGACCATAATGGAAACCTAAACAAAGGAAGGCCATAAGGACAGTTACTTTCCCACAAAATGGCCATATGGCCATCCAAAATTAAAAGACACAAGTGATACACACAGCAAGTAACAAACAACAACATAAATAAATCGCCACAGAAGAGCCGCCTTGGAACGGTCAGTGGAAGATTTCCACTGGGGGGCTTAAATCGATTTTACGTGGCCACAATCCTCGCCCTTACTTCCGTCGCGATTTAGACAAATAATTTGTTCAGTCCGCATGAAGGCCTCCTAACTCATCAGTGCAACATCTCCGTGAACACAAAAATCAAAGAACCACAGAGGTGAGACAACTGTGAGGACTCGACAGCAAGAAACCACTGAAATGCTGGAGCAAAAGAAAACCAACAGTTAGACTCCGATGAGCCCGACCAGAGACAGAGCATCAGGCACCAACCAACATTATCTCTCTAATTCTCAATAAGCCTTTACGTTGGAGCCGTCATAGAATCTGAGGCCTGACCCACCTGCGTGCAATTAAAGAGGGAAGCAAAGTTGCCAACCGTGATTGGGTTAACTACCATGCATGCAGTCCGTCGTATAATATCCATGTTGTACCCAATCTTTTTATATCGAAGAATGATTTTACGAAATTGGGTGCTGAAGTCATTGCGGTTATATATTTTTCTGAATTTATATACTAAGTCACCATAAAATTCGGGTTCCGATAGACCTTGTTGCAGAAGAGATTTAAGTCCAATATTGAATTTTGAAATTAAATCAGAATGGCGTCTATAAAATTTTGAAAAGGCTTTGCGTAGTTTATGGTACCGATAACCCTGATTAAGGAGTTTAGCCGTTAATAATTTATTACGAGTGTTGAAGTCAGTTACGTGACTACACACTCTAGCAAATCGAATTAATTGCGAAATATAAACGCCATAGGATGGCGCACGAGGAACATCACCATCCAAAAAAGGAAAATTTACAATCTCAAAATCAAAGTCATCGCGTTTATCATAAATTTTGCACGAAACAAATCCATCTACAATAGATAGATGTAAATCCAAAAAACGGGGCCTCGGTATCAGAAGAATTTGCTTTATTTAACTGAAGTTCTAGGGGGTAAATCTGACTGATCAAACCATCAAAATAGGTATTATCAATATTTAATAAATCATCTAAATATCTAGAAGTAGCGCTAAAAGCTTCAATAATTTCAGATTGGTTATCAATGGAAAGCGACAAAATGAAGTCTCTTTCATAACAATACAAGAAAAGATCAGCCACAAGAGGTGCGCAATTAGTACCCATCGGAATACCCACGATTTGTCTAAATAACTTAGTACCGAATCTAATATAAATATTGTCAAGTAGAAAGGTGAGGGCATCACACACTTTCTGACATGACCAAAGTGTATAATTCTTATGCTCTTTAGAAGTGAAAAATGCATTTCTGACATTACATGCAAGATAGAGAGAATCTTCTCTGTGAAAAGCCCATTCAATTAAATCATTAAGCTTTTCTTTTATAAGATTATGAGGAAGATTAATTATCAAACTTGCTCAGGACGATCATCTTGATAATATCTCAGTCACTTTCGAATTTTGGTCATGTTGGGTCAAAAAGTAGGTCAGTAGGTCAAACCACGGAAAAACCTTGTTAGCACTCTAGAGGTCATAGTTTTGGTCCAACCATCCTCAAACTTACTCAGAATGTTCATCCTGACAATATCTCGTTAAAGTTCGAATATGGGTCATGTCAGGACAGAAAGTAGGTCAGTAGGTCAAATCATAGAAAAACCTTGTTAACACTCTAGAGGCCACAGTTTTGGTCCAATCATCCTCAAACATGCTCAGAATGTTCATCCTGACAATATCTCGGTCGATCTTGAATATGGGTCATTTCGGGTCAAAAAGTAGGTCAGTAGCCTAAGGTCAGATCATAGAAAAACCTTGTTGACACTCTAGAGGCCACAGTTTTGGGCCAGTCATCAACAAACTTGCTCAGAATGATCATCCTGACAATATCTCGATCAAGTTCGAATATGGGTCATGTCGGGTCAAAAAGAAGGTAAGTAGATCAAACCATAGAAAAATTTTGTTAACACTCGAGAGGCCACAGTTTTGGTCCAATCATCTTCAAACTTGCTCAGAATGATCATCCTGGCAATATCTCAGTCAAGTTCAGATACATGTCATGTAGGGTCAAAAAGGAGGTCAGTAGGTCAAATCATAGAAAAACTTTACACTCTAGAGGCCACAAATCTGGTCGAATCATTGTCAGACTGTTCAGAATGATCATCTCTACAATATCTAGGTCAAGTTCGAACATTGGACATGTGTTGTCAAAAAGTAGGTCAGTAAGTCAAATCATAGAAAAACTTGTTTACACTCTATAGACGGCAATTTTAGTCTAAATATCATTAAACTTGCTCAGAATGATCATCTTGACAATATCTAGGTAATGTTCTATTATTGGTCATGTGGGGTCAAAAAGAGTGGAGAGGTTAAATTATAGAAAAACCTTGTTGACACTCTGGAGGCCACAGTTTTAGTCCAATCAACATCAAACTTGCCTAGAATTGACCTCTTTTGGTAATACCTTGGTCAGGAGGGGTATTTTAGGAATATAGCGGTACCTTTTACAAAGGGCCATCCCCTTCCCCCGCCCACACTCCCTTTGTCACCATTGTTAGTTAGACTGAGCGTGTTCATTTCCGTCTGGTGCACTAGGACCTGACCCTCAATGTCCACAAGGTGCCCAGATAGTGACATACAATTCGGCGGTGTATTGTCAAAGGGAACTTTTGAATGACTTATCTGTATTGTCTAAGAGATAGATACCCCCTCTCCTCCCTTGCCAGCATGAATCATTGCTAGTTAGTGAGACTGAGCCCATTCATCTCTGTCTGGTGCACTAGGACCTGATCCTTAATGTCCACAAGGTGCCCAGATAGTGACATACAATTCGGCGGTGTATTGTCAAAGGGAACTTTTGAATGACTTCTTCTTAAAAAAAGAAAACAATTTTGAAGGAATGTTCCATGAGTGACACTGACAATTTTCCACTGAACACGATAGCCACCAGAAAAAATGTATGACATTTAAAATGACTTAAGTTCCTAAATAGCAAGATTGATTTTGAAATGTTCCTTGGGTCACTGTCAGCCAAAATTACTCTTACCCTCCACCCCATCTTAAATTACCTTCCATAAGGATCAGGTGGACGATCCAGAGCCATCATGGCCCTCTTGTTGGTGTATTATGCCCCCGCCTATTCGAAGAATAGCGGAAGGGCATTAAGTTTTACCCCTGTCCGTCCGTTCGTTCGTTCGTCCGGTGACATCGTGTCCGGGCCATACTCCTAAACCGTATGGAATATATTCATGAAACTTCACAGGTGCATTCATCACACTGAGACGATGTGTCATGAACAAGGAAGACAACTCCTGCTTGTTTAGTTTTTGAATTATCTGCCCTTGACCTACATCCATATATAGTCAAATGGTATGTGGTGTCCGGGCCATAACTCCTAAACCGTATTGAATATATTCATGAAACTTCACAGGTGCATTCATCACACTTAGACGATGTGTCATGAACAAGAAAGACAACTCTTGCGTTTTTGGTTTTTGAATTATCTGCCCTTGACTTAGTACCATAAAGTAAACCGTGTCCGGGCCATTTCTCCTAAACCGTATGGAATATATTCATGAAACTTCACAGGTGCATTCATCACACTGACACGATGTGTCATGAACAAGGAAGACAACTCTTGCATTTTTGGTTTTTGAATTATCTGCCCTTGACTTAGTACCAAATAGTTAACCGTGCCCGGGCCATAACTCCTAAACTGTATGGAATATAATCATGAAACTTCATAGGTGCATCCATCATACTTGGGCGATGTGTCATGAACAAGGAAGACAACTCTTCTTGTTTAGTTTTTGAATTATCTGCCCTTGATGCATATATTTTATGATTGATTTGAAGTACATTTGTAATATTTTTATCCCCTCGCACAACATAGTTGTGAGGGGGATATAACATAAATTCACACAAATGTTCCTTACAAAAAAATCTCGAGCGAGTTCGACTTTCAAGGTTATGACCTCAAGGTAAAGGTCACTGTGGCTTTTTTAGAAAAAATTTGTCATCGCTCTAGCGCCTACATTTCTTCACCAATTTCAATATTACTTCACACAAATGTCCCTTATAAAAAATCTCGAGCGAGTTCGACTTTCAAGGTCATGACCTCAAGGTCAAGGTCACTGTGGCTATTTTTAGAAAAACTTTGTCATCGCTCTAGCGCCTACATTTCTGCACTGATTTCAATTTAACTTCACACAAATGTTTCTTATGACAATATCTCGAGCGAGTTCGACTTTCAAGGTCATGACCTCAAGGTCAAGGCCACTGTGGCTATTTTTAGAAAAAAATTTGTCATCGCTCTAGCGCCTACATTTCTCCACTGATTTTAATATAACTTCACACAAATTTTTCTTATGACAATATCTCGAGCGAGTTGGACTTTCAAGGTCATGACCTCAAGGTCAAGGTCACTGTGGCTATTTTTAGAAAAAACTTTGTTATCGCTCCAGCGCCTACATTTTTTCACTGATTTCAATATTACTTCACACAAATGTTTCTTATGACAATATCTCGAGCGAGTTTGACTTTCAAGGTCATGTCCTCAAGGTGAAGGTCACTGTGGCTATTTTTAGAAAAACTTTGTCATCGCTCTAGCGCCTAGATTTCTCCACTGATTTCAATATAACTTCACACAAACGTTCCTTATGACAATATCATGAGCGAGTTGACTTTCAAGGTCATGACCTCAAGGTCAGGGTCACTGTGGCTATTTTTAGAAAAATTTTGTCATCGCTCTAGCGCCTACATTTCTTCACCGATTTCAATATAACTTCACACAAACGTTCCTTATGACAATATTTCTAGCGAGTTCCACTTTCAAAGGTAAAGGTCACTGTGGCTATTTTTAGAAACACTTTGTCATCGCTCTAGCGCTTACATTTCTTCACCGATTTTAATATAACTTCACATAAATGTTCCTTATGACAATATCTCAAGCCATTTCGCTTTTCAAGGTCAAGGTAACAATGGCTATTTATAGAAAAAATTTGTCATCGCTCCAGCGCCTTCATTTCTTCACCGAATTCAATATAACTTCACACAAATGTTCCTTATGACAATACCTCGAACGAGTTTGACTTTCAAGGTCAAGGTCACTGTGGCTATTTTTGAAAAACTTTGTCATTGCTCTAGCGCTTACATTTTTTCACCAATTTCAATATTGCTTCACATAAATGTTCCTTATGACAATATCTGTAACGAGTTCCAATTTCAAGGTCAAGGTCACTGGCTATTTTCAGAAAAACTTTGTCATGACGCTAGCGCTTACATTTCTTCACCGATTTCAGTATAACTTCACACAAATGTTCCTTATGACAATATCTCGTGCGATTTCGACTTCCAAGGTCAAGGTCACTGTGGCTATTTTTAGAAAACTTTGTCATCGCTCTAGCGTCTACATTTCTTCACTGATTTCAATATAACTTCACACAAATGTTCCTTATGACAATACCTTGAGCGAGTTTGACTTTCAAGGTCAAGGTCACTGTGGCTATTTTTAGCAAAAACTTTGTCATGGCTCTAGCGCTTACATTTTTTCACCGATTTCAGTATAACTTCACACAAATGTTCCTTATGACAATATCTCGAGCTATTTCGACTTTTAAGGTCAAGGTCACTGTGGCTATTTTTAGAAAAACTCTATCATCGCTCTAGTGCCTATATTTATTAATGGATGTTAATAGAACTTCACACAAATGTTTCTTATGATAAAATCTCGAGTTTCTTTGACTTTCAAGGTCATGACCTCAAGGTCAAGGTCACTGTGGCTATTTTTAGAGAAACCTTGTCATCGTTCTACCGCCTACATTTATGATATTAATATAACTTCACACAAAAGATGCTTATGATAATATCTTGAGCAAGATCTACTTTCGCGGCCATGGCCTCAAGTCAAAGTCCCTATGACTATTTTTAGAGAAATATTGTCATCACTCTAGAACCTACATTTATTGATGTATTTTTAAACAAACTTTACACAAATGTTGCATATGATAATATCTCAAGCAAGTTGGACTTTTGCCTTTTCAGTGTTTTCCACACACGAAGTTGTCTTGTGCGAGGGGATTTGTATCGCATGCGATGCCTTGTTTATGAATGGCATTTGGCGGGGGCATCCGTGTCCTATGGACACCTTTTCTAGTTTGTTCATGAGTTGTTTCATTCTTTGTCCTAGAAGCCTCCGAGGTGCAGTGGTTACGCTACTCGTCTTGTAAACCAGGGATCGCAGGATCGATCCCGGGCTTCTCCAGACTTTCGGATGAGTCTTTAAACCGAGGTCTCGTCTCCGTATGACCTTAGCTGTTGATGGGACGTAAAACTAAAACTCACTCATTCTTTGTCCTCCATATTGACAGCGCCAGTGTTAAATATTTTGTCAAGTTTTCTCGGTAACGGTAAAAGCTAGAAGCCTAATAACTCGCCTTGCCCTCAATCTTTGCAAACAATTCATTGATTACGGCTTATATTGTGTAAGGGACATTCGGTATTTTATCTACTTGTTTTTATGTGATATGCGATTTCCATGAATGTTTGCTTTCTTTGTCATTGAAATGTCCAATTCTCCGTGATTTTGGCTATTTAACAGATGGTATTTGGGCACAAAATCATAAATTATTATGGCCTCTGATCCGAGAAGGGAGGCGATTGGTTATCAGAGGTTCAATATATAGGAATATATATAACACGTGGGAGGGTGGGGATGTAAAAAGGCAGTTAATGGGAAGTGGCCACTCAAAATAGGTGCCCATCAGTGGAAGTTCAACCAGTTTTGTTCTTGTTCTTTATGATAAGACGCATTCAGTCACATCAACTTGGGGCTCCTGTCAGGTCCTCAGGGGCCATTCCTCACCCCTCCACTTCATAAACAGGCCTCTTATATCAGAAACCGTCCAGATTCCCACACCTAAACCATATTATGTATGTTCTTGGTCCTTGTGATAAGACACATTCAGTGACAACAATCTTGGGTCTTCCTAAGGTCCGCCGGGTCCATGACCCCTCTGTTGCTTAAAAGGGCTTATATCTTAGGAACCATACAGATCCCCAGCCCTTGACCATATGTATTCCAGTTCCTTATGTTAAGACGCATTAAGTGATACCAGCCAGGGCCCGTTGGGTCTTTGCCCCAACCCCTCCACTTCATATTATTTCATGTCTGAGTTCACGTGGATGCTCATTTGAGTATGGGTTCTTTTTGGAGATTATATAATCAGTTAATTATAATCATGTTAAAAACGCATGCCATTGGACAGTGCCCACATAAGCTCTGGTGAGCATAGTGACCCATGGGCCTCTTTTTCTTTTCAACTTAAAAGACTATTTATGATAATAATAATAATAATCGACCTTATTTATAGAGGGTAACACATTTAGTACTAGTACTAATCTTCCATGTGGCCCTCTTTCCCGGGTAGAAACCAGTACTGAGCAATGAGGATAAAGTCTCTTGCTCAAGGAAACAACACATGGCGCATGTGAGGATCGAACCCGGTACCTCTCGATCTCAAATTCGATGCTTTACTACTGCACCACTCTGCTGTTTAGTGGTTCCCCACCTACATAAATCATGCCAATCAAGCCCTTAGGGTCCAAACTGACAGTGGAAGGTCATTTGTTCATATGAAGGATCTTAAAAATCTATTATCTGAAACCATGAGGCCCTGAGCTGACATATTTAGTATGTAGCTATGTTAAGTGGTCTCCTGCACAAATCCTGCCAGTCAAGCCCCTGGGTGAGATACACCCAGTAACAGCGACGGTGTGTTTGTGGGGTGTGGGTCGGGGGGTAACGCAGAGTTGTGCTCCACCTTTGCACTTCATAAAGGCCTAATATCTCTGAAACGATTCAGATCCACACCCATAAAATATATATATTCTTGTTCCATATGATAAGACACAACCAGTGAAATCAACCTGTTGTCCCCTGGGAATATGTACAAACCCCAATGTTCCTGTGAGGCTAACTGTCTCAGAAACCGTTCAGAACCCCACCCCATAAACATATATATTCTTATGGGAGATATAAGTAAGTTGAATCTGAAGTTACAATACCTTAGTGGGTAGCATAAACTATCGAGTGCAGTTTAAAGGATTCCATTAACAAATTTAGCAGTCAAGTCGGTCAATAGTTAAAAATGTAAGTTTCTAAGGTGTGTTGTTTAGGCGTATTGAGCCTCTCGTATGAGCCCTCTTTCAACAGCCAGTATTGCTAATGTAACTTATTGTGCGAAGTAGGAATATTAAAATCATTAAACTGATCCTATACTGACCAAACATGGCGTGTTAAATATCTCTTGCTCCCCTCTCCCTCTCTCTCATTTGCATTATGGTGTATCCTGTCAAAAGGCGTCTAGAACATTAGTGTTCAATAAAATAAAATTCTTAACAGGGTATTCAGTGGTAACACTAGACTTCTGATTGTACTAATTGTTTATGCTAAATAGCACCGTTATAATGTGGCCATTGTACTGCTGATAATTATTAATGGAAAATATGACCAGGCATGGCAAAACGCACAGTTGTCATGTCTTAAACACAACTAATGCTGTATGGTTAAGTGCACTTGAGTTGATCATTATGTTCTTTTCGAGCGATTTGACTGGTTTACATAAACGTTTTATACTATTTCACACAGCAACAGATAGTAATATACCGTGACGTCAAAGAGCACGGTTAGAACCCGAGCTTTACGTCATTGTACGCCGTCAACAGTTCTCGATTAAAAGATATGAAACTATTGAAATCGTAATTGTTAGAAAACAAATTAACCGAATTTAAAGACTTGACTTTTTTTCGCTGGGTTTATTTCAAAGATGTCAGCGTTTAATTGAATATTCATTCCGCCGTGACCGTTGGTATGTTCATTTTTACGCATCCGTAAGATATCTAAAAATTTACCATCTTAGATTTCGATGACCCAGTTGGAATTATAAGGAATGAATAATCAGTTTTGTGGATTTTTTCGATGTGTAAACTCCGGCGAATCACTAACAAACTAAGCATGAAGCCGTTTGTAATTAAGGCGTAACTATACCAAGTTTAGTGACACAGAGGCCTTCCTGATATTTAATCTTCATCAGTGTGTCTCAACCCCAAAATTTTGAAACCGAAACGGATAACGGACAAGACCCGGCAAACAAAGCACATTCCCCTCCGAGCACACACCGACCGACGTAGCGCATGAGACAGGCCAACTGGAGACATCAGGCAAGAGACGCCCACCCGCGGACTTATAGGTGTCCCCCATCGAGCCAACATCAGCAAACATGGCCCACACTCCACGGAAGTCCCGGGCATCAGGAAGGAGATGTCCAAACTAGCGAGACTTGCAAAATTTAAAATATTACAAACAGTGGCAACAAAATCCACTAAGATACATGTCCCACCTACAAGTGTCAGTCTTAGTTTTAGAAAAAGTAGAAATTTTTACTGCAAAAATTAAAGATTTCATATAGTTATTTAAATAAGTATCTGAGTACTGACGTCAAAACCGCAGTATCAACCTTGTAAGTGATTCGGCGGAGTTTAGACATCGATAAAATCCACAAAAATGAAATTCATTCCTATAATGAAGTTAACATTGCTACTTACACCTTCTATCGCAAACATGAGCAGAACTTCTTTTTCAAAGATACTGAATGGATTAAATAATTCAAAATAAATAAATATATGTACTGCACAGTGATGATGTTCGGGAGGTCGTTCAGGTCCCCACAAAACGGTACTTAACACCATCTGCACTGAAGAAAGGTTCTCTCCGACAACCATTCTCAGCAGTGTCAAACTGCAGTCTACAGTCTCTGAAGTTCTCTCTCTCTCTCTCTCTCTCTCTCTCTCTCTCTCTCTCTCTCTCTCTCTCTCTCTCTCTCTCTTCTTGCATGTATGACCGTGTGTCAATTGCAAACATGTTATCCGTTAATATAAGACATGACTGGTTCATATAATATTCTGTTTTTCAGTTGGACGAGTTAGAAAATATTCCATTGCCAGTAGACATGAAAATTGATAAAGCCGCGGGAATAATAAAGATAATGGGTCCAAATCGATACGTTTCTGATGCACAGTCGGTGTTGTACGAGCGCTTAAAGTTCCATGATCGTTGTCGGCAACGAATAGAAGAAGCAGATACTTTGTTTAACTTGATTCAGTGGCATTATGAAGAGGTGAAACTAGATGGTATAGAGCTCTTGCCATACGATAAGATGACGAACCTTAGGATTGAACATGCCTACAAAGAAAGGAAGAAGAATATCGAACTGGTCGATCAACTTAATAACGTTGTCTATGTCTTGGACTTTGGGACCTTGAAAGAGTATGACAAAAGTGATAAAGAGAATACCGAAACACGTGTGGTGAGGAAAGATGTATTAAAATGTAAGTTGAACTTGAAATATCTCAAATCAGTCCCGAATATAGTTATTAAGGTCGCATTGGAAACAACGAATGCATTACTAATAGAAATATCAAGAAGATATATTGTAAACTTGAGGCTGTTTGTAATGGCTACGAATTGTGGTTGTTTCATTTCATATATGAGACACATTTTCTCAAAGGTCTTCTCACATCTGACAAAGGTATATTCCCATTCAGTTATTGTAGATAATGGCTTTACCCTGATTGACTCTACATTTTGGAATGTTAATACCCTGATTGACTCTACATTTTGAAATACTTGCATTTCGTCTATCGGGGCTTGAAGAAATAGATGGGCTGCGTGTTGCTTCCATGCAGAGCTGAAACCGACCCGCACACGAGTACTGGTAAACCGCTTAGAGGCTCTAAGCTTGCCCAGGCAACGCTGTGTGAGTAGGACCATCCATGCGTATCAACCCATTTGGTTTCATTGGGCGGCAGGGCTTGAGATGTCATTTCATCTCAATATCGGGTAAAAGTCCCACAAAATCGGAAGCAACGTCTCGAAACTGACCTTTACAGTGTTGACGGGGACGTTAAACCTCAAATCAAATAAAACGAATTTCGTCTATTGCAGGGAATTGCAGAGCAAAGGAACGACCAAATGTGATACGTTATTGTCCCTTCATATGTACTACTTCTATAACGTCAGTTTTCCTGTATTGAACTTCCCTTTGTTATGGCCCACAACTCCTGCCTTCCATCATCTTCTTTGATAGATTATTCATAGATTATAGGTTTAACCAATCTCTGATAACTGCGTTAGGGTATAGACTCTTTGGCTCAGCAGTTAGAGCATTTGATTTTCACCAAGCAGCCCAGGTTCACATCCCGCCGGAGACAGTTTTTAGCTCCACTGGCCGAAGGCCAGCGGGGCTATTGTCATGGCCCTGTGTCCGTCGTGCGTCCGTGCGGTCGTGCGTCCGTGCATTAACTTTTTCTTTAAACATCTTCTCCTCCTAAACTACTGGGCCAATTGTAACCAAACTTCACAGGAATGTTCCTTACATAGTCCTCTTCTAAATTCCTTCAAAGAATTTTGTTACACCCAGAACTCTGGTTGCCATGGCAACAAAACCAAAAAAAAAAATAAAAATCTTTAAAAATCTTCTCCTCCAAAACCACCTGTTGGATTTCATTTTTATTTTGCATGACTGTTCCTTGGGTTGACCTCTTTCAGATTCCTTGAAGAAATTTTGATCCGACAAAAAACATGGCCGCCATGGGCGGGGCTTATTTTCCCTATTTAGCATATTGTGTAATGCTAAAACATCTTCTCCTCCTAAACTATTGGGCCCATTGTAACCAAACTTCACAGGAATGTTCCTTACTTAGTCCTCTTCTAAATCCTTCATAGAATTTTGTTACACCCAGAACTCTGGTTGCCATGGCAACAAAACAACACAAAATATTAAAAATCTTTAAAAATCTTCTCCTCCAAAACCACCTGTTGGATTTCATTTTTATTTTGCATGAATGTTCCTTGGGTGGACCCCTTTCAGATTCCTTGAAGAAATTTTGATCCGACAAAAAACATGGCCGCCATGGGCGGGGCTTATTTCCCCAATTTAACATATAGTGTAATGCTAAAACATCTTCTCCTCCTAAACTACTGGGCCAATTGTAACCAAACTTCACAGGAATGTTCCTTACTTAGTCCTCTTCTAAATTCCTTCAAAGAATAATGTTACACCCAGAACTCTGGTTGCCATGGCAACAAAACCACACAAAAAATTAAAAATCTTTAAACATCTTCTCCTCCAAACCCACCTAGATTTCATTATCCCCTCGCACAACATAGTTGTGAGGGGGGATATAGCATTTGTCCCGTACGTACGTACGTAAGTACGTACTTTTGTCATTGCTCTAGCGCCACGTACATATGTACTTTTGTCATCGCTCTAGCGCGGCGTATGTACGTACGTACTTTTGTCATCGCTCTAGCGCCAACATTTTTTGACCGATTTTAATATAACTTCACACAAACGTTCCTTACGACAATATCTGGACCAAGATCGACTTTCAAGGTCATGACCTGAAGGTCATGGTCACTCTGGCTATTTTTTGAAAAACTTTGTCATGGCTCTAGCGCCTACATTTCTCCCCCAATTTCAATATAACTTCAAACAAATGATCCTTATAAAAATATCTCGAGCGAGTTGGACTTTCAAGGTCATGACCTCAAGGTCAAGGTCACTGTGGCTATTTTTAGTAAAACATTGTCATCGCTCTAGCGCTTACATTTCTTCACCAATTTCAATATAAATTCACACAAATGATCCTTATAAAAATATCTTGAGCGAGTTCCACTTTCAAGGTCATGGCTTCAAGGTCAAGGTCACAGTGGCTATTTTTAGAAAAACTTTGTCATCGCTCTAGCTCCTACATTTCTTCACTGATTTCAATATAACTTCACACAAATGTTCCTTATGACAATATCTTGAGCGAGTTGGACTTTCAAGGTCATGACCTCAAGGTCAAGGTCACTATGGCTATTTTTAGAAAAACATTTTCATCGCTCTAGCGTTTACATTTCTTCACCAATTTCAATATAACTTCACACAAATGTTCCTTATAAAAATATCTCCAGCGAGTTCGACTTTCCAACTCATGGCCTCAAGGTCAGGGTCACTGTGGCTATTTTTAGAAAAAAACTTTGTCATCGCTCTATCGCCTATATTTCTTCACTGATTTCAATATAACTTCACACAAATGTTCCTTATGACAATATCTCAAGCGGGTTCGACTATCAATGTCAAGGCCTCAAGGTCAAGGTCACTGTGGCTATTTTTTTGAAAAACTTTGTCATTGCTCTAGCGTTTACATTTCTTCACCAATTTCAATATAACTTCATACAAATGTCCCTTATGACAATATCTCTAGCGAGTTCCACTTTCAAGGTCAAGGTCACTGTGTCTATTTTTAGAAAAACTTCGTCATCCCTCTAGCGCTTACATTTCTTCATCGATTTCAATATAACTTCACACAAATGTTCCTTATGACAATATCTCACCATTTCGACTTTCAAGGTCAAGGTCACTATGGCTATTTTTAGAAAACTTTGTTATCGCTCTAGCGCCTACATTTCTTCACTGATTTCAATATAACTTCACACAAATGTTGCTTATGACAATACCTCGAACGAGTTTGACTTTCAAGGTCAAGGTCACTGTGGCTTTTTTTAGAAAAACTTTGTCATTGCTCTAGTGCTTACATTTTTTTCACCAATTTCAATATTACTTCACACAAATGTTCCTTATAACAATATCTCTAGTGAGTTCCACTTTCAAGGTCAAGGTCACTGTGGCTATTTTTAGAAAAACTTTGTCATGGCTCTAGCGCTTTAATTTCTTCATCCATTTCAATATAACTTCACACAAATGTTCCTTATGACAATACCTCGAGCGAGTTTGACTTTCAAGGTCAAGGTCACTGTGGCTATTTTTACAAAAACTTTGTCATTGCTCTAGTGACTACATTTTTTCACAAATTTCAACATAACTTCACACAAATGTTCCTTATGACAATATCTCGAGCTATTTAGACTTTCAAGGTCATTTTTAGAATGGCTATTTTTAGAAAAACTTTGTCATCGCTCTAGCGCCTACATTTAATGATGGATTGTAATAGAAATTCACACAGATGTTTCTTATGATAATATCTCGACTTACTTCGACTTTCAAGGTCATGACCTCAAAGTCAAGGTCACTGTGGCTATCTTTAGAAAAACTTTGTCATCGCTCTACCGCCTACATTTATTAACAGATTTTAATATAACTTCACACAAAAGATGCTTATGATAATATCTTGAGCAAGATCTACTTTCGTGGTCATGGCCTCAAGTCAAGGTCACTATGGCTATTTTTAGAGAAACGTCATCACTCTAGAATGTACATTTATTGGAGGATTTTTAAACAAACTTTACACAAATGTTGCATATGATAATATCTCAAGCAAGTTGGACTTTTGCAATTTCAGTGTTTTCCACACACGAAGTTGTCTAGTGCGAGGGGATTTGTATCGCATGTGATGCCTTGTTTTTATTTTGCATGAATGTTCCTTGGGTGGACCTCTTTTAGATTCCTTGAAGAAATTTTGATCCGACAAAAAACATGGCCGCCATGGGCGGGGCTTATTTTCACTATTTAACATATAACGTAATGCTAAAAAATCATTTTCTGCAAAAGTACTTGTGGGATTTCATTGTAATTTGCATGAATTGTCCTTGGGTGGACTGTTGTCAGATTCCTTGAAAAAAATTTGATTTTACAAAAAAACATGGCCGCCATGGGCGAGGCTTATTTTCACTATATAACATATAGTGTAATGCTGAAAATATTTTCTGCAAAAGTTCTTGTTTTATTTCATAGTTATTTGGCATGCATGTTCCTTGGGTGGACCTCTGTCAGATTCCTTGAAGAAATTTTGATCCGACATAAAACATGGCTGCAGTGGGCGGGGTTTATTTTCACTATATAACATGTAGTGTAATGTTAAAAAAGTCTTCTCTTCTTCAAAAGTTCTTGTTTATTTATTTATTTATTTAAAAGTACCTTCCTGTATCTGAATTAATCTCCTCCAATTTTGCTGACTATCACATATCTATAGAGGTCCACCAACAAATTGTCATTCTAAAATTCGAAACATCAGAAATTTCACATGCCCATAGAACTGGTGATAGAACTGATGTTTTCAACACAAACTCTATTTATACGGCTTAATGTTTCAAAATAAATTCAAAATACTGTGGGAGATTGATTTATTAGACCTAATTATACTACAGTGTCAACAGTTCTCCAGATCCCTGAGGTTTAAAATGGCTTAGTTAAAAAGGGAGGCATACCGAATCCGACGGAGGAAAGGAAAAAATAAATAAAGAAAGAAATAAAAACATAAATCTGTTCATTTTTTAGCTCCACTGGCCAAAGACCGGCGGGTCTTATGTTATATGTTATGGCCCTGTGTCTGTTGTGCATCTGTGCGGTTGTGCATCCATGCGTTAACTTTTTTCTTTAAACATTTCCTCCTTAACTACTTGGTCGATTGTAACCAAACTTCACAGGAATGTTTCTCACATAGTCCTCTTCTGAATTCCTTCAAAGAATTTTGTTACATGCAGAACAAAATGGCATCGAAAGCAAAAAAAAAAATATTTAAAAATCTTCTCCTCCAAAACCGCTCAATGGATTTTATTCTTATTTTGCATGAATGTTCCTTGGGTGGACCTCTGTCAGATTCCTTGAAGAAATTCGGATCAGGCAAAAAACATGGCCACCATGGCCATGCCCCACATGACTGCAATGGCCATGCCCCTTGGCTCATTAGCTTTCAAAGACTTATATGGGGAAAAGTTTTAAAAACCTTCTCCTCCAAAACCGCTCAACGTAATGGATTTCATTCTTACTTTGCATGAATGTTCCTTGGGTGGACCTCTGTCAGATTCCTTGAAGCAATTTTGATCAGACATAAAACATGGCCGCCATGGACACGCCCATTGGCTAATTAGCTTCCATAGACTCATAAAGGGATCTTTTTTTTTTTTTTAATCTTCTCCTCCAAAACCGCTAAATGGATTTCGTTCTTAAATTTTATGAATGTTCCTTGTGTCTACCATTGTCAGATTCATTGAAGAAATTTTGATCAGACTAAAAACATGGCCGCCATGGCCACCACCTTTGGCTAATTAGCTTCCATAGACCAATAAACGGAAAAACTTCTTCTCTGAAACCATAAAGCCTAAAGCTAAGACATTTACAGTAAAACCTGTCTTAGTGGCCACCTCTATTAAGCAAGCAACCTGTCTTAAGCAAGCAGGCATTCAGTTCCCAAGAAAGGCAGATGTGTTAAATTTCACCTGTATTAAGCAAGAACCTGTCTTAAGCAAGCATATTTTGACTATCCCTTAGGCACTTGCTTAATACAGGTTGAACTGTAGTATGTAGCAAAGTTATGTGGTCACCTACTAAGTCCTGCGAACTATGACTCTTGAGTCCAAATTGGCAACGCCCCGGTGCTTAGTAGCTCCCATAGACTAATAATGACAAAATCTTGAAACTTTTCTCCTCTGAAACCATAAGGCCAAGAGCTTAGTATGTAGCAATTTGAAGTATTCATCTGCATAAATCCTGCCAACTATGCCCCTGGGGTCCAAATTGGCCACACCCTGAGGCCCATAAGCTCCAATAGACTTATACTGGGAAAAACTGACAAAAATCTTCTCTGAAACCATCAGTGCCCAGAGCTTAGATATTAAGTATGCAGCAACGTCAAGTGGTCACTCAAATAAATCCTGCCAACAATGCCCCTGGGGTAAAAAATTGGTCACGCCCAGAGGCATATTAGTTCCCATAGACTTATAACAGGAAAAACTTTAAAAAGTCTTCTTCTCTGAAACCATAAGGCCCAGAGCTTTAGATATTTAGAACGGAGCAATGCCAAATGGTCACTCACATAAATCATGCCAACCATGGCTCTGGGGTCCAAAAAATATAGAATGGACATTCCTTGGGTGGATCACTTGTTTCTTTTTTACCCATTGCATGCGGGAAAACCCTAAATGGGTACCTTGGCAAACAGTGCTGGCCCAGATCAGACCCCACAGAACACCATGTCTGATCAGGGCCTGCACTATTTGCTAACAGAATTCTCCATCAAAAATAGCAAAAAATAGGCCTGACACCCCTTATATGACAAATGGACTGGTCCAACATATAGCAATAGAAGAGTCCACTAGTATACCATTGGTTAATGTAATAAATATGACAATTGTCTGAAGTTAGCCGGTGGAGCGACAGGCCCTCTTGGGCCTCTTGTTTAGCTATGCTTCTGCCCTTTGTTACACCGTAAGATGTGGGGTTCGTCTTGGATTGGACTTTACTTAGCAGAAAATGGTTTTGCATCATCATAAATGATGAGTAACTTGCAGTGGGGGAGTGTTACGGTGCGCAACTCTTACCTACCATCATCTACCTTGCAAAACGTATTGGCTTATAACAAACTCTGGTAACGGCGTCAGAGAGAAGTGGGTAGAACAGATGTATTTCACCAAAGCTCCTGGGCTCACGTCCTGCTAAAGGACGGGATGTTTTTTTTTCCTTCCTGTATTACAACTTTAACGTCGTAAAACTGTTTCTTTGTCATCCTCATCCATTTACAGGTCGGCTGTTACTTAACTAGTTATACCCCCGGCATACGCAGTATGCCATGGGGGTATATAGTTTTCGTATTTTCTGTGTATGTTTGCGTGTGTGTGTGTGTGTTTGTGTGTGTGTCTGTTAACATTTTCGTGTCCGCTCCATAACTTTTGAACCGCATGACATATTTTCATGACACTTCACATAAATGTTAAACACCATGAGACGACGTGCAGAACACTTGAACCGTAACTCTTGCTTTCCTACTTTCAGAGTTATTGCCCTTTGAATATTACGAGTTTTACCATAAATTTGTGTCCGCTCTGTAACTTTAAAACCGTTTGAGATAATTTCATGAAACTTCAAACAAATGTAAAGCAAGATAATAGGATGGGCAGAACACAAGAACCATAACTCTTGTTTGCATACATTACAAATTATTTCCCTTTGAAGATTGTAAATTATGTGTCTGCTAACATCTTCGTGTCTTCTCCATTACTTTTAAACGGCTTGACATATTTTCATGAAACTCCACACGAATGTTGCGCACCATGAGACGACGTGCAGAACACATGAACCATAACTCTTGCTTTCCTGCTTTCAGAGTTATTGCCTTTTGAATCGTGAAAATGGCCATTCTATGGAATATGGCCTGTATATACAAAGAAGCTTTTGACATTGCTATTTTCAGCTGAGGTGATGGCACTGGCCGGGGGTATACGTGCCCCACTGGGCACTTTTGTCTAGTTTTATATGCCTTTGCTAGTTCTGTATTTTAAGATTTCATAGTGAAATTCCCGCAATTTACTACAAAACTGATAGGGCCCCCGCCGTTCGGGACTTGGAGAAGTAGATTGGGCTGCATGTTGCTTCCATGCAGAGCTGAAACCTACCACACATCAGTACTCGTAAACCGCTTGGATGGTCTTAGCCTGAACTAGGCAAAGTGTTGCAAGTCATAAACTTGGGCGATAGGGCTTGAGAGGTCATTTCATCTCAGTGTCCCGCAAAATGGAAGCATCGTCTCCAAAATGACCTAAATAATGTTGATGGGTTTAAAACCTTCAAGCAAATAAACTACAAAACTGATGAAACAAGACACTTTATTCCCCCCTTAACAAAGATGTTAAAATACATAGTCAGCTTGCTATAGCATTACAAAGTTTCACTTACTCAGCATATTAATGACAAACTGAATGAGAATATGATGTATTCTTCTTCGAGGACATATAGCGCTAACTTTGTACGAAGTAAACTCTATATCAGCAATTCCAGCTGCCCTTCACCATGTCAACATCTCAGTGGAATGAACGCCGTCTAAACCCCACTTTATATAGAGAAAACTGGGGTTTACAGTGGTATACATTATTTAAGACAAAGATTGTGGGTACTCGGTAGAACCGCCTCAATGGGGCGGTTCTAACGAGCACCCACAGCTTATGTAATGGGTTAAAATAAGAAAAATATACATCAAATGGTCTTCAAAAAAATAGCCATTTTGGTGATATAAAAGAATGCACTATGCCACACGGTTGTGTTATCGTAATGATTAGCTCACCAGAGCCGAAGAAGGCTCAGTGGTGAGCTAAAAGTATGATAAAGCTTCTAAACATCTCCTCTTAAACCACTGAGCCAGTCGAAGTCAACATTCATGTGGAGCCTCCATAGGATACACGCACGAAAGTTTGTTCAAGAGGTTCAGGTCACTTGACAAATAGAAGTAGATGCAATTATCTGATCTAAGATGGCTGCCATGCCCAGACAAGATAAAAAGCCTTCAACATTTTATTTTCTGAAACAGAAGGCTGATTGTTATGAAATTTGGTATATAGCATTGGGGACTTTAGCCAACTATATTTTGTTCAGATGACCCCTTGACCTATTTTAGGCCAAGTTCAAGGCTATTTTATGAGAAAATGTCACAACTATATATTTCGGAAACTCTTGCAGCCTGATATCTGATAATTGGAAGATGCAGTTAACTAAAGGAGTAAATAAAAACACATCCGTATTCAAAGTCAAGATCGATCCTTGACCTTGGCCAAAGGCCATTCGTATTGGTTTCAGCTTAATCGGCTTCTGGTTCTCGAAATTAAATCATGTTTTTCTCAGAAAAAACTAGGCTGTTTGTAACCAAATTGAATGTGGCAGATTTAAGAAACATGGAAATTAAATTAAATACCAGTTACATCACACGATCAGTATGACTATATATGGTAAAACATTTCGAAAACCTTCTTTTGAGGAGCTTAATGGCTAATGGCCTTGAATTTTGGTATGTGGCAGTTGGGACTCGGAGCCTATCAGAGTTTGTTCAAATTGTGTCTCTTCCATGATCTTGCTCCAATATAAATGAAGGTCAAATTTGGTCGCATATGCTTTTGTGTGGGAAAAAATAGAAATTGTTAATTATTCAGAAATATTTGTTGCCTGGTAACTTTATTAGCTCACCTGGAGCCAGGTCAGCTTAGGCCGTGGCCTGTTGTCCGTCGTATTTTGTGATATTTTCGACATCTCCTCCAGAACTGGAAGTCGGATTAAGCTGATACCTGATATGAAGCACCGGGGTGACATGGAGATTCGGATTTGCTAATATGGTTCTGTTCCGATATCAAAAATGGACGCCATTGTGGCCATCTTCCAATTTTTCAGACGACATCTTCTCTCGAATCAAAGTCCTGATTGAGCCGCAACTTAATTTGAGGCATCGGGGTGACATGGGGATTCTGTTTTGCTAAAATCGTTCCGTTCCGATATGGCGGATATTCTGAAATTCTACAAATGACATATCTTCCCGAGCCAAAGTTCGGATGGAGCTGACACTTGATTGGAGGCATCGGGGCGATATGGAGATTGAGATTTGACAAAATTGTTCCGTTCTAATGGCGGCCATCTAGAAGTTCTTCAAACATCACCTCCTCTGGAACCAAAGGTCAGATCGAGTTGAAACTTGATGGGAGGGATCGGGGTGACATGGAGATGCAGATTTGCTAAAATCTTTCCGTTCCGATATCCAAGATGGCATCTTCCAAACCAAAGGTCGGATAGAGAAATCAGGGCGACATGGAGATTCAGATTTGTTAAGGGGGTGGTTGGGTTAGGCAAAGTTGATGTGTATCTTACATCACTGGGGCGCCCAAATGATATTGACTTACAGGTGGGCAAGGCCTGCTGTCCTTTCAGTAGGTAGGGGTAGATGGGGAGTGTTGTTATTTCTTCTGTAGCGGCCACCTTGAAATGCTTCAAACAACATCTTCTCCCGAGCCAGAGATACGAGTGAGCTGAAACTTGTTGGTGGTGGGGGGCATCGGGTCGACATGGAGATTCAGAAATGCTAAAACCATGCCGTTCCGATATCCAAGATGGCCATTATGGTGCTCAACTTGAAATTATTTAAAGAAAATCTCCTCCTGTACATAAAATGAGATTGGACTGAAACTTGATTAGAGCCAAGGGGTCCAACATAGTGATTCAAATTTGCTTAAATCGTTCCATCCTGATCTCCACGATGGGGGCCATTTCAAAATACTTCCAACAACATCTCTTCTCGAACTAAAAAACTGATTGGACTGAAACTTTATGTGGGCCATCAGGGCAACATGGAGATTCATAATGGCTAACGTTATTCCGTTCCGTTATCCAAATTGGCTACCATGGTGGTCAAAATGAATATCTTCAATCCATATAAAGTAGAATTGAGCCGAAACTGGATTGGAGGCAATGGGTCGACATGGAGATTCTGTCTTGCCAGAACTATTCTGTTATGATATTTCATATGGCTGCCACGGTGGCCATCTTGAAAATTTTCAAAACCACATCTTCTCCAGAATGGAAAGTCGCATTGAGTTAAAATTTGGTAGGAGGCATTTGGGTGATATGGAGATTCAGAAATGTTACAATCGCTGCATTCCGATGTCCAAGATGACGGCCATCTTGAAATCCTTCAAAGCACATGTATAGTAATCGCTAATCAGATTGGACGGTTCAGATGTTGTCAATATACATGTATGCTAAACTCGCTGAGTCTCGTTAGAGTGCCCTTCGCATGCTTTTTGAAAGCATTCATGTACACCACAGCTTTGTTTGTGTTGCAGTTAAATACACATTATCGGTTCACTTGGTTTACTGTTTTGTTAATAGAGTTTTCCAAAGGCAGGTGCAAGTGATACCTCTATCCTGCCAAACTATACACCCCCACCTCCACCCTGCACCAACAACATCGCTTCCTGAATCCTAAACCAGATTGAGCTGGTCAGAAATTTAATCAGAGGCATCAAGCTGCATGCAGCTTCTGAATTGCTAAATGCAATGTGACCTGGTAGTCACGATGGCCACCAAGGCACAATGTAATATATTGTGACCGACATCATCCAGGTGAGCGATTTCTGGCCCACTTTGACCTCTAGTTTGTAAATGCAACAAACTAAATCAGTAAACGAAGCCGGTTAAGTATCAAAGAGGAAGGTCAATACTTGATCTTGGACCAAATTCACTCAGATAGCAAAATTAAAACGTATTTATATAACAGAAGGGGACCGGCCTCGGTAGCTCAGTGGGATGCGCGTCCGACTGGTGATCAGGAGGACGCTGGTCTGATACCGGCAGGGGGCGGTAACATTCTTTCGTGGAGATTGATCATGAAATCTTTCCTAAGTTCATTCTCTCCCTTCCAATGATTCAAGAAGGGCAGTTGTCAGTTGCTGGCGAAATAATGTGCACTGTACTGGTTTACCGCTTACGTATAAGCCTGTGGATAGGTAAACTGACCTGCTCAAAAAAGACCTGAAATAGAGTTGACTCGACCGTTAAACTCCAAAATAAACAAACAAATAAATAAAAAATGTGAGAAAATTGTACCAAAATTTTATATAAAGCTTTCATGGGATGGAAGCAATGAAATTTCGTTCAGTTGATCCAGTTCATATGAGTAGATGGCTGTCATGACTATATATTGTGAAAAACAATCTTCAAAAATCATCTTCTTTGGAACCAGTTGGCCAGTTGCTTTCAAACTTTAAACGTAACATTGGGATCGCTATTCCATCATAAATGGTTCAAATGATGAGTCTGGGTTAAACTTGACCCAAATTTGGTCCTTTGTGCTTTTGCATTGGGGAAAAAGTGGAAATCGTTTATTTATCCGAACCTGCTATTGTCTGTGAACTTAAATGGTACATACCAGTTAATGAGTTAATGAAGCTGCATGAGCACCAATGATTTGAGGTCACTCATTTACCTTGGTCCAGGATCACTCAGACATGCGAATATTTGGTTTAAGTTTGTTTAATCTGTTTTTCGAACCAAGGTAAATGAGTGACCTCAAATCTTTTAAGTGTTAATTCCTTTGACTAACACCTGTCATTAATCTTTCAGCTGCAAAAATGCCACTTCCCCTTGAGTGGACCAACATGAAAGATGATGAAAATATCAGAATTGAAACACTTATGAGATCTGATCAAAAATACAAAGAGCTAGAACAGAGGTTCCTGAATGAAGTTTCCGGTGGAAGCTATACCAACAGACCTAGCAGTGTAAAAAATGTACAAGTCACAAAAGTGAGTGCTTGTTTCACAGGGTATAACAAAACACAAAATTTACAGTTTTACTTTGACAAAATGTTCCATAAAAGGGTTGTCCTTTGGAAGCAAGGAACCGCAAACTTAGGTGTGCATGTTTTTTCTGGGCCAAACTAGCTTCCTTCACCCAATTAGAGTTCATCTCACACCTCCCATCCAAGGCACCAAAGATAAAGAATCACCAACATAAAAAGCTTCCATTACGAAAACACGCCTATACTAATACATTGTAAATATTACCGCCGAAAAAAAGAAAAAAATAAGATGAAAAATTGTGATATTTTTTATTTCTGCACAAAATAAAGATTAAGGGTACTTGTAAGAACCGCCTCGTCGACAATCTATATATTTAAGAGCAGAAATAAGAAAAATAGGGTTTACCCCTGTAAACGCCAGTTTTACTATATAAAGTGGGGTTCAAGGGGTCAAAATACAATAGGCGTATTTTCGTGATGCTTCACCATAATGGAAACTTGACAAGCGAAAAGTCAGAAGGACAGATACTTTCCCACAAAATGGCCAAACGGCTATCCAAAATAAAAAGGTTATAGCAATTCATACATGCAAAGATGAACTGTAACAATAATTAACCACAACAGTATTTTTTACTGGGGCTCAAATCATCTTGGTTTTTTTTTTTTTTGTTTTTTTTTGCTTGAATTTGGGTTTTACACCCCCGTCAACATTATTTAGTTCATTTTGGAGATGTTGCTACCAATTTTATGGGTCTTGTACCCATTATGTGATGAAATGTCATCTCAAACACTACCGCCCAATTCAATACACTGTATATGCAGGGACGTTCAGACTCGAACCACTTTGCCTGGGCTGGCTTAGACAAGTCGTGGGTATTCCGATGGGTACTAATTGTGCACCACTTGTGGCTGATCTGTTTTTGTTTTGTTATGAGAGTGGCTATATGATGTCCGTTTCTGCTGAAAACCAGTCTGAAATCATTGAAGCTTTTAGCTCCCCTTCTAGATATTTGGATGATTTATTAAATATTGATAATACTTATTTCGATGGTTTGATAAGTCAAATTTACCCCCCCCCCCAGAACTTCAGTCACTACAAGGTCACTACTTTTTACTTTGGCACATATGTCATTGGACGATCTGACTCACACCACTTTGCCTGGGCAGGCTTACTGCATGCTTGGTAGTTAACCCAATCACGGTTGACAACTTTGCTTCCCTCTTTAATTGCACGTCGGTGGGTCAGTCCTCAGATTCTATGACGGTTCCAGCGTAAAGTCTTACTGAGAATTAGAATGATCTAATTCAGTGTAACGTTGGTTGGTGCCTGATACTCTGTCTCTGGTTGGGCCCATCAGAGTCTAACTGTTAGTTTTCTTTTGCTCCGGCATTTCAGTGGTTTCTTGCTGTTGAGTCCTCACCGTTGTTTCATCTCTGTGGTTGTTGTATTTTTTGTGTTCACGGAGATGTTGCACTGATGAGTTAGGAGGCCTTCATGCGGACTGAACAAATTATTTGTCTAAATCGCGACGGAAGTAAGGGCGAGGATTGTGGCCACGTATTATCGATTTAAGCCCTTTAAAGCTTCTTTTTAGTGAAGAAAATTTGTAACATTTTTAATATCTATTATACTCCAAACAGGTCATACATGCTCGTCAGAACAGCCTCAGTGTGACTATTTTAACATGTACCCACAACCTACGATGTCGTAGAGCTGAAATGAGAAAATCGATGTACCTCTAAACACAAAGTAGAAGTAAAACAAAGATCAGGTATCGATACAATTAACTTACTCCACCCACCAAAGACACCAAAGGGAAAGAAACACAAACATGAAGCGACCAGACCATAATTGAAACCTAAACAAAAGAAGACCATAAGGACAGTTACTTTCCCACAAAATGGCCAAATGCCATCCAGAACAAAAAGACACAAGTGATACACACAGTAAATAACAAACAATCCGCAACACAAGAACGGCCTTGGAACGGTCAGTGGAAAGAATTCCACTGGGGGGCTTAAATCAATTTTACATGGCCATAATCCTCGCACTTACCTCTGTCGCGGTATACACTAATTTTGTTTAGTCGGCGTTAAGGCTTCCTAACTCATCAGTGTAACATCTCCGAGAATCTATCTATCTATTTATACTGCAGCAACCCCGTTAAGGGGACTATCGTGCAGGTGTGTGCACAGAGGCGTCGTGCAAGACAAAGTAAAAGAAGTAAAAGTGAGACAGTATGCAGGAAAAGTTAAAAGTTTATGTTACAGAAGAGAATAAAATCAGATAAAAACAAGTGTTTTAGATTAGGGCATATAGTGTGACACTGTCCTTACCCCTGACCTAAATGACTCTAGGTCTTGGAGGACAGGAAGATGTTGGGGAAGTTGATTCCTTTGTACAATGGCCAAGGGAAAAAAAGGAGTATTTATAGTAGCTAGCTGTAGTCGGTATCTGGACATAGTGAAGGGGTGCATATGCCTGGTCAATCTGATGGGCTGGCTAAAATATGGAGGGAGAGGAACAGCAACTAGACTATTTACTATTTTGTAAAATAGTATCTGGCGGGCCTCGGCTCGCCTGTTCTCAAGTGAACGCCACCCTAGCAATTTTGCATGCTTGTAACACTAGCATTAGGTAACCCATCGTATGGCCCGTCTTTGGACCAATTCAATTTTATTTATGTAGATCTGTGTGTATAGGCTCTACACAGGGGATGCATATTCAACGTGGGGACGAACTAAAGTCTGATATGCTGCTTCGCGAATACCTGTGTGTTTTGTTCTGATGTTTCTTTTCAAGAAATCTAGTGTCCTGTATGCTGTTGTTGTGATCCTGTTAATGTGATTATTCCAGCTCAGGTCTTTGCTGATGTCTACGCCTAGATATTTGGCGTGATCAACTGCTTCTATTGCCTGTCAATGTAGCATGTAGATGTGCTGAGCTGGATGCCTAGATTTTGTTATGTGTAAGACTATGTCTCTGGTCGGGCCCATCGGAGTCTAACTGTTGGTTTTCTTTTGCTCCAGCATTTCAGTGGTTTCTTGCTGTCGAGTCCTCACCGTTGTCTCACCTTTGTGGTTCTTTGATTATTTGTGTTCACGGAGATGTTGCACTGATGAGTTAGGAGGCCTTCATGCGAACTGAACAAATTATTTGTCTAAATCGCGACGGAAGTAAGGGCGACGATTGTGGCCACGTAAAATCGAATTAAGCCCCCTAGTGGAAATCTTTCCACTTCGTTCCAAGGCGGTTCTTCTGTGGCGATTTATTTATGTTGTTGTTTGTTACTTACTGTGTGTATCACTTGTGTCTTTTTATTTTGGATGGCCATATGGCCATTTTATGGGAAAGTAACTGTCCTTATGGCCTGTCTTTGTTTAGGTTTCCATTATGGTATGGTCGCTTAATGTTTGTGTTTCTTTCCCTTTGGTGTCTTTGATGGGTGGAGTAAGTTAATTGTATCGATTCCTGATCCTTGTTTTACTTCTACTTGACACTTACTTGGAAAAAAATCCATATCCCACAGGGTTTCCCATGTTTGTAAGGTGTCAAGATCATTTTGGAGTGTGTCAGAGTCGTCCTGGTTATTGACTGTGATATAAATAGCTGTTTAATCAGCAAAAAGTCGGACCTGAGAGTGTATATTCTCAGGTAGGTCATTTATGTAGAGGAGGGATAGTAAGGGGCCAAGCACAGAACCTTGTGGGACTCCAGAATTTACAGGGATTTCTGATGAGTATTCGCCCTCCAGTACTACTGTTTGAGAACGCCCAATCAGAAATGCTTTGATCCAGGACAGAGTATTGCCTCTCTCACCATGTTGTTGAAGTTTGTTAAGCAGCTTTAAGTGATTTACTCTGTCGAAGGCCTTACTAAATATTTTCTATAAAAGGATTATCCTTTGGAAGCAAGAATTACACCACAGAACTAAAAATATGGAGTGTACATGTTTCTTGGCCAGATTTGCTAGTTTCGGCCAGTTAGGCCTCATCAGTGACCCACAGATATTTTCAAAATTCCACAATGGAATCAGTGATCGCAAAGGGCAAGAAAATATAATCTATACTATGATGTAGGGCAGGGAGACGTTTTACCGCCGCTACACATTCCCACACACCAGCTGTAGTGAAGTAAAATATGTTCTATAAAAGGGTTATCCTTTGGAAGCAAGGAATACACCACAGAACTAAAAATATGGAGTGTACATGTTTTCTGGGCCAGACTAGCTAGTTTCGGCCAATTAGGCCTCATCAGTGACCCTAAGATATTTTCAAAATTCCACAATGGAATCAATGATGCCAAAGGACAAGAAAATATAATCTACACTATGATGTAGGGCAGGGAGACGTTTTACTGCCGCCACACAAAGTCTAATAAGATAAGGTCAATTTGGCGACCTTGTGAGGTGTTTCGTGCAAGCTCATCAACTAACTGGATGAGCTGGGTTTCACAAGACCGCCTCTCTCTGAAACCATGTTGGAGGTCATACAATATATTGTTACTGTTAAGGCGCTTGGACAGGCTAGAAGCTACAATGTGCTCCATCACTTTGCAAAGAATGCATGTTAGTGATATGGGGCGATAATTAATGGGGTCACTCTTATCCCCCTTTTTGAAGATGGGGGTAACACATGCTTTGGTCCAGTCCTTTGGGACCTGCCCTGTGTTGAGTGACTTTTGGAATAAAATGGCAAGGATATGGGTTATTTCATTGCTTAGGTTTTTCAGAACAATGGGTTTTATGGGGTCAGGTCCTGATGCTTTGCTTGGATTGAGATTGCATAGCAATTTAAGGATGCCAGGAACCGAAATAGAAATTTCGGGCATAAGTGGGTATTTGTAGTGAAGTGTAGATGGGATATATTGTTTGTTTATATTCCCATCGTCCAGCCCATTTTGTATGGACTGGGTGGCGAGCTGGCTGAGTGAGAGAGGTGAATTTTTGTAAAGGCGTAACGGCCTTATGGAATTGCCTGTTTGCTATGTTGGCTTTGTCCGAGGCTTGTGTTTCAAGTGATCCTGTGTCGGGATCTCTTAGTGGTGCTATTCCTTGAGAGTCCCGCCTTGAGTTGTAATGAGGGAGAAAAGTTTCTTAACTGAAAAGCTTGACTGACCCTTTTCTGGGTCTATCGAGCCAGTAGATGAGTTCTGATCTGTGCGATCAGTGGTGTTGATACCTAGAATGTCCTAGAATATACCTAGAACATACAAATCAAAAAACTACAGAGATGAAACAAGGTTGAGGACTCGACAGCATACAACAACAGAATTGCTGGAGCAAAAGAAAACCCACAGTTAGACTCCGAGGGGCTAAGTTTTCTCTCTATAAAATCAAGAATAGGTAACTATCACTTTTTTCAATGGCGGTCCCTGGCCTGTTCTAGACGGTGGACATCTCTTCAGTCATGACTGAGGGCTACATAATTTTATGTAATGAAACCAATGTGCTCAGTAATCAAGCATACATGCATTTGTATTTAAGACCTGTTCGTTAAGGTGGTTCCAACGCGGTGCTTCTGTCGTGGTTTATTATTGTCATTGTTTGGATAGACATTTGGCCATTTTGTGGGAAAGAAGTTTAGGGGATAACTGTATTCAAAATTGTCATTTGGGGAGGTAAATCGGAGGCTTTACGGTCGGAAATTTCGTTTTACGGTTGCGCGTCAGCAGAGGCGTAAAACGTAATTTGCGACCTAAAACCGACGATTTACCTCGACAAATGACAATTTTGAATGCAATTGTTTGGTTGCAATTATTTGGTTGTTTTGTTAAAATTGTACAATTTTGCACAAAGCGGCAAGCGCTGTGAGTTGCATTAAACCAAATGCCAGCCAATGAAAAGCGATCTTACGTGATGACGTCGGGTTTCCGACAGTATAACGCAGAATATACCGTCGCAATTTTTTACGTTATCCAATCAGACGTTGCATTACATACGCCGGTGCATTAGAATGTCCTTTTGGCGTTCTGCTTGTGATGTTTTAATTAAGTTGAAGTTGTTTTATGTTGGTGTTTCTTTCTTTTCGTGTCTTGAATGTAAGGTAATTGTATGGATTCATGACCTTGATTTCACGCCTACAAAGAATTAGAGCAGAAGAAATGGATAAAAGAAGATAAAACTCCAGTAAGATGGCGGGGGGTCTCCCGCGAACAGCAGTCCCATCAGTTTTTAGTGGATGCATCAATGTACACACCATCCTATAACAAGGTCACTTCTTTTTACTTTGACACATATCGTCCCTTAACTATCCATTTTACCTGCAAAATGTCCTACCAGGCCACCACACTAAAATCTATGTCACTTACTTCGACACTTGTCCCATTTGCTAAGTCATCGCTTTCAAAGCAAAGGCTGGTTCGACACCCAGTCCAGGCCGTCTAGTTATAATTGAAGAGCGTTACCTTTGATTTTCCTCCCGTCCTCGCGTCATAAGAGGGTTTGTACACCCAAAATATCTCAAGTTGAAAATTTTCTTGTTTATTTTAGATCGACCGTATCCAGAACAAAACATTATATCAACAATATGCAGCCAAGAAGGAGCAAATGGAAAAGCAGACGCCGAATCCAGCTCCTCAGTTTCAAATTGAACGTTCTGTTTGGCACGGGACAACAGCTGATTGTCTGACAAGTATATACACACATGGATTCAACAGAAGTTTCTGTGGCAAAAATGGTATCTTTTTATCAGTTTTGAAATCATTTTAGAGCTCATTGCCTGTTTTTGGGAGACTCTACCATGGAGGGAGACAATTCCTGTCGTTCCTTTTTCTTGTAATTAGTACACTGCAGTATTAGAATTTTGGCATTGTACATACGTAGATAGATAGTGACATCAACGGTTATTTATGAAACCAAAAATAGGAACCTCATTTCATTTAGACTCTTCATAATTAAGAACGCAAGAAACTTATGCGCCAAACTGTTCACATGAGGCAGGGGAAACACTACTGTTCTCAGAAATACATAATTTTAACAAAGTTATGATGCGGAAGACAGTCTTCTCTGAAACGATATATATCCAACTTCAGCCTGCCAGGTTGGAAGATGCTTTGGGCTTAATGTGTTATTGTATAAGTCTGCACAGGCAAAGCGTGGCAAGGTAAACTGACTTGCTCGATGTGTCTTAAATAGCTTTGACCTGGTCGTTAAACTCCAAACTGTCGAACACAAGTAAAGCTTCTGTAATATATATCTGCTACCAATATGAGAAATAATACTGTGTATCCCTTTGATCGGTGATTGAGTTTTTAGCTCACCTGAGCTTTTAATTATAGTATAGCCATGGTCTGTCGTCCGTCCATGGTCGTATTCGGTCCTCCATTCTCCATAAACTTCTTCTCGAAGACCACTGGGTCAGCCATAGCCAAATTTCAGATGGCTACGCAGTGGGGTGGTGGAAAGAAAGTTTCCTCGTAGGGTCTGGGTCACATGACAAAGATGTCTGCCATGTCCATATTAGCTATAAACCCTTAAAAATCTTCTCCAGAACTAGTTGACCGATTGTCATGAAACTTCGTATGCAGCAATGAAGAGTCTAGTCTATCTTAATATGTTCAATGATGACCATTGGTTGACCTTGATCTGTTTTAGGTAAGGTTTTGCACTCCTGAAGCAATGAATTCTGAAATTAATGGCAATGTTGAAATAAAATAAAACAAAAACTAGAAATTTACACAGCTAACAATCCGATCAAGCAACATTTTATAGCCTCTGGATTTGGAGTTGGGTTAGTGATAGTGCATAAAACAATATGCTCTATAAAATGGTTATCCAGAGCTGAGAATACACCGCAGAACTGAAAATTATGGGGTGCACAAGTATTTCTCGACCAGACTAGCTAGTTTCGGTCTATTAGGCATCATCAGTGACCCCTTAAGTATTTTCAAAACTCAACAATAATAAGGCCATTTTCAAATATATGGGCTTAAAATGAATAGAAATGCATCTACCTAGCAGTTAATTGACAAACCTGAAAAATAATGGGTCACCCCATCAAGTTTCTCATTAAGTGAAGAATGTATTGCATTAGAAATTAAAAATTGAGGGGTTCTGTTCTTGTCGGCGGCTTAACCACTTGGTTGAAAAAGCTCAAAATATTTCAGAAGGTTCAATTTGTAAAGCGACAAAAAAGAACGACTGTCGAATGAATGTTGAAACAGAATAACTATGATGATTTAGTGACAAAGTGAATGACCTAAATCATGGTCATGACGCTCGAGCGACACTGTTATAAGGTAGCGGCATTTTGACTAAACACACTATACACGTCTTTATCTGATGTGAATGGATATTTTAATTGATTATGGACATACAAACAAATTTTCAGGATCGTATATAATCTTGAATAATGAATTAGCTACATTGTCGTTTTCATTACTTATTGACTGACCCTCGTACATACATACATACATACATACATACATACATACATACATACATACATACATACATAAATTCATGGATGGGTGGACTCGACAGACTTGAATTCATTCATATGTGTCTGCTTGATCTTGTCGTGATTCTTGAGTCAGTAATTCTGCACGCAGATCAGTTTGTTATAGTCAGTTCAGTTTGTATAGATCACCATTGGAATGGAGAGGCGAGTTTAACCCTTATTCTACTGGATAAATTTATTTAGCCACACTATTTAGACTATTATCCAATCAAAGAACTTGATAAAATGTATTCATTCAGAATAATAAACTGACTGAAAAAAGTATAGGTCCTAATCAGATAGCTTCTTCATCTGAATCTACACTATTTCCAAAGGTATAAGTTGTCGTGTTCAGTGGGATAAGGGTTAAATTTTAGTGTTGCAGCCTTGCTTAAAAGTTTATTTGCCAAACGGTTGTGGTCACATTGACAAGTTTTACTCTGTCACAATGATTTGTTTTGTCTGAATTATGTTTCCATTACAGGCTTGAAAATTGGCATTATATCTCATACAATCGCTAACATTACATCTGATGAATTTCCATTTTTAGGTATATGGTTTGGAGCAGGTGTTTATTTTGCTGCTGATGCCTCATATTCAGCCAGAAGCTGGCTTAGTGGTGCTACTGGAAGTGGAGGTTCCAAAGGATACATATTCATTGTCAAAGCCTTGACAGGGGAGTATTGTAAAGGCAATGATCAAATGCGGTTTCTGCCACCAAAGAACCCGAATGATAAGTCAGTGTTGTATGACTGTGCTGTTGACAACCTTGCCAATCCACAAGAGTTTGTTATTTTTCATGATACTCAGGCATATCCTGAGTATCTGATAACATTCAACACATGAATGTAATCATCGGCTGATATAACTGTGATCACGGTGATATTCTACACTTTTAACCCTTGTCCTGCTGAATATTTTAATCTGCCACACCCACTACAGATTATCAACCAATCAGATTACTTGATGCAAATAATTGCAACAAATTCTCAATCTGAATGACAAACAATGTAGATCCTGAACAGATGGCTTCCAAGCCATCTGATCTGGATCTTCATTGTTTGAAAAATAAGGCATATCTGGGCTCAGCATGGCAATGGTTAACGTGTGCTGTTACGAGTAGTTGGACGATTTTATTTTTGCATTCATTCGAATACTATGCAAAGGAACCCCGAAGGAGTTCATGTAAACTTTGCTAGTGACCCGTTGTCATTCAAACTTGCAAGAAAGGCAGAAAATTTCAGTTTATTTTTTATATTTTACATTTTTTGCCCCTCATCACTGGGCGAAAAAATGTTTTTAGGACAAACTTTAGAGCTGAAAAACATTTACAAGTTGTTTTTCTACAAAGAGTGGAGCAGCGTTGACCTTACCAAAGCGCGTAGAGAACCAAAGTTTAGACTAATGCCACTTGACGTCAACGAAAATCATGTGACTTGACGCGTTCATGGAAGTATGGACTACATTGTTTTCTATAGGTTTACACTGGAAATGTGTATATTAATGCTTATCCTTTGCAATATTCTACAAAAGTGCATGATAGTTCAAGACATAGGTATCATATCGTCTGAATAATTGTTTCCTCTTATTTTGACATATAGCACCCGGAATGTAACAAAATGTACATTTGCCATATCCCTAACATTGAATTAGCTACCTTTTTTCTTGATGAAAGAAATTATTTTTTATGGCAATACTGTTATTATCATGCAACAGTATTGAAGTTGTGTAACACGAATACCAATGGATGGTGTTTAGCTATTCAATTGGCATATAATAACTGTATTGGTTACGTTACATTCAAACCTTTTAAGAGACGAACTATAATAGAGCGATGGAATTTGGTTTAACCTAAGAATGTGGTTTCAGTTAGAAGACAATATAACAAGCACATTGCAGGCAGTGCTACATGCTAGTTAGTTCGCCTGTTGGTGGGACGTAATTTTCAAACACACCCACCCACTAAAGATTGTCTATTGTGGTCAAGGACATTAACCTTCACCATGCTGAATATATCAATATGCTACACCCCTCCCTGATCTTCGGCCTTTTGTGTTGCATGATTTTAATTTTGTCAATGGATTCAGAAGCAGAATGGTAAACAGTATAGATCTCGATCAGCCAGCTGGTCTGGATTAATACCGCTTTCAGAAAAGGATATATCCTGGTTCAACATGTTGAGAGTTAAGTTCTTGAGTTATCTGGCTTTGGTGTATCAGAAAAATGGTTTGTTTTGCCTTTAGTTTCTGCACCAGAGGTAGAGAATATTATTGTCACAGATTTATCAAGGCTTTTGGGTACTGGCTTACCTATTTCTAAGGTTGTTTGCTTTAGAAACACTTGAAAATGCATGTTATTGGCCTGCAGTGTTGGAGTATCATATGGTGTTAGCTATAGTTTTATTCCAAATCATGTGATTGCATTGTTTTACATTTAGTATTGTGAATGATATGACCCAATGCTTTATTCAACAATAATCACTGATCAGAACTGTCTTTCCCATGGCTACAAGGGCAATAAAATTGACAAGGGGCTAAGCGAGCTATTGTGACTTCTAAGTGTCTGCCGTCCATCCGTCCATATGTCCGAGCATACATCCAAGGTTTGGGGGCTATTTTTGACATCATTGTGGGGTGTTTTGAGATTTATTCCACTTGCAATACATTTTAGGCCAACTGTCCGATTTCAGAATAATTTTGCCAATGGCCTGATTTAAAATAATTTTAACAGAAATGTTTCCTCTAATGCCCCTTTACACCAACATTGCTGAACTAGTACCACTCGACTGAATGAAGTGCCTACGGGGCTGAAAATTGAAACAAAATGTATGTAATGTCCTCGTATGCTACTGGTCCGAGTTCAAAATAAACTTTAATGAACTGTTCCTCTTATGTGCTTCTACCAAAATGGCTAAAATGGTGAAATCGACTGAACAAAATGGAAGCCTGAGCTAAAATCATCAAATTCTCTGAATGATATCCAATCTGCACCCAGTGACAATTGACCCACCAGTGCTGTCAGTTTTTTATTTTACAATGGACAAGTGCCTCCCGCTTAATAACAGATTGAAATGCGCAAACTGTTCCCGCTGTAAAATAAATGGCAGGTGTCATAGTCTTACACTGAACAATCATCAGATTAATGATCTTCCATGTTATTAATTCATAACTCAGGTGATCGAAAAGGTCCATTATGGATCTCTTGTCTTATGTTTTGATGATTTTAGCTCAGGCTTCTATTTTGTTCAGTCGATTTCACCATTTTAGCCATTCTGATCAGGGCCTCCGCTGTTTGCTTAAAGTTTAACCATTTTCCTAATCAGTTTTGAAGAAAACACAACCTGACACCCCTAAATTTTGACATGGACTCCTACTATATATATGAAGGAAGATTCCATTTGGTACAAAAAGAGTTAAGGGTTAAATGTTGTATAAATTTTACTGCTTCACATCCGCTTTTTTCCCTGACCTTAAAGGTGATAGAAATAGTAATGTTTCAAAGACGAGGCTCGAGCAGGCTATCCAGCGACAGGTCTATAAGTAGTAGTTTATCCTACTCTGCCCATAGTTTATTTTAAAACGACTATTCACATACTCAAGGCATACGCTATTCTTTTCAGAGTGTACATTTGTCATTATAGATGGTTTGTAAAACCTGGACTGGGTGCATGTGCTTTGATCTTGGCAGTGCTGATCAAGGTCGCGGTGTCTGATTAGGGTCTACACTGTTTGGTCAGAATACAGGTATTTAGGTGGTTTAAAGAAACAGTTATGTTTCCATTCTGTTCTGTTCTGTCAGTGTTTTCATTTTTATTGCTGAAAAATATTCAGTAATTTGAGATCATAGAAATAAAGACAATACTACACTTTTTCAGTGCTTAAATTGGAAAGGTTTCAAATGTACGAGCATATGTGCTGCATGCATGTGTCTGTAGACACTTTGTCCTGAGCATGAAAATATTACAAAATATTACTTCTGTTGTTGTTATGCTACACAAACAGGACCAGTATTTTTGTGTGTATACATGTATGTCATTTATTTTCATCACGTGAACAAGTCTGTGAAATGAAGACCCCTTAACCCTACTTTATGTAGAGAAAACTGGGGTTTAAGGGGTATACAGTATTTTTCTTATTTATGCTCCAAGACATAGGTTGTGGCCTTGTGGGTACCCGTTGGAACCGCCTCACATTTATAACAAAATTATCAAGGATTTTCATCAGAAAAGCAGTCATTTTTGAGATGTGAAAAATGCACTTTATTGCAAGGATGTGTTATCGTAATGGTCTAGTTTTTAATTAAACATGAAATTACTACCTTGTGATTCTCAGAATATAAATGAGCAATGTCAAGTGAAAAGCTACTTCTGACAACTGTGCAAAGGGAGGTGTAAATCAGCCAGAAGACCAACTTTTTCACAGTGCTGCCTTTTGGTTATCAATAAAGTTGCATTTATGTGTATGAAGAAACATTTTCGCCTATTGTGGCAAATGACACTGTTATCTCTGATCAGTTATCCATCACGCTAACAAGTCCATGAAACAAATACGTTTATAATACCAACTTCATTTAGAGAAGAATCGGGTCCACAGAAGTATACATTATTTGCCTTATTTTTAGCTCACCTGAGCCGAAGGCTCATGTGAGGTATTAGTATACCACGAGCCGTCGTCCGTCGTCGTCCGTCGTCGTCCGTCGTCGTCCACACTTTCAAAGAAGTATATCTCCGGAACCAGTGGGCCAATCTTGATCAAATTTCATGTGAAGCATTATCAGGTAGGGGGAAAGGCTGCATACTGTTTTCGGGCAGATCGGATTGGAACTCTGGTTGCCATGGCAACAAATAGCTCCCATAGACTTAACATAGGAAAAAGTTTGTCATCACTCTAGCTCCGTCAATTTTTTTCTGATTGTCTTCATTCTTGCAGATAACGAGGACAGGCATGAAATCTCGATCAAGTTCGATTTTGGGCTGAATCGGATTATTCACTCAGGAGTTACGTGCCCTTGAGCGTTCTTAACATAGGAAAAAGCTTGTCGTCACTCTAGCTCCGTCAATTTTTTTCTGATCGACTTCATTCTTGCAGATAACGAGGACAGGCATGAAATCTCGATCAAGTTCGATTTTGGGCTGAATCGGATTATTCACTCAGGAGTTAAGTGCCCTTGAGCGTTGAAAAAATTGCCTATTGACTTAACATGGGGAGAATGTTGTCATCACCGTAGCTGCTTCAATTATTTTCAGATTGGCTTTATTCTTGCAGATAACCAGCACAGCCATGAAATCTCGGTCAAGTTCGATAACTGGCAGAATCGGATCATTCACTTAGGAGTTACCTGCCCTTGTGTGTTTTTGCATTAGGGTTAATGGGAATTTCAAAAATGTATATCTTAAAGACTACTTGGCCAACTTTGATCAAATTTCATGTGTCGCATTATTGGGCAAGTGGAAAGGCTTCATTAGGTTTTCAGGCAGATCTGAGTGGAACTCTGGTTGCCATGGCAACATCTAGCTCCCATAGACTTCACATAGGAAAAAGCTTGTCATCACTCTAGCTCCGTCAATTTTTTTCTGATCGACTTCATTCTTGCAGATAACCAGTACAGGCATAAAATCTCGGTCAAGTTCGATTTTGGGCCGAATCGGATTATTTGCCTTGGAGTTACCTGCCCTTGAGCATAAAAAAATACGTTGTGACCACGATAGCAACTTTATTTTTATTCAGATCAGCTTCAAACTTGCAGGTAACGTGGACAGGCATAAAATCTCAGTTAAGTTCGAATCGGAATATTGACCTCGGAGTTACATGACCTTGAGCGACAAAAAATTTGCCCATAGACTTTACATAGGGAAAATGTTGTGACTATGATAGCGACTTGAATTTTTTTCAGATCAGCTTCAAACTTGCAGGTAACGAGGACAGACATAAAATCCCGGTTAAGTTCGATTTTGGGCCGAATCGGATTATTTGCCTTGGAGTTACCTGCCCTTGAGCATAAAAAAATACGTTGTGACCACGATAGCAACTTTATTTTTATTCATATCAGCTTCAAACTTGCAGGTAACAAGGACAGGCATAAAATCTCGGTTAAGTTCAATTTTGGGCCGAATCGGAATATTGACCTCGGAGTTACGTGACCTTGAGCGACAAAAAATTTGCCCATAGACTTAATTAGGGAAAATGTTGCGAATACGATAGCGACTTGAATTTTTTTCAGATCAGCTTCAAACTTGCAGGTAACGAGGACAGACATAAACTCTGTTAAGTTCGATTTTGGGCCGAATCGGAATATTTGCCTTGGAGTTACCTGCCCTTGAGCATAAAAAAATACGTTGTGACCACGATAGCAACTTTATTTTTATTCATATCAGCTTCAAACTTGCAGGTAACGAGGACAGGCATAAAATCTCGGTTAAGTTCGATTTTGGGCCGAATCGGAATATTGACCTCGGAGTTACGTGACCTTGAGAGACAAAAAAATTTGCCCATAAACTTAACGTAAGGAAAATGTTGTGACAGAAATAGCGACTATAATTTTTAGCTCACCTGAGCCAAAGGCTCCAGTGAGCTGATAGTATACCAAGGCTCCGGAGTCTGTCGTCTGTCGTCCGTCCATCCGCCGTCTACACTTTCAATGAAGCATATCTCAGAAGGCAGTCGACCAATCTTGTTTAAATTTTATGTGTAGCACCATTGGGCAAGGGGAAAGGCTGCATTAGGTTTTGGAGCTAGTCTGGTTCATTTGTTCCTTCATTCTTCTTTCTCTCCATATAGAGATAATAGACCAATGTTAAATTTTTAATCAAAGATTTCTCAGGAACTATAAAAGCTAGAAGCATCAAATTTCGTATTAAATAGAATAATGATGACTTATTTTGTGTAAGAGACATTGGGCTTTCTCAGCTTATTTGTTCATCTGTTCTTTCATTCTTCTTTCTCTCCATTTTGACCAATGTTAAATTTTCGTCAAAGATTTCTCAGGAACTATAGAAGCTAGAAGTCTCAAACTTGGAATGCAATGCAATAATGATGACTTATATCCTGTAAGGGTCAATGGACTGGATTCTATTAGCAGATTTAGTAGTCAAGTCTGTGAATTGCTAAAACTTAAGTTCCTCAGGTGAGCGGTTTAGGCTCATTGAGCCTCTTGTTTCTCAAAAGCATTGATTGTGGGTACTCGTTAAGAGGCGGTTCTAAAGAGCACACATAACCTATGTTTGTAGCACTAATAAGAAATATGACACAAATTATCATCGGAAAACATGTCATATTGGGAGCCATGAAAGGATACACTATACACATTGATTTGTCTTACTAATGCTTAGTTGATGCATGTTGTTTAGAACGAGCCCCGGAAATATTGGCATGTCTCTGTATATCTTGAACAGGTCAGTTGATCATATTTACTTCATTAAAACATTTTTAAATAACCTTTAAGTTTAATTGTCTTCGGTGATTTAGGTAAAAAGCATAATGTGCGTAATGAGATTGGGTGTTTATCAAAGACCCACTTCTTCATCTGTATTCTTTTCCGCAGTGCACTGCAGAAAAGAATACAGATGAAGAAGTGTCTATGATAAACACCTAATCTCATTACGCACATTATGTATGTAACACAGTTTCCTTCTCCTTCACAGGGATCGCTCTTCCAGGCAAGAATTTGCACCCTTTAGGGAGCTTACTCTATTATTTCTCTTGGGGGGAATTTTTTCTCCCTTTTGTAAGCGAAATATGAAGCAATATTCTCAAAATTTGCTTAGGTTTGTATACTTGTTTATGTTTTTCTTCCTACGCCATTATCATATATATATACATTTGTTTGTTTGTTAGCTCACCTGAGCACGAAGTGCTCATGGTGAGCTATTGTGATCGGTCAATGTCCGTCGTCCGTCGTGCGTCGTGTGTCGTGCGGTGTCAACAATTTGCTTTAAATGCTAACTCCTCCTAAACCCTTGAGCCAATTTCAATAAAACTTTATAGGAATATTGCTGAGGTGACCCTCTACAAAAAAAGCTAAAATTGTTCCGCTCCGCTGAACAAGATGGCCACCAGAGTTAAAAATAGAAAAATCTTTAAACGACAACTTCTCCTGTACCTTAAGGCCAATTTCATTCAAACTTTATAGGAATGTTGCTTAGGTGACCCTCTACCAAAATTGCTTAAATGTTTCCGCTCCGGTGAACAAAATGGCCGCCAGAGCTAAAAATAGAAAATTCTTTAAACGACAACTCCTCCTGTACCCTTGGGCCAAATTAATTAAAGCTTCATAGGAATGTTGCTTAGGTGACCCTCTACTAAAATAGCTAAAATGGTATTGCTCTGATGAGCAAAATGGCCACCATAGCTAAAAATAGAAAAACGTCGTAAATTTGCTTCAAACACAAACTCCTCCTCAACCCTTGGGCCAATTTGATTCAAACTTCACAGGAATGTTGCCCAAATGACTCCCTACCAAAATAGCTAAAATCGTTGTGCTCTGACAAACATGATGGCCACCAGAGCTAAAAATAGGAAAAAAATCTTTTAAACGACAATTCCTCCTGTACCCATCGGGCCAATTTTATTCAAACTTCAGAGGAATGTTGCTTAGGTGACCATCTACTAAAATAGCTGAAAAGATTCTGCTCTGATGAGCAAAATGGCCGCCATAGCAAAAAATAGAAAAACATCGTAAATTTGCTTCAAACACAAACTCCTCCTCAACCCTTGGGCCAATTTGATTCAAACTTCACAGGAATGTTGCCCAAATGACTCCCTACCAAAATAGCTAAAATCGTTGTGCTCTGACAAACATGATGGCCACCAGAGCTAAAAATAGGAAAAAAATCTTTTAAACGACAATTCCTCCTGTACCCATCAGGCCAATTTTTTTCAAACTTCAGAGGAATGTTGCTTAGGTGACCATCTACTAAAAAAGCTGAAAAGATTCTGCTCTGATGAGCAAAATGGCCGCCATAGCAAAAAATAGAAAAACATCGTAAATTTGCTTCAAACACGAACTCCACCTTAACCCTTGGGCCAATTTGATTCAAACTTCACAGGAATGTTATGTAGGTGACTCCCTAAAGAAATAGCTTAAATCATTCCGCTCTGACTAACAAGATGGCCGCCAGAGCTAAAAATAGAAAAATTCTTCAAACGACTACTCCTCCTTTACCATTGGGCCAATTTCATTCAAAAGTCATAGGAATGTTGCTTAGATGACCCACTACCAAAATAGCTAAAACGTTTTCGCTCTGATGAGCAAAATGGCCGCCATAGCTAAAAACAGAAAAACTTTGTAAATTTACGTCAAAACGCGAACTCCTCCTCAACCCTTGGGCCAATTTGATTCAAACTTCACAGGAATGTTAGTTAGGTGACTCCCTACCAAACCGCCCCCGCCCATAGGGGCTTGAAGAAATATATGGGCTGCATGATGCTTCCACGCAGAGCTGAATCTGGCCCGCACACTAGTACTGGTAAACCGCTTAGAGGATCTAAGCCTGTCCAGGAACCGCGGTGCGAGGCGGACCGTCCATGCTAATAAACCCTATTGGTTTAATTGGGCGACAGGGCTTGAGATGTCATTTCATCTCAATGTCGGGTAAAAGTCCCACAAAATTGGAAGCAACGTCTCCAAAATGACCTTTACAGTGTTGACGGGGACGTTAAACCTCAAATCAAACAAAAAACAAACTCCCTACCAAAATAGCTAAAATCGTTCAACGCGGCGAACAAGATGGCCGCCAGAGCTAAAAATAGAAAAAATCTTCAAACGACAACTCCTCCTAACCCTTGGGTCAATTTGATTCAAACTTCACAGGAATATTGTCATTGACTCCCTACCAAAATAGCTAAAATTGTTCCGCTCTGATTAAAAAGATGGCTGCCAGAGCTAAAAATAGAAAAATTCTTCAAACGACAATTCCTCCTTATCCCTTGGGCCAATTTGATTCAAACTTCACAGGAATATTATGTGGTTGACCCTCTACCATATAAGTAAGCTAAAATGATCCTGCTCTGATGAACAAAATGGCCACCAGAGCTAAAAATAGAAAAACATTGTAAATTTGCTTCAAACTTCACAGGAATGTTGCCCAGGTGACTCCCTACCAAAATAGTTAAAATCATTCGACTCTGATAAACAAGATGGCCACCAGGGCTAAAAATAGAAAAAAATCTTCAAACGACCGCACTGGGGCTGACCAGTTAAATACATGGGCTTGTATAGGGAAATCCTTTAAAAATCTTCTTCTCTGAAACCGTAGGGCCCAGGTCTGTGATATTTGGTATGAAGCTTCATCTAGTGGACCTCTACCAAGATTATTCAAATTGTAGCCCCGGGGCCAAAAATGCCCCTGCCACAGAGCCCACTGGTTTTACATAGGCTTATATAGGGAAAACCTTAAAAAATCTTCTTGTCTGATATCAGAAGGCCCAGGTCTTTGATATGTGGTATGAAGCTTCACCTAGTGAACCTCTACTAAGATTGTTCAAATTATAGCCCTGGAGCTAAATATACCCCAGCGCCGGGGTCTACCAAGATTTTTCAAATCACAGAGTTGGGGCCAAAAATTGCCCCACCCCGGGACACGCATGTACATATCTTAACTCAGGTGAGCGAATTAGGACCATCATGGTCCTCTTGTTTGATTTGAGGTTTAACGTCCCCGTCAACACTGTAAAGGTCATTTCTGAGACGTTGCTTCCAATTTTGTGGGACTTTTACCCGACATTGAGATGAAATGACATCTCAAGCCCTGCCCTCAAATGAAACCAATAGGGTTTATTAGCATGGACGGTCCGCCTCGCACCGTAGTTCCAGGACAGGCTTAGATCCTCTTAGAGGTTTACCAGTACTGGTGTGCGGGCCGGATTCAGTTCTGCGTGGAAGCATCATGCAGCCCATATATTTCTTCAATATATATATACATAAATATGATGTGAATCTTAAAGAAAATATTTCCCAAATTGGCAAGTATATACGAAAAGAAACGAAAGAGGCTTGTTAGGTTTCGGTGACCTTGACATTGTTGCCAGTGTCAAGCCAGGAAGTCTGACAAAAGTAAACATTGTTTACACAGGATTTTGGAAGTGGTCAAACTGCAAGAGATAAATCAATGACATACTTGTATGCTTTAGAGTTGATCAGATTTTGATAATTTGTTAAATATACCTTATGACTTCTGTATAGATTATATATGTTTACGTTGTTTTTGTTGTTGTTGTTTTTTGTTGTTTTTTTTTAATGGTAAGGGGACCACCTGCAAATCTGATTTGTTTTTAGCTCACCTGTCACGTAGTGACAAGGTGAGCTTTTGGGATCACTTTTTGTCCGTCGTGCGTCCGTCAGTGCGTGCGTCCGTGCGTGCGTGCGTGCGTCCGTAAACTTTTCTTCAAACGACATCTCCTCCTAAATCACTGATCAGATTTTGACCAAACTTCACAGGAATGATCCTTAGGTGGTCCCCTTTCAAAGTTGTTCAAATGGTTCCGGTCCGTTGCACATATAGTTCACAGTAGCCAAAAATAGATTTTTTTCACCGAAAACTTAAAAAATCTTCTTCTCTGAAACCGCAAGGCCCAGGTCTTTGATATTTGGTAAGAAGCTTCATCTAGTGGACCCCTACCAAGATTGTTCAAATTATAGTGCTGGAGCTAAAAATGCCCCCGCACGGGGGCCCTTTGGTTTTACATGGGGTTATATAAGGAAAATCTTGAAAAATCTTCTTCTCTGAAACCGCAAGGCCCAGGTCTTTGATATTTGGTATGAAGCTTCATCTAGAAGACCCCTACCAAGATTGTTCAAATTATAGTGCTGGAGCTAAAAATGCCCCCGCACGGGGGCCCTTTGGTTTTACATGGGCTTATATAAGGAAAATCTTGAAAAATCTTCTTCTCTGAAACCGAAAGGCCCAGCTCTTTGATATTTGGTATGAAGCTTCATCTAGTGGACCCCTACCAAGATTATTCAAGTTATAGTGCTGGGGCCAAAAATGCCCCCACACCGGGGCCCTTTTGTTTTACATAGGCTTATATAGGGAAAATCTTTAAAAATCTTCTTCTCTGAAACTGCAAGGCCCAGGTCTTTGATATTTGGTATGAAGCTTCATCTTGTGGACCTCTACCAAGATTGTTCAAATTATAGCCCTGGGCCAAAAATGCCCCCGCTCCGGGGCCCTTTGGTTTTACATAGACTTATATAGGGAAAATCTTGAAAAATCTTCTTCTCTGAAACCACAAGGCTTAGGTCTTCGATATTTGTTATGAAGCTTCAGCTAGTGGATCTCTATAAAGATTGTTCAAATTATAGCCCTGAGACCAAAAATGCCCCCGCCATGTGGCCCTTTGGTTTTACATAGACTTATATAGGGAAAATCTTTAAAAATCGTCTTCTCTGAAACACAAGGCTCAGGTCTTTGATATTTGTTATGAAGCTTCAGCTAGTGGACCTCTACCAAGATTGTTCAAGTTATAGCCCTGGGTCTTTGATATTTGTTATGAAGCTTCAGCTAGTGGACCTCTACCAAGATTGTTCAAATTATAGCCCTGGGGCCAAAAATGCCCCTCCCCCCCCCCCCTCCGGGGCCCTTTGGTTTTACATAGACTTATATAGGGAAAATCTTGTTTTACATAGACTTCTATATGCAGGGTAAATCTTCTTCTCTGAAACCAGAAAGCCCAGGTCCTTCATATTCGATATGAAGCTTCATCTTGTGGACCTCTACCAAGATTGTTCAAATTATAGCCCTGGGGCCAAAATTGACCCTGCCCGAGGCCCACTTGTTATACATTGGATCAGGTGAGCGAACCAGGGCCCTCTGGGCCCTCTTGTTAGCTCACCTGAGCAAGAAGAGCTGTGATCTCTATATATCCGTCACCCGTCCGTCAACAATTTCTTTAACCTGTTAAACCACAATGCTAATTGTAAAATAATATTTTAATTCTAAATGTTCCTTGCGTGGCCCTCTATGAAAATTGCTAAAATGGTTCTACTCCCCTAAACAAAATGGTCACCAGAACTAACAAAAAAATAAAAATGAAATATCCTCCTTTGCTAATAGTCCGATTTCAAAATAATTTCACAGAAATATTCCTCGAGTGAGGTTGTACCAAAATTGCTCAAACGGTTCCACTCTGCTGAAGAAAATGGCCGCAAGAGATAAAACTAGAAAAAAATCTTTAAATGACATGTCCTCCTAGGCTGATAATCTGATTTCAAAATAATTTTACAGAAATGTTTCTTTGATGACTCTGCCAAAATTGCTAAAATAGTTCCGCTTTGCTGGAAAAAAATGGCTGCCAATGCAAAGAATAGAAAAGGCTTTAAATGACATATCCCCCTAGGTCATTGACCGGATTTCATAACAAATTCTAAGAAATGTTTCTCTAATACCTCTTTACAAAACTGATGAAACGATTTTGCCCGGCTAAGGTCTGTTCCACTAAAAAATCTCCATGCACCCCCACGGACGCTAAAATCTGTTTCTTGGTATATAAGGGAGAGTAGAACTAGTTGATCAAAACAAAATAATTTTCTATATTGCTTACTTTTGTTGTTATTTCACTGGTTCCCCATTTCAATGGAAATTTGAGCGTTATTGGGGGGTGGGGGAGCGAGGGGGACTAGAGGACCATGATGTTCCTATATTTCTCACCTGAGCTAACAGATTCAAAGTTTCAGGATGTTCCAATCTTTACTGAATGCTTTGTGCTGATGCGAATGTCAAAAACAGGCATTTTCAGCATTCAAGGGGATGTAACTGAGAGATAGGCAGACATCACTAGTTTTCCAACTCGTCCGAACTTTCATTCCAAACCTGCTTATATGCTAATTTCAGGAAGATTCATTCAAAACTAATGGACACAGGGTGGTGACAGGGTACAAAATAGGCATTTTTAGCAAAGAAGGGGACTTAACTCAAAGAATGGGACATCACTCACTCATAAGTAATGTGCCAACAATGTTAGTTTGCAAACTCATTCAAGCTTTTACCCCTATGTAAGTTTCAGGAAGATCAGCTCAAAATTTAGGGACTTATTATAATGACAATGTCAAATATGGGTATTTTCAGCCATCAAAGGGACATAACTTTATGATAGACTGGCCCATTTCTTAAGTTTTCAAACTCATCTAAGCTGTTATCCCCAACCTACTTAAATGTTAGTTTGAGGAAGATAAAGCTGGAGGACTTGTTGCGACGACACGGCCCTAAATGGGCATTTTCAGCAAAGAATGAGGCATAACTCTGTGAAAGATAGGCCAACCTCGCCAGTTTTCGAACTCATTCGAGCTTTTATCCCTGACTTGTATGAAAGTTTCAGGAAGATATGATCAAAACTGAAGGTGCTACCGTAATGACAAGGTCAAAAAAGGCATTTTAAGCAATCAATGGGACGTTACTCTACAATTAATGGGCCGACCTTGTCAGTTTTCAACTCATCCGAGCGTTTATCCTCTATCTACTTGTATATAAGTTTCAGAAAGATCTGATCTAAACTGAAGGTGCTTCTGTGATGACAAACATTTTCCCATTGTAAATCTATGGGACCTTGTGGTTGCCATAGCAACCAAGGTTTTCATTCAATTTTGATTAAAAGTTATTGTCATCAATGTCCCACCAGAGGCATGCTACATGTGGGCCCAGTCAAGCGATTTTGGTACTTATCGCCTATGCGAGCAGCAAAGGTTCAGGCGAGCCTGCGCATCCACGCAGTCTCGCCAGAACCTTCGCTGCTCGCTCATACAAGCAGTGAATCAAGAGGAACCTTCAGACAGAAAGCCATATCCCTGGCCTCTCTGAATGGCTGGGCATGCGCAGTTAAAATTTGTCATGACAGAATGCTCGAAGACACAAATTCGCTTGGCGGGGCTCATATAAGAAACGATGTAGATCAGCCAGCAGGCTGCAGAGATATAACTGGTCAATTGTGTGGACGGACGGATGACGGATTGACTACCATCCTATAAGCTCCCATGGAGCCTTCGGCCCAGATGAGCTGAAAACGCCAAACAGGCATAAAAAAAAGCCGTATCAACATAAAACATTTTCATTTTTTAACCTGTTATAACCAGGCGCTTTCACTTCTTGCCTATGTAAAAACAGGAAAGACTCTAAACTGACTGTGAAGTGACAAATTATTGCATGTCAAAAGGCACATTAAATTGTTCAGTGTTTCTGGCAGACCACTAAGGCCGCTGTTTGTTCTGATTAGTTATAGAGCTGCAGACAAACTTATTTGAACCGGGCACAGCATTTCCTACAAGTTACATGTGCACCCAGAAAAGAATTAGATCAACCTGATCCATATAGTCTAACCAGAGACTTCTCTTGCTACATGAAGGAGTATTGGGCCCTTAGCTATCCTTAGAGCGCACAAAGAAGACTCTGATCAGACTGCGTGGATGCACAGGCTGATCTGAGTCTTCATTGGACGCACGTCTTATTGTTGATTTGTCATGTGCTGGCTCATTTAAGAGTTTCTTGGCAACAGTTAATGCTAAACTCTGAATTTAGATAGTACTTTGGTGACTTAATGATTATTTCATCAGGAAAGAACTTTCGATCTGACTCATTCCCATTCGTTACGATTAAACTGCCCATCACAACATTTGGAGAAGCAATTTTCAAAAATTTTCTTCTTATTTTTTCAGAAAATGAGGCTTGACATATAATAATGAAAGAAAAAGAAATAACTGTCATCTGTTAAAATTTTTGGGTGCTTTAAGTGGCAAATGTACAAGCTGGGCGCCTAGTATACCACGAGTTACATGGTGGAAGAAACAATGGGGTTTCTTGACTTGTTTGTTAGTCTGTTCTTTTATTCTTCATATTATAGGCCAGTGTTGAATTCATTGTCAAATCAAAGCACTGACAGCACTGATGGGTCGTTGAGTATTTACTAGAAAATTTATCCTGAAAGGGGAAATTAGACTCATTTGTTTAACCCTTAAGATGCTAATCACAACAATTGTTGTCTGTTTCATTTTCTGCTGGTTACCATTACCAAAACATGCCTTTTCAAATACATTGTAAATTTTACCACCAAAAAAATGAAAATTTTGAGATGATGTGCTAAAAATAGAAAAAAAACGGTCGTTTCCCCTTGGTCCCCCTCCGTGTCCGAGACGTTGTTAGCAATTTCTTCAGTGTCACAACAACTTATTAATCAGGGCATCCCATGATCTTTGAGCACATTTCTAGTCTCTGTATGAAATTTAGCAGGATGTTCATATCACGTACATGTTAACCTGATGCCTGGACACACATGTCAGGACATTACGAAAACACGCTTATACAAATACATTGTTAAGTTTACCGCCAAAAACAAAACAAACATTTTAAGCTGAAAAATTGTGATAAATTTCTTATTTCTGCTCAAAATGTAGATTGTGTGTACTCGTTAGAACCGCCTCAACCAGGCGGTTCTACCGAGTACCCACAATCTATATTTTGGAGCAGAAATAAGAAAAATAAGGTTTACCCCGTAAACCACAGTTTTACTATATAAAAAGGGGTTCAAGGGGGTCAAAATTATATAGGCCTGTTGTCGTGATTAGATACGTTTTCGTTTGTTGATCTGTACAGTTTGCTTGTACTACAAAAGAACATATCAGCATCAACTTTCCAAATATAGGACATAATTTTGCTTTATTGTTTATATGGTAAGTCAACGGGCCTCCGTGGCCTAGTGGTTAAGTGCACTGACTCTTAATCATTAGGTCTCTCCGCTGTGGTTCGAGCCCAGCTCGGGTCATATGTGAGACGCCAAGATCTGCAATGGAAGGTCGGGTGGATTTTCTCCCGGTTCTCCGATTTTCGACCACCTCTGATTAACGATCAACCCGATATGAGTGAAATAATCTTGAAAGGGCCGTAAACCAGCCCCCTCCCCCCCCCCCCCCAAAAAAAAATGATACAGTAAGTTGTTCTCAATTAACTCATAAGTGTGCCACGTGGAGCAGAATCGTGTCTTAGGATATGTACGCTGAGTAAAGTTACAGACTGATCAGTCTTGCTTAGTGCTGAATAGATACCTGCTGATTCAAATCTTCGTTGTCATGTTAACGAAGTCTGTATAATGAATACTCCTCTAAACTGGGCTTTACAGGGGTATACATTATTTTTCTTATTTCTGCTTTAAGGCATAAGAATACACTGTCGCACTGCTGTGTTATCGGAATGGTATGCAGTCAGGGATGTCGGTATTCTGATTGATTGGGACAAATGCTTATTTGTGTCTTCATTGAATGCGCATGTCGGAAGACACATTAACCATTTTTGTACCAAATGGAATCTTCATCTTTATAAATAGCACGAGTCCACTTCAAAATTTAGGGGTGTCAGGTTGTGTTTTCTTCAAAATTTATTTGGAAAATGGCTGTCCTTTTAGCAAACAGTGGAGCCCTGATCAGACGCCGCGCCAGGGTACCCGTTTGGGGGTTTTTGGTGCAAAATGGGTTAAAGAAACAATGGTATTTTAAACGTTGAGTATGAACTTCATCGAATCACGAGCAAAGAAAGGGGATGCTATTCATTCTTTCAATTAGTGTTTCAGGGCCTACTTACTTTGGTCGTGACCTGCTTTAGCAGAAAGACATAGTCGTGCAAGTTTCCGTCATTTCGTCCAACCGTCTCTCTGTCTGTCCGCCCGTCTTAATTTCTGTCAACAGTTTACCTGGGTGTTTTGTGAGCGCAATTCCTCTTACAGGTTTTTGTCATGGTCTGAAGGTGTGTATGTTGTTTTGGGGTTATCCTCCGTGTATTGTTTATCATTTTTTTCACTTTTTAGCTCACCTGTCACGTTGTGACGAGGTGAGCTTTTGGGATCACTTTTTGTCCGTCGTCCGTCGTGCGTGCGTGCGTCCGTGCGTCCGTAAACAATTTCAAATAAGTATATCTCCAATACCCCATGGCCAATCTTGATCAAATTTCATGTGAATCATCATCAGGTAGGGGGAAAGGCTGCATAAGGTTTTTGGGCTGATCAGAATGGAATTCTGGTTGCCATGGCAACATATAGCTCCCATAGACTTATAATGGGAAAACATTTTAAAATCTTCTTCTCTGAAACCACAGGGCCCAGAGCTTAGATATTAAGCATGTAGCAAGGGCAAGTGGTCAACTACATAATTCCTGCCAATCATGCCCCTCGGTGCCAAATGGGTCACGCCCTAGGGCCCCTTCGCTCCCATAGACTAATAATGGAAAAAAAGCTTCAAAAATCTTCTTCTCTGAAACCACAGGGCCCAGAGCTTAGATAGTTAGCATGTAGCAATGGCAAGTGGTCACCTACATAATTCCTGCCAATCATGCCCCTGGGTTCAAAAAGGGCCACGCCCCGGGGCCCCTTCGCTCCCATAGACTCATAATGGAAAAAAAACTTCAAAAATCTTCTTCTCTGAAACCACAGGGCCCAGAGCTTATATATTTAGCATGTAGCAATGGCAGGTGGTCACCTACATAATTCCTGCCAATCATGCCCCTGGGTTCCAAATGGGCCACGCCCCGGGGCCCCTTCGCTCCCATAGACTCATAATGGAAAAAAAACTTCAAAAATCTTCTTCTCTGAAACCACAAGGGTCAGAGCTTATATATTTAGCATGTAGCAATGGCAGGTGGTCACCTACATAATTCCTGCCAATCATGCCCCTGGGTTGAAAATGGGCCACGCCCCGGGGCCCCTTCACTCCCATAGACTCATAATGGAAAAAAAAGCTTCAAAAATCTTCTTCTCTGAAACCACAGGGCCCAGAGCTTATATATTTAGCATGTAGTGACAGCAAGTGGTCACCTACATAATTCCTGCCAATCATGCCCCTGGTGTCCAAACGGACCACGCCCCGGGGCCCATTGGCTCCTATAGACTCATAATGGAAAAAAGCTTCAAAAATCTTCTTCTCTGAAACCATAGGGCCCAGAGCTTAGATATTTAGCATGTAGGAAGGGCAAGTGGTCAACTACATAATTCCTGCCAATCATGCCCCTGGGTTCCAAATGGTCCACGCCCCGGGGCCCCTTCGCTCCCATAGACTCATAATGGAAAAAAGCTTCAAAAATCTTCTTCTCTGAAACCACAGGGCCCAGAGCTTAGATATTAAGCATGTAGCAATGGCAATAATTCCTGCCAATCATGCCCGTGGGGTGGAAATTGGCCACACCCCTGGGCCCCTTAGCTCCTATATACTCATAATGGAAAAAAAAGGTTCAAAAATCTTCTTCTCTGAAACCACAGGGCCCAGAGCTTAGATATTTAGCATGTAGCAACGGCAAGTGGTCACCAACATAATTCCTGCCAATCATGCCCCTGGGTTCCAAATGGGCAACGCCCCGGGGCCCCTTAGCTCCTATAGACTCATAATGAAAAAAAAGCTTCAAAAATCTTCTTCTCTGAAACCACAGAGCCCAGAGCTTAGAAATTTAGCATGTAACAACGGCAAGTGGTCACCTACATAATTCCTGCCAATCATGCTCCTGGGGTCCAAACAGGCCACGCCCTGGGGCCCCTTAGCTCCTATAGACTCATAATGGAAAAAAGCTTCAAAAATCTTCTTCTCTGAAATCACAGGGCCCAGAGCTTAGATATTTAGCACCTAGCAACGGCAAGTGGTCACCTACATAATTCCTGCCAATCATGCCCCTGGGTTCCAAATGGGCCACGCCCCCGGGCCCCTTCGCTCCGATAGACTCAAAATGGAAAAATGCTTAAAAAATCTTCTCCTCTGAAACCGCAGGGCCCAGAGCTTAGGTAATTAGCATCTAGCAACGGCAAGTGGTCACCTACATAATTCCTGCCAATCATGCTCCTGGGGTCCAAACAGGCCACGCCCTGGGGCCCCTTAGCTCCTATAGACTTATACTGGAAAAAAACTTAAAAAAAAAAATCTTCTTTTCCAAAACCATAAGGCACAGAGTTTGTTTGATTTGAGGTTTTACATCCCTGTCAACACTGTATAGGTCATTTTGGAGATGTCTCTTCCAATTTTGTGGGACTTTTACCCGACGTTGAGATGAAATTACATCTCAAGCCCTGTCGCCCAATGAAACCAATAGGGTTTATATGCATGGACACCGCTTTGCCTGAGCTTAGATATTTAGTATGTAGCAATGTCAAGTGGTCTCCTACACTAATGATTTTCTGGTACACAGGTGAGCGATATAGGGCCATTGGGCCCTCTTGTTTACCTTAGTTTTTTCCAGGTTCAAATACTATTAGAGTAGATACCTTCTGAGCGCAACTCCTCTTACAGTTTTTACAAATCATTTTGAAACTTGGCAGGTGTTTTTGCCATGGTCTAAGATGTGCATGTGGTTTTGGGGTTATCCTCCGTTTATTTTTACCAACATTTCAGCTAACTAGAGCCGAAGGCTCGGGTGGAGCTAATAGTATAGGCAGCGGTTCGTCGTCGTCTGCGTCTGCGTCGTCAACATTTTCAAACGGCATCTTCTCTGTAACTACATGGCCAATTGAAACCAAATTACATATGGAGACTCTATGGGAAGGGGGAAAGAAAGTTTGTTCGTAAAGACTGGGTCACATGGCCGCCATGCCCATATATGGTAAAACCTTTAAAAATCTTCTCCTCGGGAACCAAATGGCCGACGACCTTAAAATTTGGTATGCAGTATCAGGGACTTGGGCCCTACCAAGTTTATATAATTTATTACATTTGGTGGACCCTTACCTGTTTTACGTCAAGGTCAAATTTGGTAACTTAGACATTTGTGTGGCAAATGGCAAAAGAGTGTATTTTCTGATTGCGTGGTAGCCTGATTGCGTGACGTCAGAAATGATATTTACATTCAGCTGAATTGAAGTTTATCAATTTCAGAGGTCAAGGTTATTTACTAACCTTTGTCTTTGATGGCTCAGATTCAGTATTTTTATCTTCTTCTCCACTTAAACTGCTGGGTTGAATGAAACCAAATTACATATGGAACCTCTATGGAATGGGCTACGTAAGGATTGGGTCAAATTTCATGTGACGAATCCATGGGATTGGGGAATATAAGCTGGTTCATGAGGTCTAGGTCACAAGATCTCCGCCATGCCCATATAAGGTAAAACCCTTCAAAGATCTTCATCTGCAGAACCAGTGGGTCGATTGTGATGAAACTTGGTATGTAGCATTGAGGACTCGGGTTCATCATAGTTAGTTATAGGTAGAGCAACAGAGGCGAGAGGAAACCAGCTCTGTTTGTGATGCCTTAGCTCTGGTTTTGCGCTGTGCGCATTTCTGCTCAGCTACATTGATTTTTTTTCCTCGTATTCACCAGCACCCCCTCTGAATTAGGCCTCGCCACTTTGCTCTGTCCTGTGCAATTGGTTCCTACGACTCTGTTGGAATGTTTAAGTCCTTGAGTGAGGCTTTCAGGTGTCCTTGTAGCGCTTCTTTTGGCCGCCATGGGAGCGTTTGTCCAATTCTAGTTCTCCATAGAGAATTTTCTTTGGCAAACGTTCCTCAGACATTCTGGTAACATGGTCTGTCCATCTAAACTGTGCTATTTTCAGAAGAGTATGTACACTTTGCATCACTGCCCTGTTCAGGGCTTCCGTGCCTGGGATCCTGTCGTGTCATTTAATATTTAAGAGTTTTTAAGACAGCTTGTATGGAAGTGGTTCAGCCTTTTGGCGCGCCGTTGGTAAACTGTCGCAAGTTTCACATGCATATAATTATTTTGGCAGCACCACAGTTTTATAGACTCAGTTTTGCGTCAAGCCTGATTCCACTTGGGTCCCAGACACTACCACGTAGTCGGCCAAATGCTGTACTTGCAACCCTGGCATTGACTTAATAATCAATGTGCACGACTCTTGACGATGTGCTCCCAAGGTAGGTTAACTCGTCTACCACTTGCAGTTAGCTAAACGATTGGATGAAACTATATGACTATTCAAGGTCAATGTCATTCTTTGACCTTGGTTTAAGGTCATTCAATGGGAATTAAAAAAAACTTATTTTCCTTATAGACCACTGAGTCTTTTGTAACCAAATTTCATATGAAAAGCTTTTGGGAACAAGATATGAGTTTGGTCGCATCAGCAATATGGCCGCCATGCCCATATAAGATAATAAAACTTCAACAATCTTCTTTTCTGGAACAAATAGGCGATTATCTTGAACTTGGTATGTAGGATTGGGAACTCGAGCCAGTCGAAGTTTGAGTTAATGCGACCCCTGGATGATATTTGCCTATTTTACACCAGGATCAAATTTGGTCACATAGACTGTTGTATGAGGAAAAGTCAAAACCATGTATGTTTCAGAACTATTATAGTTCGTAATCTGGAAATTGGTTGTTGCAGTTAGCTAAAAGAGTAAATTTAACTACACGAGTAGTCAAGGTCAAGGTCGTTCTTTGTCCTTGGCCAAAGGTCATTGAGATATGAAAAATTAAACTTATTTTCCACAGGAACAACTGGGCCATTTGTAACCAAATTTCATCTGAAAGACTTTCGAAACAAGGAAATGAAAATTAATTAATATGAATTTGGTCACATGACTAATATGGCCACCATGCCCATACAAAGTAAAAAGATCCTTCAGAAATCTTTTTCTACAGAACCAGTTGGTTGATTTTCCTGAAACTTGGTATGTAGCATTTGGGACTCGAGCCAATCATAGTTTGTTCAAATGGGGATCCCTGGATGACATTGACCTATTTTAGGCCAAGTTCAAATTTGGTTACGTAGTCTTTTGTATGTGGAAAAGTCAAAACTGTGTATTTTTCGCAATATTTGTAGACGAAAGTAACTATATGAGAAAATGAAACTACATGGGTATTTAAGGTCAATGTCATCTGGATATGAAAATTAAAAAAAATGTTTTTGTTTGAAAGCACTGGTCCATATGTAATCCAATTGCATCTGAACGCTTTAAGGGAAAGGGAAATGGAAATCAATGATTTCACCTGTCAAATATGGCGGCCATGCCAAACCTTAATTTTGATTTTGTTTTTGAAAAACAGCCATTTAGGCCAAATTTACATATTGAATGGAGGAACAAAAGTTTGTTCCAATGGTTAAGGTCACAACCAAGATTGCTGCCATGGTAAAAAACCTTCAAAAATCTTCTCAGAAACCAAATTGCTCAATAAATGCTCATCATCGGGTAGGCGATTCAGGATCATTGGTCCTCTGGTTTCTGTAAATGCGCTGAGAATGTAAACAGTTTCGTTTTGGCGCAACTCGCAGTTTGGACTGTAGAATGTAATACAATACTCATTATTTATATTAGCCCATTTTGAGCTGAATGAATGCTTTCTCGCTTTATATAGGAGTCCATTTGAGTAATGTTAAGCAATTTATTTAGGAAATGCTTTTTTGCAAATAGTAAAGCCCTGGTCAAAGTGCCGAGTTTTCGTCTGATCGATGTGGGGTTTCCCGACTTAGCCCTTACCATGCTCACCCGTTTATCTCTCTTTTTAAACAGTACAGATCCTGATCAGCTGATCAGCATCTATACTGATTTCCATTCTGCTGCTGAATCCATGGAGAATATGAAATCACGCAACATGCCTGTGTACACAAAACTGTTCAAACTCCAATAAAGTACTTTTCATTGAATCTCTTTGCATCAAGTTATGTTGACAAGCAAATGTCATTCATCAAAGAATTCTAAAACTAGATCAAGCATTTTGGCAAACATTTTCTGATTGACATTTGAGATGTATTTTGATTGGACAAAGCATGAGTCTTCATTGAAACGTACACCATGTTGTGTTTTGAATTTATTTCTGTCTGGCAGTTGACTGACAGGATGTTATGATATATTGAATGATGTTTCAAATCAAAATGAAAGGAAGCCCATCAAAGCTTGAACGGTTTTGTGTCCACAGGTGTAAATGGTCGATCAACATCTCTACTGTTTTCCATTCTGCTTCTGAATCATGGCAAAATTGAAATCATGCAACATAAATGGCTGAAAGTCGTGGAGGAGGGTAGCATGTTGTAATATTCGGCATGATGATGGTTAAATGGGCTAATCTAAAGAAGACACTCGTTACATTTGGCCAGACTGCCCTAAGCAGATGATTGAAAGTATGCTATAAATGAACTGGAAGCAACGTCTCCAAAATGTCCTAAACAGTGTTGATGTCTCCAAAATGACCTTTACAGCGTTGCCGGGGACTTTAAACCTCAAATCAAACAAACAATCAAAATGGTTTACCAGAATAATGGGACCAGTTTACTTATACTTGTATTATGTTTGAAATATTTCTTAGCGGTTCAGTAATTTCTAGAATGTGTGGCCAGTTAAAATGTACTCACAAGTTATTCCTCGGACCTAATATACATGGACTAGTAACTGAGTTACAAAAATATGTTGTCGTATCTTGATCGTACAGCCATTTTTGTTAATTATAGTCAACGAAAACTAATGAAAATTAATTTAATCAATAATTAAATGTTAGATGTCAATTTTGACACATTGTGGTTGAAACGTTTTAATAGTGTATTGATTAAAATTGAATTGAAAGCAGCTCGAAGCCTCTCAATTTAACGAATTTATGCCAGAGGTGCAGAAAATACCTGTAATAAGTGCCTAGGTTTCTCGTTAAAATTTACAAAAGCTGTAGAACTTTGATTAAAATAATGGTATATTTCTACAAGCAATACATTCAACTATTGCTTTTTAAAATAAAATAATACAAATTTAATAAAATAAAAATTGCACGACCCGCAGAAAAAGAAACCGACTGAAGTCGGTTGATTTCTAAGAGTGCCCTAAAATCACCGTGTCATTCTGTCATTCTGTCAGTCTGTCCGTCCGTCCGTAACCCGTTTGTGAAAATTGGTGATAGTGACTTAACCGCTTGGAATATTTAAACAATTTTTGGCATACTGATAGATATCAATGAGATCTAACCAATGAGCTTGCGAAATATTACATTCCATTTCATATGGAGCCTCTATAGGATGGGGGAAACCAAAATTTGCTCATGGGGTCCAGGTCACATGACCAAAATGGCCGCCAAGCCATATATGGTCTGTCTGTCTGTCCGTCCGTAACCCGTTTGTGAAAACTGGTGATAATGACTTAACCGCTTGGAATATTTAAACAATTTTTGGCATACTGATAGATATCAATGAGTTCTAACCAATGAGCTTGCGAAATATTACATTCCATTTAGTATAGCCTCGCCGAGGCAAAAATGTGAAAATTTTTGAACTGCTTCTCCTCGGAAACCGTTGGGCCGATTTAAGCCAAATTTCATATGGAGCCTCTGTGGGATAGGGAAACCAAAATTTGCTCATGGGGTCCAGGTCACATGACCAAAATGGCCGCCAAGCCATATATGGTAAAAACCCTTCATAAATAGTCTTCTCCAGAACCACTGGGCAGATTTCCACGAAACTTGATAAATAGCATCTGGGACGTAGGCCCATCATTAATTGCTAAAATGGTGACCCTGGGTTGACCTTGACCTTCTTTGGGTCCGTCCGTAACCCGTTTGTGAAAATTGGTGATAGTGACTTAACCGCTTGGAATATTTAAACATTTTGGCATACTGATAGATATCAATGAGATCTAACCAATGAACTTGCGGAATATTACATTCCATTTATTATAGCCTCGCCGAGTACTAAAGTATAAGATATATTTACGATAAGGCGCATTTATTGGGGGAACCGTTTTAGGTCCAGGTCACATGACCAAAATGGCCGCCATACCCATATATGGTAACACTCATAAAGCTAAAAGCATCTGGCGGGTCGTGCACTTCAGCTGAAGCACTGGTTATATGCAGCAATGAAACTGTATCTTGCAAATATTTAAATCTCAGCCAAGACAACATATTTCCGATAAATAATATCACATACACTGTAGTAACTAGTCCGTGTATATTCAGTCCGTGGTTATTCGAAAAATAGCTAATTTTCCTTTTTCGTAATATCCAATTGCTGTTTTTCGTTTTTGTTTCAAATAAATAGTTCGGAAAACAATGTTGGTTTGTTTAAATGCTCAGTACTGTATATCTTTCCCAAAATTGGGCTAAAATGAGACGGACATGAAACCAGCAAAACCTCAAAGCAGCCTGCGCAATTGCGCAGCCTGATCAGACTATTCGCTGGGTGCACGAGACTTCCGTAGCTTGAGCGAAAAGCTTAGACCGATGTGCAGACCTGGAGCTAGTGTTAGGTTTTGAAAGGCATTATTAACCCATTAGTTCTAAATGGAATCCCCTCCCCTCTTAAAAAACAGCGAGAGTCCATTTCGACATTCAGTGGTGTCAGGTTGTATTTTTATAAGTACGTTGAGAAAGTTGTTAAACTTTCTGCAAATATTGAAGGCCCTGATTAGATACCGCGTTTTGTGCGTCTGATCTGGGTCAATACTGTTTGCCAATGACCCATTTTGGCACGGTTCCCCATATAAAATTGGTTAATTGCAAACACTATAGGTCCTTTGCCAAATAAAAGTATATTTTACATTTCCCTGTGAATTACGCACCGTATGCGTACGAAATGATAGCCCGTCGTCAACAAAAAAATCAAAGCAATGAGCACAGCTGGTGGGTCGATTGTCTCTGAGTGTTGGCTTAGGGAAAATAGTCCTGACCTGAAATATCTGTACTGTATGCAAACATGTACACCTTGATCAGACGCCAGGTTCTGTGGCGCCTGATCAGGGTCTACACTGTTTGCCAAGCCTAACTTATCATTCCAGGCCAGACTCTATAGATAACCCTTTTATTATAAAACTCACTGACCTCACTGCGATAAAATTAATGCTGCTATTTTCTTTAGATAAGTTACCTGGATTTTATACAAAACAGTGATATTCACGTGGACTTTAGCAATGAGTTTTTTGCTTTAATAACTTTGGGTTGATTGATAAACAATCGACCCAAAAATAACGATGGCACCCCGCGATGACATGGTATCGTTGATGACCACAATAGCATTTGTTCGGGTGATCATTTTAGCTCACATGAGCAAAAGGTCCTCGAGGTAAACTGATATGGCCGCTTAAATGCATTTATTTTTGTAGCAGTAGCACGCAACGTGTGTTCATAATAGTTTATTGCCCCTTGTGATATACTGTCTGTAGCAGATCAAAGGCGGTCCTTTATAGGGTCATTAGCAGTTCTTGATGAACTTGGCCCATTTTACGCCAGAGCCAAAGGTATGGGAAAAAGTGAAAACTTACGTATTTTTCAGAAACTATTGCAGCCTGTGAGCTGGAAATTGGTAGATGCAATAAGTTAAACGAGTAAAGTAAATTACAAGAGTATTCAAGGTCAAGGTCATTCTTTGGCCTTGGCCAAAGGTCGTTGAGATACGAAAATTAAAACTATCTTCCACAGGAACAACTGAGCCATTTATAACAAAATTTCATTTGAAAGCCTTTAGTAACAAGAAAATGAAAATAAATATATGAGTTTGGTCACATGACCAATATGGCCGCTATGCCCATATAAGGTAAAAAAACCTTAAGTATTTTGTTGGGTGATTTTATTTGAAGCTTGGTACGTATATAGAATTGGGTACTGGAGCCAATCATACATCCCTGGATGACCTTGACGTATTTCAGGCCAAGGTAAAAGTTGTTCTAGTAGGTTTTGTATGGGGAAAAAGTCATAACTGTTTTCTGACATGGTGAAACAGCTCTTCAAATATCTTCTCAGAAACCAAATGGCTCTACATACATTCAGCACTTAGGTGAGCGGTACAGGACCATTGGTCATCTGGTCTTACCCAGGGATGAGATAAAAATCGAGAATTTTCACGTGTTTAATGTTCCTTCACCGAATAGGACGCCATGCACGACGTTGTTATGGTTGACGTCACTTAAGTAACGTAACGTCACTAAGCATCACAGTATTGTCATCACAATAAAATAAAATGGGCCAGCGCATGACAAAATCTACAAGAAGGCTTAAGCGACTTATTTATACTGCAAACATATGCTGTAGGTATCGTGAGAACCGAGTACCCACAACCTATGTCTTGGGACAGAAATACGAAAACTGATTTATCATATGACGTCGCGTCTGAGAGTGTAATAAGGCCATGCAATATTTTCGATACTCCACTAGTGGATTAAATATGCAAATAAGCTAGATACGTCCCGTAACGTTACATGGATGACGTCCTTAACGACGTCGCGTTTACAAATGGTTTGTTTGATTTGAGGTTTAACGTCCCCGTCAACACTGTAAAGGTCATTTTGGAGACGTTGCTTCCAATTTTGTGGGACTTTTACCCGACATTCAGATGAAATGACATCTCAAGCCCTGTCGCCCAATGAAACCAATAGGGTTTATTAGCATGGACGGTCCACCTCGCACCGCGGTTCCTGGACAGGCTTAGATCCCCTAAGCTGTTAACCAGTACTAGTGTGCGGGCCGGATTCAGCTCTGCGTGGAAGCATCATGCAGCCCATATATTTCTTCAAGCCCCTATGGGCGGGGGCGAACGTTTACAAATGGCGGAATATTGATATTTTTGTAAACAATCGTAAATAAAATGGGTTTTAAATGTCATATGATGAATAGAATCTTGCATTCGTGTTCATGTATTATTGAATTTATTAAACTCGTTGAGGAAAAGGGATAAAATGCTCGGCAAAACTTCGCATTTTATCCCTTTTCCTCAACTCGTTTAATAAATTCAATAATACATGAACACTCATGTAAGATCCTCTATGTAAACCCTGTAAACACCCAGTTTTCTCTATATGAAATGGGATTTACGGAGGTGTTAATTACACGGACTTGTTAACATGATGTAGTGAACATTTAGTAGAACAAAACTAATTTAACCCTTATCTTGCTGAATATTCATTTAAGCCACACCCATTTCTGTCTATCAACCAGTCAAATTACTTGATGTATTTTATTGCCACAAATTCATAAACTAAATACCAAACAGTCTAGATCCTGATCAGATGGCTTCTTCAGAAGCCATCTGATCTGGATCTACACTGTTTGCAAAGATAGGGTTTGTCATGAACAGCAAGATAAGGTTTAAGCTTTCTCTCTTTGAATCTAGAGTTTCCAACCCGATTTAAGACACGTTTGGCTGTGCAGTGGCAATTCTAGCGGCCTCGAATTGTGTTTTATAACCCACCACACGATAGTGGAGGGGTTGTATGTTATACCTTCCGTTGTACGTCCGTCCGTCCATACATCTAGACATTCGTCCGATTGATAACGATTATTTTTTCACGGATTTTTTCTAATTATACTGAGGATGCGTGGGATTGTTAATGGGCAAAATCCGTCAATTTTGGACAGAGTTATGGCCCTAGTCAGTTCCTAAATTCAAAATTTTTTCACGGATTTTCTTCCAATTTTGCATATACAGTGGTATTTGGTATGTGTGGTTTTGGATTGTTAATGGGCGAATCCGTTAACATATGAGAGTTATGGCGGTTAGCAAGTCCCATTCAATGGTTTTGGACTCTTATTCCGCTACTAAATGGAATATATGGATGAAACTTCACAGATATATAGACCACTAAAGGAAACATATTGTGGCCAAGGACCACCACTCTAACCATCCTTTGTCTTGAGATATCTGCCCTTAACGGATGTGAATAATGGCTTTCGGTTTGTTTTTCCTTTGCTATATGGTATAAATAGCTATATCTTGATGAAAATTTACAGATGTTTAAAATACCGAAGGAAGCATGTAATGGCCAAGGACAGTCACTCTGCCAATTCTGGTCCTTAGTGTGTTAAATTGCCCTTGGTATATGTAATAAATGTTTTGGCTCATATCTCCTATACTGTATGGAACACATTGATGAAATTGATGCAAATTGACAAAGTTTAAACTGACAAATAGATAAAACACCATAAACTTACAAATAGATAAAACACCACAAGCACCAAGGCGGAGCTACTGCCAAGAAACGGAAGGCACAATTTGTCATTGCAAATATGGTTGGGCCCATCGGAGTCTAACTGTTGGTTTTCTTTTGCTCCGGCATTTCAGTGGTTTCTTGCTGTCGAGTCCTCACCGTTGTTTCATCTCTGTGGTTGTTTGATTTTTTGTTTTCACGGAGATGTTGCACTGATGAGTTAGGAGGCCTTCATGCGGACTAAACAAATTATTTGTCTAAATCGCGACGGAAGTAAGGGCGAGGATTGTGGCCACGTTAAGTCGATTTAAGCCGCCCGCACCCCCGCCCCCCCCCCCGCCCCCAGTGGAATTTGTTTCCGCTGACCGTTCCAAGGCGGTTCTTCTGTCGAGGTTTATTTTTGTTATGATTTGTCTTTGGGTGTTTGTGTCGCTTATATTCTTGTATTTTGGGTAGCCTATTTTGTGGGAAAGCAACTGTCCTTTTGGCTTTCCGCTGTTGGTGTTTCCATTGGGGTCTGTTGTTTCATGTTTGTGTTTCTTTCCCTTTGGTGTCTTTGATGGGAGCTGTGGGTTAATTGTATGGATTCCTGATCATTGCCTCCACTTCTATTTAGGTCCAGTATTTTAAAGAAAAAGCTAAGATTTTTGTAAGTTTTACGAAAGGTTTACGAAGCACAACAAAAGTTATTTCCCCATCAAAGAGACTAACCAAATGTGCAGGAAAGAACCGACAAGGACACAAGACGGTAAAACAATGTGTGTATCGCTTATATTTTATTGTTTTAGAGTTAGGAGGCCTTCATGCGGACTGAACAAATTATTTGTCTAAATCGCGAAGGAAGTAAGGGCGAGGATTGTGGCCACGTTAATTCGATTTAAGCCCCCCCCCCCCCCCCCGTGGAATTCGTTTCCGCTTACCGTTCCAAGGCGGTTCTTCTGTCTGGGTTTCCCATTGTTGTTATGGTTTGTCTTTGGGTGTTTGTGTCGCTTATATTATTTTATTTTGGATAGCCAATTGTCCTTTTTGTGGGAAAGTAACTGCCCTTTTGGCTTTCCGCTATTGATGTTTTCATTAAGGTCTAGTTGTTTCATGTTGGTGCTTCTTTCCCTTTGGTGTCTGTGATGGGAGTTGTGGGTTAATTTAATCGATTCCTGATCATTGCCTTTTCTTCTGTTTCGGCTAAAACCGGTGTTCTTTGTTAAATCAGTGATTGGTGAGTTGTGTTTATATTTGAGTGTGTGTATCGCTTATATCTTCTTGTTTTTGGATAGCCTATTGGCCAGTTTGTGGGAAAGTAACTGTCAGTTTGGCTTTCCGCCAATGATGTTTCCATTAAGGTCTTGTTATTTAATGTTTGTGTTTCTTTTCCTTTTGGTGTCTCTGATGGGAAATGTGGGTTTATTGTATCCATTCCTGATCATTGCCTCCACTTCTGTTTAGTACACATATATACAGTATTTAGTACGAAAATATACAGCAGCCCCGCCCATCGGGGCTCGAAGAAATAGATGGGCTGCATGATGCTTCCACGCAGAGCTGAAACCGACCCGCACACGAGTACTGGTAATCAGAGGATCTAAACCTGCACAGGCAAAGCGGTGCGAGTCGGACCGTCCATGCATATAAATCCTATTGGTTTCATTGGGTGGCAGGGCTTGAGATGTAATTTTATCTCAATGTCGGATAAAAGTCCCACAAAATTAGAAGCAACGTCTCCAAAATGACCTTTACAGTGTGGACTGGGACGTTAAATCTCAAATCAAACAAACAAACACATATATACAGGCCAACTTTACTCCACTTATATTTTATGTTTACTGGCACTGATATAATGTCTTTGGTCAGTTACTGGCCAGTGATTGTTGAGAACAAACATAAAATTGGGGGGAAAAAGAACATGCCTTGGACAAGACTTGATGTTCTACTGCTTTACTTCAGATGGAAGGAATCTTAAACAGGTGTCGATATTTGCTTATTGTGTGTATCATTGTGGGTTTTGCCTACCTTGCTACCCTTATGCAAAACTTGCTGTATGTTGTGCTTCCTTAATATATTTTACCCAGCCATATTATTTTTAATTAATATTCCTATCTACTTAACTTTGGCGTCACCCTGTGCTACCTTTCGGTTCATTGTGCTTCCTTGTGGTACTTTAAGGTACCTTGCGGTATTTAGTATGACCGACTTGTCCCTGCCTAGAATGACTTCTATCTATCTATCTATCTATCTATCTATCTATCTATCTATCTATCTATCTATCTATCTATCTATCTATCTATCTATCTGTGGTAGCAAACCACTATTCCAAGCTGTCGGCGAGACTCGGACGCGCAGCGGGCGAAGTTTTTTTAGCCGAAACAAATAGTAAACTTCCTACCAACCCACTTCTGCTACTAATTTTTACCATTTTCTGCTGTTTTCAAAGGAGCCCTGGCAGTACACTGCATTTGCAGGGACAATTGTCAGCTTTCAGCTCTATTGTACACCTTTGCATTTCATTTGCCCCATGTTTGTACAATATCAATCTTAAAAAAATCTCTAAGAATGAAGGGGTTTCCTGGTTCAAAAAAAACTTTATACTTGTATATATTTACAGTTGTTATAGGTAATGCTTGGGATGTTGAATCAAATCCTGGTCCAGACTCCCGAAATGACAGTTCACACTTCCCTTGTGGACTCTGTCAAAAAAGTGTTGGTTGGGAAGACCGGGGAATTTGTTGTGACACCTGCAATGTCTGGTATCACATAGGATGTCAAGGCATGTCATCAACTATGTATAGTTTTTACAACAGATCATTGAATAAAAATGTTGCATGGGAGTGTTTGAAATGTGGAATGCCAAACTTTTCCACATCTCTGTTTGACACCTCATCTTCTATAGACACCTACAACCACTTTGAACCTTTATCTACCCTATCCGAGCCTGATAGTCCGATACCAGACAACATCGGCCCACCCACGGCAGCTTCATCGCCCATTGTGCAGCAGTCAAAAGAAGCTAAACGAAAGACCAAAAAGGCGGTCCTTAACCATCCCCTCAGAATATTGATCATGAATTGTCGGTCAATAAAGAATAAAAGGGCTGAACTTCATACAATTATCGACTCGGCGAAACCAGATATCATTTTGGGCAATGAGTCTTGGTTAACCCCAGAAATTAAAAACTCGGAAATTTTCCCTGAATCCTTTGAGGCCATCCGGAAAGACAGAGTTGGGGATGCACATGGAGGTGTCTTCGTGGCTTTCAAGCGAGACCTACTCTGTACAGAAACTCCGGAGTTGGACACCAACTGTGAACTAGTTTGGTGTAAATTGAACATCATTGGATGTAGGACTTTGTACCTTGGATCTTTTTATCGCCCACCAGATCAGATTGACCCAGAATATCTTGAGGCTTTTAATTCATCTTTGTCTAGGATAATGTCAAATGTAAATGCCCATATTTTGGTTGGCGGAGACTTTAATTGTGGTGACATTGAATGGAGCAGCATGCAGGTGCCCCATGGGGTGCCTAAAAGGCAGACACAGCAACAACTTTTGGACATAATTAAAGAAAACTGCCTGGCCCGAGTTGTTAACATACCCACCCGACAAGAAAAGACCCTTGATTTATTGTTTACAAATTCTCCATCCCCAGTAAGCCGAGTTAAGGGGATGCCCCCGATTGGCAAAGCTGATCATGACATAGTCCTTGTTGAGTATGACATAAAAGCTAAACGAATCAGACAAGTCCCGCGTAAAGTTTTTCTCTACAAACGTGCGGATATGGATGGTCTGCGAGACCATATGGCGCGATTTAAGGATTCGTTCCTTTCCTCTGACCTCTCACACATGTCAGTTAATGACCTGTGGGTCAGTTTTAAGTCCGAATTAACCACGGCAATGGAAAGGTTTATACCAACTAAAATGACCAAAACAAAATATAGGGCACCATGGATCGATAACACGATCAAGCATCTCATCAGAAGACGGAATAGAATGTATTTTCGTGCTCGCAAGTCTAGCAGCCCTGACGTTAAGAACCATTACAAACGGTTCAGAGTACATGTGCAAAAGGTTATAAGAGATGCATATTGGAAGCATGTTTCCAGCATCTTTACCTTTGAAGATGACAATATAGATCCCGATAGTCCCCAAAAGAATGGTAAAGTTAAAAAGTTTTGGTCATTCGTAAAGTCCCTGAAAAAGGATGCGTTTGGGATCACTTCGCTAAGGGAAAATGGAATTCTAAAAACAGATGCGCGCGATAAGGCTAATATTTGCAATAAACAGTTTCAATCAGCATCTACGCGTGAAACTGATGGTGAGCTACCATCTAAAGGTGCAAGTCCGTTCCCCTCTATGGGGGACATAACAGTTGACCCCAATGGGGTCGCTAAACTGTTAGGTAAGCTCAAGATACATAAGGCATCTGGGCCCGATGACCTGAATGCCAGGGTACTTAAGGAGTGTAGTGCTGAAATATCTCCTGTGTTGGCCTTTATCTTCAATCAATCACTTGCCCAGGGCACTGTACCAGATGACTGGCGACAAGCAAATGTAACCCCGGTCTATAAAAAAGGGGAAAAATATGATGCAGCAAATTATAGACCAGTGTCGCTAACATGCATCTGTTGCAAAACCCTGGAGCATATATTAGTAAGCAACATCAACAAGCACTTAGCCTTTGAGAGCATTCTTGCTGACTGTCAACATGGTTTCCGGAGTCAAAGGTCTTGCGAAACGCAGCTTGTTCAATTTACCATGACATTGTGAGCAATCTGGATGGGGCCATAAATCGTGGCCACAAACAGACTGACTTGATCATCATGGACTTTGCTAAGGCCTTTGACAAGGTACCTCACAGAAGGCTATTACATAAACTGGAGTACTATGGGATAAGAGGATCCACGCATAGGTGGATTAGCTCATGGCTCTCTGGGCGCTCACAACAAGTTGTACTTGATGGCCAAGCGTCTGATCCAGTCCCTGTTTTATCTGGAGTCCCCCAAGGTTCGGTCCTTGGACCGGTCCTTTTCTTGGTTTTCATTAATGATCTCCCCGATAATATCAGGTCATCGGTCCGTTTGTTTGCTGATGATTGTGTCCTGTATAGGAACATATATTCTTCTTCTGACTGTCTTATATTACAAGATGACCTGGATCAACTTGCACACTGGGAGGCCGATTGGCAAATGAAGTTCAATGTGGCCAAATGTCACTCAATGAGAGTGTCACGACACCCTCCGGACAAGCAAATTAAGTTTGACTATACTCTTCACCAGCAAGTTTTGGAGCATGTTCAATCCGCCAAATATCTTGGTATCACCATCACTGACGATCTTGATTGGGGTCAACATATTTCAGAGATTACATCAAAAGCAACTAGGACTTTGGGATTCCTTAGACGGAACTTGGCTTTTGCACCTAGGCAGACAAAGGATGTTGCATATAAAACATTGGTTCGCCCTAAACTCGAATATGCATCACCCATTTGGCACCCCTATGTTAAAACTCAGACTCAGCAGGTGGAGAAGGTGCAGAGGACAGCTGCTCGATGGACCTGTAGGCGATGGCGAAATAGAAGTAGCGTCGGTGACATGCTTAATGAGCTAGAGTGGCCGTCCCTGGAGGCCCGTCGTGAGCAGTCCTCTTTAACCTTCTTCTACAAGATACACTCTGATTCAGTGTCTATTGATAAAGATAGGTACTTGACCCCTGTAACACTGTCGACCCAAACAAGGGCATCAAAAGTAAACGACTCACAATATCGTAGATACCAGTCCTATAGTGATGCCCTGAAGAACTCGTTTTTTCCTAGAACTATTCCCCAATGGAATAGTCTTCCCTCCTCTGCGGTGAATGCCAAGTCCGCAGAAGAGTTCAAAGCCCGCACAGTGTAAGATTGGGTCTCAGAGGTATGCGTTTTAGGATACCTCTGTTATGCAGATTGTAAATAGTTTTAAGGACGCATCCAGTGCCTCTCCTTTTTTTTCAGCTAAATTCTAAATTTAGCCACCCAATCAACTGAGGTAATGGCCAGATATGACCGACTCAGTATAAGAAGATAGATAGATAGATACTATCGTGCAGGACTTTTGCTGTTGCGACACTGTTCGGTAGTTTGTTACACTGTTTTTAATGTGACAAACTAATCGAACATTATTTTTTTAAAAACAACAATCGAACCGATCCAAAAATCGTTTCCGGTTTAACGTTTTCCTAACATGTCATGAGCTTATATCTCAAATTTCTCCTGATGATGCATTAAATTTGTAACAATGTCGACAAAAGATACAAATTTAATTTTACTTTTTACGTTCCTTTACATCTTCTTCTCGGCTTTGTTGATTGCTCCGCCAACAGAGTTTATTTCAGCAGGGCTCACCATACAGAATATTTTCTCGAGTGTTTTGGGAAGTGAAGACATCAGTTTTGTAAATTACCACATAAAAAGAACTTCACTGACAGTCATTATCCATTCCTTGTTTCCTCTTTGTAAGTCTTAAACATTGTTTTTTTACTATCTATACTTTGCAATATATCCCCTATGTACTTATTACCGGTGTATACTAATTACCGGTGTATTCTGTTTTACCCGAATTACTATCGCGTGCATAAACATCATTCGGAATTTCTCACATTATTGTTTACAAGACATTTTTCTCTCTGTCTGTATTAAGAAAAAATATATCAGACCTGTCCGTTTCTCAGGCTAAGTGACTTCTTTTATCTGTAATCATAAATAATGGTGTTCTGTTTTGTGTAGTTAATAAAATGGTATACCTTATAAAACATGCTGTAGAAACAAAAAAAAAGCTTTCAAACACACCCTTTTTGCTTTCATTTTGAAGGCTAATAACTATTTCATTACAGAACCTCGTCCAATGTAGGCTCTTATACCCAAATAACTTTCTACAGGATTTGTTTCCATATACACCGGTAATTAGTAACACCGGACATGCCAGATGTTGGCAGGGGTATTCCAATATAAATAAACAATTTAGCCGGTTGGAGTTCATTTGGAAAAATATATTGTTTATTTCCGTTGAAGGAATGAAACAATAGTTTGACTAGCCACAATATATCAGAATCGGTAGAACAGTTTGTTTTATATACTGAGTTGAACAGTTAATACACCGGTAATTAGTAACACCAGTATAACCTTTTGAATTGTTTGGGAGGCAGGGCTTGAGATGTCATATCATCTCAATGTCTGGTAAAAGGCCCTCAAAATTGGAAGCAGCATCTCCAAAATGGCCTTAATAGTGTTGCCGGGGATGTTAAACTTCAGTTCAAACAAAAAATATACATGCCAGACATTCAGCCTGTCTTCCTGACACGTGTACTAAAATTAATGGTTGCATAATACTTTGATGTTTTTCTAGAAAAGTAACCCATCCTGTTCCTAATTATAGAAATAACCATAAAACATAAGGATTTAATAATGTATTTGTGTTGTTAGGAGGAAAAATACACATTCAATTTGTGAGAAAATTACCTAATAAAATGGTTCATTTTTATTTTATTTGATCAGCAACTTCCATGTCCTTCCTCAGAAACATAACTATCTGTCTTCATATACTGCCATATGCCTGCGAGGACATTCTAGGCAGATGTGCTGTCGAACACTGTTAATAGAAAAGAAAAGTTAAAAGCAGAAAAGTGAAGGGGACAAAAAAAGATGATAGGTTACGAGGTGCCATTTTACTATTTAATCGAATTTCAAGAAATCTATAAATAAAATTAATGATATCTATAATAAAAATATAGAATATCAATAAATATTATTACATATCTATCAATAATATTAAATATCTATTTTTGATATAATGATATCCACAATATGTTAAGCGATATCTATAATTCCAATTATAAATATCTATTATTTGATATATAGTTATCAAATATTGAAGAACGTTTTAGGATATCAATAATAAACATTTATTGATATCTATAATATATTTTCTGATAACCATTATTGAAAATTGTGTTATCTATTATTCAGCCTTTTAAATGATCTCTACAATTTGGTTTTTAGATATCTATATATGCAAAGGAAAAACGGATATCATAAAACAAATTTATAGATATCAAGAAATATATGTTACATATCATTGATTAAATTTTATGACATCAAAAATACTGATAATAATAGATATCTAATTTGATTTATAGATATATTTATAATTTGATTTATAGATATCTATACTTTGTTTTATAGATATCTATAGTTTTGTGTATACATATCTATTCATTGATTTTTATATATCTATAATAATTAAACATATAGGATATCAATAAATATTATTAGATATCTATGAATAATATTAGATATCTTTTATTTATTTTGTGATATCTATAATTTCAATGAAAGGTATCTATTATTTGAAATATAGATATCAAATATTGAAGAACATTTTTGGATACCAATAATTTCATTTATTGATATCCATAATAAATTTTCTGATATCCATTATTGAAAATTGTGATATCTATAATGTAGCCTTTTATATGATATCTAAAACTGGATTTTTAGATATCTATATATGCAAAGGAATAATCGATATCATGAAACAAATTTATAGATATCAAGAAGTATATATTACATATAATTGATTACATTTTATGTTATCAAAAAATATTGAGAATTATAGATATCAATAATGTTAATTATAGATATCTATAATTTGATTAATAGATATATATATAATTGGTTAATACATATCTATAATAAAAATATAGATATCTGGAATTTGTATTAAATAGTAAAACAGCACCCCATAACATAAAAATAGTGAAGATGAGCTAAAATCAGAATTTTAAACAGAAAGAAAGAAAGGATCGAAATAGAAGTAGTGTCAGTGACATGCTTAACAAGCTAGAATGCACCCCCCCCCCCCCCCCCCTATAGGGAAGCCCTGAAAAATTCCCTTTTTTTTGCCCCCGCGTATTCGGAGAATACCGGAAGGGCATTAAGTTTTACCCCTGTCCGTTCGTCTGTCCCGACATCGTGTCCGGCCCATAACTCCTAAACCATATGGAATATATTCATGAAACTTCACAGGTGCATTCATCACACTGAGACGGTGTGTCATGAACAAGGAAGACAACTCCTGCTTGTTTAGTTTTTGAATTATCTGCCCTTGACTTACATCCATATATAGTCAAATGGTATGTCGTGTCCGGGCCATAACTCCTAAACCGTATGGAATATATTCATGAAACTTCACAGGTGCATTCATCACACTTAGATGATGTGTCATGAACAAGGAAGACAACTCTTGCATTTTTGGTTTTTGAATTATCTGCCCTTAACTTAGTACCATATACATGTAGTAAACCCTGTCCGGGCCATAACTCCTAAGCCGTATGGAATATATTCATGAAACTTCACAGGTGCATTCATCACACTGAGACGATGTGTCATGAACAAGGAAGACAACTCTTGCATTTTGGTTTTTGAATTATCTGCCCTTGACTTAGTACCATATAGTAAACCGTGTCCGGGCCATAACTCCGAGACAGTATGGAATATAATCATGAAACTTCACAGGTGCATCCATCATACTTGGACAATGTGTCATGAACAAGGAAGACAACTCCTGCTTGTTTAGTTTTTGAATTATCTGCCCTTGACTTACATCCATATACATGTATAGTCAAATGGTATGTCGTGTCCGGGCCATAAGTCCTAAACCATGTGGAATATATTCATGAAACTTCACAGGTGCATTCATCACACTTAGACAATGTGTCATGAACAAGGAAGACAACTCTTGCATTTTTGGTTTTTGAATTATATGCCATTGACTTAGTACCATATAGTTAATCGTGTCCAGGCCAGAACTCCTAAACCGTATGGAATATATTCATGAAACTTCACAGGTGCATTCATCAGACTGAGACGATGTGTCATGAACAAGGAAGACAACTCTTGCATTTTTGGTTTTTGGATTATCTGCCCTTGATGCATATATTTTATGATTGATTTGAAGTACATTTGTTATATTTTTTATGAATTGCATTTGGCGGGGGCATCCGTGTCCTGTGAACACTTTTTCTAGTCTTAGAACTATTCCCCAGTGGAATAACCTTCCCTCTTCTGTGGTAAATGCTGAATCTGACATAGAAGGCCCACTATTCCAGAAACGTTACAGATCCCCACCCCATAACCATATAATAATGACATATATATTCTTGTTTCTTTTGATAAGACACATTCAGTGACACCAACCTAGGGGTCACTCAGGGTGCGACTGGGCCATGCTCCACCCCTGGACTTCACAAAAGACCATATATCTGAGAAACTGTTCAGAGCCCCACCCCTAAACCATATATATTCATGTTCCTAATGATATGATGCAATAAGTGACACCAGCATAGGTGTCCCCCGGGTAGCCACAGGCCATGCCCCGCCCCTTTACTTCATTAAATGTCATATACATATATCTCAGGAACCATTCAGATCCCCACCTCTTAAACATATATATTCTTGTACCTTATGGTAAGACTCATTCATTCACACCAGCATGATGGTCCCTTCATAAAAGCCCATATATCTCAGAAACCATCCAAATCCTGACCCCATAATCACATATATTCTTGCACATTGTTATTAGACACATTCAGTCACATTGACTTTGGGGTCAGCTAGGGGGATTTCCCTCCCATCCACTTCATATAAGGGCTTCATATCTCAGAAACCATTCAGATCCCCACCCTTTAACCTTATATATTCTTGGTCCTTATGATAAGACACATTCAGTGATAACAATCTTGGGCTTTTCTGGGATCTGCCATGCCCCAGTCCCGCCACTGCTTAAAAGGCCTTACACCTCCGCCTCAGGAACCATACATATATACCCACCGCTAACCATATAGGTCTTTTCCTTTTGATAAGACGCATTTAGTGACATTAACAAAGGCGCCATTGGGTCCATACCCCGCCCTCTCTACTTTATAAAACACCTAATATTTCAGATACGGTCTACATGAGTGCTCATTTGGGTATGGGGTTTGTTTGGGAGACTTTATAATTGATACATGTACATTAATATCATATCATATTAAGATATAAGGACTACTCGCTGGTGACAGTGCCACAGCCAGGATTTGATCCAGTCATTGGTTCGTCCAGTCACTCCATAATGTTGTAGCTTCAGGAGGAGTCTGCAGTGAGGCTCATTGTTTCAGATGAGTCCTCAAACTGAGGTCATGTCTCCATATGGCATGTTGTTGATGGGATGTAAAACACACACATTTCACACATTAACATTAGAAAAAATAATTTTATTTCCTAAAAAGAACCTGGTTTGTCACAATATAAACTGTTCAGAGTTTTCTAGGAGTTGTGTTTACTTGTTTGTTTGGAGTAATATGGCCCAATTAACACTATTTAGATCACATCGAGCTGATCACTTTTCCTGGGCTGGCTTATACATGTGGTTAACCGGTACAGTGCTGATTCTTTCCCAAGAAACTGACAACTATACATCTTGAAACACAGGAAGGGAGAAAATGGCCATAGAGACGATTACAAGGTCAGCGGCGGGCCCCATGAAAAAACGCTGCTAAAGTGGACGCAAGCAGGCCCTGAGGTTATAAAACTTTTTTCATGCTAATCTCACTTGAGCTAGAAATCCATCAAGCTCCTAAATTTTAGAATGTCAACAAATGTTGGCATTTTAAAATTTAAGAGCTGGGTAAATGCCATTCTGTGCTGATCTGAGCAGCAAAAATGCCTGATCTGTTTGTATTTTAATAATTATGAACATAACAATTTTCATGCTCAGTTGAGTTGAGCATGAAAAGTGTTTATAACCTCAGGGCCTGATTACCAGTCAGACATGCATCCAACTGAGCTACCAAGGCACATATTATTGAAACTTTTTTTTATCATTTCAGTTTATTATATTCTTCTGGGTTGGTTTGCACCACAACTTGACCTCTTCTCCCCATGGAGTTTACCACTATATGGTCAGCTATATCTTGGTGCCTCAGTCTTTATAGTCCTTCTGTCAGCCACTGTTGTACTATTCTGGTCTCAGAATAACTGGAGAAATCACCCATTAGCCAAGCAGCTTGGATATCTTGCTGACGAAAACAGTTCCTGGAGAGCTATAGCATCATCAATAAATGTTGAATTCAGAAGAATTGACAAGTTTACATCAGGAATGCCAACAGGGCGGAGAATCATAGTGACAGACTCTTGGGTGATCAAGACTGCTACATATTTTGTTTATGTTGCACATCAAAATGATATTCATTTGACTTTAGACGCTTCAGAGGAACACAGTATTTCATATGAGCATATGACATCCGTGCAATTTTTAAAAATAACAGTTGCTTCAATTAATCAACATATAAAACCATTTTCATTACGGTAAGTACATAATTATTATACTTTTAATCAGAGACTGCAGAAAGTTGGAAAATAGAGGCTATTAATGCACAACTACCGTCCATTTAATGAAAAAAAGGGGAAAAAATGAACAAAGATCTGACCATGGCAGTTAAGACTCAGACCAGCCAGTGTATCTAATATTACGAAAACACGCCTATTCAAATACATTGTAAATTTTACCACCAAAAAACAAACATTTTTCAGATGAACAATTGTGATATTTTTCTTATTTCAGCTCAAAATAGAGATTGATGGTAAATGTTGGAACCTAACTAGTACCCACAATCTATATTATAAAGGGACATTTATAATCAATATTATAAAATTTAATTATTGACGCTTTGAGAGGTTTCCTTTTTAACATTACTGTATTCGTGTTGAGATTTATTATTAGTAGAGCAGCAAATGGTTTTTTGTTCCATTCTCCAATTTCATTGGTTAAAATTATATAGTATATATTTGCACTTTAGGCGCAATCGTCACAGTTTGAATTTGACAGTGGGGAGAAAAAGAAGAATTTCTTGTTGAAAATTTCGAAAATCCTTTGTCTAACGTCTTCATTGTTGAGAGAAGACTCCGATTTTAAACTGTGATCGGGAAAATATTGTGTTGACATTTGTTTGTTGAGTTCATGGTAGCATAGCACCAATTTTGATTACATTATCTTATTACTACCAATATGAGTAGTAAGAACAAAGAGAGAGAGACTGCCGGTACAAGTGGCAGAGAACTTAGAAATGTAGCCAGACTTGACTATGGCAAGCTTGATTCGGTTGGGTTTGAGCATGGTGCTACTAAGGCTGATGACAGCATTCATCAGTTAGACCACAGGACATTGACGTTTCACCATTAACACTAAAACAAGCCTAAATCCACATATTCTCTTATTAAGCACCGAAGGTGCGAACTTCGCAAGCTTCGCTTGCTTATAGGGGTATAAGTGGATTTAGCCCACTGTGAGGGCTCTTTTAAGTTTTCTGATGAAACGTCAATGTCCTGTGGTTAGACGTACAGCCGAATGAAAATGACGATGTGCCTCCTCTGGAATCAACAGCAGGTCCGGGGCAAATATCAGCTGATTTTAGCCGGAAAATGGATGAAATGCAGCGCGAGATGCAAAAGTTAGAAGAGGAGGAAGCTATGTTAAACAAATCCCTTCAGCTGAGAGATATGGAACTGGCTTTACAACAGAAACGTGAAAAGGTGAAAAAACTACGAGGTAGGAGTCCCTCTGTTGTTTTTAGAACTGAAAGTGACGCTGATAAAAGGCGCAGTAAATCCAAGTCAAGTGCTCAACATCTATTTCCACAAACAAACATTGAACAACATGACTGGGATGATGATTCGTCCAATGAAATTAACATTAATACATTGAGGAAAGATCTGAACCTAAGAAAATTAGTTAGAAAAGAACTTAAAACTTTGGGTCTCACTGACACTGTCACTTCTGATAGCTCAGATAGCTCTTCATCAGAAAGTGACAGTTCAGATGATCACTTTTCAGTATCATCTAGTGGCAGTAAGCATAAAAAAGAGAAAAAACACAAAAAGAAGCATAGCAAAAAATCAGGAATCAAAGCTAAAGCTTCTGATAAGGTCAAATCTCCACAGAAATGGCCTCATGCCCACCTTCAATATGAATTTGTTAATAAACAAATGAAGTTTGATGATTTGGACTTCAAACTGTTTATTGCGGGTGAGCTTGAGATTATTTCTATATTATAAAAAATTATTTAATGAGTTAATTATTGTTCTATATTATAAAGCAGAAATAAGAACAATAAGGTTCACGCCTGTAATTTGTAAACCCCAGTTTTACTATAAAGTGGAGTTCAAGGAGGTAAGAATTATATGGGCATGTTTTCTTGTTTGCATGAGCCTCTCTGCTTTCTAAAAAGCAGAAAGCGAACACTATTGCAGTTGCCAGACTGTGTAGAAGGTGAGGCTGGACTGAGTCTTGTTCGATCTACCGGTATCGAATCTCGTGCTCCAGCTCAGATAATTTATTGCATATAAATGATCCCACATTTCCAAAGCCCCTGCCCTTTGGGGCTTGAAGAAATAGATAGGCTGCATGATGCTTCCACACATAGCTGAAACCGACCTGCACACTAGTACTCGTAAACCGCTTAGAGGATCTAAGCCTGCCCAGGCAATGCGGTGCGAGTCGGCCAGCCCATGCTTATAAACCCTTTCATTGGGCGGCAGGGCTTGAGAATTCATTTCATCTCAATGTCTTGTAAAAGTCCCATAAAATTGGAAGCAACATCTCCAAAATGACCTTTACAGTGTTGACAGGCATGTTAAACATCAAATTAAACAAATCCCACATTTCCAAATGTAAATATGGGTTACAGAGGTGCTCACTAAACATATTTGTTAATGTGAAGTATAGTTGGTATCTAGTTTTCTCATGGGCCAGTGGTTTTTTATCCATCCAACCTTCTAGCTTCCACTTAGTTTTTGGGAAGAAATGAATGAATTTTAAGCAAATATATACAATAATAATGACAAATACCTCACTTGGGATTGTAAATCTGCATTTTTCACGAATTACTGAGTTACTGTCATTCTGTCGTTAGTCTTCATAATAATGGCTTCTGTTTGTGAAAGAATTGATAATTCTTGTGAAAGAATTGATGGATTTTAATCAAATTTCACACATTTTACGTTGTTGACAATACCTAGCTCGGGAATGTTATTCTGCATTATTTGTCAATCTTTCCCCGAGTTACTGCTGCTGATTTCCATCAGAAAATGGTTTACTCTCAATACCTACAAATGTAGTTTTGAAACAATGAATTTTTATCAAATTTAACAAAGTGAATTATATATATGACAGATTTCTTTCTAATTTCACCCAATGATATTGACAGTTTACCACAACCTCTTTATAACACTGTTCATTATACAAATGTTGATGAAGATGATTTCGTGTTTAACGACACGGCAACCCTCTTTGTGGGTCATAAGCGTCAATATACGAATGTATTAACATGGTTTTGAATATATGTATATAACATGGTTTAAAGATGGATCCCAGAATCTTGTTGTAGATAACGTGTATATACAAAAATGACCACAAATGGTAATTTTTCTATACAATCCATACATTTTTGTTTGAGAATTATAACACTTCTGTATGAACATCATAGTTAAAGTTTTGGACTAGAATAACCGTGTTATAATGTAGGTTGTAGTAAACCTCCGTTGGAATTGTTACATGTGCATGTCAGCTTTCGTATGAAAATTACTGCCCTTGCCATCACAACATATGGTTTCCTCTCATATCCTGTAAAAGAATTGATGGAATAATTGGAATTAGATCAGATTTCACATAAAGAATGATATTGACAATACCTTGATTGACTATCACTGTTGCAGGGTCTATCTAGTAAACACTGCTTATGTACTGACATAATTATCTACTGTAAAAGTCCTAAAAATTCGGACACCTTGAGGACTTGCTTTTATTCTCCTAATATTTTAACAAATTTGTTTCGCGACCCTGCAAGGAGTCCACAAGGTGGGAACGGAATGGCAAACAGTGCAGACCATGGTCAGACTGCTCCTTCAGGAGCACTTTGATTTGGGTTTGCACTGTTTGCTTAGGCCTATCTGTCCCAATACTTAAGAACATTACGGTACTGTAGTTCATCCAGATGTGTACGAAACTTTCTAATAGGAAGAATACTAAATAAAATCAGGCATCTGAGCCCTAAGAGTGTTCCATACTAATACTGTATGTGGTAAGTCAAGCAGTTTCAGGTGATGCCCATTCGTTCAATTTTAAACCTCTGGTATTTTTTATTAGCTCACCTGTCACGTAGTGACAAGGTGAGCTTTTGTGATCACTTTTTGTCCGTCGTCCGTCCGTCCGTCCGTGCGTGCATCCGTAAACAATTTCAAATAAGTATATCTCTAATACCCCATGGTCAATCTTGATCAAATTTCATGAGAAGCATCATCAGGTAGGGGGAAAGGCTGCATAAGGTTTTTGGGCTGATCAGATTGGAATTCTGGTTGCCATGGTAACATATAGCTCCCATAGACTTACAATGGGAAAAAATTAAAATATCTTCTCTGAAACCACAGGGCCCAGAGCTTAGATATTTTGCATGTATTAACGGCCAGTGGTCACCTACATAATTTCTGCCATTTATGCCCCTGGGGTCCAAATTGGCCACGCCCCGGGGCCCCTTCGCTCCCATAGACTCATAATGGAACAAAAAGCTTCAAAAATCTTCTTCTCGGAAACCCAAAGGGCCCAGAGCTTATATATTTAGCATGTAGCAATGGCAAGTGGTCACCTACATAATTCCTGCCAGTCATGCCCCTAGGGTCCAAAAGGGCCACGCCCCGGTCTCCTATAGGCTCATAATGGAAAAAAAAAAACTTAAAAAATCTTCTTCTCTGACACCACAGGACCCAGAGCTGAGATATTTAGCATGTAGCAATGGCCAGTGGTCACCTACATAATTCCTGCCAATCATGCCCCTGGGTTCCAAATGGGTGACGCCCCGGGGCCCCTTCGCTCCCATAGACTCATAATGGAACAAAAAGCTTCAAAAATCTTCTTCTCTGAAACCACAGGGCCCAGAGCTGAGATATTTGGCATGTAGCAACGGAAAGTGGTCACCTACATAATTCCTGCCAATCATGCCCCTGGGGTCCAAATTGGCCACACCCCGGGGCCCCTTAGCTCCCAAAGACTCATTATGAAAAAAAAAGCTTCAAAAATCTTCTTCTCTAAAACCACAGGGCCCAGAGCTTAGATATTTAGCATGTAGCAAAGGCCAGTGGTCACCTACATAATTCCTGCCAAGCATGCCCCTGGGTTCCAAATGGGTGACGCCCCGGGGCCCTTTCGCTCCCATAGACTCATAATGGAACAAAAAGCTTCAAAAATCTTCTTCTCTGAAACCACAGGGCCCAGAGCTGAGATATTTGGCATGTAGCAACAGCAAGTGGTCACCTACATTATTCCTGCCAATCGTGCCCCTGGGGTCCAAATTGGCCACGCCCCGGGGCCCCTTAGCTCCCAAAGACGCATAATGTAAAAAAAGCTTCATAAATCTTCTTCTCTGAAACCACAGGGCCCAGAGCTTAGATATTTAGCATGTAGCAACGGCCAGTGGTCACCTACATAACTCCTGCCAATCATGCCCCTGGGTTCCAAATGGGCGACGCCCCGGGGCCCCTTCGCTCCCATAGACTCATAATGGATCAAAAAGCTTCAAAAATCTTCTCCTGGAAATCACAGGGCCCAGAGCTTAGATATTTAGCATGTAGCAATGGCAAGTGGTCACCTACATAATTCCTGCCAATCATGCCCCTGGGGTCCAAACGGGCCACCCCCCGGGCCCTTTAGCTCATATAGACTCATAATGCAAAAAAGCTTCAAAAATCTTCTTCTCTGAAACCACAGGGCCCAGAGCTGAGGTATTTGGCATGTAGCAACGGCAAGTGGTCACATACATAAATCCTGCCAATCATGCCCCTAGGGTCCAAATGGGCCCCCACCCCGGGGCCCCTTTGTTCACATAGACTAATATTTGAAAAAAAAAAAAGCTTCATAAATCTTATTCTCTGAAACCACAGGGCCCAGAGTTTAAATATTTAGCGTGCACCAATAGCCAGTGGTCACCTACATAATTCCTGCCAATCATGCCCCTGGGGTCCAAATGGGCCACGTGCAGGGGCCCCTTTGCTCCCATAGACTCATATTTAAAAAGAGCTTAAAAAATCTTCTTCTCTGAAACCACAGCACCCAGAGCTTAGATATTTAGCATGTAGCAACGGCAAGTGGTCACCTACATAATTCCTGCCAGTCATGCCCCTAGGGTCCAAAAGGGCCACGCCCCGGTCTCCTATAGGCTCATAATGGAAAAAAAAAACTTAAAAAATCTTCTTCTCTGAAACCACAGGGCCCAGAGCTGAGATATTTGGCATATAGCAACGGCAAGTGGTCACCTACATAAATCCTGCCAATCATGCCCGTGGGGTCCAAATGGGCCACGCCCTAGGGCCCCTTAGCTCCCATAGACTCATAATGGAAAAAAGCTTCAAAATTCTTCTTCTCTGAAACCACAGGGCCCAGAGCTTAGATATTTACCATGTAGCAATGACAAGTGGTCACCTACATAAATCCTGCCAATCATGCCCCTGGGGTCCAAATGGACCACACCCTGGGACCCCCTCAGCTCCCATAGACTCATAATGAAAAAAAAAACTTCAAAAATCTTCTTCTCAGAAACTGTGAAGCACAGAACTTAGATATTTAGTATCTAGCAACATAAAATAGCCAACTACATAAATCTTGTTAACCCTGCCCCTGGGGTCAAAATTGGCCACGCCCGAGCTCATCACCTCCAATAGACTTATAATGGAAAAAATCTTCTTCTTTGAAACCTTAAGGCCCAGAGCTTAGATTTTTAGTATGTAGCAATGTCAAGTGGCCACCTACATAAATCCTGACAGTTATGCCCCTGGGATCCAAATTGGCCCCACCCCAGGGTTCTTTAGCTTCCATAGACTTACAATTGGAGAAACTTCAAAAATCTTCTCTGAAACCACAGGGCCCTTATAATGAAAAAAAAAGAAAGAAAAAAACAACTTAAAATGGGGGAAAAAATCTTCAAAAATCTTCTTCTCTGAAGCCATAAGTCCCAGAGCTTAGGTATTTAGCATGTAGCAATGTCGAGTGGTCGTCTACATGAATCCTGTCAATCATGCCCCTGGGGTCCAAATCCTGTGGCCCATTAACTCCAACAAACTTATAATGGAAAAAGCTTCAAACATCTTCTTTGAAACCATGAAGTACAGACCTTAGATATTTAGTATATAGCAACACAAAATGGTCACCTACATACACCTGCCAACCGTGCCCTTTGGCTCATTAGCTTCTATAGACTTATACTGGAAAAAACTTTAAAAAATCTTTTTCTCCAAAACCATAAGGCACAGATTTTGTTTGATTTGAGGTTTTACATCCCCGACAACACTGTATAGGTCATTTTGGAGATGTCTCTTCCAATTTTGTGGGACTTTTACCAGACATTGAGATGAAATTACATCTCAAGCCCTGTCGCCCAATGAAACCAGTAGGGTTTGTAAGCATGGACACCGCTTTGCCTGAGCTTAGATATTTAGTATGTAGCAATGTCAAGTGGTCTCCTACACTAATGATTTTCTCGTACACAGGTGAGCGATATAGGGCCATTGGGCCCTCTTGTTAACAAATTGAGTCCTTTGGCATTTTCGGCCAAAGTTAGTACATGTATGTGTGCTATATTAAGGCCAAGATTAAATAAATGGGCACTCCCATAGAATCCTTTTAATTTTTGCATGCAAGTACACCTCGACATTGTGCATAGGAAAATGCAATCAAAAAGATTTGTCACCGAGTTTCTTTATGTGCAAGTACTGCTTGAAAAATAATTGACGAAATCTGCCGAATTATCATGCTTAGTTGCTGATAACAAGTTAACCAGTCCATAGAATTTTTGTTTCAAAAACTAATATTTTATGAAATGTTTAGTGTTGTTTAAAATGAGGTGAAAAAGTCCTTGACTACCGTGTTCATTTCGAAAATACGCCTATACAAATACCTTGTAAACTTTACCGCCGAAAATTTTAAGATGAAAAATTGTAATATTTTTCTTGTTTCTGCTCAAAATATAGATTGACAAATACCCACAATCTATATTTTAGAGCAGAAATAAGAAAAATTAGGTTTACCCCTGCAAAACCCCAGTTTTACTATATAAAAGTGAGGTTCAAGGGGGTCAGGATTATATAGGCGTGTTTTCCTGATGCACTTTATGAGCCGTAGAAACAGAAGTATAGGGTGTGTACGGTTTTGGAGTTTTTTGGCATTACATACGTCTCAGATGTGTATTGTCAACGTTTAAAGCGACTGACTGTAGTTTAACATTGTTCAAAGCGACTGACTGTAGTCTTACATAAAGAATGATCAGGACATAATTTCCTAAACATCATTAGCAAATATGTTTAACAAATATATAAATGTAATATTAACTTTCAAGACGCTAGTTATCTTCTGTATGTAAATCCGGAAAAGTTTTTTTTTTTTTTCTTCGTTTTACTACAAACATAGTTTCTGGTGCCTCTGAGAAAGCCGGATTGAGAGGTCCTGCTTAGTACCCATAATGTTGACTGAAAATAACCGATAGACCACTATAGACTCCAAAAGGCCTTTATAATAAGTACAAGGTTTTCTTTGCTGTTAATTCCATGATTTACCAACGAGTGTACATGTAGTTGGTATGCAATTTCTAGCCTATGATTATCTGGTACTGTAAAGACTATGAATATAGGCAATCACGAAAACATGCCTATATAATTCTTACCCCCCTGAACTCCACTATTATATAGTAAAACTGGGGTTTGAAGGGGTAAACCTTATTTTTCTTATTTCTGCTCAAAATATTGATTGTTAAATATTGATTGTGGTATCCACAATCAATAGTATGAGCAGAAATAGAAAAATATCACAATTTTTCACATGAAAAGTTTATTTTTTCGGCGGTAATGTTTACAATGTATTTTTATAGGTGTGTCTTCGTAATGATTGTCTCATGATGCTGTTCATTTTATCTGTGAGATCTCAGTATAATGACTTGCAGTTGGGAACTTTACATCTTCACACGGCAAATAAATAAATAATTATTTATTTAATTAACTGCATCTTGTTTTTGTAACATTGATTGAAGGATTTGTTCATTTAACAAGGAGAGTATGGGAGAGAAAGAGTGTTTGATGAAGATGCTTGTTTGGTACATTTGGACATTGCCAGTCAACACACATAAAGTTTGGCAGTGACATCATTTATGTATCCTTGACCTTTAATGATATTAATCCTTGTCCTGCTGATCCCGGATACGGGTATGTCTTTTCTTTCAAATAATGAAGATCCAGATCAGATGGCATCTGATCAGGATCTTCATTGTTTGTCATTCAGCTCATGAATTTGTTGCAATAATTTGCATCAAGTAATCTGATTGATTGATAATCAGTAGTAGGTGTGGCATATATAAATATTCAGCAGGTCAAGGGTTAAAGTTTTAGGAACAACTAGATCCTGTTTAATTATGACATATTGTTTTTCCCCCGGGCGTCTGTCTGTTTGTCTGTCACACATTCGTGTATGCTCTATAACTTGAAAACCGTTCAATCTATCTTCACGAAACTTCATATAAATATTAATCAATATTGGACGATGTGCAGTGCGCAAGAACAATAACTCTCACATTTATACTTTTTGAATTATCTCCCGTGGAAGTTTGTCGGTATGTATGTATGTATGGGCAACTCATGTCCGGTCAATAACTTTCTTATTTTCAGATGAATTTTAAAATTACTTGGCAGAAATATTAACAACCATGAGACTATGTATGGTGCGCATGATGCAGGTCTGTATCTCAAAGGTTAAGGTCATACTTAGAGATCAAAGGTAAAAAAGGGGCCTTTTTTCGTGTTTGGTCAATAACTTTCTTTTTTTAGATGGATTTTGAAATCACTTGGCAGAAATGATAACCACCATAAGACAATGTGTTGCGTGCATGACCCAGGTTGGTTCTCCGAAGGTCAAGGTCATACTTAGAGGTCAAAGGTAAAAAGGGGCCTTTTTTATATGTTTTGTCAATAACTTTCTTATTTTTAGATAGAATTTGAAGTTACTTGGCAAAAATGTTAACTATCATGAGAGGATGTGTTGCATGCATGATTCAGTTTGGTACCTCAATTGTCAAGGTCATACATAGAGGTTATAGGTAAAAAAGGGGCCTTTTTTCGTGTTTGGTCAATAACTTTCTTATTTTTAGATGGATTTTGAAATTGTTTGGCAGAAATGTTAATCACCATGAGACGATGTGTTGGGTACATGACCAGTTTTGTACCTGAAAGGTCAAGGTCATACATAGAGGTTAAAGGTAAAAAAGGGGCCTTTTTTGTGTTCGGTCAATAACTTACTTATTTTTAGCTCACCGTCACGTAGTGACGAGGTGAGCTTTTGGGATCACTTTTTGTCCGTCGTCCGTCGTGCGTCCGTCCGTCTGTGCGTGCGTGCGTAAACAATTTCTTCAAACGACATCTCCTCCTAAACCACTGAGCGGATTTTGACCAAACTTCACAGAAATGATCCTTAGGTGGTCCCCTTTCAAAGTTGTTCAAATGGTTCCGGTCCGTTGCACATATAGGTCACAGGAGCCAAAAATAGATTTTTTTCGCCGAAAACTTAAAAAATCTTCTTCTCTGAAACTGCAAGGCCCAGGTCTTTGATATTTGGTATGAAGCTTCATCTAGTGGACCCCTACCAAGATTGTTCAAATTATAGTGCTGGGGCCAAAAATGCCCTCGCCCCGGGGCCCTTTGGTTTTACATGGGCTTATATAGGGGAAATATTTAAAAATCTTCTTCTCTGAAACTGCAAGGCCCAGGTCTTTGATATTTGGTATGAAGCTTCATCTAGTGGACCCCTACCAAGATTGTTCAAATTATAGTGCTGGGGCCAAAAATGCCCCCGCCCCGGGGCCCTTTGGTTTTACATGGGCTTATATAAGGAAAATCTTTAAAAATCTTCTTCTCTGAAACTACAAGGCCCAGGTCTTTGATATTTGGTATGAATCTTCATCTTATGGACCCCTACCAAGATTGTTCAAATTATAGTGCTGGGGCCAAAAATGCCCCCGCCCCGGGGCCCTTTGGTTTTACATGGGCTTATATAGGGAAAATCTTTAAAACTCTTCTTCTCTGAAACTGCAAGGCCCAGGTCTTTGATATTTGGTATGAATCTTCATCTTTTGGACCCCTACCAAGATTGTTCAAATTATAGTGCTGGGGCCAAAAATGCCTCCTACCCTGGGCCCTTTGGTATTCCATACGCTTATATAGGGAAAACCTTTAAAAATCTTCTTCTCTGAAACTGCAAGGCCCAGGTCTTTGATATTTGGTATGAAGCTTCATCTAGTGGACCCCTACCAAGTTTGTTCAAATTATAGTGCTGGGGCAAAAAATGCCCCCCCCCCCCCCCCCCCCCCCCAGGGCCCTTTGGTTTTACATGGGCTTATATTGGGAAAATCTTTAAAAAATCTTTTTCTCTGAAACTGCAGGGTCCAGGTCTTTGCTATTTGGTATGAAGCTTCATCTAGTGGACCCCTACCAAGATTGTTCAAATTATAATGCTGGGGCCAAAAATGCCCCCGCCCCGGGGCCCTTTGGTTTTACATAGGCTTATATAGGGGAAATCTTTAAAAATCTTCTTATTTGAAACTGCAAGGCCCAGGTCTTTGATATTTGGTATGAAGCTTCATCTAGTGGACCCCTACCAAGCTTGTTCAAATTATAGTGCTGGGGCCAAAAATGCCCCCGCCCCGGGGCCCTTTGGTTTTACATGGGCTTATATAGGGAAAATCTTTAAAAATCTTCTTCTCTGAAACTACAAGGCCCAGGTCTTTCATATTTGGTATGAATCTTCATCTTATGGACCCCTACCAAGATTGTTCAAATTATAGTGCTGGGGCCAAAAATGCCCCCGCTCCGGGGCCCTTTGGTTTTACATGGGCTTATATAGGGAAGATCTTTAAAAATCTTCTTCTCTGAAACTGCAAGGCCCAGGTCTTTCATATTTGGTATGAATCTTCATCTTATGGACCCCTACCAAGATTGTTCAAATTATAGTGCTGGGGCCAAAAATGCCCCCGCCCCGGGGCCCTTTGGTATTACATAGGCTTATATAGGGAAAACCTTTAAAAATCTTCTTCTCTGAAACTGCAAGGCCCAGGTCTTTGATATTTGGTATGAAGCTTCATCTTGTGGACCTCTATCAAGATCGTTCAAATTATAGTGCTGGGGCCAAAAATGCCCCCGCTCCTGGGCCCTTTGGTTTTTCATAGACTTATATAGGAAAAATCTTGAAAAATCTTCTACTCTGAAACCACAAGGCCTAGGTCTTTGACATTTGGTATGAAGCTTCAGCTAGTGGACCCCTACCAAGATTGTTCAAATTATAGCCCTGGGGCCACAAATGCCCCCGCCCCAGGGCCCTTTGGGGCCCACTTGTTAGGTGAGCAATCCAGGGCCATCATGGTCCTCTTGTTTCAAATTCTTGAGCAGACGAGTCTTTTTTGTCTGTTTTGGTTTTACGGCCCTTTCAAGATTATTTCACTCATATCGAGCCGACCGTTAATCAGAGGTGGGCGAAAACAGGAGTACCCGGAGAAAAACCACCTGACCACCTGGCGTCTCACATGTGACCTGATGAGTCTTTTTAAGTATTTTTCTGAGAAAGTAAGACTTGGTATTTCTTGGGAATCCTCTACTGTAAGGGGATGTAATTTGAAGTTATTAAGCCTTATCTTCTCTGAAAATAAGAGGGAAAAGCAAATACTATAATAAACCTAAGTATTGAAAATGCTGTCTGCAAGTTATGATTGGTGCATAGGAGTTAACCCTTTTTGTACCAAAAGGAATCTTCCTCCTTATATATTGCAGGAGTCCATTTCAAAGTTTAGGGGTGTCAGGTTGTGTTTTCTTCAAAATTGATTTGGGAAATAGCTAAACTTTTTGCAAACAGTGGAGGCCCTGATAAGACGCCGCATTCTGCGGCGTCTGATCTGGGCCTGCACTGTTTGCCAGGCTAACCGTTTTGGGGTTTCTGGTACTAAATGGGTTTAAGGTAGTACTTAACACGTGACTGCTACTTCATTGCAGGTTGAATGCTCTGGAGTACAGAGAATTAAAGGATAAATTACAAGCTCCTGTGAGGAATGCAAGAGACATTGTTGTGATACAGTCATTAAGTGAACAGTTTTTACAAGCATTTGCAGAACAGACAGCCAATAATCCTGTCTTTCATTTACCAGCAGGAATGGTAAGCTTCATATTTAGATGTCTGTGTAGTTAAAATTACGCGGCATAGGGCATTTTTTCATATCTCCAAAATAGCCACTTTTCTGACTAAAATCTGTGATATTTTTCTAATTTATACAGCAAACATACATTATGGGTGCTCGTTAGAACCGCCTCTTTGAGGCGGTTCTAACGAGTACCCACAACCTATGTCTTGGAGCGGAAATAAGAAAAATAATGTTTATTCCCGTAAACCCTAGTTTTCTCTATATAAAGTGGGGTTTAGAGGGACTCACATTTCATGGACTTGTTCATGTGATGAGGAGAACGGATATTCTTCCAGGGAGGCAACTGTTTTCAATAAAGGCCTACTCTTGAAGGAAAGGATCTATTCTTAAAGAAAAGTATTTGTTTCTCGAGTAAATTCTTAACTTTAAGAGTAGAATCCTTTGCCAGACAGACCCTGTGCATAATGTTTGTTTGTTTGATTTGAGATTTAACATCCCTGTCAACACTGTTTAGGCCATTTCGGAGGCATTGCTTCCAAATTTTGTGGGACATTTACCCGAAATTGAGATGAAATGACATCTCAGCCCTTGCTGCCTAATGAAACCAATAGGGTTTATTATTTTATAGGCATGGAAAGTCTGACTTGCACCACTTTGCCTGGGCAGGCTTTGACCCTCATAGCACTTTACCAGTACTCAAAGCACTGGGCGGGCTTAGACCCTCAAAGCACTTTACCAGTACTCATGTGCGGTCGAACTCAGCTCTGCTTGAAGAAATATATGGGCTACATGATGCTTCCATGCAGAGCTGAATCCGACCAGCACACGAGTACTGGTAAACCCCTTAGAGAACCTAAGCCTGTCCAAGCAAAGCTGTGCGCACGAGTCGGACTGTCCATGCTTATAAACCCTATTTGTTTCATTGGTCGACAGGGCTTGAGATGTCATTTCATCTCAATGTCGGGTAAAAGTCCCACAAAATTGGAAGCAACGTCTCCAAAATGACCTTTACAGTGTTGACGGGGACGTTAAACCTCAAATCATTCAAATCAAATCAGCTCTGGCAGCCCAATGTATATTTCTGCAAGCCCCAATGGGCGGGGCCCCACAGTTTATCCATTCCAAGTTATACCTTTTCTTGTATAGAAAAAAGGGAGCTAATATTAATTGAGCCCCGCCAAGCGAATTTGTGTCTTCGAGCATTCCGTCATGACAAATTTTAACTGCGCATGCCCAGCCATTCAGAGGGGCCAGGGATATGGCTTTCTGTCTGAAGGTTCCTCTTGATTCACTGCTTGTATGAGCGAGCAGCGAAGGTTCTGGCGAGACTGCGCGGATGCGCAGGCTCGCCTGAACCTTCGCTGCTCGCATAGGCGATAAGTACCAAAATCGCTTGGCAGGGCCCAATTGTCATTTCTCCTCCAAAAATAGGATTTTCATATACATGTATTCAAAACAAATATTGTTGGAGCTCTTTAGGACAACTCATCATCACATTACGGAGTCCATGAAGTGAAAATGACTGACAGTGTCAACCCCACTTTATATAGAGAAAACTTGGGTCAATAAGCGTATTCATTGTTTATCGTATATCTACCTGAAGGCATAGGTTGTGGGTACTGGTTAAATAGCCTCAATGAGGCAGTTCTAACCAGCAATCACAACCTATGTTTGGAGTAAAAACAAGAAAAATATCACAAATTTTAATCAGAAAAAGTCAGTTGTGCATGCCTGTAAGAATGCAATTTGACCCAGGAGATTTTTTTCCTAATGTTGAGGGGTTCTGATGACTACCCACAAACTTTAAGTACATTTGACTGTTATGCATTAATACTTCAAACATAGCTTGTGGGTGCACCTTGAAATACTGGAGTGACACAGTTGTAACCAGCACACACACATTCTGTTTTGGATCAAAAATAAAGAAAGAATGTAGTTGTAAACCAACTTTTTCCAACAAATATTTTACTTGAGCCTACAGTTAGTCTCTCGGGAGCAGATTCAGAAAATCAAGTCAAGACAACAGATTTTGTCTAAATCCAACTTCATCCATTGACAACATTCTTTTGAGGTATTTTAAAAAAAATGTCACTAATCCACCCATTACACCAAAATGTCTGAATTGCTCCAAGCAGCTAGAGCATGTACCGTATTTACCATACGTATTTGGGTAGACAGGTCTGAGCAAACAGTGTAAACCCAGATAAGATGCCACAAAATGTGGCATCTCATCAGGGTCAACACTGTTTACCATTCATCCAGCTATCTTTAGACACAATATCAGGTAGTGTATTATACTTGTTCAAATTTTAGAACAAGTATTGTAAGGAGTTTTATCATATGGCGTCGCGTCTGAGAGTGTAACAACACCATGTAATATTTTCGATAATCCACCAGTGGATTTAAAATACATATTAGCTAGATACATCCCATAACGTTACATGTACGACAACCTTAAAGACATCGCATTTACTAACGGTGGAATATTGACATTTTTGTAAACAATCGTGAATAAAATGCGTTTTAAATGTCATATCATAAATAGAATCTTGCATTTGTGCTCATGTATTATTGAATTTATTAAACTCACATTTTATCACTTTTCCTCAACTCGTTTAATAAATTCAATAATACATGAACACTCATGTAAGATCCTCTATGAAGTGTCCAAATACTTAGGGTAAATACAGTATTTTCTGTGTTTGTTTTCCACTTGTATCATAGTTTTGTTTTGTTTGATTTGAGGTTTAACGTCCCCGTCAATGCTGTACAGGTCATTTTGGAGACATTGCATCCAATTTTGTGGGACTTTTACAATGACATTGAGATGAAATAACATCTCAAGCCCTGCCGCCCAATGAAACCAATAGGGTTTATAAGTATGGACGGTCCGACTTGCACCGCTTTGCCTGGGCAGGCTTAGATCCTCTGAGCGGTTTGCTAGTACTCATTTGCGGGTCGTTTTCAGCTCTGCATGGAAGCATCATGCAGCCCATCTATTTCTTCAAGCCCCGATGCGCGGGGGCCGATGTGTATCATAGTCAAAACACTGATAGAACTGTTGTGTTGATTGTCTAAGAGCATAGGCTAGGAAAATGGTCCTAAATTCCAGTAGTTTAACCCTTTTAGTACCAAATGGAATCTCCCACCTTATATACAGCAGGATTCCATTTCAAAATTTAGGGGTGACATGTTGAGTTTTCTTCAAAATTTGTTTGGATAATGGCTTAAAATTTTGCAAACAGTGTAGGCCCTGATCAGATGCCGCTTTCTGTGGCGTCTAATCTGGTCTGATCTGGGCCTGCACTGTTTGCCAAGGTATCCGTTTTGGGGTTTCCGGTACATAATGGGTTAAGCAATTAGTATAGACTCTGGGTCTACAAGATTTGCCAAATCCAACATGAGTCCAGTCCAGACTCAAGTCTATATATAATAACACTTTGACCTTACAATGTAAGAATAAAATGACTATAAATAAACATTACCTGGATTTTTAACAGATCAGTGATAGTCACATGGTTGGAAACAACATAAGCTACTGCACTAAGTAACTTTGAGTTGATTGATTAACAATCAGTCCAAAAACTCAGTTCCTCATCTTTTGGTTACTGCTAGAGAAAAAAAGTTAGTTTAAAATGTAGTCCCCTATAGAAAGGAGACAAACTTGTTTTTGAAAAGTACCTCCCCTTGAACTGCCCCCACCCACTGGGGCTTGAAGAAATAAATGGGCTGCATGATGCTTCCATGCAGAGCTGAAACCATCTGCACATTAGTACTGGTAAACCGCTTAGAGGTTCTAAGCATGTCCAGGGAAAGTGGTGCGAGTTGGACCGTCCTTGCAAATAAACCCTATTGGTTTCATTGGGCAGCAGAGCTTGAGATGTCATTTCATTTCAGTGTCGGGTAAAAGTCCCACAAAACTGAATGCAACATTTTCAAAATGAACCGGACTTTAAACCTCATATCAAACAACTAAAACCTCCCCTTGAAGTGTATACAGTCACACTTCAATAGCCTATAAATTGTTGGCGGCGATGTTAAAGTTTACCTTTAATCAAACAAAAAACAAATCAATAGCTCAAACACCTTTGGGACCATGAAAATTTGTTTGAGACAGAAAGTTCGAGCCACTGAGGGTAGTCATAGTGTCAGATAGTGAGGATTGATGCTGATATCTTTTTGACTTCATTTAAAATAAAGGTGTCTTATCTGTACTCATTAGAATTGTCTCACAGGGGCAATTCTAATGAGTACACACAACCTACATTTTTAAGACAAAATAAGAAAATTCTCCATTAAAATTATCCCAAAAACATCACACCTGCAGTTTGGAGAATTTTCGTCAAGTGACTCAAAAATGATTATGGTAAACACCACGTGAAATTAACACCCCATAAACCCCACTTTATATAGAGAAAACTGGGGTTTATGGGGTATACATTATTTTTCCTACTTCTGCTAAAAGACATAGGTTGTGGGTGCTCATTAGAGCACCCACAACCTATGTCATGGAGCAGAAATAAGACAATATCACAGATTTTCATCAGAAACGTAGCTATAGACATTTTTGGGATGTGAAAAATGCAGTATGTCACATGAGTATGGTATTGTAATGAATGAGCGATCAGTGCGTCAGTTCAAGCCATTGACATTTTACTGTATATTCCCCTTAACCATTATACCTCTGATCGCCCCCGCCCATCGGGTCTTGAAGAAATAGATGGGCTGCATGATGCTTCCACGCAGACTGCACACGAGTACTGGTAAACCGCTTAGAGGATCTAAGCCTGCCCAGGCAAAGCAGTGCGAGTCGGACCAGCCATGCTTATACATGTAAATCCTATTGGTTTCATTGGGCCACAGGGCTTGAGGTGTCATTTCATCTCAATGTAGGGTAAAAGTCCCACAAATTGGAAGCAACTTGTCCAAAATGACCTATACAGTGTTGATGGGGACGTTAAACCTCAAATCAAACAAATAAATTATCCCTCTGAATAAATAATTTAGCCACACCCATTTCTGACTTGATGCAATTTATTCCTTTAAATTCACAAACTGAATGTCAAACAGTGTAGATCCTGATCAGATGGCTTCTTCAGAACCCATCTGATCTTGATCTACACTGTTTGAAAAAATAGGTGCTGTCATGATCAGCGGGATAAGGGTTAACTAAATTTTCTATCTCATACCAGGAGGTGGATACCTGTATTGGCTGTATGCAGAGTTAACTTCATTCCCTATTTTCTATCTCATTGTAGGAGGTGGATACCTGTATTGGCTGTATGCAGAAGGAATCTGATGTAAAACTTCAAAAACATTGTGATGATCCAACTGCTGGGGAATGCACACAGTGTTACTGTAGGCCCATGTGGTGCCTCGAATGTATGGGGAAGTGGTTTGCTAGTCGACAAGATCAGCAGAGACCAGAGACGTGGCTTAGTAGCAGTTCTCCTTGTCCGACATGTAGGGCTGTATTCTGCATGCTGGATATCTGTAGAATTGTGAACTGAGTCAGTGATGATTTGAGCAATTTTGTTGGGGAGATGTGGCATCGGGGATATTTTATTTAATAAATTGGGTTGGTCTACAGTTATAGGTAGTATGATTCAGGGTTCACCTGGATAATATACTTAAGACTGTCCATTGCCGATTTTGGGCTCTGAAGGCCCATCATTGCTGTTTTTCTGTGCTAATAAATGTCACATGTTTGGCAAATAAAAGTGCTGTTATTGAGCAAATTCTTGATTTTATATGCTCGTGTTGAAAAAGCTGTAGTATTATGGTGTGATGCTGTCCATCCATCCATCTGTTCCTCCGCCCATAGGTAAACATTTTTTTAACCCTTCATAACTCAGTAACCTTGAGGGATATCTTCATGCCTCTTTATAGGAATATGTATAAGGTCAAGACGATATGTCGCACACAAGAATATAAGAATCTTATATGGGTGTGAGGGGTGGATTGAAAAATCCGTCCCGAGAGACACTGTCCAGCATCACGAGGCTTGCCGAGTGATGCCGGACAGTGATCCCGAGGGACGAATTTTTCTATCCACCCCTCACACCCATATTGGATTCTTTTTCTTGCATACCTTCCATTTCTATTGCGAATTTTTAATGCTGCTGTCACTTCGGTTACCGACCTCCGCCATTTTGTGATGACACAACAGGAATGTTTAGTGTCGTCACGCATGACGACGTCACGCATGAGGTTGTAATCAACCAGTGCATTTATCAAACACGCGGGAATATTCGTTATTGGGTCGGAACACCAGGGTCAGAACATGAATTTCTATCCCAGGGTAAAATGACGGCTTTCCATGTCTGGTGTGCAAGAATGATTGTTCTCCCTTTCTTAGTTTCTGAGTTATGCACTGTTCCACATTGTGGTCAAACTATATATCAATTTTCAGCTTGATTAAATGTTTACTGTAGGAAGAGTTAGCCATAAACAAAATGTTCACAGGAATTTTCAAAGGGGCATAACTATAAATATGTGGTGGACTGTAACCTTGAAATATTATGTGCTGCTCCACATCTTGGTTTAAACTATATATCAAGTTTCAGCTTGATGGGTTCTAAATTGCAGGCACAATTGCTTACAGAAACTTTCATGGGGGCATAACTTTGTGTTTATTTGTTGGACCATAAACTCAAAACCAGATCACTGACTACATCAGAAAGGGCCCCACATAGAGCTATCAAAGAGGTGTGGTACAAGTTTTTGTCAGAATGTAGGTATGGTGATGGTAAGTATTTGTGTGAATTTTCTTGAGAGAAAGGCAAATACTTTTGAAGTTCTGACAAAGGTTAAGTTTTTTTGTTAAGGCAAGACAAACACACGGACAAAAGCAGAATAGGTCTGGTCCTTTGTCAGAATATAGGTCTTGTGATGGTATAGGTCTTGTGATGGTGAGTATGTGAAGTTTCATGAGAGTAGGGCAAATCCTTTTGAAGTTATGACCGACGTTACATTTTTGGTTAAGGCGTTACAAACACATGGAAAACACCAATTTAGTTGTAGCCAGTGTGTGGTGCTAACAATATGCACTGCTCCACATCATGGTCTAACTACATATCAAGTTTCAGCTTGATCACATGTTAATTGTAGGATGAGGTATCCGGAAACGAAATATTTACAGAAATACTCAAAGGGGCATAACTCTGTAAACATTTGGTGGACTATAACTGTGAAAGAATATGCGCTACATCAGGTCATGGTCTTACTACCTACTAAGTTTCAACTTGATCAGATGAAAACTGAAGGAGTTATCCGGAAACGAAAAAGTTTACAAAAATTTTCAAAGGGGCATAACTCGGTAAATATTTGGTGGACTATAACCTCGAAATGATTTGTGCTACATCAGGTCATGGTCTTACTACCTACCAAGTTTCAGTTTGATCGGATGAAAACTGTAGGAGGAGTTATCTGGAAACAAAAAAGTTTACAGATGGACAGACGGATGACGCGGATCCCATACCGTAATTCGACTGTTTTTACAAAATGGGCTTATAAAAATTCAAGGAGGATATTAACCCCAAAAGCACATGCACATCTAAACATCTGCAAAATTTGAAAAAGATTCCAAGGTACCTTTCTTAAAAGTAACTGGACCTGGAAAAATCTACCCAGCAGGCACATGACGTATTTGTGACGTCATATCGACGTCGGTTCAACGTCATGATCATAATGCAACGTCACATCAACGTCGGTGCAACGTCGTGACGTTGCACCGACGTTGATTTGACGTTGCCCTAGCGACGTGTGCCTGCTGGGTAAGTTGTAAGAGTGGATAAAGTTGATAAAAAATAAAACAAGGATAACCCCAAAACCACATGCACATCTACAGACCACGACATAAACAAAGTTTCAGAAGGATTGGTATTAACAAATTGTAAGGGGAGTTGCGCTGAGACACAAGGTTTCAACTCCAATAGTAAATGGTTCTGGAAAGAACTAATTTGAAAAAGTGGAAAAGTTGACAAAAAATTAACAGATGATAACCCCAAAACCACATGCACATCTGCAGACCATGACAAAAACTCCTGCAAAGTTTTGAAATGTTTGATAAGAAACTGTAAGAGGAGTTGCACTTGCAAGCTATCTATTCTAATAGCATTTGGACCTGGAAAAAAACTAAGTTTAAACTGGAAAAAGTTGATAAAAAATAAATGGAGGATAATCTCTAAACCACATGCACATCAGACCATGGCAAAAAACACCTGCAAAGTCTCAAAATGATTGGTAAAAAACTGTAAGCGGAACTGCGCTCACCCAGGTAAAATGTTGATGGAAAGACAGATGGACATACAGATGAATGTACAGAAACTTGCATGCCTATGTCTTCCTGCTAAAGCATGTGTGACAAAAAGCGTCTTTTTTGTGTCCAGTCAATAACATTTTTTTTATTCCTGAATGGATTTTGAAACTACTTGGCAGAAATGTTAACCAACAATGTGCGAGACTCGGATCCGTACATCCATGATGAAGGTCATCCATACAGCTGATTACTTGTGATGGGCATATAATGCCCTGCTTGCAGAGCTCTTGTTAAAAGAGCTCATTAAGAAAACATGCATATTCAAAATATATTGAAAGTTTTACCACCAAAAAAAAAATAAAATTTTCAGTTGAAAACTTTGGATACTTTTTAGCTCACCTGAGCCGAAGGCTCATGTGAGGTATTAGTATACCAAGAGCCGGTGTCCGTCGTCCGTCGTCCACACTTTCAACGAAGTATATCTCTGGAACCAGTGGGCCGGCCTTGATCAAATTTCATATGAACCATCATCAGGTGGGAAGAAAGGCTGTATTAGGTTTTCGTGCAGATTGGATGAGAACTCTGGTTGCCACAGCAACAAAGAGCTCCCATAGGCTTAACATAGGAAAAAGCTTGTCATCACTCTAGCTCCGTCAATTTTTTTCTGATCGACTTCATTCTTGCAGATAACGAGGACAGGCATGAAATCTCGATCAAGTTCGATTATGGGCTGAATCGGATTATTCACTCAGGAGTTACATGCCCTTGAGCGTTGAAAAAATTGCCTATTGACTTAACATGGGGAGAATGTTGTCATCACCGTAGCTGCTTCAATTATTTTCAGATTGGCTTTATTCTTGCAGATAACCAGCACAGCCATGAAATCTCGGTCAAGTTCGATAACTGGCAGAATCGGATCATTCACTTAGGAGTTACCTGCCCTTGTGTGTTTTTGCATTAGGGTTAATGGGAATTTCAAAAATGTATATCTTAAAGACTACTTGGCCAACTTTGATCAAATTTCATGTGTCGTATTATTGGGCAAGTGGAAAGGCTTCATTAGGTTTTCAGGCAGATCTGAGTGGAACTCTGGTTGCCATGGCAACATCTAGCTCCCATAGACTTCACACAGGAAAAAGCTTGTCATCACTCTAGCTCCGTCAATTTTTTTCTGATTGACTTCATTCTTGCAGATAACCAGTACAGGCATAAAATCTCGGTCAAGTTCGATTTTGGGCCGAATCAGATAATTCACTCAAGAGTTACGTCCCCTTGAGCGCCCAAAAAATTGCCTATCGACTAAACATGGGGAAAATGTTGTCATCACTGTAGCTGCTTCAATTTTGTTCGGATTGGCTTCATTCTTACAGATAACCAGCACAGCCATGAAATCTCGGTCAAGTTCGATAATTGGCAGAATCGGATCATACACTTAGGAGTTACCTGCCCTTGTGCATTTTTGCATAAGGGTTAATGTGAATTTCAAAAATGTATATCTTGAAGACTACTTGGCCGACTTTGATCAAATTTCATGTGAAACATTATTGGGCAAGTGGAAAGACTGCATAAGGTTTTCATGCAGATCTGAGTGGAACTCTGGTTACCATGGCAACATATAGCTCCCATAGACTTAACATAGGAAAAAGCTTGTCATCACTCTAGCTCCGTCAATTTTTTTCTGATCGACTTCATTCTTGCAGATAATAAGGACAGGCATAAAATCTCGGTTAAGTTCGATTTTGGGCAGAATCGGAATATTGACCTCGGAGTTACGTGACCTTGAGCGACAAAAAATTTGCCCATAGACTTAACATAGGGAAAATGTTGTGACTACGATAGCGACTTGAATTTTTTTCAGATCAGCTTCAAACTTGCAGGTAACGAGGACAGACATAAAATCACGGTTAAGTTCGATTTTGGGCCGAATCGGATTATTTGCCTTGGAGTTACCTGCCCTTGAGCATGAAAAAATACGTTGTGACCACGATAGCAACTTTATTTTTATTCAGATCAGCTTCAAACTTGCAGGTAACGAGGACAGGCATAAAATCCCGGTTAAGTTCAATTTTGGGCCGAATCGGAATATTGACCTCGGAGTTACGTGACCTTGAGCGACAAAAAATTTGCCCATAGACTTAACATAGGGAAAATGTTGTGACTACGATAGCGACTTGAATTTTTTTCAGATCAGCTTCAAACTTGCAGGTAACGAGGACAGACATAAAATCTCTGTTAAGTTAGATTTTGGGCCGAATCGGATTATTTGCCTTGGAGTTACCTGCCCTTGAGCCTAAAAAAATACGTTGTGACCACGATAGCAACTTTATTTTTATTCAGATCAGCTTCAAACTTGCAGGTAACGTGGACAGGCATAAAATCTCAGTTAAGTTCGAATCGGAATATTGACCTCGGAGTTACATGACCTTGAGCGACAAAAAATTTGCCCATAGACTTTACATAGGGAAAATGTTGTGACTACGATAGCGACTTGAATTTTTTTCAGATCAGCTTCAAACTTGCAGGTAACGAGGACAGACATAAAATCTCGGTTAAGTTCGATTTTGGGCCGAATTGGATTATTTGCCTTGGAGTTACCTGCCCTTGAGCATAAAAAAAAACGTTGTGACCACGATAGCAACTTTATTTTTATTCATATCAGCATCAAACTTGCAGGTAAGGAGGACAGGCATAAAAATCGGTTAAGTTCAATTTTGGGCCGAATCGGAATATTGACCTCGGAGTTACGTGACCTTGAGCGACAAAAAATTTGCCCATAGACTTAATTAGGGAAAATGTTGCGACTACGATAGCGACTTGAATTTTTTTCAGATCAGCTTCAAACTTGCAGGTAACGAGGACAGACATAAAATCTCGGTTAAGTTCGATTTTGGGCCGAATCGGAATATTTGCCTTGGAGTTACCTGCCCTTGAGCATAAAAAAATACGTTGTGACCACGATAGCAACTTTATTTTTATTCATATCAGCTTCAAACTTGCAGGTAACGAGGACAGGCATAAAATCTCGGTTAAGTTCGATTTTGGGCCGAATCGGAATATTGACCTCGGAGTTACATGACCTTGAGAGACAAAAAAATTTGCCCATAGACTTAACGTAGGGAAAATGTTGACAGAAATAGCGACTTGAATTTTTAGCTCACCTGAGCCAAAGGCTCCAGTGAGCTGATAGTATACCAAGGCTCCGGAGTCCGTCGTCCGTCCATCCGTCGTCCACACTTTCAATGAAGCATATCTCAGAAGGCAGTCGACCAATCTTGTTTAAATTTTATGTGTAGCACCATTGGGCAAGGGGAAAGGCTGCATTAGGTTTTGGAGCTAGTCTGGTTCATTTGTTCCTTCATTCTTCTTTCTCTCCATAGAGATAATAGACCAATGTTAAATTGTTAATCAAAGATTTCTCAGGAACTATAAAAGCTAGAAGCATCAAATTTGGTATTCAATAGAATAACGATGACTTATTTTGTGTAAGAGACATTGGGCTTTCTCAGCTTATTTGTTCATCTGTTCTTTCATTTTTCTTTCTCTCCATTTTGAGAAGCCTCCGTGGTGCAGTGGTTACGCTACTCGCCTTGTAAACCAGGGGTCGCAGGATCGATCCCGGGCTTCTCCAGACTTTCGGATGAGTCTTTAAACCGAGGTCCCGTCTCCGTATGACCTTAGCTGTTGGTGGGACGTAAAACTCAAATACTCACTCACTCACTCTCTCCATTTTGACCAATGTTAAATTTTCGTCAAAGATTTCTCAGGAACTATAGAAGCTAGAAGTCTCAAACTTGGAATGCAATGCAATAATGATGACTTATATCCTGTAAGGGTCAATGGGCTGGATTCTATTAGCAGATTTAGTAGTCAAGTCTGTGAATTGTTAAAACTTAAGTTCCTCAGGTGAGCGGTTTAGGCTCATTGAGCCTCTTGTTCATATTTCTGCTGAAAACATAGATTACGAGGAGATTTTCCCAAGTAGCCAAATCCTATGTTTTTGAGCAGAAATATGAAAAATATGTATACTCCTATAAACCCCAGTTTTACCATGTAAAAGTGGTGTTTCAGGGGGTCATAATTATATAGGCACGTTTTAGTGATGTGCATGCACCAAGTGAGCCAGATCTCTCGGCAGGATTAAATCTTATCTTGGGGATGTATGCATTCATATAAATTGACAAAAACAAAACATTAGTAAAACCAATCCATGTGAGATTAACCCTTTTTGTACCAAATGGAATCTTCCTCCTTGTATATAGCAGGAGTCCATTTCAAAATTTGGGGGTGTCAGGTTGTGTTTTCTTCAAAATTTGTTTGGAAAATGACTGAACTTTTATCAAACAGTGGAGGCCCTGAACAGACGCCGCTTTCTGCGGCGTCTGATTTGGGCCTGCACTGTTTGCCCTGGTACTCGTTTTGGGGTTTACAGTACTAAATGACCAAAGTCGTTAAAAATGGTACTAGCTGCTCCTCGCTTGGCGCTCAGGTTTACGGGGAAGAGCTAGGACTGGTCGATCCAGTGTCAGGATAATGTGACTGGGTGTGGTATCATGTAATGTGTCTGGGACATGATACTTCAGTGAGGCAGCACTATAAACGTGAGCATTGAGCTCCCTGCCGCAACCAGACACCGTCGTGATATGACTGAAAAATTGTTGAAAGCGACGTTAAACCCGAATTCACACACACACACACACACAGTACTAAATGGGTTAATACAACCTGCGATGGATCGAGATTGAGACAGAAATCTCAGACTAGTTTTCAGTTGACTGAAGTTTTATGCGAGGTAATGCCGAGCATGAGACTTAAATGAACTGAAACCTAGTGGATAAGAGCGCTGACTCTTAGTCATTAGGTCTCTCACCGCCGTGGGTTCGAGCCTTGCTCGGGTCACCTGTGAGACGCCAAGTTCTGCAACGGAAGGTCAGGTGGTTTTTCACCGGGTACTCCTGTTTTCGCCCACCTATGATTAACGATCGGCTCGATATGAGTGAAATAATCTTGAAAGGGCCGTAAAACCCAAACCAAAAAAAAAAAAAAAAAAAATGAACTGAAAATGAGCATTAGATTTCCTGGTGAAGGCCTCAATCCCATCATTGATTATTTTCCTCATTCACCCACTTTAAAGAATGTGCTTGAATGGTAAAAGTCTTCTAAAGGTTATTCCAGCGGACTGCCCAAGAATACAGAAAATCAGTTTGCAAGATGGTCCCTTCACCCAAATTAAACAGAGCAAACACACAGCGGAGCCTTTATCATTCTTACTTTCTATAGAAAGTTCTTGACACAGTTTTTCAAGTGTCAGAGCTTCTTAAATCCATTTCCAATACATGTACGAGGTTATTAATGTTAAATTTGAACTTTAAACCAGTTGTTGATTTCGAAAAAAAATATTTCATTATGATAACACACTCGTGCCACATAGTGCATTTTTCACATCTCCAAAATGGCTACTTTTCTGATGAAAATCCTTGATATTTTTCTTATAAATCCTCAAAATGATGTATGTACATTTCATCTACTTTTTCCTTGACAGTTGACAGCAGTTTGAGGACATGCTGAATGTCCATTTCATTGAAAGTTTATCAAAGATACAATATTGTGGCTGTTAAAATGTACATCTTGGGAGAAACAGAAAAGGAGCTTCTCTTTTCGAATGGGTAACAAAACATGCAGCTGGAGGGAACAAGACAATTCACCGACAAGACAACACACTGAAACAAGTTTTTTGGAGTAATGATGGGGAAAAGGCTTTTATTATCTAACATACTCCTAACTAGAATTCTTTATTATGGCACAATAATTGGGAGTGAGTGAGTGTTTGAGTTTTACGTCCCACCAACAGCTAAGGTCATACGGAGACGGGACCTCGGTTTAAAGACTCATCCGAAAGCCTGGAGAAGCCCGGGATCGATCCTGCGACCCCTGGTTTACAAGGCGAGTAGCGTAACCACTGCACCACGGAGGCTTCTACAATAATTGGGAACAAATATTGTCGTTATAATGAGGGTCCTGTGTATATTGCAAGTCCTCATTAAGAGGAGATTCTAATGAATACAAACAACATACAATTTGTAGATAAAAATAAGTAAGATCTCCATAAATTATCCCCAAACATTTCATATCTGGAGCTTAGTGGGAAGAATTTTCTAGGGATTGAAAAGAGAGCTTGAATAAGCCATAGTAAACGAGCCATCGGTGTTCCAAGCCACTGAAGTTTCACTGTACATGTGTATATAAAATCCAGGCTTGTTTACAATGATGAGCAGATTGAAATCAGCGGTTCTGTGTTAATTTTGTACACAGGGAGATAGCATACTGAGACAGAGGTATGAAAACTAACAGAAATACAGCTCTTTCAGAAGCAATCAGATTGTGCCAACTATTTTGCCAAAGAAAGACTGGGTAGACCCAGTTAAGGCAGCTCAGAACCATTCAGATTGGGCCAGCACTTATTTGTCATGGTAAAACTGTGCAGACCCAGCTCAGACAGCTCTTTTAGAAGCATTCAGATGGGATAGCACTAAGGCTGACATGATTAATCGTATAATCGATTAATCGATCGATTAATTCCACAAAAATGATTATCATTGCTGATTGCTTTTAATCAATTACTTGATAGGTACAATTTACTACCCAAAGTTATGCCTAAAATAACTGGATAAGTGGCAAACAGTGCAGACCCTGATGAGACGCCGCAGAATGCGGCGTCTCATCTGGGTCTACACTGTTTGCTCAGGCCTGTCTGTTCAGATATACTTATGATAAGGTGCAAAATATGGTAAGAGTCATGCTCAGACAGAAAGCCAGACAGGTAAAATTATGACAAACACCTTAGCGATTACTAATCGATTATCGATCACAATGACATGACTGATAATCGATTATATTTTCTGCTCCTATTAGCCAGCCCTAGATAGCACTTATTTGCCATAGATAGTAGTGTAGACGAAAAAGTGATCAGATTGGACCATCTCTTATATTAGCCCTTGTCCTGCTGAGCCCAGATATGCCTTATCTTTCAAACAGTGTAGATTCAGATCAGATGGCTTCTTATCAGGATCTAAATTGTCATTCAGACTGTGAATTTGTTGCAATAATTTGCATGAAATAATTTGATTGGTTGATAATCGATAGTGGGAATGGCAGATTAAAATATTCAGCAGGACAAGGACGATAGTGTAGACCCAGATCAGACAGCACTCTTTAGAATCAGAGTGGGCAAGCACTTGTCAGTGTAAAAACAATGAAGACCAAGATCAGCAGACAGCTCTTTCATAAGCAGTCCAGTTTGGTCAGGACTAATTGCTATAGTAATACAGTGTAGACCCATATCAAACAGGTCCTTAGAAGCATCCAGATAATTTGGCCTGCACTAATTTGCCATGGTGGTAAAACTATAGATCCAGGTACTACAGCTCTTTCAGAAGCTGACTATCAGGGCTTCAAGAAATAGATGGACTGCATGATGCTTCCCTCCAGAGCTGAAATCGACCACACGAGTACTGGTAAACCGTTTAGAGGATCTAAGCCTGCCCAGGCAATGCGGTGCGTCGGCCCGTCTGTGGTTATAAACCCTATTGGTTTCATTGGGTTCAATGTAGGGTAAAAGTCCCACAAAATTGGAAGTGACGTCTCCAAAATGACCTTTACAGTGTTGTTTGTTTTTGTTTGATTTGAGGTTTACCGTCCCCGTCAACACTGTAAAGGTCATTTTGGAGACGTTGCTTCCAATTTTGTGGGACTTTTACCCGACATTGAGATGAAATGACATCTCAAGCCCTGTCGCCCAATGAAACCAATAGGGTTTATTAACATGGACGGTCCGCCTCGCACCGCGGTTCCTGGACAGGCTTAGATCATCTAAGCGGTTTACCAGTACTAGTGTGTGGGCCGGATTCAGCTCTGCGTGGAAGCATCATGCAGCCCATATATTTCTTCAGGCCCCTATGGGCGGGGGCCATTTACAGTGTTGATGGGGACGTTAAATCAAACAAACAAAATTCAGAAGCGGACTAAATTTAGGCTAGTATGACTAATTTGCCATAGTAAGACAATGTTTATTTGTTTGATTTGAGGTTTAACGTCCCCATCAACACTAAAGGTCATTTTGGAGAAGTTGCTTCCAATTTTGTGCGACTTTTACCCAACATTGAGATGAAATGACATCTCAAGCCCTGTCGCCCAATGAAACCAATCTGTCCATCACGTTCATCTCCTATACTATCATTTCTGTATCTTTTCTCCCTTTCTCCGGGAGATGACACAAAATGACCCAGCAGGGTTGACAGGTCTTTAAACCCAAAACAATCGGTCTTGTACAGACTACAGTACAATATGTCCATATCCTGTAAGTGACAACTGCCCTTCTTGAATCAGTGTGAGAATGTCAAGATCATTTCCAGGCAGACAGGCATCAGCTTGGACCATGTTTTAATATTTAGAGCAACAGTAAAAGCATTATGCAAACACGCCTATACAAATACATTGCCACCTTTATCGCTGAAATAATGAAAATTTTATGATGAAAAATTGTGATATTTTTCTTATTTCTGCTCCAAATATAGATTGTGGGCACTCTTTAGAACCGCCTCATCGAGGCGGTTCTAACGAGTACCCACAATCTATATTACCCACAATCTATATTTTAGTGCAAAAATAAGAAAAATAAGGTATACCCCCGGAAACCCCAGTTTTACTATACAAAAGTGGGATTCAAGGAGGTCAAAATTATATAGGCATGTTTTCATGATAAAATTCAATCCCGGATTGGTTTTGAAAGTCTTTATTAAATGCAACAGTAATATTAACAAATAAAATCGATAAAGAAATCTATAAAATAATCATTTTTTCAAAACTAAACTTTAAATTACTTTAAACAATCTGAACACAATGCTAACAAATACTGCATGTATCTCAGCAAATGCAGCATCTCAGCAGGGCTGCACTTTCTGCCAAGTGTCCATCTGTTTTTAGACACCCTATTTGTAAGCTGTACTTATTCAAATTTCGTAAGTATTGTTAGGATTTCATGTATCAGAACACTTAGGTAAATACAATGCAATCAAATAACTGCAGAACTATAAAAATAAAAGCTGCAAGCACTGCATGATGCCCCGCCACAACAATTACATCAAGCAAGTGCCATGTCATAGTCAAAGAGGAATTCAAAGTAAGGATGTATTACTCATTCCCTCAATAAAGTTGACAGCAATTATACATGACTCAGATGACTATTTTCAATGTTCAAAGAGCCATGGCTCCAAAAGAAAGTAAACCAGAATTACAATTCTCATTTTCAGTTTTAGGTCAAAATAAAGTAAAAGTCTTCAAAATCTAATCATCCCTTAACCCTTAACCCTTCTAGTACCAAATGCAATCTTCCTCCTTATATATAGCATAAGTCCATTTCAAAATTTAGGGGTGACAGGTTGTGTTTTTTTTTTTTTTTTCAAAATTTATTTGAAAAATGACTGAACTTTTAGCAAACAGTGGAAGCCCTGATCAGACGCTGCCTTCTGTGGCGTCTGATCTTGGCCTGCACTGTTTGCACGGGTATTTGTTTTGGAGTTTCTGGTACTAAATGGGTTTATAAAGTTGACAAGAATACATGACTGAGATGACTATTTTCAATGCTCAAAGGGCAATGGCACCAAAAGAAAAGTTTTTGTGGGCCTGTGTCCTTTAAAATGAAGTCGAGATCTTCAAAATCTAATAAAATCTTTGGCCAATTGCAACAATATAGTTCAGCAGCATTTTAATGATGTGTTGATGAGATTGGGTGCAGACAAGCCATCTTTGGCCCAAACTTGTCAGTTTTGAGGGGTCTGTGCCCTTGAAAATAATGTCAAGATCATCAAAACATAATGGCTGTTTTCCCTCATCCTAGTGATGCAAGCATGTGAGTTTGGTCAGAATCAATCATTAGGTTCAGGAGATATAGTGCTTCAAAGACTACATGATAGAAATGGCTATGCTCAACGGGCGATAACTCCAAAAGTAGGAAAATCAGAGTTATGGTTCATATTTTCTGGGTGTCGTCTCAGGGTGCTCTACATAACTGTGAGGTTTCGTAAAAATATCTCAAATGGTATTAGAGTTATGGAGCAGACAAGAAACTGATAGCAACAGCTCTATTCAAAGGGCAATAACTCCAAAAGTAGAAAAATCAGAGTTACGGTTCATGTTCTACACGTCGTCTCATTGTGCTCTATATATCTGTGAAGTTCCATGGAAATATCACAAATGGTATCGAGTTATGCAGCGGACATGAAACTATGATAGAAATGGCTATGTTCAAAGGGCAACAACTCCAAAAGTAGGAAAATCAGTTACGGTTCATATGTTTTACATGTTGTCTCATAGGGCTCTACAAATCTGTGAAGTTTCCTGAGAATATCTCAAATGGTATCAGAGTTGTGGAGCGGACATGAAACTATGAGGCGCTGATGGACGGACTCTCAAAACTTCGGAGGGTAAAACATAATACCTCGCCATTTTTTTTTTAATGGCAGAGAAAATTTTTTCAAGTAACTGTAAACTTAACCACTTCAAAATAGAAAGCCCTGCCTTTCAAATATATACACCTTTAAGGGGACTAGATATACCTCAAATTTTTACTGTCCTTTTTTTTTTCAAAGAACATCATGACAACACATCGGTGTGATATGGTGCATTTTTTCAAACCTCAAAAAAGGTAATTTTTCTGATGAAAATTTGTGATATTTATCTTATTTATACTCCAAATATAGGTTTTGGATGCTCATTAGAACCGCCTCATTGAGGCGGTTCTAACGAGTACCCACAACCTATGTCTTGGAACAGAAATAAGGAAAATAATGTTAACCCCTGTTAAACCCCAGTTTTCTCTTTATAAAGTCGTGTTATGGGGGGTCTTTATTTCACGGACTTGTTCACGTGATGGAGATAAATTTTCTTATGATTCACTGATTTTCTGCACAAGTAACATCTCCAGAAGGGGGTTTACTGTTAAAGGTAAGCATTTGAAACAGCAGGGCACAATAGTTTTTTTCCCTTAAACTTGCATAAAATTTTCTGTATCCATTTACCAGTCACCTCAAGCAAACAGTTTACAGATAGGGGGATCCAGTTGTTCATAACTGACAAAGTCATTTAGTGTTATGATAAAAATTTAACCCTTATCCTGCTGAGTAAATTTAGTCACACCCATTTCTTGACTATCCACCAAACAAATTACTTGATATAAAGGTTTGGTTCAACTCACAAACTGCATGACAAACTGTAGATCCTGATCTTGAGAAGCCAGCTGATCTGGATCAACAGTTTGCAAAGGTAGGCTTTTTGTTTTCAGCAGGATAAGGGTTTATCTCTGAGTGGCAAAAATCTCATATTTTTTGCTGAAAAAAACACACAAAAAAAAACAAGAGCTCCGCAAGCCGGGCATTATACGCCCATGGCAATATAGTAAGATCGAGCATATATATACTGACTGTTGTACAAGTTTGGGTTTGTGGAACGTAACCAAGGAACGCTATGTGCTCCGTATATTCTTACCTGGCACTATAAATAACCCTCAATAGCTCAAACTACCTGTCTCCAACAAATTTTCATGGTCAGTAATATTTGGTGGACAATAACCTCAAATAATATAGACATAGGCAATAAGTGGTGGACTGTAACTTTGAAATAATATGAGCTGCTCCACATCATAGTCTAACTATATGTATAGTTTCAGCTTCATCATATGTAAAATGTGGGAGGCAATATCTGGAAACAAAATAGGTTCAGAACAAGAGCTGTCACTATAGGTGACCAATGCCCCCCATAGGAGCCAATTTCCGAGTTTTTGCAAAATTTAAAGGGGAGATAATTCAGCCAAAAATGACAACAGAGTTATGGCCCTTGGTCAGAATGTAGCACTTGTGATGGTGAATAAGTGTATGAAGTTTCATGGGGCTAGGTCAAATAATTTTTAAGTAATGATCAAGGTTAAAGTTTTTGTGACGGACAGACAGGGAAAATACTATATGCCCCCCCCCCCCCCCCCCCGAATCAAAGATTCTCGGGGGCATAAAAATATGTGAAAGGGGAATAACTCTGGTAATATCTGGCGAACTGTAACCTAAGAACAATATGCACTGTTCCACATCATTGTCTTACTATATGTAAAGCTTCATCAGTTGTAAAATGTAAGATGAGTTATCCGAAAACGGAATGTTTAGAAAAATCTGTTAAAGGGAATAACTCTGGTAAAATTTGGCAGACCGTAACCTCAAAATAATATGCACTGTTCCATATCATGGTCTTAATGTATGTAAAGTTTCAACATCATCGGATCTAAAATGTAGGAGTTATTCGGAAACAAAATATTTACAGAATTTTTCAAAGGGGCATAACTCCATTATTATTTGGTGGACCATAACCTCGAATCAATATGCGCTGCCTCACAGCATGGTCTAATTATATATGAAGTTTCAGCTAAATAGGATGTAAAATGTAGGAGTCATTCAGAAACGAAATGTTTAAAAAAAATTTCAAAGGGGCATAACTCTATTATTATTTGGTGGACCATAACCTCGAAACAATATGCACTGCCCCACAGCATGGTCTATGTACGAAGTTTCAGGTTGAACGGATGTAAACTGAAGGAGGAGATATCCGGAAACGAAAAGTTTACAATAAAGTTCAAAGGGCATAACTCTATTATTATTTGGTGGATCCTAACCTCGAAACAATATGCGCTGCCCCACATCATGGTCTAACTATGTAAGAAGTTTCAGCTTGATCGGACGTAAACTGTAGGAGGAGTTATCCGGAATTGAAAAGTTTAGACGGATGGACAGACTGACGGACGTGTTTACGAGAGGACATTTGTTGGGTACCTCCATGTTAATTTTCCCATTCAAAGTACCCAACAAGCGACAAAATACCCAACAGGCTACTGGCTACTTTAAGTCCGTTAACAACGGAATAAACGGCAAGTACCCAAGATAGGCCTACTCAACTAGTGTCCTCGGTTTGCTCGGACAGACGGACGCCAGGGTGCATAACATAACACAACCGTTTTTCACATGGGCATATAAAAATCAGCAAAAAATACCACTGTTTGAGATGTTCTTGTTAGAGTAGTTAACATTTTGACCAATTATGATTTTTGACCACTAATGATTTTGTAATGTTAAAGATGCTATAAATAACTGGGCCAAGATCTGTAAAGACATTTCATGCTTATTCTGTAATCCTTCACACAAGTTCATATATAGGACCCCCATGAACTGTTGCCTAATTCTTTCAAGTTAGCACAATGGCAGGGGTGATGTCTGGGATGAAAGCTGTCCAATCATTCAACTGGATTCATATGTCCCCAAGTTTTTCCCACACTTAGAGACACAGGTATAGGAACCTTAAGTTTGACAGCAGAGCCACACAATTTCTCACTAGATTCCATCACCTCCTTGACCAAAGCTGTAAATATAAAGAAAAAGAGTCATTGGAGTTGAAACATGAATTAAGGTATGGTTTGGTTTACAGTTTAATGGCCCAATCAACAGTATTAAGCTCATGTTGACCAATCAGATAATCTAACTTCACCATTACCTGGACAGGCTAATCTATAAGCAGTAAACTTGAACTGTGTACACATTCTTTTTTCCAGACACTGATATGTGCCCTTCCTGAATCTGCGGAAGGGAATGAATATTGAATAATCTCTATGTAGCCCATGTCCATCGGGGCTTGGAAAAATGGACTCGGCTGTATGGTGCTTCCACGCAGAGCTGAAACTGACCACACATGAGAACTGGTAAATAGCTTAGATGGTGTAAGCCTGTCCAGGCAAAGCAGTGGGTGTGGGATTGTCCCTGCATATAAACCCTATTGGATTGTTTTGGGGGTAGGGATTGAGATGTCATTTCATCTCCATCTCAGGAAAAAGTCGCACAAAATTGGAAGCAATGTCTCAAAAATGACCTAAATAATGTTGATAAGGATGTAAACCTCAATACAAACAAAGAAAACAATCTCTATGAAAGCATGTTGGGGATCAAACAAACAACCTCAATCCTGAACATCAGTCACATGAGCATCCAACTGAGCCACCACCACCGCTGACACATGAAAAAGAAAATAATGTTCCTCATTGTACATTGTATGTGTTGTCTCTGTTAGACCTGGGGCCAGTTGTTCAAAGCACTGTTAGCTTAACGAACTCGTTAGCGGTTATATTGTTAACTGTTCTAGCAAGTACAATATCGAAAATTTTGGCATTTTTGCTGAAGAAATGTGAGCAGCTTTTGCGTCCGCAAAAGCTGCTCACATTTCTTCAGCAAAAAATTCAGCATATTTGCCATATTTAATGATCAAAGTTTTAACGATACGTTAACTAACGACGTCATTAGTTTTGAACAACTGGCCCCTGATCTCTGGCACTTTCTGTAGGAATCTATCCTATCTGTGATAAAGATAATTTTGAAAGAGTTGCCTCCTCTGAAGGTAAATCTACAGTGAAAGTACGCTGGCTTGAACCATGATGGCTCGCTACTATGGTTGTTTTGAACTCAGTTTTGAATCACTAGGCGCTAGGATCACATTTCCATGACTGCATTTATTACTATGTTTGGGATAACTTTCTATTAATGGTATGTTGTGTGTACTCATTACAATTGCCTCGAGTAATGAGAACACACAACATAAAGAAAACTGAAAAGCCATCCCTAATTACAGTAGAACTTTGATGGCTCGAACACCGATAGCTCGTTTACCATGGATGTGTCGAACCCATTCTTGAGCCCCTAGCGAAATCCTCTACATAAGAAATAGTGGGGGATAATTAAGGATATTTTAGTCTTTTATCTTGCAAATGTATGCTGTGTGTACTCATTAGAATCGCCTCGATGAGGCGATTCTAATGAGTACACACAGCATGCATTTTCATTATAGAACACCGAAAAGATGTCTAAAAGTATCTTGTTATGCTTCCTGACAGTAACCTCAGTGGCTCGAACTACTCCTGTCTCGAACAGATTGTCGAGGTCCCTAAGTATTCGAGCCATTGAAGTTCGACTGTATCTAAAAGAAAACTGAAAACAATCCCTAACTAGACAAAAGTGCCCAGTGGGGCACGTATACCCCCGGCCAGTGCCATCACCTCAGCTGAAACAAGAACTACAAAGGGAAATAACTCTAAAAGGCCTGGCCCCTTGGCCCTTATTTTCTTTCCCACAATACAACTAGTCATACTGATCATGTGTGCAAAATTTCAAGTTTCTATGTGAAGCAGTACCTGAGATATCTTTGACACAAAATAATTGTTTACGGACACAAAGACAGACAGACGGAAAAGACAAAAACTATATAACTCTAAAAGGCCTGACCCCTTGGCCCTTATTTTCTTTCCCACAATACAACTAGTCATACTGATCATGTGTGCAAAATTTCAAGTTTCTATGTGAAGCAGTACCTGAGATATCTTTGACACAAAATAACAAGAGGGCCATGATGGCCCTGGATCGCTCACCTGATCCATAGTGTAACAAGTGGGCCCCAGAGAGGGCCATTATTGGCCCCAGGGCTTTAATGTACATAATGTTGAGGGAGGTCTTAAAGGTGAAGCTTCATACCAAACATCAACAAAGGCTAAAATTTGAACAATCTTGTCAAAGGTCCACTAGATGAAGCTACACATCAAATATCAAAGACCTGGGCCTAGCGGTTTCAGAGAAGAAGATTTTTAAAGATTTTGCCTATATAAGCCTATGTAAAATCAAAGGGCCCCGGGACAGGGGCATTTTTTGCCCCAGCACTATAGTTTGAACAATCTTGGTAGGGGTCCACTAGATGAAGCTTCATACCAAATATCAAAGTTCTGGGCCTTGTGGTTTCAGAGAAGAAGATTTTTAAAGATTTTCCCTATATAAGCCTATGTAAAACCAAAGGGCCCCGTGGCAGGGGGGGATTTTTTGTCCCAGCACTATAATTTGAACAATCTTGGTAGGGGTCCACTAGACGAAGCTTCATACCAAATATCAAAGTCCTGGGCCTTGTGGTTTCAGAGAAGAAGATTTTTAAAGATTTTCCCTATATAAGCCTATGTAAAACCAAAGGGCCCCGGGGCAGGGGCATTTTTGGCCCCAGCACTAAAATTGGAACAATCTTGGTAGGGGTCCACTAGATGAAGCTTCATACCAAATATCAAAGTCCTGGGCCTTGTGGTTTTAGAGAAGAAAATTTTTAAAGATTTTCCCTATATAAGCCTATGTAAAACCAAAGGGCCCCGTGGCGGGGGCATTTTTGGCCCCAGCACTATAATTTGAACAATCTTGGTAGGGGTCCACTAGATGAAGCTTCATACCAAATATATAAGACCTGGGCCTTGTGGTTTCAGAGAAGAAGATTTTTAAAAATTTTCCCTATATAAGCCAATGTAAAAGCAAAGGGCCCCGTGGCGGGGGCATTTTTGTCCCAGCACTAAAATTTGAACAATCTTGGTAGGGGTCCACTAGATGAAGCTTCATACCAAATATCAAAGTCCTGGGCCTTGTGGTTTCAGAAAAGAAAATTTTTAAAGATTTTCCCTATATAAGCCCATGTAAAACCAAAGGGCCCCGTGGCGGGGGCATTTTTTGTCCCAGCACTAAAATTTGAACAATCTTGGTAGGGGTCCACTAGATGAAGCTTCATACCAAATATCAAAGACCTGGGCCTTGTGGTTTCAGAGAAGAAGATTTTTTAAGATTTTCCCTATATAAGCCTATGTAAAACCAAAGGGCCCCGGGGCGGGGGCATTTTTGGCCCCAGCACTGTAATTTGAACAATCTTGGTAGGGGTCAACTAGATGAAGCTTCATACCAAATATCAAAGACCTGGGCCTTGTGGTTTCAGAGAAGAAGATTTTTAAAGATTTTCCCTATATAAGCCAATGTAAAACCAAAGGGCCCCGTGGCGGGGGCATTTTTTGTCCCAGCACTATAATTTGAACAATCTTGGTAGGGGTCCACTAGATGAAGCTTCATACCAAATATCAAAGTCCTGGGCCTTGTGGTTTCAGAGTAGAAGATTTTTGAAGATTTTCCCTATATAAGCCTATGTAAAACCAAAGGGCCCTGGGGCGGGGGCATTTTTGGCCCCAGCACTATAATTTGAACAATCTTGGTAGGGGTCCACTAGATGAAGCTTCATACCAAATATCAAAGACCTGGGCCTTGTGGTTTCAGAGAAGAAGATTTTTAAAGATTTTCCCTATATAAGCCAATGTAAAACCAAAGGGCCCCGTGGCGGGGGCATTTTTCGTCCCAGCACTCAAATTTGAACAATCTTGGTAGGGGTCCACTAGATGAAGCTTCATACCAAATATCAAAGTCCTGGGCCTTGTGGTTTCAGAGAAGAAGATTTTTAAAGATTTTCCCTATATAAGCCTATGTAAAACCAAAGGGCCCCCGTGCGGGGGCATTTTTGGCCCCAGCACTATAATTTGAACAATCTTGGTAGGGGTCCACTAGATGAAGCTTCATACCAAATAACAAAGACCTGGGCCTTGTGGTTTCAGAGAAGAAGATTTTTTAAGTTTTTGGTGAAAAAAATCTGTTTTTGGCTCCTGTGACCTAGATGTGCAACGGACCGGAACCATTTGACCCATATTCAAACTTGACCGAGATATTGTCATGATGATCATTCTGAGCAAGTTTGATTAAGATTGGACCAAAATTGTGGCCCCTAGGGTGTTCACAAGGTTTTTATATGATTTGACCCGCTGACCTACTTTTTAACCCGATATGACCCATATTCGAACTGGACTGAAATATTGTCACAATGGTCATTCTGAGCAAGTTTCATGATAATTGGACCAAAACAGTGGCCTTCAGAGTGTTCACAAGGTTTTTCTATGATTTGACCTACTGACCTACTTTTTGACCGGACATGACCCATATTCGAACTTGACCAAGATATTGTCATGATGATCATTCTGAGCAAGTTTGATTATGATTGGACCAAAATTGTGGCCTCTAGGGTGTTCACAAGGTTTTTCTATGATTTGACCCGCTGACCTACTTTTTAAGCCGACATGATCCATATTCAAACTTCACTAAAATATTGTCACAATGATCATTCTGAGCAAGTTTGATGATGATTGGACCAAAACTGTGCCCTCTAGAGTGTTCACAAGGTTTTTCTATGATTTGACCTACTGACCTACTTTTTCACCCGACATGACCCATATTCGAACTTGACCGAGATATTGTCATGATGATCATTCTGAGCAAGTTTGATGATGATTGGACCAAAACTGTGGCCTCTAGTTTGTTCACAAGAAAAAGTTTACGCACGACGGACGACGGACGACGCACGACGACGCCGGACATCTTACGGTCACAAAAGCTCACCATGACCTTCGGTCAGGTGAGCTAAAAATATACACTATTAAACAGCAAGAACTACAAAGGGAAATAACTCTAAAAGGCCTGACCCCTTGGCCCTTATTTTCTTTCCCACAATACAAGTAGTCATACTGATCATGTGTGCAAAATTTCAAGTTTCTATGTGAAGCAGTTCCTGAGATATCTTTGACACAAAATAATTGTTTACAGACAGACAGACAGACGGAAAAGACAAAAACTATATACCCCCATTGCATACTTCGTATGCCGGGGGTATAATTATGCCTCCTGACCTGACACTATGATCAAACCTCAGTGGCTCAAACTGTTCCTGTTTCAAACAAATTTTCATGGTCCCAAGATGTTTGAGCCATTGAAGTTCCACTGTATTTCCATTATTTGCAGTATACCTCAGTAAACTCCACTTTTGACAATGAGGTATAGCGTATGTTTTGAAATAAACATAATACAAACAGTTCAGCCATTTTCCAAAAAAATTTTTGAAGAACAACACAACCTGACGTCCCCTAAATTTTGACATGGACTCCTGCCATATATAAGGTGGAAGATTCCATTTGGTAAAAAAAGGGTTAAGGCCAGCCCATTAATAAAACCACTTCTGGACAGTCCCCAAGGTGGTCTTGATATACAAAATTTTACTGTATATAATGAATCTATCCTTATGCTCCCTTGTTCTTCATCTGACATATACCTGTAACTTGGTCAAGATCTGTATCCTCCACCTCCAGTAACAGTTCATCATGTATCTGCATCAGGAGTCTGAAACATAGAAGACTGCGCTGCAACAAGTGGCACCCCCCCCCCCCCCCCCCCACACACACACACACAAAGACCCATCAGGGCTTTTGATTGGGCTGCATGGTTCTTTAGCTCAGAGCTGAAACTGACCAAACTTTTTGGCAGTAGGGCTTGAGATGTCATTTCACCTCAATGTTGGGTCAAAGTCCCACAAAAACAGAAGAGCATATCTGAAATTACCTAAAAAGTGTGGAAGGGGATGTAAACCCTCAACATAAACAAATAAAACTACAAAAAGTGAAAATGTGTTGTGAGATGTGTGCTCAGCAACAGATGGGCAGTTTGTCTCTGAGTGTAAGCTGTGAAAGTGCACCTGAATGGTGACAAAGGCTATTTTGTTTAACCCTTAAACTCCTGTACTTTCAGCAAACAGTGCAGACCCTGATCAGATACCGCTCTGCCAAACCTAACACAAGTCCAGTCTAGATTTTACAGATCACGCTGACCTAACAACAAAATTCACTAAGAATAGCAGCTATAAATAATGGTTACCTGCATTTCATATATAGAAATATACAAACTTAGAACAAAAGAACCTAAATAAATAAACCAAAACAAGAGGCCCATGGGCCACTATGCTCACCAGAGCTCAGGTGGGCACTGCCAAATTGCAGCCATGTATTTTAACATGATATCATTTTAATCTGCCAAATGAACCCCCATATCCAAATGAGCATCAATGTGGACTCAGTATATGAAACATTAGGCCTTTTATGAAGTAGAGGGGGTGGGGCATGGACCCAATGGAGCCCTGGTTGGTATCACTAAATGTGTCTTATCACAAAGAACAAGAATATATATGGTTTAGCAGTGGGGATCTGCATGGCTGGAGATATAAGTGGAGGGGTTGGAGCATGCCCTGTCGTTCCCAGGAAAGCGCAAGATTGTTGTCCCTAAATGTGTCTCATCATAAGGACCAAGTATATATATGGTTTAGGGGTGGGAATCTGGAACGGTTTCCAAGATATCCTTTCATGAAGTGGAAAGGAGAGGACTGGCCCCTGCGGACACCCCTACAGTAGGTGTGCTAATAATAAGGAACAAGAACATATATGAATATGGGGTGGGGGTTTGAATGGTTTCTGAAATATATGGCCTTTTATGAAGTGGAAGGGCGGGGCACATTGCCTCAGCACAAAGAGACCCCCAAGTTGGTGTGACTGAATGAGTCTTATCATAAGGAACAAGAATATATATGGTTTAGGGGTGGGGATCTGAACTATTTCTGAGATATGTGGCTTTTAATGAAGTCAAGCGGTGGAGCAAGGCCCGGGGACTCACAAGCTGGTGTCAATGAATGTGCCTTATCATAAGGAAGATGAATATATATGGTTTAGGGGTGGGGCTCTGAACAGTTTCTGAGATATAAGGCCTTTTGTGAAGTGCAGGGGTGGGGCAAGGCCCAGGGAGGCCCCCAGGTTGGTGTCAATGAAAGTGTCTTATTATAAGGTACAAGAATATATATGGTTTAGGGGTGGGGATCTGTAAGGTTTCCGAGATATTGTGATATTATGAAATGGAGGGGGTGGGGCATGGCCCCAGCACATCCCTGGGGACCCCCAGGTTGGTGTCACTGAATGTGTCTCATCATAATGAACAAGAACATATATGGTTTAGGGGTGGGGATCTGAACAGTTTGTGAGATATATGCCCTTTTGTGAAGTGAAGGGGTGGGGCATGGCTCCGGCGCACCCCGGAAGACCCCCAATTTGGGGTAAATGAATGCGTTTTATCATAAGGAGCAAGAATATATATGGTTTAGGGGTGGGGATCTGTAAGGTTTCCGAGATATTGGGCCTTTTATGAAATGGAGGGGCGGGACATGGCCCCGGCGCATCCCGGGGGACCCCCAGTTTGATGTCACTGAATGCGTCTTATCATAAGGAACAAGAGTATATAGGGTTCAGGGTCGGGGATCTGAATGGTTTCCGAGATATTGGGCCTTTTATGAAGTGGAGGGGGTGGGGCATGGCCTCGGCACATCCCGGAGGACCTCCAGGTTGGTGTCACTGAATGCGTCTTATCAATAGGAACAAGAATATATATGGTTTAGGGGTGGGGATCTGTAAGGTTTCTGAGATATAAGTCATTTTATGAAGTACTGGGGGCGGGGCATGGCCCCGGCACAACCTACTGGACCCCCAGGTTGACATAAAAGCATATGGCTGAAAGAAGTTTACTAAAGGAACATTTCTATGAAAGTTTTGTCAAAATATCTGCAAAGGCTTTGTAGTTAATGCCATTTTTCAATTTTCCCCATTATAAGTCTATGGAAAATCTAAGTTGCCATAGCAACCAAACTAAAGAGCCGAATTTCATAAAAAACACAAAACCTGTAAAGGCAAATATGGTGAATATTTCCAAAAACTTTCAGCCTCATAGAGCATACGGTTTCTGAGGAAATGATTTTTTAAGTATTTTTTTTTCTATTTTTTCATTTTGGTTTCCATGGCAACCAATACAAATGAGCAGTAGGCCTAAAATCATATGGCAGATAGTAGATTGCCTAAGGAATATTTCTATGAAAGTTTTGTCAAAATATCTGCAGTGGCTTGGCAGTAAATGCCATTTTTCAATTTTCCTCATTATAAGTCTATGGGAGCTCTAAGTTGCTATAGGAACCAAACTAATGGGCCAATTTTCATAAAAAACACAAACTTTCAATCCCCCAGCCCAAGGATGCTACAGATAAAATTTGGGCTGAATCCGTCCAGTGGCTTCAGAGAAGAAGATGTTTGAAAGTGTTGACGTCAGACGACGACGACGACGACGACAACGACGCCGGACAACTGCCTATCCTATAAGCTCCCCTGGAGCCTTCGGCTCTGGTGAGCTAAAAAAAGCAAAATCTGAATTCTTTTTTTTTTCCAAAATTATGACAAAAATTTCTAAGATCCACTAAAATAATACAGATAGATATGGTCATCGAAACTCTAAACAGACGTTTTTTTTATTACTTGGCCTGATGTATGTTTTTGAGAAAGTCTGTGTAATGAATGGCCCAGTAAACCTCACATTTGTTTGTTTGTTTCAATTGAGGTTTAAAGTCCCCATGAACACTAATTAGGTTAGAGACGCTGCTTCCAATTTTGTTGGACTTTTACCCGACACTGAGATGAAATGACACCTCAAGCCCTGCCGCCCAAAGAAACCAAAAGGCTTTAATGCATTGGATGGTCTGACTCACACCACTTCGCCTGGGCAGGCTTAGTCCTTCCAAGCGGTTTAACAGTACTCATGTGTGGTCAGTTTGAACTCAGCGCGGAAGCACCATGCAGCCAAATCTATTTCTCCAAGCCCCGATGGGCAGGGGCGATAGTAAACCTCACATCTTTGAGGATTTGCTGGGTCTGCTGTTTGTTTGGTTTGAAGTTTTAACGGCCCAGTATGGCCATGTTGCGCCTGTCAGTTTACCTAACCATACTTTTCTTGTGTGGGCTGATAGACTGGAGGTTCACATTTAGAAACACGCCTATCAAAATACAGTTGTATACTGAAATTCTACCCACTAAAACATGAAAATTTTCAGGTAAAAAATTCTGATACATGTATTTTTATATTTCTGCACAAAACATAGATGTGTGCACTCCTTAGAACCAACAAAACAGAGATTGTATGCACTTGTTAGAACCGCCTTGCCGAGGCTGTTCTAATGATTATCCACAATCTTTGTTTTTGACCAGAAATAAGAAAAATACTATATACTCCTGTTAACCCATTTTATGATATAAAAGTGGGATTAAAAAGGGTAACAATTATATAGGAGTGTTTTTGTAAGGATCAGTACAGTGAACATTCTTTTGCCAAAACCTGACAACTGTCTTTCTTGGAATCAGTGGCAACGAAAAAATGATCATAGAAAATATTTCATAATAATTTGATCATAGGAACTCGAGAAAACTGTCTAAATGAGGCAGTTCTAGGAGCATCCACTACCTTTTGGGAACAAAAGTAAGAAAAATAGCTCAAATTTTCATCTGAAAAACTTAGTTCTATGATCATAAATACAGCATGCTTTCACATGAGTGTGCTAGCATAATCTATAGCCCAGCAAATCAAAATTTTTCCTGCATATAATAATTAAATTTATCTGATCATCATTAAAGGTTACCTCCTGTTTATGTTGTGGTGTCAAGTCATGCATAACAGAGATTCATTAGGTAACTCGAATGAGTGGGCCCCCACCCATTGGGGCTTGAAGCAATAGATTGGGCTTCATGGTGCTTCCATGTAGAGCTGAAACCTACCACACATTAGCACTTTTTAAACCACTTAGAAGGTCTAAGTGGTGTGATTCAGACCATCCATGCATATAAACCCTATTGGTTTTGTTGGGTGTCAGGGCTTGAGATGTCATTTCATCTCAATGTTGGTTAAAAATCCAACAAAATTGGAAGCATCAAATCTAACAAACCAACAAAAAACACCAAAAGTAATATTGAAACATACATTGAATCTATTAGTTCAATGTTTTAACACTCTGCATGCTGGGTATTTTTTCAGCAGATGAAAGTATGAAATTGTTTCCTTATTTTCTCAGAAATCAGGATTTGACATCTCAGCAAATTGTCTCTGCGAAGACAATATGCATGAGATGTCAAATGCTGTTCTCTGGAAAAACAATGGAAAGTAAACGACTTGCTTAAGTTGTCAAATCTTGTTTTCTGGGAAAATTAGGGAAAATATCAACAATCTGTAGTCTGCTGAATTAGCCTAGAAAGTGGTATTGGTTAAGTTTGCTCTTGTCCTTTTCCTAATGGCTGCAGCCTTCACTGTTCTGGTGATGTGGTTTATTTCCTACCTGGCTTTCAATTCTGGTCTCACGGACAGGGCATGGACCACCTGTATCATAGCAACTTTACATATGTCTGCTGCTGAACCTGTAAGAAGAACGTATATCTTGCTCATCACGAAAATAGGCCTATATAATTTTGACCCCCTCGAACCCCACTTTTATATAGTAAAACTTGGGTTTCCGGGGGTATACCTTATTTTTCTTATTTCTGCTCTAAGATATAGATTGTGGGTACTCGTTAGAACCGCCTCAATGAGGCGGTTCTAACGAGTGCCCACAATCTATATTTGGAGCAGAAATAAGAAAAATATCGCAATTTTTAATCATAACATTTTCATTTTTTCGGCGATAAAGGTGGCAATGTATTTGTATAGGCGTGTTTGCCTAATGTAAATAAATTACATGCATTTAGCTACACCCATTTCTGACTATCTACCACTCAAACTACTTGATATAATGTATTTGTTCAATTCACAAACTGTATAACAAACAGTGTTGAACCTGATCAGATGGCTTCTTCTAAGAAGTATATATCTGTAAGAAGAAACATATGCATTTACCCTTATCTAACCAATCAAGTTTATTTAGCCACACCCATTTCTGACTATCCACCAAACAAATAACTTGATATATTGCACTGATTCAATTCATTCTGACAATCCACCAATCAAATTACTTGATATAATGTATTGGTTCAATTCATGAACTGGATGACAAAGAGTGTAAAACCTGATCAGATGGCTTCAAAAGAAGCCATCTGATCAGGTTCTACACTGTTTGCAAAGGTTGAGGGTTGTCGTGTTCAGCAGGACAAGGGTTAAGGAGGGTGGATACACCCCAAAGGGAGACTACTCATGCAATGCGGTTGGCCTTATATTAACTGGAGGGGTAACAAGGATAATTCAGGGATAATTTTTCCTACAACTTGATTGAAACATTTTTATCACATGACGTCGCGTCTGAGAGTGTAATTACGCAGGGCGTCAAGTGATATTAGGAGTCAAAAATATAGGTTAGGTCCAGAAATATAGGTATCTAGCGGCCAGAAATATAGGATATCATAGGTTGCCTACACCGAAGAAAACGAGCCAGATTTGTATTTTTCCACCACCACCACCTTCCAGCTCTCTCTTTTATTAATAATACAACATATAGAAATAGATAAGGTGGTCAGCTGGTTATAATTAAGGAAAAATCTTTAATAAATATCCATAAAAATCAGTCCTTAGTAGATCATATGGTTCTAATGCCCTCAATGTATGTTTTATACAGAACTGAGTGATCTCCTTTTCAGATAACCACCTTATCTATTTCTTGGATCAAGAGATAACAAAACCAAACTGTGTCTACCGGTGTTTGACAATTTAGGCAGAGTAAAAACATGGGACATTCTCCCCTTTAAACAAGAGGGTCTTGAAGGCCCTGGATTGCTCACGTGATCCATAGTGTAACAAGTAGGCCCCGTGGAGGGTCCATTTTTGGTCCTAGGGCTATAATTTGCACAATTTTGGTCAAGATCCACTATACAAAGGCTCATACCAAATATCAAAGCCTGAGCCTTCTGTTTTCAGACAAGAATATTTTTTAGGGTTTTCCCTATATAAGTCTATGTAAAACCAGTTGGCCCTGGGGAAGAGCCAGTTTTGGCCCTAGGGCTATAATTTGAACAATCTTGGTAGAGACCCACCAGATGAAGCCTCATATCAAATATCAAAGACCTGGGCCTTCTGGTTTCAGACAAGAAGATCTTTAAAGGTTTTTTTCTTATTTTCCCCTATTTTTGTTTGCCGTGGCAACCACCCGAAAAAATTCAGACATGATTCCACATGGAGTCTTTGTGGACAGTAACAGAAATCATGGTGGAACTCTTTTTTCCTGTCTGACTCTAGCAGTACACTAAATTGGGATACAGATTCCACAAGGAAAATGGCAGATCGTAACAGAAATTCTGCATGAAAATGTTAACCAAATTTCTGTTTAGAAGTCTGACATGAAAACAGAGCATAATCCCTTTCTGAAACATAATATTTTGGCGGGAGCACTCCCATAACACATTCAAAGGCATCATGAATGATAACTAGCTTTGTGTGCTGCTTTACAACTTTACAAGTATAAAGCTGTTCCAAGGATTTCCAACTATATTTTGGAAGACACTGTGAATTACTTTTAGTATTTTAGATTAACAGTGTTTTAAATTGATTAAATGCTAAACTAGTGGGGTGTCAAAAGTTTTATGTTTGCAAACTGCAAAGATTGCACCCCACCCACATATTTATGTATGTGTTGGCAGACTGAAGTTATTAGATCACAATGAATCTTTGGAAAGCCAAGGATTCAAATTCAATAGTTACATGAAAGTTTATATGTAAGTAGAATGCAAGGTGCAAGGTTTTTGTATGTTCTTCTCCAGCACAAGTATATTCCTTCCTTATTGTGTATAGATAAAAACTCAAAATTTTTACAGTGTATGTTAAGTTGATTGTGTTATGTTAATGAAACTGGACCAAATATTTAAATTAGCAGGAATCCTGCAGGAATATATAGACAGTAATACTGTCACGAGCTCAGGCAGAAATCCTGTCAACAATTCATTCAGGAATCCTGCCAATAATTCATGCAGGAACCATGAAGGAATACTGTCAGTAATTTATACAGGAATCCTGTCATTTTTTTCTACAGGATTCCTGCATCAATTTCCCTGCTAATTTAAATTTTTCACAAGCTTTTCCACACTGATTCCCACCTAAACCCATCTCGAAGACAAAATTTAATTGAAAATTCTTTGTGGAAATTCTATTTGAAAAATTTCCATACAGGTTTCATGTCAGATTTCTGCAGAAATACTGTAACTTAATTTCATACAGGCCTGTGAGAATTCAGCATGGACTGAAATTCCTTGAACAACTTTGAGAGAGGACCACCCAAAGATGATTTCTGTCAAGTTTGGTCAAAATCTATTCAGGGGTTTAGGAGATGCCATTAAAGGAATTGTGGAGGGACAGACGGATGCAGATGGGGGACAACCGCGGATGGTGACTGATCACAGTAGCTCGCCTGCTAAAAAAAACGCCAAAACTTGTTTAATATTCATAAAGAAACAATAGTAAAAACAAAATCAAAATGGAACATTTCAAATTTAAAAAATAGCAGAACTTCCACTAGCTAAAGCTTTCCAAAAGCTGGGCTGGACTGGGTTGCTACACCAAAAAGGACTACAAATTCCTTAAAGGAAACAGCTTATTAAGCCCAAATATTAAAGAAAACATCTACTGTCAAAGATTTTTTTAGAAATTTTGTATTCCTTTCTTACACAAAATTCCAAATTATAGGTATTTATAGGTATTTTGCTAAAATATAGGATTTTATAGGTTATTATAGGTAATGGCCTGAAATATAGGAAAATATAGGTAAATATAGGTAACTTGACACCCTGAATTACGCCATGTATTATTTTTCATAATCCACTAGTGGATTAAATATGCAAATTAGCTAGATACATCCCGTAACGTTACATGTACGACGTCCTTAATGACGTCCCGTTTACTAATGGCAAAATATTGACATTTTTTTGGAAACAATCGTGAATATATTGCGTTTTAAATGTCATATGATAAATAGAATCTTGCATTCGTGCTCGTGTATTATTGAATTTATTAAACTCGTTGAGGAAAAGGGATAAAATGCTCGGCGAAGCCTCGCATTTTATCCCTTTTCCTCAACTCGTTTAATAAATTCAATAATACATGAGCACTCATGTAAGATTCTCTATGTTCTGGGCACTAGTTAGAATGGCCTCCTCGACTGGATAGCCAAGACAAAAATCAATTTGCAGAACTTGTCCTCTTGCGTGCAACCTGCATGAGGCTTGAACCCGTGGCAGTAAGGGGCTCTTATCTATTTCGCCACGGAAGATAGTTTATGCATTAACAGGGCATGATATTACATATCTTATTATACAAATGATAAGGATTTAGGATTTGTAAAGCCCCAGTCACACCAAGCTAGTTATCAGACCGTCCGGTCACGTACTAACAAAATCGTTAAATCGACTGTGGTCGGGGTAGAATGTGTAACTTTTGCCCAATTATGCCTGAAATACGATTCTATATCGATCATACGTAGTCCTCAATACCTCCAGCCAGTCTGTATCTCGTTCACATTCCATTAGTATCAAGTTCAGATCGGACAGAAGTGCCCATTCATACTGTGCGAACACCGTTTCCAAGCCCCTTCATGGTCATTTTAGATCCCTTTGCAACTACATGTACTTCTGCCCCGTCTCCAGTATGGACAAGCCTATTCTAGCTAGTTTGTAACTCGACCACATAGTTCATAGAAAGTTCATTATGTTCTGACCACGTTCTCATCTCCTCCCATGTGCGCGTGGAACATAATGGCAATCGCGTCCTAGCCCGACGGCTATAAAAATCCAGCGCGTTATTGTCAGTCCTCATTCCCGATCCCCACATTAAGCTGTTCAGATCAAGTCCATGACAGTTTTAATTACTGTCTATTACCATTGGTATAGTCATCACCTTCGGCTGATGAAAGCCAATTGTATCCTTGTTATAACCTTGTTTCAATTACGAAGCGGGACCAGAAAGACGGAACCTTTTACACGAAAGCAATCACTACCCCTAGAGCCCCATCCTACATCTCATTTGAAGTCCAAACGCATCTATCGCTTTCAACACATACTGCTAGTTGATACCCGACTGCAGCACGTTGTAACACGATCCTTATAAGACTGAAGTACGGCAGTTCCATTCAAAGTACGTCCATTTCGTCTTAAGTACGGTCACCTCGTTTTTAGTATGTTGTCACTCTGTCTAATTGCAGAACGGAATGGGCGGCAAAAAATTTTGAGCAGGCTCAAAGTTCTGAAGCACCATTCCCATCCAAGACCGTCCATGATGTTCATAAACAGATCATAAAAGGTTGCTGCTATGTCAGCACCGTTTGGAGACAGTTTGAGTCCGTTTAGCGTTTTCAGAACGTAGTGAAAAAGAGTTTGGTGTGACGGCGGTATAAGTGACCTAATCAGTGAATACATCCACAAGGGAAAGACACTGCTTGCAAATAAACATGAATTTATTAATACATTTTGTACCGTAAATCCAAAAAGGGGTTAGTTAGCGAACACTACAGGCCCAGATCAGACGCCACAGATCAGGGCCTAGACTGTTTGCAAACTTTTCAGCCAATTTCCAAATAGTTTTTGAAAAAAACAACCTGACAACCTTAAATTTTGAAATGGACTCCTGCTATATATAAGGTGGAAGATTCCATTTGGTACAAAAAGGGTTAAGATCTAGCCTAATTTTCTATAAAATAATATTCAAACTATATCAGACAATTGGCTAGATAAGTTTCTTAACTCTAGGATCTATAGCTTTTAATACACCCAATAGACTTGTATGTTAAGGGTATTAAATACAGTTTAGGTCTTTCCATCCTGTTATCTGTATGTATGTATTGTTAATTAACATGTAATGTATTTTGTTTGATTTGTGGTTTAAAGTCCCTGTCAACATTGTATAGGTCATTTTGGAGACGTTGCTTCCTTTTTTGTGGGACTTTTACCTGATACTGATATGAAATGACATCTCAAGCCCTGTCACCCAATGAAACCAATAGGGTTTATAAGCATGGACGGTCTGACTCGCACCGCTTTGCCTGGCAGGCTTAGATCCTCTAAGCGGGTTACCAGTACTCGTATGCGGTTGGTTTCAGCTCTTCTTCAAGCCCCGATAGGTGGGGTCCGAACATGTAAGGTAATGATCCTAAGTATTGGAACAGAAAGGCCTAAGCAAACAAAGAAGACCTAGATCAGAAAGCTCCTGAAGGAGCAGTCTACTCTTGAAGGAGCAGTCTGATCAGGGTCTACACTGTTTGCCATTCCGTCTGCACCTATTGGACTCCTTGCAGGATCATGAAACAAATTTATCGCAATTTTAGGAGAATTACAGCTCAGAGAATTACAGCAAGTCCTCAAAAAAAAAGATCCGGAATTTTAGGATTTTTGACCTCAAAAAAAAAAAATCCAAACTTTTAGGATTTTTATGATAACATCAAAGTTTCATGTTTTCATTGTCTCATATCACAAATTAATCAATCATATCTAGTAAAATACCACAAGCACTGACCTTGCACACGGAAGTTAACAGCTTGTCTTTCAGCCTGGGCTCTCAAAACGGGTGATGAGTTCCTGATGTTGGGGATCAAGCGACGTCTTTTGAAGATGCTGCAACAATAGCCTAGAAACAGAAATAAGCTGTGCAATAAAAAAGCATCACACCTTTTACCCCATTTCACTTAGGAAACCCCAGCAAACAGTGTAGGCCCAGAACGGATGCTGCAGAATGTGATTTGATCAGAACCTTGACTGTTTCCAAAACACTCAACCATTTAACTGAATTTCTGGAACTAATTCAACCTAATACCCCTTCAATTTTGAAGTGTCCCCTGACATTAGAAATGTCAGTATGTGGTGAGTATGTCTGTCACATATGTCGTAAACCATGTTTTTGGTGTTGTGGAAACAAGAATGTTGATAATGGCTAAAACTGACAAAGGGCCATATAACTCAAGTAACAAGAGGGCCCAATGGCCCTATATCGCTCACCTGTGTACCAGAAAATCATTAGTGTAGGAGACCACTTGACATTGCTACATACTAAATATCTAAGCTCAGGCAAAGCGGTGTCCATGCTTATAAACCCTATTGGTTTCATTGGGCGACAGGGCTTGAGATGTAATTTCATCTCAATGTCAGGTAGAAGTCCCACAAAATTGGAAGAGACATCTCCAAAATGACCTTTATAGTTAACAGGGATGTAAAACCTCAAATCAAACAAAATCTGTGCCTTATGGTTTTGGAAAAAAAGATTTTTTTAAGTTTTTTTTTTTCAGTATAAGTCTATAGAAGCTAATGAGCCCTGGGGCTTGGCCAATTTTGACCCAAAGGGCATGGTTGGCAGGATTTATGTAGGCAAACATTTTGTGTTGCTATATACTAAATATCTAAGGTCTGTATTTCATGGTTTCAAAGAAGATGTTTGAAGCTTTTTTCAATTATAAGTTTGTTGGAGTTAAGGGGCCACAGGATTTGGCCAATTTCGACTAAATATATAAGTTCTGTGCTTCACAGTTTCTGAGAAGAAGATTTTTTTTAAGCTTTCTTCCATTATGAGTCTATGGGAGCTAAGGGCCACCGGTGCGTGGCCCATTTGGACCCCAGGGGCATGATAAGCAGGAAATATGTAGGTGATCACTTGCTGTTGCTAAATGCTAAATATCTAAGCTCTGGGCCCTATGGTTTCAGAGAAGAAGATTTTTGAGGCTTATCTCCATTATGAGTCTATGGGAGCTAAGGGGGTCCCAGGGTGTGGCCCATTTGGACCCCAGGGGCATGATTGGCAGGATTTATGCAGGTGACCACTTGTCATTGCCACATGCTAAATATCTAAGCTCTGGGCCCTGTGGTTTCAGAGTAGAAGATTTTTGAAGCTTTTTTCCATTATGAGTCTAGGGGACCTTAGGGCCCCGGGGTGTGGCCCATTTGGTTCCCAGGGGCATGATTGGCAGAATTTATGTAGGTGACCACTTGCCATTGCTACATGCTAATTATCTAAGCTCTGGACCCTGTGGTTTCAGAGAAAAAGATTTTTGAAGCTTTTTTTCCATTAAGAGTCTATAGGAGCTAAGGGGCCCCAGGGCGTGGCTCGTTTGGACCACAGGGGCATGATTGGCAGGAATTCTGTAGGTGAGCACTTGCTGTTGCTACATGCTAAATATCTAAGCTCTGGGCCCTGTGGTTTCAGAGAAGAAGATTTTTGAAGCTTTTTTCCATTATGAGTCTATGGGAGCTCAGGGCCCCGGGGCTTGGCCCATTTGGAACCCAGGGGCATGATTGGCGGGAATTATGTAGTTGACCACTTGCCCTTCCTACACGCTAAATATCTAAGCTCTGGGCCCTGTGGTTTCAGAAAAGAAGATTTTTGAAGCTTTTTCCATTAAGAGTCTATAGGAGAAAATGGGCCCCTGGGCGTGGTCCGTTTGGACCCCAGGGGCATGATTGGCAGGAATTATGTAGGTGACAACTTGCCGTTACTACATGCTAAATATATAAGCTCTGGGCCCTGTGGTTTCAGAGAAGAAGATTTTTGAAGCTTTTTTTCCATTATGAGTCTATAGGAGCTAAGGGGCCCCGGGGCGTGGCCCATTGGGAACTCAGGGGCATGATTGGCAGGAATTATGTAGGGGACCACCTGCCATTGCTACATGCTAAATATATAAGCTCTGGGCCCTGTGGTTTCAGAGAAGAAGATTTTTGAAGCTTTTTTTTCCATTATGAGTCTATGGGAGCTAAGGGGCCCCGGGCGTGGCCCATTTGGAACCCAGGGGAATGATTGGCAGGAATTATGTAGGTGACCACTTGCCATTGCTACATGCTAAATATCTAAGCTTTGGGCCCTGTGGTTTCAGAGAAGAAGATTTTTTAACCTTTTTTTCCATTATGAGTATATAGGAGCTAAGGGGCCCCGGGGTGTGGCCAATTTGGACACCAGGGGCATGATTGGCAGGAATTAAATAGGTTACCACTTGCCATTGCTACATGCTAAATATCTAAGCTCTGGGCCCTGTGGTTTCAGAGAAGAAGATTTTTGAAGCTTTTTTCCATTATGAGTCTATGGAAGCGAAGGGGACCCAGGGTGTGGCCCATTTGGAACCCTGGGGCATGATTGGCGGGAATTATGTAGTTGACCACTTGCCCTTCCTACATACTAAATATCTAAGCTCTGGGCCCTGTGGTTTCAGAGAAGAAGATTTTTTAAGCTTTTTTCCATATTGAGTCTATAGGAACTAAGGGGCCCCGGGGTGTAGTCAATTTGGACCCCAGGAGCATGATTGGCAGGAATTATGCAGGTGACAACTTGCGGTTACTACATGCTAAATATTTAAGCTCTGGGCCCTGTGGTTTCAGAGAAGAAGATTTTTGAAGCTTTTTTTTCCATTATGAGTCTAAAGGAGATAATGAGCCCCGGGGCGTGGTCGGTTTGGACCCCAGGGGCATGATAGGCAGGAATTATGTAGGTGACAACTTGCGGTTATTACATGCTAAATATATAAGCTCTGGGCCCTGTGAGTTCAGAGAAGAAGATTTTTGAAGCTTTTTTTCCATTATGAGTCTATGGGAGCGAAGGGGCCCCGGGGCGTGGCCCATTTGGAACCCAGGGGCATGATTGGCAGGAATTATGTAGGTGACCACCTGCCATTGCAACATGCTAAATATATAAGCTCTGGGCCCTGTGGTTTCAGAGAAGAAGATTTTTGAAGCTTTTTTTTCCATTATGAGTCTATGGGAGCGAAGGGGCCCCGGGGCGTGGCCCTTTTTGAACCCAGGGGCATGATTGGCAAGAATTATGTAGGTGACCACTTGCAATTGCTACATGCTAAATATCTAAGCTCTGGGCCCTGTGGTTTCAGAGAGGAGATTTTTGAAGCTTTTTTTCCATTATGAGTCTATGGGAGAGAAGGGGCCCCAGGGTGTGGCCCATTTGGCACCCAGGGGCATGATTGGCAGGAATTATGTAGTTGACCACTTGCCCTTGCTACATGCTAAATATCTAAGCTCTGGGCCCTGTGGTTTCAGAGAAGAAGATTTTTAAAAATTTTCCCTTTTATAAGTCTATGGGAGCTATATGTTGCCATGGCAACCAGAATTCCAATCTGATCAGCCCAAAAACCTTATGCAGCCTTTCCCCCTACCTGATGATGCTTCACATGAAATTTGATCAAGATTGGCCGTGGGGTATTGGAGATATACTTATTTGAAATTGTTTACGGACGGACGGACGCACGCACGATTGACAAAAAGTGATCCCAAAAGCTCACCTCGTCACTACGTGACAGGTGAGCTAAAAATCAGTCAATCAAGACCTCAACAAAATAGGATCAATTAAGGGTCATGGGAACAATAACTGGAAAGTTTCATCAAAATCCCTTGAAAACTGTAGAAGCTGCAGAGACAAGATTATGTCTACAGAGGAACAGACTGACGATGGACGGAAGGACAGATGAACCCGTTACTATTGTCCCCTTCGACAAATGTTGGGGGGACAAATAGACTCCGGCTAAACAGTGTGAGGAAGATTCCATTCAGTTGAAAATCACATGGCTCTTGGAAGCTCGAAAAGCCCATTTGTGGTCGAATTGTTACCTGTTCTAGTAAGTACAATATCTAATACTCTATTTTTACATTACGAAAACACGCCTATACAAATACATTGCCAATTTTTTTTTTTTGGCCAAAAAATTGAAATTTTAAGATGACTAGAAAAAGTGTCCATAGGACACGGATGCCCCCGCCAAATGCCATTCATGAAACGGTTTACTATATGGAACTAAATCAAGGGCAGATAATTCAAAAACCAAAAATGCAAGAGTTGTCTTCCTTGTTCATGACATATCGCCTCAGTGTGATGAATGCACCTGTGAAGTTTCATGAATATATTCCATACCGTTTAGGAGTTATGGCCCGGACACGGTTTATTATATGGAACTAAGTCCAGGGCAGATAATTCAAAAACCAAAAATGCAAGAGTTGTCTTCCTTGTTCATGACACATCGTCTCAGTATGATGAATGCACCTGTGAAGTTTCATGAATATATTCCATACGGTTTAGGAGTTATGACCCGGACACGGTTTACTATATGGAACTAAGTCAAGGGTTGATAATTCAAAACCAAAAATGCAAGAGTTGTCTTCCTTGTTTATGACACATCATCTCAGTGTGATGAATGCACCTGTGAAGTTTCGTGAATATATTCCATACGGTTTAGGAGTTATGGTACTGACAGTGTTTACTATATGGAACTAAGTCAAGGGCAGATAATTCAAAAACCAAAATGCAAGAGTTGTCTTCCTTGTTCATGACACATCTTCTCAGTGTGATTAATGCACCTGTGAAGTTTTATGAATATATTCCATACGGTTTAGGAGTTATGGCCCGCACACGGTTTACTATATGGAACTAAGTCAAGGGCAGCTAATTCAAAAACCAAAAACGCAAGAGTTGTCTTCCTTGTTCATGACACATCGTCTCAGTGTGATGAAGGCACCTGTGAAGTTTCATGAATATATTCCATACGGTTTAGGAGTTATGGCCTGGACACCATGTCGGGACGGACGAACAAACGAACGGACGAGCGAATGGCAGAACGAACGAACGGACAAAGGAACGAACGGAGGGACATGGGTAACACTTAATGCCCTTTCCACCATTCTTCGAATGGCGGGGGCTTAAAAAATTGTGATATTTTTGTTATTTCTGCTCAAAAAATTGACTGCGGGGACTCGGTAGACGCCGAGGGGGTTCTATCGAGTTCCCACAATCTATGTTTTTGAGCAGAAATTAGAAATATAATGTATACCCCCTTAAACCCCAGTTTTACTATATAAAAGTGGGGTATGAGGGGGGCAAAATTGTATGGGCGTGCTGTCGTAATGAAAAAACAAAGTACTTTTGCAAATGAAAAAGCTACTCACCTTGTTTTCTACAAAAATATTAAAACTGTATTTACCATATTTAACATGACATTGTTAGTTTTGAACAACTTTCAACTGTTGCAAATTAAATGCACATGATTAAAAGATGAAAATTTTATACTGGGTGGTCAAAGCATTAAGGGTCTTAATGTAACCAAAATAGTAAAACTTCAGTCTAGTATATACCTGTGTAGCATGAACCACATTCAATACTACGATGTAAATCAAAAGACTGTTCTTTTGTAAAAATATTTCTTATTTTGAATTTAGGTTTTATGTCCCCATCAACACTATTTAGGTCATTGTGGAGATGTTGCTTCCAATTTTTTGGGGACTTTTACCCAACACTGAGATGAAATGACTTCCAAGCCATACCATCAAAACAAATTGGATACGGTTTACAACTGTCTTTGCTTGGACAGGTTTAGACCTTCTAATCTGTTTACCACTAATCGTGTGCAGTTGGTTTCAGCTCTGCGTGGAAGCATCCTGTAGCCCAATCTATTTCACTAAGCGCCAATGGGAAGGGGCAGCTGTGATAGGCAAACAAATGTTAAAAATAAATCTTACCATTTTTCTGACAGAAATCAACACAGGTCTGTGTGAACTGTCTGACTGCAGGAAATTTAGCTGTAAACAGAACCAAGCATAAAAATCAAGTGAAGAAGCCAATTAAATACTTGCATTCAAAGTCTTTTTAATTAAGATTGTGGTATTTTATGTGATAAAAGCATCCAAGAATTCCTGGCATAGGTGAGTTGCGACGAGAAATGTAACTGAAGTTACTATTAACTTGCCATGAAATAGTGTATTGTTGTTCTGACCTTGTGCTTAAATTTTGAAGTTGATGCATTTGATGCTTTGTAAGTTTTTGAGAAAAAAAAAACATGAAAAATGTTGATGGACAGACAGACAGACAGATAGACATATGAACAGGTGATTTCTATAGGGCAACCACAAAAATTTCGTGGGGCCCTAATAAAAGTGAGCGATGATATAAAATATGTCTTTCCCGATAACAAAAAGATATAAACATGCATGGCCACTATTAAATCTAAAAGTTCAAAATCATGGGGACTGCTCATACAAGATATATTTTTCTCTAAGAATACCCTTCTTTTTTGACGAATGAATACCTAAATATTTTTACATTTTCCTTGCATTTTTTGTCCTTTAAGATCCAGAGTAGCCCCATTTTTGCGAGAAAGATTTTTAGATTTTCCTTGTTGCACATGACAATAGTTTGCTTCTGGTCATGCCAATGATTTCTATGTTGATGTTCCTCAGAATTAAGATGCAAGGCTTGAGAATCTACAACCACAGGCACATAATAGTTTGCATAGAGTTAACAGCGTTTTGTGTTTTTCAACATCAATAAAATGGAAGTCTATTGATGCTATAGTATAATAGAACTTACCAAGAAAACTGGCCATAATAGCTTTTGCCTGATCCACACTCATTTTCAAGTGTTCAGCAAGTTTCTCTTTGCCTATAACAAAACAAAGTGAGTAAGAACTCTTTTTAACCCTTCTCTTGCTGAATATTCAGTTTAGCCACACCCATTTCTGACTTTGAACCAATCAGATTGATGTTATTTATTCCTACAAATTCATAAACTGAATGTCAAACAGTGTAGATCCTGATCAGATGGCTTCTTCTTTAGAAGCCATCTGATCTGGATCTACACTGTTTCCAAAGATAGGGGTTGTCGTGAACAGCATGATAAGAGTTAACAATCAACTGAAGAAAAATCTCAGAATAAATTTTCATTATATTAAGTGATGCATACAGGTGTACACCTTATTCAATATTAACATACGCCTTACCATCATGTTAACAAGTCTGTGTAATTTATCTGCTGGTTCCTGGTCTGAAGGTTATCAGTGTTGGGAAAACAGGTAACCAGACCCCTCTGACCCTCAAGGCCCAATATTGACAATGTGTAAGCTGGGAGCCAGCAAATAATGCAGAAAAATGGTGAATGAACACCTCTATGAACTCAACTTTATACAGAGTAAACTGGGGTTTCAGTGGAATAAATTATTTTTCTTATTTCTGCTCTAAGACATGGGTTGTGGGTATATCATGAAAACACGCCTATATAATTTTGACCTCATTAAATCCCACTTTTATACAGTAAATCAAGGGTTTACAGGGGTATAGCTTATTTTTTGTATTTACGCTTAAAATCATTGAGTGGTGGTAAAATTTTCAAGACATTTAAAAAGGTGTGTTTTCGTAATGACTCATTAGAAACGCCTAAATGAAATGAGGCAGTTCCAATGAGCACCTGTAACCTATTTTTTTTGTTTTTTATTTTTTATTGTTGTATTTGGGGGTGGGGTGGAATTATCAAGAAGATATAATTTTTCTTCAGAAAAATTACCATTTTGATGATATGAAACAATGCACTATGTCACAAAGATGTGTTATCTTAGTAACTCACAATCAAACTTCATTTTTTTTTTCAAATAATTTTGAAAAACTTAGGCACTCGGTGCAGTAACTGGGTAACATACGGCAACTGCGCTTTGAGTCTATCCCCAACAGACACTTGACTACAGTGTAGTGAAATAAATTTAACCCTTATCCCACTGAATTATTTACCACACCAATTTCTGACTTTGAACAAATCAGATTACTTGATGTAATTTATTCCTGCATATTCACAAACTGAGTGTCAAACAGTGTAGATCCAGATCAGATGGCTTCTTCAGAAGCCATCTGATCTGGATCTATACTGTTGGCAAACTGAGTTTCCAACAATGTAGATCCTGATCAGATTCCGCCATCTGATCTGGATCTATACTGTCTGCAAAGGTAGAGGTTGTCATGAACAGCCGGATAAGTGTTAAGCTACGGATTAAGTTTAATCGACTGTAGAAACAAAGTGCACATTGTTTAACACTTTCAACCCTGTAGACAGTACAGATACCTAATAGCATGCAAACAGTGTGTATCCAGATGAGACAGCTCTTGTAGAGCTTTCTCATCAATATCCACACTGCTTGCCATCCTGTTAATAGTTTGGTCTGCACCAAGTAAGCCATAGCTTGATGATGCCCACAAGATGAGCTGGGCAGCTGTGCAGTCTGATCAGAAACTTTGCTGATTAAATGGGCATTCAACTGCCGCCAAAGAACCCAAACTAAAACAAGAGGGCCATGATGACCCTATATCGCTCACCTGTGTACCAGATAATCATTAGTGATATTTAGAAAAAAAGAACTGTACAGAAAGGCAAGACATGTTTGTTTACCTGATAGATATAAATGTCTTCATAGATCCAGGGTGGTCAATATACTTGTACATCAGTTGAACCAGTTGAACTCTTCAGGATGAAATCTTGAAGGGCAAGATGTAGAGTATACACAAGACTTCTTGAATCCATGCAGTTAGTCTTTGTTCATGATGTAGTCATAATTTGACAAAGAAATCAATATCTGTAGCTATGATTTCCTTTCGACACAGTGGTTTTCAACAGTATTGCATGGGATGACAAAATTTACATAAGAAACACTGATGATCTCAAATAGCTGCATCCATGTCAAAAAAGAGAGGCCAAAGTCTGCTTAGTTCTATCCAGACTGTATCTTTGACTTTTACTCAGTCACACTGATGTATAAGACCCATATTATAGATTAAGTTACCTTTATATCATAAACATCTTGGTTGTTACATCTATCTTAAACCCACAAAGAATTAATTCTGTTACAGTGGGCATTATTATAATAAGGCATAAACTAAGACACACAAACATATGTAGAATCTATGTTGTGATATGTGCCAAAAAGGCATCTTTAGGTGTACAAAATAAAGAACAGCTAAAAATAATGTGAGTCATTTCTATGCATAGAAAGCAGATGCATCACCTTATTCTCTTGATCACCAATAAATAAATTCCTGACCTTGCAAGTATGTAGAAAATTGTTACTTAAATCTTTTTGAAGAAAATCTGTTTTAAGCCTTTTCAAGTAACAACAAATTTACATGTAAAATTATTTTCAATGTTACAAATAAGAAAATAATAAAATATTGACAAAATTCAAAATACTGCGATAAACCTTTCTCTAAGAACAACAGATTTACATGTCAAAACAGTGTTGCAAATAAGAATACAATATAGTATGTTATTTGGCAGAATTCAGAATATTGTGAACAAACGGCCCCAGGCCAAGTGTCCCCCCATCTCTGAAATGTCAGTATGTGGTGAATATGTCTATAACATATGTCATAAGCCATGTTTAGGGAATTTAAAACCATTTCAACAGACTATTTCTTTTAAATTTTCCTAAAGTTGTAAGGAATAAATTTACAGAGAAAAAAAGTGATCTCCAAAACTGTAAGACAAAGGACCAAAACCCCAGGAAAATTCAGTAATCAACTGAGTACAACCGCAATAGAATATGATCATCTTCAGGTCATGGAAACAAAAAATGGCAAGTTTCATCCAAATCTGGTGAAAACTGTAGGAGGAGTTGAGACAAGAACTTCTGTTGATAACATGGCTTAGACTGACAAAGTGCAATGATGCTGGTAAAAATCAATCAGGCACAACCTCCTTAAAATATGATCATTTTCAGGTGATAAGAACAATAATTGAGAAGTTTCATCAAAATCTCTTGAACACTGGGAGGAGTTGCGGAGACAAAAACTTCTGTTGATAAAATTGCTAAAACTGACAAAGGGCAATAACTCTGGTAAAAATCAGTCTAGCATGACCTCGGTAAAATATGATCATCTTCAGGACATGGGAACAATAACTGGAAAGTTTCATCAAAATCCCTTGAAAATGTAGGAGGAGTGGCAGACAGACCGACTGATGGATGGACGGTGGACGGATGGACAAAAACCGTTACTATAGTCCCCCTCGACTAACGTCTGGGGAAAAATGGACAGAATGTACATTGTAAGTCAATTCTTCCCCTGACAAAGTGTCTGGTCAGATGTTTAATATGAAGGTAGCAAATGTTTAGAGATAAGTAAAGAATTAATATTTTTTAATTATTCTGCAATACATCTAAGAACTAAGATAATAACACTCTTGCAACATAATGCATTTTTTGAATCTTCAAAATAGCTGCTTATGTTATGAAAATCCATGATATTTTCCTTATTTATACTGCAAACACAAATGGCGGGTGCTAGTTAGAACTGCCTCATTGAGGCAGTTCTAATGAGTACCCACAACCTATGTATTGGAGCAGAAATAAGAAAAATAATGTATACCCCTATAAACCCCAGATTTCTCAATATAAAGTGGGGTTTAAGGGGGTGTTTATTTCACGGGCTTGTTCACGTGATGTGAATCCAGTTGAAGAGTATAATTAATATTAACCAAAGGTACATCAACAGCATCCATGTAATATGACATAATAAAAATATACATACATACATACAAGTCAATCTTTGAAACCTCCACTAACAGACTATCAGATGCTTTATAATCTTCAAAATTTTTATGCCAACAGAAAATGTAGTTTCATCCTGTGCACATAAATTCTAAGAAAAAAGGTTGAAATCATACTCAAAGATATTTTTTAATCTACTATAAAACTGGAAAACCAAATAAAATATTAAATATTATTAAGGTCCTTTAAGATTAAACTTTTATTTTTCCATGTTGTTTTTTCGAGATGTCCTATTTCTCACTTCTGACTGGAAAAAGAGGACCTATTCCATTAGAATAATGCATCCATATATGTAATGCTTTCAGTCATGATAGAAAAAATAGCATTTTTGAATGAAAATTTATATCTTTTTCTAATTTCAGCTTCAAACATAGATCATTTAAAGAAACACCTCACTGTCTATGTTTCGAGTAAGAAAATGGTAAAAATATGTATAGAAAATAAAGAATAGCCCTGTAAACTCCACTCTTCTCTATATAAGGAGTTTTACAGGGGTGCTCATTTCCTGATATCTGTAAGTGGTGGCCACCCAAATCTTGCCAAACCACCAGCAATATCTGCCTTTAAAAAGGTAACTACAGCATTTTATGTGGTGGGTGAGTGCACTGAAAAGTAGTACAAAAATACCTGACACGATTTCCAAGTTGTTATGCAAAAAGTGTGGTACTTATGATCTGACCAATAGATTCCTCTGTTCCAATTTCACCAAAAAAGCAACCTTAATTTGAGAGACTGGTTTTATATATTTAAAATTATGCAGGTGAAAAGTCTTCAACTATGTGGATTTCATGTGCAAAAAGACTATTTTGTGATCTGACCAGTATGTTTCACATGTTCCAACTGCACCATCAACATATGAAAAATCAACATTAGAAAATACCAAATCAAGCGTTGTCATATGATCTGTGGTACATTCTTTTATAAGCATTTTGCATGAAAACTTATCACTTAATTTCTTAACGATGCTATGTTTCAGCAAAACATTAATATTGAAATCTCCAATTATCATCAATGGCTTTGATGGGGTCAAATATGGAATAAGTTCTTTGTTCAGACAAGAAAGAAGATTACTGTCAGACATTTGAGGTGACTTATACAAAAATACGATCTGACTTTCAATCGAGACATGCCTGGCAGTTATCATAATAAATTCTAATGTATCTGAACTATACTTTCTCTTCTGTATAATAATGATATCATCTTTGACATAAACTGCTAATCCATGAGGAGGTCTTTTGCAAGTACTGTATCCAATTTGGTCATTTCTTGTCAAACAATAGCCTTCTATTACATAATCACTATCATTATCAGGCTGATGTAGTCGTGTTTCTGCTAATCCAAATATGTGCGTTGACAACAGATTTTTGTCATGTCTAACATCATCAAAATGAAGATTCAAGGATCTACAATTATTGAAAGCAACCTTGAAATGCGAAACTGGATCTATCAATTCTAAAGATGTATCACACAGCTGAAGCATTGCTGTTTCATGCAATCGCTGCATTTCTGTCCTAACCTGATCATCAACTTGTAATGCTTTCTCATTGAAGTTAAGGATCTGAAGCTTCTCAATTGACCTTACCCTGCTGAGTGCTACATAGTGTAAATGTGGAACTTTGCGGGTTTTACGTTGTGATAAGTCAATAACAACTCTTTCAAGGGTACTACCTTGTGCTCTATGTACTGAACGCCCTGCAGAAGGTTGCAAAGGGAATTGAACTCTCTGAAAAGTCTTTCTGTTGTAAGTAAATGACCTGTTGACATCAAAAATTGGTGTCCAATTTTCATCAATATTGCTATGATACAGTCCCCTGTTTTTGTATTTGATTCTTGTTTCCATTCCTGCTTTTTTGTCATCAAACTGGACCCAAATTATGCTTGGACGTCGTGTGGTTTGTAGTTTATACTCAATAAACTTAACTACACATGATGCGCCATTTGCTAGTCCATCTTCTGTTTTTATGTTTATTGTTAAATCATAAATCATGTCAACAACAACTGTTAACGAGCAATGTAAATTTGCTGTTTGGTTTGAATCTGTTACATTCTTTAGATTCTTGAGTGCACAGTCTATCTTTTCTTTAGATAACTTAGGTGAGACATATGTATCCATGCATGGTATTTCAACCTTTTCTGTTGCCATATTTCTTATAATTTCATCATTAAAAACATGCATGAAATAGTTTTCTGCAAAGAGGTGAGGCGCATTTTTCTGATACTCAGTATCTTTCTTAGTTACTTCACATTGCTAAAACCTATTCTTGTCTTCAGCAGTCAAGGCATTGATCCTTAATCTATTTAACAATTCTGCAAATTCAAGGTCATCTTTTTGTCTCATAATTTCTGTTAGTTCAAACATGGTAAATAAGTCTTTCCAGAGATTTTGTGATAAAGCAGCTGCATCATGTTTCATGTCATTAAATATCCAATCACCACTCACTGGTTTCAACTGATAAAGATCACCAACAGCAATAATGCTAACACCACCAAAAGGCGTTCTTGTTCCTTTCAATGCCTGAAGTCTCTGATCAATAAAATTCAACATAGAATTACTAACCATTGAAATTTCATCAATAATCACAACTGACAAATCACGGTATTTTGATCTAAAGGTATTCAGACTGTCACAGGTTAATGTTTGATCCGATTGCTTATACTTTTGTTTAAATGCAGATGAGATGGTAGAACCATTAATATTAAATGCTGCTTTTCCTGTAAATGCACAAAGAAGAACCCTTGTGTGATCCGCATCTTCTCCTTCTTTCAGATTTAATATTCTAAACAAAGTCTGATACAATGCTCGAATAACTAGACTTTTTCCAACACCAGCTCCACCAGAAAGAAATGCATATAAGGGGGCATCTTTTGTTTTAATCCAGTGAATCACATGATAGTAAAACTGTTTTTGTTTACTATTTAAACACTGCAGGAGCTTTCTGTAATCAATATCTGAAAGAATATTTTCATTCACATCAATTTGAGGTGCAGAAACGTAACATCCAATTTCAGGCCCTATATCATAGTCTCTATGCTCAATTCTATCAGGATTAAAATATATAAACTCTTCAGACTGAATTGGTTCAATTTCAGCATCATCACCTTCAACTTGTTGTGTACTTGGAGCAATATCATCGAATGCATCATATTCAATTTCTGCTAAATCTCTTGCTAATTCCAACTCTTCAGCATAATGTTCGTAAGTGGAACATTTATGATCTATCACATGCTTCATTGACTCATAGTGTTCTTTATATGTTCTAAAAGTTCCAAGTAAGTCAGTCTCTTCATTTCTCCACGGGTGAAAAAGTAGAAGTTTCTCTCTATAATAGTTCTCTTCATCTGTTTTGCGATTGAATCTCACATACCTTATTATTTTAGATTTACGACATCGTTTGATTTTTATGCCATTCTTTAAAGTTAAAATAGTTTCACCATCACCAAAGCAGTCTTCATCTGACACTTCTGCATCTTTCTCATAATCTTGCTCCTCCTCATCTCTACTATCATTATGTCCATCTGGGTAAATGACTTCTAACTCAGACACATAATCGGCTAAGCAATACTTTTCCAATGGTTTGGGACGCTTCGAGTATCTTTTAATTTTATTGTCTGACATTATATCTGTCGAGTCTGCCGGCAATTCATCAAGTACTGACTTTGGTTTCAGTAACTGTACTCTCTGGGTTGGAAGTGATGTATTTATGAAGACAACACTCCTTGAACTTTTAGTCAATGGCATTTGCAGTACCAAATAAACTGCCTCTTGTGCACTTACTTCAACACTGTTTGAAAACACATTTCCAATATGTCTAACTTGTCTTTTGAGATCCATATTGCCATTCCTTGCTTCTTTTGCAGCTGCATGCAACAAATTACTCATCCCTCTTTGAGATTTACTAATATATGAAACTATATACATAGCACAAGCATATGGATCTAACACAAATTGTATATCAATGTTTGCCTTCCAAGCTTTTAACACACTATCATTGTACAAATTTACACGGATTTCACTTGGTGTTCTTTTCAAAAACACTTTTGAAGAGTTTAAAGAACTTCTGATACATTTAATATATTCTTCCTCACTCATTCGGACAACACTTGTCAGAAACTCCTCATAAGACATATCGTATCCATCTTTCTTACTGTTCATTGTTTTCTGTAAGTTTTGGTACAATTTATAATACTTGTCTTTTTCAGTTTCGAGAGGCTGTAAGACCATAGTTTTGGAAAGAGGTGGCAAAGGATAACCAAATCGACAGATTTTATCTTCTCGTTTTCTACATGTTCTAGAATGTTTGTGAATTTGAAGTTCTATTAAATGACGAAGATGTGAATTATCTATAGAACATTTCAAATACTGATCCACATAAGCAGCCAACTCTACATCCGAATCCACATTGAATTTTGGTGCATTCTGTACCCATACAATCATATGAATGTGTGGCGATCCACGTTGCTGAAATTCCACTCTAAAAAAGTAATCAACAACTTTTCCAAGAGGTTCATGCTCACTTTTTAGAACTGTGTTGATGAATTCTTTAACTCTATGCTCGAAATATCTAGAACAAGTGACTGGATCCGATTGAATAAGTTTTATCTTTTGTTCCCATGCCAAGTTTTCAATTTGATCATCGGTGTAGTTGAAATTTTTATTTAAGGTAGCTAGCATTTTCAAAAGCTCAATCCATCTTGTATCAGCCGAGGACAATGACATAAACCAAGTTGGCAAACCCAACTGACGAATCATAGCATAAACATCTTTTTTTCTAGATTCCAAATATGCTGGAGAATTTCTTAGCTGTTTAAACAAATAGTACCCTTCATCATTTTTTACAATACTGTCAATACACTCTGAGTTTCTTGCTTGTACAGCAGTAATATTATTTGTTCCTGTTTGACATCTTCTAACAGCAAGGTTTGCTTTATCGTTCAATTGCTTCATTTGTATTTTTTTTAGTTTAAAAAATATATTAGGTACACTGTTAGCAGCCCGTCTATCTTGACTTCTCAATTCCCACTTTGCAATATCACTATAATGTACAGGCACTTTTCTATCATCATTATCTATTCGCCTCTGCCCACAAAATATGGTGGGAAAACATAGATATTCTGAATCTTTATCTTGAAATATACTGAGTGGCCTTTGACCTTCTCCAGGAGCAAATGTGAAAGTAGAATTTCTGTTTTCAAGATCTGCATCATCCAATAGAGTGTCAATATTTCCCACGTTTTCCTGTGCGATTTCTTCTGCATCTGAATCATACAGTTCTTCCACATGAGTTGTGTTATGATTTGAAATATCATCATTTTTTTCTAACTGATTGTTTGGACAATTGTTACACATTTCACTAACAACACCATCAAAATCAACAATATCATACTTTGAACATTCTTTTGTACACAACTCAAAAAAATTATGTATAACCTCAGCTTGGTTCTTATCACATGGAATATGCTGAAGACTTTCATCCAAAACACCATCAGAATCATCATTATTTGTTTCAGAGCAGGCTTTTTTTTGTGATTCAAAAAATGCATGCAGTGTTTCATTACTTTCTTCTGTGATTCTCTTTAACCACTGCTGGTCTATATCAACATTTGCGTTTTTGTACAATTCACTACCACTCATTAGCCAGTGCAAAGCACAAAGAACATGATATGGTCGAACATTTTCTGAGAACACATACGACTTAAATGACATCTTCTTCTTTAATTTCACTGCAACTGTAACATTTTCGTCAAAAGGTCTAGGTAAAGCATTTACAACTGGTTGAATGTCAACAGGTACATTAACAACATTTCCTTTAACTGATAACTGGCGACCTCTAGGTAATTCTCGCATTTGCATGAAAGGTATACGTAAAGCAATAAGGCGTTCTTCAAGTGGAAACAGCTCCAATTCTTTTGGTTTTGGTGGCCACTTCATTCCATTTGAAACAGACAATTTTGGAACTTTACCGCGCTTAATATTGTCTTTGCATGTACAGCATATCCATTCTTCTTCATTGACTGATTTCACCCCTGTTAAGTATTTTTCCTTGTCTTTAGAAACAAATGTTTTAGCTTTTGATACAGTCTCTTCAAACCATGTCTGTTGACAACAACTACATATATAGACAGGTCCAACTGATATATTCTTGTGAAACTTTTCAATACAAACATCAATATCACTACCAAATTTTCTGCGCTTTCTGGTTATATTTTCAGCTTGTGAAAAGGATGGATCTTTCCGCTTGGTGGCTTTTCTTTTACAGTCCATAATGCTTTCAGCTTTCTTGTTTCTTTTATTTAATCTCCATTGTTGTTTTGCAAACCTTTCTTGTTCTAATATGAATGGATCTGACCTTGCTTTCCTCTTTGACCGATTTTGTATTTCAATTTCTTTTTGTTTGAATTCATGGCATTCTCGAGATTCTTTTTTCTTTTCACTTTCCCATTTTTTGTATTCATCTATTAATCTGGCTCTTCTCTTACATGCTTTTGTCATAGCTTTGTCTTTTCTCTGACATTCTTCAGATTGTCTAGCACTCTGCATAGATTTGAGTGTATATTCTCTATCTTTTTTTCGATATTCTTCAGATTGTCTAGCACTCTGCTTAGATTTGAGTGTATGTTCTCTATCTTTTTTTTGATATTCTTTGGATTGTCTAGCACTCTGCATAGATTTGAGTGTATATTCTCTATCTTTTTTTTGATATTCTTCGGATTGTCTAGCACTCTGCTTACATTTGAGTGTATATTCTCTATCTTTTTTTTGATATTCTTCGGATTGTCTAGCACTCTGCTTAGATTTGAGTGTATATTCTCTATCTTTTTTTCGATATTCTTCGGATTGTCTAGCACTCTGCTTAGATTTGAGTGTATATTCTCTATCTTTTTTTTTATATTCTTCAGATTGTCTAGCGCTCTGCTTTGATTTAAGAGTATACTTTTTGTCTTTTACCTTGAAATTAGAGTCTTGCCTTCTTTTCTGCATATAAACTCTCATATATTCTTTTCTTTCTGTGACGTTTTTCTTATTTATAATTTCTTGGTTCCTAATATTTTGATTTTTAGTTCTCTTTGTTCGATTTCCTGTCTTCTCTTCAAGTTTATGCTTTTGATCCTTAAAGTATTTTCCAATAAGTGTTTCACGATTTCCATTGCTTGAATTAGCAAAAACGTCTACTCTTGCATGTGCAATCCTTGTATGGCTTTCAGAGACCTTTCTCTTGTATGTTACAGATTTCCAAGCATAGTCACATGAAGTGTCAGTATGACATTCAGCATGATTTTGAACATCAAATTCAGAGTTATGCTCAAGATTAGATAAGTCAAAGTCTACAGGAAGAATTTCAAACTGTGCAGAAATTGAAATCATCATACTTTCAAACAACACATATAAAAATGCAACTAGATCATCTAAAGAATTGAAAGCAGCTAGTAATGATTTTCCATCTGGAACAGATAACCCATTGAAACCATGTGAATGTGAATCAAATATAAAGTATTTGCAATCTCTCTTGAACACAGAGGTACAAACTGAACCTATCATTAATAAAACACTTGAAGAACATTGTAAAGTAGTATACAATGCCTGGTGAAGAGTAGGTAAATTGGTACTGACAAACTGTTCTGTGCAAAGACCTGTTACAACTGCAGATGTTTTCACAACAACTTCTTTGTTTAAAATTGAAACTAATCTTGGAAGTTCATCAAAGCAAAGTAACTTACTTTTGAATTTACCTTTTGCCTTTAATTCATCTATGATCTTATTATACAGACGATCTCCAGCTAAAAGAATATTGTCTAGATCTGTACTACAAGAAATGTCTGAGTATGCTGCATATATTAATGAACAAAGTGCATTTGCAGTGCACTGACATCCTCTGGACTCACTGCTAAATATTTCAGAACCTTGATGAAAAGATCCCAGTTCAAATTTGACAGAGTTAAATGGACCATTAGAAGGCTTCCATAGCATTGTATCAGTTTGTTCTGTTAAAGGAAATGCAGTGTGCATAATTTCTTCATCAATTTGTGTAGAGCTTGACAATACAGTGTTTGTAATCTCTATTGGTGAATGGATTTCGGTATTTTGTACTAGCTGTTTTCTGCTATCATTGTAATCTGTACTTTGCAAAACGTCGGAATTTCGTACTGGTTGTTTTCTGTTAATATCTTTTTCATCTGTATTTTGCAAAACTGAGGCAAAAGGTTTTTCCATATCTTTGTCAATTGTACTTTTCATATCTATATCAATTGTACTTTTCATATTTTTGTCTTTTGTACTATTCATAACTAAAGCATCAGATGATACGCTGAGGCAGGTCATACCCACATCTGAAGTATCTAGAGACCCTGCGTCAGATGACACTTTGGGGCAGGTCATACCCCCATCTGACAAACTATCTGACCCTGGCACAGATGTCCCCATCGCTACAAGCGATTGGGGCTTAGATCCTCCATGATCTGTGAGGGGGGTCAGGCCCACATCTGCGAAAATTAACCCTGGGCTGCTACCATTAGCCCTCATCACTGTCTTTGCCAATGACTTCTTCCAGGTCTTTTTACGTGGCATGACTCAACCTGAAACATACAGAAGTAGGTGTCCTCTTTAAATGGAAATTTAAGGGGGATTGGTATATTTGAAACTTAATCTAAATCATGGTTATACTAGATGAGGTTTTGTAAAACAGAATGTTTTTGTTTTTTTTCACTGGCTTTGGGTAATTTGACAAGATGATCAGTAAAACAATATGATAGCCCTACAGACTTCACTACCGCTGGTGTGTGGGAATGTGTGGCGGCGTAAAAACGTATCCCTGCCCTACATCATAGTGTAGATTATATTTTCTTGTTCTTTGGGATCATTGGTTCCATTGTGGAATTTTGAAAATATCTGAGGGTCACTGATGAGGCCTAATTGGCCGAAACTAGCTAGTCTGGCCCAGAAAACATGTACACTCCATATTTTTCACTTCTGTGGTGTATTCCTTGCTTCCAAAGGGTAACCCTTTTATAGAACATAGTTAACTTCACTACAGCTGGTGTGTTGGAATGTGTGGCGACGGTAAAACGTATCCCTGCCCTACATCATAGTGTAGATTATATTTTCTTGTCCTTTGGGACCATTGATTCCATTGTGGAATTTTGAAAATATCTGAGGGTCACTGATGAGGCCTAATTGGCCGAAACTAGCTAGTCTGGCCCAGAAAACATGTACACTCCATATTTTTCACTTCTGTGGTGTATTCCTTGCTACCAAAGGATAACCCTTTTATAGAACATATTTAACTTCACTACAGCTGGTGTGTGGGAATGTTTGGCGGCGGTAAAACGTCTCCCTGCCCTACATCATAGTGAAGATTATATTTTCTTGTCCTTTGGGATCATTGATTCCATTGTGGAATTTTGAAAATTTCTGAGGGTCACTGATGAGGCCTAATTGGCAGAAACTAGCTAGTCTGGCCCAGAAAACATGTACACTCCATATTTTTCACTTCTGTGGTGTATTCCTTGCTTCCAAAGGATAAGCCTATTATAGAACATATTTCACATGATTGTGTAAAGTTTCAATCAAGTGCTTTTAATAGGAGACATAAATCCAGCTGAAAAGCTGACTAATAAAAAGTGTAATCCACAGTGGAAGATGAGGGGAGGGTTGGAGCCCTGTAAAACCAGTTTAAACACCCAGGCATTATTACTAGCCATCCCAGGGTGTCCCAGCAGTCATTCTTTTGCAAATGCACAGTTCGTTCATGTTTGGTCTGTTTTGGTGTGTGTCCCCATGTCACTTTCTTAAGGTGACTTGAGATGGCTGCATTCTTAGATTGTTGCATCCTGAGTGACCTTTTCTTAACCAGTTTGTACTTTCATTGCAGTTTCATTTGTTTTATGTTTGCTGTTGTTCAATTATTGTATGTTTTAATATTTCAACACTTATGTGTGTCCAAATTATTTAATTTAGTAAAGGTTAAAGAGTTACTACCTATTTTGGAAAGAACTGTTTTTATTGTTTGTTTTGATGGCCCATTCAAATCAATTTAAGTTATTTCTTATCCAGTCAGTTTACCTTACCACACTTCAAGGGTGCCTTATACATCAGGGGTACTGGTATAGTGCATATTCTTTGAACAGAAACTTATAACTGCTCTTCTTGAATCAGGGGAAGGGAGACAATGAACAATATTCACAAATGAATGTTGCCAACTGTTGCAGATATCTACACTGCGAACTCCTGATCACCAGTCATACAGGCATCCCACTAAGCTACCAAGGGAAGCCGGTTAAAGAGCTGCTAATTGGGCTTGTTGCCTGTAATTTATTTGCTTGCTTAGAAGTGTCTGTTCATCTTTCCCTTGAATGTTTGGGATAGGCTTTGTGGCCCTGTAAAATAGATTTAAGCCCCCCAGTGGAGTTTGTTTCACTGACCTTCCAAAGCGGTTCTTCTCTCGCAGTTTATTTTTGTTAAGGTTTGTCTTTGACTGTTTGTATCCCTTATATTGTTTTGTTTTAGATAGCCAATTGGCCATTTTGTGGGAAAGTAACTGTCCTTTTGGCTTTCCGCTATTGATGTTTCCATTAGGGTCTGCTATTTCATGGATGTGTTTCTTTCCCTTTGGTGTCTCTGATGGGTTAATTGTATCAATTCCTGATCATTGCCTTCACTTCTATTTTGGGGACTGCTTCAATCAGTACCTGAAGTATCTTTACACCTGATTAAAATACTTTTCTAGGGGTTCTCCAGACAGGCATTAATTTGTAAAACAAAGGAACAGAGTTGATAAAAAAGGTTCAGTTATTATTCTTTGATACTTCACTACCTTTCAAGTAAACCGCTTAGAGGTTCTAAGCCTGTCCAGGAACCGTGGTGTGAGGCGGACCATCCATGCTAATAAACCCTATTGGTTTCATTGGGCGACAGGGATTGAGATGTCATTTCATCTCAATGTAGAGTGAAAGTCCCACAAAATTGGAAGCGACGTCTCCAAAATGACCTTTACAGTGTTGACGGGGACGGTAAACCTCAAATCAAACAAGAATTCCGCCGAAGGCTATGTTGCGCCTGTGGGGGCGCAAAGTCACCCAACCATGATATGTAGGTCAAGGTCAAACATAGATGCTTGTACAAAAGTTTCCATTCTTAAATGCAAGCTTGTACCAAGTATCATTAATGTAGATCCTATAGTTCTTGAGAAATAAACTTGACCATTAGGGTGAACTCTAGGGTGGTCACAATATTTTACAAAGTCAGTGAACCATGAAATATAAGTCAATGTCAAATATGGATGCTTGCATTTAAGTTACCATACCTTGATACAAGTTTGTACCAAGTATCATTAATGAAGCTCTTATAGTTCTTGAGAAATAAACTTGAACCTCAGGGTAAAGGCTAGGGTGGTCGCAATATTTTACAAAGTCAGTGAACCATGAAATGTAGGTCAAGGTCAAATATGGATGCTTGCATGTAAGTTGTCATCCCCAGATACAAGTTTGTACCAAGTATCATTAATGAAGCTCTTATAGTTCTTGAGAAATAAACTTGAACCTCAGGGTGAACGCTAGGGTGGTTGCAATATTTTACAAAGTCAGTGAACCATGAAATGTAGGTCAAGGTCAAATATGGATGCTTGCATGTAAGTTGTCATCCCCAGATACAAGTTTGTACCAAGTATCATTAATGAAGCTCTTATAGTTCTTGAGAAATAAACTTGAACCACAGGGTGAACGCTAGGGTGGTCGCAAATGTTGACGCCTTGACAAACGGACGGACGGGCGAACGGACGGAAAACCGGGAGCCTATATCATGCCATGCTAATAGCAGGCGCGACAACAAACAAAACTACCTTTCAATGTCCTCCAACTTTTTTTCTTTATTGAAGTAAAAGTGACCTTGACCTCCTGTCTCAAACACAATAACATTACACATTACTGACAACTTGAATCAATTTATCAACATGCAATATTTAGACTTTTCATGTTAATAATAATGCAACCACTGTCTCCATTCTTTTGGCACTAATTGAGCAAACTATTCTTCCATCAAACAAAAGGTGTGATCCACTCTGATTCTGCCAAATCATATAGCCATTATTTTTTTTTCTTCATTAAATAAATGATCATTTACCTTGGAATACAGTGATGCGTTATTCAAGGACAGTCTTTTACTCTGTTTAAACAGCATACTAGTCTCTTTTCACAAACACTGTCTACTTATGTAGCTATCAAACATATAGTTATCACTCTGTCAATTTTATCAAAACACAATATTAATGTTCTTTTCTCACAAATCTTGTTGATACTACAAGAAAAGGAAAACTCTATTAGTCAATGTTGTAGAAACAAACAATTTTTGAACATTCTAAAAAAAACTGTTCAAATAAATTAAGAACAAGATGTGTTTGTGAAACACGAACATGTCCCCGGGCATGGTCATTTTTTTTCAAAGTTGGTCACAGTTCAAAGTCAAGGTCACAGGTCAAGATTTTTGGTTTTAGTGGGAAGCCCTTGGCACAAGGAACTTGCATGCCAAATATGAAGGCTCAATCTTAAATGGTTTGAAAGTTATGAACAATAATATTTTTTTTTAAAGTAGGTCAAGGTCACAGGTCAAAAAGTTTTGCATGAATGTAAGCTCTTGTCACAAAGAAACTACATGCCAAATATGAAAGCTCTATCCTAAACGGTTCGAAAGTTATGACCAAAATGTTAATTTTTCTTTTAAGTAGATCAAAGGTCAAGGTCACAGGTCAAAAGTTTTGCATGAATGTAAAGCTCTTGTTACAAGGAACCTACATGCCAAATATGAAGGCTGTATCTCAAACGGTTCAAAAGTTATGACCATTGTTAACTTTGTCTTTTATGTAGGTCAAAGGTCAAGGTCACAGGTCAAAAATTTTTGTGTGAATGTAAAGCTCTTGTCACAAGGAACCTGCATGCAAAATATTATGCTGTATCTCAAATGGTTCAAAAGTTATGCCCAAAATGTTATTTTTTTATTTTAAGTAGGTCAATGGTCAAGGTCACAGGTAATTTTTTTTTGCATGAATGTAAAGCTTTTGTCACAAGGAACATACATGCCAAATATGAAGGCTGTATCCCAAGCAGTTCAAAAGTTAAGACCAATGTTATTTTTTTTCTTTTAAGTAGGTCAAAGGTCAAGGTCAATTTTTTTGCATGAATGTGAAGCTCTTGTCACAAGGAACGTTCATGCCAAATATGAATACTCTATCTTCAATGGTTCAAAAGTTATGACCAATGTTAAAGTTGTCCACGTACAAACCAACAAACAAACAGATAGGGCAAAAAACAATAATGTCTCCGCAATCACTACTGGGGACATAAAAATAAAGTTTAAAAAAATTCTAATTTATAGCTAAATACCATTACAAATATCACAGTGATTTTAACCTCAAATCTATAAAGGTATTTAATATGAAATTTATAAATAATTTTCATTATATTTATATATTAAGTAGATTAGGTTTGTGTATGGCCTACACATTTCTTTAAATTTTCATTCATTGAACAGTGAAAAAGATGACAAAGTATTATAATATGTCTCCCCACCGGGAGCATAAAAAACATGATCAGCAAGGCGGTTTTAATCCAGGAAGAGACCCTCTATGCACAGATGAAGGTATTACAACAGGCAAAATGGAGTGTTAATTTTGTGTATCTTTGAAACCAACAAGATCTATCATGAAAAGACATTAATAACTCACACATTGTTCTGTCACAGGATGGTATGAGTTATATAAAGGCAATGAATTTATGTTCTTGTTTTACTGTTTTGTCCTTGACCTGGGTACATGGCATCTAACAGCTGCACTCTGCAGATTCTGCATAAATGGTGAACATCTTATACAAATTTCATGAAAATTGTAAATCTTCAGATGGTATAGGAAATTTGAAAGTTTTACAAAATGTCTACAGATGGACCAAACAACCTTCATCTTTCTTACCTGGTACGTCTGCAATCACCCCTTTTGAGGATATTTATTGTTAGTGTTCATTTCAGATGAAAACATTTGTGTATTTGTTTTGGAGTTTTATGGCCCAGCCAACACTAGGTCATTTTTGAGCCAGTCAGTTTAACCACACTTCCCAGACAGGCTTATACAAAAAAAGTAAACCAGTGCAGTGCACATTCTTTAGCCAGAAACTGACAGCTGCCCTTCTTGAATAAGCAAAAGGAAGAGAAAGACTGGAAAAGATTTCCTGATAAATTTCCACTATAGATCTTAAAAAAGATTTCATGATCAATCTTTGCAAATGGATGTTGCCAACACCTTCAGGTATCGAACCTGTGACCTCCTGATAACCAGTCTGGAGAGCATCCAACAGAGACACCACGGCCGGCTCAAATGAACTAGTTTTAGAAGATAAACTATCATTAATATTATAAAGCCACAATAAACAATATCCTGGGTACGACTATAAACGACAATAATATTGCTCTTCACCAAGCTGTAAACTAGATCTTCATCGATTTGAAATGATGCATGGAATCTGAAAAAAAAAATTCATCAAAGTGTCAATATTATCAAAACAACTGTTATCATTACCTTCAATTTCGTTTTCTATTACTACACAAGTATAGTAGTTGCAGATAAGATTGACTAGGCTGAGCTATCATTTGTACCTGCCTTAGGAATATCACATTAACAAAAAGGTAAATCAAGTCACCCGATTGTGTGAATTCATCTGTAACATAAGCATAGCTGTGGCGTATAAGACCATTTCGTCCGCTTGTAGAAAGCGTGCGAAAGGCACTCCACCGAATCTTCTGGTGGACTCAGCAAATTTGACATATATTGACAACACGTGAATAGCTCCGCCTAGTCAATCTTACCTGCGACTACTATAGACTGATCCAATGTTTTGAAACGTGACCTTGTTTACTTGTCACTGCGCATGCGCAAAACTATTTTTCCATTTGATAGAGATCTTTCGTGGTTGGCAAAAAGCCGCTGGTTCCATATAAACACGCACCAAATTTCGGCCCCCACCCATCGGGGCTTAAAGAGCTTAATCTGACCCACACACGAGTACTGGTAAACTGCTTAGTGGATCTAAGCCTGCCCAGGCAAAGCGGTGTGAGTGTCGGACCGTCCATGCTTATAAACCCTATTGGTTTCATTGGGCAAAGGGGCATGAGATGTCATTTCATCTCAATGTCGGGAAAAAGTCCCACAAAATTGGAAGCAATGTCTCCAAAATGACCTTTACAGTGTTGACACAGACGTAAAACCTCAAATCAAAGAAACAAACACACCAAATATCAAAGAGCTTGGCCTTGTGGCTTCAGAGGAGAAGATTATTTAAGATTTTTCCTGTATAAGTCAATGTAAAACTAAAGGGGCCCCAGGGCGGTGGGATGTTTTGCCCCAGGGCTATGGTTTGAACAGTCTTGATTTAGGTCCACTAGATGAAGCTTCACACCAAATATCAAAGACCTGAGCCTAGTGGTTTCAGAGAAGAAGATTTTTTAAAGATTTTTCCTACATAAGTTAATGTAAAACCAAAGGGCCCAGCATGGGGGGGGGGCATTTTTGGCGCAAGGGCTATAATTTGAACAATCATGGTAGAGGTCCACTAGATGAAGCTACACACCAAATATAACAGAGCTGGGCCTTGTGGTTTCTGAGGAGAAGATGTTTTAAGACTGTTCCTAAAAAGTCAATGTAAAACTAAACTGGCCCCGGGGCAGGGGGACTTTTGGCCCCAGGGCTATAATGTAAATAGTCTTGATAGAGGTCCACTAGATGAAGCTTCACACCAAATATCAAAGACCTAGGCCTTGGGGTTTCAGAGAAGAACATTTTTTTAAGATTTTTCCTATATAAGTTAATGTAAAACCAAAGGGTCTCGCATCGGAGGCATTTTTGGCAAAAGGGCTATAATTTGAACAATCTTGGTAGAGGTCCACTAGATGAAGCTCCATACCAAATATCAAAGACATGGGCCTTGTGGTTTCAGAGAAGAAGATTTTTAAAGATTTCCCTATATAAGTCTATGAAAAACCAAAGGGTCTAAGGGCAGGGGCATTTTTGGCCCCAGGGCTATAATTTGAACAATCTTGATAGAGGTCCACTAGATGAAATTTCACACCAAATATCAAAGACCTAGGCCTAGAGGTTTCACAGAAGAAGATTTTTAAAGATTTTCCCTTTATAAGTCTATGTAAAACCAAAGGGCCCCCGAGACAGGGGTGTTTTTGGTCTCAGGGCTATAATTTGAACAATCTTGGTAGAGGTCCACTAGATGAAGCTTCATACCAAATATCAAAGACCTAGGTCTTCTGGTTTCAGAGAAGAAGATTTTTCAAGATTTTCCCTACATATAAGTCTATGTAATACCAAAGGGCCCCAGTGGGGGCATTTTTGGCCCCAGGGCTAAAACTGAACAATCTTGGTAGGGGTCCACAAGATTAAGCTTCATACCAAATATCAAAGACCTAGGCCTTGTGGTTTCAGAGAAAAAGATTTTTCAAGATTTTCCCTAAATAAGTCTATGTAAAACCAAAGGGCCCTGGAGCGGAAGCATTTTTGGCCCCAGGGCTATAATTTGAACAATCTTAGTAGGGGTCCACTAGGTGAAGCGTCATACCAAATATCAAAGAACTGGACCTTGTGGTTTCAGAGAAGAAGATTTTTAAAGATTTTCCCTATAGAAGTCATGTAAAACCAAAGGGCCCAAGAGCGGGGGCAATTTTGGCCCCAGCACTATAATTAGAACAATCTTGGTAGGGGTCCACTAGGTGAAGCTTCATACTAAATATCAAAGACCTGGGCCTTGTGGTTTCAGAGAAGATTTTTAAAGATTTTCCCTATATAAGCCTATGTAAAACCAAAAGGCCCAGGTGGGGGTGGGGGGACCTGGGCCTTGTGGGGTGAAGCTTCATACCAAATATCAAAGACATGGGCCTTACGGTTTGAGAGAAGAAAATTTTTAAATATTTTCCCCATGTAAAACCAAAGGGCCCGAGAGCGGGGGCATATTTGACCCCAGCACTATAATTTGAACAATCTTGGTAGGGGTCCACTAGATGAAGCTTCATATCAAATATCAAAGACCTAGGCCTTGCGGTTTCAGAGAAGAAGATTTTTAAAGATTTTCCCTATATAAGCCCATGTAAACCAAAGGGCCCCGGGGCAGGGGCATATTGGCCCCAGCACTATAATTTAAACAATCTTGGTAGGGGTCCCCTAGATGAAGCTTCATACCAAATATCAAAGACCTGGGCATTACGGTTTCAGAGAAGAAGATTTTTAAAGCTCTTCCCTATATAAGCCCATGTAAAACCAAAGGGCCCCGGAGCGGGGGCATTTTTGGCCCCAGCACTATAATTTGAACAATCTTGGTAGGGGTCCACTAGATGAAGCTTCATACCAAATATCAAAGACCTGGGCCTTGCGGTTTCAGAGAAGAAGATTTTTAAAGATTTTCCCTATATTAGCCCATGTAAAACCAAAGGGCCCGGAGCGGGGGCATATTTGACCCCAGCACTATAATTTGAACAATCTTGGTAGGGGTCCACTAGATGAAGCTTCATACCAAATATCAAAGACCTAGGCCTTGCGGTTTCAGAGAAGATTTTTAAAGATTTTCCCTATATAAGCCCTGTAAAACCAAAGGGCCCCGGGGCGGGGGCAATTTTGGCCCCAGCACTATAATTTGAACAATCTTGGTAGGGATCCCCTAGATGAAGCTTCATACCAAATAACAAAGACCTGGGCCTTACGGTTTCAGAGAAGAAGATTTTTAAAGCTCTTCCCTATATAAGCCCATGTAAAACCAAAGGGCCCCGGAGCGGGGGCATTTTTGATCCCAGCACTATAATTTGAACAATCTTGGTAGGGGTCCACTAGATGAAGCTTCATACCAAATATCAAAGACCTGGGCCTTGTGGTTTCAGAGAAGAAGATTTTTTAAGTTTTTGGTGAAAAAAATCTATTTTTGGCTCCTATGACCTAGATGTGCAACGGACCGGAACCATTTGAACAACTTTGAAAGGGGACCACCTAAGGATCATTCTTGTGAAGTTTGGTCAAAATCCAATCAGTGGCTTAGGAGGAGATGTCGTTTAAAGAAATTGTTTACGGACGGACGGACGGACGGACGCACGGACGACGGACGACGGACGAAAAGTGATCCCAAAAGCTCACCTCGTCACTACGTGACGGTGAGCTAAAAAAATGAAGACTTCCACTTACAACATTCAGGGTTAAATGGGTTAAAGGAATTATTATTATATATATATTTTTTTTTTTTCGACACTGCCTGTTTTTAGAAGCAGTTCAGTAATTAGCATGCACTTTAGATATGTGGCAGTATCTAAGTTACTAAAATGGGCTCAAAAAATTCAAGAAAAGAAATTCAATTTAAAAGAGAGATGAACTTCAATTGCTTGAACAAACACATTTAGGATGAAGAAAATTTATTTGAGACAGGGATAGTTAATGCTAGCCAGGGTGAACCATATAGTTAGAGCAGTAAGCATCATGGGAATAATTTAGGGCTTTCTATGAGACAAAGGTATGTTGTGTGTACTCATTAGAATTGCCTGAACAAGTACACAAAACATGCCTGTATAAGATAGAATAAGAAAACTTAACCCAACCCCCTACCCACACACACACACACCTAAGTTACCTGAAATATTAGTTATATGGTGCTTTAAGGGGAATGGGAACGCCTAGAACATTTCCACACCATTTTTCAAAAGGAGACAATTTTTGAGACTTCCTGTTCGCTCAGTCTTGCTGAAAAAGGGGTCTACTCTTAAAAGAAAGAATTTGCTCCTCAGGAGCAAATTCTTTCCTTTAAGAGTTGACCCCTTTTGACATGGGAGACAAAAATACTTTTGCCAGAGTTGCCTCCCCCGAAGGTGCTCCCATTCCCCTTCAGAAGAATTTTATGAGTTTGAATCGGCCATGGTAAACTAGAGCTGCCGCCTAACCGGCGCCAATTATACCCCCGCTACCCACAAATTTTTACAAGTATTTGACCTTGAGGAAGGTCAACCTAAAGGTCAAGGTCAGGTTTGTGTATATCAATCTTAAGTACTAGTGGCAAGGTGTGTGGTGTGTGAATATTAAAGAAATCGGTCAAAGAATAAGGAAGTTATGAGCAATGTTAAAGTTTTTTGTAACAGACATTTTTGTAACGGACCGACGACAGACGACAAGCTGACTCCTATATACCCCCTTCAAACTTCGTTTGCGGGGGTATAACAAGTCATCAGTGTTGGAGCCATTGGAGTTTGACTGTTATTGGCACTAACATGAGTGAGTGAGTGTTTAAGTTTTACGTCCGCCCAACAGCTAAGGTCATACGGAGACGGGACCTCGGTTTAAAGACTCATCGAAAGTCTGGAGAAGCCTGGGATTGATCCTGCGACCCCTGGTTTACAAGGCAAGTAGAGTAACCACTGAACCATGGAGACTTCTAGCACTAACATGAAAAATGGTGAGATATTCTACCACATGATACCTACTACCAACTGCAATGAAGTGACATTGACAGTGTGGTAGAACACACTGACCTGAGCTTTAGCATAATGGATCATTAAACTGATTGTAAATGTGGTTCCCTTTTTGAATTCTGACGTGCCATAACACAACCTAACAAGAGGGCCATGATGGCCCTGGATCGCTCACCTGATCCATAGAGTAACAAGTGGGCCCCGGGGAGGGCAATTATTGACCCCAGGGCTATAATGTGCATAATGTTGAGGGAGGTCTAAATAGGTGAAGCTTCATACCAAATATCAACAAAGGCTATAATTTGAACAATCTTGGGGAAGGTCCACTAGATGAAGCTACACAACAAATATCAAAGACATGGGCCTTGCGGTTTCAGAGAAGAAGATTTTTTTAAAGATATTCCCTAAATAAGCATATGTAAAACCAAATGGCCCAATGGTGGGGGCATTTTTGGCCTCAGGGCTATAATTTAAACAATCTTGATAGAGGTCCACTAGATGAAGCTTCACACCAAATATCAAAGACCTGGGCCTTGCAGTATCAGAGAAGACGATTTTTAAAGATTTCCCAATATAAGTCAATGTAAAACCATAGGGTCTCGGGGCGAGGGCATTTTTGGCCCCAGGGCTATAATTTGAACAATCTTGATAGAGGTCCACTAGATGAAATTTCACAACAAATATCAAAGACCTAGGCCTTATGGTTTCAAAGAAGAAGATTTTTAAAGATTTTCCCTATACAAGTCTATGTAAAACCAAAGGGCCCCGAGGCGGGGGGCATTTTTGGTCTCAGGGCTATAATTTGAACAATCTTGGTAGAGGTCCACTAGATGATGCCTCATACCAAATATCAAAGAACTAGGCCTAGTTGTTTCAGAGAAGAAGATTTTTCAGGATTTTCCCCATATAAGTCTATGTAAAACCAAAGGGCCCCGGAGTGGGGGCATTTTTGGCACCAGGGCTATAATTTGAATAATCTTGGTAGAGGTCCACAAGATGAAGCTTCATACCAAATATAAAAGACCTGGGCCTTGCGGTTTCAGAGAAGATTTTTAAAGATTTTCCATATATAAGCCTATGTAAAACCAAAGGGCCCGGGGGCGGGGGCATTTTTGGCCCCAGCACTATAATTTGAACAACATTGGTAGGGATCCACTAGATGAAGCTTCATACCAAATATCAAAGACCTAGGCCTTGCGGTTTCAGAGAAGAAGATTTTTAAAGATGTTCCCTATATAAGCCAATGCAAAATCAAAGGGCCCCAGGGCGGGGGCATTTTTGGGCCCAGCACTACAATTTGAACAATCTTGGTAGGGGTCCACTGGATGAAGCTTCATACCAAATACCAAAGACCTGGGCCTTGTGGTTTCAGAGAAGAATATTTTTTACGTTTTCGGTGAAAAAAATCTATTTTTGGCTCCTGTGACCTAGATGTGCAATGGACTCGAACCATTTGAACAACTTTGAAAGGGGACCACCTAAGGATCATTCTTGTGAAGTTTGGTCAAAATCTGATCAGTGGTTTAGGAGGAGATGTCGTTTGAAGAAAAAGTTTACGCACGGACGCACGCACGGACGCACGACAGACGAAAAGTAATCCCAAAAGCTCACCTCGTCACTACGTGACAGGTGAGCTAAAAAGAACAATCTCAATAGAAAATGAATCCACCATGATCCCTGAGCCTTCACAGCCAAGTGGTCACAAAATGAGCAGCAAAGTTCTGCTAACAAAAATGTCAGGCTCTTTTAGACCACTTCTGCATGAAGATACTCTCAAAGATACTATTAAAAGCAAAAGGTTCTAGAAAGGTTATAAAACATAAGATTTAAAAAAGTGTGTTTTACAACTGAAACAAAGATGCTATTTGATGATACACTGAGAAGACAAAGATGTGCATATGGCATTAACATGTCTGTGTAATGTCATACCCTTGAAAACCCCATTTTTCTTTCTTTAAAGGTGCATTATTGAGCTATCGGTAAAAAATGCTTCCAAAAATAAAATACATATAGCCGGTAAAACAATACAAATTAATGCATTTTATGCAAAAATGCGAACAATTATGATGACAGGTAAACGAGTTTGAGAGGGATTCCCTAACTAGGTTTCGAACACTAGTTAGATCTATTTTTAGTTCGTGACAAAAATAGAATCCCCATATATGATGTTATGCGACGTTCATTTTGGCCTTGTTTGCTTAGGCCATGCCTGAATCGGGAAAAAAATATGATGCTGAATACCGTGCCATAAGTAACGACATTCAGAGACGATACTGTCACCATGTATGTGTAAAGTGACAGATTTATTTTTAGAACAGAAATTCCGAACACATGTTCAGAGCGAAAGGTAAACACGAATGAAAACAACCATTTTCACAAAGTTCTGAAGCTGTATTTGGCTCCAAAAGTGTACACATGACAAAGGAGTAAGAATTGAAGATAAAAACCAGAAAAAAAAAATGAGACCCGGTAGCTCAATAATGCACCTTTAAAGTGGGGTTTGAAGGTCAGAAGGGACTTTATAAGTAAAATTGTTCACATAGTCCCTCATCCAATTGCTGACAAGAAGATAAATGCAGTGCAATTACTGGCTAATTCATGACTGTAAAAACTCAGATGCAGATGTGCAGGTAATAATACTTGCTGGGTAGCAAAAAAAGCTCACATGCAGCCTTTAAGAAGTTATTTAAAACAGGCTTGTTAATATATGGACCCAGCAGATTGCTCCTCTCAGACACCTAGTCTAGTATAGTTCTAAGCTATATGATAAGTGTATTTATTGTCTATCAACTTACCAACTCCATACATGATGGAATAGACCACCCGCTTGGTTTGTTCCCTGTCCACTGTGGAAACAGCCTCAATAGATTTACCTAGCCTGAAACATCAGGGCCCAGTTGTTCAAAACTAACGACGTCGTTAGTTAACGTATCGTTAAAACTTTGATCATTAGTTATGGCAAATATGCTGAAATTTTTGCTGAAAAAATGTGAGCAGCTTTTGCGTACGCAAAAGCTGCTCACATTTTGTCAGCAAAAATACCAAAATGTGTGATATTGTACTTGCTAGAAGAGTTAACAATAAGACCACTAACGAGCTCGTTAAGCTAACGATGCTTTGAACAACTGGCCCCAGTACTGTACTTTAAGGGGAATTGATACACCTTCAGGGGAGGCAACTCTTTCAAAAATATTGTCTCCCTCTTAAATAGGGGCCAACTCTTAAAGGAATGACTTTGCTCCTGTGGAGCAAATTCTTTCCTTAAAGAGTTGATCTTTTTCTGAGGGGCCAATGACTAATGGGAACAAAAACAGAAAGTTCAAAAAGTAGTCTCACTTGTTGAATTTGCAAAACTGTGTCATATCTGAGCTACAATACAAAAAATTTCCTTTCAGACATGCAGTCCAACCTGTATTAAGCAATCACCTAAGAAATAAGCCAAAAATACTATCTTAAAGCAGGTGCTTCCTTAAACCAGGTTCTTGCATTGTGAGTTTTAATGTATTTGCTTTTCATTGTTTCTAAATGCAGGCCTGCTTACAAGAGGTTTCTTGCCAAATAGAGGTGGCCACAATGACAGGTTCTACTGTGTGAACTACCCATATTCAAATGGATTTTCCCAAGATTTTGACGGAGTACACATGTTGTGTTGAAAGGTTCAAAGGAAAGTAACTGTGACAGAGTATTGGGAAACAATAAATGAGATGATCAGCCACTAGGGATGTCCAGAATGATCCAAGTCTTCATTGTATATATATGCCTAAAGGAATGACACCTCACGCCCTGTTGCCCAATGAAACCAATAGGTTTTAAAAGCAAGGACAGTCTGACTCGCACCGTTTGCCTGGGCAGGCTTAGATCCTCTAAGCGGTTTACCACTACTCATGTGCGACGGTTTCAGCTCTGCCTGAAAGGATCATGCAGCCCATCTATTTCTTCAAGCCCTGATGGGTGGGGTAGTTCTTGAGAAATGGACTTGATTCACTTGAGCATTTGGGTTGATGCAAGGACTGACAAACCGACAAACAGATGGAAGAATGGGTGAACAAATGGAGCAAAAAGAGAACTCTTATGCTTAAAGCAGGCGCGATAAAAAATCAAAAACTTTTTTCAGGAAAATTTCATCACTATCTGTTATTTTATGAGCCGCATCATCACGAAAACATGCCTATATAACTTTGAACCCCTTGAATCCCACTTTTATATAGTAAAACTGGGGTTTACAGAGGTATATATCACGAAAACACGCCTATATAATTTTGACCCTTCAACCCCACTTTTATATAGTAAAACTGGAGTTTACAGGTGTATACCTTATTTTTCTTATTTCTGTTCTAAAATACAGATTGTGGGTACTCATTAGAATTGCCTTATTTCTGCTCTAAAATATAGATTGAGGCGGTTCTAATGAGTACCCACAAACTATATTTCTAACGAGTACCCACAACCTGTATTTTAAGCAGAAATAAGAAAAATATCTCAATTTTTCATTTTAAAATTTTCTTTTTTTTTTTCGGCAGTAAAGTGTATTTGTATAGGCACGTTTTCGCAATGCCTTATTTTTGCTCTAAACTATAGATTGTGGGTACTCGTTAGCATTGCCTAAATGAAGCGATTCTAACATGTACCCACAATCTATATTTTGAGAAGAAACAAGAACAATATCATAATTTCTCATCTTAATTTTTTTTTTCGAGGTAAAATTTCAATCTATTTGTTTGTTTGATTCGAGGTTTAACGTCCCCGTCAACACTGTAAAGGTCATTTTGTAGACGTTGCTTCCAATTTTGTGGGACTTTTACCCGATATTGAGTTCAATGTATTTGTATAGGCATGTTTTCGTAATGTCAAGTTTAAAATGGGCAAAGTCATATAGTAAGTAAGTAAGTAATGTCTTTATTTACAGAGGGTAACCCATTTGGCAGAGCCAATCTTCCATGGGGCCCTCTAAAACAAGTATATGTACAATTAACAACAAATAATATAAGAACAACATGAGTAAGGGAAGACGATGACGTGAAAATGTAGATAAAGGTGAGTTGATTAAGTTAAAATGGAAGTTAAGTATGATATGACTGACTGAAATTTATGAGACTGTACAGTCTGATCAGCATCTTTGTATTCACTGCTTGGATAGAGTAATACCGATAGGGTCTATATCTAACCCATTATGAAAACACGCCTATACATATACTGTTAATTTTATTGCCGAAAAATGAAACTTTTAAAATGAAAAATTGTGATATTTTTTCTTATTTCTGTTCAAAACATAGATTGTGGGTACAAGTAAGAACCACCTCCTTGATTACCCACTATCTATATTTTAGAGCAGAAATACTAAAAATAAAGTTTATCCCTGTAAACCCTAGTTTTACTATATAAAAGTGGGGTTCAAGAGGGTAAAAATTATAAAGGCGTGTTTTCATGATGCTTTCAAGACTCTTGCCAGTCTGTGTAGCTGTGTCTGGCCTGGTCACAGACCTCGAAGGCAGCATTACAATGACACATCTCCAAAATGGCTTCTTTTCTGATGAAAATCTGTGATATTTTAAAGTACAGTCGAACTTCGATGGCTCGAACCCCATCGGGACCATGAAATTTTATTCGAGACAGCGGTAGTTCGAGCCACTGAAGGTCACTGCAAAGTGGCATAACGAGATACTTTTGAACATCTTTCGATGTTAGATAATGAAAATGTTTGCTGTGTGTACTCATTAGAATCGCCTCACCGAGGCGATTCTAATGAGTACACACAGCACACATTTGCCAGATAAAAGACTAAAATTTCCTTAATCATCCCCCACCATTTCTTATCTTGAGGATTTCCCTAGGGGCTCAAGTACGAGTTCGACCCAGCCATGGTAAACGAGCCATTGGTGTTCGAGCCATCGAAGTTCTACTGTATCTTCAGACATGTAAACTGCCTGACATGGCCTTAAATTGTGATTAATCCTCAAATGGCTCAATTACCCCTGTTTTTAACGATATTCCATTGTTTCAACAGTATTTGAGCCATAAAAGTTTGACTATATACATCTTACCACTGAGCTGTCAAGGCATTGAAGATATCTGGAATAGACTTATCATTAAATAACTTCAGCAGGACTGAATCATCAGCCAGATGGGCTAGAAGGCGTAGCTCTATCTGTTGAAAATCTGTAATTTAAAAGTTAAGTAATAATTTGTAACTCTTTTACACCAGAAAACCCAAATACATCAAAATTCAAGAACTAATAGTATATTTAATTTAATTTAATTTGTGGTCCACCAGTAAGCCACCCCAGGTGGCTCAGTTGGCTACACACCTGACAAGTGATTAGTTTTGGATCCCTGCTTTAAAACCTGCCAGGTTTCACATATTTTCATAGAAATGGATCATCAAATCGTTTCTCTGGTTATTCTCTCCCTTATGCTGAATCAAGAATGTCAGTTTTAGGTTTCTTGTGAAAGAAGGTGCACTGTCCTGGGAAACTGTTTTATTAGACCCTAAACAAGAGGCCCATGGGCCACTACGCTCACCAGAGGTCATATACAGGAAAGATGCCCATCTTGGTCATGTGACAACAATACCACGAATAATGTTTAATTGCCTCACCCCCATAGAGGCTTTTCATGTAATTTGGTTTCAATCAGCACAGCTGGAGAAGAAGATAAAAATACTGAATCTGAGCCATCCAAGACAAAGGTCACCTTTGGAATTAATAAACTTCCATTCAGCTTACTGCAAATATCATTTTTGATGTCACAGCCTACCAGGCAATCAGAAATATCCACTACTTTGCCATTTTTCCATACAAATGTCTAAGTGACCAAATTTGACCTTGACATAAAACAGGTCAAGGTCAACCTAAGGTCATCATGTGAACAAACTTGGTAGGGCCAGAGTCCCTGATGCTGCATACCAAGTTTCCAGATCATCTGCCATTTGGTTCTTGAAAAGGTGATGTTTAAAGGATTTTACCATATATGGTGGCCCATATTGGTCATGTGACCCAGTCCTCACGAACAAACTTTCCTTCCCTCATTCCACAGAGGCTCCAAATGTAATTTGGTTTCAACTGGCCAAGTAGTTTAAGTGAAGAAGAAAATAAAAGTACTAAATCTGAGCCGTCCTGGACAAAGGTCGGTAAATGACCTTGACCTTTGGAACTGATGAACTTCCATTCAGCAGATTGTAAATACCATTTCTGATGCCACTAGCTAATATGCAATCAGAAAAATCCACTGTTTTGCCATTTTTCCATACAAATGTCTAAGTGACCTGACGCTGCATACCAAGTTTCAAGATCAACGGCCATTCGGTTCTTGAGAAGAAGATTTTTAAAGGTTTTTACCATATATGGGCATGGCGGCAATATTGGTCATGTGACCTAGTCCTCACGAACAAACTTTCATTCCCTCATTCCATTGAGGCTCCACATGTAATTTGGTTTCAATTGGCCAAGTAGGTTAAGTGAAGAAGAAGATAAAAATACTGAATCTGAGGCATCCTGGACGAAGGTCGGTAAATGACCTTGACCTTTGGAACTGATAAACTTCCATTCAGCTGATTGTAAATACCATTTCTGATGCCACTAGCTAATATCCAATCAGAAAAATCCACTGATTTGCCTTTTTCTCATACAAATGTCTAAGTGACCAACTTTGACCTTGACATAAAACAGGTCAAAGTCAACCAAAGGTCATCATTTGAACAAACTTGGTAGCGCCAGAGTCCCTGATGCTGCATAACAAGTTTCAAGATCATCGGCCATTCGGTTCTTGAGAAGAAGATTTTTAAAGGTTTTTACCATATATGGGCATGGCGGCCATACTGGTCATGTGACCCAGTCCTCCAGAAAAACTTTCATCCCCCCATTCCATAGAGGTTCCACATGAAATTTGGTTTCAATTGGCCAAGTAGTTTAAGTGAAAAAGAAGATAAAAATACTGAATCTGAGCTGTCCTTGACAAAGGTCGGTAAATGACCTTGACCTCTGAAACTGATAAACTTTCATTCAGCTGATTGCAAATACCATTTCTGATGCCACTAGCTAACATACAATCAAAAAAATCCACTGTTTTGCCATTTTTCCATACAAATGTCTAAGTGACCAAAGGTCATCATTTGAACAAACTTGGTAGGGCCCCCGAGTCCCAAATGCTGCATACCAAGTTTCAAGATCATCGGCTGTTCGATTCTTGAGAAGAAGATTTTTAAAGGTTTTTACCATATATGGGCATGGCAGCCATATTGGTCATGTGACCCAGTCCTCACAAACAAACTTTCGATCCCCCTTCCCATAGAGGCTCCACGTGTAATTTGGTTTCAATTGGCCAAGTAGTTTCAGAGGAGATGTTGTTTGAAAATGTTGACGATGCAGACCCAGCCGACGACGACGGACCAATGCCTATACTATAAGCTCCCCCACAGCCTTCAGCTCTGCTGAGCTAAAAAGTGTGACCAGGTAAATTTCATTACGATAAAACACTAGTGCAACAAAGTGCATTTTTTACACCTCCAAAATGGCTGCTTTTCTGATGAAAATCTGTGATATTTTTCTTATTTTTACTGCAAAACAAAGGTTGTGGGTGCTCGTTAGAACCTCCTCATTGAGGCGGTTCTAATGAGTGCCCACAACCTATGTCTTGAGCAGAAATAAGAACAATAATGTATACCCCCTTATATCCCAGTTTTCTCTATATAAAGTGGAGTTTAGGGGGTCTTAATCTCACGGACTTGTTCATGTGACGTATTGTCCTAGTATGACCTAAACTAGTGGAGATTTGGCCATTAAACTCCAAAACAATGTCCATCAATAAATAAAATGCTGAATTTCTGGTAGGAATTACCATGAGGAATTAACGTTTATATCAAATCATATTACAGAAAAAAGTACTGTATAGGCATCAAAAGAACTATCATGAGTCTATCATTTAAAATAGTACATGCTTCTGTGGTTCCATTTTGTAGACTACTTTTTGGGCTATAATTCTAAACTGGCCTTGGTTTTTTCTACCAAAATTAAATTATTTAGATGATTGCTGCAACTTATCTGAGGAAAGTTTTATTGTTTCATTTTTTACTGGAAATTTTACCTGCAGCAAGTAAAGTCCAGCCTGTCTGGCTTACAAAAGCATCTCTGGCGTAGATATCTATACTTTCATCGGAATCACGACCTGAAAAGTCATCACCAATATCTAGCGCATTGTAACATGGAGTTTTTACAATGTTAGTATATACTCATAAAACTCTTTAAAACATTGCTCATTATAACACAGTTTTGGACAAAACACAGTTTAAAGAGGAATCCCACGAATGTATTCATAATATAAAAATAAAAAAAGTTGATTTAACTAACACCGTTAAGACGGCCTTGGTAGCTCAGTCGGATGTGCATCTGACTGGTGATCTGGAGGACACGGATTCGATACCTGCCAGGGTCGGCAAGATTCTTTCATGGAGATTGATCATGAAATCTTCGCTACAGACATTCTCTCCCTTCTGCTGATTCAAGAAGGGCAGTTGAAAGAATGTGCTCTGTACTAGTTAACGGCTTAGGTATAAGCCTGCCCAGGAAAAGCGAGGAAAGTGTGGTAAACTGACCTTCTAAAAATGACATGACTGGGCTGTTAAACTCCAATGCAAAACAAAACAAACAAAAACTAACACCCTTTCTGCTTTCTACATGTGAAAACAGGTGCTGTGACCTGCAATCACACTTATGAAATGTTTAGCTTTAATTTCTACTGAATTTCAGGGAGTGCTGTGGAAACTTCAATGACTCATACAAGGATGGTATGTTTACAATGGGTGAGTCAAACTCCTTCTTGAGTCTCTACAAATTTTACCACACATAAAGTCAGTATCTGTTCTCTTCCTTTTTGCCATTATAAAGAATTTGCCATTATGAAGAATTTGCCATTATGAAGAAACCCTATAAGAAAGATTAAAATAGGCATTACGAAAACACGCCTATAAAAATACAAGGTAAATTTTACCACCGCAAAAACAAAAATTTTCAGATGAAAAATTGTGGTATCTTTCTTATTTCTGCTCAAAACATAGATTGAGTGTACCCATTAGAACTACCTCGGCGAGGCAGTTCTAACAAGTACCCACAATCTACGTTAGAACCACCTCGGCGAGGCAGTTCTAACAAGTACCCACAATCTATGTTTTTGAGCAGAAATAAGAACAAGAGGGCCATGATGGCCCTGAATCGCTCACCTGAATCCAAGATGTTTCATAGCTTATGGAAATGAAGGATTCACTGCTTTAAGGAGATGTGGACCAAAGATTTTTCTTTGGAGGTTATTTTTCATTGTAGTGGAATTTGAAGGCTTTTCTATTTTTAGCTCTGGTGTCCATTTTGTTTAACAGAGCGGAACAGTTTAGGCAATTTTGAAAGAGGGTCACTCAAGGAACATTCCTGTGAAATTATTTTCAAATCGGGCTCTTTGCCTAGGAGATGTCATTTAAAGGTTTTTCTATATTTAGCTCTGGTGGCCATTTTGTTTAACGAGTGAAACAATTTAGACAATTTTGAAAAAGGGTCACTCGACGAACGTTCCTGTGAAATAATTTCCTAATCGTGCCATTTGCCTTGGAGATGTCATTTAAAGGTTTTTCTATTTTTAGCTCTGGTGGCCATTTTGTTTAACAGAGTGGAACAATTTAGGCAATTTTGAAAGAGGGTCACTCAAGGAACATTCCTGTGAAGTTATTTTCAAATCGGGCCATTTGCATAGGAGGAGATGTCATTTGAAGGTTTTTCTATTTTTATTTCTGGTGGCCATTTTGTTTAACGGAGCGGAACGATTTAGGCAATTTTGAAAGAGGGTCACTCAAGCAACATTCCTGTGAAATTATTTTCAAATCGGGCCATTTGCCTAGGAGGAGATGTCATTTAAAGGTTTTTCTATTTTTGGCTCTGGCGGCCATTTTGTTTAACAGAGCAGAATGATTAAGGCAATTTTGAAAGAGGCTCACTCAAGGAACGTTCCTGTGAAATTATTTTCAAATTGGGCCATTTGCCTAGGAGGAGATGTCATTTAAAGGTTTTTCTATTTTTAGCTCTGGCGGCCATTTTGTTTAACGGAGCGGAACAATTTAGGCAATTTTGCAAGAGGGTCACTCAAGGAACATTCCTGTGAAATTATTTTCAAATCGGGCCATTTGCCTAGGAAAAGATGTCATTTAAAGGTTTTTCTATTTTTAGCTCTGGCGGCCATTTTGTTTAACAGAGCGGAACGATTTCGGTAATTTTGAAAGAGGGTCACTCAAGGAACATTCCTGTGAAATTATTTTCAAATCGGGACATTTGCCTAGGAGGAGATGTCATTTAAAGGTTTTTCTATTTTTGGCTCTGGCGGCCATTTTGTTTAACGGAGCAGAATGATTAAGGCAATTTTGAAAGAGGCTCACTCAAGGAACGTTCCTGTGAAATTATTTTCAAATTGGGCCATTTGCCTAGGAGGAGATGTCATTTAAAGGTTTTCTATTTTTAGCTCTGGTGGCCATTTTGTTTAACGGAGCGGAACAATTTAGGCAATTTTGAAAGAGGGTCACTCAAGGAACATTCCTGTGAAGTTATTTTCAAATCGAGCCATTTGCCTAGAAGAATGATGTCATTTAAAGGTTTTTCTATTTTTAGCTCTGGCGGCCATTTTGTTTAACGGAGCGAGTGATTTAGGCAATTTTGAAAGCGGGTCACTCAAGGAACGTTCCTGTGAAATTATTTTCAAATCGGGCCATTTGCCTAGGAAGAGATGTCATTTAAAGGTTTTTCTATTTTTAGCTCTGGCGGCCATTTTGTTTAACGGAGCTGAACGATTTAGGTAATTTTGAAAGAGGGTCACTCAAGCAACATTCCTGTGAAATTATTTTCAAATCGGGCCATTTGCCTAGGAGGAGATGTCATTTAAAGGTTTTTCTATTTTTGGCTCTCAGACTGGCGGCCATTTTGTTTAACGGAGCAGAATGATTAAGGCAATTTTGAAAGAGGCTCACTCAAGGAACATTCCTGTGAAATTATTTTCAAATTGGGCCATTTGCCTAGGAGGAGATGTCATTTAAGGACATTCAACATGGCCGCCTGGACAAATGAGCAAAAATGACAGTGGCTCTGAATATGCAAGAAATTGAATGCAACCCTTTTGTTTTAGCCAACTAATATAATTGGAACATAAACTTGATTTCTTAAAGTTATTTAAATACCTGTTAGAAAAGTAAAATATTGTTCAGAGTTTTTTCTTCACTCACCTGAAAAATGCCAAACTTTGTGTATCAAAACTGGAAAATTCCCACAAGTACCAATGACAAAAAGAAATCACTGAGTAGTTACATGTTTCCTTAAGGTGCACCAGGAAACTAAATTTTGATTAGCTGCACTATATTCAAATAAAGTGTTTTCAACCAAGTCATGTTTTGTGTTCAGGAAAAAAATTTTGTCTTTTTATTTTACACATTTCTTGACACAATAAAAGAAGTCCTTTCTGTGTATGGAGAGATAAAACTTGCATTCATTGGAATAAATATGCAGATAAGTTTATTTTTGTGGCTGACTGAACACACCTGTGTAATGTTTACAGGTAGAAAAAAAGAAAGGGAACAAATTAAGACCAATCTTTAACACTAGCTACTGTGATTTTAAAGTTGTTATTAAATTTTCTTTCGCCTAAAATCTCCATTAACTTTATATAATTTTGTCAAACATATCATTTATATCTAAAAAATGCAATACAATCATGTTTAATGCTGTGTCACTATTTTGTAAAACAAGGTGGTGGAGTATACTTCTCACACGTGTCTAATGTTTACATTTGTAACCAACGACTTGCACGAGGATTCTCATAGAATACTAACGGATCGATATGCAGTATATTGACCAGGGGGTGTAAAATAACTTACTTAATATGTAAAGGCGAAAGATACGAAAAATGGTTGTGGTTTAAAGAGAAATATTTATAAAAACAATTGAAACTCGTCGCTGCGACCATTATTTTCCTCCATGAAAAAGTGACAGTTTGTGACATCAATCTGGTTACCGGCTTCATATCTGGTTCAAGATTCTTTGACTACGTCTTTGGGCGTTTACAACATCACTCTTCTCTAACGACCGGTCTGTGCCGTTTATAAGTGTGCGTGAGCAGGACTGAGCTGGTCTGGACATAAATTTAGCTTGAAAATGCTGCCAAAGTAAATGTAGGCTACACTGAACCAATTTTCCTCGATACATTTATCTCGTTTTTAGCGATGACAAAATTCTTGTAAAAGCCAAACTTGTTTAAAAGTTAAAGTACTCGGCTCCATCCGGAAACCAGCATTTCTATAACAGTGCTCTCCCTTCAGACAAATCGCGGATGAAAAGTAGTTACAAAAGTATTTTTGAATAAATGTGTATAATCTTTCTTTGCCGGTGGCATCCCCTGGAATCCTAAAAGAAGATTTCATAACGTACATAAATTCATTACAATAATGTAAATATGACGAAAAATAACTCGATCTTTCGCTGATACAAAAGTGCCTTGGCGTATTAATCTAATGTTTTAGCCAGGGTGTTGTTCGGCTCCTTGCCGAAAAACTTTACACAGGGTAACACAGCAAATGTATTGTCGAAATGTTAGTGTTTGATAATTCCTATGTGAAAATCGAATGGTGCGGTTTTAAAGGTTTATGTTTGGGGTTTCAGATTATATCAAGTACCTTGGCGATCCCGTCATGGTTACGTCAATACGAACGTGTGAACTTGCGTGTAAACACATCCCCAGATGTTCGGCCATGATGAATTTTGTTTCGAAATTTTCTACACACCACGTGAACGAAAATTAATTATTCGCTTTTGGAGCTGTTTTATGAAAAAATATGTCCCGGTGCACCTTCCCTGTGCAATTACTCATACACAAGTGGCAATATATTTTTTATTTATTCATAAACAATTTGGTTCTAAGTCTAAAACAAACAAGCATTTATTGCAATATTAATTTTACATTTCTCTAGTTATAGTAATTCAGATATTTAAGTGGTTTTGTCTTGAGTAAACTTTGCCCTGTTATTTTTTACACTAATAAGAAAAAAATTTCTGAGACCTTTGCTTAATGCTCAAATTCATAATTTCTTTTTTCAAGTGGATATTGTGCCATTTCAGCCATGTTGGTCGCAGAATATCCTTAAAGGTTTTTCTATTTTTAGCTCTGGTGGCCATTTTGTTTAACCGAGCAGAACGATTTAGGCAATTTTGAAAGAGGGTCACTCAAGCAACATTCCTGTGAAGTTATTTTCAAATCGAGCCATTTGCCTAGAAGATGTCATTAAAGGTTTTTCTATTTTTAGCTCTGGCGGCCATTTTGTTTAACGGAGCGGAACGATTTAGGCAATTTTGAAAGAGGGTCACTCAAGGAACGTTCCTGTGAAATTATTTTCAAATCAGGCCATTTGCCTAGGAAGAGATGTCATTTAAAGGTTTTTCTATTTTTAGCTCTGGCGGCCATTTTGTTTAACGGAGCGGAACGATATAGGTAATTTTGAAAGAGGGTCACTCAAGCAACATTCCTGTGAAATTATATCGAAATCCATTCACTGGTTTAGGAGGAGATGTAATTTAAGTAAATTGTTGACAGACGCACGACGCACGACGCACGAAGGACACTGACCGATCACAAAAGCTCACCTTGAGCCTTCGGCTCAGGTGAGCTAAAAATGATAAACACCCCTGTTAACCCCAGTTTTACTACATAAAAGTGGGGTTTAAGGGGGTCAAATTTATATATGTATGTTTTCGTGAGGTATAAAAGGGTCTTTTGCCCTGAATTATTCCAAGAAACAAATGTTGTAGACATGTTAGAATCGCCTCGCCGAGATGTTTCTCACAAATATCAACAAAACAAATGCTGTAGACATTTGTAAGCATTGCCTCGCTGATGCAATTCTAATAAATATCCACAACATTTATTTTTGGGAGTAACAAATACAATATTCTTGAATCTCCTTTAGCCTCTACCATCTTGAGCTTAGGATTCGTTAAATTGAAACTGTCGTTATAATGAGTTCTGTCGCTATATCAAATGTTGCTATAAAGAGGGTAATCTGAATGGTTAGAAATGTTTAGGGATGATTTACAGTTTTTTTTTACTTAGTTTATCTTAAAATGTATGCTTTGTGTACACATCACATAACCTTCACCCATTTGGTACTGGAATCCCCAAAACAGGTAGTTGGGAAACAGTGCAGGCCCAGACCAGACGCCACAGAATGTGGCTTCTGATCAGGGCCTACACTGTTTGCAAAAAGTCCAGCCATTTTCCAAATAAATTTTGAAGTAAACACAACCTGACATCCCTTAATTTTTAAATGGACTTGCACTATACATGTATTTAAGTTTATTGACTGTAGATCAAATCACCCCCTTCATACTTCTTGATCTGGTGCTCAATTATGGCTCTAAGCCCCTACCCAACAGGGCTTGAAGAAATAGCATTAGGATAACACACCCTGCGTCATAGTGCAATTTTTTAAATCTCCAAAGGGGTCAATTTTCTGATGAAAATTTTTGATATTATCCTTATATATAATCAAAACATAGGTTGTGGGTGCTCATTAGAACCGCCTCATTGAGGCGGTTCTAACGAGTACCCACAACCTGTGTCTAGGAGCAGAAATAAGGAAAATAATGTATACCCCCGTTAACCCCTGTTTTCTCTATATGAAGTGGGGTGTAAGGGGGTGTTCATTTCACGGACTTGTTAGCATGATGGATTGGGCTGCATGGTTCTTCCATGCAGAGCTGAAACCAACAGCACGGGAGTGTAAACCAGTTGTAATTATAAATAAGTCTAAGCCTGCCGAGGCAAAGTGGTGCACGTTGGACCATCCATGCATAAAACCCCTATTGGTTTCATTGGGCAGCAGGTTTTGAGATGTCATTTCATCTCAATGTCAGGTAAAAGTCCCACAAAATTGGAAGCAACGTCTTCAAAATGACCTATATAGTTTTGACGGTGACGTTAAACCTCAAATCAAACAAACAAACAAATAAATCAAGGCTCAATCTACCCCTATCTTGAACATTTTTTTTTGGTACAAAGGGTACTTGAGCCATTAAAATTTGACTGTACTGATGCATATAGCCTCTGACCCAATATACAGGGACTAGTCACCAGGCTATAAGTGATGCTGTTGTGGCTGTGCCTTAAAATTTTTGTAAGCTATAGTTTCATGGCTAGAGATATCCCTTATTTTAATAAAATTGTATTATCTTTTACACCGCAATCAGCCATTCTAGTTACCTAATAAAGAGGATCAAATAACTGCATGCTATAATCGGTAGTGACCTATAATAACTTCTACTGACCTATAATACGTCTTGTGATCGTTTACAGACCGGACCTACTTTTCAGATCCCTAATTTGCAAGTGTAAACAATAAATTGCAACCTTTTATACACGGAAAAACAATGAAACTGCAAGATATAATATTTGCAATATTTATTTAAAAAGATTTTCAGAAATTTCAGCTAAATTTCTTACCTTCTCAGGCTTTCCTGATTTGAATGGCCCATTGGAATAACTGAGCACTGCTACTGCAGTTGCGTCTCAACCTCGAAAATAATTTCAAAAGATAAAATAAACTATTTATTTGCAGAATGTAAAGAACTGAGAAATTTTTATTCGAGCGTCCATGTTGTTTCCTACATCTCTGTGGCGCGGTGACGTCAGAAACTTTGCACTCCTTGACGTCAAGTTATACTACGTGTGCGGGCCATGACACTGAATGTCGTTTAACATGCCACGCTGTTTGCTGTTTTTGCTTAAATTTGCTAATGATTGCAAACCCCTTGATTGTTTGAATTGCAGCATAAACTAAATACATGATTAGTGTCTTTAATAATAAAACATAATTGGTTCGCTGTGACAATTTCATAGGGGCTCGCTGAAGCTCGCACCTATAAAATTGTCAAAGGCTCACCGATTATATTTTATTATTAAAGACACTAACCATGTATTTACTATATTTTAAAAAGCAATTGTTTGATGTATTGTTAGTAGAACTTTAGCATAATCTTAATGAAAAGTTTAAAAGACTTTGTTGAGGTTGAAGTTTAATGTCCCTGTCAACACTATAATTTAGGTTATTTTGGAGATGTTGCTTCCAATTTTGTGGGACTTTTACCCGACACTGAAATGAAATCTCAAGCCCTGCCACCCAATGAAACCGAAAGGCATATATGCATTGGACAGTCTGACTCGCACCACTTTGCCTGGCAGGTTTAGTCCTTCTTAGCGGTTTACCAGTACTCATGTCTCATGTGTGGTCAGCTTCAGCTCTGCATGGAAGTATCATGTAGCCCAATCTATTTCTCTAAGCCCCGATGGGCGGGGGCAATTAAAATAATATGTAAATATCAGCGAGAAAGCGAGGTATACCTATTACAGCTATTTTCTGTATAATTGGCATAAATTCTTCAAAAATAGAGGCTATAAGCTGCCTTCAATTCAATTTTAATCATCCAGCGCCTCTCTCTTTTTTCTTTTTTTTTCAGCTAAATTCTAAATTTAGCCACCCAATCAACTGAGGTAATGGCCAGATATGACCGACTCAGTATAAGAAGATAGATAGATAGACAAAACAACATTAAAATGGTTCAACCATATTGTGTTAAAATTGGCAACAAACACTCAGTTAGTTGTCAAATTAATTCCCATTGTCATTTACTATAATGCATTTATATGGCTTATATACCGAGACATGACAATTTATATGTCCTATATAACAAGATATGACATATCAAACCATTACTAGTCAATGTATATTGGGTCCAAGATACAGCTGTTTGAAGCCTTTGCGAAAAACATCTATATTACCGGCTATATAATTCTCCTTATATCTGGTGATAGTGACTGGTATTTTTGGGATGGCCTGTACATTAGGTTGGTAAGCTGTCAGTCTGCCAGTGGCTGCCGCGGTCTGATCCCAGTTAGTCTTTAAGCAGCCATTTTCAACACAGGATAATATACCATCAATGTAGGTAGACTTTAACTTCTGAACCTGGAAGGCAACATACTGTAATGGTTCTAAGTATTGGGACAGATAGGCCTGAGCAATAAGTGTAGACCCAGGTCAGACTGCTCCTTAAGGAGCAGTCTGATCAGGGTCTACACTGTTTCCCATTATGTTAGCACCATTCGGACTCTCTGCAATATCATGTGACAAATTTGTTAGAATTTTAGGAGAATTACAGCAAGTCCTCAAGGTGTCCGAGTTTCTAGGTTGTTCACGGAAGTCATATCTAGCCAATCGGTTTACCTAGCCATCACCTTTGTGAGAAAGTAAATTCTTTCATGGCTCAAAATTTACTATTTATTTTTTCTGCAGAAAATATGTGATATTTTTTTTTTCTGCTGTAAACATAGATTTTTGGTGCTCATGATGATCTAGTACCAGGTACACACAATCTATGTCTTTTTGAGGGAAATTAATGTTTTTTTTCCCTAAGTAACAACTTTTTACTCTGTAAAAAAGAGTTTTAAGGGTTACTCTTTACATGTACACATACTTGTTAATAAGATGAAATTTCCACACTTTGAATAAGTCTACAAGTGTCTCTATAGTTTGACTAGGATTCATAAATTCTCTTGCAAAACATTTGGTCTCTAACCAATGTCACATGTGAGATGCCAAATTCTGTAATGGAAGGTCTGGTGGTTTTTCTCCAGGTAGTCTGGTTTTACCCCCCTTGGATTAACAATTGTCTCGAAATAAGTGAAATAATCTTGAACGGCTCAGAACCATAGCGAGACCATATGATTTTGAGGCAGCACTCTTACCCTCTATGCCATGGAGGCATGTCCCACCTGGGGACAGTTCTAGACACTGGAGGTTATTTGTAGGGCAAGATTGGGAAACTAAATGGGGATATTTTTTGTATCTTCTTTAAAATAAAAGTATGTTATGTGTACTCATTACAATTGCTTTACTGAGGCGTCTTATCATAAGGAACAAGAACATATATGGTTTAGGGGTGGGGATCTGAAAAGTTTCTGAGATATGGGCCTTTTATGAAGTAGAGGGAGTGGGGCATGGCCACCGCACTTCCTGAGGACCCAGGTTGGCATCACTGAATGTGTCTTATCATAAGGAACAAGTGTATATATGGTTTAGGGGTGGGGATATGAATGTTTTCTGAGATATATGGCCTTTTATGAAGTGAAGGGGGTGGGGCATGTCCCTGGCACATCCCTGGGGACCCCTAGGTATGCATCACTAAATGCGTCCTTTCATAAGGAACAAGTGTATATATAGTTTAGAGGTGGGAATCTGAATGGTTTCTCAGATATATGGCCTTTTATGAAATGGAGGGGGTGGGGCATGGCCCCGGCACACCCTTGAGGGCCCCCAGGTTGGCATAAAAGCACATTGCTGAAAGAAGTTTACTTAAGGAACATTTCTATAAAAGATTTGTCCAAATAGCTGCAAAGGCTTGGCAGTAAATGCCATTTCCCCACTGTAAGTCTTTTGAAACTCTAAGTTGCCATAGCAACCAAACTAATGAGCCTATTTTCATGAAAAAAAAAAAAACAAAAAAAAAAAACAGAAAATTTCAATCACCAAATTCAAGGATGCTGCAGATAAAATTTGAGCTCAATCGGCCCACAGGCTACAGAGGAGATGTCGTTTAAAAGTGTTGACGCCAGATGGCGTCAGACAGACGACGAAAACTGCCTACGTATAAGCTCTCACATACGGAGCCTTTGGCTCTTGTGAGCTACAAACCTATGTTATTGGAACCGCCTCGATGAGGCGGTTCTAATGAATACCCACAACATAGGTTTTATATGCAGAAATAAGGAAAACTATCCTTCTATTATCACTAAATAAGCACCGTTTGGGTTGGTTTATTTGTTTGTTTGATTTGAGGTTTAACGTCCCCGTCAACACTGTAAAGGTCATTTTGGAGACGTTGCTTCCAATTTTGTGGGACTTTTACCCGACATTGAGATGAAATGACATCTCAAGCACTGTCGCCCAATGAAACCAATAGGGTTTATTAGCATGGACAGGCTTAGATCCTCAAGTGGTTTACCAGTACTAGTGTGCGGGCTGGATTCAGCTCTGCGTGGAAGCATCATGCAGCCCATATATTTCTTCAAGCCACTTTGGGTGGGGGCCACCTTTTGGGTTGATATGACTACCCCAGTCTCAATGGTCCCAAAGGTACTCAAGCTATTGTAGTTCGACTGAATAAAAATTCTTTAACTTAAATTTACCTGCCTATATTCCAGTATAATGCCAGGCAATGGATGGAAGGGAAGTAACTGTGTTAATACTGATTCACTGGTTGATGTCTCCTTACTGACACTGGTCCTTGCTAAACGAGACTTGGAAGAAAGCTGTGCATCTAGTCGCAATTCCTCAAATAGAACCTGAAAATTCACCTTTTTTCCATTAGGAAAGCATGTCCGTAAGAAATAATGGCGTCCAACATGGTGTCAGAAAATGATAAATATTAGGTAAAAATTATAACATCTTTATTAATAATGCTTTCAACATAGATTGTGGGTGCTCGTTAGAACCGCCTCAATGAGGCGGTTCTAACGAGTACCCACAATCTATATTTTTGAGCAAAAATAAGGCAGATGTTTACCCCCATAAACCGCACTTTTCTCTATATAAAGTGGGGTTTAGGGGGTCTTCGTTTCACCGACTTGTTATCGTGATGCATTTTAAACAGAATAGAACCTTTCTCTCTATATATATTTGAATATAGTGGAGTCAGGTTGAGCTATTTATAGAAATTTATTTCAAACAAGGGGTCCATAATGGGCCTGAATTTCATGTACCTTACGTTTCATTTCTACAGTATGCATCACTTACTGTAGAAATGAAACATTAGGTACATGAAATATGAGGTAAACTGGATGAATAGAGCAATTTTTGTTGAAGGTGACCCAAGGTACAATTCTGTGAAATTATTCAAAATCAGTCCAGCTGTTTAGGAGTATAAGTCATTATACAGTTTGAATATTTTTAGCTCTGGTAGCCATCATGTCCAGTGGAGCAAAAGTATTTTGAGGAATTTTGTTTGAGGGTAACCATGGAACATTCCTATGAAAGTGTTTCCTTTTAGAGAAAGAAGTCTTTTAATTTAAAAGTGTTTCATTTTAAGTTCTTATGGCCATTACCGGCCCCGATAGCTCGGTTGGTAGAGTGTCCGCTCCGGGGAACGGGAGGTCATGGGTTCGATCCCGGGCTGCGACATACCAAAGTCGTTAAGAATGGTACTAGCTGCTCCTCGCTTGGCACTCAGATTAAGGGGTAGAGCTAGGACTGGTCAACCCAGTGTCAGGATAATGTGACATGGTGTGGTATCATGTAATGTGTCTGGGACATGATACTTCAGTGAGGCAGCACTATAAAAGTGAGCATTGAGCCCCTGTCGCAACCAGACACCGCCTAGTAAGACTGAAAAATTGTTGAAAGCGACGTTAAACCCAAATTCACACACACACTCTTATGGCCATCTTGTTCAAGAGAATGGAACTGGAGCAATTTTGACATATGGTTACTCAAAAGACATTCTGATTGGATCCGGATCAGACTGCTCCAGTCTGATCTGGGTCTACACTGTTTGCTAAGGCCTATCTGTCCCAATACTTAAAATCATTACAGTTCTCAAGTCTTACCTGTCTCAGCTGTGAGGGGCTAGTAAGAAGAAAGGCATGCCCAGCTGCTTCATGAGCCTCTTTCTCCAGCTTTGTACATTTTTTCTGAAATAAAAAAAATCATCATTAGAAGCAAGCATCAGAAGGCCCCAATCCCATCTTGATCAGTTAGGCTCTTACAGGGCAATTTCAGCATTCAAGGGGATGTATTTAACACTCTGCATGCTGTGGTTTTTTTTTTTTTTTTTTTTTTTTGGGCAGCAGACAACATTTTGAAATACGTATTTTTCTATTTTTCCCAGCAAACAGGAGTGAGTGTTTGAGCTTTACGTCTCACCAACAGTTAAGGTCATACGGGGACGGAACCTCTGTTTAAAGGCTCTTCCGAAAGTCTGGAAAAGCCTAGGTTTGATCCAGCAGGATTTGACATCTCATGTAAATTGTCTCCTATGGAGGCAATTTACATGAGATGTCAAGTCCTGTTCTCTGGGATAAGTAAGAAAAATATCAAAAGTCTGTCGTCTGCTAAATTAGCCTAGAAAGTGGTAAAGGTTAAATTCTCAGTGTATTTACAGAAAACAATCCTATAGTTTACTTTTGGGGCATAATGTTGTCACATGATTATTGGTTTACATCAAAATAAACAATGGTTCTCTCTATTGTATGATGTTGACTTTATATCAATGATGCAATTACTCTATAAATATGAAAACAGTGTGCAATGGTATTCTTGTTTCTCAATTTTAGCCTCACAAACCAGAATTTATTTCTGGTCAGTTTTCTAATTGACCTGAAAATGGTCAAGGACATGGGTACCAAATATTGAAGATAGTGCCTATCCTAAGTCTATAAAGCTACTAAGAAACCTTCAGCTAGTCCATATGAATGATGAAATAGACACGAATTCTCAAATATGTTTCTGACATCCAAGCCACTTAAAACTGAGACAACTATGTCTGAGGTAAATGGAAACAAGTAACTTCAACTATTTCAAAAATATTTTGTCTCCCATTTCAATAAAGGTCTACTGTCTACTATTAAAGGAGAAAAATTTCTCATAAGGAGCATATTCTCTCTTTAACAGCAGACCCACTTCCGGAAAATCTCAATTTACCGGAAAAGAAACTGTTATTTATTTCCAAAAGTCATAACAGTTGTTGCCATATTGCGAAAATGGCTGAAAAAATGTTGGGTGGATCCATTTCCCTTATAAGAGGGTCCTTCAAAAAGTTTTGTCACTGGGATTTTATCTCCTAAATACTCCATTTATTATTTTTTTCCCAATTACTGGCCCTCAAAGTATAGTAGTCGCAGGTAAGATTGACTAGGCGGAGCTATCGTTTGTACCTGCCTTTGGAATGTTCTATTAACAACAAGAGGGCCATGATGGCCCTGGATCGCTCACCTGATCCATAGTGTAACAAGTGGGCCCCAGAGAGGGCCATTATTGGCCCCAGGGCTTTAATGTACATAATGTTGAGGGAGGTCTTAAAGGTGAAGCTTCATACCAAACATTAACAAAGGCTAAAATTTGAACAATCTTGTCAAAGGTCCACTAGATGAAGCTACACATCAAATATCAAAGACCTGGGCCTAGCGGTTTCAGAGAAGAAGATTTTTAAAGATTTTGCCTATATAAGCCTATGTAAAATCAAAGGGCCCCGGGACAGGGGCATTTTTTGCCCCAGCACTATAGTTTGAACAATCTTGGTAGGGGTCCACTAGATGAAGCTTCATACCAAATATCAAAGTTCTGGGCCTTGTGGTTTCAGAGAAGAAGATTTTTAAAGATTTTCCCTATATAAGCCTATGTAAAACCAAAGGGCCCCGTGGCAGGGGGGGATTTTTTGTCCCAGCACTATAATTTGAACAATCTTGGTAGGGGTCCACTAGACGAAGCTTCATACCAAATATCAAAGTCCTGGGCCTTGTGGTTTCAGAGAAGAAGATTTTTAAAGATTTTCCCTATATAAGCCTATGTAAAACCAAAGGGCCCCGGGGCAGGGGCATTTTTGGCCCCAGCACTAAAATTGGAACAATCTTGGTAGGGGTCCACTAGATGAAGCTTCATACCAAATATCAAAGTCCTGGGCCTTGTGGTTTTAGAGAAGAAAATTTTTAAAGATTTTCCCTATATAAGCCTATGTAAAACCAAAGGGCCCCGTGGCGGGGGCATTTTTGGCCCCAGCACTATAATTTGAACAATCTTGGTAGGGGTCCACTAGATGAAGCTTCATACCAAATATATAAGACCTGGGCCTTGTGGTTTCAGAGAAGAAGATTTTTAAAAATTTTCCCTATATAAGCCAATGTAAAAGCAAAGGGCCCCGTGGCGGGGGCATTTTTGTCCCAGCACTAAAATTTGAACAATCTTGGTAGGGGTCCACTAGATGAAGCTTCATACCAAATATCAAAGTCCTGGGCCTTGTGGTTTCAGAAAAGAAAATTTTTAAAGATTTTCCCTATATAAGCCCATGTAAAACCAAAGGGCCCCGTGGCGGGGGCATTTTTTGTCCCAGCACTAAAATTTGAACAATCTTGGTAGGGGTCCACTAGATGAAGCTTCATACCAAATATCAAAGACCTGGGCCTTGTGGTTTCAGAGAAGAAGATTTTTTAAGATTTTCCCTATATAAGCCTATGTAAAACCAAAGGGCCCCGGGGCGGGGGCATTTTTGGCCCCAGCACTGTAATTTGAACAATCTTGGTAGGGGTCAACTAGATGAAGCTTCATACCAAATATCAAAGACCTGGGCCTTGTGGTTTCAGAGAAGAAGATTTTTAAAGATTTTCCCTATATAAGCCAATGTAAAACCAAAGGGCCCCGTGGCGGGGGCATTTTTTGTCCCAGCACTATAATTTGAACAATCTTGGTAGGGGTCCACTAGATGAAGCTTCATACCAAATATCAAAGTCCTGGGCCTTGTGGTTTCAGAGTAGAAGATTTTTGAAGATTTTCCCTATATAAGCCTATGTAAAACCAAAGGGCCCTGGGGCGGGGGCATTTTTGGCCCCAGCACTATAATTTGAACAATCTTGGTAGGGGTCCACTAGATGAAGCTTCATACCAAATATCAAAGACCTGGGCCTTGTGGTTTCAGAGAAGAAGATTTTTAAAGATTTTCCCTATATAAGCCAATGTAAAACCAAAGGGCCCCGTGGCGGGGGCATTTTTCGTCCCAGCACTCAAATTTGAACAATCTTGGTAGGGGTCCACTAGATGAAGCTTCATACCAAATATCAAAGTCCTGGGCCTTGTGGTTTCAGAGAAGAAGATTTTTAAAGATTTTCCCTATATAAGCCTATGTAAAACCAAAGGGCCCCCGTGCGGGGGCATTTTTGGCCCCAGCACTATAATTTGAACAATCTTGGTAGGGGTCCACTAGATGAAGCTTCATACCAAATAACAAAGACCTGGGCCTTGTGGTTTCAGAGAAGAAGATTTTTTAAGTTTTTGGCGAAAAAAATCTGTTTTTGGCTCCTGTGACCTAGATGTGCAACGGACCGGAACCATTTGACCCATATTCAAACTTGACCGAGATATTGTCATGATGATCATTCTGAGCAAGTTTGATTAAGATTGGACCAAAATTGTGGCCCCTAGGGTGTTCACAAGGTTTTTATATGATTTGACCCGCTGACCTACTTTTTAACCCGATATGACCCATATTCGAACTGGACTGAAATATTGTCACAATGGTCATTCTGAGCAAGTTTCATGATAATTGGACCAAAACAGTGGCCTTCAGAGTGTTCACAAGGTTTTTCTATGATTTGACCTACTGACCTACTTTTTGACCGGACATGACCCATATTCGAACTTGACCAAGATATTGTCATGATGATCATTCTGAGCAAGTTTGATTATGATTGGACCAAAATTGTGGCCTCTAGGGTGTTCACAAGGTTTTTCTATGATTTGACCCGCTGACCTACTTTTTAAGCCGACATGATCCATATTCAAACTTCACTAAAATATTGTCACAATGATCATTCTGAGCAAGTTTGATGATGATTGGACCAAAACTGTGCCCTCTAGAGTGTTCACAAGGTTTTTCTATGATTTGACCTACTGACCTACTTTTTCACCCGACATGACCCATATTCGAACTTGACCGAGATATTGTCATGATGATCATTCTGAGCAAGTTTGATGATGATTGGACCAAAACTGTGGCCTCTAGTTTGTTCACAAGAAAAAGTTTACGCACGACGGACGACGCACGACGACGCCGGACATCTTACGGTCACAAAAGCTCACCATGACCTTCGGTCAGGTGAGCTAAAAATGTAAACCAAGTCACCCAGTTATGCGAGGTCAACTGTAACATGAACAAAGCTGTGGCGTGTATGGCCATTTGGTCCGCTTGCAGAAAGCATGCCGAAGGCACTCTACCAAATCTTCTGGTGGACTCATATTGACACAACCTGAATAGCTCCGCCTAGTCAATTTCATCTGCGACTACTATACCCCTCTGCCAAAACACATTTTGGTAACCTTTGGATCCAATGTCTAAAAGCTGCTTGGTAGTCTTCTTTGGGTACCTGCTGGAGGCACTGATAAATCGCACTGCCAAGTGCACTTCTGGACTTATATTTCTTTCCAGAAAGCATTTTCTTGAGCCTTGGAAACGAAGAAAAAGTCGCATGGGCTCAGGGCAGGAGAATAGGAAGGATGATCTACAACCTCGACCTTTTCAGCAGCCAAATATGACCTCACAACCTCAGACTTGTGAGAGGAGGCATTGTCATGGATGAGGTGCAATCGTGACCAACCTTTGCTTGGACACTTCTTATTGTAGAATGCCTTGACTTTCTTTAGTACAGCATTCTGATAGAATCGCCCAGTGACTGCATGAGCAGAAGGACAAGCCACTTGAACCACTGGCTCACTAGAAGTGAAGAAGATTGCATACAACACCTTCTTGGAGCTGATGGTTCTCTTGGCAATACAGGGGCCCTTTTGATCTTTGCACTTCCACTGTTTGTTATCAGCTCGTCTCTGTGGCTTAAACATGTGCACCCAGGTTTCGTCACCTGTTAGCAAGTTAGAAGTAACTCTGGTGTCACAGTTATTGTATTTTTTCAAGAGCTGTTGGGCCCATTTAAGGCGTTGCTTCTTTTGCTCCTCAGTGAGCAAATGGGACACCCACCTAGCACAAACTTTCTCATGCCCAAGTACTTTATCAGAATGGTATGCATGCTGCCTTCTGATATGCCAGTGCATTTAGCTATCTCTTTCACTGACATCTTCTTCGACCACTGCCTCTACAGCAGTGATGGTTGCCTTGGTGATGGAGGTCTTGGGACTACCAACACGGGCAGCATCTTTGACAGATGATTTAGTGGCTTTAAAAGCTTTGACCCACCTATAACCCATGCGCTTTGAATGGCAAGAGGTTCTTATATGCCACACAATCAAATATCTGACTTGAACCTATGTCAAGCCTAACACGACATTTAATGTAGCTGCGAATTTCAGCCTTTCAGTCCATTTCACAACTAACTCGTAAATTGGCCAGAAGAAATTTGACTGCATGTATCAGTATGACATATCTCGATCATTATAAAAGCAATTTGCCCCAAAATAAACTGAAGCGTTAACCCGAAACCTATCAGTGACAAAACTTTTTGAAGGACCCTCATATACTTTTCTGACATGAAAACTACTATAAAGTCAGACAACCATTAGGAAGTTTTTGAACCAGGGTTTTGTTTGTTTGGAATATAATGGCCCATTCCACACTCTTTAGGTCATATTGAGTCAGTCAGTGTACCTAACCACACTTTTTCAGGGCAGGTATATATGTAAGTGGTTAATTAGTACAGTCCACATTCTTTCACCAGATACTGACAACTGCCCTTCTTGAATCAGGGGAGGGGAAAGAATGACCTTCAATAAGATAATCATGATCAATCGCCACAAAATTTTATGCCATGACATTTGAAAATAGTACCTATAACAACTGATAACAGGGACTCAACTAGAGCTGTCAGAAGATCTGACCATAGCCCCGCTGCAGCACTATTATAGCAGAAAGACCAAAATATTTTGAATTCATGCTTAACCCTTGACCTGCTGAATATTTATATATGCCACACCCACTATGGATTATCAACCAATCAGATTACTTGATGCAAATTATTGCAACAAATTCATAAGCTGAATGACAAACAATGAAGATCCTGATCAGATGGCTTCTTCAGAAGCCATCTGATCTGGATCTTCATTGTTTGAAAGATAAGACATATCCGGGATCAGCAGGACAAGGGTTAAGAGATAACATCACTGCTGAAAATGGTACATGGCAACAATGAGCATAAAACTTATCAACGGATTTAACTCCATAAAGTTATGGGCCATAAGCCTTGATTACAGCATACATGATTCATCAACAACAGTGTGATAAAGAATAAGTGATGTAATTAACTCTTTTTGTATCAAATGGAATCATCCTCCTTATTCAAAGTTTAGGGGTGCCAGGTTGTGTTTTCTTCAAAATTTATTCGGAAAATGGCTGACAAACAGTGTAGGCCCTGATCAGACACCGCATTCTGCCGCATCTGATCTGGGCCTGCACTGTTTGCCAAATACCCATTTTGGGGCTTCTGGTACAAAATGGGTAAAATCTACTGGACAAGGAGAGAGCTCTGGATACTCAAGTTTTGAAGGCATACTTAATTTGATTTGTCATTTTGTCTGTTCACTACTAGATACATCAATTGATATAATTCAAATCTAATTGCCCTGTCTGTTCCTTGTATTTTAAGTTGATTAATACCTATATGTGCGGATTGAGTTGACAAGTGGTTATGTTGCAGACATACCATATTCACAAAATGTATTTAGAAACTGTATGATTTCAGATACCATTTGCAAATTCAGCAGAAGATGCCATTGCCAATTTCAACTGAGACACCACCTAACATTTACTTTCTCATATTTCACAAAAGTTTAGACATTGAATTCAGCTCAATTCGACCTTTGCTTCGGGAGGAGATGTCGTTTGAAGAATTTCAAGATGGTCGCCATGGTGGCCATCTTGGAAATCTGAACGGAGCCATTTTAGCAAAACTGAATCTCAATGTCACCCTGATGCCTCCCATCAAGTTTCAGCTCAATTCGACCTTCAGTTCGGGAGATGTTGTTCTAAGGATTGATATCAGAACAGAACTATTCTAGCAAATCTGAACCTCCATGTCATCCCGATGCCTTGCAACAGGTTTCAGCTCAATTAGACCTCGGGTTAGTGAGATGTCATTTGAACAATTTGAAGATGGTTGGCATGGCGGCCATCTTGGAAATCCGAATGGAACCATTTTAAAAAATCTGAATCTCCATGTCACCAGGATGCCTCCAACCAGGTATCAGCTTTATCTGACTTCAGGTTTGGGAAATGTTGAAATTGTGAAAAGTTTATGATGGATGACAGACGGACGGACAACAGGCCAAGGCATGAGCTAATAATGTATACCCCCTTAAACCCCAAGTTTCTCTATATAAAGTGGGGTTTATGGGGTTGTTCATTTCATGGATTTGTCAACGTGATGATGTCATTTTATGAATTATCCATTGCCCACGAGTGCAATGTGAGACAAATACTTCCTGGTCAAAAACTTTTGATTTTTTCAGGGGAATACATATGTATCACATTGCAGAAAATTCCACCTGAAATAAAGACTAATTCTGCCTTTTTTTTTTTTTTTTTTTTTTTGCAGTTAGTCTTTGTGTTTTCTGCATACAGTGTCCTCTGGTCAGAGACCACCTTTCAGACTGTTCAAAAGTGGTCTTAAAGACCACTTTTGAACAGTCACAATGGTGGTCTTAATAAAGGAATTTTACTACATATGCCATATTTTGAAAGAGAGACAGCTTTTGTGATTTCCTATTCCCTTTTCTATATAACAAACCCTTCATTACCCCATTTTGTACTGAATCAAATCTTTCCCTTATGTACAGCAGGAGTCCAATTCAAAATTTAGGGATGCCAGGTTTAGTTACTTTGAAAAATTTATATGGAAATTATTGATTTTGTTGAACTTTCTACAAATATAGCAGGCCCTGATTAAACGCCACATTCTGCCTGTACGGTTTTGCTAATGACCTGTTGTGGAGTTTCCTATTTAAAATAGGTTAACTTGTTTTTGGTTTCCCATAAAAAATGAGACTAATTTTTAACTCTTATCGTGCTGTTCACGACAACCCCTATCTTTGGAAACAGTGTAGATCCAGATCAGATGGCTTCTGAAGAAGCCATCTGATCAGGATCTACACTGTTTGACATTAAGTTTATGGCTTTGTAAGAATAAATTGAATCAAGTAATCTGATTGGTTCAAAGTCAGAAATGGGTGTGGTTAAACTGAATATTCAGCAAGAGAAGGGTTAAGGAAAGAACTTCCTGCTGTGAAGATTGAGAACAGCTCATTTTAAAAGCGAAACCCCAAAAACAGGACATGTGCAAACAGTGCAGGACAAGATCGCATTACAGCATCTGCTCACTGTCTAACTAAGGCTAGCATGATTAATCGGATAATCTATTAATCAATTAATACATTACACTGAAATGATTATAGTCACTGATTTGATAATAATCGATTTGATAAGTATTCACCTTATTTGCATTATCTGCTGGTTCCTAGTCTGAAGGTTATCAGTGTTGGAAAAACAGGTAACCAGGCCCCCCTGACCTTTCAAGGTCAGGGGGGTTGGTCAGGGGGGTCTGGTTACCTGTTTTTTCATTACTGACAATGTGCAAGCTGGGAGCCAGCAAATAATGCAAATATGGTGAATAATCTATTCTAACATGACGTTAACATTTTTCCCATTGAACCCAGTGGAAACGTCAGCGTTTGCAAATATGCGATAATTCACGTCGTCAACGTGGTGCGTGCAATTTGGCGTCATCGTGACGTTGCATGTAAACATTTCCTTCTGTCGACATCCGCTGCAAAATAGTCCCCAAGATAACGCTTTGTTACTACTGTATTTCAGTTTAGCATCATGTTAGAATCGAAATAATTTCCACGCACCCGGTGTGTTATCGTGATTAACACACGGTGTTGTCGGGCAGATGCGAATATTAATTCACTCCAGCTTCACCGTCGTGAATTAATATTTCGCAATCTGCCCTCCAACACCGTGTGTTAATCACGATAACACACGGTACGTGGAGATTATTTCTTAAATAACCAATGTTGTGTCTAAAATAGCTGAATGAGTGGAAAACAGTGCTGACCCTGATGACGCCCTGTTCTGCTGCATCTTATCTGGCACTACACTGATTGCTCAGGCTTGTTGTTCTTAATACATATAACGAAAACACGCCTATATAATTTTGACCCCCTTGAACCCCACTTTTATATAGTAAAACTGGGGTTTACAGGGGTAAACCTTATTTTTCTTATTTCTGCTCTAAAATATAGTTTGTGGGTACTCATTAGAACCTCCTCGATGAGGCGGTTTTAACGAGTACACACAATCCATATTTTGAGCAGAAACAAGAAAAATATCACAATTTTTCATCTTAAAATTTTCATTTTTTTGGCGATAAAGGTAACAATGTACTTGTATAGGCGTGTTTTCGTAATGTGATAATGTATAACATATGATAAGAGTCAAAGTCAGAAAGGTAAAATTATGATCGAATCTTCATTGACTTCTAATCGATTATCGATCACAATGACAGAACTGATGATCAAATATCATTTCAGCTCTGCTTAGCTGGCCCTATCACTGCCTTCACTGTTTGCAAAAAGAATTCAGCCATTTTTAAATTCCTGAATAAACTTCTACTAAATGGCCATATAAAGAGAACGATTACATTCAGTACAAAACAGGATAAACTTGAGAATAATCCTAACCTTAAGTATTTCTGAAAACTGCATTAAAGTATGTGTTGCCACAGGCAGTGCTGTCAACTCTAGGGCAGCCAGCAATGGCGTCAGCTTCATCTCCACACACAGAAACAGATCCCACAATTCCATGTTCTTGAGTCGCTGGTACAGGCGCTCCATGGCAACCCTCAACAACATCATGTCTTCATACAGCATCTCAAGAGGCGAGTCTGAAGGTGCCTAAAAATTTGAAATTCAAAATTGGAAATATCATACCTGCCAACATTGAGAAAATCCAAAGAGTGAGACTGCGCACGGCGGACCATTTTTCCCCTTCTTTTTTAGTATGTGGCTCGCGGGGAATTTTCAGGAAAAATTTGAAAGAGTAAGATTTTTTCCATAACCCTATGGGGGTGGGGATGGGTGCTACCTTTTCCAAAGACCCACCACCCATAAAAAAAATAAATTGAACCCCACCACCACTAAATCTCAATTTTTAACCAGACCAAGCACCCATTAAAAAAGAAAGTGCTAGCTTACCCACCTTGCATAAAAGATGCGTATTTTTAACAGGGGTGAAATTTATGAAACTGTGTACATGTACTGTCCGAATATATGTTACTTAGTTTTAAAGGTCGCTTTACAAGTCAGATACAATGATTCATTACCACCGAACTTCATCAAATCTTGTTAAAAACTGAGCATATGTATGCTAAAATGGATAACTGATTAATACTTTGAGCAATTTTGCTAATGTTAACGTTTTCAGAGATTCATAAACAAAATGCAAGATAGGACATTGGTCGCCACACAACATTTTGGGTGCCCTGTAAAATGTCAAAAAAAGAGAAAAGGATCGTTTTTATGGAAGATTATTAGTATGTAATAAAGAAATTAAATGGCTAAATGTGAATTCTGTAATATTTTTTTAACGCAGGGATGCCTCGATATCTGATTATTCTGAGGACTAAACTTAGAAATTTACCGATAGATAGATTATAGACAAGATGGATAGTTTTGTTTATTTACCTGTCCAATAATAGATTTGCTAATAATAGTCCAAATATACCTGTGACCTGGAGGTGATTTTCCAATAGTTCTGTATCCCGGCTCTAATTGCATATATTAGCGATTCAGAAAAGCCGATAACCAGTTCCCATATGTAAATATTCGGTATGGCGAATTTCTAGGCATGAGATGCACTGAAATTCGTGAGATTTGGGCCATTTTCAAAAAACGATCGTGGGGGAGTGAGACGCACAATAAATCGTGAGAGTCACGCTCAAATCGGGAGTGTTGGCAGGTATGGAAATATGCTGTAAAGTAAACGGGAGCAGCAACAAATGAAACTGCCTATGGACATATCCATTATGATGACTCTTACATTCACTCCAAGACATTGCATCGTTTCATTTCCAAACATCAAGTTAACAAGACTGTGAAATGAATAACCCCCTAAACCCCACTTTAAATAAAGAAAATTGGGATTTACAGGGGTATTAATTACTTTACTTATTTCTGCTCCAAGCTCAATGAGGCGGTTCTAACGAGCACCCACAACCTTTGTTCAGAGTATAATCAAAGGACTGAGAGTGCTGATGGAGCATAGCTTTGATAATTTGATTTAGCGTCTGATTGGTATTTTAATTCAGGCTCATATTGATCGAATGAACATAGCTGTTTGAAGCTATTCTGGGCCAGAAGTCGTGTTAAAGCAACAAGACCTATATAGTAATTTTAGGAGATAAAATTTTGTTTATGATGGGGTACCCTTGAAATCTAGTTTGATGCTGCAACTAATAGTTTTTGTTTTAAACTCATACTCTGCAAAGGTATTATAGATGGTATATTAAAGGTCGAGCTGTCTGACCTCCATAGGAAAGGTGGTGAAAAATCAAACACTGATGAATTATAAAGGCTGATCAAACATTGCACCAACGTCTGTTCTGTTTCTGTGCTTGGAAGACCACATTTCTTCCATTTGCAAAGCTTTAAGCTTTTCTGGCCTAGTTAAGATTATGAAAGATTATGAACACTTGTCTGCAGAGAATTCACTGAAAAGGATAACATTTGAGCATGTTAAAAATGCCAGATTGGAATTTCTTTCAATGGTGGACTTTACATAGAAAATGACTTTTCAAGATAATGCAGCCGCTATTTTCAACTTCCAACAGCAGTCACAACAGCCGAGGGGATGTCAACGATGCTTGTCATGCTGACAGTTCGAGTTCGAATCTCATTGATTGCGTTTTTATAAACGTATAAAAAATCTGTTTGCTGAGAGCTGATAATACTTTATCAACAATGCCATAACATGCTGAGATTGAAGTGTGTGTCGTTTATCTGAAACGGGTCTAACAACATTTCAAATCTGAACTTTGAAAATGACTTTGGAAGTCGGTAAAGAAGAGACGTAGAAGACAAGTCAACAGGACTTATAGGATTCTACTACCACCAAGTTCACGTGACGTTACTAGTGTAGTCACCTTGAAACCATGGCCTCTGGAAGATCTCATCAGGGTGTGGGACAAGAAGCATGCATTGAAACTGTTACAGATGTCAAAGGTAAGTATTTTTCATTGCTTTCCCATACCTACTCAAATCGGGTGATTAAAGTTGAGACAACCATGCCTGTTCGGTGTGCAGCTGCTGTTTGCCACTAGAACTTAGCTTCTATTCTGGTAATTGCTGCCCTCAGCTCGATATGAACTAAATTAGTGCTGACTGGGTCTTAAAGCTCCAAATCAATAATCTCGCTGTGCTGCACATTAAATAACAGCGACTCATTATTCTTGAAAATATGCTTGTTTTCTTGTTCATACCACGCTGACGCCAAGTTCTGCAATTAAAAGTCAGGTAGTTTTGCTCCAAGTACTCTAGTTTTCACCTGCAACCGAGTTACCTTTGCCTTGTTCAATGTTTAAGAGAGCATCATGCTCATCTTATTCATTCCTTTATTGGGACTTGATATGACATGCCTTCCCTCAGGGCATCTATTTTTTCTGCATCATCCTCATATGAGGATTACTTGCAGCTAGGTCTAGCCTTTATTAATATGGCTAAATTCATGAATATGGTCTGAATTTCATCATCTGCTTAGCTCGTTTGTGTCTCATAAGGCCTCAGGTTTGCATCGGTTTTCATGTCTCATTGTAAGGTGCCTGCCATTCAGTGTGTTGTAGTCATCTAATCTAATCAAGATGCACAACCTTATTCAGGCCTCATATAGAATGCCATTCAGCCCTCACTTGATTTCTGCTAGCTGTAGATGCAAAGCTGCAAGCATTTGCATGCCTCCCCTGCCTAGAAACTGCTACATGTATCGCCTCTCCTCCGGCTTTTCACTGGGGTTCATGTCAGGTCAACTCGTATATCAACCATTAGACCCCGCCCCCCCACTCTCCCTTATCTGATTGTGACTTTGCACTTTAAGTGAAAACACAAAAGCAAGCAAGTGAATTTTAAAGAGAAGCTTAGAAATAACAATTATCTAACAAGATGTAGAGCTCTTGTCATATTGTGCAGACTTAGGTCTTCCAAGTGCAGAAATAATATCAGCACAAGTCTTGTCTGATTTTGTGAAGACTCCAGACATACCCGATTTTTCGTCCTTATGAGCAGATTTTGTTGGCCAGTCCATGTTGGTAACAGGTGGTAAACAGTTATGATGAAACGGGCCTCAGTGGCCTAGTGGATGAGAATGCTGACTCTCATTCATTAGGTCTCTCGCTGCTATGGGTTCGAGCCTGGCTCGGGTCACATGTGAGAAGCCGAGTACTGCAAAGGAAGTCCAGGTGGTTTTCTCCGGGTACTTTAGTTTTTTGACCACCTCTGATTAACTATCTGCTCAATATGAGTGAAAAAATCTTGAAAGGGCCATAAAAAAAAAAAAAAAAGAGTTTTGCTGACAGTGTCTACAGTATCAGCAGCAATTTAAGACATTGATCAGGCTGCATATGACAGGGTCCGTAGTACAATCTGACTGCTTGGCCAAAGCTTGAAGTCTTACAGCACAAGTGGGTTGGTCACCACTTCTGACAATGCAGACTATGCAAGACAATGCATGGCGATCTAAGTTATCTAACTGTCTGGCTGATGTCTCAATTTACCAGATTGCACTGCCACTTATACATCTTTAACAAAGGAGTTTTGACAATCATGGCTATCATTTTAATGCGAGTAGAAATGCTGTGTTGACATCTCCAATCCTTACAGTGGAAGATGATAGGACTGCATGGCTTAGTCTCCCATTCTAAGGGTATAAGACAACCAGATTGCATGGCTGTGAATTCAGTTTAAAACTAAGCTTAACAGAAACATAGCTAGGTCTCCAGTTTACAGAGACCGATCAGTCTCCAGTAAGGTTGATCAGATTTCGTTTTGTGAGACGATGATAAGATTTTTCTAACATAATTGAAAGCAAAATCTCCAAATGACCTTTATAGTGTTGATGGGAACGTTAAACCACAACTAAAAAACATAACAGAATATTTTGGTATCTTGTCAAACCTCTCTTTTTAATTTTGCTTATTATTTTTTGGCTGACATAGTTAGTACAAGGCAAAGAGATTAATGTCCACATCTTGCAGTCTGGACAGATTATTTTCCTTCCTCAATGGATTGGGCCAGCCTTGGTAGCTCAGTCGGATGTACGTCTGACTGATGATCAGGCGAACGTGGGTTCGATACCTGCCTGGGTCGGCAACATAATTTTGAAATCTTTTCTGTGTTCATTCAACCCCTTCATATCATGTCAGTCGTTTCATGTAGCTGCAAGGGACTGTTCTGCTTCACACTCAGTCACACTGGCTGACTGGGTAGCTACTCACACTGGCTGAGTAGCTGGGATTAAAGGCAGACCAGTCACACTGGCTGACTGGATGGTTACTCACACTGGCTGAGTAGCTAGACTGATGGTAACTGCAGACCAGTCCCACTGCTACACACACTGATTCATGAAGGGCATGCAGTTGTCAGTTTCTGGCATAAGAATGTGCAGTGTACTGGTTAACCGCTTACATACTATGCACTGTACTGTTTATCCGCTTATGCAGTAATGCCAACTGACCGGCTCAAAAATGACCTTAATAGTGTTGACTGGACTCAGAACAAAACTGCATTGTGCCAAAATAATGGCAGTCATCCTGGACTCTTGTATTTATTCTAAGTACCATGTTTATGATCTTTTTGTGTCAGTTTCAGGATGGAGCAATCCTGGTAGTTCCAGTCTTGTTCAGGTCAGGTGTTTTGTATATCCAACATGAGGATCAAGCTAGTGTTATGGATTGGTACAGAATTGAAGTTCAATTGACAAAGAAGCATTTTCCTACAAAGTGACATAAAATTTGGTGATGCCAACATTTACTAGAAGAATAATTTAACACACTTTTCTGAACTGCCTTGTGCAAACGATTGGAAAGGAACATTCTTGCTCATGTGGGCTATGACAGTTATTTAAATTCTGGACACACAGCTATATCAGCTGCGAAGATCATGTATGATCCATACCTTAAGACAATGGTCATCCATTATAAAATGAACTGAAGTCATAGAGATGCACAGTTTGCTCTTTTACAATTTAATCCTTCTGGTGCATAGCACATCTTGAGGATGGCTTGTACATGTTCCTTTGTTAGTGGCAGATGTTGGCAACTTAGGCTTGACATTGCATGTGAATTGTCTGATTCGCATGAGATGCTGGGCCATGTTTTTTCACTGGAATATGAAGACATTAAGAGCGCAAATTCAAATCTGTCTATCATCTAAACACTATTGGTTACATTAGGTGACAGGGCTTGAGATGTCATTTCTCAATGTCTGGTAAAGTCCCACAAAATTTGAAGCAACGTCTCCAAAATGACCTTTAAAGTGTTGACAGGGATGTTAAACCTCACATCAAACAATCAAACAAACTGTCTGTCATCTGCTCGGGATTTTCTGTGGTACTTGAAGGGTAAACAAGTTGTAATATTTTACTGATTATGTGTGACAAATGACATGCTGCAGGTACAGATATCCTGTATATACTTGCTTATATGTTACTGCTCCTAGTCACTGATACCCCCACTTCTTAATCTTTATTCCTTTTACTTGGGGATCATTCAGTCATGATATTCATTCCTTCATTTTTGGGGAATTCCATTTCATTTTACAAAACATTCATCAAATTATCCCCAAGTTATACCAGGCTACAACAGCCTGATACAATTTATCACTTTTCATGTAGCTGATACTTTGGAATTTCATGTTAATACTGCTTCACACTCAGTCACACTGGCTGACTGGGTAGTTACTCACACTGGCTGAGTAGCTGGATTTCACGGCAAACCGGTCACACTGGCTGACTGGATAGTTACTCACACTGGCTGAGTAGCTAGACTGACATTAACTGCAGACCAGTCACACTGGCTGACTGGATAGCTACTCACACTGGCTGAGTAGTTTGACTGAGAATCAGCATTATCATGTTTTCCAGCCAAATGCAAGTATCCCCAACATGGCAAATGCGCTGTGCCAGCCGCACTGATCAGAGCAAGTGCCATGTTTGTGAGCATATGATTCATTCTATCAGCAGCTACTGAAAAGTACGTCCCCCTGGTTCAGCATGGTCCGCATACCGCGTGGCCCGTGTCAGGCCCAGTACAGATGACACTGGTACACAGTCTGAACTAGGACTTCTGGGCCAATGACTGAGCTGGTCCCATTTAGCCAAAATATAAAAGGAATAAAGAGAGAGATAATAAAAGAAAACATAGAGTACTTGTAGTTTTACTGACCCCTAAACATTATCTGTCATTAAGTCATACTTAATGAAACTGCCAGGTGACCCGTCATAAATAGTAATTTTAGGAGATAAAATTTTGTTTATGATGGGGTACCCTTGAAATCTAGTTTGATGCTGCAACTAATAGTTTTTGTTGGAGCGTAGCTGTTGCAGCGTAGCTCCAGTGAGATGAGAAGTGATTTCGGCACTACTTTCGGTGTTAATGCATATGACCTGAGAATATAGTACCCCGTGTTAACGTAGTAGATTATTACGCCATGCGGTATCTTCTTATAGACTGCTTCACAGACCACCTATTTCAAACGGAATAGATGAATATTTTTAATAGATGAACTGTGTAGCAGTCTAATCGTTTTATAGTTCAGTTCATATAACCCAGTTTACAGCCCATTTGTACCATAAAATCCCAAACCTGGCAACTTGCAAACAGGACAAACCCAGATCAGATACCACACAACGCGGAGTCTCATTATGCCCTTCACTGTATACTTACAAAAAAGGTTCAGCCATTTTTTGCCAAATATTTCGTGGAAGCCACGACCTGACATCCCTGATTTTAAAATGAACTCATCCCATACTGATATAAGGTGTTGAGGATTCCATTCGTTTAAAATGGGTTAAAAGTACGCAGTGTGGGTCGATAATGTATTACCAAAATAAGACAGTTGGAATGAGTTTGGACAGGTGCACGTCAAGGCTTATATTGAAAGGAGTAAATTTTGCAGTTTAGACACAGATGAGACGCCACTTGTTGTAGCGTCTGATTTGGGTCTGCTATGTTTGTCCCTAAAAAGGCTGCTAGACATATACTCAGAGTATGGGTTAATGTGTGTGTGTGTGTGTGTGTGTGGGGGGGGGGGGTTACTTTTTTAAAGCGACCTGTCTGCGTCCTAGGCACGTGACCATAAATAAAGCAAATTTTCAGCTCAGACGCAAGTTCGATACCTGCCAGGTTCGGCAACATTCTTTCCAGGAGATTCATCCTGAAATCTGTTCCACGGTGATTATATCCCTTTCGCTGATCCAAGAAGGGCAGTTGTTGGTTTCCGGTAAAAGACTGTGTACTGTGCTGTATTGACAATATCTAACCAAAGAAATTGCCTCAATGCCAGATCATTTCATAAAGTGCCTCGTTGAGGCAATTTATTTTTATATAATAATAACGCAGTATAATGTCTAAACCTCTTCAAATATTCCTATGGATTGATATTGACAATAACTAACCCAAGAAACTGTCGTATGCAAGATCACTTCATAAATGGCCTCACCGATGCAATATATATTTAGAACAAGATGTGTTTGTGAAACACTGATGCCCCCGGACAGCGCCAATGTCAATGTTTTTAAAAATTTTGAAAAAAATAGGTCAAAGATCAAGGTCAAGGTCACGAAATCAAAAATTATGGTACCACTGGAAAGGTCTTGTGATAAGGTATACACATGTGAAATATGAAAGCTCTATCTATTACCATTCAAAAGTTATGCCCAATGTTAAAGTTTTTGCAGACGGACAAACGGACAAACAGACGGACAGACCAAAAACTATATGCCCCCGAATCTCTTAGATTCCGGGGGCATAAAAATGTTAACAGAGTATAATGTTCTAACCTCTCTGAATATTCCGATCATTTTTGGCATTCGGGTTGATATTGACAATACCTAACCCGTGAGGCTGTTTTATGCAAGATTACTTTATGAATGACCTCGCCGAGGCAAAATAATATAAAAAATGAATACAGAGTATAACATCTAAACCCGGCTTTGATCATTTTCGGCATACAGGTTGATATTGACAATACATAACCCGCAAAATTGTCTTATGCCAAATTACTTTACAAACGGCCTCACTTAGGCAAACTGAAAAATTATTTCCAAGTGTAACTTCTAATCTACTTGGAATATTTTTGACAACTGTTAGCATGCAGAGAGATAATGTACAGATCTAACCAACGCGATTCCTGAATGCCCAATTTCTTTATTTTAGCCTCGGCAAGGTAAAAAAATTCACCCACTGACACGGTCTTATAACTTTCAACCCGACGGGTATATTTTTATAATGTTTTGCATGCAGATGTAAATTGACCAGATCAAGCTAATGGTATTGTCTAATGCCAGATAGCTTTATAAACAGCCTCACCGAAGCAATTTTTAAAGACTGATTGCGGATGTATAACTTATAAACTGCTGGGAACAGTATGATAATTTTTCACAATCAAGTCGTAACCAAGAAGAATGTCTAATGCAAGATAAATAACCTCCCAAAGGCAATTTTTCAAAAACTGATTCCATAAAATAACTTTAAAGCCGCCAAACAATTGCGCAAGCCGCAGTATTGCACGAACTATAGCTCAGCAGAAATCTTCAAGTAAACTGTTGAACTGCATGGTTGCTGTATTGCTCAAAAACATTGATTGTGGGTTCTTGATAAAACTGCCTCGCCAAGGCGGTTCAATCAAGTCCAAGCAATCAATGTTTTGAGCAGAGATAAGAAAATATCACAATTTTGTATCTTAAAATTTCCATTTTTTTTTTTTTTTGCCAAAAAAAAATGACAATGTATTTGTACAGGCGTGTTTTCGTGATGGTTGTTGTGGGGTCTACACCTTAGCGTGAGTTAATTTCAATATAGGTCTTGTTGCCCGACTTCTGGCCCAGAATAGCTTCAAACAGCTATGTTCATTGGATCAATATGAGCCTGAATTAAAATACCAATCAGACGCTAAATTAAATTATCAAAGCTACGCTCCATCAGCACTCTCAGTGCTTTGATTTTAAACTCATACTCTGCAAAGGTATTATAGATGGTATATTAAAGGTCGAGCTGTCTGACCTCCATAGGAAAGGTGGTGAAAAATCAAACACTGATGAATTATAAAGGCTGATCAAACATTGCACCAATGTCAGTTCTGTTTCTGTGCTTGGAAGACCACATTTCTTCCATTTGCAAAGCTTTCCACCAAGACCTTCCCACCACAACACCTTGCATCAGAGATATGGAGTAAGGGATCAGCTCAAGTCCCAGATGAGACCATAGTAATCAGAAAGTGTTTCAAAGTTAATGCAATGTTTGGGGAATTCCATTTCATTTTACAAAACATTCATCAAATTATCCCCAAGTTCTACCAGGCTACAACAGCCTGATACAATTTATCACTTTTCATGTAGCTGATACTTTGGAATTTCATGTTAATACTGCTTCACACTCAGTCACACTGGCTGACTGGGTAGTTACTCACACTGGCTGAGTAGCTGGATTTCACGGCAAACCGGTCACACTGGCTGACTGGATAGTTACTCACACTGGCTGAGTAGCTAGACTGACATTAACTGCAGACCAGTCACACTGGCTGACTGGAGTAGCTACTCACACTGGCTGAGTAGTTCGACTGAGAATCAGCATTATCATGTTTTCCAGCCAAATGCAAGTATCCCCAACATGGCAAATGCGCTGTGCCAGCCGCACTGATCAGAGCAAGTGCCATGTTTGTGAGCATATGATTCATTCTATCAGCAGCTACTGAAAAGTACGTCCCCCTGGTTCAGCATGGTCCGCATACCACGTGGCCAGTGTCAGGCCCAGTACAGATGACACTGGTACACAGTCTGAACTAGGACTTCTGGGCCAATGACTGAGCTGGTCCCATTTAGCCAAAATATAAAAGGAATAAAGAGAGAGATAATAAAAGAAAACATAGAGTACTTGTAGTTTTACTGACCCCTAAACATTATCTGTCATTAAGTCATACTTAATGAAACTGCCAGGTGACCCGTCATAAATTGAAATTAACTCACGCTAAGGTGTAGACCCCGCAACAACCATCACGAAAACACGCCTGTACAAATACATTGTCAATTTTTCAAAAAAAAAAAAAAAATGAAACTAAAAAAAAAATGGAAATTTTAAGATACAAAATTGTGATATTTTCTTATCTCTGCTCAAAACATTGATTGCGGGGACTTGATTGAACCGCCTTAAAGAGACAGTTTTATCAAGTACCCACAATTAATGTTTTTGAGCAATACAGCAACCATGCAGTTCTACAGTTTACTTGAAGATTTCTGCTGAGCTATAGTTCGTGCAATAACTGCGGCTTGCGAAATTGTTTGGCGACTTTAAAGTTATTTTATGTAACCAGTTTTTGAAAAATTACCTTGGGGAGGTTATTTATCTTGCATTAGACATTCTCCTTTGTTACGTCTTGATGATGTTTATCTTCATGTGAAAAAATTAGCATAATTTTCCCAGCAGTTTATAAGTTATACATCCGTAATCAGTCTTTAAAAATTGCCTCGGTGAGGCTGTTTATAAAGCTATCTGGCATTAGACAATATCATTAGCTTGATCTTGTCAATTTACATCTGCATGCAAAACATAATAAAAATATACCCGTCGGTTTGAAAGTTACACGACCGTGTCAGTGGGTGAATTTTTTACCTTGCCGAGGCTAAAATAAAGAAATTGGGCATTCAGGAATCTCGTTGGTTAGATCTGTACATTATCTATTTGTATGCTAACAGTTGTCAAAAATATTCCAAGTAGATTAGAAGTTACACTTCGAAATATTTTTTTTCAGTTTGCCTAGGCGAGGCCGTTTGTAAAGTAATTTGGCATAAGGCAATTTTGCGGGTTATGTATTGTCATTATCAACCTGTATGCCGAAAATGATCAAAGCCGGGTTTAGATGTTATACTCCGTATTCATTTTTATATCATTTTGCCTCGGCGAGGCCATTCATAAAGTTATCTTGCATAAAACAGCCTTATGGGTTAGGTACTGTCAATATCAATCCGAATGCCAAAAACGATCGGAATATTCAGAGAGGTTTGAACTGTATACTCTGTTAACATATTTCTAAACATATATTGCATCGGTGAGGTCATTTATGAATTGATCTTGTAACGACAGTTTCTTGGGTTAGTTATTGTCAATATCAATCCATAGGGATATTTGAAGAAGTTTAGACATTATACTCCATTATTATTATATAAAAATAAATTGCCTCAACGAGGCCATTTATGAGACGATCTGGCATTAAGGCAATTTCTTTGGCTGGATATTGTCAATACAGCACAGTGCACAGTCTTTTACCGGAAACCGACAACTGCACTTCTTGAATCAGCGAAAGGGATAGAATCACCGTGGAACAGGTTTCACGATCAATCTTCTGGAAAGAATGTTGCCGAACTCGGCAGGTATCGAACTTGCGTCTGAGCTGATAATTTGCTTTATTTATGGTCACATGCCTAGGACGCAGACAGGTCGCTTTAAAAAAGTAACATCCCCCCCCCCCCTACACACACACACATTAACCCATACTCTGAGTATATGTCTAGCAGCCTTTTTAGGGACAAACATAGCAGATCCAGATCAGACGCTACAATAAGTGGCATCTCATCTGTGTCTAAACTGCAAAATTTACTGCTAACAATATAAGCCTTGACATGCACCTGTCCAAACTCATTCCAACTGTCTTATTTTGGTAATACATTATCGACCCACACTGTGTACTTTTAACCCATTTTAAACGAATGGAATCCTCAACACCTTATATCAGTATGGAATGAGTTAATTTTAAAATCAGGGATGTCAGGTTGTGGCTTCCACGAAATATTTGGCATAAATGGCTGAACCTTTTTGTAAGTATGCAGTGCAGGACATAATGAGACTCCGCGTTCTGTGGTATCTGATCTGGGTTTATCCTGTTTGCAAGTTGCCAGGTTTGGGCTTTTATGGTACAAATGGGCTGTAAACTGGGTTATATGAACTGAACTATAAAAAGATTAGACTGCTACACAGTTCATCTATTAAAAATATTCATCTATTCCGTTTGAAATAGGTAATCTGTGAAGCAGTCTATAAGAAGATACCGCATGGCGTAATAATTTACTATGTTAACACGGGGTACTATGTTTTCACTGGTGATTGGGCCATATGCACTAACACCGAAAGTAGTGCAGAAATCACTTCTCATCTCACTGGAGCTACGCTGCAACAGCTACGCTCCAAAAAAGAACTTTATCACAAATTTTCATATGAAAAGTAACCATTTTGGAGAAATGAAAGAATACATTATGTCACATGGCTGTGTTTAACCTAATAAAAATGATTAATTCTGTGAAGAAAATCTGTGATAGTATTCTTATTTATACTCTAAACATAGGTTGAGGTGGTTCTAACAAGTACCAATGACCTATGTATTGAAGCAGAAATATGAAAAGTAATATATACTTGTAAACCCCAGTTTTCTCTCTTTAAAGTTGGGTTTAAGGGGGTGTTCATTTTACAGACTTGTTAATGTGACATTTGCCCTGCAAAGACTCAGATCAGCCTGCACAATTGTCCTGGACGATGTTTGAGTAGATTTTACGTCACAGCTTTTTATGGCAAGCGGGCAAAGCCAGCCCTGTAGATCAGTGGGAGGGCATCTACAACTGATCAGGTCATGGGTGTGAAGGCAAGATGTTTGCTAACCTAATTGATATAAATATTTTCATCAATCCACGGTTGTCAACACAGTTGTTCCAGTTGAAAACCCTGGCCGGGTCACTTTTGGCCCTAATGCTATAATTTGAAAATGTTGGAAGAGGTCCACTAGATAAAGCTTCAAACTAAATATCAAAAACCCGGGCTTTCTGGTTTCATACAAGATTTTTGAAGGCTTTCCCTACATAAGTCTATGTAAAATATGTTGGCCCAGGGGTGGGGCCATTTTTGGCTCCAAGACAATAATTTGAACAATCTTGGTAGAGGTCCATTAGATAATATATAAAACAAGAGGGCCATGATGGCCCTGGATCGCTCACCTGATCCATAGAGTAACAAGTGGGACCCGGGGAGGGCCATTATTAACCCCAGGGCTATAATGTGCATAATGTTCAGAGACGTCTAAAAAGGTGAAGCTTCATACCAAATATCAACAAAGGATATAGTTTGAACAATCTTGGCAAAAGTCCACTAGATATGCTACATACCAAATATCAAAGACCTGGGCCTTGCGGTTTCAGAGAAGAAGATTTTTATTAAAGATATTCCCTACATAAGCCTATATAAAACCAAATGGCTCCAGGGCGGGGGCATTTTTGGCCTCAGGGCTATAATTTAAACAATCTTGATAGAGGTCCACTAGAGGAAGCTTCACACCAAATATCATAGACCACGGCCTTGCTGTTTCAGAAGAAGATTTTTAAGGAATATCTCTATATAAGTCTATGGAAAAACCAAAGGGCCCCAGGTCGGGGGCAGTTTTGGCCCTAGCACTATAATTTGAACAATCTTGGTAGGGGTCCACTAGATGAAGCTTCATACCAAATAGCAAAGACCTGGCCCTTGGGGTTTCCGAGAAGAAGATTTTTAAAGATTTTCCCCATATAAGCCCATGTAAAACCATAGGGCCCCGGGGCAGTGGCATTTTTAGCCCAAGCACTATAATTTGAACAATCTTGGTAGGAGTCCACTAGATGAAGCTTCATACCAAATAGCAAAGACCTGGGCCTTGCGGTTTCAGAGAAGAAGATTTTTAAAGATTTTCCCTATATAAGCCCATTTAAAACCAAAGGGCCCCGGAGTGGGGGGGGGGGGGGGGGGGGGAGAAGGACCATGGCCGTGTGGGATGAAGCTTCATACCAAATATCAAAGACTTGGGCCTTACGGTTTCAGAGAAGAAAATTTTTAAAGATTTTCCCTATATAAGCCCATGTAAAACCAAAGGGCCCCGGAGCGGGGGCATATTTGACCCCAGCACTATAATTTGAACAATCTTGGTAGGGGTCCCCTAGATGAAGCTTCATACCAAATATCAAAGACCTGGGCCTTACGGTTTCAGAGAAGAAGATTTTTAAAGCTCTTCCCTATATAAGCCCATGTAAAACCAAAGGGCCCTGGAGCGGGGGCATTGTTGGCCCCAGCACTATAATTTGAACAATCTTGGTAGGGGTCCACTAGATGAAGCTTCATACCAAATATCAAAGACCTGGGCCTTGCGGTTTTTAGAGAAGAAGATTTTTAAAGATTTTCCCTATATAAGCCCATGTAAAACCAAAGGGCCCCGGAGCGGGGGCATTTTTGCCTCCAGCACTATAATTTGAACAATCTTTGTAGGGGTCCACTAGATGAAGCTTCATACCAAATATCAAAGACCTGGGCCTTACGGTTTCAGAGAAGAAGATTTTTAAAGATTTTCCCTATATAAGCCCATGTTAAACCAAAGGGCCCCGGAGTGGGGGCATTTTTGGCCCCAGCACTATAATTTGAACAATCTTGGTAGGGGCCACCAGATGAAGCTTCATATCAAATATCAAAGACCTGGGCCTTGTGGTTTCAGAAAAGAAGATTTTTTAAGTTTTTGGTGAAAAAAATCTGTTTTTGGCTCCTATGACCTAGATGTGCAATTGACCGGAACCATTAATTTTTGAACAACTTTGAAAGGGGACCACCTAAGGATCTTTCCTGTCAAGTTTGGTCAAAATCCGATCAGTGGTTTAGGAGGAGATGTCATTTAAAGAATTGTTTACGGACGGACGCACGCACGCACGGACGGACGCACGACGGACAAAAAGTGATCCCAAAAGCTCACCTCGTCACTACGTGACAGTGAGCTAAAAACTGGGCCTTCTGGTTTCAACAAGAAGATTTTAAAAGTTTTTCCTCTATAAGTCAATGTAAAATTTGTGGCCCTGGGGCGGGATCTTTTTTGACCTCAAGGCTATAATTTGAACAATCTCAGTAGAGGCCCACTAGATGAAGCTTCATACCAAATTCATTAGGATCACCTCTTTGAGATGATTCTTATGAGTAAACACAACAAACTGTTTCCAGATTAAATCTGTAAAAACCTCCCTTAAGGGGAATGGGAAAACCTGGCATATTTTTCTGCCATTTTTCGAAGGGAGACAACTTTCGACACTTCCTGTACACTTTTCTATATAAACCCTGTCCCACTGAAAAAGAGGTCTACTCTTAAAGGAAAGAATTTGCTCCTCAGGAGCAAATTCTTTCCTCTACGAGTTGACCCCTATTGACATGGGAGACAAAAATGCTTTTGCAGGAGTTGCCGCCCCTAAAGGTGTTCCCATTGTCCTTAAGGGATGTCTGGAGCTATAAGCAGAATTTTCTAGGGAATCAAGAACGAGTTCGGATTAGCAATAATAATTGAGTTATTCTTGTTCCAGTTATGGAAGTTTCACTGTATTGAAGTTGAGCTATTAACCTTTGTCCTGCTGAATAGCTTAATTTAGCCGCACCCATTTCTGACTATCGACCAATAAAATTACTTGATATAATGTATTCGTTCAATTTACAATATGCATGACAAACAGTATAGATCCTGATCAGATGGCTTCTTCAGAAGCCAGCTGATCTGGATCAACACTGTTTGCAAAGGTAGGTGTTGTCATGTAACGGTTAATCATATATGGGTGAGAAGCCAGATACTTACAATGGGAATCGCCCCCGCCCATAGGGGCTTGAAGAAATATATGGGCTGCATGATGCTTCCACGCAGAGCTGAATCCGGCCCGCACACTAGTACCGGTAAACCGCTTAGAGGAACTAAGCCTGTCCAGGAACCGCGGTGCGAGGCGGACCGTCCATGCTAATAAACCCCTATTGGTTTCAATGGGCGACAGGGCTTGAGATGTCATTTCATCTCAATGTCTGGTAAAAGTCCCGCAAAATTGGAAGCAACGTCTCCAAAATGACCTTTACAGTGTTGATGGGGAAGTTAAACCTCAAATCAACCAACCAACTTACAATGGGAAAAAAGCATGTGTGTTACAAAATGCATTCTTAGATAAAAACATGTTACTTTTCTGGTGAAAGTATTTCATACTTTTATTGTTTTTGCAGCTACCATAGAGCATGAGTATTTGTTAGAACCAGCTTAATGAGGTAGTTCTTAGGAGTTCACAATCTAAACACAGATTATGAGTACCAGGTATTTGTTAGAACTGCCTCATTGCAGTTGTTCTAATGAGTACTCAAAATCTGTCTTTTGGCAGAAATAAGGAAAATAATGTATACCCTTGTACATCCCACTTTTTCTACACATAGTGGAGTTTTTCAAGGGTATTTATTACAGAACAGACCAGAACAGAACTTTATTTGTCTAAGCTCAGGTTACACATGTGGCATAAGAGAACATATATACAAAGAATATGTTGAGTACTAGTAAACCGCTTAGAGGATCTAAGCCTGCCAAGGCAATGCGGTGCGAGTCGGACCGTCCAAGTTTATAAACCCTATTGGTTTCAATGGGCGGCAGGGCTTGAGATGTCATTTCATCTCAATGTCGGGTAAAAGTCCCACAAAATTGGAAGCACAGTCTCCAAAATGACCTTTACAGTGTTGATGGGAATGTTAAACTTCAAAACAAAGAATATGTTAACATGAAGCAAAAACAGTCACCATTTGGGGCATTCCCGTTGCTGTGAGAACTTCATCAAAACTGTTGACAGGATTATCAGGGTCTAGTAGCCACAGGGCAATAACAGGGTCCAGGATAGTCCATGCTGAGTCAACTGGAAAACAAAATAGCCATGAATCACTGTAAATCTTGTCCTTATCTTAGCTCTAGATCAGGAAGAGCAACGACAATGATTTGGAAATTTTTTTTTTCTCATTTCTCCACTTAACCCTTTTCCTGCTGAATAAATTTATTAGCCACACCCATCTCTGACTATCAACCAATCGAACTAGAGCTGTCAGTGAAACTGACTAGGGCCCCGGCAGCGCTATCAGAGGAGTAGGAAAATGTTGGAAATTTGTGGACGGACAGACGGACAGACAGACAGACGGACGGACAGAGTGATTACTATAGGGCACCCACACTTTCAGTGCGGGGCCCTAATTACTTGATATAATGTACTTTTATTCAAATTTTTAAACTGTATGACAAACAGTGTAGATCCTGATCAGATGGCTTCTTCAGGAGCCATCTGATCTGGATCTACACTGTTTGCAAAGGTGGGGGTTGTCATAACGATATTAAGTGGTGGGATTATTTATTTCTATTATTTTCTTTGGTTTGCGTACAAATTATTTTCTCCTAGTTACTCCCATGGAAGCTCTACATCACATCAACGAGTCTATTGCAATGAACATCCTTGAACCCTCTTCTTTATATTTTCCTCTATTGTGTAGTGGTTACGCTACTCGCCTTGAAAACCAGGGGTCGCAGGACCCATCCCGGGCTTCTCCTGACTTTGGATGAGTCTTTAAACAGAGGTCCCATCTCTGTATGACCTTAGCTGTTGGTGGGATGTAAAACTCAAACACCCACTCACTCTTTATATTAGGTTTACAAAGGTCCACATTTAATTTTTGCATAAAATTATAGATTACAGGTACAGAACAATCTCAATAATGTTAAATAGTGAAAATATCAAAAACATCACATTTATGTTAGAGAGACCTTCCAAAGAGTCAAAAAAGACATATATAGGTGCATGCTTTCCTACTATATCAGTATAAATCTTTGATTCTAGGCTTTCTGGTTCGATTCTGTACCGACCCTTTACAAGACCAGTTGCTTTACATTGCTATGTCCATGTGACCATCACTAATTTGTACAAAAGCCGGGTAAAGGTTATTTATAATTCATGTTATTGTGACATCTGAGTCTTGACTGGGCAAATGTGACAGTGTCAGGTTAAGCAAGCAGTGTAGACCCAGACCAGATGCTGCAGAATTCAGCATCTGATCAAGTCTAAACTATTTTGTATAAAATACAGGAATGTAAGGGTTGAACAAAATGGTCTAATTCACAGTTTAGGACTATTTTACTACCTAAGAGACACTCGACCCACCAGTGCCTTCCTTCAGTGCTTTGATTACGTCTGTGACCTTAAACTCAAAACCATTTAAAAACGTGCTGAAAAACTTCCAATCCATCTCTAGCTGTACTAGTGTTCAAAACAAGACATCAAACCAATTTCATTTGTGTCCTATTTGCACCCAGCATGTTGCAGTAAAGTACGTCCTTTTAATCAAAGAAAAGAGAAAATAGATATCTAGCATAAAACTGTAAATGTCAAAACGCAATACACCAAGCAAAAATGGGCCCCGTCAAGCGATTTTGGTACTTATCGCCTATGCGAGCAGCAAAGGTTCAGGCGAGCCTGCGCATCCGCGCAGGCTCGCCAGAACCTTCGCTGCTCGCTCATACAAGCAGTGAATCAAGAGGAACCTTCAGACAGAAAGCCATATCCCTGGCCCCTCTGAATGGCTGGGCATGCGCAGTTAAAATTTGTCATGATGGAATGCTCGAAGACACAAATTCGCTTGGCGGGGCTCAAATGATCTTGGCCAGGAGGAAACCGGTCTTCAGGGTTAGCAACCAAGAGAGACACAAACCGGTCTGCTCAGCTACACAGACTAGCAAACAAGAATTTTGAAAACTCAGATATACCGTAAAAATCGTCAAAAATTCGGACACACTGATGACTTGCTATAATTCTCCTAGAGTTTTAACATATTTCTTTCAAGACCCAGCAAGGAGTCCAAAAGATGCAGACGGAATGGCAAACAGTGTAGACCCTGATCAGACTGCTCGACCCTGATCAGACTGCTCCTTCAGGAGCAGTCTGATCTGGGTCTGCACTGTTTGCTTAGGCCTAGATAATTAGGTCTGCACTGTTTGCTTAGGCCTAGGTAAATAGGTCTGCACTGTTTGCTTAGGCCAGATAATTAGGTAGAACCTGGAAGTATTAATGTACTACTCAAGCAGCAATTGCAAAGATCTGATCAGACTGCAAGGATGCACAAGCTGATATGCACCTTTGTTATTTGCAAATGGCAAAAAACGTTTTCTCGTGACACGGCTCAAATATACTGTCAGACTTGGGCACTCAGCAAAGACTAGAATCTGTATGCATAATAGATACCTCACATGACAATCTTCCCTGACTGCATGAGAAAACTTTGGGACAACAGCCCTTCATACAGTGCAAAGTGTAGAGTCTGATCAGACTGCCAAATATATATGTGCAGACAGCTCCAAGTTCTTGTTGTGCATGCATGTTGGAAGACACAATATTTGCTTGTTGTGCATGCATGTTGGAAGACACATTATTTGCTTGCCGTGGAATAACCCATTTTATACTAAAATGGAATCTTCCACCTCATAAATAGCAGCCGTCCATTCCAAAATTTACGGGCCTCCGTGGCCTAGTGGATAAGAGTGTTGACTCTTAATCATTAGGTCTCTCACCGCTGTGGTTCGAGCCTCGCTCGGGTCACATGTGAGACGCCAAGTTCTGCAACGGAAGGTCAGGTGGTTTTTCTCCGGGTACTCCGGTTTTTGCCCACCTCTGATTAACGATTGACTCGATATGAGTGTAATAATCTTGAAAGGGCCGTAAAACAAAAACAAAAAAAAAAAAAAACATTCCAAAATTTAGTGGTGTCAGGTTGTGTTATCTTACAAATTAATTTGGAAAAAGCTGAACTTTTTGCAAACAGTGTAGGCCCTGATCAGATGTAGGTTCTGCAGCATCTGATCTAGGCCTGCAATGTGTGCTAGTATCCTGTTTTTTGGTTTCCAACATAAAATGGGTTAACTCTTATCATGCTGTTCACTACAACCCATATCTTTGGAAACAGTGTAGATCCAGATCAGATGGCTTCTGAAGAAGCCATCTGATCAGGATCTACACTGTTTGACATTCAGTTTATGAATTTGTAGGAACAAATTACATCAAGTAATCTGATTGGTTCAAAGTCAGAGATGGGTGTGGCTAAAATGAATATTCAGCAAGAGAAGGGTTAAGCCCATTCTTATCTGGACACCCATAAAAGGGTCTTAGACAAAGAGTGCAAACCCAGATCAGATGCTGCATTTGATCAGGATCTGCACTGTTTGACATTACTATAAGACATCCTTGAGACAAAGAGCATTCTTTCATATCTCCAAAATGGTTATTTTTTCTGAAGAAAATTTGTGATATGTTTCTTATTTATACTCCAAATATAAGTTGTGGGTGCACGACCTATGCCTTGGAGCAGATATAAGTGTGATAATTAACACCCCTGTAAATCCCTCTTTTCTCTATATAAAGTGGGGTTTAGCGAGGTCCTCATTACATGAACTTGTTAACATGATGTTGCAGGATTTTCTGTCAAAACTGAAATAAAACAAGAATTCCTCCAAAGGCACAGAGTCACCCAACCATGATATGTAGGTCAAGGTCAAACATAGATGCTTGCACAAAAGTTTCCATTCTTAAATGCAAACTTGTACTAAGTATCATTAAGCTGTAATAATTCTTGAGAAATGGACTTAACCATTAGGGTGAACGCTAGGGTGGTTGCAATATTTTACAATGTCGGTGAACCACGAAATGTAGGTCAAGGTCAAATATGGACGCTTGCATTTAAGTTGCCATCCACAGATACAAGTTTGTACCAAATATCATTAATGTAGCTCTTATAGTTCTTGAGAAATAAACTTGATCATTAGGGTGAACACTAGGGTGGTCGCAATATTTTACAAAGTCAGTGAACGATGAAATATAGGTCAAGGTCAAATATGGATGCTTGCATTGAAATTACCATACCCAGATACAAGTTTGAAGCAAGTATCATTAATAAAGCTCTTATAGTTCTTGAGAAATAAACTTGACTATTAGGGTGAACGCTAGGGTGGTCGCAATATTTTACAATGTCAGTGAACCATGAAATGTAGGTCAAGGTCAAATATGGATGTTTGCATTTAAGTTACCATACCCAGATACAAGTTTGTATCAAGTATCATTAATGAAGCTCTAATAGTTCTTGAGAAATAAACTTGAACCTCAGGGTGAACGCTAGGGTGGTCACAAATGTTGATGCCTTGACAAACGGACGGAAAACCGGGCGCCTATATCGCGCCATGCTAATAGCAGGCGTGACAATAAATAAAATAGTCTTGATACCCCTTCAAAGACATATAGACTTGTCCAATGTAATAAAATGGAAGAGTTTATCGGTAAACAATTGGTAAAGTAATGAGTAACAAGAGGACCAAGCTAGCTTGGTCCTGTATCGCTCACCTGAGCTAACAGATTCAAAGTTTAAGGAAGTGCCAACCTTTACTGAAGGCTTTATAGGACGACATGGTGATGACAGGGTAAGCATTTTCTGAAAATCAAGTAGAATGTAACTCTATGATAAACAGGCTGACCTCACCGGTTTTCAAACTCATTCAAGCTTTTATTCCTGACTTGCTAAGAAGATCCGATCTAAACTGAAGTGGCTATGGTGATGACAAGTTCAAAAACAAGTTTTCAAACTCCTCCAAGCTTTCTGCCTGACTTCCTTGTTTGTAAGTTTCATCAAGATCCGTTCAAAACTAAAGGGGCAGCAGTGATGACAATGTCGAAAATAGGCATTTTCAGCAATCAAAGGCACGTCACTCTTTGATAAATGTGCCGACTTGGCCGGTATTCGAACTCACCTGAGGTTTTATTCCCAGCCACCTTTCATGTAAGTTTCAGAAAGATCCGATCAGACTTGGCCAGTATTCAAACTCATCCAAGATTTTATTCCCAGCCACCTCACATATAAGTTTCAGAAAAATCCGATCAAAACTGAAGGGGCTACGGTGATAACAAGGTCAAAATTTGGCATTTTTAGCAATCAAAGGGATGTTACTCTAAAATAAATGAGCCGACCTGGCCAGTTTTCGAACTCATCCGAGGTTTCATCCCCAGCCACCTTACATATAAGTTTCAGAAAAATCTGATCAAAACTGAAGGGGCTACGGTAATGACAAGGTCAAAAATCAACATTTTCAGCCATCAAAGGGACATAACTCTACGATAAATGGGCTAACTTGGCCTGTTTTCAAACTCATCCAAGATTTTATCACCAGCCACCTTACATATAAGTTTCAGAAAGATCCGATCAAAACTGAAGGGGCTACCGTGATGACAAGGTCAAAAATCGGCATTTTCAGCAATCAAAGGGACGTAACTCTATGATAAATGGGCCAACTTGGCCGGTATTCCAACTCATCCTAGGTTTTATCTCCATTCACCTTACATATATGTATCAGAAAGATTAGATCAAAACTGCAGGGGCTACGGTGATGACAAGGTAAAAAATCGACATTTTCAGCCATCAAAGGGACATAACTATAAAGCAAATGGGGCAACTTGGCCGGTTTTCGAACTCATCCGAGGTTTTATCCCCAGCCACCTTACATATAAGTTTCAGAAAGATCCGATCAAAACTGAAGGGGCTACAGTGATGACAAGGTCAAAAATCAACATTTTCAGCAATCAAAGGGACCTTACTCTATGATAAATAAGCCACCTTTGCTGGTATGCGAACTCATCCGAGGTTTTATCCCCAGCCACCTTGCATATAAGTTTCAGAAAGATCCGATCAAAACTGAAAGTGCTACGGTGATGACAAGGTCAAAAATCGGCATTTTCAGCAATCAAAGGGACGTTAATCTGTGATAAATGGACCAACTTTGCTGGTTTTCGAACTCATCCGAGATTATATCCTCAGCCACTTTACATATAAGTTTCAGAAAGATACGATCAAAACTGAAAGGGCTACAGTGATTACAAGGTCAAAAATCAGCATTTTCAGCAATCAAAGGGACGTTACTCTACCATAAATGGGCCGACTTGGGTCAGTTTTCGAACTCATCCGAGATTTTATTCCCAGCCACCTTACATATAAGTTTCAGAAAGATCCGATCAAAACTGAAGGGGCTACGGTGATGACAAGGTCGAAAATCGGCATTTTCAGCAATCAAAGGGGCGTAACTCTATGATAAAGCGGCGGACTTGGCCGGTTTTCGAACTCATCCGAGGTTTTATCCCCAGCCACATTACATATAAGTTTCAAAAAGATCCGATCAAAACTGAAGGGGCTACGGTGATGACAAGGTCGCAAATTGGTATTTTCAGCAATCAAAGGGATGTAACTCTAAGATAATTGGGCCGACTTGGCCGGTTTTCGAACTCATCCGAGTTTTTATCCCCAGTCACCTTACATATAAGTTTCAGAAAGATCAGATCAAAACTGAAGGCGCTACGGTGATGACAAGCATTTTCCCATAATAAGTCTATGGGACCTTGTGGTTACCATAGGAACCAAAGTTTTAGAGCGATTTCGAAAAAAAGTTTATGTCATCAATGCCCCACCAGAGGCATGCTACAGATGAGAAATGATTGAGATCAGCCTGCAGGATACAGAGATATAGCTGCTCAAAAGTGTGGACGGACGACGGAGGACCCACTATACTATAAGCTCCCCTGGAGCCTTCGGCCCAGGTGAGCTAAAAAGGCTGATATCTAAGATTTCCATATGTCATAAACTGAATCTATTTAGGATTTATATTTAAAAAATTAATGAAATCTCCTTATAAAAGAGGATAAATAAGGTCTAAATTACAGCACATTAATAACACCCATACTACCTTAATTATAAGACAAATGTCATAAACTGCATCCATTAAGGCATTGTTAAAAAGAAAACTAATAAAATCTCCTTATAGAAAAAAGGATCAACAGGCTCTAAATTACATTATGTTAACCCTTATCCTGTTAACACGACAACCCCTACCTTTGCAAACAGTGTAGATCCTGATCAGATGGCTTCTGAAGAAGCCATCTGATCAGGATCTACACCGTTTGGCATGCAGTTTGTGAATTGAATGAATACAGTATATCAAGCAATTTAATTGGTTGCTGGTAAGCAATGGGTGTGGCTAAATTTATTTATTCAACAGGATAAGGATTACTTTCCCCTTGAGGAATATCATTTCTCTACTCATTAAAGGGAATACATACACCTTCAGGGGATAAACGGTAACCTTTTTAACCCTTGTCCTGCTAATCCCGGATATGCCTTATCTTTGAAACAATGTAGATCCAGATCAGATGGCTTCTGAAGAAGCCATCTGATCAGGATCTTCATTGTTTGCCATCCAGTTTATGAATTTGTTGCAATAATTTGCATCAAGTAATCTGATTGGCTGATAATCAGTAGTGGGCGTGTATATATAAATATTCAGCAGGACAAGGGTTAAAATATTTTTGTCTCCTTTATCAATAGGGGTCACTGGACTGTTAAAGTATAACTATGAACACGACAAATTCTTATTTGTCTGTTTGACTTGGCGTTAAAGGGCCAGGTCAACACTGTTTAGGTCATATCAAGCAAGTCAGTTTACATAACTACACTTATCATATGACGTCGTCGATAAGCAGTGGATAACGTCGTGTAATAAAAATCGTATGACCACACGTGTAATAACACTTTGGCCGGATTAAGTAGCGTCATGACGACGTCCATGTCAACAATGCATTTTTTGTGGCAAAATCGTCAAATTCAAAGGCGATAAAATCCAATTTGAAGTGGTCATATGATAAACAGAATCTTACACTCATGGTCATTTCATATGAAATTTAAGGCTCGTTTCATAAATATCATATGAAATGACCACTCGTGTAAGATCCTCTCTTTCCAAGACAAGCATAACATAAGTGGCTAACCAGTACAGTGCACATTCTTTTGCCCGAAATTGACAAATGCCCTGCATGAATTAAACACGCCTACGGAACGATAGAATGCGTAACCATTGGTTAAGAACGTGAAGCAATTAGAGCGACATCCGGTTAGGAATTAGATCGCTAAAAAAGGTTAAGAAACTGTGCAGTTTCTGTGTTTCATAAGTTATATAATTTTTACGAGGAAGTTATTTAAAAAACGGGGAATTACATTCAGGAGCCCATTGATATCGGCATCTTTGGAGTAAATACCAAATCCCGTACTTCACACATTTTGGCTAAATTTAGTTTCTCCTGCTGAAGGTGAACTCAAGCCTTAGAAAACGAGTGGTTTTTCGAGGTGTTTGTTGCCTTTTATATATTACTGCGCTTTGCTACAAGTTCAGCGTATTAACATGCACACACAATAAACATATATGGTTAAATGTGTTGTGGATATTTTGCTTGTCAATGCAGCACTAGCGAGAAATCACCACGGAAAAGGTCGAAAATGGTTGGTTACGCATTAGATCTATAGAAATGATAACAAAACTTGCAACTATAAAGCGGATCTGTTTTCATCTCCACGGCCCCAGAATCACCCGCAGCTTTTTCTACGGAACCATTTTTAGCCAACCTGATAAGCAGTGCGCTATTGATTCGATAATGACATAGTATTTTATGGAAACATTTTCAGTCTCCAGATTCATAGTACCGAATGATTTTCACTGACTTTTACGCTGTGTTTGTTTTATCAAACGGTCCGGTAATTGACTGAAATGAAATAAAACAGGTTTTGGAGTTTTAATTTCTGCGAAGAACTCCTCATCTGCCAAAATTTGCTGGTTAAGCATTAGATCGTCTGGTTGAGCATTCGATAACCAGAGGAGAAAATCAAACCAGTTGCTGCCTAAGTAAATGCCAGCAGCTTACTACAATAAAAGGTGGTCTACATATGATTTCTAAATTGTGTTAAAATCACCAGAGAAAGAAAGGTGTGATGAAAAATACTTTTCTGGACAAGACCATTAAATGTCTGGGTATCATGCTTATCTGACCGAATGACGCGCCGATTCATAAATAAGAGGTCATTACTTGCTTTTGTAGAAAACAAAATGGCCAGCTTACGCTTTGTAATGGCGATTAAATCTATATCCGGATGGGACGGCCATTAATGAACCGTCTCATCCGAGAATCAAAGCTGTTCGCCATCCTGTAAATGAATTTGACTCAATCCCCTATTAACAAGAATTGCCCAAAATAAAAAAAAATGGAGAGAACCCGTTTAAGAAATTCGGGCGTGAAAGGCTAAGGGTAAGATCGTTAACACTGCAGATACGAAAGCCTATTTGGCTTATGTAGGAGAAAATAAAATACCGCAAAGGCTTAGTAACGCGACAGAAAAGACGTAATAACGCAACAAAGGCGTAGAAACGCAAAACAAAAGACGCAGTACCGCCAATCAGAAGGCGAAGCTACGCAAAAAAAGGCGTAGTAACGCAAAAACAAGGCGTAGTAACGCGAAAAAGTGCATACTAATGCAAAAGAAAGACGTAGTAACGCAAAAAAAAGGCGCAGTGATGCGAATCAAAGGCGTTTTTACGCGAATCAAAAGGCGTAGTAATGCGAAAAAGGCATAGTAACGCAAAAGAAAGGCGTATTTGTTTTAGCTCGCCTCTGCAAAGCAAATAGGTAGCCGGAATATCCTACTCCTGGGACTGCGCATGCCCCCAAAATATATGTCTGTATCATGATCGATAACCCAGATCGGAGATCCCGTGAGTTCTATGCTAACTGTCAAAACGATAAGATAAAGATATTGTCTAAAACCAACTTCTTATTAATACAAACAGCGCAAGAATGACACACCATGTATTCTTAATCATGTTAATCAAGACGAACTAGAATCCATTTGTAAAATTTATAAATTTTGAGTAAACAGGAGGACAGGTGCGTTCATTAAATAAATTGAGAGAAGTAAGTAAGTAAGTCAGTCAGTCAGTCAGTAAGTAAGTAAGGACTTTATTTAGTGAGGGTAGCAACAATTAGCACATACAAAAATACATGTAATAGCTAATCTTCCACGAGGCCCTCAGCTAATCTTCCATGATCGAATCTTCCTTCTTAATAAAACATACACGCTATAACATTTTGTTTCATCGGCAGTGTCATTTTTAGATATGAGGAAAAAATATAGATATAATAAATTGATAGAACATACAAGTTATAACATTTTCTTCCATCTGCAGTATCATGTTTAGATATGAGGAACTTTTGAAACCGTTTTGAATATGGAGCAATATTTTCTCACGGATGTATCTAGGCAGTGATTAGGCAGTTAACATTAAGCCAAAAGTCCAGTTTTTTGTTCACTATCGACCGACTGTTGATAATATTGTATTTAGTACTAAAAAGGTTGTAGACATTTGTTTTCTCCACATCATTTTGTTTCTTTGAATAATCATTACGAAAACACGCCTATACAAATACAATGTAACCTTTATCGCCAAAAAAAAAAACACGAAAATTTTAAGATGAAAAATTGTGATATTTTTCTCATTTCTGCACAAAATATAAGGTGATTTAAAAAAAACAACAACAAAGGACTGGTGGGTCTATTGCCTCCGAGTGTAGGTAGGAGAAATAGTCTTAAACTGTTTCATTAATCTCTTAAATTCCAGTGTCCAATCCAATAGTGTAGATCTTCACCAGACGCCGGATTCTGCAGCGTCTAATCAGGGTCTGTACTCTTTGCCAAGCCCATCCTATGTTTCCAAGATAACCATCTTTAGTTTTTCACAACACTCTGACCTCACTGCGACTATTTTCATTTTAATAGTTTTCCCGACAAGTCAGTGATATTCACGTGCACTTAAGCATAGAACAGCTTTTCTTCTGAGCACCTTTGGGTCGATTGACAAACAATTCCCAGTGGAATTCTTTTCACTGACTGTTACAAGGCGGTTCTTCTTTGGCGGTTTATTTATGTTATTGTTTGTCACTGATTGTATGTATCGCATTTTGGATAGCCAGCTGGTATTGATTCCTGATCATTGCTTTACTTCTATTTTTTATAAGCACCAAGTTTATAATCATGGGTGTCTTATGCTCAACCTGGCTCTCTAATGATTGACCATAGAAACACGATATAGATTTAATCGCCATTAAAAAGCGTAAGCTGGCCATTTTGTTTTCTACAAAAGCAAGTAATGACCTCTTATTTATGAATCTGTGCGTCATTCGGTCAGATAAGCATGATACCCAGACATTTAATGGTCTTGTCCAGAAAAGTATTTTTCATCACGGCTTTCTTTCTCTGGTGATTTTAACATAATTTAGAAATCATATGTAGACCATCTTTTATTGTAGTAAGCTGCTGGCATTTACTTAGGCAGCAACTGGTGAGATTTTCTCCTCTCTGGCTATCGAATGCTTAACCAGACGATCTAATGCTTAACCAGCAAATTTTGGCAGATGAGGAGTTCTTCGCAGAAATTAAAACTCCAAAACCTGTTTAATTTCATTTCAGGCAATTACCGGACCATTGATAAAACAAACACAGCGTAAAAGTCAGTGAAAATCATTCGGTACTATGATTCTGGAGACTGAAAATGTTTCCATAAAATACTATGTCATTATCGAATCAATAGCGCACTGCTTATCAGGTTGGCTAAAAATGGTTCCGTAGAACAAGGTGCGGGTGATTCTGGGGCCGTGGAGATGAAAACAGATCCGCTTTATAGTTGCAAGTTTTGTTATCATTTCTATAGATCTAATGCGTAACCAACCATTTTCGACCTTTTCCGTGGTGATTTCTCGCTAGTGCTGCATAGACAAGCAAAATATCCACAACACATTTAACCATATATGTTTATTGTGTGTGCATGTTAATACGCTGAACTTGTAGCAAAGCGCAGTAATAAATAAAAGGCAACAAACACCTCGAAAAACCACTCGTTTTCTAAGGCTTGAGTTCACCTTCAGCAGGAGAAACTAAATTTAGCCAAAATGTGTGAAGTACGGGATTTGGTATTTACTCCAAAGATGCCGATATCAATGGGCTCCTGAATGTAATTCCCCGTTTTTTAAATAACTTCCTCGTAAAAATTATATAACATATGAAACACAGAAACTGCACAGTTTCTTTACCTTTTTTAGCGATCTAATTCCTAACCGGATGTCGCTCTAATTGCGTCACGTTCTTAACCAATGGTTACGCATTGTATCGTTCCGTAGGCGTGATTAAAGGAAGGAAGAGAATGACCATAGAAAAGATTTCACGACCAATCTCCACGAAAGAATGTTGCTGACCCCGACAGGTATTGAGCCCATGACCTCCAGATCACCTGCCACTTGAGCTACCAATTGATTGATTTGGTTTTTAACCCTTGTTCTGCTGAATATTTAAATATGTCACACCCACTATTGATTATCAGCCAATCAGATTACTTGATGCAAATTATTGCAACAAATGCATAAACTGGATGGCAAACAATGAAGATCCTGATCAGATGGCTTCTTCAGAAGCCATCTGATCAGGATCTACATTGTTTCAAAGATAAGGCATATCCGGGCACAGCAGGACAAGGGTTAATACTGAGCTACCAAGGCCGGCATCATGCTAAGTATGAGATCTTAACCCTTATCGCGCTGTATAAATTAATTAAGCCACTCCCATTGCTGATTATCAACCAATCAAATTACTTGATATAATATATTTTTTCAATTCACAAACTGAATGTCAAACAATGTAGATCTGGATCTACACTGTTAGCAAAGATAGGGATTGGCATGTTCAGCAGGATAAGGGTTAATGTACTGTCATTTAGCGCCTCTGGATCTACACATTTTGCAAAGGTAGGAGTTGTTGTGAACAGAAGGATAAGGATTAAAAAGTTTATTATAAAATTTAAAATGTTGTGCAAAAAGCTAGGTTTTGTACAATAGGTCTTCAAATGCTTTTGCGTACTCCTGTACTTTTGAGTACAGGTGAGCTCTAAAAAGGCAAGCCAGCTAGGCGTATTCATTCTGCCAAAAGGCAAGCAGTTGGAAATGTTTTTACCCAATTAGCCATGGAGTGAAGCTTTTAACTGTCAACAAATAGCTTCTGTAATAAGCTCTTGCTGTCAATTATTGAAACATCTTGAAGCCCATTAATTAATTTGAAGTGACTTGAAGTTTTATATGATTTAAAACTGGAGTTGTTATTTCTGCTACAAAACTTCTATTACAGAATCAACATATATCAACTTGAGCTAGTACTGGTAAACTGCTTAGAGGATCTAAGCCTGCCAAGGCCAAGCGGTGCGAGTCGGCCCGTCCATACTTATAAACAATGTTGGTATCATTGGGTGACAGGGCTTGAGATGTCATTTCATCTCAATGTCGGGTAAAAGTCACACAAAATTGGAAGCAACATCTCCAAAATGACCTTTACAGTGTTGACGGGGATGTTAAACCTCAAATCAAACAAACATATCAACTTGAGCTATAGTAAGGAATGTAAGTATTGGGACAGACAGGCCTTAGCAAACAGTGCAGACCCAGATCGGACTGCTCCTTCAGGAGCAGTCTGAGCATGATCTACACATTGTGCCATTCCATCTGCCCTTTTTGACTCCTGGCTGGATCATGAAACATATTTGTTAAAATTTTGGGAGAATTACCTGTACACCAAGTCCTCAAGGTGTCCGAATTTTTAGTATGTTTAAGGTACATCATGAGAACAAGTACGTAAAATGAGGACCCACTAAACCCCACTTTATATAGAGAAAACTGGGGTTTACGGGGGTGTACATTATTTTTCTTATTTCTGCTTCTAGACATAGGTTGTGGGTACTCATTAGAATCGCCTCAATGAGGCGGTTCTAACAAGCACCCACAACCTATGTTTGGAATATTAATTAGTAAAATATCACAATTTTTCATCGGAAAAGCAGCCATTTTGGAGAAATGAAAAATGCACGATGTCACGCAGGTGTGTTATCGTAATGGACATGCAAAAAAAATGCACTAAGTCGCACGGGTATGTTATCGTAAATATGTCATTTGCAAACAACAATAGTTCAGATCTGCCTGCACAGATTGTAGGCACTTGTTCGGATTGTTTTCATGACGTACATTACATCAAGAAGTCTGTGAAATGGAAACCCAACTAAACCCAACTTTATATAGAGAAAACTTGGGTTTACAATACATGTATTGTGATGGGTTCCAACAAGTGCCCCACAGTCTATTCTTGAAGAAGAAATTAGAAAATTTCCTCAAATTTTCATTAAAAATTCTGTTTCTACAGGCAAGAAGAAATTATATAGTCCACTAACAAGCTACAGTAAAACTTCGATGGCTCGAACATCGATGGCTCGTTTGCCATGGCTGAATCGAACCCGTTCTTGTGTCCCGAGGGAATTTCTCCACATAAGAAAAAGTGAGGGTAATTAAGGAAATGTTCTCTTATTCTCTTGTAAATGTATGATGTGTGCACTCATTAGGCGATTCTAATGAGTACACACAGCATACATTTTTATTATAGAACACCTAAAAGATGTCCCAAAATTAACACCGTTATACCTCCTGGCAGTTACCTTCAGTGGCTCGAACTACCCTTGTCTCGAACAGATTTTCGTGGTCCAAAAGGTGTTCGAGCCATTGAAGTTCGACTGTAGTTAAGCTGAGCTCATTGCATTTGCAGTGTAAACTCAGATGAGATGATGCATTCTGCGGCATCTCATCTGGACCTACCGTATTTACCGTATGTGTTCGGACACCGTTTGTTTTCGGACACCATGTAGAATCAGTAAAACTAGCTAATTTAATGTACCGTATATTTTCGGCCACCCCCGAAAATTCGCGCTCTTTAATTTCGTAAGTTTTCGGACACAATTCTGCCTTCTGTCTAAGTATTTTTTCTTTTTGCAAGGTATCCATATTTTTATGATTTACCGTCTTTAATTTACTAACAACCATTATGGGCTGAACCATTTTCAGTGCAGGTATGGCAGCTAGTACAATGAAGAAGTCATACCTTGTTTCTGTCGTTTTTATCCCAATCTGTGATACATATATATATAAAGGCTAATATTTTATAGGTTTTAAATACACATGCTAATGAAATTGTTTATTAGTGTAAAAAGGTTGAAGTGTTAAAACGAAATTGATTACGTTCTACTGTTCAAATGGATTATTCCACTACAGGTAATAAACTGTGAACACTGGTCTCAGGCGTTATCGATAAGCTGGCAAATATGTGAGAAAACCAGGTCAAACAATGCAGGACAGACGCTGATTTGTTTACACAAGTCATTAATTTATGGCTAACTATAGAACGGGTATTTGAATATAAAATTGGTTTTTCGCAAGGTGCATTTCTCGATCCACATCTGTTGCGTGTTTAGCTTTCAAAAAAAAAAAAAAAATACCGTTTCTTTTTTACCCGTTCAAAATGATATTTTTATTTAAGAAATAAGCTCCATTGAAACCAATAACATAAAACACGTGTGTGGTATGCCCATGAATGAATTATTTTCCGACCACATGGCTTCAATATCGGATGTCATTTGTAAACAAAGCGATTTGTTTCAGAATATAGTGGACTTGTGTAGTCGTGAAATATAATGCATGTATATTCTTAATATTTTGCGATTGCATGTATTTATATTCTTTAGAACTCGGTTCGGCCATATAAGATTTTTAATGACTCTAGTTCGACACCTTTTGGTTCGAGATTAAAGAAATGTTATTCTTTTTTTTTTTTCTTTTTTTAAACGATTTCTTTATTTAAGAAATACGCTCATTTAAAATCAATCGCCTAAAACAGGTGTGCAATACGTCCTTGACTGCATTTATGTGTATTGTGTAAACGGAAACCGTATGACGTCATTTTCCGACCACGTGGCTGCAAAAGCAGTCGCCATTTGTAAACAAAAGCAATTAGGGCAATTTGTATCAGAATACGGATAGTAGACTTATGTAATCGTGAAATAAGGGAAATATTTAGATTCTAAATGTGATTCGGCCATATCAGATTTCCAATGGCTCCAGTTCGGCTACGTTTTGTTTTGAAAATAAAAACAATGTCTGAACCGGCGATTATTTTTTATGTCAGTGAATTTTCGGAAGTATTCGGACACGGTGCTAATTTTAGAAAGGTAATTTCGGAAGTATTCGGACAGTGAAAAAAATAATTATTTTAAGGTGTCCGAACACATACGGTAAATACGGTACACTGTTTGTATTGCCCTTTCTGTCCAAATACATCAGGGGCCAGTTGTTCAAAACTAACGATGTCGTTAGTTAACTTATCATTACAAGTTTGATCATTTATGGTACATATGCTAATATTTTTGCAATTAGACCACTAACGAGCTCGTTAAGCTAACTATGCTTTGAACAACTGGGCCCAGGTAATTATGGAACTCATATTTTCCACTCAAAAATACCACGCCAGTTATTCAAAGCATCGTTAGCTTAACGAGCTAGTTAGTGGTCATATTGTTAACTGTTTTAGCAAGTTTAATTTTTAAAATTTTGGTATTTTTGCTGAAAAAATGTGAAAATGTGAGCAGCTTTTGCTTTTGCAAAAGCTACTCACATTTTTTCAGCAAAAATAATAGCATATTTGCCATAATAAATGATCAAAGTTTTAACGATACGTTAACTAACAATGTCTTTAGTTTTGAACAACTGGCCCCAGAGTAATAAATATTGTACTTGTTAGATCTGTCAACATTTTGACCGTTAACAAAATCATTAAGATAACAATACTTTGAACAACTGGGCCTTTGTGTCAGTTGTTCAAAGTATCATTAGCTTCATGTGTTCATAAATGTTCAAAATAATAACTGTTGAAGTGTTCTGACAAGTACAATATCTAATACATTGTTATTTCTGCTGAAGATGAAAGTAGCTTTTTCATTTGCAAAGGATGCTCACATTTTTTCAGCAAAAATATTAGCATATTTGCCATATTAAATGATGTAGGTTTGAACGATACATTAATGTTGTTAAAAAAAAACAACAAGCTCTGGGCCCTGGTTCGCTCACCTGATCCAATGTATAACAAGTGGGCCCCGGGCAGGGTCAATTTTGGCCCCAGGGCTATAATTTGAACAATCGTGGTAGAGGTCCACAAGATGAAGCTTCATATCAAATATGAAAGACCTGGGCTTTCTGGTTTCAGGGAAGAAGATTTTAAAGGTTTACCCTGCATATAGCAGTCTATGTAAAACAAGATTTTCCCTATATAAGTCTATGTTAAACCAAAGGGCCCCGGAGCAGGGGCAATTTTGGCCCCAGGGCTATAATTTGAACAATCTTGGTACAGGTCCACTAGCTGAAGCTTCATAACAAATATCAAAGACCTAAGCCTTGTGTTTCAGAGAAGATGATTTTCAAAGATTTTCCCTATATAAGTCTATGTAAAACCAAAGGGCCACATGGCGGAGGCATTTTTGGTCTCAGGGCTATAATTTGAACAATCTTTATAGAGGTCCACTAGCTGAAGCTTCAATACAAATATCGAAAGCCTAAGCCTTGTGGTTTCAATGAAGAAGATTTTTCAAGATTTTCCCTATATAAGCCCATGTAAAACCAAAGGGCCCCAGAGCGGGGGCATTTTTGGCCCCAGGGCTATAATTTGAACAATCTTGGTAGAGGTCCACAAGATGAAGCTTCATACCAAATATCAAAGACCTGGGCCTTGCAGTTTCAGAGAAGAAGATTTTTCAAGATTTTCCCTATATAAGCCTATGTAAAACAAAAGGGCCCTGGTGCGGGGGCATTTTTGGCCCCAGCACTATAATTTGAATAATCTTGGTAGGGGTCAAATAGATGAAGCTTCATACCAAATATCAAAGACCTGGGCCTTGCGGTTTCAGAGAAGAAGATTTTTCAAGAGTTTCCCCATATAAGCCCATGTAAAACCAAAGGGCCCCCGTGTGGGGGCATTTTTAGCTCCAGCACTATAATTTGAACAATCTTGGTAGGGGTCCACTAGATGAAGCTTCATACCAAATATCAAAGACCTGGGCCTTGCAGTTTCAGAGAAGAAGATTTTTAAAGATTTTCCCTATATAAGCCTATGTAAAACAAAAGGGCCCTGGTGCGGAGGCATTTTTGGCCCCAGCACTATAATTTGAACAATCTTGGTAGGGATCCACTAGATGAAGCTTCATACCAAATATCAAAGACCTGGGCCTTGCGGTTTCAGAGAAGAAGATTTTTCAAGATTTTCCCTATATAAGCCCATGTAAAAGCAAAGGGCCCCCGTGCGGGGGCATTTTTAGATCCAGCCCTATAATTTGAACAATCTTGGTAGGGGTCCACTAGATAAAGCTTCATACCCAATATCAAAGACCTGGGCCTTGCGGTTTCAGAGAAGAAGATTTTTCAAGATTTTCCCTATATAAGCCCATGTAAAAAACCAAAGGGCCCCCGTGCGGGGGCATTTTTGGCCCCAGATCTATAATTTGAACAATCTTGGTAGGGGTCCACTAGATGAAGCTTCATACCAAATATCAAAGACCTGGGCCTTGCGGTTTCAGAGAAGAAGATTTTTCAAGATTTTCCCTATATAAGCCCATGTAAAACCAATGGGCCCTCGTGCTGGGGCATTTTTAGCTCCAGCACTATAATTTGAACAATCTTGGTAGGGGTCCACTACATGAAGCTTCATACCAAATATCAAAGACCTGGGCCTTGCGGTTTCAGAGAAGAAGATTTTTCAAGATTTTCCCTATATAAGCCCATGTAAAACCAATGGGCCCCCGTGCTGGGGCATTTTTAGCTCCAGAACTATAATTTGAACAATCTTGGTAGGGGTCCACTAGATGAAGCTTCATACCAAATATCAAAGACCTGGGCCTTGCGGTTTCAGAGAAGAAGATTTTTAAAGATTTTCCCTATATAAGCCCAAGTAAAACCAAAGGGCCCCCATGCGGGGGCATTTTTGGCCCCAGCACTATAATTTGAACAATCTTGGTAGGGCTCCACTACATGAAGCTTCATACCAAATATCAAAGACCTGGGCCTTGCGGTTTCAGAGAAGAAGATTTTTTAAGTTTGCGGTGAAAAAAAATCTATTTTTGGCTACTGTGACCTATATGTGCAACGGACCGGAACCATTTGAACAACTTTGAAAGGGGACCACCTAAGGATCATTCCTGTGAAGTTTGGTCAAAATACGATCAGTGGTTTAGGAGGAGATGTTGTTTGAAGAAAAGTTTACGGACGCACGGACGCACGACGGACAAAAAGTGATCCCAAAAGCTCTCCTTGTCACTACGTGACAGGTGAGCTAAAAACAAAAAAAACTGGTTTCAACACTAAAGAAGTTCCATGGGAAGAATCATGATCTTGTTGAGCCATACAATGTGGCCATTTCCAGAATTATTTTTGATGTGTTTGCCAATGGAAAGCCATAGGAAGACTTCCAAAATCTCAGACATACCCCTTCTTGGCATTTACTCCTTTTCTTCGTTCAGGTCAATAGTCATGGTAGGCGAAGCTTGCTTACCAAGTAATGCTTACTATTCTAGGATGACTGATTACACTCTTCTGGAGTCCATGTCTGTTGGTATGATATTTGCCATTTCTCTATGGATTAATGATATTGGATTAACACTTTGGTACTACGACCTAAACTACTTTTGAACATCTGGGTTCTGAATGCATAAACCCAGATGATACGTTTACCTGTGAGAGGCCTCATATGAAACTGTGCTTCCTAAAGTAAAAATCCTTAAACTTCCAACACCTTGAGGACTTGGCTGTAATTCTCCAAAAAGTTTAACAAATTTGATTCACAACCATCAGTTGCAGAACTTGGCATCTCACATGTGACCCGAGCCAGGCTCGAACCACAGCAGTGAGAGACCTAATGATTTAGAGTCAGCGCTCTTACCCACTAGGCCATGGAGGCCGTATTTATCTGGAGCTACTGGAAATTTTTTCTAGAGAGAATCAGTTGGAATCAGTTATAGTAAACAAGCCACATTTTGTGTTCAAATTATTGATGTTTCATAGCAAAAATGTGCCGCAAAACTTCTAAAAATTCTGACACCTTGCTGTAATTCTCCTAAAACTCTAACAAATTTGATTCACGACCCAGCAAGGAGTCCAGAAGGTGCATGTTGAATGGCAAACAGTGTAGACCCTGATCAGACTGCTCCTTCAGGAGCAGTCTGATCTGGGTCTGCACTGTTTGCTTAGGCCTACCTGCATAAAAGTAAGGACCCTTATGGTAAGTTTTACCTTTGCTGGTATCCCACTGGATAAACTTCATGACTTCCAGGAAAGTTCTCTGGACATGGAAACCAACTTTTCTTGATCCTCCATTCAGGAACTTCAACAAAAATGTTCTGAATGTAAAATCAGAAATACCAAATTCAAGTACATTTACAGTCAACCCTCTTTATACCAATATTCCATATAACGACAAAACTCCTTATAATGACAATTTCATTTGAACAAATCCTTAGCTCAAATTGGGTGGACTCATGAAGTTATTTAACCCTTATCTTGCTGTTCATGACAACCCCTATCTTTGCAAACAGTGTAGATCCAGATCAGATGGCTTCTGAAGAAGCCATCTGATCAGGATATACACTGTTTGGCATTTAGTTTATGAATTTGTAGCAATAAATTACATCAAGTAATTTGATTGGTTGATAGACAGAAATGGGTGTGGCTTAAATGAATATTCAGCAAGATAAGGGTTAAGAGTATTACATTTAATACTCCAAGCAGTGGTAAAGATCGGACTCGAGATCATGAGGTAACGGGTTCGATCCCCACTAACATCAAGTGTTGTTTCCTAGAGCAAGAGACTTTATCCACATTGCTTAGTACTGGTTTGAGGGCCAAGGGAAGATTAGTACTAGTTTACTAAATCTGTTACCCTCCATAATTAAAGATGTGAAGTTGTGAAGCCTTTAAGCAGTTTACAATAAAATGAGAAATGGTAAAACATTCAGTAACTACAGTCGAACTTCGATGGGTCGAACTCGGTAGGCTCGAACACCACGTTTGGGTCGAACTGACTTTTCAGTCCCGGCAAAATCCCTATTCATTTTAACTAACATGCCACCCTTGGCTCGAACCACGATGGCTCAAACCCTCGAACTCTAAGCCTGGTCCCTAGAGTGCATTTTCTATGTAAAATCCCACCGATGGCTCGCACTAATTACCTTTTTAAAAATTCCAATTTTATCGATCAAGCCACGCCTACCAAAATTACAGCCTTTGCCTTAGCCTAAAATACGGACCACAAATACGGATCATCATTCACTCCTGCAGTCATGTCAGAGACTACGTCAGCTTTCGAGCAATCTGGTGAAGGACCCGGCAACGGGGGATACCCAGATCGAAGGTTTCTGCTGGCACTGCCGAGCAATTTGGTGAAGGACCTGGCAACGGGGGGATACCCAGATCGGCAACGGGAAAACAGGGAATAAAAAGAAAACTGGAACAGAAGACGCTTGAGGAAAAGTATGCGGCTTAAATTATGACCGCTAAATGTACCGGAGGTCACCAAAATCGCCGCAGCTATGATAAAAAATCATAGTAGACAAAGATGGATCTTGCCGAGTTGGACTCCAATGGCTCGAACTACCGATGGCTCGAACTTTTTTCGGCGGTCCCGGCGAGTTCGAGCCATCGAAGTTCGACTGTAGAGCAAAAGTAAAGCAACTGCAGCGTCTATCTCCAACCCATCTTCAACCACTGTCCCACTTCATGATTCCATGATCACCATTGTGTTCGCGATGTACTGTTTTTCTCGAGACAGCCTAAAATTACAAGCCCACCAATTCTCTTCTCAGACCTTATTTTTAAGTGTGTGAATGAAACAAAATCACTATCTTAAAACCTATTCAAACAGTGCAGTGCCATTCTGTCTGAAACTTTTGGACTCCTTGCTGGATAGTGAAAAAAGGTGTTAAAATGTTTGGAGAATTACAGCAAGTCCCCAAGGTGTCTGAATTTCTAGATTTTTTACAGTATTTGGAAAATAAGCATTTATGGAAATTATGGTGCATATTTAATTTATCACATACTACAGTAATATTCCTATATTAAGACCACTTTTGAGACTGTTCAAAAGTTGTCTTTAAGGCCACTTTTGAACAGTCCCAAAAGTGGTCTCTGACCAGAGGACATTGTATGCAGAAAACACAAAGAAAGAATAGCTGCAAACTCCTAAATAAGCTTTTTATAGCAGAATTAGTCTAAAGTTTAGGTGGTCTTAATAGTAGAATTTTACTGTTTATACAACCTTCTACACATTAGCTTAGACCAGGTCCATTTCTATCTTTCAGATTTGTGTTATTTGTTGTAAGTTGTATAAAAGACATTTGCTATACTTTTAAGCAAAGAGACACCATATTATGTGGCATCTGTTCTGGGTCTGCACTGTTTTCCAATGTCCGATTTTTTAAGCACTATGATTATAGGTTTAACCCAGATTTAGCGCCCCCGCCCATAGGGGCTTGAAGAAATATATGGGCTGCATGATGCTTCCACGCAGAGCTGAATCCGGCCCGCTCACACTAGTACTGGTAAACCGCTTAGAGGATCTAAGCCTGTCCAGGAACCTCGGTGCGAGGCGGACCGTCCATGCTAATAAACCCTATTGGTTTCATTGGTCGACAGGGCTTGAGATGTCATTTCATCTCAATGTCGGGTAAAAGTCCCACAAAATTGGAAGCAACGTCTCCAAAATGACCTTTACAGTGTTGACGGGGACGTTAAACCTCATATCAACCAACCAACCAACCAGATTCTGCTGAACACAACCATCTTTACAGTGTAGATCAAGATCAGATGGCTTCTGAAGAAGCCATATCAAGATCAGATGGCTTCTGCACTGTAATGTACTCCACAAACTAAATGTATACATTATATCAAGTAATTTGATTGGTGGATAGTCAGAAAGGGGTGTGGTCAAATTAATTTATTCAGCAGGGTAAGGGTTATTCATGTAGTATACCTATTTATCTGATAGAAGGTACTGTCTGTCTGTACAAAAGGAAATACCGCTACACAATCTGGTATGGACTTGCTGACATAGGCAATACCTCGTAACTTGTCCAGGCTTTTCTTGCCCATAGAACGCTTCTGAAAAATACAATATTTCTCAACCTACAAAATTACACTATTTACTTTATGTATTTGGACAGACAGGGATAAGCAAACAGTATAGACTCACATGAGACACTGCAGAATGCATCTGCCGTGTCTCATAAGGGTCTACTCTATTTGTCACTCATCCAGCATTTTTAGGCTCAACATCGGGTATTAAATTGTATGTGATCCAATTTTAGATTAAGTATAGTCAGGAGTTTTTGGGGGTATATACAGTAGACAAGCACCCTTGTCCTGCTGAGCCTGGATATGTCTTATCTTTCAAACAATGAAGATCCAGATCAGATAGCTTCTCAAGAAGCCATCTGATCAGGATCTTCATTGTTTGTCATTCAGTTTATGAATTTGTCACAATAATTTGCATCAAGTAATCTGATTTGTTGATAATCATTAGTGGGTGTGGCAGATTTAAATATTCAGCAGGACAAGGGTCCTGCTCATCCAGGATATGCTCTACCTTTACAATCAGTGTAGATACAGTTCTGAGATGGCTTCAGAAGCCATCTGATCAGTATCTACACTGATTGACATTCTGTTTGTGAATTTGTAGGAATACTTACATAAGGTAATCTGATTGGCAGAAACTCTGAAATGGGTCACCGGTGTGGTTAAATTAGTTTATACACATAAAGAAACTTAAAGACCTTTAAGTTTAAAATGAGCACATTATTGAAGAGTGAGTGTTTGACTTTTACGTCCCACCAACAGCTAAGGTCATACGGAGATGGGGCCTTGGTTTGTAGACTCATCCGAAAGTCTGGAGAAGCCCGGGATCGATCCTGCGACCCCTGGTTTACAAGGCGAGTAGCGTAACCAATACACCACAGAGGCTTCCGAACACATTATTGAAGAAGACTGAACTGTATTTCATGGTTCTAGAGGGGTATTTTTATACATCACCACACACAGTGGTTGGATATTATGATATTTTTTTGGGTCCTACCTAAAGTATTGTTTAATATGGCAAATAAACTAATATTTTTGCTAAAAAAAAATGTAAGCAGCTGCTCAATTTTTTTTCATTAAAAATATCTGTGCAAGCAGCTGCTCATATTTTTTCGGCAAAAGTATCTGTGTTAGATACTCTACTTTCTAGACCATTTTTTCCCTTGTCCTGCTGAGCCCGGATATGCCTTATCTTTCAAACGATGAAGATCCAGATCAGATGGTTCCTGAAGAAGCCATCTGATCAGGATCTTCATTGTTTGTCATTCAGCTCATGAATTTGTTGCAATAATTTGCATCAAGTCATCAGATTGGTTGATAATCAGTAGTGGGTGTGGCATATATAAACATTCAGGTCAAGGGTTAACATTTTGTCCATGAACAAGTTTGTTAAACTAAAAATGCTTTGAACAACTGTATGGAACAGTATTTAGGTAAAAACTCAATTATGCAACATTGAGATTGCAATATGCAATTTTGATATTCTGTTATGCTATATTCAGTTACAATTGTGCAACACTGCATTATGATATTCATTTTTGTAGTCTGCTTTTGGAATTTGTGTAGTTTTCTTTCTGTTTCTCGTCCTATTTTGCAACTTGAAATTCCGCTTCTGCTTCTTCTAGTTCCCATTATTCTCGTTCAGTGGCGCTGTGATCGTTCTTTCGTACCGTTCCCGTAAACGTCCGCCTGTATTCGGCAGACACCCAAAAAAATCTGCAAGCGTATTGGTGACACGGAGGAGTGAAAGAAATGAGAGAACTATTTTTTTGGCATAAAACGGACGATTTGGGGACACTACACCCTTCCCGATAAAATCATTTACACATAATTTTTATTTTATATGTCAGACCAGGAATCAGCTTTGCTTGGTTTGTTTTGTGTCCAAGTTTTATCTAAATATATCGCAAATGTGTTCAGGCCATTGCACCTCTAAAATATAAATTTGTTGTAAATACTTATAATAATTTTGTATGGCACAGAAAGGCTCTGTTCAAATCGTGTAGACCTTTGTGAGACTGATCTTTACACTTGAAAGCAAACATAGTTACAACTCTCTTTCGTGAAAATGCTTTCAGATGAACTACGACTTACGTTCCCTCTAACATTTATTTCTGATTTAGGGCATATCCAACGGAATTTCTAAAAGTAGGCATTTTGGTTCTGTTTTTTGACTTGATGTTTTAACGTCACCGTCAACACAATATAGGTCATTTTGGAGACGTTGCTTCCACTTTTGTGGGACTTTTACCCGACACTGAGATGAAATGACATATCAAAGCCTTGTCGCCCAATGAAACCAATAGGGTTTGTAAGCACCGCTTTGGCTCGGTAGACTTAGATCCTCTAAGCGGTTTACCAGTACTGGTGTGCGGGTCGGTTTCAGTTCATGCAGCCCATCTATTTCTTCAAGCCCCGAAGGCCGGGGGTCTGATTCCCTGTTTATTTTGTCACATGTTTATATAGATGTTCGTAACTGTTTGTGTTAAATGCATTCATTAATTTATAAGAAAATAGAAAACTATCTGACTTTTTATACTAGATTTTTGGCTTCAAGTGACAAAACGCAAAGGTTTCCACTTTTTAGACAAAACACAACGCGAAGCAAATTCTTTCATACCGGAGTGCAGGTGGAAAACCCGCACCTGCTACAATGTAACATATCAAGCGCTGGAAGCCTCTGTGGTGTTGTGGTTATGCTACTCGCCTCATTAACCAGGGATCGCAGGATCGACCCCGGGCTTCTCCAGAATTTCGGATGAGTCTTTAAACCCAGGTCCCATCTCCGTATGACCTTAGCTGTTGGTGATATGTAAAACTAAAAACGCACTCACATACCAAGCGCATCCCACCATTAAACACATCTTTATAATTCTGACCCCCCCCCCCTCACACACACACACACACACACACACACACACACACACACACACACACACACACACACACACACACACACACACACACACACACACACACACACACTTGATCCCCACTTTTATAGAGTAAAACTGGAATTTACAGGAGTAAACATTATTTTTCTCATTTCTACTCCAAAATATAGATTGTGGGTACTCGTTAGAACCGCATCGAAGAGGCGCTTCTAACGTGTACCCAAAATGTATATTTTAAGCAACAGTCAGAAAAATATCATCACGACTTTTCATCTTACAATTTTTGTTGTTGTATTTTTGGCGGTAAAATGTACAAACCTAATGCATCAAAAACATTTTTTTTCTAGATTCTGTACACTTTAATAATAAGTGAATAAATAAATAAATAATGTCGTTAAGTTCCGCCAGGTAAACTTGGGTACGCTGTACGCGGTCTAACTGTAATAAAACAAGAAGAAGAAACAAGAGGCCCATGGGCCACTACGCTCACCAGAGGTCATGTGGTTTATACCATATACAGGCATGGTGCCCATCTTGGTCATGTGACAATAAAAAGCCACCATGCAATCAGTAAAATCCACGGTCTTGCCTTTTTTCCATACAATTGTCTATGTGACCAAATTTGACTGTGACGTAAAAACAGGTTAAGGTCAACCAAAGGTCATCATTTGAACAAAATTGGTAGGGTCCGAGCCCCCGATGCCGCATACCAAGTTTCAAGGTCATCGGTCATTTGGTTCCTGAGAAGAAGATTTTTTAAGGTTTTTACCATATATGGGCATGGCAGCCATATTGGTCATGTGACCTAGTCCTTACGAACAAACTTTTATTCCCCCTTCCCATAGAAGCTCCACATGTAATTTTGTTTCGATCAACCGAGCAGTTTGAGTAGAGAAGAAGATTAAAATACTGAATCTGAGCCTCCCCGACAAAGGTCCGAAAATGACCTTGGCCTTCGGAACTGACAAAATTCCATTCAGCTGAGTGCAAATATCATTTCTGATGCCACTAGCAACCATGCAATCAGAAAAAATCAACAGTTTTGCCTTTTTTCCAAACAAATGTCTAAGTGAGCATATTTGACCTTGACGTAAAACAGGTCAAGGTCAACCAAAGGTCATCATTTGAACAAACTTGGCAGGGCGCGAGTCCCCAATGCTGCGAACCAAGTTTCCAGAACATCGGCCATTCGGTTCTTGAGAAGAAGATTTTTAAAGGTTTTTACCATATATGGGCATGGCAGCCATATTGGTCATGTGACCCAGTCCTCACAAATAAACTTTCGTTTCCCCTTCCCACAGAGGCTCCACATGTAATTTAGTTTCAATCGTCTCAGCAGTTTAAGTTGTGAAGAAGATAAAAATACTGAATCTGAGCCTTCCTGGACAAAGGTCAGTAAATGACCTTGGCCTTCAGAACTGACAAAATTCCATTCAGCTGCATATAAATATCATCTCTGATGCCACTAGCAACCATGCAATCAGAAAATCCACAGTTTTGCCTTTTTTCTATACAAATGTCTAAGTGACCATATTTGACCTTGACGTAAAATAGGTCAAGGTCAACAAAAGGTCATCATTTGAACAAACTTGGTAGGGCCCGAGTCCCCGATGCTGCATACCAAGTTTCAAGAACATCGGCCATTCGGTTCTTGAGAAGAAGATTTTTAAAGGTTTTTACCATATATGGGCATGGCGGCCATATTGGTCATGTGACCCAGTCCTCACGAACAAACTTTCGTTCCCCCTTCCCACAGAGGCTCCACATGTAATTTGGTTCCAATTGGCCAAGTAGTTTCAGAGGAGATGTTGTTAGAAAATGTTGACGACGCAGACGACGCAGACGACACAGACGACGCAGACGACGACGACGACGGACGACGGACCATTGCCTATACTATAAGCTCCCCCGGAGCCTTCGGCTCTGGTGAGCTAAAAAACTTTGGCGTAGACCTAATACATGGAAATACATGTAAGTACAAAATGGTTTGGATTCAGCCACTCCATTTGCCAAATCGTTACATGTAGAACTTGAAGAAATATGTAGTAGGCTGGTTAAGACAGTCGCGACACTAGCTCAGCAAGGTTTTGCTGGCTGGACGAACTGACAGACGACCAGCTAATATTTTCGCATTGTGATTCTGTTGGATGAAAGCTATCATGCCCAAGTCCAACTTATGACGACAGACGGACATGAATTCGACCGCTGTCATTGTGACCACAGGTGCGTTTCTATGGTTGTGGGTCGGGGCTGAGACTGAGTAAGTAATGTTCATAATAGTGACGATGAAGTAACAATGGGAATTGTGGCACTGGTTGTTGTTTACCAGTTTCCCCGTATGGTAAGCTGGTATGGTCCCAAGGAACGAATCTATGCCCGCGAACAGGGAGACTATCGCTCGGTGACTTTCTGAGCGGACCTATACATACTTCTATAATATCCAAACATTTGAGTTTTGAGTGAGGTTGCAATTAGTAACTAATATCTTTATAAGTAACACCTCAGAAGGATCAGATTTATGAAAATTGTATGAATTAATCAATTTTAACAATCTATGCTCATTTCAAATCCATGGATTCGGCACAAACTAATCCCTCATGGTAATTTATTTTAGTAAATATATCAACGATAGAGTATTTCCCCTCCGTCAAACAAGTATTAACTTTTAAATAAAAATCCTGTTTCTCATAAATATAAAAATAAAGAACCGCGCTGTAAAATTTATTTAAAAGATTCAAACGTACACATTATTGTAAATATCCGAATTATTATATAGCTGGATAAAATTTATCGCTGCTGGCTTGAATTTGGCCCCTGGAAAAGCGAATGCGATCTTCTCAAACGGACGCTTGTCATCGGAAAAAAAATACGGCAAATCCACGGACATTACCGAACATTACCGTCACCTCAATGACTGGTACCCCGTCTAACCACAGCAGAATCGAAACTGGATATTGCAAAATAGGACGTCCAAATGCCGTATTTAAATACCAAGGTCTCAAATTAGGATGTGCATGTTGCATATTCGAATAAAGTAGTAAGATATGGAAAGGTTCATAATGCAAAGTGCGGTTTCAACAATTCATATTGTAATTGCACATTGCATAATTAAGTTTTTACCTTAATACTGTTCCATACAACTGCATGGGCCCAGAGTTAACCATGTTGGAATCTTTTCAGATTCGGTACATTAAAAGCTACCTTAAGAGTCCTAAGTATTGGGACAGACAGGCCTAAGCAAACAGTGCAGACCCAGATCACCAGGAGCAGTCTAATCAGGGTCTACACTATTTGCCATTCTGTCTGCACTTTTTGCACACTTTGCTGGATCATGAAACAATTTGTTTTAAATTAAGGATAATTACAGCAAGTCCTCAAGGTGTCTAAATCTTTAGGAATTTTATGGTACATAGCATTACCTTTACCATTTTTGTACTTGCAAGAACAGTTAACAAAATCAAAGCGCCAAAAGGCACTGAAATGACAGATTCTGTGAAAAATTCAGATTTACTTTCTTTAGTGACAAGGACAATGGCGCTGGAGCGCTGATTTTTAGTTTGGTTCACAAAACTGAGTTGAATCGGCTGTTATACACTTTCATCATCATTTTACTTGGACATTATAAATAAAACAACATGCAAATGACTACCCAGCAGGCACACGTCGCTAGGGCAACGTCAAATCAACGTCGATGCAACGTCATGACGTTGCACCGACGTTGATGTGACGTCACAATTACGTCATGTGCCTGCTGGGATAGTTGCCAGTTTTATGACAACACAAAGCGTAGCCGCAATTTTCTTGTAAAAGCTTACACTTGTTGACTGAGATGTGTTTCGCGACTCAGTCAAGAACCTGCCTTATGTCGTGCGCTACAATAAAGGAAAACACTTTTTGTGCGATGTTTGAAATTTTGCGGGCATATGACTAACTATTTATCACAACATTGTGCTTACATATTCAGTTATTTAGACCTATACAACAGAATTGGACTGATAACTGTTAGGAGTATATTATTGCTGGCTTGCTACCGTACGGTGAAGTTTGTAGCGTCACGTACTTCGCATTTAATTAGGTCATGTAAGTGTTATGCGTCTGTACCCTTTCAGCCCTTTATAGCCAAGTACAAATACCTACAGATGCAAACAGTGTAGAACCTGGTGAGATGGCTCATAATGATACATCGCATTCTGTTCTACATGATTTGACATGCTGTTGACGTCTATTGACTAGACACCCAATTTACATGTCTAGAATTGACGCGTACAAATTCAGTGACTGAAGAGTGAACTGGAGAAACTCGTGGGTTGAAGGGGTAAAATCTTAACCTGGCCTGTAACTGTTGTGTGCGGGTCAGGCCCAGACAAAGCGGCTTGGCCGATAACAGCTTATTATACGGTCTATTTTCTTTATTTTTCAAAGTTTATCTAGATACTTAAATGGTGTACACTGATTGTAGCTCTATACATATTGTTTTTTTTTTTTTTTCTTTTCTAAAAATATACAAAGGTACTTTAATGGCGTATTGATACAAATATAATTGATCATAACCCATTTTGTACTGAATGTAATATTATCACTTATCTGACGAAGATTTCATTTCGAAATCCCGGTTCAAAATTAAGGGGCGTCAGCTAGAAATATAGGAATTGATTAAGGAAAAAATGGGCTATTTTTCGACAACAGTGAATCCCGCAGTGAAGGCCGTGGTTAGACGCCGCCTCCGAGATTCGCCAATGACCCATTATGCGGTCGTCCGTATAAAATGGGAACTTTCCTTATGCATATTCAATTAACTTTTCCCGTTTTGTTTGTAATTTAAGAAAGATCATTTTTGTGATTACAAATGAAACAAAACATGTAATCAAAATGCGGAAATAATGCCATGAGAAATTAGTTTTGAGACAGCGAGCATGAAAAGTCGACAAACAACGGACTATTTGTGCGGAGTCATATTTCAAAAGTAGTGGAAGCCGGAAGTTCGGACGTTAAAATTGTAAACATGCAGCACGACGAAGAATGACAGAAGGAATCTGTCATTAATGACGATGCTTTGAACAACTTGGCAAAGGTGTTCATCTGTCGGTCCATGCATATAACCCTTTTTTTACTTTAACACTGGGGATTATCTTTTGAATGGTAACTCATAAGGCTTTCATATTTCACATGTGCATTCCTTGTAACAAGACCTTCCCAGTGGTACCATAAATTTTGACCTCGTGACCTTGACATTTGACCTACTTTTTAAAAACTTTTAAAGTTGGCTATAACTTTTGATAGGAGTTTCATATTTCACGTCTATTCCATGTAACAATACCTTTTCAGTGGTACCATAATTTTTGACGTCGTGACCTTGACCTTGACATTTGACTTAATTTTTAAAAACTTTAACATTGGCCATAATTTTTGATTGGTTAGTGATTGGACTTTCATAATCCACATGTCTGTGCTAATGTAATAAGACCTTTCCAGTGATACCATAATTTTTGACCTCGTGACTTGGACCTTTGACCTACTTTTTTTTTAATAACTTTAACATTGGCAATTTGTTTGTTTGTTTGAGGGTTAAAGTCCCCGTCAATACTGTAAAGGTCATTTTGGAGACGTTGCTTCCAATTATGTCGGACTTTTACCCGATGTTGAGAATAAATGACATCTCAAGCTCTGTCACCCAATGAAACCAATAGAGTTTATAATAAGCATGGACGGTCCGACTCGCACTGAATTGCCTGGACAGGTCTAGATCCTCTATGCGGTTTACCAGTACTCGTGTGTGGGTCAGATTCAGCTCTGGGCGGAAGCATCGGGCAGCCCATATATTTCTTCAAGCCCCGATAGGCGGTGGCCATAACTTTTGATTAACATTGGCCATAACTTTTAATTAACATTGGCCATAACTTTTGATTGGTTAGTGCTAGGAATTTCATATTTCACATGTCTATGCCATGTTACAAGACCTTTCCAGTCGTACCATAATTTTACCTTGACCTTTATGTTTGACCTACTTTTGCAGAAACTTTAACATTGGACATAACTCTTGATTCTTAAGTGATAGGGCCCTATATTTCACATGTGCATTTTATGTTTTGAGACATTTCCAGTGGTACCCTAATTTTATGCCCCCGGAATCAAAGATTCGGGGGGCATATAGTTTTTGGTCTGTCTGTCCATCTGTTTGTCTGTTTGACTGTCTGTTCATAAAAACCTTAACATTGGGCAAAACTTTTGAATGGTATGTGATAGGGCTTTGATATTTCACATGTGCATTCCTTGTTATAAGACCTTTCCAGTGGTACCATAATTTTTGATCTTGTAACCTTGATCTTGATTACTGATAGGGCTTTAATATTTCACATGCGCTGTTCTGGGATATCAGTGTTTCACAAACACATCTTGTTCTTTAAAACCTGCATTCATATTTGAATCAGGGATGTGTGATTTGAGCCTATTTTCAAATTTTGAAGAGTCTTGGACTTGTTCAGTTCCCAATAAATGTTTTTATAGGCCTGTCATTCCCTTATTATATGAAACATAGGTTGAGATAACTCTGCAAATATTTGCAAGACTGTGACCATGATAAATTATGTGCTGTTTAGTATATACTAAGTATCAGCTTCATTTGAAGACAGCTCTACAAGAAATCATCTCACAAATAAGGTCTTGTCAAGAAATTTAAGTGGAAGAATAACTGCTCAAACTTGTGGACACTCATCTCAATATAATTTGAGCTCCTTCACATCATTGTCTAGTGATTATATATTCTGATTTTTTGGATGAAACTGGAGGAGTTAAGCCATGTCAACAAATCTCTAAGGGGTAATAACTCTACTATAATTTGGTGGACTCTGACTTAAATATAATAGTGAGTGAGTGAGTTTTAGTTTTACGTCCCACCAACAGCTAAGGTCATACGGAGATGGGACCTCGGTTTAAAGACTCATCCGAAAGTCTAGAGAAGCCCGGGATCGATCCTGCGATCCCTGGTTTACAAGGCAAGTTGCGTAACCACTGCACCACGGAGGCTTCTAATTAAATATAATATGCACTGCTCCAAAAATATAGTCTCACAATAAACATTGTAACACACTTCAGCTTGACTGGATGAAAACTGTACGAATTATATTCAGAAATGAAAAGTTTATGGATGGAGCCCCCATAATATAATATGGCTGTTGGTATTTCCTCCCTTTTTTCAAACATGCATGTAATAAATGGAAAATGTTAATAAAACACCACCCCTATGTATTAACCCTTATCTTGCTGTTCACAACAACAGCTAACTTTGGAAACAGTGTAGATCCAGATCAGATGGCTTCTGAAGAAGCCATCTGATCAGGATCTACACTGTTTGACATTTAGTTTATGAATTTGTATGAATAAATTACATCAAGTAATTTGATTGGTTCAAAGTCAGAAGTGGGTGTGGCTAAACTGAATATTCAGCAAGAGAAGGGTTAAGATAAATTAACTAATCAATAAGAACAATATCATTGTTAACCCATTCTGTGCGGGAGACCCCATGAGTAATTGGTAAACAGTGCAGGCCCAGATCAGACATTCTGCAGCCTCTGATCAGGAACTACACTGTTTGCAGAAGTCCAACCATTTTCCACATAAATTTTGAATAAAACACAACCTGTAACCCCTAAATTTTGAAATGGACACCTGTATAATATGAAGGGTTAATAAACAGCAATAAATTTTAGATGAAAGTTATGTGATGCACCTTTTCACAGTGAAAAATGAACAAAATAAGGACAAATACGCAATGCGAATTTACACCAATACATACTGATACACTGGCAATACAGTACGTATTTACGTCCGTCTTGTGCGCAAATACGGAAATAATAAGCAGCTGGTGTGACAAAGTTTACGCAACAAAACGCGTGCGTATTGGAGAACGTATTTTTGAAAAATACAGAAGAAATAAGCAGCGGATGCAACAAATGTTACGCAGCAACATGTGTATGTATTGAAGGACGTATTGTTTAAAAATACAGAAAAAATACGCAGCTTGTGCGGCAAACCTTGCGCAAAAACACGCATGCATATTGGTTTATATACATTTGAAAAATACGGAAAAATACGCTGGTGGTTTGACAAAGAATTCGGTTCGTGTTGACATGTGTATTTATGACAGAATAGAAAAGAAAAACTAGCCTGTCAGTTACACGTTGTGCAGCTATTCGCATTCGTATTGTTTATATGGATCACAGAAGGTAACTATACATGCATATTGTCCTAGCCTAGGCTGGGAATATTGTACTTTTAGGCCAAGATTTTGCTGAAACGTACATATTTTGTATATTATTTAAATACAATGCATGTCCGACAAGAATTTCACAGCAATATGATCATAGTCTACATGTAGACAAGGAACACCCAAAGATTCTTGGTTCATTCTGATTCAACATTACATCACGAAAACACGCCTATATGATTCTTACCCCCATGAACCCTCCTTTTATAAAATGTCAAACTGTGGTTTACAGGGGGTAAACCTTATTTTTCTTATTTCTGCTCTGAATTATAGATTGTCGGTAATCGTTAGAACCGCCTCAATGCGGTGGTTCTAACGTGTAGAACCGCCTCATTGCGGCGGTTCTAACGTGTACTCACAATCTATATTTTGAGCAGAAATAAGGAAAATATCACAATTTTTCATTTAAAAGTTTCGTTTTTAGATGGTAAAATTCACAATGTATTTGTACAGGCATGTTTGCGTAATGAATTCCAGAGTCAGGTCTACTAATGAAGCTGAAGCTATTAAACAACAAGAAGCAACCTCTAGCCCTTTCTTTGTATGCGCAGCTTAGTAACGCCCCGTCAAGGAAGTTAACTCTGTTGTCGACATTCTATTGTTAGGTTAGCTTGTCTAAGATTTCGGCGGTTAGCAATCGCCAACAAACGATCGAACTATTGGCTTGAAAACCTGTCAATCAATTCTGGCGCAGGACTAAATAGGCCCACTCCGGTTAGAGCTGATAAGACATGGGTGCAGATTGCCTGCGGTCAAAAATCTTCAGAGCCAATACACTATATCTGGCATGGGGTTACATTGAGGTTAACTGCATTTATTACATATTAAAATCCATTCCTGGTGAAAATGAAATTGTGCAGATTTGGTGTGTAAAATGCTTTAACAATGGTTACAAAAGATAGGTCTGGAGAAAATGTTGAAGTGACAATAATATGCCACATATGCAGGATGTGACCTTCATTCTTTTCCCAAAGCCAAGTGTAGACTATGAAAATTGTAGGTTTAAAAATTAAATAATGGAATAGTCTGTACTGTTTCGACTGATAGATTAAAATGACAATTTGATATAGTATCCACATTTTTCATCACTTTACAACCAATCTTTGATCAACGTCGAACTAACATCGATTCGATGTTTAGTTTGTTTGTTTGATTTGAAGTTTAACGTTCCTGTCAACACTGTAAATGTCATTTTGAAGACGTTGCTTCCAATTTTGTGGGACTTTTACCCGACATTAAGATGAAATGACATCTCAAGCCCTGCCGCCCAATAAAACCAATAGGGTTTATAAGCATGGACGGGCCGACTCGCACCGCGTTGTCTATGCAGGCTTAGATCCTCTAAGCGGTTTACCAGTACTCATGTGCGGGCTGGTTTCAGCTCTGCGTGGAAGCATCACATCACGTGAATAAGTGAATCCACCTTACCCCCACTATATATAGAGAAAACTGGGGTTTACGGGGTAAACATTATGTTTTTCTTATTTCTGATGCAAGACATAGGTTGTGGATACTCGTTAGAACCACCTCATTGACCGCCTCAACGAAGCGGTTCTAACGAGCACCCACAACCTATGTTTGCAGTTTAACTACCATGATACGCGCCGGAATTTGGAAGAAACGCCTGTAAAATGACCTAAATAATGTTTGCAGGGGTGTTAAATATCAAACCAAACAGCAGAAAAAAGAAAAATAGTGTATGCTCGCTTAAAGAGTGACCCCATTCTTCCAGGGTGAATATCAGAGACATATACATTACTCTCCGAACGGTCTGCACACCTCCCATGAGACTCATTGCTGGCCATAATTTACCTGCATATGCAGTGTTATCTTCTAGGTTTTCAGAAAGTCAAAGGGGAACTTGAATACAATTTGCCCACTCTGTATAGCTACCATTTTCTAATTGATAACTTGAAGTGCAATATCATTCCATGATAATCATATGACTATGTGTTACACACACACACACGCACGCACGCACGCAGATGGAGTGAGAGAGTCTTGAAATTAAAAGAAAAATAGAAACTAGAGGCAATATACAATCTAATCAGCAAAAAAAAAAAAAAAAGGGTGCTGATCAGACTGCATGGATGTTCAGGTTGATCTTCAACTTTTTTGGCGTTGAAACCACAAAAACCTTTTTATACTTAGGTTATTATTCTATCACCTGTGTACATGTAACATACTGGTGAAAATCTTTTCAAACATAAATTGTAAGCGCTCGTCGAAACTGCGTAATTGAGGTGGTTGTCATGGGTACCCACAATCTAGGATTCCAAAACTCTTCGTAAATTTGGGCATAGGTACGTTGTATGATTTGTGATGCATAGCATATCTTTAGAGCCATGTATGCTATTTTTTTTAAGTTTATATATGGAATAGATGACATGTGTTTTTTGGTTTCTCTCTCTCTCTCTCTCTCTCTCTCTCTCTCTCTCTCTCTCTCTCTCTCTCTCTGATTATGTCACTTTCATGAGATATGGCCCTTGTGAAATTTTTTGATGAAATCTCGTCGGCAATATAACTCAAAAAGTATCAAAGCTGCGCCTTGATAGTTGATGAATGGATCTCACTTTAGCCATGTGAAGTATTACCTTTTCAACTAGGAGCAAGCAGTGTTGGGGGCATAGTGTTTCATAAACACCAGCTCTAGTTTCTCTTATTTCGACCCGAGGTGTGCAAAAACCGGAGTATTCGGAGAAAAACCACCTGATTTTCCATTGCAGAACTTAGCGTCTCATGAATGGATTGGAAGTGATGGGAAGACATTACGCTAACACATCCTTGCGACATAGTGCATTTTTCACATCTCCAAAATGGCTAGTTTTCAGATGAAAATCCCTGATATTTTTCGTATCTATACTGCACATTTCTTTATTGGGGTGGGGGTGGTGTTCACGTGATGTTGACACTGTAGGAACCGATCCGAGTCTTGAACACATTGTTTCATGATAGTTAATATTTCTGCCAAGTAATTTCAAAATTCATTCAGGAATAACAAAGTTGTTAACTAACCATTTTTAAACTTTGACCTCTACGTATGACCTTGGACCTCGATGTACTGACTGAGTCTTGTGCGCGAAACATCGTCTCATGATGGTTAACATTTCTGCAAAGTGATCCGGGAATAAATCAAAGCACTGAGAGTTCTGGTGGGTCGATCGTCTCTGAGTGTAGGTTGGGAAAATAGTCCTGAGCTGAGAATCGAACTGTTCGTTTAACTTGAGCTAGCACAGTAGATCTGATCAGACATCGCGTTATGTGGCGTCTGGTTATGTAGAGTCTGTTTGCCAATGCCCAAGTGCACGAGCACAGTCCATCCGCGCCCGCCTATCGGGGCTTGAATAAATAGATTGGCTGTATGATGCTTCCACGCAGAGCTGACAGTCCCGTAACATTGGAAGTGACGTCTCCAAATGACCTATACATTCTTGACGGGGACGTTAAACCTTAAATCAAACAAACGAGCACAGTCCAGAATTTTCTTCTTACGCTGCGCTCTGACGTCTAAGGGTAGTACTTGGGTTTTGTTCAACAGAGTGGGGAGGGTGCAAACGCAGCCCCACCCATCTTTTGGAAATTATCTCAGATTCATGCAGTTTTTCACCCTCTGCAAAATACCTGAAATTCGCATCCTCAACCTGCCCCTTTTCAGAGTCTGCGTACGGCCCTTAATCATGTTCAAAACTGTTATTGCATACATACATGGCGAACAGTGCCGACCCTGATCAGAAGCAATATACTCTAAAGCCGATCTTGGTCTACGCTGTATGTCTAAAAACGGTACCACCTATAAAGTCTGCGCGACTCATTTTTGCCATTAAACATTTAAGGGACGGGCCTCCTTGGCCTAGCGGTAAAGAGCGCTGACTCTTGATCATTAGGTCTCTCACCGCTTTGTTTCGAGCCTCGCTCGGGTCATATGGGCTCTTGTTAAAAAGACGATATTTGTTTTACTCATTTTTTATTTTAACAAAATTTAACATAATATTGAACGTACTGACACCGTGTAACAATCCAAACAGAGTTTACAATATCATATAATATATTTTACAAGTCACCTGGGTAAAAGCTGGCCTCGGTAGCTCAGTCGGATGCGTGTCTGACTGGTGATCAGGAGGACGCTGTTCGATACCTGCCGGGGTCGGCAACATTCTTTCGTGGAGATTGATCGTGAAATCTATTCTACGGTCATTCTCTCCCTTCCGTTGATTCAAGAAGGATAGTTGTCAATTTCTTGCGGGGGAATGTGCACTGCTTACGTATAAGCCAGTCCAGGCAGTGTGTGGATAGATAAACTGACTGGCTCAAATGACCTAAAATAATGTTGACTGTGCCGTCAAACTCTAATACAAACAGCTATAGTTTGTGTCAATGCGAGTATGTCATGTGAGTATCAAAAAATAAAAAGTCACCCTGCATCATTATGCGTTCTGTGCCTACTTCTGTCAAGTACCGTTTGAAACGCTACTATCAACACAGAACACAATATACACCCATATTAATTCAAACATGGGTTTTGAGTCCTCGTTGGAGACAATAACAAAGAGTTCCCACAATATAGGTCTTGCCCGCAATAAAACACAAAGTATACTTATGGATTTTTTTTTGTATGTTAAGTGAGGTTTACATTAAGTGAGGTTTGACTCGTTAAGTTAAAAGATGCATATCACCACCGTTGCTAAATACAAAAAACAACTACTCGACAACATCCCCGAGTTCGTCGGAGCAAGACTTCAGAAGTGGGATGTGGTCTTCTTTCCTGCTCTGTACTCGTCCACGCCTAAGATCGATGCATTGATCGCTCTCAATCCATCAACCCATCCGACCACCAAAATAAAAAAAGGCTTTGAAAAGCGTCGTCCTATTGTGTGGCAAATTAGCAGTTTAGTTATCATAATTAATGACGCGAGAAATTAACAAGAAAACCATTTAATTGCAGACATTCTTGAGCCGCTGTAATCCGTCCATCCATCCATAATGGTCCGGATAATGGTGTTTATAAAATCAAAAATATATTGGATGGTTTTTGCGATAGCAAGTTCCTTCTTAACTATATACATGTACAGTGTATTTACACTTGCCACGTCCGGTCTCTGTGTCATGTCAGGTTCATTGCTGCTACTGGTAACATGTTAGCCAGTTCATCCTGTTGCATGGGACCTGACACCTTGGGACGGGTGTGTGTGTGGGGGGGGGGACACATCAAGGGGTTGCTAGGTCTCTAAACAAAGCTGGCGTGGGTAGGGGGACTAACTTTTTTAAATTGAATACTGTCTCCCCCTATTGGGCAGATTGGGCAGACTGGTCTCGCGTTACTATGTGCATAGCAGCGGTCGTCCAACGAAACCCTGTCTTGGTGCTTGGTCATTCCGGCTGTGCACATGGAAGGCATGGAACTCATAGTGGTTTTTCTGCGACTGCAAGGGATAGATGGAACTCGCAGGCTTTGGCAGGCAATCAATCTAAGAGAAGCAACTCCAAGCAAAAGCCTACATAATCTGGATTTGCCTGTTCCAACTATGTAAAGTCTGCTTCGGAAGCTGGGGTGGAAGATATTTCTGATTCAACTACTCAAATATGTCGTGGAGCATGAAGAGCATGACAAGGCACTGAAGAAGTAATGGTCATCCACTGCATCCGGGCTTAGCTCCAGATGTCTCGACACTGTCTTGCGCCAGGATCCAGCTAGGTCAGGACGAGAGAGTGAGTTTGGCTCTGTGCGCCTCTCCCTCACTATAATGCAGTTCACAGCGCATGCCATCATAATCATATACACACAATCACTGCAGGCACACATATGCATAAAACTCAAAAAGCCCTGTGGCGATGGGCGAGCGGCGAAGCAGCAGCCAGAAGCATTTCCCAAATATGATTAAGATGGGTCATTGTCAGTAATGACAGACGAACTATTATTAGCCCCGCCCAACCCTCAGTCTCTCCGTCCAAAACAACACAGTATGTACCAGGTGCGATGTTACCAAATGACTTGGTGCTAAAGTCATTTCGTACCCATTTTGGTCAATTCGTACCCGGTACGAAATGACCAAAACGGTTACGAAATGACTTGGGTACGAAACGGTTGTTAGTGGGTACGAAATGACCAAAAAGCAGGTACGAAATGACCAAAATGGTACGAAATGACTAGGGTACGAAATGACTTGGGTACGAAATGACCGGTTACCTATGGGAGACGCCAAGTTCTGCAACTGAAAGCCAGGTGGTTTTTCTCCGGGTACTCCGGTTTTCGCCCACCTCTGATTAACGATTGGCTCGATATGAGTGAAATAATCTTGAAAGGGCCATAAAACCAAAACCCCCCCCCCCCAAAAAAAAAAAACATTTCGGGGCTCTAAAATTAAGTTCTTAGCAGAAGTGCGAAAAGTTTATTTTTACTCGACTTGGCATACATTTGTGTAACAGTTTAAAAATGGAGTTTCCGAAAGACGTCACGTGACAGTGTGGCCTGGATTAAGTTATTGTTTTTCTCTTATTACGAGAGCAACCTGGCAATTTATACTATTTCGTTTAACCCTCAAATGCCACTATTTAAGCAAACAGTGTAGTCCCTGTGCAACCGGCTGAGCAGACGCCACATTCCGCGGCGTCTGATCTGAGTATTATCCAGCACACGATTCCTGCCAAGACTATAGATAGCTCTTGTTATAGCCTAGCCACTAGGTGTAAAATGAATAATATGGAATTAAAATCATCTTTTGCATTAAAATGAACAGTGTATAAAAGTGTAGCTAGTCTAGTCTCTCTGGCTCAATTTTAACCTAAGATTTGAGACTCTACCAAATAGACTTGCCATTACTAAGAAGGTGATAAATTTTTAAACAAATAAAAAAATACCAACAAAAAATGATCGGACTTTTATTATCAAACTAGTAGCTAGTCTACTCTTGTTACATCGATAAAAATAGCGCAACGTTTAAAGTTCTATTAATAAAACATAATATTGGTTTTCCCAAATCAGTGATGGTCACGTGGACAACTGCATAAATACCGTTTGCCATTTAGTAAATTTGGGCCGATCGTAAACCGATCGATCCAAAAAGCTATTAACTGAACACGAAAAATGACCTTTTTTGACATTTGACCACTGTGACCTTGACCATGGAGGTACCGACCTGGGTCTTGCGTGCGACAAATTGTCTCATGATGGTCAATATTGCTGCCAAGCTATTTTCAAATCCATCCAGGAATAACAAAGGTATTGACAGGACACAAGAAAATACACTTTTCTTTACCTTTCACCTCTATGACCTTGACCTCGGGGGTACCGACCTGGGTCTTGCATACGACACATTCTCTCATGATGGTTAACATTTCAGCCAAGGAATTTCCAAATCCATCAAGAATAATAAAGATATTGACGGACGGACGGACGGGCAGTCGGACGGACAGCGGAATGTCATAATACATGTACTTCCTTTTTTCCATTTGTCGATTGATTTGATTGATTGATTCGAGGTATAACGTCCTCGTCAACACTGTAAATGTAATTTTGGAGACGTTGCTTCCAATTTTGTGGGACTTTTACCCGTCCTTGAGATGAAATGACATCTCAAGCCCTGTCGCCCAATGAAACCAATAGGGTATTTAAGCATGGACGGACCGACTCGCACCGCTTTGCCTGGGCAGGCTTAGCGGTTTACCAGTATTCGTGTGCGGGTCGGATTTAGCTCTGTGTGGAAGAATCATGCAGCCCATCTATTTCTTCAAGCCCCGATGGGCGGGGGCCATATTGTCGATTGTATTGGAGTTTAACGCCCAATCAACACTGTTTTAGGTAATTTAGGAGCTGGTCCGTTTACCTATCCACCTTTTTCCTGGACAGGCTTAAACGAAAGTGGTTAACAAGTACGGTGCATATTCTTTCGCAAGAAACTGACAACTGCCCTTCTTGAATCAGCGGAAAGGAGAGAATGGCAGTAGAAAAGATTCCATGATCAGTCCCTCGAAAGAATGTTGCCAACCGTGGCAGGTATCGAACCCGCGTCCTCCTGATCACCAGTCAGACGCGCATCCGACTGAGCTACCGAGGCCGTTTTTTTTTTTTTTTTTTTTTTTTCAAAACTGGCGTATAAAAATCAAAGCACTGAGAAATCTGGTTGGTCGATTGTCCCTGAGTGTAGGTCGGAGAGATAGTCCTGGACTGTGATTTAAATTGTTTCATTTAACCCTGAAATTCTCGATTTTAAGCAATTAGTGTCGATCTTGATTAGATGCCGCTTTCTGTTGCGTCTGGTCTGGGTCAATGTTTGCCATGTCAAACCTATGATTCTTAGATAACCCTCTTTCGCAACCCTCTGACCTCAAGGCGGCTACTGTAAAACCTGGTATAGTGGCCACCTCTATTTAACAAGCAAACCTGTCTTAAGCAAGCATACCCTCGGTTCCCAAAATAGGAAAATGCATTAAAATTCACCTGTATTAAGCAAGCACCTGTCCTAAGCAAGCACATTCTGATCATCTCTTTGGTGATCTCTCTCTCTCTCTCTCTCTCTCTCTCTCTCTCTCTCGTGACAATAGGATGACAAATCCTGGCGACAATATGCATTCTTTCATATTTCCAAAACGGTTTCCTTACTGATTAAATATTGAGGCACTTTCCTTTACTCGTACAAATGTTTTGGGTTCTCGTACGAACCGCCTCATTGAGTGCTCACGGTTCATAGAAAAAGAACCTGTTAACGTTCTCTCTCCCCCCCTCCCTCCCTCTCTCTCTTCATCTCTCTCTCTCTCTCTCTCTCTCTCTCTTCGAGAGATCTAGAAATACTGTAAGACCAGGGAGGAAACCATTCTCACTAAAGCTGGGATCAGTCTGGATGATCATAATCTACTCCTGTCGCATAAAGTATAGCTATTTAAGGGTTCGACGAAAGGCGTTCAAGCTTAGGATCCCTTTTCGAGCCTTAACGCAGAGACAATCACCCATCCCATGCGTTTAGTGATTTGACTTCAAAAGCTGGTAAGAAGAAGAAGAAGAAGAAGAAGAAGAAGAAGAAGAAGAAGAAGGCAGAGCTGCAAATGTTATATTGCGAGAAATCAGTTGTGTGTTACTCTATCTGTCATAGAGAGTTTAATAATTGAGAGCCCCCGCCCATCGGGGCTTGAAGAAATAGATTTGGCTGCATGATGCTTCCACACAGAGCTGAAACCAAACGCATATATGAGTACTGATTAACCATTAAGGTCTAAGCCTGCCGAGGCAAAGTGGTGCGAGGCCCGTCCATGCACATATAATTTATTGGTTTGATTGGACGGCAAGGATTGAGATGTCATTTCATCTCAATATCGGGTAAAAATCCCACAAAATTGGAAACATCGTCTCCGAAATGACTTTAATAGTGTTGACTGGGACGCTTAACCTCAAATCAAACAAAGCAAACAAAGACTGAAAGTTTGTTAGATTAATTTTCATTGCACATTGAACTGATCATTACGGTAACATATCTGCGCGGCATTTTCCACATCTCCAAAATGGCCACTTTTGATGAAAACCCATGTTATTTTTCTGCAAACATATAATAACGAGTACCCACACCCAATTACAGAAATACGAGAAAATAATAATGTTTATCCTTGTAAACCCCAGCAGGTGCCGGTCCCGGTAGCTCAGTCGGATGCGCGTCGGCAGCATTCTTTCATGGAGATTGATCATGAAATCTTTTCTACGGTCATTCTCTCCCTTCCGCTGATTCAAGAAGGGCAGTTGTCAGTTTCTGGAGAAAGAATGTGCAGAGTAATGTGTAACTTTATAATCTGGACTGGACTTGTGTACTGAGACATTGTTCAAGCCTAGGAAACTGATTAGAGGTTCTAAGCCTGCCCAGGAAAAGTGGCGCGAGTTGGTTTGTCCATGCATATAAACCCTTTTGGTTTTATTTGGGCTTGAGATGATGTCATTTCTTCTCAATGTCGGGTAAAACCCCTACAAAAATGGCCTATTAAGAGTTAACAGATAATTTAAATCTCAATTCAGTTTTACGTCCACCAACAGATAAGTCATACGGCGACGGGACCTCGGTTTAAAGACTCATCCGTATTACGAAAACACGCCTATAAAAATACATTGCAAACTTTACCGACGAAAAAACGAATATCTTAAGAAGAACAAGATGTGTTTGTGAAACATGAATATGTCCCAGGGCATGGTCATTTTTTCTTCGAAGCTGATCACGGGTCAAGATCAAGGTCACAGGTCAAGATCAAGGTCACAGGTCAAGATTTTTTGTTTGAGTAGGAAGACATTGTCACAAGGAGCCTACATGCTCAATATAAACTTTCGAACTCAACAAGGTCAAAAGATATGACCAATAATACTTTTATCTTTTGGTTGGATGTTGTCGGTCGTCGTCGTCGTCTGACGTCGTATGTCTTCTGACGTCAACACTTTCAACCGACATCTTCAAATGACAACTCCTCCTGTACCCTTTGCCCAATTTCATTCAAACTTCACAAGAATGTTGGCTAGGTGACTCCCTACCAAAATAGCTAAAATTGTCCAGATGGTCCCCGGAGCTAAAAATAGAAAAACATTCAAACGACAACTCCTCCTGTACCCTATTCCCATTTTCATTCTAACTTCAAAGGAATTTTGCTTTGGTAAACGTCTACCAAAATAGCTTAAACGATCCCGCTTCAATGAACAAAATGACCACCAGAGGTAAAAAACTAGAGAAACTATCAATAAAGGTGATGATTAATACCCCCGCCTCAATACTTGACACAGAAAATAGAAAAACATCGTAAATTTGCTTCAAACGCGAACTCCTCCTAATCCCTTGGGCTAATTAGATTCAAACTTCCAAGGAATATTGCCTTGATGACTCACAACCCAAATAACCAAAATCGTTATGCTGTGACAAACAAGATGGCCGCTAGAGCTAAAAATAGAAAAAAATCTTAAAACAACAACTCCTCCTCTACCATTGGGCCATTCATACAAACTTCGTAGGAATATAAATGACCTTCTACCAAAATAGCTTAAATGATCCCGCTCCGGTGAACAAAATGGCCACCAAAGCTAAAAATAGAAAACATTGTAAATTTGATTCAAGCCAGAACTCCTCCTAAACCTTTCGGCCAATTTGATTCAAACTTTGCAGGAATGTTACCCAGGTGACTCCCTTTCAAAATTGCTAAAATCATTACGCTCTAATGAAAAAGATGGCCACCAGAGCCAAAAATAGAATGTACTAGAGACAGTGATACTCAGGTGAGCGAATCAGGGCCCTCTGGGCTCTCGTGTTCATTAGACCTACAACTGTTGACTTGGTGGTAAAACCACAACACACATATTGAGGCGGTTATAAAAAGTACCAACAATCAATTTTTAGCAGAAATTTTCATAATTACACCAACCAAACCTTATAAGAGCCTTACCTAAGCAGTTTCGGGATATTTTGCTCACAAGCTTTCCCTGTGTTAAAATGCCAAAGTCAAATGACGGAGGCTGCCATACTATAAGCCAGCCCCCCCCCCCCCCAGAGCCGTCGACTCAGGTGAGCTAAAAGCTTCATGCGGATGCAGATGGCAGATGCCGTCAAGGCCAGAAATTATCCCACCCCACCACCACGGCAGCTCCTGCAGGGAGCACAATGAGCCAAGACAGCAAACTCTACATGACTGTGTGCACAGTGAATATTGGAAATAGCCTGCACACGTTCACGTTTTGATCAAAGGCTTCACTTGACTTCTTCATATTGACAATGAATACCCCCCGACCGGACTGTGCCCATGTGCAAGTACAGAAAAAACTTCAATATTGTATATATACATTTTGCTGCGCCCCCGCCAATCGGGGCTTGGAGAAATAGATGAGGCTGCATGGTGCACCCAAGCAGAGCTGAAACCAACCGCACCTGAGTACTGGTAAACCGCTTAGAAGATGGAAGCCTGCCCAGACAAAGCGGTGCAATTCTGACCGTCAATGTATATAAACCCTATTGGTTTTATTGGGCTTGGGATGTCAATTCAAAGTCCCAACAAGGGGACAATGATGGCCCTGAGTCGCTCACCTGATTAATAGTGTAACAAGTGGACCCCGAGGACAGGCCTCAGGGCTATAATTTGCATAATCTTGGTAGAGGTCTAAACGGAGATGCTTTCATACTAAATACCGAAGACCGGAGCCTTCTGGTTTGAGAGATACAGATTTTTAAAGGTTTTCCACATATGAGTCTATATAAAACCTGTGGTCCCCATGACTGCGCCATTTTGGCCCAAGGGCTATAATTTGAACAATCTTGGTAGAATTACACAAGACGAAGCTTCATACCAAATATCAAAGACCTTTGCCTTCTAGTTTCAGATAATAATTTCAAAAGGTTTCCCAATATAAGTCTGTGTAATCAAGTGGGCCGTGGGATGGGCCCATTTTAGCCCCAGGGCTACAATTTGAAAAAGGTTGGTTGAGGTCCACTAGATGAACCTTCATACCAAATATCAAAGACCTTGGCCCTCTGGTTTCAACCAAGGGCATTTTCAAAGGTTTTCCCTGTATAAGTCTATGTAAAACAAGTGTGCACCGGCATGGACCCATCTTTGGACCCAGGGCTATAATTTGAACAATTTGACCTAGGCTTTGTGATTTCAGACAAGAGTGGGCCCGGGGCAGAGCCATTTGTGGCCCCAGGGCTATAATTTGAACGATCATGGTTGAGGTCCACTAACAAAGCTTCATATTAAATATCAAAGAACTGAGCCTTCTGGTTTCAGACAAAAAGATTTATCAAGATTTTCCCAATATAAGTATATGTAAAACCAGCGGGCCCAGGGGATTGGGCATTTTTGGCCCCAGGTCTGTAATTTGACAATCTTGATAGAGGTCCACTAGACGAAGCTTCATATCAAATATCAAATACCTGCTTCTGCTGTTTTAGAGAAGAAGGCTTTTAAAGACATTTCCTATCCAAGTCTATGTTTAACCAAGGGGCCCGGGGCGGGGGCATTTTTTACCTCAGGGCTATAATTTGAACAATCTTGATAGAGGTCAACTACATGTAAATGAAGCTTCACACCAAATATCAAACAACTGGTCATTCTGTTTTCAGACGAGAAGTGTTTTAAAAAGGTTTCCCTATAAAAGTCTATGTAAAACCGCTGTACCCCGGGACGGTGGCAGTTTTGGCCCTAGGGACATAATTTGAAAATCTTGGTACAGGTCCATTAGACACAGCTTCATACCAAATATCAAACACCTGGGCCTTCTGGTTTCAGACAAGAAGACTTTTAAAGGTTTTCCACCATTTAAGTCTATGTAAAACCGGTAGGCCCTGGCGCCGGGGCATTTTTTTGCCCCAGGGCTGTAAAGTGAACAATCTTGGCAGGACAACTAGATACAACTTCATACCAATTATCAAACACCTGGGCCTTCTGGTTTCAGACAAGAAGATTTTTAAAGGTTTTCCCTATATAAGTCTATGTGGGTGGGTCTAATGGTGGGCCCCAGTGCGGGGGCATTTCTGGCCCAAGTGATATCATTTGAACAATCTTGGCAGAGGTCCACCAGATACAACTTCATACCAAATATCAAACACCTAGGCCTTCTGGTTTCAAAGAAGATTTTTAAAGGTTTTTCCCTATATAAGCCTATGTAAAACTGATGGGACCCGGACCGGGGGCATTTTTGGCCCAAGGGCTATAATTTGAACATACTTGGTAGAGGTCCCATAGATGAAGCTTCATACCAAATAACAAAGTCCTGGGCGGTACGGTTTCAGAGACAAAGATTTCAGTAAAAAAATCAAATGTTTGCTCCTGTGACCTAGATGTCCAACGGACCAGAACCGTTTGAACAACTTTGAAAGGAGACCACCTAAGGATAATTCCTGTGAAGATTGGTGAAAATCCAATCAGTGGTTTAACTTAAAAGAAATTGTTTACGCACGCCCGGACGGACGACGGACGACGGACAAAAAGTGATCCTAAAAGCTCACGTTGTCACTACGTGACAGGTAGCTATTTTCGAAGAGGGTTTAGAGATGAACCCCTAAGATGTCATGAAAAAAATATATCAGAAAATGTTGTCTGTTGCATCTTCTTGCAGGTTTTGCATCCTGGCAAACTGTGTGGACCCTGATCAGACTGTACCTCTAACAGCGTGGACATTGATCAGACTTATCCTAGCATATTTTGCTTCTAATTTTTTTACGTTTCCTTATCTAGGTCGATAGTTGCTAAATGCAGTATTTGAGAGAGTCTACAATGTATGAATACAAAAGATTGAATTTATTATTACTGTCAGATTAACCTTAAACTGGAAATGGCTCTGCCTACTCAGGAAGAATTCATTTGGCAGAAGTGTGTGAATATATAGTAAATAATGCAATAACAGTTGAAAAAAGTCAGCTTGGTCTTCTGCTCTGAATCATGTTTTTTATTTTGGTTTTACGGCCCTTTCAAGATTGTTTCACTCAAATCAATCCGATCTTTAATCAGAGGACCTGGTGGGCGAAAACCGGAGCACCCGGAGAAAAACCACCTGACCTTCCGTTGCAGAACTTGGCGTCTCAATTGTGACCCGAGCGAGGCTCGAACCGTAGCGGTGAGAGACCTAATGATCAAGAGTCGGCGCTTTTAACCACTAGGCCACGGAGGCCCGTTTCTGAATCATGTACATGTACTTTCATTTCGTGACTATTATATCTAAAGCATGATCACACAATGTGCTAGTAACTTATCCTGTCTAGGAACAGTGAAGGGAACTGACTGGCCCAACATGACCTTAGCTGTTGACTGGGTATTGAAACAAAAACTGTATCAGAGAACCCTTTTATTCTGTTGATTCTGTTGCAGTGTGTTGGAGTTTATCTGACTTAATATCAGGGAACTTCAATTAAGAAGGGCAAGTGGTTATTCCCTACTGTTTAATTGCTTCAAGCCTAGCTGACACTAGAATTTACTAGAATTTAATGATGCATCAAATTGAGCTAAGAATCTGCCTACATGTACGAGTATAGTGCATTCTGCTTGGTTGAAGAAGAAGAAGAAGAAGAAGAAGAAGAGAGAGAGAGAGAGAGAAATCCAGATAACAAGAGGGCCATGATGGCCCTGGATCGCTCACCTGATCCATAGTGTAACAAGTGGGCCCCAGAGAGGGCCATTATTGGCACCAGGGCTTTAATGTGCATAATGTTGAGGGAGGTCTTAAAGGTGAAGCTTCATACCAAACATCAACAAAGGCTATAATTTGAACAATCTTGGCCAAGGTCCACAAGATGAAGCTACACATCAAATATCAAAGACCTGGGCCTAGCGGTTTCAGAGAAGAAGATTTTTGAAAGATTTTGCCTATATAAGCCTATGTAAAACCAAAGGGCCCCGGGACGGGGGCATTTTTTGCCCCAGCACTATAATTTGAACAATCTTGGTAGGGGTCCACTAGATGAAGCTTCATACCAAATATCAAAGTCCTGGGCCTTATGGTTTCAGAGAAGAAGATTTTTAAAGATTTTCCCTATATAAGCCTATGTAAAACCAAAGGGCCCCAGGGCGGGGGCATTTTTGGCCCCAGCACTATAATTTGAACAATCTTGGTAGGGGTCCACTAGATGAATCTTCATACGAAATATCAAAGACCTGGGCCTTGTGGTTTCAGAGAAGAAGATTTTTAAGATTTTCCCTATATAAGCCAATGTAAAACCAAAGGGCCCCTTGGCGGGGGCATTTTTTGTCCCAGCACTATAATTTGAACAATCTTGGTATGGGTCCACTAGATGAAGCTTCATACCAAATATCAAAGTCCTGGGCCTTGTGGTTTCAGAGAAGAAGATTTTTAAAGTTTTTCCTTATATAAGCCTATGTAAAACCAAATGGCCCCGGGGCGGGGGCATTTTTGGCCCCAGCACTATCATTTGAACAATCTTGGTAAGGGTCCACTAGATGAAGCTTCATACCAAATATCAAAGACCTGAGCCTTGTGGTTTCAGAGAAGAAGATTTTTAAAGATTTTCCCTATATAAGCCAATGTCAAACCAAAGGCGCCTGTGACGGGGGCATTTTTTGTCCTAGCACTAAAATTTGAACAATCTTGGTAGGGGTCCACTTGATGAAGCTTCATACTTAATATCAAAGTCCTGGGCCTTGTGGTTTCAGAGAAGAAAATTTTTAAAGATTTTCCCTATATAAGCCTATGTAAAACCAAAGGGCCCCGGGGCGGGGGCATTTTTGGCCCCAGCACTATAATTTGAACAATCTTGGTAGGGGTCCACTAGATGAAGCTTCATACCAAATATCAAAGTCCTGGGCCTTGTGGTTTCAGAGAAGAAGATTTTTAAAGATTTTCCCTATATAAGCCTATGTAAAACCAAAGGGCCCCGGGGAAGGGGCATTTTTGGCCCCAGCACTATAATTTAAACAATCTTGGTAGGGGTCCACTAGATGAAGCTTCATACCAAATATCAAAGACATGGGCCTTGTGGTTTCAGAGAAGAAGATTTTTAAAGATTTTCCCTATATAAGCGAATGTAAAACCAAAGGGCCCCGTGGCGGGGGCATTTTTTGTCCCAGCACTATAATTTAAACAATCTTGGTAGGGGTCCACTAGATGAAGCTTCATACTAAATATCAAAGACATGGGCCTTGTGGTTTCAGAGAAGAAGATTTTTAAAGATTTTCCCTATATAAGCCAATGTAAAACCAAAGGGCCCCGTGGCGGGGGCATTTTTTGTCCCATGCACTATAATTTGAACAATCTTGGTAGGGGTCCACTAGATGAAGCTTCATACCAAATATCAAAGACCTGGGCCTTGTGGTTTCAGAGAAGAAGATTTTTAAAGATTTTCCCTATATAAGCCAATGTTAAACCAAAGGGCCCCGTGGCGGGGGCATTTTTTGTCCCAGCACTAAAATTTGAACAATCTTGGTAGGAGTCCACTAGATGAAGCTTCATACCAAATATCAAAGTCCTGGGCCTTGTGGTTTCAGAGAAGAAGATTTTTAAAGATTTTCCCTATATAAGCCTATGTAAAACCAAAGGGCCCCGGGGCGGGGGCATTTTTGGCCCCAGGACTATAATTTGAACAATCTTGGTAGGGGTCCACTATATGAAGCTTCATACCAAATATCAAAGACCTGTGCCTTGTGGTTTCAGAGAAGAAGATTTTTAAAGATTTTCCCTATATAGGCCTATGTAAAACCAAAGGGCCCCAGGGCGGGGGCATTTTTGGCCCCAGCACTATAATTTGAACAATCTTGGTAGGGGTCCACTAGATGAAGCTTCATACCAAATATCAAAGACCTGGGCCTTATGGTTTCAGAGAAGAAGATTTTTTAAGTTTTTGGTGAAAAAAATCTGTTTTTGGCTCCTGTGACCTAGATGTGCAACGGACCAGAACCATTTGAACAACTTTGAAAGGGGACCACCTAAGGATCATTCCTGTGAAGTTTGGTCAAAATCCGATCAGTGGTTTAGGAGGAGATGTCGTTTAAAGAAATTGTTTACGGACGCACGGACGCACGGACGGACGGACGGACGCACGCACGACGGACGACGGACAAAAAGTGATCCCAAAAGCTCACCTCGTCACTACGTGACGGTGAGCTAAAAATAGGGGCTAAATTGCGCTTTATGAGACATTATCACTGTACTGGCTAAGAATGAAATAAAATTTATTTATCTGTTTATTTATTTTCAGTTTGTTCGTTTCATTTGAGGTTTAACGTCCCCGTCTACATTGTAAATGTCATTTTGGAGACGTTGCTTCCAATCTTGTGGGAATTTTACAAAACGTTGAGATGAAATGACATCTCAAGCCCTGTTGCCAAATGAAACCAATATGGATTATAAGCATGGACGCTCCGACTCGCACCGCTTTTCCTGGGCAGGCTTAGATCCTCTAAGCGGTTTTCCAGTATTCGTGTGCGGGTCGTATTTAGCTCTGCGTGGAAGCATCGTGCAGTCCATCTATTTCTTCAAGCCCCGATGGGCGGGGGCCTTATTTATTTTAAGTATAATGGCCCATTGCGAGGCGGTTGAAACCAGTACCCACAATCCATCTTTTTTGCCGAAATAAGAAAAATAATGTATACCCCTGTAAACCCCAGTTTTACTGTATACAAGAAAAACGCCAAATGGCATTATGGACGTGTTTTTTAAAAAAGGTTTACCAAAAGGTAAACCGAAAAAGGTAAACCGGGACGCGGCCCGACCGCCCGCCCGCCCGCACGGACATCGCTAGTCTAAAGGACGGAATTTTTCCTTGAAAAACCCCGTCCAAAAAGTGGGGTCAAAATTAGATAGGCGTTCTTTCCTGATGATAAAATGTATTCGCTAGATGGCAAACGGTGTAGAAGCCATCTGATCTGGACCTATATTGTTTGCAAAGGTAGACATTTTCGTGTTCAACGGGATAAGGACTAACAAAGGACAGACAGACGCACAGAACCGTGGCAAAACAATGTGTCTCCTCCCTTTTCAGGGGAAGGGGCATAATAATAATAAAATAAATAAATAAATAAACTGTCAATGAAAAAAAATGAACCTATAAATTCCGTCGTTGAGACTGATCTTGAAATCGTTTCCTAGTCATTCTTTCCTTTCCTTTGATTCAAGAAGCGCTTCTGGTGAAAAGGATGTGTGCACGTATACTCAAAATAAATAAATAGATAAATAAACTTTACTTCTGTTATCGGCCCCGCCCATCGGGGCTGGCTGGATGATGTTTCCATGCAGAGCTGAAACCGACCAGCACACGAGTACTGGTAAACTGCTTATAGGATCTAAGCCTGCCCAGGCAAAGCGGTGCGAGTCGGCCAGTCCATGCTTATAAACCCTATTGGTTTCATAATTGGGCGGCAGGGCTTGAGATGTCGTTTCATCTCAATGTTGGGTAAAAGTCCCACAAAATTGGAAGCAACGTCTCCAAAATGACCTTTACAGTGTTGACGGGGACGTTAAACCTCAAATCAAACAAAATTACTTCTGTTACTCAGAGATATTCTTAGCCAATGGCCCAATGCAGTGATAATGTCTCCCAAAGGGCAATTAAGCCCCTAATTACTTCAAGACCGACCCTAGCTATCTAATTGCTTAATCAGTGGCATTCGAGAGATATGGCCATTAATCTGACTTTAATATAATTTATGTTGTTGTACTGGTCAGTTGTAAGTTGATTTCTTACACAATGTTGCAATATTAACTGATGTCAATGGCATGTACTTTGGTTTGTGTTTTACGGCCCTTTCAAGATTATTTCACTCATATCGAGTCGATAGTTAATCAGAGGTGGGCGGAAACCGGAATGCCCGGAGAAAAACCACCTGATCTTCCGTTGCAGAACTTGGCGTCTCGTACGTGACCCCAGCGAGGCTTGAACCCACAGCGGTGAAAGACCTAATGACTAAGAGTCAGCGAGGTATGTACAAGATAGCCTGCTCCCAACAAAACGGCTAAATACTTTTTTATATGTACATGTCTGGGCAAACAATGCAGACCCAGATCCGAGAGGAGCAGTATAAGGATCTGCATTCTTTGACATATGACGCCTATTCAAATATATTGGTAAAATGTTTGCACCAAAATAAATAAATAAATAAATAAATAAATGAATAAATTATTAAATAAATAAAAATAGAACCAAACTTTTCAGATAAAAATCGTGATATTTTTCATGTTTCTGCTCGAAATACAGACCGTGGGCACTCGAGAGAATCGCCTCGGCGAGGCTGTTTTTATGACTACCCACAATCTATGTTTTTGAGATAAAAATCCTGATAGTTTTCATGTTTCTGCTCAGACCACAGACCGTGAACACTCAATAGAATCGCCTCGGTGAGGCTGTTTTTACGATTACCCACAATCTATGTTTTTTAGCAGAAAAAGAAAAATAATGCTTATCCGAGTCAACTCCAGTTTTACTATTTCAAAATGGGGGTTAAGGGGTCAGAATTATATAGATGTACTCGTAATTTGTGACAATATACAGACCGCGAAGGTAAAGAAAATAAAAGCCAAATGTGAGCCAAGCCCCCCCCCCCACCCCCCCCCCCCCCACACACACACACACACACAAAATAGCCGTGTTTTCGCTAACCCAACGACCCTGCTTCAGACACTGACTCTACTAGTTTTATCAATAAAGAACAAAATAAAAATTAAAACACCAACCCTACCATTTGCAATATCCGATCCTACCCAGTGTCGTCTTTGCATTTTCCCATATTATTTTTGCGTTTTAAGTACATTTTTTTAGTTTTTGTCATTTAGTACCTTCAAAAACACAGAGCTGACTTTTTTGAGGTTTTAAAATGAATTATGATATACAATCAAAGTCTCAACATGACAACTTTATTGACAAAAAACATGTACAAAAACAAAAATACATAAAAAAAAAATACAAGCCCGATCCTGTATTTTTCGAGGGGAAAAAAAATAAAATAATAAAAAAAAGTTTCTCGCACCTACTGACCAAACTTTTTCTCAGCATGATAGTAGAAGCACAACTATGTTTTACGCCTAGGTCAAGCTACCAAACACTTGTTCTTAAACATCGAGGCGGCTGCGTTTTTGTGATTGTCGTATTTCAAATCCGCAAAACGCGTTTGTGTCACACACTCAATGCGTATTGTTTTTCAATAAGTCCATCTGCGTCAGCATGCATACGCAATGTGTATTGTTTATCGATACGCTCAATGCGTCTGCATGATTAAAACTTCACAATACGCGCATTGCGTATTCGTTTCATATACGCACAATGCTTTTGCACACGTAAACTTTGTCACACACGTATTTGCGTATTTTTGTTTATTTTGGCGACTTTTTCCTGTGCTTTTCACTTGTAATCCTGCTGCAATAGTGAAACATGAAGCCATCTTAATGCAAAGCTCTTAGGTATTCCTGTCAACAACAGTATTAATACTATTAAATCATTGATTGAGCTCTCTCATGAAAAGAAACATCTTAAACAACCAGAATCTATGATCAAGAAAATCCCAGGCAGGTTTTCAGTTTATTTAAGTCTTATGCGAGGCTTTGCCAAAGACAAGACTGAAAACAAGACTGAGATACACTATTTGCAAGAAGTTCAATCATTTTCCAAGTAGATTTTGAAGAAAACACAAACTGACACCCCTCAATTTTGAAATGGACTCCTGCTATATATAAGGAGGAAGATTCCATTTGGTACAAAAAGAGTTAATACTATTAAATCATTTATTAAGCTCTCTCATGAAAAGAAACATCTTAAACAACCAGAATCTATGATCAAGAAAATCTCAGGCAGGTTTCTTTAGTTTATTTAACCCTTTTTGTACCAAACGGAATCTTCCTCATTTTCATCAAATATTTTTTGGAAAATGACTGAACTTTTAGCAATAGTGGCGGCCCTGAGCAGAAGCTGCATTCTGCGGTGTCTGATCTGTGCCTGCACTGTTTGCCAGGGTACCTGTTTTGGGGTTTCTGGTACAAAATGGGTTACAACAGCGCAATCGGCAAGTTAGCAATCGGACTACTCCCAGACGCACTTTTGAAGTTGTTTAAGACGAATATCAAATACGTGCCGAAAGCTTTGTAGCACCGTTTTGAACTTTCCATCACGTGCTTCTGAACTGGTATTTGAGATGATTGACAACCGTCTTTGAACGTTTTAAGCGTGGGCGGGACAATAGCGCTGTCAGTTTATGTTACAATCGATTTTAATACTGCTCAAAAGAAGAGTGTGGATAGTCGTTAAAACCTCGAAGCGGTTCTAACCAGCAGTACCCACAATCTATAGTCTGCCCAAAACAGAGATTGTGGATACTCGTTAAAACCTCTAAGTGGCGACAGGGCTTGAGAGCCGGCACTCGACATTGAATCAAGCGTGGTAGCTCAATGGTATAGTGCACCTGCCTATGATGCTAGACGCCCCCGGTTTGATTCCCGACAGCGGTAATAAAACTGCAGTGTCCGAACAATTGCTCCGGGTGAATGCCACAAAGTGCATCGTCCTCCGCATCGGGACCTTAACTGGGGGCCCCCTGCACGTGCAGGGAGGCCTATCTGTGCAGGTTAAAGATCTCTATCCTTATTACATGATTACTGTGTATGTTTTCATCCTGCAAACCTGGATCGGCAATGACCAATCACACTAGAATTGAAAACGCTCCAATGTTAATTAGACCGATAATAGGTAGAAATAGTAGAAAGACTGAATTGAAGAGGAGCAAATTCTTTCCTTTAAAAGTTGGCCCCTGTTGACAGAAAATAAATAAATAAACAAAAATATATTTGTCACTTAATTGCTCGACTTGACGGTTACTGAAAACTCATCCGTAAAATATTTGGGCGGATTTTTGCGTGTCCCGCAGAAGACCTGTTGGGTCCACATTTTTAAATTTTGAAATCTTCCTGCACAACTTCATTTTCATATCTGTCTAGGGGTTACTGAGAACTTATCTGGACAAAAATTGGGCGGAAAAAAGAGAAGAAACCCAGAAAAACTAATGTCTCGTTTTGGAGACTTAACCCTTATCCTGCTGAATAGATTAATTTAGCCACACCCATTGCTGACTATCAAAACATCATGCAGCCCATGTATTTCTTGAAGCCCCGATGGGCGGGGCCGCAACGCTGTATAGGTCATTTTGGAGACGTACGTCGCTTCCAATTTCGTGGGACTTTTACCAGACATTGAGATGAAATGACATCTCAAGCCCTGTCGCCCAATGAAACCTATAGGGTTTATATACATGAACGGTCTGACTCGCAACACATTTCCTGTGCAGGCTCAGAACCTCTAAGCTGTTTACCAGTACTCGTGTTCGATCTGCTCTGCGTGGAAACATCATGCAGCCCAGTCTATTTCTGCAAGCCATGATGGGCGGGGCTACTCATAGAAACAGTAGGAAGTTCCAACATTGAGTGGTAGGGGTCAAAATTAAAAAGGTGTGTTTTATGGTTCATATCAACTACGAGACTATGAAGATCACGGTGCAGGGTGGTACAATTTCTTACTTATAATCACAGGGTTGGGAACAGAACTTTATTGAGCATCAATGATGGGAAATGCCGAATCCGGCGTATTTTTTTACGCCAGCTTTTGCTTTTCTACACGTAAAGTTTCCAGCCGTGGCCAGTATTTTTTCTCCTGGCGCATTCGTCTTTGTACTCAATTGATCCGAAAGGATTTAACAGTCTCAGGGTCTGTAGGCTGGTGTGTATTGCCAATCGCGACTGCGGAAAAAATTGACAGGTCCATCTTGCGACACTCGGGTGTGCTGTGACAAATCAAGCATGTGGCTGATTAACAGTTATTGAACGTTTTGCTTCCCCGATTTTTGTACACACACTTGGATTATCGGTAATTTGATTGTTGAGAAAATGTCGTGGCATAATTAAAGAAAGCGATCGTTACCTATATTATGATAAAAGAACAGAATCGTCGATATTGCGATTCCCTATCTAACACCATCAACAAATAACAAAATGCGTTAAACTGGCAAGTAAAATCAATTTTTGGCTATTAAACTATAAAAAATAGAATAACCAAACTAATCATAACTGAAGTTTATTTTATCATATGTATTAGTTTGAATTTTAAAAATTGATTCGAAAATAAACAATTTTTATGTGGAAGTTCGCCATTGCGACTGACCGGAGAAATTACCCGAATTACATATGGTTCAAGTCCCAAAGTCTTTCGGATCCTTACGAGACACATGTTCATGGTGCTGCCTAACAAAACAACCTATAAAACTGGCACAGCATGCAACGCTTCAGATGTCTGTTAACTTTAGCCATAAACTCCCAAAGCCTGCCCTGGCGAGTCGGACCATCTGAGCATATCGGTTTCACTGGGCGGCAGGGATTGAAATGTCCTTTTATCTAAATGTCGGATAAAATTTCACACAAAACTGGAAGTTATGTCTCCAAAATGACCTAAATAATGTTAATGGTGATGTTGAACCTCAAATCAAGTAAACAAACAATCTAACAGAAAAGCAGAAATATTGGTCATTTAAAGTCTGTTATTGGTCACATGAAATCTGAGGGGAATGACTTGGCAGATTTTCCACATTTTTCAAAAGGGAACAACTTTCGGAACTTCCTGTTTGCTTTTCTATAAGCTTTGTCCCAAGAAAAAGGGGTCTACTCTTTAAGGAAAGAATTTGCTCTTCAGGAGCAAATTCTTTCCTATAAGAGCTGACCCTTATTGACATAGGAAACTAAAAGGCGCTTGAAGGAGTTGCCTCCCCTGAAGGTGTATGCATTCCACTTAAAGTCTCAAAATATATTTGTCACTTAATTGCTCGACTCGACGGTCAGTAAAATATTTGGGCGGATTTTTGCGTGCTCCCAGGAGACCTTATGGGCCCACCCTTTTAAAGTTTGAAACCTTCCTCACAACTGGACAAAAATGGGCGGGAAAAAAGAGAAGAAACCCAGAAAAACCAATAAGTCTTTACCCTTATCCTGCTGAATAAATAAATTTAGCCACAGCCATTGCTGACTGCCAAACATTAAAATTTCTTAACAATATTCACAAGCTGCATGACAAACAGTGTAGGACCTCATCTCTGTTTGCAAAAGTAGGGATTGTTATTGGTTAAATATACACTACAGCCACTTTATAACTGAGCCTCCTGTTGTGTCCATTTCTGTTTATTTGTTTGATTTGAGGTTTAACGTCCACTTCAACACTGTATAGGTCATTTTGGAGATGTTGCTTCCAATTTTGTGGGACTTTTACCCCTCATTGAGATGAAATGACAACTCAAGACCTGTCACACAATGAAACCAATAGGGTTTATAAGTATGGGCGGGCTGCCTCGCATCGCTTTGCATGAGCAGGCTTAAATCCTCTAAGGGCTTTACCAGTACGTGGAAGCCACATGCAGCCCATCTATTTCTTCAAGCCCCGATGGGCGGGGGCCGACTATTTCTGTATGTATTGGAATTGCACAATGAGGATTCGTGTCAAAAATACATTGTGTATAAAGAAGTTGTTTTGCGATTCTTTCATGGAGGTTTAAAATATTAGGTAATAGTAATTGTCTCTAGTATGATAAGCGCTAGGACGTAGCAACACAAAATTAAGATTATAGATAAAGGTATGCGCATGTATGTAATCAGACCGGGCAGTCGCGAGCGGACGACAAAGGCGAACAGCGGAAAGAGGAAGCGTTCTCGACTGCCACCGAATGTAGGCTGGGAAAATAGTCCCAGTCTGAGATCCAAACTTTCGTTAAAGCCCTAAATCCCCTTTTTATGTAAACAGTGTAGACCCCAATCAGACGCCGCGTTCTGTGGCGCATGATCTGAGTCTCCATTGCTTGCCAAGCCCCTCACAACGAATATACGCTAACTGGTAATTGATTTTTTACATGACCCGTGGCGTCCAGACAATATTAAATATGCAGCGCGAATCTGGAGGTAGGATAAAGTAGATTTTGGACAATCGCTTAGCTCCGCCCTCTCCGGTGGGTTAACCGGTATTGGATGGTGATGTTAAGTATTGATTACGGTCACTTTGACATACTTGTCACTCGTAACACCAATTCTGGTGCAGCCTGTCAGTGTTTTATGACGCATCTGCTCTTTAATGAACCGATGGGATATGACGTACTGCTAACTTGCCGGTTGCGCTGTTGTAAGTCTCATCTGAGGAAACTTAAATAAGCTGAAAACAAGACTGAGATTTCCTTGTCAAGGTCTCAACCTCATCCAAAGAAGGTAAACTTTTTCTTTCAGTGAGCTGCCAAAATCCAGTTTCAAAACATTCATTTATTCACATGTAGTGATAATTTTGAAATGAAAACCAGTTGTTGTTTAGTAACAGTGCAATAATTGCAATAATTGTACATTTCATGACTTCTTTCCTTGACACTTGACAGCAATAAGGCATACTGACTGTCCATTTCATTGAACATGTTAAAACTTAATCAAGTACATGAATTGTGGCTTTTAAAACGTACATGTATAAAGGGGGACACAGTATAGGTGCTTCCCTGTTTGCATGGGTAACAAACCATCCAACAGAAGACAGTTAACCCATTGTATGCTAGTGGACTCTTCCATTGCTATATACTGGACAAGTACATTTGTCATATAAGGGGTGTCAGGCCTATTTTTTAATTTTTATTCTATTTTTGATACCAAAATTCTGTTAGCAAATAGTGCAGGCCCTGATAAGACACCGCATTTGGCGGCGTCTGATCTGGGACTGCACTGTTTGCCTAGGTACCCCTTTAGGGGTTCCCCGCATACAATGGGTTAAAGAATAGTTCTCGTCCCTGCCCATCGGAGCTTGGACAAAAAGACTGGGCTGCATGATGCTTCCAAGCAGAGCTGAAACTGACCGCAGGCTAGTACTGGTAAACCGCTTAGAAGGCCTAAGCCTGCCCATGCATATAAACCGTCCATGCATATAAACCCTATTGGTTTCATTGGGCGGCAGGGATTGAGATGTCATTTCATCTCAATGTCAGGTAAAAGTCCCACAAAATTGGAAGCAATGCCTCCAAAATGACCTAAACAGTGTTGACGGGGACATTAAACCTCAAATCAAACATAATTATGAAGAATAGTTCCACTCTACAATGTACATGTTTTCCTTAGTCTATAATATTAAGCAATGCTTGGCAGATTGATTTGCTTGTTTGTATTGAAATTTAACGGCCCAGTTAACATTATTTTAGGTTATTTTTGAGCCGGTCAGTTTTACTTATCCACGCTTTTCCTAGGCAGGCTTATACGTAAGCAGTTATCCAGTACAGTGCACATTCTTTTGCCAGAAACTGACAACTGCCCTTCTTGAATCAGCAGAAGGGAGAGAATGACCGTAGAAAAGATTTCATGATCAATCTCCACGAAAGAATGTTGCCGACCCTGGCAGGTATTAAACCCACAACCTCCTGATCACCAGTCAGACCCGCATCTGGCTGAGTTACCGAGGCCGGCAATGATCCTAAGTATTAGGACAGACAGGCATAAGCAAATAGTTCAGACCCAGATAAGACTGCTCCTGAAGGAGCACTGTTTGCCATTTTGTCTGCACTTTTTGGACACCTTGCTGGAATGTGAAACAAATTTGTTAAAATTTTAGGAGAATTACAGCAAGGCCTGAAGGTGTCCAAAATTTTAGGATTTTTATGGTAGCCCTTATCCTGATGATCAAGACAACCCATACCTTTGCAAACAGTGTAGATCCAGATCAGATGGCCATCTGATCATGATCTTCACTGTTTGTCATGCAGTTTGTGATCTGAACAAATGCATTATATCGAGTATTTGATTGGTGGATAGTCAGAAATGGGTGTGGCTATATAAATTTATTCATCAGGATAAGGGTTAAGGCTTGGTCAATACTACTGAGGCTGTAGCCAATTTATGAACCTAACCATATATTTCCTGGATGCCACAGTCCTTAGCTATTAACCAGTATAGTCAGAACAACTGACCCTTCAAAAATAAGCCAAAGGGACAGAATGATACTATATTAGTAGAAAATACTTCATGATCAATTTCCATAAAAGAATATTGCTGGACCTATAACGATCAAACCTTTTTCATTAACCCTATATGAGGCTGATTGTCAATCAATCCAGTTAACAATACTGTAGTGGGCTGGATTGCTATTGCCCATGTGATTTCAACTGACCAATCAAGTTAAACAACATGCAAATTACAGGTTCTGTGTACTGTTCAATGGAGTGGTGAAAATTAGTTACCAGAAAGTACCAGGAAGTTTTTTCAATATTGTTCTTGTAAATGTATCTACCGAAAAAAATCCTAAAATTGGGACCCCTTGAGGACTTGCTGTAATTCTCCTAAAATTCTGACAAGTTTGTTTTGCCATCCAGCAAGGAGTCCAAACATTGGAGACAGAATAGCAAATGGTGTAGACCCAGATCAGACTGCTCAGTCTGATCTTGGTCTGCACTGATTGCTTAAGCCTGTCTGTCCCATTTATACTTAAGATCATTATGGTACTAGCAAGACTTTTTAATGTATATAATTATGCTAAGATTCCCTAAAATGGGATATTGGCTAACAGTGTAGACACACATCAGATGCCTCAGACTGCCCCATCTGATTTGGATCTATACTGTTTGGCTAACAGTGTAAACACAGATCAGATGCCTCAGACTGTGCCATCTGATTTGGATCTATACTGTATGCTTAAACTACAGATTTAAGGGGTTAAATGAAACAGTCTAAGGCCAATTTCTGTTCAGGAACCTTTATTCTAGCCTAAACTCAGGGACTATAGACCTACCAGTGCTATCAGTACTTTCATTCATTTGTGAACAGTGAGGTTTCTTTGGTGTTACTCTACATCTGAGCAGTCCTGGATTTCTGAGTGCCACAATCAGTTTGTTTATACACGTATTATTACCATATTTACCTTACGTTTTCAGACACTCCATTTCCTTCCCATTCTGGTACAAAATTCTGCAAACCCCCGCTCATTGGGGCTTGAAGAAATAGATGGGCTGCAAGATGCTTCCACGCAGAGCCGAAACCAAACTGCACACAACTACTGGTAAACTGCTTAGAGGATCTAAGCATGCCCAGGCATTGCAGTGCGTGTCGGACCGTCCATGCTTATAAACACTATTGATTTCATTTGGCGGCAGGGCTTGAGATGTCATTTCATCTCAATGTTGGGTAAAAGTCCCACAAAATTGGAAGAAACGTCTCCAAAATGACCTTTACAATGTTGACGGGGACGTTTTACCTCAAATCAAACAAAACAAAACTAAATTTTGAACAAGTATAACTTTCATCCTGCTAAACTGCTAAGAAGGACTTAGCCTGCTCATGCAAAGTGGTGCGAGTCAGACCGTCTAATGCATAATAATGCCTTTTGGTTTCATTTGGCGGCTAGGCTTGAGATGTCATATCATCTTACTGTCAGGTAGAAGTCCCACAAAATTAGGAGCAAACGTCCCCAAAATGACCTAAATACTGTTGACGGGGATGTTAAACCTCAATTCAAACAAAACAAGTAAAACTTAGTGCCCAATGTTGTGTCTAAAAATAGCTATATGAGTGGCAAACAGTGTAGACCCTTATGAGAAACCACATTCTGTGGCGGCTCATCTGGTTCTACACTGTTTGTTCAGGCCAGTCTGCCCAAATGGTGGATATGGAATATTCTATTGGCTCATTTCCACTGGGGAGCTTCCACTTAACCCTTTTTGTACCAAATGCAATCTTCCCCTTCATATGTATACCAGGAGTCCATTTCAAAATTTTGGGGTGTCAGGTTGTTTTCTTCTTCAAAATTTATTTTGAGAATGGTTTAACTTTTCCCAAACTGTGTAGGCCCTGATCAGACACCACGTTCTGCGGCGTCTGATCTGGGCCTGCACTGTTTGCTCTGGTACCCGTTTTGTGGTTTCCTATACTAAATGGGTTAAATGCGCTGTTTCAATTTTTTAAATAATCTGTTTCAATTTTATATCTGCTTGAAGCTTGTCATCTTTAATTACTGCAGCGTAATTAAATTTGTGATTGCTAAAACTTCTTTCATATCAAAACTACATTAACATGGTTTAGCCCATTGCATGCCGGGAAACCCTTAAAGGGGTACATTGGCAAATAGTGCAGGCCCAGATCAGATGCTGCACTGTTAGCTAACAAAATTTTCTGTCAAACATAGAATAAAAACGAAAAAAATAGGCCTGAGACCCCTTATATGGCAAATGGACTTGTCCAACATATAGCAATGGAAAAGTCCACTAGTATGCAATGGGTTAAAATACAGTGGAATTCCAATATTACAACCAGCTGAACTAATGATATTCAGACTCAAATAAACTTCTTAATAAGAATTTTCATTAAGGTTAACATACAGTTTCAAAATGGATAAAAAAGATAAAAATTATATAGAACTAGAAATGCGTCCATAGGACACGGATGCCCCCGCCTGAAAATATGTCTATGTTCGTATTCATCCACAGAAAGTTATTGACTGTGTTTAAGTTTTGGACCCTTTTTTCACATTTGACCTCTAAGTATGACCTTGACCTTGCAGGTAAGGACCTTGTTTTTGTGTGAGGCAGATTGTCTCATGATGGCCAACATTTCTGCCAAGTAGTTTCAAAATCCATCCAGAGATAAGAAAGTTATTGACTGTGTTTCAGTTTCAGACCATTTTTTTTTTTACCTTTGACCTCTAAGTATGACCTTGACCTTGGAGGTACAGATCTGGGTTTGCACGTGACACATCGTCTCATGATGGTTAACATTTCTTCAAAGTAATTTCAAAATCCATCCAGAAATAAGTAAGTCATTGACTGCGTTTAAGTTTCGGACCCTTTTTTTTACCTTTGACCTCTAAGTATGATCTTAACCTTGGAGGTTTGGACCTGGGTTTTGTACGTGACATATCCTCTCGTGATGGTTAACATTTCTACAAAGTAATTTCAAAATCCATCCAGAAATAAGAAAGTTATTGACAGCGTTTAAGTTTCAGACCCTTTTTTTTGACCTTTGACCTCTAAGTATGACCTTGACCTTGGAGGTATGGACCTTGGTTTTGCACGTGACACGTCGACTCATGATGGTTAACATTTCTGACGGGTCATTTTAAAATCCATCAAGAAATAAGGAAGTTTTTGACAGCGTTTAAGTTTCGGACCCACGGACAAACGAAAGAATTGACGGACAGACAGGGGCAACGCTATATGCCCTTTCCACCATTCTTCGAATGGCGGGGGCATAAAAATGACCACAAATGGTATTTTTTTCTATATCATCTATACATTTTTGTTTGGATATAACATGGTTGTTTAACTGACATTGTTTCAGAGTACTTTGAACTACACCCGGACCTCATTATAGCACAATTCGTTAGGGCACGAATTCGGATATATCACGGTTTTGGTTTGGACCCCATATTTTCCCCAAACAACATTTATAAATATTTTCTGAGGGTTCTATCAGGTTTTAAGCACAACAATTTTATTTTCCTCCCACTTTTGACTGCGGTATTACGGGAGCTAACACGATCTAAAACGGTACTTTTGATATTTATTGCAGGCCTCCAAACATGTCATCGATATTAGCAGAGTTGAATATACAGTATATAAACCTGTTTAGCTTGACACGCAGGATAAACATGAACTGCCACCGGCATAATCAAAAGTGTTGGCTTAGCGAGATAAAGAGATTAAAAAATTCTGTTATGCAACCGGAAAAAAAATTATAACGCTCTGTCAAGGATCACTGCTCAGCAGAAATTTTAAACATCCATATGATCTGATCCGTGAACTGCAATAAAACTGATTTTCTAGAGCCGCATGTAAAAGAAAGTAAGATTTATTCCAGCTTAAAAGCAAATGATAAAACATATTCATGATCGATTTTCGCGGTAAAAAATCATTCAAAGACCATGTGCCCAATTAAAAATCGTTTCAAATGGGTGAGACATTCCAAGGGAAGTAATTCAAATTTCTCATATCCGGTTCCGAACCCTAATTCGGTAATTTTACCATTGAAATCTATTAACAGTACTGTAGTTCAGTACTGTCCCAGACAATAGCCAATAGTTCGGAACCGGACATGGGCCAGGAACCAGCCATCAAAATGGCGTTATTACTGCTGTCAGATGGTTTTGGTTTGGACCCCATATTTTCCCCAAACAACATTTATAAATATTTTCTGAGGGTTCTATCAGGTTTTAAGCACAACAATTTTATTTTCCTCTCACTTTTGACTGCGGTAATATGGTAGCTAACACGATCTATAAGGTACTTTTTGATATTTATTGCAGGCCTCCAAACATGTCATCGATATTAGCATGGTTGAATATACAGTATATAAACCTGTTTAGCTTGACACGCAGGATAAACATGAACTGCCACCGGCACAATCAAAAGTGTTGGCTTAGCGAGATAAAGAGATTAAAGAATTCTGTTATGCAACCAGAAAAAAAATTATAACGCTCTGTCAAGGATCACTGCTCAGCAGAAATTTTAAACATCCATGCAGATGATCTGATCCGTGAACTGCAATAAAACTGATTTTCTAGAGCCGCGTGTAAAAGAAAGTAAGATTGATTCCAGCTTAAAAGCAAATGATAAAACATATTCAGAATCAATTTTCGTGGTAAAAAAATCATTCAAAGACCATGTGCCCAATTAAAAATCGTTTCAAATGGGTGAGAAATTCCAAGGGAAGTAATTCAAATTTCTCATATCCGGTTCCGAACCCTAATTCGGTAATTTTACCATTGAAATCTATTAACGGTACTGTAGTTCGGTACTGTCCCGGACAACAGCCAATAGTTTGGAACCGGACATGGGCCAGGAACCAGCTATCAAAATGGCGTTATTACTCGTTGTCAGATCCGACGATTTTGTGGATAAAAACGTGGTTTATCAGCTGGTTTCAACTAAAGAGACATGTTTGATTAGATGGGCCATGGTATTTACTGCCATTGATTAGTTCGAAACACATTTTAGTCGGGAAATACGGTTATTAACCGGACCACACATCATCTTGTTTGGAAAACTATTGATCACCATAGTGTCAATCTGTGACAAATACGGTCGGCGTTTATAACACGATTTGGATAACTAACACGGTCCGTTGGTTGGACCCGGAGTTCCGTATTATAACGAGGTTGAGGTGTAGTAAGAAAAGGTCACACAGGAAAGACCACAATCAACTCAAGTCACACATAAAGAAAGTAAGTGACATGTGGAGGCACACCCAAAATCAGATGAAATGTGACCTTACAAATGGCCCTGTGGTTGTAAGAAAAATAAGTTTTAATTTTCATATCAGAACGACCTTGGATATATCTGTAGTTTTAACTACTCATTCAGCTTACTGCATCTGCCAATTTTCAGATCACAGGCTGCAATAGTTTCCAAAAACATTTTTCAAATGGGCGTATAAAAATACAAGGTTTTGACTTATTCACATACAAAAGTCTAAACAAATTTGACCTTGGCTTAAAATAGATCATGTTCATCCTGGGGCCATCATTTTATAAACTATTATTGGTTCGAGTCCCCAATGTAAAGATATCAAGTTTCGTGACAATCGGCCCAGTGGTTCTGGAGAAGAAGATTTTTGAAGGGATTTTACCTTATAAGGGCATGGCGGCCATCTTGGTCATATGACCTGGACCCCATGAACAAACTTTCCTTCCCCCATCCCATGGATGCTCCACATGAAATTTGGCCTCAAGCAGCCCAGTGGTTTCAGAGAAGATCTTTGAAAATGTTCAAAGGATGGACGACTGACTGATGGACTGAAACGACTGACCATTGGCATTACTACATATACTATAAGCTCACCTAAGAGCCTTAATGCTCAGGTCAGCTTACAAAATGGATTTTGATCGGACACTGTATTCCACAGGGTCTGATCTGCTCATAATACCAATGTCCCATTTTTTGGTAGGAATTTGATTTCTTTTATGGTATTTGAAGGCATTCACCATGGGAATTAATTCAGAATTTTTGTGAAGGATAACATTCATAAATCTATCAATGTCAAATTTTTTATTTGCATAATCCAAGATTTTGAATTTTTTCAATAAACCCCAAACCTATCTGATCCAGACTTAATTATCTTTTTCACTGAAAGGTCTGTTCCCTCTGGGTTTGTTACATTAAACAATGACAAGCTGAATTTAACTAATGATCTGCTTGCCTCTTGGCAGCAACATGCGAAATGTCAACAGTGATTCAAACAGATGTGAAATGACCATCTCAGAAAATCTCCATGCAGACGTGGGTTGGAAACTTACGTTTCTAATAAGGACTTCCTTGATTATCCCTGTTAACCCTTGATATGCAAGTCACAACAGCTGTCATCTGCTTTGGTGTCTGCTGGTTACTTTAAAAGTCAATGTTGCAACAGTGAGGACCCTGATTATAGTCTAGTGAGGACTCTAGGAGCAGTCTGATCAGGGTCCTCACTGTTTGCCTGTATGCAAAATATGTTTGAAAAGTTTGCAAGCAGCCACAGCTGATGACATATAAACAGATAGCATTTTCAGATGCAGTTTTTCTTGGCATCTTATGCAGCTATGTCTTTATGGCAAAACAAAAAAATTCCTCACAAAAGCCCACTCCTAGAGCCATTGAAAGACATAGTTATATTATACTGGTATGTTATCATAACCCGTAATGTGTTTTGTTTGTTTGGTTTGAAGTTTAACATCCCCTTCAACACTGTATAGGTCATTTTTGGAGACATTGCTTCCAACTTTGTGGGACTTTTACCCGACATTGAGATGAAATGACATCTCAAGCCCTGTCACCTCATGAAACCAATAGGATTTATAAGCATGGACGGCACCCGTTTGCCTGGGCAGCTTAGATCCTCTAAGCGGTTTACCAGTACTCGTGAGCAGTCGGTTTCAGCTCTGCATTGATGCATCATGCATGCAGCCAATCTATTTCTTCAAGCCTGGATGGGCGGGGCCTTAACCCGTAATGTGCTAATTACAACTATCTGACAGCATTAACTTTAACAAGAAGGCCATGATGGCCCTGGATCGCTCACCTGATCCATAGAGTAACAAGTGGGCCCTGGGGAGGGCCATCCCCAGGGCCATTATTGACCCTAGGGTTATAATGTGCATAATGTTGAGGGAGGACTAAAAAGGTGAAGCTTCATACCAAATATCAACAAAGGCAATAATTTGAACAATCTTGGCAAAGGTCCACTAGATGAAGCTACACACCAAATATCAAAGACCAGAGCCTTGCGGTTTCAGAGAAGATTTTTTTAAAGATATTCCCTACATAAGCATATGTAAAACCAAATGGCCCAGGGGCGGGGGCATTTTTGGCCTCAGGGCTATAATTTAAACAATCTTGATAAAGGTCCACTAGATGAAGCTTCACACCAAATATCAAAGACCTGGGCCTTGCTGTTTCAGAGAAGAAGATTTTCAAAGATTATCTCTATATAAGTCTATGTAAAACCAAAGGGCCCCCGGCAGGGGCATTTGTGGCCCGAGGGCTATAATTTATTCAATCTTGGTAGAGGTCCACTAGATGAAGCTCCATACTAAATATCAAAGACATGGCCTTGCAGTTTCAGAGAAGAAGGTTTTTAAAGATTTCCCTATATAAGTCTATGTAAAACCGAAGGGTCTCGGGCGGGGGCATTTTTGGCCCCCATGGCTATAATTTGAACAATCTTGATAGAGGTCCACTAAATGAAATTTCAAACCAAATATCAAAGACCTAGGCCTTGTGGTTTCATAGAAGATTTTTAGAGATTTTTTAGAGATTGTGTAAAACCAAAGGGCCACCAGGCGGGGGCATTTTTGGTCTCAGGGCTATAATTTGAACAATCTTGGTAGAGGTCCACAAGCTGAAGCTTCATACTAATTATCAAAGACCTAGCCTTGTGGTTTCAGAGAAAAACATTTTTCAAGATTTTCCCTATAAAAGTCCATGTAAAACCAAAGGGCCCCGGGCGGGGGAATTTTTGGCCCAAGCACTATAATTTGAACAATCTTGGTAGGGTTCCACTAGATGAAGCTTCGTACCAAATATCAAAGTCCTAGGCCATGCAGTTTCAGAAAAGAAGATTTTTAAAGATTTTCCCTATATAAGCCTATGTAAAGCCAAAGGGCCCCAGGGCGGGGGCATTTTTGGCCCCAGCACTATAATTTGAACATTCTTGGTAGGGGTCCACTAGATGAAGCTTCATACCAAATAGCAAAGACCTGGGCCTTGCAGTTTCAGAGAAGAAGATTTTTAAAGATTTTCCCTATATAAGCCCATGTTAAACCAAAGGGCCCCGGGGCGGGGGCATTTTTGGCCCCAGCACTATAATTTGAACAATTTTGGTAGGAGTCCACTAGATGAAGCTTCATACCAAATATCAAAGACCTGGGCCTTGTGGTTTCAGAGAAGAAGATTTTTAAAGATTTTCCCTATATAAGCCCATGTAAAACCAAAGGGTTCTGGGGCGGAGGTATTTTTTGCCCCAGCACTACAATTTGAGTAATCTTGGTAGGGGTCCACTAGATGAAGCTTCATACCAAATATCAAAGTCCTAGGCCATGCAGTTTCAGAAAAGAAGATTTTTAAAGATTTTCCCTATATAAGCCCATGTAAAACCAAAGGGTTCTGGGGCGGAGGTATTTTTTGCCCCAGCACTACAATTTGAGTAATCTTGGTAGGGTTCCAGTAGATGAAGCTTCATACCAAATATCAAAGTCCTAGGCCATGCAGTTTCAGAAAAGAAGATTTTTAAAGATTTTTCCCAATATAAGCCTATGTAAAGACAAAGGGCCCCAGGGCGGGGGCATTTTTGGCCCCAGCACTATAATTTGAACATTCTTGGTAGGGGTCCACTAGATGAAGCTTCATACCAAACAGCAAAGACCTGGGCCTTGCAGTTTCAGAGAAGAAGATTTTTAAAGATTTTCCCAATATAAGCCCATGTTAAACCAAAGGGCCCCGGGGCGGGGCCATTTTTGGCCCCAGCACTATAATTTGAACAATTTTGGGAGGGGTCCACTAGATGAAGCTTCATACCAAATATCAAAGACCTGGGCCTTGTGGTTTCAGAGAAGAAGATTTTTAAAGATTTTCCCTACATAAGCCCATGTAAAACCAAAGGGTCCTGGGGCAGGGGCATTTTTGGCCCCAGCACTATAATTTGAACAATCTTGGTAGGGGTCCACTAGATGAAGCTTCATACCAAATATCAAAGACCTGGGCCTTGCGGATTCAGAGAAGAAGATTTTTAAAGATTTTCCCTATATAAGCCCCTATAAAACCAAAGGGCCCCGGGGGGGAACATTTTTTTTGGCCCCAGCTCTATAATTTGAACAATCTTGGTAGGGGTCTACTAGATGAAGCTTCATACCAAATATTAAAGACCTGGGCCTTGCGGTTTCAGTGAATAAGATGTTTTTAAGTTTTCGGTGAAAAAAATTTTTTTTGGCTCCTGTGACCTATATGTGCAACAGACCGGAACCATTTGAACAACTTTGAAAGGGGACCACCTAAGGATCATTCCTGTGAAGTTTGGTCAAAATCTGATCAGTGGTTTAGGAGGAGATGTAGTTTGAAGAAATTGTTTACGCACGGACGCACGCATGCACGCACGACGGACAAAAAGTGATCCCAAAAGCTCACCTTGTCACTACCTGACGGTGAGCTAAAAAGTATTTTTTTTTTCTCATTTTTCAGTAAAGTATGACATATCATTACATGTGAAATGTCAAGCCTTTTTGCTTCTGATGACGCTTATGACCCACAAAGAGGGTTGACGCGTCGTTAAACACGAAATCATCATCATTTTGCTTCTGAGAAAAAAATATATATAATGTCAACTGCGCTAGAGTTTGAATTGTTCATGCTTGCTCCAGACAGGAACTTGTAATGTGTAATGTTATATTATTTCTTTTAAATTTTTTTATCTATTTATTCTTTCTTTTTCTGAGTTTCTCTTTCTTCCTTTCTCAGGCAGGTTCACAGCAGGAGTTTTCACCATTCTGCTGCCAACACCCTTGACGGTTTTGACATTATTATGCACCCCTTCATAAGAAATCATGTTTTCGGGGTTTGCGACCAGGTAAGACACAAAGGGGCCTGTCCAGTTGAGTCTTGATATTTTTGATATAGCAACAAGAGTAACGGTAATGATCCTAAGTATTGGGCTTGACAGGCCTAAGCAAATAGTGCAGACCCAGATCAGACTGCTCCTGAAGGAGCAGTCTGATCAGGGTCTACACTGTTTGCCACTCTGCACCTTTTGGACTCCTTGCTGGATTGTGAAACGAATTTGTTAACATTTTTAGGAGAATTACAGCAAATCCTCAAGGTACAGTATTGTAGTATCAAAGTAGCAAGATCATACTGTGTGGATGTGCAGGCGAATCTGCAACTTTATTGTTCGCAATAATACTTTTTATCATATGACGTCGTGCCTGAGAGTGTAATAACGCCATGTAATATTTTCGATAATCCTCTAGAGGATTAAATATGCAAATAAGCTAGATACATTCCGTAACTTTACATGTACGACGTCCGTAACGGCGTCACATTTACTAATGGAGGAAAATTGACATTTTTGTAAACAATCGTGAATAAAAGGTGTTTCAAATGTCATATGATAAATAGAATCTTGCATTCGTGCTCATTTATTATTGAATTTATTAAACTCATTGAGGAAAAGGGATAAAATGCTCGGCAAAGCCTCGCATTTTATCCCTTTTCCTCAACTCATTTAATAAATTGAATAATACATGAACACTCATGTAAGATCCTCTATGAAAATACCTTCTGTTTGTGTTGATTGGTGCTTCTTCTTCCCATCAAAGTGCATCATAAGGTTTTTAAAGGTTTTGAAAGTTTCCCTAGGGGGCCTGTACAGCATTATTTTAACCCTTTTTGTACCTGAAACCCCAAAACGGGTAGTTGGCAAACAGTGCAGGCCCAGATCAGATGTCGCAGAACGCGGCATCTTTTCAGGGCCTACACTGTTTGCTAAAAGTTCAGCCATTTTCCAAAATAAAATTTGAAGAAACTACTACCTGACACTCCTAAATTTTGAAATGGATTTGTGTTATATATATGGAGGAAGATTCCATTTGGTACAAAAAGGGATAAGGGATGACCTTTGTCCTGCTGAACACAACAACCCCATCCTTTACAAACAATGTAGATCCAGATCAGATAGCTTCTGAAGAAGCCAGCTGATAAAGCCATCTGATCAGAATCTTTGTTTCTCATTCAGTTTGTGAACTGAATGAATACATTATATCAATTAATTGGATTGGTTGACAGTCAGTAAAGGGTGTGTCTTAATTTATTCAGCAGGGCATGTTTTGATATGCAGAAAGGTGGACATAATACACCATATTCGTTGAGTTGGAATTAGTTTTCTTCTTCTTCTTTTATATTCTGCTCTGGCTTTTGAGCTATGAAGTGATGGATAATGGTACAATAATGCATCAAGTGAACAATTCCGTGAAATTAACACCTCGCTAAACCCCATTTTATTAGAGAAAACTTGGGTTTAAGAGGATATATATAATTTTTCTTATTTCTGCTCCAAGACATAGATTGTAGGTGCTCCTTAGAACTGCCTCATTGAGGCAGTTTTAACGAGCACCCACAACTTATGTTTGCAGTATAAATAAGAAAAATATCACAGATTTTCATCAGGAGAGTAGCCATTTTGGAGATGTGGAAAAATGCACTATGTCGCATGGGTGTGTTATCATAATGGGAGTAATCCTAACACTTTCATCCATAGATTTATGAAGTGTACTCTTCTATCTTAGAATCTGTACTTACCTATGATGCCAACAGGTGTTTTAGCCAACTTACTAACAAGATGCCAAACAGTGTGGATTCTGATGAGGATCTACACTGTTTACACAGTTCTCTGTATCAGTCTATAGGCTTGGAAGGATTATCCATTTCTGTAGAAAATGGAAACTTCCTCCTTATATATAGCAGGAGTCCATTTCAAAAGTTGTGTCACTTTAAAATTTATCTGGAAAATAGCTGAACGCTTTGCAAAGTGTGTAGGCCTTGATCAGACCCCACGTTCTGCCATGGTACCCGTTTTGAGGTTTCCAGTACAAAATGGGTTAATGTGAAAATGATGGTTGAATTGGAACATATTTTCATTTTTAGACATAGTCTATAGCTCACTTCTGACCTATTTTTTTCTATGGATATCAATTCATATCGTAACAACAAAAGATTTCAGCAATTTGTTAGAATTTGTTAGAAATCAGAAAGAAAAGCCAATGAACTAGGCCTCAAAAGAGTATCTAAACATGAAATTTGTATAACAATGGAAAGTAACAATGTAGGACCTTTCAATCTGACAAAAATGATCTTTTAGTCTTGTCCAGATTAATGTAGGTGTTTTCATGAACAATCTATCATTGGCAAATTAACCCTTATATGCCTTATCTTTCAAACAATGCAGATCCAGATCAATCTGATCAGGATCTACATTGTTTGTCATGCAGGTTGTGAATTTGTTGCAGTAATTTGCATCAAGCAATCTGATTGGTTGATAACTGGTAGTGGGTGTGGCAGATTAAAATATTCAGCAGGACAAGGGTTAAATGAGTTCAGCGTGGAAGACGCAAGTGTCCGTCAGCTGATAAGGCCACCTACTGATCAGAAATGATTTTGCAGCACTTGCATAGGTCAATTTCTGTTTGTTTCGAATAATAATTAGCTTACAACTATATCATATATCTTTTTCTTAAAGATACTTCTTGTTCTCAGATAAGGCATTACGGTATTAAAGTTCACATCACTTAAACATGCCCCACTTATATATAGTAAAACTGGGGTTTACAGGGGTATATATTAGTTTTCTTGTTTCTGCTCAAATACATAGATTGAGGGTACTCTTTAGAACCACCTCACTGAGGCGGTTCTAACGAGAACCCGGTTCTAACAAGTTCCCACAATCTATGTTTTGAGCAGAAATACAAACAAGAGGACCAAGCTTGGTCCTGTATCCCTCACCTGAGCTAACAGATTCAAAGTTTAAGGAAGTGCATTTTCAGCAATCTAAGGGAGGTAACTCTATGATAAATGGGCAGATTTGGCCGGTATTGGAACTCATCAGAGGTTTTATCCCCAGCCACCTTACCTACATATAAATTTCAGAAAGATCCGATCAAAACTGAAAGGGCTACGGTGATGACAAGGTTAAAAATCGACATTTTCAGCAATCAAAGCGACTTTTACTCTATAATAAATGGGCCGACTTGGCTGGTTTTCGAACTCATCCGAGGTTTTATCATTAGCCATCTTACATATAAGTTTCAGAAAGATCCGATCAAAACTGAAGGGGCTACAGTGATGACAAGGTCAAAAATCGACATTTTCAGCAATCAAAGGGTCGTAACTCTAAGACAAATGGGCCGACTTGGCCGGTTTTCTAACTCATCCGAGGTTTAATCCCCAGCCACCTTACATATAAGTTTCCAAAAGATTCGATCAAAACTAAAGGGGCTACGGTGATGACAAGGTCAAAAATCGGCATTTTCAGCAATCAAAGGGATGTAACTCTATGGTAGATGGGCCGACTTAGCCGGTTTTCGAACTGATTCGAGGTTTCATCCCCAGCCACCTTACATATAAGTTTCAGAAAGATCCGATCAAATCTGAAGGCGCTATGGTGATGACAAGCATTTTCCCATAGTAAGTCTACGGGACCATGTGGTTGCCATAACAACCAAAGTTTTTGAGCAATTTCGAAAAAAGTTTATGTCATCAATGCCCCACCAGAGGCATGCTACAGATGAGAAATGATTGAGATCAGCCTGCAGGCTGCAGAGATATAGCTGCTCAAAAGTGTGGACGGAAGGACGGACGACGGAGGACCCACTATACTATAAGCTCCCCTGGAGCCTTTGGCCCAGGTGAGCTAAAAATTGGCATTTTCAGCAATCAAAGGGACGTAACTCTATGATAAATGGGCCGACTTTCGAACTCATCCGAGTTTTTATCCCTAGCCACCTTACATATAAGTTTCAGAAAGATTTGATAAAAACAGAAGAGGCTACCATGATGAAAAGGTCAAAAATCGGCATTTTCAGCAATCAAAGGGATGTAACCCTATGATAAATTGGCTGACTTGGCCGGTTTTCAAACTCATCCCAGGTTTTATCCCCAGCCACCTTACATAAAAGTTTCAGAAAGATCCGATCAAAACTGAAGGGGCTACATTGATGACAAGGTCGAAAATCAGCATTTTCAGCAATCAAAGGGAAGTAACACTATGTTAAATGGGCGGACTTGGCGGGTTTTCGAACTCATCCGAGGTTTTATCCCCAGCCACCTTATATATAAGTTTCAGAAAGATCCGATCAAAACTGAAGGGGCTACAGTGATGACAAGGTCGAAAATGGGCATTTTCAGCAATCAAAGGGACGTAACTCTATGATAAATGGACCGACTTGGCCGGTTTTCAAACTCATCCGAGGTTTTATCCCCAGCCACCTTACATAAAAGTTTCAGAAAGATCTGATCAAAACTGAAGGGGCTACGGTGATGACAAGGTCGAAAATCAGCATTTTCAGCAATCAAAGGGAAGTAACACTATGTTAAATGGGCCGACTTGGCTGGTTTTCGAACTCATCCGAGGTTTTATCCCCAGCCACCTTATATATAAGTTTCAGAAAGATCCGATCAAAACTGAAGGGGCTACAGTGATGACAAGGTCAAAAATGGGCATTTTCAGCAATCAAAGGGACATAACTCTGATAAATGGACCGACTTGGCCGGTTTTCGAACTCATCTGAGGTTTTATCTCCTGCCACCTTACATATAAGTTTCAGAAAGATCCGATCAAAACTGAAGGGGCTACCGTGATGACAAGGTCAAAAATCAGCATTTTCAGCAATCAAAAGGACGTAACTCTATGATAAATGGGCGGACTCGGTCGGTTATCGAACTCATCCGAGGTTTAATCCCCAGCCACCTTACATATAAGTTTCAGAAAGATCCGATCAAAACTGAAGGGGCTACGGTGATGACAAGGCCCAAAATGGGCATTTTCAGCAATCAAAGGGACGTAACTCTATGATAAATGGGCCGACTTGGCCGGTTTTCGAACTCATCCGAGACTTTATCCCCAGTCACCTTACATATAAGCTTCAGAGAGATCCGATCAAAACTGAAGGCGCTACAGTGATGACAAGCATTTTTCCATAGTAAGTGTATGGGACCTTGTGGTTGCCATAGGAACCAAAGTTTTAGAGCGATTTCGAAAAAAAGTTTATGTCATCAATGCCCCACCAGAGGCATGCTACAGATGAGAAATGATTGAGATCAGCCTGCAGGATACAGAGATATAGCTGCTCAAAAGTGTGGACGGACGACCCACTATACTATAAGCTCCCCTGGAGCCTCCGGCCCAGGTGAGCTAAAAATATCAGAAGTTTTTGTCTGAAAAATCTCAAGTTTTGGTTGTAAAATTTTCAGTATATTTGAATAGGCATGTTTTCGTAATGCATCAGCATATTAGTGCTGCCTACCTGAATGGACTGAGTGTCAATTAATACAACAAAAATGCAATCAAAAATTCAGGGATTTTAAGACCTTTCATCAAATTATCTTGCACTATTTTTTATTTTACAGCACCTGCTCTCTAATTATTTTCAAGCCCATGAGACGAACTAACCTTGAAAGAACATTTCACCTAAAAATCAAAGTACAGTAGAACTTCGATGACTGGAACACCGATGGCTCGTTTACCATGGATGTGTCGAACCCATTCTTGAGCCCCTAGCGAAATCCTCTACATAAGAAATAGTGGGGGATGATAGAGGAGATTTTAGTCTTTTATCTTGCAAATGGATGCTGTGTGTACTCATTAGAATTGCCTCGATGAAGCAATTCTAATGAGTACACACAGCATACATTTTCATTATAGAACACCAAAAGATGTCTAAAAGTACCTCATTATGCCGCCTGACAGTAACCTCAGTGGCTTGAACTACCCCTGTCTCGAACAGATTTTCGAGGTCCCAAAGGTGTTCCAGCCATTGAAGTTCGACTGTATAGACAGCTGAGCAGAATGTTGCATCTTATCAGGGTCTTCATCATTTGCTTTAGGTAATATTAGAGTCTGTTGAAAAATAAAGTCTTTTAGCGTATCATTATGGTTCAATGTGTGTGTGTGTGTGTGTTATTTTTACATCCCCACAACAGCAAAGGTCATATGGAGACGGGACCTTGAATTAAAGACGTCTCAAAAAGTCTGGAGAAGCTTAGGATTGAATGTATGAGATGAGAAGCATAACCACTACACCACAGGGGCTTCTCATTATGGTTCAATATTGCCTTAACCCTTTTTGTACCAAATGGAATCTTCCACCTTATAAATAGCAGGAGTCCATTTCAAAAGTGAGGGGTGTCAGGTTATGATTTCTTCAAAATTTATTTGGACAATGGCTTAACTTTTCGCAAACAGTGTAGGCCCTGATCAGTGAGTGAGTGAGTGTTTGAGTTTTACGTTCCACCAACAGCTAATGTCATACAGAGATGGGACCTAGGTTTAAAGACTCATCCCAAAGTCTGGAGAAGCCCGGGATCGATCCTGCGGCCCCTGGTTTACAAGGCGAGTAGCGTAACCACTACACCACGGAGGCTCGGGCCTGCACTGTTTGCCAAAATACCCCTTCAGGGGTTTCTGGTACGAAATGGGTTAAACAGCCAAGGAGAAATGTTGTCATTTTCGCATAGAAAGAGTCTGAATTAAAATGCCATATTTGAATACATGTCTTTTATCGGACACTTCAATTTGTCACACCAGGACTCCTTAACCCTTGTTCTGCTGAATATTCATATATGCCACACCCACTACCGATTATCAACCAATCGGATTGCTTGATGCAAATTATTGCAACACATTCACAATCTGAATGGCAAACAATGTAGATCCTGATCAGATGGCTTCGTCAGATGCCATCTGATCTGGATCTACATTGTTTCAAAGATAAGGCATATCAGGGATTAGCAGGACAAGGGTTAAAACACCCAGAGCATACATGTATTTACCTTTGGTTCCTGTGCAAACAGACACTCTCTAAGCTGATTGGCCCCAGACTCATACACAAGGGAGACAATAACTTCTGAACTCTCTAAGATCTTGTTGATTATCTGCTCTTGCTGATCTGGTGAACAGTTTGATACATCTGTGACCAGGCACAATGTTTTTCTAGTTTCCTGAAAAGAAAAACAACAAAACTGCAAGACAAACAGTGTAGATCCTGATCAGATGGCTTCTTCTGATCTGGCTCTACACTGTTTGCCAAATTGGGGGTTGTCATGTACAGCGGGATAAAGGTTAATTGTTTTCAATACATTATTAGCAAACTCTGGGATTGCCACTGAAATGAGATGTTCCAGCATTATTTGGTCTCAAATTCATAAGGTGAACAGGTCCTTGAAATAAACACCCCACGAAACCCCACTTTATATAGAGAAAACTCGGGTTTACATGGGTAAACATTATTTTTCTTAATTTTTGCTCCAAGACAAAGGTTGTACTCCTCAAAACCAATTCAATGAGGCGGTCCTAATTAAGGCTGTCACGATTAATCGTATAATCGATTAATCGATCGATAAATTCCACAAAAATGATTATCATTTCTCATTTGCTTTTAATCGATTACTTGATAGGTACAATTTACTACCCAAAGTTATGCCTAAAATAGCTGGTAGAGTGGCAAACAGTGCAGACCCTGATGAGACGCCGCATAATGTGGCGTCTCATCTGGGTCTACACTGCTTGCTCAGGCCTGTCTGTTCAAATATACATATGGTAAAGTGCAACATATGGTAAGAGTCATGCTCAGACAGAAAGCCAGACAGGTAAAATAATGACAAACATCTTAGCGATTACTAATCGATTATCGATCGCAATGACAGGACTGATAATCGATTATCTTTTCAGCTCAGATTAGCCAGCCCTAGTCCTAATAAGCACCCACTATATGTGCTGGCAGTTTTAACAAGAAAATTATCACAGATTTTCATAAGGAAAGTTACAAGCCATTTTGGAGATGTGAAAAAATGCACTATGTCGCACTGGTGTGCTATTGCAGTGTAATAATTCTTAATATCATATTTCTTTTTTCTGGGCAGTTGCATATTTTCAGATGAAGTGCAGTTTTGTTTTTGTTTGTTTGATTTGAGGTTTAACGTCCCCATCAACACTATTAAGGTCATTTTGGAGACGTTGTTTCCAATTCTGTGGGACTTTTACCCGACATTGAGATGTCTGCCCAATGAAACCAACAGGGTTTATAAGCATGGACTCGCAGCAATTTTCCTGGGCAGGCTTAGACGTCCTACGCGGATTACCAGTACTCATGTGCGGTCAGTATCAGTTCTGCGTGGAAGCATTGTGCAGCCAAATCTATTTCTCCAAGCCCCAATGGGCGGGAGCGGAGATGAAGTGCAGTAAATTTTCTTTGTTTTGTTTGTTGGACTTGAGGTTTTACATTTGCCTCAGCACTATATAAATTTTCTTAGTAAATTGTCTTTATACCTGAATAATTCCAATTCTCCATCATTATATGAGCCCCGCCAAGCGAATTTGTGTCTTCGAGCTTTCCGTCATGACAAATTTTAACTGCGCATGCCCAGCCATTCAGAGGGGCCACGGATATGGCTTTCTGTATGACGGTTCCTCTTGATTCACTGCTTGTATCAGCGAGCAGCGACGGTTCTGGCGAGACTGCGCGGATGCGCAGGCTCGCCTGAACCTTCGCTGCTCGCATAGGCGATAAGTACCAAAATCGCTTGACGGGGCCCATATACATTTCGAACGATTTGATTAGTTGAAATAGAAGTTTCATACTTCAATAAATTCTATGAGCAAGAGTCACAGAACTATTTCACACAGCGACAGGCAGTAATATAATGTTATGTCAAAGAGCGTGTTTAGAATCTGCATGTTAGGTCATTGTATTTTGTTTGTTTGATTTGAGGGTTTAACGTCCCTGTCAACACTGTAAAGGTTATTTTGGGGATTTTGCTTCCAATTTTGTGGGACTTTTACCCGACACTGAGATAAATTGACATCTCAACCCGTGTCGCCCAACAAAACCAACAAGGTTTATATATAAGAATCGACGGTCTGACTGGCACGGCTTTGCCTGGGCAGGCTTAGATCCTCTAAGCGGTTTACCAGTACTCGTGTGCGGGTCGGATTCAGCTCTGCGTGGAAGCATCATGCAGCCCATATATTTCTTCAAGCCTTGATTGGTGGGGGCTGGTTACGTCATTGTATATGAAGTGACATCAACAGTGTTCGTTTAAAAGTTGGAAACTATTGAAAAATGTTAATGTCAGAAGACAAATAAACTCACGTTTCTACTGAGGTGGTTCTACAGAGAATTCATGTGTTTTTTGAGCAAAAATCAGGAAGATAATCAAATCCCTTGAAAAGCCCATTTTGTCTAAGCACTCGGAGGCAAGGTTCAAAGGGGATATTCATTACATGGTATAAAGAGCATGTGTCTATTATGATACATTATCATGCAATACCAGTAGTATGATCTTTCATGGCTTAGATGAGTGTGATATAACATCATTGGACATTTATTTAATATTTCATCACTAAACACGCCTATATAATTTTGACCCCCTTGAACCCCACTTTTATATAGTAAAACTGGGGTTTCCGGGGGTATACCTTATTTTTTCTTATTTCTGCTCTAAAATATAGATTGTGGGTACTCGTTAGAACAGCCTCGATGAGGCGGTTCTAAAGAGTACCCACAATTTCTGCTCTAAAATATAGATTGTGGGTACTTGTTAGAACCGCCTCAATGAGGCGGTTCTAACGAGTACCCAAAATCTATATTTTGAGCAGAAATAAGAAGAATATCACAATTTAACATCTCAAAATTTTCAATTTTTCGGCAATTAAGGTAACAGTGTATTTGTATAGGCGTGTTTTCGTAATGCAAACAAATGTTTGTAAATCAAAGCACTCAAATGCACTGGTGGGTTGATTGGCTCTGATATAGCCCTGAACTGAGACTAAGACTGCTGTTTCATTTCATCCTGAAATTCCAGTATTTTAAACAGTATTGACCATGATCAGACGGCCCCCACCCATATGGGCTTGAAGAAATATATGGGCTGCATGATGCTTCCACGCAGACCTGAATCTGGCCTGCACACTAGTGCTAGTAAACCGCTTAGCGGATCTAAGCCTGTCCAGGAACAGAGGTGCGAGGCGGACCGTCCATGCTAATAAACGGTATTGGTTTCATTGGGCGACAGGGCTTGAGATGTCATTTCATCTCAATGTCAGGTAAAAGTCCAACAAAATTTGGAGCAATGTCTCCAAAATGACCTTTACAGTGTTGACGGGGACGTTAAACCTCAAATCAAACAAACAAAAACAAACAATCAAACAAACCATGATCAGATGCCAAACAATGGGATATCTGATCTGGACCTACACTGAATACCACTGCCCCAGTACATGAATTCAGTCCAGATGTTACAGATAACCCCTACCCCAACTCCCATCCTGTTTACACAGCAATTTGACTTCCCAGAGATAAGATTAGCAGAGCTATAAATAACCATTAGCAGGATTTCACATAAGTCTGTGATAGTCATGTGGACAGCAGCAACATAACATAAATATCCTAAATATTGGGACAGAGAGGCCCAACCAAACAGTGAAGACCTGAGGAGCAGTCTGATCAGGGTCGACACTGTTTGCCATTCGTCTGCATCTTTTGGACTCCTTCCTAGATCGTGTAACAAATTTGTCAAAATTTTAGGAAAATTATGGCAAGGCTTCACGGTGCCAAAATGTTTAGGATTTTTATGGTATTAAACTCAGTTTTTATACAATAACTTTGGGTCAATATAAAAACTATGAACAGGGCCAAAAATTATTATTATTTTTTTTTTTTTTTTTTGCTCAACCCATGACAACTTTCAGACCATGAAAAGGGGGTCTTTCAAGGTATAGGAAATTTGCATTGGTTTCTGCCCACGCTTGGATTTTGATGAAATTATGCACAATACTTGCCTTGGGTATAACCATTATAATTATGATGCATTCACTTTTAAATTTTATTTCCGTGGTAAATTTATTACATATTTTATGAAGTCTCTATCACAACAGAGAGTACTCTCATATAAACTTGTCTACAGTATTCGGAATTTCATATATCTAATGCCGCTATGTTTTATGAATTAAAACCATAATTGGTGAGTTAGTTGATACTTTGAATGATCTCATATGTCTAGTAATAGTGGCTGGGCATTCAGTTTTCTTTGATGGTGTCCCCATATTCTGGTTCTGATTTTTGTATCCATTAAAATTTTATATGCATTTTTACCATGTTCCATTTTTTGTCAAGACACCATTTTAGCACAAAAACTACCCACATATCTTGGGAACATGTTGATGAAGTTTGATGGAAATTGGGGACCGGTAACATTGTGTTTTAACAGACTGAATACTGATAGTCCTGATTCAGCAAAATGTGAAAGTATATTATTATCATGATTTGGTCATGCTGTTTAATAATACTTTACTATTGCTTTCAATTTGGATGGCTATAGTATAGTATGGTTTGTGTAAGTAGTTCATAGCATAATTATAAGTATTATTTCAAAACATCCATTTCAGTAAATATGCCCCCTATGGAACAAACTATTTTGTCTACAGAACTATACCGCAAAGGTTTTGATGACAAACGTCATCAAACGCACCCATGTAATCATGTGCACAGTTTTTTTTCTGTCTTTCTTGTCTAATTTGGTAATGGTGCTAAGGTGATGTTTAGATTTAACATTCATATCAACAACATACCAGTCAGTCACTTTAGATGTTGCTTCAGATTTTGTGAGATTTGTTTTCCGACTCGAGATAAATGACACTCAAGTCTAACTGTTGTTTATTTATTTAACCCTAACTGTCCATTTAAAAAGAAAGGTTTACTCTAGGGAAATAAATAAAACTTGAGATTACTTTTCCTGGACATTAAGTTTTCAGAATTTGTATCTGCATAGGCACTAGCCAATCTTCCTTTTTTGTATAGCCCCTATGAACGAAATCAAACGGCTTCCTGAAGCTGTATTCCAAAGCCATTTGAATTTGCTTTTAGAATTCACATGGTCATACATTTGTCAGTGTTCCAAAACTTAATTATGTGATCATGATTGTGTTGTCAATATATTTGTATAGGTCTTTCACTTCATTTACCTATTTCAGCAGTTGTTGCAGTAATTACAAAGCACATTATGTAAGATATCAAGAAGCATTTAAACTGTTGATAATAATTATTCAATCTGTGAGTAGTTATCGCATTATTCATAGGAGTTTAAATTATTTTCAGTAAATACATTGTGGTGCTTTTTTTTCTGTCCAAACACTACAATGCTCTTTCTAAGCTTAGAGATACATTGCACAGAAATGTACTGGTAATTATTAATAAACAAAAAGCCAGCAAGAACAGTGCTTAAAAAACAGTGAACTTGCATTCAGCAGAAACATTCAAGAAGTGGTTGAAAGTTTTACAACCAGAAAATAATACTAAAAGCTCGCTTCCGATAAATCAACCACTATATTGACAAAGTAAATAGAAAAAATAAGACACTAAAGAAAAATCAACAATTACAATACCAATGCAGAAAAGAGACATATTTATGTAAATGTACTATAAGGAAGGAAACTGTTTCTCTCCCTGTCTAATAGCAAAATTTCTCTAGTCATAGAACAGCTTTGTTTACACCAAATATTCTGCGCCTCATCCATCATTATCTTTTGCAACAGAAACTCAATATCAGTGACATTTCGATTTTTGGATATACTAACCAATAATTACTGTAACTTTTTTGTTAGGATAATAATCCAGCGTTCATAAAGACAGAGTATATCTAAGGCTTAATCTGGCCATGGATTTATCAACAGAACTATTTTTACTAGTTACAACAAACCACTGACCATTGTGTCCTTGCATACCAGTTTGGTATTGAAATGAAAATAATGGATCTCCTTGCCTTACACCTATTTGAGTAGTATGACTTATGCAAAGTCATTAATTAAAGTTGCACATGTTCACAATAATTTTGCTGCTAACAAAAAGCAATATATGTTGTTAAGCCTAATTTGTTGATTTGAATACCTTTTGATTTAGTGTTTTACTATCTACTATTTTGGATAGATCATAGTGTATAAATGAAAGGAAAATATCAGAAATTCATGATATTTTAGTAGTTTCTAAGCCAGATCAGCTCAATATGTATTCATTTTGATTTGTATATTCTCATTTTATTACGTAAGTGTTACGAATTGCCTTTTTGTAAGGTTCTTGGATGATTTCAATAAAATAGTAAACTTTGCAAAAACGACTTACATCCATTAAAAGTGTAAAACTACAGTGTTACCGGTTTCGGATTTTCATGAAGTTTGGCATAGCTAAAGAAGATACATATGGCAAATTTTTCTAGTAAAATGAAATCTTGACAAAGGCTAGAACATATTTATCTTAGGGATTGAATTTTGATAATTTTTTAAAATTTTAATTAAAAAATGAGATTTTTGATAATTCTTTTATCAGAAAATGTAAACTTTAATTAATTCAAAAGGTTTTTTAGTATCAATGGAATGCCTATGGAGTTCTGCATTCAATCCAGTTCACAGATCTTGAAACTAAACAAGAGGGCCCACAGGGCCCTGGTTCGCTCACCTGTCTGTCACTGTCTTGAGTACATTCTATTTTTAGCTATGGTGGCCATCTTGTTCATCAGCAGAGTGATTTTAGCTTATTTGGTAGGGAGTAACCTAGGTAACATTCCTGTGTAGTTTGAATCAAATTGGCCTTAGGGTTTAGGAGGGGTTCACGTTTGAATCAGATTTACAATATTTTTCTATTTTTAGCTCCGGTGGCCATTTTTTTTCATCTGAGCGGGATTGTTTTAGCCTGTTTGGTACAGGGTCATCTAAGCAACATAACTTCAAAGTCTGAATGAAATTGACCCAAGAGTACAGAAGGAATTGTCATTTGAAGATTTCTTTATATTTTTAGCTCTGGCAGCCATTGTTCATTGGAGTGGAATAAGGTTTAACTATTTTGGTACGGAGTCACCTAGGCAACATTCCTGTGAAGTTTTAAATCCAATTGGCCCAAAGGTTTAGTAGGAGTTTGCATTTGAAGCAAATTCACAATTTTTTTCTATTTTTAGCTCTTGTGACCATTTGTTAATGGTTATGCTATATTCCTAGAGGGTCATCTACACAACATTCCAATGAAGTTTAGAAGCCTTCATGGTGAAGTGGTCATGCTACTTGCCTTGTAAACCAGGGGTAGCAGTATCGATCCCAGTCTTCTCCAGACTTTCAGATTGGTCTTTAAACAGAGGTCCCATCACTGTATGACCTTAGCTTTTGGTGAGACTTCAACTCAAACACTCACTCCTATGAAGGAACCTTTATGCCAAATATGAAGGCTGTATCTTAAATGATCCAAAAGTTATGACAAAGTAGGTCAAAGGTCAAGGTCATGGCTCAAAAGTTTTGAATGGTTGGGAGAACTTTGTCACAGGGAACTAAAACTGTGGCCTCTAAGAGTGTTCAAAATGTTTTTCTATGATTTGACCTGCTGACCTACTTTTTGACCCGACATGACCCATATTCAAATTTGACCAAGATATTGTCAAGATGATCATTCTGAGCAAGTTTGATGATGATCGGACCAAAACTGGGGTCTCTAGTGTGTACACAAGGTTTTTCAGCAATCTGACCTACTGACCTACTTACTGGCTAGATATGACCAACATTCAAAATTAACTGAGATATTGTCAAATGATCATTTTTAGCAAGTTTGATGATGATCAGACCAAAACTGTGGCCTCTAGTGTGTTCAGAGGGTTTTCTATGATATTATCTACTGACCTACTTTTTGGACTGACATGACCAATATTTGAACATGACTTAGATATTGTCAAGATGATCATTCTGGGCATGTTTGATGATGATAGGACCTAATCTGTGGCCTCTAGTGTGTTCACAAGGTTTTTCTATGATTTGACCTACCGACCTACTTCTTGACCTGAAATCACCCATATTCGAACTTGACCGAGATATTGTCAAGACTATCATTCCGAGCAAGTTTGATGATGATTGGACCAAAAATGTGGCCTCTAGTGTGTTCACAAGGTTTTTCTCTTATTTGACCTACTGACCTACTTTTTGACCCGACAACACCCTATTTGAACTTGACTGAGATATTGTCAAGATGATCATTCTGGGCTAGTTTGATGATGATCGGACCAAAACTGTGGCCTCTAGTGTCTTCACAAGGTTTTTTTTCTGATTTGACCTAATGACCTACTTTTTTACCCAACATGACCCATATTTGATCTTGACCGAGATATTTTGTGGTGGTACAAAATGTGTGCAAGTTTAGTTAAAATCAAATCATAAATGAAACAGCTATCATGCAGACAAGACCAAAATAGACAATTTTTGCCCGTCCAGGGGCCGTAACTCCGTAACACATAGTGGCTGGTTCAAGAAAGGAACCCAGATCCCATGGTGGTACAAGTTGTATGCAAGTCTGGTTAAAATCAAATCATAAATGAAGATGCTATCGTGCGGACAAGACCAAAATAGGCAATTTTTGCCCTTTCAGGGGCCGTAACTCCGTAGCACATGATGGGATATGGCTGATTCAAGAAAGGAACCCAGATCTCATGGTGGTACAAGTTGTGTGCAAGACTGGTTAAAATCAAATCATAAATGAAGATGCTATTGTGCGGACAAGACCAAAATAGGCAATTTTTGCCCTTTCAGGGGCCGTCACTCAGTAACACATGATGGGATATGGCTGGTTCAAGAAAGGAACCTAGATCTCATGGTGGTACAAGTTGTGTGCAAGTCTGGTTAAATTCAAATCATAAATGAAGATGCTATCGTGCGGACAAGACCAAAATAGGCAATTTTTGCCCTTTCAGGGGCCGTAACTCCGTAGCACATGATGGGATATGGCTGGTTCAAGAAAGGAACCCAGATCTTATGGTGGTACAAGTTGTGTGCAAGTCTGGTTAAAATCAAATCATAAATGAAGATGCTATCGTGCGGACAAGACCAAAATAGGCATTTTTTGCCCTTTCAGGGGCCGTAACTCAGTAACACATGATGGGATATGGCTGGTTCAAGAAAGGAACCTAGATCTCATGGTGGTACAAGTTGTGTGCAAGTCTGGTTAAAATCAAATCATAAATGAAGACGCTATCGTGCGGACAAGAAATTGTTTACGGACGCACGGACGCACGGACGGACGCACAGACGACGGACAAAATGTGATCACAAAAGCTCACCTTGTCACTACGTGACAGGTGAGCTAATAAAACATAAGATTTAAGACAGACTTATTTAGAGACAGACACCAGCTGATGGAGAGAGTCAGTTAGAGTGGCCTCCTGAGTCCTACTTTGATTTATATAATTTATGAAATACATTTTTATAGGTTGTATATGCTGAGTTATTAATATACAAAGTTTAAAGAAAAAACATGCATGGGCACAAATGAAAGACCCCCTTTGTTAGAAATATGGGTAGCGTGAGCCTTTGTTTGATTTGAGGTTTAACATCCCGGTCAACACAGTATAGGTCATTTTGGAGACGTTGCTTCCAATTCTGTGGGACTTTTACCCGACATTGAGATGAAATGACATCTCAAGCCCTGCCGCCCTATTAAACGAATAAGGTTTATATGCATGGACAGTCCAACTCGCATCACTTTTCCTGGGCATGCTTAGAACCTTTTAACAGTTTACCAGTACTCATGTGCGGTTGGTTAGAGCTCTGCGTGGAAGCATCATGCAGCCCATGTATTTCTTCAAGCCCCAATGGGCGGGGGCGGCTGAAAATTTGTTAGAACTAGAAAAAGTGTCCATAAGGCTCGGATGCCCCCGCCAAATGCCATTCATGCAACAGTTTACTATATAGAACTAAATCAGGGCAGATAATTCAAAAACCAAAAATGCAGGAGTTGTCTTCCTTGTTCATGACACATCGTCTCAGTGTGATGAATGCACCTGTGAAGTTTTATGAATATATTCCATACGGTTTAGGAGTTATGGCCCGGACACGGTTGACTATATGGTACTAAGTCAAGGGCAGATAATTTAAAAACCAAAAATGCAAGAGTTGTCTTCCTTGTTTATGACACATCGTCTCAGTGTGATGAATGCACCTGTGTTTCATGAATATATTCCATACGGTTTAGGAGTTATGGCCCGGACACGGTTTACTATATGTTACTAAGTCAAGGGCAGATAATCCAAAAAACAAAAATGAAAGAGTTGTCCTCCTTGTTCATGACACATCGTCAAAGTGTGATGAATGCACCTGTGAAGTTTCATGAATATATTCTATATGGTTTTGGAGTTATGGCCCGGACACGGTTTACTATATGGTACTAAGCCAAGGCCAGATAATGCAAAAACCAAAAATGCAAGAGTTGTCTTCCTTGTTCATGACACATTGTCTCAGTGTGATAAATGCACCTGTGAAGTTTCATGAATATATTCCATACGGTTTAGGAGTTATGGCCCAGACACGGTTTACTATATGGTATTAAGTCAAGGGCAGATAATTCAAAAACCCAAAATGCAAGAGTTGTCTACTTTGTTCATGACACATCGTCTCAGTGTGATGAATGCACCTGTGAAGTTTCATGAATATAATCCATACGGTTTAGGAGTTATGGCCCGGACAAGGTTGCTTATATGGTACTAAGTCAAGGGCAGATAATCCAACAAGAGGGCCCAGAGGGCACTGGTTCGCTCACCTGTGTGTCACTGTCCCGAGTACATTCTATTTTTAGCTCTTGTGGCCATCTTGTTCACCAGCAGAGTGATTTTAGCTTATTTGGTAGGGAGTAACCTAGGCAACATTCCTGGAAACTTTGAATCAAATTGGCCTTCGGGTTTAGGGGGAGTTTCCGTTTGAATCAAATTTACAATATTTTCCTATTTTTACCTCCGGTGGCCATTTTGTTCATCCGAGTGGGATTGTTTTAGTCTTTTTGTTAGAGGATCATCTAAGCAACATTGTCACAAGGAACCTACATGCTAAATATGAAGGCTGTATCTCAAATGCTTTAAAAGTTAGGACAAAGTAGGTCAACGGTCAAGGTCATGGGTCAAAAGTTTTGAATGGCTGAGAAAACCTTGTCACAAGGAACAGGCATGCCAAATATGAAGGCTGTATCTCATATGGTTCAAAAAGTATGATAAAGTAGGTCAAAGGTCAAGGTCACAGGTCAAATCTTTATGAGTGGGAAGCCCTTGTCAGAAGGAACCTACATGCCAAATATGAAGGCTCTATCTCAAACGTTTCAAAAGTTATGACAAAATAACCTACTGATCTACTTTTTGATTTGACATGCCCCATATGCGAGCTTAATTGAGATATTGTCCAGATGATCATTCTGAGCAAGTTTTATGATGATTTGACTAAAACTCTGGCCTCTTAAAGTGTTCAAAACGTTTTTCTATGATTTGACCTGCTGACCTACTTTTTGACCCGACATGACCCATATTCCAACTTGACACAGATATTGTCAAGATGATCATTCTGGGCAAGTTTGATGATGATCGGACCAAAACCGTGGCCTCTAGTGTGTTCACAAGCTTTTTCTATGATTTGACCTACTGACCTACTTTTTGACCCGACATGACCCATATTCAAACTTGACCCAGATATTGTCAAGATGATCATTCTGGGCAAGTTTGATGATGATCGGACCTAAACTGTGGCCTCTAGTGTGTTCATAAGGTTTTTCTATGATTTGACCTAGTGACCTACTTTTTGACCCGACATGACCCATATTCAAACCTGACCGGAAATTGTGAAGATTATCATTCTGAGCAAGTTTGATGATGATCGGACCAAAACTGTGGCCTCTAGTGTGTTCACAAGGTTTTTCTCTGATTTGAGCTACTGACCTACTTTTTCACCCTACATGACCCATATTCAAACCTGACCGGAAATTGTGAAGATTATCATTCTGAGCAAGTTTCATGATGATCAGACCAAAACTGTGGCCTCTAGTGTATTCACAAGGTTTTTCTATGATTTGACCTACTGACCTACTTTGTGACCTGACATAACTCATATTCGAACTTGACCGAGATTGTCAAAATGATCATTCTGGGCATGTCTGATGATGATCGGACCAAAACTGTGGCCTCTAGTGTGTTCACAAGGTTTTCTATGATTTGACCTACTGACCTACTTTTTGACCCAACATGACCCGTATTCAAACTTGACCGAGATATTGTCAAGATGACCATTCTGGGCAAGTTTGATAATGATTGGACAAAAACTGCGGCCTCTAGTGTATTCCCAAGGTTTTTCTATGATTTGACCTACTGACCTACTTTTTGACCCGGCATGACTCATATTCGATTGTGACCACGATATTATCAAGATGATCATTCTGAGCAAGTTTGATGATGATTGGACATAAATTGTGGCCTCGAGTGTGTTCAGAAGGTTTTTCTATGATTTGACCTAGTGACCTACTTTTTGACCCGACAACACCCATATTCGAACTTGACTGAGATATTGTCAAGATGATCATTCTGGGCAAGTTTGATGATGATCGGACCAAAACTGTGGCCTCTCATGTCTTCACAAGGTTTTTTTTCTTATTTGACCTATTGACCTACTTTTTGACCCGACAAGACTCATATTCGAACTTGACCAAGATTTTGTGGTGGTACAAATTGTGTGCAAGTTTAGTTAAAATCAAATCATTAATGAAACATCTATCATGCAGACAAGACCAAAATAGGTAATTTTTGCCCTTTCAGGGGCCGTAACTCCGTAACACATGATGGGATATGGCTGGTTCAAGAAAGGAACCCAGATCTCATGGTGGTACAAGTTGTGTGCAAGTCTGGTTAAAATCAAATCATAAATGAAGATGCTATCGTGCGGACAAGACCAAAATAGGCAATTTTTGCAATTTCAGGGGCCTTAACTCCGTAACACATGACGGGATATGGCTGGTTCAAGAAAGAAACCCAGATCTCATGGTGGTACAAGTTGTGTGCAAGTCTGGTTAAAATCAAATCATAAATGAAGATGCTATCGTGCGGACAAGACCAAAATAGGCAATTTTTGCAATTTCAGGGGCCTTAACTCCGTAACACATGACGGGATATGGCTGGTTCAAGAAAGGAACCCAGATCTCATGGTGGTACAAGTTGTGTGCAAGTCTGGTTAAAATCAAACCATAAATGAAGATGCTATCGTGCAGACAAGAAATTGTTTACGCACGCACGCACGGACGCACTGACGACGGACAAAATGTGATCACAAAAGCTCACCTTGTCACTACGTGACAGGTGAGCTAAAAACCAAAAATGCAAGAGTTGTCTTGCTTGTTCATGACACATCGTCTCAGTGTGATGAATGCACCTGTGAAGTTTAATGAATATATTCTACACCGTTTAGGAGTTATGGCCCGGACACAGTTTACTATATGGTTCTAAGTCAAGGGCAGATAATCCAAAAAACCAAAAATGCAGGAGTTGTCTTCCTTGTTCATGACACATCGTCTCAATGTGATGAATGCACCTGTGAAGTTTCATGAATATATTCCATACGGTTTAGGAGTTATGGCCCGGACACGGTTTACTCTATGGTACTAAGTCAAGGGCAGATTATCCAAAAACCAAAAATGCAAGAGTTATCTTCCTTATTTATGACACATCGTCTCAGTGTGATGAATGCACCTGTGAAGTTTAATGAATATATTCCATACGGTTTAGGAGTTATGGCCCAGACACGGTTTACTATATGGTACTAAGTCAAGGGCAGATAATCCAAAAACCAAAAACGCAAGAGTTGTCTTCCTTGTTCATGACACATCGTCTCAGTGTGATGAATGCACCTGTGAAGTTTCATGAATATATTCCATACGGTTTAGGAGTTATGGCCCGGACACGATGTCGGGACGGACAGACGAACAAACGGACGGAAGAACGAACGGATGAACGGACGGACAGGGGTAAAACTTAATGCCCTTCCGCTATTCTCCGAATAGGCGGGGGCATAAATATGGGTAGTTTGAGCCACTGAGGGTTAATTATAGTGCAATATCTGAAGGCATAATGGGGATAACATTTGATTCAACTATAAAGTAAAGGTATGTTGTGTGTACTCATTAGAATTACCTCATCAAGGCAATTCTAATGAGTAGACACAACATATATACCTTTTCATGATAAACAGGAAACACTCTTTAAATTTTTCTTCATTATAATTGGATATCTGGAGCTCATCACAAAAACACACCTTTATAATTTTGACCCCATTAAACCCCACTTTTATATAGTAAAACTGGGGTTTACAGGGGTAAAACTTATTTTTCTTATTTATGCTCTAAAATATAGATTGTGGGTACTCGTTAGAACCACCTTGATGAGGCGGTTCTAACAAGTACCCACAATCTATATTTTGAGCAGAAATAAGAAAAATATCACAATTTTTTCATCTTAAAATTTTCTTCTTTTTTTTTCAGTGATAAAGTTTACAATGTATTTGTATAGGCATGTTTTTGTAATTTGTGGGAAGATTTTTCTAGGGACACACGAGTGAGTTCGAATAAAGCACTACATCACTATAACAAGTCCTTGAAATGAAGACCCCCCTAAACCCCACTTTATATAGAGAAAAGTGGGTTTACGGGGGTATACATTATCTGTCTTATTTTTCTCAAAAACATAGATTGTGGGTACTCATTAGAACCGCCTCATTGAGGCGGCCACCTCAATGAGGCGGTTCTAACGAGCACCCACAATCTATGTTGAAAGCAGAAATAATAAAGATGTTTTAATTTTTCCCTAATATTCATCATTTTCTGACACCATGTTGGACGCCATTATTTCTTACGGCCATGTTTTCCTAATGTAAGTAATCAAGCCATGCATGTTTGAGCCACTGAAGTTTCACAGTATATAACACACTTAATTATTTTAGAATAATAACAAACCTGGCAATTTTCCTTCACTGAAGACACTATTGCTTTGTCCTGCAAATAAATTTTGAAACTGTTTGTGTTTTAAAATTTATGAGCAGGCCAAATTTCAAGCACAAATATGTTTAGCATGAAAAAGTCACATTACTTTGAAAAATCTGTTACAAACCTTTGTTTCTGAACTATTATTCTTCAATTTCTTGACAGGAACTGTAAATCCCCTAGATGAAGATTGTCTTTTCTTTGAGGTACCTAGAAATGAGTTAGAAATTATCACATTTCAGACAGGGTGAACACTGTCTGCAAAAATAAAACACAAAAAACAAGAGAGTCATAATGGTCCTGGATCACTAACCTAATCCTTTTTTTTCAAATAAAATAAATGTAGTAGGTAATATAAGGTGGAGTGGATGGTTTGAGCAATTTTGGTTGACAGTGACCCAGAAAACGTTTCTGTGAAAATATTTCAAATATTTAGGAGTAGAAGTCATTTTAAGGATTGTATATTTTTTAGTTCTGGTGACTACCATGTTCAGTGGGGGGAAAGGGTTTTGAGAAATTTTGTCAGAGGGTCACCCATGCATGGAACATTCCTTCCAAATTGTCTTCGTTTTGAGGATGAAGTCTTTCAGAAGTTCCCATTGAAAATACAGAGCTGACTTGTATGTGAAAATCTGGGGACCTTGTGTAAACATTGAGGGTCAGGTGCTAGTACATCATATGGGGATGAACCAGCTCTGTCTAAATTACAATGCTTTGTGATGATAAGTGAGGGGTGGGGTGCAGCTGGCATCTGAAGCTAGACTTATAAGTCAGTGGGAAGCCATTGTCGCAAGAAACCTACATGCCAAACTTGAAGGCTTCATCTCAAATGGTTCAAAAGTTATGACAAAGTATTCATAGGTCAAAATGTTGTATGGTGGGAAGCCCTTATCTCAAGGAACATACACGCCAAATATGAAGGCTCTATCTCAAATGGTTCAAAGTTATGATAATGAAGGTCATAGGTCAAGGTCAAGGTCACAGGTCTAAAGTGGAGCTGGCATCTGAAGCTAGACTTATGAGTCAGTGGGAAGCCATTGTCACAAGGAACCTACATGCCAAACTTGAAGGCTTCATCTCAAATGGTTCAAAAGTTATGACAAAGAATTCATAGGTCAAATTGTTGTATGGTTGGAAGCCCTTGTCACAAGGAAAATGCAGGCAAAATATGAAGGCTCTATCTCAAATGGTTCAAAAGTTATGATAAAGTAGGTCAAAGGTCAAGGTCACAGGTCAAAATATTTTAGTATCAGAGGGAAGCCCTTGTCACAGGGAACCTACATGCCAAATATGAAGGCTCTATCTCAAATGATTCAAAAGTTATGACAAAGTAGGTCAAAGATCAAGGTCAAAGTCACAGGTCAAAACTAATGTATGGCTGAGAAGCCCTTTTCACAGGGAACTTACATGCCAAATATAAAGGCTCTATCTTAAATGGTTCAAAAGTTATGAAAAAGTAGGTCACAGGTGGTCACATGTCAATTTTTTGTACAAGTGGAAAGCCCTTGTCAAAAGGAACTTAATGCCAGATATGAAGGCTGTGTCTCAAATGGTTTAAACGTTATGACAAAGTAGGTCAAAGGTCAAAGTGAAGATCAGAAGTCATTTTTTGTATAAGTGGGAAGCCCTTGTCACTAGGAACCTAAATGCCAAATATGAAGGTGCTATCTCAAATGCTTCAAAAGTTATGACAAAGTAGGTCAAAGGTCAATGTCAATTTTGTATGGGTGGGAAGCCCTTGTCACAAGGAACATACATGCTCAATATGAATGCTCTATCTCAAACAGTTAAAAAGCTGTAATAAAGTAGATCATAGGTGCAGGTCACAGGTCCAAATTTTTTGTATCAGCTAGAAACCCTTGTCACAAAAAACCTACAAGCCAAATATGAAGGTTCTATCTCAAATGGTTCAAAAGTTATGACAAGTAGGTCAAAGGTCAATTAATTTTTGTATAGGTGGGAAGTCCTTGTCACAAGAAACACACATGCCCAATATAAAGGCTCTATCTCAAATGGTTCAAAAGTTATGATACAGTAGGTCATGGTCAAGGTCAAGGTCACATCATTTTTTGTATGAGTGGGAAGCCCTTGTCATAAGAAACATTCATGCCAAACACGAAGGCTCTATCTCAGATGCTTCAAAAGTTATGACAAAGTAGGTTAAAGGTAAAGCTCAAGGTCATAGGTTAAATTTTTAGTATGGGCAGGAAGAACTTGTCACAAGAAACATACATGCCAAATATGAAGGCTCTATTTCAAATGGTTCAAAAGTCATGACAAAGTAGGTCACAAGTCAAGGTCAGGGTCACAGGTCAAATGTTTTGTATGAGTGGGAAGCCCTTGCACAAGGAACCCACATCCCAAATACAAAGGCTCTCTCTCAAATGGTTCAAAAGTTACGACAAAATAACTTACTGACCTACTTTTGATCTGACATGACCTATATTCGAACCTGACCCAGATATTGTCAAGATGATTATTCTGAACAAGTCTGATGATAATTGGACTAAACTGGAGGCCACTAGAGTGTTGACAATGTTTTTCTATGATTTGACCTACTGACCTTCTTTCTGACTTGACATAACCCATATTCCAACTTGACCCAGATATGGTCAAGATGATTATTCTGAGCAATTGTGATGACAATTGGGCCAAAACTGTGGCCACTAGAGTGTTCACAAGGTTTTTCTATGATTTATCCTACTGGCCTACTTTTTGACCCGTCATGACAAATACTCAAACTTGACCAAGGTATTGTCAAGATGATTATTCTGGGCAAGTTTGATGATAATTGGACCAAAACTGTGTCTTCTATTGTGTTCATAGGATTTTCTATGATTTGACCTTCGTTTTAACCAGACATGACTCATATTAGAACTTGACCGAGATATTGTCAACATAATTGTTCTGAACAAAATTCATGATAATTGAACTACTGACCTACTTTTGGATCCAACCTGATCCATATTCGAACTTAACCCAGACATTGTCATGATGATCATTCTGACCAAGTTTGATGATGATTGGACCAAAACTGTGGCCTCTAGAGCTCACGAGGATTTTCTATGATTTGACCTACTTTTTGACCAGACATCATGGGTTCATTCTGGGTTCTCACTGTTTGACAAACCAAACACATGACTCCAGTCCAGAGTCTATGGATTACTTCTTAGGCACCACTCTGACCTCACAGTGATAAGAATATTGTTGCAATTATCTACTAATAACTTCTACAAATCAGTTATAGTCATGTGGACATCAGCACTGATGAGCTTTTGTGCTTAGTAATTTTGGAATTGATTGTTTGTCAGTCGACCCCATAGGCAGAAAATACCATTTTCACCGTATGTATTTGGCATCTACACTGTTTGCAACTCATCCAATTGTTTTTAGTTGTTTCTTTTTTTATACAATATGGGACAGTAAATTCAACTTGTTCAATTTTTAGAGCAAGTTAGGTGGCCATATACTTAAGAGTAAATACAGTATGCCAGATGTAAACATTCCTTTGCATGTAAATGGTAAATTGATTTCGCCAACAATTTACTTTGACCTTTAAAAAGAATATTTTAAATTGTTTCAGTTTAATTCCACGAGTTCTGTGTGGAATAATTGTCTCAATCAAAAATGCATTTTCAAGTCATTAGTGCAGTCTCTTACTGAGTAGTTCCAGGCAAAAGTGAATGGTACTGTGTCAGCCAAACATGTATGGTACCAGCCAAAATGTGCCTTTGGGCAATGAAGAATCAGATCAGCAAGTACATTAGTGCAGTTTGGTCAGGCTTCACTGAGACCTATATGAACGACTCCATGACTCCATGCTTTTTCCTATGTATGCTGAACAAGTCTGTATGCAAGCAGATTTAAATGTTTCTTTGTTTTCCATTGATAGAGCATGATATTTGAAAGGCAATTTTACGATTGAGTTAACAAATGTGTGAAAAGAACACCCCTCTATAGAACCCAACTTTATATAGAGAAAAATGGGAGTTATGCGGGTAATTATTAATTTCCTTATTTCTACTCAAAAACATACATTGTCAGTACTTGTTAAGATTGAGGTGGTTCTAATGAGCATCAGCAACCTATTTGGATTAAAAATAAGCAAAATCTCAACCATTTCCATCCAAAAAATGCTAGTTCTAGAGATAAAAAAAGATCTACTTTAGTGCTGAAAGAATTTTCTCCAGAAGTGCAAACAAGAGGCCCATGGGCCTCTACACTCACTAGAGGGCATGCGGTTAATACCATATACAAACATGGTGCCCATCTTGGTCATAGGACAAGAACAGGCTACCATGCAATCAGTAAAATCCACTGTCTCACCTTTTTTTCCATACAAATGTCTAAGTGACCAAATTTAACAGGTCAAGGACAACCAAAGGTCAACAGTTAAACAAACCTGGTATTGCCCGAGTGCTGCATACCAAGTTTCAAAGTCATTGGATGTTTGGTTCCTGAGAAGAATAATTTTTAAGGTTTTTACCATATATGGGCATGGTGGCTATATTGGTCAAGTGACCCAGTCCTTACGAACAAACTTTCATTCCCCCTTCCCAAAGAAGCTCCACATGAAATTTGGTTTCAATCAACCTAGCAGTTTGAGTAGAGAAGAAGATTAAAATACTGAATCTGAGCCATCCAGGACAAAGGTCAGCAAATGACCTTGACCTTTGGAGTTGATAAACTTCCATTCAGCTGATTGCAAATGTCATTTCTGATGCCACAGGCTACCATACAATCATTAAAATCCACTGTTTTTTGCCCTTTTTCCATAAAAATGCCTAAGTGACCAAATTTGACCTTGACATAAAATGGGTCAAGGTCAACCAAAGGTCATCATTTGAACAAACTTGGTAGGGCCTGAGTCCCTGAAGCTGCATACCAAGTTTCAAAGTCATCGGCCATTTGGTTCCTGAGAAGAAGATTTTTAAAGGTTTTTACCATATAATGGGCATGGTGGCATCTTGGTCATGTGACCAAGATCCCATGAACAAACTTTCTTTCCCCCAACCCATGGAGAACCCACACGTAATTTGGTTTCATTTGGCTGAGCAGTTCCTGAGGTGAAGTCGTTTGATAATGTTGATGCCGGCGCAGACTTGGATGCGGTCATTGGACCACTGCCTATACCGTAAGCTCCCCTGGAGCCTTCGGCTCTGGTGAGCTTTATTGATCCATGGTAGGAAACTCCATACTAGGAGCCTGTGTCACTGATAAGAAGATGCTACATTCTGCTCCAAGACATAGGTTGTGTGGTAATCCTTTAATGAGCAATTTCTGCTCCAAGACATAGGTTGTGTGGTACTCCTTTAATGAGCACCGACAACCTATGTTTGCAGTATAAATTAGAGAAATTTCATGGATTTTCATTGGAAAAGTAGCCAGTTAATGCACTATGTCCGACAGGTGTTATCGTAATGATTGGGATTTCTAGTTCATGTAAGGCTCTGAATTTATCAGGCTAAAACAATGTCCCAAAAAAGGAAGTTTATCATTTGCAATATTAATTTGCTTTAGCGGCACTGCATGATGTTCCAAAAAATAGCCATCGGAAGAGATGGCAAATCCCCCGACCAAAAGCCAATATGGCCTTCAGAAGATTGTTCACCAATAGAAAGTGCACCAGAATTAAACCAGCAATGTATCACAAAAGTATTGCAGTTATGGCCATCACAAGATTATACTGTCAGGGGAGATAACTCAAAAACCAGGGCACTCAGAATTGTGGTTCTTGCGCTTGACATGCCTGCTTAAGCTCATGTATTTCTGTATGAAGTACCATTAAAATGACTCAAAGGGTGATTGGAGATATGGGGATCACAAGCTGGTCATACTGTTATATTGGAAGGGTAGATAACTCAAATACCACAGCACCAACAGTTGTGGTTCTTGCACATGACACCCCTTCTGTACCTTGTATACAATTGTGCCAAGTTCCTTCAATATATCTCAAAGGGTGTTGGAGTTATGGCCATCACAAGGTTATATTTTCAGGGGAGATAACTCAAAAACCAGAGCACCCAGAGTTGTAATTCTTGAGCATGACACACCTGCTTAACCTCGTGTACATATGCATCAAGTACCACCAATATGTCTCAAAGGGTACTGGAGGCAAGGTGATCACAAGGTGGTCATACTGTTATATTGGAAGGGGAGATAACATAAATACCAAAGCAGCCAGAGTTGTGGTTATTAGGTATGAAGCGCTGTCTCAACCTTGTATACAATTGTGCCAAGTACCATCAATATATCTCAAAGGGTATTGGAGTTATGGCCATCACAATGTTATATTGTCAGGGGAGATAATTAAAAACCAGGGCACCCAGAGTCGTTGTTCTTGCACGTGACACACCTGCTTAACCTCATGTACAACTGTACCAAGTACCATCAATATATCTCATCACAAGGTAGTGATTCTATTTTATTGGAAGGGGAGATAACTGAAAACCCAGGGCACCTAGAGTTGTGGTTCTTGTGCATGACACACCATCTCGGCCTTGTGAACAACTGTGCCCCATGTATCATCAATATATCTTAAAGGGGATTGGAGTTATGGCCATCACAAGGTAGTCACTCTATTTTATTGGAAGGGGAGATAACTCAAAAACCATGGCAACCAGAGTTGTGGTTCTTGTGCATGACACGCCGTCTCAGCCTTCTGAACAACTGTGCCAGGTACCATCAATGTATGTCAAAGGGTATTGGAGTTATGGCCATTACTAAGTAGTCATTCTATTTTATTGAAAGGGGAGATAACTAAAAAGGTATGGCATCCAGAGTTCTGGTTCTTGCGCATGACACACCGTCTCAGCCTTGTGAACAATTGTGCCAAGAACCATCAATGAATCTCAAAGGGTATAGGAGTTATAGCCATCACAAGGTTGTGTCTACGGACGGATGGACGGACACCAGGCTGATCGCTATATCCCCCGAACCTATTCGGTTGGGGGATAAAGAGAGAATAACATGCAATGTTCTGGTCTTTCATCTTGTTTTCTTTTCCAAGGAAGTTCTAAAATCATTAGAGCCATTGTTCATTTATTTTCAATTTTCATTGTTTTCAATTCACATTTTTTGAGAAAGGGGAAAGATCAGACAATTCACACTTTTAGAATAGCAAACCTCTCATGATAGTATTTCCCCTAAAGAGTTATAACAGGATGCTGCACCCTGCTGCCCTTCTGGCCTACCCTGCTGCCCTTTGCTGGTATGACAACCTTTTTCTGGAGAAAATCTGCCATAACAAGTTCCTTAGTAAAGGCTTGTCAAAAAATGGTGGAAAATACAGTAAAATTCCTATATTAAGACCACCTTTGGGACTGTTTAAGACCACTTTTGAACTGTCCAAAAGGTGGCCTCTCGCTAAATGACACTGTGTGTAGAAAACACAAAGTGAGGAAAGCTCAACCCTTTTAAATTTGCTTATAATAGCAGAATTAGTCTTAATTTTAGATGGTCTTAATAAAAGAATTTTACTGTATGTCTGTCTGAAGCAGTCTCACTTGCGTGTAGTCAAGTGCTTCTATCCTGATTCTCAAAGGCAATACGAGAAAAAAAAAAAAAAAAAAAAACACCTCTTTTTTCTTAAAACACTTCCGTTCAAGAATTTGGGAATGTTAAAAGCCTGCTGTCTCTAAAACCAAATGGATTTCAAATTGCCAGTGATTTTCCTCTTATGCAGATTCCACAATTTCCAGTTTGTCCGCATTAAGTGAAGAACAAGCAGATAACTAAGCTGTATGAGAGGACAAAAAGTTCATAGAATGATGTACAGAGGGCTCATTAAAATGACAGTATTTGTTTCCTAACTTTGAGGCATTATAAAGAATTTGCTGTTACAAAGAACCCCAGTATGAAGTTGTAACATAGGTATCAAATGGACCTTTCTCCTCAGTTACTCAAAGAAACAAAAGGTCATTAACATATGTTTTTTGGAGTAAAAAATACAATATTCTCATCAGCCCGTCCCATCTTCGGCCAAGGATTAATGCCATTGAAACTGTTGTTATAATGAATTTTGTCATTATATCAAATGTCGCTATAACGTGGGTTATCTGTACAGTCAAAACTTTAATGGCTTGAAACTTTTGGAATCATAAAAGTTTGTTTGAGACAGGGGTAGTTTGAGCCACTGGGAGTTAATTACTCCTTGGTCAGGAGGCACAATGGGGATATCCTTTGAATTTCTTGAAAACAAGAGGGCCCTAATTCGCTCACCTGAGTGTCACTGTCTCTAGTACATTCTATTTTTAGCTCTGGTGGCCATCATGATAATCATTTTAGCTATTTTGGTAGGTAGTCACCTAGGCAACATTCTTGTGAAGTTTGAAACAAATTGGCCCAAGGGTTTAGGAAGAATTCACATTTGAAGAAAATTTATGTTTTTTTCTATTTTTAACTCTGGCAGCCAGATATTTTGGTGAGGAGCCAACTAGGTAACATTCCTGTAAAGTTTGAATCAAATTATTCCACTATTTTAGGAGGAGTTTGCATTTGGAGCAAATTTACAATGTTTTTCTATTTTTAGCTCTGGTGGCAATTTTGCTCCTTGGAGCAGAACTGTTTTAGCCATTTTGATAGAGAGCCACCTAAGCAGCATTCCTATGAAGTTTGAATGATATTGGCCCAAGGGTACAGGAGAAGTTGTCGTTTAAAGAGTTTCTATTTTCACCTCTAGGGTCGCCTAAACAACATTCCAATGAAGTTTAAATCAAATTGGCACAAGGGTACAGGAGGAGTTGTGTCCTTCTATTTTTAGCTCTGGCAGCCATCTTGTTCATCGGAGCAGAATGATTTTAGCTATTTCGGTAGGGAGCCAACTTGGCAACATTCCTGTGAAGCTTGAATCAAATTGGCCCAAGCAAATTTACAATATTTTTTTTATTTTTAGCTCTAGAAGCGATTTTCCTCATCAGAGCGGATCTATTTTATCTTTTTTACTACATAGTCACCTAAGCAACATTCCTATGAAGTTTCAATCAAATTGGCCCAAGGGCTGAGGAGTTGTTTCAAAATTTTTCTATTTTTAGCTCTGGTGGCCATCTTGTTCATAGGAGCAGAACAAATTTAGCTATTTTGGTAGGGAGCCACCCAGGCAATATTCCTGTGAAATTTGAATCAAATTAGTCCAAGGAATTAGTTCACATTTAAAGTAAATAGTTGATGACACGCGACACACGACAGACACTTGTTTTTGTTTGATTTGAGGTTTAACGTGCCCGTCAACACTTTAAAGGTCATTTTGGAGACGTTGCTTCCAATTTTGTGGGACTTTTACCCGACCTTGAGATGAAATGACATCTCTAGCCCTGTCGCCCAATGAAACCAATAGGGTTATTAGCATGGGCGGTCCACCTCGCACCGCGGTTCCTGGACAGGCTGAGATCCTCTAAGCGGTTAACCAGTACTAGTGTGCAGGCCAGATTCAGCTCTGCGTGGAGGCATCATGCAGCCCATATATTTCTTCAAGCCCCTATGGGCGGGGGCCCAAGCACTTCATGCTCAGGTGAGCTAATAAAGGTATGTCATGTGGATTCAAGCCATTGATGTTTCACTTAATATTGCAGCATCAGATCATGCACTGTACATGTACTATTATTGGATTGGTTGTTTGTCAGTCTACCCGAAGTTACTAAGTACAGTGGCTTTTCCTTGCTCAGGCCCTTCTTATGAATACCCACAACATCTTCTGATGCAGAAATAAGAAAAATATCACAAAAGGGCCTTACCTGGAGCTATGCTATCATTGACTTATAAGAAATCCAGGTAACAATTATTTATAGAAAATAGCTGTGCTATTCTTATCCGTGTGAGGGCAGTGTTCCGAAAGAGCTGTCTCGAATTAAGAGCTGGGTTTGGCAAACAATGTAGACCCAGATTAGATATGTCTGATCAGGGTCTACACTGTTAGCTTACAGTGCAGGAGTTTAGGTTAACTGAAACAGTCTAAGCTTAATCCTTCACACAGAGACAATCGACCCACCAGTGCTGTCAATACTTTGATTCTATTTACGGTAAAAATCCTAAAAATTGGGACACCTTGAGAACTTGATGTAATGCTCCTAAAATTTAAACAGATCTGTTTCATGATCCTACAAGGAGTCCAAAAACTGCAGAGGAAATGGCAATCAGTGTAGACCCTGATCACACTGCTTCTTCAGGAGCAGTCTGATCTGGGTCTGCACTGTTTGCTAAGGCCTATCTGTCCCAATACTTAGGATCATTACAGTTGTCCACAGTTACTTATGTCTACACCTTTAAATACCGTAAAAATCCTAAAAGTTCAGGCACCTTGTAGATCCTGATCAAACTCCTCAGCAATTTTGGCAGACCATCACCCAAGAAGCATTCATGTGAACTACAGTAAAACCGGTCTAAGTGGCCACCTCTATTAAGCAAGTAACCTGTCTTAAGCAAGCAGGCATTCAGTTCCCAAAAAGGGAAAATGCATTAAAATTCACCTGTGTTAAAGCAAGCACCTGTCTAAAGCAAGAACTTTTTGAATATCCCATAGGTGGTTGCTTAATACAAGTTGGACTGTATTTCAAAAATCATCCACTGGTTACACTGAGGAGAAGCCTTTTAAAGGTTTATCTATTTTTAGCTCGTTCATCTGATTGGAACAGTTTGAACAATTCTGGTAGAGGGTCACCAAAGAAAGATTCCTGTGAAATTATTTCAATATCCATCCACTGGTTAACGAGGAGAAAACGTTTGAAGGTTTATCATTTTTTAGCTCTGGCGGCCATCCAGCCATCTTGTTCATGGAGGACAATTGTCTGAGCAATTTCGGTAGAGGGTCAACCATGGAATATTTTAAAATCTATCCACTAGTTAAGGAGGTGTTTAATGGTTTACCCACTTTAGCTGTGGCAGCCATCTTGTTCATCCGAGCGGAACGATTTGAGCTATTTTAGTAGAGGGTAACCCATCAAGAAACATTGCTATGAAATTGTTTCAAAATCCATCCACTGGACAAGGTGGCTACGTCGTTTAAAGGTTTTTCTTTTTTAGCTCTCGCGACCATCATGTTCATCAGAGTGGAACGGTTTGAGCAATGTTGGTAGTTTGTTTTCAAATCCTGTCACCCAATGAAAACAATAGGGTTTATAAGCATGAACGGTCCGACTAGCACCCCTTTGCCTGGGCAGGCTTAGATCCTCTAAGCGGTTTACCAGTACTCGTGTGCGATCAGATTCACCTCTGCATGGAAAAATCATGCAGCCCATCTATTTCTTCAAGCCCTGATGGGAGGTGGCCAAGCAATGTTGGTAGATGTTGGCAGAGAGTTTTGTTTGTTTGAGTTGGGGTTTTACGTCCCCGTCAACACTATTAAGGTCATTTTGGAGATGTTGCTTCTCATTTTGTGGAACTTTTACCCGACAATGAGCTGAAATGACATATCAAGCCCTACCGCCCATGGAAACCGCTAGGGTTTAAGGAGTGGTCCGATTCGCATCACTTTTCCTGGGCAGGCTTAGACCTAAGCTGTTTACCAGTACTCAAGTTCGGTCGGTTTCAGCTCTGCGCGGAAGCACCGTGCAGCCCAATCTATTTCTCCAGGCCCTGATGGGTTGGTAGAGAGTCAGCCAAGGAACATTCCTGTGAAAGTATTTCAAAATCCATCCACTGGTCAAGGTGGAGATGTCATTTTTAGGATTTTCTTTTTTAGCTCTGGCAGCCATCCTGTTCATCAGAGTGGAATGAATTGAGCAACGTTGGTAGACAGTCACCCAAGAAACATTTCAAACATCCACTCGTCAAGGTAAAGAAGTCATTTAAAGGTTTTTCTTTTTTAGCTTTGGTGGCCATCATGTTCATCAGAATGGAATGGTTTGAGCAATGTTGGTAGAGAGTTACCCAAGGAACATTCTTGTGAAATTACATCAAAATCCATACACTGGTTAAGGAAAAAAAAATGTTTAAAGATTTTTCCATTTTTAGCTCTGGTGGCCATCTTGTTCATCCTAGTGGAACGGTTTGGGCAATTCTGGTAGTGGATCACCCAAGTAGCATTCATGTGAAATAATTTCAAAATCCATCCACTGGTTAAGGAGAAGTATTTTAAATGTTTTTCTATTTTTAGCTCTGGTGGCCATCTTGTTCATCAGAGCAGAACAGTTTGAGCAACTTTAGTAAAGGGTCACCCAAGAAACATTCCCTTGAAATTATGTCAAAATCTGTCGGCTGTTTTGGAGAAGAAGTCATTTAAAGCAAAAGTTGACGATGGATGGACAGACATCTGCACAGATGGCGGACGATGGACAGAGGCCAATCACAACAGCTCACCTTGAAAATGAAAATTCAGTTACACTCAGCATGGTCATCCCTTGGGTTGGTAATGCCATCTACAACAGAACCCCAAACTAGATTGTAACCCTTATTAAGCACCCCCACTTCAAAATCCATCCACTGGTTAATGAGAAGTCATTTCAATATTTTTTCTATTTTTAGCTCTGGTGGCTATCTTTTTTCGTCCGAGCAAAATGGTTTGAGCAACTTTCGTAGAGGGTCACCCAAGAAACATTCCCGTGAAGTTATTTCAAAATCTGTCTACCTGGTTTGGAGAAGAAGTCTTTAAAAGCAAAAAGTGATGACAGACGGATGTCGGCATGGATGGTGGACAGAGGCCAATCACAATAGCTCACCTTGAAAATGAAAATTCAATTCCATTCAGTACAGTCATCTCTCGGGTTGTAATGCCCATCTACAACAGAACCCCAAATCTGAATCTTATAAGCTCACATGTAACCCTTGTTAAGCACTCCCACCCTTCGGGGCTTGGAGAGTGGGGTTAACAGGGGTAGTCGCATATAGATTGGGCTGCCTGGGGCTCACGTGCAGAGGTGAAACTAACCATACTGGTAAACCCTGCTCAGGAAAAGTGGTGTGAGTCTGACCACTCCTTAAACCATAGCAGTTTCTTTGGGCAGTAGGGCTTGAGATGTCATTTCATTTCAATGTTGGGTAAAAGTGCCACAAAATCGGAAGCAATGTCTCCAAAATGACCTAAATAGTGTTGATAGGAAAGTAAAACCTTAACACAAACACCCTAATGTTAAATATCCTCTTTTCAATACTGATACATGTAATTAGAATTACAAAGACTGCTATCTTCCTGTAGAGCTAATTACCTCATTTTATTAAGGAAGGACGAAAAAAATTCATCCATGGAAGTTAATTAAGGTATAAAAATGCTCTGCTGTGGTTCTTTAAAATTCAATTAGATGTCATCTTTTCAACTGGGATTTCATTAGAGGAAATAGTAAAATGGAATTGGGTCAAAATTACCATGGGTTATAAACACCACATTAATACATATGTGACATAGCATCATCCACAGGTCTAATAGCTAAATTAAATTTAGGACATGTCCTTTCCATTTCAAGTGGTGTCTGATTTCATCAAGTTAGCACATGGCATTCCACCTATCTCAAGAACTAACATCTTTAGATGAAAATTTGTAGATGCATGTTAGAACTGCCTCATTATGGTAGTTCTAATGAGTACCACATTAAGGTGGTTCTAATGAGTAACCAGTAACCACCTTGACACCTTATATGTTTTTTGAGCAAAAATAAGGAAAATTAAGTTTACCCCTGTAAACCCAAATTTTCTCTATATAAAGTGGGTTTTTCAGGGGCGTTCATTAAAAGGACTTGGCCGGCCTCTGTAGCTCAGTCCGATGCGCGTCTGACTGGTGACCAGGAGGACACGGGTTCGATACCTGCCGGGGTCGGCAACATTCTTTCATGGAGATTGATCATGAAATCCTTTCTATGCTCATTCTCTCCCTTCCGCTGATTCAAGAAGGGCAGTTGTCAGCGGCCCCCGCCCATAGGGGCTTGAAGAAATATATGGGCTGCATGATGCTTCCACGCAGAGCTGAATCCGGCCCGCACACTAGTACTGGTAAACCGCTTAGAGGTTCTAAGCCTGTCCAGGAACCGCAGTGCGAGGCGGACCGTCCATGCTAATAAACCCTATTGGTTTATTAGGGTGACAGGGCTTGAGATGTCATTTCATCTCAATGTCGGGTAATAGTTCCACAAAATTGGAAGCAACGTCTCCAAAATGACCTTTACAGTGTTGACGGGGACTTTAAACCTCAAATCATACATACAATGCAGTTGTCAGTTTCTGGCGAAAGAATGTGCACTGTACTGGTTAACCGCTTATGTATAAGACTGCACAGGAAAAGTGTGGATAGGTAAACTGACCGGCTCAAAAATGACCTAAAAAGTGTTGATTGGGCCATCAAACTCCAATACAAACAAACAAAACAAACATTAAAAGGACTTTATAACCAGGGGCCACATGTTCAAAACTAACAATTTCATTAATTAACATATTGGAAAACCATTTAATCATTTAATATGGAAATGTATTTATATTTTTTCAGCCAAATACCATTGTATTAGATATTGAACTTGCTACAGTTAACATTTTGACCACTAACAAGCTCACTAAGGTAACTTTGCCTAGGCATGTACCCCTGGGCATATATGGGAATATAGTAGTCGCAGATAAAATTGACTAGGCGGAGCTATTCAAGTGTTGTCATTACATGTCAAATTCGCTGAGTCCACCACAAGATTCGGTAGACTTTCTGCAAGCGGGCCAAATGGCCATATACGCCACCGCTTTGTTTGTGTTATTATAGTTGAATTCACACAATCGGGTGACTTGGTTTACCTTTTTGTTAATAGAATATTCCAAAGGCAGGTACAAATGATAGCTCCGCCTAGTCAATCTTATCTGCGACTAGCTATCTAGTTTATCAACGACCTTTGAGAGTTCAACGTTCAAGCGTGACAAGACTATTCCATGTTTAAGGGGAAGCAGGTTTCGGATTTCTTTTTTTCTTTTTTTTTTTTCACGGGGAATTTAAAATTATAAATACGCTTTTTGATAATGACTTTATGTAAAAGCCGTGGCCAAGTGGTTAATATGATGCAGTACGAATCTCAGTAAAACTATATCGCGCAATGTAAACTCCCAACCGAAGGCGAGTGACCTAAAACACGGACTAGTCCAAAATTAAAAGTGCAGTCACGTCTCACTGCGTTTTGAAAGACTATACCAACAGCATGTAAATGATATGTGGGTGTGGTGTGAGCAACAACAATCTAATGTACTACAGAAATAAGAAAATAATAAGAGGGCCAAGATGGCCCTCTATCTCTCACCTGAGACTAGAAGATATAAGATCATATGCGATGTTTACAACAAAAAGAAACTGTGAATGAAGACATGTTTTGTTAACCTGACTGATATAAGTATCTTCAAAGATCCAGGATTGACAACATAGTTGTACATTAGTTGAACGAGTTTAAGCCACGGGCAGGGTCATATTTTGGTCCCAATTAAGGCTTTAATTTGAAAATCTTGGTATGTTGTTAGACTAAGAGGTCCACTAGATGAAGCTTTATACCAAAATCAAAGCCCTGGACCTTGTGGTTTCAGAAAAGACAATTTTTCAAGGTTTACCCCATATAAGTTTTACCTAAAACATGTGGGCCCCGGGGTCAGGCCATTTTTGGCCCCAAGGCTATAATTTGAACAATCATGGTAGAGGTCCACTAGATAAAGCGGCATATCATATATCAAAGATCAGGGCCTTCTGGTTTCAGACAAGAAGGCTTTTAAAGGTTTGCCCTACATAAGTCAATGTAAAGCATGTTGGCTCAGGGGTGGGGCCATTTTTGGCCCCAAGACTATAATTTGAACAATCTTGGTAGGGGTGCACTTGTGAAGCTTCAAACCAAATATAGAAGACATGGGTTTCTGGTTTCAGACAAGATTTTTTTAGGTTTTCCCTGTATATTTCTATGTGAAAAATGTGGGCCTCGGGGTGGGGGCCATTTTTGGCCCCAAGGCTATAATTTGAACAATTTGGTAGAGTTCCACTCAGTGAAGCTTCATACCAAATATCAAAGACCTGTGCCTTCTGGTTTCAGACAAGAAGATATTATAAGGTGTTCCCTATTAAGCCTATGTAAAACATGTGTGCCCAACAAATATCAAAGACCTGGGCTTTCTGGTTTCAGACAAGAAGTTTATTAAGGTTTTCCCAATTTAAACCTATGTAAAACATGTGGGGCCAAAGGTGGGGTACCAAAGTTATAAATTGAACAATCTTGGTAGAGATCCACTAGATGAAGCTTCATACCAAATATCAAAGACCTGTGCCTTGCGGTTTCAGAGAAGAAGAGTTTTTAAGTTTTCAGTAAAAAGAATCTATTTTTAGCTCCTGTGATCTAGATGTGCAATGGACCAGTACCATTTGAACACTTTGAATGAGGACTACCGGTAACTAGGGATCATTCCTGTGAAGATTGGTCAAAATCTAATCAGTGGTTTAGGAGGAGATGTCGTTTGAAGAAATTGTTTACTGAAGCACAGATGAATGCATGCACTGACGACGGACACAATGAGATCACAAAAGCACACCTTGTCACTATGTGACAGGTGAGCTAAAAATATCACAAATTTTCAGTAAATAAGTCCATTACTAAACAAGAGGGCCCAATGGCCCTATATCGCTCACCTGTGTACCAGAAAATCATTAGTGTAGGAGACCACTTGACATTGCTACATACTAAATATCTAAGCTCAGGCAAAGCGGTGTCCATGCTTATAAACCCTACTGGTTTCATTGGGCGACAGGGCTTGAGATGTAATTTCATCTCAATGTTGGGTAAAAGTCCCACAAAATTGGAAGAGACATCTCCAAAATGACCTATACAGTGTTGACGGGAATGTAAAACCTCAAATCAAACAAAATCTGTGCCTTATGGTTTTGGAGAAAAAGATTTTTTTAAGTTTTTTCCAGTATAAGTCTATAGGAGCTAATGAGCCCTGGGGCTTGGCCAATTTTGACCCAAAGGGCACGGTTGGCAGGATTTATGTAGGCGACCATTTTGTGTTGCTATATACTAAATATCTAAGGTCTGTACTTCATGGTTTCAAAGAAGATGTTTGAAGCTTTTTTCCATTATAAGTTTGTTGGAGTTAAGGGGCCACAGGATTTGGACACCAGGGGCATGATTGGCAGGATTCATGTAGGCGACCACTCGACATTGCTACATGCTAAATACCTAAGCTCTGGGACTTATGGTTTCAGAGAAGAAGATTTTTGAAGATTTTTTTCCCCATTTTAAGTTGTTTTTTTGTTGTTGTTTTTTTGTGTGTTTTTTAGATTATAAGGGCCCTGTGGCTTCAGAGAAGAATATTTTTGAAGTTTCTCCAATTGTAAGTCTATGGAAGCTAAAGAGCCCTGGGGTGTGGCCAATTTGGATCCCAGGGGCATAACTGGTAGGATTTATGTAGGTGGCCACTTGACGTTGCTACATACTAAAAATCTAAGCTCTGGGCCTTATGGTTTCATAGAAGAAGATTTTTTAAGTTTTTTTCCATTATAAGTCTATTAGAGGTGATGAGCTCGGGCGTGGCCAATTTTGACCCCCAGGGGCAGGGTTAGCAGGATTTATGTAGCTGGCTATTTTATGTTGCTAGACACTAAATATCTAAGTTCTGTGCTTCACAGTTTCTGAGAAGAAGATTTTTGAAGCTTTTTTCCATTATGAGTCTATGGGAGCTAAGGGGCCCAGGGGCGTGGCCCATTTGGACCCCACGGGCATGATTGGCAGGATTTATGTAGGTGACCACTTGCCATAGCTACATGCTAAATATCTAAGCTCTGGGCCCTGTGGTTTCAGAGAAGAAGATTTTTGAAGCTTTTTTTTTTCCATTATGAGTCTATAGGAGCTAAGGGGCCCCGGGGCGTGGCCCTTTTGGACCCCAGGGGCATGATTGGCAGGAATTAATACAGTGACCACTTGCCGTTGCTACATACTAAATATCTAAGCTCTGGGCCCTGTGGTTTCCGAGAAGAAGATTTTTGAAGCTTTTTGTTCCATTATGAGTCTATGGGAGCGAAGGGGCCCCGGGGCGTCGCCCATTTTGAACCCAGGGGCATGATTGGCAGGAATTATGTAAGTGACCACTGGCCGTTGCTACATGCTAAATATCTAAGCTCTGGGCCCTGTGGTTTCAGAGAAGAAGATTTTTGAAGCTTTTTTTCCATTATGAGTCTATGGGAGCTAAGGGGCCCCGGGGCGTGGCCCATTTGGACCCTAGGGGCATGATTGGCAGGATTTATGTAGGTGACCACTTGCCATAGCTACATGCCAAATATCTCAGCTCTGGGCCCTATGGTTTCATAGAAGAAGATTTTTGAAGCTTTTTTCCATTATGAGTCTATAGGAGCTAAAGGGCCCCGGGGCGTGGCCCGTTTGAACCCCAGGGGCATGATTGGCAGGAATTAATAGGGTGACCACTTGCCGTTGCTACATACTAAATATCTAAGCTCTGGGCCCTGTGGTTTCCGAGAAGAAGATTTTTGAAGCTTTTTGTTCCATTATGAGTCTATGGGAGCGAAGGGGCCCCGGGGCGTCGCCCATTTTGAACCCAGGGGCATGATTGGCAGGAATTATGTAAGTGACCACTGGCCGTTGCTACATGCTAAATATCTAAGCTCTGGGCCCTGTGGTTTCAGAGAAGAAGATTTTTGAAGCTTTTTTTTGCCATTATGAGTCTATGGGAGCTAAGGGGCCCCGGGGTGTGGCCAATTTGGACCCCAGGGGCATGATTGGCAGGAATTATGTAGGTGACCACTTGCCGTTGCTACATGCCAAATATCTCAGCTCTGGGCCTTGTGGTTTCAGAGAAGAAGATTTTTGAAGCTTTTTTCCATTATGAGTCTATAGGAGCTAAAGGGCCCTGGGGCGTGGCACGTTTGAACCCCAGGGGCATGATTGGCAGGAATTAATAAGGTGACCACTTGCCGTTGCTACATACTAAATATCTAAGCTCTGGGCCCTGTGGTTTCCGAGAAGAAGATTTTTGAAGCTTTTTGTTCCATTATGAGTCTATGGGAGCGAAGGGGCCCCGGGGCGTCGCCCATTTTGAACCCAGGGGCATGATTGGCAGGAATTATGTAAGTGACCACTGGCCGTTGCTACATGCTAAATATCTAAGCTCTGGGCCCTGTGATTACAGAGAAGAAGATTTTTGAAGCTTTTTTTGCCATTATGAGTCTATGGGAGCTAAGGGGCCCCGGGGTGTGGCCAATTTGGACCCCAGGGGCATGATTGGCAGGAATTATGTAGGTGACCACTTGCCGTTGCTACATGCCAAATATCTCAGCTCTTGGCCTTGTGGTTTCAGAGAAGAAGATTTTTGAAGCTTTTTTCCATTAGGAGTCTATAGGAGCTAAAGGGACTCGGGGCGTGGCCCATTTGGACCCCAGGGGCATGATTGGCAGGAATTATGTAGGTGACCACTTGCCGTTGCTACATGCTAAATATCTAAGCTCTGGGCCCACTGGTTTTGGAGAAGAAGATTTTTGAAGTTTTTTGTTCCATTATGAGTCTATGGGAGCGAAGGGGCCCCGGGGCGTGGCCAATTTGGACCCCAGGGGCATGATTGGCAGGAATTATGTAGGTGACCACTTGCTGTTGTTACATGCTAAATATCTAAGCTCTGGGCCCTGTGGTTTCAGAGAAGAACATTTTTGAAGCTTTTTTTTCCATTATGAGTCTATGGGAGCTAAGGGGCCCCGGGGCGAGGCCCATTTGGACCCTAGGGGCATGATTGGCAGGATTTATGTAGGTGACCACTTGCCGTTGCTACATGCCAAATATCTCAGCTCTGGGCCTTGTGGTTTCAGAGAAGAAGATTTTTGAAGCTTTTTTCCATTATGAGTCTATAGGAGCTAAAGGGCCCCGGGGCGTGGACCATTTGGACCCCAGGGGGATGATTGGCAGGAATTATGTAGGTGACCACTTGCCGTTGCTACATGCTAAATATCTACGCTCTGGGCCCTGTGGTATTCGAGAAGAAGATTTTTGAAGTTTTTTGTTCCATTATGAGTCTATGGGAGTGAAGGGGCCCCGGGGCGTGGCCAATTTGGACCCCAGGGGCATGATTGGCAGGAATTATGTAGGTGACCATTGGCTGTTGCTACATGCTAAATATCTAAGCTCTGGGCCCTGTGGTTTCAGAGAAGAAGATATTTTATTTTTTCCCATTGTAAGTCTATGGGAGCTATATGTTGCCATAGCAACCAGAATTCCAATCGGATCAGCCCAAAAACCTAATGCAGCCTTTCCCCCTACCTGATGATGCTTCTCATGAAATTTGATCAAGATTGACCATGGGGTATTAGAGATATACTTATTTGAAATTGTTTACGGACGCACAGACGGACGCACGCACGACGGACAAAAAGTGATCACAAAAGCTCACCTTGTCACTACGTGACAGGTGAGCTAATAAATCTGTGAAAAACACATAATCATTGTCGCCTTGCAATGAAGGAACAAACAGGCAAATGAACAAGAACCTTGATCTTTACAAAACTGTCCATAATAGAACAGTTTTTGAAAAGACAATTGATCTGTTTATGTGTGTTTGAGTTTTAGGTCTCAACAACATTTAAGGTCATACGGAGAAGGAACCTTGGTTTAAAGACTCATAGGAAAGTCTGGTGATGCCCTGAATAGAACCCCTGACCCCTGTTTTATGAGGTGTGTAGCTTAACCAATACACCACAGAGGCTTCTAATCGAAAATCTGAACTGTATCTCGAGAACAGGTGCTTTATAACAGACCTGTATATGTGATTGGTCAAAAGGTTAAACAAAGCACTGACAGCACTGTCTCTGAGAGTAGGTTTGGAAAATGGTCCCGAAATGGGACTTGGTCTGTGGCCTTTAACCCTTAAATTCTGCATTTTAAGCGATATGTAACAAGACCCAGATCCATACCTGCCAACTTTCACCCATTAGGAGTGAGTTTCACGATTTTTCCATGCATTTTGACCTCACGATCGTGTTGCCAAAATAAGGCAAAAATCACGATTTTTCCACCTCCTCACGCTTAGTATTTTTATCAGCCATAGTCATTTGGAATATCTTGGATTTCTTCACTATCTATTTTGAAGATGGAAAAACCCTGAGTATATTTTTAGCTGTATTGACTATTTTTAACCCAATGATAGATTACCTTGTACCCACAAACAAATGCAAGTTGCCAACAGTTTTCTATCTGTATGAACATGAACAGGGATGCCCTTTGCTGATCTTTTCATGTAAGTATGTTTGAACAATTATTTAATCTCTCCCAGATGTAATGAAAGTAAATATTTACCTATGAATGAGCAATGTCACGTATTTTCGTGACTACGAAAATCGTAGTTTTTATCTCTCAAACTAAGAATTGTATTGTTATTTGGTAATGAGTGTTCAAACACTTCAGAAACAATTGTTTTGCAAAATAAAGGCTGTTATAGTCAGACATTAAGCACTCCTTGCAATTGCATGAAAACTGTTTCTGAGTAAAAGAACCTAATTTCAGACAGATCATATATTCAGACAATCTTTTTAGTTATTGCAAATACTGTTAATTATTGAAGCTTAACTATTATACCAATGATTTATTGGATAATACATAAAATGTAAACATGCAATTTTTCTGATTGTACTAGTGGACTGGAGTGTGTCTACTAGTTTGAAAAAAAATCTCCCCCATGGAAACTTTGGGGAAAATATTCACCGCGCTTCATTCCATCGAAAAATGCCGTGACACGCAGAATCTCCCCCATGAAAAATTTGAAAAGTTGGCAGGTATGCCAGATCAGACACTGCAAAATGCAGTGTATGATTTTGCAGTGTCAGATCAGTCTAAAATATTTGCCTTACCCAACACATATCATCACGAAAACATGCCTATACTAGAGAAAGCGACCTGTCGGTCACGTATACCCCCGGCCAGTGCCACCCTCTGATATATCTTTCAAGCTTGTATGTAACATGAATGAAGAAGTCTAGAAGCTAGAAGAATCTATAATGTGCTTATAAAATCTAAACCAAACATAATCTTTCTAAATGGACCAAGGGAGTGAGAGCATCAAGTTACTGAAGGGGTGGGGCCATCAATGTTACTGAAGCAGCAGGGTGGGGTATGCATCAATGAAATCTTTGAACTGGTATGCAACATTGATGCAAGTATCAATTGTCTTAGAGTTTAGAACATTATGTAATAGGCATCTATAAACTTTGTCATAAAAATTTAACCAAATGTAAACTTTCTAAGTCCATGACCCTGAGGTCTAGGTCATTGTGGGTGGGGAAGCGACATGCATCTCAAAATCTTTGAACTGGTATGCAACTTTGATGCAAGTATCAGCTGAATTTGTCTTAAGAGTTTATAACATACAGGCATCTATAAACTTTGTCATAAAACTTTAACCAAACGTAAAATTTCTGAGTCTGTGACCTTGACCTCAAGGTCATTGTGGGGGGTGGTACATGCATCAATGAAATCTTTAGACCAGTATGTAACTTCAGTGTAAGTATCAACTAAATCTATCAAAGGGTTCAGAAGATACAACCTCTTAGAAACTTTAACGCAAAACTTTAACCAAGATGTAAAATTTCTAAGTCTGTGACCTTGACCTCAAGGTCACTTTGGGGGGTGGGACATGCATCGATGAAATCTTAAGACCAGTATGTAACTTCAGTGTAAGTATCAACTAAATCTATCAAAGGGTTCAGAAGATACAACCTCTTAGAAACTTTAACGCAAAACTTTAACCAAAATGTAAAATTTCTAAGTCTGTGACCTTGACCTCAAGGTCACTGTGGGGGGTGGGACATGCATCAATGAAATCTTTAGACCCGTATGTAACTTCAGTGTAAGTATCAACTAAATCTATCATAGGGTTCAGAAGATACAAACTCTTAGAAACTTTAACGCAAAACTTTAACCAAAATGTTAACGGACGGACGGACGGACGGAAGGACGGACAGACGGAAACACGGACGGACGGACGAACGGACGAACGGCAGGACGAAAACTATATACCCCCATAGCATACTTCGTATGCCGGGGGTATAATAAGTTTGACCCCCTTGCAACCCCACTTTTATACAGTAATGGCATCTCATCTGGGTTTACACTGTTTGCTAAGGTCTGTCTGTGCGAATACATAGGGTAAATTAAATATGGTATAAAGCTTATAATATATTAACTGAACTTACTATCTTTGTCTCTTGATCCTCTACATGTACCACTGCAACAAAAAAGAAAATAAATGTGTCTCACTATGAAACAACATGCCACTGCGGTTTCTGACCCGTGACTGACCAGGTACCGGTAAATCACAAGCCAACCTGAAAAAAAAAAAAAAAAAATACTTTAAAAAATGTGGTCTGCTACCCAGCAGGCACATGACGTCCTTTTGACGTCAGATTTTGGTTGGATTTTGGTCGCGACGTCATATAACCAAAAAATAACGTCGGTTCGACGTCATATCCCGACGTCAGTCAGACGTACTGATTAGACGTTGAACAGACGTCAGAACAAACGTCAATTCAACGTCTAACCTCAACGTCGTTTAACGTTTCTTTTTTTTTTCATTTTTGCAACCTATGCGAGTTTGCATGCATGATTTGCACCGACCGGGGTGACAGGCACTCTACCGCGTCGCTATAATAACCAGCCCCTGCCGGAATGACCAGTACACCTATTTTATACCTATCATCTCTACATGGTTGGTTTGTTGGTTTTGTTTGTTTGATTTGAGGATTAACGTCCCCGTCAACACTGTAAATGTCATTTTGGTGACTTAATTGCTTCCAATTTTGTGGGACTTTTACCCGACGTACGTTGAGATGAAATGACAGCTCAAGCCCTGTCGCCCAATGAAACCAATAGGGTTTATAAGCATGGACGGGCCGACTCGCACCGCTTTGCCTGGGAAGGCTTAGATCCTCTAACTGGTTTACCAGCACTTGTGTACGGGTTGGTTTCAGCTCTGTGTGGAAGCATCATGCAGTCCATATATTTCTTCAAGCCCCGATGGGCGGGGGCCGACTACATTGTTGGTAAAGTAAAGAAAAAAATAGACATTTTGCAAATGAAAATAAATCAATGGTGTTTTAGTGTCCTAACACGCGAGTTCTAATTACAGATAGATTAAAAATCCTGTGTGCTAAGCGTAGGCTCAAGCTTTTTTAAAAAGCTAATTGTTGTGTACTTACACAAATTTGAAATCGAGCGCCATGATTTCATGCGGGAGGTCAACATTGAAGAAATCTGCAACTTGAAAACGGGCGTAAAATGTCACATTGTGAGTGTTTTAGTAATTATGACGCATCAGAAAAACAGACAAAGTAATCTCAAAATCAACCAGCAGGTAATCTGTTTAATAGTTTGTCTTAAATGAATGGAACTATTGCAGATTTACTCAATTGACATATGTTTTCGCGACTATCTGACTATTCAAAATTCTGTCAGACACTAAAATTAACGTCGGAGCAACACCATGATATGTTAACTAGTCATTTGCATATTATATATCACATATATTTTACATATACTTGTTTTTGGTTGTTTTCCCTTCCGAAAAGAGGGCTTTTTCTAAAAGGAAAGAATTTGCTCCTTGGGAGCAAATTCTTTTTTATTCAAATCAACAATGCAGAATTCACCTTATTTGCATTATCTGCTGGTTCCTAGTCTGAATGTTATCAGTGTTGGAAGAACAGGTATCCAGACCCCCCTGACCTTTCAAGGTCAGGGGGGTCTGGTTACCTGCTTTTCCAATATTGACAATGTGCAAGCTGGGAGCCAGCAAATAATGCAAATATGGTGAATAGAGTTTCGAAAATTAGTGTCCCTGCCCCTGAAAGTCTATATTGTCAAAAATTTTCTTTCATCAGAACTAAACATAAATTAAAAAAAAAAAATAAATAGACAGATGGATAAAAATATTGCCTATTGGAGCATGAGCTCAGTGGTTAGTGCTCTTGCCTCTGATGCTAGAGGCCCCCCTGTTTGATCCCTGACAGTGGTGGTTATTTCGGTGTCCAAATACGCTCCATTAGCATCATTTGCAGGGATGAATGTAAAAATGTACACTGTCATTCGGTTCGGAACATTAACTGGAGCCCCCCCCCCCTGTGCAAAGAGAGTCATCCCTTGTGAAGGTTAACTTTAGACCTCAACCGTAATTACATAATCAATGTGTAGGCTTCCATCCTGCAAACCTGGTGTGTACACAAGCTATTTATGATCAAATATGACCGACCACAGCATAAGAAGATAGACAGATAGCATACCAATGTCCGACACTAAGAATCAAGACATACTCGTGTAACGGCTCGTAGCTCGCTCCGTAGATTCTTTGCACGGCCCTGGGTTCAATTCCCGGTCGAGTCATGTTCTTTTGCCAACCCCTGTGACATTTGGTGGCCTAGTGTGGGTCCAGCACCACGTCTGAGAGCATGAAATAGTATGAAGAATAAGTAGCGCAGCCGGATTGGATAGGACAGAGATTAGGGAAGAATCTCATTAGCCAGGTCGGCCATGTGGCTTGGTAGCTCAGTCTGTGGAGTGTTCTCATGGTATGCAAGAGGCCCTTGGGTTCAAGTCCCAGTCGAGCCATGTTTTTTTTTTCCACCCTTGTACATGTAACTGTCCCTCTGAAGAAGACCTTTTGATATTTTTGTCCGACTTTATTCTACACGTAAATGAAATAAATGCTGGATAAGTTTAGCAATACCACACCCCTTTGGCCGACTGGTTGCCTGATCTTTTACTATTCTCATGTCAGAAACAGTCTTAAATATTCATTTGACCTGGTACGTGTTCATTGCATGGCCTGATGAAACTGAAAGTATGTTATATTAGAGGTGCTTTATACAGGGCTTTAGATAAGGCTGCGTACCGCGTAAATTACGAAAATAATTGGGAGGATACTCCTTTTTTTTAAATCTGCTGCGTATCAGGTACGAAAAACAAATTAGCATTACGCATTTGATATTTTTTGAGAGCGTATTTGGAACGCACGTGAAATATTTGACGTGTGTAATAAAAGGCGGGAAATTCTCACACGGGAAAATTATGCTTTCATAAAGTATTTCACGGGAATCAAGTTTTATTGGGGTTGGGGTTACGGTCCTTTCAAGATTATATCACATATAGAGCCGATCCGATCGTTAATCAGGTGGGCGTAAACCGGAGTAATCTGAACTGCAGTAAGACGAGCGAGCAGTGAAGTCTTGGATCAGTCAGCGCATGTGCGCAAGACTTCATTAGCCGTATTGATTGGATGAGCAGGTCATTGCTCAACAGTATCGACGCGCATCAGTCTGCGCATCGCTGATTTTACAAGCTGGGTTATCCAAACGGACTTGCGTAGTTGTTGCGCATGTTGTTCTGACTTACATAGTGGTTGCGCATGCTGGTCTAAGTCTTCGAGTATCGTGCGACCAGTGAAGACTTGGAGTAGCCTGCGCATCATTGTAAGCTGCTCAGTCTTCACTGACCCCAAGAGCCTTTTGCAGGGCTACTCAGAGATAGGTGAGAAAAAAAGGTTGCCCGGGTTGCGCATGTTGATCTGGGTCTTTGCAAGGTGTTGTGCGACGCAGCTCGGTATACACACTGTTTACTTGTAATACTGTCGCAGACTGATCAAGCCGCGGGGATATAGCAAACACTAGCTTCGCATTTTGATCAGTCTTTGCAGATCATTGTCAACCAGTGAAGACGCACATTCAGCCTGAGTTCTGAAACGTCAATTGACATGGGTAATTATTGAGTAGTCTCCCTTGAACAGATTACTCGTCATCGGTTATATTTTGTATTGCTTTAATAACACGCTTTCAGATGAATGAAACAAATTTATTTTTTATTTAAATATTATAATTCTATGTTAAAAGATACCTAGAAGTTAAATGTTCAAATGTTTTTTAAATAATAAACGTTGCTATTGCTTCGACCCAGTACACCACTTACTTGTGAAATGCATGTAAATAAATATAATTCCTTTAGAGACATCTGTACTATAGTTTCATTAACGTCTGAGAAGCCAATTGATCATAACGCATCTGATGGCATTTCATAAACCAAAAAATGGTGCCCAATTATTTTCAAGCTATATATAGTGCCACCACCTAGCCTAATAGACACAGATATTGAATATGTGTATCTATAAGAAAACAAACAGTACACCTGGCCACAAATCAGTCCATAAAAACATCGTGTCGAGGCTGCAAGATAAAGTTTTTTGGTTTATTTTTCAGTACTCTTTAAAAATTTCTCGTTACTCCTTTTTTTAAAAAAGGACGAGTACTGTACTCTTTTGAAAATAAAATTATCTAAAGCCCTGTTTATATATCTGGACCTATTTAAGGATAATTTTGCGGCTTGCTTCTCACATTGAACCATTGTCCAGCTGAATAGATTAATTTGTACTCTCAAGATTCACCCACACATCATTTGTTACAAAAACCCTGTGAAAAAGCAAACCATTTCAGAATTAAACAGATAAGAAACAATAAACTAGGAGACATAGAATTTGAAATATTGAAAAAGATAGCTTTTTTCACAGTCAGAAGAGAAAATTTGGGCCTTGGAGGCATTAATAAAACTCTGCATTTTAGGCGTATCCACATGGAACCGGATAGTAATAACAGGACTGACCTGTACGTACATACTGTATATATATATATATAATTTTCTTAATTTAATCTTTTTCAGCATGTCATAGCTGTGCATATGGTGTGATGCACTGGCTCTATAGTAAAATTCATCTGCAGATCTTCTGCAAAAACTCCAGATGCTGAAATATTCAACTGACAGCTTGTTCCAAGATAATTCAGATTCATCTGATAATTCTAACCATGCTAACTGGGATATTTGATATTAATACAGTTTGTTACCTGAAAACAAAAGCCATTATTTTTAATTCATGTTTTTGAAATCAACTGTTTTATTCGTCGTATTTCATTACATAAGTTGATTTGAAGGCAAGTTATACATCAGACAGTGTATGCTGTGTCTTTTCTAGTTGAGCTGGACTTCAATATCATCCAACTGCCCAGAAGACATATATAAAATAAAAACAACAACAAAAAGTGTTACAGTAGTGGTGTTCGAGTTGGGCTGCCATATTCTGCGAATGGAAGGGATGGGATGAAATGCGTGGAGAACAGAAACATTTTAGGGTTGCATGATGTTACTATTAACAGTCATGCAGAACTTGCTTATCATAGATTAATCATGTTATACAACTATGATAACCAATTTAACCCTTTAGCTGCCAAGAAAAATTGCATCTTAAAACGTCGTCAGGCTTTGGACGAAGTACATGTCTGTCGCATCTACCATTCATTATCTCTCATGAATAGACTAAAAAACAGAGTCTGCTGTTTTAAAACTTTGTTTTTTCCAAGGATCTCTTTTTACAGAAAAATTATACATGTAAAAATCAGCACCTAATATTGCCTGTTAGAACCCTAAAATTTCAACATGGAATAATAAAGGCGAAGGATTCAGACAAAATGGCAAACGGTGAAGATCCAGTTCAGAAGCAGGCTAATTGAGTCTTCACTGTTTACCCAAGTGTATCGAAAAATTCAGGAACACTATTGTTAAATCTAAAATATATAGCACAGAAATTTAAACTTTTAATAAATGTGTATTCTGTCATCTTCTGGCCAGCTTGTTGTGGCGGAGTGAGTTCTCTGAACAATCTTAAAGCCTAACATTCGTGTTGGAGTGGTACAGATTTCATTATTAAACAAACTGATATCATGATTCTGTCATCTTCTGGCCAGCTTGTTGTGGTGGAGTGAGTTCTCTGAACAATCTTAAAGCCCAACATTCATGGTGGAGTGGTACAGATTCCAAAACCCTTCAGATTGGTATTAAACAAAATGATATGATGCTGTCATCTTCTGGCCAACTTGTTGTGGCGGAGTGAGTTCTCTGAACAATCTAAAAGCCCAACATTCGTGGTGGAGTGGTACAGATTTCATATCATGATCATGTACATGTAGCATGATAAATTATGAAAAAGCAGAACAATCCTTTGGAAGCAAGGAAAATTATACCAGACTGTTTTATTGAAACTTTTAATTAAGAGATACATACACACTTGCCTCATGTGTGGGGCCCTAAAACAGACATCATTGAAACGTCAAAAGACGACATAAAGATGTCCAAATGTTGTCAGCTGGAAAGAGTTATTCGACGTCTGAAACCCTAAGTTAAATCAACATTGGTTTTAGGATGTCAGATTTTTGACGTCTGTTTTCTGACGTCTGAAAAACTTTCAAAATCAACGTAAATCCAACGTCATTCTGACGTCAGAAACCCGACGTTAAAGCAACGTTGGTTTTAAGACGTCAGATTGACGTCTGTTTTCTGACATCAGATTGATGTCTGTTTTCTGACGTCTGAAAAACTTTCAAAATCAACGTCAATCCAACGTCATTCTGACGTTGGAGTCTGACGTCAATCTGACGTCTATTAGACGTCAAATGTCTGCTGGGTAGAGGGCTCAGTGCTTGAAGGGTAAATCTATATATGAGAGGGAGGGCTTCTAGTGGAACTGCACTTTTTGCTGCCAAGTAGATGCCTTTTGCTGTCAACCAGATAGTAACTACATGCTACTTTCTCTAACTCTGGAATGAAACTGGTAGAAATATTTAGTGGTTTTTAATTTGTACAGAACTGGAAGCTAGTTGGCAAAATGTGTATATTATATAGAATCAAAGTACTGAAAGTACCGAAGAAAGTTGATTTATGAGGAATTATTATTATGATAACAATGTCAGTCGTAGATCAAGCAGTTATCTAGATATTTTGTTGACATGGTCCCGGAGGATTAAAAATTAAAAAATTTGACGAAGAAAAAAAAAACATTCATCTATTGTTTTGAGTTTAACGACAGGTCAATATTTTTGTCTTCTCCAAGAGAAAGGGAGAAAAGAGATAAAAGATATAGTAGAGGAGATGAAAGTGAGGGACAGAGGAGAAAGAGGAAAATGAATGGAAGTGTAAAAACAGAAGAAACTAGAGCTGTCAGTGAAACTGACTAGGGCCCCAGCAGCGCTATCAGAGGATAAAAAAATTTGTGGACGGACAGACAGATGGACGGACAGAGTGATTACTATAGGGCACCCACACTTTCAGTGCGGGGCCTAATAACAACACGCCCCCTTTACCGTTACCTGCTACAAGGACAACAGGCCTTGTCCAACTGTAAGTCAATATCTGCTGGACTCCCCAGTGACCCAAGATACACATCACCTTTGCCTCACCCAACTACCCCCATGAAGAAAAAAAAGGAAGAAAGATAAACGTGTCTGCTAATTTCTTCATAGTAAAACCATGAATTTCTAAATTAGCTCAGTAAATTCTGTGCTTGTTCCATCTGCTAATAATCTTACAGAGAAGTTCTCCTGGCAGGCACATGACGTCTTAGCATCGTCGCGTTGATACGACTATGCACATGCGTTGTGCAGCCGCTTGGAGCTATGTTCCTTCGAGCGTCGGGACATAGAAAGGAGAATAACTTGAAAACAAAATAGATCATTTTAAAACCATTTGATTTAGACATTATAACCCTGATCAGGTGCCACGTTTAGCAAAACTTCGACTACCAAATACGTTTATTTCAACCTGTACAAGGTCCTAAAAACATTAACCAATAAATGCCAATTGTTTCAATGTTTCAATACTGGGATATTCGGAAACAGATGAGGCCACAGAATGTAGCCTCTGATCGGTGTTTTCACTATTTGCCAAGAGTACAGAGCTTGATTTAAAACTCACAGCTTACAACACGTTTTGTAACCAGGTATAAGAAAGTTATAGATTGGACACAATGAAAAAGACGCTTTTTTGACCTTTTATCTCTAAGTATGACCTTGACCTTTGAGGTACGGCTGTGGGTCTTGCGTGTGACACTTCGTCACATTATGGTTAACATTTCTGCCAAGTAATATTTAAATCCATCCAGGAATAATAACAAAGTTATTAATTGGACACAGGAAAGACCCTTTTTTGACCTTTAACCTCTAAGTATGACCTTGACCTTTGAGGTACGGACCTGAGTCTTGCGCGCAACACTCCATCACATTATGGTTAACATTTCTGCCAAGTAATATTTAAATCCATCCAGGAATAAGAAAGTTATGGAGGATAAAAAAATATGTGGACGGACAGACGGACAGACAGACAGACGGACGGACAGAATGATGCCAAGTAATATTTAAATCCATCCAGGAATAATAAAAAGTTATGGAGGATAAAAAAATTTGTGGACGGACAGACGGACGGACAGACAGACAGACGGACGGACAGAGTGATTACTATAGGGCACCCACACTTTCAGTGCGGGGCCCTAATTAGAGATCTCGAAAGCAGGTGACTAACTGTGTTCGATGTCGGTCAGTAAAGGGTTGTTTAGTAGAAGCGAGCTAACCCTTTTAACCCTGTGGACCTGTGTAGACGCCGAGGTAAAAATACACTGAATCTATGCAAACCTTGCAGATCCTGATGAGACGGCACGTAGTAGCACGTCTCACCAGAATCTACATGTACATTTTTTGCCACCATGTCAGTGAACTAATCAGAAATCCCTTTCTATAAGAATATATTTAAAGAGGGAAGAGTCCTGTTCAGAAACTCAGGGATGAAAGATTAAAATCTCAAACCAGTTACATAAATATCATGGGAAAGCGCGTAGGAAAATAGTCCCAGGCTTTTGTTTTCTTTTCAGAATTCGTTTTTTTGTGCCAATTTATATTCAACCTGTATAAAGTCTCAAAAAATGAAATATTTGAAAGAATTTCCATGCCTGCAAAATTAATTTTCAAGAGTTCCATTGGACTATTTTATGCAGCGAACGAACAGCGGAAGTGGAGTAACGCGGTCCAGTCCCGGAAGTAGAATGTGTTGACAAAGAAACTTGATTTTAAAAATCAACTTTCAAAATGCCAATTTATATTCAATCTGTATAAAGTCTCGAAAAATGAAATATTTGAAAGACGTTCCATGCCTGCAAAATTAATTTTCAAGAGTTCCTTTGGACTATTTTATGCAGCGAACGAACAGCGGAAGTGGAGTAACGCGGTCCAGTCCCGGAAGTAGAAATGTGTTGACAAAGAAACTTGATTCGAAAAATCAACTTTCAAAAATGACCATTAATGGTTGTTTTTCTATATTATATTTTTCTATATAACATATACATCTTAAACTGGCTATTATTACAGACCATTCAGTAGCCTAACTGAAGTGTCAAAAGAGCTTATGTAAATTTTAATCATTGTGTACTCATTTGCCATAAAGCTAATGATTATACATGTAACTTATAATCACAATATTTACCTCTGAAAGGATTCCATGGATTTCTCCTTAGCAGAAGAGAGGCTAAAGATATCATACACTTTCTCTTCTGTTGGCTTGCTTGGAGCAAATGGACTCTCATCACCCTCAATCACAGTACCATTTCTGGATGGAATGTGAATGGTAGTCCCCACCATTTTCTGATTATCATTAACAACAGGATTTTCTTCAAGATGCATTTTGTCAACTGAGTTCTCAATACTTGTGGTATGTAAGTCAAATGCATCCTTTGCACATTCCACATAATGATTAAATGACTTTTGGTGCATATCTCTATTGATCCTAGCTGAAGCATAATCAACTGTAAGATTTGATTTCATTTTTCTTACAGTCGTTTCTTTAACATTTGCTACATTTGCTTTATCTTTATACCAGTCAGCTTGAAAATGACTAAATTTTGTGGAGCTTGGTGGTTGTTTTTTCTTTTCAGACACTGAAACAAATGAAGTACCAGAATAACTACTGATTCTGATCAGTTTCAGAATTTATTTCAATTCAAAGTGAAAATAATCAGGGAACAGCTGTTCAAAACTAATGACATCTTTAGCTAACATATTGTTTGTTTAAAATGTTGACTATTAAATATGGCATACAGGGTTTTCATTAAGAGGCGGCTAGAGGCAAAAACGACTGTCTCAATTCATTTCCTGGTGGTCTTATGAAATTATTGAATTTTGCCGCCTCAAACTGGTGAGTGGCCCCTTAAGAAGTCTTACTAAAAACCCTGGACATAATTATACTCGTATTCACGTTAAACAGTTTTTGCTGAGAAAAATGTGAGTAGCTTTTGCTAATGAAATGCAAAAGCTGCTCACATCTTTTCAGCAAAAGTACCAGAGTACAAGATAAAGTACTTGCAAGGACAGCTAAAATTTTGACCACTAACAAGCTTGTTAACCCATTTTGTACCGGAAACCCCAAAACGGGTACCCTAGCAAACAGTGAAGGCCCTGATCGATGCGGCAGAACGGGGCATCTGATCAGTGATCAGGGCCTACACTATTTGCAAAATGTTCAGCCATTTTCCATATCAATTTTGAAGAAAACACACAGTCTGACCACAGGAGCTTGCCGTTCTGTCAGGAATACATGTCAAAATAGCCCAAATTGACAAGCCAAGCTGTATAAGATAGTCGATTTGGGCTATTTTGACATGTATTCCTCAAAGAACATCAAGCTCCTGTGGCCTGACAGCCCTAAATTTTGAAATGGACTCCTGCTATATTTAAGCAGGAAGATTCCATTTGGTACAAAAAGGGTTAAGCTAACAATACTTTAAAACAACAGGACCTAGATCTTTAATTGATTTTATTTCCTTTTAGACCTACCCCCTTTATGTTTAGAATTTCTCTTTCTCATTGGTGTTATTTTATTACTGGAGAGACTGTCCTGAGAGAAAAGACTCTGAGAAGCAGTAAAACTTTTTACAGCTTCAAGTTCACTATTTTTTCTTTCATTGAGCTTTTCTGAAGCATATATTTCAAGTTCACTTCTCTCATTAGCTGTATTTGTTTCATGAGAGGATAAAATTAACATAGCATTACCAACAGCAACATCTTCAAAGTTTTTTATATCTCTTTTTGCTGTTCCTGTTTTACATACAAGATTATCTGCTGTATTAATGATGTTGGGATTTGAAAACCCATTAAGTGCATCAGTTAAATTACCAGTGCTGTCACTAATTATTCTATCAGTAACTGAACTCATGTCTGTGTGACACACATAGTGTGCCTCAGGTAGTGTATTTTCAACTTTTCCATCACTGTCCAGCTGCAATTCTTCCAGTGTTTGATGCTGGACAGCCTCAGATCTTGTGAGCTGTGATAAAAATCTGTAACCTTGGGTTTCAATAGGTGGAGAATCACTATATCTAGAACTATCATCACTGGCTGTTGTTCCAAGGTGGTGCTCTTCCTGCCATGAATTTTCTGACAGTTTTTCCAAATTACCACTGTATCTGTAATTCTCATCTCTGGTTTGATGACCATCAGGTATTGAATTATGCTTTATATGTGTGGCATCGTCACCAGAACAAAATGTCTGGTAACCTGGTGTTCTCTCATCCTGCTGGCTGGACTGGTTCTGTGCATTAAGACTTGAAGGACCAAATCTTGCTTCATAAATTGACTGGTAATAGCTTTTAGCATCTGTAACAGAAAAGACATTAACCAGTATACTGCAAGATCATTAATCAGCTGAACACCACCTCAGATAATTTCCTTTTCGCCAACTGAATGTGGATAGAATATATCTGAGATGATAGCTCAAGATTTTAAGGAGAAACTGGGATAATTTTGAATAAAATTTTCATATTCTCCATTAAACCATATGTTATGGGTACTTGTTAGAATCACCTCAAAGATTCTAACAAGTACCCACAACATTATGCTTCTAACATTAATTAAAGAAAATTATTACTTATCTTCCATACAGATCCTAATCTTGAGGTACCCTTATCTGAGATGAAGCTGTAAGCACATGCGTATGGACCGGCAATTGTGTACGGACCCTTTATGCAGGACATGCGTCAAGATTTAGTGTTCAGTGATGTATAACAAAAGCAACCCAAGGACTGCACTGCTTGCCTGTTCAGTGACAGACCTTCTCAATATTGAGTCAGACATTTCTACTGCATACCGGTACAGTACATAGTGCAGGAATCTCTCTGAGCTTTTGTTGTCTGCACAAGTTTCAAGGAACTCCTATCCATGACATGCATAAAGGGTTGATATACATGTAAATAGAGCTGTCTCAGAACAGCATAATTTTCAATTGTCTACCAAAACATTGCCAACAATAGATTATTTTTCTAAATCTATGACCTTGATCTCAGGATCATTACAGGACAGGAGGTGTGTGTTTGCGATTAACGCCTCACCAACAGCTAAGGTCATAAGGAGATGGGACCTCGGTTTCAAGACTCATCTAAAAGTCAGGAGAAGCCTGGGATCGATCCTGCGACCCCTGGATTAGACGGCGAGAAGCATAACCACAACACCACGGAGGCTTTTACAGGACAGAAGGAACATGTAGTAGTTTTAAAACATGTTTACCTAACTAGGGTACATTATAACACTCATTAATGCATGTGCCTAATGATAATATTTTGTCATAAACAAAGATTTTCTAATTACACATTACATGAACTCGTCCGTGAAATGAAGACCCCCTTACACCCCACTATATATAGAGAAAACCGGGGTTTACGGGGGTAATCATTATTTTTCTTATTTTTTCTCCAAGACATATGTTGTGGGTATTCTTTAGAACCACCTCAACGAGGCGGCTCTAAAGAGCACCCACAACCTATCTTTGCAGTATAAAATGTCATGGATTTTCATCAGAACAGTAGCCATTTTGGAGATGTGCAAAAATTCACTATGTCTCACGGATGTGTTACCGTAATGGAACATTTTCTGAATTCCATATACTATAGGGGCTCCTCTTAATGGAAGAGATAGCTCCTTTTGAGAGCAAATTCTTTCCTTTTAGAGTAGTCCCCCTCCCTGAAAAAGATTTTTGACAGATTTTTTCTTGTGTAATATAAATTTTCTTCCGGATTGCTCAATACATGTACATGTAATTTGATTGTCTGAAATGGTGTCGCTACATAGAGGATCTTACATGAGTGTTCATGTATTACTGAATTTATTAAACGAGTTGAGGAAAATTGATAAAATGCAAGGCTTTGCCGAGCATTTTATCCTTTTCATCGAGTTTAATAAATTCAATAATACATGAGCATGAATGCAAGATTCTATTTATCATATGACATTTAAAACGCATTTTATTCACGATTGTTTACAAAATATCAATATTCCGCCATTACTAAACGCGACGTTGTTAAGGATGTTGTACATGTAACGTTGCGGGACGTATCTAGCTAGTTTGCATATTTAAACCACTAGTGGATTATTGAAAATATTACATGGTGTTATTACACTCTCAGACGCGACGTCATATGATAAATTATTTTTCACATTTCTCCTCCAAGACTGGCCCCCGCCCATCGGGGCTTGAAGAAGCAGATGGACTGCAAGATGCTTCCACGGAGAGCTAAAACCGACTGCACTTGAGAACTGGTAAACGGCTTAGAGGATCTAAGCCTGCCCAGGCAAAGCGGTGCTAGTCGGACCGTCCATGCTTATAAACCCTATAGGAAGCAATGTCTCCAAAATGACCTATAGTGTTGACAGGGTGTTAAACCTCAAATCAAACAAACAAAATTCTCCTCCAAGACATAGGTTGTGGGTACTCGTTAGATCCGCCCCAATGAGGCTGTTCTGACGAGCACCCACAACCTGTTTGCAGTATTAATAAGAAAAATATCAGATTTTCATCAGAAAAATAGCCATTTTGGAGATGTAAAAAAAATATGTTATGTTGCATGGTGTACTATCATAACGATTGTTTTAATACTTCGTCCATGGGCTTCAGGTGTTGTCAGTGACTGCAACAGTTCTCTTTTCCTGGAATTAAAGTCATCAAATATGGCCACCATAACACGCTGAGCATCATGGGAAAGATGACAGAATCTGTCCAAACAGGGAGGATCCTGCACTGGCTTCCATACCGGGCTCATAGTTGTTTCAGCTAAAATCCATCATATCTCAAAATTTACTGAAAAAGACAAAAGAAACAAGCTCAAAAGAAAAAGGTGTTATGTTTATAATGGTTCCAGGTCAATTCGGCCCATAACAAAATTGGCCAATGAAAAAAATGGGCCCATGACAAAATCGTCCCATAGCAATTTCGGTCCATAAATGATCTTAAGGCTGTTATAGGGACCAAATATCAGCTTGATAATCGAAGTAATACTGAGTTAATTTATGATAAAAAAATGTACATTTTATTTTTTTTATATGGAGATATCATAAAGGTATTTATTTATATTGTTGGCAGTTGGCACGTGTCGGTATGCAAAATGATCAATAATTGTTTAATCCCATTACATTGTTAACCCTTGTCCGGCTGAGTCCGGATATGCCTTATCTTTCAAACAATGTAGATCCAGATCAGATGAAGCCATCTGATCAGGATCTACATTGTTTGACATGCAGAGTGTGAATTTATTGTAATAATTTGCATCAAGTAATCTGATTGGTTGATAATCGGTAGTGGGTGTGTCAGATTAAACTATTCAGCAGGACAAGGGTTAAGTTTTATCGATACCTGTCATTAAGTTACAAAACAGAACAATTATCATATTACTCAAACTTAAATACTTATTGGGGCATGTGCCAATCACTCATAACTTCTTCACCGGTGGTAATCAGGGGAACTAGCTTGAAACTGAGTCAATGGAAATTTGTTCCCTTGACACATCCAAGAACTCTCCAGCTAGCTCCATCACCAGGAAATTTGTAAACAAAGATAGGTTTCGAAGAGTTTTATCACCATTTTTTTTCTTTGTAAGCTAGTTTTAAAAAAAAAATCTGTCAATGCAGTGCCACATAGAAATGATTTAACTTTGTACCCAGCTAGAATTTGCCATGGAAATTTGCAGCCCAGGAGTATGAATGAAGGAAGCTTTTTATCACGGACCTGACAAATTGTCAATTTATGTCAACACAGAGATTTTGGCCGATGATTTTTCATTTTCCGTCAAAAGTACGCCCTTCACAACCCCTGAAGCAACATCCCTAGTGAAATGAAACATGGAAAGTTTGAAATAAGTAAACTTTGGCTGTGATTACGTAACTTGCAACTAATGACGAAATTACAGTCCAAGCTGTCTTCTCCACGAGGAGCTAGTTCACTCGACAAGGAGATAGTGCCCTCAAAAAACGAAGATCTGTAACACAAGGGATCAAACTTAAATGGATGCCCATGCCAATGTTTATTCAATCTGTTTTTGAAGGTATTTACGGAGGGTGCATTTAAAACAGTATTGGGTAGCTGATTCCATAAGTTCACTACTCGATAACTGAAAGTATTAGCACGGAGATTCAGCCTTGATTTTTTTTTGTAGCTTATATTGGTGTCCTCTTGTAGCTCTGTACTGTGCCATGTGAACAGTTTGTCTTTGTCTGCTGTGTCGATGTTGTGTAAAACTTTATAGACTTGGATTAAATCTGCCCTTTCTCTCCTGTATTCTAATGTAGGGAGTCCTAATCTGCGCAATCTTTGTGTATATGGTAGATTTTTTAAAGCTGTTACTAATTTGGTTGCACGGCGTTGAACGTTTTCAATAGCAATTTTATCTTTTTTGTACATAGAAGACCACACTGGGGTAGCGTACTCCAGATGTGGCCTAACAATTGATTTATATAAGTTCAGAAATATTTCCTCATCAATGAATGTGAATGTACGGAATATGATTCCTAAATTTCTATTAGCTGTGTTGACTTTGGTGGTTATGTGATCTCTAAAGGTTAATTTTTGATCAATGATAACTCCCAAGTCTTTTTCATTTTTAACTGTTTCAAGCTCAATAACTTGGTTGTTGGATGCCATATTATATTTGATACCTGCTTCTTGCTTTCCTATGTGTAAATGATGGCATTTAGTAGCATTGAACAGCATTTTTCATATATCGGCCCAATCAACAGCTGTATTTAGGCTTCTTCTTTGGATACTGTTCTCAGCAGCAGTTATTGGTGCAACAGAGTAGATCTTGGCATCATCTGCAAACAGTTTAATAAACACTTTGGTTACTTCTGGCAGATCGTTTATGAAAACAAGGAATAATACAGGCCCAAGTACACTGCCCTGGGGAATTCCACTTCTAACTTCTTTCCAGACTGACTCCAATCCGTTTATGATGACTCGCTGTTTTTTTTTCAGCCAGAAAATCTTGTATCCAACTGAGGATTTTGCCTCTGATTCCATATCCATATAATTTCTTTAATAATCTTTTGTGAGAAACCTTATCAAAGGCCCATATACTGCACAAAATCTACGCAGCCCTAGAGGTGGATATGTTTTTCTGTAACGTAACGTAACGTGTAACGAAGTGTTTGTGACTGTATCCTTATATATACCTAGTTCCAGTATTAATAGAAATTACAGTCTTGTTACGAAACGTTTCAGTCCGTTACGACTCTGTTACAGTTCTGTTACATAACAGATTGAAACGTTACGAAACAGGACTGTAACATACATGTGTTTTCTTGTTTCTGTTACAAATCTGTTACGTAACGGACTGGACCGTTACGTAACGGGATTCTGTTACGCTGTTACGTTATGTTTCACTTTTTTATTCTTGAAACAAGATGTAAAGAGAATCTGTTACAGTTCTGTTACGTAACGGAATGAAACGTTACGAAACAGGACTGTAACATACATGTGTTTTCTTGTTTCTGTTACAAATCCGTTACGAAACAGACTGAAACGTTTCGTAACAAGACTGTAACTCCTATTTTTATTTGAATTAGGTCTATATAAGGATACAGTCACAAACACTCCGTTACACGTTACGTTACAGAAAAACATGTCCACTTCTAGGGGTGCGTAGATTTTGTGCAGTATCTAAAAAACTCGAGCAGTTGTGTTGTACATGATCTCCCTTTTATAAATCCATGTTGCGCCTTGGAGAATAGATCATTTACTGTCATATGTTCAACAATAGAATTCCTGATAAGTTTTTCCATTAACTTACCAGGTACCGATGTTAGGCTAATTGGTCGGTAGTTTCCAGGATTTTTTTTCTCCCCTTTCTTAACAAGAGGCTCAATGAGCCTAAACCGCTCACCTGAGGAACTTAAGTTTTAACAATTCACAGACTTGACTACTAAATCTGCTAATAGAATCGAGCCCATTGACCCTTACAGGATATAAGTCATGATTATTGCATTGCATTCCAAGTTTGAGACTTCTAGCTTCTATAGTTCCTGAGAAATCTTTGACGAAAATTTAACATTGGTCGAAATGGAGAGAAAGAAGGCTGAAAGAACAGATGAACAAATAAGCTGAGAAAGCCCAATGTCTCTTACACAAAATAAGTAATCATTATTCTATTGAATACCAAATTTGATGCTTCTAGCTTTTATAGTTCCTGAGAAATCTTTGATTAAAAATTTAACATTGGTCTATTATCACTATATGGAGAGAAAGAAGAATGAAGGAACAAATGAACCAGACTAGCTCCAAAACCTAATGCAGCCTTTCCCCTTGCCCAATGGTGCTACACATAAAATTTAAACAAGATTGGTCGACTGCCTTCTGAGATATGCTTCATTGAAAGTGTGGACGACGGATGGACGGACGACAGACGACGGACTCCGAAGCCTTGGTATACTATCGGCTCACTGGAGCTTTTGGCTCAGGTAAGCTAAAAATTCAAGTCGCTATTTCTGTCACAACATTTTCCCTACGTTAAGTCTATGGGCAAATTTTTTTGTCTCTCAAGGTCACGTAACTCCGAGGTCAATATTCCGATTCGGCCCAAAATCGAACTTAACCGAGATTTTATGCCTGTCCTCGTTACCTGCAAGTTTGAAGCTGATATGAATAAAAATAAAGTTGCTATCGTGGTCACAACGTATTTTTTTATGCTCAAGGACAGGTAACTCCAAGGCAAATAATCTGATTCCCCCCAAAATCGAACTTAACCGAGATTTTATGTCTGTCCTCGTTACCTGCAAGTTTGAAGCTGATCTGAAAAAAATTCAAGTCGCTATTGTAGTCACAACATTTTCCCTATGTAAAGTCTATGGGCAATTTTTTTGTCGCTCAAGGTCATGTAACTCCGAGGTCAATATTCCGATTCGAACTTAACTGAGATTTTATGCCTGTCCACGTTACCTGCAAGTTTGAAGCTGATCTGAATAAAAATAAAGTTGCTATCGTGGTCACAACGTATTTTTTTATGCTCAAGGGCAGGTAACTCCAAGGCAAATATTCCGATTCGGCCCAAAATCGAACTTAACCGAGATTTTATGTCTGTCCTCGTTACCTGCAAGTTTGAAGCTGATCTGAAAAAAATTCAAGTTGCTATCGTAGTCGCAACATTTTCCCTAATTAAGTCTATGGGCAAATTTTTTGTCGCTCAAGGTCACGTAACTCCGAGGTCAATATAATTCCGATTCGGCCCAAAATTGAACTTAACCAAGATTTTATGCCTGTCCTCGTTACCTGCAAGTTTGAAGCTGATATGAATAAAAATAAAGTTGCTATCGTGGTCACAACGTATTTTTTTATGCTCAAGGACAGGTAACTCCAAGGCAAATAATCTGATTCGGCCCAAAATCGAACTTTACCGAGATTTTATGTCTGTCCTCGTTACCTGCAAGTTTGAAGCTGATCTGAAAAAATTCAAGTCGCTATCGTAGTCACAACATTTTCCCTATGTTAAGTCTATGGGCAAATTTTTTGTCGCTCAAGGTCATGTAACTCCGAGGTCAATATTCCGATTCGAACTTAACTGAGATTTTATGCCTGTCCACGTTACCTGCAAGTTTGAAGCTGATCTGAATAAAAATAAAGTTGCTATCGTGGTCACAACGTATTTTTTTATGCTCAAGGGCAGGTAACTCCAAGGCAAATAATCCGATTCGGCCCAAAATCTAACTTAACCGAGATTTTATGTCTGTCCTCGTTACCTGCAAGTTTGAAGCTGATCTGAAAAAAATTCAAGTCGCTATTGTAGTCACAACATTTTCCCTATGTTAAGTCTATGGGCAAATTTTTTGTCGCTCAAGGTCACGTAACTCCGAGGTCAATATTCCGATTCGGCCCAAAATCGAACTTCACCGGGATTTTATGCCTGTCCTCGTTACCTGCAAGTTTGAAGCTGATCTGAATAAAAATAAAGTTGCTATCGTGGTCACAACGTATTTTTTCATGCTCAAGGGCAGGTAACTCCAAGGCAAATAATCCGATTCGGCCCAAAATCGAACTTAACCGTGATTTTATGTCTGTCCTCGTTACCTGCAAGTTTGAAGCTGATCTGAAAAAAATTCAAGTCGCTATCGTAGTCACAACATTTTCCCTATATTAAGTCTATGGGCAAATTTTTTGTCGCTCAAGGTCACGTAACTCTGAGGTCAATATTCCGATTCTGCCCAAAATCGAACTTAACCTAGATTTTATGCCTGTCCTCGTTACTAGCTACAGTGATGACAACATTTTCCCCATGTTAAGTCGATAGGCAATTTTTCGGGCGCTCAAGGGGACGTAACTCTTGAGTGAATTATCTGATTCGGCCCAAAATCGAACTTGACCGAGATTTTATGCCTGTACTGGTTATCTGCAAGAATGAAGTCGATCAGAAAAAAATTGACGGAGCTAGAGTGATGACAAGCTTTTTCCTATATGAAGTCTATGGGAGCTAGATGTTGCCATGGCAACCAGAGTTCCACTCAGATCTGCCTGAAAACCTAATGAAGCCTTTCCACGTGCCCAATAATGCGACACATGAAATTTGATCAAAGTTGGCCAAGTAGTCTTTAAGATATACATTTTTGAAATTCCCATTAACCCTCATGCAAAAACACACAAGGGCAGGTAACTCCTAAGTGAATGATCCGATTCTGCCAGTTATCGAACTTGACCGAGATTTCATGGCTGTGCTGGTTATCTGCAAGAATAAAGCCAATCTGAAAATAATTGAAGCAGCTACAGTGATGACAACATTCTCCCCATGTTAAGTCAATAGGCAATTTTTTGAACGCTCAAGGGCACGTAACTCCTGAGTGAATAATCCGATTCAGCCCAAAATCGAACTTGATCGAGATTTCATGCCTGTCCTCGTTATCTGCAAGAATGAAGTCGATCAGAAAAAAATTGACTGAGCTAGAGTGATGACAAGCTTTTTCCTAACGCTCAAGGGCACGTAACTCCTGAGTGAATAATCCGATTCAGCCCAAAATCGAACTTGATCGAGATTTCATGCCTGTCCTCGTTATCTGCAAGAATGAAGACAATCAGAAAAAAATTGACGGAGCTAGAGTGATGACAAACTTTTTCCTATGTTAAGTCTATGGGAGCTATTTGTTGCCATGGCAACCAGAGTTCCAATCCGATCTGCCCGAAAACAGTATGCAGCCTTTCCCCCTACCTGATAATGCTTCACATGAAATTTGATCAAGATTGGCCCACTGGTTCCGGAGATATACTTCTTTGAAAGTGTGGACGACGACGACGGACGACGGACGCCGGCTCGTGGTATACTAATACCTCACATGAGCCTTCGGCTCAGGTGAGCTAAAAATGGCACTAACATTTGCCTTTTTCCAGATTGGCGGCAGTTTACTTTCATTTAAAGATTTTCTGAAAATGATTTTTAATGGTTCTACTATTAATTCTTTCGTTTCCTTCAGATATTTTGGGTGTAGTAAATCTGGTCCTTGACTTTTACTGGGTTTTAAAGCTGTTAGAGTCTTCTCAATCTCATACTCTGTAATAGTTATATCTTCCAATGTATTGGTAAAATTTCTCTCCTCAAAGTCTGGAATGGAGTCTGGTTCTGTCTCAAACACAGTTGAAAAATAGTCATTAAGTGTATTCGCAGTTTACTTGTCATTTTTTGTCAGTGATCCATTCGGCATCTCCAGTTTTGAAACAATTGTTTTAGTTTTTGTTTTAGATGGCACATAGCTCCAGAAAATCTTGTTATCTGTTTTTATTTTGGAGGCTAAATTCTTCTCATATTGATACTTTGCTGTCCTTATTTTTTGAGGTTACTTCATTCCTAGCCGATTTATACAGGCTGTAATTGGAATCTGATTTACAATATTTATATTTCAAACAACGCATTCTCTTATTCTTGATCGCTTCTAAGCATGGTCTTGTAATATAGGGTGTGCGCTTGCTGCCCTCGGGGAGAGGTTTGTTCGCCGGTATATAATTCTTTATCAAGTTGACATTTAATTCTGCAAACCTTGACCAGGAGTGCAGCAAGTTGCGACCGTCTAGTTCTTGTTGCCAGTTTATTTGGCTAAGTTGGTTTCTTATAATATTGTAGTTTCCTTTGAAGAAGTTCAACTTCTCGATACTACAAACCCTTGATTCGGTTGAGGTGTAACATGTAAGGGTAAATTCAATAGTTAAATGGTCACTCTTTCCTAGGCCTGGTAGCTATTTTACTTCATTTACCATTTCTTCTTCATTAGTTAAGATCAGATCTAGGACGGAAGGGTCACTTCCTTCTCTATATCGCGTAGGATTAAAAACGTGCTGGAAGAAGAAGGTGTCTCTGACACATTCTAAAAATTGACTTGATATGTGGTTTTCATTGACGAATGTGGCCATTTCACTCCAGTCTATTTCTTTAAAATTAAAGTCACCAATTAAAAGCTTATGTGTATAGTTTAGATCTCGACAGTTCGCTAGTAGTGTTTTTAAGTGGTAGAAATTTTCTTCTGAAGCATTTGGGCTTCTATAGCTACATCCAATTATTAGAGAGTCTCTATTTTTTAAACTTATCTGGCACCATACAGATTCTTTGAATTCTGTTTCCAGGAAAATTTCTTCAGGAGATAGATAGCCTTTTACATATAAAAAAAAAAAGCCTCTTCCTTCTTGTAGGTTGGCATAGAAAATTTTCTATATGGTAAAGTGATTCCAAGTTATCAAAGTATTTGTTTTTTGGGAAAACTTCGGTAATACCAATGATGTCGGGGGAGGAATCTTGGATGTGTAGATTGAGCTCATCCTTTTTTGACTGGGGGAGGCAATCTGCATTAGTATACAGTACTTTTAGTGACTATATTTTTAATATAGAGTTATTTACATTAAAAGACTGTATATACATGTACACTGTTAAAACTTTCATCCTATAGGGAAGATCCAGAAGATGTTGAACTTGGGCCAACAGCTCCCATTTGCGATAAGCGAGTTACGTAACCACAACACCACGGAGGCTTCTGATCACAGGGACCAGTTTCAAGCTTTTAGGGAGGAAAGACATACTATTCTATAATAATATAATTATTATCTATAATAATATTATTATAGAATAGTATATCTTTCCTCCCTAAAATCTTGAAACTGGTCCCTGTGCTTCTGATGACTGTAGAGCTAATGTATCACTTTACTAAAGTGACTTTAGTATGATTTTCATCATTTCTTCGGTCTAGCTGAACTTAGACCAGATCCAGTACATCCCAAGAGTTACAGGGCCATCTTGTTCAGTTATTTAACAAGAGGCCCATGGGCCACTATGCTCACCAGAGCTCAGGGGGCACTGCCCACTGGCAGCAATGTATTTAAATTAACCATGGAAGCCCTGCGCCCAAGGATACTACAGATAGAATTTGGACCCAATCAGCCTAGTGGCTTCAGAGGTCTGATGTCACTTGAATGTGTTGTTGCAGGACAACAGATGACAATTGACAATTTCCCATCTGTGGCAACTAATAGGCCTAAACGAACATTATTAAAGGAACACTTCTATGTAAGTTTGACAATATATCTTGAAAGGCATAAATGTCATTTTTTTCAATTTTCCCCATTTATAACTTATAAGTCAATGGAAATTCTTAACTTGCCATAGCAAACAAACCAAAGAGCCAAATTTCATAAACCAGAGCTCAGGTGGACACTTCCCATGACATTGTTTTTTAACAGGATATGATTTTAATCTACTAATTATAAAGTCTCCCAAACAAACCCCATACCCAAATGAGCACTCATGTGGACTGTATCTGAAATATTAGGTGTTTAATTTTTTGTTTGATTTGAGCTTTAACGTCCCCGTCAACACTGTAAAGGTCATTTTGGAGACGTTGCTTCCAATTTTGTGGGACTTTTACCCGACATTGAGATGAAATGACATCTCAAGCCCTGTCGCCCAATGAAACCAATAGGGTTTATTAGCATGGATGGTCCGCCTCGCACCACGGTTCCTGGACAGGCCTGGATCCTCTAAGCGGTTTACCAGTACTAGTGTGGGGACTGGATTCAGCCCTGCGTGGAAGCATCATGCAGACCATATATTTCTTCAAGCCCCTATGGGTGGGGGCTTATTAGGTGTTTTATAAAGAAGAGAGGGTGGGGCATGAACCCAATGGAGCCCTTTTTGGTGTCACTAAATGCATCTTATCAAAAGGAACAGAGACAATATGATTTAGCGGTGGAGATATGTATGGCTCCTGAGATGTAAGGCTTTTTAAGCAGTGGAGGGATTCGGGCATGGTGGATCCCAGAAAAGCCCAAGATTGCTGTCACTCAATGCTGAACTGTTTCTGAGATATGAGGCCCTTTTATGAAGTGGCTGGGAGAGAAATGGCCCCTGCGGACCCCACAAGATGGGGGTGACTGAATGTGTCTAATAACAATGAACAAGAATATATGTGATTATGGGGTGGGGATTTGAATGGTTTCTGAGATATATGGCCTATTATGAAGTGGGGACTTATCATCAGGAACTAGAATATATATGGTTTAGGGGTGGGGATCTGAACAGTTGGCTTTTAATGAAGTAAAGGGGTGGGACATGGCCGGTGGCACCCCGGGAGTCCCCCATGCTGGTGTCACTGATTGCGTCTTATCATAAGGAACAAGAATATATTATGGTTTAGGCGTAGGGCTGTGAACAGTTTCTCAGATATATGGTCTTTTGTGAAGTTGAGGGGTGGAGCATGGCCTGGGCATGCCCTGGGTGACTCCTAGGTTGGTGTCACTGAGTGTGTCTTATCATAAGGAACAAGAATATATATGGTTGAGGGGTGGGGATCTGAATGGTTTCTGTGATAAATGGCATTTTATGAAGTGGAGGGGGTGGGGCATGTCCCCGGCACATCTGGGGGAACCCCAAGTTGGTGTCATTTAATGCATCTTATCATAAGGAACAAGAATATAAGAATATATATGGTTTATGGGTGGGGATTTGTAAGGTTTCTGGAATATTTGGCCTTTTATGAAGTGGAGGGGGTTGGGCATGGCCCCGGCACATCCTGGGTGTCCCCCAGGTTGGTATCACTGAATGCGAATTATCATAAAGGAACGAGAATATATATGGTTTAGGGGTGAGGATCGGTAGGGTTTCTGGGATATTGGGCCGTTTATGAAATGGAGGGGGTGGGGCATGGCCCAGGCACATCCCGAGGGACCCCCAGGTTGCTGTCATTGAGTGCGTCTTATCATAAGAAACAAGAATATATATGGTTTAGGGGTGGGGATCTGAATGGTTTCTGAGATAAATGGTATTTAATGAAGTGGAGGGGGGGGGGGGGTGCATGTCCCCATTACATCAGGGGGAACCCCCAGGTTGGTGTCACTAAATGTGTCTTATCATAAGGAACAGAATCGTCTCGCGATGTTTCATAAGATACAGTATGGCCTTGTAGCAGTGCAAATGCCCTCATATTTTGAGCGTCCCTGGAGAATCACTCGCCACAGCCTTCAAAATCCGCTAGGTTTCCGCCAGGTATATGCTTCTGCTGATTATTACAGGTGTTCGTTCTTTCCGATGACGGTAGTTTTGTGGAACAGGCTCCCTGCAGAAATTGCTCTCCTAAATGATTTTGACTCCTTCAAGAGAGAAGTGAGCAAGATCGATTACTCAATGCCGTAAAAAATTCATTGTTTTTATCTTGCTTTTAATCTCAATCTTACTAACACTCTAACGCTATCATCTTTTTCATTCTTCACTATTACTCTTTTAACTCTCACTATAAATTTCTTACTTTTAGCCTCGCACGCATCCCTGCGCATAATACTCAGAAATGAGGGTGCCGCAGTATCGATAGATAGAATATATATGGTTTAGGGGTGGGGATCAGTAAGGTTTCTGAGATATAAGGCATTTTATGAAGTGGAGGGGATGGGGCATGGCCCTGGCACAACCTACGGGACCCACAGATTCACATAAAAGCATATGGCTGAGAGAAGTTTACTCAAGGAACGTTTCTATGAAAATTTTGTCAAAATATCTGCAAAGGCTTGGTAGTTAATGCCATTTTTCAATTTTCCCCATTATAAGTCTATGGAAAATCTAAGTTGCTATAGCAACCAAACTAAAGAGCCGAATTTCATAAAAAACACAAAACCTGTAAGGCAAATATGGTGACTATTTCCATAAACTCTCAGCCTCATAGAGCATACGGTTTCTGAGGAGATGATTTTTTAAGTATTTTTTTCTTTTTTTTTTCATTTGGGTTTTCATGGCAACCAATACAAATGAGCAGCAGCCCTAAATTCATATGGCAGAGAGTAGATTGTCTAAGGAACATTTCTATGAAAGTTTTCTCAAAATATCTGCAGAGGCTTGGCAGTAAATGCCATTTTTCAATTTTCCCCATTAGCCCGGCTTCCCGTGGTACCAAGGTAGTTAATGTTACAGTATACATATTTCACAGTTAGAGCTATTCAGCACTAAAATAATTTTATGTTAATTTTCTATAGGGTCTCTTCTTACAATTAAAGAGGAGTAAATGATCACAATACTTCAGCGTGTATTTACAAACCTGACAGATATGTACCCAGGCAGAATTTTCTAATGCCAACAGGCATTCCCATGGTACCAAGGCAAATAGAAAAGTGAAAAGTGTAGAAAATTGATTCGATTAAAAATACATGTAATGGTGTTTCGTATTACTTTAAACAATAAACATTAGTATTTCAAATAGGGAAAACTGCAAAAATTATGTAAAATAATTTTTGACTGCTTTTAATCCTGCAAATGGTACAATAAAGTAAGCTACAATTGAGACACAGGGGGTACAATTTATCACGAGGGTTGTATGAAAGACAAGCAAGTTTGATTCACCATTTAACTTTACGTTTTAAGCTTATACTCAGAGGTGTCATATGGGCACAGAAACACTGGGATAGTTTAAAGTAATTTAAAGAACACATGCATAGACTGCCTGTGCACTTGAGGCTAAAATTCACTTTCAATACTAAACGAATACCCAAGCATATAGAAGGCAGTATACATATCAACCAGAAACAAACAGGACTGTTCTTCCACGTTTCAATTTATAAGACCTACCCGAGAAAAAATTAAGCCACAAAAGAAAAATCATAGGGTATTTCAAAAATAAATAAAGACAAATTTAACAACCAGGGGTGGAGAGAAAATGTGAAAAATCAAATTTCACCTGCTTTTTAACTTTCTTGATATTTATCCAGATATTTATCATAAAAGTATTATGATATATATACCAAATGGAAAGATATATACATGTATCCTACTTCATTGATGTGAGAATATCAAGCCCATGTGAATTGTACAAGATTCAAAATGCAGCAAAATATTGTTTACCCCGGTACCATGGAACCCTTGGTATACTCGTCCTCCATGCTACCGCGTCCTCCATGCTTCCGCGGTAAACACAAAACTCACGTGATTTTCGCTACACGTGCCCCCTCCCGGATGTTGACATAATCACGTCGGTAACCCGGAAGCTACTCTTCCCGATCGCAGATATTTTTTTCCAAAATGTCAAGATTACTGCAAAGTAAATTTATTTCATATTTAAATATTTTGAAACATAATATTTTACCTTTTCTCCCCACCCCCTGTCATGTAAAGCCTCCCGAAATCATCACAAACCACATTTGTATTTGTTGTATCTGCACTGGAAGACGTCGTCTGGTACCTACTCTGACAGCAGCAACGTCGAAGTCACATGATTACCATATATGGAAATTGATTACGGGATATCAAAGTATGGGGCGCCGTTAAGCTTTTAAAAATAATTAATTACAAATGATGGATAGAACCACATTATATTTCATTAAGATATAATAGGCATTAACGATACCTGAGGTATTACCTCTATGGATATAAATAATCAAAAATCTCCAATGCATTGTTTGCAAATTATGGAACTCCTGATTCAAACCCACTAAGCAAAGAATGGCGGACCAATGTTGGGCCGACAGTGATAACATTTTACTCCAAGAATGATCCTTTGAAAATATGTTAATCTTATTTTCAATGTGTTCTCATATCATTTAAATATTAATTTTTGGTTTGAAATTCGGCTAGCAGTGAAGACAGTTGACTAGCCTATCTTTCAATAAATAACAATATTTATTGCCAAATTGGCTTCCCATACGATACCGGCTTTTAGTATTACCGCGGTACCATGAAGGACAACTCTCACGATTAAAAAAAATCATGGCGCTGAACTGACCGGTATTTATTATTGTTATAGCATGACTTATGTTTTCATAATTATATCAAAATGAAGACGACATGTAGTGTACTGAGACTTTAAGGTAAGTTTCTTTATCTGTTCTTGTTTTGTGTTCAATCATTAAGTACCGCGGTAGCATGGAGGACCGGGCTACCCATGAGAAGTGAGTATATAAGTCTATGGGAACTCTGGCATAAGTTTAATTTGTAGGTCCAATGTGGTCTTCGTACCTTTATAGTACGTGGTCCAAAGTAGATAAAATTGGTATCAAAATAAACATGGGCGTCTTATCTCCACAATGAGACCTATTATCCTTTTCTAAACCATGTACTTTTTGCACCAGGGCAACTCAAATACCACTAGGGTCAGTCACATTTTGATCTATCTGGATCGCGATATATTTTAGCAGTTTTTGACTTCGTTCACTGTGCCATAGATACGGAGAGTGAAAATTCGGCTTCAGTTATGAGGAGTAATCATTTGAATGTCATAAAATTGCTTTCTTACCGACATACATTGCAAACTCATATCATAAAACTGTGATTTCCAGACTTCAGTAGAACGACAGCCATTTTCACGCACTTGGTGACTTGTTTACATAAAGCGCCTCAATGACGTGCCAAAATTAAAGCGACCTCTGATATGGCGCGAAATTTAAGGGACGTAACTACGTAAAACGATGTTTTTTGTTCTTCATTCTATTCTAGAGAAGACTGTAAAATCTTCTGAATGCGCGAGATTAGAGCATCCAAATTATTTCCGTCACTTATTATAGTAAATTGTTATTAGCTTCCGATGAATACAGATTTTTTTACCTCAGCAGGATTGTCAGGATCGACTGGTTTATGGTCGATTGTAAGAAGGACGGCGGTGCATCGTTTTGAGAATGCTTACAGTAACTTACTCATTTGCATACCGCATGCTGAAACTATATTCAGCCAAGAAATTCCACAAACGTTCATTTTTCTGTTTAATATTTTGTATTTTATTATTTTTCAAACATTAACTTAGGAGTAATTCTTTAGTTGCATCTTACATCTTTATTTTAATAAATAACCAATGGTAAATCACGAGGAAGACAACAACAAAAAAAAGGCTCCATTTGGGGTATTTGGGTATACTGTTTGGAGTCTGTAAAAATATTACTACATGCGATTTATTCCGTTAATGCTCTCTAATGGACCCATGTCTATAAAGTGACAAAAATGCGGCTCAAATGCAAAAATATCCAATTTAGCCCAGGCTGAAAGAATGACAGAATAACAGCTGGCTGGAAGACTGGTCTCATCTCTGAATAGGGAATGAAACCACATTATTTAGGAAAATGATAAATTCATGGCAAATCTAAAAAATGTGGTCTCACTCCTATAAAGAGAAGAAAATCTGGTCTCACCTCAAATAACATACTAAAAGTCTGGGCTGAAGGAATGTGGTCTCATCTCTATATAGGGATGAGACCACATTATTAAGGAAAACGATAAATTCATGGCAAATCTAAAAAATGTGGTCTCACTCCTATATAGAGAAGAAAATCTGGTCTCACCTCAAATAACATACTAAAAGTCTGGGCTGAAGGAATGTGGTCTCATCTCTATATAGGGATGAGACCACATTATTAAGGAAAATGATAAATTCATGGAAAATCTAAAAAATGTGGTCTCACTTCTATATAGAGAAGAAAATGTGGTCTCACCTTAAATCACATACTAAAATCCTGGGCTGAAAGAATGTGGTCTCATCTCTTTATAGGGATGAGACCACATTATTTAGGAAAATGATAAATTCATGGCAAATCTAAAAAATGTGGTCTCACTCCCTATATAGAACAGAAAATGTGGTCTCACCCTAAATAACATACAAAAAGCCTGGGCTGGGACGAGACCACAATATTTAGGAAAATGATAAATTCATGGAGAAGAAAAAAAGCCTGTGCTGAAGGATTGTGGTCTTAATAATTTGGTCACCCATTAAAAAAAAAGTTGATCCCTATTATTATTAGACACGCTACATACACGGAATGAATCTAATTTTGATAATGATTAGGGCCCAATTATTCTGTTTATTAATTAGAATATAACTGCGCATCCCTCTAAAATGAATCCATAAATCCCATTGGTGGAAGCTAAAAATCTTGTTGTGCTTTAGAGTGATTACAGCACCCTTCAAGAATTTATGAATGAATGGTCACGTTGTCTCTTTGATCAAAGTTAGTGGACGCTTGCATGTTCGTAACGCCCAGAGAGCTAAATTTTGCATTAGATTGTAAAATGTAGATATTTCAAAGAATTTACCGTCATCATCAGATGAAAAGTATCTCTAGTTAAGTATTTGGTTAAAGATAAATTGGAAATCACAATGAAATATAGTTGCCAAGTCATGCAAATTAGAGAAAAACAGTTGCTACCCCCTTGCACTAGAAAGCAAAATGGCGAAGCAGAAGCGGAAAAATTTCCATACCCTACCTCAGTTCATCCGATCCTAGCCAACCATCCTTCTGCCTAGGCTATCATTTTTCTTTGCGATATTAGAGATGAGATATTGAAGTTTGTTTTAAGACCTTATTTGGTGTGATTCACCTTCTTATAAGGCAGGGGACCACATTGGACCTACAAATTAAACTTTTACCGGAACTCTAAGTTGCCATAGCAACCAAACTAATAAGCCGATTTTCATAAAAAACCCACAAACTTTCAATCCCCCAGCCCAAGGATGCTAAAGATAAAATTTGGGCCCAATCGGCCTAGTGGCTTCAGAGGAGAAGTCGTTTGAAAGTGTTGACGACGGACATACAACGCAGACGACGGACAACTGCCTATCCTATAAGCTCCCCCGGAGCCTTCGGCTCTGGTGAGCTAAAAAGTTAATGTTGAACCCAATTCTGATTCTGACGTTTCATCCGAAATTATATCTTTCATTACAGTTGTAATATGTACATCAATTATCCTCAGTTGAATAATTAGACGAATGGACTTTTAAACAATTAACGGCACAAGTGCCATTCTCACTTTTTTCTTAGACTTTACTTGATAAACGAGCATTTTATGCATTTTCCCAGTTTCAAACTTTCATGTGCGAAAAAAGCAGATGACGGATACAGTACTACTAAATACCGAAGGCGTTCTCTGAATCTGAATCGTTACTATCTATCTATATATCCTGCAGCACCCTCTCGCGAGGATTATGTGCAGCTGCGCGCGTCAGAAAAAGAAAAGTGTGATAGAAGAAAAAGTATTAGATTTTAGGAGAATTGAAAGTAAAAACAGTGTTAGTAAAGTAGAGATTAAAAGCAGATAAAAACAATGTTTCACGGTTCATGGCATTGGGTGATGGCATATGGTCGATCTGAAAGAATCCAGATCGGAGCACACAACAGCATGAGGGGGAAGGTGATTCCATTGTACCACAGCCAAGGGGAAGAAACTGTATTTATAGTAACTGGCAGTAGTAGGGATTTGAATATAGTGCATAGTATGCATGTTTTTAGTAGTTCTGATTGGATGTCGGATGTATGTAGGGAGCGGAATCTCGACAAGACTATATACTATCTTGCAGAACAATAGGAGGCGAGCATCTGCCCGCTTCTGTTCCAATGATCTCCATTCCAGGGTATTAAGCATCTGGGTCACACTACTATATGAAGAGTAGTCATGTTTGACCCATCTAGCTGCTCTTCTTTGGACTTGCTCAACCTTGTTTATATTTGACTGGGTATATGGGCTCCACACAGGGGAGGCATACTCAAGCTGGGGCCTAACAAGGGTATTATAAGCTGTTTCACGTATGCCTTGATGTTTGGTGCGTATATTCCTACGTATGAAGCCCAGGGTCCGATTTGCTTTGGTGGTCACGTTATGAATGTGGGTGTTCCAAGTTAAATCACGGCTAAACTCAAGGCCCAGGTACTTGGCATGATCAGCCTCCTGGAGGACTTCACCGTGGAGAATGTAATTGTGTCTAATGGGTTCTTTAGAACGGGAAATGTGTAGGACCTGGCATTTACCCGGGTTAAATTCCATTTCCCAGTTCTTTTCCCAAGTTTCAAGCTTTTGGAGGTCCCTTTGCAATAAGGTACAGTCAGCATCACTGCGGACAGCCAAATATATTGCCGTGTCATCTGCAAAAAGTCTGACCTGTGAGTGGATCTGCTCTGGTAGGTCATTGATGTATAAAAGAAACAGGATCGGTCCCAGTACTGATCCTTGGGGAACCCCAGATGTGACCGGAATTTGGGATGAGGTTTCCCCCTCTAGGGCTACACGTTGAGTACGGCCAAAAAGGAAAGCTTTGATCCAGTTTAGGGTGTTTGAGGTTATGCCATGTTGGTGCAGTTTGTGGAGTAATTTAATATGGCTAACCTTATCGAATGCTTTACTAAAATCCAGGAGTATCAGGTCAGTCTGGTGACCTGCTGATAGATTTCGTGCAAGCTCATCAACAAGTTGGATGAGCTGTGTTTCGCAGGACCTCCTTTCCCTAAATCCATGTTGAAGATCATACAAGATGTTATGTTTGTCGAGATGCTTAGTAAGGTTGGATGCAACAATATGCTCCATTAACTTGCAGCAAATGCAAGTTAAGGAGATAGGCCTGTAATTTGCAGGGTCACTTTTGTCACCCTTTTTGAACAGGGGAGAAACAATGGCTGTCTTCCAATCCGAGGGGATTTGACCACTGGAAAGTGATTTCTGGAAAATGACCTGAAGCATGGGCGCTATTTGGTCTCTAAGGGATTTAAGGACTACTGGTTTAAGAGCATCTGGACCGGCGGCTTTGGTCGGGTTTAGGTTCGATAAGAGTTTAAGAATTCCTGCTGCTGATATGTTTATTGTAGGCATTTCCGGGAATTTGGGTAAGTATTCTTCCGGAACAGATTCTTTATTAATGGTGCCATTTGCCAATCCATTCTTGAGAGCATTGTCAGAAAGCTGACTTAAACTCAATGGTGATAGGGGTGTGAAGGAGGACTGAAATTGTCTGTTGAGAGTATTTGTCTTATCTAAATTGGTTGTGGAATATTTGCCAGTTACAGGATCTAATAATGGACCTATACCATTATACCGTTACTGGAATTGACATTCATTCTCCAGGACCTGTGAAAAGGGAAGTTAGTCCCTAGCTCCCGACAAAGAAGTAAACTTAGCTTTATTATCCTTTGCACCTTCCACGGATGAAATAACCGAAACCTGGGGCCAGTTGTTCAAAATAACGACGTCGTTAGTTAACGTATCGTTAAAACTTTGATCATTAAATATGGCAAATATGCTGAAATTTTTTGCTGAAAAAATGTGAGCATGACCACTAACGAGCTCGTTAAGCTAACGATGCTTTGAACAACTGGCCCCTGGTGTATGAATGTCACTTGACGTGTCACCAAGTCCGAGTGAATTTGGAAGAGCATGCATCAGAATCATAGGGTTCGCCGGCGTGACGTCACTGCCCGTAGCAACCGATAGGCCGCCATTTTTGAGGTGAAAACAATAACAGAGCGACCGGCAATTACCCTTTAGATCGCTATCAATTACATTGAATAAAATCGTTTTTTAACCTGAAAATGCATGTTACTGTAAGTAAAAATGATTAAAAGTAAAGAATAACGAGGCGGGAAATTTCCATTTAGTGAAATAACAGCTACCTGATAACCGATGTCTACGGACTAGTGTCAAGTTTTGTGTATTCGGAGGTGTCATGGACTCAAGAAATATACTCTATCCAAGTGTCAAGGTAGGTTTGACATTCTGTTTATTGTCAAAATAACACAGATCAGATTGCTAAGAGGAGCTGTCTGATCTGAGTCCACACTGTTTGTAAAAAAATCGTTGACTGCCGGTAGCTTTAAGTCATTTCTGCAAACAGTGTGGACCCAGATCAGACTGCTGATCTGGGTCCATGCTGTTTGCATGTCATATGTCATTTCTGCAAATAGTGTGAACCCAGATCCGAGGTTATGCCAAGGCTAGGGGGACAGGCTAGTTTGTTAGTTCATTTACAAGGCACACATTCTAAAGACCTTGTTGTTTTGACCTTTAGATCAGAGACATTCATTTAAGGACCCCTGTTCATCTTCTTTAGCACACCCAGTAAGGAGGTTTTTTTTTTTTTCTACACTTTAAAGTTAATTACAATCAATTTCTAAATTTAGTCACCCATCCAACACCTGTGGTGATGTTCCAAGGGATCGCCTCGGTAAGTGCAGAAATGTTGTTGAAAGGGAGAAATACGAGAACTAGAGAGAAATCAACAGACAGTTTTACCAATAGAAAGGACAATTTCAGTTCATTATCAACAAAGCATGGCCCAAAGAATAATTTATTGTGAATCAAGTACCTGTTATAAAATGTTCACTGCACATGTAAACATATTTTGATGTAGGAATCCAGTCTGAACCATCAGCGTTCTGGCGACTGCAGGGAGTACCGACTGCAGGCCCTTATCCACCGAGACCGTCTCTCTGGATGTTTTTCTCCATTTGGGAACTGATAGAACGATAGCTTTTTGTCCAGTTGTAAATGGTGATTTGTACAACCACCTGCACTACAGATTTTTGGCATGTTTTATCAAAATTGGAAGAAATATGCTAGTGACTTGGGTTTTATTTACACTATTTGCTTATTCAAAATGGCGTTTGTATTCACCCGCGTGCTCGTTGCTATCACGTGACAAACGAAAGTACCCGGATGACCGGCGAACCCTATAATCAGAATTGTTACTGGTGACACGTCAAATGACATTCATACACCAGGACCTGTGATATGGGAAGTTAGTCCCTAGCTCTAACCAAAGAGGTAAATTTAGCTACACAATCATCAGCACCTTCAGCTGTCGACATAATCGAATCGGGAAGGGCATTCCAACCTCTAATGGTTCCGGGGAAGAACGACTCTTTATAAATGTCAGTTCTTGCGCTAAGGGTCATGCTAGTATGAGGGAAGAAGGATCCCTTGTGGAGAGGGCACCTATATGCCAAACAGTGTTAGGTAAACTAACCGGCTCAAAACTGACCTAAAACAGTGCTGACTGGTGACTGGGTCGTTAAACTTTGACGGCTCCGACCTTAGTATTTCATAAGAGGATTGGTACCACTAATATGTACCTCTACAAGAACCGAAATTATGGTTGTTGTTAACAATAATTGAAAGCAGGATGAAGATTTGAGCCGTATTTCATCGATTTAAACCCCCAAAGGTAATCGCTACTGACAGTTCTTATTTAAGGCGGTGGTTCCTGTGTTGTTCATTCTATGTTCACGATCCGTTAAGTGTCACTGATATTTTTAGCATGGTGCCGTAATCACGTCGTCGTAGAGGAGAAAGCTGGGTCCATTTTTTTCAAAGCTTTGTTTTGTTTGATTTGAGGTTTAACGTCCCGTCAACACTATCATTTTGGAGACGTTGATTCCAATTTTGTGGGACTTATACCCGACACTGGGATGAAATGACATCTCAAGTCCCGTCGCCCAATGAAACCAATAGGGTTTATAAACATGGACGGGCCAACTCGCACCGCTTTGCCTGGACAGGCTTAAATCCTCTAAGCGGTTTACCAGTACTCATGTGTGGTCGGTTTCAGCTCTGCGTGGAAGCATCATGCAGCCCATCTATTTCTTCAAGCCCCAATGGGCGGGGCGGCATTTTTTTAAAGCACCGTAGCTTAACGAGCTCAGGAGATAGTGTTCAAATTTTTAACTGTTCTACCAAGTACAATATCTAAACTTTTGTTATTTTCGCTAAAAAACAATGTGAGTAGTCGATTATTATTATTATTATTATTATTATTATTATTATTATATACGGCGTTTCTGTTTGGTTTGAGGGTTTAATTTCCTCGTCAATACTGTAAGACGTTACTTCCAAATGTGGGACTTTTACCCGACACTGAGATGAAATGACATCTGAAGCCTTGTCGCCCAATGAAACCTATAGGGTCTATAAGCATGGACGATCCGACTCGCGCCGCTTTGCCTAGGAGGGCTTAGATCCTCTTAGCGGTTTACCAGTAGTTTTAGCTCTTACAGCCCATCTATTTCTTCAAGCCCCGATCGATGAGCGGGGCCATTTAGCGAAGTACTACAGAATGTGTTAATGTACTGGCCTACCGGAATGAACGTATGTTTATATCATTTTTTTCTGAAGTTAAATATTTGTTGTTATTATCTGAAGGAAGCTATTACATAGATTCCTTCGTATGGTTATTGTCTTATGGTAGAAAATTGTATAATTATCGTGTGTCTGCCGCCCACTGAGATTTCGTCTCCACTGAGTAATGAGCCTAATCAGCATGTTGCTGTTTCATTATCGAGTCGTTATCGTGTGCTGTTATGCTGCATTATAGAAGGTTTAAGCCTTCCCAGGCAAAGTGGTGCGAGTCGGACCGTCCCTGCATATAAACCCTATTAGTTTGTTTGGGCGGTAGAGCTTGAGATCTCAATTCCCCTCAAAGTCCAACAAAATTGGAAGCAACGTCTCCAAAATGATCTAAATAGTGTTGGCGCTGACGAAAAACCTAAACGCAAACAAACATATCATTGAACCGGGTACTAGATGGCTAATAGTCAGAACTAAACAGTCAGAACTAAACAGAACCTAGAACACGAACTGTGCGAACAACGAAGACTCGGATCAAACTACGCTTCAGCACAGCCTGATATTAGTCTTTGCTTCTCGCAATGAGCCTTCTACAGCTATCACCAAGCGAAACCTCTGATCAATCTGGCTTGATACCGAGACAGACCTGAGTCTGCGCTGGTCGCAAAGGTTTTATTGTAGGTTTTGACGTGCGCTGAATCAAATTTAAGATTGGCCCCTGCATCTACGTAATCGCTTCAGAGAAAACCATAACGTTAACAAGACCGTGAATTGAACATCCCAATAAACCCAACTTTATATAGAGTAAAATGGGGTTTAAATTCTTTTTCTTATTTCTGCTTTAAGACATAGGTTGTTGGTACTCAATAGAACCGTTCTAACGAACATCAACAACCTATGTTTGGCGTATAAAATACGAAAAAATATCATAACTTTCAGCAGAAAAAAAAAACTGTTGTAGAAAAATGAAAGAGTGCGCTACGTCACATTGGTATGTTATCGTTATGCCTTTAAATAAAGTCCAATATCCATTATTGGCTCAAGACCCCTCCCATCGGGGCTTGGAGAATTAGATTGGGCTGTTTGGTGCTTCCACTGATTGTAAATGATAAACCGATTAGAACGCGTGTTCTTGCACACCAGACAAGGAAATCCGTGATTTTACCCTGGGATAGAAATTTATGTTCTGACCCTAGTGTTCCGACCCAGGCAACTAACATAAATGCGCTTCAATTCTATTCAACTGCCGGAACTACTTCCGCACTACTTTTATTTTGTAAACAATATACATATGCGAGCTGTCAAAACAAACCGGTGTTGTGCAAGAAAAAGAATCCAATATGGGGTTCTGTTGTATATGGGCGTTTCCAACCCTCGGGATGACCGTGCACGGTCATCCCTCGGGTTGGAAACGCTCATCCACAACAGAACCCCATATCAGATTCTTATATGCCTGCCCAGGAAAAGTGGTGCGAGACAGACCGTCCCTGCATATAAACCGTATTTGTTTGTTTGTGGGATAGGGCTTGAGAAGTCATTTCATCTCATTGTCGGGTAAAAGTCCCACTGAATTGGAAATGACCTAAATAGTGATGACGGGGACGTAAAGCGAAGCACCAACAACAGAGACTGAACTGATGCACAGGCTTCGCTGGTCGTCAACGTAAGCTTGCATTATTTGCTGTGTTCCGGCTCGATTTTGGTTATCTGAACCAGAGCAGACGCTTTAAAAAGCTCGTTTTGGAATGGTTTACCTCTGTCTAGCTCTACGGGGATGTTTTCAAGACGTTGGTTGTTAAGAAAATAATTAAACTTTCCACGAAGAACTTTAATTTCTATCCTATTACAGTGCTCAGAAGTCTCTCTGTCTTTCAAAAATAAAATCACATGGAACAGCTGCAACTTGCAGCATGCGTTTTATTGAAATCAGACAGCTGATTAACTATCATAAAGACAGTAGGATAATAAAAGAAAAGCAATGATACTGTTGTTCGGAGTTAAACCGTTTTCAAAAAGTAGCCCGCTTAGTTATCTGTACCTTTCGCAAGCTTAAAAGCAAAATGAAAAGGATTTCAGTATCACTGTGTACGAAACAACAAAACCCCATCATCACGAAAACACGCCTATATAATTATTTTGACCCCCTTGTACACCACTTTTATATAGTAAAACTCGGATTTACAGGGGTAAACCTTATTTTCCTTATTTCTGCTCTAATATATGGATTGTGGGTACTCGTAAGAACCGCCTCATCGAGTACCCACAATCTCTATTTTGAGCAGAAATAAGAAAAATACATTAATTTTTCATCTTTCAAATTATCCTTTTTTCGGCGGTAAAATTTACAATGTATTTGTATAGGCGTGTTTTTGTAATGTGTAGGCCCCTAGATTGTCCAAGAGTTTCTTTTTCACCCCAAACTCCTCTTATCGATTTATCCAATATCATTTTACATGCAAGAATACGCAAAGCCCTTCCGTGTTTTCCATACGATAGCTTTATAAAAAGGAAGGGAGGGGGCGGGGACGATATCTTAATATTGCCAAAATAAGAAGGACTAGCGGTTCGTTTACTCGTAGCTAGCTGTACTTCAGACTTCAGACTTTGCTTCCCTCTTTAATTGCACGCCGGCGGGTCAGGCCTCAGATTCTATAAAGGCTTATGTTGGTTGGTACCGGATGCTCCGTCTCTGGTCGGGCCCATCGGAGTCTAACTGTTGGTTTTCTTTTGCTCCAGCATTTCAATGGTTTCTTGCTGTCGTGTCCTCACCGTTGTTTCATCTCCGTGGTTGTTTGATTTTTGTATTTCACGGAGATGTTGCACTGATGAGTTAGGAGGCCTTCATGCGGACTGAACAAATTATTTGTCTTAATCGCGACGGAAGTAAGGGCGAGGATTGTGGCCACGTAAAATCGATTTAAGCCACCCAGTGGAATTCGTTTCCGCTGACCGTTCCAAGGCGGTCCTTCTGTCGCGGTTTATTTTTGTTATGGTTTGCCTTTGGATGTTTGTGTTGCTTATATTATTTTATTTTGGATAGCCTATTGGCCATTTTGTGGGAAAGTAAATGTCCTTTTGGCGTTCCGCTATTGGTGTTTCCATTAGGGTCTCTTGTTTCATGTTTGTGTTTCTTTCCCTTTGGTGTCTCTGATGGGAACTGTGGGTTAATTGTATCGAGACCTGATCACTGCCTCCACTTCTATTTTCTATGTAATATTCAGCTCCGATTAAAGGCATTTATTCTTAGACAGAAGGACACACCGTGTGTTCATAATGGTTTTATTGCCCCCTGTGATATACTGTCTCTAGCAGATCAAAGGCGGCCTTTAATAGGGTGATTAGTAGCTCCTGTTGAATCCCCTGACTGAGGCACTAAAGAGGAAAATCAATAAGGTACACTGCAGTTAACAGTTAGTCAATTATTGATTTTCCCCAAGAAGGCCCCTTACCTGTTGCAGACAGAGGACTTCTCTTAAGTCATTACTGAGGGCTACATAATATTATGTAATGAAATGATAGTCCTCAATCATCAAGAATAAATGCCTTTAAGGGGTTTTACATGATCATGCATCAGATCGCGGCGCCTGATATGGGTCTACATTGTTTACTTAAAACATCGGAATTTAAGAGCTAAACGAACTGGTTTAAATTCCCGTCCAAGATCATTTTTCCAGACCCTGATCTAATGCCGCGTTCTGCGCCGTCTTATCTGGGTATTTATTGTCTGTCAAAGTCTCTTTATTGGGACGTTTTGCATATACAGACTGCGACGTCTTGATATTAATTAAACTTTAATACAAAGGAAACCTGTCTATTTCATGGAAGTAATTAGACTGGTGTTTTGTTCACAGCACCAGGCATGAAAAACCTCATTACCACGATTATGTCTATAGCCCTGTCACAAAAGAAGTCTCATTACCGTAGCATTCCCTTAAATTCTGCTTAAATAGCGTTTTTCATATCCCAGTTTTGAACTAGCATTTTTCAGATTTTTTTTATATATGAATATATTTTCCTTAATTCCAGTCCAAACATAGATTGTTTGTGCTCGTTAGAACCGCCTCACTGAGGCTGAGGCGGTTCTAACGAGCACCAACAATCTATGTTTTTTTAGCAAAAATAAGGAAACTGATGTTTACCCTTTTAACCCCAGTTTTCTCTATATAAAGCGGGGTTTACGGGGTTGGGTTTCATTACATGAACTTGTTAACATGATGATTTCGAGGTTAGCGATCAGGAATGACACCGACCAACAGACTATTTAGAGCCTTGAAATTTAGGTACAGAAAAAATGTATTTTACTATCCAGACAGCAAACTGACCCCCGCCCATCGGGGCTTGAAGAAATAGATGGGCTGCATGATGTTTCCACGCAGAGCTGAAACCGATCCGCACACGAGTACTGGTAAACCGCTAAGAGGATCTAAGCCTGCCCAGGCAAAGCGGTGCGAGTCCATGCTTATAAACCCTATTGGTTTCAATGGGCGACAGGTCTTGAGATGTCATTTCATTTCAATGTCGGGTAAAAGTCCCACAAAATTGGAAGCATTGTCTCAAAAATGACCTTTACAGTGTTGAACCTCAAATCAAACAAACAGGCAGCAAGCACCGTGGTGCTGATCAAATTGCGTGGTCTTCTGCCGCTAATTTTATTACTGCTTCAATGGTTAAATTGGATTTCTGATATGATCATTATATGGCTTTGTCTGCTTGACAGGATCGTATCGTGTGTCGTATAAAACCAAAATTGATGCTGAAGTGCTTGTCATTTCGAATTTACTTTCTTGCGATGCTTCGGTTGACATTGCACCCATTTATGAGTGCAGTGTCAATACCCAACTATAGCCGGTTCAGTTTTTTTCCTTTTTCCTTTCTGGAAGCGGTCTTTCGGAAGCAGAAGAGTGTCTGTCACGTGACAGAAGGTAAATAGAAGACTAAAGAGGGCTTGCAAATCGAACATACTGTAGCCCATTTGTTTTACCCCCATCCATTACGATAACACACCCGTGCGATAAAGTGCATTTTTCACATGAAAATCCGTGATATTTTTCTTATAAATACTGCAAACATAGGTAGTGGGTGCTCGTTAGAACCGCCTCATTGAGGCGGTTCTAACGAGTACCCACAACCTATGTCTTGGAGAAGAAAAAAAGAAAAAATAATGTATACCCCCTTAAACTTCAGTTTTCTCTATATAAAGTGGTGTTTAGGGGGGTCTTTATCTCACGGACTTGTTCACGTGATGGTCCCCATCTTTGCAGGAAAATAAAAGAATGTGGACTACAGAAACATTTTATTCGATAAATTTAATCATTTTCACCACTTTTTAACAAGATCAAATAACCACTCTGCACGACAGAAAGTCAACGTTCAATTGCTTTTTGAAATCAACTTCGATATGACTTTCTCAAAAACGTCGGTAAAATTTAATCGTCGCTATATCCGTTGATGCTGTATCCAATCATGTGAGGTTTGGGATCCGGAAGAGCCAAAACTGATGGCTGCGTGAATCGAACAGTCAAGACTCGAAGTTTTCATTCGTTTTACACATTCTGAAATCGGAAAAAATATGTGTAAAATGAACGAAAACTTTAAGTTTTCTTTCTGAAGTCAGAAAGTCAGAAAGGAAAAAAAACAAAAAAAACAAAAAAAAAAAAAAAAAAACATACTGCTGCGAACTAAACTTGCGAACGTTTGGCAAATACTCTGAGAATTTCCGCGAACTGTCCTTCTAAGGCATTAACATTATTCACAGCATATTCGCAAGATGTTCACTTATTACATGCAAAATAGGTTTGCCGCGAATACTTATGTGAACAGCCTTCGAATATTCTGCGAACATGGGACAAACATGATTCAAGACGCAGTGAATATCCTGCAAACAGAACAGAGATCGTAGGTATTCTCGTTACAGCGAAGAAAAAAATATAACTTTTTTATCAACACGGACAAAAAGGACAATGTTTTCTTGCAAAAACAAGAATTATCACACTTTTTATCATTTAAAAATGGAGGATGCAATGGATTCGAAATCCCCGGGCCGATCGGTGGAGCCAAGCCAAATTCCCGATCGGCCCGCATCACGAAAACACATCTGTATAATTTTGACTTTCTTCAACCCCACTTTTATATAGAAAAACTGAGCTTTACAGGATTATACATAATTTTTCTTTTTCATTTTCTGTTCAAACATTGATTGTGGGTGCCCGTTAGAACCGCCTAGTTTTCCATGGTTAAGTCGAACTGTTTCTTCAGTCCCTAGAAAAATGTTCCCATAACTCAAGATATTAACACATAAAATGCCAATCACGACAATTGTAGTCTGCTTTGCCGTCTGCCGGTTACCTTAAAAGTATTATTTATTTATTTATTTCGGTCCCGGCCCATCGGGGCTTGAAGAAATAGATGGGGTGCATGATGCTTCCACGCAGAGCTGATACCGATCGCACACGGGTACTGGCAAACCGCTTAAAGGATCTAAGCCTGCCAAGGCAAAGCGGTGCGCGTTGGACCGTCCATGCTATTGGTTTCATTGTACGACAGGGCTTGAGATGTCATTTCATCTCAATGTCGGGTTAAGTCTCACAAAATTGGAAGCAACGTCTCCAAAATGACCTATGCAGTGTTGACGGGGACGTTAAATCTCAAATCAACCAACCAGTATGTATATATTTTTATATCCCCGTTAGCGATAGCGGGGGCATATTGTTTTTGCCCTGTCTGCTTTTGAACCGTTGGAGGTAGAGTATTCATATTTGGCACGAAGGTTCCTTGTGACAAGAGCTTCACATTCATGCAAAAAAATGACCTGTGACCTTGACCTTGGCCTTTGACCTACTTAAAAGAAAATATAACATTAGTCATAACTTTTGAACCGCTTGAGATATAGCCTTCATATTTGGCATGTATGCTTCTTGTGACAAAAGCTTTACATTCATTCCAAAATATTTGACCTGCGACCTTGACCTTTGACCAACTTAAAATAAGAAATAACATTTTGGTCACAACTTTTGAACCATTTGAGGTAGCATTCATATTTTGCAATTAGGTTCCTTCTGACAAGAGCTTTACATTCACACAAAAAAATTGATCTGTGACCTTGACCTTTGACATAATAAAAGAAAAAGTTAACATTTGTCATATCTTTTGAACCGTTTCAGATTCAGTCTTCATATTTGGCATGTAGATTCCTTGTAACAAGAGCTATACATTCATGTAAAAAATTTTGACCTGTGACCTTGACCTTTGACCTACTTAAAAGAAAAAATAACATTTTGGTCATGATTTTCGAACCGTTTGGGGTATGACCTTCATATTTGGCGTGTAGGTTTCTTGTGATAAGAGCTTTACATTCATTCAAAATTGTTTGACCATGACCATGACCGTTGACCTGAACAAACAAAATTGTTCATACCCCACCCCCCCTCCCCCAGTGGAATTCGTTTCCGCTGACCGTTCAAGGCGGTTCTTCTGTCGCGGTTTATTTTTGTTATGGTTTGTCTTCGGGTGTTTGTGTCGCTTATATATTTTGGATAGCCTATAGGCGATTTTGTGGGAAAGTAACTGTCCTTTAGGCTTTCCGCTATAGCCTATTGATGTTTCCATAAGGGTCTGTTGTTTCATGTTTGTGTTTCTTTCCCTTTGGTGTCTCTGATGGGAGCTGTGGGTTAATTGTATCGATTGCAACACCACCGGGAACACAAAAATCAAACAACCACAGAGATTAAACAACGGTGAGGACACAACAGCAAGAAATAACTGAAATGATGGAGCTAAAAATGCCAGCAACTAGGTTATATGAAAGTTCAGCAGACACAGTCCAATTTGGCCACATTCCGCATTGCAATTTGTGTTTGGTAAGAGATTTGCAATCAGGCTGTTCATTAATTCTATGCCGCTTGGGTAACGCGGATTGAAATTTGTCTCAACAAGTGGTCAGATGATCCCACTGAATTGAAAACCCAAATGCTGGCTCGTTACCTATTACGATATGAGCCGGGCCACAGCATTTCCTACAATTTACATGTGCGCTCAGCGAAGAATCAGATCAACCTGCGCATGCATATAGTCTGACCAGTGACTTCACTTGCTGCATGAAGGAGCATTGGTCCCTTAGCTATCCTAAAACCGAACAAAGAAGACTCTGATCAGAATGCGCTGATGCGCAGGCTGATCTGATTCTTCGCTGGACGCACATGTAAATTGTAGGAAATGCTGTGCCCCGGCTCATATAAAGGGCAAATAAAAAGGGAGCAGTATCAAATTTGGTGGTGTCCAGATTACAATAGACAGCCCTGTCCTCTCATCAGAAAAAAACATAAAGGGCCAGCAACGGACAGTGAGGCACTTCCGCAGTGCATTGTAATGGGCGGATAAGACAAAGTTAAAGAATCCGCAGTCTTCGTCAGCTTGTCCATATCACAAAAAGTGACTGGAAATTGACAATGTAGGGGCAGACAACACATTCAAATTCTCCCAGTGGCAATAAACTCTTATTATAAATAATGAGTATGTAATCTGAAAAAGATTAACAGTAATTTCACTAATGTATGAAGACTCAGAAACAAAGTTTTTTTAATTGGATAGGAAATTGTATGATTCAGGTTTGATTCATAGTGCAGACTATATTTTCCGGTGCTTTGGGATCAATGAGTTCATTTTGAATCATTTCGCATCATGCAAATACGCCTATATAATTTTGACCCCCTTCACAGGGGTAAACCTTATTTTCCTTATTTCTGCTCTAAAATTTAGATTGTGGGTACTCGTTAGAACCACCTCGATGAGCAGAAATAAGAAATTTTGAGCAGAAATAAGAAAAATAATACAATTTTTCACCTTAAAATTTTCATATTTTCGGCGAAAAAAATGTACAATGTATTTGTATATGCGTGTTTACGTAATGAAAGTATAGTTCTACATAAGCCGGCGTTTAGATTGCACATTTAAGTACTGGTCATGAACAGACTCAATAAAACCGAGTCTGCTATTTTCGTTTATTTGGTGTATTCTTTGCTTCCAAAGGACCTAACTTCAGAACTTATTTACAATTTTGAAGCGTGCAGGATTCCTTCACAAACGAAACTCAACATTGAATTTTTTCGGTTTATGCTTTCCGATAAAGAGGCTAAAATGGTAATTGAGTTTCTCGAATCTAGGTTTCCCATTGGTTTTATCAGGGAGAGTAGAAATAAGGGCTGATACGATAAAAATCATAAAGGGAGTACAAATTATCCTTGGGAAGTACAAAAGTATTTAGAAAAATACAAACCTTATGGTGCTGTTCTGGGCCCCTTTACCATTTCTTTTTCACACGAGAGCTTTATTTCACCTCTGAATACTGTAAGGGGGAATCTTCTGAAAGACGCGTCATTCTTGATTAAGTTTTCCAGAGGGTTCAGCCATAAATGAAGGCATATCAAAAGATCATTACTTGGGTAGTAAAAATTTTGTCGAATGAATAAAATTTAAAGGCAGGGACTATTATTTGTTTAAACGTGGCTTAAAACGGGCTTATCGCAAAATTTTGTAGATGTTGCAAATGTTCCTTTGTTAGGTTGACGTTTTCGAAGATCATTTATATTTTAACCCATTTTATCTATGGAGCTCGGATCTGCGGTCTGCATCGTCAGTGGGTCACAAATTCATATAGATATATGTGCCAAATAAATCAGATAGCTATGTTGAATTACTTGGATGATTTTGATGGGGCGGATACTCCCGGACTGACCTACAAGTCATTTGAAGAACTTGGCAAGCTATTAAGATCCTTTGGAATTGAAAAGTTAAAGGAAAAAGCGTGTCTCAGAAAATGTTTTCATTGGGGTGCTTTTTGAAGACATGATTTTGAGCGTCATCCAGAGAGAGTTCAAGAAATTCTTGACCTGTAAATGTATGGTTGCAGAAGCAGACTGCTACCCTGCAGGAAAATTTCAGTCTAGGGAAATTGTCTTTTGATGCAACAGATGTGCATGGAAGCAGGGTGTTTATTTGCAGAAATGAGTTTTAAATTGGTTGAGACTAATTCATAGTAAGAGAGGTCCGCACAGCTTTAATTCCATCTTTTGTTAAGAATGATATGATTTGTTTGAATTTATTTTACCGTCTCAGTTTGATGGTGTTTTATGATGCTGGTAGAGGAATGGTCAGTCCCAGATGAACTATTTTCCTGTGAAGCTTGTCCTTCAGGGTCTAAGGGAATAATGAATACTTATTACTTTCACGAGGAGTTTTCGCCCTTTTATTACACAATAGCAACTTCAAATTTATATGTTTAAGCTCTGTGGATAAAACTTGAGAGGAAAGAAGCTTCTGATATTTTGCGACAACATGTCTACTTGTAAACTTATAAACCGAGGGGCCTCCAATGATGAATTTCATATTTTCTGTTTGCGTAGTAGCCTTGAACAAATTCCATTAAGGCCCAGTATACCACGGGATGGAAAATAAGGTCTCACGTATCAAGGGGAACTAACGAAGCAGTTCAGCGAATGCTTTAATACAAGAAGGTGTTACAGAGCTCCTTTTTTAGGCTAAAAAACCCCTGGCTGTTCTATTTTGTAAACAATGCATTATGGGATGGACAGTTTCCTTTGGCCTCGCTGTATTCTCATAGACTTGTTAGTACATGTTTGAATTATGGCAGGGTAGTTTTACAATTGATGTAAATTTAATTTGTAGCACGTTCTCTGTGTGTCTTGCAAAAGGAAGTCGAGCAGCTTTTGCCGAGGTCGCTTCAAAGAACTTAAGAGTACAACGGTGGGCTTACTTTTTATTTTGTTTATTTTGCTATTTTTCGTACCTGCCACCACTGAGATTTTTTGCTTTTTTGGACAGTTTAAGGGCGGTCCTTTAAATCTGTGGTGTCCATTAAAAACTAAATATCAGGGTGGGGAACCTTACATCGTATGCTGAATGTAAAGGTTCCGATGACATTTTGTTCCAGCTAGAATTGGTGTTCAGAGGCATAGCTCGGAATAATGCGCATATGCCCAACAGAGCACTTCCCACAGATTGTGTTTAGACATTGAAAGTCCAGATAATGTCACTTAGTGTTGTGTCTGTCTATGGTTTTCTCATGGCAAGACAGTCTAATATGGTTCCATGTTCAGTGGCAGATTTTGACCCCAATAAGCAGTTATTATGACAAGACAAAACATTGTCACGGCCGCGTAAAATCAATTTACCCACCCGCTCCACCCCCTGTGAAATACTTTTCACTGACTGTTTCAATGTGGTTCTTCTGTCGCGATATATGTTTGCTACAGTCGTCTTTGAATGTGTATCGCTTATATTTTTTGGTTTTGGAAAGCCAGTTGGCCATTTTGTGGGAAAGAAACTGTCCTTTTGGCCTAGGTATTTCATGTTTGTGTTTCTTTTCCTTTGGTGTCTCTGATGGGAGCTGTGGGTTAATTGTATCGATTCCTGATCATTGCCTTCACTTCTATTATATTATTTAAGTTTTTAGTGGTTCTTATCAAATGGTTAGAACAAATCATTTTTGTAGCAGATTGTTACAGGTGCCTTTAGTTTCTATTCCAACTTCTGTTTTATGTCCAGTGAGTGCTTACACAAATATGATTCGCTTAACGCCTGCTTCACCAGTTGACCAAGAGCGGTACTGGCAAATTAATACCTTTGGTTTACAGGTAGTAGCAAGAAAAAAAAATAAAAGTCCTGATAGTTAAGACAGTGTCGTGGTTTATTATTATTCGTCTTCTTGTGTGTATTGCTAATATCTTATTATTTTGGATAGCCGTTGGGCCATTTTGTGGGAAAGTAACAGTCATTTTGGCTTTCGCCTGTGACGTTTTCATTAAAGTGTTGGTTTATGTTCTTGTTCCCTTCCCTTGATGGCCTGGAGTGTGAGCTGTGAGGTAAATGTGTTTATTCCTGATCATTGCCTTCACTTCTATTTTGTTAGCCTCTCACCATTTTTGCAGGAGGTCTTTAAGGCTGCGGTCCCAACCAACCTCATTCAACATCATGGATGTCTGACTGCTACAAAAAGTATTTGCATGATTTTAATTTTCAGTAAGTGAGGGTATGGCAGTCCGCATAATTAATGAGTGTCGGTTATATATATTTACTGTTCAAAATGTTTTGTTTCAGAGACGAGAGGGGTTAAGTGCTGCATTTCTGATTCCATGGCTAAGTATGTGATAGATATGCACCATACAGAGTTCCTGGCCTTTCCAGGTATAAATATAAATAAAGTTGCGAACAAATTTAGGTCTGGAAATTTAATTATGGGCCACACGTTAACTATTATTCACGTGGGAACAAATGATGTGCAGCCCAAGGATATTGGATGCTTTTCAAGCTCCTACGACAATCTCATAAGTTTAATTGAAGGTTGTTCTTTCATGTATTTTTCCTCGACCTGTATCATATAGTTTTAACCCCTCTTTAACCCCACTTTTATATAGTAAAACTGGGGTTTACAGGGGTAAACCTTATTTTTCTTATTTCTGCTCTAAAATATATAGACAGTTCTAGCGAGTACTCACAATCTATGTTTTACAGCAAAAATAAGAAAAATATCAGGAATTTTATCTGAAAATTTCATTTTTGGTGGTAAAATTTTACCAATATAGGTGTGTGTTTTCGTAATGTCAATGGAGATAAGGTCATTGCAATAAATAACACGTTGAAAGAGTTATGCAAGACAAGAACATTAAGTACCTACATTCTTACAGGCCTAACATAAAAGCGCGTAAGCCTCTCCGCGAAATGTTTGCAATACGGGATAAGGGTCTGCACTTAAACTTCGAAGGAATCAGAAGATTGAGACAGTTTTTTTTTTCATTTCCGTAGCACATTTGTTGAGACAGTATATTCCAATTCCAGCTCTCCCTGCTCTGCGGTTTCCTCAAGCTTACTCGGGGCACGCTTTTCCCTGAGAATAAATTCTGAATAGTTGGATTAGTTGGAAGCAAAGAATACATAAAATAAACGAAAATAGCGGACTCGGTTTTATTGACTCTCTTCATGGCCAGTCATCACGAAAGCATGCCTATATAATTTTGACCCCCCTTGAACCCCACTTTTATAAAGTAAAACTGGGGGTTTACAGGGGTAAACCTTATCTTTATAACTTCTGCTCTAAAATAAAGATTGTTGTTACTTGTTAGAACCGCCTCGATGAGGCGGTTCTAACGAGTACCCACAATCTATATTTTGAGCAGAAATAAGGAAAATATCACAATTTTTCATCTTAATTTTTTTTTATTTTTTTCGGCGGTTAAGTTTGCAACGTATTTGTATAGGCGTGTTTTCATAATGACTGAAATGTGCAGCACCGACAACGCCCTGTAGCACTGGCTTAAGCAGATTTTTTTTTCAAAATGATTCTAAATTAACCCAATAATCCCAAAGGACCAGAAAATATCATCTGCACTATGATGATGTACGGGGGAACTTTTTACGGCCGCAACACGGCACAACACCACCTGCAGTGAAGATAAATAAGTTCTGAATAATTGGACCATTTGGAAGCAAAGACTACACCAAATATACGGAAATAGCAGACTCGGGTTTACTGTGTCTGTTCATGGCCAGTACTGAAATGTGCAACACCGGCCATGCCCTCTAGCACCGGCTTAAGCAGAACTCTATTTTCAAAACTATTCTAAATGAACTTAATGATCCGAAAGGACCGGAAAATATAATCTGCACTATGCTGATGTACCGGGAGACTTTTGACGGCCGCCACACGGCTCAACACCAGCTGCAGTGAAGACAAATAAGTTTTGAATGGTTGGATCCTTTGGAAGTAAAGAATACACCAAATAAAAGAAAATAACAGACTTGATTTTTTTTTTTTTTTTTTTTTTTTAAGTTTGCTGGTCATTTGGGGAAGTAAGCTATTCCTCTGGATCAGGACAGGGGAGTTAGTTGATCTAATTCGTCCGGTCCTTCCGCTCGGCTTTCCGTTCCCTGCAAAATATAAAGCATTTTATGTGATTAATATTCACCGGAGTTGCATACATCAAAATAAGAAGGCATAGAATAGTATGTATTCTCATTTTCATATTTGCAGTTGTGACCTTGTGAATTTCTAGCATGGCTATTGCCAGACAAACTGTAAGTAAAAATTAACTCCTATGTTGCTACTCATTGGTGGACTTTCGCATAATTTGTCCCATGTCCTGCTTACTCGTTGTTAGCATTGTTGGTCTAATGGTTGAGAGCATAGTCTATCCCGGGGCAGTGAGCTGAGTCTCATTCATTACACGGGTGAGATGGCAGGGTATGTTAGGTGCTTTCTTGGTTGTGCCAGCTATAGCCGCTTCCACAGCTTGAAATATAAATAAGTTCTGAATAGCTAGATACTTTGGAAGCAAAGAATACATCAAACAAACGAAAATAGCAGACTCGTTGTTATTGAGTCTGTTCATAACCACTACTGAAATGTGCAACACCGGCCACGCCCTCTAGCGCCGGCCTAAGCAGAACTCTATTTTAAAAATGATTCAATCCCAAAGGACCAGAAAATATAATGTGCACTATCAGCAACTGTTTGACCCTCCCATTGGCCATCGACTGGTGATTGCAGACATTTTATTACAAATTATCGCACGTTTCAAAGTAAAACATATTTTCCGAAAAGTGCATTTCAAACACAGTGACATGGTTTAAACACTGCAATAGTTATCTCCACTGCAGTTGTTTTGTTTCATTAGAATTATCTAAATACCAAAATATGTTTACTATGTGGTCATTTTTGAGATTATTGATTGTTGAAGGAAACATATAGTCTTTCAAAACGCAGTGAGACATGACTGCACTTTTAATTTTGGACTAGTCCGTGTTTTAGGTAAGTCGCCTTCAGATGGGATTTTACATTGAGAGATATAGTTTTACTGTGATTCGTACTGCATCATACTAACCACTTGGCCACGACTTCTACATAATGCCATTATCCAAAAATGTATTTATAATTTTAAAATCCTGTGAAAAAAGAAAGCCGAAATCTGCTTCCCCTAAAACATGGAATAGTCTTGGCACGCTTGAACGTTGAACTCTCACAGGTCGTTGATAAACTATAACGACTTGAGCATAACAAATGTTATATCTTGCGTTTGTTTGTTTGTTAGAGGTTTAACGTCCCCGTCAACACTGTCTGTGTCGTTTTGGAGACGCTGCTCCAATTTTGTGGGTCTTTTACCCGACATTGAGATGCAATGGCATCTCAAGCCCTGTCGCCCAGTGAAACCAATAGGGTTTATAAGCATGGACGGTCCGACTCGCACCGCTTTGCTTGGGCAGGCCCAGATCCTCTAAGCGGTTTACCAGTACTCGTGTGCGGCCGGATTTAGCTCTGCGTGGAAGCATCATGCAGCCAATCTATTTCTTCAAGCCACGATGGGCGGGGCCAAATTATATCTTGCGTAAAATTACGACGTGTACCAGATATCGATGTTGAAATCCAAAAACCTGTTCTATGTAACATTCCAAATCGCATTCTTTTTGCAATGAAAAACAAGTTGAAACAAATTTGTACAAGTCTCACTATTAACTGGCAAGAATTTAAATGTATAGAAAGAAAGATGTGTGTTGAAATGGTGAAACGGATATTCCACTGCAATTTGAAGCGATTGGAGTAATTAGGTCCTGCACTTCGAAGTGTCATCACGAAAACATGCCTATATAATTTTGACCCCTTGAACCCCACTTTTATACAGTAAAACTAGGGTTTACAGGGGTAAACCTTAGTTTTCTTACTTCTGCTCAAAAATATAGATTGTGGGTGCTCGTTAGAACCGCCTCGATGAGGCGGTTCTAACGTGTACCCAAATCTATATTTTGAGCAGAAATAAGAAAAATATTACAATTTTTCATCATACAATTTTAGATTTTTCGGCGGTAAAGTATACAATGTATTTGTATAGAGGTGTTTTCGTAATGCTACAACGCATCTACCAAACACTGATTATGTAGCCGTTCCTTAGCCTTGCCACATTAATAAATTAAAAACACTGTTATTTGGGACACATTATGCCACACCGCCGTAAAATATTTCCTGCGCATTACGAAAACACGCCTGTACAAATATAGACTGGCTCCCATCGTCAAACTATTAATTTGTCTAACTTACAAAAATATGTTTTCACTGATGTTTTACTGATTCCAGCTGAGTTTGAATGTATGTTCTAACAGGAGAAAGAAAGACAACTTTGAAGGAAAAGAAATGTTTGGATTGTGTTTCTTGATTAGGTTAGAAAAATATGAACATACGACAGGGAGCCAGTCTAGTACAAATACATTGTAACCTTTATCGCTGAGAAAATGAAAATTTTAAGATGAAAAATTGTTGTTTTTTTTTATTTCTGCTCAAAATATAGATTTTGGGTACTCGTTAGAACCGCCTCATCGAGGCGGTTCTAACGAATACCCACAAGCTATATTTTAGAGCAGAAATAAGAAAAATAAGGTTCATCCACTGTAAACCCCAGTTTTACTTTATAAAAGTGGGGTTCAAGGGGGGGGGGGGGGTCAAAAATATATAGGCATGTTTTCGTGATGACACTTCGAAGTGCAGGCCCTATTTACCCCAATCGCTTCAAAGTGCGGTAGAATATCCGTTTCACCATTTCAACAAACATCTTTGTTTCTATACATTTAAATTCTTACAAGTTAATAATGAGACATTTGACATTTCTGACAACAGAAATAAGAAAAATAAGGTTTACCCCTGTAAACCCCAGACTATATGAAAGTGGGGTTGAAGGGGATCAAAATTATATAGGCGTGGTTTCCTGATGATAAAGTCTTCTACAAAATACTTAGAATAATCTTGCTGAAGAAATGCGAACTTTTTATTCCGTCTTAAATCCAAGGTACTAGGCATCAAACAAAATAAATAGATATCTATTGTGGTTTGTTTCTGTTGCAATCGTGACATGCCACAGAAACTAGAGAATCATACAGCACAAGAAAATTTTATTCTTGGATCACTTTTTCTTTCAAACTAACCCATATTTTATAAACACGCGCGTTGGCAAGCACTTGATGGGCCTCCGTAGAAAGAGAATACCATTGTGACGTAATGCAAAAATATAGAAATTGATGCCCAGGAAACATCACGTGAACAAATAAAAATCAAAAATGAGTTCCTTTAAGAGCAATGAAAATATTCATAAGAAAGAAGATGGGTCATACTACGTAGTTTCGGCTAATAAAGCCTCATCAGTGACCCTGTACTGATCCGGCAACGAAAGCCAGAGGAAGCATACTGCAACTTTGCGAACCTCGAACAGGCAGTCGACCCAAAGACTGATATAAACCAAAACGAGGTCCAAATAATTAAAACCTGTCCAGAATTTGAGTCTAAACCAACAATTTATTTCTGATTTCTCAGAATATTCACGCCGATCTCAAAGGACCAAAAGTAAAATATAAACTGCACTATGGTTGATGTACGGGGAGACGTTTTACTGCCGCCACACGGCACAATACCAGCTGCAGTGAAGGCAAATAAAAATCAAAAATGAGTTCCTTTAAGAGCAATGAAAATATTCATAAGAAAGAAGATGGGTCATACTACGTAGTTTCGGCTAATAAAGCCTCATCAGTGACCCTGTACTGATCCGGCAACGAAAGCCAGAGGAAGCATACTGCAACTTTGCGAACCTCGAACAGGCAGTCGACCCAAAGACTGATATAAACCAAAACGAGGTCCAAATAATTAAAACCTGTCCAGAATTTGAGTCTAAACCAACAATTTATTTCTGATTTCTCAGAATATTCACGCCGATCTCAAAGGACCAAAAGTAAAATATAAACTGCACTACCAAGTCCGTGAAATTGACACCCCCCTAAACCCCACTTTTACAGAGTAAACAGGGGTTTACGGGGGTAAACATATTTTTTCTTATTTCTGCTCCAAGACATAGGTTGTGGGTACTCGCGTCATCGAGGCGGTTCTAACGAGCACCCACAATCTATATTTGCGGTCAATATAAGAAAAATATCACGGATTTTCATCAGAAAAGTAGCTATTTTGGAAATGTGTAAAAATGCTCTATGTTGCACGCGTGTGTTATCGTAATGAAGCCACAATCAACATTACAGCCTACCAACGGCACCAAGAGGACGAGTAACTTACACTGAAGAAAAACAACAACAACAACAACAACAACAACAAAAAAAAAAACAACAGATGAAATGATCGAATCACAAACAGCACAGCGACCAGTTTCCGCTTCCCCCAATGAAACCAATAGGCTTTATAAGCATGGACGGTCCGACTCGCACCGCTTTGCCTGGGCAGGCTTAGATCCTCTAAACGTTTTACCAGTACTCCTGTGCGGGTCGGTTTCAGCTCTGTGTGGAAGCATCATGCAGCCAGCTCCGATAGTCGGGGGCCGGTTGATTCTGCTGTAGAGTTGTTTCTTATATTGTAACCATACCAAATTTAATCGATCTTTCCAGGTAACCTCTTGATCGTTTTTCAGCTTGCATCCCCTACTATTAGTACACTTCAAATGTAATTATTATTCTGTTTGTATGCATTAAATCCCAGATGCATCTGTATACCTGTGTTTTATGAGTGCGTGAGCAACAAAGCCTTGTTTCCCGAAATCACAATTATTCGTAATTATGTTTCGATCCTTCTCTAACAATGTAAATTATGAAGCAGCGTGAAAATAAGTGGCTCATTAAGCTAAAGTAGCTTTTTTTTACATGAGCCGCGCCACAAAACAAACAAACAAAAAAAAAAAAAACGCATGTCCACGGGGACTTCCATTGAATCTGCTAAGTACCGTAACAGAAACTAGTTAAAACATTAGCAACAGTTATCCAGGAAAAGCAACAATCAAAGAATGCAGCCGACTCAAGCGACTGAAAGCATAGACAGAGTGCGTGGCATGATGGCAAAGCCAAAAAGAAAATAAAAAAGAAAACGGTAGAATAAAACACTTACAAATACACCAAAACAACATAAATAACACAATTAACAAATTAGAAAAATGCAAAGAAAGAATTAACCGCGTTCCACCTCCTTGAAACGGTTTATGGTAAAAGTACTGAAGCTGCAGTCTGGATGAGGTAAAAATGGCTTACGGCCCATTGCAATACATTCTTTTGTTTGTTTGTTTGATTTGAGGTTTAACGTCCCCGTCAACACTGTAAAGGTCATTTTGGAGACGTTGCTTCCAATTTTGTGGGACTTTTACCCGACATTGAGAAGAAATGACATTTCAAGCCCTGTCGCCCAATGAAACCAATACGGTTTATTAGCATGGACCCCGGTTCCTATACAGGCTTAGATCCTCTAAGCGGTTTACCAGTACTAGTGTGCGGGCCGGATTCAGCTCTGCGTGGGAGCATCATGCAGCCCATATATATTTCTTCAAGCCCCTATGGGCGGGGGCCAGAATAAATTCTTTTAAACCTGGTACAGAAAACGAAAGCTCTCGAATCAGACTTCAAGGATGAATAGGTTGATCTGAGCCTTCTCTAGCGGGGAATGCTATATGGCACATTTTGTTTGGGTCGGCCCTATAATTATAATAAGACATACTTGTTCAATAACAGACCTATACCTGAAACTATATCTTCTTAGTGTCCCATGGGTGAACAGTGTAGCCCCCAATCAGACGCCGCATAACAATGCGGCGTCTGATCAGGGGCTACACTGTTTGCTGAAATACGGGAATTTTGTAAAACCTGCAACAATTAAAACAAACCAAGCGCCTCTCAACAGACTTGCCCAAACGAATTAAGTGAACTGTTCCATCTGTCTAAATGGGTTCATAACAGATTTATGTAATGATGTAACCTTTACATCTCTTGAGAGACATAATTGAACAGGCGGTACCTACCATACCTCCAACTGGTAGAACGATTTGCAACTGCATTGTGTTTTCATTCTCAAGTAAACCCATGTATGACAAATGGAATATTTCGAAAGGTCCATTTTCAGTTTACAATTGTTATATGAGCCCCGCCAAGCGAATTTGGGTCTTCGAGCATTCCGTCATGACAAATTTTAACTGCGCATGCCCAGCCATTCAGATGGGCCAGGGATATGGCTTTCTGTCTGAAGGTTCCTCTTGATTCACTGCTTGTATGAGCGAGCAGCGAAGGTTCTGGCGAGACTGCGCGGATGCGCAGGCTCGCCTGAACCTTCGCTGCTCGCATAGGCGATAAGTACCAAAATCGCTTGACGGGGCCCATATAATAACTGAAGACTGACAGCTCCCATCCAAGGCAAGTTCTATCGAGCAGACAGTGTACAATACTGTAGATCTTTATAGCCATATCTGGGTTCCAAGAAGTTTTAGAATACATTATGAAAATAAGCCTATTCAAATATATTGAAACTTGTACCACCAAACAATGAAATTTTCCAGGTAAAAAATCTGATATTTTTTCAAATTTCCTCTCTAAACATAGATTGTGGGAACTCGTTAACACCGCCTCAGCCAGGCGGTTCTTACCAGTACCCACAATTTATGTTTTTGAGCAGATATAAGAAAGATAAACTATACCAATGTAAACACCAGTTTTACATTTAGAGGGTTTACGAGGATCAAAATTATATACTCCGTTCAGAAAATCTAAATCATCGTTTTTTCGCTTCTTCCTTTTAATACTCATTTTAGCCCTTACATCGCAATGGGAAAGTTTTGAACCTGACACTCCGCCGACTTCTCCAGCAAGTCGTATGCCTCTGCGACAGTAAGGAAAGGCTGTGATTATTTTGAGAAAATTGCAAAACAAAGAAATGAGACCACAGACTAAGTCCATTTGATGATGAGTGTCAGGTAAAATAATAAATATTCAAATCCATGTGATGCACTATATATATAGATATGCACTTACGACACACCTTGCATCCGAATGGCTAGATAAAAGCTCACAAGGAACGGGGAGCCACTAGCGCGATGTGCTGTCAACAGTGGTCAAAATGAATTATACCGATATCAGATGTAGTGTCACAGCTAATGATTTTCCATGAAGTGATCGTGCAAATAAAATATAGACGCCCTTGTAATTTACAAGAGCAGTGGCCACTTCTATATATGGTTTAAAAGGGTGTGTCGAACCCGTCAGAATGTCTTAGTCTGTGAAAGAAAATTTAGATTTTGCAATTTTCTCCAAATAATCACAGCCTTTCCTGGCTGTCGCAGAGGTATACGACTTGCTGGAGAAATCGGCGGAGGGTGAGGTCTACAACTCTCCCACAGTGATATATGGGCTAAAATGAGTATTAAAAGCGAGAAACGAAAAATCGATGATTCAGATTTTCTGAACGGAGGTCAGACGTGTTTTCGTGATGAGGAACTCCGGCCAGTCCGTGAAATGGATATAGAAGTCGCAGATAAAATTGACTAGGCGGAGCTATTCGGGTGTTGTCAATATATGTCAAATTCGCTGAGTCCACCAGAAGATTCGGTAGAGTGACTTTCGCATACTTTCTGCAAGCGGGCCAAATGGCCTTATTCGCCACAGCTTTGTTTGTGTTACAGTTGCATTCACACAATCGGGTGACTTGGTTTACCTTCTTCTTAATAGAGCGTTCCAAAGGCAGGTGCAAACGATAGCTCCGCCTAGTCAGTCTTATCTGCGACCACTATACATGTCTATAGAGAAAACTGTGGTTTACATTATTTTGCTTATTTCTGCTTCAAGACAGGTTGGAGGTTAGAACCGACTCAATATTTCTACCTATGTTTGGTGTATAAATAAGAAAAATAATTCAAAGTATAATATTTATTCAGAAAACCAACATTAACTGAAGGTGTCCTCCGAAACAACATCAATTTACACTAGAGTTGGCCCAGGTACAGGTCCGAAGTCTGCTGCACTGGCCCGATCGGCCTTGGGCCATTGCTTCTGATCGAGGACCTGTAACTGGGTCAATACGAAATGACTTGATAAATGACATTTTTATTTTTTATTAATTGACACAATTAAAAAAAAAACATCATTATTGTTTTTTTTACCTCAGTTAATATTTGTTGACCTGGACCTCCGATCAATACAGGATAGTCATTTAATAATCACCGTGTAGCATCGACTCCGAAACTTGTTACTGAAAAGTACCAACGAAATCAATATTCAATAGCACACAGTAAGGTAGGTAAGAAGCTTTTTACAGGTTTCTACAGGATTCTGCCATCTAAAGCAAATTGGATATGTGTCGGAGAGATATCTAGCTCTTACCTGTTTTCATGAGTCTGACAACAACTCACTTGAAATCGCTAACCAGACTGAAATCTTGACAGCTGGTACCAAGAACAAATAATCTTTTTCGTAGAAAGTACTCGTTTCTGTTTTGATTAAAGACCAATGACCTTCTTTTTCCCATGCCGGAACATTCAGAAGGTTAAAAAAGGAGTTGCGTATAAGCTTTAATCGAAATGTTCGCTTTGTACTGCAGTGTTCCTTCAAAAACACAAAACAAAGCAGTACGGCAACTTGGATTTTTAAGTACGGCAACTTGGGAAAATGCTGAATTAACAGTACCGCAAATTGTATCATAAAACAGCAACTTTGAAAATTACTGACAGCCTTTTAACAGCGTTTGGAACGAACAGCCATGGTTATTATCATGTTTGGTTTCATCACACAGCCAGGGGTTGTTCCTAATCCTGGTATTGATCGTAAATCAATCTATTTGTGCATGTAACAGATGGAGATGTGAAATATACACCAGGGCCATAGTTCCTCTTGAGAATTCTTTGTCATTGCTTTCGCTTTGATCATTACTGTAAATACTTAGGAAATATTTTAGAAACAAAGTATGTCCCATTTTGGTCTAATCAACGAAAGGAACTTTACTTTCGCGGAAGGGAGTTTATTTATTTTTTCTACGAAACAAAGTGTCTTTTTTAATAAGCTCAAATAGTTTCTACTTCTTGTGACAGTTACAACTAGAATAGAATTTATTTTATGTTTTAGATGGGTTTATTCCTTTTGCGAAAGATACTTTATTCAAACGAAGGTCCTGTAATATGCATACTATACTCCAGTTTATTTTAAATCATAACTGCGGCCATTAAATGTTCGCTTGTTTGCATTACAAAAACATGCCTATATTGAAAAATTGTCAACCAAAAACTGAACATTTTCAGATCAAAATTCTGATATTTTTAAATTTTTCATTGTGGGTACTGTTTTTACATTGTGGGTACAGTTTTGGGGCAAAAATGGGGATTAAGGGTGTCACAATTGAATAGGCATGTTTTCATGATGGTCCTCTGTAAGCCGTTTGAAATCGCATTCTATGTCATGAATAACGGCTTTATTATTATTATTATTATTTTCGAAATCGGCGGTCAGGAAAGTGCACACATGTTGTATTTTTTATCTTGAATATTCTATCTATTTCACAATTGTACAGTTTAGCAACGACACAGACAACAAAAAGCTACTTATCTAAACTGAAAGAAGTTGATTTAAGATGTCCTGAAATTTAAAGTCCTTTCAAAAATTTCTTCTCCGGTCACAAAAGGAGGTTACATTCGCTTTAGTATAAAGGACAGCTAAAATAACTTTAATGTGTGGCGGCGGTAAAACGTCTCCCTGCCCTACATCATAGTGTAGATTATATTTTCTTGTCCTTTGGGATCATTGATTCCATTGTGGAATTTTGAAAATATCTGAGGGTCACTGATGAGGCCTAATTGGCCGAAACTAGCTAGTCTGGCCCAGAAAACATGTACACTCCATATTTTTGGTTCTGTGGTGTATTCCTTGCTTCCAAAGGATAACCCTTTAATAGAACATATTTAATCCTAGTTGTAATCGATTATCTCTAAAAAAAATAGTCCTGAAATGTGACTTAAACTGTTAGTTTTGACTTAAACTCTTAGTTTAACCCTTAAGTTCCAGCATTTTAAACAAGCAGTGTAGATCTGGCCATACACCGCGTTATGCCGCCTTATGTGCAGTCTGAATAGGTATTCACTGTTTGCAAATGCCACAACACATGAGCCAAGTCTAGATTTTACATTTTTACACAGAGATCGGACGTCACAGGGAGAATACAAAGCTAAAAGGTGCACTAGCGATGCTATAAATTACCGGTACCTAGATATTATACAAGGTCGGCGACAATCAAATGGACAATAGCAAGCGGGAAGCTTGTGTTATTAGTAACTTTTGCTTCATTGTGTGCAGGATAACTGCGTGTTGTGAGTGTTAAATGAATATGAATGTTGAGACCAAAAAGTATGAAAGTGAAATGAAGAAAGATGATGGTGTTAAATGTCAACGATTGATTAGGTAAAATCAAGTTAAAACAGGTATGCTGTGTTCATGGCAACTTGTGTCCAGGAGGTCGGACTCCCACACTGAACATGAATTTGTTTGTTTGTTTGTGTTGGCGTTTAAATGTCCAGTCAACACTATTTAAGGTCATCAACACTATCCACACTTTTCCTGGGCAGGCTTATACGTAAGCGGTTAACCAGTACAGTGCACATTGTGTCGCCAGAAACTGACAACTGCCCTTCTTGAATCAGCGAAAGGGAGAGAATGACCATAGAAAAAATTTCATGATCAATCTCCCTGAAAGAATGTTGCCGACCCCGGCAGGTATCGAACCCGCGTCCTTGATCACTAGTAAGATGCGCATCCGACTGACCTACCTAGGCCGGCATTGAACTTAGTTAACCCTTGTCCTGCTGAATATTTAAATATGTCACGCCCACTACTGATTATCAGCTAATCAGATTACTTGATGCAAATTAATGCAACAAATTCATTAACTGGATGGCAAACAATGAAGATCCTGATCAGATGGCTTCTTCAGAAGCCATCTGATCTGGATCTACATTGTTTCAAAGATAAGGCATATCCGGGCTCAGCAGGACAAGGGTTAATGCAGGCGTCAAAACAGTATTGGGAGTAAATCTGTTCCATTGTCATGTTGTCAAGTGGAAGAATGAATACATGTAACAATTAACGTAATGCGAGTGGGTGACTCATGCTGTGACGCGTGTTTCGATTGGCTAGAAATAAGGGGAGGGAGATACTGCAACCTTTGTTTGTTTGTTTGCTTGAGGTTTAACGTCCCCGTCAACACATTATAGGTCATTTTGGAGACGTTGCTTCCAATTTTGCGGGACTTTTACCCGACATTGAGATGAAATGACATCTCAAGCGCTGTCGCCCAATGAAACCAATAGAGTTTATAAGCATGGACGGACCGACTCGCACTACTTTGCCTGGGCAGTATACTGCAACTATGCCATGAATAATTTTATATAAATATATGAGGCAGGCAGCTGACCTTCTCTGCTGAAAAGATCTCTAGCCAAGATAAGGTTGCATGTCGCAGGAAGGAAGTGGAAGGCTCTACGCTACATCATTTCGAGTTAATGGGCATAGGACTGCGTGCATAGGCTTCATACTGTGGATACGTATTCAAGTGTTGGCGGACTATTGTCTTGTATGCTGCTTCCCGTACGCAGCTTTTTTGTTCTGATATTAGATAAATAAAACACAGGACTTATTAGCAGTTGGAGAGAGTCAATCGATATGTAAGTTGAAGTTCATGTTGTTGGATAGATCGAAACCTAAGTACCTTGCAGATGAAACAATTTTGAGGACATGATAAGGTAATATATATGGTGCAAGGGTTGGAGTTCCTTCCCAGGTTATGTCCAAAACTTGGACTTTCTAGGTTTGAATTCCATGTCCCAGTGAGATCTGTGTGATTGGACGGTCTCAATGCCTCTAGAAGGGGCGGGGGGACGGAGTAATCAGGGAGAGTTATGGCCAGGTTTACCGCAGTGTCATCTGCAAATAGGCGAACATGGGACCACACAGTGTCGGACAGATCGTTTAGGTATAATAACAATGTGCCTAGAACTGATCCTTGCGGTACACCTGAGGTAGCTGGAACCTCATCTGAGGACCCACCTTCAAGTTCAACTGTCTGACCTCTCCCTATCAGAAAAGACTTAATCGACTGGATAGTCGACTCATGTACCTGTAGCTTGCGAAGGAGCTTCAGGTGATTCGCCTAGCCAAAGGCCTTGCTGAATCCAAGATAAGATCTATTTGTTGGTCATGTAATCATGCTCTGGTAAGGTCATAAACAAGCTGACTCACATGGGTGTCACAAAATCTGCACGCCTAGGTAGTTGAGTATTTCGTGATCATAAGGTATGTCCAAATCAAATCAAATCGAATTTATTTCCCTCCGGTTATACAATATGCAAAACGTTGTACAAACATACGGTTTCATGGCGGCACAATGTCATGAAGAACAGATGTGGAACATAAACTTTAATCCGTCTAAATGCCAGGTCTATCATGTTACCTGATGTAAGAACCCCATCCCAACCACGTACCTCTTGCATGGTATCTGGAGAGTATTTCGGCAGCTAAGTACCTTGGGGTCACCATCTCTGATGATCTAAACTAGACCCCACCCCACATTGACAACATAACTAAAAAAAGCAACTCAGACCCTTTGATTCTTGAAAAGAAACATCCGGGTCCATTATCGTTCACTGTATGGTATCCCCAAACTGCCACTGACATATACAAAGTAGTCCAACGAAGGGCTGCCAGGTGGGCAATACGTGACTATAGCTACACTTCAAGTGTTACAGCTATGCTGAAGGACAAAAATTGGCGCTCCCTTGAACAACGCCGCATTTATAACCGTCTCGCCATGATGTATAAGATCACTTATGATCTTGTTGCAATACCCGCATCTGAGTACCTCATCCTTAATAGTAGACCATCAGCCCACTGCCACCCTCTTGCATACAGACAGATTCACACCCGAACAGACTACTACATGTACAAGTACTTCTTCTTTCCCAGGACTATTATTCTCTACAATGCTCTACCTGCCTATCTTGTAACGCTACCCACTCTGGTACAGTTTAGCAGTGCTTTTAGCCTGCTGGCTCATGCTTCTCCTTAAAAGACCAATTTCTGTTTTTGTCTTTAACTATACTAACACCCTCTTTTCCCTCTGTACAAACTCATTTCACCAACTTTCCTTTACTTTTATTTCAGCTAACACTTTTCAACACTTGGTTCGCCGGAACCAGTCTTATGCCCCTCGGGGGTTTTGACGTACTCGAAGAAAGAAAGAAAATTGATAAAGTCGAGAAAAAAACTAGAGGACAACAACAGGTCAATCTGTTGTCATTACCAAATTTATATATATCCCAACCCTTCTGTCCCTTTAAAATTAGTTATATAAAGGAGCCCGGCAATGCAAGTAACGACGAAAAGCAAATTATGCCCAACAAACCTTTGTTTATATTAAGACTGATAGTTCGGACACTTCTCCGCCATAGCACTTTATGTATAACTTGTTCAAAGCAAATCGCCGTACTGTTCCAAGCAAATTGTTGTCCGGTAATTTACGTGGTGACACAAGTTCCCGTACTCTGGCCTTCGGGCGTTTCGGCTTGTTTTATTCAGTCACAATATTCTTTGTGGGAAAAAGCAACTAAAACATTTCAAGCAGCAAAGGATTCGGCTTTTATTGATGCCACTGAATTGAAGAATTCACAGCCGTTTCTGTAATAAATTCACAGTTTTGTGAAGCTGTCATGAGTTTTCGCGGTACCAGCCACGTACCAGCCGACTCATTTGTGTGTTCAAAAATTCTGTTCAAGAATTTCAGAGAAAAACAAGTTGAGTAAATATTGGAAGTGGATTTAAGTTCTGACACTACTCAATATCGCCAACTTTAGCGATTACCTATCGTCGGTATTATCATTTTCCTCATTTATCTGGTACTTTTGAGTAACAAGTTCCGGAGTCAGTGCTACACGGTGATAATGAGCAATACAAATTACCTTAATTTAAAGGCTGTTTCATTAAACAGATAAAATAAGAGAACCAGCACTATTTGGTATCAAGCCATGATAATCAATATTCACATTTTGAAATAGAATATTTCTAATTGAAGAGTATTTTGAAAAAAAAGAAAAAAAAAAAAAAAAAAAAAAAGAGAAAAATATCACAAATTTTCATCGGAAAGGTAGCCATTTAGGGGAAAGGAAAGAATGCACTGTTATCCTGAGTGCGATATAATGTTGCCAATTCTTACTATTGTTCCTTCTTCATTTCCCATCACGTGAACAGGTGCGTGAAATGAACAACCCCCATAAACCCCACTTTATACAAAGAAACAAAATGGGGTCTACGGGAGTATAAATTATTTTTCTGCTCCAAGACATAGGTTGTGGGTACTCGTTAGAACCGCCTCAATGAGGCGGTTCTAACGAGCACCCAAAACCTATGTTTGCAGTATAATTGAGAATAATATCACGGATTTTCCCCAGAAAAATAGCCATTCTTGGGATAAGAAAAATGTACTATGCCGCACGGGTGTGATTTCGTTATGCATCATTTCGTCAAGGAAAGCTAAAGGTGATATTGTAAAAGTCTTTAAAAACAACATTTTTCTATTATCACTACGCTGAACCAATTCCTATAGTTCCTAGGGTTTATTTTTCTTTTAACTTACGCTGCAACCATATACATATGATCTACCTCATTGTTCCACCCACACAGAGCACTGAAAGTAACGATTCCCAGTATGCTATTTTAAAAGTTGATGCTTTCATTCCCTTTACTTTCAAACCTCATAAATCAGCATAATGTAACAGATAAAAAAATGCTAAATACCTTTGGCCCAGCGATGGATCGAACCGAGGCCGATGGATTGATAAGCATACACTCTGTCACATCGCTATAAAAGCCAGCTTGTACCACAAAACGGTGCATGTGTGCTGTATACCTATGCCCGGCGACAGTGTTCCCCTCCATATTGATTTCTGGGGTGTTTGAGAATCACGCCAAATGATACTCAAGGAGTTCTAATGCACATGTGGGATATTTACGGTGGGCGCAAAATATAACAGATAAAAGAAATGCTAAACATCTTTGGCCTGTCGCGTTGGGGGGGGGGGGGGGGGGGGGTCCAACCCGGGCCGCCGGACGGATAAGCAAACGCTCTACCACGTCGCAGCTTTTAAAGCCCACTTGTGCCACAAGGCAGTACAAATGTATAAGTTCTTGAAAACAACTCCAAACTTTTGTCTGTTTAGCAGACTACAAAAATAATACGAGTTTAATAGCTTCCAAATGTTCAGTCTGTATGGCATAACTTATCTATGTCACAAAAATAAAAACCTCAACAATATCTTGCAAAGTGTGATAAATGTATTTTAATTCCATGTTTGTATCCAGTCAAATTTCCTTATGTTCCATTCCATAACTTTTACACACATTATATCTCAATTTTACGGCTCATTTTATCAATCTTTATGTTTCATATCCTCATTGCAGTAGGGAATCAAAGCCTGTCTATCGTAGCTTTTAACCAAATTCGCGTGCGTCGATTCAATGGACCTACTTTCAATTCTGAGGCCCAATTCCTTAATTCACGTTTATTTTTTAGCTTTGTCGTGGTTTATTGTTGTTTAGTTTTTGTATGTATGTACAGTCGAACTTCAATGGCTCGAACACCTTTGGGACCCCGAAAATCTGTTCGAGACTGGGGTAGTTCGAGCCACTAAGGTTAGGGCCTACTGTCAGGGGGCATAACGAGATACTTTTAGATATCTATAATGAAAACGTATGATGTGTGTACTCATTAGAATCGCCTCATCGAGGCGATTCTAATGAGTACACACCGCACACATTTGCAAGATAAAAGACAAAAATATCCTTAATTATCCCCCAACTATTTCTTATGCAGAGGATTTCGCTAGGGGCTCAAGAATGGGTTCGACACATCCATGGTAAACGAGCCATCGGTGTTCGAGCCATCGAAGTTTTACTGTATTACTTATACCATTTTTGATGGCCGTTTTGTGGGAAAGTAACTGTCCTTTTTGGCTTTCCGCTTGTGATGTTTTCATTAGGGTTTAGTTAGATTACGAAAACACGCCTATACAAATACATTGTAATCTTTAACACCGAAAAAAAATAAAATTTTAAGACGAAAAATTGTGATATTTTTCTTATTTCTGCTCAAAATATAGATTGTGGGTACTCATTAGAACCGCCTCATTGAGGCGGTTCTAACGAGTACCCATAATCTATATTTTAGAACAGAAATGAGAAAAATAAGGTTTACCCCTGTAAACTCCAGTTTTACTATATAAAAGTGGGGTTTAAGGGTGTCAGAATTATATAGGCCTGTTTTCGTGATGTCTCATATTCGTATTTCTTCCCCTTTGATGTCTCTGATGGGAGGTGTTGGTAGTTGTATCGATTTCACTTCTATTTTTCATAACTGGAACAGGCCAGTCCAGCAGTCCAGATGTGTAGGTTTGCCTTCTCCTAGATTGATCGTCAACCAGGGCTTGGGGGCTCCATCCACTCTAGACATTGCAACACGGATTCAGTTAACATCTGTACATAAACAGTATCTACATGTACAAGTGTCTTATTCATCACATAGTCGCCAGATGACTTTCAGACAGGGTCATTCATTGCGAAACACTATCCATCACGAAAACATGCCTATATAATATTGACCCCCTTGAACCCCACTTTTATATAAAAAACCTGGGGTTTACAGGGGTAAACCTTATTTTTCTTATTTCTGCTCTAAAATATAGATTGTGGGTACTCGTTAGAACCGCCTCGATGAGGCGGTTCTAACGAGTGCCCACAATCTATATTTTGAGCAAAAATATGAAAAATATCACAATTTTTCATCGTAAAATTAACATTTTTTTCAGTGGTAAAGTTTACAATGCATTTGTATAGGCGTGTTTGCGTAATGATATTCAACATGAATGTATCATTTGTCTGCTTTTCTCACAATTTTATCTTTTTGTGCGTACCATTTGTGTGCTTCTCCTATAAATTTGTCTATTTGTAGGCATCATAATGTCTGGCTCTCTTATAAAACACACTCGAATAACAATTAACCCACTGGTTATAGGAGACCCCAAAATGGGTCAATGGCAATCAGTAGAGACCAAAATCAGACGCCACAGAACAGGCCAGGTCATCCACTGTCGGCGGAAACTTCAACTATTTTCTAAAAATGACAACCTGAAACCCCTACGTCTCGAAATGGACTCCTGTTGTATACGTTGAATATTCTTTTCCGTACAAAATGGGTTAAGATTATTTCCAACAAGATTTAGTGTTAATTGTCCGGTAACTAGTTATACCGCTTTTGTTTTAATGCTGTATAATTGTCATTGATTGCGCACAAATTTTGTGCAGTGTCAAACAGAGACGTTCAGTTTCCATCAAATTTGCAAGAAAATTACCGTATTTCTTCATCGTCCAGTGGGGCTAACACGGGAATACATTTTTTTTTCTTACTTTTGTGCCAAGACATAGGTTGTGGTACTCGTTAGAACCGCCCCGATGAGGCGATCCTGCGACGCCTGGTTTACAAGGCGAGTAGCGTAACCACTGCGCCACAGAGGCTTCTAAAGCACGTGGGTGAAATATGTTAATTAGGACTCTGTAAGGGGAAAAGTGAAAATAACTTATTTGTTGGAGGCTGTTCCAGACTGTGATCTCAAAGCTTTGATACATTCAAATTCAAGAGCTAGTGAACTTACATATAAGCATCAAATGTCAAGGCCAGCAGTTACCTTTTATTACCGTATCGTCCATTGATAAAAGATGCTTAATGAAGTCTACAATAGCTCCGGAAGTGTCGATTAATTCTATTTTCCCATCACACAACACGCCTATATAAATTTGATCCCCTTGAACCCCACTTTTTTACAGTAAAACGGGGGTTTCGGGGATAAACCTTATTTTTCTTATTTCTGCTATAAAATATTGATTATGGGTACTCGTTAGAAGCGCTCATCGAAGCGGTTCTAACGAGTACCCACAATCTATATTTCGAGCAGAAATAAGAAAAATATCACAATTTTTCATCTTAAAATTTTCATCTTTTCGGCGATAAAGGTTATAATGTATTTGTATAGGCGTGTTTTGAATAAAACGCATAAACAGCCAAATACTGAGGGGGTATCACATAATGTTATCAAGTCTGTGTAATAAACGGTCATATAAACCCCACTTTATATAGAGAAAACTGTGGTTTACTGGGGGCATTCAACACTATTTTTCTGATTTCTGTTTCAAGACATAGGTTGTGGGTAGTCGTGAGAACCGCCAGAATTGCATTACGAAAACACGCCTATACAAATACATTGTTAAGTTTACCGCCAAAAAAAAAAAAAAAAATAAGCTGAAAAAATGTTCCTTTTTCTTATTTCTGCTCAAAATATAGATTGTGTGTACTCGTTAGAACCGCCTCATTAAGGCGGTTCTGACGAGTACCCACAATCTATATTTTGGAACAGAAATAAGAATAATAAGGTTTACCCCTGTAGGCCCCAGTTTTACGACATAAAATGGGGTTCAGAGGGTCAAAATTATATAGGCGTGTTTTCGTGATGACGCGGTTTTCACGACCTTCCAAAACCCATTTTTAGCGTGTTAATAAAAAAAAAATTGCACAATTTTTCATCAGAAAAAAATAATGGTTTTTAGATATGAAAGAATGCACTATGTCATCGTAATGAAAATGTAGTCTGCCTTTTTTTAAAAAGCAAAACCAAACTGGCCTTAATCAGCTTCATTCACACATTTAGTTCACCGCGTTTATCACATTTGAGACCACAGACTGCCAAAACAAACAAACAAACAATCATTTGCTTTTACCTGCAAATAAGTGACCGTATTTGACTGGGTACAGGGGTACTTGTCATTTAAAGAGCTCTCTTGGCCATCTCGTTCCGTCGACCGAAACCTGTTTGTCTATTTTGATGGTTGACCACCTAGATTCTTTTGAATATATTCTATAAAAAGGTTATCCTTTGGAAGCAAGGAATACACCACAGAACTGTAAAATATGAAGTGTACTTGTTTTCTTGGCCAGACTAGCTAGTTTCGGCCAATTAGGCCTCAACAGTGACTCTTAAATATTTTAAAAATTCCACAATAGAATCAATGATCCCAAAGTACAAGAAAATATAACCTACACTATGATGTTTGAATGCAATTTGCCTAAATGGAATCGGATGGTTTTGCCATCTAAAGTGTTTCTATTTTTAGGTCTGACTTCCGCAGTGCAATTTTAGCTATTTTGGACGATGGCCACCTTGGCACTATTCCTATAAAGTTTGGATGAAGTTGGCCAAGTTGTCATTTTTAACGACGTTTTTTTTATTATTATTTTAGCTCGGTGGCCATCTTGTTCATTGGTTAAGTTTTCCCTTTTTTATTTTATTTTATTATTATTATTATTATTATTATTATTATTATTATTATTATTATTACTGTTTTGTTTTTTGCATGGGGCAACCTAAGCTACATTGCTATTAATATAAAAATAAAAAATGAGTTCCTTTAAGAGCAATGAGAACATTCATAAGAAAGAAGATGGGTCATACTACGTAGTTTCGGCTCATAAAGCCTCATCAGTGACCCTGTAATGATCCGGCGAAGAAAGCCGGAGGAAACATACTGCAATTTTGCTAATTTCGAATAGGCAGTCGATTCAAAGAGTGATATAAATCAAAATGGGGTCCAAATAATTAAAAACCTGTCTAGAACATGAGTCTAAACCAATAATTTATTTCTGATTTCTCAGAATGTTCACGCTGATCTCAAAGGACCATAAGTAAAATATAAACTGCACTATGGTTGATGTACGGGGAGGCGTTTTACGGCCGCCACACGGCACAACACCAGCTGCAGTGAAGGCAAATAAAAATCAAAAATGAGTTCCTTTAAGAGCAATGAGAACATTCATAAGAAAGAAGATGGGTCATACTACGTAGTTTCGGCTCATAAAGCCTCATCAGTGACCCTGTAATGATCCGGCGAAGAAAGCCGGAGGAAACATACTGCAATTTTGCTAATTTCGAATAGGCAGTCGATTCAAAGAGTGATATAAATCAAAATGGGGTCCAAATAATTAAAAACCTGTCTAGAACATGAGTCTAAACCAATAATTTATTTCTGATTTCTCAGAATGTTCACGCTGATCTCAAAGGACCAAAAGTAAAATATAAACTGCACTATGGTTGATGTACGGGGAGACGTTTTACGGCCGCCACACGGCACAACACCAGCTGCAGTGAAGGCAAATAAAAATCAAAAATGAGTTCCTTTAAGAGCAATGAGAACATTCATAAGAAAGAAGATGGGTCATACTACGTAGTTTCGGCTCATAAAGCCTCATCAGTGACCCTGTAATGATCCGGCGAAGAAAGCCGGAGGAAACATACTGCAATTTTGCTAATTTCGAATAGGCAGTCGATTCAAAGAGTGATATAAATCAAAATGGGGTCCAAATAATTAAAAACCTGTCTAGAACATGAGTCTAAACCAATAATTTATTTCTGATTTCTCAGAATGTTCACGCTGATCTCAAAGGACCAAAAGTAAAATATAAACTGCACTATGGTTGATGTACGGGGAGACGTTTTACGGCCGCCACACGGCACAACACCAGCTGCAGTGAAGGCAAATAAAAATCAAAAATGAGTTCCTTTAAGAGCAATGAGAACATTCATAAGAAAGAAGATGGGTCATACTACGTAGTTTCGGCTCATAAAGCCTCATCAGTGACCCTTAAGTTTGAATGGAATGTACTCAAGGAGGAGGCGTAGTAATATAAGTAATTTTCTACCTTTAGCTCAGGCAGCCATCCTGGGCAGCAATACTGGGCATTGAGGTTTGTCCAGGCTATGTTTTGTGAAGTTTGGATGAAATTGTGAAATTGGCTAAAGGGTTAAGTAGCAGTCATCGTTAACAGCAAACTGTTGATGCCGCACAGCGGACGACGGACATGGTCACAATAAAGTGCTAAGGCGAGCTAAAATCGAACATTTTGGAAGATTTACTTATCCGTTTGATATGCATTATTACTGGCATGTTAAGGTATATATCTTTTTGTCGTGTATTTTGGCGAATCTTTTTCTATATATATATATATATTACCCAATTTAATAAATACCCAAATGAATTACCAAGCAGAATAACAAATGAGTTCGTACTAGACGGAATAAAACTTATCTTGGAAAATAACAGTTTTCATTTTAATGACGAGTATTTCATCCAAATCAAAGGCACGGCGATGGGAACCAAATTTGCCCCCGTCTATGCCACACTCGTTTTAGCATACCTTGAAGAGAAATTGTATGAACAATCGGAAAACGATTTTGGTTTAGAGTTCAGGTCATATTTGGAAACAAATTTCAAAAGATTCCTTGATGACTGTTTCCTTATATTTAAACAATCAGAAGAAGATTTGAAGAAACTTCATAGTCTACTAAACATGTTACATCCAAGCATCAAATTTACACTCGATAAAAACAGAAGACAACTGTCATTTTTAGATACCATGGTCATTAACGACAACGGAAAAATTAAAACAGACATATATTATAAACCAACAGATTCAAAGCAATATCTCTTATACACATCATGCCACCCAAAACACACACGAAATAGCATTCCATACAATTTAGCTCGAAGACTAAAGATGATCATTTCTGAAGAAAACACACTTCTTACACGTCTCGAAGAATTGCATGGATTCCTTTTAAAGCAGAAATATCCACCTTCACTGATACAAGACAGCATTGCAAAAATTAAGGCTTTAAACAGAGAGACACTTCTACACCCCACCGAAAAAAGCAAAGATAATAATTTGATACCATACGTATCTACTTTCAATCCTCACAACCCAGAGATTTTCCCAGAAATACAGAAAAATAAATCACTCCTTCTGAGAGATGACAGGTTAAAATCTATTTTCCGAAGTAAAACCTTTTTAAAAAGCAAGCGCCAATCTCCAAATTTAAAGAAACTATTAACAAAAGCTAAGTTTTCAAACAAACAACCAAGCATAGCCAAAGTAACAAAATGCAACGAACCAAGATGTGGTTTGTGCAAATATATAAAAGAAGGTTCGACATACAGCTTTAATGACAAAATCTTTACTGTGACTTGTGACATGTCGTGTACCGTCAGAAATGTCATATATGTAATTGAATGCAGGGGGTGTAACAAATATTACATTGGGGAAACAAACAACTTGAGAAAAAGAACGACCCTACATAATCAGCACATAAGAAATGAAAACTTGAGAATGATACCCCTTAGTGGACACATTGCTTCCTGTTCGAAACAAGACCCGAAATATTACATGTTTCCATTCTACAAAATGAAAACAGACAGCATAATTGAAAGAAAAGAAAAGGAAAAGTATTTTATACAACAATATAAACCAGAACTCAATTCAACATAACCGTTTGTAGATAGTGGAGACGCCAGTTATGATATCACTTCATTTCAACGTGTATTTACCGATCATGTTTATCCATTATTAATTCGTTACATAATACATACAGACCGGACGGAAGTTCATGACGTTACGTTACGCCAACTTCCATAGTAACAAGACGCCATTATATGGACATCGCTATACTTAAATAAAGGCTTTGAAAATTGACTAATGTCATGAAACCGGTTAGCCAAAAATAAAATATTGTTTGTGCATCTGAACTTCATTTATTTATCAAAGTATATATATATATATATATATATACAGTGGAACTTCGGTGGCTCGAACACCTTTGGGACCACGAAAATCTGTTCGAGACAGGGGTAGTTCGAGCCACTGAGGGTTACTGCCAGGAGGCATAACGAGAAACTTTACGACATCTTTTCGGCGTTCTATAATGAAAATGTATGTTGTGTGTACTCATTAGAATCGCCTCATTGAGGCGCTTCTAATGAGTACACACAACATACATTTGCAAGATAAAAGACTAAAATCTCCTAAATTATCCCCCACTATTTCTTATGTAGAGGATTTCGCTAGGGGCTAAAAAATGGGTTCGACACATCCATGGTATACGAGCCATCGGTGTTCGAGCCATCGAAGTTCTACTGTATATATATTCTGCCGTTCTGCACACCACGTCCAGCGAGATAGAGGAGATACCGGTCTTCCCAAAATGTTCTGAGTAGAGCTGTTAGATTGTGGAGGTTTCTGTAATTTTTCCAATTTGTGCGATTTTGTTTTGCTTCCAAACCTCTCGACTTGATGGTGTTTTATTTTGAGTGCCTGTCATACCTGAACGAATGAAATGATAAATACGTGAAAGAGGCATAGGCCAGCTGCATCTGCAAAAAAAAAAAAAAAAAAAAAAAAAAACACACACAAAAAAAAAAATGATGTCATAATTGCTCAAATATGTACCACTGATAAACCTGCAGAATTTTTCATTAGTTGGTTTACATGCCCAAAAGAGACCATATTGAGTTGTTACAGTTGGGCGCAAAACAATCATAAACTGAACAGTCGAACTTCGATGGCTCGAACGCTGCTGGCTGAGTCGAACCTGGTAAAAAAAAGTAAGGGATAATTAAGGGAGGTTTTCTTTATCTTGCAAATGTATGCTGTGTGCATTTACTAGAATCGCCTCGATAAAGCCATTCTAGTGATTACAGACAGCACGAATATATATTTTAGAACTTTATTTTTTTGTTTGTTTGATTTGATGTTTAACGTCCCCGTCAACACTATATAGGTCATTTTGGAGACGTTGCTTCCAATTTTGTGGGACTTTACCCGACATTGAGATGAAATGAATCTCAAGCCCTGTCACCCAATGAAACCAATAGGGTGGTCCGACTCGCACTGCTTTGCCTGGGCAGGCTTAGAACCTCTTAGCGGTTTACCAGTACTCATGTGCGGTCGGATTCAGCTATGCGTGGAAGCATCGTGCAGCTCATTTATTTCTTCAAGCCCCGGTGGGCGGGGGCCATGTAGAACATTTTAACAATATTCCAAAATTATCCGATCATGCCTTTTGGCATGGCGCTATTAACCTTTTTTGTACCAAATGGAATCTTCCTCCTTATAGATAGCAGAAGCCCATTCCAAAATTTAGGGGTGTCAGATTGTGTTTCTTCAAAATTTATTCGAGAAATGGCTAAATTTTTTGCAAACAGTGTAGGCCCTGTTCAGACGCCGCGGTCTGCGGCGTCTGATCTGGGACTGCACTGTTTGCTCAGGTACACCTTTAGGGGTTTCTGGTACTGAATGGATTAATAATAGTCAGTAGCTCGAAATATCATTCATCACGAAAACACACCTATATAATTTTAACCCCCTTAAACCCGACTTTTATGTAGCAAAACTGAGGTTAACAGGGGTTAACCTTATATTCTTATGTCTGCTCTATAATATAGATTTTGGGTACTCGTTAGAACCGCCTTGATGAGGCGGTTCTAACGAGTACCCACAACCTATATTTTGAGCAGAAATAAGAAAAATATCACAATTTTTCATCTGAAAATTTTCGTTTCTTCGGCAGTAAAGTTTTTACAATGCATTTGCATAGGCGTAATTTCGTAATCATTTCGGACACATATTCAGTACGGTAACGCACCCGTGCACCGCAGTGCATTGTTTTTTCAGATCTCCAAAACCGGTTCACTTTCCGTTGAAATTTTGCGGTATTTTTCTCAAAACATATTTGCATAAATACATGTAAGACAAGAGCTGTCACTATAAGTGAGCAATGCCCCGTGGGAGCCAATTTGAGGAAAGGGCCGTAGCTCCTTCGTAAATGATAGGACCAACGTGAAAATTGTGTTAGGCATCCCTTCACCTCACAAGTTTCAGCTCAATCGTTGAAGAAATGTGAAAGTAGTTCGCATCACAAAAAAATGCGGACTAACAAACGCACAAACCCACAAACGGACAGTGCAAAATCTATAGACCCTCCTACGGGGGCATAAAACAAATGTGTACCCCTGTAAACCCCAGTTTCCCTATATAAACAAGGGATTTACGGGGGTCTCAATTTCACGGACTTGTTTTTAACATGAAGCAAGGTCCTTACGGTTTCGAATCTGTAATTCAAAAGGGTATTCTTCGTGGGTTGATGAGAAATTAGGTCACAACATCTATTTGTTCTCAAAATGTGCGATATAATGTGTAGAAAGTTTAGGTAGTTTGTCGTGCCAGAAATTTACAAAACGTCATTTTCTCTTAACCAATATCAATCAAGTGGCAAATAATGCTAAACTGCTTATAAAAACAATATGCCACACGTGAAATGAGCTGATTCCCATAATAGATGGCATAAGATGGTTCATGTCACAAGAAACCTTGCCTACCATTTAAGGCACAAACCGACTTCATCAGCTGCGCGTACTAGCAAACATCTCGGAAGTTTTGATTTAGAAATAAGAAATATAAACTATTATAATGGTCTAGCAGCGAACACAAAGGTGCCAATCACAGCTGATCTTTATCATGAAAACACAACTATAATTTTTACCCCACTTGAACCCCACTTTTATATGAGCCCCGCCAAGCGAATTTGTGTCTTCGAGCATTCCGTCATGACAAATTTTGACTGCGCATACCCAGCCATTCAGAGGGGCCGGGGATATGGCTTTCTCTTTGAAAGTTCCTCTTGATTCACTGCTTGTATGAGCGAGCAGCGAAGGTTCTGGTGAGACTGTGCGGATGCGCAGGCTCGCCTGAACCTTCGCTGCTCGCATAGGCGATAAGTACCGAAATCGCTTGACGGGGCCCATAAGATGATCCATGTCACAAGAAACCTTGCCTACCATTTAAGGCACAAACCGACTTCATCAGCTGCGCGTACTAGCAAACATCTCGGAAGTTTTGATTTAGAAATAAGAAATATAAACTATTATAATGGTCTAGCAGCAAACACAAAGGTGCCAATCACAGCTGATCTGCATCATGAAAACACAACTATAATTTTTACCCCCTTGAACCCAACTTTTTTATGAGCCCCGCCAAGCGGATTTGTGTCTTCGAGCATTCCGTCATGACAAATTTTAGCTGCGCATGCTCAGCCATTCAGAGGGGCCTATGATATGACTTTCTGTCTGAAAGTTCCTCTTGATTCACTGCTTGTATGAGCGAGAAGCGAAGGTTCTGGCGAGACTGCGCGGATGCGCAGGCTCGCCTGAACCTTCGCTGCTCGCATAGGCGATAAGTACTAAAATCGCTTGACGGTGCCCATATAGTAATACCGGGGTTTACAGGGCTAAACCTTATTTTTCTTATTTCTGCTCTAAAAATATAGATTGTGGGGTACTCATTAGAACCGGCAGCAAGTTCTGGTGAAAGCCCGATGTTGTCTACATCATCTGTCTCAAAACATAGTTTGCCGTTCAAAATAGCCTGCTGAATATTTGCAATACATCACTTTGCACCTTCTCTGTCATCCATTACGCAGGGTCAACAAATTTATATGGAAGAAAAAATTGCATTGTTTGCGAATGCAACATATTTAGTGATATCACGGTCCAGATACGACTCTGCTCTTCCAAGATGCAGCTAAGAAGTTGTTATAATTGTTACATGTAGCAAATCGTATAGTCTTACTGTAATCGATTACAGTAAGACTATACGATTTGCTACATGTAACAATTATAACAACTTCTTAGCTGTCTAAGGGACTGCAGGAATTCCTTCGAATTATCGAAATCGGCAATTTTTGGATATCTTCGGATTTTTTATTCAATGCAATTCAAATGACTATAATTCGAACTTCATTTCGGCGCTATGATAAAGAAACGGTAATAACTGCTATAGCATTAAAGAAAATGAGGTACGTGAAGGTTAATCTCATCGTCTTTTATGCTTGACAGGGCTACGAAATCAGGAAATAATAATAAAACTTGAACTTACATTTTTATTTACAGCCATCAACAATAACAAAAATGAAGATTGAATGCAAATTACTAAACCATTTTACTGACGAAATATTTAACCCCGCAAAAAGAACAACAGAACTGACAAACACTGACAGCTAGCGAAGATTTGTATCAGTCTGTAATAAACTGGCTGATAGAAATCGAAAAGGCCTAACTTCAGGTTTCTAGTCAATTTTGTTTCGCTTTTTGCCCCTATATTCACTATATTACTATATACCGTAATTAAAACACATAAAAACATCAAATAAAATATTCATTGCGGACGAAATCAATTAAAGACACCAATTACCCAATAAAGGATCATCACCTGTAGTGTGGCCGTTAATCCGGTGTTAAAGGCATTTATTCTTAGACAGAAGGACACACCGTGTGTTCATAATGGTTTTATTGCCCCCTGTGATATACTGTCTCTAGCAGATCAAAGGCGGCCTTTAATAGGGTGATTAGTAGCTCCTGTTGAATCCCCTGACTGAGGCACTAAAGAGGAAAATCAATAAGGTACACTGCAGTTAACAGTTAGTCAATTATTGATTTTCCCCAAGAAGGCCCCTTACCTGTTGCAGACAGAGGACTTCTCTTAAGTCATTACTGAGGGCTACATAATATTATGTAATGAAATGATAGTCCTCAATCATCAAGAATAAATGCCTTTAATTACCTGTATCTACTAATTCTTGAAGTCAGTCGGGTGTGAAGTGTAACAATCGAACTCGACGCAAAATTGCGATGTGTGACCTTGATTAAACAGGGGATTTTAATAAGAATTTCTTTGATTGGGACCGACGAAACTGTTCGAAAAATCGAATTTTTCGAAAAATCGAATTTTTCGAAAAATCGAAATTCGAAAAATCGGTAATATTTTTGCAATAACTAATAGAGAAAAATGTCGGGACCGCCAGTCGTCTTCGAAAAATCGGTAGTTTCGAAAAATCGGCGTTCGAATCACCGAGATTCTACTGTATATTCATTCTTTCCTTGTTTGATCATATTTGTTTTTCGTCGATTACACGGAAACCTCAAAGACCAATCACGAAAACATAGCGCCAATATAATTTTGATCCCTTAAACCGTCCCGTGACACAATAGGATTAAACATATGTTATTAACAATATTTTATACCGCAATCAGGCATTCTAGTAACCTAATAAAGGGGGTCGAATAACTGCACGCTATAATCGGTAGTGACCTATAATACCTTCTACTGACCTACAATACGTCTAGTGACCGTTTATAGACCGGACCTACTTTTCAAGCCCCTATTTTACAAGTATAAACAATAACATGCAACATTTCATTCATAGGAAAACAACAAAACTGCAAGTTGAAATCTTTGCAATATTTATTTAAACAGATTTTCAGAAATTTCAGCTAAATTCTTACCTTCTCGGCTTTTCCTTGTTTTAATGGCCCGTTGGAATAACTGCGCACTGCTACTGCAGTTGCGTCTCAACCTCGAAAATAATTTATAAAGCTAAAATAAACCATTTACTTGCAGATTTTCATACAGAATGTAAAGCGCTGAGAAACTTTTATTCGAGCGCCCATGTTGTTTTCTCCGTCTTTGTAGCGTGGTGACGTCAGAAACTTTGCACTCGGTGACGTCACGTTATACTACGTGTGCGCGCCATGGCACTGAATGTCGTTTAACATGCCACACTGTCTGCTGTCTTTTTTGCTCAAATTTCCTAAATCATTGCAAAACCCTTGATTGTTTCGAATTGCGGTATAAACTAAATACATGATTAGTGTCTTTAATATAGTAAATACATGGTTAGTGTCTTTAATAATAAAATATAATCGGTGAGCCTTAGACAATTTTATAGAGGCGAGCTTTAGCGAGCCCCTATAAAGTTGTCGGGGCGAACCGATTATATTTTATTATTAAAGACACTATCCATGTATTTAGTTTATACCGCAATTCAAAACAACCAATGGGTTTTGCAATGATTTAGCAAATTCAAGCAAAAAAAAAAAAAAAAGACAGCACACAGTGTTGCATGTTAAACGACATTCGATGCCTTGGCGCGCACACGTAGTATAACGTGACGTCAACGAGTGCAAAGTTTCTGACGTCACCGCGCCACAAAGACGTAGTAAACAACATGGACGCGCGAATAAAAGTTTCTCAGCGCTTTACATTCTGTATGAATATCTGCAAATAGATAGTTTATTTTAGCTTTAAAATTATTTTCGAGGTTGAGGCGCAACTGCAGTAGCCGAGCGCAGTTATTCCAACGGGCCATTCAAACCAGGAATAGCCGAGAAGGTAAGAATTTAGCTGAAATTTCTGAAAATCTGTTTAAATAAATGTTGCAAAGATTTTAACTTGCAGTTTCGTTGTTTTCCCATGAATGAAAGGTTGCATATTATTGTTTATACTTGTAAAATAGGGACCTGAAAAGTAGGTCCGGTCTATAAACGTTCACTAGACGTATTATAGGTCAGTAGAAGGTATTATAGGTCACTACCGATTATAGCGTGCAGTTATTCGACCCCCTTTATTAGGTTACTAGAATGCCTGATTGCGGTATAAAAAACTAAATTCATGGTTAGTGTCTTTAATAAAAAAATATAATCGGTTCGCCACGACAATTTTATAGGGGCTCGCTAAAGCTCGCCCCTATAAAATTGTCTAAGGCTCACCGATAATATTTTATTATTAAAGACACTAACCATGAATTTACTATATGAAGTCCTCTCTTTAAATGTTGGCGTACTGAGCTGGGGAGGGAGAGAAGGAGGAGGAGGAGGAGTGGAAAAATGCATAATTATTATTAGTGGTGTGTTACTGCTCTCTTATTCTGATTACTACATTCATTAAGGCATCAGGATCAATTATTCCCTCTTCTTTTTTTAACATCATTAGTATACCGTGTAGTTCAGAGAAACATGACAGCTGTAACATATCTCTGCTTTACTTTAATTCACCAAAATAATTCTCACAGTAAGCAGACTTTCCGTATTGAATAAAGCCACATACCATCTCGACTTGCTCTAGCACAGTTTACGAAAGCTGTTTATAGCATTAATAAAGGCTGAAACATTGAACAAGATACCGCAAATAGTTCCCAAGATATAATGCGCTAAAAATATACATCACGTGAACAATTCCGTGAAATAAAGACCCCCCTAAACCCCACTTTATACAGACAAAACTGGGGTTTACGGGGGGGGGGGGGTAAACATTATTGCCGCTATTTCTGCTCCTAGACATAGGTTGTGGATACTCGTTAGAACCGCCTCAATGAGGCGGTTCTAACGAGCACCCAAAACCTATGTTCTGAGTATAAATAAGAAAAAAATATCACCAAATTTTCATCAGAAAAAAATAACTTTTTGGAGGTATGAAAAAATGCACTACATCACACGGATGTGTTATGGTAATGGAAAAATCATTACGCAAACACACCTATACAAATACTCGCCGTAAAATTGAAAATTTTAAGATGAAAAATTGTGATTTTTTTTTCTTCTTATTTCTGCTTAAAATATAGATTGTGGGTATTCGTTAGAACCGCCTCATCGAGGCGGTTCTATCGAGTACCCACAATCTATATTTCAGACCAGAAATAAGAAAAATAAGATTTACCCCTGCAAACCCCAGTTTTACTATATAAAAGTGGGGTTCAAGGGGGTCAAAATTATATAGGCGTGTTTTCGTGATGCCACTTGGTCGGAAACCAGGGGCCAGTTGTTCAAAACTAACGACGTCGTTAGTTAACGAATCGTTAAAACTTCGATCATTTAATATGGCAATTTTACTAATATTTTTGCTGAAAAATGTGAGTAGCTTTTGCGTATGCAAAAGCTACTCACATTTTTTCAGCAAAAATAGCAAAAGTTTAGATATTGTACTTGCTAGAACAGTTAAAAACATGACCACTAACGAGCTCGTTAAGCTAACGAGGCTTTGAACAACTTGACCAAAATAATGATTATTTATAGAAAATAGCCCCATCATTCTTATCGATGCGTAAGAGTGAGTGAGTGAGTTTAAGTTTTACGTCCCACAAACAGCTAAGGTCATACGGAGACGGGACCTCGGTTTAAAGACTCATCCGAAAGTCTGTCGATGCGTAAGAGGGTTGTCTAAAGAATCAGGCCTGGAACCATGGGTTGGGCTTGGCAAACTCAGACGCCACAAAACGTCTGATCAGCGTCCACACCTTTTGATTACAGAACTGGGATTTGAGGGATCTGCTAGAAAAGCATGGATTGTTTAGTACTCGTAAGAACCGCCTCCCAGACGGTTCTACCGAGTTCACTCCAGGACTATTTTCCTAGCCCACACTCAGAGACAGTCGACCCACTAGTACTCTCAGTGCTTTGATTTCTTTAAACAAAATGTTGAGAATTGGGACTGAATGTCACAAAAGCTATGTTTTAGACTTGTGGTAACTATTGGGAAAATATTGTTATACTGCAAAGAAATTGCAAGGCCTTTGATTGGACAGCGCAAGGGCAATATTTTCCATATACCCCGTGAGCAAATATATATTACCCTTTCGCGCTTGCGATGTCCGATTTACTGCAGGTGAAATAATTTCATGCCCCACAATAATTCCCAGTAAATAAATAAATACATAAATAAATACATAAATAAATATATAAACTTTTGATTGTTTTTCATTTCAGTGTTTCCCTTTACAAAACTCTCATTCTAACATTATGTAAAAATTTTCGAACTTGAGCCTAAAACTTTGAATAAATTGATCAAATACACGACCCGTATATCAATAAACCTCAAAATTTATGAAAACAAATTCTTACTTTTATAGCGTAGCCACAGAGGGAGCATATTCTTACTTTTATAGAGTAGCCACAGAGCGAGCAAATTCTTTCCTTTAAAATTTAACCAAGAGAAAGCGAATTCTTTCTTTCATAGAGTAGCCACAGAGGGAGCAAATTCTAACTTTTATAGAGTAGCCACAGAGGGAGCAAATTCACTTTTATACAGAAGCTACAGAGGGAGCGAATTCTTTCTTTTGCAGGAATCCATAGAGGAGTGAATTATCCATTTTATAGTTTAGCCCCAGAGGGAGTAAATTCTTTCTTTTGTAGTTTAGCCCCAGTAGGGGTAAATTCTTTATTATAGTTTAATCACAGAGGGAGCAAATTCTTTCTGAAGCCCAAGAAGGAGCAATTTTTTTCTTCTATAGAGTAGCAACAGAGGAAGCAAATTTTTACTTTAATAGAGTAGGCTCAGAGGGACCAAAATCTTACTTTAATAGAGTAGGCGCAGAGGGACCAAATTCTTACTTTTATAGTTAAGTCCCAAATGAAGCAAATTCTTACTTTTATAGAGTAGTCACAGAGGGAGCTAATTCTTACCTTAATAGAGTAGGCTCAGAGGGACCAAATTCTTACTTTTATAGTTAAGTCCCAAAGGAAGCAAATTCTTATTTTTATAGAGTAGTCACAGAGGGGGCCAATTCTTACTTTAATATTGAAGGCACAGAGGAACCAAATTCTTACTTTTATAGTTGAGTCCCAAATGAAGCAAATTCTTACTTTTATAGAGTAGTCACAGAGGGAGCAAATTTTTACTTTAATAGAGTAGGCTCAGGGGAACCAAATTCTTACTTTGATATTTAAGTCACAAAGGAAGCGAACGGTCCTCCGTGGCCTAGTGGTTAAGAGCGCTGACTCTTGATCATTAGGTCTCTCACCGCTGTGGTTCGAGCCTCGCTCGGGTCACATATGAGACGCCAAGTTCTGCAACGGAAGGTCAGGTGGTTTTTCTCGAGGTACTCCGGTTTTCGCCCACCTCTGATTAACGATCGGCTCGATATGAGTGGAATAATCTTGAAAGGGCCGTAAAACCAAAACACACACACAAAGGAAGCGAATTCTTTCTTTTATAGAGCAGTCACAGAGGGAGCAAATTCTTACATTAATAGAGTAGGCTCAGGGGGACCAAATTCTTACTTTTATAGTTAAGTCCCAAAGGAAGCAAAGTTTTACTTTAATAGAGTAGTCACAGAGGGAGCAAATTCTTACTTTAATAGAGTAGGCTAGGGGGGCCAAATTCTTACTTTTATAGTTAAATCCCAAAGAAAGCGAATTCTTTCTTTTATAGAGCAGTCACAGAGGGAGCAAATTCTTACATTAACAGAGTAGGCTCAGGGGGACCAAATTCTTACTTTTATAGTTAAGTCCCAAAGGAAGCAAATTCTTACTTTTATAGAGTAGTCACAGAGGGAGAAAACCATTTCTTTTATAGAGTAGCCACAGAGGGGGCGAATTCTTTCTTCTGTAGAGTAGCCACAGAGGGAGCGAATTCTTACCTTCATAGAGTAGCCACAGAGGAAACAAATTCTTTCTTTCTTTATTTCTTTCTTTCTTTCTTTTATAGATTAGCCACAGAGGGAGCAAACAAATTAGCAACAGAGGGAACAAACTCATTCCTTTATAGAATAGCCACAGAGGGAGCATTTTTTCTTTCATAGAGTAGCCATAGAGGGAGAAAATTCTTACTTTCATAGAGTAGCCACAGAGGGAGCGAATTCTTTCTTTCATAGAGATGCCACAGAGGGAGCAAATTATTATTTTTAGAGAGTAGCCACGGAGGGAGAAAATGTTTTATAGTGTAGCCACAGAGGGACCAAACTCTTACTTTTATAGTTTAGTTCCAAAGGAAGCAAATTCTTACTTTTATAGAGTAGCTTCAGAGGGAGCAAATTCTTAATTTTATAGAGTAGCCACAGGGGGAGCAAATGCTTGTTTTTATAGAGTAGCCACAGAGCAAGCAAATTCTTACTTTTCTAGAGCAGCCACAGGGGGGAGCTAATTCTTACTTTTATTGAGGAGCCTCAGAGGGAGCAAATTCTTACCTTTATTGCGTTGCCACAGAGGGGGCAAATTCTTACTTTTATATAGTAGCCACGGAGGCTGCAAATTCTTACGTTTATAGAATAGCCACATTGGGGCGTTTTCCTTCTTTTATAGAGTAGCCCAAGAGGGAGAAAAGTCTTACTTTTATAGAGTAGCCACAGAGGGAGAAAATGTTTTCTTTTATAGTTTAGCCCTAGAGAAAGCAAATTCCTACTTTTATAGAATGCAGCATTTTTTTTCTTTTGTCGATTAGCCCCAGAGGAAGCAACTTCTTTCTTTTATAGATTAGCCACAGAAGGAGCAAATTCTTTCTTGCATAGAGTAGGCACGGAGAAGCATTTTTTTCTTTTCTAGATTAGCCACAGAAGTAGCGAATTCTTTCTTTTATAGAATAGAAATGGAGGGAGCAAATTCTTACCTTTATAGAGTAGCCACAGATGAAGCGGTTTTTTTTCTTTTGTAGAGTAGCTTTAGAGGGAGCAAAGTCTTCTTTCATGCAGTAGCCCTAGATGGAAAAAAGTCTTTCCTTTGTAGTGTTGCCTCAGAGGAAGCAAATTCTTACTATTATAGAGTAGCCACAGAGGGAGCAAAGTCTTCTTTTCATAGTTTATCCACAGATGGGGCCAATTCTTTCCACACACACAGAGCAAATTCTTTCTTTAATAGAGTAGCCTCAGACGGGGCAAATTCATACCTCTATAGTTTAATCCCAGGGGAAAAAACTTTCTTTTTTAGAGTAGCCACAGAGGGAGCAAATTCTTTATTTTATATAGCAGCCCCAGGGGGAGAAAATTTTTACCTTTATAGAGTATCCATAGAGAGAGCAATTTCTTTCTTTTAGAGAGTAGGCACGGAGGGAGAAAAATTTTTATAGTGTAGCCACAGAGGGACCAAATTCTTACTTTTATAGAGTAACCACAGGGAGGGGGAATTCTTGTTTTTATAGAGTAGCCACAGAGGGAGCAAATACTTACTTTTCTAGAGCAGCCACATGGGGAGCTAATTCTTACTTTTATTGAGGAGCCTCAGAGGGAGCAAATTCTTACCTTTATTGTAGCCCAAGAGGGAGCAATTTTTTTTCTTCTATAGAGTAGCCACAGAGGAAGCAAATTCATACGTTAATAGAGTAGGATCAGAGGGACCAAATTCTTACTTTTATAGTTAAGTCCCAAAGGAAGGAAATTCTTACTTTTATAGAGTAGTCACAGAGGGAGCAAATTCTTACTTTAATAGTTTTTTCTTTTGTATAGTAGCTTTAGAGGGAGCAAATTCTTCTTTCACGCAGTAGTCCTAGATGGAGAAAAGTCTTTCCTTTGAAGTGATGCCTCAGAGGAAGCAAATTCTTACTTTTATAGAGTAACTCTATCGTTTAATCCCAGAGGAAAAAAAATCTTTCTTTTTTAGAGTAGCCACAAAGGGAGCAAATTCTTTCTTTTATAGAGCAGCCACAGGGGGGAGAAAATTTTTACCTTTATAGAGTAGCCATAGAAAGAGCAATTTCTTTCTTTTATAGGGTAGCCACAGTGGGAGCGAATTCCTACTTTTACAGGGAAGCCAAAGAGGAAGCATATTCATTCTTTTATAGAGTAGCCTCGGAGGGAGCAAATTCTTACTTTTATAGTTTAGCCACAGAGGTTTCGATTTCTTTCTGTTATAGAGTAGCCACGGAGGGAGCAATTTCTTACTTTTATAGAGTAGCTAAAGATGGAGCGAATTCTTTTGTAGAGTAGCCCTAGAGGAAGCAAATGTTTTCTTTCATAGTGTTGCATCAGAGGAAGCAAATTCTTTATTTTTTAGAGTAGTCATAGAGGGAGCGAATTCTTACTTTCATAGAGTAGTCCCAAAGAGAGAAATTTGTTCTTACTTTTATAGTTAGCCACAGAGGGAGTATTTTTTTTCTTTTATATAGTAGCCACAGAGGGAGCACATTTTGTAAGTATAGAGTAGCGTCAGAAGGAAGCATATTCTTACCTTATTAGTTTAGTCCTAGAGGAAGCAAATTCTAACTTTGATAGAGTAGCCAAGAGGGAACAAATTCTTACTTTTATAGAGTAGTCCCGGGGGGGGGGGGGGGGGGGAAGCGAATACTTACCTTTAAAGTGTAGTCCCATTAGGAGCAAATTCTTTTTTTACAGAGAAGTCCAAGAGGGTAGCGAATTCTTACTTTTATATTTTATAGAGTAGTCCCATTGGGAGCAAATTCTTGCTTTTATAGAGTAGTCTCAGATGGAGCTAATTCTTTCTTTTAAAGTTTAGCCCCAGAGGAACCAAATTCTTTTTATACAGTACCACAGAGGGAGCACATTCTTACTTTTATAGAGCAGTCCCAAAGAGAGCAAATTCTTACTTTTATAGTTAGTCCCACAAGGAGCAAATTCTTACTTTTATAGAGTAGTCCCAGAGGGAGCAAGTTCGTACTTTTATAGAGCAGTCCCAGAGGGAGAAAATTCTTACTTTTATAGGACCAAATTCTTACTTTTATAGGTTAGCCCCAGTGGGAGAAAATTCTTACTTTTACAGGGTAACCTCAGAGGAAGCAAACTGTTTCGTTTAACACAGTAACGCCAGTTGGGAGCGACCTCTTTCTTTTATGGAGTAGCCCTCGACGGTAACTTTCTGAGGAACAGGAGAGTAAGTCTTCTTGGCACACTTTTACACTCTATTCTTCCTGTTCTATGTTTGAATTGTGCCGCCTACTGTAGTATTGGTAAACAGTCTTACGACCTGAAAGCCGTAACAAAGGAAAGATGCATAGCCTGAAAAAAATCCCCGCCTATGGTGGGATTCGAACCCGGGCCGCCCGGGTGATAGTCCACTGCTCTTACCCCTGAGCCAAAGAGTCGACTCCCTGACGCAGTTGTCAGAGAGTGGTTATAAACCTAGAAGCTATGCATATGATCTACCAAGGTAGATAATGGAAGGGAGGTAACACACCCCCTCTTCAAGGAAGTCATCATTTATGATGACGTGAAGGATACCAACTTCGGCACAAGCCAATTCTGGCATTTCGGACGAGCCCCCATCTTACGACCTGAAAGCCGTAACAAAGGAAAGATGCATAGCCTGAAAAAAATCCCCGCCTATGGTGGGATTCGAACCCGGGCCGCCCGGGTGATAGTCCACTGCTCTTACCCCTGAGCCAAAGAGTCGACTCCCTGACGCAGTTGTCAGAGAGTGGTTATAAACCTAGAAGCTATGCATATGATCTACCAAGGTAGATAATGGAAGGGAGGTAACAACAGACACATTAAAACAAGGAAGATTTGCAAAGACGCTGCACAAAATCTCTTCAGTATGGGAAGAAAAGTCATGATGACACCAGACGTTAAACACTAAGTTCTTATTCGAGGCTTTGTATCTTCTAACTGGAAATAATTGGAAAAATAATTGGAAAATAATAGGAAAAATAATTGTAAAAAATTATATTCACTAATGTATTACTGAACTAAATGCTCTGTTTTATTCTCTCATATAATACGAGTATATCATATTTTCCAGTTATTTCATGGTGTAAAAGGATGTTCCGATTTTTGTTTGTTTAATCGTTTTATTTGATAAACCTTTCACTGTATAAAGGAATCATTTAAAAAAAAAAGCAAAATACACGTCACGCAGAATAACGTCTTCAGATGGATACAAGAGTACGCGAAGAAACAACGTATTTTTTCAACATTATTTGAATACATGGAGTAATAACTAAGCGTTTTATTTCGGACTGAAACAAAAGGGAAATATCCGAGGCAGTTAACACGAAGACTTGCTCCAGTTCAGATATTCCAGGAAAATGGCAGTTGTTACGGAGAATGGGTCCACCTACCCTTATAGTTTTAATGAAACTTTTAATTTCACTACATCCGGAGGTGATCCATACATTCCTTTGTATATCTACATTCTTGTATCAGTGTTTAATTCTCTGATATTCATCATGGGCACTTTTGGAAATTTTCTTGTTGTACTAGTAATTGCAAGAGTGCGAAACATGAGGACACCGACGAATTTCTTTTTGTTGAACTTGAGTATAGCTGATATTCTTGTTTTGCTCATTTGCCAACCAGCGGCTTTGATGGAATTTTTTGCGAAAGATAGATGGTTTATTGGAGAAGCAATGTGTAAGTACAACATATAGAAGATCTTAAACGAGTGGTAATTTCATAAATGAGCCCCGCCAAGCGAATTTGTGCCTTCGAGCATTCCGTCATGACAAATTTTAACTGCGCATGCCCAGCCATTCAGAGAGGGTTTCTCTTGATTCACTTCTTGTATGAGCGAGCAGCGAAGGTTCTGGCGAGACTGCGCGGATGGGCAGGCCCGCCTGAACCTTCGCTGCTCGCATAGGCGATAAGTACCAAAATCGCTTGACGGGGCCCATATGGCATTATTTTAACACGTCCATGTGAGATAGTGTATTTGAAACAGCCAGCGGACAGGCTTGGCTGCCCATGATAAATCCCAGTTTGGTTCCACCTTCAAGACTGGAATTCGGACTACAACAGCGTTAGCTGTTTATTTGACCGTAGTCAGTCGCTAGGCCTGGCTTCAATGAGTAGTCCCATGGCTACATACTAATGCAAGACTCGAACTAAGACCGTGCCATTTTATTGTGGTTTATAACAACACATAATCACAATACATATGTTTATCAGACACCCTCAATATTGATTGCATTGCAGCACCTTGACCTGATAAAGATGTGCTATCTCAGGACAAACCGGCCCCGATAGCTCAGTTGGTAGAGTGTCCGCTCCGGGGAACGGGAGGTCTCGGGTTCGATCCCGGGCCGCGACATACCAAAGTCGTTAAAAATGGTACTAGCTGCTCCTCGCTTGGCACTCAGATTTACGGGGTAGAGCTAGGACTGGTCGATCCAGTGTCACGATAATGTGACTGGGTGTGGTATCATGTAATGTGTCTGAGACATGATACTTCAGTGAAGCAGCACTATAAACGTGAGCATTGAGCTCCCTGTCGCAACCAGACACCGTCGTGATATGGCTGAAAAATTGTTGAAAGCGACGTTAAACCCGAATTCACACACACACACTATCTCAGGACAAGTGAGGTTTATCAGGTCAAGGTGACATTGCACTTTTATGAATGAACCGGACTACTAGAAAATGGCAAACATGTTATTAATACTGGGAAAAAATGGAGCGATTACTTGAAAACAAAATATCATAGGAAAAAAATATGGTGAGGCTGATACAAAATATATCGACCACCAGAATGTTGAGACGCACTGAGGACCTTCGATAACTGATCGTAAATTGCAAATTTAAGAGTGCACAAGGGGATAAACTGATAAATAGAATACAAGATTCTTGTGATTTGATATCAAGTTTATCAGGCTCGGCTTCGAGAACGCATGTAGAATCGCTCGGCAAGCCTCGCGATTCTACAAGCGTTCTCGAAGCCTTGCCTGATAAACTTGATATATATCATAAGACATCTATTTGTCCTATTGGTAAGATACAAGACCTGATCAGGGACTCCCCTATAATAGTTCTGCAATTTACTTTTACCAAATCGATCTCTTAAGAACAGAAAAAAAGAATAATTCAATATTATCAACAAAAGTATTCCTATCACTAAAGATGATTGTTTTTCTATCTAAGGTCTTAAAAGGATAAATTGGTGTGTCCGAACACTGGTTTCATGGAGCAAATATTGACTTCAATAATCAAAAGAGCTTAAAAGAATAACTGGAGGTTTTCAGAAATAGATCTTAGCTAACTAAGTTGATACCTAAAAGTCACGTGAAATGGAAAGGCTAGCTGGTTATATTACAGTGTATTCTTTCTGTTCTCTAAAAAGGGTTAATTTATTTAGGAAAAACTTGGGATATTTTTCTTAAATTTACTTCAAAAATAGGATGATGGTGTGCTCGTTAGAACCGGCTCATTCATTACGAAAACACGGCTATTTAATTCTGACCCCTCGAATCCCACTTTTACATAGTAAAACTGGGGTTTACCTTACTTTTATTATGTCTGCATCTAAAATATAGATTCTGGGTACTCATTAGAACCGCCTCGAGGAGACGGTTCTAACGAGTATCCACAATCTATAAAGAAATATAGATTGTGGGTACTCGTTAGAACCGCCTCATCGAGGCGGTTCTAACGAGTACCCACAATCTATATTTTCGAGGCGGTTCTAACGCGTACCCACAATCTATATTTTAGATGCAGAAATAAGAAATATATCATAATTTTTCATCTGAAAGTTTTCGTATTTTGGGCGGTAAAATTTACAATTTATTTTTATAGGCGTGTTTTAGTAATGTTGAGGAGGTTCTAACGAGTACCCACAACCTATGTCTTGAAGCAGCTCAAAGACATAGGTTGTGGGTTAGCAGAAATAAGAGGAATTACTATTTACCCCCGTAATCCCCAGTTTTCTCAATATAAAGTGAGGTTTAGAGGGGTGTTCATCACACGGACTTCATCTCACCTCTGTGGTTCTTTGATTTTTGTGTTCACGGAGATGTTGCACTGATGAGTTAGGAGGCCTTCATGCGGACTGAATTAATCATTTGTCTAAATCGCGACGGAAGTAAGGGCGAGGATTGTGGCCACGTAAAATCGATTTAAGCCCCCCAGTGGAAATCTTCCACTGACCGTTCCAAGGCGGCTCTTCTGTGGCGATTTATTTATGTTGTTGTTTGTTACTTACTCTGTGTATCACTTGTGTCTTTTGGTTTTGGATGGCCATATGGCCATTTTGTGGGAAAGTAACTGTCCTTATGACCTTCCTTTCTTTAGGTTTCCATTATGGTCTGGTCGCTTGGTGTTTGTGTTTCTTTCCCTTTGGTGTCTTTTGTGGGTGGAGTGGGTTAATTGTGTCAATTCCTGATCTTTGTTTTACTTCTACTTTGTTAACGTGATGAAATTTATGAAAAGTAAGATTTTGTTATTCATATAACGATTCTAGTCGGATTTTATTCTTGAAGAAGTTCAAAAGAAATTAAGTAGAAAACTGCGAACCCGGGAAGGGACATGATTTTTTTAATATGTTGTGCGAACAAGATATCAAGTTGTGCGCAAGATATTATCTTGTGCGGACAACAATTTATTTTGTGCGGACAACACATTATCTTGTGCGCACAACATAATATCTTGTTTGCAAAACTTAATAACTTGTGCGCACAATATATTATCTTGTTCGCACAACATATTATCTTGTTTGCACAACATAGAACTTGGGAAGTTGTGCGAACAAGATATTATTTTGTGCAGACAAGCTATTATTTTGTTCGCACAACATATTATCTTGTGCACACAAGATAGTATCTTGTGCGGACAAGATAATATATTGTGCGCACAAGATATTAAGTTGTTTAAACAAGATAATAGCTTGTGCGCACAAGATAATATCTTGTGCGAAAAAGATATTATCTTGTCCGCACAAGATCTATGTTGTGCGAACAAGATATTATCTTGTGTGGACAAGATATTATCTTGTGTGGACAAGATAATATCTTGTTCGTACAACTTAATAACTTGTGTGTACAAGATAATATGTTGTGCGAACAAGATATTATGTTGTCCGCACAAGATAATATATTGTGCGCACAAGATAATATGTTGTCCGAACAAGATAATATCTTGTCCGCACAAGATAATATCTTGTCCGCACAAGATAATATGTTGTCCGAACAAAATAATATCATGGCCGCACAAGATAATATGTTGTCCGAACAAGATAATATCTTGTCCCTTAAGATATTATCTTGTGCGCTTGTTGTCAATCACGCCAATAATAGCCATGTGTTACTACGTTAGCAGTGCATTTATAAGCCATACACATTATTACAACAGCACTTGACTTGCCGTATTGTTTTGATTTTGGTTTTACGGCCCTTTCACTCATATCCAGACGATCGTTAATCAGAGATGGGCGAAAACCGGAGTACCCGGAGAAACATCACCTGACCCTCCGTTGCATAATTGGAGAGTCACATGTGACCCGAGCAAGGCTCGAACCACGGCGATGAGAACTCTTATAATTAAGAGTCAGCACTCTCGGATGCCCCCTGCCGTATTGTATCACGTCGAGTGAATGTTTCCAGATCACTGTATCACATGAGACGCGGAGCGCCGAGTTTGATGCGTAAGATCTGGAAATATCGAAAAGACGTGACACTGTGCGACAGATCAAGTTTCTATAGCGATAATATGTTTTTGAGGAAAAAAGTCAAGGAGTACTTTATCTTTGCTAGTACACATCAAGAAAACATGCCTATATAATTATGTCCCCCTTGAACCCCACTTTTATATAGTAAAACTGGGGTTTAGAGGGGTAAACCTTATTTTTCTCATTTCTGCTCTAAAATATAGATTGTAGGTACACGTTAGAACCGCCACATCGAGGCGGTTCTAACGAGTACCCACAATCTATATTTTGAGCAGAAATAAGAACAATATCGCAATTTTTCATCTGAAAATTGTGTTTTTATACGCGATAAAATCTACCATGTATTTGAATAGGCGTGTTTTCGTAATGATCTGTAGCTAGAGACCAGGCTGGAATCCAATCCAACCTTAAAACATAGATCTAGAATATAAAAATCTTATATGGGTGTGAGGGGGGGATTGAAAAATACGTCCCGAGGGACACTGTCCGGCATCACGAGGCTTGCCGAGTGATGCCGGACAGTGATCCCGAGGGAAGGATTTTTTTCTATCCACCCCTCACACACATATTGGATTCTTTTTCTTGCATACCTTCCATTTCTATTGCGAATTTTTAATGCTGCTGTCACTTCGGTTACCGACGTCCGCCATTTTGTGATGACACAACAGGAATGTTTAGTGACGACACGCATGACGACGCCGCGCATGAGGTTGTAATAAACCAGTGCATTTATCAAACACGCGATTATATTCGATTTGGGGTCGGAACACCAGGGTCAGAATATAAATTTCTATCCCAGGGTAAAATCACGGATTTCCTTGTCTGGTGTGCAAGAAGAGACGGTCCGTTATAAGCAGTCTTATGAAGACCTACACGGTGTTTGCAAAGATATCCGTTTTGATCTTCAGAACTGAAAAAAGCAAATCTTTACGATAAGACAACAGTGTGATATAGTGCATTCTTTCATACCTCCAAAAAAGGGTATTTTTTTTTTCTGATGAAAATTTATGATATTTTTCTTATTGATACTCCAAACATAGGTTTTGAGTGCTCGTTAGAACCGTCTCATTGAGGCGGCGGTTCTAACGAGTACCCACAACCTATGTCTTAGGGCAGAAACATCACGAAAACACGCCTATATAATTTTGACCCCCTTGAACCCCACTTTTATACCGTAAAACTGGGGTTTACAGGGGTAAACTTTATTTTCCTTATTTCTGCTCTAAAATATAGATTGTGGGTACTCGTTAGAACCGCCTCGATGAGGCGGTTCTAACCAGTACCAACAATTTATATTTTGAGCAGAAATAAGAAAAATATCACAATTTTTCATATTAAAATTTCATTTTTTTCGGCGATAAAGGTTACAATGTATTTGAATAGGCGTGTTTTCGTAATGTAAGAAAAAAATGTTTTCCCCCGTAAACCCCAGTTTTTCTCTATATAAAGTGGGGTTTAGAAGGTGTTCATTACGCGGACTTGTCAACCTGATGACGTTTATATATTTATCCAAGCACATGACTATGGAGCTTTATACTTAACATTAAACAGCGACTAGTATTAGCCAAAACATGTTATAAATCCTAAGTGACAGTAGACAGGCAATAGCCAAATCTTAATACGTTACATTTGCTATAACCAGTCGACTGGCAATAGCGAAAATACGATAAAATGGCTTTGGTAATAACCATTTTAACGTATTTTGGCTATAGCCTGTCGACTCGCAACAGCCATTTTAACGTATTTTTGCTCCTGTCAGTCGATTGCCAATAGCCACTCAGTTATGTATTATAAATCTACTGTAATCTGAGTTAGACTTAGATCGGTCACAGACGAGCAGTCTGATCAGAGTCTTTACAGTTCGCAATGTTGATGGCTTATACTTCATACACCGAGTCCTGAAATTTATCTGAAAGCGCTATGTCGTTTACTTACATAACTTATCCATTGTTGTCCAGAAATGAGTGAAATGAGCAATCTTGTGGCATTTACTTACTTTACTTAGATAACTTATCAGTCATCATTGTCAGATAAGTAAAGGAAGTAAGCTGAGTTGATGCCAATTTCAGCCTCTATAATCACTAGCAATGCATTCTGTGTCCTTTACTTGTATTACTTTTCCTGTTTTGTCCAGAAATGAGCAAAATAAGCAGTGGTGCGGTACATGTAGTTTACTTTCTTTACTTAGATAACTTACCTCTCATCACTTTCAGATAAGTAATGCAAGTAAACTGAACATATTGATGCCTGTTCAAGCCTTGTGCAGATAGTGGCAACTTTATTCAGAGGATACATGGGGTGGTGGGGGGGGGGGGTTCTTTTAAGCTTTCGTTGAGCGCATATTTTGGAACAAACATTTTGTTTGCCGCGACAAAAATGATATTGTATTCGCTAACATCAAGTGAACAAGTCCGTCAAATGAATGAACACCCTCTTAAACTCCACTTTTTATAGACAAAACTGGGGTTTAGGGGGTATACATTATCTTGCTTAATTCTGCTCCAAGACATAGGTTGTGGGTACTCATTGAGGCGGTTCTAACGAGCACCCACAACCTAGGCTATGTTTGCAGTATAAATAAGAAAAGTATCACGGATTTTTATCAGAAAAGAAGCTATTTTGGAGATGTGAAGTGTTATCGTACATGTAATGACAAGGAATCCCGCGTCATTTGATATCCTAGTTCCGACAAGTAATCCACCAGTTGGACTTTTGGCATGCCAGTCACAAATGATTCTGATCCAGATGGTTGCATATGCCAATTTCTTGGAATTATTTGACCTGGTTACGTCTTGGCTTTGGCACATGTGATGATTATCTGCCATTCATGCATAAAATCCTATGTGTTTGAAGCTATTCTTTAATAAAGTCGTGTTAAAACAACAAATTCCATGCTCAAATAATAAAATTCACGTGCTCTTTGAACATGGACTGTGAACTTTTAATAACACAAAAAGGGTTTTCCTTTGTTTACGTTATGTTGAGCGACGTTACGTTGTCGCAGTAAACGAAGCATTTTAAAACTTTATATTTACATTTCCAGTGTAAAGTCTGATGTAAACCTATAGAAAACAAGTGCGTTCATACTTTCATGAATGCATCGAATCACATGATTTTCAGTGACGTTAAGTGACGTCATTCTAAACCATTGTTCTCTACGGGCGTTGATGACGTCAACGCTGCTCCGCTCTTTGTAGAAAAACAGCGTGTAAATGTTTTTCAGCTTTAAAAATTTGCCCTACAAGCATTTTCTCGTCCAGTGATGAGGGGCAAATAATGTAAATATAAAAAATTAACTTATTTTTTCTGCTTTTCATGAAAATATGAACGACAGTGGGTCGCTAGAAAAGTTTGCATGAACTTCTTCGGGGTTCATTTACTTTGCACGCGATCCACTGCGTTCATACCTCCATGAACTGCAGAAAAATAAATTTCATTTCTGAAATATTTACATTTCCAGTGTAAAGTCTAATATTAACCTTTACAAAACAATGTAGTTAATTCTTCCATGAACGCATCGAGTCACATGATTTTCAGTGACGTCAGTCTAAACCATGGTTCTCTATTGACGCCAACGGTGTTCCGCTCTTTGTAGAAAAACGGCGTGTATATGTTTTCAGCTTTAAAAGTTTGCCCTATAAACATTTTTTCGCCCAGTGATGAGGGGCAAAGGATGTAAATATAAAAAATAAACTTATTTTTTTCTGCTTTTCATGAAAGTTTGAACGACAGCGGGTCGCTAGCAAAGTTTACATGAACTTTGGGGTTCATTTACTTTGCACGCGACCCACTGCGTTCATACTTTCATGAACAGCAGAAAAATAAAATTCATTTCTTAAATGAAGCCAGAACGTCATTGCGGAAATATCGTTCTGAACTAGCCCCCATATTGGTTTAACTGTCGTTTTTGAAGTTTGGGGGAGTTATCATCACAATATGCCATTTGAATGGTATGACCGATCATACATTGTTACTACATTGTTATAACTTTTGCCATATTTGATCAAGCGACGGACTCATTACGCAAACACGCCTTTACAAATACATTGCCACCATTATCGCCGAAAAAAATGAAAATTTTAGGATGAAAAATTGTGATATTTTTCTTATTTCTACTTAAAATAGATTGTGGGCACTCGTTAGAACCGCCTCATCAAGGCGGTTCTAATGAGTACCCACAATCTATATTTTAGAGCAGAAATAAGAAAAATAAGTTATACCCCCGAAACCCGGAGGGTCAAAATTATATAGGCGTGTTTTCGTGATGTGATCAAGCGACGGTCTAGTGGCCACGTGTTCAAACAGCTTCCTCGGGACCCGGCAAATGCAAATTGGATGAAAAATAGTAAATACATAGTGTCTTTAATAATAAAATATAATCGGTGAGCCTTAGACAATTTTATATGGACGAGTTTTTGCGTTTTGCGAACCAATTATATTTATTTATTAAGGACTCTAATCGTGCATCTAGTTTATACCGCCACGGGTTTCGCAATATTTTAGCAAACTTAAGCAAATAAGACAGCAGACAGCGCGGCATGTTAAACCACATTCAGTGCCATGGCGCCCACACGTAGTATAACGTGAGGTCAAAAAGTGCAAAGTTTCTGACGCCACCGCACCAAAGGGATGGACGCTCGAATAAAAGTTTCTCAGCGCTTTACATTCTGTATGAAAATCTGTAAATAAATGGTTTATTTTAGCTTTAGAAATTATTTTCGAGATTGAGACACAACCGCAGTAGCAGTGGCCAGGAACATTTCTGAAAATCTGTTCAAATAAATATTGAAAAGATTATAACTTGATGTTTCGTTGTTTTTTCGTGTATAAAAAAGTTGCATGTTATTGTTTATATTTGCAAATTTGGGGCCTGAAAAGTAGGTGTCCCTAGACGTATTGTAGGTCAGTAGAAGGTATTATAGATCAAAACCGATTATAGCATCCCCTTTATTAGGTTACTAGAATGCTTGATTGCTTTCATGACGTTAAGAATCATGAAGGAACGCGTAAAATCAATTTATATAAGGGATGTTGAACAAGCAAACTCGTTTCTTTATCGGATGTTCAACGGCCCTCTGTTTAAAAATCTTCTATGTACATGTAAACCCCGTTCTGTTCATTGGATTGAAACGGGTCTCACCAACGCGGGTAAGACAAGCGTAATATGCGCATAGGTTGTATAGGACTTAGCGTGCCCTCGTCGTTTAGTTCTGACGACACTTAATGTGAAAATGATAATATCATAAGACGGACGCATTCAGTATAAACATCAAGGCGACCGCAAAACTTTAAAAATTAAGAGGTCTCCAAGAAAAAGAAACTTTCATGTAGGTTCGGAGCAAAAAAGAGAATCCGCCCCTGGGTATAGCCTCATGATGCCGAGCAGTGATTTTTGGGACTGATTATTCTATCCGTCCCCAGTACCGCAATTAGGAACTAGTTCAGTATATAGAGGAACTTACACGAGTGGTCATTTAATATAAAACTTATGAAACTGGTCCATTTTATGAAACTGGCGAGTTTAATTAATTTAATCGTGACCAGAAATGAAGAGCAAGGACGATAACGTAGTTTTTTTTTTTTTTTTTGGTCCGATTTGCTCATCACGAAAACGCGCCTATATAAATTTGACCCCCTTACATCCCACTTTTATATAGTAAAACTGGGGTTTACAGGGGTAAACCTTATTTTTCTTATTTCTGCTCTATAGCAGAAATAAGAAAGAAAAAAATCACAATTTTTCATCTTAAAAGTTTCGTTTTTTCGACTGTAAAGTTTACAATATATTTGTATAGGCGTGTTTTCGTTATGTATTTCCTCATCAGGAAAACACGCCTACATAATTATGACCCGCTTAAAACCCACTTTTATATAGTAAAAATGGGGTTTACAGGGGCATATATTATTTTTCTTATTTCTGCTCAAAACTATAGATTGTGGGTACTCGTTAGAACCGCCTCAACGAGGCGGTTCTAACGAGTTCCAACGATCTATGTCTTGAGCAGATATATGAAAAATATGAGAATTTTTCATCAGAAAATGTTCATTTTTGGGGGTGGTGAAATTTTCAATATATTTCAATAGGCGTTTTTTCATAATGTGCTCTTAATAGCTGGAGGGATACCTGTTTGTCAGACATAAATGCCGCTGTTCGAGATAAGATCTTGTTGCGTCTTCCTTTAGATTTTTTTCTTGTAAAAATAAATTAACTTTTTTCCTCCAGAAATGCCAAGAAATTTTATTCGAGTTGTAGGAAATATGAACAATTAAAAGAAAAGGATCTTGTTTTTATAAGTTATTTTGACCCATAGTAACACTACTAATGGAAATAGTGGTATGCAATTTGTCCATTATCAATGGCATACCTTTTTTCAACCACCACGAAAACATGCCTATATAATGTTTACTCCCTTAAACCCCACTTTTATATAGGAAAATTGGGGTTTACAGGGGTACACATTATTTTTCTTATTTCTGGTCAAAAATATAGATTGTGCGTACTCGTTAGGCGGTTCTAACGTGTACCTGCAATCTATATTTTGAGCAGAAATAAGAAAAATATCACAATTTTTCATCAACTATCGAGGTAAATCTCAAAACCATTTCTGGGAATGATGAAATAACTACGAGCATAAGATCCTGTTTATCATATTACGACATTGAATCGGATCTTATTGTAGACTGTTACAGACGGCGCCATGAGGTTATAAGCCAGTAACACCGTGTGTTAATATTTACATTTCCAGTGTGAAGTCTAATGTAAACCTGTTGAAAACAATGTAGTTCATACTTCCATGAACGCATCGAGTCACATGATTTTCAGTGACGTCAAGTGACTTCAGTCTAAACTATGGTTTTCTAAGGCCGTTGGTGACGTCAACGCTGTTCCTCTCTTTGTAGAAAAAGAGCGTGTAAATGTTTTTTCAGCTTTAAATATTGCCATATGAGCATTTTATTCGCCCAGTGATGAGGGGCAAAGAATGTAAATATAAAAAATAAACTTATTTTTTATTTTATTTTATTTTTTTATTTTTTTTTTATTTTTTGCTTTTCGTGACAGTATGAATGACAGCGGGCCGCTAGCAAAGTTTACAGGAACCCCTTTGGGGTTCATTTACTTTGCACGTGCCCCACTGCGTTTATACTTTCATGAACAGCAGAAAAATAAAATTCATTTCCTAATTACCTGGGTGTTCATACCATTTTTACGACATAACAACAGTGCGGTTGTATGACAAATGTAGTTTCACTGTAAGTGTAGTTTCACTGTTAATATCTGTATGGTTAAGAGGATCTTACACCAGTGGTCATTTCCAATGGATTCTATACACTATCCTGACTGATAAGTCATCATTATTCACAGTTTTACATGTCTCCGAAATGGTTAACCATCACGTGAATAAGTCCGTGAAATGAACACCTCATGCACCTCAATTTATGTTAGAGAAAACAGGGGTTTACGTGGGTATACATTATTTTTCTTATTTCTGCTGCAAGACATAGGCTGTTTGGTACTCGTTAGAACCATTGAGGCGGTTCTGACGAGCATTAACAACCTATGTTTGCAGCATGAATGAGAAAAATATCAAGTATTTTCATCCGAAAAGTAGCCTTTTTGGAGATGTAAAATATATTATATGGCACGTTTATGCTATCTTAATGTTTCTGAAGACTGATATTGATATTATTCTTATTTTATACTCAAAAAGGTGGTTAGTTCTCGTTAGAACTGCCTCATTGAGGCGGTTCTAGCGAGTAACTACAACCTATGTCTTTGAGCAGAAATAAAAAAAAGTAATGTACATGTATAACCTTGTAAACTAGTTTATATATATATAATTGGGTTTGTAGGGGTGTCAGTTACATGTTGTGCTTCATTCGAAATAATTATCGGGGTGACTATTGACAGACGTCTGGCAACAGCAAATTTACGTTAAATTCGCTATTGACAGACGTCTGGTTATAGCGAAGAATTATGTTAAATTTGCTATTGACAGACATCTGTAACAGTACCCTTTTTGCGAAAACTAAACTGATTTTTTATTATTTTTTATCCCTTCCTTTTATTCCACTATCATTCTTTTTCATCTCCTCTACTATATTTTCTGCCCGTTTTCTCCCTCTCTTTAGTAGACGACACAAAATGACGCACAATGGTTAATGTGTCACAATCCATCAGTCATTCCTTTCATTTATTTGTATCTGTTTTTCGATCATTATGAAAACACGCCTATGCAAACACATTGTAAATTCTACCGCCGAATAAAAACTAAATTTTAAAATGAACAAGAGCACCGCAAGCGGCGCAATGCTCGTCTGTTTTTCTATGTCACAGAGACATATCAGTCAAATTGCATGATGGAGTTATGGAACTTCGTCAAAATATAACGTATCTTCACGAAAACACAGCTATATAATTTGACCCCCTTTGAACCCCACTTTTATATAGTAAAACTGGGGTTTCAGGGTGTATACCTTATTTTTCTTATTTCTGCTATAAAATATAGATTGTGGGTACTCGTTAGAACCGCCTCGATGAGGCGGTTCTAACGAGTGCCCACAATCTATATTTTGAAGAAATAAGATAACTATTAGAAGTGTTCATCATAAAATTTTCATTTTTCGGCAATAAAGGTGGCAATGTATTTGTATAGGCGTGTTTGCGTAATGTCAGCCTAATTACCACACCGTGCGCTTAGTTTTTTGTTTTTCAAAATTGTGCCAAAAAATGTAGTGAAAAAAGTGTTTCAGAAAAAAATCGGAAAAGGGGAGATAATTCAGCCATAATCAACAATATAGTTATGGCCCTTTGTCAGATTGTCAGATTGTAGCTCTTGTGATGGTGAGTATGTGTGTGAAGTTGCATGAAGGTAAGACAATGTTTTTGGATAATATGGTCAAGGTTAAGGTGTTTGGTTATTTTTTTTTTTGTAAAATAGCTCAAAGTTCAAAGGTCAAGGTCATAGGTCAAAAAGGCTCGAATCAGTGAAAAGGTCTGGTCCCAAGGATCATCCATGTGAAGTTTGAAGGCTCTGTTACAAATAGTATTGGAATGGGAGTATAAAATGTGTATAAAAACATCAGGTCAAAGTTCAAAGGTCAAGGTGACATGTCAAAAAGGTTGGTATCAGTAAAAAGGTCTTGCCCCAAGGAACATTCATGTGAAGTTTGAAGGGTTCCGGGTCGTTTCGCCCGTGGGTCGTTTCGCCGGGTCGTTTCGCCCTGAGTTGTTTCGCCCTGATTTTGGGGGTGGGTCGTTTCGCCCTTACCTGGTGAGTCGTTTCGCCCGTGAGTCGTTTCGCCCGTGGGTCGTTTCGCCGAAATTACATTTTAAGGGAGTGACAAACGGAATGGATGAGTAAATGGACAGATGGATGAATAAATAAATGAATAAATGGGTGAATGGAGTTGTGCATAGGTAGATGGACGGACGTACGGATGAACGGACGGCATTTTTAATATACGGAGATAGATAAGTTAATGAATGAATGAATGAATGAATGAATGGAAAGTATTGGTAGCTGGACAAACGGAAATGAATGAATGAATGAATGAAGTGATGCTTGTGTAGATGGACGGATCGTTTCTATCGAGCACCTGAGCAGAAATATGAAAAATATAAGAATCTTTGATCAGAACATTTTTGATTTTTTTTATTTGGTGGTAGAATTTTCCAGTATTTGAAAATGCATGTTTTCGTAATGCAAACTATTAAACAGACCAGTACGATAACACAGGCGTGCGACATAGTGCATGTTTTCACATCTCTAAAATGACTACTTTTATTTTTACTTTTTTATGAAAAGCTGTGGTATTTTTTCTTATCTTAACTGCGAACATATGTTTAGGCGGTTCTAACGAGTACCCAAAACCTTTGTCTTGCAGCAGAAATAACAAAAATAATGTATACCCCAATAAACCACAGTTTTCGCCATATAAGGTGGGGTGTAGGGGGTGTTAATTCCACGGACTTGTTAATGTGATGCTATAGTTTAATGTTATGCTTTGTTATATATTTATAATGTAAATATGTGTTTTGTTACGCATAAAATTATGGGAAAAAATGATCAGAAAGTATAAAAAATTATGTTTCTATTCCTACCAAGGTTGAGCTACAGTAGAGTCTGTATAAAAATTATACCAACATCTTACACATGACACTTAATATTTAATATTAATTAATACTCTTTAAGTGACATTTTTGTTAAGTTTTATTCAGACACCACTGTTTGAAAATATTTTGTTTGTTGAAATTGAGGTTTAACGTTCCCGTCAACACAATTAACGTAGTAATGTAACCAGTTATATCACATCACTATTTGTGCAGAAAGAACAACTGATAAGTAAATAAAATATCATATTAGCAAGTCTATACAATAACGTCCCCCTAAACCCAACTTTATATAGTGAAAAATCGGTTTTCGCATATACTTTATTTCTCTTATTTCTGATTCTAGAATATAGACAATTAGACGGTTCTAATCCAAAATCTATGTTTTGAGCAGAAAGAAAAATATGTCACATTTTTTAAAGATAAACAGTCATTTTCACAACCATAAATCCCATTTTATTGCAAAGACTTGTTAACCTTATGTGAGCTCGAATATCTTTCTCAAAAAGGTGGTAGCGCAGTTACTCAAACCTGAAGTAGAAGCCGTCAGAAGGTCGTCCAGCTGCACCAAACGAGGGCAAAACCATGTTTTCCGGAACTCCCAATACCCCCAATTAATCCCTTTACATACCAAAACCAAACATAACCTCAATCAGTAGGGCTTGGAAAAAATAAGGGCGAAACGACCCACCTAATCAGGGCGAAACGACCCAGGGCGAAACGACTCAGGGCGAAACGACCCACGGGCGAAACGACTCATGGGCGAAACGACTCACGGGCGAAACGACCCGAGACCGTTTGAAGGCTCTGTTACAAATAGTATTGGAATGGGAGTAAAATATGTGTTTCAGAAAAACAAATCGGAAAAGGGGAGATAATTCAGCCATAATTAAAATATAGTCATGGCCCTTTGTCAGAATGTAGCCCTTGACATGTTGAGTATGTGTATGAAGTTTCATAAAGGTAGGCCAAATATTTTTGGAAATATGGTCAATGTTAAGGTTTTGGGTCAATTTTTTGTAAAATAGATCAAAGTTCAAAGGTCAAGGTGACATGTCAAAAAGGTTGGTATCACTGAAAAGGTATTGTCCCAAGGAACATCCATGTGAACATCCAACATTCACTGTTTCAACTAGTATTGGAAAGAGTAAAAATGTGTTTCAGAAAAAAAAATGGAAAAGGGGAGATAATTCAGTCATAATCAACAGTATAGTAGGTCTTGTTATGGTGAGTATGTGTATGAAGTTTCTTGAGGCTAGGTCTAATACTTTTGTAGTTATATTTTTGGAACAACTACAACTACTACGACGCCAACGCAGACGCTGGAGTGATGACAATAGCTCGAAAGGTTTTCTTTGAAAAACAGGCGAGCTAAAAATTGTGCTATTATTCTTTTTCTTATTTCTGCTCAAAGTATAGATTGTGAGTACTTGTTAGAATCGTCACATCGAGGCTCTTCTAACGAGTACCCACAATCTATATTTTAGAGCAGAAATAAGAAAAATAATGTTTACCCCTGTAAACCCCAGTTTTGCTAAATAAAAGTGGGGTTCAATGGGGTAAAAATTATATTGGCGTGTTTCCGTGATGTTTAAATTAGAAAAAAAAAAACGACAAAGTATAAAATTTGAAAGACATTTCGTTCTCTTTACAAACTCCCAAAAATGAAGATTTTAACGTGAAATCACCATTGCCAGGCATCTGTAAATAACCATTTTAACGTGAATTTGCGCGGCCCCGCCCATTAGGGCTTGATGCATGATTCTTCCACGCAGAGCTGAAACCGACCGCACACGAGTACTGGTAAACCACTTACAGGATCTACATGTGTACCTGCCCAGGTAAAGCGGTGTGATTCGGACCGCCCATGCTTATAAACTCTATTGGTTTCATTGGGCGACAATGCTTGAGATGTCATTGCATCTCAATGTCGGGTAAAAGTCCCACAAAATTGGAAGCAACGTTTCCAAAATGACCTACACAGTGATGACGGGGACATTAAACCTCAAATCAAACAAGCAAAAAACGTTAGGACACCCTAGCCCCTAGACCTTTATGTCACATTCACCCGCCATGCTGTGTTAAATTCATACAGGAAACCTGTCTAGTCTTTAAATTTCTTTCTCAGACATCACGGTATCTCTCCAAGATAAAATAAAAGGCTAGATCTGCCAGAGAGAAAAGGGAAAGAAATATAGAAATTGTAATAATATACAAAAATATTACGCATTGCCAAACTAACAGCTGGAATTAGTTACTAGAATTCTGAATTGCTATAAGTCTTGGACAGGTTTGAATATTACTTTCGCCCGGTCTTCGTAAGTAAAGCTCTCAAAATAATGTTGAAAATTTTCATTAAAACTACCCTCTCTCAATAATGAAAATATTGATTTAAAACTACGATCATAGTGCATTTTTTCACATCTCCAAAATGGTAACTTTTTTATGAATATCCATCACGAAAACACGCCTATATACTTTTGACCGCCTTGAACCCCACTTTTATATAGTAAAACTGGGGTTTCCGGGTGTATACCTTTTTTCTTATTTCTGCTCTAAAATATAGATTGTGGGTACTCGTTAGAACCGCCTCGATGAGGCGCTTCTAACAAGTGCCCACAATCTATATTTGGAGCAGAAATAAGAAAAATATCACAATTTTTCATCTTAAAATTTTCATTTTTTTCGGCGATAAAGTTGGCAATGTATTTGTATAGGCGTGTTTGTACCTACAACCTACGTCTTGGAGCAAAAATACGAAAAATAATATATACCCCCGTAAATCATATTTTTCTCTTTATAAATTGGTGTTTATGTTTTCATCATAGTATAGTTTATATTGTCTTGCCCTTTGGGATCATTGATTTCATTGTGGAAACTTGAAACTATTTGAGAGTCACTAATGAGGCCTAATTGGCCTAAACTATCTAGTCTGGCCCAGAAAAGTGTACACTTCATACGTTTCAGGTCTGTGGTGTATTCTTTGCTTCCAAGGATAACCCGTTTATAGAACATATTTTTAGTCACTTCGATGTTAAGAGAGTGTGGCGGCCGTTTCAAGTATCCCCGACCTTCAGCAGAGTGTAGTTTATATCATCTTGTCCCTTTGGATCATTGATTCTATTGTGGAAACTTGAAAATATTTTAGGGCCACTGATGAGGCATTATTGGCCGAAACTAGCTAGTCTGGTCCAGAAAACTGTATACTTGATACTTCTGAGTTCTGTGGTGTATCATTTGCTTCAAAAGGCTAACTTTTTTCTAGAAAATATTTAGGGGGTGAAATTTCACGGACTTGTTCACGTTATGTATAAGGTTAACCGGCTCACTTGAAAAGTAAAGCTATCGCACAGGTGACTAACCTAACCTTGTTTGTTTGTTTGATTGTTGTTTAACGTCCCCGTCAACAGTATTGGGGTAATTTTGGAGATATTGCTTCCAGTTTTGTGGGACTTTTACCCGACATAGTGATGAAATGGCATCTCAAGCCCAGCCGCCCAATGAAACAATTGGGGGTATATGCACTAGACGGTCCGACTCGCACCACTTTGCCTGGGTAGGCTTGGTCCGTCTAAGAGCTTCACCAGAACTCATGTGCGGTCAGTTTCTGCTCTACGTGGAAGCATCGTGTAGCCCAATCTATTTCTCCAAGCCCCGATGGGCGGGGGCGTCATCCGGACCTATGTCGGCAACTACTATGGCTAGTTGTATGACTTCTTGTAAGACATCACGTGAACAAGTCCACGAAATGAACACCCCACTGAACCCCCACTTTAGAGAAAACTGGGGTATATGGGGGTAGTTATTATTTTTCTTATTTCTGCTCCAAGACATAGGTTGTGGGTACTCGTTAGAACCGCCTCAATGAGGCGGTTCTAACGAGCACCCACAACCTATGTAAGTAAAAAGAAAGGAATTTTCGAAAAAAAAAATAGCCATTTTGGAAATGTGAAAAAATGCACTGTGTCACAGGGGGTGTGTTATCGTAATGCGCTCCCTCAAAATCCCCACTACGCGTCTGGGCGCAGTAAAGGCTCTGGCAAGACTGTGCGTACTCGCTGTCTCGCCAGAACATATGCTTGTCGCCAAGGTGTGATAACGAACATTTTTCTCATGAACTTCATGAAGCTCTTTTAGTGCCTGAGAAAGCTGATGAAATAGGATTAGTTTAAAAGAAATTAGCAAAAGCAATCCTTAGGGCAGAAAAATAATCAGAGTGAGTGGATGATGTTTTGACAAGGACACCTCAAGCTTAATTTCAAGATATTTAAGTCTCACTGTTGCTTGTTAAAGCCACAAATAAGACTCCCTAATAGTTATCGTTTTGAAGCAAAGAATACACCACAGAACTCAAAAGTATGAAGTGTACAGTTTTCTGGACCAAGCTAGCTAGTTTCGGCAAATTAGGCATCATCAGTGACCCATCATCAGTAAGCTTAACGAGCTCGTTAGTGGTAAAATTTTTAGCTGTTCTAGCAAGTACAAGTACCATAAAAAATGAAAATTTTCAGATAAAAAATTATGATTTTTCAATTCAAAACATAGATTGTGTATACTCGTTAGAACCGCCTCGGCGAGGCGGTTCTAACGAATACACCATCAATGTTTTAAGCAGAAATAAGAAAAATAATGTATATCCTTATAAACCCCAGTTTTACTGTATAAATGCGTGATTTACGGGGGTCAAAATGATATAGGCATGTTTTCATGATAAAAGTCACAAATATGACTACCTAGTCAAGTTGTTCAAAGCATTGTTAGCTTAACGAGCTCGTTAGTGGTGATATTGTTATCTGTTATAGCAAGTACAATATCTAACATAGCATTATGTTTGCTGAAAAAATGAGAGCAGTTTTTGCATTTGTCACATTTTTCTGCAAAACTATTAGCAGATTAAATACACAAAGTTTTAACGATACGTTAACTTTTGAACAACTGGGCCTGGATGAGATTTCCTATTGTATTATAATCTTGTTTCCGTTCTAAAAGCACACAAGGATTGCATGTGCTTTCCTAAGAATGACTATTTGGTTAGAATCACGCTTTTATACGGAACCCGGGAAGGGACATAATTTGTTTTTATTTTATATGTTGTGCGTACAAGATAATATCTTGTGCGGACAACATATTATCTTGTGCGGACAACATATTATCTTGTGCAGACAACATATTATCTTGTGCGGACAAGATAATATCTTGTCCGCACAACATAATATCTTGTCCGCACAAGATATTATCTTGTGCGGACAACATATTATCTTCTGCAGACAACATATTATCTTGTGCGGACAAGATAATATCTTGTCCGCACAACATAATATCTTGTCCACACAAGATATTATCTTGTGCGGACAACATATTATCTTGTGCAGACAAGATATTATCTTGTCCGCACAAGATATTAAGTTGTGCGAACAAGATATTATCTTCTCCGCACAAGATAACATCTTGTCTGCACAACATAGATCTTGTGCGCACAAGATATTATCTTGTCTGCACAAGATATTATCTTGTCCGCACAAGATAATATCTTGTCCGCACAAGATAATATCTTGTCCGCACAAGATAATATGTTGTCCGAACAAGATAATATCTTGTCCGCTCAAGATATTATCTTATTCGCACAACATATTAAAAATAAAAAATCATGTCCCTTCCCGGGTTCCGTACTTTTATAACAAAACGTTATTTTTAGTAGAGATTTTTCACTGAAAACTTGTGAGATTTCTTAAGTAAACATTCATTTTGTGGTTTAAGCGAGTCCCTCAGCAGAATCAAAGGCATACACAAGGAAAAAATTAAAAAAAAAAAAAAAAAAAAAAACAACCGCAAACCCCAGTTGTCTCTATATAAAATAAGGTGTATTGGAGAGTTCGTTACGTGATGTGTAAGCCACACCAGGCAAAAAGATGTATTCGGCCACGTGTGCTTAAATTAGGCCGCGTATACTCTCAGCATGACTAACACACGCCTCTTCAAATATATTGAAAATTTTACCACCAAAAACTAAAACTGTTTTGATAAAATTTTCTTATAACTATGTTTTTTGTTTTTTTTTATATATATTTCTGAACGAATTATAGATTGTGGGTACCTCCGGGAGGCGGTTCTATCGAGTACCTACAATCTATGTTTTGAGCAGAAATAATAAAATAATATATAGCCCTGTAAACGCCAGTTTTACTGTATAAAACTGAGGTTTAAGGGCGTCTGAATTACATGTATATAGGCGTGTTTTCGTGATGGAATGAATTCATCTCTCTCGACAAGATCTTCCCTGTCAAGCACGGCACTCAAAGCACTTGTAGGCTGGTAAAATGATCTTGAAAGGGAAGTTAGAATGCGCTTTTTGGCATCTGGTCTGGGTGTGCACTGTTTGCCAATGTCCAAAAAGGGCCACTAGGCATATATGGGTTAAATTATCCTCTGATGACGATTCTACTTTTCATAAAGCATATGATTCGAGGCCTGTGTCGGCAAACCTGTCCTCTTTGTTTGCGACCAGTAAGAGACACGCAAGCCTGTTCAGCTACACAGTCTAGCAAAAGTATTGAAATTTTACATACCGCAACTAAGATTAGCTGAAACTTAGACTTGTTCTTCTTAAAAATAGAACCCAATGCCCTTTAGAAAGAAACCACCTTTGTCCCAGAGGTGATCTGAATATAGATATTTTACTGTATATAACACACCTATATAATTTTTACGCTCTTAACCACCACTTTTGTATGGTGAAGCGGGGGGGGGGGGGGGGGGGGGGGGGGAGGGGGTGGTTACATGGGTGTGCATTAATTGTCTTATTTCTGCTTAAAACATAGATTTATGTTGTGGGTACTCGTTAGAACGGCCTCACCACGCAGATATATGAAAAATATCAGACTTTTTATCCGAAAATTGTCGTTTTTGTGCTGGTAAAATTGTCAATATACAGTAAAACTTCGATGGCTCGAACTCCGATGGCTCGTTTACCATGGATGGGTCGAACCCATTCTTGAGTCCGCAGGGGATTCCTCCAAATACGATACAGGGGTAATTTAGTAAGATTTGCTTCACTTATCTTGCAAATGTATGCTGTGTGTACTCATTAGAATCGCCTCGATGAGGCGATTCTAATGAGTACACACAGCGTACATTTATACTAGAGAACACCGAAAAGATATCCACAATTATCCCCATTATGCCTCCTGGTATGGGACTAATAGCATCCCTCTGTGGCTCGAACTACCGCTGTCTCGAACAAATTTTCATGGTCCCAAAGTGGTTCGAGCCATCGAAGTTCGACTTTATTTGAATAGGCGTGTTTTCGTAATATGAGATGTATTGCACTACTGCGATCACCAAGGTTCTGATCAGCTGCACAGGCTAATCGGAATCTGTTTTCGCAAATGGCAAAAACAGGTTTTTCTCAAAAATCGGCTCTTTTGATACAAACTCTGTTCCAAAATTAATGTATTTTGGTATAAACACTATTTATTGATATCTATTTATTGACATATTTTGGCAGCGGTAGAAGAAAATACTTAAGAAATGAAATTTATTTTTCTGCAGTTCATGGAAGTATGAACGCAGTGGGTCGCGTGCAAAGTAAATGAACCCCGAAGGGGTTCATGTAAACTTTGCTAGCGACCCACTGTCGTTCAAACTTTCATGAAAAGCAGAAAAATTAAGTTTATTTTTTATATTTACATTATTTGCCCCTCATCACGTGGCGACGGAATGCTTGTAGGGCAAACTTTTAAAGCTGAAAAACATTTACACGCTGTTTTCTACAAAGCGCGGAGCAGCGTTGACGTCATCAACGCCCGTAGAGAACAATGGTTTAAAATGACGTCACTTAACGTCACTGAAAATCATGTGATTTGGTGCGTTCATGGAAGTATGAACGCAATTGTTTTCTAAAGGTTTACATTAGACTTTACACTTGAAATGTAAATATAAACATTTGATGAAGGCTCTGATGGTAAGCCAAGGCTTGACAAAGTCATATTATAGGTCATTGTGGAGAATAAAGCGTAAATGTGAATGGAGGTGTCGAATGTGAATGGAGGTGTAGAGAGAGAGAGAGAGAGAGAGAGAGAGAGAGAGAGAGAGAGAGAGAGAGAGAGAGAGAGAGAGAGAGAGAGTGTGTGTATGAAGTGTACATTTCCTTATAACGTATGTATAACAGCACAGCTGACAACATATTTGACTTTAAGGCCTGTATGAAAGGTCTGTCGCAACTAAAAAAAAATCCACCTTGTGGTATGTGATATCCATTACGAAAACATGCCTACAAATACAAAATACGTTGCAGAAATAGAAAACCCGTTTTTCTATATAAAAGTGGTGTTCAAGGGGGTCAAAATTATATAAGCGTGTGTTCGTGATGAATGTCTTAAAGGTGGGTAGCACAATTGAGGAGCGGAGAGCAGCAACTTATGCCTAGGTTACAAATGGTCCACGGCGTCCGCACGGCGCCCATAACTTCATTTCCGTACGGGCGTCGTACGGCGACCGTACGATTATCGTAATCTTTACGGGTTCCTACGACGTTCTACGTGCGCCGCTTTACGATTTGGTATAACTCCGTACTTTGACAAATTTTAAAAATCGCAAGCCCTAAGCCTAAGCGGCGAAAGCCTAAGCGAAAGAATCGTTCGATCACCACAAGGGCATCGCACGGAAACCGCACGGACATCGTACGATGATCATGCGGGCTAAAACAGTCGTACGATGATCGTAGGCTCTTAGGATGCGGTTAACTGGATGCCTGTGTTCTATTAAAAATAGACAACAGGTAAGGCACAATGAATGGTGTGATCTCATTGGTGCGTCATATATTTAAATTTCATTGGTCGCTACGTTTCCCAGCAACGTTTCCCAGCAAGCACTGACTGTAAACAGTAATGGCGGACATCGCATCGCACCGCCGAGTCTTTATAATTTTCAGTCAAATCAAAGGCTGTATTAGGAAAAATAAACAAACAAAGAAACCAGTCCTTCACATATATGCGACAGCTATAGAGCTATAGGGTGAGGGAACCAGTCAAAGGATGTGGATATCGCAAGGTTGTCGCTCGGTTCCCGCACGATGTTTGTAAAATCGCACGAACATCATGCGGTCATCGTGCGGTCATCTTGCGGATATCTTAAGGGGACCGTATGGCTATGGCCATATAATGATTTTCATTTCCAGATGGTTATATATTGGTCATTTCCAACTTTTCATTTTATTTCCAGAGTTGTCATTGAAAAACGAAGATGACTCCCATTCCGCCACTCAGGCTCAGAGAAGCACATTTGCGGCTACAGGCAGAATATAAGACGGGAGCAGGCGGTAATTGCTGACCTGGCTCTCCTGTGAAAAAAAAGAACGGTTGATCATCGAAAAACTGAACTATTTCATCCTTGAGGTCTGTGTCAGTTTCATTGTCTGGATCTTCTTCATCCACCCTCTCTCTGTCTGAATCATTTTGTCCCCCTTGCTCATTCGACAGATCCTTCTTAGATTTTCTTTCCTTCCCCTCCTTCTTTGGGTGGTATATTGATGATCGACTACACACGAAACGCGAAGTTGTACACGCTTGGTACACAAAATGAGTTCAAAACTACACGAAGATCCTTCTGTTATCGAACGATATCCGTGCGGCCGCCGAACGGACGCCGTACGGGCCCGTACGATTGCGGAGACCGCACGATGTCCTTAAGATTTCCGCACGGTCTCCGTGCGGTGCCCGCACGGTCACCGTATGATTTCGAAACAGCTTATCACCGAAAACCCGTACAAGAAATCGCAAGATGTCCTAAGATTTCTAAAAATCACACGGAAAATCGAAGACAAATAAATCGTACGTCGTCCGTAGCCAAATGTAACCCAGGCATTAAAGATCCAACAGGTCGCCCTGCGCTAACAACAACTAAAAGCAGCACAAAAATTCCACAATGTCTTACAAAACAATGCTCGATTCACAGTGAGGTAAAGAGCCTAGTTGACAAACCTGTCGTTAGCACGAGTTCGTGGTATTTTAAGATTAGAAAAATAAATGCAACATGGATACCCCATTTGTTGACAAGTGCTCAGGATGACCCGTATAGCCAATGCAAAAAAAGCAAAAAACTTTTGAAAATGAATTCAAAATAAAGCAGAATAAAGCAGAAAGGTTTTCGACTGTTTAGTCACTGCATGGTACAATTTTGGCCACCAAAAATGCAAGACACAAAAAAAAAAAAAAAAAAAAAAACACGAACGGTAGAGAAAGTTTTGCATGTAATTTACTTGATAATAAGGTTTAAATTCCGGTGCCAAAAGGCAGAGCAGTCATAGCAAAGTTCCATGAAAATATTGCACTATGAAAACAGAAGAAGCACTACGAACCCCGCCTCCTCAAACACGACTTAAGGGGTATGGAACACCTGGCAGATTTTTCCGCCATTTTTCAAAGGGAGACAACTTTCGGGACTTCCTATTCGCTTATATATAAGCCCTGTCCCTATGTAACAGGGATCTACTCTTAGAGGAAAGAATTTGCTCCTCAGGAGCAAATTCTTTCCTTTAAGAGTTGACTCTTATTGACATTGGAGACAAAATACTTTTGCAAGAATTATCTCCCCTGAAGGTGTCCCCATTCCCCTTAACCACCTCAGACTCTTGCATGATAATGCACCCGCATGACCGAGTTTTTGGAGTTAGAGAAGGCCACTGCCCTACCACATCCTCAATTTTCGCCAATCCCTGGCAATCAGCAACTATTTTGTGATTCCAAAAGTCAAATGTCATCTATCTGGAAAGAGATACAATTCCAGAAGTGCCCTTGGATCATCTGATGGGTGTCCCCATTGAACAGTATGAAAACTGTTTCCAAAAATTGGTTGGCCAGTTAAAAATGTATTCATGTAGATGCAGAGAATTTCGAAGGGCAGCTTTGTTTGTTTGATTTGAGGTTTATAGACCCCGTCAACACTGTATAGGTCATTTTGGAGACGCTGATTCCAATTTCATTGGACTTTTACCCGACATTGAGATGAAATGACATCTCAAGCCCTGTCGCCCAATGAAACCAATAGGGTTTATAAGCATGGGCGGTCCGACACGCCCGCTTTACCTTGGCAGGCTTATATCCTCTAAGCAGTTTACCAGTACTCGTGTGTGGTCGGTTTCAGCTCTGCATGGAAGCATCATGCTGCCCATTTATTTCTTCAAGCCCAAATGGGTGGGGGCCTTTCGAAGGGCAGAGCAAGTCAAAATGGTTTTAAGTGGCATTGTGACAGTCTGCGTATATTTGGTGTGACGGCTTAACCTGGTTTAGAAAAAAAAATGTGGCGAGAGCTTTTCTTATCACCTATCTGAATATATTGCTTTCAAGAGTATGATAGCCGTCGAACTAAATATCCACGTTTCGTATTGGTTGCTAATTAAATGCGTGCTTTTATTTGAAATCGACATGATTGTATATATACTGCCCAAAACAATTAAAGGAGCGAACTTTTAAGCCTGTATAATATCACCACTTGGCAATTTTCAAACTCAAGGAAAGGCACTATTTAAAAGTGACATCTCTTAAAAGTGTTCATGCAAACGTCCAGAAGAAAGGTTCACGTGCAAAGCAAGAATGTGAGCTACAGCATGGATACACCTATTAAACGGATGAAACTCGGTATGGGGTGATCTTGTCAAAATTTGAGTCTGGGTCAGAAACCTGTCAATCCTTCGGTTATGCGTTATTTTGGGCTTGTTACTTCATATGGTGCAAGGCGGTTCTTTGAAGAAGTTGAGGTCGCTCAAGCTGTCGCTTTGCTTTAAAGTGGGTACACCCAAAGGATCGTTGCTGAAAGCTTTGGTGTATCAAGAAGTGTTGTTCCCAGGCTATGGAGACGCTACCACGAGACGGGCGAATTTACTAGACAAGAAGGGCAAGGCCGACACCGCATGACGTCACAAAGGGAAGATGAATATCTTCGAAATCCAGCGCTACGAAATCGGCAGTACACGACCAAAAGGCTACAAATCGATTTCCAGCATGTAATTGGTCAAAGGATATCCGATCAAACAATACGTAACAGGTTACATGAAGGTGATCTGAGGGCCGAGGGCTTGTTTTCACTAAGGCAACATCGAGCACGGTGATATGAGTTTACCCAAGAACATTAGAACTGGCGATTGCAAGACTGGCGTACAGTTCTGTTCAGGGATGAAATGAGATTTCACCTGAGTGTATGTGATCGACGTGTTCGAGTCTGGAGACGACCCGGAGAACGATAGAAGACTGCAACATTGTGAAAACAGACAGATATGGAGGCGGTCAGTGATGGTATGGGGTGGAATTTCTTATGAATGCCGAACGGACTTGTACGTGATAAACGGAGGTACATTGCAGGACATCCAGGTAACTGCTGTCGGTCAAAATTAATACATAGATTTATATAGGAACTTGATCATTATTTCCCCATAAAACCATAAAATAAAATTTTTTAGGAATATCTTTTCTGTGCAAGCGGCTCATGATTTTACATTCTTTTTCGAATACCCACATGTATTTTTAATGAGATTTTATGAACAACTTTTTAGTCCTTTTTACATATATTTGGAAGCACCCTTTAAATGTATAGAATATAAAGTAAAACTACTGAATACAGCGACAAAAACTGATGGATTTATTTTCATAGCTTTTTCGTTAATTGTCATTTTGTCTTCTGTGTCAGCGGGAGTAAAATTGCAAATTTATTGTGAACACAACCATATAAATTTTGTGTAATAAAAAAGAAAATAATTTGGTCCTTTTTAAAAATGAAATACACTACCCCCTTTTTCTATTTCCAGTTTACCTTGGCAACCAGCAGCCAGCGGTTGTCACTACGGCAAACAATAACAAAGACTATGTTACGCCTACGATGTACTAATTGATACATTTGACAATTTGTAATTAATATATCATTATTCTGTATTCAGTTATTTTTTTAAATTTTCGACTCGCACCGGGTAGGCTTAGATCCTCTAAGCCGTTTACCAGTTCTCGTGTGACGGGTCGGATTCACCTCTGCGTGGAAGCATCATGCAGACTGTCTATTTCTTCAAGCTCCGATGAGCGGGGTGGGGTGGGGGTACGAAGTTACATTATAACACTGTCTCTACTTCCTTAAATTAGAACAGTGACCTTTAAAATACATATAAAGCGGTCCTCAGACTTCATGCTGATGCCTCAAAATCTTACGATGTCACCTAGGTAACCATGGCTAGGTAGTTGAGGCCTTGGGGAGCTAACCATTTATTCTTTGTCTTGTACGCGTAAATTCCCTTGATTATCAACATAGCTGAGAAAGGTCGTGTCCGTATAAGTCCGGTATGGACTGCATTACGGTATCGAGATGAAATTCTAGATCTCATTGTGAGGCCTTTGGCTGGGGCAATCGGTGACAATTTCATTCTGATGCAGGATAATGCGCACCCCCATACTGCTAGAGTGTGCATGGACTGGTCGGCACGTTCTCCTGACTTAAACCCAATAGAACCTGTGTGGGACATTCTTAACAGACGTATCTCACAGGGCGACCATCCAGCAATGACTATCCAAGAACTCACAAACATCCATAGACGTGAGTGGGAAACACTAGCTTTACAAACTGTTCAAAATTTGGTTCGTAGCATGCCTTCGCGATGCCAGGAGTGTTGTGCTGCTCGAGGTGGTCATACACATTACTGACAGCAAAGAGTGACTAATTGGCGCAAGTGTATGACATTTGAATAAATCTGACGTATAGATGACGGTTTCTCAAACATTTATGCAAGTTCTTCCTTTACAGGTTACAGGCCGTGATTTGTGAACTGGTTGCCAATGTTTGCCATTAACATGTTGCAGATAAAGTTATTCATCTTTCCGAATCGTTGTTTCATCATAATTATCCAACAGCTTTATACTATGTTATACTATGAGGAAATATGTGTTTGCTTTTTTAATTGTTTTGAGTAGTGTATTAAATAGCCATTAACAAACCGGGTTTTAAGTATCCAAACTCTGTCTCGTTCTGTTACAAATAAAATGAATATCCTTGTCAAATGTGTGATAAAGAGCAACCTTTCATAGCACTAAGATTGACATTATTTGATATATACTCAGAGGCAATAAAAAGTATACAGTTTTTGATTTGGAATACGGATCTTGTATTGCTGTCTGTATTAAAACAAGCCTATTTCCATTTTTCTCAAACGTCTAAGTTTGTAAAACCCAAATTCTTTTCCTGTTGTAGTCATCCATGATAGAGTTATTGCCCTTCATTGATAATCAATATTTCCAATATAATCTCGTGTTGTACATGACATTCAAATACATGTATATGCACACCGCAAAAGTCATGTACAAATGTTCATCGATAAGACCCCATTATTACTTTGCCATTAAACCCAAACAAACAGCTTCAAACTCAATTGGAATTTCTGCGTGTTCCGGATTACCTCCCTTTCAATTAAAATCATAGTGAATTAAATGAGTCTTTTCTCTCAAATCATGTAAGAGATATTCATTTTAAACTTTCGCATAACTTTTGTTTTCCTCGGCATTTTTATGCTTACTCCATAGTGATCCCTCTGAAATTGCTCAAAGAAAAGTTAATCACCAATACAAACCCCAAAGAAACATAAAGCATTTAATCAAAGGAAGAACGTAAAAGGCGAAAATGACATTTTTTGGACAAAAATGTTGCAATTTACCTTGTGTTTAATTTAAATATGGGATATATTCTTGCCAATCAGTTTCCCTTCTTTGAATGTGTTGCACAAAAAATCATTTACTGAATCCCACTTATTCGAAACACATGTTTAAAGGGAAACTACTCAAGACAAAAATTCGATCAGATCCCCATTTCAAGTGACGCAATTTCATTATCCTTTAATCAATTCTAATGGAAAATGCTGCAAATTATGCGGAAGTTGTTGTTCATATGTATGATGCCACATATGTTTGTAGAGAGGGAGACATTGGGGCGCAAATCGGCGTTCAGTAACCGGTATACTTACTTTTGCCTCTCAGTATATTTTGCTGCTCAAAAATAGATTGTGGATGTTATTTGACGTAAAGCAGAATATACACCATAAAATTTGCCTGACCGTATATAAAGAAGAGCTTTTCAGACTGTTCATTACATGGTCGCATACACGTTATTGGCAATGCTGATGCGTCCTGCAATGGCTAGACGCTGATTCTAAAATTGAAAGTTGATTGCAAAATGATTGAGAATGTCGACGAGAACAGACAAAAATTTAATTGTCCCTTTGGCTATTTGATTAAATGTGAAGTGCACAATTGATCTATAGCGCCATTTCTGTCTTTCATAAGATGTTCCCCAGGCAGAATTTTAGAACTATATTCGATAAAATCGGGATCATGTTTGTGAGTATGTAAAAGTTTTATTAGCTGTTGAAGATTTTACCAAAGTCTCCGAAATGTATGTGTCTTGTAGGTTTGGACCTGTTCTTTAAATGAACAAAAACAACTGTTTAAATCCAGAACTGTGTGTGCTAGAGTATCTGAAAGACAACACATTACGCTAACACAACCGTGCAACATATTGTTTTTTTTTCACATTTCCACAATTGCCATTTTCTGATGAAAATCCGTGAATTTGTTCGTATAAATACTGTAAACATAAGTTGCGGGTGCTCGTTAGAACTGCCTCATTGAGGCAGTTCTAACGAGTACCCACGTCCTATGTTTTGGAGCAACAATAAGAAATTTTAAAACAATGTATACCCCCATAAACCCCAGTTTTCTCTATATAAAGTGGGGTATAGGGGGTCTTCATTTCACGGACTTGTTCACGCGATGAATAGAAAAGTGCATTCCCGCTATAATTATATACGCTTTCCTACATATGTAAAGGCGGCCCCCACCCATAGGGGCTTGAAGAAATATATGGGCTGCATGATGTTTCCACGCAGAGCTGAATCCGGCCCGCACACGAGTACTGGTAAATAGCTAAGAGGATCTAAGCCTGCCCAGGCAAAACAGTGCGAGTCGGACCATCCATGCTAATAAACCCTATTGGTTTCATTGGGCGACAGGGCTTGAGATATCGTTTCATCTCAATGTCGGGTAAAAGTCCCATAAAATTGGAAGCAACGTCTCAAAAATGACCTTTACATGTTGACGTGGACGTTAAACCTCAAATCAAACAAACAAACAAAATATATGTAAGTTAACATTATGCAGGCTGAAAAATAGAAGTGAAGGTAATGATGAGGAATTGGTGCAACTACCCAACACCTTCCATCAGAGACACCAAATGGACAGAAGCACGAATATGAAATAACTACACCCTAATGAACACATCACAAGCAGAAAGCTAAAACGACAGTAACTTTCCCACAAAACGGTCAAACGGCTATCCAAAATAAAAAAGGTATAAGCAATAATTATATAGACACAAACTATAACAGAAATAAACCGCGACAGAAGAACCGCCTTGGAACGGTCAGTAAAAAGTATTTCACTGAAGGGTTCAAATCGATTTTGTAAATGTAGTATCAGATTACATTACGAAAACACGCCTATATAACTTTGACCCCCTTGAACCCCACTTTTATACAATAAAACTGGGGTTTACAGGGGTAAACTTTTTTTTCTTATTTCTGCTCTAAAATATAGAGTGTGGGTACACGTTAGAACCGCCTCGATGAGGCGGTTCTATTTTCTTATTGCTGCTCTAAAATATAGATTGTGGGTACTCGTTAGAACCCACAATCTATATTTTGAGCAGAAATATGAAAAATATCACAACTGTTCGTCTTAAAATTTGCATGGGCTGCAACATTTACAATGTATTTGTATAGGTGTGTTTTCGTAATGCTTGCTATCATGACTGATATACAATAATAGTGGTGCTATTTTATTTGATTTGAGGTTTAACGTCCCTGTCAACACTGTATAGGTTATTTTGGAGACGTTGCTTCCAATTTGTAGACTAGCTACTAATAATGTAACATACCCAACCTTTCGAAGAAACACTATTTTTAATTTCAATAAACTTTTTTCAGATGTTAATATTCGCTCAATATAAAGACAAGTTAGCCATTTTTGTACCAAATGGAATCTGCCTACTTATGTATAGCAGGAGTCCATTTCAAAATTTAGAAGTGTCAAAATTTTCATCAAAATTTATTTGCAGAATGACTTAACTTTTAGCAAACAGTGGCGTTCTGCGGCGACTGATCTGGACCTGCACTATTTGCCAGGGTACCTGTTTTGGGGTTTCTGGTACTAAATGGGTTAATCTATCGCGACACTGACATACTATTACAGGGAATCTCAAACTTATGTGAGATTCAAGACTTTGTTTGTTTGTTTGTTTGTTTGAGGTTTATCGTCCCCGTCAACACTGGATATGTCATTTTGGAGACGCTGCTTACAATTTTGTGGGACTTGTACCCGACATTGGTATGAAATGACATCTCAAGCCCTATCGCCCATTGAAACCAATGGGGCTTATAAGCATGGACCGTCCGACTCGCACCGCTTTGCCTGGATAGGCTTTGATCCTCTAAGCGGTTTGACAGTACAGTGTGCGGTCCATTTCAGCTCTGCGTGGAAGCATCATGCCGCCCACCTATTTCTCCAAGCCCCTATAGGCGGGGCGAGATTCAAGACTTCGTAAATAATTTTGAAGAGACCAAAATATAGATTTCCCAAGCATATTGATTTACAAAAATGTAAAGAAGAAAGCATCTTCTTCAAGTTATTTTGGCAATTGATGGTGTAAGCGCGAGCATGTTGAGTCTGACGCCTGTTTACATTTTCAAAGCAATTGATAAAAGTATCAACCACTAACGTAAATACCGCTTAAACCTTAACCCTTGTTCTGCTGAGCCCGGATATGACTTTTCTTTGAAACAATGTAGATCCAGATCAGATGGCTTCTGAAGAAGCCATCTGATCAGGATCTACATTGTTTGTCATTCAGATTGTGAATTTGTTGTAATAATTTGCTACAGGTTATCTGATTGGTTGATAATTGGTAGTAGGTGTGGCATATATGAATATTCAGCAGGACAAGGGTTAATAAACATTCCGTCACCTGAAGCTGTGTATCCACGAGCTTCATAGGAAATACAGTAGAACTTCGATGGCTCGAACACCGATGGCTCGTTTACCATGGATGTGTCAAACCAATTATTGAGCCCCTAGCGAAATCCTCTATATAAGACATAGTAATTAAGGAGAATTTAGTCTTTTATCTTGCAAATGTATGCAGTGTGTACTCATTAGAATCGCCTCGATGAGGCGATTCTAATGAGTGCACACAGCATACATTTTCATTATAGAACACCGTAAAGATGTCTAAAAGTATCTCGTTATGCCTCATGACAGTAACCTCAGTGGCTCGAACTACCCCTGTCTCGAACAGATTTTCGAGGTCCCAAAGGTGTTCGAGCCATTGAAGTTCGACTGTACATTACGAAACACGCCTACACCTGTGGTCACAAATCTGTTCAAACTTTGATGAGCTTCATTTCATTCAATATTTCCTTACATCCTGTCAGTCAACTGCAAGACAGGAATAAATTCAAAACACAAAGTGTTGTATATTTTATTGTAGACCCTGCACTGTCCAATCATTATACATCTCGAATGTCTATCAACTCTAAAATGGAAAGAAGTGCTTGCCACAATAAGACCAATCAATGTTTATCGCTTGATCCAGTTTTAGACTACTTTGATGAATGATATTTGCTTGTCAAACTAACTTGATGCAACGAGAGTCATTGAAAGGTACTTCATCGGAGTTTGAACGCTTTTGTGCCCACAGGTGTACACAAATACATTGTAAATTTTATCGCTGGAAAAAGGAATTTTTTTAGAAGAAAAAAATTGTGATATTTTTCTTATTTCTGCTCTAAATATAGATTGTGGGTACACGTTATAACCCCCTCGATGAGGCGGTTCTAACGAGTACCCACAATCTATATAAGAAAAATAAGGTTTACCCCTGTAACCCCAGTTCTACCATACAAAAGTGGGGATCAAGGCGGCCAGAATTATTAAGGCGTGTTTGGGTCCAGCAGACAAGGTGTTGTCGTTGTTTGGCGGTTACATTATTTTAAAATATTGAAACAGGAAGTGGGCGGGACAAAGGCCTATGAAGAGACTTCACGAGAAGTCTGTTGTCTTTGGGCACTGACATGAAATAGCCCTGATTTTAAAGAAACGGCAAGACAATATTCCTACAATATATTGCTTATCTGAGCTTCGTAATCGATCATATAATTGCTATTTCAAGTGCCTGCACCTCTACTGAACTTTCAAAAATATAAGCTTTTTGCCTTATCACCATCCAAATTCATGAAATGAGATACTGTCATGAAAAATGTTTTTGTCAATTAAACATTCTACGCAAGTTCTTGATGAACACTAAAGTCGAGAGGTTTTCTCGCGTCTAAAGCTTGTCTATATACAATCTTGAATACTATATGGGCCCCGTCAAGCGATTTTGGTACTTATCGCCTATGCGAGCAACGAAGGTTCAGGCGAGCCTGCGCATACGCGCAGTCTCGCCAGAACCTTCGCTGCTCGCTCATACAAGCAGTGGATCAAGAGGAACCTTCAGACCGAAAGCCATATCCCTGGCCCCTCTGAATGGCTGGGCATGCGCAGTTAAGATTTGTCATGACGGAATGCTCGAAGACACAAATTCGCTTGGCGGGGCTCATAAGCCTGTTTTCCGCTTACTTTAATCAAGAAGAAACTGCTAAGTTTAATTGAGCCTTTTCAAAGAGAATGTGCTCTTTATCTTGCTTATAATGATAAAATTGCCCTTTCCACTTAAGACGACCAAAGAGGTTAACATCTTTGGTCTCAAGTTGTCAATCTTTGGTCTGGTCAAAATATTTGTGGCGCTTTAATATACTTTATTAACATTTACATTGGATTTGGTACGAAATTATACAGAGTCAAATTGAAGAAATTCCGATGGGTACTTATACTAATGCGCTCCTCTTAAAACTGATTTGTTTTTATTTTGATATGCAAGAGATTTCACGATTTCACTTTCTGACGATACTCAATCTGATACCATTAAAGCATTTAATTCAACGCCTAGATATTTACACGACCTTTTGGGCATTGACAATCCATTAAAGCTATCCCGTTTTCAGATTTACATTTATCAATTTAAGATGAATTGCTTTCATCTGAAATCGATGACAAACGCTAATGATGGTTTGATTTGGACATTGATAGTCGGTGATGCTCCCCGCGCCACTTCTTACGGTGTTACACCTCTCAATTTAGACGAGTGTTAAGTTGGTTCCTTATTCCTAATTCCTTATTCCTTGTTCCTTATTCCTTATTCCTTATTCCTTGTTCCTTATTCCTTATTCCTTGTTCCTTATTCCTTGTTCCTTATTCCTTATTCCTTATTCCTTATTCGATTTTCAACTTCATAGTACTTTGCCACGCGGTGTAACAGAACATTTGCGTATGTCCTAATCATCATCATTTTTACTTCTAAGCATGATGGTATAGGTTTCGAAATCCAGCAGGTATCAACGGCGAATAAGGAATAAGGAACAAATCCAAATGTTCCTTATTCCTTATTCGATTTTCAACTTCATAGTACTTTGCCACGCGGTGTAACAGAACATTTGCGTATGTCCTAATCATCATCATTTTTACTTCTAAGCATGATGGTATAGGTTTCGAAATCCAGCAGGTATCAACGGCGAATAAGGAATAAGGAACAAATCCAAATTTTCCTTATTCCTTATTCGATTTTCAACTTCACAGTACTTTGCCACGCGGTGTAACAGAACATTTGCGTATTCTCTAATCATCATCATTTTTACTTCTAAGCATGATGGTATAGGTTTCGAAATCCAGCAGGTATCAACGGCGAATAAGGAATAAGGAACAAATCCAAATTTTCCTTATTCCTTATTCGATTTTCAACTTCATAGTACTTTGCCACGCGGTGTAACAGAACATTTGCGTATGTCCTAATCATCATCATTTTTACTTCTAAGCATGATGGTATAGGTTTCGAAATCCAGCAGATATCAACGGCGAATAAGGAATAAGGAACAAATCCAAATTTTCCTTATTCCTTATTCGATTTTCAACTTCACAGTACTTTGCCACGCGGTGCAACAGAACATTTGCGTATGTCCTAATCATCATCATTTTTACTTCTAAGCATGATGGTATAGGTTTTAAAATCCAGCAGATATAAACTGCGAATAAGGAATAAGGAACAAATCCAAATTTTCCTTATTCCTTATTCGATTTTCAACTTCATAGTACTTTGCCACGCGGTGTAACAGGACATTTGCGTATGTCCTAATCATCATCATTTTTACTTCTAAGCATGATGGTATAGGTTTCGAAATCCAGCAGGTATCAACGGCGAATAAGGAATAAGGAACAAATCCAAATTTTCCTTATTCCTTATTCGATTTTCAACTTCATAGTACTTTGCCACGCGGTGTAACAGAACATTTGCGTATGTCCTAATCATCATCATTTTTACTTCTAAGCATGATGGTATAGGTTTCGAAATCCAGCAGATATCAACGGCGAATAAGGAATAAGGAACAAATCCAAATTTTCCTTATTCCTTTTTCGATTTTCAACTTCACAGTACTTTGCCACGCGGTGTAACAGAACATTTGCGTATGTCCTAATCATCATCATTTTTACTTCTAAGCATGATGGTATAGGTTTTAAAATCCAGCAGATATAAACTGCAAATAAGGAATAAGGAACAAATCCAAATTTTCCTTATTCCTTATTCGATTTTCAACTTCATAGTACTTTGCCACGCGGTGTAACAGGACATTTGCGTATGTCCTAATCATCATCATTTTTACTTCTAAGCATGATGGTATAGGTTTCGAAATCCAGCAAGTATCAACTGCGAATAAGGAATAAGGAACAAATCCAAATTTTCCTTATTCCTTATTCGATTTTCAACTTCATAGTACTTTGCCACGCGGTGTAACAGAACATTTGCGTATGTCCTAATCATCATCATTTTTACTTCTAAGCATGATGGTATAGGTTTCAAAATCCAGCAGGTATCAACGGCGAATAAGGAATAAGGAACAAATCCAAATTTTCCTTATTCCTTATTCGATTTTCAACTTCATAGTACTTTGCAACGCGGTGTAACAGAACATTTGCGTATGTCCTAATCATCATCATTTTTACTTCTAAGCATGATGGTATAGGTTTCGAAATCCAGCAGGTATCAACGGCGAATAAGGAATAAGGAACAAATCCAAATTTTCCTTATTCCTTATTCGATTTTCAACTTCACAGTACTTTGCCACGCGGTGTAACAGAACATTTGCGTATTCTCTAATCATCATCATTTTTACTTCTAAGCATGATGGTATAGGTTTCGAAATCCAGCAGGTATCAACGGCGAATAAGGAATAAGGAACAAATCCAAATTTTCCTTATTCCTTATTCGATTTTCAACTTCACAGTACTTTGCCACGCGGTGTAACAGAACATTTGCGTATGTCCTAATCATCATCATTTTTACTTCTAAGCATGATGGTATACGTTTTAAAATCCAGCAGATATAAACTGCGAATAAGGAATAAGGAACAAATCCAAATTTTCCTTATTCCTTATTCGATTTTCAACTTCATAGTACTTTGTCACGCGGTGTAACAGGACATTTGCGTATGTCCTAATCATCATCATTTTTACTTCTAAGCATGATGGTATAGGTTTCGAAATCCAGCAAGTATCAACTGCGAATAAGGAATAAGGAACAGATCCAAATTTTCCTTATTCCTTATTCGATTTTCAACTTCATAGTACTTTGCCACGCGGTGTAACAGAACATTTGCGTATGTCCTAATCATCATCATTTTTACTTCTAAGCATGATGGTATAGGTTTCGAAATCCAGCAGGTATCAACGGCGAATAAGGAATAAGGAACAAATCCAAATTTTCCTTATTCCTTATTCGATTTTCAACTTCATAGTACTTTGCCACGCGGTGTAACAGGACATTTGCGTATGTCCTAATCATCATCATTTTTACTTCTAAGCATGATGGTATAGGTTTCGAAATCCAGCAAGTATCAACTGCGAATAAGGAATAAGGAACAAATCCAAATTTTCCTTATTCCTTATTCGATTTTCAACTTCATAGTACTTTGCCACGCGGTGTAACAGAACATTTGCGTATGTCCTAATCATCATCATTTTTACTTCTAAGCATGATGGTATAGGTTTCAAAATCCAGCAGATATAAACTGCGAATAAGGAATAAGGAACAAATCAAAATTTTCCTTATTCCTTATTCGATTTTCAACTTCATAGTACTTTGCCACGCGGTGTAACAGGACATTTGCGTATGTCCTTATCACCATCATTTTTACTTCTAAGCATGATGGTATAGGTTTCGAAATCCAGCAAGTATGAACGGCGAATAAGGAATAAGGAACATATCCAAATTTTCCTTATTCCTTATTCGATTTTCAACTTCACAGTACTTTGCCACGCGGTGTAACAGAACATTTGCGTATGTCCTAATCATCATCATTTTTACTTCTAAGCATGATGGTATAGGTTTCGAAATCCAGCAAGTATGAACGACGAATAAGGAATAAGGAACAAATCCAAATTTTCCTTATTCCTTATTCGATTTTCAACTTCACAGTACTTTGCCACGCGGTGTAACAGAACATTTGCGTATGTCCTAATCATCATCATTTTTACTTCTAAGCATGATGGTATAGGTTTCGAAATCCAGCAGGTATCAACTGCGAATAAGGAATAAGGAACAGATCCAAATTTTCCTTATTCCTTATTCGATTTTCAACTTCATAGTACTTTGCCACGCGGTGTAACAGAACATTTGCGTATGTCCTAATCATCATCATTTTTACTTCTAAGCATGATGGTATAGGTTTCGAAATCCAGCAGGTATCAACGGCGAATAAGGAATAAGGAACAAATCCAAATTTTCCTTATTCCTTATTCGATTTTCAACTTCATAGTACTTTGCCACGCGGTGTAACAGGACATTTGCGTATGTCCTAATCATCATCATTTTTACTTCTAAGCATGATGGTATAGGTTTCGAAATCCAGCAAGTATCAACTGCGAATAAGGAATAAGGAACAAATCCAAATTTTCCTTATTCCTTATTCGATTTTCAACTTCATAGTACTTTGCCACGCGGTGTAACAGAACATTTGCGTATGTCCTAATCATCATCATTTTTACTTCTAAGCATGATGGTATAGGTTTCAAAATCCAGCAGATATAAACTGCGAATAAGGAATAAGGAACAAATCAAAATTTTCCTTATTCCTTATTCGATTTTCAACTTCATAGTACTTTGCCACGCGGTGTAACAGGACATTTGCGTATGTCCTTATCACCATCATTTTTACTTCTAAGCATGATGGTATAGGTTTCGAAATCCAGCAAGTATGAACGGCGAATAAGGAATAAGGAACATATCCAAATTTTCCTTATTCCTTATTCGATTTTCAACTTCACAGTACTTTGCCACGCGGTGTAACAGAACATTTGCGTATGTCCTAATCATCATCATTTTTACTTCTAAGCATGATGGTATAGGTTTCGAAATCCAGCAAGTATGAACGACGAATAAGGAATAAGGAACAAATCCAAATTTTCCTTATTCCTTATTCGATTTTCAACTTCACAGTACTTTGCCACGCGGTGTAACAGAACATTTGCGTATGTCCTAATCATCATCATTTTTACTTCTAAGCATGATGGTATAGGTTTCGAAATCCAGCAGGTATCAACTGCGAATAAGGAATAAGGAACAGATCCAAATTTTCCTTATTCCTTATTCGATTTTCAACTTCATAGTACTTTGCCACGCGGTGTAACAGAACATTTGCGTATGTCCTAATCATCATCATTTTTACTTCTAAGCATGATGGTATAGGTTTCGAAATCCAGCAGGTATCAACGGCGAATAAGGAATAAGGAACAAATCCAAATTTTCCTTATTCCTTATTCGATTTTCAACTTCACAGTACTTTGCCACGCGGTGTAACAGAACATTTGCGTATGTCCTAATCATCATCATTTTCACTTCTAAGCATGATGGTATAGGTTTCAAAATCCAGCAGATATAAACTGCGAATAAGGAATAAGGAACGAATCCAAATTTTCCTTATATCTTATTCGATTTTCAACTTCATAGTACTTTGCCACGCGGTGTAGCAGAACATTTGCGTATGTCCTAATCATCATTTTTACTTCTAAGCATGATGGTATAGGTTTCGAAATCAAGCAGGTATCAACTACGAATAAGGAACAAATCCAAATTTTCCTTATTTGATTTTGTACTTCATAGTACTTTGCAACAAGGTGTAAGAGAACATTTGCGTATAGTGGATTGATCATCATTTTTACTTCTAAACATAATGCTACAGGTTTCGAAATCCAGCACATTTCAATTGCGAATAAGGAACAAATCCAAATTTTCCTTATTCCTTATTCGCAGTTTATATCTGCTGGATTTTGAAACCTATACCATCATGCTTAGAAGTAAAAATGATGATGATTAGGACATACGTAAATGTTCAGTTACACCGCGTGGCAAAGTACTGTGAAGTTGAAAATCGAATAAGGAATAAGGAAAATTTGGATTTGTTCCTTATTCCTTATTCGCAGTTGATACTTGCTGGATTTCGAAACCTATACCATCATGCTTAGAAGTAAAAATGATGATGATTAGGACATACGCAAATGTCCTGTTACACCGCGTGGCAAAGTACTATGAAGTTGAAAATCGAATAAGGAATAAGGAAAATTTGGATTTGTTCCTTATTCCTTATTCGCAGTTTATATCTGCTGGATTTTGAAACCTATACCATCATGCTTAGAAGTAAAAATGATGATGATTAGGACATACGCAAATGTTCTGTTACACCGCGTGGCAAAGTACTGTGAAGTTGAAAATCGAATAAGGAATAAGGAAAATTTGGATTTGTTCATTCCTTATTCGCCGTTGATACCTGCTGGATTTCGAAACCTATACCATCATGCTTAGAAGTAAAAATGATGATGATTAGGACATACGCAAATGTTCTGTTACACCGCGTGGCAAAGGACTATGAAGTTGAAAATCGAATAAGGAATAAGGAAAATTTGGATTTGTTCCTTATTCCTTATTCGCAATTGATACTTGCTGGATTTCGAAACCTATACCATCATGCTTAGAAGTAAAAATGATGATGATTAGGACATACGCAAATGTCCTGTTACACCGCGTGGCAAAGTACTATGAAGTTGAAAATCGAATAAGGAATAAGGAAAATTTGGATTTGTTCCTTATTCCTTATTCGCAGTTTATATCTGCTGGATTTTGAAACCTATACCATCATGCTTAGAAGTAAAAATGATGATGATCAGGACATACGCAAATGTTCTGTTACACCGCGTGGCAAAGTACTGTGAAGTTGAAAATCGAATAAGGAATAAGGAAAATTTGGATTTGTTCCTTATTCCTTATTCGCAGTTGATACTTGCTGGTTTTCGAAACCTATACCATCATGCTTAGAAGTAAAAATGATGATGATTAGGACATACGCAAATGTCCTGTTACACCGCGTGGCAAAGTACTATGAAGTTGAAAATCGAATAAGGAATAAGGAAAATTTGGATTTGTTCCTTATTCCTTATTCGCAGTTTATATCTGCTGGATTTTGAAACCTATACCATCATGCTTAAAAGTAAAAATGATGATGATTAGGACATACGCAAATGTTCTGTTACACCGCGTGGCAAAGTACTGTGAAGTTGAAAATCGAATAAGGAATAAGGAAAATTTGGATTTGTTCCTTATTCCTTATTCGCCGTTGATACCTGCTGGATTTCGAAACCTATACCATCATGCTTAGAAGTAAAAATGATGATGATTAGGACATACGCAAATGTTCTGTTACACCGCGTGGCAAAGTACTATGAAGTTGAAAATCGAATAAGGAATAAGGAAAATTTGGATTTGTTCCTTATTCCTTATTTGCCGTTGATACCTGCTGGATTTCGAAACCTATACCATCATGCTTAGAAGTAAAAATGATGATGATTAGGACATACGCAAATGTTCTGTTACACCGCGTGGCAAAGAACTATGAAGTTGAAAATCGAATAAGGAATAAGGAAAATTTGGATTTGTTCCTTATTCCTTATTCGCCGTTGATACCTGCTGGATTTCGAAACCTATACCATCATGCTTAGAAGTAAAAATGATGATGATTAGGACATACGCAAATGTCCTGTTACACCGCGTGGCAAAGTACTATGAAGTTGAAAATCGAATAAGGAATAAGGAAAATTTGGATTTGTTCCTTATTCCTTATTCGCAGTTTATATCTGCTGGATTTTGAAACCTATACCATCATGCTTAGAAGTAAAAATGATGATGATTAGGACATACGCAAATGTTCAGTTACACCGCGTGGCAAAGTACTGTGAAGTTGAAAATCGAATAAGGAATAAGGAAAATTTGGATTTGTTCCTTATTCCTTATTCGCAGTTGATACTTGCTGGATTTCGAAACCTATACCATCATGCTTAGAAGTAAAAATGATGATGATTAGGACATACGCAAATGTCCTGTTACACCGCGTGGCAAAGTACTATGAAGTTGAAAATCGAATAAGGAATAAGGAAAATTTGGATTTGTTCCTTATTCCTTATTCGCAGTTTATATCTGCTGGATTTTGAAACCTATACCATCATGCTTAGAAGTAAAAATGATGATGATTAGGACATACGCAAATGTTCTGTTACACCGCGTGGCAAAGTACTGTGAAGTTGAAAATCGAATAAGGAATAAGGAAAATTTGGATTTGTTCATTCCTTATTCGCCGTTGATACCTGCTGGATTTCGAAACCTATACCATCATGCTTAGAAGTAAAAATGATGATGATTAGGACATACGCAAATGTTCTGTTACACCGCGTGGCAAAGTACTATGAAGTTGAAAATCGAATAAGGAATAAGGAAAATTTGGATTTGTTCCTTATTCCTTATTCGCCGTTGATACCTGCTGGATTTCGAAACCTATACCATCGTTCTTAGAAGTAAAAATGATGATGATTAGGACATACGCAAATGTTCTGTCACACCGCGTGGCAAAGTACTATGAAGTTGAAAATCGAATAAGGAATAAGGAAAATTTGGATTTGTTCCTTATTCCTTATTCGCAGTTTATATCTGCTGTATTTTGAAACCTATACCATCATGCTTAGAAGTAAAAATGATGATGATTAGGACATACGCAAATGTTCTGTTACACCGCGTGGCAAAGTATTGTGAAGTTGAAAATCGAATAAGGAATAAGGAAAATTTGGATTTGTTCCTTATTCCTTATTCGCCGTTGATACCTGCTGGATTTCGAAACCTATACCATCATGCTTAGAAGTAAAAATGATGATGATTAGGACATACGCAAATGTTCTGTTACACCGCGTGGCAAAGTACTATGAAGTTGAAAATCGAATAAGGAATAAGGAATAAGGAATAAGGAACAAGGAATAAGGAATAAGGAACAAGGAATAAGGAATAAGGAATAAGGAATAAGGAACCAACTTAACACTCGTTCAATTTAGTCCCTTCATTAGGAAAGCATGTCCATTGGATTAATGACGTGCAACATGATGTCAGAAGGGTTTCCAGTCATTTCGTACCCAAGTCATTTCGTACCCTAGTCATTTCGTACCATTTTGGTCATTTCGTACCCGTTTTATTTTGCAATTCGGTCATTTCGTACCACCTTTGGTCATTTCGTACCCTATTTGGTCATTTCGTACCCACTTTTAACTTTTTTTCTGAGAAAGGTTTTTGGTTATTTCGTACCCTCTTTAGTCATTTCGTACCAACTTTTAATTTTTCTGGGAAACGTTTTTGTTATTTCGTACCCAATTTTTCAAACGTAGGTACCAAATGACTTTGGTATGATATGAATTGTTTTAAAGCTTTTCTGTAGGTAACCTGAGCCGAATGTTCAAGGGGGGGGGGGTTGTTGTGATTGGTCACCCTCCGTCGTCGTCCGTCCGTATGTCCTTTCACAATTTCTTTAACTGACATCTTCTCAACCACTGAAGAGATTTTGACGAAACTTGGCAAAATTGTCTATGGATGGACCTGTCTAAAAGATGTTCAAAGAATTGCATTCCATGCAAAACCCTCATTGCCATGGCAACAAAAAAGGGGAAAACTAGAAAAACTTTAAAAAAATCTTCTTGTATTGAAACCAGAAGTCCAATGTATTTGATATTTGGTATATCGCTTTATCTAGTGGACATCTACCAGGATTGTTAAATTTAGAGCCTTGGGGCAAAAAAAGCCCCGCCCCGTGGCCCAGCTGTTTTACATAGGCTTATACATGGAAAACCTTAATCTTCATCTCTGAAACCAAAAGGCCCAGGTAATTGGTGTCGAGGCGGCTTTAACGGATTTCAACAACCTTTGCTTGGAGCAGAAATATGGAAAAATATCACAAGTTTTTATCGGAAAATTATCTTTAATAAATAAGTAAAGTAGGAAAGAAAGAAAGAAAGAATAAGATATAATAAATAAAAAAAAAAATAAATAAATAGTCCCTTAGTTTGTCGGTCCTTCGCAGATACGAAATGACCAAATGACGGATGCGCAGGCTCGCCTGAACCTTCGCTGCTCGCATAGGCGATAAGTACCAAAATCGCTTGACGGGGCTCATATTGTGTCATCACCAAAATTATATAGTAAAACTGGGGTTAGACTGGCTCCAGTCGTTTTTGTTTATATCCATCTCTCTCATTCTTTATATTAGTTTATCCTGTTCCTCTTTAATCCAATGTCAAGTTACCTTTCCCTGAACAAAAACCTTTCTTTCTAGCAAAGGGACTGAAGTAAAGCAAAATTCTATAAGCTATACAAACTTTATGTCCCTTCCAGAAAAAGAAAAAGAAAGGGAGAAAAAGTAAAGAAAGGGTCTGGAGCCAGACTAAACTGGGGTTTACAGGTGTTAACACTATTTTTCTTATTTCTGCTCTAAAATATCGATTGTGGGTACTCGTTAGAACCGCCTCGACGAGGTGGTTCTTACTAGTACACACAATCTATATTTTGCGCAGAATTAAGAAAGAAATTCACAATGTTTCATCTAAAATTTTCTTTTTATCGGCGGTAAAGTTTATAATGTATTTGTATAGGCCTGTTTTTTAAATGCACATTATTTAGTTCAGTAAAGGTAGCTGAGTTGCCACCAGTTTGGGAAGAGCTGCTAAATCGGCTTGTCGCCTGTGAAATTTTTGTTTACATTATGCAAACACGCCTATACAAATACATTGCCACCTTTATCGCCGAAAAAATGAAAATTGTATAATGAAAAATTGTAATATTTTTCTTATTTCTGCTCTAGATATAGATTGTGGGCACTCGTTAGAACCGCCTCATCGAGGCGGTTCTAACGAGTACCCACAATCTATATTTTGGAGCGGAAATAAGAAAAATAAGGTATACCCCTGGAAACCCCAGTTTTACTATATAAAAGTGGGGTTCAAGGGGGTCAGAATTGTATAGGCGTGTTTGCGTGATGATAAGATGTGTTTGTCTGTCTTTCCTCTGATTCGATCAGTTGCTGAATGAACAAAAATGACCAAACGGCTATGCAAAAAATAAAACGCATTTATAACACGCGTTGAAGTCGGTAACATGACGAGACACTCTGGCAAATCGAATGAGTCAGCGGCGATATATAAATACTGTACGATGCTACACAAGGAACATTCCTATCCAAGGAAGGAAAATTTACAATCTCAGAATCAAAATCATCGCATTTATTATGCTCTCTGAAGGAAGAGCATATAGTTGCCGCTTTGTCAGTCCGTCTGACCGTCCGTCCGTCCGTCCGTCACACTTTTTCCGGACTATATCTCAAAAAGTATTAAAGGTAATTTAGTGAAAATTGATATACTGGTAGTGGGCCATGAGAGCAATTGCAGAATGCAAGATTTATAACCTGCTGAATTTGCTTTTGCTTTGTTCGACCGTCCGTTCGTCCGTTCGTCCGTCCATCACACCTTTTTCCTGCATAACATAACTTTTGGACCGTGCAAGCTGTTTTTTGAAATTTCATATATGAATCCTCATGAAAAAAAATAACCATGTTTTTTTTTAATTGTCAGTGTTTTTTGTTTTTTGTTTTTTTTTTTTGTTTAGATATGCCCCTTTTAAAATAATTGCAATAAAATCCTATAAACAAGATATCTCAAAAACTATTCGCACTTTGACATTGATTGAAACTTAATCTGCTGATAGAAGATGTTGAGTAGATGAACTGATTACGTTTTGAAAAAAAAATCAAAACGTTTTTCTTCAGTTATGGCTCTTAGACATTTTGGGCATTTCAAGCTTGTAGGCAAGATATTTCATAAATCTTTTGAGTTATTGCCTTAAAATGTTACAGACAGATAGGGGTTGATGCATAGATGACCTGGTCAACTTTGGAAAAAAAAAGAGATCAGAATTTTCTTCCCCGAGTTATGGCCCTTTGAAAATTTTGGCTATTTTAGATAATGACGTGTAGAAGACATGATTAACTTTTGAAAAAAAATCCAAAATTTCCTTCTGATATGACCTTTTGACCATTTAAAACAGTATGATGCTGGACAAGCTAATAAAGAATGATGAGTAGAAGACCTGATTGACTTTTGAAAAAAAATATGATTTCGTTTTTATTTATGGCCCTTAGAAAATTTGGGCAGCTTAACCTTGTAAGCAAGATATTTCAAAACGGGTTTAACTTATTGCCTTGAAACTATACAGACTGATAGGGAATGATAAGTATATGACGTGGTCAACTTTATTTTTTAAATGAGTTTATTTTTTCTTGGAAATTTGAGCATTTTAATGTTGAAAATAGAATATCCCTGAAACAATTAAAGCTATTACCTTTTAACTTTAAAGGCGGATTGGGAATGTTGAGTAGACGACCTGATTAATTTTTGAAAAAAAAAAAAAAATCAGAAATTTTCTTCAATTCGTCATAACCGCATTTGCAACATATCGCGAGAACTCTTAAAGAAAAAAATCTGAGCATTTTTTATGAGTTTTGGCCCTTTGAAAATTTGGGCATTTTAACCGTGTAAGCAAGATATCTCGAAACGGGTTTAACTTATTGCCTTGACACTTGACAGGCCGATGGGGACTGATAAGGAGATGGCCTTATTTTTTTTTTAAATCTGATTTTTTCATAAGCTATGGCCCATTGAAAATTTCGGCATTTTAACCTTGAAAGCAAGATATCTCAATCTGTTTCAGCTATTGCCTTGAAACTTGACAGGCTAATATGGAATGATGAGTAAATCGCTCGCTAACTTTTGAGGAAAAAAATCTGAATTTGTTTCTTGAGTTATGGCCCTTTAAACAATGAACTGATTAACTTTTGGGAAAAAACATATAAAAAATGTTCTTCAGTTATGGCTCTTTGAAAACTTCAGCATGACTCCAGACGGACAGATGGATGGGCAGACGGACGCTAAGGCACATTTTGCCTATATTCTGCACTCCCTCTGATGGTCATCAATTAGTGTATCAAGTTTCATTGAATTCCCTCTATACTTTCAGAGGTATGCTCCGGACAATCTTTTTATTGCCAAAATTCAGAAGGAAAGCAAAATAGAAAGGAAGGCAATGATCAGGAATCGATACATTTAACCCACAGCTCCCATCAGAGACACCAAAGGGAAACAACAGACCCTAATGGAAACATCAAAAGCAGAAAGTCAATAGGACAGTTTCTTTCTCACAAAAATGGCTAAATGGCTATCCAAAACAAAACAATATAAGCGGCACACACTCAAAGACAAACCATAACAAAAATAAACCGCGACAGAAGAACTGCCTTGGAACCGTCGGTGAAACGAATTCCACTGTGGGGCTTAAATCGATTTTACCCGGCCGCAATCCTCGCCATTACTTCCATCGCAATTTAGACAAATAATTTGTTCAGCCCGCATGAAGGCCTCCTAACTCATCAGTGCAACATCTCCGAGAACACAGAATTCAAACAACAACAGTGATTAAACAACAGTGAGGAGTCGACAGCAAGAAACCACATGCTGGAGTAAAAGAAAACCAACTGTTAGACTCCGATGAGCACGACCAAAGTTAACCCGATATTATTCTCGAGCTAAAGTTAGTGAATTCGTTTTCTCGTGCATTCAAAATTTCCATTGATGTTATAGCTTGTTATAGTACGAGTATTTGGTTAATTCATTCCTTCCAATAAATTCGACGTTTGCGAACAGTGCAGACTCAGATGACCTGCCATAGAATGCAGATTTTCGCGAAAGCCTGCACTGTTGGACAAAACAATAAAACATTTAGGCGAATGCAAAAGTGCGGAATTGAATACTCCTTCCTTCTTAATGGATAATGTGTACAACCAGCTCTGCTTTCTCACTAAATAACGGAGTTTCAAATAATATTTTGATGATAAACATCGTGAAAGAACATGCAAAAATAACTAAATTTGCCGTGGGCATTTAAACTTGAACCCTCCACGGGTAAAAGTCCCACAAAATTGGAAGCAACGTCTCCAAAATGACCTTTACAGTGTTGACGGGGACGTTAAACCTCGAATCAAACAAACAAAAGCAAACAATAAAGAACAAGATAAACCGGCAGTAAATACTGATCAGGGTCGTTGTGGTTTGCTGCATGAAAAACAAGTGAAGACAATGATCTGGAATGAATTCACCTTATTTGCATTATCTGCTGGTTCCTAGTCTGAAGGTTATCGGTGTTGGAAAAACAGGTAACCAGACCCCCCTGGCCTTAAAAGGTCAGGGTGGTCTGGTTGCCTGTTTTTCCAATATTGACAATGTGCAAGCTGGGAGCCAGCAAATAATGCAAATATGGTGAATACATTTACCTAACACCTCTCAGGGAAAGAAACAAAAACAACTTCACCGAAATGAAAACGTCACAAAGGGAAAGCCAAAATGACAGTTAGTTTACCAAACAATGGCCAAACGGCTAATCAGAATATTGATAAATAATAATAATAGCAATTCTTATGCACTTACGTATGTAACGCGACGTTTGATTGGATAACGTCAAAATTTGCGACAGTATATCCACCGATATACTGTCGGAAATCCGACGTCATCATGTAACGTCGCTTTTTATTGGCTGGTATTTGGTTTTACGCAGCTCAATGCGCTTGCCGTTTACGGCATTTTTTTTAAACAAAACACGTGCATCAGTGCGTTAGAATGGGGATAACTGTAATGAAAATTGTCATTTGCGGAGGTAAATCGTCGGTTTTACGGTTGCAAATTACGTTTTACGGCTCCGCTGACAGGTCGCCGTAAAACGAAATTTTCGACCGTAAAACCTCCGATTTACCTCCCCAAATGACAACTTTGAATACAGTTATCCCCTAGTTCATACATGCAAAGACGAACTATAACAATAATACACCACAACAGAAGAACCACCTTGGAACGGCCAGTATTTATTACGTGGGTGCTACAATCGATTTTACAAGGCCACAATCCTTACCGTTGGTTCTGTAATGGTTTAAACACAAAATGTTCAGTCCTTATGAAGGATTTCTAGCTCATTAGTGCAACATCTCCGAGAACACATTACGGAAACACGCCTATACAAATACATTGCCACCTTTATCGCCGAAAAAAAAATGAAAATTTATGATAAAAAATTGTGATATTTTTCTTATTTCTGCTCCAAATTATAGATTGTGGGCACTCGTTAGAACCGCCTCATCGAGGCGGTTCTAACGAGTACCCACACTCTATATTTTAATGCGGAAATAAGAAAAATAAGGTATAACCCCGGAAACCCCAGTTTTACTATATAAAAGTGGGGTTCAAGGGGGTCAAAATTATATAGGCGTGTTTCGTGATGTAAAATCAAATAAATACAGAGATGAAACAACGATGAAGAGTCGATAGCATGAAATCACAGAGTTTGAGTTCATTTGCCCAGCAAAACAAATACAAATCGCCATATGGTGCAAACATCTAAATGATCATTGATGCGTTTTGCATGACACAGCGCATATTTAACTTTAAAGTGTTTTAGCTTTTAAATGTTGACACACACTTTCTGTGCTGAGTGTGTTGGCGCAAAATCAGTGTAATTGCATTCCGCGCTAAAACAGTCTAATTGCACAAATCTTATTACTATAGCCTTTTGCATTGTAAAGCAGTACATTAAAGGCACTGGGTAGGTACATGTAATAGGCAACATTTTATACATTTTATATGGTACTTACACTCGTATTTTGCAATATCAAGCAGCAGATTCAATATTGTTTAGGTTTTAAAAAGTTGGCGCCAAAAGGTTGTAGGTGTACTTACACCGTTTTTTTTTTTTTTTTTTTTTCTTCAAAGATTTTTCGAAAAGTCAGAGCGAAAATGGTGTAACTGACAAAACATTGCAAAAGGCTAAAATAAGTCAGGATTCAGGTATAATCCAGCTGTAGTACTTATTTATTTTTCATTATATTTTTTTCACTGGTGCCAGTAATGACACATTGATGAGCTGGGTAAAGATTTCGGTAAAGTAATCATATTTTGCAAATCAAAACAAACCACCATCTGAACACCTTTCTTATTAATATCTCATTCACGCTTTAAGCAGCTTTATTTGTTATGTGAGCCTCTTATGTTTACTGGAACCGTTTCTGTCTGCACACTTAAACTCTTCAAATCGTTTTTGGAACATGACAGGCTGTATTGAATTAAACTGCAGTGCATGCTTCTGTGTATCAACTCATTAGATTTTGGATTTTGTCTTATTCAAACCAAGCCTAACTCAAACATTCCTGCAGACACGTTTAAAACAACATTTATATGTGTCTGTGCGTATTCTATGGCAATGTTCAGAACGCATCTTAAACTTTGGAACAACAAGTTCCGTGGCTACAGACAGTCTCTCAGATACGAAACCTGTGTATTTATCTATTTCAGTATTTCGACAAAACATTATCGCCTGCATGCCGTAAGACATTAATGAACGCTCTAGGTATATTTTGTTTATTTATGTTTTTCGAATAGACTGATGAGTGAGTGTGTTTCAGTTTTACGTTCTACTAACAGCTAAGGTAATACGGAGACGGGACCTCGGTTTTAAGACCCGTCCGAAAGTCTGGAGAAGCCCGGGATCGATCCTGCAATCCCTGGTTTATCAGGCGAGTAGCATAACCACTACACCACAGAGGCTTCTACGAATATTATGATACAAACGAATTAATGAACCATACTGTAGGTCAGATCTGGCATCCATCCTTCATTGCTTACCATCTCAAAATGACAGGGTGTTCTTGCCTATTACGAAAACGCGCCTATACAAATACATTGTAATTTTTATCGCCGAAAAAAATGAAAATTTCAAGATGAAAAATTGTGATATTTTTCTTATTTCTGCCTAAAATATAGATTGTTGGTACTCGTTAGAACCGCCTCATCGAGGCGGTTCTAACGAGTACCAACAATCTATATTTTAGAGCAGAAATAAGAAAATCTTTTTTCTGCCTAAAATATAGATTGTTGGTACTCGTTAGAACCGCCTCATCGAGGCGGTTCTAACGAGTACCAACAATCTATATTTTAGAGCAGAAATAAGAAAAATAAGGTTCACCCCTGCAAACTCCAGTTTTACTATATAAAAATGGGGTACGAGGGGGTCAAAATTATATAGGAGTGTTTTCGTGACGAGTCCTTTCATAAATACAAAACTCGGTTGTTTTGGTCAAGTAAAAACTCACATATTATTGCAGTTAACCATGATAGTCTCGACATTTCTTTACTTGGAGTCTTCTACATGTTTTTAGAAGCTTGATCATGTGACCAGAAAGCACACCACTGGTTGGTCACTCCCATACAACAGTCTGATCCTATGTTTAAAGTTAAAATTTGAGATAGAACAGAGTACGATACTCTAAATAGTTCTTTAAATATTAGAACTACAGTGATATAACCTACACGAACTTGTAAAGCTTGACAGCCCGGTCACGCTGATATAAAAATCTCATTTTTCGAAATTTTGAAGTTACAACACTATGATACTCATGCGCTGACATGTAAATCCAAAAGCGGGTCTTTGGTATCAGAAGAATTCGCTCATTAAAGGGTAAATTTGACTGAGTAGGTATTATCTACGGGACACGGAAAGCGACAAGCTGGTTTTATATTTTTAGTTTTCTGCACAATATAACAGCTTGTGTGCACGTATTTTCTTGTCGCACAACATAATATCTTCTTCGCACAACATATTAGTTTGTTTGCACAACACATTATCTTGTTCGCACAAGATATTATCTTGTGCGAAAAACATAATATCGTGTGCGACGGCGAGTCAATAAAAACAGCCTAATTTATTTCTGGGTGGGGTCGATCTCTTCGTTTGGGATGTAATTGTCCTCTATAATGATACACTTGGACCAACGCTGTTCCAATGCCATCAGCCTAGAACTGAAGAAGCCAGGGTCCTTATCTCCGACCCACTCCTCAACTGCGGCCGGACAGGAAATGACGTCCACGTTTTTTTTTTTTCAAGTTTGGGAATTGGAAATAGTCACTAGGAGCTACGTGTGGAGAATAGGTGGGGTGCGGTATGAACTTGTACCCATTCCGCTCAGCAGCATTCTTTGCAATTTTGCAAGTGTGGACTCTTGCAATGTCCTGTTTGAGCAGAATCCCTTTGGAGAGTTTACCTCGGCGTTTTTCACGGATCGCAATTCTCAGTTGGTCGAGCAAATTTACATAATACGTACCTGTTATTGTACTTTTCTTTGCAAGAAAGTCCAACATAATACATCTTGTGCGTTACAAAATACAGTTACCATCACCTTGCCAGCAGAGGATTGCGTTTTGAACGACTTTGGCCTCGAAGATCCCGGGCCTACCCACTGACGGCTGGAGCTTTATTCCCTGTGATACAACGCATAATGTAGTAATGTAGTAATTTCTTCATTTTGATTTTTTTTACTACATTATGCGTTGGCATAGTCGACGCGAAATGAAGTAAAAAAATTATTTCATTTCGCGTTGATATGCACCATATCGACGCATAATGAAGTAATGATGGTAGAACATAGCTGTCTTCGAAAAGACTTAGGAAGCAATACAGTTAAATTCCTACAATTTAGACCACATTTGAGACGGTTCAAAAGTGGTCTTTAAGACCACAGTTGAACAGTCCAAAAGACGGTCTTCCACAAAAGCACACTGAAGGTCAAAATCACAAAGAAAATGTAGCTTTAACCTTCCAAATATGCTTTAAAAACAAAATTTGTATTAATTTTAGGTGGTCTTAATAGTGGAATTTCATTGTATTTGATTAAGCCCAGGAAAACTGCTGCGAGTCGGCCCGTCCATGTATATAAACCCTATTGGTTTTATTGGGCGGCATCTCAATGTCGGGTAAAAGTCCCATGAAATTGGAAGCAACGTCTCCAAAATGACCTAAATAGTGTTGACGGGGACGTTAAACCTCAAATCAAACAAATCAAACAAAAGACAGACAGGCAGACAGACAGACAGACAGACAGACAGACAGAATGGACAAAAACTATATACCCCCTTGCATACTTCGTATGCCGGGGGTATAAATAGATGGGCTGCACGATGCTTCCACGCAGAGCTGATACCGCCCGTACATGAGTCCTCGTAATCTGCTTAGAAGGTCTAAGCCTGTCCAGGAAAACTGCTGCGAGTCGGCCCATCCATGCATATAAACCCTATTGCTTTTAATTGGACGGCAGCGATTGAGATGTCATTTCATCTCAATATCGGGTAAACGTCCCATAAAATTTGAAGCAATGTCTCCAAAATGACCTAAATAGTCTTGACGGGAACGTTAAACCTCAAATCAAACAAACAAACTGTTGACGCATAATGAAGTAAAATTAAGTATGCCACCCATCGCCGCAAAATGAAATAATTCTTTCATTTTGCTCAAACCTCTTAGTATCGACGCATAATGAAGTAAAAACGACATTTTATTTCATTTCGCGTCGACTATGCCAACGCATAATGTAGTAAAAATTTCAAAATGAAGAAATTACTACATTACTACATTATGCGTTGTAACATCCCTGGCTCATAATAATGGACCCGTCACCAGACGTGAAAGAAAATCATCTTCCTTTGACCAAAACCGCTTCCACAATGCGCTCCATACTGATGCTCTGGTCGCCATTTGCTCGTCGCTAAGTGATTTCGGTACAACATGGTATGAACATGCAGGTGCAAAAAAAGAAAAAAAAAAAACCTGAAAGAATAACATTCTCCAATTTTTTAGATATGTTTTTGGTCAAGTATAATCTTACCTGGAACCTTCCTGCAACCCACGAATACCAATAACAGGAAACGTTCAACTTGACCTCCGGATATAAGTCAAATTGGTTTCAATTGACCACCGTCGGAGGTCAGTTTGAATGTTTACAGCCCGTGGTAAAGGAACAGTTGTTTTACATAGTTCATTTGCAAGGTCTTTTGCAGAAAGGCATATTTGGAACAGCATGCACTATACACATCGATAACACAATCGTGTCACATAATGTACTCGTTCAATACTCCAAAACAGTTTTCGGATGAAAAATTTTACTCACAATGAGAAATCTGCTTCAGTTAACAAAATACCGGCCCCGATAGCTCAGTTGGTAGAGTGTCCGCTCCGGGGAAGGGGAGGTCACGGGTTCGATCCCGGACCGCGACATACCAAAGTCGTTAAAAATGGTACTAGCTGCTCCTCGCTTGGCACTCAGATTTACGGGGTGGAGCTAGGAGTGGTCGACCCAGTGTCAGGATAATGTGACTGGGTGTGGTATCATGTAATGTGTCTGGGACATGATACTTCAGTGAGGCAGCACTATAAAAGTGAGCATTGAGCTCATGTCGCAACCAGACACCGTCGTGATATGACTGAAAAATTGTTGAAAGCGACGTTAAACCCGAATTCACACACACAGTTAACAAAAGTAATGTCCTCTGTTAAATAGTCAAGCTCAGTAAAGCAAAAATATTTCCCTTGCCACTTACTGGTCTTATTGAGTTACTTCGGTCTACAACGCGTGTTGGAAACAAAATTTTGGCCATTTCCTCATTTTTATGAAAATTATGTCAGCTTCACGAAAACCCGCCTATATAATTTTGATCCCCATTCGACCCCACCTTATACAGAAAAACTGGAGTTTACAGGGGTAAACCTTATTTTTCTTAAATTTCTGCTCTCAAATATAGATTGTGGATACCCGTTTTGAGCAAAAATAAGAAAAATATCACAATTTTTCATCCCAATAATTTCGTTTTTTCGGCGGTAAAGTTTACAATGCATTTGTATAGGCGTGTTTTTGTAATGGTGTGAAGTCGAAATTAAAAATACTTATATACTCGGTAAAAAAAGTTTTGTCCCTATGTATACAATCGGCTGTAAAATATCACAGGGTCGGTCGATTCTCATATGGCATATACCAAACTCTTCAGCAGCCACTGCTCGTCAATACTGATTAGGTTTAGGTAAGAAGGACGCGATCGTAAATGCTCCAGAGGCTGCGGAGTGCGACTGGGGTCAACTTTCAAAACGTGCAAATCGTAACAAAGGACTAGCCACGTATCGGCATACGACAAACATGAAATATCGACTCATCGAGACCACCGCATCCTTTGATTGAAACATTGTCATATCGAATCAACGTTGATACGACATTATTCCATTTTATGCATATACTGATACGTGGCACTGGTCTTAAACAAAGCAAGAAGATCAGCAACTTTATTTCACTATTCTGACATTTGAAATTCATTTGACATGTGAAACACTATTCAATAAGTTTGAACTTTGTCTTTCTTTAGTAGTGGGTATAACCTCCGCGATTGTCTCTGCACTCAATCAGTCGTTTTCTGGTAGAGAAGACCATCTTCCGGATGGTGGCTTGAGGGATTGGATGCCATTCCTCTCCAAGGAAGCGCCGAAGATCTGCCATAGTGCTGTGCTCTGTTATCCTCGTTTGGACGGCTCTGCCGAGGACATCCCAGACATGTTCAATGCAGCTTAAGTCAGGCGACATTGCTGGCCAGTCTAACCGTCTGACGTTGTTGGCTTGCAGATAGGCGTCTACAATTCTTGCCCGATGTGGTCTGGCATTATCATCTTGAAAGATGGCGTTGTTTCCCATTTGCTGAAGGAAAGGCACAACATGGGGACGTAGGATCTCGTCGATGTAGCGTTGACCGGTAAGAATTCCTGGAACCACAACGAGGTTGGTACGCCTATCTGCCGTCACACCAGCCCAGACCATGACACTTCCTCCATTGTAAGCATGGCGTGGCTGCACGTTGGCTTCCGCGTGACGCTCCCCATTCCGACGCCAGACACGTAGACGTCCGTCAATATGATGTAGGCAAAACCGACTCTCATCTGAGAACACGACAGTTCGCCACTGCTGTCTATTCCATCGCACATGATTCCGAGCAAACTGAAGACGAGCTGCTCTGTGCCTCGGTAAAAGAATGGGCTTCTTCGCAGGAACACGTGATTTCAGCCCAGCAGCATGGATTCTGTTCCGAATGGTTTGAACAGAGACGGCTATGCCCCCAGCACCTCGTAGTCGTCGAATCCGCATAGTCGTCATTTTGGCATTGGTAAAGCGGCTTCTTAGAGTGCTGTTGGTGATCAGTCGATCCTCGGCATGGGTTGTTGCCCTGGGTCTTCCTGAGCGCGGGAGGTCCTTGACATCCCCAGAAGCTGCATAGCGTTGCCTTATCCTGTCGATAGTCTTGCGATTTGTGTTAAACGCTATGGCAACACGTCGACTAGATTGCCCTGCCTGGAGCTGCCCAAGTGCCCTAGCCCGGTCTAAGTTTGACAGTTTTCGGTAACGAGGTGGCATCGTGATCAAAGTCTATGGTGTTTCTACGGTAACAAGTTTATCAAATCTGTTTTAAAGCGATGCTCACAAAAGTGCACGATTAAAAAAAACATTGATGAACTCAACATTTTGAAAAATCACAAAAAGCATGCAAGTGAAATTTTAATGAGTTTGTCGGTAAAACTGACCTTTTTGAGAAATGAATGAATAAATAAACGAACAAACGAACGGACGAACGAATAGACGAACGAAAGAACAAACAAACAAACGAACGAACGAACGAACGAACGAATGAACGAACGAGCGAGCGAGCGAACGAACGAACGAATACCGCATGAATGAATGCGGTAAACAATATCAAGCCGCCTCTCAAAACGATTGTCATTTTTGCCGGCGTTTTTAACCCCCTCCGGCATTTTGCAGCATCTGTACCAGCCGTTAAGGTCTAAAAGGGGCTAATGGTTTCGTGCCCTTTTCAAGTACAGACTGTGCATCAAAATGATACAAATTACACAAAAATCTGATCATTAGCTATTGAGTTATACCCAATTACAGCCATTTTTTTCACCTTTTTGACAACGTCTTCTGGGGGTCTGCAGCCTCTGTATCAGGAGTTAAGGTCCAAAAGACAAAACACCTTTCTGATCCCATTTTGGCATAGTCTTGCAATATCAACAATGAAAATTTCACAAAAATCTGCCCAGCAATTACTGAGTTAGACCCCGTTGTTTACAATAGTCATTAACGCTTAAATTACGATTTGCACGTTTTGAAAGCTGACCCTTACAACATTTGGCAGCCTCTGTAGCATTTTCTGACAGGTTCATAAGACTCAAACCTAATCAGTATTGACGGGCTGTGGCTGCTGAAGAGGCTGGTATATACTATATGAAAATCGATCGTTCCTGTGATATTTTACAGCCCATTCTCTGCCTAGGGACAAAACTTTTTTTACCGAGTATAATAAAAACTTGAACGAAATGCAATTCTATGCATATTGCGTCAATTGGTCTGATATTTAGATAACAGCCTACCACTGAAAATCTGACACACCAGGGAAGCAACAGACATCATTAAAATCTTAATGAAAAAGATATCATTTTGAAGGGCATAGACTGAATTTTAATGTAAACACTTGTAATTTTATGCCACATCCCAAAGAAAAAAAAAAAAACAAAAAAAAAAAAAACAGCTATTAAATTAAATGTAGTGGTTGCATACATTTTAGTGCGTTTTGCCCAGGTAGCAATATCAATAAATCGATAACTCTCGTGACTAATGTGACTATAATACAGAGGGTTTTGAGGATATTCTTGACATATGAATTAATACTCCAAACATAGGTTGTGGGTGCTCGTTAGAACTTACTTATTGGGGCAGTTCTAACAAGTACCCACAACCTATGTCGGGGCAAAAATAAGAAAAATAATGTATACCCCAACAAACTCAAGTTTTCTCTTCATAAAGTGGGCTCTACAAGGGTGTTCATTACAGTCTTTTAAACGCGATGCCTGTATGTGCGACCAGTGTACAACTCTCTAAAACAGTTTAACCCTTTTAGTACAACCCGGAATCTTCCACCTTATATATGAGCCCCGCCAAGCGAATTTGTGTCTTCGAGCATTCCGTCATGACAAATTTTAACTGAGCATGCCCAGCCATTCAGCGGGGCCAGGGATATGGCTTTCTGTCAGAAGATTCCTCTTGATTCACTGCTTGTATGAGCGAGCAGCGAAGGTTCTGGCGAGACTGCGCGGATGCGCAGGCTCGCCTGAACCTTCGCTGCTCGCATAGGCGAATCGCTTGACGGGGCCCATATAGCACAAGTCCAGTTAAAACATTCAGGGCTGTCAAGTTGTGCTTGCTTCAAAACTTATTTGGAAAATTGTTGAACTTTTTGCAAATAGTGTAAGCCCTGATCAGACGCCACGTTCTGTGGCGTCCGATCTGGGCCTGCACTGTTTGCCAATTACCCGTTTTGGGGTTTCTGGTACAAAAAGGGTTAATATTCTTACCTAGGGGTAAACGGTAGAATTATTTCCTTTAAGGTTCTTCTGTCTGTTTGTAGTTTTACGAACCTCTCAACACTATTTAGTTTATAGCGAGCCGGTCAGTTTACCTAACCACACTTTTTAGAGGCAGGCTTATAAATAAGCGGTGTACACTTTTTCGCAAGGAACTGGCAACGTTTCTTTCTGGCATGTACGGAAGGGAGAGAATGACCGAAGAAAAGATTTTGTGATCAGTCTCCAAGACCCCGGACGGTAACGCGCCCGCGACCTCTTGATCACCAGTCAGACGCGCATCCGAGTTGAACCTTTTTTCGGAAGGGATCTGTTTAATGGAAGTTTCAGGAAGTCCCGATCATCATCAGGAAAACACGCCTATATAATTTCGAACCCCTTGAACCCCACTTTTATATAGTCAATCTGGGGTTTTATGTGGTTAACCTTATTTTTCTTATTTCTGTTCTAAAATATAGATTGTGGGTACTCGTTAGAACCGCCTCATCGTTTTTCTTATTTCTGCTCTAAAATGTAGATTGTGAGTACTCGTTAGAACCGCCTCAATGAGGCGGTTCTAATGAGCACTCCCAATCTATATTTTGAGCAGAAATAAGAAAAATATCACACTTTTTCTTCTTAAAACTTTCGATTTTTCGGCGGTAAAGTTAACAATGTATTTGTATAGGCGTGTTTTCGTAATGTACACCCTTGAAAGAATAACGGAAAATATGGCAGGTATTCTAATCCTCTAAAACAGCAAAGTTATTTCTGAACTAATTATCTGAAATATCGTCACCGCTGATAATGGGATGTCATTAGTTGGTTACAAGGATGTCTTGAGAACCTTGAAAAACTACAGGTTATTTATTTTCTTCATTTAATTGCTAAGATTCAATCCGCGAGACTTGAACAGACAAACATGTATTGCGTGTTTACATGCTGCTGTTGAGCGAGCTCAACAATGCTGTAGTTTGTCGCGAGATCGTCATTACGATATTACAAAAAAGCTAGGTCTAGCTCATCTTTAATGTGAATGTCTTATATTCCAGAATATAAGAATCTTATATGGGTGTGAGGGGTGGATGGAAAAATCCGTCCCGAGGGTCACTATCCGGCATCACGAGGCTTGCCGAGTGATGCCGGACAGTGATCCCGATGGACGGATTTTTCTATCCACCCCTCACACCCATATAGGACTCTTTTTCTTGCATACCTTTCATTTCTTAGAGAGAATTTGTAATGCTGAGGTCACTTCGGTTACCAACGTCCGCCATATTGTGATGACACTACATGAATGTTTAGTGACGTCACGTAACGTGTCGCGATGATGACGTAAACCTTAACGACGCATAGTCAACCAGTATATTTATCAAACACGCTAGAATATTCGATTTGGGGTAAGAACACCAGGGTCAGAACATAAATTTCTATCCCAGGGTAAAATCACGGATTTCCTTGTCTGGTGTGCAAGAAAAGTGTTTTCTTACTATTAACTGTATTTGGCAATATTCTAATTGCCAGTCTGCACCCAAGATCCTGCCGACTGAAGTATAATGTCCGAAATGTCAAAGTTGCAAATGCAATAATTTTGTTACATCTTATCAAATGGAATGCTTGGAAACTGGTGGAGAAGTTAAGTAGACAACCTTCCTACATTGAAGGTATTGAAGGTTAACCAAAACATTTTGCTAACGGCGAGGCCAGTGGTTTTTTTTTAGCTCACCAGAAAAGAAACCTCCTAGGGAGCTTATAGGAAAGGCAGTGGTCTGTCTGGTCGAGCGTTTGTAGATGTATATTTTTATAGGCCTATACAAATATGACGGCAAATATGGGCTTGCACAAATGTGATAGCAATTCTTTGGCCTGGTCACAAAGCCCGTGCGGCCCCCGCCCATCGGGGCTTGAAGAAATATATGGGCTGCATGATGCTTCCACGCAGAGCTGAATCCGACCCGCACCTATTACTGGTAAACCGCTTAGAGGATCTAAGCCTGCCCAGGCAAAGCGGTGCGCACAAGTCGGAACGACCATGCTTTTAAACCCTATTGGTTTCATTGGGCGACAGGGCTTGAGATGTCATTTCATCTCAGTGTCGGGTCAAAGTCCCACAAAATTGGAAGCGACGTCTCCAAAATGACCTATACAGTGTTAACGGGGACGTTAAACCTCAAAACAAACAAACAAACACAAAGCCCGTGGGCCTTTTTTTGTGTGAAAGCTTATACTTGTTATGGGCCGCGATTTCCTTCTTGTGAAAGCTTATACTTGTTTTTGTATTTCATATAGAGGTCAACCTGCATTGTGGGTAACTAATAGTTGTACTTCCGTGTTAACCCCTACGTTTATATTGTCTACGTTCCTGGGCGTAGACAAAATGCCGTCTCTCGTGGTCCTACAAGTACAGCTTAAAAAAGAGCGACATCTTAAGCTGCATCTTTTGGATGGGACATCTGAAACATTGAAAACGAACGCTTTTGTTAGGTAAGGCTGCTCACATTTTTTCAGCAAAAAAAAACACTGTATCTGATATTGTACTTGCTAGAACAGTTAACAATCTGGGGCCAGTTGTTCAAAGCATCGTTAGCTTAACGAGCTCGTTAGTGGTCATCTTGTTAACTGTTCTAGCAAGTTTAATATTTAAATTTATGGTATTTTTGCTGAAAAAATGTGAGCAGCTTTTGCGTCCGCCATAGCTGCACACATTTTTTCAGCAAAAATTTCAGCATATCTGCCATATTTAATGATGAAAGTTTTAACGATACGTTAACTAACGACGTCGTTAGTTTTGAACAACTGGCCCCTGACCACTAACACGCTCGTTAAGCTAACGATGCTTTGAACAACTGGGCCGTGGGCTTAAACAACTGCATCACCTACACGGATAGGTCTGAGAATGTCGGTACTCTTAAGAACTGTCCGCATAAAGCGGTTCTAACGAGTGCTTAGTTTGCAGCAGAAATATGGGCCCCGTCAAGCGATTTTGGTACTTTTCGTTTTTGCGAGCACCGAAGGTTCAGGCGAGCCTGCGCATCCGCGCAGTCTCGCCAGAACCTTCGCTGCTCGCTCATACAAGCAGTGAATCAAGAGGAACCTTCAGACAGAAAGCCATATCCCTGGCCTCTCTGAATGGCTGGGCATGCGCAGTTAAAATTTGTCATGACGGAATGCTCGAAGACACAAATTCGCTTGGCGGGGCTCATATGGGAATAAATACATGTACAGCAATACTTGTCATCATAAATCTCATTTTAGAGCTATGGTGGAGGGTCAGACGCCGAACAACGAAACATCTGATCAGAGTCTACACGATTTGATTACCGAATAGGAATTTAAGGGTTAAACGAACCCGTTCAGGCCATTTTCACAATCTACACTCAGAGACAGTCGACCCACCAGTACTCTCAGTGCTTTGATTTTTCTCGTGACACGGTTCAAACAATTTCTACGCATTTTCTCTACCATCCGCAAGGCCCCCGCCCATAGGGGCTTGAAGAAATATATGGGCTGCATGATGCTTCCACGCAGAGCTGAATCCAGCCCGCACACTAGTACTGGTAAACAGCCTAGAGGATCTAAGCCTGTCCAGGAACCGCGGTGCGAGGCGAACCGTCCATGCTAATAAATCCTATTGGTTTCATTGGGCGACAGGGCTTGAGATGTCATTTCATCTCAATGTCGGGTAAAAGTCCCACAAAATTGGAAGCAACGTCTCCAAAATGACCTTTACAGTGTTGAAGTTAAACCTCAAAAAAAAAAAAAAAACTGTCTACCATCTGCAGACACAAAAAAGGCACTATCCGAACTATCATTAGCTCTTAATCATTAGGTCTCTCACCGTTGTGGGTTCGAGACTAGCTCGGCTCACAAGTGAGACGCCAAGTTCTGCAACGGAAGATCAGGTGGGTTGTTTCCGGGTACTCCTGTTTTCGCCCATCTCTGATTAATTAACGATCACCACGATATGAGTGAAATAATTTTGAAAGGGTCGTTAAACCGAAACCAAAACCAAAAAAAAAAAAAAAAAAAAAAAACGAGTAGAAACCATGTGTTTCCAAATAGATGTAGGTCAATAGTTCCAAAGTATAATAAATATTTGAAGTCCATTGGAAATGATTTATTCAAAATTTATTTATCTATTTATTTATTTATCTGTCATTTACATTAAATGTTTTGCTAGGCTAGCCTTTTAAGTGCTAGACAATCAAAATAAGCTGTCAATACTTTTCGTGCGTGTGGATCGTTTATCACAGGTGGGCGAAAACCGAAGTGCCCGGAAAAACCACCTGCCCTTCCATTGCAGAACTTGGCTTCTTAAATGTGGCCCGAGCCAGGCTCGAAAATCAACCTATTGCATGCGGGAAACCCCTAAAGGGGTATCTTAGCAAACAGTGCAGAACGCGGTGTCTGATCAGGGCCTGCACTATTTGCTTACAGAATTTTCCGTCAAAAATAGAATAAAATGTGGACATGTCCAACATATAGCAATGGAAGAGTCCTGGTGGCAGGGCGTGAGAAGTCATTTCATCTCAATGTCGGGTAAACGTCCTACACAATTGGAAGCAGTGTCTCCAAATGACCTTTAAAGTGTTGACTGGGGCGTGCGTTAAACCTCAAACCAAACACATCAAACAAACAATGAGTGAGTCCACAAGTATACAATGGGTCAAGGAAGTTGTTTTATCGGGCTTAAAAGGTTTCCTGCTAGTTGGGTTAGAATGATTAAGTATCTCCCCTCCACTTAATAAAATATGAATAATTCATGAAACTGATTCCGCTCTGACATAATAACCCGATTTGTCCAGATAAATAACAAACTATGCTTGCCGTGCCATCATGAAAACACACCTTTATAATTTTGACCCTCTTGAACCCCACTTTTATATTGTAAAATAGGGTTTACAGGGGAAAACCTTAGTTTTCTTATTTCTGCTTTGAAATATGGATTGTGGGTACTCGTTAGAACCGCCTCGATGAGGCGGTTCTAACGAGTACCAACAATTTATATTTTGAGCAGAAATAAGAACATTTTCATCTTTAATTTTCCGTTTATCCGGTGGTATAGTGTACAATGTATTTGTATAGGCGTGTTTTCGTAATGAAAGCTGCAAAAACTGGTTACTTTAGCTGTGAGAGTATGGAGAGGATTTGTTTGATTTGGGGTTTAACGTCCCGTCAGCACTATTTAGGTCATTTTGGAGACGTTGCTTCCAATTTTGTGGGACTTTTACCCGACATTGTGCTGAAATGACATCTCAATCCCTGCCGCCCTGAACCTTTGACCAATAGGGTGTATATGCAACTGGACGGTCCGACTCGCACCACTTTGCCTGGGCTGGCTTAGATCCTCTAAGTGGTTTACCAGTACTCGTGTGTGGTTGGTTTCAGCTCTGGACATGCTTAGTCCTTCAAAGCGATTTACCAGTACTCATGTGCGGTCGGTTATAGCTCTGCGTGGAAGCATCATGCAGCCCAATCTATTTCTCCAAACCCCAATGGGAAGTGTGGTGGTGGTGGGGGAGAGGATTTATATTGCCATTTCAGGGATTGTTGCGGGATGAAGCGTAGTGTCACCTGATCGCTATTGTACTGTTTTAATTGTTTGGCCAGTCTACAATTTGGCCTTCAAACGCTTTAATTAGATTATCGACTGTTCTAGAAATGCGAATGATATTTTCAGATACAAAGACTGGGAGTGGTTTTGACGTTATTTATCATTTTGGCCGCGGAGATCTTGTATATTGTACCGTATTGATCCTAAGTATTAGGACAGACGGGCCTAAGCAAACTGTGTAGACCCAAAACAGACTGCTCCTGTTGAAGGAGCAGTCTGATCAGGGTCTACACTGTTTGTCATTCCGTCTGCACCTTTGAACTCCTGGCTGGATCGTCTAAAAACGTATTAAAATTTTAAGAAGACTTACAGCAAGTCCTCAAGATGTCCAAATTGTAAGATTTTTTAATGTATTAGTGTTTTTAAATTACAATGAAAAACCGTGTGCTAAAATGGCGTCCGTCATATTTCTAGGACTAGTAATTTGTAGTGATAACAATTCTTGATACATGTATTTTTTCTTATTTCCACTCCAAACATAGATTTTGGGTGCCCGTTAGAACCGCCTCAATGAGGCGGTTCTAACGAGTACCCAAAATGTCATAACCAATGTTTCTGCGCAAAATTAGGCAAATAATGTTTACCTGTGTAAACCTCGGCTTTCTCAGACTAAAACTTGCGGTTTACAGTAACCAGATGTAATGTCAGTTCTTCACTCGGCCAGAACTGACCAATTTTCGCTTGGCGCGTCCAAATATTTGTTTTATTTATTAGCGAATGCCAAATTTCAGTCAAACGTACCTAATGCTCGTGTACCTGCTCCACTATACGTGTGGTAATGGGTAGGACTGTCGGGCATTTTTTTTAAATCATAACTATAATAGGGGTAGGGTAGAACATTTCGCCCTAGAACCCAATCTTTTTGGTCATTAGCCTTGTCTACCCCGTTTTCAATAGGAGGTAAAATGTACTGTTCGGCATGTGTAAATCATCTTTCTGATGACGTCATCATACATGTAGGTAATGGCGCAGGGTCACGCAATGCTAAAACATGCGCACATACTTCTTTTCTTCTTCTTCTTCTTCTTCTTCTTCTTCTTCTTCTTCTTCTTCTTCTTCTTCTTCTTTTTGATTCTTTTTCGTTTTTCTGTTTCTAATTAACCTCTCTTTTTCTCTCTTTTTTCCCTCATGCACTTTTTTCATTCTGAACATGTCTTTATTGTGAACGCACTTGTTTCGTACAGACAGCACCCGTGAAAGGCCTTTTTTCAGGTTTAGAAGCCTCCGGTCCTGTTTCAGTATTTCGTAGAGCATTGATATGCATGCTGTGAACAGTTGTGGGTATACCGAATTAAAAATACCCTAGTCAAAAGTATGGATGGATATGTGAAAGAATGAGGGTCGTTCAATAAACTTTTGGCAGCAGTTACACATTAATACGCTATGATAGTGGAAAGGGTATGCGACATATAAGCATAAGGACAGTCTCATCAGAGCCTTTGCTGCTCACATATATAGTAAAATTCCTATATTAAGACCACCCTTAGGACTGTTCAAAAGTGGTCTTTAAGACCACTTTTGAACCGAACCAAAGGTAGTATCCCACCAGAGCATACCGGATGTAGAAAACACAAAGAAAATGTAACTGAAACTTCCTAAATATGCTTTTAAAAACTAAATATGCTTTTAAAAACACATGTCTTAATTCAAGGTGGTCTTAATAGCGGAATACACTATATCACGATGTCGCTTCGTGCATAATCCGTGCTGGATGCGCACACGTTTGAGACGAACATAATTCGGACAACAGTGCTGATGGTCTTTTTCTCATGGGGCGACTTATTTGCAACAAAGGGAGTTGGTCGCGTTTACTGAAGCTGTCGGTCAGTGGAAATGTGAGTTCGGATATCGGTTGAGGGGGTGGGGCTTGTAACACATCCCTCAACGACTAACTACATTCAGACAGGAATATTAAACAGACTCGCAGTTAACAATTGGATTGGGGATTGGGGTTGAGGAGGTGGGATTGGGGTGGGTGACTTGTAACACATCCCTCAACGACTAACTACAAACAGACAGGAATATTAAACAGACTCGCAGTTAACAACTGGATTCATACCATTCATTAACCCGAGCAATTTCAAAGATATGCATGATAACTGAACAGCGACTGAACGGAATTTTTCTTTGTTCTCGTAAATAAGAGGATAAAAGCATTTCCGTGTACATCGGGTTTTGTAATAAGCCTGACTGCCAATCAGTTTCTAATACTACCCATCATTCACAATTCGCCTTATGCAAAAGTGTGCGCCCAGGGAATACTCAGATCAGCCTGCACATCGCACAGGCTGCTATGAGTTTTCGCTTCGCGCTGTGTAAATAGCCAAACGCTTCTTTTGGGTGGAGTGGGACTACAATTTTTTGTCTTACCTGCTTGAACAGTCTGAAGACCTATTTTCGCTTGCCGTCGCGCCATTAGCGTTACAGGAGACGTAAGAGCATTATAGACATTACTCCGCGACGCGTAACATTTCAGACAGTTTAACCAAACATCTAGAGAATAAAAAAAACAATCTGATTTTTTCCTTATTTTCTGAGAAAATGATGCTTTACATTTCACGTGACTCGTCTATCGGTAAACGATTCACAATGAAATCTGATGCCTTGTTTTCGCCAAGTCTAGTACCCAGTAAGCATTCTACATAAATCTACAGCGGGCCGTTAGCGGCCCGTCAGGGTAGCTGACGGGCCGCTAACGGCCCGCTGTAGATTTATGTAGAATGCTAGCAGGGTAATAATAATTTCTTAGCTACAAATCATCTTTGAGACCATCTTTGAAATAATTTAAGGGGTTGTTGGGTGGAACGAAGTTGTCCTGTATCTTGGTTTAAACATATTGCATTTCAAATTCTGTCATAAACATATTTTACACAAATACAATAACTTACAAGGGGATTCAAAAAGAAGCCGATCGGCTTATATAAACCTGTTTCCCATCCAACTTGCAAATTACAAACATAACCGGTGAAATGAATATTACAAAGATAAACATAGAACTATTTAAACTAAATATTAATGGCAGCCATATATTAGGGAAGCTAAGAGATAAAAACAAAATGGATAGGAAAATAAAGACGTTTAGGAAGAAAATACTAAAATCGGACAATATTTGAAGTAGAGAGAGAGAGAGAGAGAGAGAGAGAGAGAGAGAGAGAGAGAGAGAGAGAGAGAGACAGACAGACAGACCGAGTTATCACTGTTTGAAGCCGCTTATTATCAATGATAAATTTTTGTACAGCATGGAAATTCTCTCAGTTTTGATTGTAATTTAACTCAGTGTGGCCAAACAAGAGTCTGTGTGGTTGGTATCAATTCGTATTCTGTTGTATCTCTGGCACTCAAATAAATAATGTTTGGTTGTTTCAATAGTTCCACAAGTACAGTTAGGCTCATTCACAATATTTATCAAGAAGCGAGGATGATTGAGTGAGCTGCAAGAAGTTCTCAGCCAAGTATGATGAATCTGGGCAAATTTTCAATTGTAAAATAATATTTAGAGAGGTTTTGTTGGATTTTCATTTATGCGATTTTTAAACTTGCCAGGAAATTGACATCTCTGAAGTCAGGACTAAGTTCATTCCAGGCTCTGATACAAGATGGAAAGAATGAGTTATAATTTATCAGTTACCCCCTATATATATTGCATTGCAACGCATTGACCTGATAAAGATATGCTATCTCAGGTCAAGTGAGCTTTATCACTTCAACATGACATTTCATTTTTATGAATGAACCGGACCACCGGAAAAATGGCCAAAAATGTTATTATTACTAGAAAAAATCGAAATACAAGCACTGAAAATTATCAAAAGAAAAATAACGGTCAGATGATAGTAAATATACTGGTCGATTATATTTCGCACCGGAATGTTGGGACGCATTGAGCATCAGTAAGGGATCGAAAATTGCCAATTTAAAGAGTTTACAAGGGGATAAACTGATAAATAGAATACCAGATTCGTGTCATTTGATATAAAGCTTATCAGGCTCGGCTTCGAGAACGCATGTAGAATCGCTCGGCAAGCCTCGCGATTCTACAAGCGTTCCCGAAGCCTTGCCTGATAAACTTGATATCAAAAGACACGAACCTGGTTTTCTCTATATCTGGGTTATGGACATTGTTTGCCTAATGTTTCGTTGAATTACGAAGTCCATAGACTGTGGTATTTTCTACAAGAGGAGGTACTAGAGCGGCAAGATATGTAGGGGTTATAGTATTATTCATCTTGTAAAATAAATAAAGCTTATGATTTCTACGTCTACATTGTAAAGTTTCATAACCAGTTTCTCTATAGAGCATTTCCAATTTAGTTGGTTTAAACTTATTTGAATCGCTCTCGAACACTCATTCCGGGTGTTATCACGCGCGCTCGAGAGAAAGAGACTGTGACTTTTACACCACTGCTACCCATTTACACCTGGATTGAGCGGGGTGTGTCATTACATGTCTTGCCCAAGGACACACCTCGGCTTCGGTGGCCGGATTCGAACCGACAACCTCTCGATCACCAATTTAGTTGCACCTGTAACAATTCGTGCTGCTTCAACTTATATTTTTCTCTGGGGCATTTACTTCGTACCTGGTGCAGTTATCCCATACGAAATCCGCGTACTCTAAGAGAGGTCTGATAAATGAAACACATATCTTTTTTAGGGCTTGTCTATCAAGAGTAAATTTAAACTTACGCATAACGTTTATTCTATAGTCCAAGCTTTTAAGGTAATACAGGGTGTCCAAAAAGTAAGTTAACAGTTTTAACCCGTCATAACTTTTTTAATTTTAAAGCTATTTTGATGAACAATATTCCAAATTAACGCACATATCCTAAAGTTTTTATACGACATAATTAAAACGCGCCAAAATAATTGACGTTGTCGCAAAATGACGTCATTTAAAATCTTGTTTTTTCCAAGATGGCGCGTTTGACGTTAGCCCAGCGTATTTTCATTGTAAAGAACTTTTACGAAACTAAAAGCGCTACAGATATTCAAAGAAAATTTAAATATTCATTTAATGGTGATACTGTAAGTCGACTAAATATCTACAAGACTATCAGAAAATTTGAAGAAACGGGATCGTTGAAAGACGCGCAAAAGTCGGGACGGCCGAAGACCAGTAGAAGTGATGAAAATGTGAGCACGCTTCAAGAACTTATGCAAGACAGTCCTGAAAACTCAATTCGGCGTACATCCTCGGAGACAGGTATCCCCAAATCATCCGTTCATAACATAATAAGAAAAGATTTAGAACTTTATCCATATAAAATACAAATTATGCAGAGCTTAAATATAACGGATCAAGTGGAAAGGCTATCATTTTGTAACTGGGCATCAGACGTTATTGACACTTACGCCGATGCTTTTAATGATGTGTGGTTTAGCGATGAGTCACATTTCCTTTTATCAGGACATGTTTGCAAACAGAACATGAGATTTTGGGCAAATGAACAGCCCCACCAAATAGCAGAAAGGCCACTCCATAGCGATAAAATTACAGTTTGGTGTGCTATGTCATCCAGGGGAATCATTGGACCGTATGTGTTTAGCGATACTGTTAATTCAGACCGCTACATGTCGCTATTAAACAACAAGTTTTTACCGGAATTGCGGAAACGATCAACTGACATTAACAGTGAATGGTTTATGCAAGATGGAGCAACACCACATACGGCTAACAAAGTGTTAGATATGTTACATGACACATTTGATGAGCGGGTAATTTCCAGACGATATCCCGAAGTGAAACAATGCGGCGTAACTTGGCCTGCGCACAGTCCAGACCTGAACCCCTGTGATTTCTTTCTTTGGGGTTATCTTAAATCGGTTGTTTACAAGCCCAGACCCACAGATACTGCTATGTTATTAAAACAAATACGCAGGGAAGTCAAGAAGATAAGTGTTGGCACTTGTGCTAGAGTAATTGAAAATTTCAAGCAGCGAGTACGGGAAGGAAAACGTCGAAAGGGGCGGCATCTGGAAAACGTCATAAATTACTAAATTGACGTCACTGGACAAATTTGGTATTTTTTGTTTATTGTTTGTTATTTTTTTATGCTTTAATGGATTTGTATGAAATTTTATAAGAAAAAACTTAAGGATATATGCTATGTCTGTGAGAAATTTTATACCGCTTTCACAACGTTATGATGTATTAAAATCTCGTCAAAACTGTTAACTTACTTTTTGGACACCCTGTATAACTAATATATTCTCATGCCAGGTTCCGTCACTAGAAAGATAGATCCCGAAATGTTTATGAGAGGTTACCTTTATAATCAAAAGTGGCGGATGGAGGGGTTTATTTATTTTTCTAGAAATGAGTAAGGCTTCAGACTTGGCGGGGTTAAATTTGACAAGCCAACGTTCTGCCCAAACATGTATTTTCCTAAATCGGAATTTAATGGTCTGACAACTTCATTAGGTTCATCGAAGATCAAATTTAAGCTTGCATCGTCGGCGAAGAGACGGACAGAAGAATCTATATTGTCGTTTATGTAAATCAAATTTTAAAAAAGCGCACCTAATATAGAACCTTGTGGTACACCTGCTTTAATCAAAATCCAATCAGAAATTCCCCCCCCCCCCCCGGTATAACTGCCCTCTAATTTCTGTTTGAAAGATATCTAGCTAACCATTGAAGAAGAGCTGACTTTAAATCTACGTCTTTTAGTTTATGCAGCAAGCCTCTATGCCAAACTCTGTCAAAAGCCTTGCTTATATCGCAAAATAATACCCTCACATCTTTGCCATAATCTAAAGCTTTACACAAAGTGTTACAAATGTCAACAAGTTGATTAACCGTGGAATCTCAATTGTAAACATGTGATAATGTTGTGCTCTTTAAAATATTTAAATTGTTGCTTGTGGACAATCTTTCCCATAACTTTTCCAATAGTACTAAGGAGAGAAGGTCACCCTTTTTGAACAAAGGAGACACATTAGCTTCCTTCCATTTGTTGGGAAAATCACATTTGGATAAAGAACAATTGAAGAGGTCACTTAACGGCTTTGATAAAGGTTCGGCAACTTCTTTAAGAACTCTGTTATTTATGTTATCCGGGCCTGATGAGAGTATCTTCGATTTCTTTTCGGTATAATTTGTATAGAACTTAGAGCAGATGTGTTATGATTAATAGCACAAGGTATTGTTGCAGACTGATAATCTATAATTGTTTGCTCTACAAAATAACTGTTTAAAAGATTTGCCTTTTCCGAGTCTTCCGAAATATATACATTATCTTTAAGAAGAGGTGGAATATTTGAGGTTTGCGATGGTTTAATAAATGATGTTAGTGTTTTCCAGTAATCTGGTGCTGACAAATTGTTTGTTTTTAATTTATTTGCAAAAGAAACTATATAATTTGGCTTAGACTTACGGAGAAAATTGATAACAACATTTATTGTCTGTTTAAACCTGCTATATGTGTCTATATTATGGTCACGCTTGTATATTCTAAATAACTTTTTTCGCTTTCTCATCGATTTGTGAATATTTGAATTTATCCAAGGTAAATCTCGCGGTCTTATAGTGACGGTTTTAAAAGATATACACTGCTCTGCCAGAGCTAACAAATTATCAGTAAATGATTGCGCATATATGTTGACATCATCATTTCGTATGGTATTCCACGCAAAATCAGATGCCTTTTGACGATGTTCTGTGTAACTACCTCGACCATATAACCAAATTTTACGAGTAAATGATTTAAGATTATATTTTAAAAATTAAAAATGCAAAAAGTAGGACAGTGATACCTGATATCTTGCTTTAAGAAAAGTTCTTCTACTCCGGAAAGATTTACAGAATTCATATTACTAACCATAATTAAATCGATAATAGCTGATGTATTTTCGGTATAATTTGTAGGTTCATTGATAAGTTGATAAAGATTATAGTGTTGACATAAATAACATATTTTTCTTTTAGACTGCGTATTTAACATGTTCCATAGCGAAAACACGCCTATACAATTACATTGCAAATTTTACAACCGAAAAAAACGAACATTTTAAGATGAAAAATTGTATTATTTTTCTTAGTTCTGCTCAAAATATAGATTTTGGGCACACGTTAGAACCGCCTTTCCGAGGCGGTTCTAACGAGTACCCACAATCTTTAATTCAGAGCAAAAATAAGAAAAATAAGGTTTACCCTTGTAAACCCCAGTTCTACTATATAAAAGTGGGGTTCAAAGGGGTAAGAATTATATAGGAATGTTTGCGTGATGAAATTAAAATCCCCAAGTACAACAATATCCGTTATGCCCGTGTCTACAGCCAAACCAATAGAATTTTCAATTTCATTCACACGTTAGAACCGCCTTTCCGAGGCGGTTCTAACGAGTACCCACAATCTATAATTCAGAGCAAAAATAAGAAAAATAAGGTTTACCCCTGTAAACCCCAGTTTTACTATATAAAAGTGGGATTCAAAGGGGTAAGAATTATATAGGCATGTTTGCGTGATGAAATTAAAATCCCCAAGTACAACAATATCCGTTATGCCCGTGTCTACAGCCAAACCAATAGAATTTTCAATTTCATTCAAAACCAGTTGTGTAGATTCGGAGGTCTATAAAATGTCCCAACCAAGATTTTCCTATTTCTTATATTTACTTCTAACATCAAGCAGTCAATGTTTATCAATTCTAGGTCACCTCTACGTTTACAAGGAATTCCAGTTTTTACATAAACTGTAATACCACCATGGCTATCGTCGAAATGGAAATTGAAAGTTATTAAATCGTAATTGTATCATTTAGCCATATTTCAGTGAGAGAGTCCTGTATCTTATGGCATCGGGGCGCCAAACTGGTATTGGCTTAAGGCTGGGCAAGGCCTGCTTTTCTCGCAGCAGGTAAGGGTAGAGGGGGAATGTTGTTGTTTCTTCCGGCTCTTCACTTTTTTTTTTTTTTTTTTTTTTTACATTTTCCTCTTTCTTCCCTATCTCTCTACTAGCTCCTCTATATCTTATATCTCTTTTTCCCTTTCTCTGGGAGACAACACAAAATGACCCAACTGGTTTGACGCGGCGTTAAACCCCAACGCAATCAATCAATCAATCAATCAACTGCAATAATTTATATAGAGGACGCTCGTTATAAGGACATTATTTTTTTCCTAACACTTTAGCATTATAATGAATGTTTCGTTTTACAGATTCAAATTTATTAAAATAGCAACTATCACCAATAACTAGAAAACAAATCTATGTTTTTTGTTTGTTTGTTTTAATGAAAGTAGACTGATTCCCGTCTAACTGATAATTTAGTAGAGTTGTGATTAGTTGTGAGTTGATATTACTTTTATTATACCCCCGGCATACGAAGTATGCCATGGGGGTATATAGTTTTTGTCTTTTCCGTCTGTCCGTAAACAATTATTTTGTGTCAAAGATATCTCAGGAACTGCTTCACATAGAAACTTGAAATTTTGCACACATGATCAGTATGACTACTTGTATTGTGGGAAAGAAAATAAGGGCCAAGGGGTCAGGCCTTTTAGAGTTATTTCCCTTTGTAGTTCTTGCTGTTTAATAGTGTATATTTTTATTTTGTGTCAAAGATTTCTCAATAACTACTGTACATAGAAACTTGAAATTTTGCAAACATGATCAGTATGACTAGTTGTATTGTGGGAAAGAAAATAAGGGCCAAGGGGTCAGGCCTTTTAGAGTTATTTCCCTTTGTAGTTCTTGTTTGTGTCAAAGATATCTCAGGAACTGCTTCACATAGAAACTTGAAATTTTGCACACATGATCAGTATGACTACTTGTATTGTGGGAAAAAAATAAGGGCCAAGGGGCCAGGCCTTTAAGAGTTATTTCCCTTTGTAGTTCTTGCTGATTAATAGTGTATATTTTTATTTTGTGTCAAAGATTTCTCAATAACTACTGTACATAGAAACTTGAAATTTTGCAAACATGATCAGTATGACTAGTTGTATTGTGGGAAAGTAAATAAGGGCCAAGGGGTCAGGCCTTTTAGAGTTATTTCCCTTTGTAGTTCTTGTTTGTGTCAAAGATATCTCAGGAACTGCTTCACATAGAAACTTGAAATTTTGCACACATGATCAGTATGACTACTTGTATTGTGGGAAAGAAAATAAGGGCCAAGGGGTCAGGCCTTTTAGAGTTATTTCCCTTTGTAGTTCTTGCTGATTAATAGTGTATATTTTTATTTTGTGTCAAAGATTTCTCAATAACTACTGTACATAGAAACTTGAAATTTTGCAAACATGATCAGTATGACTAGTTGTATTGTGGGAAAGTAAATAAGGGCCAAGGGGTCAGGCCTTTTAGAGTTATTTCCCTTTGTAGTTCTTGTTTCAGCTGAGGTGATGGCACTGGCCGGGGGTATACGTGCCCCACTGGGCACTTTTGTCTAGTTATCATAAGGACCGCCTTTATTAGCGTTCTCCGCCCCCGCCCATCGGGGCTTGAAGAAATAGATGGGCTGCATGATGCTTCCACGCAGAGCTGAAACCAACCGCACATGTGTACTGGTAAACTGCTAAGAGGTTCTAAGCATGCACAGAAAAACTGATGCGAGTTGGACTGCCCATGCATATAAACCCTACTAGTTTAATTGGGCGGCAGGGCTTGAGATGTCATTTCATCTCATTGTCGGGTAAAAGTCCCACAAAATTGGAAGCAACGTCTCCAAAATGACCTATACAGTGTTGACGGGACGTTAAACCCCAATTCAGACAAACAAACAAATTTATTAGCGTTCTAATTGTTATCTAAAACCTACGTTATGAAACAGATATCATATGAACAAGTCCGTGAAACGAAGACCCCCCCCCCCCCACGCACACACACTAAACCCCACTTTATATAGAGAAAACTGAGGATTACAGGGGTATACATTATTTTTCTTATTTCTGTCCAAAGTCAACGGTTGTGGGTACTCGTTAGAACCGCCACAATGAGGCGGTTCTAACGAGCACCCACAACCTTTATTTGCAGTGAAGATAAGAAAAATATCACAAATTTTCATCAGAAAATTAGCCAAAATTAGCCATTTTAGAGATGTGAAAAAATGCACTATGAGGCACGGGTGTGTTATCGTAACGAATACGAAAAATAATAAATTCGAATACTTTTTAGCCGCCGCTTAGTAAAGTTTGTTCGTTTAGCAAACGTAATAACTTGGTATTTCAACTGCCAAAAGTACATATTGAGCACTGCGAAAGTCTTAATAAACTGCATATCACGAATGCTGTGATACATGGAGAAATAGATTAGAATGCATGGTGTTTCAAGGCAGAGCTGAAACCGACCGCACATAAGTACTGGGACATTGAACTTCAAATCAAACCATCACGAAAACACCTTTATAATTCTGACCCCCTTGAACCCCACTTTTAGATAGTAAAACTTGGGTTTACATATATATTAGACATAATTCCTCCTCTGGTAAGAGACGCAACCCCGTATTCTTTAAGAAATAATAATAACATAACGGTTCCCCACACTCGAACCGAAATTTCTCGGCGATCGTGCATTCCATCTTCTATTTCGATTTGGAACTCCCTTGACATTAACCTTCGAGGAGCACCTAGTCTTAATTCTTTTAAATACCAAGTTAAGAATTTTTACTTTTCCAATACTTACGTTCCTACCTATTACATGGAAGGTGATAGGTACAATTCAGTATTACATGCCAGAATAAGAAATAACTGTAGTAACCTAAAAAAAGATCTGTATATAAATCACCTGGCTCTAAGTCCAAACTGCAATTGCTCGGAAGTAAACGAGGATGCTGAGCATTTCTTCTTTGCTTGTTCCAACTTTACAAGAGAAAGAATTATATTCTTTCAATCGACACGGACATTTCATCCTCTCAATTTAAAAAAGGTTCTTTTTGGGGATGATGCATTATCACCTCAAGAAAATGGAATACTATTTCAAGCAGTGCAGACGTATATCAAAAGCACTGATAGTTTTAACCAAAATGCTTAATTTAATTGAATTTATATTGAAACACTATTATATGCCTCAACGGCTGGGTTTCTTGACGACGAACAATTAGTGACTTATTCATTTATTTTAGTTGCTGATTTATTTATCTGATATATATATGTATGTGTATGTGTGTATGTGTATATATATGTGTATATGTGTGTATGTGTGTGTATATGTATGTATACATATATATATGTATATATATATATATATATATATATATATATATATATATATATATATATATATATATATATATATATATATATATATATATATATATATATATATATATATATATATATATATATATATATTATGATTTAAGCAGTAAGCCTGTATGTGCCTTTTTGTTATAAAATAGCCATGTTCATATGTTGTAAATGTATTAGTGTCAACCATATACGGGGAGGGTCGTAACTAATGTTGTGAGAACTTGTGGCCCGACCCATTTGTTTATTTGCAATAAAATACGATTAAACTAACCTTATTTTTCTTATTTCTGCTCTAAAATATAGATTGTGGGTACTCGTTAGAACCGCCTCGATGAGGCGGTTCTAACGTGTACCCACAATCAATATTTTAAGGAGACATTAGAAAAATATCACTATTTCTAATCTGAAAATTGCGAAAACACGCCTATTCAAATACATTGTAAACTTTACCTCCGAATAATCGAAATTTTTTAGATGAAAAATTGTGATATTTTTTATGTTCAAAATAAAAATTGTGGGTACTCGTTAGAACCGCCTCATCGAGGCGGTTCTAACGAGTATCCATACCACAATCTATATTTTTAAGCAGAAATAAGAAAAAATAAGGTTTCCCTATGTAAATCCCAGTTTTACCATATAAAAGTGGGGTTCACTGGGGTCAAAATTATATAGGCGTGTTTTCGTGATGGACTATATATCGGCGTATCAATTCCCATTTGCATTATGCTAACAAGTCCGCGTAATCTGGTAAACCTCTTTTGACATAAGAAAAATGGGGGTTGCACATATACAATGGTATGCATTGTTTCCACAAGCTTAGACAGAGGCAGATTATTGTCACTCGATAACGAGCGCATACAATCTATATTTGAAGCAGAATTAAGTAAAATGAGACCAAAAAAAAAAAAAAAATACGTTTCATATATTTGCTCATAGACTATGGGTACTCATTAGACCGCCCCAATGAGGCAGTTCTAACGAGAATCAACATCTGTGTTTCGAACAGAAATCAGAAGATACATGTAATCACAGTTTTCACGATCAAAGACATGTCAATTTTTAAGCCATGAAAGAATGCACTGCGTCAAACACGTGCTTCGCCCTTGTGAAAATGGAGTGTTTTACGTCCGTCTCTTTCGCCCCCGCCATTTGGGCTTGTAGAAATAGATGGGCTGCATGATGCTTCCAGCCAGAGCTGAAACCGACCTGCACGCGAGTACTGGTAAAGCGCTTAGAGGATGTAAGCCTGCCCAGGCAAAGCGGTGCGAGTCGGCCCGTCCATGCTTATAAACTCTATTGGTTTCATTGGGCGACAGGGCTTGAGATGTAATGTCATCTCGGTGTCGGGTAAAAGTCCCACAAAATTGGAAGCAACGTCTCCAAAATGATTTTTACAGAACAAAACAAACAAACAACGTGCTTCGCCCTTGTGAAGATGGAGTGTTTTACGTCCGACAGTCTTTGAAGGACGATTTGTTCACATGCAACAGTACACAAAATATCAGGAAATAGCCTTGTCGCGAGCGTCTGCAGTTGCTAATACATCTAACGAGATCTCGATCTCTTTGTCGTTTAAATTTTTGACAGAATGTTATTTCACCGCGGATGCTACGAGGGGTGTTAAAAAAGATTCATCACGTGAACAAGTCCGTGAAATAAACACACCCTAAACGCCACTTTATATAGAGAAAACTAGGGTTTACGGGGGTATTCATTATTTTACTTATTTCTACCCCATGACACAGGTTGTGGGTACTCGTTACAACCGCCTCACCGAGGCGGTTCTAACGAGCACCCACAACCTATGTTTGCAGTGTATATAAAAGAACTGTCTCAGATTTAATAAGAAAAGTAGCCATTTTGCAGGTGTGAAAATGCACAACGTGTGTTATCTTAATGGTATCTTCAATTTTTGCAGTGACGATATCGATTTCTTTGTGCTGTGACGATATCGATTTCTTTTTGCAGTGACGATATCGATTTCTTTTTGCAGTGACGATATCGATTTCGATTTCACTGAGAAACCTCTATATTTCATTGAAAAACGTGTAAGAAAATTGAGTGTTTCAACCCCCTTTACGCCCGTACTTGTTCACATGCAACATTAAACAATATATCAGGAAATAGCCTTATCAGTAGCGTCTACAAATGTTAATACAGCTAACGAGATCTCTTTGTGATTTTATTTTTGAACGAATGTTATTTCACTGCGGATGCTACGAAGGATGTTAAAAAAGATGAAAGAAACAGGGTAATTAGCCAGGAGCTACTCAATATTTCTTAACATACAGTCTGACTTCAATAACTCGAATACCCTTGGGACTACAGTCGAACTTCAATGGCTCGAACACCTTTGGCACCTCGAAAATCTGTTCGAGACAGGGGTAGTTCGAGCACCTGAGGTTACTGTTAGGAGGCATAACGAGATATTTTTAGACATCTTTTCGGTGTTCTATAATAAAATGTATGCTGTGTGTACTCATTAGAATCGCCTCATCGAGGCGATTCTTATGAGTACACACAGCATACATTTGCAGGATAAAAGACTAAAATCTCCTTAATTTTCCCTCACTATTTTCTATGTAGAGGATTTCGCTAGGGGCTCAAGAATGGGTTCGACACATCCATGGTAAACGAGCCATCGGTGTTCGAGCCATCGAAGTTCTACTGTATATATATGTTTTCGGGCTAGGGGCTGTTCAAACTCAAGGCTGGCACAGAGGCATGATTTGAGGATCAAACTGATAACAAACAACATTCTGTGCTGATCAGGGGCCAGTTGTTCAAAGCCTCGTTAGCTTAACGAGCTCGTTAGTGGTCATATTGTTAACTGTTCAATCAAGTTCAATATCTAAAATATTTGTATTTTTGCTGAGAAAATGTGAGCAGCTGCTCACATTTTTAGCTGCTCACATTTTTTCAGCAAAAATATTAGCACATTTGCCATAATAAATGATTCAAGTTTTAACAATATGTTAATAAGGAAGTCGTTAGTTTTGAACAACTGGCCCCTGAGCTTCGTTCATTGGTATTTTAATATTTATGAGCATTATAAATTTCAAATTTATAAATACCCAGCTTAATTGAGAATAAAACGTTTTATAACCTCGGGGCATCCGATGAACGGTCCCATTTGCGTGACACAAGAATTCCTGATGACGATGAACTTGAGGTTTTCGCAAACACATGGTTTGCGGACCAAACTGATGACTGATCCCATTTGCATTGTGCCGGAGTTCCTAATGACGATGAACTCAAGGTTGTCACAGACAAATGACTTGGCGATGAAACTGATTACTGATCCCATCTGAATGGAACCAAGTTCCCGTTAGCGATGAGAAAAATGCTGCCACAGACGCATGGTTTGGTGGCTCATCTAATGACTGATCTCATTTGCATTGCTCTAGAGATCCCGATGACGATGAATTCAATGCCGCCACAGAATCTTGGTTTGAGGGCCAAATTTATGACTGGCCCCATTTGCATCGCAAAAGAGTTGCCGATGACGATGAGTTCAATCCACTAAAGATGTATTGTTGGCGGACCAAACCGATGACAGGCCCAATTTGCATGGCAACAGAGTTGCAGATGACGATAAATCCAATGCCGCCACAGAGGTAATGTTGGCGGACCAGACTGATGACCGGCCCCATTTGCACGGTAACAGAGTTACTGATGAAGATGAACTCAAAACTGCCACAGAGCATGGTTTGAGAATCAAGCTGATGACTGATCCTGTTTGCATGGCAACAGAGTTCCTGATTACGATGAAGCGGCAACTTGGCCACAGAGACATGGTTTATGGCTAATTTTTACAAGCGGAAAACCAAGCACTGAGAGTACTGGTGGGTCGATAGATTGGGAAAATGGGCCTGAACGGGACTTAGACTGTTTCGTTTAACCCTTACATTTCTGTAGTGAAAGCCGACCGTGTAAACCCTGATCAAACGCTGTTTTTCGGCGTATGGCCCTTTAACTCCTGTACTGTGAGCAAACAGTGTAGACACTGAACAAACGGCGCGTTCAGCGGCATCTGATCTGGGTCTACACTGTTTGCCAAACCCAACCCATGATTTCAGCCCATATTCTACAGATTTACGCAACACGCTGACCTCACTGCGATAAAATTAACACTGCTATTCTACGAATCAGTGATAGTCACGTTGACTCCATCGTTAATAGCGGTTTTGCCCTAATATAACTTTGGCTCGATTGGAAACAATCGACACAAAAACTTTGAGTGAGTGAGTGTTTGAGTTTTGCGTCCCACCAACAGCTAAGGTCAAACGGAGACGGGACCTCGGTTTAAAGACTCATCCGAAAGTCTGGAGAAGCCCGGGATCGATCCTGCGATCCCTGGTTTACAAGGCGAGTAGCGTAACCACTCCACCACGGAGGCTTCTACCAAAAACTTTTAGCTAGGTGTATTGAGGTATAAATGGGAATGCATTAGCAAAAAAGGTCTGCTGCTGACATATACAGTAAAAGAACGCTATTAAGACCACCTAAAATCAAGACAATTTTTTAAAGCTTATTGAGAACATTTCAGTTATTCTTTCTTTGTGTTTTCTACAGAAAGTGTCTCCTAATAAGAGACTACCTTTGGGGCTGTTCAAAAGTGGCCTTAAAGACCACTTTTAAACAGTCCCGAATGTGGTCTTAATACAGGAACTTTACTATATTGAATAAAACTTCAAAAACTAAAACAAGGATGGTTTGTTTACCATGTTTACATTGTAATTCAAAGTTGTGTTTGACATCAAAGAATTTTTTCCCATAGTTCCATATACAATGTAACCATATTTTGGGTTAATTTACAGCGCTTTCGATGTCTTATTTTATCTTGAAAATGTATGCTGTATGTACTCATTAGAATCGCCTCATTGATGCGAGTCTAATGAGTACACACAACATTTCTTTATCGAAAAGTTCTTAACAACTGACAGATTTTTCCGCCATTTTTCAAAGGGAGACAACTTTCGGAACTTCCTGTTCACTTTACTATAAGCCCTATCCCACTGAAAAAGGGGTCTACTCTTAAAGGAAAGAATTTGCTCGTCAGCGGCAAATTCTTTCCTTTAAGAGTTGAACCCTATTGACATTGCAGGAGTTGCCTCCCCTGAACGTGTTTCAATTCCCCTTAATTAAGTCATCTCCATTGCTTCTCATTGTCTAGTGCTGAGATTAACCCTCAATAGTTCGAACTACCATTACCTCGAACAAATTTTAATGGTTCCGAATGTATTCGATCCGTTCATGTTTGACTGTAAATCGGTCTAAGTACTTTTTCAATGCCCACGTATAATGAAGCATACTTTGTTCTGTCAGTTCAGAGACGACGGTAAAGATGAATCACATAATCACAGCATGGGTAATTTTCTTCCAAGACAGAAAAAGAACTACCGTTTAAACTATTTTTTTATCAGACGGTGATCGGTGTTAAAGGAACAAACCACGCAATTTATCACTGCGGTCATTAGAATAAGATGTGATCGCTCCATGTTTGACAAACCAGAATTTCCAAAGTACAGTCGACCTCTAATGGTTCGAACACCTTTGTGGTTCGAAATCAGGTGAACATGTCAGTGAAATGAACACCAACACCGCCCCAAACCCCAATTTATTTAGAGAAAACTGCGGTTTACGGGGGTATACATTATTTTTCTTGTTTCTGCTTTAAGACATAGATTGTGGTTACTCGTTAGAACCCACAACCTACGTTGGCTGTATAAATAAGAACTTTCACAATTTTTCATTTTATTATATTTATTTATTTGTTTATTGATTGATTGATTGATTTTTTTTTTCGGCGGTAAAATTTACAAAGTACATGTATTTGTATAGGCGTGGGTTCGTAATGGAGGCATGGTTTTCTCGAGACAATTTTCGCCAGATTAGGGGCCAGTTGTTCAAAGCCTCGTTAGCTTAACGAGCTCGTTAGTGCTCATATTGTTAACTGCTTTAGCAAATATTATATCTAAAATTTCGCCATTTTTGCTGAAAAAAATGTCATTTTTCCAGCAATAACTAACGACGTCGTTAGTTTTGAACAACTGGCCCCGGGAGCATAAAAGAGAAAAAGTAGAGCTGTTATTCAAAAGTTTAAAGATATGCTTTGTGTACTCATTAGTATCGCCTTGTCGAGGTGTCTACACAACACACATGGGAGGTTGTGCTGTGTTCTGGCTTCAGTATGGCAAAATCCTGTTGTGCTGGCAGCAGGTGCAGATAGTGGTACAATCATATCGTTTTTCCTTGCATTACGAAAACACGCCTATACAAATACATTGTAAATTTTACCACCGAAAAAACGAAAATTTTAAGATGAAAAATTGTGATATTTTTCTTATTTCTGCTCAAAATATAGATTGTGGGTACTCGTTAGAACCGCCTCATCGAGGCGGTTCTAACGCGTATCCACCATCAATATTTAATTGTTTGTTTTGGAGTTTAACGGCCCAGTCAACACTATTTTAGGTCCTTTTTTGAGCCGATCAGTTTACCTATCCACACTTTTCCTGAGCAGGCTTATTCGTAACAGTACACATTCCATTCTTTCGCCAGAAACTGACAACTGCCCTTCTTGAATCAGCGGAAGGGAGAGAATGACCGTAGAAAAGAGTTCATGATCGATCTCCACGAAACAATCTATATTTTAGAGCAGAAATAAGAAAAGTGATCTTTACCCCTGTAAACCCCAGTTTTACTATATCAAGGTGGGGTTCAAGGGGGTCAGAAGTATATAGGCGTGTTTTCTTGATGGTGTCTCATTTTGAAATGGGCGGTTGGTTAAGGACTTGGTCGTTATCCCACCAGCTATTGTCAGTTGTTGGTCTAAACCTGTCCAAGAGCAGTGGTCGGATTTGACCTTAGCTATTGACTGGACCTCCTAAACAAGACCTTCACTGTTTGCAACCGCTTTCAAATCAAATTTCTGAAGATGACTGGTTTAGCGGTTAACTGAAATCTGGGAACATACTGAGTTTTAGTCTAAAATGCATTAATTATATCTGAAATATTGTTTCTTGCAATAAAATGCTGAAAAAAACATTATTTTGGTCAGTTTTTTTTTTTTTTTTTTTATTAACTGAAATCTGGGAACATACTGAATTTTAGTCAAAAATGCATTAATTATATCTGAAATATTGTTTCTTGCAATAAAATGATGAAAAAACATAATTTTGTTCAGTGTGAATTTTTTTTCATTAAACAGTACAGTGCACATCCTTTGGCCAGAAATGTATGTAGATTACATTTAAATTTAAATTTATATAATTATTAAAAATTAAAAATATACTTAATTCTTGGTCAACATCATTTTGGATAGCCATTAGAATCGCTTCAGAATTGCACATAACGATATAGTGCGGCTTCAGAATTGCACATAACGATATAGTGCGACATAGTGCGTTTATAGTGCGACATAGTGTGTGTGCGTGCGTGCGTGCGTGCGTGTGTGTGTGTGTGTGTGTGTGTGTGTGTAAATTCGGGTTTAACGTCGCTTTCAACAATTTTTCAGTCATATCACGACGGTGTCTGGTTGCGACAGGGAGCTCAATGTTCACTTTTATAGTGCTGCCTCACTGAAGTATCATGTCCCAGACACATTGCATGATACCACACCCAGTCACATTATCCTGACACTGGGTCGACCAGTCCTAGCTCTACTCCACAAATCTGAGTGCCAAGCGAGGAGCAGCTAGTACCATTTTAACGACTTTGGTATGTCGCGTCCCGGGATCGAACCCGTGACCTCCCGTTCCCCGGAGCGGACACTCTACCAACTGAGCTATCGGGGCCGGTAGTGCGACATAGTGCGACACCCGTGCGACATAGTCGTTTTTTAACATCTCCAAAATGGCCATTTTTCTTATAAAAATCCGTGATATTTTCTTATACATACTGCGATATAGGTTGTGAGTGCTCGTTCGAACCGCCTCATTGAGGCGGTTCTAACGAATACCCACAACCTATGTCTTGGAGGAAACATAAGAAAAATACTGAATATCCCCGTAAACCTCAGTTTTCTCTATATAACGTGGGGTGTAGGGGGTGGGGATGGTCTTCATTTCACGGACTTGTTCACGTAATGAGTAGTCCAGTAATCTTTCTAAAATACCTAGAAATTGAAAGCAGTGGCGCATCACTTGCAGATCCCTTCGTTCTGAGTATGTAAGCTAATGACGGTAACACATCCGTACTTTTTATATTTTTCTTATTTATACTCCAAACATAGGTTGTATGCGCTCGTTACAACCACCTCAATGAAGCGGTTCTTACGAGTATCCACAACCCATGTCTTGGAGTAGACATAAGCGAAATAATGGCTACCCCTGTGAACCCCAGTTTAAGTTTAGAGGGTGTTCATTTCATAGACTCGTTACCATGATGATGCGCAAAAAGGGTATTCCTTGCTTCCAAAGGATCTACCATCAGAACTTATTTATTTTCACTGTATCTGGTGTTGTGCCGTGTGGCGGCCGTAAAACGTCCCCCCGTACATCATCATAGTGCAGATTATATTTTCTGGTTCTTTGGGATCATTGAGCTCATTTGGAATCATTTTGAAAATAGAGTTCTGCTTAAGCCGGTGCTAGAGGGCGTGGCCGGTGTTGCACATTTCAATACTGGTCATTAACAGACTCAATAAAACCGAGTCTGCTATTTTCGTTTATTTAGTGTATTCCTTGCTTCCAAATGATCTAACTTCAGAACTTAATTAAACTTCGTCAAATCTCAGTGTTAAAAATGTCAGTTTTAAAAAGAGACGTGTTCAGCATTTTATTTATGCATAAAACTGTACGCAGTTTGTTTGCTTTTTTTTTTTTTTTATTATTATTATTGTTTTTTTGTTGTTATTGTTTTTTTTTTTTTTGTTTTTTTTTTGTGTGTTTTTTTTCGAACTTTGAGGAGTGTTAATTTCATTCAGTTAAGCTTATCTTCTGACCACTGCATGTATATAGAATATATTGCAAATTCCTAATAAATGAAAAACAATTCTCATAATGTGATCAAATCCGTTGCAATTTATCCCACTTTATAGCGAAAACCGAACTTTACAAGGTATACAATACATACAAAATCATTATGGAAAATCAGAATTTCAGAATGGATACACCTTCAGGGGAAGCAACTCCTGCAAAAGTATTCTTGTCTCCCATATCAATAAGGGTTAACTCATAAAGGAAAGAATTTGCTCCTCTGGAGCAAATTCTTTCCTTTAAGAGTTTAGCCGTTTATCAGTGGGACTGAGCCTATAGAAAAGCAAATAGGAAGTCCCCATAGCTGTCGTCCTTTGAAAAATGGCAGAAAATGAGTTAGGTGCTCCCAGTCCCCTTAAAATACCCAGAAATTGAAAGCACTGACAGCACTTGCGGATCCATTCTTTCTGAGCTGGCAAAATGGTCCTGAAAAGAGCCAATTCTCTTTTCAGGACCATTTCGTCTGTTCCTTGAATTCCCCTATTTTAAGCCAGTGTGTAGAACCTGATCGGACGCCCCGTTCCGCGTCGTCTGATCTGGGTCTACACTGTTTGTTAATGCCCAGCACATGAGCTGACTCAGTGTTTAACGTAAGCACTCTGACGTCACTATGACAAGTGTAGCAAGGTTATATAGTTCGCACAATTTGCACTTTAGTGATAGTCACGGAGACATCAACAACGTAAAGCTACAGCGCTTAGTAACTTCGGGTCGATTGACAAACACGACTCATAAAGCAACGAACACTGAAAGCAGTTATCTCCAGCCAACGAAAGAAGGAATTAGTTAAGGGGGTGGGTACAACTTCAGGGGAGGCAATTCCGGCAAAAGTATTTTTTTCGCCCATGTCAACAGGGGTCAACTCTACAAGGAAAGAATTTGCTCCTGAGGAGATTTTGTCCGGGGGGATTTTGTCCGAGGGGGAAGTCGTCCGCCTTTACAAAAAGCGGGGGCGGGGGGGGGGGGGGGGGGGGGGGGAGTTGTCCGGCGTTTGGGGGGGGGGGGATTATGTCCGGATGGGGGGGGGGGGGGATTTTGTCCGCTTATCCGCCTAAGAAACCAAAAGTCAGTTTATTTGCATGGACGTTGCGACTCGCATCACTTTGCCTGGGCAGGTTTAGACCTTCTTAATGGATTACCAGCACTCGTGTGCGGTCGTGTTCAGCTGATGCAGTCCCGGGCAATCTATTTCTCCAAGAGGGGGCCACCAATGCAGAGTCGTACAAAATAACAGGAACGAAACGAACCGGATGGATCACTGTAACATAACAGAAACATTAAGAGTAAAGCGGCTACAGTCGAACTCCAATAACTCGAATACCTTTGAGATAAAGAAAATTCGTTCGAGACATGGGTAGTTCAAAATACTGAGATTTTAATCATAGTCCCGAATCAAAAAAGCATAACAGGGATCACGACAGGATTTCTTTACAATCTTCTAAGCAGTAAAGGTATGCTATGTGTACTCATTAGAATCTCCTCATTGAGGCGATTCTAATAATTACACAAAGCACACCTTTTAAGAATAAAATCTGGAAATCCAATTCTAATGCACTTTGTGCATGTATCGCGACCTCTGATTGGATAACGGCAAAAATTTGCGACAGTATATTCTGCGATATACTGTGGGAAACCCGACGTCATCACGTAACGTCGCTTTTCACTGGCTGACATTTGGTTTTTACGCAGCTCATCGCGCTTGCCGCCTTTTGTGAAATAGTACGAATAAGTGCATTAGAATGGGGATAACTGTATTGAAAACTCTCATGGGGGGGGGGGGGGGGGGGGGGGGTTAAATCGTCGGTTTTACCGTCATAAATTACGTTGTACGGCTCCGCTAACGCGTCGCCGTGAAAAGAAATTTTCGACCATAAAACCTCCGTATTTCCTCCCCAAATGACAATTTTCAGTGCAATTATCCCCTGAATATACGTGTATTGGTATCTGAAGGTATTTGAGGAGTTCTTCAAAGACGAATTCGAATTAGCCAATATACATCACGAAAACATGCCTATATAAATTTGACCCCCTTGAACCCCACTTTTATACAGTGAAACTGGGGTTTACATGGGTAAACCTTATTTTTCTTATTTCTGCTCTAAAATATAGCGTGTCGGTACTCGTTAGAACCGCCTCGATGAGGCGGTTCTAACGAGTACCCACACTCTATATTTTGAGCAGAAATAACAAAAATATCACAATTTTTCATCTTAAAATTTTCATTTTTTCGGCGATAAAGGTTACAATGTATTGGTATAGGCGTGTTTTCGTAATGAACGAGCTATCCCTACACGAGTTTTTGAAGTCCCAGCGTATGCTTGGATAAGGACAATCATTTTATTAGGGCGGCTGAGGACTCGACGACATTTTGACGTCAAAGCAAAAGCATAACATCAGTTGGTTCTTATGGCATTTAAAACGGTTCTATGCATGACGGTTTACCCAATCACGGTCGGCAACTTTGCTTCCCTCTTTAATTGCACGCCGGTGCGTCAGGGCGTAGATTCTATGACGGGCCCAACGAAAAGGCTTACTGAGAATTAGAGAGAATTTAATTTTAAGTAATGTTGGTTGGTGCCTGATGCTCTGTCTCTGGTTGGGCCCATCGGAGTCTAACTGATGGTTTTCTTCAGTGGTTTCTTGTTGTCGAGTCCTCACCGTTGTTTCATCTCTGTGGTTGTTTGATTTTTGTGTTCTCGGAGATGTTGCACAGATTAGTTATATAGGAGGCCTTCATGCGGACTGAACGAATTATTTGTCTAAATCGCGACGGAAGTTAGGGCGAGAAAATCGGTTTAAGCCCCCCCCCCCCCCCCCCCCCTTCGTGGAATTCGTTTCACCGACCGTTCCAATGCGGTTTATATTTTTACGGGTTGTCTTTGAGAGTGTGTATCGCTTGTATCTGTTCTTTTGGATAACCAACTATCCTTTTGGCTTTCCGCTAGTGTTTCTACACCTGTGGACACAAAAGCGTTCAAACTTTGATGAGCTTCATTTCATTCTGACTTGAAACATCATTCAATATATCCTAACATCCTATCAGTCAACTTTTAGACAGAAATAAATTCAAAACACAAGGTGGTGTACATTTCATTGTTGACTCCTGCACTGTCCAATCAAAATACATCTCAAATGCCAATCAGAAAGTGTTTTCCAAAATAAGACCAATCAATTGCTTGATCTAGTTTTAGAACTCTTTCATGAATGACATTTGCTTGTCAAACTAACTTGATGCAAAGAGATTCATTGAAAGTTATGTCATAGGAGTTTGAACGCTTTTGTGTCCACGGGTGTATTAGGGTCTAGTTATTTCATGTTTGTGTTTCTTTCCCTTTGATGTCTCTGATGGGAGCTGTTCCTGATCATTGCCTTCAGTTCTATTGTTCTATCCATCTTAAAAGGTTCAGAATAGAGTCGCCATACAGTTACAAATTTTCATCAGAAATGTCTGGTTTTGACATATGAAATAATGCACTGTCACACTAATGTGCGAGTATCTCTTATTCCAATCCGATCGTAAAATTCGTTTTCTGTTACACGTTGACGTTTCCATTAGCTTTTATGCGTTACTTTGCAGTTTCTAATATGGTAATTGGCTGCAAGCTGTTGCAACACTTACTGTTTTGCGTGAAAATATGTGACTTCATGTCACTAAGTCTTTCTATATATAATCCTTCTGTGCGTGATATGGCTGTGCTCTGACTAACGTATCACCTCAATGCCATGTTAATAGAATCTTCCTGTATGCTGGGATTGAGACCGAGGCAAGGACATTTCAGGCACGTTTTCGATTTATCTAAGTCTCATGCGAGACATAGCCACGCATGAGACTTAAATAAACTTAAAACTTGTCTGAGAATTCCTTATCTCGCCTCAGTCCCATCATGCTTCTATTAATCTTATGCGAGTGCTTTCCAAATGACCTCTTAAAATAATGTTAACAAATATAAAGAAATTCCGCTATTAAGACCACCTAAAATTAAGACTAGTTTTGCTTTGAAAAGATTTAGTAGGTTGCAGTTATTCTTTCTTTGTGTTTTCTGCATATCCGGTATCTTCTGGTCAGAGACCACCTTCGGAACTAGTCAAAAGTGGTCTTAAAGACCACTTTTGAACAGTCCCAAAGGTGGTCTTAATATAGGAATTTTACTGTATGCGCAATGAACACACGGCAAATAAAACTGCTTATGGAGACAAGAGGTTAAACTTTTAAGTTATCTTAATGTATCACTCTTTCATTTCAGGTAAGCTGGTGCCAGTTTTAGAGAACGGTACGCTCAGCGTGTCCATTTTGACAATGATGGCCGTCACTGCAGAGAGATACAACGCCATCTGTAATCCGTTCAAGCGTAACCTGACGTGTACTGTTTCCATGACGATCAAAGTTATAGCTGTTATATGGTTCGTTGGATTTGTTTTGGCCACGCCCTTTCTAATAATGACTGATCTCGAAGATGCCTATTTCTACGATGGCACGCCGATAGAAGTTTGTCGAACGCGTATTGTTAGTACTTTTGCTCATGCGTATTCAGTTTTCCTATTCATCATGTTTTTCGCTCTGCCATTCTTCATTTTAGCAATTATGTACTCCAGGATTATTCGTAAGCTAAGTTCGGATACCCTTAAATTGTTCACAAGAAAAGACAACTCTGCAGTAAACACACTGCGGTCAAGGAAACAAGTTGTGCGCATGCTCGTTGTAATAATTATTCTCTTTTTCGTATCCTTGTTCCCGATTCGCGTGGTGACTTTGTGGCTAATATTTACACCAACTGAAAATGTGACCAGCATAGGTTTAGAAGCATTTTTGAATTTGATTTCTTTTGCAAGGATTATGATGTACTTGAACAGCGCCTGTAACCCAATTGTATACAGTTTAACATCGACCAAGTTCAAAAAGGCGTTTAAAATGGTATTGCACCGACAGAACCAACAATGGGAGACTATGGTTTCAAAGACCTCGAAAAACCAAGGTGAGCAACAACCCGTTTGAAACAGAAAGTCGCGAAACGGAACATTGCCAGAGTGCAGATCAAGGTCGCGGCGTCTGATCATTGCCTTCTCTGTTTGCAAAATCTCCAGCCATTTTTCTAAATGATTTCCTAAAACACCACGAAAACACACCTATATAATTTAGACTCCATTGAACCACACTTCTATATACTAAAATTGGGATTTACAGGGGTAAACTTTATTTTTCTTATTTCTGCTGTTAAATATAGACTGTGGGTACTCATCGAGGCGGTTCTAACGAGTACCCACAATTTATATTTTGAGCAGAAATAAGAAAAATATCACAATTTTTCATCTGGAAATTTTCGTTTTTACGTTGTAAACTTTGCCGCCGTAAAAACGAAAATTTCCAGATGAAAAATTGTGATATTTTTCTTATTTCTGCTCAAAATATAGATTGTGGGTACTCGTTAGAACCGCCTCATCCAGGCGGTTCTAACGAGTAGCCACAATCTATATTTTAGAGCAGAAATAAGAAAAATACGGTTTACCCCTGTATACCCCAGTTTTACTGTATAAAAGTGGGGTTCAAGGGGGTTAAAAAATATATAGGCGTGTTTTCGTGGTGTTTTTCATCTCCCCTACTTATCCTTCTATTTTTTTCACACTTTCTCTTGGAAAAGACACAAAATGATCCACAATGGTTGACGGTTCGTCAAACCCCAACACAGGCAATCAAAATCCTGCTGCATTTTTTCTGGTTTTGGTTTATCGGGCCTTTCAATATTATTTTACTGATTTCGAGCCAATTTTTAATCAGAGTTGGGCGAAAACCGAAATGCCCGGAGAAAAACCACCTGACCTTCAGTTGCAGAGATTGGCGTCTCATATGTGGCCCGAAAAAGGCTCAAACCAAAGGGGTGAGAAACCTAATGATTAACAGTCAGCGCTCTTATCCATTTTGCCACGGGCGTTGGTCAGACTACGCTTTTGGTGAAAACCCGAGCACCACGAGAAAAAACAAGTGACCTTCCGTTGCAGTTGGCGTCTCATACGCAGGCGCACAGCGGTGAGGGACCTAATGATTAAGAGTCAGGCCAGGGAAGCCCGGTTAAATCCCGCTACATATTTTACTGTTCAGTTCAAAATGCGTTAAGATACCTATGCACCATAATTTATCTTTTTGTATAAAGGGGCTTTGGCAGGGTGTCCATTACATAGAGTTGTTATACGAGCCCTCTTTCACGAGAAAATCTGTTAGGGCCGGCTTATCGGAGCTTGAGAGATAATCGATTATGAATCCTATCATTGCGATCGATGATCGATTAGTAATCGCTGAGGTTTTTATCATAATTTTACCTGTCTGGCTTCCTGTCTGAGCATGACTCTTACCATACGAGTGTTGCACTTTACCATATGTATATTTGAACAGGCAGACCTTGGCAAACAGTGTAGACCCAGATGAGACGCCGCATTCTGCGGCGTCTCATCAGGGTCTGCACTGTTTGCCACTTATCCAGCTATTTTAGGCATAACTCTGGGTAGTAAATTGTACCTATCAAGTAATCGATTAAAAGCAAATCAGAAATGATAATCATTCTTGTGGAATTTATCGATCAATTAATCGATTATACGATAATTCATGTCAGCCTTAAAATCTGTCGTCGGGGTTGGGCCTAATTAAGATACAAACTAGCCAGCTCAGCTACACAGACTAGCAAGAGTCTTTTATATACAGAAACTATCACACCCCCCCCCCCAGCTGCCCATCTGGGCCCGGAGAAATAAATTGGGCTGCACGGTGCTTCCACGCAGAGCTGAAACTGGCCACACATGAGTACTGGTAAATCGCTTAGAAGTACTAAGCCTGTCCAGGCAAAGTGATGTGAGTCAGATAAGCATTTTGGTTTCATTGGGCGGCAAGGCTTGAGATGTCATTTCATTTTAATGTCGGGTAAAAGTCCCCAGAATGACATAAATTGTGTTGACGGGGAAACGTACATGTACCCCAACTTTATTTGGAGAAAACTGGAGTTTACGGGGGTCAACATTATTTTTCTTACTTCTGCTCCAAGGCATAGGTTGTGGGTACTCGTTAGAACCGCCTCAATGAGGCGGTTCTAACGAGCACCTACAACCTATGTTCTGTGTATTAATAAGATTATATTTTTTTTGGTTTTGGGTTTTACGGCCCTTTCAAGATTATTTCACTCATATCGAGCCGATCGTTAATCATAGGTGGGCGAAAACCGGAGTACCCGGAGAAAAACCACCTGACCTTCCGTTGCAGAACTTGGCGTCTCACACGTGACCCGAGCGAGGCTCGAACCCACGGCGGTGAGAGACCTAATGACTAAGAGTCAGCGCTCTTATCCATTAGGCCACGGAGGCCCGTATCACAGATTATATAAAAATAACCATTTTGGAGACGTGAAAGAATGTGGTGTGTTGTAATGAGATATTCACTATTGCTAAAAGATAGTACTATCACAGTGAGGTCAGCATGTTGCGTAAAAGGGTTATCAATAGAATCTCGGCTCGAATCATGGATGGGGCTTGGCAAACTGTGTGGACCCAGATCAGACGGCACAGAATGCGGCGTCTGATCAGTTTGTTTGTTTTGTTTGATTTGAGGTTTAACGTCCCCGTCAACACTGTAAAGGTCATTTTGGAGACGTTGCTTCCAATTTTGTGGGACTTTTACCCGACATTGAGATGAAATGACATCTCAAGCCCTGTCGCCCAATGAAACCAATAGGGTTTATTAGCATGGACGGTCCGCCTCGCACCGCGGTTCCTGGACAGGCTTAGATCCTCTAAGCGGTTTACCACTACTAGTGTGCGGGCCGGATTCAGCTCTGCGTGGAAGCATCGTGCAGCCCATATATTTCTTCAAGCCCCTATGGGCGGGGGCCGGCGTCTGTTCAATGTCTACACTGTTTACAGAAAAACGCTGTGTCTGATCATTGTCTACATTTTTTACCTTAAAACTGGATTTTTATGGTTAAACGAAGCAGACACTCAGAGAAAATCGACCCACCAGTACTTTCAGTGCTTTGATTCTGATGCACATGCTGCAAATTTCGTTGAACCGCCTCATTGAGTCGGTTCGTACTTTCCCACTGAGACGGTTCTACATGTAACTCGCATCAGCAATCTTTAGTTCTTGCAAAAATAAAAAATAAATAAATAAAAAACACATTTTTTCATCAGCTGAATGTTAGTTTTTGAGCTATGGATATGTCGTAGGCCAGATTGGAATCTAGGCAGATCCGGAATCTGCCCAGTCCAGATTAGAATTCTAATTTGGTCTAGGCCAGATAAGAATCCTGATTTGGTCCAGGCAGATCCAGAATCGGTCTCGGCCAGATAAGAATTCCAATCTGGCTAGGCAGATTCTGGATCTGCCTATAGACCAAACTAGAATCTACTTGTTAAAGTTATATATTTTGACTCGATATTAATAATTATTTGTCATAAATGTTTTATTTAATAATTCAGTATTTTTATGGTAATCAGATGCAAGTCTTATTTGTGTGTAAAAAATACAGCCCCAACCCACCTAAAATAAATAAAAAAATAAAAAAAATAAAAAAAAAATATTGGTTTTAGATTATGTTTTGAAAAATAAATAAATGACTTATTTCATTAACTGAAATCAATACACTGCATTCTTCTGTTATTATTTGTATTTGGTATTAATTGCCTATCTGGCTAAGATAACAAGGTGAAAAAGACAATAAAAACAAATATTATATGTAGAAAAGATGAAAGTAAAGGATTTATCAGATACAGTAAATTGAGAATGCAATAAATTTTATGTGGAACATACAGACTAATAATTTATGAAAGATTTTACAGTTTTAAGTGAACATGTAATTCTAACTGCTTTAGCTTACTAGAAAATGGTTCAATCAGTGTGCTGTAGGATGATGACTACTTATTCATGATGTATATAGTTTTATGTATTTATGTATGAATAAAAAAAAAGAAATAGTGGCCAAATATATTTATAAATTAATGTATCCAATATTTTATGGTGTTTTTGTTCCATTTTTAAGGATTCCAATTTGGTCTAGGCAGATCCAGAATTTGCCTAGCCAGATTGGAATTCTTATCTGGCCTAGACAGGTTCTGGATCTGCCTAGACCAAATTAGAATTCTAATTAACATATCCAATATTTTATGGTGTTTTTTGCTCCATTTTTAAGGATTCCAATTTGGTCTAGGCAGATCCAGAATTTGCCTAGCCAGATTGGAATTCTTATCTGGCCTAGACAGATTCTGGATCTGCATAGACCAAATTAGAATTCTAATTTGGTCTAGACCAAATTAGAATTCTAATCTGGCCTAGGCAGATTCCGGATCTGCCTAGATTCCAATCTGGCCAACGACGGATACGGGAAATCAAAGCATTGTGAGCGCCGGTGGGTCACTTGTCTCTGAGTGTAGGCTGGAAAAACGGTCCTGAACGAAGACTTAGACGGTTTAGTTTAAATTCTAAATTCCTGTACTGTAAAACGCCAACATTGCAGATCCTGATCAGTCACCGCATTCTGCAGCGTCTGATCTGGGTCTACATTGTTTGCCAAACCCAACACATGTAACCCGCTTACACAACACTCTGACTTCACAGAGAAGGATTTCCTATACATGAGTGACAGTCATGTTGACATTAACAACGAAACGCCACTGTGCTTGGTAGCTTTCAGTCGACAAACAAAAAATCGACCCCAAATGTAAGATAAGGCGTGAAAATAATGCACTCTTAAGAGTTGTCCCTAACGGGGCGTGCAATCAATAATCAAGTTTCTCATTCATCACGAAAACATGCCTATATAATTTTGAACCCCTCGAACCGCACTTTTATACAGTAAAAATGGAGTTTCCAGGGGTATATCTTATTTCTGCTCTAAAATAAAGATTGTGGGTACTCGTTAGCACCGCCTCGATGAGGCGGTGCTAACGAGTACCCATAATCTATATTTTGAGCAGAAATAAGAAAAATATCTCAATTTTTCATCTTAAAATTTTCATTTTTTCGGCGATAAAGGTTACAGTGTATTTGTATAGGTGTGTTTTCGTAATGTAACATATTTAATAGAAGATGAAAGGTTGTAAGTCACCCGGTATTAATTAGTAGATACGTCTGGTTTGTAAGTTTCTCGGGCAAATCTCCATTTCCCCAAACGAAGTCTGTATGTCAAATGAAGGAAACAAAATTAATAAGAAAGCAGGATGACCACGTCACAGTCTGCGGTGACTTTTTTGTACCTCATTTGATAATGATTTCAGAAAGATAGAACAAGAAACACGTGCACATGACATTACGCAAACACGCCTATACAAATACATTGCCACCTTTATCGCCGAAAAAATGAAAATTTTATGATGAAAAATTGTCATATTTTTCTTATTTCTGCTAAAAATATAGATTGTGGGCACTCGTTAGAACCGCCTCATTGAGGCGGTTCTAACGAGTACCCACAATATATATTTTAGAGCAGAAATAAGAAAAATAAGGTATACCCACGGAAACCTCAGTTATACTATATAAAAGTGGGGTTCAAGGGGGTCAAAACTATATAGGCGTGTTTTAGTGATGATCACCAGAACGTCATATCAAGAAAAGCTACAAAATGATAATAAAAAGCAATACGATAACACACCCGTGCGACATAGTGCATGTTTTCATACCACCAAAGGAGTCCCCGTCGGGGCTTGAAGAAATGGATGGGCTGCATGATGCTTCCACGCAGAGCTGAAACCGAACGCACACGAGTACTGGTAAACCGCTTAGAGGATCTAAGCCTGTTCAGGCAAATCAGTGCGAGTCGGACCGTCCATGTTTATAAACCCTATTGGTTTCATTGGGCGACAGGGCTTGAGATGTCATTTAATCTCAATGTCGGGTAAAAGCCCCACAAAATTGGAAGCAACGTCTCTAAAATGACCTATACAGTGTTGATGGGGACGTTAAACCTCAAATCAAGCAAGCAATACCACCAAAAACGGTTGGTTTTCTGACGCGTGATATTTTTACATATGTTAACTTATTTATTCTCCAAACATAGGTTTTGGGTGCTCGTTAGAACCGCCTCATTGAGGCGGTTCTAACGGGTACCCACAACCCAAAACATAGGTTTTTGGGTGCTCGTTAGAACCGTCTAAATGAGCCGGTTCTAACGAGTACCCTCAACCTGTGTCATGGAGCAGAAATAAGAAAATAATGCTTACCCCCATAAATCCAAGGTTTCTCTATATAAAGTAGGGTTTAGATGGGTTTCATAACACGGACTTGTAAACTTGACGCCAGCGCCTTTGCGGCGGCTCGCAGACATGTAGATAGATCTTCAAGGTAGCTTTGCATATAGTTCCTATGAGCATACCAGAACCGCGATGCTAAGAGGCGTTTTCTCTAAATAGCATGTTGTGCAGAAATTAGCGTTGAGGCGGAAGCGGCTAGGCGTAAAGTTGCTAACAGCACCCAAACAATTGTAAATACACTGACTGGGCCGGTCAATGTCGCCGCCCGAGAAATCTTTGCAAAGAGACGCAACATCTGAAATCCTTATTATTTTGCTATGAGAAGACAGTGACACCAACACAACTCAAGGACAACTTTATCGAAATTTCCACAGGGGTTGTTAATTGTACATGCTGAAAATAGCTATAAGGTTATAATAAAAATATCATTGCCCAACAATTAGTTTTATTTTATTAGCTCACCTGTCACGTAGTGACAAGGTGAGCTTTTGTGATCACATTTTTTCCGTCGTACGTCGTCCGTGCGTGCGTCCGTGCGTGCGTCCGTGCGTGCGTGCGTAAACAATTTCTTGTCCGCATGATAGCATCTTCATTTATGATTTGATTTTAACCAGACTTGCACACAACTTGTACCACCATGAGATCTGGGTTCCTTTCTTGAACCAGCCATATCCCATCATATGTTACGGAGTTACGGCCCCTGAAAGGGCAAAAATTGCATATTTTGGTCTTGTCCACATGATAGCATCTTCATTTATGATTTGATTTTAACCAGACTTGCACACAACTTGTACCATCATGAGATCTGGGTTCCTTTCTTGAACCAGCCATATCCCATCATATGTTACGGAGTTACGGCCCCTGAAAGGGCAAAAATTGCCTATTTTGGCCTTGTCCGCACGATAGCATTTTCATTTATGATTTGATTTTAACCAGACTTGCACACAACTTGTACCACCATGAGATCTAGGTTCCTTTCTTGAACCAGCCATATGCCATCATGTGTTACGGAGTTACGGCCCCTGAAAGGGCAAAAATTGCCTATTTTGGTCTTGTCCGCACGATAGCATCTTCATTTATGATTTGATTTTAACCAGACTTGCACACAACTTGTACCACCATGAGATCTGGGTTCCTTTCTTGAACCAGCCATATCCCATCATGTGTTACGGAGTTACGGCCCCTGAAAGGGCAAGAATTGCCTATTTTGGTCTTGTCTGCATGATAGCCGTTTCATTTATGATTTGATGTTAACTAAACTTGCACACATTTTGTACCACCACAAAATATCTCAAGTTCGAATATGGGTCATGTCGGGTCAAAAAGTAGGTCAGTAGGTCAAATCAGAAAAAAAACCTTGTGAAGACCCTAGAGGCCACAGTTTTGGTCCGATCATCATCAAACTTGCCCAGAATGATCATCTTGACAATATCTCAGTCAAATTCGAATATGGGTGTTGTCGGGTCAAAAAGTAGGTCAGTAGGTCAAATCGTATAAAAACCTACTGAACACACTAGAGGCCACAATTTATGTCCAATCATCATCAAACTTGCTCAAAATGATCATCTTGATAATATCTTGGTCACGTTAGAATATGGGTCATGTCGGGTTAAAAAGTAGGTCAGTAGGTCAAATCATAGAAAAACCTTGTGAACACACTAGAGGCCAATAGTTCAAATCAGAGAAAAACCTTGTGAACACACTAGAGACCACAGTTTGGGTCCGATCATCATCAAACTTGCTCAGAATGATCATCTTGATAATATCTTGGCCACATTTGAATATGGGTCATGGCAGGTCAAAAAGTAGGTCAGTAGGTCAAATCAGAGAAAGACATTGTGAACACACTAGAGGCCACAGTTTTGGTCCAATCATCATCAAACTTGCTCAGAATGATAGTCTTGACAATATCTCGGTCAAGTTTGAATATGGGTTATGTCAGGTCAAAAATAGGTCAGTAGGTCAAATCATAGAAAAAACCTTCTGAACACACTAGAGGCCACAGTTTAGGTCTGATCATCATAAAACTTGCCCAGAATGATCATCTTGACAATATCTGAGTCAAGTTCGAATATGGGTCATGTCAGTCCAAAAAGTAGGTCAGTAGATAAAATCATAGAAAAACCCTCTGAACACACTAGAGGCCACAGTTTTCATCTGATCATCATCAAACTTGCTCAAAATGATCATTTGACAATATCTCAGTTAATTTCGAATATGGGTTATATCTGGTCAGTAAGTAGGTCAGTAGGTCAGAGTGTTGAAAAACCTTGTGGACACACTAGAGACCCCAGTTTTGGTTGGATCATCATCAAACTTGCTCAGAATGATCATCTTTACAATATGTGGGTCAAGCTCACATATGGGTCATGTCGGGTCAAAAAGTAGGTCAGCAGGTCAAATCAAAGAAAAACGTTTTGAACACTCTAAGAGGCCACAGTTTTATTCAAATCATCATAAAACTTGCTCAGAATGACCATCTGGACAATATCTCAGTTAAGTTCGAATATGGGTCATGTCAAATCAAAAAGTAGATCAGTAGGTTATTTTGTCATAATTTTTGGGCCATTTGGATTTAAAACTTCACAGGAATGTTGCCTAGGTGACTCCCTACCAAAATAGTTAAAACTCATTCCACTCCAATGAACAAGATGGCTGCCAGAGCTAAAAATAAAAAAATCTTCAAACAACAATTCATTCTGTACCCTTGGGCCAATTTCATTCAAACTACGAAGTAATGTTGCTTAGATGACCCTCTACCAAAAAGGCTAAAACAATCCTACTCCGATGAACTAAATGGCCACCGGAGCTAAAAATAGAAAAAGATTGTAAATTTGACTCAAATTTGAACCTCTCCTAAACCCTAAGGCCAATTTGATCCAAACTTCACAGGATTGTTGCCTAGGTTACTCCCTACCAAATAAGCTAAAATCACTCTGCTGATGAACAAGATGGCCACCATAGCTAAAACTAGAATGTACTCAAGACAGTGACACACAGGTGAGCGAACCAGGGCCCTGTGGGTCCTCTTGTTCTTCATATAAGCAGTGATCATTTTGCAAGATGCTAACGCCCTAGCGCGCGCAATACAGCAACAGGCGAATCAAAGCACTCACGATACTGGTGGGTCGTAGCCTGGAAAAATTGTCCTGAACGAGGATTTAGACTGTTTCGTTTAGCCTTGAAATTCCTCTACTGTAAGACAGTATAGACGCGGCGTTCATGGGTTGGGCTTAGCAAACAGTGTAGACCCAGATCAGACGCCGCAGAATGCGGCGTCTGATCAGGGTTTACTCTGTTTGCTTGAATGTACAGGAATTTAAGGGTTCGACGTCGAAAAACGCAGCGTTTGATGAAGGTCTCATCTTAACGAGAGTTTAAGGATTAAGCGAGTTAGGTGTCAGTCCAGATATAATCGACCCACCATTACTCTAAGTGCTTTATTGCGAAGCGTACCACACATAAAACAGTCCTAAAACCACTATTATTGGAAATGGGCTGCTCCTAATCCATCAGGTGGAAGTTTCCGTAGTCATATATGGCTTAAAAACCATGGTTGCATCGATTTACGGCTGGAATGGCGCTCCCTCTTTTTGGCGTCTTTTCGTTTTCGATATATATATTCTTTTTTATTTGTTTATTTATTTATTTATTTATTTATTTATTTATTTATTTATTTGAGGTTTTAACTTCCCCGTCACACTGTATAGGTCATTTGGAGGCGTTGCATCCAATTTTGTCGGACTTTGACCAGACATTGAGATGAAATGCCATCTCAAGCCCTGTCGCCTACTTGTTTTATCTATCTCGCCGTATGAGCTGTAGCTGATGTTTTTAAATCTGGAAAAATAGTTTTGAAGGAGCCCAGGATGAACACTTATCGGGTAAATTCGCTTCCAACTACTCGCCCCTCCTCGCCCCGTCCACAAATGCCAAAGTTGTTCATACTAGTAACCATTATATTGGGGTGCTTGTAATAACAGGCCGCGTCTTGAGCAAAGGTCTGTTCAGCTATACAAACTAGCAAGAGCCAATAGAAATTATATTTGTAAGCCAGCAGTAATGTATAGCTCCTTCCTTGTTCACCAATAGCAAAAACAGGTTTTCACAGCACATGGCTGATATCATTCATTATATTTTTGTACACATTGTTTGTCAATCGACCCAAAGTTATAAAGCATAGAAACACTTCAGTGCTAAATTCCACGTGACTATCACTGATTTGTAGGAAATTCAGGTAACTTATTTACAGAAAAATAGCAGCGTTAATTTCATCGCAATGAGGTCAGCGTGTTGCGTAATAGGGTTATCTAAAGAATCCGGGTTGGAATCATGGGTTGGGCTTAGCAAACAATGTAGACCCAGATCAGACGCCGCGGAATGCGGCGTCTGATCAGGGTCTACACTGTTTGCTTACGGTACAGGAATTTAAGGGCCAGACGCCGAAAAACGCAGCGTCTGATCAGGGTCTACCCGGTTTTCTTACAGTACAGGAATTTAAGGATTAAACAAATCAGTCTTAGCCTCCGTTCAGGCCCGTTTTCTCAATCTACACTCAGAGACAATCGACCCACCAGTACTCTCAGTGTTTTGATTCTTTAGCGTTTCCCTTGTTCTGTCCGGTTTTGTAACTTGTTGGTGTGTACGTGCCTTATGCGTTCTGTCGGTCTGTCCCTCGGTGACATTGTTTGGATGTGACCTTTCCTCTGTGGCTTTACTTGGAAATTTTAAACTTCGTTTTTGTATAACCCCTAGTAACGCACTGTGTTCCTAAACGACGTTTCGTGTTCTAATCCCAGCTAGCACGCCACAGCGGGCCAACGTCGGGCCGACAGCGATACGACGTTGCCACGTCGTATCGCTATCGGCCCGATGTTGGCCCGTCATTTGTTACTGGCTGGGATATCCCTGTATAAATCACTTTATTATTTCAGAAACAAAAGAAACTCAGGTACTTCAAGACGTTGAAAGAAATTGGACTTATTAAACACCTTGCAGTTAAGTCTTTTAGATGTGATTGAAAACAACTAAACTAGGATGAGCCGACTACTCTGTCATCACAAAATAACAGGCCAACGTCGGGCCGACGTTACCACGTCCTATCGGTGTCGGTCTGATTTTCCTTAATGACCGAGTAGATGCTTCTCTTTGTCAGTGTGACATTTAAGTGTTGATGTACTTACATGTACGACGCTTTGAACAACTTACACTTTATAATTGAGCCCCGCCAAGCGAATTTGTGTCTTCGAGCATTCCGTCATGACAAATTTTAACTGCGCATGCCCAGCCATTCAGAGGGGCCAGGGATATGGCTTTCTGTCTGAAGGTTTCTCTTGGTTCACTGCTTGTATGAGCGAGCAGCGAAGGTTCTGGCGAGACTGCGCGGATGCGCAGGCTCGCCTGAACCTTCGCTGCTCGCATAGGCGATAAGTACCAAAATCGCTTGACGGGCCGATATTATAAAATATGGTGAAATTCCTATATTAAGACCACTTTGGGACCATTCAAAAGTGGTATTTCAAGGTGGTCCCAAAGGTGGTCTTACTAGAGGATCCTGGATGTAGCAAACACGAACAGAGAACAGCTGCATCCGAAACCTCTTTAGTATAGGCGTTTACTTGAAAAGCAGATATAGCCTTAATTTTAGCTGGTCTTAATAGCAGAATTCTCCTTTATTTGAATGTAATTATAGCCCGGAAAATATACAAGAAAAATAAAGAAAGGGTGATAACTAAAAAAAAAAAAAAAAAAAACAAGAGCACCGCATGCGGGTGCCAACGCTCGGCTGCAGTTTCTTTTAGAAATATATAGGGCTTGTTTGATTATAAGCAACAGAACTTCTTAAAAAAACATTAAACTGGAAGTGCCATAATTATGTGGGTTAAAATACTTCTCCACAGTTGTGTGTCAGAAAGGCAGAATAAGCAAGATAGAGTTCCATGGTGACCTTGAAAATTAGGTCTGCAATGGTGACCCTCCAAATTATGCTAAATACCAAACATGATCAGATTTATCCATCCGTTCTTGAGAAATCGGAGTGAAACAATTTTTAAACAAAAATTCTAAGTCGAAAAAGGGGCATAACTGCGCCTAAAATATTTTGTGGGTTACCTCACCTATTGGTATAAGTTCCCCATTTCATAATGAACAACTAGTCCGAATTTCGATTAAATATGTTCAGTAATGGCAGAGATATTACAAACTGTCCAAGTTTTTGCACGACGACGACCCAAACGACGAAAAAATTCGTAGTCGAAAAAGGGGCATAACTGTGCCAAAAATATGTTGAGGGTTACCTCACCTATTGGTACGAGTTCCCCTTTTCATAATGAACAACTATAGTCCGAGTTTCAAGTAAATCTGTTCAGTAATAACAGATATATTACAAAATGTCCAAGTTTTTGAACGACGACGACGCAGACGACGTCAGAGCTATGACAATACCTCGTCGTTTTCTTCGAAAACAGCCGAGCTAAAAATAGACTCTCTTGAAAATCTAAATGCAGATAGAATTATTAGGCTGACATACAAACGCAATTTAAAAACTCCGGGATCTAAAAAATAGCGTTTTTGAAATGAAAAATAAAAATTATACATTTATATATGTTTTTAAAACAATATCTTGTGCTTGTTTGCTTGGGGATCATCTCTTTTGATGATCTGTTGTGGGCAGAATTAAGAACAAAATTACATAAATATGGGATCTTACACGAGTATTCATTTCAAATATAAGAATTTGCTCGTCAAGAGCAAATTCTTTCCTTTAAGAGTTGACCCCTATTGACAAGTGAGACAAAAATACTTTTGCAAGAGTTGCCTCCCCTGAAGTTGTATCAATTGCTAGACCCCTAAGAGTGCCCTAAAATCACCGTGTCATTCTGTCAGTCTGTCTGTCCGTCCGTAACCCGTTTGTGAAAATTGGCGACAGTGACTTAACCGCTTGGAATATTTAAACAATTTTTGGCATACTGATAGATATCAATGAGATTTAACCAAAGAACGAGCGAAATATTATATTCCATTTAGTATAGCCTCGCCGAGGCGAAAAATGTGAAAATTTTCGAACTTTTTCTCCTCGGAAACCGTTGGGCCGATTGAAGTCAAATTTCATATGGAGCCTCTATGGGATCGGTGAAACCAAAATTTGCTCATCGGGTCCAGGTCACATGACCAAAATGGCCGCCAAGCCATATATGGTCTGTCTGTCTGTCCGTCCGTAACCCGTTTGTGAAAATTAGTGATAGTGACTTAACCGCTTGGAATATTTAAACAATTTTTCGCATACTGATAGATATCAATGAGATTTAACCAATGAACTAGCGAAATATTATATTCCGTATAGTATAGCCTCGCCGAGGCGAAAAATGTGAAAATTTTCGAACTGCTTCTCCTCGGAAACTGTTGGGCCGATTGAAGTCAAATTTCATATGGAGCCTCTATGGGATGGGGGAAACCACAATTTGCTCATGGGGTCCAGGTCACATGACCAAAATGGCCGCCAAGCCATATATGGTCTGTCTGTCTGTCCGTCCGTAACCCGTTTGTGAAAATTAGTGATAGTGACTTAACCGCTTGGAATATTTAAACAATTTTTCGCATACTGATAGATATCGATGAGATCTAACCAATGAACTTGCAAAATATTACATTCCATTTAGAAAGCCTCGCCGAGGCGAAAAATGTGAAAATTTTCGAACTGCTTCTCCTCGGAAACCGTTGGACCGATTGAAGTCAAATTTCATATGGAGCCTCTATGGGATGGGAGAAACCAAAATTTGCTCATGGGGTCCAGGTCATATGACCAAAACGGCCGCCAAGCCATATATGGTAAAAATCCTTCAAAAATAGTCTTCTCCAGAACCACTGGGCAGATTTCCACGAAACTTAATAAATAGCATCTGGGACGTAGGTCCATCATAAATTGCTAAAATGGTGACCCTGGGTTGACCTTGACCTTCTTTGTGCCTAGCTCAAACTTTGACACATATGCTTTTGTATTGGAAAAGTGAGAATGCATTTTATCCTGCAAACGATTCAGAATACAGTACTAAAGTATAAGATATATTTTTGCTCCTTACGAGAAGGTGCATTTATTGTGGGAACCGTTTTAGGTCCAGATCACATGACCAAAATGGCCGCCATACCCATATATGGTAATTCTCATAAAGCTAAAAGCATCCGGCGGGTCGTGCACTTCAGCTGAAGCACTGGTTTCCCTTAAAATTCGACTGAAAACTGGTGCCGATTCCATAGTGTTCGTTACATCTAACAACGTGTCCGCAGGTTTTCAACGTTGATTACACATGAGTATTTTTTTTTCTTTTTAACCGATATATGCCTAGTGGCCAGTTTTTTGGACATTGGAAAACAATGATGACCCTGAAGTGAGTCTACACTGTTTTTTTTTTTTTTTTTTTTAAAGTTCGAACATTTTTGTAAAACTTACCACAAAGAAAACTAACCTGACACCGTTATAATTGAAAATGGATCATTATCCATTAGAGGGAATACTCCATTGTGATATATGGGTTACATGTAATTGCAAAGATTCGGGGAGCATATAGTTTTTTAGGTCTGTCTATCTGTCCTTTCGTTTGTTTGACTGTTTGTCTCTCCGCAAAAACCTTAACATTGGGCATAACTTTGAATGGTAAGTGATAGGGCTTTCATATTTCATATGTGCATTGATACAACGCATAATGTAGTAATGTAGTAATTTCTTCATTTTGATTTTTTTTACTACATTATGCGTTGGCATAGTCGACGCGAAATGAAGTAAAAAAATTATTTCATTTCGCGTTGATATGCACCATATCGACGCATAATGAAGTAATGATGGTAGAACATAGCTGTCTTCGAAAAGACTTAGGAAGCAATACAGTTAAATTCCTACAATTTAGACCACATTTGAGACGGTTCAAAAGTGGTCTTTAAGACCACAGTTGAACAGTCCAAAAGACGGTCTTCCACAAAAGCACACTGAAGGTCAAAATCACAAAGAAAATGTAGCTTTAACCTTCCAAATATGCTTTAAAAACAAAATTTGTATTAATTTTAGGTGGTCTTAATAGTGGAATTTCATTGTATTTGATTAAGCCAGTAGAATTAAAATCGTACGCCTTGCGCTATTATAACGTCTCCAAAATGACCTAAATAGTGTTGACGGGGACGTTAAACCTCAAATCAAACAAATCAAACAAAAGACAGACAGGCAGACAGACAGACAGACAGACAGACAGAATGGACAAAAACTATATACCCCCTTGCATACTTCGTATGCCGGGGGTATAAATAGATGGGCTGCACGATGCTTCCACGCAGAGCTGATACCGCCCGTACATGAGTCCTCGTAATCTGCTTAGAAGGTCTAAGCCTGTCCAGGAAAACTGCTGCGAGTCGGCCCATCCATGCATATAAACCCTATTGCTTTTAATTGGACGGCAGCGATTGAGATGTCATTTCATCTCAATATCGGGTAAAAGTCCCATAAAATTTGAAGCAATGTCTCCAAAATGACCTAAATAGTCTTGACGGGAACGTTAAACCTCAAATCAAACAAACAAACTGTTGACGCATAATGAAGTACAATTAAGTATGCCACCCATCGCCGCAAAATGAAATAATTCTTTCATTTTGCTCAAACCTCTTAGTATCGACGCATAATGAAGTAAAAACGACATTTTATTTCATTTCGCGTCGACTATGCCAACGCATAATGTAGTAAAAATTTCAAAATGAAGAAATTACTACATTACTACATTATGCGTTGTAACAGTGCATTCCTCGTCAAAATGCCTTTCCAGTGGCACCATACCTCATGGATATTTCAGATGCGCTATCCTGGGGCATCAGTGTTTCACAAACAGATCTTTTTTTCTGTTGCTCTTGTTGTTTTTTATAGTCCATTGGATACACCTTAAGGGATGCAACTGTTCCAGGAATAGAATATCTCCCTTTACAATAAACGTTTACCCTTAAAGCAGAGAATTTGCTCTTTAGGAGCAACAATTTCTTTCCACAAAGAATAGTCATTTACTAAATTTACGGGGAAACAATCAGAAAAATCCCCGACCAGTTGTCTCCCCTGTAAAAATGGCGGCAAATGTCCGGTATATCCATTCTCTTTTCCAATGAATCAACATTGCATCACAAAAAAAAACATGCTTATACAATTTTGACCCTGTTGAACCACACTTTTATGAATAAAACTGGGGTTTTCGGGGGTAAACCTTATTTTTTATTGTTACAGCTCTAAGATATAGCTTGTGGGTATTAATTAGAACCGCCCCAGTGAGCAGAAATAAGGACAAGAGGGCCATGATGGCCCTGGATCGCTCACCTGATCCATAGTCTAACAAGACTTAGTAGGGCCCTGGGAGAGCCAATATTGGCCACGGGCTATAATTTGAATAATCTTGGTAGTGGTCTAAAAGGTAACGCTTCATACCAAATATCAAAGACGAGAGATGATTTATATAAGCTTCTAGCTTTTTATCGAATCCTGTACCATATACTATTATGCGATGTATACGTGTGAATTTATTCTAATAAATATTGTTTAAACCAAAGACCGGAGCCTTCTGGTTTCATACAAGACGATTTTCAAAGGTTTTTATAAGTCTATATAAATCTTGGGGTCCCCGGGGCGGGCCATTTTTGGCCCCAGGGCTATAAATTTGGACAATCTTGGTAGAAATTCACAAGACGAAACTTCAAACCAAATATCAAAGACCTTGGCCCTCTGCTTTCAGACAAGAAGATTTTCAAAGGTTTTCATTGCCTTGACTTCTATTTCCTAGGGAAGACTTAGTAGGGCCCTGGGAGAGCCAATATTGGCCACGGGCTATAATTTGAATAATCTTGGTAGTGGTCTAAAAGGTAACGCTTCATACCAAATATCAAAGACGAGAGATGATTTATATAAGCTTCTAGCTTTTTATCGAATCCTGTACCATATACTATTATGCGATGTATACGTGTGAATTTATTCTAATAAATATTGTTTAAACCAAAGACCGGAGCCTTCTGGTTTCATACAAGACGATTTTCAAAGGTTTTTATAAGTCTATATAAATCTTGGGGTCCCCGGGGCGGGCCATTTTTGGCCCCAGGGCTATAAATTTGGACAATCTTGGTAGAAATTCACAAGACGAAACTTCAAACCAAATATCAAAGACCTTGGCCCTCTGCTTTCAGACAAGAAGATTTTCAAAGGTTTTCATTGCCTTGACTTCTATTTCCTAGGGCTATAATTTGAACAATTTTGACAGAGGTTCACTAGATGAAGCTTCACATCAAATATCAAAGACCTGGGCCTTCCGGCTTCAGAGTAGAAGATTTATTTAAATTACCCTGTATAAGTCAAAGTAAGACCGAAGGGCCCCGGGGCGGGGGCATTTTTGGTCCAAGGGCTATGATTTGAACAATCTTGGTAGAGGTCCACTAGATGAAGCTACACACCAAATATCAAAGACCTGGGCCTTGTGGTTTCAGAGAAGAAGATTTTTCAATATTTTCCCTATATAAGCCTATGAAAAACCAAATGGCCTCGGGGTGGGGGCATTTTTGGCCCTAGAGCTATAATTTGAAAAATCTTGATAGAGGTCCACTAGATGAAGCTTCACACCAAATATCAAAGAACTAGGCCTTGCGGTTGTAGAGAAGAAAATTTTTAAAGATTTTCCCTATATAAGTCAATGTAAAACCAAAGGGCCCCGGGGCGAGGGCATTTTTGGTCCCAGGGCTATAATTTGAACAATCTTGGTACAGGTCCACTAGATGAAGCTTCATACCAAATATCAAAGACCTGGGCCTTGTGGTTTCAGAGAAGAAGATTTTTCAATATTTTTCCTATATAAGCCTATGAAAAACCAAATGGCCTCGGGGTGGGGACATTTTTGGCCCTAGAGCTATAATTTGAACAATCTTGATAGAGGTCCACTAGATGAAACTTCACACCAAATATCAAAGACCTGGGCCATGCGGTTTCAGAGAAGAAGATTTTTAACATTTTCAGTAAAATTATTTTTAGTTCCTGTGACCTAGATGTGCAACGGACCGGAACGATTTGAACAACTTTAAAGGGTACCACCGAAGGATCATTCCTGTGAAGTATGGTCAAAATCCGATGAGTGGTTTAGGAGGAGATGTCGTTTGAAGAAAAAGTTTACGCACGCACGGACGGATGCACGCACGGACGCAAATATGCACGCACGACGGACGATGGAGATGTCGTTTGAAGAAAAAGTTTACGGACGCACACACGCACGGACGCACGCTCGCACGACGGACGACGGACAAAAAGTGATCCCAAAAGCTCACCTCGTCACTACGTGACAGGTGAGCTAAAAATATCACAATTTTTGATCTTAAAAGTTTTTTTTTTTTAATTTTTATTTTTTAGTTATTTTTTTTTTTTTTTTTGCGGTAAAATTTACAAAGTATTTGTATAGGCGTGCTTTTGTGATGTTTGCCTGTGCATGCTTATCATGCTAACAAAGCGTTGTAATGAGCATTGCCTGGAAACCACTCTTTATATTGAGAAACCTGGGGTTTCCAAAAAAAAAAATTCTTATTACTGCTCCAAGACATACGTTGTTGGTACTCGTTAGAACCGCCTCGACGAGGCGGTTCTAACGAGCACCCACAACGTATGTTTTGAGTATAATTGGGCAAAATGTCACAAATTTTGATCAGAAAAAAAAAAATAACAAGTTTTGGAGAAATGAAAGAATGCCCTGTCACATGGATGTGTTATCCAGAAATCATCATGAAAATACTTCCAATTAAGGGGAATAGGAACACCTTCAGGGGAGGCAACTCCTGCAAAATTATTGCTGTTGTCCATGTCAATAGGGGTCAACTCTTAAAGGAAAGAATTTGCTCCGTAAGGAAAGAATTTGCTCCTACGGAGCATATTCTTTCCTTTAAGAGTAGACCCCTTTTTCAGTCGGACATGTGGGGCTCAGAGAAAAAAATTGAACAGGGAGTCCTGAAAATTGTCTCCCTTTGAAAAATGGCGGAAAAATCTGCCATGTGTTCCCATTCCCCTTAACACCCTGGAAAACCAAAAAATGGGGTTTACAAGGGTATACATAATTTTGTTTATTTATTCTTCAAGACATAGATGTGGGTACTGGTAAGAACCATAGCAATACTGCGGTTTTTACAAGCAATCGCAATCCGCCCCCGCCGATCGGAGCGTGGAGAAATAGATTGGGCTGCACGATGCTTCCACGCAGAGCTGATACCTACCGTACATGAGTCCTGGTTATCCGCTTGGAACGTCTAAGCCTGCCCAGAAAAATTGCTGCGAGTCTGCCCGTCCGAGTACTGGTAAACCGCTTAGAGGATCCAAGCCTGCCCAGGCAAAGTGGTGCGAGTCCATGTTTATAAACCGTATTGGTTTCATTGGGCGGCAGGGATTGAGATGTCATTTCATCTCATTCTCGGGTAAAAGTCCCACAAAATTGGAAGCAACGTCTCCAAAATGACCTAAATGGTGCTGACGGGGACGTGAAACCTCAAATCAAACAAACAAACAAACAAACAAGCACTCGCAAGCTGTGTTTTTACCAGAGATACATTCTCTTCAGAAATATATCAATAATTATTGGGAGATATTAACCCTTGACCCGCTGAATATTCAAATATGCCACATCCACTACAAATTATCAACCAATCAGATTTTTTGATGCAAATTATTGCAACAAATTCACAATCTGAACGACAATGTAGGAACTGATCAGATGGCTTCTGAAGAAGCCATCTGATCTGGATCTACATTGTTTGAAAGGTAAGGCATATCCGGGCTCAGCAAGACAAGGGTTAAATAATTCACTACGTCACATGTCGCGTACACTGCACCTCAAAGGGCGCGCAACGTTGCATCAATATCGATGCAACTTCAATGCAACATCATGGCGTGTGCATGACATAGCATTGGCGTTGATGCGACGTGGCACACACGTTGCGTGCCCGCTGGGCTATTGTTTGATGGTGATTTTATATTAATTCTTTCAGATACAATAATTCGAAAGGATGTCAACAGATTAGAGAAGCCCTCCTTCGTTATACGCCTCCTGTTTTCAATACAGCCAGCCCATTTTGCCCACAAGACGCAAGTTGAGATACAGGCCGAAAGTCAAGAAATGAAAGTCCTCGGTGCAAAGACCGAAATCCAGAACATTAGTTCATCTGATGCAGTATAGGTCCATATACAATGTAAAGCACACTAACCATATAATTACAGTAGAACTTCGATGGCTTGAACACCGATGGCTCGTATACCATGGATGCGTCGAACCAATTCTTGGGCCCCTAGCGAAATCCTCTAAATAAGAAAAAGTGGGGCACAACTAAGGAGATTTTAGTCTTTTATCTTGCAAATGTATGCTGTGTGTACTCATTAGAATCGCCTCGATGAGGCGATTCTAATGAGTACACACAGCATACATTTTCATTATAAAACACCGAAAAGATGTCTAAAAGTACCTCGTTATGCCTCCTGACAGTAACCTCATTGGCTCGAACTACCCCTGTCTCGAACAGATTTTCGAGGTCACCAAGGTGTTCGAGCCATTGAAGTTCGACTGTAATTATAGCTTTCCTGTCATCTTCCAGTATGTGCACCCAGAATCTAATTCATCAGATGAATTATTGTTATAAATACAATGTACAGCGAAATGAATGTATAAATATAGTGTTCCTGTTAACGTCCTTTATGTGCAGCCAAAGTTTTTGGTCATCTGAAAACGTGTAGTTCCATATACAATATACAACAAAATGGCTGCATATACCTTTCCAATCAGCGCCCATTATGTGCAGCCAGATGAGAACGTATAGTTCTATATACAATGTGCAGCACAATGGGTGCATAAAAGTTTCCGATGTACAGAACACTTGCTCCATATATCTTTCCCTGCGCAGCCAGAGTTTTAGTTCATCAGATGCCGTGTATTTGTTTATACAATGTATTACAAAATGGCCGCATATAACTTTCCTGGCAGCGTCCGTTATTTGCAGCCAAAGGTTTTAGTTCATCTGATGTCGTGTAGTTCTACGAGCAATATTTAAACTTCCAGTGTAAAGTCTAATGTAAACCTATAGAAAATAATTGCGTTCATACTTCCATGAACGCATCGAATCACATGATTTTCAGTGACGTTAAGTGACGTCATTCTAAACCATTGTTCTCTACGGGCGTTGATGGCATCAACGCTACTGCGCTCATTGTAGAAAAATAGCGTGTAAATGATTTTCAGCCTTAAAAGTTTGCCCTACAAGCATTTTTTCGCCCATTGATGAGGGGCAAATAATGTAAATATGAAAAATAAACCTATTTTTTCTCCTTTTCATGAAAGTATGAACGACAGTGGGTCGCTAGCAAAGTTTACATGAACCCCTTCGCGGCTCATTCACTTTGCACGCGGCCCACTGCGTTCATACTTCCATGAACTGCAGAAAAATAAATTTCATTTCTTAAATGTACCACACAATGGCTGTATAAACTTTTCCTTGCAGTGTCTATTTTGTGTATGCCCATCAAAAGTTTTAGTTCGTCTAATTCGTGAAGTTCTATTAAGAACTGCATTTTATTTTCTGCTGATCATGCAGGTATGAACGCAGTGGGTCACCTGCAAAGTAAAGAACCCTAAAGGGTTTCATGTAAACTTTTCTAGCGACCCGCTGTTGTACATACTTTCATTATAAGCAGAACAAATAAGCTTATTTCTTATATTTACATTCTTTGCTCCTCATCACTGGGCGAAAAAATGCTAATAGAGCAAACATTTTTTACAAATGAAACACATTTACACGCTGTTTTTCAACAAAGAGCAGAACAACGTTGACGTCGCCAACGTCGTTGGTAGAGAACCATATTTTAGACTGGCGTCTTTTGACGTCACTGAAAATCATGTGACTCGATGCGTTCATCAAAGTATGAACTATACACTGGTAATGCAAATATTATATAATGTACAACACAATGGCTGCATATATCTTTCCTATCGGCGTCAATTATATTCAGCCAGAGTTCATCTAATGCCGTGTAGTTCTATATATAATGTTCAACACAATTGCCGAATTTACATTTCCTATCGGTGTCAATTATGTGCAGCCGGAGTTTTAGTTCTGGTGGTGTCGTGTAGTTCTGTATTTATAGTGTGCAACACAAGGACTTGGTATACAGTACATCCGCCGCAAATTATTTGGAACCCGCGCAACCACGTGTTGAGCGGGACATGATGAAAAGGATTAAATTTGTGACGACCACCGCGGATACGCGCCGATCGGGGGGGATCGCGGGGTAATCGCGGTGTTTCCGCGGCGTTATAAGGTACCTGTCTTCAATTTTGTTCATAGGTAAATAAGATAAACGCGGCGTATCAGCGGTGTGTACTCCACAACATTGCGATGGCTGGAAGTTGGCATGCGCAGAAACGCGGCAAACCAACAGAAGAGGACCACGGGGATGCGCGGGTTTAAAATGATTTACGGCGGGTGTACTGTATCTTTCCTGATAGTTTTGTTTAACTGATGTCGTGATAACGTTGGCCCGGCATTCTTTGCTGGCTGGGCAATGGCTGCATTCATGTATACGTTTCCTAACAGCGTCCATTATGTGCAAGCAGAGTTTAAGTTCATCTGACATTGTACAGTTCTGTATACAGTTGAACTTCAATGGCTCGAACACCTTTTGGACCTCGAAAATCTGTTCGAGACAGGGGTAGTTCGAGCCACTGAGGTTACTGTCAAGAGGCATAACGAGATACTTTTAGACATCTTTTCGATGTTCTAGAATTAATTTGTATGCTGTGTGTACTCATTAGAATCGCCTCATCGAGGCGATTCTAATGAGGACACACAGCATACATTTGCAAGATAAAAGACTAAAATCTCCTTAATTATCCCCCACTATTTCTTATGTAGAGGATTTCGCTAGAGGGCTCAAGAATGAGTTCGACACATCCATGGTAAACGAGCCATCGGTGTTCGAGCCATCGAAGTTCTACTGTTTAATTTACAAGATAATGGCTGAATATACTTTATCTAACAACGTCAATTATGTACTGTTCATCTAATGTCGTGCTCTTCCACACAATTGCTGTATATACTGCATCAGCGACCCGCCTATCGGGGCTTGGAGAAATAGATTTGGCTACATGTTGCTTCCACGCAGAGCCGACCGCGACATGAGTACTGGTAAACCGCTTAAAAGGTCTAAGCCTATCCAGGCAAAGTGGTGCGAGTCTGTCCGTCCGTTGCCTATAAACCCTATTGGTTTAATTGGGCGGCATGTTTAATCTAGATGTCCGGTAAAAGCCTCACACATTTTGAAGCAACGTCTCCAAAATGACCTAAATAGTGTTGAGGGGTACGTGAAACCTCAAACCAAACAAACAAAACAAAAACAACCCTGCATCACGTCAGGGAAACAAATCTCACATGCGTCGCCAATTATTACGAAAATACGCCTGCACAAATACATTGCAAACTTTACCGTGAAAAGAACGAACAGAAAAATGCTATGTGTTTCTTATTTCTGCTCAAAATATAGATTATGGGTACACGTTATGTGAATCTAAGAGTAACCGCAATCTACATTTTAGAGCAAAATTAAGAAAAACAAGGTTTAGCCCTGCAAACCCCAGTTTTGTTATGTAAAGTGGGGTTCAAGGAGGTCAGAATTATAAAGGGTCATATCAAATGTATGGAACGAACATTTGGCGAGTTTCTTAAATTTTAAATAATTTACCCACGAGTATGAGATTATTTTTATCAGACGATCATTTTTTTTTTCTCCCTTGAAAATTAGTTAATCCTACAGATGCCATGAAAAATTGCATCTGAAAATGTCGTCTGTTTATGTTGTCTGCTCCGTCTTCTTGTAAACTTGTAAATATTTTTGGGTGCAGACAAACAATGTGGACCCTGAGCAGACTGAGCAGTCTGATCTGGGTCCACACTGTTTGCAAAAAATGACTTTTAAAGTTAACAGCAGACGTCGCAGCAGACGGCAATTGGTGTGGGTTAATAATAACCATTTAAAATAACATTATGCTGCCACGGACATCATTATGACGTTTGTGCTGCGTGATATTACACATTTCACGAGTACTGGTAAACCACTTAGAGGATCTAAGCCCGCCCAGGCAAAGTGGTACGAGTTGGTGCCTGATGCTCTGTCTCTGGTCGGGCCCATCGGAGTCTAACTGTTGGTTTTCTTTTGCTCCAGCATTTCAGTGGTTTCTTGCTGTCGAGTCCTCACCGTTGTCTCACCTCTGTGGTTCTTTGATTATTTGTGTTCACGGAGATGTTGCACTGATGAGTTAGGAGGCCTTCATGCGGACTGAACATATTATTTGTCTAAATCGCGACGGAAGTAAGGGCGAGGATTGTGGCCACGTAAAATAGATTTAAGCCCCCCCAGTGGAAATCTTTCCACTGACCGTTCCAAGGCGGTTCTTCTGTGGCGATTTATTTATGTTGTTGTTTGTTACTTACTGTGTGTATCACTTGTGACTTTTTATTTTGGATGGCCACATGGCCATTTTGTGGGAAAGTAACTGTCCTTATGGCCTTCCTTTGTTTAGGTTTCCATTATGGTCTGATCGCTTAATGTTTGTGTTTCTTTCCCTTTGGTGTCTTTGGTGGGTGGAGTAAGTCAATTGTATCGATTCCTGACATTTGTTTTACTTCTACTTATAAATCCTATTGGTTTCATTGGGCGACTCATTTCTTCTCATTGTCGGGTAAAAGTTCCACAAAATTGGACGCAGCGTCTCTATAAATGACCTCTACAGTGTTCACGGTGACGTCAAACCTCAAATCAAACAAACAAACACATTTTAATATAAATGGTCTTACGAGTCGTCATTTCTTGTGAAAATCTCGCCAAAGGCTCGTTTCATAGATTTACTTATTTATATTGTTTTTTTTTTTTTTTTTTAATCAGGTACAACGTTTACACATATGTTCCCATCACACACAACAAATCACAAGAGAAGACTACACACAGAATATAGGTAGGTCAGGTGACACAGGCATCATTTTAGTATTTTGTCTTTTTTATAACATCTCGATGCATCCAGATCCAGCAGAGATTTTCCCGCTGGACCTGATAGGACCGCATCATGTTATCATAAGCAGCCAGCAGACAGGGCAGTTCATGTCTGTATTGAGAAAGATTGATTTAAAATGTATGCTGTTTCGTCAGAGGTGGATACATAATGTTCAGATGCAAGGTCGTTTTGAATGAATATAATTTATACAGTTAACCTTAAAGGTCATTCTGTACATAAAAAAAAAATTAAAATATTAACCTTTTTTTAAACTTACCAATTCTGTCATTTAAAGATGCTATATACTTTTCACTACATAATGTTTGTTTCAAAACTGAAAGAAATCCTTGAACATGTAAGCTCCTAACTGGAAATTCATTTTTGCAGATATAATATTTTGCGTTGAACGACAAGACAACGGATCGTTCAATTGTATCTCTAAGTTCAAATTTACATTAGTTTCCCGCCACATTTTAAGCTGTTGCCAAATATTTTAACGATTGGGCATTATAGGAACAGATTTAACATATGACGTCGCGTCTGAGAGTGTAATAACGCCATGTAATATTTTCGATAATCCACTATTAAATATGCAAATTAGCTAGATACGTCCCGTAACGTTATATGTACGACGTTCTTAACGAGGTCGCGTTTACTAACGGCGGAATATTGACATTTTTGTAAACAATCGTGAATAAAATGCGCTTTGAATGTCAAATGATAAATAGAATCTTGCATTCGTGCTCATGTATTATTGAATTTATTAATCTCGTTGAGGAAACGGGATGAAATGCTCGGCACAGCCTCGCATTTTATCCCTTTTCCTCAACTCGTTTAATAAATTCAATAATACATGAACACTCATGTAAGATCCTCTATGACAAATCGTCTCTTCTTCATGTTGACAGTATTTACATTAATAAATGTCTATTTTATTAATTTTCTTCGAAAAGGGGATACAACTAATATTTTATTATTTCTTTTGTACTGAAAGTGTCTCTGAGAATTTAATCTCTTTTATTTTGTTAAATGAAGCATGGTACTTTTTCCAATCGTCTTCATTTATAGTGCTAAGGTCTGTTTGCCATTTTGCTGGAGAATTAACATCACTTGCTTCCGTGAAAGTATCGTAAAATCTCTACTACCTTTTTATTTTTAACAGCAAACTCAAGTAAATACTACGTAAAACATTTGTCTTGTTCAGTATTGAGTAAACTTTATTGTCTTTGATAATGTTTTTCCTGTCGTTTGGTATTTTATTGGTAACATTTATAGTAGTCTAAAAGGTTCCCCTTATATTAAATATAGCCTTATGTCTATCAAACTATACCATTCTCCATGGTCATCTATTAAATGATTTAATACCATTTTTAAACCAGTCTTTAATATAGACATTTTCTGTGCCAATATTGCAATTATGCCACACTGGTGAGTTTAAGATATCCTTAATAGTTCCTATCTTCACGAGCGCTATCCACACTGTCTTTCCAGAAACGATTTCTTAAATCATGGCTCATTTATTCAGCATACCGCCCGCCTACAGATATTAGTTTTGTAATGCCAATATATGCTAGATCCATCCAGGAGTCTTGCCCTCTCTGTGTCATAATCCGTTTCATAAAAAAAAATTCAAAGCTTTGATAAACTTCGTGATATGTGTCATTCTAAGATATATTCTTAATAATGACTTTTCTACTTTTACGGTCCGGGCCGTTATTCCAAAGGAATTTGTAAAGTCTAAGTTCTAGTTGTTTTATCAAGTCTGAAGGTGGGTCTGGTAATGCTATAAACAAATGAACCAATTTTGATAAAGCCAGTGATTTAAATGATCATTAACTCCTTCAGTTTTCATCGGGTCTTCTTGAAATGTATATGTTAGTAAGTTAGGGATAAAAGCTCAGACAAGTTTGAAAACTGCAGTGCCAGTCAATTAATCATGGAGTTATTCCCCCCTGCTTGGCTGAAAATGCTTATTTTTGACCTTGTCAACACTGCTGCCCCTTCAGTTTTGATCGGATCTTCATGAAACTTACAAAAAAGTAAGCCAGGCAGAAAGGCTCGGAGGAGTTTGAAAACTGGTGAAGTTTGCATATTTATCATAGAGTTACATCCCTGTGATTGCAGCAATAATTGCTTATTTTTTACCTTGTCATCACCATACCCCTTGAATTTATATCGGATCTTCTTGAAAGTTACATATAAGCAAGTCAGGGATAAGAGCTTGAATGAGTTTTAAGACTGGTGAGGTCAGCCTATTTATCATAGAGTAACATTCTACTTTATTGCAGAAAATGCTTACGGTGTCATCACCTTGTCCTCGCATAAATGCTTCAGTAAAGGTTGGCACTTTCTGAAACTTTGAATCTGTTAGCTCAGGTTAGCGATATAGGACCATCTTGGTCCTCTTGTTTTGGGGTGTTTTTTTCGTGTTAAAATATTTTGACCACTTAACTGCCTTTTTTAAATGGATGTCCTGAGGTTTGTTTTGCTGGCCGGAATCAAACTATATATTGCTCAGAATGTTCAATAGTTTCCGTTAAGGGGTAGCCCCAGTGTGCTTCTAGCGCCCGGTTACCTTAAAAACCAAATCAGTCAGACCGTCAGCTGGCTTCGGTTTATTTCGTCTACATACGATAGTCGCTTAAGATGCCAATCACAACAATTGTCGTCTGCTTTGTTCTCTACTGTCATTGTTGCAAACAATGTGGACCTATATCGAACAGCTGCACTATGAGAAGTTTGATCACCATCAACACTGTTTTGCCAAGATGCAAAAATAGGTGTAAAAAGTTTGAAAAGTATACATAGCAGACGGCATAAACAGTCGCACCTTAAGGGTTGTAGTGACAGCACTGGTTTGTCGACAGAACGAGGCGAGGCGTCTGAATAGTCTACACTATTTGCAGTTTCGTAGTGACCATGACAGATCATAAATTATGCCGTGTATAAAAAGCGCATTATTGGATTTCGCATAGCAACTAACCATACATCGATAAAAACAGTACAGGACTATTAATAACCGTAATCCTGATTTTTCAAAAGTGGTCACGCGGACAACAGCACGATTTCAGTTCTTTGCTTTATAACTTTGGCTCAACTGGTAAACCAGTCGACCCCAAAAACTGCTCTCATTTGTTTTTAGCAAAAATAACACTATATTAGTTATTATACTCATTAGAAAAGTTAACAATCGCATTACTAACAAGCTCGTTAAACTAACAAAATAGAAGTGAAGGCAATGATCAGGAATCGACACAATTAACCCACAGTTCCCATCAGAGACACCAAGGGAAAGAAACACAAATATGGAACAACTAGACCCTAATGGAAACATCACTAGCAGAAGGCCAAAAGGACAGTTACTTTCCCACAAAATGGCCAATTGGCTATCCAAAGCAAAATGATATAAGCGAAACACACACTCAAAGACAAGTCATAACAAAAATAAACCACGACAGAAGAACGCCGACCTCGGTAGCTCAGTCGGATGCGCGTATGACTGGTGATCAGGAAGACGCGGGTTCGATGCCTCCGGGTTCGGCAACATTCTTTGGTGGAGATTGATCATGGAATCTTTTCTACGGTTATTCTCTCCCTTCCGCTGATTCAAGAAGAGCAGTTGTCAGTTTCTGGCGAAAGAATGTGCACTGCACTGGTTAACCGCTGCCCAGGAAAATGTGGATAGGTAAAATGACCGGCTCAAAATTGACCTAAATAGTGTTGACTTGGTCGTTAATCTCCAATACAAACAAACAAACGACAGAAGAACCGCCTTAGAATGGTCAGTGAAACGATTTCCATTGGTGGGGGGGGGGGGGGGGGGGCTTAAATCGATGTTACGTGGTCACAATCCTCACCCTTACCTCCGTCGCGATTTAGACAAATAATTAGTTCAGTTGCGCATGAGTGGTTTAAACAACTGGGCTCAGGAATTTTAAGGGTACATATAGAAGTCAAGGTTTATGGTCATTTTCCAAAGACATGCCAGTGCTTTCAATGCTTTGATTAACATACGCTTCAGGGGTCATTCCAAGCCCTGTAGTTTTTGGCAGAAGCAAAGAGTCTGTGTATCTTTCTTCCAACTTGAATCTAAAGAAGCTGCCGATCGTGTTAACAAGTACATGTATTGAATACCCTTCTAAACTCCCTTTATATAGAGAAAAGTAAAGTTTATGTGGTCAACATTATTTTCCTCATTTTTTATCCAATACATATGTTGTGGGTAGCCGTTAGAACCGCCTCAATGAGGCGGTTCTAACGAGCACCCACAACCTATGTTTGGAATAAAAATAAGAAAAATATCACAACTTTTATATTTCTTACACATACACATGAAGCTGCTGGTGTCACAGGTGAAGTCCTAACTGGTTCAAAAACTACCTACCCGACAGGAGACAACCAGTAGTTTTGCCCGAAGCTGTATCTGACAGGGCACTTCAGAGCCGGAGTTCAACAATGATCCATATTAGGTCCCTTGTTCTTTTTAGTTTTCATTAATGATAGTGTAGTTGACTGGTTCTCACAAGGGGTTAACCACTGACAACACTAGTCTTTTCATCATTGTTGACAACCCTGTAATTGCAGCAGGCTGTTGAAATTTTGATCCGGAAATATCTCTTACTGGGCTCCAACTTGGATAGTAACTCTTAAATCCATCGAAAAGCGAATGTCATCTTGTTCAATCAGATTGGACTTTATCTTTCTCAGGACTGCACTTGGCACAATATTGATTTTAAAAAAGAAAAGGCGTGGTGTAGCATAAATTTTATGAGAAAATTGAAGTTTAAACTCTGTATGAAGGCTTGAAACTATATTAACTTTATCAGACTTTGATAGAATATGCCAATGTCATTTGGGACAACTACACACAATACAAGAAAACCGAACTAGAACAGATTCAACTAGAAGCAGCAAGAATAGCAACAGCAACAATCAAACAAACCTCACTGAATACTCTCTATAAAGAAGTGTGCTGGGACAGTCTTGAAAAGAGATGACACGATCATACGTTAACTTAATTTTACAAAATGATTAATTATCTAGCACCCCCATAGCATTCATCTCCAATCCCGCAACCAGTTAATGTCGTTGCAAGATACAATCTCAGAACTTCGAACGATCTCCAACCATCAGAGCCAAAACGTGTCCACTTAATAACCCTTTCTTGCCATCATTGCTGAGAGAATGGAACAGCATACCAGCAGAAGCAAATAGTCTACTTCGCTGAATTCCTTTAAAGACTTCTTGAAAAAAAAAGATAAACAAACTGCACCAATTTACTTTTACCACGGTAACAGAAAAGCTCAGGTTTTGCATACAAGTTCGCTCAACCTTGACCTTTTCCTGAAAAAAAAAAAAAAAACAGACTCTCCTATCTGTCTTTGCGGTAGCATCGAAAATTCGCAACATTTTTTCTTTCATTGTAGATTCTTTCAGGAACTTCGCGACATAATTTTAATTGCTGTTACAATGCATTTTTTTTTTTTTTTTTTTTTTTTTGGTTTGGGCCCTTTCAAGATTATTTCACTCATATCGAGCCGATCGTTAATCAGAGGTGGGCGAAAACCGGAGTACCCGGAGAAAAACCACCCGACCTTCCGTTGCAGAACTTGGCGTCTCACACGTGACCCGAGCGAGGCTCGAACCCACGGCGGTGAGAGACCTAATGACTAAGAGTCAGCGCTCTTATCCATTAGGCCACGGAGGCCCGTTTACAATGCATTTTACCTCTACACTCAATCTTTTATTGTATGGTGATCCGTGCTCTGTCACGGACCATCAATGAAAATATCTTTAGGCACGTACATGAGTATATACTTAATATATAGAGGACCTTACATGAGTGCTCATGTATTATTGAATTTATTAAACCAGTTGAGGAAAAGGGAAGACATGCGAGGCTTTGCCGATCATTTCATTCCTTTTCCTCAACGAGTTAAATAATGTCAATAATACTTGGACACGAATGCAAGATTCTATTTATCGTATGACATTAAAACGCATTTATTCGCGTTTTTTAACAAAAATATCAATATTCCGCCATTAGTAAACGCTACGTTGTTAAGGACGTCGTACGTGTAACGTTACGAGCGTATCTATCTAATTTGCATATTTAATCCACTAGTGGATTATGGAATTTTATTCATGGCGCTATTACACTCTCAGACGCGATGCCATATGATCGAAGGCGTATCCACTTATATATATATTAGGTAACCTTATATGCCATTTCCTCCCTTCCTCTTTTCCTCAGTCATTTTTCAGTTTTTGTTTTTGTCATAATCGCATTTTTTAAAGTTACTATCATGTTTAATAACTTCAAAGACAGAAGCCTCCGTGGTGTAGTGGTTATGCTACTCGCCTGATAAACTAGGAATTATAGGGTCGATCCCGGGCTTCTCCAGACTTCCGGATGAGTCTTTAAACCGAGGTCCCGTCTCCGTATGACCTTAGCTGTTGGTGGCCCTTATGTAAAACTGAATCACACTTACTAACTCAAAGACAATTATTGTACGCTATTTCAATATGTTCTTTATAATCCTCCTTATACAATACATGTGTACGTTTGTAAAAGAGAAGAACAATATAAGCTCAGTTTCGTTCTGGTCCTTTTTCTTTCTTTTTTTTAACAATTTGTCATTGCATATGTCTTCTGAATAAAATATGTTTAACTTTTCATCAGAAAAATGCCCGTTTTTGAGATAGCATTAAGAAAACACGCCTATACAAATACACTGTCACCTTTATCGCCGAAAAAATGAAAATTTTAAGATGAAAAATTGTGATATATTTCTTATTTCTGCTCATAATATAGATTGTGGGTACTCGTTAGAACCGCCTAATCTATATCCCTGCAAACCCCAGATTTACTATATAAAAGTGGGGTTCGAGGGGGTCAAAATTTAATAGGCGTGTTTTCGTGATGAAAATGCAGCATGTCTAACGGATGTGTTATTGTGTTGCATTTTGTCCTAGAGGCCAGTACTAGAATCAGTGAGGCCGGCCTCGATCGCTCAGTCGCATGTGAATCTGAATGTTGATCAAGAGTTCGCGGGTTCGGTTCCACCGGGCCCGGGGAAATCCACCAAGGGCAATTTTCTCTGACATTCTTGTCATTCTTTTCTCCCTTTCGCTAATTAGTTTATACTAATTTATTTTAGTTCGAATGCGACGAAAGCTCCAAGCTCATTGTATCGCTATCGAACACTCATTCATGATGTTATCACGCGCGCGCGAGAAAGGCAGTGACTTTTACACCACTGCTACCCATTTACACCTGGGTGGAGTTTGGCATTGTCATAACGTGTCTACCCAAGAATACACCTCGCCTCTGGTGGCCGGGTTCGAACCCACAACCTCTTGATCATTGTCGGGCGCGCTAACCACTGAGCTATCGAGGCTGACTTTCGCTGGTTAAAGAAGGGTAGCGAAAGAATGTACAATGTGCCGCATTAGTCTGCCAAGGATGAGAGCAGGCAGTTCCATATGATGTCTCCTGGTCAGTATAATCACTTATCGTTATTCTGGTATTTGAAAAAATGTCAATATATTTCAATAAGCCAAATACAATTTATCATCCCTTGTGCGTAATTTAACTGTCGGTATAAGATATGCAACAGATGTGGAAACTACTAAACACAAAGAATTAGGACAGAAAAAGATATGGACATGTCTCAGGTGATTTTTATTGCTCATTTGAAAAACAATCTTCTGTCTGCAACGTAAAATATATAAACACGGTGCCCATGGGCCACTATGCTCACCAGAGCTCGGGGGGTGGGGGGGGGGGAGGGGGGAGGCCACTGCCCACTGACAGCCATGTATTTTAATAAACCATGGAAGCACTGAGCCCAAGGATGCTACAGATAAAATTTGGACCCAATCAGTCCAGTGGCTTTAGAGCTCTGATGTCGCTGAGCAGTAGGCCAAAAATTCATATGGCAGATAAAAGATTGCTTTAAGAGTATTTCTATGAGAGTTTTGCAAAAATATTCTCGAAGGCTTGGCAGTAAATGCATTTTTTCATTTTTCCCTATTATGAGCCAATGGAAACTCTTAAGTTGCTATAGCAACCAAACTAAAGAGCCGAATTTCATAAAAAACACAAAACCTGAAAAGGTTAATATTTCCTTAAAGACTCAACCTCATAGAGCATACGGTTTCATTTTTTTTTTTTTTTTTTTTTTCATTTTTTTAACCATTTTCGTTTACATGGCAACCCGTAAAAATGAGCGATATGCCTAAAATCATATGGCAGATGGTAGATTTCTATGAAAGTTTTGACAAAATATCTGCAAAGGTGTGGCAGTAAACGCCATTTTTCAATTTTACCCATTATAAGTCAATGGAAACTCGAAGTTGCCATAGCAACCAAACTAAACAACCGAATTTCATAAAAAAAACAACACAAAACCGGTATAGGCAAATATGGTGAATATTTCCATAAACTCTCAGCCTCATACAGTATATGGTTTTTGAGCAGCTGATTTTTAAGTGTTTTTTTATTTATTTATTTTTCATTTTGGTTTCAATTGGGAACCAGTAAAAATGAGCAATTGGCCTAAAATCATATGACAGATAGTAGATTGCTTCAGGAACATTTCTTTGAAAGTTTTATTAAATATCTGCAAAGGTTTGGCAGTTACTGCCACTTTTCAATTTTGCCAATAATGAGTATATGGAAAATCTATGTTGCCATAGCAACCAAACTAAAGAGCCAAATTTCATAAAACACATAAAACCTGTAAAGGCAAATATGGTTAATATTTCCATAAACTCTCAGCCTTATAGAACATATGGTTACTGAAGGATTATTTTTAAGTTGTTTTTTTTTTCTACTTTTCTCATTTTGGTTTCCATGGCAACCAGCAAAAAATAGCAATAGGTTTAAAATCATATGGCAAATGGTAGATTGCTAAAGGAAAATTTCTATGAAAGCTGTGTCAAAATATCTGCAAAGGTTTGGCAGTTAACACCATTTTTCAATTTTCCCCATTATAAGTCTATGGAAAATCTAAGTTGCCATAGCAACCAAACTTAAAAGCCGAATTTCATAAAAAAACACACAACCACAAAACCTGTAAAAGCAAATATGGTGAATATTTCCATAAACTCTCAGCCACATAGAGCATACGGTTCCTGAGGAGATGATTTTTTAAGTATTCTATTTTTTTTTTTTTTCATTTTGGTTTCCATGGCAACCAATAGAAATGAGCAGTAGGACTAAAATCATATGGCAGATAGAAGACTGCCTAAGCAACATTTCTGTGAAAGGTTTGTCAGAATATCTCTAAAGGCTTGGCAGTTAAGGAGATTTTTCGATTTTCCCAATTATAAGTCTATGGAAATTCTAAGTTACCATAGCAACAAAACTTATTAACCGAATTTCATAAAAAACACAAACTTTCAATCCCCAAGCCCAAAGATTCCACAGATGAAATTTGAGATCAATCGGCTTAGCGGCTACAGAGGAGATGTTGTTTAAAAGTGTTGACGGACGACGACGACGGCAACTGAAGACGGCGGACAACTGCCTGTCCTATAAGCTCCCCCGGAGCCTTTGGCTCTGGTGAGTTAAAAATCAGCAGTTGGCCTAAAATCATATGGCAGCTAAATGATTGCTTAAAGAGTTTTTCTATGAAAGTTTTGTGCAAATATCTGCAGAGGCTGCTGAATCTGGCCTGCAAACTAGTACTGGTAAACCGCTTAGAGGATTTAAGCCTGTCCAGGAACCGCGGTGCGAGACGGACCGTCCATGCTAATAAACCCTCTTGGTTTCATTGGGAGACAGGGCTTGAGATGTCATTTCATCTCAATGTCGGGTAAAAGTCCCACAAAATTGGAAGCAATGTCTCCAAAATGATCTTTACAGTGTTGACGGGGACGTTAAACCTCAAATCAAACAAACAAATTGGCAGTAAATGCCATTTTTCAATTGTGCTTTTTTAATTGTCCCCCATTATAAGTCAATGGAAAATCTAAGTTGCCATAGCAACGAAACTAAAGAGCCAAATTTCATAAAAAAAAACATACAACCTGAAAAGGCAAATATGGTTAATATTTCCATAGACTCGAAGCCTCATAGAACATATGGTTTTTGAATGATTATTTTTTAAGAATTTTTTTTTATATTTTTTTATTTTGGTTTCCATGGCAACCAGCAAAAATGAGCAATAGGTCTAAAATCATATTGCAGATTGCTTAAGGAACATTTCTATGAAAGTTGTGTCAAAATATATGCAAATGTTTGGCAGTTAACACTGTTTTTCAATTTTCCCCATTTTAAGTCTATGGAAAATCTAAGTTGCCATAGCAACCAAACTTAAAGCCGAATTTCATAAAAAAAACCTGTAAAGGCAAATATGGTGAATATTTTCCATAAACTCTCAGCCTCATAGAGCATACGGTTTCTGAGGAGATGATTTTTTATTTATTTATTTATTTTTTTTTTTCATTTTGGTTTCAATGGCAACCATTAGAAATGAGCAGTAGGCCTAAAATCATATGACAGATAGTAGACTGCCTAAGCAACATTTCTGTGAAAGGTTTGTCAAAATATCTGCAAAGGCTTGGCAGTTAAGGCCATTTTTCGATTTTCCCCATTATAAGTCTATGGAAATTCTAAGTTACCATAGCAACAAAACTAATGAGCCGAATTTCTTAAAAAAAAAACACACTTTCCATCCCCTAGCCCAAGGATGTCACAGATGAAATTTGAGATCAATCGGCGCAGTGGCTTCAGAGGAGATGTTGTTTAAAAGTGTTGACGGACGACGACGATGGCGACTGAAGACGACGGACAACTGCATATCCTATAAGCTCCCCCGGAGCCTTCGGCTCTGGTGAGTTAAAAATCAGTAGTTGGCCTAAAATCATATGGCAGATAAATGATTGCTTAAAGAGTTTTTCTATGAAAGTTTTGTGAAAATATCTGCAGAGGCTTGGCAGTAAGTGCCTTTTTTCAATTTTCCCCCATTATTAGTCAATGGAAAGTCTAAGTTGCAATAGCAACCAAACTAAAGAGCTAAATTTCATAAAAAAACACAAAACCTAAAATGGCAAATATGGAGAATATTTCCATAAAGACTCAGCCTCATAGAGCATAACGATAAGGCAAATATGGTGAATATTTTCATAAAGTCTCTGCCTCCTAGAGCGTATGGTTTCTGAGATGATATTTTAATACTTTTTTCTATCTTTTTCTATTTTTTTTTTTTTTTTTTTGCATTTTGGTTTCCATGGCAACCAATTAAAATGAGCAGTAGGCCTAAACTCATATAGCAGATAGTATATTGCCCCTTAAAGAACATTTATATGAAAGTTTTGTCAAAATATCTGCATAGGCTTAGCAGTAAATGCCGTTTTTCAATTTTCCTCATTATAAGTCTACGGAAACTCTAAGTTGCCATTGCAACCAAACTAATGAGCCAAATTTCATAAAAAAAACACAAACTTTCAATCCCCCAGCCCCAGAATGCTTCAGATAAAATTCGGGGCCAATCGGCCCAATGACTACAGAAGCGATGGCCTTTGAAAGTGTTGACGACAGACATACGACGCAGACGAGGACGACGGACAACTGCCTCTCCTATAAGCTCCCATGGAGCCGCTAAAAAATGAAAGTGAGGTAATCTACCCTTAACCCATTTAGTACCAGAAACTCCCAAATGGGTACCCTGGCAAACAGTGCAGGCCCAGATCAGACGCCGCAGAACGTTCTGCGGCGTCTGATCAGGGCCTCCACCGTTTGCTAAAAGTTCAGTCATTTTCCAAATAAATTTTGATAAACACAACCTGACATCCCCAAATTTTGAAAAGAACTCCTGCTATATATAAGAAGGAAGATTCCATTAAAATACATGTATATAGAAACTAAAAGGGAGGTAATATAAGTAAGTTAATTATCACGTTAAGAGATTGATGCAATGGGCACCTCTGTGAATCCCACGGCACTTGACATAGAAAAAAAATGGAATTTATACAGTGTTCTTATTTCTGCACTTAATCATAGATAATGGGGGCAAACTGAGACGGTTCTAATGTACACTTTATGTTGCCGTTAGCAATTAGACAAAAACATCACCAATTATCATCATAAAAATATCAATTTGGTAGACTTGTATAAAAGAATGTACCATGTTACACGGGTGCGTGGCATTCGAATGTCATGATAATTACAGTAAACCTCCTATATTAAGATTACCTTTGGGACCGTTTTCGTGCTTTTAGCCTGTCTACGCTTTACACAACACTTTCTCATAATCTTATAAAAAAAATTAATGAGTTAACTGAATGGACATTACATAGAGAAGATTCCCTCTATCTTGCATGTAATGTAAGAAATGTTGTTTTTTTTTTGTTTTTTTTTTGTTGTTGTTTTTTTTCTGAAGAGCGTAAAATTACACATAGTCATGTCAGAAAGTGTGTGAAGCACTCACCTTTCTAATTGACAATATTTATATACGATTTGGTACTGAGTTAACTGAATGGACATTACATAGAGAAGATTCCCCCTATCTTGCATGTAATGTAAGAAATGTTTTTTTATTATTATTATTATTTCTGAAGAGCATAAAAATTACACATGGTCATGTCAGAAAGTTTGTGAAGCATTCACCTTTCTAATTGACAATATTTATATACGATTTGGTACTGAGTTATTCAGACAAATTGCGGGGATTCCGATGAGTACGAATTGCGCAACCCATGTTGCTGATTAGTTCTTGTTTTGTTATACAAGAGACTTGATGTTGTCCCATTCCGTTGAAAACCAGTTTGAAATCATTGAAGCTTAGATATTAATACTGACAATACCTACTTCGTTGCTTTGGTCCGTCAAACATCACGTGAACAAGTCCGTAAAATGAAGATCCCCCTATAGCCCACTTAAACTGTTGTTTAGGGGGGTAAACATTATTTTTCTTAGTTTTGCTCCAAGACATAGGTTGTGGGTACTCGATTGAGGCGGTTCTAACTGGCACCCACAACCTATGTTTGCAGTATTTATAAGAAAAATATCACGGATTTTCATCAGAAAAATAGCCATTTTGGAGGTGTAAAAAATGCATTATGTTGCACGGGTGTGTTATCGTAATGTTTACCCTCCCGAAGTTCAGTTAAATAAAGCAAATTATTCTGATACCGAAGCCCCGTTATTGCAGATGGATTTGTTTCCTGCAAATGAGTTTGATTTTGAGATTGTAAATTTTCCTTTCTTGGATGTTGATGTTCCACGTGCGGCATCCTACGGTGTTTATATTCCGCAATTGCCAGACTGTTTACTCATGTTACTTACTTCAACACTCGTAATAAATTGTTAACTGCTAAACAACTTAACCAAGGTTATCGGTATCATAGACTACGTTAAGTTTTTTTTTCTATTTTTAGCTCACCTGTCATATATTAACGAGGTGAGCTTTTGGGATCACCTTTCGTCCGCCGTGCGTCCGTGCGTAAACAATTTCTTCTAACGACATCTCCTCCTAAACCACTGATCGGATTTTGACCAAACTTCACATGAATGATCCTCAGGTGGTTCCCTTTCAAAGCTGTTCAAATGGTACCGGTCCGTTGCATATCAAGGTCACGGGAGCCAAAAATAGATTTTTTTTTTAATGAAAACTTAAAAAAAACTTCTTCTCTGAAACCGCAAGGCCCAGGTCTTTAAATTTGGTGGGTAGCTTCATCTAGTGGTTTTTCAAATTAGAGCCCTGGGGCCAAAATGCCCCCGCCACAGGACCCTTTGGTTTTAAATAGACTTACATCAGGAATATATTTAAAAAATCTTCTTGTCTGAAAACAGAAAGCTCAGGTGTTTGATATTTGGTATGAAGTTTCCTCTTGTTGACCTTTATCAAGATTATTCAAATATTAGCTCTGGGGCCAAAAATGCCACCGCCCCGGGACCCTTTGGTTTTACATTGACTTACATAAGAAACCTTTAAAATCTTCTTGTCTAAGACCAGAAGGCTTAGGTGTTTGATATATGGTACGAAGCTTCGTCTTGTGGACCTCTATCAAGATTGTTCAAATTATAGCCCTGGGGCCAAAAAAGCCCTCGATCCGGGGCCCACTGGTTTTACATTGACTTATATAGAAAAAATCTTAAAAAATCTTCTCCTCTGCAACTGCAAGACCCAGGTCTTTAATAATTGGTGTGTAGGTTCATTTAGTAGACCTCTACCAAGATTGTTCAAATTATAGCACTGTAGACAAAAATGTCACCGCCCCTGGGCCCTTTGTTTTTACATAGACTTACATAGGGAAAACCTTTAAAAATCTGCTTGTCTAAGACCAGAAGGCTCAGGTGTCTGATATTTTGTATGAAGCTTCGTCTAGTGGACCTCTACCAAGATTGTTCAAATTATAGCCCTTGTGCCCAAAATGCCCTCGACCCGGGGCCCTTTTTGATTTGACATTGGCTTATTTAGGAAAAATCTAAAAAAAAATCTTCTTCTCTGAAACCGCAAGGCCCAGGTCTTTGGTGTGAAGCTTCATCTAGTGGACCTCTATCCAGATTGTTCAAATTATAGCTCTGGGACCAAAAATGCCCCCGCCCAAATGCCTATTCGTTTTACATTTAATTATATAGGAAACTTCTTAAAAAGAATCTTCTCCTCTGAAACCTCAAGGCCCAGGTCTTTGATATTTGATGTGTAGGTTCATCTAATGGACCTCTACCAAGATTTTTTTTTTCAAATTATAGCCCAGGGGTGGGGGGGGGGGGCAAAAATGCCCCCGCCCCGTGACCCTTTAGTTTTACATAGACTTACATAGGGAAAATCTTTAAAAATCTTCTTGTCTGAGATCAGAAGGCTCAGGTGTTTGATACTTGGTATGAAGCTTCATCTTGTGGACCTCTATCAAGATTGTTCAAATTATAGCCCTGGAGCCAAAAATGCGCCCGCCCTGAGGCCCTTTGGTTTTACATTGACTTATATAGGGAAAACCTTTAAACATATTTTTGTCTGAAACCAGACACAAACCAGACACAGATACTTGGGGTCAAGCGACAGAACAGACCTACTATCGATAAAACTTGTTTGAAGGTCTTAAAACAATGTTTTAAAAAAGGTCCCCATCACTGGCGATTTAGCCGTTCGATCAGAGGGGCGCGAAAACCAATATTTCAAACGGTTATTTTACATAACCTGGCTTTCGCGCCCCTCTGATCGAACGGCTAAATCGCCATTGAGCCGGGAACCGTCTGCGAGAAGATGTGTTTGACAAGAAAAATATTGTTTTTGTGAAAGTCTTCGTCGAATAATGTTTCTATTTGACAAGATCTTAGGATGACATTTGTGGGAGCGTGAAGACATTTGCAAGATCGACGGATGTGTGTAAGTTGTAGATATATTTCGTATTTTGATAATATTGTGATGTTTTCTTGTGTGACCCCTATTTCGAGATCTGGAAAAGATTGTTATCTTGTGTATATTAGAGCCTAACAGAGATGGGAACCTTTTTTAAAACATTGTTTTAAGGCCTTCAAACAAGTTTTATCGATAGTAGGCCTGTCGGGCTAGAAAGCTAATCAGACCTGACCCCAAGTATCTGTGAAACCAGAAGGCTCAGTTCCTTGATTTTTGATATGAAGCTTTGTCTAGTGGACCTCGACCAAGGTTGTTCAAATTATATACCTTGGGCTAAAAATGGCTCCGCCCCTGGGCCCACTGGTTTTGCATAGACTTATATAGGGAAAACCTTTAAAAATCTTCTTACATAAAACCAGAAAGCTCAGGTCTTTGATATTTGGTATGAAGCTTTGTGTAGTAGACCTCTACCAAGATTGCTCAAATTTAGGCCCTGGTCCAAAAATGGGCCCACCGCGGTGCCCACTGGTTTTACATAGACTTATAGGGAAAACCTTTGAAAATTGTCTTGTCTGAAACCTAGAAGCCTCCGTGGTGTAGCGGTTACGCTACTCGCCTTGTAAACCAGGGATCGCAGGATCGATCCTGGGCTTCTCCAGACTTACGGAAGAGTCTTTAACCCGAGGTCTCGTCTCCGTACGACCTTAGCTGTTGGTGGGACGTAAAACTCAATCACTCAAACTGTTGCCTGAAACCAGAAGGCCAAGATCTTTGATATTTGGTATGAAGCTTCATCTAGTGGACCTCTACCAAAACTGTTCAAAGTATAGCCCTGGGGCCAAAAAAGGGCCCATCCCGGGGACCACTTGTTTACATAGACTTATATTGGGAAAACCATTGAAAATCTTCTTGTTTGAAACAAGAAAGCCAATGTCATTGATATTTGGTATGAAGCTTCTTCTTGTGGATTTCTACCAAGATTGTTAAAATAATAGCCCTTGAGCCAAAAATGGCCCCGCCTCGGGGGCCCACAGGTTTTATATATAGACTTATATAATGAAAGCCTTTAAAAATCTACTTGTTTGAAAGCAGAAGGCACCGGTCGTTGATATTTGGTATAAAGCTTCACCTTTTAGACCTCCCTGAAGATTATACAAATTATAGCCCTGGGGCCAATAATTCCCCTCCCCGGGGCACACTAGTTACACTGTGGATCAGGTGAGCGATCCAAGGCCATCATGACCCTCTTGTATAGATATCTTTCCGATTTAGTTTCGACTTAAATCTGTTCTGCAGCAAGGCCTATTGGAACCCGAATTTTATGGTGACTTAGTATATAATTTCAGACATCACGAAAACATGCCTATATACTTTTGACCCCCTTGAACCCCACTTTTATATTGTAAAACTGGGGTTTCAGGGGGTATACCTTATTTTTCTTATTTCTGCTCTAAAATATAGATTGTGGGTACTCGTTAGAACCGCCTCGATGAGGCGGTTCTAACGAGTGCCCACAATCTATATTTTGAGCAGAAATAAGAAAAATATCAGAACTTTTCAACTTAAAATTTTCATTTTTTTTCGCGGTAAAATGTTCAATGTATTTGTATAGGCGTGTTTTCGTAATGAAAATAAATGCTTGCAATGATTTCAGAACCCAATTTTACATATAAAAAGATTGGGTGCAACATATATGTTATGCGTGCTAGTTAACCCAATCACGGTTGATAACTTTGCTTCCTTCCTTAATTGCATGCCGGCGGGTCAAGCCGCAGATTCTATAACGTATCCAGCCTAAAGGCTTACTTAAATTAAAGATGTCGGTTGGTACCTGATGCTCTGCCTCTAGTCGGGTCTACCGGAGTCTAATTGTTGTTGTTGTTGTTGTTTTCCTCTGCTCCAGCATTTCAATCATTTCTTGCTGTCGTGTCCTGTTCGTTCATTTATCTCTGTAGTCGTTTGATTTTTGTGTTTTCGGAGATGTAACACTGATGAAGTAGAAAGCCTTCCTGTGGACTTAACAAATTATTTGGAACCAAGGGCGAGGATTGTGGCCACGTAAAATGGATCCAAGCCACCACCCCCTTCCCCAGTGGAATACTTTTTACTGACCCTGCCAAGCCGGTTATTCTGTCGTGGTTTATTTTTTGTTATAGTTTGTCTTTGCATGTAAGTATTACTTATATTTTTGGCACTTTGGATAGCCGTTTGGCCATTTTGTGGGAAAGAAACTTGCCTTTTGGCTTACCGCTAGTGAATTAAGTTATTTCATGTTCATGTTTCTTTCCCTATGGTGTCTCTGATGGGAAGTGTGGGGTAATTGTATCGAATCCGGACCTTTGCCTTCACTTCTATTTTAAAACCATCTAAATATGCTTTTAAAAGCAGAATTGGGTATTATTTTCTGATCTTTTTAGCGGAATTTCACCTTATTAAAAGAATGGTAAACATCTCTCTCTTGGACATCAAAAGACAACAGCTTTGTAGCCGCTTTGTTAAAGCTACAAAGCCGCTGTCAAAACTAGCATGTAGCGGTTGCATGTATCTTAGCGGATTTGGTTTACACTTTTTGTTATATTTTAAATTTTGCAAGTCTCGCTACTTTGAAAATCTCCTTCGTGATGCCCGGGACTACCGTGGAGTGTGGGTCATATTTGCTGATGTTGGCTCGGTGGGGGACGCCTATAAGTCCGCGGGTAGGCTCTCTTGCCTGATGCCTCTAGCTGACCTGTCTCATAGGCTACGTCGGTCGGCGTGTGCTCGGAGGGGAATGTGCTGTGTTTGCCGGGTCTTGTCCATAATCCGTTTCGGTTTCAAAACGTTGGGGTTGAGACACACTGATGAAGATTAAATATCAGAAAGGCCTCTGTGTCACTGAATTTGGTATAGTTACGCCTTAATTGCAACCACTGGGTCGATATCTCTGCTGGTGGATGATTCGTTCGTCCCCGAGGGTATCTTCAGCTCAGTATCAGTTTCTTAGTGCTGAGGTTGATACTGCGGTGTTGACGTCAGCACTCAAGTACTGATATAAATAACTTTATTATATCTTTAATTTTTGCAGCATAAAATTCTAATTGTTCTAAAACTAAGACCGACTTGTCAGGTGAGACATGTATCTTAGCGGATTTGGTTAAAGTTTTTTGTTATATTTTAAATTTTGCAAGTCTCGCTACTTTGGACATCTCCTTCCAGATGCCCGGGACTTCCGTGGAGTGTGGTTCATGTTTGCTGATGTTGGCTCAGTGGGGGACGCCTATAAGTCCGCGGGTTGACTCTCTTGCCTGATGCCTCCAGCTGTACTGTCTCGTAGGCTACGTCGGTCGGCGTGTGCTCGGAGGGGGAATGCTGTGTTTGCCGGGTCTTGTCCATCATCCGTTTCGGTTTCAAAACTTTGTTGTTGAGACACACTGATGAAGATTAAATATCAGAAAGGCCTCTGTGTCACTAAATTTGGTATAGTTACGCCTTATTGTAGCGGTAACATAAAGCTGCATATCTGCTAGCATCCGCCACTACCGGTTTTGCCAGCGGTTAGAGGCTCATAACAGCCATTGGCAGATTGGGACTGCCGGAAGATATCCAACACGCAAACACTGGATTAATAGGAAAGACAGTGAGAGAGTAGTGGCTTCTTTTGTGATCATTCAAGGGACAATACTCTAAGTGCACTTCCTCCGACGATATAGAGTTTCAACCTGAACAAAGCTCTGACATCTAAAGAATAGTAGGCAAGAGAAAGCCAAACTCATATGCTAGGAGGGTCAGAAGGGCTAAGAGGCTGGCTGATGCCACTCCGGGTTCCACCAAACCGTACCAACAGACCACAATACGCCACTAAGATGACGTGCTTCCGTTCAGATCCTTTTATTTGATTGGACCAAAGTAGCCCCTTAACGCAGGAGTATCTGTGAACTCTGCCATCTGTGAACTGAGACCAATCGATCCTTGTAAATAGGGCGTTTATTCAAACTAATTAATAAGATGGCATATAAAGGAAGACGTATTGTCGATTGCTTCTTAACAGGGTCCGAGGGAATACCGTGGCCCAATAAAACTAATTTGATGTATCGTTTGTACATTCTATAACCATACAACCCTTCTAATACTAAATTAACTATGTCATATAGAAAAGTAAAGGTCACTATCTGGTTGGCAAGTCTGTGTAATGAACACCACCTCTTAAACCAACTTTATTTGGTATACAGTATTTTCCTTATTTTTTTCATACAACATAGATGGTGGGTACTCGTTTGAACCGCCTCATTGAGGAGGTTCTAACGATCAGCCACAATCTATACTTGGATAAGAAATACGATGAATATCAAGCATTTTCGAACAATTCCTATCTCGAACATAATATGTTTTACCAAAGGTATTCGGGCTGTTGAAGTTTCACTTTTACAACTACAACAACAACAATAATATCAAGCATTTTCGATGTAGCTAGGTCGGACATTTTTCATCGTCCAAAAGGTATTCGGTCTAATGAATTGTCACTTTTACAACAACAACAACAACAACAACGACGACAACAACAATAGTTTCAACCATTTTCAAAGTATCATTATCCTAGACATATTTGAATGTCCAAAATGGTATTCGATCTAATGCATTTTCACTCTCAACAACATCAATGGCATCATGTACATTTTCGAAGTATCGCAATCTAGGACATATTTTCATGGTCTAAAAGGTATTCGGTGTAATGAAGTTTCACTTTATCAACAACATCAACAACAACACTAATAATAATAATAATAATATCACAGTCGAATTTCAATATACTACTGAAAACTCACATTTTGTTCCTAAAAATTACGCAAACACGCTTATACAAATACGTTGCCACCTTTATCGCCGAAAAAATGAAAATTTTATGATGAAAAATTGTGATATTTTTCCTATTTCTGCTCTCAAATATAGATTATGGGCACTCGTTAGAACCGCCTGAGATTGTGGGCACTCGTTAGGACCGCCTCATGGAGGCGGTTCTAACGAGTACCCACAATCTATATTTTAGAGCAGAAATAAGAAAAATAAGATATACCCCCGGAAACCCCAGTTTTACTATATAAAAGTGGGGTTCAAGGGGTCTATGCTATCTATTTTTCTTACTATTTATTTAGCTGTTGTATACGTTTGTTACATGTCATCTTTTTAGAATGTTGCATTGTTTGCCACTGTCATGTGAATTTAAATTTTAGTTGTGATATTGTAGGGGAAGGGTCGTAACTGATGTTGGTAGAACTCGTGACCCAACCCCTTTGCTTTGTTTGTATGCAATAAAATACTATTAAACTAATTATATAGGCGTGATTTCGTGATGAAATGGGTTTACAGAAGTGTTCAGAACACGGATCTGCAAACATAATGTCAAAATGAAAACTAGACAATCAAGGCCGACTTTACCTTGAGACAATGGCTACCTTGGCTACTTTGGTTGCTGTTCCATTTTCCTACATCACACCTACGGCAAGGGTCAAAGTTTGGCAAATCCATAAACAGCGGATCAAACACGACATTACGAATACACGCCTATACAAATATATTGTTAACTCTACCGCCGAAAAAAAACGAACATTTTAAGGTGAAAAGTTGTTATATTTTTCTTATTTCTGCTCAAAATATAGAATGTGAGTACTCGTTAGAACCGCCTCATCGAGGCGGTTCAAACGAGTACCCACAATCTATATTTGGGAGCAGAAATAAGAAAAATAAGGTTTACCCCTGTATATAAAAGTGGGGTTCAAGGGGGTAAGAAATATGTAGGCGTGTTTTCGTGATGAAGACTGCTATATACCTCCATTTTAAAGCGTGCTCATCATTGCACATGCGTGGAAAACCAGACTAACCTTCCTCAAGGCGCGGTTTCCTTGGTTTCATTGACATGAGCAGATACTTATCACATTACCTGCTAACAGCACTAGCACTGGCCGTCTGATACCGTCCTTGCTATTTGATGTACTGTGGTTCGAGGTGAGGTCGGCCTTGTTGCAACAATCGGAACCATATTTATCATTTTAGAAGCGCAAACCATCAAATACCCCCAATTATAACTAAAATTCCAACAGCGAAATTGGCAGACAGGAGCATAATCATTTACGAAACAGTAGCACGATATTGTATCATTAAATTTTCTTTAACTGTCTGCTCGAGACGGTCAAATTGGGTGATTTATATGAAATGCGAGTCAGTCAGAGAATTAGCTGTATTTTTCGGAATCACGTTATAACCAGTCACTGCGAGTGTCCCTGGTGTGCCATTTTGGCTCGAAAACAACCTTCACCATAAAGGCAGTCTGAAATACATTTTCTGGACAGCACTTATCCCCAGCAATCGGATACAACCAAAATAGCATCCATGATCATTGGCATCATCACCACTACCATGAACAACAACACCAATAAAGTGTTATGCCACATTGTTTTTGCGGCTTTTTTCCTCTCATTTAGACTTACTTCCGTCCACAATCATTAGGAAAACATGTCCGTGTGAAAAAATGGTGTCCAACATGGTGTCAGAAATGACAAATATTAGGTAATAATTGTAACATCTTTCTTATTTATTTCTCATTGAGGCGGTTCTAACGAGTACCCACAATCTATGTTTTTAGCTAAAATAAGGCAGATAATGTTTACCCCCTTACACCCCATTTTCCCTATATAAAGTGGGGTTTAGAGGGGTCTTCGTTTCACGGACTTGTTATCGTGATGTTGAGTGTGTGTAGTACGCCACAGTTTATAGCACCGTTCTTGTTTCCGCATTATCAAATCAAACCAATGATTTTTACTCTTTCAACACAGTTCATGCATCCGGATGTTCGGCCCTCGCCTATAGGGGCTTGAAGAAATATATGGGCTGCATGATGCTTCCACGCAGAGCTGAATCCGGCCCGCACACTAGTACTGGTAAACCGCTTAGAGGATCTAAGCCTTTCCAGGAACCGCGGTGCGAGGTGGACCGTCTATGCTAATAAACCGTATTGGTTTCATTGGGCGACAGGGCTTGAGATGTCATTTCATCTCAGTGTCGGGTAAAAGTCCCACAAAATTGGAAGCAACGTCTCCAAAATGACCTTTACAGTGTTGACGGGGACGTTAAACCTCAAATCAAACAAACAAACATCCGGATGTTCAGTTTAAACATATTTATTTCACAATTTCGCCTTGGCATGCAAAACATATGCATAAGGAATATTATAATACATTATAATACACGCATTTTATACCGCGATCAGCCATTCAATGGGGTCGACTATATGTACCGTATAATTGGTAGTGACGTATAATACCTTTTACTGACCTATAGTGACATACTTTTCAGGTGCCTTATTTGCATTGTAAACAACAAAATTCAACCCTTTATACGAAGGAAAACAGCCAATCTGCAAGTTATTATATTTGCTATATCTATTTAAATAAATTCCAGAAATGGGGTCTTTCATGGTAAAGGAAATTTCTGCCCACGCCTGGATTTTGATAAAATTATGCACAATTATTGCCTTTGGTATAACCTTTGTAATTATGATGCATTTGCTTTCATATGCAATTTCATTGTAAATTTATTACGTTTTGTATGATGTCACTACAAAAACAGTGGGTACTCCGATATAAACCTTTCTACAGTAATCAGAATTTCATATATATAATGCTGAACTATTTTATGAATTAAAGCCATCATTAGGTGAGTTAATTGATACTATGAATGGCTTTATGTGTCTTGTAAAGATAGTGGCGGGGCATTAATTTTTATTTAATTGTATCCCCATATTTCAGCTGCAAGCTTTGTATTCATTCAAATTGTATATGTAATTTTACCATATTCCAATCTTTGTCAAGACACCATTTCAGCATAAAATATATCTATATCTTAGGAATGTGTAGATGAAATTCCATGTGAATTGAGGACTGGTAGCATGTTGTTTAAACAGACTGAATACTGATAGCCCTGATTCAGGAAAATGTGAAATTATACAATAATTATGTTTCTATCATGCTGTGTATTGATATTTAATGTGACTGACTACTGTATAGTATGGTTTGTGTAAGTAGTTCATAACATGATTTTAAGTATTATTTCAAAACATCCAGTTCGCTAAAATTGCCCCTTGTAGAATGCCATAGCAAAAAAAAAAAAAAAAAAAAAAAAAAAATTTGGTAAGCAGTATACCACAAAGACCTTGATGCCAAACCTCATTAAATGTACCAATGGTATCCTGTGCATAGTTTTCTTTCTGTCTGTCTTGTCTAATTTTGTATTGGTGCTAAGATTGTGTTGAGATTTAACAACCGAATCAACAGCATACCAGTCATTTTAGACGTGGATTCAGATTTTGTGAGATTTTTTATCCGAGTTGAGATGAATGACTCTCAAATCTATCTTTTGTTTATTTCTTCATCCCTGATTGTCCATTTAAACTGCCCAGGTTTTCTCTAGGGACAGTCAATAACACTTGAGAATAGCGTTACTTTTAATATACATATTTTGTGCCACTGAATCGTTTTCAGGCACCAGTCAACCCATCTTTTTTTATGCCCCCCGCCATTCGAAGAATGGTGGAAAGGGCATATAGCGTTGCCCCTGTCCGTCCGTCCGTCCTTGCGTTCGTCCGTCCGTGCGTCCGAAACTTAAACGCAGTCAATAACTTCCTTATTTCTTGATGGATTTTAAAATTACTCGGCAGAAATGTTAACCATCATGAGACGACGTGTCACGTGCAAAACCCAGGTCCTTACCTCCAAGGTCAAGGTCATACTTAGAGGTCAAAGGTCAAAAAAAGGGTCCGAAACTTAAACGCAGTCAATAACTTTCTTATTTCTGGATGGATTTTGAAATTACTTTGGAGAAATGTTAACCATCATGAGTCAATATGTCACGTGCAAAACCCAGGTCCGTACCTCCAAGGTCAAGGCCATACTTGGAGGTCAAAGGTCAAAAAAAGGGTCCGAAACTTAAACGCAGTCAATAACTTTCTTATTTCTGGATGGATTTTGAGATTACTTTGTAGAAATGTTAACCATCATGAGTCGATGTGTCACATGCAAAATCCAGGTCCGTACCTCCAAGGTCAAGGTCATACTTGGAGGTCAAAGGTAAAAAAAGGGTCTGAAACTTAAATGCAGCCAATAACTTACTTATTTTTGGATGGATTTTGAAATTATTTTGAAGAAATGTTAACCATCATGAGACAATGTGTCACGTGCAAACCCAGATCCGTACCTCCAAGGTCATACTTAGAGGTCAAATGGCATAAAAAGGGTCCAAAACTTAAACACTGTAAATAACTTTCTATGGATGAATACGAACATAGACATATTTTCGGGCGGGGGCATCCGTGTCCTATGGACGCATTTCTAGTTTGTTTGTTGTTTTTTTTTTTTTTTGTCTAAAAAGAATTTTATGAAAAAAATCATTTATATGTACTGGTAACAATGTGACTACAGTTCATATTTAGTAAACACAAAATGTGTTACATGTACGTATGCTAAGCCTACTAAATTACTTCCAGTAAATACACTATGATGCATTTTCCATCCAAACACTCCAATAATCTTTCTAAGTGAACGATAAATTGCACAGAAATGTAATTATTAATGAAAAATAAAGCAAGCAAAAACAGTGCTTAAAAAGAACAATGAACTTGCATTCAGCAGAAATGTTCATTAAATGGGTGAAAGTTTTACAACCAGTGAAAAATATTAAAAAGCTTCTTATCAATAGATAAACAACACATAAATGGTCACAACCTTAAAACAGAAAAAAACGGCCCCCGCCCATCGGGGCTTGAAGAAATAGATGGGCTGCATGATGGTTCCACGCAGAGGTGAAACTGACTGCACACGAGTACTGGAGGATCTAAGCATGCCCAGGCAAAGTGCTGCGAGTCGGACCGTCCATGCTTATAAACCGTATTAGTTTCATTGGGTGACAGGGCTTGAGATGTCTTTTCATCTCAGTGTCGGGTAAAAGTCCCACAAAATTGGAAGCAACGTCTCCAAAATGACCCAGACAGTGTTGACGGGGACGTTAAACCTCAAATCAAACAAACAAAATAAAACAGAAAAAACGAGACACTATAGAAACGGCAACAATTACAATACCAATGCAGAAAAGAACCAGTTTTAAGTATGGATACTGTAAGGCAGACAACTGTTGCCCTCCCTGTCTGATAGCAAAATTTGTCTATGCCATTGAACAGCTTTGGTTAAGGCAATACAATATTCTGTGCCACATTCATCAATGATATCTTTTGCAACAGAGAACAAAAACTCAATATCAGTGTCATTTTCAATCTTGTGAAATACTGACCAATATTTACTATACGTTTTTTATGTTTGTGTTTGTGTTAGGATAAGAAACCCAGTGTAAATAAAGACAGAGGCTAAATCTGGCTAAGAATATCTGAACAGAACAGCCTATAGGCAAATGTGACTATGTGTTCAAGTAACACTCATTGCGTGTTTGCACATTATCTCATTATGGCAAAAGAAATAATGGATCTCCTTGCCTTACACCTATTTTATTAACATGACTTCTATAAAGTAATTAAACAAAGTTGAACATTTTCACAATAATTTTACTGCTAAGAATAAAGCAATAGATGTTGTTAGGCCTAATTTGTTAATTAGGATATCTTTTTTTAGTGTGTTCTACTATCTACTATTTGGACAGACCACAGTGCATAAATGGAAGGAAAATACTAGACATTCATGACATTTCAATGGTTTCTTGGCTAGGTCAGCCCACGATATATTTCTTTTGACCTGTATAAACTTATTTAATTAGATAAGTGTTAGGAAGTTTGAAAGCAATACATTTCTGTAAGGTTCTTGGTTGATTCCAACAAAAGGGTTAATTTTGCGAAAAAGACCTACATCCATTAAAGGTGAAAAAATACAGTGTTACCGGTTTTGAATTTTCATGAAATTTTGCGTAGCTACAGAAGATAGATATGGCAAGTTTTTTCTGATAATATGATATCTTGACAAAGACTAGAACATATTTATCTTAGGAATTGAAAACCGATATTTTTTTTGAAATTTTGATTAAAAAATGACATTTTTGATAATTATTTCATTAGAATACGTACACTTTAATTAATTCAATATGTTTTGTGGTATCAAAAGAATGCCTATGGAGTTCTGCATACAATCCAGTTCACAAATCTTGAAACTAAATAAAACTTCAGATTTAAGACATACTTATTAAGAGACAGGCATTAACTCATGGAGGGAGTCGGTCAGGGTTACCTGAGTCTTGTTTTTATTTATATAATTCATTAAATACATTTCTGTAAGGTTCTTGGTTGATTTCAACAAAAGGGTTAATTTTGCGAAAAAGACCTACATCCATTAAAGGTGAAAAAAATACAGTGTTACCGGTTTTGAATTTTCATGAAATTTTGCATAGCTACAGAAGATAGATATGGCAAGTTTTTCTGATAATATGATATCTTGACAAAGACTAGAACATATTTATCTTAGGAATTGAAAACCGATAATTTTTTGAAATTTAGATTAAAAAATAACAGTTTTGATAATTATTTCAATAGAATACGTACACTTTAATTAATTCAAAAGGTTTTGTGGTATCAAAAGAATGCCTATGGAGTTCTGCATACAACCCAGTCCACAAATCTTGAAACTAAATAAAACTTCAGATTTAAGACATACTTATTAAGAGACAGACATTAGCTCATGGAGGGAGTCAGTCAGGGTTGCCTCCTGAGTCCTGCTTTTATCTATATAATTCATTAAATACATTTTCCAAAGTTGTATATGATGAGTAATTAATACACTAAGTTTCAAGAAAAAAACATGCGTGGGCACAGATGAAAGATGCCCTTTCTAGATCCTTATCTGTTTGGGCTTTCTTGGTTTGATTTGTTTGAATAATTGAACATTGCCATTGCGGTTGCGTCTAAACCTCGAAAATATTTTCTAAAGCTTGAATGAGTGGTTTATTTTCATACAGAATTTAAAGCGCTGAGAAACTTTTATTCGAATGCCCATGTTGTTTCTGACGTATCTGTGGCGCCATAACGTCAGAAACGTTGCATTGTTTGACGTCACGTAAATCGAAGTATGCGCGCCGTCATGTGAACAAGTTCGTGAAATGAAGACCCCCTAAACCCCACTTTATATATAGAAAACTGGGGTTTAAGGGGGTAAACCTCATTTTTCTTATTTCTGCTCCAAGACATAGGTTGTGGGTACTCGTTAGAACCGCATCACTGAGGCGGTTCTAACGAGCACCCACAACCTATGTTTTGAGCATTTATAAGAAAGATATCACAGATTTTCATCAGAAAAGTTGCTATTTTGGGGATGTTAAAAGTGCACTATGTCGCACGGGTGTGTTATCGTAATGCCATGGCACTGAATGTCGTATAAATTGCCACACTGTCGAGATCTATCCTGGCATTTTTTCCTCAACAATGGTAAAATCGGAGATTTTTTTTAATTGCGGTATAAACTAATTACATGATAAGTTTATTTTCCAATTTACTTAAGAAATAGACCAGCTCTAGCAGTGATTTGTCGAGTCACAGTTTGGAGGTCAGTTGTAAAGTAGATCCAGCTAATCACGGGCGCGTAACGTACTGACTGACAAACTGTGATTTACTTCTCAACAAATCACACACCAGATCTATAGTATTTCGATTCCAAAATAATAAAAATCTACATTAATTTTGTTATTTCATTCAAATTCTGCCTACTATTTTAAAAATGATTCAAAATGAACTCAATGATCCCAAAGGACCAGAAATATAATCTGCACTATGGCGATGTACGGGGAGACGTTTTACGGCTGCCACACGACACAACACCAGCTGCAGTGAAGATAAATACGTTCTGAATGGTTAGATCCTTTAGAAGCAAAGAAAACACCAAATAAACGAAAATAGCAGACTCGGTTTTATTGAGTTTGTTCATGACCAGTGCTGAAATGTGCAATACCGGCCTCTACCTCTAGCGCCGGCTTAAGCAGAACTCTATTTTCAAAATGATTCACAATGAGCTCAATGACCCCAAAGGACCAGAAAATGTAATCTGCACTATGATGATCTACGGGGAGTAGTCAGGAACATTATCCTCAAAACACTGGTAGAGAACTCTTAAATTTGTAATTTCACCCAGCTCTAAGCAATCACTGCCTCCTCTCGAGAAAGATACTGCTATATTGACAGAAGATTTGGAGTTGAATGACCACTTTAGAGATCAAACTGTACTGAATGATAATGGCGTTGAATTGTGCATGCTCAACTAACTTCCTTACATATCACCAAGGATGAAGTAAAATTTGTTCTCAAGTGTTTTTCAATAGGTAAAGCATCTGTCCCTAATGGAATCAGCAATAGCATCTGTCCCTAATGGAATCAGCAATAGTCTCCGCCGTGAAATGGCTGCTGAAATAGTTGAGCCTTTTTGCTGCCTTTTCATTCGTGACATACCGGAACTTTTCCCGATGACTGGAAACAATCGCCCCTTTCTCCCATTGACAGCGGTGGTGATAAATCCTCTCCGTCGAACCATCGTTCTGTCTCCTTTTTGTGTGAGTATGAAAAAGCGTTTGAGCGAATGGTCTTTAAACATTTATATAACCATTTCAACGAGAACCAAATAGTCGCTCCATTACAATCTGGCTTCATACCTGGTGACTCTACAGTTAACTAGCTTACTTATCTTTATAACTTCTTTTCTCATGCTTTTGACCCAGGAAAAGAAGTTCGAGTTGTTTTCTGCGACATCAGTAAGACCGTGTGTGGCATGAGGGCGTCAGGGTCTTTTACTGAAGTAGGATGCCGCTGGTATCTCAGGTATCTTACTTATATGGTTTCGCTACTAAAACAGAGTTATTGCCAGGCGCTGTACCGAACTAGAACTACATACACGCTTGAGTACCACATGGATCTATACTTGGCCTTCCTCTATTTATTATCTTTATCAGTGATATTATTTTTTATTGTTGAGACTATTGATTTGAATATACGTCTATTTACCGATGATACTAGCTTATTTAATGTCGTAGAAAACCCTGATACTGCTGCGGAACTTTTAACTTAGATCTCGACAAAGTCACGAAATGGGCAAAAAAATGGCGTGTTGAACTGAACCTTTTAAACTTGTTTCACGGAAGCTGATCAAACCTAAAACCTTTTATTATGGAAGATTCTCAAATAGTTGATATTGATTATCATAAACACCTGGATATTACGTTCAGTAACGATTGTTCATGGCATAAACTTGTAGAATATATCAAAGAAAAGACATGGGAGCGCATACACACAAAGAGAAAACTGAAATTTGAATTTGATAGGAAAATCCTAGAAAGTATATATATTTCACTTTCACCAGGCCATTTTTGGAATATTATCATGATTGAATCTAGGATAATTGCACACAATACGAAAAGGGAGACAGCATTACGAAAATACGCCTATAAAAATACATTGTATATTTTACCACCGAAAAATGATAATTTCAGATGAAAAATTGTGATATTTTTCTAATTTCTGCTCAAAACATAGATTGTGGATACTCGTAAGAACCGCCTCGGTGAGGCGGTTCTAACGAGTACCCACAATCTATGTTTTTGAGCAGAAATAAGAAAAATAATATATACCTCTGCAAACCCCAGTTTTACTATATAACAGTGGGGTTTAAGGTGGCCAAAATTTGAGACTGGTGACCTCTATTATCATAATTTCACACCCGACTGAATGCATATATTTATCTTCGCCGTTTTCCGAAGAGGTGGATATTGTTATTCAATACATAAAGGTCGATTATTGGGTCGCAATTCACGAGATGCCGAAAATTCAAGAGAAGCTTACGAAGTTTATTAGGCGATAACACTCACTAATTTTTTCATTGCATAAAGGTCAGTCTCATGTCAAATTACACCAGCTATACTTGAAATGAAACATTCAAATAAAAGGTTAAAAGCATCAATGAAGCAAAAGAACAGGGTTCCCAGTATTAGTTTAGCTATTTTGACAGTTTTATGAATTTTTATCAAAAGTGCTAGAAAATATTAAGGTCGGTAGGTAAGAAAATCTTTTCAATATAGATGTAAATTATTATATACATATTGTGTTCGAGGCTAAGAACTAAATAAGCGGTTAGCTTCCGTTATAAACCTGGTTATAATGTAAATAAAAATACTGCATTTTGTATTATAAATAGAGAAATAAATATGTTTAAACTAAAATGCCGTCTTTTAAGGCGTCACTCGTCACGCTCTTTTGTCATGCGATTTGTTGCAGATTTGACCACAGAACCTTTCCCTATGGCCCATGGCCCGCTGTGCTTAAATATCAAAACACCCAATGTGTGATGCGTTCCTGGCCCATTTTATTCGAGTCTCGGCTCTTTAAAAATTGAAAACTATATATCTTCGAGGTTTGAAGTTACATCATTCTGACCAAGACATGCTCAATCCGCTTATGGTGGTTTAAATCAGTAGGCTGCGCCAGTCCATCAGCATGATGATTTGTGAATTCCTAGAGTCTTTTGCAAGACCACAATAGTGTAGGTGACAAAGTCTAGGAGCTAAACCTTATGACATTTCATTACGATAACACATCCGTGTGATATAGTGCATTGTTCAAACCTAAAAAAAAATGTATTTTTCTTATGAAAATTTGTGATATTTCCCTTATTTCTTCTCCAAACATACGTTTTGAGTGCTCGTTAGAACCGCCTCACTGAGGCGGTTCTAACGAGTAACCACAACCTATGTCACCTCACAGTAACCTCACAGTAAAATTCCTATATTAAGATCACTTTTGAACAGTCGCAAAGGTGGTCTCTGACAAACACTTTATGCAGAAAACACAAAGAAAGAATAACAACAACCTGCTAAATAAGCTTTTAAAGCAGAATTAGTCATAATTTTAGATGGTCTTAATAGCGGAATTTTACTGTATTTACATCAGTGTGATGTGTCAGTCCATCATCGTGAGGATTTGTGACTGCCGAAGTCTTTTGCAAGACCACTTTAGTGTAGAAGCTTCAACCTTCTGGCATTTGTTTAATCGTTGTAGGATTGTCCGCACACCACGCTTTATCGCGGTAAATGAGCATTAATCAGTTACCCTGTATATTAATTGCATTGCAGCACATTGACTTGATAAAGATATACTATCTCAGGACATGTGAGCTTAATCAGGTCAACGTGACATTGCACTTTTATGAATACTATAAAAAATGAAAAAAAAAAGTTATTGTTACCGGGAAAAATGGAAAAAAATATGATAGGAAAGAATATGGTCAGCTGATACGAAATATATCGACCTTTGGAATGTTCGGACGCACTGAGGAACATCGATAACTGATCGCAAATTGCTAATTAAGAGTGTACAAGAGGGTAAACTGATAAATAGAGTACCAGATTCGTGTCATTTGATATCAAGTATATCAAGCTCGGCTTCGAGAATGCATGTAGAATTGCTCGGCAAGCCTCGCGATTCTACAAGCGTTCTCGAAGCCTTGCCTGATAAACTTGATATCAAAAAGAACTCGCCTGGTATTCTCTGTTTCCTTGCCATCTTTTGCATTCTGGTCACCTTTCTTTCTTAAAGGTGTTTACGTCTGTTGCATCCCTAAACGTCCGACATCCCTAAGTGTCCGACAAAATTTTAATTTCTCGCAAAATTGTTGGAAACGGTGGGGAATGTTCAATTATGACATTTTAAGGGAAAATTTCGAAAAAATTTTTTTTGGAAATATTCGAAATTTAACTTCATTTTTTTCTTGTCGGACATTTCGGGGTGCCCCATGCATCCCTAAGTGTCCGCCATCCCTAAATGTCCGACAACATGAAAATTGACTAAGAAAGCATTTTCATTGTTAATAATCAATCAATGATAAATAAAAAGACAAATTTAACGTTAAACCTATGTTAAAAATGTTCACCTTTGGAAATAAGCATTGCAATATATGGATCTGAATATACCGGCATCCTTAGATGTCCGCCAGCTTGACAAAATCTTAGTTTCTCGGGAAGATGTCCGAAACGGTGGAGAATGATCAATTGTGACATTTTAAGTGAAAACTTCGCTTTTTTTCTCGAAAATATTCGAAATTTAACTTCATTTTTTTTTCTTGTCGGACACTTAGGGATGAACCATGCATCCCTAAGTGTCCGCCATCCCTAAATGTCCGACAACATGAAAATTGACTAAGAAAGCATTTTTATTGTTAATAATCAATCAATGATAAATAAAAAGACAAATTCAACGTTAAACCTATGTTAAAAATCTTCACCTTTGGAAATAAGCATTGCAATATATGGATCCGAATATGTCCGCAATTTCTAGATGTCCACCAGCATGACAAGTAACTTGGAAAATAGTTCTTACCGCTAATAATGAATAATGATTTATAAAGAAAAAGGTGAAGTAATTAAACCTATGCTAAGAAAGAATACCTTCGGAAATAAGCATCTTGATAACGGATCCCAATATGGTCATCCCTAAGTGTCCGCCATCCCTAAATGTCCAACAACGTAAAAATTGGACGAGAACGCTTGTTTTTTTTGTTTATTAATTTTCAAATAATATTAAATAAAAAGACGTTAAATCCATGTTAAAAATTTTCACCTTCCGAAATAAGCATTAGAATATATGGATTCGAGAATGTCCGCAATCTCTAGAAGTCCGCCAGCATGACAAGTAACTAAGATATTTTTTTTTCTTCTTTTTTTTCGCTAATTATCAATTATGATTATAAAAAATAGACATCAGAGTGGTTGGCAAATCCCCCGACCAAAAGGCAATATTGCCTTCAGAAATTTTTTTCACAAATAGAAAACGCATTACACACATTCTCAACCATGTGAACAATTATGCCAAGTATTGTCAATAGATCTTGAAGGGTTTTGGAGTTATGGTGATCACGAGATAGTCATAGTATTTTATTGGAAGGGGATATAACTATAAAACCATGGTACCAAGATATGTGGTTCTTGTGCATGACACGCCATCTCAACCTTGTCTACAATTATGCCAACTATCATAAATATACCTTGCAGGGTATAGGAGTTATGGCGATCACAAGATAGTCATTCTATTTTATTGAAATGGAAGATAACTCAAAAACCATTCGTACGCATGACACGCCGTCTCAACCTTGTGTACAAGTATGCCAAGTATCACCAATATATCTCAAAGGGTATTTAAGTTATGACCATCACAAGATTGCGTATACGGACGGACGCCAGGCTGATCGCTTTGTCCCCCGAACCTTTTCGGTCGAGGGATAAAGACAAAAATATGTTATACCTGTGCTAAAAACTTTACCTTAAATTACACAAACGCCTACTTAAACACATTAAAAAATCTACCTGAAACAAAAAAAAAATGAAAATTTCTGTTGAAAAAAAAAAAGGATTTGTTTTTATTTCTGCTCTAAACAGATGTCGCGGGCACTTGTTCGAAACGCCTCGCCGAGACTGTACTAACTAGTACCAACGATCTATGTCGTAGAGCAGGAGTTAAGAAAATAATGTATAACCAAGTGAACCCCACTTTTACTCTTTTAAATTTGGGGTTTAAGGGTAAAAAATTTAGGCGTGTTTTATGTGATAGAAAATAAGCATCTTAATAGCGGGTCCCAATTAATATGGTCACCCAAAATGTCTGCCAACCCAAAATGTCTGACAACATAAAAAAAAAAATGAGAAACATTTGTGAGATGCCAAGGGCAACGGAAAACCATGTGGTTTTTCTCCAGGTACTCCGGTTTTCACCCATCTCTGATTAACGATCGGCTCGATATGAGTGAAATAATCTTGAATGGGTCGAAAAACCCAAAACCAAAGAAAAAAAATCTTTTTATCGTTAACAATCATAACACATACGATATAAGAGCCGGCGCATGACAAACTCTACAATTAGACCGGTGCGACCAAATCAACCTGTGCAATCATCCTCTATTACAATAGGGGGTGACAATGGGATGCGCATGCTGATCTGAATCTTCGCTTGTCGTTTAAGACTTCCTATTAGGTTTCGTCATGCGCTGGCTCATATGTAATAGACGAAATAACGTTACCATTTTATTATATGAGCCCGCGCATGAAAAAGTCTACAAGAAGGTTTGAGCGACCAGCGAAGACTCAGAACAGACCCTTTTTTTAGGGTTTACTGCATCTTCCACGTTCAAGAGACAGAACTGACAAAGTTTAAATTATACGTTGTCATGGTCTCCGGACGTTAGCCCCCCAGGACGTTTGCCCCCAATGACTTAATCTAAAAATGGACATTTGCCCCCCAGTTGAAAATGCGACCCGGACATTTGCCCCCCCAGAGCTTATTTTTGGTATGGACATCTGCCCCCCAGTGCTTATTTCACAGGTGGACAATTGCCCCCCGCTGCTTATTTCAGAAAGGGACATTTGCCCCCCAACCTGGCTAGACAAGGATATTCATTACACAGACTTGTATATAGCTACATAATTTACATGATAAGGTTTTGGTTAAAGTTTTTACAGCCCATTCAAGATCATTTCAATTTCTTCAAGAATTAACCATCAGTGTATCCAGTGTAAAAACCACTTGAGTATAGGCGTCTGACACTGGACCCTCAGTGAGGCTCAAACTCAATATATGGTTCTGTAGCTGACTTGCTTAACCCTTATCCTGCTGAATAAATTAAGCATCTCCAATTGTTGACTATTAACCATCACATTCTTGGTATATTTTTGTTAACTTAACAAATTGCATGACAAACAGTATAGATCCCCATCTGATATGGCATCTGATCGGGATCCATACTGCTTTCTAAGGTGGGGGTTGTCCATAACAGCAGGTCATTATGGGATTCATATTTATATAGATGGAGTAATTTATTGCTTAACATTTTGTATTTCTGATGATAATAAACCAATAAATACATTGTTTTCTTCCTTTGTGTTAGCCCTGGTCTATCTGGGGGGCAAATGGGGAGCCGGACAAAACGTCCCATGGACAAAACGTCCCATGCCATTTTTGACCAGGTGGACAAAACGTCCCACATCATTTTGTCAGGGTGGACAAAACGTCCCACATCATTTTTGCAGGGTGGACAAAACGTCCCACATGATTTTGACAGGGTGGACAAAACGTCCCACATGGTTTTGACAGGGTGGACAAAACGTCCCATGCTTTTTAGACAGGGTGGACAAAACGTCCCATATGTATATCTCTTATCTCAGGTGAGCAAATTAGGACCATTATATTCCCCTTGTTATACCGAATGGATTCATCCTCCTTATATATGACAGGAGTCCATTTTGAAATTAAGGGGTGTTTTCTTTTAAATTTATTTGAACTTTTTGCAAATAATGTAGGCCCTGATCAGACGCCCCAAACATAATCCCTCCACTCCCGGACAAAATCCCTTCTTTTTGTAAAGGCTGACAATATCCCCCCACTCCTCCACATGCACAATTACTGATTTTGGAAAATCAGTCTGTATATACATGTGTTGAAAACTGTAGATTTCAATACTGACAAAGCTATTTTGGTGCTCATGGAGAAATTATTGCAACATCCAGGTAGTACTGCACATGTACAAAAGGTGAAAAAATGTATAACAGTGAAATCATCAATGCAAAAATTCTAACAATGAATAAGAAAATTACAACCTTAGATTAAATTCATTGAACTGACTTAATAATGTTTGTTCAATTATGATCAATTTGATCATCACCATTAATTTTCATCATACAGATTATAAAGACCCTTCACAAAAATCAATCAGAATTTTCAAAAGTTATACATTTTCCTATCAACAATTTAATTCTGTAATTAGCAGCTAATCAAAGAAAAAGCCTTTGTTAGATTAAAGTGAAAAGGGCATAATTACTTGTAATAACTTTTATAATTACACATGTGTGCTTAGGGGTTTTATGGACCTCTCAACCCATTAGGATTATAGTTGGCATGATCAGTAGTTCCAGGCATACTTGTAAAGTGTGTTTTAAGGGGGTCAAAATTATAAAGGCATGTTTTTCGTGATGTTTTCAGTATTTTATACAAGATACCTTTAGTATTTTTATACAAGATATATCCAGTAATGAAATAATAGGTGAAAACTGTGTTTCTATTATGATGCAAAATTTTGGTATTTTGCAATAAATCTGAATGCGTAATTTAGATTATCATGTTTGGTATCAAAATGTTCCTTATAATAAGCAGATTCTGAAATTGTCATTTTTACCTTTAAAATATAAAATTTTAGTCAAAATTGTTCATTTTGTTCATTTTTGCATTTTTGAAACAAAGAAACAAGTCTCAACCTTTAGACTAATCGGACTAGCTTTTAGCATGTTTTGATGTATGATTAGTTAATCTTGGTTTCGCGTCCTGGCGGAAGCCGTGCATTGAATTGTAGAATAAGCCGGTTAAGTTCTCACTTTGTTAAGCAAACACGTTTTTGAGACTGAGGTGTTAATCTTGCTAAAAATGCCAGTTTGGCAGCGGAAACCATTTTTGTTGTTTGTAGTTTTCACAGTTTATGTGAACTGAGCATCTAAGTTTAATGCGTAAAAGTTATTGGTTGATAAGAGTTTGTTTGTTTGATTAGTGGGCGTTTCTTTTTTAGTTTTGTGTGAATTTGTAGATTTTTGAAAATTGTAGAATCAGTTAGGAATTTCCAACTAAACAGTAAAGGCGTAAAATAATAGTTAAAATTGATGCTTGGAGTTTACCAGCAAAATATTGTTGAAATTGTTAAGTTGCTAAATTGAACTTTGAATGTACATGTAATTTGGATGTTGCCAAGTCTTGCCTTAACTGACTAACAATGACAAACACATGATGCTGTTTGGCGCGCTTTATTATGTCGAGTGTGCTACAAGTGATACAGAAAGGACGTTACTACTGGGAGGAGTTTGAAAGTTACGTCTCACCAAGAGCTACGGTCATGCGGAGACGGAGCCTCGGTTTAAAAACTCATTCTAAAGTCTGGAGAAACCCGGGATCGATCCTGCAACCCCTTCGTCACTACTGGGAACGTATAAGACATACGTGATTTTAAACCATTGGACCGATCTATACAAAATTTCGTGAGATGCACACTGACAGAAAGCCGCCTAGAAACTGAAGCTCTCGAACGATACAACTCGTGATCTCACGCCGCGTGACTGATCAAGTCGAACAAGTATACAACACGACATTGTTAGCGTACCGCAACGCCAAGACAAATATTCTGATCTAATCGATGAACCGATCAGAATGTTAATTACTGTATTGTGTTGATATGATGAACTGTTGAAAATAATTAAAAGTGGAAAATGGAACTTTATACTGTCTCCTGTGTTTTGGACTAATTCCCCACATCTAGAAGAACATTTAAGAACTGGAGTTACCAGCCCTTAATAACTTGGTGTGATAAATCCGGAGTAGCATCTTTTAAGCTTGCTACGCGATCTCGTGAAAATCATGGATTATAAAAGGAGACAGAAAGTGAACTTTGTAAATTTCTACGGTGGCTTAGGTAGGCCATACTGGCTGCCTTATGGACAGTTGCGACAGCCTCCAGTACTGGTGATCCATGTTCCAGTAAGAACACGAGCGCCGTTCAGGGATCAACAGCCGACTTTCAACAGGGCTGATCAGGAACACTTCGTGAAAACAAAAAGTAAGTCAACGAGAACTAGGGACTTCAAACGTAGACAAACATTTCTCGAAAATAAAACAATTTGTTCGGGACTGCCTTTCTTTGAACTTGACAATCTAGAACTTCAGCAAGAAAGTAACACGGTGTTTCAGGAAAGGCAGTCTTATTCAAAATCTAAACCAGAGGAGAGGAAAGCGGTATGTTATTTACTACCGGGTGCCGACTTGCCAGATAAGCAATTTTGTAAAGTTTTCTCTAGACTAGACGACCATCATACAGTGGTAAACAATGCATTAGTTCGCAGTCTAGAACTATCAGACACTCGCATTTCCGAGCTTCAACGCGAACTTGAAAAGGTGAATTCGGTGCAGTGTACTCTGCAACAACGACACTCGACAGAAATGGAACAAATGATGGAGACACTTAACTGCTACAAATTCGATGCCGAACTTTGTCGCCTGAAGAATGCAGACCTCGAGGAGAGGAACAGACAACTGAAGGAGAGTTTCAACTTGGTAAACTCTGCATGCGAGAAACTACATGACGATAAGACTAAGTTATCGAATGCAGTGCGACAGTGCTTCGAAAAGCTACAAGCATACAAAGATGTGAACAATCAGACGAATAGTGAGGATTTGAACTGTGAGTGGTGTAGCATTGTTGAGGCATTTTACAGAGTGTGCTCGCCCGAATAAATTTATGAACAGTTTAGAAGAACATAAATTTAATATAAAGACTTGAGTAGGATGAAGTTAATGGTATTATTTTCAGTTTTTTTTTTTCTATGTTGTTGAGTTAAAATGTTTTCATATTTACGTTCGTGATGATATCATTTTTTATTTTTGTCTTTTTTAGACCTCAGTTATACTTTAGAACATGTTTGCTAACACGTTTTACTTGACACATTAGAGTTTTATGGGGAATGTATAATAGAGTATTTAAGTTGTATGTTTTGATTTCAACGTAAATGTAGATGTACACCTATATGCAACTGAAAATATAATACCCTTGATATTTATTTAAGGCGAAAAACCTATGAAAAATGTTGTTTTTTTTCATACTTCATGTGACATAAGTATGCATTTTTGACACCTTCATATGGACACAACATTGGAACGCACACTGCTGTCTCGATATTTACTTGGTCAAAATTTCTTGATTTCAATACAACCGGAAATTAAAAAAGGAGGTGCGTTGTTCAAAATATTTTTATAAAGATATGTTTACTAGTCCGTAATTTGTTGTCCATCAAATAGTTTTAAATTTTCTCATTTCGATGTTAAAGCATAACTTTCGTTCTGGAATACAATTCTTTAAATATGTTCTATAAAAGGGCTATCCTTTGGAAGCAAGGAATACACCATGGAAGTGAAAAACATGGAGTGTACATTTTTTGTGGGCCAGACTAGCTAGTTTCGGCCAACTACCCTCGGATATTTTCAGAATTCCAAAATGGAATCAATGATCCTATGTAGCTTTTACCCCATCAAACTCCACTTTTATGTAGTAAACCTGGTATTTACGGGGGTTTACATTATTTTCATTATTTCTGCTTAAAAACATAGATTGTGGGTACTCGATAGACGCGGTCCAGTCGAGTCCCCGCAATTCATGCATTGGGCAGATATGGAAAATATATCATAAACTTTCTTATATACTCGTATGTCGTACATGTAAAATGCATGCTTTTTAAACGATTAAAATAAACACATACTTCAATGAATATTTAAGAAATATATTCTAAAGGACGCACACAAAAAGAAAAAATCTGCTTGTAGCACCAACCTTTCACATGTAGTTGTAAGCAACCCTAAACAAATGAAAATTTGTTGACTATAGTGCTACTGATGGAGGTACCCCATCTACCCGCTGAAACTACATGTAAAATTTTATTAATCAAAGTATGAAAAAACGTTGTTTTGTTTCTAAGTGCAGCTACGCGTACATGTCATGGCACACATGTAGTCAAATTTGGTATATATTGTGGGTCGGTAAAAAATAAAAAAAAAAAAAATGTTACAAATTATTATTATTATTATTAGGCGATCGCTATTGACAGCCGGCTGTCACTAGCGAAAGTTCGCTGGAGACAGCCGGCTGTCTCCAGCGAACTTTCGCTGGTGACAACCGGCTGGCTCCAGCGAACTTTCGCTGGTGACAGCCAGCTCAAATATATGGGTGGTATATTGACAAAAAATAAATATTACTATGTAATTTACTGGTTTTTAGCTCACCGTCACGTAGTGACGAGGTGAGCTTTTGGGATCACTTTTTGTCCGTCGTGCGTGCGTCCGTGCGTAAACAATTTCTTCAAACGACATCTCCTCCTAAACCACTGAGCGGATTTTGACCAAACTTCACAGGAATGATCCTTAGGTGGTCCCCTTTCAAAGTTGTTCAAATGGTTCCGGTCCGTTGCACATCTAGGTCACAGGAGCCAAAAATAGATTTTTTTCACCAAAAACTTAAAAAATCTTCTTCTCTGAAACTGCAAGGCCCAGGTCTTTGATATTTGGTATGAAGCTTCATCTAGTGGACCCCTACCAAGATTGTTCAAATTACGGTGCTGGGGCCAAAAATGCCCCCGCCCCAGGGCTCTTTGGTTTTACATGGGCTTATATAGGGAAAATCTTTATAAATCTTCTTCTGAAACTGCAAGGCCCAGGTCTTTGATATTTGGTTTGAATCTTCATCTGTTGGACCCCTACCAAGATTGTTCAAATTATAGTGCTGGGGCCAAAGATGCCCCCGCCCCGGGGCCCTTTTGTTTTACATAGGCTTATATAGGGAAAATCTTTAAAAATCTTCTTCTCTGAAACCGCAAGGCCCAGGTCTTTGATATTTGGTATGAAGCTTCATCCAGTGGACCCCTACCAAGATTGTTCAAATTATAGTGCTGGGGCCAAAAATGCCCCCACCCCGGGGCCCTTTGGTTTTACATGGGCTTATATAGGGGAAATCTTTAAAAATCTTCTCTGAAACTGCAAGGGCAAGGTCTTTGATATTTGGTATGAATCTTCATCTTATGGACCCCTACCAAGATTGTTCAAATTATAGTGCTGGGGCCAAAAATGCCCCCGCCCCGGGGCCCTTTGGTTTTACATAGGCTTATATAGGGAAAACCTTTAAAAATCTTCTTCTCTGAAACTGCAAGGCCCAGGTCTTTGATATTTGGTATGAAGCTTCATCTAAAGGACCCCTACCAAGATTGTTCAAATTATAGTGCTGGGGCCAAAAATGCCCTCGCCCCAGGGCCCTTTGGTTTAACATGGGCTTATATTGGGAAAATCTTTAAAAAAACTTCTTCCCTGAAACTGAAGGGCCCAGGTCTTTGCTATTTGGTATGAAGCTTCATCTAGTGGACCCCTACCAAGACTGTTCAAATTATAGTGCTGGGGCCAAAAATGCCCCCGCCCCGGGGCCCTTTGGTTTTACATAGGCTTATATAGGGAAAATCTTTAAAAATCTTCTTCTCTGAAACTGCAAGGCCCAGGTCTTTGATATTTGGTATGAAGCTTCATCTTGTGGACCTCTATCAAGATTGTTCAAATTATAGCCCTTGGGCCACAAATGCCCCCGCCCCAGGGCCCTTTGGTTTTACATAGGTTTATAATAGAGATAGTCTTTGAAAATCTTCTTCTCTAAAACAACAAGGCCCAGGTCTTTGATATTTGGTGTTAAGCTTCATCTAGTGGAGCTCTATCAAGATTGTTTAAATTATAGCCCTGAGGCCAAAAATGCCCCTGCCCCGGGGCCATTTGGATTTACATAGGCTTATGTAAGGAATATCTTTAAAAAAATCTTCTTCTCTGAAACCGCAAGGCCCAGGTCTTTGATATTTATTGTGTAGCTTCATCTAGTGGACCTTTGCCAAGATTGTTCAAATTATAGCCTTTGTTGATATTTGGTATGAAGCTTCACCTTTTTAGACCTCCCTCAACATTATGCACATTATAACCCTGGGGTCAATAATGGCCCTCCCCGGGGCCCACTTGTTACTGACTCTATGGATCAGGTGAGCGATCCAGGGCCATCATGGTCCTCTTGTTATTTTATTTATTTGCTTAAGAATAGTTGTTTATGGGTTTGCCTATCAATACATGAATATTATCATTTTTAAATACTTTATTAGTTATTTTTGAAAGCCAGCCGGCTGTCTCCAGCAAACTTTCGCTGGTGACAGCCAGCTAAATTATATGAATTATATATTGACAAAAAATAATCAAATAATTTACTGATTTTCTTTTTATGAAACATTTAAGAATAAATTTATATGGTTGTGGTACTTCATTTTTTTCATTTTCAAACATACATATGTGTTTTATTTTTGCTTTTTGTGTCATAAGATGGCATATATTTTCATGTGAATATTCATTTTCTTTTTGTTTTATTTACTGTCACTCATTATCACACTTGCTTTGGCAGGAAGACTAAGGCAAGCAAGTTTCCATCTGTATGTATGTCTGTCAACATTCTATCCTTTGTGTTTTGTGGGCACAAAGTTCTCCTCTTACAGCTTTTGTACCAATTGTCCTGAAACTTTGCAAGTGTTTTCTTCATGGTACATGTAGGAGGAATGTGCATTTTGTGTGGATATTTACATTTTCAGTGCTCATATTTTCCAAACCTTATGATGGATTTGGTTTATGTTTGGGATGATGAAAGATATAGCTCCAAAGTTTTATTCAGGAATAACCCTGCCCATGTCCATTGCCCCAAGGTCAAGGAAATGGACTTAGAATTTCCATGTTAAATTTTTGGGCCTAATTGTTTGTTTGTTTGAATTGAGGTTTAACGTCCCCATCAACACTGTAAAGGTCATTTTGGAGACGTTGCTTCCAATTTTGTGGGACTTTTACCCAACATTGAGATGAAATGACATCTCAAGCCCTGTCGCCAAATGAAACCAATAAGGTTTATAAGCATGGACGGTCCGACTCGTGCGCAACGCTTTGCCCGGACAGGTTTAGACCCCCAAGCGGTTCACCAGTACTAGTGTGCGGGCCGGATTCAGCTCTGCGTGGAAGCATCATGCATCCCATATATTTCTTCAAGCCCCTACGGGCGGGGGCAACTGGGCCTTATTATTTTTTCATCAGGTGAACAAGTCTTTGAAATGAACACCCCCCCCCCTTAAACCCACTTTATATAGAGAAAAGCTGGGGTTTATGGGGGTATGCATGATTTTTCTGTGTTCTGCTCCAAGGCATAGGTTTTGGGTACTTGTTAGAACCCTCTTAACCGACATTAAGATGAAATGTGTATCAATCCCTGCTGCCCAAACAAACCAAAATATTTAATATGTAGGGACAGTCCGACTCACACCACTTTGCCTGGGCAGGCCTAGACCCCTAAGCGGTTTACCAGTACTCATGTGTGGCCGGTTTCAGCTCTGCATAGAAGTTTCATGCAGCCCAATCTATTTCTTCAAGACCCGTTGGTCGGGGGCGAGGTGATGTGAAAAATGTACTAGTCGCATAGGTGTGTTATCCTAATTTCAAAAGTTAAATTCTTTTAACTGCTCTTATTTTCCAAGCCATACCATGTATTTGGTTCATATTTTGGTATGGTGACAGACATAGGTCCAAAGTTTCATTCAGCAATACCCTCATCCATGCCCATGACCTCAAGGTCATGGACTTCGAATTTTTATGTTAAAAGTTTTCAATAGGTCACATTTTCCAAACCATATGATGGATTTGGTTCATATTTGGAATGATGATAAAGGTCTGCACTTTTATTCAACAATGCCCTCAAACATGACTTAAGGTCATGGTCACAGATTTAGAAATTTTTTATGTTTAAGATTTTAAGAGCTCATATTTTTTCAAATCATATGATGGATTTGGTTCATATTTAGTATGCTAAGATATTGGTCCTAAGTTGTATTCAGCTATTTCCCACTCATGTCCATGGCCTCAAGGGCAAGGTTACGGACTTAAAATTTTTGTGTTAATGTTACTTTAGAGCTCAAATTTTCCTAACTAGGCAATGGATTGGTCCAAAGGTTCATTAGGCAGTAACCCCACCTATGCCGATGGCCTCAAATTTGAAACTTTGTCTATGTGTTCTTGATGGTATGAGAAGGTACATGTTGTTTGGATGTAATTGTTGGGGTGTGGGGGGCGGGGGTGTTTAAATATCAGTTTATAAACTATATAGGGATAATTATTTAAAACCTTGTCTGAAGCCAGACGGCCCACTAGGTTCACACAGACTCATAACAGGGAATCCTTTAAAAAAATTCTTGTCAAGGCCCATGTCTATGTTCCTTTGTTTGTTTGATTTGAGGTTAAACGTCCCCGTCAACACTGTATAGGTCATTTTGGAGGCATTGCTTCCAATTTTGTGGGACTTTTATCCGACATTCAGATGAAATGACATCTCAAGCCCTGCCGCCCAATGAAACCAATAGGGTTCATAAGCATGGACGGTCCCACTCACACCGCTTTGCCTGGGCAGGCTTAGAACCTCTAAGCGGTTTACCAGTACTCGTGTGTGGTTGGTTTCAGCTCTGCGTGGAAGCATCATGCAGCCCATCTATTTCTTCAAGCCCTGATTGGCGGGGGCTTTGTCTATGTTCCAAATTATAGCACTAGAATCAAAACTAGCTATTCAATTGTTATTTGGCATGCAACTACATCTACATGTAGTGAACCTCACCAAGACTGTTCTCATTGAAGCAAACCCCCACCCCCAACCAGTTACAACTGTTTAACATTGACTTGTGTGGGAAAAATCTTTTTATCTTCTTGTCTGAAGCCAGAAGGTCCAGGCATCTGGTCCTGGCATGCTGTTTCATCTAGTGGTACTCTACCAAGTTTATTCAAATTATAGCCCTGGGGCCAAAGATTGCCCCACCAAGAGTTTGTTAGTACATAAACCCACTTATAAAAATAAATACCCTATTACTATTTATTACTGGTCAATATTAGATCTATATAGTTTTGCTGGCTGTCACCAGCGAAAGTTCGCTGGAGACAGCCGGCTGTCACTAGCGAACTTTCGCTGGAGACAGCCGGCTGTCAATAGCCACTTCCTTATTATTATTATTATTATTATTATCATTGTCAAAAATTGTGAAGAAGCTTCGGCTCAAAGTCGGATTGGGTTCACAAATCACATTTTATTTGGTTAAATGTAGACATATTAATCTCTCCGTATCGCTTGTTATAGGCGGATTTTAGCAGAAAGGTTATCCTGAAATTTATTCATGGTCACTAAAATCATCATCGCGGCAGGCCTATTTTAATCAGGAAGAGTTCGTTTTTGTATAACTTATTAGGCTACAGCAAGTGCATTGATTTTCGTTCAGATTCTGAAAATTTTAGAGCATATAGCATCGAAAAGTATCTTGTTTTTTCGTTCCGTAAATCAAAGGGTTTTACAAATATATCGAGCATAAGGGCACACTTTGAACATAATTTGCTTTTAAAAAAAATACTGGGTAAGTCCTTTGTCAGCTTAAGTTTACCCATTGCGGATCGGGTACGGTATGTTTCGCACTTTCCGAAAAGCGGTATTAGATATGTCATTGTTGTCATTCTGCAAAAAACGCAAATTCACGGTAATGCGCTCGTATAATAGAGGACGTAGGTTCGTTCGGAAATGTTTTTTTTTCTTTGTTAAATAATATTAAAGTCCCTGCTTCGAGCCTTGCTTGGCGTGTAGGTATTAATCAAGTTTTAATATGGGAAATGAAATGAGGAATCTGACCTGTGTAGAAAAGATTAAGACTGTCGTGTGCCCAGAGACAACCTGTTCTATGGCACAGACGAATTTAATGCTTATAGCTGGGTAGATTTCGTTGATGCACACTCGCTATCAAGAGTCGTGATAGCTGGAGTCGACTATAATTGTTGCGAGTAGCAACTGAGTATTTCTAATGATATTTTGTACATGTAAATGTAGTTATTCCGCTGGGAATTTTCTGATATGTGTCTATGCGGTAAACATAGGACGTGCCAATAATAGAGCATATGCAGACTGGTAGGCCTACAGGTAATTTTAGAACAAGTTCGCTAGACGGAATAGCATTGATTGGGGTAACTGGCAGCTGTCCCTGCAAACCCGAGCCCAGCAGTCGCTCGTTGACATTTGCTATTGGCTTCGCAGGTCAGTTGTCCAAACATGCCAAAACTAAATTGCAGTGTTGTTCGTTAGCGGGACCGTGTCTTTTAGAATTTCCACACGCACGAGTGAATTGGAATTTACTGTGGTGTGAAGACATCTACTGGACGGAACAATAATACCGGTAATTGAGAACTGGTACCGTAAGTCGGAGCCTCGAGGACGTCGTTTATTCGACATCTGCTCCGTCGGTCTAAGTTTTCCAAACCATACCAAAACGTAGTGCTGTTCGTCAGATAGATTGTAATGTAATTTAAAGATGTTGCAACATGTTTTATTGTAATGTATTGAAGATACATTCTGCATTTTTGTTTAAGGACATTGTTGCTAACTTGTTATTGCAATCTGAGTCTATAGTCATACAGGGCATTGTTGCATAAACTTGTGTTGGCAATCTGAGCCCGTCACGACATAGGACATTTGTTGCCAACATTAAGCAATCTGAGTCCGAAGCAACTATGCAGGACAGGGCTGTTCAGACCTGGAAATAGGAAATGCAGCCTTGGTCCAAATCAAAGGGTACTAGTACTGTTGTCTGAAGTAGGGACGCCTACTATTGTAAACTGTATATAAACGAACAAACAAAATAGGTTGTAGATCGTTATACTTTTTCAATGTAAATAATAATATGCAAGCATGATTTTGTCCGTAATTTCATTGCGAGGCAGCGCATCATGCACCCTGCATCAAGTTGCATTTGTATAGTTGCGTTGGGTAGGACTCGGATACATGTATGGTTGAGGATAACTGCCAAGCGCGTACGTATTGATAATCTAAGTCAGCATGCTTTCACTAGCATTTAATCGACATCGTTGTCATACTTACGTCAGAAGTAAGACATACAAACGTGTATTCTATAACAGTCCCGCTATACCGACGATATCACCGCCATGTACCATTCGTACATACTTTTGCAAATTTATTAAATGTAGGCGATTGCATGTATGGTCAAGTAAAGGATGCTAGGATTTTTTGTTGTATGTTGATTTTGATTTGTACAAAATACCTTGTTGTATATACTGTTATTATCAAAAACATATACAAAAAAAAAAAAAAAAAAAAAATAACAAAGCTAACTTTGGAGGCCAAAGTTTTTCAGCAACGAAGGAGTTATTATGATGCAAAATTTTGGTATTTTGCAATAAATCTGAATGCGTAATTTAGATTATCATGTTTGGTATCAAAATGTTCCTTATAAAAAGCAGATTCTGAAATTGTCATTTTTACCTTTAAAATATAAAATTTTAGTCAAAATTGTTCATTTTGTTCATTTTTGCATTTTTGAAACAAAGAAACAAGTCTCAACCTTTAGACTAATCGGACTAGCTTTTAGCATGTTTTGATGTATGATTAGTTAATCTTGGTTTCGCGTCCTGGCGGAAGCCGTGCATTGAATTGTAGAATAAGCCGGTTAAGTTCTCACTTTGTTAAGCAAACACGTTTTTGAGACTGAGATGTTAATCTTGCTAAAAATGCCAGTTTGGCAGCGGAAACCATTTTTGTTGTTTGTAGTTTTCACAGTTTATGTGAACTGAGCATCTAAGTTTAATGCGTAAAAGTTATTGGTTGATAAGAGTTTGTTTGTTTGATTAGTGGGCGTTTCTTTTTTAGTTTTGTGTGAATTTGTAGATTTTTGAAAATTGTAGAATCAGTTAGGAATTTCCAACTAAACAGTAAAGGCGTAAAATAATAGTTAAAATTGATGCTTGGAGTTTACCAGCAAAATATTGTTGAAATTGTTAAGTTGCTAAATTGAACTTTGAATGTACATGTAATTTGGATGTTGCCAATTACTGTATTGTGTTGATATGATGAACTGTTGAAAATAATTAAAAGTGGAAAATAGAACTTTATACTGTCTCCTGTGTTTTGGACTAATTCCCCACATCTAGAAGAACATTTAAGAACTGGAGTTACCAGCCCTTAATATTTCAGATAGGGATATCAGGTTGTGTTTTGTTTAAAATTAATTTGGAATGTGGCTTTTAGTTTTGCAAACAGTGTAGGCCCTGATAAGACCTCGTGTTCTGAGGCATCTGATCTTGGCCTGCTCTGTTTGCCAATTACCCACTGATATTTTTTTTTCAACAGAGTAAGATAAGTTGTACACATTTTCTTACATGTGCTATCATAAAAAAATTTCTTTTATGTAAAAAATTTCTTTTATGTAAAAAATTTGCTCTTTAATGATTGTGTTTGCATATTCATGTTTTGTAAATAAAAGCATCTAACTATATTTCCTAATTCATTTTTGTAGTGTTCATGTTAGTACAGTAAAATTCATATATTAAGACCACCCTTGGGACTGTTCAGTAGTGGCCTAAAAGACCACTTTTGAACAGTTCCAAGGGTGGGCTTCAACTAGAGCAGACTGGACACTACAAACACAAAGAAAATGTTCCTAAAACCTTCTAAATATGCTTTTAAAAGCATAATTGGTCTTACTTTAAGGTGGTCTTAACAGTGAATTTTTACTCTATATTGTCACATACCCTTCCACCTCCCTAACACCACCTCAAGAATATGGAACGTTTTGTCCACCCTGTCAAAATAGCATGGGACGTTTTGTCCACCCTGTCAAATCTGTGTGGGACGTTTTGTCCACCCTGAAAAAATGATGTGGGACGTTTTGTCCACCCTGACAAAATGATATGGGACGTTTTGTCCACCCTGAAAAAATGATGTGGGACTTTTTGTCCACCCTGACAAAATGATATGGGACGTTTTGTCCACCCTGACAAAATGATATGGGACGTTTTGTCCACCCTGAAAAAATGATGTGGGACGTTTTGTCCACCCTGACAAAATGATGTGGGACGTTTTGTCCACCCTGCAAAAATGATGTGGGACGTTTTGTCCACTTGGTCAAAAATGGCATGGGACGTTTTGTCCATGGGACGTTTTGTCCTACATTCGGGCAAATGTCCCTTTCTGAAATAAGCAGTGGGGGGCAAATGTCCACCTGTAAAATAAGCACTGGGGGACAGATGTCCATACCAAAAATAAGCTCTGGGGGGCAAATGTCCGGGTCGCATTTTCAACTGGGGGGCAAATGTCCATTTTTAGATTAATTCATTGGGGGGCAAATGTCCTGGGGGGCAAATGTCCTGGAATCTTATGAATCCGTTGTCATGGATGAGAGACATCTCGCAATTCCTATGTAAGATCCTCGTATTGGTTTGTTGTGTGTAATATCAGTAGCTTATTTGCTAATAGACATCATCTTACCCCCCATCGACTGAATGATATACCTTAATATACATGAAATTCAGACTGAAATGTGTCACCTGGACCCGAATAAACAGCAAAAAAAAAATTCTCGCAGATGGCGTCAATGCGTTTGTTCAGGTCTGGTGTAACTATAACATTTCTGTTTCAAACAAATAGTGTATATCTTGATAAGACGCCACGTTCAGCATCGTCTGATCTGGGTCTACACTGTTTGCTCATCCTGTCATTCCATGATAACCCTTTTAAGTCTTACGAAACACTCTGACATCACCGGCTATTTTCTATAAAAAGAGTTACTCTGTGATATTCACGTTGACTTTTAAAAGCAATAACGCTTTTCGTACTAATGGACAATCGACCCAAACAGAGCCATGTTATTGTCACTACCCTGATGTCCGAAGAGAGTCATAAGTAAACAACTGTTGGGTTTGGCAGACAGTGTAGACCCAGATCAGACGCCGAAGAACGCGTAGTCTTATCAGGGTGTATACTGTTTGCATAAGATGGAAGATTTTAATGATTATATAAAATAATCCGACCCATTTCCCATCCTGCACTCAAAGACAATCGGACAAACACTCTTGTTTTGCAGACACCAACTGTTGCAGTGTTATATCAACGTTGGAGTAAAGTTAAAATTTTACAACCAAACTGGTCTGTGATCCTACATGTAGATCGCACAAAATTAAGGGTGTATTTTATTTGTAGGTAGCATGAAAACTTATATTGTGAAAGACAATGTTCACTTGCATGCTATTCTTCACCTATTTGTATGCACGCTGAACTGTATATGCCTTTCATGCTGTTCTTCATCTATTTGTATGCACGCTGAACTGTATATGCCTTTCATGCTGAAACTGACCGCGCACTAGTACAGGTAAACCTGATGAGTTTGTGTTTAACGACGCGGCAACCCTATATGTGGGTCATAAGCGTCAAACTAAACCGCTTGGAGGGTTTCCGCCTGCAAAGGCAAAGCGGCTCGAGTCGTACCGTCTATGCTGATTTACCCTATTGGTATAATTGGACTACAGGGCTTGAGAAGTCATTTCATTTCATCTTCGGTGGGAAGCCCTACAAAATCGCAAGTAACGTTTCCAAAAATGACCAATACCGTGTTGACAAGGACGTTAACCTTTAACCTGCTGAATATTCAATTAAGCCACACCCATTTCTGACTTTGAACCAATCAGATTACTTGATGCAATTTATTTCTACATATTCATAAACTGAATGTCAAACAGTGTAGACCCTGATCAGATGGCTTCTTCAGAAGCCATCTGATCTGGATCTATACTGTTTGCAAAGAAAGGGCTTGTCGCCAACAGCAGGCTAAAGGTTAAACCTCAAATCAAATACATACCCCACCTAAGTCTCGTATCCATTATTCAATCTTGGTGAATTGCAGGCCGGGGGCGGGGGCGTGGGGCTGGGGACGGGGGTGATAGTGTTAAAATGATATACAACCTGCATATTGTCATTGCGTTTACTGCCACATTTACTTCTGTAGCAATTTTCACACCTTTACCTGTGATGCCGGTATGACACCGAACTTCAGTTTCCAAGCAATATACACTTCTGTAACAATTTTACACAATACGAAGTTATTCTGAATCTGAACTACCGCTGCATTTGACCATAAACTGATAGCGGACTCATGCTAGCGGATTCATTTTTTTGGGCGTTTTATGATCTCACTAATTTGGTATCAACCTTTTTTGTCGTTCAAATAGTTTACGCGACTATATAAAATATATGTGTATCAAAATTTTAATGCTGATGAATACGGGCATACGACTTTAAACCAGTTTTGGTCCAACCAAGGTACTGAGTCAAGTTTGACATCACGCCTATTCAATCATATGCGTAAGATCCCCCACCCCTAAAAATCGAAAAAAAAGAAAAAAAAAGATTATAACCCAAAGCATGGATTGTGGGTATCCGTTAGAACCCGCGTCAGGGGTACGACTACAACGGATATCCACGAGCTTCTTTTTTGTGAAGAGGTAAGAAAACTAATTTATCATATGGCGTCGCGTCTGAGAGTGTAATAACGTCATGCAATAAATTCCGTAATCCACTAATGGATTAAATATGTACATTAGTTAGATACGCCCATATCGATACACGTACAACGTCCTTAACGACGTCGCGTTTACATGTACTTACTGCGGAAATATTGACATTTTTGCATACAGATTTTGAATAAAGTACGTTTTATAAGTCATATGATATATAGACTCTTGAGACGGGCCTCCGTGGCCGAGTGGATAAGAGAGCTGACTCTTAGTCATTAGGTCTCTCACCGCCCTAGGTTCGAGCCTCGTTCGGGTCACGAGTGACGGAAGGTCAGGTGGTGTTTCCCGGGTACTCCGGTTTTCGCCCACCTCTGATTAACGATCGGCTCGATATGAGTGAAATAATCTTGAAAGGGCCGTAAAATCCAAAACCGAAAATAAATTTAATCTTGCATTCGTGATCGTGTATTGTTGAATTTATTAGGCTCGTTGCGGGGAAAGGCATAAAATGCTCGGCAAAGCCTCGCATGTTTTACTTGTTCCTAAACTCGTTTGATAAATTCAGTAATACATGAGCACCCGTTAGATTCTCTATGTATGCCACATGGAACTCCAGTTATAAATTATAGGTTTCACGTTTTAATTTGACTTTTCAAATTAATAATATTTGATTATTAATGATAAAATTACTTTATCAGCCGTTTTTCATGTTAACGGCCCCTTAGGTGTATATCAATCAAGATGCATATGTCCGAAGGTATTCTTTTTTAGAATAGGTTTAATTACTTCACCTTTTTCTTTATAAATCATTATTCATTATTAGCGGTAAGAACTATTTTCCAAGTTACTTGTCATGCTGGTGGACATCTAGAGATTGCGGACATATTCGGATCCAGATATTGCAATGCTTATTTCCAAAGGTGAACATTTTTAACATAGGTTTAACGTTGAATTTGTCTTTTTATTTATCATTGATTGATTATTAACAATAAAAATGCTTTCTTAGTCAATTTTCATGTTGTCGGACATTTAGGGATGGCGGACACTTAGGGATGATCATATTGGGATCCCTTATCAAGATGCTTATTTCCGAAGGTATTCTTTCTTAGCATAGGTTTAATTACTTCACCTTTTTCTTTATAAATCATTATTCATTATTAGCGGTAAGAACTATTTTCCAAGTTACTTGTCATGCTGGTGGACATCTAGAGATTGCGGACATATTCGGATCCAGATATTGCAATGCTTATTTCCAAAGGTGAACATTTTTAACATAGGTTTAACGTTGAATTTGTCTTTTTATTTATCATTAATTGATTATTAACAATAAAAATGCTTTCTTAGTCAATTTTCATGTTGTCGGACATTTAGGGATGGCGGACACTTAGGGATGCATGGGTCATCCCTAAGTGTCCGACAAGAAAAAAAAATGAAGTTAAATTTTGAATATTTTCGAGAAAAAAAAAAGCGAAGTTTTCACTTAAAATGTCACAATTGATCATTCTCCACCGTTTCGGACATTTTCCCGATAAACTAAGATTGTGTCATGCTGGCGGACATCTAAGGATGCCGGTATATTCGGATCCATATATTGCAGTGCTTATTTCCAAAGGTGAACATTTTTAACATAGGTTTAACGTTGAATTTGTCTTTTTATTTATCATTGATTGATTATTAACAATAAAAACGCTTTCTTAGTCAATTTTCATGTTGTCGGACATTTAGGGATGGCGGACACTTAGGGATGCATGGGTCATCCCTAAGTGTCCGACAAGAAAAAAATGAAGTTAAATTTCGAATATTTTCGAGAAAAAAAGCGAAGTTTTCACTTAAAATGTCACAATTGATCATTCTCCACCGTTTCGGACATCTTCCCGAGAAAATAAGATCTTGTCATGCTGGCGGACATCTAAGGATGACGGTATATTCGGATCCATATATTGCAATGCTTATTTCCAAAGGTGAACATTTTTAACATAGGTTTAACGTTAAATTTGTCCTTTTATTTATCATTGATTGATTATTAACTTTAAAAATGCTTTCTTAGTCAATTTTCATGTTGTCGGACATTTAGGGATGGCGGACACTTAGGGATGCTTGGGGCACCACGAAATGTCCGACAAGAAAAAAATTGAAGTTGAATTTCGAATATTTCCAAAAAATATTTTTTCGAAATTTTCCCTTAAAATGTCATAATTGAACATTCCCCACCGTTTCCAACAATTTTGCGAGAAATTAAAATTTTGTCGGACACTTAGGGATGTCGGACGTTTAGGGATGCAACATACGTCAATGCCGTCAGACAGAACATCATGAAGGAAGTGTCCCTTTCTATTGTTATCGTCTGGCTTATCCTTTTTGTCATATTTCTGTCCGAGAACACTTCATTCAGATCACGCTACATAAAGGCAGTATATTTTAGGTTTTACGGCCCTTTCAATTGAGCCGATCGTTGACGATGCGTGAAAACCGGAAACCCGGGGGGGGGGGGGGGGGGGGTGGGGTGGGGGCTGGACGTTCTCAACGTACAGTGAAAATTAACCACATAGCAACAGAAAAGGTAAGTATTTTGTGGTAATTGAAGGATAGTTTTTCTCACCGAGGCGGTTCTAATGAGTACCCACAACGTAGGTTTATATGGAGAATCTTCACTTATCACAAACTACTTAGCTTATCTGTTGCTATGCACTCACCAACTTTGGGACCATCAAAATGTGTTAGAGATATGAGTAGCTGGATCCACTTTGAGTTATCTATAGTGCAAGGCCGGGGGGGGGGGGGCGTAATAGGTAATATTTCTATCTTCTTTATAGTAAGATACGGTTTCAGCTCTGCGGAGAAAGCACCATGCAGTCCAATCTATTTCTCCAAGCCCCGATCGGCGGGGATGCAGCACTGTATACCAAAACGCAGTCTGACCCGGTAAAAGTAAAAAGGTACATGAGATATTGGCTTTTTATGCCAGGAAATAGCTGTCTTTTTCTCACAATTTATTAGTCATATTTCTACGAGGCAGTTCTAATGACGAACTTATTATATACCCTGAAGTCATAAAATTCTGACACCTTGAGGACTTGCTGTAATTCTCCTAAAATTTTACCAAATTGTTTCATGATCCCGGAAGGAGTCGCAAAGGTGCAGACGGAATGGCAAGCAGTGTAGACCCTGATCAGACTGCTACGATCTGGGTCTGCACTGTTTGCTTAGGCCTATCATTCCCCATCCTTAGGATCATTACGGTATACAATTGTGCCCACTATTCTCTTTAAAAAGTATTTACAACTATTTTCATGACATAGACTGGTCAACTAAATGAGAAACAGAACTTTTGCGTGACACCGGTTAATTTGTCTTCACTGTAACCGAGGGAATACCAATGTCAAATCAAAGACATTTTGATGCATCGCTCCTTTCAGCCGAAAACGAATCTTTCCTTCCAATGGGGAAGACAGCAATTGCTTCACAAATTTCTTTTTCATATGGGGGTATTTTTATCCCTTTTTGTACCAAATGGAATCTACCTCTTTATACATAGCAGGAGTCCACTTCAAAATTTAGGGGTGTCAGGTTGCGTTTTCTTCAAAATTTATTTGGAAAATGGCTGAACCTTTAGCAAACAGTGGAGGCCCTGATCTACGGCGTCTGATCTTGGCCTGCACTTGTTGCCAGGGTACCCGTTTTGGGGTTTCTGGTACTAAATGGGTTAAAATACAGAATTTTCGCCCTAAAAGCAAACTATTTATCTAGACTTGACCTGTTTCAGAAGAAAATTAAGGATAATAAAGATAATTTCCTTAATTTTGCTACAACATAGATCGTTGAGGCGGTTCTAATGAGTACCAGCAATCTTTTCAAGTGCGACAGTTAGAAACACACTGTTCATTATTGTAAGCCCTACTATTCGTTGTATTAATTTGGGTTTACGGGGTTGTTTACTCGGGAGGCAACTTTCTGTACTTTCTGCTTGCTTGCCTTTCCAACTCCCCCCTCTGATAAAAAATGTCTTCATGACCAATATTCACAACAGAATGTTGCCGACCCGTCAGATATCGAGCCCGCGACCTCCAGATCACCATTCAGACGCACACATCACGTGAACAAGTCCGTAAAATGAACACCCCCGCCGGACCCCACTTTTTTATAGAGAAAACTGGGGTATACGGGGGTATACGCTATTTTTCTTATTTCTCCTCAAAGACATAGGTTGTGGGTACTCGTTAGAACCGCCTCAATGAGGCGGTTCTAACGAGCACCCGCAACCTATGTTTGCAGTATCAATAAGAAAAATATCGCGGATTTTCATCGGAAAAGTAGCCAGTTTGGAGATATAAATAAATGCACTATGGCGCACGGGTGTGTTATCGTGATACGGCTGTCGAGGCCGAGGAATAAAAAGTGCTCAAGACCACAGTTTGGTATGGTAGCAGTAATTTGTCATTTCTGTATAGAAATGGCACAAATTACATGTATTCCTTGGACATGTTTTACGACATCCATAAGAAACTCATATGGCGCCATATGATTTCTCTGCACGCAAACTGATCTGAAATATAAAAGTTCTTTACAACATCCTGAAATACTTTCATACCTCATGGATGTCTAGTATGTTTTTATTTATTGGTATGGTGTATAAAATGTTTGTACTTTTAAGCAAATAGCAAGGACTGAGATCAGACACAGAGTTATGTTGCATCCTATCTGGTTCTACACTACAATAGTGTCCAAAAAATGGGTCGCTCGGTAACTAGTTACCTTATGTTTTCTGGTGGGAATCGACAAATTTGTGTTCTTGTAACCTAGGTGATGTATTTACTAAAACCTAATAGGCTCAGGTAAGAGAAAATAAAATTCTGTAAAGGCGTAGTAACGCGAAACGAAAGGCGTAATAACGCAGAAAAAGGCGTAGAAACGCAAAAACAAAAGGCGCAGTAACGCCAATCAAAAGGCGAAGCTACGCGAAAAAAAAGGCGTAGTAACGCAAAAAAAGGCGTATAATAATGCGAAAAAAAGGCATAGTAACGCAAAAGAAAGGCGTAGTAACGCGAATCAAAGGCGTAGTAACGCGAACAAAAAGGCAAAATAACACAAATAAGTCGTATAGAAACGCAAAACAAAAGGCGCAGTAACGCCAATCAAAAGGCGAAACTACTCCAAAAAAGGCGTAGTTTCGCAAAAGAAAGGCGTAGCAACGCGAAAAAAGCCGTAGTAAAGCAAAAGAAAGGCGTAGTAACGCGAATCAAAATGGCGTAGTAACGCAAAAGAATGGCGTAGTATCGCCAATCAAAGGCGTAGTAACGCGAATCAAAAGGCATTGTAACGCGAATCAAAAGACATAGTAACGCAAAACAAGAGTTGTCAGAAGACAACAGTGCTCGCCTTTGGAAGCCTAAGTTGGATCACGGCAAGTTATCAAAAATGATTTTTTTCTTCTGTAAAACGGCCCAACAGACTGCAGCAATTAAAAGAGAACCAGACAGTATCCCTAAGAACCACTGAAGAAATCTTGCTTTAAGTGTTTTTATTTAAAAAGAAAAAAAAAAGAAAAAAGAAAAAAAAAGAACAATCCCAATTTTCTTATTCTGAAAAAAAGTGAACAGACTGCAGCAAATGAACGAGAACCAAAAATTACTCATTGGATGTCTGTTTTCAAACCTTTCCATTGTAGAAAAAAAAAAAAAAGGACCCAGTGACCCTGAGCCTGAAAATCGAACTTGCTCGAGATATTATCAAACGCAGCAGTTGTGTGTGACTTAAAATATATAAACAAATGCGAGGACCCTAATATTCGAACTCACTCGAGATATCATCACACCCGATATTTGTATGACATTATCATTAACTCCATCAATAAATGTGGACACTAGAGCAATGACCAAGTTTTTCAAAAAATAGCCACAGTAACCTTGACCTTCAGCTCTGGACTCTGAAAGTCAAACTCGCTCGAGGTATCAACATAACCAACATTTGTGTGGCGTTATAAGAAAATCCATCAATACATGAAGGGACAAGAGCGATGACTATGTTTTTCTTAAAAAATAGCCATTGTGACCTTGACCCCGAACACTGAAATTAGTGACCTTGACCTTAAGCCCTGGACCCTGAAAGTCAATGTCACTCGAGATATCACCATACCCAATATTCGTGTGCAGTTATATTAAAATCCATCAATAAATGAATGTGAAAGAGCGATGTCTATGTTTTTTTTTCTAAAAATAGCCATAGCGACCTTGACCCCCGGACCCTGAAAATCGAACCCGCTGTGTTTAAAAGAAAACAAAATCCTCCCCCAGGATTAGAACTCACAACCTCTTGATTCAGAGTAAAAATGCGTAGTAACGCAAAAGAAAGGCGTAGTGACGTGAATAAAAAAGGCGTAGTACTTAACGCAAAAGGAAGGCGTAGTAACGCGAAAGAAAGGCGTTATTACGCCTTTTGGTTCGCGTTACTACGCCTTTTTATTCGCGTTACTACGCCTTTTTTCGCGTTACTTCGCATTTTGATGTTTGTTACTACGCCTTTCTTCTGTGTTACACCGCCTTTCTTCTGCGTTTCTACGCCTTTTTATCCCCTGACCAAATAGGTTCAGGGGATATAGCGATCACCGTCCGTCCGTCCGTCAGTCCGTAGACACAACTTTGTGATCGCCACCACTCCAATATCCTTTGAGATTTATTGATGGTATAAAGTATAGTTGTGCATGGGGTCAAGTAGGCCTTGTCATAAGCAAGAATCACAACCCTGGATGCCTTGGTATTTTAGTTTTCTCCCCTGACAATATAGCCTTGAGATCACAATAACTCCAATAACCTTTGAGATATATCGATGGGACTTGGTAAAGAAATTGTACACAAGGCCTCCGCTAATAATTAAACCTTGTCATTGCAATAACTCCAGCCAATTTAAGATATATTGATGGTAGTTGGGTTAGTTGTATTAAAGTACAGAAGACATGTCATGAGCAAGAACCACAACTCTGGATCCACTTTTGGCACAATTGTAAATGAGGTTAAGAGGTTGTGTCATGAGAATAAGCAACAACTCTGGACGACATGGTTGTTAGTTAACACCCCTGACAATATGACTTTGTAATCGCAATAACTTCAATACCCTTTGAGATATATCTGATGGGACTTGATACAACTGTACACGAGGTTAAGAAGGCGATTCATGAGCAAGAACCACACATCCATCTGCCATGGCATTCTAGTTATCTCCCCAGACCATTAACTTTGTAATCGCAATAATTCCAAAAACTTTTGAGACATGTTGCTGGTACATGTTATAGTTGTATATGAGGTTAAGAAAAACCATAACTATGAATGACATGGTATTTTAGTTGTCTCCCCTCACAGTAAAACCTTATTCTGTGTGTGTAGAATCTTCTGAATGCAATATTGGCTTTTGATCGAACGATTTTCCACATTTTCTGATAGCTATTTTTAGCAATACTATCCATGCCTTCTGATTCGCGTTACTCCGCATTTTGTTTCGCGTTATTACGCCTTTCTTTAGCGTTACTACGCCTTTTGATTCGCGTTACAACGCCCTTTGATTCGCGTTACTACGCCTTTTGATTCGCGCTACTACGCCATTCTTTTGCGTTACAACGTCTTTTGGTTCACGTGACTACGCCTTTCTTTTGCACTACTACGCTTTTTTTTTTCGCGTTACTATGCCTTCCTTTGGCGTTGATACGCCTTTTTTCGCGTAGCTACGCCTTTTGTTTTGCGTTACTGCGTCTTTTGTTTTGCGTTTCTACGCGTATTTTGCGTTATTACGCCTTTTGTTTCGCATTACTACGCCTTTACAGAATTTTACTTTCTCTTACCTGAGCCTATTAGGCTTTCGTACACATGAATGCTTTCTTTGGCAAAACTTTAGACACACTTGTTATTGATATATTATGAAAGCCTAATAGGCTCAGGTAAGAGAAAGTAAATTCTGTAAAGGCGTAGTAACGCGAAACAAAAGGCGTAATAACGCAAAAAGGCGTAGCAAGGCCAAACAAAAGGCGCAGTAAGGCGAAGTTACGCGAATAAAGGCGTAGTAACGCCAAAGGAAGGCGTAGTAACGCGACAAAGGCGTAGTAACGCAAAAGAAATGCGTATTAACGTGAATCAAAAGGCGTAGTAAAGCAAAAGAATGGTGTAGTAACGCGAATCAAAAGGCGTAGTAACGCGAATCAAAAGGCATTGTAACGCGAATCAAAAGGCGTAGTAACGCAAAAGAAATGCGTAATAATGCGAAACAAATTGCGTAGTAACGCGAATAAAAGGCATAGATAGTATTGCTAAAAAATAGCCATCAGAAAATGTGGCAAATAGATCGATCAAAAGCCAATATGGTGTTACAGAATTAGCTCTCAGTTCCTGATGAACAACGAAACAAAACTATTTCTTGATAAATGTTCTTTTATTTTTCATCGTGACTTTCAGGGTTAATTTATGCGCAAAAAAAGGGAAGACCCTTTCTGCTCTTTTTCTGTGAGAGCTCCAGAATGAGGTGTGACTAAAACCTGAGGGTGTCCCTATTAGCGGAACAAGCGAAACACCCCCTGTAGCTCCCACACAAAAAGCAGCACCTTCACTTTACCAACCTTGAGACCCAAGTCACTCACTCACTCTAACTTCAAATATATAACATCCGCGGGGAGAAATTTGAATACCAGTTATCCAAATTTACCTTAAGTGAGTGAATGACATGAAAGTCTCAAGTCTTCTATTTAGTTTTTTTTTTTTTTTAGAAGATGACTGATTAACGTTCATATGAGTCTCGCCATCTCAAACATCAGACTTTCAAACTACTGCTTAAGTCAAATTACATTTCCAGGTGTAAGGAGTTTGAGATAACGAGAGTCCACCATAAATACACAAAATGATAAGCAACATGGTTACAATATGGAAAATCAGACTATGAACTGCATAATGAATCTACATCATCATGTCTGCAGCTGATAAAAAGTCAGATTCACCCGCACATACATACTTATTCTATCTTGGCCAGAGATAAAATTCTATCGCTCTCCTTTCTCTCATAAAAAGAAAAAAAAAATAGATATGTAGCAGCAGCAGAGACAACGAACCAGATTCAGGAATAAAGCAATATAACCATGCAACTTATCACTTAATATGCTACAGGTATAATATGAATAGTCTTCCTGAACTCAAGTAGTATGTGAGTAACGATTTCTCTCGTAATTAATGAAACACAAAAATAAAATGCAAACATATCTCTTAATGACCCTTTCAGCTTCAATGTCAAGATGAGAAGATAATCATTATAATGTATGTTATTACAATGCACATCTATCTGTATCCAATGACAGTACGAAAATGCACTAATTTAACCATTGCTGTATCCTCAAACAATTGACATATGAACTGATTAACATAATTGAACTTCTGAATAATTACCGTACATGTACCTGTACTTTCAAATTCTGATACTTGTTATCAATGAAATGACAGTGAATGGAAAAGAACCATTTGACTTCAAATTGAAAACGAAGAAGCATGTTCAACTTACTCTGATTTCAAACATCACTGTGCATTTTCCACTTTCATTATCTTTCAATACATAACTCCAGTAAAGCTTTTATATTCTATAACCACATTGTAGAACGTCATAACCATTGGAAATGTGTTGACTGGTAGAGTGCCTTGCAATGGCCTAGTCAACACTATCTAGGCCATACCTAGCATGTGAGACCATCCAAAGGAACTCCCGACGGGCAGAGAATCACGCGAGCAGCCAACCAGCATAGTTTACATTGATATGTCAGAAAACCAACAATCAGCCAAAAATAGTTCAAGTACACTTTCTATAGCTGTAACTGCAGACTAACAAATCCCAATTACTGCTATAGGAGTGTTCTGCCTATAGTTTTACTTATGAAAATCAATAGTTTCATTTTATCAAATATGAAAGGACAATGCTGGTGGTCATATTGTTCTCGCCATTATAGTTTGGTTTATGTAACATTAATAAAATGGATCTTGCAATGCAAACTCCAAACTTCACATTTCCATGGCAATACCAACGATTTTTAATGAAATCAGTATTTTCTGATTCTTGAATATGAAATAAAGTAGACAAAAAGTAAAAACTAAATTAGAGTAAACTGGTTGAAGTTAGCACAAGAATCACAAAATGTAATTCTTATCACTAAGCTTTCAGTTTTGGGTAGCAATCATAATTAAGGCACAAAATTGGTACATTCTTTGCAATGTACACCATTACAAACCATACAACTCTGAACTCTTAAACTGAAAAATTTGTCTCATATACCGTAAACTACTCTAAATACGAGGCGGTGGCCTCTGCTTTATTGCTTTCTTTATCTTAACTGGCAGGTTTGAACCAAGAACCCATTGTGCATTTTGAGCAGGTTCGCCTACATACTGAATGAGAAACTGAACTCCACTGCTTGTGTCCTTCTGTGCTAATACACGCTTAATTTTACGATTCTCGTCCTCTGAAGATAAGTATGAATCTAAATCCTTGTCGTCATTCATGAGATAATCTTTCAGATAAACTGGTTTATTAATTTGCCGTTTCGGTCGATTTCGCACCAGAGATTCTCCATCTTGTTGATGATTATCATTCAGTGCTATGTTTACGGAACTATCGGGAGTCTCTGTGTGAACAGGCTCATACTGAGTATTGGTAGTATTAACTGAACTATCTGAAGTCTCTGTGTGAACAGGCTCATGCTGATTATTGATTGTTTTCTCTGAACTATCTGAATTAACTGGAGTCTCTGTGTGAACAGGCTCATACTGATTATCGATTGATTTCACTAAACTATCTGAAGTCTCTGTGTGAACAGGCTCATACTGATTATTGATTGATTTCACTGAACTATCTGAATTCTCGGTGTGAACAGGCACATTCTGATAAGTCTCTTTGTGAACAGTCTCTGTGTGAACAGGCTCATTCTGATTGATTATTTTCACTGAATTATTAGGAGTCTCCGTGTGAACAGGCTCATTCTGATTAGTCTTTTTGTGAACAGGCTCATTCTGATTAGTCTCTTTGTGAACAGTCTCCATGTGAACAGGCTCATTCTGATTATTGATTATTTTCACTGAATTATTAGGAGTCTCTGTGTGAACAGGCTCATTCTGATTAGTCTTTTTGTGAACAGTCTCCATGTGAACAGGCTCATACTGTTTAATTATGTCTGTCTGACAAGATGTAGAAACTGTTACAATATCCGGTGTTCTGGTGACAACTTTGAAGAAATTCAAAGGCTCTGATACACGAACAGATGCAAATTTAATCCTATCAATATGAATTGGATCTGTAAAAGTTTTTGTTCCACTAGGATCCATTAACATCACTGTATGTGGACTCGACACTGTCTCAACAATATAAGGACCTGAATAACAATTTCTCAGTTTCTTTGCCGCACCTGAGGGTAAATCATCCAAATATACGAAATCACCTTTCGAAATGTGCAACATCTGGACTTTGCTATTTGCACGATTTAGCATGTCCTGCTTGGACGTTACCAAATGATCTCTCACGTCATTTCTTATGAAATTCAATGTTTGTTCTTTCTGTGTCAGATAGGAATGCAAATCCTTTGGCAATGATTTCAAATCAAGAGAAAACTTGTTAGCTGATAGAGGGAACTTTGGTCTCTGTCCATATACAATTTCAAATGGCGAATACCCCATACTAGTATTAATTGAATTGTTCATGGAAAATGTCACTGCATTCACCATTTGATCCCAGTTGTTGCATTTTTTGTTCATAAATGGTGTAAGTCTGGTCGCCAATGTTCTATGTTGTCGCTCGCATGCACCAAGACAATGATGCACAAAACTTGGTGTAAACTGCTGTTGAATATGTAGCATTTTACAAAGCTCTGATGTCACTTTGGCTGTAAATTCTGATCCATGGTCACAAATTAACGTGTCACATGTACCAAAATGAGTAAAAAGATCCATTAGTACCTCAGAAACTGTAATCGCGTCTTTATTAGGTATGGGCTTAGCATACAGGAATTTGGAAAACATGTCTACAGCTGTAAACAGATATATATTTCCACGATTAGTTATTGGTAAAACTCCATAAAGGTCTATTTGCCATACCGAAAAGGGTTCATGTGGAGTGGGAAACGCGACAATGGCATTTTTCGTATGAACCTTTGTGATCTTTCTACTCTGGCATTGGTCACATGACCGAACATAATCACTCACAATTTGTGACAGTCTGTTAAAAAAATAGTTCTCTTTGACTCGGTCAATAGTATCCTATATACCTGCATGTGCTGCTAATGGAGAATCATGATATAATTTCAAAACTGTTTGAATCAAGGATTTAGGAAGCACAAGCTGATGTTTGCACAACAATTTTGTTCGTTTAGCTTTTGGTGTTCGACTATGGAATAAGATTCCCTGTACAATAAGAAAATCTGACTGCTGTAACAGGATACTTCTGGCCTTAACTTGCGACTTGGGTAAAATGCCCCTAGTTAAGTAGTCCATAATTGGTTTCAACTCGGTATCTGCGTACTGACAATTATGAATACTGCCCGCAGTCATGTTAAGCTCAGTTAATGATGATTGAATTCTCATAATAGTCTCATTTGAAAAGTAGAAGTAAAACAAAGATCAGGAATTGATACAATTAACTTACTCCATCCATAAAAGACACCAAAGGGAAAGAAATACAAACATTAAGCGACCAGACCATAATGGAAACCTAAACAAAGGAAGGCCATATGGACAGTTACTTTCCCACAAAATGGCCATATGGCCATCCAAAATTGAAAGACACAAGTGACACACACAGCAAGCAACAAACAACAACATAAATAAATCGCCACAGAAGAGCCGCCTTGGAACGGTCAGTGGAAGACTTCCACTGGGGGGCTTAAATCGATTTTACGTGGCCACAATCCTCGCCCTTACTTCCGTCGCGATTTAAACAAAAAATTTTGTTCAGTCCGCATGAAGGCCTCCTAACTCATCAGTGCAACATCTCCGTGAACACAGAAATCAAAGAACCACAGAGGTGAGACAACGGTGAGGACTCGACAGCAAGAAACCACTGAAATGCTGGAGCAAAAGAAAACCAACAGTTAGACTCCGATGAGCCCGACCAGAGACAGAGCATCAGGCACCAACCAACATTATCTCTTTAATTTTCAATAAGCCTTTACGTTGGAGCCGTAATAGAATCTGAGGCCTGACCCACCGGCGTGCAATTAAAGAGGGAAGCAAAGTTGCCAACCGTGATTGGGTTAACTACCATGCATGCAGTCTGTCGTATAATATCCATGTTGTACCCAATCTTTTTATATCGAAGAATGATTTTACGAAATTGGGTGCTGAAGTCATTGCGGTTATATATTTTTCTGAATTTATATACTAAGTCACCATAAAATTCGGGTTCCGATAGACCTTGTTGCAGAAGAGATTTAAGTCCAATATTGAATTTTGAAATTAAATCAGAATGGCGTCTATAAAATTTTGAAAAGGCTTTGCGTAGTTTATGGTACCGATAACCCTGATTAAGGAGTTTAGCCGTTAATAATTTATTACGAGTGTTGAAGTCAGTTACATGACTACACACTCTAGCAAATCGAATTAATTGCGAAATATAAACGCCATAGGATGGCGCACGAGGAACATCACCATCCAAAAAAGGAAAATTTACAATCTCAAAATCAAAGTCATCGCGTTTATCATAAATTTTGCACGAAACAAATCCATCTACAATAGATAGATGTAAATTCAAAAACGGGGCCTCGGTATCAGAAGAATTTGCTTTATTTAACTGAAGTTCTAGGGGGTAAATCTGACTGATCAAACCATCAAAATAGGTATTATCAATATTTAATAAATCATCTAAATATCTAGAAGTAGAGCTAAAAGCTTCAATAATTTCAGATTGGTTATCAATGGAAAGCGACAAAATGAAGTCTCTTTCATAACAATACAAGAACAGATCAGCCACAAGAGGTGCGCAATTAGTACCCATCGGAATACCCACAATTTGTCTAAATAACTTAGTACCGAATCTAATATAAATATTGTCAAGTAGAAAGGTGAGGGCATCACACACTTTCTGACATGACCAAAGTGTATAATTCTTATGCTCTTTAGAAGTGAAAAATGCATTTCTGACATTACATGCAAGATAGAGAGAATCTTCTCTGTGAAAAGCCCATTCAATTAAATCATTAAGCTTTTCTTTTATAAGATTATGAGGAAGTGTAGTGTAAAGAGTGGAAAAATCGTAGGTAGACAGACTAGAAGCACGAAACTGTCTAGATTTCAATTTATTTAAAACCTCATTCGTTTCCTGGTTTTCGGTCAAGTGCTCTTGATTAGAACAAATGATCGGAGAAAACTCCTCACCTGAAATTCGGCTTTCTTGTTGCAGTTCATGATCTGTCACTAACGTTTGATTTCCTATAGCCGATAACTCATTCTCGGATGCTGATAACTGACTTTCCACTTCCGAAATGAATGTTTTATTAAACTGGACTATGTTCTGTTGACCTGAATGTCTATTAATTGCTTTCCTCTTAATAAACCTATTGTCTCTATGACCCTTACTAAGCGGTCTTTGTTTCAGCAGACCTCCCTGAAGAATATTATCCTCAGTATCTGCATCATATAATCTGTCGTTATCTACATACTGTTTAACGCTGGCATGACTAACGAAGCGGTATGTATCTATAATTTCATTTTCAGGGGAGATAATTCTAACTTTTGAGGGTTTTTCCTCAACATATGGAAAGTATGGATCTTCCTCTTCTGGGCTAGACTGTAATACCTCAGGATATACTGTGCGCCTTGAAAGGGAATCAGGGACAACAATTTCAGCTGCTGGTTTATAGACAATATCTAAGTCAAACTGTTGTAATATCGCAAGCCAGCGTTCATATATTTGTCCCTTAAGCTTTTTTTGAAAAATTGGTGATAATGCTTGATGATCACATTCTACCACAAAATGCCTCCCTCTCACGTAAGATGCACAGTCCATCACTGCGGTAACCAGTCCAAGTAATTCTAACTTTGTTGGGCCATATGACTGTTGCCAGCGTGATAACCCTTTTGAGCCGAAACGTATTACTCGAGGAATCTGATCTTCATCATACTGATAGAGCATAAAACCAATGCCCTTAGAACACGAATCAACAGCTAATCTGAATTCTCTGTCATATCGGGGAAAAGCTAAAGCACTTGATGTCACTAAACAGTCCTTTAGCTGTTGGAAACTTGTCTCACATTGTTGTGTCCACTGATATGGCACATTTTTCTTCAGCAAGTAATACAAAGGGCTAGCTATGGCACTGTAGTTTTTTATAAATTTCCTGAACCAATTAAAAAGACCCAACGCACGTTTGAGCTCTTTTGCATTCTTTGGAATCGGATAGCTTTTGATTACTTCTATTTTCTGGGGTGGGGGGCGAATACCCTCACATGAAATCTCATGACCTAGAAAAATGCACTTTTCAAATGCAAATTTACACTTACTTGGTCCTAGTTTCAAACCTGCAGTTTCAAACCTTGCCAGTACCTGGTGTAATTTGTGAATATGCTCAGTAAAAGTTTCTGAGGCAATGCAAACATCATCCAGATAACACAATACTGACTCAAAAGTCAGTCCATTTAGTATTTTATCCATTAACAGCTGAAACGAATTTGGACTTTGCCGTAATCCCATAGGGAGTCTTAAAAATTTGAAAGTACCGTATGGTGTATTGAATGCTGTGTATCTGGATGAGTCTGGAGAAATTTTCATCTGAAAATAACCCTGGCTCATATCAATAGTACTCAAAAATCTGGGCATGTGCTCTGCAAACGACTCCGTTAGTTCTTGTAGGTCTGGTATATTATACCGAAACTCTTCCGTCTGTGTGTTCAAATATCTAAAGTCAACACAGAAACGAAAGGATGATAAACTTTGTTCTTGAGTTATATTATTTGGGTCTAGTTTTGGTTTATTCCTTTTTGCCACAAGAACTATCGGACTGGTTATCGGAACACTTTCATCTGCTGAAACGGGAACTATAATTCCCTGCTTGAGCAGTTCATCAAGATGATGGCGCAAAACCTGCTTTTTATCCGGCGACAATCTGTAGGGCCTTTGGTGCACTGATTTTGCATCTGATTTTAAATGAATAACATGCTCAACCTCTTTTGTAAGACCGAGACTAGGATTTTCTGGAGTTACAAATACATTTTTATGTGTAAATAAACAATTTAACAATTCCTCTGTCTGTGCACCATTGAGATGTCTGGAAACATTTGCCGCAAAATATGAACAAAATTGCTCTTTAGTAATATCAGGCTGTGCACCATTATCAGACGAAATGCTGGAAGAAAAATGGGGATTAGAAAGCACCTCAGATTGTGCTGAAGATTGTAAATTTACATGGCTACACTGCTTAACCTCCGGAGTGACAGAGTAAATATCTGTATAATTGTCACACAGTTTTAATGTGGCTAAATAAGCACCTTTATTTATATGTACTGAATCAGCAGTGGGATTCAATATTTTCACTGGAACTAGGTGACCAGGCATACATGTGACTACTGCTTTGGAAACCAGCAAACCTTTGCGACCTATTTCACTATGACCCAAACACTGACCTTGCATACCAATGTGCAAATCTTTGTGCACGCTCCCTTGCACAACAATCTCAGAGTTTGGAGGTAATACACAGGAATGAGCACAAATAATTTTTGTTGTAGCTTTTACTGCGGAGTGGCAGGCCTTGCTGAAATCCAAAACAATACCAGTGTCTCTCATATAATTAATACCCAAAATAAATGGATGTGAGGTATCCCTCAATATATAGACTAGTACCCTGTGGGATGCGTTTGAGCCCGCTGTGCAAAACTGAACCCGAGCTGTTCCATCAACTGCAACCGAACCATTGTCAGCCATGATTATCTGATCCTCACAAGGGAGATAATCCCACTTACAACTATCAGGGATGACATTAAAAAGTTGTCTAGAAATAATATTGATGGAACTTCCCGTATCCAGAAGTGCAGTGACTGGGGTCTGGCCAACTTTACAGTTCAAGTACATAAAATTATGCTGTGAAGAAAAATCTGTGCGCAATTCAGTGTCATCTGCGTTATCTGTTAGGCCTGAGAGGTGCGCTGTGTTCCCAGGCCCATCCCGTTTAACTGTGGACAACTATCAGCAGAATGTTCCGGTTGATTGCAGAGTTGACAGGTAAAAACAGTATTTGCCGTACTAGCATTTAGTCTTTTACACCTTGGAGCTCCCTGGCCCATCTGAAAACAAAGTTGACATTTAATATTGGGAGATGGCTCCCCTTGTCCATTCCAATTACACTTTGGTTTAATGTGTCTTTCACCTTTGCAGCGAAAACAAGTACGTGCTGATGATGTTTGCTGAACTCTGGTAGGATGATTCTGAAAAACTGTCAGTTCTTCTAGTTTTTTATTAATGTTATCAATCTGGGACTGAACTGACCCAGCTGCTGCATTAACCTGGGGAACTTGTGGCACTGATGAGGCCACACTTGTAGAGGTAGTTGTCTGATGTCTGTATCCATGTGCTTCTCCAACTTTTGCTGACTGAAGCGCCTCCCTTAAAGAGTTGACACGACCTGCTCGGACAAAAAATGCTAACTGAGGAGGCAGCCCACTTATAAACTTGTTTAATATATCTGCATCACTTTTTCGAAGTTTCCGTCCTTTGTCCATTACCATGGCATGGAAATCCTCAATAGCCTGAGATTGTCCAAGCCGCAAATTATCAAAAGCCACCGATTCAGCAATCAGAGAGGGACTGTTCAGGATGTTACAGTACTCGAGATGGAACGCAGCTTTTACAGTAGACCACGTCTCTTTGCATGTTAAATTGTTGAACCAAATGAGCGCAGGTCCTTTTAAAAACAAATGGAAAGCAGCTACTGCCCGCGGGGAAGAGGTATCAATTGATGCAAGGGTTAAATAAGACTCAAATTCAGCTAGGAACTTCTCAGCATCTTCATGCATAAAGCCACTAAATTGTTGGATTGACCGCCTGTCTGGCACTACTGATGGTGGCTACACAAGCACTGTTAATTGTTCTGTAGGTTTGGACACAGTAGTACCAGTAGTGATGGGGTGCTTTCCATTATTGGAGATTGATAAGTAGCCGACACAGCAGGTAGATTTAAGAGGAAACTGTCATTTAGGTCTCCAAATTGTGGTAAAAATGGATTGTTTGACGAATTCATTGTCACGAATGTCAATGTCCACCACAATAACACTGGAAATATGAAAAGATAGAACCACGTGGTCCGTCTGGGCTGGAAAATGTCTGGTTTGGTTTCTTTCTAACTCGTTCATTTGAAAGTCAATTTCTGGATAATCGACGAAGAGATCGGTCATAAAAATGTCATGGGACCGTTTTGGAATTCTCCACCATGTTACAGAATTAGCTCTCAGTTCCTGATGAACAACGAAACAAAACTATTTCTTGATAAATGTTCTTTTATTTTTCATCGTGACTTTCAGGGTTAATTTATGCGCAAAAAAGGGAAGACCCTTTCTGCTCTTTTTCTGTGAGAGCTCCAGAATGAGGTGTGACTAAAACCTGAGGGTGTCCCTATTAGCGGAACAAGCGAAACACCCCCTGTAGCTCCCACACAAAAAGCAGCACCTTCACTTTACCAACCTTGAGACCCAAGTCACTCACTCACTCTAACTTCAAATATATAACAATGGGTTTCAGAAGATTCTACACATGCAGCATAAGGTTTTATCGTGAGGGAATACAACTAAAATACCATGTCATTCATAGTTGTGTTTTTTTTTACCTCATACACAACAATACTAAGTACCAGCAACATATCTCAAAAGGTGTTGGACTTATTGCGATTACAAAGTTAATAGTCTGGGGAGATAACTAGAATGCCATTGCAAACGGAGTTGTGGTTCTTGCTCATGAATCGCCTTCTTAACCTCGTGTACAATTGTATCAAATCCCATCAGATATATCTCAAAGAGTATTGAAGTTATTGCGATTACAAAGTCATATTGTCAGGGGTGTTAACTAAAAACCATGTCATCCAGAGTTGTTGCTTATTCTCATGACACGACCTCTTTACCTCATGTACAATTGTGCCATGTACCATTAACGTAAGGGTATTTGAGTTATGGAGCTCAAACTGGTATATTGTTGTTGGGGTGGGGATAACTAAAATATAAGTGGACCCAGAGTTGTGGTTCTTGCTCATGACATGTCTTATGTACTTCATATACAAATACCAGACTTGTGATTCTTGCTTATGGCAAGGCCTTCTTTACCTCATGTACAACTATACTTTATACCATCAATACATCTCAAAGGATATTGGAGTGATGGCAAAGTTGTGTCTATGGACGGAGGGACGGACGCTGATCGCTATATTCCCTGAACCTATTCGGTCGGGGATAAAAAGGCGTAGTAACACAGAAGAAAGGCGTAGTAACGCAGAAGGAAGGCGTATAACAAACATCAAAATGCGCAGTAACGCGAAAAGGCGAAGTAACAAGAATAAAAAGGAGGAGTAACGCGAACCAAAAGGCATAATAACGTCTTTTTTTCGCGTCAACTTAGACTTTCTTTTGCGTTACAACGCCTTTTGATTCACGTCACTACGCCTTTCTTTTGCGTTACCACGCCTTTTTTCGCGTGACTACGCCTTTGAATTCGCGTTACTGCGCCTTTTTACTGGCGTTGATACGCCTTTCTTTTGCGTTACTACGCCTTTTTTAGCTCGCTTTACGATGGTAAGGGGGCGCTATTGCCATAATACCGGCATCGACATTTGGTTCAAGTTTACCTGCAAGCTCTTATTTGTGATGTTAAAATAAACAATAGGTAAAAATCAGTATTTTACATATTCTTTTTTGCTCCATTCCCCAGATTTATTTGGCTTAAATTGAACTTTTTGAGAAGTTAATACTTTTCTCAGTATTACCTCTCTTACTTCCCTGTGTTATGTTTACCATGGACTCTGAATCAAGAGGTTGTGAGTCCGAATCCTGGGGAAGGTATTTTTTCTTTTAAACACAGCGAGATCGATTTTCAGGGTCCGGGGTCAAGGTCGCTTTGGCTATTTTTAGAGAAAAAAACATAGACATCGCTCTTGCACATTCATTTATTGATGGATTTTAATATAACCACACACGAATGTTGGGTATGGTGATATCTCTAGTGAAATTGACTTTCAGGGTCCAGGGCTCAAAGTCAAGATCACTAATTTCAGTGTTCGGGGGTCAAGGTCACTATGGCTATTTTTAAGAAAAATATTGTCATCGCTCTTGCCCCTTCATGTATTGATGGATTTTATTATAACTTCACACAAATGTTGGGTATGTTTATACCTCGAGCGACTTTGACTTTCAGCGTCCAGGGCTGAAGATCAAGGTTACTGTGGCCAATTTTAGAAAAACTTGGTCATTGCTCTAGAGTCCACATTTATTGATGGAGTTAATGATAATGTCATACAAATTTGGGTGTGGTGATATCTTGAGTGAGTTCGACTTTCAGGGTCCTCGCATTTGTTTATATATTTTTAAGTCACACAAATGTTGCGTTTGATAAAAAATATCTCGAGCAAGTTCGATTTTCAGGGTCCAAGGCTCAGGGTCCCTGGGTCCGTTTTTTTCTACAATGGAAAGGTTTGAAAACAGGATATCCTCTGGGTACTTTGTGGTTCTCGTTCATTTGCTGCAGTCTGTTCAGCTCTTTTACAGAATAATCCTATGCGTTACTACGCCTTTTTTCGCGTTGCTGCGCCTTTCTTTTGCATAACTACGCCTTTTTTTCGCGTAGCTTCGCCTTTTGACTGGCGTTACTGCGCATTTTGTTTTGAGTTTCTTCGCCTTTTTTGCGTTATTACGCCTTTAGTTTCGTGTTACTACGCCTTTGATTCGCGTTACCACGCAATGCGTTTGCGTTACTGCGCCTTTTAATTCGCGTTACTATGCCTTTTAATTCGCGATACTACGCCTTTCTTTTGCGTTACTACGCCCTTTTTCGCATTACTACGCATTTCTTTGCGTTACTACGCATTTTTTTCGCGTAGCTTCGCCTTTTGATTGGCGTTACTGCGCCTTTTGTTTTGCGTTTCTACGCCTTTTTTGCGTTATTACGCCTTTCGTTTCGGGTTACTACGCCTTCACAGAATTTTATTTTCTCTTACCTGAGCCTATTAGGCTTTTGTACATGTGTGACCTGTTGCACCACCTGCAAATATTTTATACAATGATTCCATAAAGGGTAAGTATTGGTCTACGAATGTATGCAATGTTTCAGCTGTATATCTTTTGAGGTCGGGTAAATATTGATTTAAGCACGACAGCGAACTTTTGGTACTGGCCGAATTCATGAAAATATTATGTTACAGATTTCTCAGCGGGAACTAGGAAAGCTGTACAGTTGAAACTTGGCACACACATGATCAGTGGGCTCAATATGTATCGTGAATACCGGATTCAGCGCCAAGAGCCCATAACTCTAGTCGAGGCCTTGAGAAATAGATTGGGCTACATGTTTCTTCCACGCAGACCTGAAACCAACCGCACGTGAGTACTGGTAAACCGCTTAGAGGGTTTAATATGTTCTATAAAAGGGTTGTCCTTTGGCAGCAAAGGATACACCGCAGAACTGAAACTGGGTACTTGTAAGAGGCAAGGCGGTTCTAACGTGTACCCACTATTCATGTTTGAGAAGAAATAAGAAAATAATGTATACCCCTGTAAACCCCAGTTTTCCTGTATAAAAAATGGGGTTTAAGTGTGTGGAAATTACGTTGTTGTTGTTTTTTCGTGATGTAATGAAGACGTATCAAATTAGTGCCTACAACTGTATGCATGGCCATCTATAGCCTCTAAGATGATTGAAGAATCTGGCCAGATCGTGTCAGTGGACAGGAGCAGCTCGCATATGCCTCTTTGGTTTTTTTCCTAAGCTTTGATCCGAATGGTTATGTCCTTGAATAATTTACGTCTGATCCAAAAGTTCGTAAGTTTTCACATTAATTGGCACGCTTAAGCGTGCATGTGCATGTATTATCGCTATCAAATATGTTCCTTAAATAGATAAACCATTCGCAAACGCAATGGAATCCTAGTCTGCTACATGTTAATGAATCGGGGAATCGGGACAATCTCGAATTAATACTTTGTCGACGTGCCTGACAATTTCAGACATGAAAATCGTGGGCATATTACAAACCCTTAACTCGCAAATCACAACAATTATCGTCTGCTATATTGTCTAGTGGACACTTTAAAAACCGTAGTTGCAAACAGTGTGGACCCAGATCTAGGAGCAGTCTGATCAGAGTCCAAACTGTTTGCCTGAGGAAAAGGATATGATAAAAAGGTTTGCAACACGCTGCAACAGACAGCATTACAGATGATATTTTCTGATGCAGTTTTTCTTTGCGCCTAAATGGATAATGTTTCTGTAATCCTATTTTGAACCATACAAGTAATTGCGGCTGTATATCATTGCTGGCTTCTTTGGTGATAAGACTGACTATTACGTACGTAGAGACCAAGAGATAATCACGAAAACACACCTATATCATTTTGACCCCCTTTAGCCCCACTTTTATATTGTAAAATCGGGGGGTTTACAGGGGTAAACATTATTTTTTCTTATTTCTGCTCTGCAATATAGATTGTGGGTACTCGTTAGGACCGCCTCAAAGAGGCGGTTCTAACGTGTACGCACAATCTATATTTTTAGCAGAAGTAAGAAAAATATCACAATTTTTCGTCTTAGAATTTTCGGCGGTAAAATATGAGGTGCCGTTTCACTATATCACTAATTATTATGTGATATCACTAATTATTTTGTGATATCACAAAATCGTTTTTTGATATCACTAAATCGGTTTTGTGATATCACATAATCGATTTTGTGATATCAAACATTAAGACTGAAATTGTGATATCACAAAATCGATTTAGTGATATCACTATTGAATTTGTGATATCACAAAATTGATTTTGAGATATGACAAAATTGGCATCATTTTGTGATATCACAAATTCTATTTAGTGATAACACTAATTCTATTTAGTGATATCACTAAATAGATTTTGTGATATCACTAATTCGATTTAGTGATATCGCAAATTCATCTTTATTTAATGATATCACAAAATCTATTTTGTGATATCACTAATTCGATTTTGTGATATCACTAAATCGATTTTGTGATATCACAAATTCATATATTCTTTTTGATTTTTTTATAATGAGGGCTCCTGAAATGATCAATGCGCATGCGATACAATTGCACATGCTCTTACGGCATAACTATCATCCGCATGGTGAATGCAGCAATGACTGCTTTTCAAAACTGGCATTTACCAGTATGACATGTTGTCATTTTCCGTTTGTGTGCGTGCGTGTGTGTGTGATTTTGTTCCGCCAAAGATTTCTCAAAAACTGTTGAGCTTAGATTTCTGAAACTTTGTAGGCACTGTAGCAATGAACTTATGTAGTCATGTAAGTCGTCTGCTAATAAGGCGATTCACACTGAGACCGATCGCACATGAGTACTGGTAAACCGCTTAGAGGATCTAAGCCTGCCCAGGCAAAGCGGTGCGAGTCGGAAAGTCCATGCTTATTAACCCTATTGGTTTCATTGGGCGACAGGGCTTGAGATGTCATTTCATCTCAATGTCGGGTAAAAGTCCCACAAAATTGGAAGCAACGTCTCCTAAATGACCTATAGTGTTGACGGGGACGTTAAACCCCAATCAAACAAACCAACTACAAAAACGGTTAAAACCACACAATACGTGACGTAAGGGTGACGTAGGTTGTTAGGGGAGCACCCTTTCTGCCAGGCAACTAATTAGATCATTGAATGCTGGAAACCCCTAAAGGGGTACCTTGGCAAAAAGTGCAGGCCAAGATCAGACGCCACAGAACGCGGCGTCTGGACAGGGCCTGCACTATTTGCTAGAAGAATTTCCCGTTAAAAATAGAATAAAAACGAAAAAATAGGCCTGACACCGTGATATCACCAATTCGTTCATATTTAGTGATATCACATTCGATTTTGTGATATCACTACGAATTAGTGATATCACAAAATCACTTAAGTGATATCACTAATTCGATTTTGTGCTATCACAAAATAAATTTGATTTAGTAATATCACTTATTCTATTTAGTGATATCAATAAATCGGTTTTGTGATATTACTAATTCGATTTTTTGGATATCACAAATTCATCTTTATTTAGTGATATCAATAAATAGAATTAGTGATATCACAAATTGGATTAAGTGATATCACAAAATAGGGTATTTATAGTAAAACAGCACCTCATAGTAAAAAACTGATTCTAACACAGCGCGCAATGGAAAATAACTGTGTTTGATTCTGCAACAAATCACAGCTCGAAAGAGCGTGACGAGTGACGTCATTAAAATTCCCAATTTATGACGTCACTAGTCGATTTCCTTGACGTTAGACGGTGTAACGTCATTTTTCGCATTGAAAACGTAAGAAAAGGATATAAATGCATGTGTTTCAGTCGATAATTTTAGCGGTATTTCTTCTAACAATGGCGAAAGGTTGTGAGATTTTGAAGGAAACAACAACATTATTGCCGATTTTCAGCGTGTTAGAATCGAAATAGATCAGCTCTTGTCTGTGATTTGTTGAGTAATAAATCACAGTTTGTCGGTCAGTTGTAAGTAGACAAATCACTCGCGCTACGCGCTCGTGATTTGTCTACTTAACAACTGACCTCCAAACTGTGATTTATTACTCAACAAATCACAGTTAGAGCTGATCTATTTCTTAATTCTAACACACTATTAATCGATAATAATTTTGTTGTTTCCTTCTAATTCTTCCACCCATTGGGCCTTGGTAGAACCAAACCCCGCAAACATTATTGACAGTATCACACAAATTTATGTCCTTCTGTAATGTTTTTGTTGCGAGAAAACAAGTTTCGTTACCAGAATATTTGATTGACGTTAAAACGGCGGCTTCTCGCGCGATTTTTTCCGCGCGGTGATTTGTTGCAGACTTTCCATTGCCTATGAAAGCTAACATATCTGTTCATATCATTTATCAACTTAAGGGGAATGGGAACACCAGGGAGGCAACTCCTGCAAAAGTATTTTTGTCTCCCATATCAATAGGGGTCAACTCTTAAAGGAAATAATTTGAACAAATTCTTTCCTTTAAGAGTAGACCCCTTTTTCAGTGGGGCAGATCTTATAGAAAAGCGTACATGAAGTCCCGGTGAAAAATCTGCCAGGTGTTCCCATTCCCCTTAATAACAGCGACGTTATAATGATAAAATTGGATATTAACAACGGATGCCCCCCCCCCCCCTAACACACACACACACACCTTTCCAGCCCCCTCATTCCCCGCGATGTTAAGTGAATGTACATGAAAAACGTTCATCCTTTCCTTGTCTGTTCTCTTCCTCCTGTAAATTCTTGCTTGAAAAATTGTGGCATTGTATGCTGTTGAAAGTGCTGAGATCACATGATATTCCGCTACATTACCTTCCTCACTTTTATAGCGCCCAAGTGTGTGGTTGCTCGGGAAGCCTGTAAAATATTTTACAAGATTAGTCCTTCAATCCCTGAAAAAAGTTAATCCGTTTTTATGAAGTTCACAAATTGCGTTGTTAATTTGGTGCTCATGCATGAAAGCATAATGTGTACGCATCATTTCCTAATTGTAATGCATCATTTCCTATTTAGACGTTGCAGTCTACCGATTCAAGGTGATCTTCAGTTATACTGAACGCCATTAAAAAGCAACTTGTTTGCATTTAAAATTTTCTACTGTCTGATCTTGGTAATGTCCATTTTTGAGACGCTGGGAATATCGCAGATTGTTTAACTACATCCCTTCCCCTAAAAAAGGAACCCTGGCAAACAGTTAAGGCCCAAATTATGAAAATACACCCGTGTGACATAGTTACTTCATTCTTTCATATTTCAAATACACTAAGGTTATAAAAGTTGGTGATATTTTGCTTATAAATGTCCAAAACATAGGTTGTGGGTGCTCTTTTGAACCTCTTATATGTTGGAGCAGAAATAAGAAAAATAATGTATGACCCTATAAACACCATTTATCTCTGCAACGTACAGGCCTCCCTGGCCTATTGGTTAAGAGCGCTGACTCTTGATCATTAGGTCTCTCACTGCTGTGGTTCGAGCCTCGCTCGGGTCATATGTGAGACGCCAAGTTCTGCAACGGAAGGTCGTGTGGTTTTTCTCCGGGTACTCCGGTTTTCGCCCACCTCTGTTTAACGATCGGCTCGATATGAGTGAAATAATGTTGAAAGGGCCGTAAAACCAAAACCCCCCAAAAAATCTATGTAACGTAAAGCGAGGTTTACAGAGATTATCATAACATGGACTTGTCACGCCCACGTCGCGTTAACGTCATGCAGATCAGTTGCCGATCAGGGTTTTGACTGCACAAATTCTAAACTTAATTCAACCTAACACATCTAAATTTCGAGCAATTTTGGCAAACAGCTTAGAGGACATTCGTTATATTATGGGCCTTTACCCTTATTTACTCCTAGAAACAAATGTTTTGGGTATTTGTGTGTGTGTGTGTGTGTGTGTGTGTGTGTGTGTGTGTGTGTGTGTGTGTGTGGTTGTGGTGTCTGGTTGCGACAGGGAGCTCAATGCTCACTTTTATAGTGCTGCCTCACTGAAGTATCATGTCCCAGACACATTACATGATACCACACCAAGTCACATTATCCTGACACTGGGTCGACCAGTCCTAGCTCTACCGGGTAAATCTGAGTGTCAAGCGAGGAGCAGCTAGTGCCATTCTTAACGACTTTGGTATGTCGCGGCTCGGGATCGAACCCGTGACCTCTCGTTCCCCGGAGCGGACACTCTACTAACTGAGCTATCGGGGCCGGTCTCACCGATGCAATTCCAACAGATATCCACAAAATTTGTTTCTTCGAATATTAAATGCAATATTCTCGAATATCTCCATGCCGATACACAGGAGCTGGAAGTTCTGTCCATAAATAATTCATGATGTCCAAAAACAAAAGTGACAGTAAACCATTTCGTAAGAAATTGCTTCCAGAGCTTTTGTATTTGGACATTTTGATAGACCAAACTTTAAGCGCCTGTGGTCGATATATCATGCATTGAAATCAGCCCGAGGGCTGGGACCTGTCTAGTATTCTTGACAACACCTCTTGTGGTCCTTTCACATGATGCTGAAAATAACCCTGGTCCCAGACCAACCAAATATCCTTACGGCAGTAAAGCTGTAAATGTTGGTCAAAATAGTATCCAATGTGATGCTTGTAACTGGGTGTGAATGCCTGAGTGTTAAAATCCACAGGATTCCAGGTGAGCATGAAACTTATTCTTGGGTTTGCCTTAATTGTGTACTGCCTAACTTCAGTACTGGACTGTTTGATAGCACACTGTCAACATTCCATACATCCAATAGTTTTGATGCTTTAGACCCCATTGATGTTCCATGCACATCAACACCAAACAAAGGCACCAGTCAGACTCCAACCAATGGAAGACGACCCCAACTGCACAAAATCTTAAACATTAATTTTCAGTCCATAGCCAACAAAGTTCCGGAATTTCATTGGCTGCTTGATATTGAAAAACCTGATGCTATCATTGGAACGGAACCCTGGTTATTACCAGATATCAAGGATAATGAGGGTTTCCTTACCAAGTATACCCCATTTATGGCGGATAGACTGTCAAAGACTAAGCGAAGTGGTGGCGTCTTTATCCTGGTTAGGGACACTCTTGTCTGTACTGAGCAACCTCAGTTCAGAACAGAGTGTGAACTGATCTGGATAAAGCTAGATATTGTGGGAACTCAGCGCTTGTATATTGCTGCTTTTTATAAAACCAAGGAAGATGACTTGGGCAGTTTAGAACAAATGAGAAATTCCTTGAACATGCTTGTTGACAAGAAAGACACTATCATGGTTTTAGGTGATTTTAATTTACCTAAAATACCCTAGGTTGACTATTAGCCATCACTCAGATATGACTGTATACATAGGCCAGTGTATGTATGTTTTAAAGAAATTCTAGATGAGTTTAACCTTACACAGATGGTTACCCAACCCACCCGACATGGCCATGTATTGAACCTCTTCTTGACCTCCAACCCCACCCTTGTAACAGATGTTACCATACACCCAGTCCTCGGCGACCATGACATTGTTCAAGCAGATGTCGCAGTCAAACCTAAACAGGTGAATCAAAAACGCAGAAAAATTCACCTTTATAATAAAGCAGATTAGACCACCTTTAGGTCCAAACTTAAATTATATCATGAAAAGCTTCATGCCTCCCATGTAGACAAACAAACAAACAATCATGTAGACAAATCAGTTGACTAGTTATGGTCAGATCTTACTGAAAAGTTGGAACAACTAACTGATGAGTGCATTCCCTCTAAGGTCATCATAGGCAAGCCTTCGTTACCTTGGGTCTCACATGAGATCAAACGCCTCATACGTAGACGGAACAAGCTCTATAAATCCCACAGGAGAACTGTGGGCCCAAATGAGGAATAAGTATCTTTCTCTAAGGCATGATATTAGAAGAAAACTTAGGGACGGTCATGAATCGAATTTTTGAGGGCATGCTTGGACTGGATGTGGCGGGTAAACCATCTGAATCCTCAGGTCATGTGGGCAGAAAGAAACTCTTTCAGTTTCTGAAAAGCTCTAGAACTGACCAGCAAGGAATCCCACCCCTGATGAAAAATGATAAACTTCACTCAGACACAAGAGACAAGGCCAACGTACTGAATGAACAATTTCAGTCAGTATTTACTCCCCTGTCCCCACTTACATTAAAAGAGCTAACACTTATGAAAGCACAAGACCTTGTTAGCACAAGACCTTGTTGACAACAAGGCCATCGAGCCCTAAAAACGTCCGAACGATATGAGAATTCTAACCCCCGTCATGCCGGAAATAAAAATCTCAGAGGCTGGAATTTTGAAGCTATTAAAAAATCTAAACCCCAGAAAGGCAGCAGGCCCTGATAAGTTTTAACCTGTTGTTCTGAAAGAACTCAGGGAGGAACTCGCCCCCATTCTGAAAATCCCCCAGAAAGGTACAATACCCACCGATTGGACATCTGCTAATGTGTCACCTTTGTTCAAGAAAGGCGACACATCCTTTGCTGCCAATTACAGACCTATCGCCCTTATATGTATCTTTGTAAGGTAATGGGGCACATTATAGCCTCCAATCTTGTAAAACATTTTGATACAAATGGCCTTATGTACGACTTCCAGCACGGTTTCAGGGAGAGACGCTCTTGTGAGACTCAACTGGTTTTCCTTGTTGTGGATCTTGCCCGCAGGTCTAGTCATTGTAAACAGATTAACTTGGTCCTCCTTGATACCTCAAAGGCCTTCGATAAGGTAAATCATTCAAAGCTTATCCAGCAATTGCACTCCTAGGTGTAAGAGGTCCCACATTGCGCTGGATTCAAGCATTTCTAAGCAATCGTCAGCAGAGGGTCGTTGTTGGGGGCGAGGATTCAGACCCTGTCCCAGTGACATCAGGAGTCCCACAGGGCTCTGTATTGGGGCCGATTCTGTTCCTGGCCTCATCAATGATCTCCCCGAGGATATTGTCTCACAGGTGCGTCTCTTCGCTGACGATACTGCCATCTACCTGATTATTGAATCTAAGCATGACAGTGACTGCTTACAACGTGCCTTGGACCAAATACAGGCATGGAAATCAAAGTGGGATATGGAATTTAACCCCTCCAAGTTTCAGGTCATACTAGTGACTACTTCAAGGACCCTCTTAAATACAGAGTATATACTTCATGACCAGGTCCTGGAGGTGGTGACTAGTGCCAGGTACTTAGGGATGGACATTTCAAACAACATTAACTGGAACACTCACGTGGACAGAGTTACAGCAAACGCAAACAGGTCCGTCGGCTTCATAAAGAGAAATATAAAAACAAAGTCCCCCAAAGTCATGAAAATTGCTTAGCAGACCCTTGTACGTCCCAAGCTGGAGTATGCTTCAGCCGTATGGGACCCCCATACAAAAAGGAAGACTCATCAGGTTGAAATGGTCCAAAGACATGCAGCCCGTTGGACCATGAATGACTATGCACAAGTTGGATTGGATTGGCTGAAGAAAGACGTTCAGTGGCACGTCTTTGTCTTTTTTACAAGATTGCCAATGGCCTTGTGGCTGTGTCCCTTCCTGATTATATCCAGCCCCGTACTCATTTGGATTTCAAAGTATTGCCATTCTATGACATTTCGTCAAATTCATACTGACAAGGATACATACAAGTATTCCTTCTTTCCACTGACAAAATGACAGAACAAGTGTAGCGTGTGGGTCACTCAATTTGCTAAATCTTTCTGCAATGCATAGGAGCTAAAGGTTGACGTTGCAGAATTAATGTATTAGGGTATATATTTCGATGGCCTTGGCAGTATAACAAGCCATTAAATAAAATCCTTAATTAAGTTTTTAAAAGCTAGACAAGTGCATTGCTTTGGGGAGTAATCTGTAGCCATAAATCTATTGGTCTTGAATAATGTTAAGTTGATCTTCGTGAAGATCAACAAGTACAGAGGCTTAAGCCTAAAAATTTTCGGTGGGGGTAAAAACACATTTTGTTGGCGAAGAAAAAAAATGAATGAAGACAAACCCCAACAACCTTACGTTATGTTTACAAGTCAATGCGACGACTAAACTTAAATAGCCCGTCCGTCCGCCTGTCTTTGCGTCCATCCGCCCGTGAGACATAAAAATAAAGAATCCCGTATCACCCTACTCGCGTTTTCCGATTCCGTACCGTCTACACTAGTTCAGACGTCTACACTGTTTTGCTCAAAGTACAGGAATTTGTGTTTCTTGCACACCAGACAAGGCAATCCGCGATTTTACCCTGGGATAGAAATTTATGTTCTGACCCTGGTGTTCCGACCCAAAAACGAATAAAATAGCGTGTTTGATAAATGCACTGGTTGATTACGACATCGCATGCGCCGTCGTTAAGGCTGACGTCACAGCACGATACGTGACGTCATTAAACATTCCTGCAGTGTCAACACAATATGGCGGACGTTGGTAATCGAAGTGACTGCAGCATTAAAAATCCGCGCAAAGAAATGGAAGGAATGCAAGAAAAAGAATCCAATATGGGTGTGAGGGGTAGATAGAAAAATCCGTCCCTCGGGATCACTGTCCGGCATCACTCGGCAAGCCTCGTGATGCCGGACAGTGACCCTTGGGACGGATTTTTCTATCCACCCCTCACACCCATATAAGATTCTTATATTATCAAAACTTTTCCAAGGTCATACTCAGAGGAAGCTGTTACTCAGAGGGCGCTGTCAGTGATTTGATTTTTATATTGGACTCATTACGAAAACACGCATATACAAATACACTGTGAAAATTTTACCGCCGTAAAAATGAAAACTGTAAGAAGAAAATTGTGATATTTTCTTACCTCTGCTCAAAATTTAGATTGAAGGTATACGTTAGAACCGCCTCGTCGAGGCGGTTCTCACGAATACCCACACTCTATACTTTAGAGCAGAAATAAGAAAAATAAGGTTTACCCCTGTAAACCCCAATTTTACTATATAAAAGTGGGGTTCAAGAGGGTCAAATCTATATAGTCATGTTTGCGTGATAAGAAAATGAAGCTGTCAAATCATACACGTGGATATGGGAGTGCTGGCTGGTGAAATAGTTTCCTAACCTGTATGATCGTTAACTTTTTCAGGACCTAATTTTGTTTCAACTTTTCGAAAAAGAGTTCAATCCTTGAGGATGTTTATTTTCTCTGTAAGTGCAGTAGACAGACAGATCTCAGATCTCCAGGCATTTTATGCGTTTAGATTGAGAAAAGTGGTATAAGAGGAACATAATGATGTTGAACGTACCAATTTTGTTCATTTTTCCTTTATATTTTGGGAATGATTAATACTAAACAAACAAAACTTTATTTTTGTCTCTGATTGCTATAGGGCACGCGCGCCCGACTTAATAATGAGCTAAAACATGCCAGTTTGATCTTTGGCCAACATGCGTAGGACATAGTGCATTAATTCTTTCAAAGGGTGGGGAACCCACGTGACCATTTGATATAGTAAACGGAATTTTATGCTGAAACTCGCTCGCTTCAGGTACGATTTTTCACCGATATTTTGGTTATTACGCCACGCATTTTTACGAGTCATATACCAAAGTACTCTGCCCAACTTCCGATTTTGATGACGTTTGCTTTGAAGGCAGAAACTGCCTGGTTTTCGAGAAATGCTCGCCCAAATTTTTTCCCCGAGCCCGACAGATCGTGATAAAGACGGCAAACAGAAGAAATCTTTAATTGATTGCAAATACAGTGTTTTAGATGATCCTACCGTATCCGAAATTGCAAATATTACCTCGAGCATGTTTCGATGTAATAGTTAACACCGATACACCGTTTGTTTGCCTGGTATGCAAAGTTTTATAAAATGGTCCAGTTCACGGTACAAAATCTGGAAGGTAAAGTTCACGGTAATTTCCACAATTGTGATAACGTAAACGCCATACTGATAATGCTTTTCAAAATATCGCAACAACAAGATGGCAATTCACGTGATGTTGGTCATGGGAAATACATTTTCGTTGATACATAATGTATTCCTTTTTTTTCCAAATGACTTCCGCATGCCAGACATGTAGTAAAAACTTAAGATTGAAAGCATCTAAACGAACATATGCGAAAACACATGGGCACGGCCGCCTACGTTTGTTGTGGAAAGAGCTTTTTCTCTCAGACTTATTGAAATATACATCAGTCCAGTACACATGGAGCGGCAAAGGAGATTTTGTGTTCAAAAAGTCAGAAAGCGTTTGCCATAAAAGCGAACTCAGACCCTGAGGGTGAAGGTTGGGATCCCGTAACGTATATTTAAAATAGAAGTGGAGGCAATGATCAGGAATCGATAACATCAACCCACAGCTCCCATCAAAGACACCAAAGAGAAAAAAACACAAACATGAAACGACAGACCCTAATGGAAACATCTAAAGCGGAAAGCCAAAAGGACAGTTACTTTCCCACAAAATGGCCAATAGGCTATCCAAAATAAAATAATACAAGCGACACGAACATACAAAGACAAACCATAACAAAAATAAACCGCCACAAAAGAACCGCCTTGGAACGGTCAGTGGAAACGAATTCCACTGGGGGAGGGGGGGGGGGGCTTAAATCGATTTTACGCCCCTTACTTCCGTCGTGATTTAAACAAATAATTTGTTCAGTCCGCATGAAGGCCTCCTAACTCATCAAAGCCCGCAAGTAATTGTTGCTGTCCGTTTCGACTCGGTGTTTTTTCTGTGGTGTTGATTGGTTTGATAATTTCCTCAGTAATGTATATTAATTAATGTTTAATGACAAATTCATTCTGTGATTGTTCGCTGTGCTGCAAGTTTTAAAGTAGTTTGCCCACCCCCACCCCCACCCCCGGCATAGAAATAGGAGTCAGCACAAAATGTAGTCCAGCTTTTTTTCAGTGTTAGGCTCAGATTCATTCCGGTGATTGTTTTGAACTTTTTCTCGCGCATATTTGTATACATGCACTGTCTTAAGTTGAAAAATTCCATGAATGATCAGACGACACATGCCTTTTGAAAAACCAACATGAATATCTACACAAGCGTACTGGCGTGTTAGTGTCTTAAAAGCGCTATACAAAAACTTAAGGAAGACGACTTTTAAATTTTATCATATTTTTCATCTGCCTGCAGATTAGTCATAAGGGTATATGAAATTGTGGTGAAATATAAGAATTAAAGACGAAATATCCTCTGCTACGTTTAGAAATGACCAGGTTAAGATTTTACCCCTTCTACACGAGTTTCTCAATTTCAGTCTCCAATCACTGCATTTGTACACGTCCGTTCTACACATGTAAACAAATAGTCAACAGCAGTGCAAACCATGTAGAACAGCATGAGATGTCTCATTATGAGCCATTTCACCAGGACCTACACTGTTTGCAAAGGTATCTGTACTTGGCTATAAAAGGCTGAAAGGGTACAAAATCATAACGCTTACATGCTAAGTATGTGTCGCAAGAAAATTCAACCGTACGGTAGCATGCCAGCAAAATACACTTCAAACAGTTGTCACTGTCCAACAATATGTAAGCACAGTTGTGACAAATAATTAGTTACACGCCGCAAAACTTCAAAAATCGCACAAAAAGCGCTTTCATTGATTGTAGTGCACGACGATAAGATAGGTTGTTGACTGAGCCGCGAATTTGGCTATATATATTTGTGTCTGCACTTAGCACCTTATTTATTTGTGTTTCATAAATCTGGCAATTTGTTTGTTAATTTGATTTAGGCGTAACTATACCAAATTTAATGACACAGAGGCCTTTCTGATATTTAATCTTCATCAGTGTGTCTCAACCCCAAAGTTTTGAAACCGAAACGGATGACGGACAAGACCCGGCAAACACAGCACATACCCCTAAGAGCACCCACCGACCGACGTACCTCGTGAGACAGGTCAACTGGTGGCATCTGGCAAGAGGCGCCTACCCGCGGACTTATAGGCGCCCCCACCGAGCCAACACCAGCAATCATGGCCTTAACTCCACGGAAGTCCCGGACATCGGGAAGGAGATGACCAAAGTAGCGAGACTTGTAAAATTTGAAATATTACAAAAAGTGGCAACCAAATCCGCTAAGATACTGGTCCCACCTAACAAGTCAGTGTTAGTTTTAGAAAATATAGAAATTTATACTGCCAAAATTAAAGATATAATATAGTTATTTTAATCTGTCCCTGAGTACTGACGTCAACACCGCTGTATCAACCTCAGCACTAAGGAACTGATCTATGGTTTAACGTCCCCATCAACACTGTATATGCCATTTTGGAGACGTTGCTTCCTATTTTGTGGGACTTTTACTCGACATTGAGATGAAATGACCTCTCAAAACCTGTCACTCAATGAAACCAATAGGGTTTATAAGCATGGACGGTCCGACTCGCACCGCTTTTCCATTGGCAGGCTTAGATCCTCTAAGCGGTTTACCAGTACACGTGTGCGGTCGGATTCAGCTCTACATGGAAGCATCATGTAGCCTATCTATTTCTTCAAGCCCTGATGAGCGGGGCGGACTGGTAATTTGTATGTTGTATTAATGTGCAAGTAAAATTAAAGTGTATAACAGCCGAAGATTCGTAATGTTCATCTGAGTATTGTGAAAAAAACTACAAATCAGCACTCCAGCGCTTATAGAGAATTTTTTCGCTCATCACTTTAGAAAATAAGTCCGAAAACTCACAAAGGCCTAGATATTCATGATTTTTTCACAGAATCTGCCATTTCAGTGCCTTATGGCGCTTTGATTAGTTATGTGAATCTATTTCTTTACCTCATAATGTGTACTTCTCCTTTACTTATGCCATAAATGTTTGTTTGTACCACACTGAAAATGAGGGCGAGGGTTGATATCCTGTGATATCTACCAGTATCGTTTACTGACCGTTGTAAGTCGGTACTTTTGCTGTGGTTGCTTCCTATTTTATGTTGGTGGTTCTGGTTCTTCCGCTAATTATATATGCTGATGATTCTGATTATGTCTCACACCAAAGGAGAGCAGAGTGCATATTGTTTGTGGTGCGGATGCTGTTGGCGTCGTCGTATGCGTCGGCGTGACACTTTCTCATGAACTGCTTGTTGGATATTGATAAAATTTGCAAGGATATAAAATTGGGACAGGATAAAGAACTGATTAGTTTTTGGTGACCCTGACTTTATTTTCAAGGTCACATCCATGCTAAATAGATCAACTTTTGCCAAAATTTAGGTTAAATGCATTATATCTCATGAGAAACTTGGTGGATTCTAATAAAATTTGCATGGATATACATGATGAAACAGGGTGAAGAACTAATTAGGTTTTCTGACCTTGGCCTTATTTCCAAGGTCACAGCCGTGAAAAATATGCTAAATTTCGGCCAACTTTAGGTTTCGTGCTGTATATCTCTGGAAAGACTGGATGGATTTCAATCAAACTTGTATGGATATAACATGACGATACATAGGGAACGAATGAAGAGCTGAGTAGGTTTTGGTGACATTGAACTTATTTTCAAGTCAAAACTGTTCTATATAGGTCCAATTTAGGCCAAAATTAGATTGTTTGCAGTATCTCATTAACTACTGAATGGATTTAAGACAAATTGCATTGGATAAAAAATTTGGTCAGGATGAAGAACCTATCAGGGTGCCGTAACCTGATATTCTTTTCATGGTCATAGTGGGGCTGTTAAATTAAGCTTGTTTTGAAAGTGGTATGTGGTTGTGGGATATCTGTTTTCTCAGAAAACAAGTATTGTTCTTTCCCCTTTTTGGTTGTTCAGTTTTAGTTTCGTTTGTCCTTCCAGTTTATTTTTTGTTATGTAGGTGATTCTGATTCTTTTCTGGAACTTTTATGTCTGTTTCTCCAGGGTTGCTATCCCATGTGACCATTTGAGACAGTAAACGGAATTTGGATGTGTAAACACGCTCGCGTCAGGTACGGTTTTAACCGATGATGAAAAAGTCCATGGTAAACAGAATATTGCAAATAATGTTTTAAATGACCCTACCACATTCTGAATTACACGTATTATTTCTAAAACGTTTCCATGTAACAGTTAACAACGATGCACCGTTTGTTTGTCCGACAAGCACAGTTTTTTTTTATAAAATGATCAAGTTCACGGTACAAAATTAAGAAGATAAAGTAACCTGTAATTTCCGCGATCGTGATAACGTAAACGCCATACTGATAATGCATTTTTGTATATCGCAAGCACAAGGTGGGAACAACATTTTGTTGATGCATCATTTTGTCGGATGTTCTAATTTTTACTCGTCAAAATAAAACAAAAATAGTGCTGATACCACACACGTAATCCTTGTATGTAAAGCATTTTGCTGTCACACACCTGGTCAATACAATATCTTACCGTTGGGATACTTCCGATCGTAATCAGTAGAAAACAACTTGATTGTTTTATTATTTTAAACCGCAGCATAACTGTGACTAAAAGGAAATTGTCCATAAAATGTAATGCGTACTAATTTATACATGCAGACAACAATTTCTAATAACTTTTTTTATCATTTCAGACATGTTTAAGTGTGAAAATCTTGCATAATTCGTCAACGGTATTTTAACATGCTTGATTTTCTCAGTAGTTATCAAAATATAATTACTAATTACCAGAGCGAGTTTTAAAATGATATTTGCTCTATAATTTTAAGAATTTTTATTTGGTCGGCTGCAAAATACATGTATGAATATATTGACTTTTAGTTATTTCTGACCAATCGTTTTTTTAGATATTTTTTTTAAATCCCACTCTTATATAGAAAACAAATTCTTGTAAAGGGGTTGAATGTCTGTATGAAGTATGACTAGAAATAATTAAAGATTCGAAATAATTTTTATGCACAAACAGATAAAAAAAATCACAGGCAGCGAAAAAAATCGTTTTAAGATTTGTTCTCATAATTTATTGGTCATTTCAATGAGATAAATGCTGAATACAATGCCAATTTTAATCATGCATCGTGATTTGTCGTTGGCAAGTCATGCAACATTTACTTAAAGCATATCAGAAATCATAAAATGATATCAGAGATCGTTGACTGGAAGTATAAATTAGTAGAAATTCAATGTTCGTCTTTTATTCTTGTAAACATTCACTAATAATATATGTTCAAGCCGTTATACTTAATGCTCTATTATCTTTCAGACCATGGGAAAACCTGAGTACAACCTTTCACTTCACAGACAAGAAAGCGTGGAAAGCCACTAAACCATGCTGGATCAAAACAGAAGACGAAATGTTTAGAATTTGCCGCTCTCCTGCTGATCATCACAAAAGGTCGCTTATATCAAACACTAAGGGTCCAAGAACACTGCCAAAACCCATAACGAAGATGTTTACGCCTTCAAAATATAACGTTTCTATAAAAAGCTCCACCCCAAAAAAGCATATCCGTTATCTGAAAAATATGTTTTCAAAGTCATCTAGAACCAAACTTTCTGAGACAAACACATATACAGTTAAAACGCCACCAAAATCACCATCCGCAAAGAAACTAAGAAAGTGTTTGAACAAAGATTTGTTTGACAGTGTTAATGGTCAACCATTGGTGGTTTTCTTTTGCTCCAGCGTTTCATTTGTTTCGCGCTGTCGAGTCCTCAACGTTGTTTTATCTCTGTGGCTGTTTAATTTGTATGTCCTCGGATTAGTAACACTGATAAGTTAGGAAGCTTTCATGCGGACTGAACACATTAATAGTCTAGACCACGACAGAAGAAGTAAGGGCGAGGATTGCAGCTGCGTAAAATCGATTTAAGCCACCGCCCTCCCCCACCCCACCCCACCCCCAGTGGAATACTCGAAGACGGTTCTTCTGTGGCGTTTTATTTGTTTAATGGTTTGTTACTAGTTGTATGTCTCGCTTGTGTCTTTTTTTATTTTGGGTAGCCAGTTGGCCACTTTGTTGGAAAATAAGTGTCATGTTGTCTTTCCTCTGCTGCTGATTCCATCACGGTCTATTTACTTCTTGTTTGTGCTTCTTTCCCTTTGGTGTCTCTGATGGAAGGTGTAAATTAAGTGTATCAATTCTTGATCATTGCTTTACTTCTCAGCAAATATTTAAGTATACTTTACAGTATATCAACCCTCACCATCACTTTCAGTGTGGTACAAACAAGCATTTATGACATATGTATAGGGTTAAAACACCGTATGAGGTAAAGAAATTGATTTACGTAACTAAATATTATTAAATCTACATTACTGAGGAAATTATCAGACTCACCAACACCAAAAGCACCGACTCGAAACGGCCAGTAACAATTACTGGCAGGCTTAAGTATACTTTACGGGATCCCAACCTTCACCCCATGGGTCTGAGTTCGCTTTTATGGCATACGTTTTCTGACCTTTTGAACACAAAAACTCCTTTGCCGCTCCATGCGTACTGCATTGATGTATCTTCCAAAAAGTCTGAGAGAAAAAGCCACAACAAAAGTAGGCGGCCGGGCCCATGTGTTTTCGCATATGTTCGTTTAGATGTTTTCAATCTTTTAAGTCTTTACTACACGTCCGGTATGCGGAAGTCATTTGATACATTATGCATCAACGAAAATGTATTTCCCATGACTAACATCACGTGAATTGCCATCTTGTTGCGATATGTTGAAAAGCATTATCAGTATGGCGTTTACGTTATCACAATTGTGGAAATTACCGTGAACTTTACCTTCCAGATTTTCTACCGTGAACTGGATCATTTTATAAAACTTTGCATACCAGGCAAACAAACGGTGTGTCGGTGATAACTGTTACATGGAAACATGCTAGAGGTAATATTTGCAATTTCGGATACGGTAGGATCATCTAAAACACTATATTTGCAATACATTAAAGATTTCTTCTGTTTGTCGTGGTCTTTATCACGATCTGTCGGGCTCGGGGAAAAAAATGGGCGAACATTTCTCGAAAACCAGGCAGTTTCTGCCTTCAAACCGAACATCATCAAAAATCGGAAGTTGAGCAGAGTACTTTGGAATATGACTCGTAAAAATGCGTGCTGTAATAACCAAAATACCGGGGGGAAATCGTACAGTTTCCGCATAAAATTCCGTTTACTATATAAAATGATCACGTGGGTTCCCCACCCTGTTTCATATCTTCACACAGTTATTTTCCTGACAAAAAAATGACATTTTTCTTATGCATGCTTCAAACAAAGATTGTTGGTGCTCGTTAGAACCGCCCATTGATGCGGTTTCTAACGAGTTTCACAACCTATGTCTTGGAGCAGAAGTAAGAATATAAAGTCTGTTCATCACACGACACGCTGTAGCATAGTACGTTTTTTTTTTTTTTTTTTTTTTGTTTTATTGTTTGTTTTTTTTTTTTTGTTGTTGTTTTTTTTTTTTTTTTTTTACATATATATGTCTTCAAACAGTCATTTTCCATACAGAAATTTTGGATATTTTTCTTATGTATTCTTCAAACATAGAATTGGATTAACAGAAATCCCGTCAGCAAGATATCTGAAAAAGTATAGAAGCCTCGGCGTTGTAGTGATTAAGCTACTCGCCTTTTAAATCAAGGGTCGTTGGTTCGATTTCGGGCATCTCCAGACTTTCGGATGAGTTTTTAAACCCAGGTATCGTCTCTGTTTGACCTATGTTGTTGGTGGGATGTAAAACTATAACACACACACACACACACACACACACACACACACACACATATTTGAAAAAAGTATTTCCGTATTTCGAGCATTGAAAATTGCTCAGATTGATGGGTCCGAGATAATTGAGATTGGGTATACTAATTTGGGACTCAGGAGATCACCTGGTTAAAGTTTAAACCAATTTAATGAAATTTTGTTGGAGTTATGCCCTTTGCAATTTCTGGCCATTTAATTGTGTTACTTTCTTGTGCATAGCATAACTTTCTTGTGCATGATGCTTCCACGCAGAGCTGAAGCCGGCCGCACACGAGTACTGCTTAACTGCTTAGAGGATCTAAGCTTGCCCAGGCAAAGCGGTGCGAGTCGGACCGTCCATGCTTATAAACCCTATTGGTTTCATTGGGCGACAGGGCTTGAGATTTCATTTCAACTCAGTGTCGGGTAAAAAAAAAAAACACAAAATTGGAAGCAACGTCTCCAAAATGACCTATATAGTGTTGACTAGGACGTTAAACACCAAATCAAACACACCTCGAAACAATATGCGATGCTTCACATCATGGTCTAAATATAAATCAAGTATTTTAATTGTAGGACGAGTTAGCCGGAAACAAAATGTTCACAGAAATTTTAAAAAGGGGCATTACTCTGTTAATATTTTGTGGACTGAAACCTCGAACTAATATGCACTGCTCCACATCATGGTCTAACTCATATCAGGTTTCAGTTTGATCGGATCCAACTCGTATGAGGAGTTAGCGAAACACTAACTGTTTACAGAAACTTTATAGATATTTGGTGGACTGTAAACTCGGAAAAGATGTGCCGCTCCACATCATGGTCTAGCTATATATCAAGTTTCAGCTTGATTGAATGTAGGAGGAGTCAGCCAGAAAAAGAATGTTAACAGAATTTTTCGAAGGGACATTAATCGATCTGATAATATTTGGTGCACTGCAATCTCGAAACAATATGATCTAATTATATATCAAGTTTCAGCTTGATAGGATCTAAATTATAGGAGGGGTCAGTCGGAAACGAAATGTTTACAAAAATGATCAAAGGGGCATAACGCTGTTAATATTTAGTGGACCTAGCTTCTCCACATCATGGTCCAACTATATATCAAGTTTCAGCTTGATTGAATGTTAATTATAAGAGGAATTAGCCGGGAACGAAATGTTTTCAGTAATATTCGAAGGGGCATAACTCTCTTAATAGTTGGTGGATCACATTATAGTCTGACTATATATCAAGTTTCAGCTTGTTCGGGTGCAAAATGTAGGAGGAGTTATCCGGAAACCAAAAGTTTACAGACGGATGGATGCTGAGAGGCATAACATACTAGTAATACGACAATTTAACATTTTTCAAACGGACGAATAAAAAGTTAGTTTGTATCACACGGTGTGTTCCGTAATGCAGAACTTGCGTGGGCCTTATATTTACACTGACTATACCCTTAACAGCTTTCAAAGGTTGATAAGTGCAGCATGAAAAGAAAAAGATTATCCTGGAGGAGACGTATTCACAGAACTCCAGAAGACTAACGCGAGAAAATACTAACACAAACACACACCGCAATGTGACAGAGAAGTCGCACTAACCAGCTAAACAACCCATTAATGGCAAAATCTTTATCATTACGAATAAGGGGAATGGGGACATCTTGCAGATTTTTTCCATCATTTTTAAAGGAAGACAACTTTCGGGACTTCCTGCTAGCTTTTTATAAGCCCTGAGTTGCCTCCCCTGCAGGTGTATCCGTTCCCCTTACGTCCGTGCAATCAATGCCCTTGTGAAACCCACTTTATAAAGTGGAAGGTGGGTTTAAAAGGACACATATTACCACAAAAATCCGATAAATTCAGGCACCTTAAGGACTTGTTGTAATTCTCCTAAATTTTTGGTATTTGTTTTCACGAGTCCAAAAGGTACAGATCTGGGTCTGCACTGTTTGTTTAGGCCTATCTTATGATCATTACGGTATTTCTGTTAATTATAAGAAAAGACATCAATATAGTCTTTCAAAACGCAGTGAGACGTGACTGCACTTTTAATTTTGGACTCGTCCGTGTTTTAGGTAAGTCGCCTGTTGTGGGTATTTTCTACACTGGGCGATAATTACCGTCATATTCTTAATCTCACTTTTTGTGTAACCAGATTGACGGCTGGTCGAGACAGTTTAGTAAAATAACTGCCATCTTGGAGATCTAGGTTCGAATCTTTGGGAGATTTTTTTTCCTTTTTCTTTATTTTTATTTTTACATTTCCTGAACATTTTTTCGTGCCTATAAATTGGATCACACGAGATTTTTTTTTGTTTGTTGGATTTGAGGTTAATTGTCCCCGTCAATTTTGGAGAAGTTGCTTTCAGTTTTGTGGGGTTTTTTACCCGACATTGAGATGGAATGACATCTCAAACCATGCCACCGGCTTAATAGGTTTATAAGCACGGACGGTCCAACTCGCACCACTTTGCCTGGGCAGGCTCGGACTTACTAAGCGGTTTACCATTGCTCACGTGCCGTCAGTTTCAGCTCCGTTTGGAAGCATCGTGCAGCCCGATCTATTTCTCCAAGCCCCGATTGGCGGGGCCATCACACAAGATGCATATTCATTTTAATTAAAAAAGATGGAACGAGCACAACGAATCGTTGCAACTCGGATTCCAGAAGGATTATCAAAATTGTTACAATGAATGAACGTACGTTCATAACCGTCAGTGAAGCCAAATGCGCTGTTGAAAAGTATCTGAAATAGTTTCTTGTGTTTATATTGGGGTTTTACGGCCCAGTCAACACTATTTAGGTCATTTTTGAGACGGTCAGTTTACTTACCCTCACTTTTCTTGGGTAAGCGGTTAACCAGTATTGTGCACATTTTTTTTTGCCAGAAACTGACAACTGCCCTTTTTGAAGCAGCGGAAAGGAGGGAATGGCAATGGAAAAGATTTCATGTTCAATCTCCAGGAAAGACTGTTGCCGACACCGGAAGGTATCCTGATAACCAGTCAGACGCGCATCCGACTGAACTACCGAGGCCGGCATCTAAAGGTTTACAATGACATAAAATATAATTGGTGAAAATAAAACAAAGGAAACAAAATATAAAGAATGGAAAATAAAAAATAACTTAACACATAAAAAGATAAAATAAAAATGAAAATTATATAGAAATATAAAAAAATGTGCCACTGAGACTCGAACCCTCGTCTAAAAGATTTTAGTGTGACACGCAGTACATCACATTAACCACTCGGCCATGACTTCTAGGTAAAGGAAATATCAAAACATTGATTTACATTTTTAAAATCCTGAGAAAAAAGGTATCCGAAACCTCTTTCCCCTAAAAAATGGAATAGACTTGTCACGCTTAAACTTTGAACTCTCAAAGGTCGTTAATAAACTATAGTATACAGAAACAGAAGACCTACTTAAAATAATAAAAATAACATTTTGGTCATAATTTTTAACCGTTTGAGATAGAGCCTTCATATTTTGCATGTAGGATCCTTCTGACAAGAGCTTGATATTCACGCAAAAATTTTGACCTGTGACCTTGACCTTGACCTTTGACTTACATGTACAAAAAAGTGAACATTGGTCATAACTTTTGAACTTTTTGAGATAGAGCCCTTATATTTGGCATGTATTTTGACAACAGTTTCTACATATCAAGGAAGACCTAGAGGGCACAAGACAAGAATATTAATATTGGAACGGTCTCAGTAAAAATTACTGGTGGGTTTAAGCAACTTTACTGGATCTCAACCCTCACTTTCACTGTTTTTCAAACAACTATTTGTTCGGTCAGCGCGAAGTGTTTCTTACTCATCAGTGAATCAACTCGGTTAACAAAGAAATCAGTCAAAGCCAACTTGACAAAAGGATGAGGACTCGACAGTAAAACGCGCTGAGTCATCCGGCACTAAACACAACGCCACAGTAAAATAGAAGTGAAGGCAATGATCAGGAATCGATACAATCAATCCACAGCCCCCACCAGAGACACCAAAGGGAAAGAAACACAAACACGAAACAACAGACCCCAGTGGAAACACCAATAACGGAAAGCCAAAAGGACAGCCACTTTCCCATAAAACGGCCAACTGGCCACCCAAAACAGAATAATACAAGCGATAAAAACACTCAAAGACAGACCAGAACAAAAAACAAACCGCGACAGATCTAGAAGAACCGCCTTGGAACGGTCAGTGAAACGAACTCCACCGGGGGGGGGGGGGGGGCCTAATATATTTTACGTGGCTACAATCCTCGCCCTTACTTCCGTCGCGATTTAGACAAATAATTTGTTCAATCCTCATGAAAGCCTCCTCACTCATCAGTGCAACATTTCCGTGAACACAAAAATCAAATAACCATAGAGATGCAACAAAAGTGAGGACTCGACACCAAGAAACCACTGAAATGCTGGAGCAAAGGAAAACCAACAGTTAGACTCCGATGGGCCCGACCAGAGACAGGCCATTGGGCACCAACCAACATTATATAAAATTATATTCTCTCTAATTCTCAGTAAGACTTTACGCTGGAACCGTCATAGAATCTGAGGCCTGACCCACCTGCATGCAACTAAAGAGGGAAGCAAAGTTGTCATCCGAGATTGGGTTAACTACCATACATGCAGTCTGTCGTATTACATTTAAGTTGTACCCAATCTTTTTATATCGAAGGATGATTACTGATGAAGTCATTGCAATTATATATTTTTCTGAATTTATATACTAAGTCATCATAAAATTAGGGTTCCGATAGATCTTGTTGCAGAAGAGATTTAAGTCCAACATTGATTTTTGAAATTAAATCGGAAGGATTAAAACTTTGCTTCCCTCTTTAATTGCATGCCGGTGGGTCGGGCCTCAGATTCTATGACGCTTCCAGTGTTGTTGTTGTTTTCCAGTTTCCCCGTGTCGCGAGTCGTCAGCTGGTGGGGTCCCAGGGAACGAGTCCATGCTGACACTACACCGTAGTCGTTCGGTGGTATCCCTATTCCCCGTTGCCGGTGAACAGGGAGAATTAGAGAGAATCTAATTGGTGCCTGATGCTCTGCCTCTGGTTGGGCTCATCGGAGTTTAACTTTTTGTTTTCTTTTGCTCCAGCATTTCATTGGTTTCTTGCTGTCGAGTCCTCACCATTGTTTCATATCTGTGGTTATTTGTTTTTTGTGTTCACGGAGACGTTGCACTGATGAGTTAGGAGCCCTTAATGCGGACTGAACAAATTATTTATATAAATCGCAACGGAAGTAAGGGCGAGGATTGTGGCTACGTTAAATCGATTTAAAGTGGCTATTCACTTCTTTATTAATACCTTTATTTTAGATATTAAATGTGTGAAAAGAATACTACTGCTTTAATTTTTGCTAACCAAATGTTAATTAGCCAGTAATTTGATTGTTTATACTTGCAATGGGAATTCGCCATTTTATCAGTTCATTTATCTTATATATTGCAACTGGAAGCACTTAAGTTGAAATTAGAAACAGAATATGGATAGGAGAAAATGCCCCAGTGCAAAGCTTAATTTTGCACTGTCAAAAGGGGGTAGGGCATATTGTACTTATTTGCTATTCCTGGTTCAAATAAAATATACCATTATGTGAACGATGGAACGATGGAACGATGGAACGATGGAATCATAATCTCGGCACGAAGAACCTAAATATCAATATTTACAATTACTCCAAGCACAAAATAGTTTGAAGAGGATCGCTTCAAAAAGTTAGTCTCTCTCTCTCTCTCTCTCTCTGTCTCTCTCTCTCTCTCTCTCTGTCTCTCTCTCTCTCTCTCTCTCTCTCTCTCTCTCTCTCTCTCTCTCTCTCTCTCTCTCTCTCTCTCTCTCTCTCTCTCTCTCTCTCTCTCTCTCTCTCCAATGCCCACAATCTAGCAGCAGATCGGATATCAGTGATGATAACAGCATACTAAAATGGTATTTTCAGGGGATCTTATTTCTTAAAAGTAGTTTAGGCCGTAGTACCAAAGCGTTGATCCAAAATCGTTAGTCCATAGACAAAATGGCAAATATCAATGTTCAGATCAACAGACATGGACTCCAGAAGAGTGTAATCATGCGTCCATAGATTGTGAGTATTGTTCTAAAGCTTGATATCCATAAAATTCCAATCATATTTATATGTGTGTCAAAATGATTGATTACATAATCTTATGCAAATCATACAATGTTAGCTTTATGAACAAGTATATCTTGCATTTATTTCAATATGACCAACACTATATTATTTTGTTTTGGAAGCCAATTGGCCATTTTGTGGGAAAGTAACTGTCTTTTTGGCTTATTGTTGTTTGTGTTTACTTTGGGGTCTAGTTGTTTCATGTTTGTGTTTCTTTCCCTTAGTGTCCGTGATGGGAGTTGTGGGTTAACTGTATCGATTCCTGATCACTGCCTTCACTTCTATTCTGCAATGTAACAATGCTTACCTTTCATAATATTGCACAAGGAAATCAAAGGACTTTCAAAAATGGTATTCATTCAATGATCAACTCAAAATGCAGGTGAAAAAAAAAGTAACAATAAAAATGATAAAATTGGGGAAAATGGGTCCGTTCCGGTGCGTTCCGGTAATGGTAACAAGACGTTTCGCCCCAAAGACGTTTCTTCTCTGGTCGTTTCCCCCTGGTCGTTTCGCCCCCCTTTTTGGCCCATAGTCGATTCGCCCCAAACCCTAGTCGTTTCGCCCCAAACCATTTGCCCTAGTCGTTTTGTATAAAAAGATGTATGAACTCAGAGATAGAGAGAGATAGAGAGAGAGAAAGAGAAAGAGAATAGTTAGAAGAAAATATACTTTGAATGACAATGTAAATTATGAATTATGAGCAGTATTTCCTGTTTTGATCCATACCGTTATTCAATCAACTCCATGAGAGAGAGAGACAGAGAGACAGAGAGAACATGTAGTTTGAATGGAATGTTAAATACGATTCATGATAGAACAGAACAGAACAAAAATTTTAAGATGATAAGTATCACCTGTTTCATCAATACTATCAATCACATTGTTTATTTTGTTTGACTCTTTTGGCCCATTAATGCGATTAATGATGAGGTGTGAAAACACGTGATCTTTGCAAAGTTAAACATCTTTAATGATCTCTTAAGCACCTTAATCAGTTTTGTTTTAATTTGGTGGGTTGGTTCGTTAACAGTGTCGGCGGGCAACGATTCAACGATTAATGGTAAGGATGAAAATGCGTGCTTTATGAAAAATTTAAATTGTCTTTTAACTTTTTATATCATTACATATAAATTTATTTATTTATAGTTTGTGCTGTTCATTATATAGCATTTAGGCATTTAATGTTTTCTGATCACATAAATTACCCATGACGCTCTACTTTCTCGATTATTTATTTATTTATTTATTACTGTATAGGTCTGATTTATGTTGGTGCTTTCCTTCTTTTTTTTATTTGGTTAATTGTACTCTGTTTTTGTTATTACACTTTTTCAGACCAGACAGAGTTCCTGTGAAGCTTTATATTGCAAACATAGGTTGTGGGTACTCGTTACAGCTGTCATATTGAGGCGATTCTAGCGAGTACCCACAACCTATGTTTTTGAATGTAAATAGGAAAAAAACATAATGGACACCTCCGTAAACCCCAGAATTGAATAAAACAATGGATCCAGTAACAGACGAGAAAGTGACCGTTTTTCCTTGAACTCAAATGTTATTGTCGCAATACTTCCTTACGTTAACATGTCTGTGCAATATACAATGATGAAAATTGTTTGAAGAAAACAACTTCTGTCGTGGTTTGTTTCTGTTATGTTTTGTCTTTGGGAGTGTGTTTCGCTTACATTGTTTTGTTTTGGATAGCCGATTGGCCATTCTATGAGAAAGTAACTATCCTTTCGGCTTTCCGCTATTGATGTTTCCATTAGGGTCTAGCTGTTTCATGTTTGTGCTTCTTTCCCTTTGGTGTCTCTGATGTGAGCTGTGGGTATATTGTATCGATTCCTGATCATTGCCTTCACCTTTCTTTTTCAATAATTTAAGTGTAATAAGTCCAAGTCTAAACTCCCCGAGTGGCCATTTTAAGGCACGGTGCCCGTCGGTATCTAAGGACAAGTTATCCTTAGACTGATAGGGCGATGATATGCTACTGAAAGTGTTGCCTCTTCTAAACTCAGTCCTGTTAAAGATGAATAAAAGTTCTACAGTAGAAATTAGTTTTACCTTGGAAAGTGGGCGAAACGACTAAGGGGACGAAACCACCAGGGAGGGCGAAACGACCAGGGAAGAAACGTCTTGGGGGCAAAACGACTAGGGGAGGAAATGGTTTTGGGGCGAAACGACTCGGATTTCCGGTAATTAGGTCCGTTCCGGTTAATTTACGCACCGATCGAGCACGACTATCATACGTCCATCATGGCCGCGCGCATCGCAAATTTAGTGGAGGAATTAGCAAACGCAGAAAATAAAGTAGAACTGCTTGAGGATTTGAAGACACTTCTTGCCTCTATACCAATATTTAGTCTGTCAAGTGTTGTACCAAATTTGTCGTTCAATTCAGTTTTTGACTGCCTTTCTACTGAAAATAGGTGTGTTAAATTTTTGCTGTGTCACAGAGTATCACTGCCAAATGTGACCGAATCATTATATATACAGCGTTAGCATTAGCGCAAGAAAATGTGTCTGGGACGCGATTTCACTAGCGCCGGACGCAAAAAAAACACTGTCTGCATCCACAGGGCGCAAAGAAACTTTTATTATGTGCTGCCACTCATCAAAGATGCCGAGGAAACAAGACAGTTCCCCGACAAGACAGTTCCCCGACACGGATTTTGGGACAGTTCCCCGACACTTTTGAAGACAGTTCCCCGACACTTTTGAAGACAGTTCCCCGACATTATTTTTCATAGTTAAATGACATGTGACTGATAATTATAATTGGCAATTAGTTCCCAGACACTTTTAAAGACAGTTCCCAGACACTATTGGTCATAGTCTTAATGTCCATTATGAATAGATTAAGTATACCTGTGATTTGGAGAGGCAATGTCTTTCTGTGCCGGGGAATTGTCTTAAGATATATTCGTTATTATTTGCATGTTTCTTGCTATGGAAACAATATATATTAATGAGTTGCCTGAAATTCCCTCTTGATTTCAAGACAGTTCGCCGACATTTGTTGTGACGATGATCTGTCTGGAAGTCTAAGCCAGAGGAGAGATAATGTTCTTATACTTTAATAATATTTATTTAAAAAAAAACAAACTTTGGACTCAGTTACATTTTTCAAATGTTTATTATATTAGAAATATACAATTGAGTTTCCTAGAAGACATTTTTGTTTTGTTTAAATGTGTGCAGGTTCATTAACTGAACATGCTAGTTCGCTTAATTTTAGGTGTATCCATTACACTTATTGATAATGGTATCAAGTATGAGATTTTATTTTATACATGTAAAAGTCTGTCAGGGGAACTGTCTTCAAAAATGTCGATGAACCCATAATTTAATATTTCTAAACCTCTGTCGGTGAATTGTCTTCAAATATTGATGAACACATAATAACTATCAATTATGTTAATCATCATGATCAGTCAAAGGTCATTTGACTTTGAACAATAGTGTCGGGGAACTGTCTTCAAAAGTGTCGGGGAACTGTCTTCAAATGTGTCGGGGGAACTGTCTCGATTCAGATGCGGACGCCACATCAAGTTGCTCGATAGGGTGCTAATTTTATCGGTGCTTGAGATGAATAGCTGTAATTAAGCATGCAGCCCATCTCAGACTAACTATAGATAAATGAGTTATAACCGAAGAATAACAGTGTAATTGTGTTAATTGGGGCTTAAACAGGGAGAAGAAAGTTGTTTTATTTAAAGACTTTTTAGCCTGTAGATTTAAAGACTAACACTGAGTAACACAACGGAAAATGATGTAACGCGAAAAATCGCATTCTCATACACAGCCACAGTCTTCATCTCATTAATACAACGTGCGTTGCCTAAGACTGCATGTATTTTATTGTCTTTTAGAATCATTTTACTGATAGAAATAATTAAGAATCTAGCTCAGCAGTCAATGGTAAACCATCGTAAATACCTGCTTTTTCTATGAGTGACACTAATGACTATGTATTAGCTAGCCAAAACTACATGTAAGTTTAACAAAGTTGTAAAGAACATTCTAACTGGTAAGCAAAGTTTCAGAAGTGTAACGCTTATAGTTTAGAAGATATGGCAAAGTCATACTTTTTGACCTTTAACCTTGGGGTTATGTTGAGGTCCACCCAAAGTATCTCAATTTATTCTATATTCCAACAGCCATCAAATAACCAAGTTTCAGAAGTGTAACTCTAATAGTTTAGAAGATATGGCAAAGTCATACTTTTTGACCTTGGGTCGAGGTCACACCAAAAGTAGTCGAACGTATTCTAAATTCCAAGGACCATCTGATAAGCAAAGTTTCAGAAGTGTAACTCCAATAGTTAAGGAGATATGGCAAATCATAATTTTTGACCTTAACCTTGGGGTCATGTAGAGGTCAAGGTCACACCAAAAGTGTCCAAATTTATTCTATATTCCAAGGGCCATCCAGTAACTAAAGTTTCAGAAGTGTAACTCTAATAGTTTAGAAGATATGGCAAAATCATACTCTTTGCCCTTGGGGTCAAGGTCACGCCAAAAGTAACCCGACATATTCTTTATTCCAAGGACCATCCAATAAGCAAAGTTTCAGAAGTGTAACTCCAATAGATAAGGAGATATGGCAAATCATAATTTTTGACCTTTGACCTTGGGGTCATGTTGAGGTCAAGGTCACACAAAAAGTATCCAGATTTATTCTATATTCCAAGGGCCATCCAATAACCAAAGTTTCAGAAGTGTAACTCTAATAGTTTAGAAGATATGGCAAAATCATACACTTTGACCTTAGGGTCAAGGTCACATCAAAAGTAACCCGACATATTCTATATTCCAAAGACCATCCAATAAGCAAAGTTTCAGAAGTGTAACTCCAATAGCTAAGGAGATATGGCAAATCATAATTTTTGACCTTTGACCTTGGGGTCATGTTGAGGTCAAGGTGACCAAAAAGTTGCCCACTGCCATCTACATTCCATTTACTATCCACATGCAAAGTTTCAAAAGTGTAACTTCAGTGGTTGTAGAGGAGATCCATTTACAAGAAACTCGACGGACTGACGCCGGACTCACATGTGGTACGAAAACAATATACCCGGTTTTTCTTCGAAAAAGCAGGTATAATAAAACAACACAGTTCCTTCCCTTAGACCACAAAGCCGTGAAACTGGGCAGTAAGGGAGGAAATATCTGTCAAAGGCCGAACATAAGATGAGTTTCGTACTGATGTCATTTCGTTTTCTGACATTTTACTGTTGTAGTCCGTCTGAAACTTTTATCAATTTTAGTTGCCAGGAAAACTGTTTGTCGATGCGAGTGGTCCGTATATTGACAAAATGATAAACTTGTTATACACATTCATTTCTGAGCTCATTTTACACATGAATCTTATTACAAAGCTGTTTTTCTTAGAACTCTTCAGTTATGGTGGAAGGAATTTAATTAAATAGAGACAACTATATACATGTAATTTGCAGTTACACATTATTAAATATTCCATAGATAACGGCCAAATTGCTATAAACAGCAAAGTGCGATTTTTCCGTTTTACACCATTTTCATGATTTTATTTGTGTGAGTCTTTAAATTTACAGACTAAAAAGTCTTTAAATTTACAGACAATCTTTAAATGTAAAGACAGTCTTTAAATAAAACAACTGTATTCTACCTGTTAAAAGAACAAAAGAAATAAATGTAATCTTGCGTAAAAAGTCTTGGTTACATGATTGTATACATGCATTGCTAGTCAGAAAAAGATTTCATAGTAAGACAGCATGGTGTGCGTAGATTAGTCATTGCCGCAATAAAGAGTGAGAAAATGGCTCTATTTGAAATAAATACAGCAGTGCACCGTGTTTTGGCTACAATTGGATCTGTCTATAGTGTTAATATTTAGAACATCAGTATTAAGAGGTGTTCGCCTTAATAGTGAAAAGGACTACTTTTCGCGAAAAGGACTTTACCCTAAATAGCGGAAATGACTTTTTTCTAAAAGGATCCATATTAATAATATAAATTAATTATTTAACCATTTTGTTTTCGGCTTCGGTCTTGCAAAAAATATTATATTTTTATTAGCTCACCTGTAACGCAGTGACGAGGTGAGCTTTTGGGATCACTTTTTGTCCGTCGTCCATCGTGGTGCGTCCGCCTGTGCGTCCGTCCGTCCGTAAACAATTTCAAATAAGTATATCTCTAATACCCCACGGCCAATCTTGATCAAATTTCATGTGAAGCATCATCAGGTAGGGGGAAAGGCTGCATAAGGTTTTTGGGCTGATCAGATTGGAATTCTGGTTGCCATGGCAACATATAGCTCCCATAGACTTATAAAGGGAAAATTTTTAAAAATCTTCTTCTCTGAAACCACAGGGCCCAGAGCTGAGATATTTAGCATGTAGCAAGGGCAAATGGTCAACTACATAATTCCTGCCAATCATGCCCCTGGGTTCCAAATGGGCCACGCCCTGGGGCCCCTTCACTCCCATAGACTCATAATGGAAAAAAGCTTAAAAATCTTCTTCTCTGAAACCACAGGGCCCAGAGCTTAGATATTTAGCATGTAGCAATGGCAAGTGCTAACCTACATAATATCTGCCAATCATGCCCCTGGGTTCCAAATGGGCCACGCCCCGGGGCCCCTTCGCTCCCATAGACTTATAATGGAAAAAAGCTTCAAAAATCTTCTTCTCTGAAACCACAGGGCCCAGAGCTTATATATTTAGCATGTAGTAACGGCAAGTGGTCACCTACATAATTCCTGCCAATCATGCCCCTGGGGTCCAAATGGACCACACACGGGGCCCCTTAGCTCCTATAGACTCATAATTGAAAAAAGGTTCAAAAATCTTCATCTCTGAAACCACAGGACCAAGAGCTTAGATATTTAGCATGTAGCAATGGCAAGTGGTCACCTACATAATTCCTGCCAATCATGCCCCTAGGGTCCAAACGGACAGCGCCCTGGGGCCCCTGAGCTCCTATAGACTCATAATTGGAAAAAAAGCTTCAAAAATCTTCCTCTCTGAAACCACAGGGCCCAGAGCTTAGATATTTAGCATGTAGCAATGGCAAGTGGTCACCTATATAATTCCTGCCAGTCATGTCCCTGGGTTCCAAATGGGTCACGTCCCGTGGCCCCTTCGCTCCCATAGACTCATAATGGAAAAAAGCTTCAAAAATCTTCTTCTCTGAAACCACAGGGCCCAGAGCTTAGATATTTAGCATGTAGCAATGGCAAGCGATCACCTACATAATTTCTGCCAATCATGCCCCTGGGGTCTAAATTGGTCACACCCCGGGGCCCCTTAGCTCCTGTATACTCATAATGGAAAAAAAAGTTCAAAAATCTTCTTCTCTGAAACCACAGGGCCCAGAGCTTAGATATTTAGCATGTAGCAAGGGCAAGTGGTCATTTACATAATTCCTGCCAATCATGCCCCTGGGTTCCAAATGGGCCATGCCCCGTGGCCCCTTCGCTCCCATAGACTCATAATGGAAAAAAGCTTGAAAAATCTTCTTCTCTGAAACCGCAGGGCCCAGAGCTTAGATATTTAGTTTGTAGCAATGGCAAGTTGTAACCTACATAATTCCTGCAAATCATGACCCTGGGGTCCAAATTGGCCACACCCCGGGGCCCCTTAGCTCCTGTATACTCATAATGGAAAAAAGGTTCAAAATCTTCTTCTCTGAAACCACAGGGCCCAGAGCTTAGATATTTAGCCTGTAGCAATGGCAAGTGGTCACCTACATTGACCCTCTTTCAAAATGGCCTAAATTGCTCTGCTCCGATAAACATAATGGCCACCAGAGCTAAAAATAGAAAAACCTTTTAATGACATCTCCTCCTAGGCAAATGGTCCGATTTGAAAAGAATTTCACAGGAATGTTCCTTGGGTGAACCTCTTTCAAAATTGCCTAAATTGTTCTGCTCCGTTAAACAAAATGGCCACCAGAGCTAAAAATAGAAAAAACCTTTCAATGACATCTCCTTCTAGGCCTGATTTGAAAAGAATTTCACAGGAATGTTCCTTGAGTGACCCTCTATCAGAATTGCCTAAATTGTTAAATAAAATGTCCACCAGAGCTAAAAATAGAAAAACCTTTAAATGACATCTCCTCCTAGGCAAATTGCCCTATTTGAAAATAATGTCACAGAAATGTTCCTTGAGTGACCCTTTTTCAAAATTGTTTAAATTGTTCTGCTCTGTTAAATAAAATGGCTGCCAGAGCTAAAAATAGAAAAAACTTTCGCTCCATTAAACAAAATGGCAAATGGCCCGATTTGAAAAGAAATTCACAGGAATGTTCCTAGAGTGACCCTCTTTCAAAATTGCCTAAATTGTTCTGCTCTGTTAAACAAAATGGCTACCACAGCTAAAAATAGAAAATCTTTCAATGACAGCCCCTCCTAGGCAAATAGCCCAATTTGAAAATAATTTCACAGGAATGTTCCTTGAGTGATGCTCTTTCAAAATTGCCTAAATCGTTATGCTTCGTTAAATAAAATGGCCGCCAGAGCTAAAAATAGAAAACCTTTAAATGACATCTCCTCCTAGGCAAATGGCCCGATTTGAAAAGAATTTCACAGGAATGTTCCTTGAGTGACCCTCTTTCAAAATTGTCAAAATCGTTCTGCTCCGTTAAACAAAATGGCCACCAGAGCTAAAAATAGAAAAACCTTTAGATGACATTTCCTCCTAGGCAAATGGCCTGATTTGAAAATAATTTCACAGGAATGTTCCGTGAGTGACCCTCTTTCAAAATTGCCTAAATGGTTCCGCTTAGTTAAACCAAATGGCCACCAGAGCTAAAAATAGAAAAAAAACCCTTTAAATGACATCTACTCCTAGGCAAATTGCCTTAATTGACAATAATTTCACAGGAATGTTCCTTGAGTGACCCTCTTTAAAAAATGCCTAAATAGTTCCACTCCAATAAACAAAATGGCCGCCAGAGCTAAAAATAGAAAAACCTTTAAATGACATTTCCTCCTAGGCAAATGGCCCGATTTGAAAATAATTTCCCAGGAATGTTCCTTGAGTGACCCTCTTTCAAAATTGCCTGAACTGTTCCGTTCTGTTAAACATAATGGACACCATACCTAAAAACAGAAAAAGCCCTCAAATTCCACTACAATGAAAAATAGCCTCCAAAGATAAAAGTCTTTGGTCCACATCTCCTTAAAGCAGTCAACCCCTCATTTCCATAAGCTTTGAAACATCTTGGATTCAGGTGAACGATTCAGGGCCATCATGGCCCTCTTGTACTCTTTCACTCGAAAAAAAATATTTTTGTGGATTATTTTGCCGTTGTTGTTTTTCTTTTGCTTTATCCTCGATAGCCGATGCACTGCAAGCTAGAGAAAATGAATATATGTTGCAGAACAAGTTCCACCTGTCAAGACAGCCCTGTTTTCTGGTCTGAAATAAAAACCCGTTCACTTGACCCCACAACCCCCATCCCCCGCAAAAAAGTGTGTGGGGGTGTGGATATGATTCTGCAATGAATTCAATCAATGTGTGATAAGATTTGACAACTTGTGCGGACGGGAGTTCTGACTGACATTACTGGTGCAGATGTGATCTAACTTTCGTTCAGATGTGGACAAAATTAAAATCAGAAGACTTGTTTGGACGGAACAAACGGGCGGACGTACATGGACTAAATGAAAAAATTCTTTCTAGCTCAACAATGTGTTTTTACACGTACAAAATAAAACGTCAAACTCTGTATGAACAAAGCATCATGCAACCCAATTAATCTATTTCGCCAAGCCCCGATAGGTGGCCGTGGGGCTATACATTAACATCTTTCTCCTCCATACAGTGTTGTCATGTCATGCATGTCTGAAAAATACACACATTTTCTTGTGTATATGTGTTTGCGTGGATGAGTGCGTGTGATTGCTTAATGATGCGGTTCTAACAAATACACACAATCTAAGACATAAAAACTTTGCATTTGCTCTGATATTTTTCATATACTCTATGAGTATACGATTCAAACATAAATTGTAGATACTAGTTAAAATCAAAAGAAAGTACACCGTTACAAAGCAATCATTTCCTAGCCAAAGACTGCATGTACTATTGTTTTTTTAGATATAAAAACTATATTGTGTATGCTAAATGAGACGATTTTACGACTACCCACAATATACTACTTGTCCCGAGCTAAGTAAAGTTTTCAAACCTTGTTATTCTAACATAAATTGTGGGTGCTAGTTAAAACCACCTTTTTGCATGCGCAGTCTACCGTTTCGAAGATAAATATGATACATAGCTTTGATTGGTTAAATTGGTATTTTTCATCTCCGTCAACACTATTTAGGCCATTTTGGAGATGTTGCAGGGGTGCAACTAGGAGAAAATAATTTGTACGCAAACCAAAGAAAATAATAGAAATAGTAATCAAGCCCCTTATTATCGTTTACCAAATGGGGACCACTCTTACAGTAAGTGTGGTCCCCGCGGCAAAGAAGGAAACTATGTTAGCTAATAATTAGTGCTGTGTATACCCTAGACATATAGAGATTTCGCTATTTCTTCTTCTTCTTTGTATTTATAATGTGTATGCAAGTGCGTATCTGCGTAAAGGATGCTACGCCCCTGCATTGTTTCCAATTTTGTGGGACCTTTCCCCGACAGTGAGATGAAATGACATCTCAATCCCTGCCGCCCCAACTAACCAAAAGGGTTTATATGTACTGACTCGAACAACTTTGCCTGCACAGGCTTAGACCCTTGAAGGTTTTAGCTCTGCGTGGAAGCATCATGCTGCCCAATCTATTTCTCCAAGCCCAGATGGATGGGGTCGGATAGGTAGTGTACACTGTTACAAACCTAAATCCCCCCATCAAAGTATTTTACTTGTATTGCTGTCTAAAGAGCATTGGGTGCTTATATAGCTGTCTATAGAGCGCACACTAAAGACTGTTCAGACTGTGTAGATGTGCAGGCTGATCTGAGTCTTTGCTGCATGCACATGTGAATTGTTAAAATAATCGTGTATGGTTAAACTGTCAATATCGTGTGATAATTGCCAATTAAAGTTGATTTGTATTCTTTTCAAAGTTCATTCAATTAATTTAAATATGACGCTTGGCGCTTGTCGATGACAAAGGGGTTAACGAGATAAAGATACATGTATTACCCAAGTGATAGTTATCATTCTGTCAAAACACAGTATAAGATAAACTATTTCAGCGATTTCATCATGCGACTGTTAGCGTGATGAAATACATAAACCTCAAATAAAATAAATGAATCAATAAATAAATAAGATGTAATCAACGATCGAAAACTGCTGATTTTGAAACAAAGTTTAGAATTCCATCGATCTGTTCCAATCTTATGGAAGGATATTTACGCTGGTCCGCACGCGCCCGTGCGTTCATATGTGTGTGCGCGTTGATGTAGTCACTCAAGTGTATAATAAAACAAATCATAAATTGTCAATCTCCTGAACTTATGCCGATTTAATTCAGGTCAGCTACAGGAACGCCATGTAAACGCTCAGGGCCAACCAAATGCAGAGAGAGAGGGAGAGAGAGCCTTCTAGTGGCTGTACCGCACTGTTAACATGTCACAGAAATACTTCCGACAGAAGCTTGCTCAACAAAACAGAGGTTCCATTTACATATTTGTTAACTTACGAGACGACTTTGCGCAATAATATTTTATCCCGCAGAACAATTAAGTTAGCCACATCCATTTCTGACTTTGATCCAGTCAAAATTACTTGATGTAATTTATTCCTACAAATTCACAAACTGAATGTCAAACAGTGTATATCCTGATCTGGATCTACACTGTTTGCAAAGTAGGGGTCATCGTGATCAGTGGGATAAGGGTTAAATATATAAATAAAAAAATCATCCTCACTTTTAATCAATACGGCTGTTAAACCCTAGTGAGTGTACGCTGAAGGAATAAACCAGGTTAACTGTGTGAAAATGACTTTTAACAAATGCAAACTCATGCTGTTCGATAAGAAAGAAAACAATTTCGTGATTGTTTGTTTTTTACCCCTAATAAGTGGTTTTTTTTTTTTTTAGAAAAAAAAAAGTCCTTTCCGCTATTAAGGGTAATGTCTTTTTCGCAAAAAGGACTCCTTTTCCCAATTAAGGGGAACCAGTATTTAGAGTGATAAGTTAATTTGTTTTAAAAGTTATTTGTATTAAAAACGATACGATCATCTTAAAACCAAAGAAAGAATAATTTAATCTATTTTCATAAAAGCTGTAGAGCCCATAAGGAAATATAACATGCAAGAACGATTTCATTTGACAGTGCCTAAAATTTTAACATGAACTTTTAGATAAATCACAACGTATCTGCTGAAAGATTAAAAAGGGGGAAAAAGAAAAAGCTAAAGGAAATCATTACATCATGAAGACTCCTTTCTTAGTAGGCCCTTGAATTTATTACCCATGTAAACCCACTTTATGTACAGAAAAGTGGGGTTTACTGTATTTTTCACTTGTATGATAAAAAAATCTAAGTTTGGATTTAATATGTCTTCATTTACTGCATATCAAACATTATTGTTGGGGGTACTTCGGTATTCACCCACCTCTGATTAACGATCGGCTCGCGATAGGTGAAATAAGCTTGAAAGGGTTGTAAGAAACGTCAGAATAAATGATGTAGGACTCAGATCGAGGGCCGGTCCCAGATCATGGGCCGATTGTATAGCACATCAAGGGCCGATACTGTTTTTCCCCATATCGTGGGCCGATTTCTATCTTCTTGGTATTAGGCTTACGTTTCCTGCTAACGTTACGCTTGAATATGACGTCACAAAACGTTATTTTCAAAACAAATGAACAAAATGGATGACGGCGTCGCAGGGTTTATGCTGAAAAATAAAAGATAGAAGGCTCAGTAAAATTGATCCCAATACTGTAAGACGGACATTGAGGCTTCAAAGCTCAACCTACCACAGACGGCCTGACACCATCTACGAAATAGAAGTGAAGGTAATGATCAGGAATCGATACAATTAACCCACAGCTCCCATCAGAGACACCACGGGAAAGAAACACAAACATGAAACAACTAGACCCTAAATGAAACATCACTAGCGGAAAGCCAAAAGGACAGTTACTTTCCCACATAATAGCCAATTGGCTGTCCAAAGCAAATTAATATACACACACTCAAAGACAAGCCATAAAAAAAAATAAACCGCGCAGAAGAACCGCCTTGGAACAGTCAGTGAGACGAATACCACTTGGGGGGGGGGGAGAGGGAGGGGCTTAAATCGATTTTACGTGGCCACAATCCTCGCACTTTCTTCCTCGCCCTTACTTCCGCCCGATTTAGACCCACAATTTGTTCAGTACGCATGAAGGTCTTCTAACTCATCAGTGCAACATCTCCGTGAACACAAAAATCTACCAACAACAGAGATGAAACAACGGTTAGGGCCCCGACAGCAAGAAATTACTGAAAAGCTGGAGCAAAAGAAAACCAACAGTTAGACCAAGAGACAGAGCATCAGGCACCAACCAACGTTACATAAAATTAGATTCTCTCTAATTCTCAGTAAGTCTTTACGCTGGAGCCGTCATTGAATCTGAGGCTGACCCACCGGCGTGCAAGGAAGCAAAGTTGTCAACCATGACTGGGTAAACTACCACATATGCAGTCTGTCATAGAAGCCTTGAGTAGAACTAGTCTTGAGTATAACTTGAGTGAATTAGTATTGAAATGGCCGTAAAACCAAGTCATGTGTGATCGGTTTCGAATCTCCGCAGCCTAACCTATATCTCAAAGTACCGATTGACTCTACCGGTAGACAGAAAAACGGCGAGTTGTCAACACTGGTGTGATACGATAAACAGCTCAGCATGTGAATCGGCCCTCGTTGTGGAATAACATAGTCATAATCGGCCCCCGTTATGAAATCGGCCCACGATTTGGAAATCGGCCAACGATCAGGGACCAACCCACGATCTGAGTCCTACAAATGACATTTTTGGAGATATTAAAGAATGCATTTTGTCACCCGGATCCATTGTCGTAATGTTAAGGCTATTTTTTTTTCTACCTAAAATGTTAAAGAAAAATGTTGGTGAGCGGGGTGTCATAAAAAAGCATCAAATGGTATTTTAGAGGATAGGGACAGTCGGCAGGGAACTCTTCAGTAAAAAGAATTAAAGAACGGTTATCTTTCCCGCCATTTTTCTCATTTGGTGGAGGTGAAAGCCTCGGTTTTTATCGCTAAAATTTGATCATTTTTCAAAAGTTTTAAAAGCAAAATGTGCCTATTTTTATCACCGACAATCATCAGAAACAAAAGGATATATTCGGAACAATAATACAGAGTAAGTCTTTGTCAGGGGTTTGAGACTGATTTAAAATATTTCTTGTGCACATTTGGTAAGGTCATATAGCAGAATACACCTCCGAAAATGGCGGACCTCAGTGGAAGTGACGTCACACCGATTGTCCTTATAGAACTTTTCTGACCCTTACCATAGCAAAAGATAAGGTAAGTATTTTGCGATAATTGAAGGATACTTTTTGTCAATTCTCCATAAAAACCTATGTTGTGGGTATTCATTAGAACCGCCTCGTCGAGGCGGTTCTAATGAGTATCACAACATATGTTTATATTGAGAAATAAGAAAAACTATCCTATCAGAAAAAACTTACCTTATCTGTTGCTCTGCCTTACAATGCCAGAAAAGATATTAAAAAAATGCATCTGAAAATGTTGTCCATTTATGTCGTCTGTTGCAGCTTCTTGCAAACTTTTTAAAATAAGTTTGCATGCAGGCAAACAATGTGAACCATAATAGAGGAGAAGTCTGATCTGGATCCACATTGTTTGCAATAGTAGTTTCAACAGCATACAGTAGACAACAAAGCAGACAATGGGTAATAATTGCCTATTGAAAGTAAAAATTATTGATAGCCTAAGGGATATACAAACAACCCGTTCACCCCTGACTTTCTGAAGTCTGTGCCACAATCTTATCTATTGCTATGGTTTCACTGTGTCTTGTTTCTTTTCCAGTGAACAGATAGAGGTCTGCTGTGATGTCCTCAAGAAACTCCTCACGGCCCTACAGCCTGGCATTATTCTACACAATTTTCATGGTGAATTGTTAGCAGGACTGCAGCACCCAACAGCTGCTGTTAAGAAGTTATGTGTGTCACAGGTCAGCAAAAACTTCACAGCATAATTTAGCACATACCAAAATGATCCTAAGTATTGGAACAGATAGGCCTAAGCAAACAGTGCAGACCCAGATCAGACTGCTCCTGAAGGAGCAGTCTGATCAGGGTCTACACTGTTTGGCATTCTGTCTGCACCTTTTTGGCACCTTGCTGGATCATGATACAAATTTGTTAAAATTTAAGGAAAATTACAGCAAGTCCCCAAGGTGTCCGAATTTTCAAATTTTTTACGTCAGCTCCAGATAAAGAGGGGTAATGAGGTTAAATTTGGGATGTTTTGTCATGCCAGCAAAATCTAAGGCGAGTCTGTACATAATTTTAATCTGAAGAATGCCATTTTTCGAACCGCAAAAGATAGCTTTAAACTGCCCTGTAATGCTTCCATAAAGAAAAGGAAGTGGTCACACATTCTGTCATTGACTTCCCAACATTAACCCTCTCCTGATGCTTACTAGTAGGCCTTAGGATCATGACAAAAGAAAAGCTCTGTGGCAGGGTACGTTAATGGTTGGGGTACCTTTTTGGACCTCTAGGGCATGATAGTACCAGATGAGTTGGAGCAGCCAGAATAATCAAGGAATAAAAGGATAGTTTTCCTCCATCACAAAAACACGCCTATATAATTTTGACCCCCTTGAACCCCACTTTTATATAATGTATAGATTGTGGGTGCTTGTTAGAATGAGGTAGTTCTAACGAGTACCCACAGTCTATATTTTGAGCAGAAATACGAAAACTTTTTTCATTTTAAAATTTTCGTTTTTTCAGCAGTAAGGTTTAGAATGTATTTATATAAGCGTGTTTTCGTAATGATTGCTTGTTAGAAATGTTGTGGGTACTTGTTAGAATAGCCTTGAGGCGATTCTTAACAAGCTGAAGCACCATATGTTTTTACATACCATATAGGTTTTGTTTTGCTTGTTGTTTTTTTTAGCTCACCTGTCACGTAGTGACAAGGTGAGCTTTTGTGATCACATTTTGTCCGTCGTCCGTCCATCCGTAAACAATTTTAAATAAGTATACCTCTAATACCCCATGGAACGGGCCTCCGTGGCCTAATGGATAAGAGCGCTGACTCTTAGTCATTAGGTCTCTCACCGCCGTGGGTTCGAGCCTCGCTCGGGTCACGTGTGAGATGCCAAGTTCTGCAACGGAAGGTCAGGTGGTTTTTTCTCCGGGTACTCCGGTTTTCGCCCACCTATGATTAACGATCGGCTCAATATGAGTGAAATAATCTTGAAAGGGCCGTAAAACCCAGACCAAAAAAAAAAAATACCCAATGGCCAATCTTGATCAAATTTAGCATCATCAATTAGGGGGAAAGTCTCCATAAGGTTTTTGGGCTGATCAGATTGGAATTCTGGTTGCCATGGAAACAAAAAGGTTCCATAGACTTATAATGGGGAAAACGAAGTCTCCACTTTTTCTCGGCCATTTCGGATCCAATCTTCATCAAACTTGCAGATAACCAGGAGGGGCTTACAGTCTACGTCAAGTTTGAATTTGGGCTGTACGGGACAAACAGCTTTGGAATTACCTGCCCTTGAGCATAAATATAAGTGAAAAATGGTGTCTCAAGCTTTTCTCAGCCATTTATGATCTGATCTTTTTGTAACTTTTCATAAACGAGGACAAGCATAAAATCTCGGACGAGTTCGAATTTGGTTTGAGTCTGACCAGCCATTTTTCCAGTTACATCCCCTTGAGCGTGAAAAATTTTCCCATAGACTTATAGTGGGGAAAACGACGTCTCCACTTTTTCTCAGCCATTTCTGATCCGATCTTCATCAAACTTGCAGATAACCAGGAGGGGCTTACAGTCTATGTTGAGTTTTTATTTGGGATGCATGGGACAAACAGCTTTGGAGTTACCTGCCCTTGAGCATAAATATAAGTGAAAAATGGTGTCTCCAGCTTTTCGCAGCCGTTTATGATCTGATCTTTTTGTAACTTTTCATAAACTAGAACAAGCATAAAATCTTGGATGAGTTCAAATTTGGCATGAATCTGACCAACCGTTTTTTCAGTTACATCCCCTTGAGCGTGAAACATTTTTCCCATAGACTTATAATTGGGGAAAACGACGTCTCCACTTTTTCTCCGCAATTTTTGCTCCGATCTTCACCAAACTTGCAGATAACCAGGAGGGGCTTACAGTCTACGTTGAGTTCAAATTTGGGCTGCTCGAGACAAACAGCTTCTGAGTTACCTGCCCTTGAGCATAAATGTAAGTGAAAAATGGTGTCTCCAGCTTTTCTTACCCTTTTTTGATTGGATCATTTTGTAACTTTTGGTAAAGAGGACAAGCTTAAAATCTCGAGCGAAGTCAAAGTTGACTTGAATCTGACCAGTGGTTTTTCCAGTTACATCTCCTTGAGTGTGAAAGATTTTCCCATAGACTCACAATGGGAAAACGATGTCTCCAGCTTTTCTCGACCCTTTCAAATCAGATCTTCATCAAACTTGCAGATAACCAGGAGGGGCATACAGTCTATGTTATCCCCACGCTTTTAAAAAAGCGTTCGGGGATATTTTGAACGCCTCCTTCTGTCCGTCCATCCGTCTGTCTGTCACGCTATCTCCTCCTTAATCACCGGTCGGAATGTAACCAAATTTGGTACACAGCTTCCTTACATGATGAGGGCGTGCAACGTCACATCTATTTTTGGTCAAAGTCAATTTTATAGATTTTGAAACCAAACTTTGCACAAGTTAAGTAATGATTAATGATATATGCAACACATATTGAACAGGATTTTGGCTGCGACCCCTTGGTCATGCTCAAGGGGTCGGATTTGTGTGGGGGGGGGGGTCAGGGGGTCAAAATTCAAATTTTACCGAATATAGTCATATGGAATATCAAATTGAAGGGGGTGATTAGTAGAATACAATACAAGTAAAATTTTGAACCAGGGGTCAGATTGGGGCCCTGGGGGATGGGTCAAAGGGTCAAAATTTAAGTTTTTTGGAACATAGTCATTTGGCATATAAAATTGAAGGGCATGATTAGTAGAATATAATACAGGTAATATTTTGACCCAGGGGTCAAATTAGGGCCCAGGGTGAGGGGTTTTCGGTACTTGGCCCCTCTGTAGAAAGCTTGAGGATTTGTGATGGCGCGCCATTGACAGTATTCTAGTTGAGTTTGAATTGAGGCCAAGCAGGTCAAATGACTTCTGAGTTACGTGGCCTTAAGTATAAATATTAGCGAAAAATGGTGTATCCAGCTTTCTGTTTTTGATCTGATCTTTTTGTTACTTTTGGTAAACGAGGATAAGCATAAAACCTCTAAAGAGTTCGATTTTGGCTTGAATCTGACCACCAGATTTCCAGTTACATCCCCTTGAGGGTGAAAAATTTTCCAATAGACTTACAATGGGAAAACCTGATGATGTCTCCAACTTTGCTTGGCTATTTCTAACCTGACCTTCATCAAACTTCCAGATAATCAGAAGGACCTTACAGTCTATGGGCCGCATGAGACAAAAGGCTTTCGAATTACCTGCCTTTGAGCATAAATATTAGTGAAAAATAGTGTCTCCACCTTTTCTCAGCCGTTTCTAATCTGATCTTTTTGAAACTTTCAAACTTTCCTTAAACGAGAACAAGCATAAAACCTCAGATGAGTTTGAATTTGGCTTGAATCTGACATTCGGTTTTGCAGTTACAGCCCTTAGAGCTTTAAAATCTTCTTGTCTGAAACCTGAAGGCCCAGTTCTATGATGCTTGGCGTGAAGCTTCATCTAGTGGACTTCTACTGAGATTGTTCAAATTATAGCCCTGGTGCCAAAAATGCCCCCATGCCAGAGCCCACTAGTTTTACATAGGCTTATATAGGGAAAACCTTTAAAAATCTTCTTATCTGAAACCAGAAGGCTCAGGTCTTTGATATTTGGTATGAAGCTTCATCTAGTGGACTGCTACCAAGTTTGTTCAAATTATACTAGAGACATTGATTCTCAGGTGAGCGATTCAGCGCACTCTGGGCTCTCTTGTTTCTGTTATTTTCAAAAATAAGAATACTTATCCTGAATTCTCCTGATGGATACACAGCAGCTTTCAGTTCCTGATTTTTTTTTTCAGACTGACTGTTTCATTTTGCAGATATAATCAGGGTAGTGTATAATTTTTTCTGATCTTGTAGATTGGCAGAGTTTGCTCCGAGTCACCAGAAGTATTAATTGAATGTCAAGATGTGATACAACAACTTGTAAAGTGTCTTGCTGGCCCAGATCTGGATATAGCCAAGATAGCTGGGGAAGTTCTGGTTACATTAGGTAAAAGTTAAATCATTTTTTTTTTTTTTTCCATTTTAACCTTCAAGCACTTAAGCAAATTCTAGAGCAGACATCTAATATTTTCTCTATTTTTGTTTCTGGATAAAAATTGGTTTAACTTTACATATGAATTGTTTGCCCACCAGGGGCCAGTTGTTCAAAGCATCGTTAGCTTAACGAGCTCGTTAGTGGTCATATTGTTAACTCTTCTAGCAAGTACAATATCGTAAATTTTGGTATTTTTGCTGAAAAAATGTGAGCAGCTTTTGCATCCGCAAAAGCTGCTCACTTTTTTTCAGCAAAAATTTCAGCATATTTGCCATAATAAATGATCAAAGTTTTAATGATACGTTAGCTAACGATGTCGTTAGTTTTGAACAACTGGCCCCAGATGATTCAGATGTAATGTCAAGCCTTATTTTCACTGAAAAATATGATTATTGAGAAAAACCATATAAGATAATACTGCAGACTGTCATTATCATAACACACCCATGCGACATAGTGCTTTTTTCACATCTCCAAAATGGCTACTTTTCTGATGAAAATTTGTGATATTTTTCTTATTTATACTGCAAACATAAGTTGTGGGTGCTGGATAGAACCACCTCATTGAGGCAGTTCTAACAAGTACCCACAACTTATGTGAGTGAGTGAGTGAGTTTTTGTTTTACGTCCCACCAACAGCTAAGGTCATACGGAGACGGGACCTCGGTTTAAAGACTCATCCGAAAGTCTGGAGAAGCCCGGGATCGATCCTGCGATCCCTGGTTTACAAGGCGAGTAGCATAACCACTGCACCACAGGGGCTTCTCCACAACTTATGTCTTGGACTGGAAATAAGAAAAATAATGTTTACCTCCATAAACCCCAGTTTTCTCTATATAAAGTGGGTTTAGGGGAGGTCTTTATTTCACGGACTTCTTCACGACTCACGTTATGAAAATTTATTGTATAACGTCACTGTTGTAAGGGGGATAATGTCATGTCATGAAAATGTCATGACCAGTGACAAATTTAAACATCATGTTATGTCATTGTTATTTTTGGGATAATGTCATGACATAAAAATGATATGGCCACACATGTAATCACATATGTTTACTGGCTCCTAATGTTATGATGTCATACATGACAAACCTATGTTTTCTATTGCAATTGTGTTTTAATATTGGCAATCAACGCCAATTTAAGGGGAATGGATACACCTTCAGGGTAGGCAACTCTTATAGGGGTCAACTCTTAAAGGAGCAAATTCTTTCCTTTTAGAGTAGACGCCTTTGACCGTGAGACAGGCCTTATAGGAAAGCCAACAGGAAGCCTCGAAAGTTGTCTCCCTTTGAAAAGTGGCAGAAAAATCTGACAGGTGTTCCCATTCCCCTTAAAAGTGATCTATGATAAACAGAATCTTACACTTGTGGTCATTTGATATGAAATTTATGAGACTCGCCAAAGGCTTGTTTCATAAATTTCATTTGAAATGACCACATACAGACGAACTTCAATGCCTCAAACACCTTCAGACCAATGAAATTCTGTTTACCAGGGGAAGCTGGAGGCATAATGGGGTTAATTTGGGGACATCTTTTTGGTGATCTTTAATAAAAATGTATGCTGTGTAATTGTGTATTCTCATTATAATCGTCTCATCGATGCGATTCTAATGAGTACACGCAGCATACAGTTGCAAGATAAAAGTCAAAAATCTCCTTTGATAATTATCCCACACTTCTTCTCATGTAGAGTAGAAGAATTTCCTAGGGACTCAAAAACGGGCTTGACTCAGCCATTGTAAACGAGCCATCAATGTTTGAGCCATCGCAGTTCTACTGTATGTTGGGTCCTCTATTAATGAATTTAGATTAATTATCAGGACCCAGATATTCAAAGCATGGGTACCTTTATACTGTCAACATTCTTTATATCACCATTCTCTTTTGCCCACGCCCTTTGGGGCTTGGAGAAATAGATTGGGCTGTATGGTGCTAATATGCAGAGCTGAAACTGGCCATACATTAGTACTGGTAAACCACTTAGATGGACTAAGCCTTCCCAGACAAAGTGATGTGAGTCAGACCGTCCAATGCATGTAAGCCCCTTGGTTTCATTAGGCGGCAGGGCTTGAAATGTCATTTCATCTCGATGCTGGGTAAAAGTCCCACAAAAATGGAAGCAATGTCTCCAAAATGACCTTGTTAGTGTTTACAGGGATGTTAAACCTCAATTGAAGCAAACAAAATGACGACATTCTGTTTAACAACAAAATGCCTCATAACGACAATTTTACTGGAACGAATCCATAGCTCAAGATGAGATGTTTAATGGAGATATTCAAGGATATTGTAATTTTATAATACTCGAGAACCAAATGTTGTGAATATTTGTTAGATTGTTTGTTTGATTGGAGGTTTTAACGTCCTGTCAACACTTTATAGGTCATTTTGGAGACATTGTTTCCAATTTTGCGGTTTTACCTGATATTGAGATGAAATGACACCTCAAGCTCTGTCACCCAGTGAACTCAATAGGGTTTATAAGCATGGAAGGTCCGACTCGTGCCGCTTTGCCTGGGCAGGCTTAGAACCTCTAAGCGGTTTACCAGTACTTGTGTGCGGTCAATTTCAGCTCTGCGTGGAAGCATCATACAGCCCATCTATTTCTTCAGGCCCTGATGGTCAGAGGCGGGGTTATTTGTTAAAATTGCCCTTGCCAGGCAATTCTAACAAGTGTGTCCAACATTTGTTTCTCGGAGTAATTCAGGGAAACAGTCTATTATTATCTATTATCCTTCTCCTTGTTTGGATTCTTTATAGCAGACTAATTAGCTATAGCTGCCAATTTGGGAACAAAAACTCCCATTATAAGGAGGGTCTTCTGTAACAAACTTACATAGAGGTGGAAAAATTAGATGTTGTAGAGCTAGTACAGTATTTAACACACTGGCATTTTTGCTGGGAAAGTGTGGGACATAAACAGTCGAACTTCAATGGCTCGAACACCTTTGGGACCTCGAAAATCTGTTCGAGACTGGGGTAGTTTGAGCCACAGGAGGCATAATGAGATACTTTAAGACATCTTTTGGGTGTTCTATAATGAAAACGTATGCTGTGTGTACTCATTAGAATCACCTCATCGAGGCGATTCTAATGAGTACACACAGCATACATTTGCAAGATAAAAGACTAAAATCTCCTTAAATATCCCCCACTATTTCTTATGTAGAGGATTTCGCTAGGGGCTCAAAAATGGGTTCGACTCAGCCATGGTATACGAGCCATCGGTGTTCGAGCCATCAAAGTTCTACTGTATTTGCTTATGATAAAAATTTTAACCAATTTATAAGTTGAAAAACTGGGCCCAGATTGCTGAGTGGGGGGAGGGTGGGGAATTATATGCTTTAAGGGGAATGGATACACCTAGCAGATTTTTCTGCCATTTTACAAAGTTGAGACAACTTTTGGGACATCCTGTTCACTTTTCTGTAAACGATGTTCCAAGGAAAAGGGGTCTACTCATAAAGGAAAGAATTTGCTCCTCAGGAGCAAATTCTTTCCTTTATGAGTTGACCCGTATTGAAATGATATACAAAATACTTTGGAAGGATTTGCCTCCCCTGAAGGTGTATCCAGTCCCCTGAAGTAGAATGTTAAGACCTTCAACAAGTACTTTTGTCTCCTTTGCTTATAGGGGATATTTCTGAAAGAGAAAAATTGGGCAAAATCTTTCCTTTAAGAGCAGATCCCTTTTTAATTTTTCAGAGGGGCTCAGTTCATGAGAAAGCAGGCAGGAAATCTTAAGATTTGTCTCCCTTGTCAGGTATATTGGTTCTTCTTAAAGTACTTGACCAATTAATTCATATTTTTCTCTCTTTTTCAAAGGTTGTAGGAATGAAGGCCTGGATGTACTTTTCCACAGCAATGTTATGGTGACATTACAAGAAGTGTTGGCCATGAATGATACTATCAGATTCAGAGCTTATGAGGTGTGTATTCTATCATTTTATCATTTAGAATATAGTAAATGTAAATATTTCAACTGCTTATTAGGGCCCCACTTATTAGGGTCCCGCACTGAAAGTGTGGGTGCCCTATAGTAATCACTCTGTCCCTCCGTCTGTCCGTCCACAAATTTTCCTTCTCCTCTGATAGCGCTGCCGGGGCCCTAGTCAGTTTCACTGACAGCTCTAGTTCACTGTAATGTTTTTTTTACATGATTTTAATCTACAAAAATGCCCCCACCAATTGGGGTTTGTAGAAACAGATTGAGCTGCATGGTGCTTCCGTGCAGAGCTGAAATGAATGTTAGTAGCCCAGCTTCCCGTGGTACCAAGGTAGTTAATGTTACAGTATACATATTTCACAGTTAGAGCTATTCAGCACTAAAATATTTTTACGTTAATTTTCTATAGGGTCTCTTCTTACAATTAAAGAGGAGTAATGATCACAATACTTCAGCGTGTATTTACAAACCTAACAGATATGTACCCAGGCAAAATTTTCTAATGCCAACAGGCATTCCCATGGTACCAAGGCAAATAGAAAAGTGAAAAATGTAGAAAATTGATTCGATTAAAAATACATTTAATGGTTTTTCGTATTACTTTAAACAATTAACATTAGTATTTCAAATAGGGAAAACTGCAAAAATTATGTAAAATAATTTTTGACTGCTTTTAATCCTGCAAATGGTACAATAAAGTAAGCTACAATTGAGACACAGGGGGTACAATTTATCACGAGGGTTGTATGAAAGACAAGCAAGTTTGATTCACCATTTAACTTTACGTTCTAAGCCTATACTCAGAGGTGTCATTGGGGCACAGAAACACTGGGATAGTTTAAAGTAATTTAAAGAACACATGCATAGACTGCCTGTGCACTTGAGGCTAAAATTCACTTTCAATACTAAACGAATACCCAAGCATATGGAAGGCAGTATATATATCAACCAGAAACAAACAGGATTGTTCTTCCACGTATTAATGTATAAGACCTACCCGAGAAAAAATTAAGCCACAAAAGAAAAATCATAGGGTATTTCAAAAATAAATAAAGACAAATTTACAACCAGGGGTGGAGAGAAAATGTGAAAAATCAAATTTCACGTGCTTTTTAACTTTCTTGATATTTATCCAGATATTTATCGTAAAAATATTATGATATATATGTCACCAGTCAAAATTTTAGGACATTTACATTTCAGAAATATTAATGAATAAATAAGTGTGATTGGGATTTCGATGTGGGATGAAAGTTGAAAGAAAGGTTTTATTTTTTTAGGTCATAGTAAGAGAGAATGGGTGAATGAGAAAAACAGAATTTCAGAAAAAAAAGTTAATTTCATTTTAGTTTAAACTTCATAAATTTCATATTTTCCCAGGCTTTTGTTCATCAATGTTAAAATGGGTCTAGAGGCATTGTTTTGACAAACAAACAAGTTAAGCACCATGGCTTGAGAAGTGTTTTAGCACCTATGAGCCAACAAAGCTAGTTTGAAATGCTTGAGCTGGGAGGTCATCAAGCAAAACAATAAGATTAATCAACTAAGGTAACACAAGTCACTCTTTGGGTTTCAAACTGGAACTTGGTAGACAACTTAATTGAAAAGTGATCAAATTATTGAAACAGTTGTCACTCTGAGATAGGTAACTTTTATTGTTCACAGGAAATTGCAATCTTTAAATAATTGTTTTGTTTTCCCAGGTGAAATTGTCTATAATCTTCAGAAAAAACTTTTAACACCCCTTTTGGGTCTGACTTTTGATTGGTCAAACTGATACTTCTAAAATATGAAACTATTGGTTGGATAATAGAAGCCTGTTCATTGGCTAATTTGAGATGGGGCTGATAAGCCCACACAAGCAGTTATAAGAGACAAGTTTTGGAAACTGAGACACAGATACAATACAGAGAATACATAGTGAACGAAATTGAACTGTTAACTTGGTTTTGCATCGTAGACCCTGCACAGACTGTTTGACTCAAAGTTCTGTGTAGAGACTTACAAATCTTTGTTAAAACTTAGTAACGGACTTGTGTAAGAAGTGATTTGCAATATAAGGAAAATAGGAAAATTAAATAGCTAAGTAAGGGAGATAACTTTAGGAAATTTGCAAGACATTTGATTTAAGTGAATTGATGAACATTAAATTTTGGGAAAATTATATGCTGGTCGACATTACAACTGTGACAAATTGTGTTAGGAACTTGACATTTCAGGACTCGTTTAGGACTTGACATTTCATGTGAATTCTAAGGAAAATTGTGGTAAATTGAATAAAGACATTTAGGACATTCTAGTGAAAAATAGGACATTGAAATAAAGGAAAGTCGGCATCAATCGCGTTTAGTAAGTTTTGGAACTTTTAACTAAATTTTGATAGAAAAATATTTAAATATACAAATTTGGGAAAAGTGAACTGTGTTGTGTTGACTCTAACCTACATCACATCAGACTTTGTGTCTGGTGTGATCATATGTCACCCAGGGTATTTGGGCTCGGAAACCCCTGGTCTTGTATGCTACCGTCTTGAGCTTAATTCCCCACTTTGCCAAGCGAGTGCGCTCATACAAGACCTGGGCAAAGAAGAGGCAGGGATCCAATTTGCACCCTGCCACCAAAGAACATCCCCGCCCCAAAATCCGTGTTGGTTACAGTGTGGTGTGAGAATATAAGTGGTACGACGACCTGACGTCCTCTCAACGCTTCCAGACAACAACCAGCCAACAACTAGATCTTTAGATGTTAACCAGCCAGTGCAACTGATGACCAGCTAACAGAACAGCTGCAACAGACACAGCTAAGTAAAACTGTCAGTATTTTCCTTGTTGTTTTATTACTTTGTTTGTCTTGTTTTAGGCTTAATTAGGATAAAAAAAAATGGCTCTATACAAAAATAAGCTAAACTGGAGATGTTCAAAGAAATCGTGTAGTGTAAGTTCTGTAGGAATTGACAGAAGTACATGCAGTGTAGCATTGTCAGCTCCTTTAGAGGGAAATTTTGTGCAAATTAATATAGGAATGCAAACGAGCAAAGCACTGATAGACACTGGAGCTCAAATTTCTTGTATTAGTGAGCATATTTACAGGCGCTCATTCAAAAATGTTGAAATTGTACCGAGCTCATTAGCTCATGTTGTGGGCGTATGTGGCGAGGTCCACCGAGTTTTAGGCCAGGTTACTTTACCATTTAGGCTTGATGGGATTGTTTTAGAACATACATTTCACTTGTTTGAAAAATTGCACCAGCCCATCATTCTGGGTATGGACTTTTTGAAGCAGCATAAGGCTAAAATTGACCTTGAACAAGGTACAGTAAGTTTCAAAAGTAGCTCTAGCTCAGAAAATAGAGCATATAAAAATGAAGAACCATCTGTTTGTAATATTTCTTTGGGTCAGGAAGTGAAAACTTGTGTAGGGCTTGTGCGTACCGTTTCTTCTGTTGTGGTTGAACCACAGGCTGAATGCACTTTGCCAGTCAGGATTTCATTTTCTTCAAATTCTTCAACTTTAATTGATAGTGCAGTTCTTTTGGAACCTTCTGGTGGTCTTAACCAATCAGGCTTAGTGGGTGGAAAGTGTTTAACTAGTGCTGATAGCAATTCTTGTGCATACAGGGTGCTAAATCCATCAAATTATCCCGTCTTTTTGAAAGAAAATTTTGTTATTGCTACATCTCATTTGGTTGATGAGCACAGTATTACACAGGTCACAGACCATGACCTTCCTTCTGTAAATGTGCTGAATATGACTGATGAAAATGAATCTGAAACTCACTACCAAAACATTGCCAAAGATTTAGGCCTAAATTTAGATGATACTAATTTGTCTTGTGAACAAAAACAAAAACTTTATGCATTTTTAGGCCGAAACAGGGACATTTTTGCAAAGGACATGTCTGAATTAGGAAAAACACATTTACATAGTCATGTGATTCATACAGGCAATGCACGTCCCGTTAGTAAACCCCCTTATAGGCAAACCCCGAAAATGCGTGCTGAAACTGAACGGCTGACCAATGAAATGCTAAGAAATGGCTTGATTGAAGAATCAGATAGCCCATGGCATTCCCCTGTAGTGCTTGTTAGGAAACCAAATGGCGAATATAGATTTGCCATTGATTATAGGGAGCTAAATAAGGTAACAGAACCTATATCATTCCCTATTCCAAATATAAGTCAGTTAGACTCAAATGACAGGGAACATCCTATTGCTTATGGAGGTAGAGCATTACGCAATGAAGAATTAAGGTGGCATATAACAGATAAAGAAGGACTTGCTCTAGTAGAGGCTGTAAGGCAGTTTAGGCCATATCTTGCTAATATGCCATTCACTGTATATACCGATAATGTTTCTGTAAAGTTCTTACAGCAGATCAAAGATTGTCAAGGTAGGCTAGGTAGATGGTCACTTTTTAGCTCACCTGACCGAAGGTCATGGTGAGCTTTTGTGACAGTAAGATGTCCGGCGTCGTCGTGCGTCGTGCGTCGTGCGTCGTCCGTCGTCCGTCGTGCGTCGTCCGTGCGTAAACTTTTTCTTGTGAACACACTAGAGGCCACAGTTTTGGTCCAATTATCATCAAACTTGCTCAGAATGATAATCATGACAATATCTCGGTCAAGTTCGAATTTGGGTCATGTCGGGTAAAAAAGTAGGTCAGTAGGTCAAATCATAGAAAAACCTTGTGAACACTCGAGAGGCCACAATTTTGGTCCAATCATCATCAAACTTGCTCAGAATGATCATTGTGACAATATTTTAGTGAAGTTTGAATATGGATCATGTCGGCTTAAAAAGTAGGTCAGCGGGTCAAATCATAGAAAAACCTTGTGAACACCCTAGAGGCCACAATTTTGGTCCAATCATAATCAAACTTGCTCAGAATGATCATCATGACAATATCTTGGTCAAGTTCGAATATGGGTCATGTCCGGTCAAAAAGTAGGTCAGTAGGTCAAATCATAGAAAAACCTTGTGAACACTCTGAAGGCCACTGTTTTGGTCCAATTATCATGAAACTTGCTCAGAATGACCATTGTGACAATATTTCAGTCCAGTTCGAATATGGGTCATATCGGGTTAAAAAGTAGGTCAGCGGGTCAAATCATATAAAAACCTTGTGAACACCCTAGGGGCCACAATTTTGGTCCAATCTTAATCAAACTTGCTCAGAATGATCATCATGACAATATCTCGGTCAAGTTTGAATATGGGTCAAATGGTTCCGGTCCGTTGCACATCTAGGTCACAGGAGCCAAAAACAGATTTTTTTCACCAAAAACTTAAAAAATCTTCTTCTCTGAAACCACAAGGCCCAGGTCTTTGTTATTTGGTATGAAGCTTCATCTAGTGGACCCCTACCAAGATTGTTCAAATTATAGTGCTGGGGCCAAAAATGCCCCCGCACGGGGGCCCTTTGGTTTTACATAGGCTTATATAGGGAAAATCTTTAAAAATCTTCTTCTCTGAAACCACAAGGCCCAGGACTTTGATATTTGGTATGAAGCTTCATCTAGTGGACCCCTACCAAGATTGTTCAAATTTGAGTGCTGGGACGAAAAATGCCCCCGCCACGGGGCCCTTTGGTTTTACATTGGCTTATATAGGGAAAATCTTTAAAAATCTTCTTCTCTGAAACCACAAGGCCCAGGTCTTTGATATTTGGTATGAAGCTTCATCTAGTGGACCCCTACCAAGATTGTTCAAATTATAGTGCTGGGGCCAAAAATGCCCCCGCCCCAGGGCCCTTTGGTTTTACATAGGCTTATATAGGGAAAATCTTCAAAAATCTTCTACTCTGAAACCACAAGGCCCAGGACTTTGATATTTGGTATGAAGCTTCATCTAGTGGACCCCTACCAAGATTGTTCAAATTATAGTGCTGGGACAAAAAATGCCCCCGCCACAGGGCCCTTTGGTTTTACATTGGCTTATATAGGGAAAATCTTTAAAAATCTTCTTCTCTGAAACCACAAGGCCCAGGTCTTTGATATTTGGTATGAAGCTTCATCTAGTTGACCCCTACCAAGATTGTTCAAATTACAGTGCTGGGGCCAAAAATGCCCCTGCCCCGGGGCCCTTTGGTTTTACATAGGCTTATATAGGGAAAATCTTAAAAAATCTTCTTCTCTGAAACCACAAGGCCCAGGTCTTTGATATTTGGTATGAAGCTTCATCTAGTGGACCCCTACCAAGATTGTTCAAATTTTAGTGCTGGGACAAAAAATGCCCCCGCCACGGGGCCCTTTGGTTTTACATGGGCTTATATAGGGAAAATCTTTAAAAATTTTCTTTTCTGAAACCACAAGGCCCAGGACTTTGATATTTGGTATGAAGCTTCATCTAGTGGACCCCTACCAAGATTGTTCAAATTTTAGTGCTGGGTCAAAAATGCCCCCGCCACGGGGCCCTTTGCTTTTACATTGGCTTATATAGGGAAAATTTTTAAAAATCTTCTTCTCTGAAACCACAAGGCCCAGGTCTTATATATTTGGTATGAAGCTTCATCTAGTGGACCCCTACCAAGATTGTTCAAATTATAGTGCTGGGGCCAAAAATGCCCCCGCCACGGGGCCCTTTGGTTTTACATAGGCTTATATAGGGAAAATCTTTAAAAATTTTCTTCTCTAAAACCACAAGGCCCAGGACTTTGATATTTGGTATGAAGCTTCATCTAGTGGACCCCTACCAAGATTGTTCCAATTTTAGTGCTGGGGCCAAAAATGCCCCTGCCCCGGGGCCCTTTGGTTTTACATAGGCTTATATAGGGAAAATCTTTAAAAATCTTCTTCTCTGAAACCACAAGGCCCAGGACTTTGATATTTGGTATGAAGCTTCGTCTAGTGGACCCCTACCAAGATTGTTCAAATTATAGTGCTGGGACAAAAAATCCCCCCCTGCCACGGGGCCCTTTGGTTTTACATAGGCTTATATAGGGAAAATCTTTAAAAATCTTCTTCTCTGAAACCACAAGGCCCAGAACTTTGATATTTGGTATGAAGCTTCATCTAGTGGACCCCTACCAAGATTGTTCAAACTATAGTGCTGGGGCAAAAAATGCCCCTGTCCCGGGGCCCTTTGATTTTACATAGGCTTATATAGGGAAAATCTTTAAAAATCTTCTTCTCTGAAACCACAAGGCCCAGGACTTTGATATTTGGTATGAAGCTTCGTCTAGTGGACCCCTACCAAGATTGTTCAAATTATAGTGCTGGGACAAAAAATCCCCCCCTGCCACGGGGCCCTTTGGTTTTACATAGGCTTATATAGGGAAAATCTTTAAAAATCTTCTTCTCTGAAACCACAAGGCCCAGAACTTTGATATTTGGTATGAAGCTTCATCTAGTGGACCCCTACCAAGATTGTTCAAACTATAGTGCTGGGGCAAAAAATGCCCCTGTCCCGGGGCCCTTTGATTTTACATAGGCTTATATAGGGAAAATCTTTAAAAATCTTCTTCTCTGAAACCGCTAGGCCCAGGTCTTTGATATTTGATGTGTAGCTTCATCTAGTGGACCTTTGACAAGATTGTTCAAATTTTAGCCTTTGTTGATGTTTGGTATGAAGCTTCACCTTTAAGACCTCCCTCAACATTATGTACATTAAAGCCCTGGGGCCAATAATGGCCCTCTCTGGGGCCCACTTGTTACACTATGGATCAGGTGAGCGATCCAGGGCCATCATGGCCCTCTTGTATTACAAGGGTATAACTTTAAGATCATTCACAAAGCAACGAAAAATAACTCCAATGCAGATGGTCTCTCTAGACGTACTTATCCTCCCATGGATGGGGCAGAGACACCTGAACCAGATGAAAGTGCTTTTGGCTGTGCAGTGACATTTTGTTATCCAAATGACTCGAGTGATATAAAAGTGCAAAATGTAAATGCTGAGCCACAAAACAACAGCACAAACAGGGAAAAGCAATTTCCCAATCTGCAACATCTGCAGCAGAATTGTCCAGACTTTAAGGCCATTTATAGGTATAAGACCACAGGTGAGGTCCCTGATGATGAAAAGAAAGCAGAAACTTTGGTCGCAGAGGCCTCACAGTTTGAAATAGAAGATGGTCTTTTATACCACTTTTACACTCCAAGGACACGGGGTATTCCAAGAGAGGAACGGCTTGTAAAACAGCTAGCTATCCCAAAGATCATGCGTAATGACATTCTGAAGTCATACCATGATTCTTTAGCTGGTGGCGGGCACCAGGGTCATGAAAGGACCTTTGCTGCTATAAGACTCAAATACTATTGGCCTAAGATGTATGATGAAATACGGCAATACATCAGGTCATGTGAGCCTTGTCAGCAGGTCAAAAGACCAGTGCATGCTAAACCACCACCATTACAACCACTCCCAGTGGCCGACCTATTTGGAAGATGGCACATAGATATACTCAGTGGCTTACCCACAACCAAAGATAAGTTTAAGCACATATTTGTAGTAGTAGATTCTTATTCTAAATGGATGGAAGCTCACCCACTTAGGACCCAGGAGGCAACAGAAGTTGCAGCAGTTCTGTATAAAGAGGTAATTACTCGGTACGGAGCACCTAGGACACTGGTATCTGATAGGGGCCAAACTTTTATGTCAAATCTAACAAAAGCTTTATGTGAACTGTTTCAAATTACAAGGCATTACACTTCCTCCTATCACGCTCAAACGAATAGCTGTGTCGAAAGAGCAAATTCTGTAATATTACAAGGTTTTAGGCTTTATTGTAAAGGTAAACAAGATGATTGGCCAGAAATTCTGCCGTCCGTAATGATGGCTTACAGGATGACACCTTCAACTCAGTCGACTCAAGTGTCACCCTTCTTCCTACTGTTTGGCAGGGAAATGCATGTCCCAATCGATACAGCCCTCCTTCCTAAAGACAACCTCGCCCAGGATCATAAGATCCACCTTGCCAACATTCTAAAACAGCTTGAAGTGACCCGTAAAATTGCTACTGAAAACATTAAGGCAGCCCAAGCAAAATATAGGCATCAGTATGATAAAAGGTCCCAGGAGCCAAAATTTCAGCCAGCTGAGCGTGTGTGGCTCTATTGCACTAAGGTAGCCCCAGGTAAAGCTCCTAAGCTCCATAGAAAATGGACGGGTCCATACTACATTACACAGTCAGGCCCAAACTTTACATATAAGATAAGGAACTGTGCAACAAACAAGGAGGTAAAGTCAATGATAAATGCAGTAAGGCTCAAGCCATACTTTGACCCTACTGATAGGCCCACAAACCCTCCAGCAGGTCTTGAAAATAGTGAGGATGAGTTAGATGCAGATGAAATAGGTGATGATAATGGTAATGTAGACAGAAATACAGGTACTGAGCAGTTAGTGCAAAATCAAGCCCATGTAGAGGCAAACAGAGATAGAAATAGTGTACAAAATCAAAGGCAGTCAAATGATGTTAGAGGTAGTACAAATAGAATACAGCAGAATACAAAAGCAGTAGAGAAAAATAGAAATGTTACAAAGAAACAGACAGAGTTAGTGCAAAATAAGTCAAATACAGTGCAGAATAGTACAAATAAACAAAGTAGGCAGCAATCAAATGTAGATATTGAGAAGAAGTCAAATGTTAGAAATAATAATAGTAGACAGACTCAGGAGAAGTCAGAAACAACAGAACCTACAAAGGGTAAGAAAATACATGGTAAGAAAACACTGAATGAAAAGCAGTCAGTTCAGCCTGAAATTACACCTAAGGAGCTCAGACAGTCTGACTCACAGCCTGCAGGAAAGCCTGTACCTCTTCCTGGTACATCTCAAGAACCAGATGAGTCTGTGTCGAGACGTGAAAGAATGGAAGGTCAGGAAAGACAGGAGCCAGTCAATGGAAGGAAATTATTTCCTGTGGAAGATATTGACAAGCTCCTTTCCTCCAGGCGAAGCAATGGAACTCTGTACTACAGGGTAAAATGGAAGCAGCCAGGTTCAGGATCCACCTGGGAGTTTGCTTCTACCATTCCCGAAGTACTAATAAGAGAATTCCATGCTTCTAGGACAATGTCTGGTAAGAAAAGAAGGCGTCCCTTGAAGGGTAAACATAAGTTCTTTGAAAAGACTGAAAGTCAGCATGAACCCTCGGGTAAAGAGGCAGAAAACAAAGATGGTAAGTTGGATGATAATCCACAGGATGCTGAGAAACAGCAAAACAATGAGAACAAGGTAAACAGTGTATCGTCTGCATCAGCATGCAATGAAAGAGAAGAAAATCAGGAACAAAATGTAGATAATACTGGAAAACTAGTCGGGGTTAAACTTCTAAGTGGCAGATCATACTACATGATACAATTTGGCAATCAGGAACCCCAATATCAGCCTGTCAACATGGCTCATATGCATGCACGAGATTTTATTAGTAGCCTGATTGAAATGAGTAGAAAAGCCGATATTGAGCATAAGATCCAGTGTCTTAAAGAGAAAAATCAACAACGTCCCTTTGACCCACTCAAATCCCTTTTGTGTGGCAATATACATGAAATAAGAGCAGCCCAAGATGGAGCATGGCAATTTCTTTTCACATACGAAAGTCTTGATTTGGCACCAGAGTGGTCTCCCTTTAAATATATACCCCCTGGAACTATGAATCGGTTAATAGGTTTGCTTAAGGAAGATTATTACAGAGCACTTGGAAAAAGAGTAAGGTACTAAGGTTATACAATGGCGCAAACTGAAATTCCAGAACTTAAAGGTCTCAGTATATACAGAATTAAAATCTCAATGCAGTTGCCATCTTTCAGTAAATTTCAGTCTCAAATCATGTTAAGGCACAAAATTTTGTCTTTATACATTAACAGGCATGTTAATGTGTAAAGATGTTTATAGTGCTAGAGCATAATGTGAGACGTCGCATTATGTCATCCCTGCCTTAACATTATTTGACATAATGCAGGTTAAAATGATCATAATACTAATCTTGTTGTTCAAGTTGCAGACCTGATGATTCAATGGAGTGGAGCCATAGACCAGTTCAGCCCTGCAAATGTATGTGTCTACCCACTACTCACAGTCCACCACCAAGGACCAGTTAGGAGGACCACTGGACAATTCCATATTCATATTGATGTTAAAGGGACACTATTTCGTGATGTGCCAATTAAGAACTGTTATAATCATAAGGAAATCATAAGAAAAACAAAGAACTATGATGCAGACAACACATTTAATTTTTTTTCAATAGCTCGAGCTTGTAAATAGTATTTTGCATGGTAAAAGGTGTTTTGTAAATAATCTGGTATTGTAAATAATGTGAAAGTGAAAAATGAAAAAAAAAAGAAAAAATGAAAAAGAAGAAAGAAGAAGAGAAGAAGAAGAAAATATAAAAGTTATAGAGTAATATGCACATTAGTTTGGGGACAAACTAAATGGACCGTGGGGGAAAATGTCACCAGTCAAAATTTTAGGACATTTACATTTCAGAAATATTAATGAATAAATAAGTGTGATTGGGATTTCGATGTGGGATGAAAGTTGAAAGAAAGGTTTTATTTTTTTAGGTCATAGTAAGAGAGAATGGGTGAATGAGAAAAACAGAATTTCAGAAAAAAAAGTTAATTTCATTTTAGTTTAAACTTCATAAATTTCATATTTTCCCAGGCTTTTGTTCATCAATGTTAAAATGGGTCTAGAGGCATTGTTTTGACAAACAAACAAGTTAAGCACCATGGCTTGAGAAGTGTTTTAGCACCTATGAGCCAACAAAGCTAGTTTGAAATGCTTGAGCTGGGAGGTCATCAAGCAAAACAATAAGATTAATCAACTAAGGTAACACAAGTCACTCTTTGGGTTTCAAACTGGAACTTGGTAGACAACTTAATTGAAAAGTGATCAAATTATTGAAACAGTTGTCACTCTGAGATAGGTAACTTTTATTGTTCACAGGAAATTGCAATCTTTAAATAATTGTTTTGTTTTCCCAGGTGAAATTGTCTATAATCTTCAGAAAAAACTTTTAACACCCCTTTTGGGTCTGACTTTTGATTGGTCAAACTGATACTTCTAAAATATGAAACTATTGGTTGGATAATAGAAGCCTGTTCATTGGCTAATTTGAGATGGGGCTGATAAGCCCACACAAGCAGTTATAAGAGACAAGTTTTGGAAACTGAGACACAGATACAATACAGAGAATACATAGTGAACGAAATTGAACTGTTAACTTGGTTTTGCATCGTAGACCCTGCACAGACTGTTTGACTCAAAGTTCTGTGTAGAGACTTACAAATCTTTGTTAAAACTTAGTAACGGACTTGTGTAAGAAGTGATTTGCAATATAAGGAAAATAGGAAAATTAAATAGCTAAGTAAGGGAGATAACTTTAGGAAATTTGCAAGACATTTGATTTAAGTGAATTGATTAACATTAAATTTTGGGAAAATTATATGCTGGTCGACATTAAAACTGTGACAAATTGTGTTAGGAACTTGACATTTCAGGACTCGTTTAGGACTTGACATTTCATGTGAATTCTAAGGAAAATTGTGGTAAATTGAATAAAGACATTTAGGACATTCTAGTGAAAAATAGGACATTGAAATAAAGGAAAGTCGGCATCAATCGCGTTTAGTAAGTTTTGGAACTTTTAACTAAATTTTGATAGAAAAATATTTAAATATACAAATTTGGGAAAAGTGAACTGTGTTGTGTTGACTCTAACCTACATCACATCAGACTTTGTGTCTGGTGTGATCATATGTCACCCAGGGTATTTGGGCTCGGAAACCCCTGGTCTTGTATGCTACCGTCTTGAGCTTAATTCCCCACTTTGCCAAGCGAGTGCGCTCATACAAGACCTGGGCAAAGAAGAGGCAGGGATCCAATTTGCACCCTGCCACCAAAGAACATCCCCGCCCCAAAATCCGTGTTGGTTACATATATACCAATGGAAAGATAAATATCCTACTTCATTGATGTGAGAATATCAAGCCCATGTGTATTGTACAAGATTCAAAATGCAGCAAAATATTGTTTACCCCGGTACCATGGAAGCCTTGGTACCATGAGAAGTGAGTATACTGGTAAACTGAATGTTAGTACTGGTAAACATAAACCACTTAGTAGAAGGTCAAAGCTGCACAGGAAAAGTGGTGCTACTTGGACCTGTCCTTAAACCCAAGCAGTTTCTTTGGGCTGTAGCACTTGACATGTCATTTCATCTCAACGTTGGCTAAAACTCCCACAAAATTAGAAGCAACTTCCTCCAACTGACCTAAATAGTGTTGATGGGGATGTATAACCTCAACACAAACAAACAAAACTAAACATCCTTTGCTTGAACAATGCTACATGTACAGTAAAATTCTTATAGTGGAGCGCTGTGGTGCAGTGGTAAAACATCCGATTTGAGATCAAGAGGTAGCCGGTTTGACCCCAGCAAGCACCAAGTGTTGTTTCCTTGAGCAAGAGACTTTATCCACATTGCTTAGTAGTGTTTCCTATCCAGGAAAAGAGGGCCACATGGAAGATTAGTACTTATACTATATGTGTTACCCTCTATAAATAAGGTTGATTATTATTTTTATTGTTATTATCCCCTCGCACAACATAGTTGTGAGGGGGGATATAGCATTTGTCCCGTACGTACGTACGTAAGTATGTACCTACGTACTTTGTCAGCGCTCTAGGGCCTACATTTCTTGACCGATTTTAATATAACTTCACACAAATGTTCCTTATGACAATATCTCGAGCGAGTTCGACTTTCACGGTCATGACCTCAAGGTCACGGTCACTGTGGCTATTTTTAGAAAAACTTTGTCATCGCTCTAGCGCCTACATTTCTTCACCAATTTCAATATAACTTCACACAAATGTTCCTTATAAAAATATCTCGAGCGAGTTCGACTTTCAAGGTCATGACCTCAAGGTCAAGGTCACTGTGGCTATTTTAAGAAAAACTTTGTCATCGCTCTAGTGCCTACATTTCTTCACCAATTTCAATATAACTTCACACAAATGTTCCTTATAAAAATATCTCGAGCTAGTTCGACTTTCAAGGTCATGACCTCAAGGTCAAGGTCACTGTGGCTATTTTTAGAAAAACTTTGTCATCACTCTAGCGCCTACATTTCTACACCAATTTCAATATAATTTCACACAAATGTTCCTTATGACAATATCTCGAGCGAGTTCGACTTTCGGGGTCATGACCTCAAGGTCAAGGTCACTGTGGCTATTTTTAGAAAAACTTTGTCATCGCTCTAGCGCCTACCTTTCTTCACCAATTTCAATATAACTTCACACAAATGTTCCTTATGACAATATCTCAAGGGAGATCGACTTTCAAGATCATGACCTCAAGGTCAAGGTCACTGTAGCTATTTTCAGAAAAATTTTATCATGGCTCTAGCGCCTACAGTTTTTCACCAATTTCAATATAACTTCACACAAATGTTCCTTATAAAAATATCTCAGCCATGTTCAACTTTCAAGGTCATGGCCTAAAGGTCAAGGTCACTGTGGCTAGTTTTAGAAAAACATTGTCATTGCTCTAGCACTTACATTTCTTCACCGATTTCAATATAACTTCACACAAATGTTCCTTATGACAATATCTCTAGCGAGTTCCAATTTCAAGGTCAAGGTCACTATGGCTATTTTTAGAAAAACTTTGTCATCGCTCCAGCGCCTACATTTCTTCACTTATTTCAATATAACTTCACACAAATGTTTCTTATGACAATACCTCGAACATGTTCGACTTTCAAGGTCAAGGTCACTTTGGCTATTTTTAGAAAAACATTGTCATTGCTCTAGCGCTTACAATTTTTCACCAGTTTCAATATAACTTCACACAAATATTCCTTATGACAATATCTCTAGTGAGTTCCATTTTCAAGGTCAAGGTCACAGTGGCTATTTTTAGAAACACTTTGTTATGGCTCTATCGCTTACATTTCTTCACCGATTTCAATATAGCTTCACACAAATGTTCCTTATGACAATATCTCGAGCGATTTTGACTTTCAATGTCAAGGTCACTGTGGCTATTTTTAGAAAAACTTTGTCATCGCTCTAGGGACTTCATTTCTTCCTTGATTTCAATATATCTTCACACAAATGTTCCTTATGACAATACCTCGAGCGAGTTTGACTTTCAAGGTCAAGGTCACTGTGGCTATTTTTAGAAAAACTTTGTCATTGCTCTTGCGCCTACATATTTTCACCAATTTCAATATAACTTCACACAAATGTTCCTTATGACAATATCTCGAGCTATCTCGACTTTCAAGGTCTAGGTCACTGTGGCTATTTTTAGAAAAACTTTGTCATCGCTCTAGCACCTACATTTATTGATGGATTTTTATAGAACTTCACACAAATGTTTCTAATGATAATATCTCGAATTGCTTTGACTTTTAAAGTCATGACCTCAAGGTCAAGGTGACTGTGGCTATTTTTAGAAAAACTTTGTCATCGCTCTACCACCTACATTTCTTAACAGATTTTAATATAACTTCACACAAAAAATGCTTATCATTATATCTTGAGCAAGATCTTCTTTCGCGGTCATGGCCTCAAGTCAAGGTCACTATGGCTATTTTTAGAGAAACATTGTCATCACTCTGGAACCTACATTTATTATTGGATTTTTAAACAAATTTTACACAAATGTTGCATATGATAATATCTCAAGCAAGTTGGACTTTTGCCATTTCAATGTTTTCCACACACGAAGTTGTCTCGTGCGAGGGGATTTGTATCGCATGCGATGCCTTGTTATTATTATTATACCCCCGGCGTATGCAGTGGGGGTATATAGTTTTTGTCTTTTCTGTCTGTGTGTCCGTAAACAATTATTTTGTGTCAAAGATATCTCAGGAACTGCTTCACATAGAAACTTGAAATTTTGCACACATGATCAGTATGACTACTTGTATTGTGGGAAAGAAAATAAGGGCCAAGGGGTCAGGCCTTTTAGAGTTATTTCCCTTTGTTGTTCGGCACTGGCCGGGGGTATACATGCCCCACTGGGCACTTTTGTCTAGTTATGAAGAAGCCATCTGATCTGGATCTACACTGTTTGCAAAGAAAAGGGTTGTCATGAACAGCAGGATAAGAGTTAATTTTAGGTGGTCTTAATAATGGACTTTCAGTGTATATGAGCCTTATTGTGAGAAAAACTGCCTTTTTCATTTGTAAACAACAAAAGCGCAGATCAAACAGAACATCTTTGCAGTCTTATCAGCAGCTTAGTGTTTGCTTCTTGGATAATGCTATACCTCAAGTTCTTATACATAAATTAAAATTTCAAGCTTTCTATTGTTTGTAGCTGGGCAGGCTGGTTTCTCACAAAACCAGGCTTTGTCTTGATAGGGCCTGCATTTCAGGCTCAAGAGGGGCCTCTGTGGCCTAGTTGTTGAGAGCCCTGGCACTTAATTATCAGGTCTCTCCCCCCTTTCCCACATCCCCAATTTTGGGTTGGAGCCAGACTCTGTTCATACGAACCAGCAAGCCTTATGGCTGAGTTGGATGTCCATCCGACTAGTGATCGTGTACCAAGGTTATACAACTTTTTTCATGCTCAACTCAATTGAGCATGAAATTTGCCTGGCTCAAAAATTTTAAAATGCCAACTCTTTCATTTTGTATTTTAATATTTATGAGCATGATAAATTTCATGCTCAGCTGAACTGAGCATGAAAAAAGTCTAGTAACCACAAGGCAAGGTAACAGATTCCCTGCTAGCTTGGTTGGCAACATCCTTTAATGGATATTGCTCATTAAATCTTTTCTAAGGTCATTCTCTCCATTTTGCTGATTTAGGAAGGGTTGTTGTCAAGTTTCTGGCAAAAGAAAGTGCACTGTAAAAGTTCACTGCCTATGTGTAAGCTTGCCCAGAAAAAGTGTTGTTGAATATAAGAATCTGATATGGGGTTCTGTTGCAGATGAGTGTTTCCAACCCGAGGGATGACCGTGCTGAGCGGAACCGAGGCTATGCCGAGGTTCCGCTCAGCAGGATCATCCCGAGGGTTGGAAACGCCCCTCTGCAACAGAACCCCATATTGGATTCTTTTTCTTGCACAACACCTCAGGTTAGTTTTGACAGCTTGCATATGTATATTGTTCACAAAATAAAAGTAGTGTGGAAGTACTTCCGGCAGTTGAATAGAATTGAAGCGCATTTGTGTTAGTTGCCTGGGTCGGAACACCAGGGTCAGAACATAAATTTCTATCCCAGGGTAAAATCATGGATTTCCTTGTCTGGTGCAAGAATAAACTGACTAGCTTGATATTACCTAAATAGTGTTGACCTGGGGCCAGTAGTTCCAAACTAACAACGTTGTTATATAATAGATCGTTAAAACTTTGATGATTTAATATGGCAAATATACTAAATAAATTTGCTGAAAAAAATGCGAGTGGTAGCTACTCATATTTTTCAGCAAAATTTAAAAGTTTTAGATATTGTACTTGCTAGAACAGTTAACAATTTCTACTAACGAGCTTGTTAACGTAACAATGCTTTGAACAGCTGGGCCCTGGGGCCAGTTGTTCAAAGCATTGTTAGCTTAACGAGCTTGTTAGTGGTCATATTGTAAATTTTGGTATTTTTGCTGAAAAAATATGAGCAAAAGCTGGTATTTTTGCTGAAAAAACGTAAGCAGCTTTTGCGTCCGCAAAAGCTGCTCACATTTTTTCAGCAAAAAATTCAGCAGATTTGCCATATTTAATGATCCAAATTTAACGATACATTAACTAACGACATTGTTAGTTTTGAACAACTGGCCCCAGGTTGATAAACTCCAAACCAAACAAAAGCAAAAGTCTACTTACACATGTCATGTGTTGCCACGTTTTGGTATTTTTTCTCCAGGTACATGAACTCCGATTTTTGTCCATCTGTGATACTTTTGGCTTAACATCAGTAAAATGATCTTGAAAAGACCATAAATAATCACAGATTCAGGTTAGAATATCTTTATAATGTATATCCCATTTAACTGTATAGGAGGGTTATGGGTGTTTTCATTTTGCTGTGATTTCTACAAAGGTCAGACTTATCTGTTACTTTTGTTGCAATCCTCTCACCACCACTATGTAATTTCCATCTGTGTTCTCTCAGTAACCAGTTGATACTCATTAGGATGGCCTCATGTAGGTGGTTCTAACTGGTACCTCCAATCTATGTCTTGGAGCAGAAAATAAAGTATACCCCTGTAAACGTCAGTTTTCTCTATATAAAGTGGATTTAAAGGGACTTGTTATTAAAAGATGATGACTGAAATGTTATCTCTCCAGATGTTAATCAGAATCTGCTGCCACTGGCCAACGGGACTACTTTTTGTAGCTGAGAGTGGTTTTCTTCAGCAGTTTGTGAATGAACTTCACAAAGATGATATTCTACTACAACTCAATTGCCTAGAACTACTGTCTGACTTGGCAGTGGCAGAGCATGGGCTACTATATTTAGACCAGGAGGGAATTGTGGGAAAGCTGGAGACATTGATGCATACAACTGAGGATGACCCTCTGGCAAGTTTCTTGATTCCGGGTGAGTTGACATTATGATAACGGACCTATGTGGTATAATGATGTGTTTCTTATCTCTAGAAGTAGAATTTTTCAGATGAAAAGCTTTGATAGTTTTCTTATTTTAGTCCTGCTTTAATTTTTCCTTGTCCTTCCATCATTCCGTGATGCTGTGATTCCGTCATTCCGCGAAAATGCATTTTGCTTAATAAGTTAACCCTTGTCCTGCTGAATATTTATATATGCCACACCCACTACCGATTATCAACCAATCAGATTACTTGATGCAAATTATTGCAACAAATTCACAATCTGAATGGCAAACAATGTAGATCCTGATCAGATGGCTTCGTCAGAAGCCATCTGATCTGGATCTACATTGTTTCAAAGATAAGGCATATCCGGGATTAGCAGGACAAGGGTTAAAGTTGTGGTCCTACTTCAATGAAACTTATACCACACTTGGTCTCTAAGGTAATAAAACAGTGGCCGAGGGCCCATAACTATCAGAGTTATGTTCCTTGGTAGGTTTTCAAATTTTACCATTCTTGAAAATTTTCGTAACTGAATACTCAGGAACTATGAAAGCTAGAAAGCTAAAAGTTAGTATAAACATGAACAATGACTAGATGTATGGTATATGCTGGAATAGGAGTCAAGGGCCAATAAATCTTGGAGTTATGTCCCTTGTTAGGTTTTCAAAATTACTAGATGGATTTTGCTTAATAACTTTTGTGTTTGTGGTCCTACTTCAATGAACCTTATACCACACAAGGTGTAGTAGTTGGTTAGTACCCAAGGGCCGATAACTCTTGGAGTTATGTCCAATGGTAGTTGTTCAAATTTTGTCATTCTTGAAAATTTCCGTAACAGATTCTCAAGAACTATGAAAGCTAGAAAGCTGAAAGTTGGTATTAGCATGGGCAATGACTGGATGTAATATACAGTAAAATTCCTCCATTAAGACCACCTTTTGGACTGTTCAAAATTGGTCTTTAAGACCATAGGTGGTCTCTTATTGGGAGACACTGGGTGTCAAAAACACAAAGAAAGAATAACTGAAACCACCTCAATAAGCTTTTAAAAGCAGATTAAGCCTTAATTTTAGGTGGTCTTAATAGCGGAATTTTACTGTATATCCTAAAGCCCCGGTCCCACAGACCTTGCGACTGCGATGCGACCTCTCTGCAACTGATTTCGTTGCAACTGGCCCGAGACCTTTGCACTTGTTGCAACTAAATTTGCTCCGTAAATGTGATCGCCGACTAGTCGGAGACTGGTCGCCGAACAATGGGAGATTAATGTTGCCCAAAGTCGGCGATTGATCAGCGACTTGTCGCGGAAGAATCGCCATATGATCGGCGACTGACTTGCAACAAGTGAAACATGATCGGGGACTAGTCGGCGATCAATCGGCGACTCTTCAGAGACTGGATAAAACGAATCGGCGACTTGTCGGAGACTGTCTTGCGTTTTTTTGGACACAGACAAAAATAAACTAAATTTTCGACTGCTGAGAGTCTTCTCTGGGCTGCTGCAAGTCTTCGTCATCCGAAATTGGTGTCCAAGCCTTGTTTCCCGTTTTTTTTTCGGCTGCGCCGCCGTTTTCTTTTGCCCACCTCTCCGAACCACGTTGCCTCTTTGAAAGCTGTCGTCGAAATGATGCTAGGATGTTAACAGTTTTTTATGGTACTTGGCCCTATTATCGTTCGGTGGTTTTAACACCTTTTTACAGCTTGTCGGCAACCAGTTGCAGATCAATCGCAGATCAATCGCCGACTTATCAGTGATCAATCTCCGATCGATCGCCGACGCATCGCCGAACAGTTGCCGACCCATCGCCGATAGGTCGTGGATCGATCGCAGATCAGTCGGCGATTGGTCTGCGACCAGTCTCCGATAAGTTGCAATAAGGTTGCTAGAATTAAAAGATTAATTTGCATAATTCAGTCGGGGATCGATCGTTGACTGTTCGGCGATCGATCGAGATTGGTCTGCGAAGTCTAGAAAACCATTGCAACTAGTCTGCGATCAAAATCAGTCGCAGCCAGTCTTTTGTGCATGCACAAAAGACAGACAATCAGCAACTAAATTTGATCGGCGACCTACCCGCGACCTTGCTGCAACCTTTATAAAACCTCTCTGCGACTTCTGCAATTGCTCCGCGATTGCCAATTTTTATACCCCACCACACGATAGTGGCGGGGTATTATGATATACCCTCCGGTGTCTGTCCGTCCGTCCGTCCGTATGTCCGTCCGTCCGCACCATTTCCGATCGATAACTTGAGTAATTTTTAACGAATTTTTTTCAAATTTTGCATACATGTATATATCGGGAATGAGTGGTATGGGATTGTTAATGGGCAAAATCCGTTAACATTTGACAGAGTTATGGCCCTTTTTAGTTCAAAATAAGGGGTTTTGGGGCGTTTCCGATCAATAACTTGAATATTTTTTCACGGATTTTCTTCAAATTTTGTATACACATTGGCATTGGGTATGAGTGGTTTGGGATTGTAAATGGGCAAAATACATTTACATTTAACGGAATTATGGTCGTTAAAAATTCCGATAAAATGGTTTTTGGGGACTTATTCCTTTACTATATGGAATATTTGGATGAAACTGCACTGATGTATAAACGACCATAATAAGCAGGTTTTGTGTTGTGAATACACAAAATGCGTTAACATTTAACAAAAAATTGGTCGTTAACAATTCCCATTAAATAGTTTCTGCGCATTTATTCCTTTAATTTATGAAATATATTGATTATCACTGCCAGTGTAGTGGTTAGAGTGCTGGACTACAAATCCTATTGTTGACTATGAATCTGAGTGGGGTGAGTTCAAATCTCCGTCGAGGATTGGAAATTTTTTTTTTTTTTTCATTTTTTCTTTTTTTTTGTGTGTGTGTTCTTTTTTCTTTTTTCTTTTTCTTTCTTTTTCATTTTGGCAATGAATTTATTTATTTTTTTTTATTTTTTTTAATTTTCCTCATTTTTGGTTTTTCATTCCTTTTTTTTCCTTTTTTTTTTTTCACCCTTTTCTTCTTTTTGTTATACCCCATCACACGATAGTGCTGGGATATTACAATATACCCTCCGGTGTCTGTCCGTCCGTCCGTCCCCACCATTTCCGACCAATAACTGGATTAATTTGTGCTATGAATCTGAGGGGCGTGAGTTCAAACCCCCGTGGAGGAATGGAATTTTCTTTTTTTTTTTTTCCTTTTTTTCTCGTTTTTTCTTTTCTTTTTTTTCCGTTTATTTTTCTTTTCTTTCTTTTTGCAATGAATTTTTTTTTTTTTTTTTCGTTTTTTTTTTCTAATTTTTTGTTTTTCATTCCTTTTTTTTACCTTTTTTTTTTTTTTCCTTTTCTTCTTTTAGTTATACCCCATTACACGATAGTGCTGGGATATTATAATATACCCTCCGGTGTCTGTCCGTCCGTCCGTCTGTCCATCCGTCCATCCCCACCATTTCTGACCGATAACTTGATTAATTTTTCATATTTTTTTTTTCAAATTGTGCCTACATGTTTATATCGGGAATGACTTTTTTTTCTTTTCTTCTTTTTGTTATACCCCATCACACGATAGTGCTGGGGTATTATAAAATACCGTCCGGTGTCTGTCCGTTCGTCCGTCCATCCACACCATTTCCGACCGATAACTTGATTAATTTCTCACAATTTTTTTTTGGAGTTTGCGATCAATAACTTAAGAATCTTTTCATGGATTTTCTTCAAATTTTAAAACACTAAAGGACACATATTATTGCCAAGGACAGTCACTCTGCTTTTCTGGTTATTGTATTATCTGCCCTTTTGATATACATGTATGTAGTTCCTTTACTATATTGAATGCCTTAGTGAAGTTTTACAGATAACTATAACACTTAAAAGTACCACTATTATGGGCAAGGCTATAACCATATTATCTTGCAGTGGTGGGGTATCATGCAGTGTTAGCGTGCTTTTATTTTAGTAGTGGAGAGGTTGCATCGCAGTCGCAAGCTCTGTGGGACCGGGGCTTAAGAGAGGAAGTTTGATGTTTTATTCATTCCTGATGAGGTTCAAGTTTTCTAGTGCCACATTTGTCAGAGCAAATCTAGCGTCAACATTAGCCATGAATTTTCACACAATTTATCTTGAAGTAAAATTGTTATAATTATTATTTTATTAATATTGTTATTATTATTACCATCATTATTATTACATCAGGGCCCTCGTTAGTGGTCATATTGTTAACTGTTCTAGCAAGTTCAATATCTAAAATTTTGTTATTTTTGCTGATAAAATGTGAGCAGCTTTTGCATATCAGTCACTGACTATGAGGTGGCTCTAAAATTTCCCACAATCTAAGTTTGAACTAGAAACAAAAAAAATATGAAAAACTTTCATCTGAAAAAAAAGGTATTACAAGAGATACGAAAGTCGCCATGTTAGCACAAGGATTTGTTATTGTAATGTTGATATTATTATCATTGTAATTATTATTATAATAATTATTATTATTATTAATACAAAGCATGTCCATGCAAAAATTTTTTCTGGTAAAACAGATCATTTTTGCATGGGTTTGTTAACAGCATGTTAACTTACTTCCAGGTCTGGTCAAGTTCTTTGGCTGTGTGGCCAGAATTCGCCCTAAAGAAGTCTGTACCTCCAATACCACATTTGTGAACACCGTTTTTAACAACTTGACGAACCCAGAGAGTGAATCATTACAGAGTCTATCAATTCAGACTTTAGGGTTTATCGGCTGTTCTATTGAGGGAAAACTGGCACTGGAAAAATTAGGTACCTATGCATTACTTTCTTATACTGCCAATCAAGACATTTGCAGACATCATTATACACCTGTTTTGAAAAAAACGGCAGTATTATGTTATGGGTCGGCGTCCGCCCGTCCATCCGTAAACTTTTTCGTTTCCAGATAACTCCTCCTACAGTTTTCATCTGATTAACCTGAAACTTCGTAGATACTAAGACTATGAGGTGGACATGTGCGTAAAGTTTCAAGGTTAACCATACACCAAATATTAATAGAGTTATGCCCCTTTGAAAATTGCGGTAAACATTTTCGTTTCCGGATAACTCCTCCTGCAGTTTCAATCCGATTAACCTGAAACTTTGTAGATAGTAAGACTATGAGGTAGTCATGTGCATAAAGTTTAAAGGTTCATCATACACCAAATATTAACAGAGTTATGCCCCTTTGAAAATTGCGGTAAACATCATTTTTCTTTGTCATGCCTTCTTTAACCCTTATCCTGCTGAATATATAATTTAGCCACACCCATTACCAGCTATCAGCCACTCAGATTACTTGATATATAACAGTCCAACCTGTATTAAACAAGCACCTATTGGATAATCAAAAAGTGCTTGCTTAAGACAGGTGCTTGCTTAACAGGTGAATTCTAATACACTTTCCTGTTTCGGGAACTGAAAGCCTGCTTGCTTAATAGAGGTGGCCACTAAGACACTGTATATTCATTTGATTCACAAACTGCATGGCAAATAGTGTTGATCCTGATCAGATGGCTTCTTCAGAAGCCATCTGATCTGGATCTACACTGTTTGCAAATGAAGGAGTTGTGAACAGCAGGAAAAGGGTTAAACAAGGCTTTTTATAGATGGGAGTCAAGTTTTCTATTCGTTATTTTGTCCGTCTGTCTGTAAATCTTTCAACATTTGCAACAAGTTCATTTCTCAAGACTATAGTCACAGGCATGACAGCCTTTGGTTAAATTCTTTTCAGATATTACTGGCTTATTTTGCAGATGATTGAGCAGACAGTTCACATTAAATCTATTCAATAAAGCCTTATAATTATGATAACACAGTCATGCATGAGGCATAATGCATTTTTTCCTGTCTCAAAAAGGACATTTTTCCGATGACATTACGATAACTCACCCGTACGACAAAGTGCATCTTTCACATCTCCAAAATGGCTACTTTTCTGATGAGAATCCTTGATATTTTTCTTATAAATGCTCAAAACAAAGGTTGTGTGTGCTCGTTGGAACCGCCTCATTGAGTAACACTTTCTTGTCCGCTCTTATATCTCCTGAACCCTTTGATATATTTTCATTAAAGTTTGGTCAATTATTCTTCTCAGTGAGCTGGTGTGCTGAACCTATAAATGAACTACCGGTATGCTGACTCAAGGTCAAGGTCACGGTTGAAGGTCACGAGTTTGAAACTTGGAATTTTGTGTCCATTCCATATCTATTTTACCCTTGGAAGGATTTTCATTAAACTTTGGTCAAATATTCTTCTCAGTGAGCTGATGTGCAGAACCCATAAATGAACCATGCCGACTCAAGGTCAAGGTTACATTTGAAGGTCAAGAATTTAAAAGTTTGAATTTTGTTTCCGTTCCATATCTCTTTTACCCTTCAAAGGATTTTCATTAAACTTTGGTCAAATATTCTTCTCAGTGAGCTGATGTGCAGAACCCATAGATGAACCATGCCGACTCAAGGTCAAGGTCACATTTGAAGGTCAAGAATTTAAAAGTTTGATTTTTGTGTCCGTTCCGTATCTCCTTTACCCTTCAAAGGATTTTCATTAAATTTTGATCAAATATCCCCCTCAGTGAGCTGATGTGCAGAACCCATAAATTAACCATGGGGACTCCAGGTGAAGGTCACATTTGAAGGTCACGAGTTTATGGTAAAACTTAGAATTTTTTGTCAGTTCCATAACTCCTTTACTCCTCAAAGGATTTTCATTAAATTTTGGTCAGTTATCCCCCTCAGTGAGCTCATGTGCAGAGCCCATAAACGAATCATGTCGACACCAGATCAAGGTCACATTGGAAGATCAGGAGTTTGAAACTTTGAATTTTGTGTCCGTTCCATATCTCCTTTACCCTTCAAAGGATTTCATTAACAGTTGGTCAAATGTCCAAATCAGTGAGCTGATGTTCATAACACATGAATAAACCATGCCGACTCAAGGTCACCGTTGAAGGTCACGAGTTTGAAACTTTGAATTTTGTGTCCGTTCCATATCTCCTTTACCCCTAGAAGGATTTTCAATAAACTTTTGTGAAATACACTCCACAGTGAACTGATGAGCAGAACCATAAATAAACCATGCCAACTCAAGGTCAAGGTCACAGGTGAAGGTCACATTGTTGAACCTTGATACAAAGTGCGGCGGGGGATTTGGCTGTTCTTCAGACTGCTTTCTGGTTGCAAGTTAATTTATTGTCACTTGCGCATGGCGGGGGTATTTTTTTCTTCCTCCAATGACAGCTCAGTCTAGTTTTATGTGCACTGTTGAATGCAGTTGGTAAGTTTGACGCCACTGCACATACAGTGACATCAAAAACGCCGCATTTTTGTCATCAAAATATGGTGGACTGCATTGTAAAAGATCTGCTCTCAGAAATGCAAAGAATGTAGAAAAATCTTACATGGACCAGGATCACTGTCCGGCATCACTCGGAAAGCTTATAATATCACATGGGTGTTTTTCTATTGTCTATTGCAGGTTCCAGGATGGACCAAGGGGTTCATTGTATTGGTAGATGCCTAAGAGAATCACAGACTGATACAAAGATTCTTTCTCTGCAGGCTATGGCTAGCTTGGTCAGGCTGAAGGTATTTTGTTGATTACACGAAGCATGTAACATTGCATACCCTAACCTCTTTATAACACTATTACTGGGGTCCAAAGCAAAAACCATGCGTGTTAAACAACTGTGTTATATCGAAACAAAAATGTATAAATTATATAGAAAAATGACCATTTATGGTCATTTCCCTATATAATCTATACATTTTTGGGATCCATCTTGAAATCATGTTCTGTCAAAAAGTGTGTTCTAACGAACAGTACTATACTGAGGTTTTGGTGTATTATAATTTGGTTTTAGGATATAACATGTTCTGTATTCATGAAACTTCACAAATAGGTGAATCATATTCAATTGATCTGTCACAAACAAAAAAGACCACTCTGGCTATTTCTAATTTGAATTATCTCCCCTCTTGCCTAAAATCTGTCTTCAAGCCATAACACCAAAACTGGACAGAATTTTATCATGTAACTTAACAGATGTGTTAATCTCAATGAAACAATGTGTCATGAACAAGAAAGACATCTTTTGCTGTTTTTATTAGCTCACCTGAGCACGAAGTGCTCAAGGTTAGCTAATGTGATCAGTCTGTCTGTCGTTCATACGTGTGTGCATGTGCCATCATCAGCTTTTGCTTTAAACTACTTCTCCAAAACTGCTGGACAGATTTTGAAATAATTTCACAGGAATGTTCCTTGGGTGACCGTCTAGCAAAATTGTTCAAAATGTTCCACTCAGGTGAACAAGAAGACCGCCATAGCTAAAAATAGAAAAACCTTTAAACAACTTTTCCTCCTTAACCAGTGCATGGATTTAATTTCACAGCAATGTTCCTTGGGTGACCCTCTACCAAAATTGCTCGAACCATTTGGCTTGGATGAACAAGATGGCCACCAGAGCTAAAAATAGAAAAACTTTTTAAAGGACTTCTCTTCCTTAACCAGTGGAAGGATTTGGAAATAACTGCACAGGAATGTTCCTTGGGTGACCCACTACCAAAATTGCTCAAACTGATACACTCTGATGAACAAGATGGCCACCAGAGCTAAAAATAGAAACAAAGTTAAAACGAGATCTACTCCTTAACCAGTGGATGGATATCAAAATTATTTCACAGAAATGTCCTTTGAGTTACCCTCTAGTAGAACTGCTCAAACCATTCCGCTTGGATGAACAATATGGCCACCAGAGCTAAAAATAGAAAAGAACCTTCAGAAAACTAAACCAGTAGATGGATTTCCAAATACTTTCACAGGAATTTTCCTTGGGTGGCCCTCTGCCAAAATTGCTCAAACCATTCCGCTCTGAGGAACAAGATGGCCACCAGAGCTAAAAATAGTAATACCTTTAAATGACTTCTGCTCATTAACCAGTGAATGGATTTTGAAATAATTTCACGGGGATGTTTCGTAGGTGACCTTATACCAAAATTGCTCACATCGTTCTGCTCGGGTGACCAAGATGGCCACCAGAGCTAAAAATAGAAAAACCTTTAACAACTTCCACTTAACCAGTGGATGGATTTTGTAATAATTTCACAGGAATGTTCCTCAGGTGATCCTCTATTAAAATTGCTCAAACTATTCTGCTGGGATGAACAAGATGGCCATGAGCTAACAATATAAAAACCTCCTTGGGTTAACCAAAATTGCTCAAACCCTCTACTCCACCTTATATTACATACAATTTAATTTGAACAATATGGATCAGGTGAGCGATCCACGGCCATCATGACCCTCTTGTTTTTGAATTATGATCTACCATCCATCAAATTCCATGTAAGGTTGTGCTGAAAAATTCACAGACAGAATAACAGTGTAGATCCCGATCAGACTGCTCCTGAAGGAGAAGTCCAACCTTGGTCTGCACTGTTTGCTTAGGCCTGTCTGTCCCAATACTTAGGTTCATTAAAATAAACAAAGATTCTATCAGACAAGGGAGGGGGCATGGTCAGTAAGGGGAGCAGTTGGGAGAGAGAAAGTGTGGTGTATTTTGTGTCACTTGGGCATCCAACTGATATTGGCTTACAGTTGGGCAAGGCCTGCTCTGCTGTTCATGCGGCAGGTAGGGGCAGAGAGGGAATGTTGCTATGTCTTCAGTTTCTACACTTCCATTCATTTTCTCTTCTCTCCTATACTCTTATCGCTTTTACAGTCTCTTCTATAAAGTTTCTTTCTTTCTCTGGTAGTCAACACAGAATGACCTGCAAGGGTTGATATTTCGTTAAACCCCTACACAATCAATCATGTGTCCGTTGTGTACTCTTTCGAATCACCTCAATGAGGTGTCTCTTCCACCTCTTTTCTCACTTTCTCTGGTAGACAACACAAAATGACCCACAAGGATTGACATGTCATTAAACTCACACACAATCAACCAACGATCTTCTTTTGTCTTGCAAATGTATGCTGTGTGTGCTATTCTTATAATCCCCTCGATTCTAATGAGTACGCACAACATACATTTATATTATGGAACACTAAACATTTATCCCAAAATCACCACAATTACCGGTTTGCCTTATAGCATGGGACTCTTTGTAACCCTCATTGGTTCTACCTACCACTGTCTCCAATGTACCTTCATGGTCCCAAAGGTGTTCGAGCAATTGAACTTCAACTGTACATTATGCTCTATTTCTATCACAGGTCCCAGACCAGACAGCAGAGCTTCTTAAGCTGACAGAGTATTGGTATGGTCATTTTGGCACCAACACCTTTCAGTTCTTGATGTCACTGTCCAACCAGCCATTCCCAGACCTACGCACTTCAATCCTGTCCATGTTCCAGGCCCTGTCACTGCAGCCCTGGGGTCAGACTATCATGAACAATCATCCTGGGTTTCGTGAATATCTTCTAGACAGATCAACAGAGAAGACAAAGGAAGGAAAGGAGGGGAAATATGAGATAATAACAACTTTAGCAAATTCACCTACAGTGCGGGATATATTTGGAGATCCATATTATGTTCACTTGAAGTCATACTGTTCTGAAGGTCCATTTTATGTTAGAGCCCAAGCAGAGGTCGCTATGGAAGGAGAGTCATGACCTTAACAACATCAGCCAAAAAAAGGACATTCTTTATTAACCCTTTTTGTACCGAATGGAATCCATTTCGAAATTTAGGGGTGTCAGGTCGTGTTTTCTTCAAAATTGATTTGGAAATGGCTTAACATTTTGCAAACAGTGTAGGCCTTGATCAGACGCCGCGTTCTGCTGCGTCTGATCTGGGCCTGCACAGTTTGCCATGGTACCCGTTTATGGGTTTCCTGTCTAAAATGGGTTAAATTATTGAAATCAGTCATTAAGCCCTAAAATATCAAGTGAAATGAAGCAGATAACAATCTAGACCCACACATCTGTGTCCTTAATGGCTGTCTTTCATCACAAAAACACACCTATATAATTCTGACCCCCGTAAACCCAACTTTTATAAAGTAAAACTGGGGTTTACAGGGGTATACATTATTTTTTCTTTTTCTGCTCAAAAACATAGATTGAGGGTACTCGTTAGAACCGCCTCATTCAGGCAGTTGTAACGGGTGCCAAAAATCTGTTTTGAGCAGAAATATGAAAAATCAGTTTTTTTGTTTGTTTTTTTTTTTCTGAAAAATTATTTTTTTCTGGTGGTAAAATTCTCATATATTTGAATAGGCATATTTTCATAATGAACTTCTCCAGAAGTAGCATTTTCCCTATGAAATTTTTTGGATGCTTGTCTTATTTCTAGTCCAAGCATAGATTGTGGGTGCTCATTAGAACGGTCTCAGTGAGGCAGTTCTGATAAATACCCACAATCTATTTTTTGGTTTAAACATATTTATTATAAAATTCATCATAAAACATGGTTACAAATTTGACATACAAGTAATATAGGATTAGAACGAAAGCATAAATTACTTAATATAGAGTTCTCCTCAAATCTATTTTTTGAGCAGGAAACTAACAATGACCCCCCACTTTCCTCTGTATAAAGTTGGGTCTAGAGGGGTATTCATTGCATGGACTTGTTAACCTGATGTGTTCAAAGCAAGAGCTCATTAGTGGTCAAAATGTTGACTATACTAGCAAGTAAAATATCTTACACTCTAGAATATTTCATCACGATAACACACCCATTCGACATAGTGCATTTTTCCCATCTCCAAAATGGCTACTTTTCTGATGAAAATTTGTAATATTTTTCTTATTTATACTGCTATCTATCTATCTATCTTCTGATACTGTGTCGGTCACATTTGACCATTACCGCAGGTGTATATTACATACACTCCAGGTTTTTGCAGGATGAAGGCCTACACAGTAATCAAGTAATTACGGTAGGGATCTTTAGACTGCACAGGGGATGGTTCTCCCTGCACAGGGGGCCTCCAGTTAACGTCCCGATCCCGATACTGCAAACAGATTGTTGGTGCTCGTTAGAACCGCCTCATTGAGGCGGTTCTAACGAGTACCCACAACCTATGTCTTGGAGCAGAAATAAGGAAAATAATGTTTACCCCAATAAACCCTAGTTTTCTCTATACAGAGTGGGGTTTAGTGGGGTGTTCATTGCACGGACTTGTTCACGTGATGTGCTGAAAATAAAATGTGAATAGCTGTGCAAAAGCTATTCATAATTTTTCAGCAAAAATATTTATAGCATATTTGCCATATGGAATGATCAAAGTTTAAATGATATTTTAACTAAAAACATTGAAAGTTTTCTCCCCTTCACTGATTTAGGAAGTGCAGTTGTCAGTTTCTGGCAAAAGAATGTGTACTGTACTGCTTAACCGAGTACCTATTGGCCTGCCCAGGAAGAACTGTTGATAGGTAAACTGACTGGCACTGTGTGACTGGGCTATACAACTCCGAAACAAACAAACATTGAAAGTTTGGAACAACTGAACCTGACATTTTCGGAGACAAGTAGGCTTGACATTTCAGGTTAAAATTACTTGAAATTTTAAGCCTTATTTTCTGAAATGAAAATAAAAGAAAACTGTGTGTTGATATTGCCTGCTTCATTTCTATTTGGTGCTTAAAGGATCAATATTTTTTATCATTACGAAAACACATCCGTGTTACATAGTGCATTCATGCATAGCATTAGGAAAACAGGTCCGTAAGAAATAATGGCGTCAGAAAATGATAAATATTAGGTAAAAATGATAACATCTTTATTATTTCTGCTTTCAACATAGATTGTAGGTGCTCGTTAGAACCGAGGTGGTTCTAACGAGTACCCACAGTCTATGTTTTTGAGCATAAATAAGGCAGATAATGTATACCCCTGTAAACCCCAGTTTTCTCTATATAAAATAGGGTTTAGAGGGGTCTTCTTTTCACGGACTTGGTATCGTGATGGTGCATTACAGTTTATTTACGGATGAAAATTTGTGATACTTTTCTTATTTATACTCCAAACATAGGTTGTGGGTGCTCATTAAAACCTCTTCATTGAGGCTGCTCTAACAACTACCCACAACCTATGTCTTATAGCAGGAATTTCCACAACCTATGTCTTAGAGCAGGAATAAAAAATAATGTACCCCCCCCCCCCCCCCTGTAAACCTCAGTTTTCTCTAAATAAAGTGGGGTTTATGGGGGTATTCATTACGTGGACTTGTTGATGTGATGTGCTACTACAGTAGTAATAAAATGCCTAATTGCAGCATATTCTGTTTTCATGACTGATTAATAAACAATAATAATAAATTGTGTCAATACACTTCTTTATTTTCTGTTTTGATGTTAAAATGTTTGATCTACCTTGAAAACCAAAGTGGGTAATATTTGACATTGCCATCCCTGGAAATCCATCACTTTAAATCAGTACCTTTGGTAAAAAAAATCAAACCTTGGACGCTTTTTGGCACCTTATTAGAAATCAAAGCGCCAAAGGCACTGAAATGTCAGATTCTATGAGGAAATCATAACACTGTGAAAACTTACAGAAAATCTTTCTAAAAAGATCTTAATTTGAAAAAGTAGTTCTCCAAATTCCATTATATGATCTGTTTGCAGATTTCGATACACCGGTAGTATTATGAAATGCCATGTTTCAAATTTTTGAAAGAAACTATTTACGTTTTCAAAACCAAACATTAAAATTCAAGTTTAAACAATGCAACTGTCCATAAGTAACAGTTTTAGTCTGGTCGGTTGTGGATACCTCTCCCAAAAGATACGCTGTGGGAAAGAGATCGGAGGAGAAAGGCTGGCTAGTCCAGTACATGAATTCCATTGACTTGAAATTTTTGAGCAAGAACATCACTATGAGTCCGCGCGTAATCCTACTGGATAATATATCCCGAATTTTGAGCGTAAGACCGAAGCACTGGATCGATGTAACGTCTCGCTGTTCAGTTCACGTCTCATGCATGATCTTGAATGTTCTTAATGACACTAAGCTGCATTCGCTAACTGCATGCAATATCACGCCACACAAATTTGCTTGTTCCATCCGACATGTCACGCTCTATTAGGTAGGCGTCACCTCGGCATACCTTACACCAATATGTCGAAACACCCGGAAAAGACAATTGGCGTGATTCACGGTGAAGTGCGATTTGTCACTAAAACGCATATCACGTCAGTCGCTTAGACGCCAATTTACGTATTTCATGCACCAGCGTAAGTGTTCCGTACTGTGTCAATGCGTTAACTTTGGTCATGACAGGGGGCGTCTAGCTTATTAGTTGGTAGTTGAGAACAGGCATATTGTAGCAGCTGCAAGTGGAAATCTGTTTCGCATATGGGTCTGACGGATGAATCGATCTTGACGTACTGACGTCGGTCTTCCGCTACGTCGACGTTCACTAGCGTCTTCTGTATATAGTAAGATGACGCTACAATAGAAGGCAGATAACACACATGTGCCATCATCAGCTTTCCGACCAAGGGGCACGCTTACGATCCTTTAATGAAAAATGTTGCAATATGCTCTCAATGCTTTTTGAGAACAAATTTCAGCTTCTTCTTTTCTATGCATGACCTTACATTACACATCAAAGGTTTGATCCTGAACATGTAGTATCTATCTGTACTGGTGTGAAGGTGGTGCATAATATCGACGTGGCCAGACTGGTAACCAGACGCCATGGTTGATTGATTAAACCTTTTTAGATTAAGGACATGGTGCCTAAGCGTGTTGTATTCATGCAATTGTTTGGTTTCAGAATCAAAGCACTGAGTGTGTTTGTGGGGTGTGAAGTTAAGGTAATAGTCCTGGGCTGAGATTTAAACTGTTTCATTTAACTCTGAAATTCCAAACACTTAGTGAAGATTTTGATAAGAATACGCGTTCTGCAGCGTCCGATCTTGGTCTACACTGTTTGCCAAGCTCACCATATGATTCCAGGATAACCATCTTCAGTCTTATGGAATACCCTGATCTCACTGCGGCTATTTTCTACAAGAAAAAAGGTTATTCGGACAAGTGAGTGATAGTCACGTAGATGTTAGCACTGAAGCGTTTTTCTTATTAGCAACTTCGGGTCGAATGCCAAGCAATCAACCCAAACATAGCCGCGTCGTTTGTCAGTGTGGGGTACATGTAAGTGTTATCTGTAAAATCTGCACTTGAATAAAATGTTGGATCCGGCAAACAATGTAGACTCGGACAAATGCTGCAGAACACGGTGCTGATCTTGTTCTTCACTTCTTAGCATTAGTTACTAACATCTTAAGTTTCAACAAATCAGTCCAACTTCCCGTTCATGACCAGGCTGCATTCAGAGACAATCGGCATGAGTGTTGTCATTGCTTTGATTTATTCACTCCTTGAGTTTCTGAAGTGCACTCTTCCATCACTGAAGTTGGGCTCGTCCATACTGCTAAATATGGCACCTAGAATTATATCACAGGACCTACACTGTATGCATAAGTATCTGTACCATATTCCAGGGTTGAAAGAGAAGGTTTTCTTCCCATTTCTCCACGCAAGTCTAATATACACCTTAGTTGTAACTGACCTAGACTTGACCTCGAAAGTCAGAAAATCCATTAATATTCTTGTCTGGAGCTAAAATGGTCCAGCAGCAGGCTGGTCGATCTTTACGGATTAAATATTGACAGCACTTGTAGAAAACAGTGTAAATCCTGAGCAAACGGCTGAGCAGACGCCACATTGATCTGGGTATACATGATGCAGCTGATTCATAAGAAATGCTGAATCGATTCTCTGAAAGGTAAGATAAAATCGTCAAGTCGTCTGCTTCAAAAGTTTGTATTGCGCTAATAGGATAACTAACTTGTACAATTTTTATTACTGCGCCAAACCGGACTACATTTTGTGCGGACTCATATTTCTATGGCTGTCAAAGCCGGAAGCCCCCGCCCATAGGGGCTTGAAGAAATATATGGGCTGCATGATGCTTCCACGCAGAGCTGAATCCGGCCCGCACACTAGTACTGGTAAACCGCTTAGAGGATCTAAGCCTGTCCAGGAACCGCGGTGCGAGGCGGACCGTCCATGCTAATAAACCCTATTGGTTTCATTGGGCGACAGGGCTTGAGATGTCATTTCATCTCAATGTCGGGTAAAAGTCCCACAAAATTGGAAGCAACGTCTCCTAAATGACCTTTACAGTGTTGACGGGGACGTTAAACCTCAAATCAAACAAACAAACAAAAACTGTCAAAGCCGGAAGAATCCCGTCTTACTTTACAACACGCAGGATAGCTATAAACGACAGATTGAATCTGTCATTAAAAAGATCTGTGAATCACCCATTTCTAATTTTATGCAAATATTACAAGGTATTAAGAAATCAGAAGTCATCCATATGATCAAATAACCATTGAATTTGGTTGGACAACACATAAAACTTGTTCGATTAGTCAGCAAAGTGACCTAGGCTCGAACATGAAAATGTGGTCAGCAATTGGGAGCACAGACGTGAAAGGAAAAAACGGACAGTTTTAGCTTTTAAAAAGATCATAACTCAGTAGCAATTTATTCTTTTGAAACTGTTTTACACATTTATTCTGTCAACTATACAACAGAGTAGTGAAATTTCTATTCAGTACTTATTTCATTGGTAAAAATAGTATGGTTGATATCAAATATAATTCAGTCAAGGGTCATTCTCATATTGTACCTAAACATCGATACCTGAACAAATTCTGTCTAAGTAATGACTTTATTTGCTCACCATATTCAACTCTGATCCAACATTGCATTACTGCTAGGGATCTATACGTCTGGACCGCACTTCAGCAGAAAACTGATTTCAAATACGCAGAGCCCTTTATAAGCCCACTGTTTATTATTCTTACAAATTTTGAAGCACAACATCTAGATACATATGTGAAAAGCAATAGCATTTTAGTTAACCCTTGTCCTGCTGAATATTTAAATATGTCACACCCACTACTGATTATCAGCCAATCAGATTACTTGATGCAAATTATCGCAACAAATTCATAAACTGGATGGCAAACAATGAAGATCCTGATCAGATGGCTTCTACAGAAGCCATCTGATCTGGATCTACATTGTTTCAAAGATAAGGCATATCCGGGCTCAGCAGGACAAGGGTTAAAACAGATTTGATGGCTTCCTCTGCAATTTATATCAGCAACCAACTCTCAGTATGCATGGCCCATAGTGGTGCATTCCCACAGCATAGTCCTTTAATGGCTACACCGACGGGCATCTAAATTAGTTTCAAATCCCCCCCCCAAAAAAAAATCAAGTTGAACAAAACAAATTGTGTGACAGACAAGGATATTAATAAAGAATTTGTTAGGGTAGATATTATTTTTTTAATTTGAATTACATTAAAAATCCAATGTTTTGCAGTGCTAATGAAATACATTGTCGTGCTAATGAAATACAATGTCAAAAAAAAACTAAAATCAATGTTATTTTTCACACAACAAACAGTACAACTATACCCTAGCCATACAATATTTTGTTTTGGCCTGTTATACTTAGTTTAAAACAAACGAACAGTCTGTGTAGTGCTTGAATTAAAGCACCAACTCTGCAGCGGTAGAAAGATCAAGAAAGATGGAAAAAGAGTTGTTGTTTTTTTATTATTTCATACTTAGCAGTGAAAGCAGGTCAAATCTGAAACAAATTATAATATTTTCACACTGTAAAAAGATTTGATATTTCACATGGTCATACATGTATTATTTTTGAGACAAAGAAAGGAAAGAGAATAAGTGATGAAAATTCTAAAGTTAAGAACAGCGTAATTAAATACTTACTAGAAAAAAACCGCGCAAACGCGGGTATACTTGATGCCAAGTTTATAGCAAACAATATTTTAGTGGTTTAAAGTTGAGAGGTGGTGATATCAGGATATTCATTTTGAAGTTTACGCACGGGACATCAAGATAACACGCCTATGTAATGAATATTCCTGCAAACCCCACTTTAAATAGGAAAATGTGGGGTTTGCAGGGGTATTCATTATTTCCTCATATCTGCTCTAAAACATAGATTGTGGGTATTCGTTCGAGGCGGTTCTAACGTGTACCCAAAATCAATGTTTAAAGCAGATATAATGAAAATCTCTATTTTTCCTCTGAAAATTTTCATTCTTTTTTGACAAAAATTTTTAGAAGCCATGTTTTCTGACCGCGTGCTTGATTTGCTTGGTTGAGTTCGACTACTTAATAAGGGTCATTCAGGAAGGAACAAAATTCCAGTCGTTTTATCAGTTCTGTGATTCTGTAGAAGAAACAACAAATAATTTACCACTTTCAGACTCGAGCACTTACCTTTGAATTCATGTTTTGTACCTGTACCTGTTTTGTGAAGGTATCAGAAGTGTATTTGGTCCAATAATCGAAACGTACTTCAAAAAATGTCTGAAACAACCCAGTGGCGAAACGACTCGACATTGCATACTGGCTCTCTAAGACCAATCAAAGTACCAATCGAAGTCGCTACGATGTAAGCGCTTGTTGACAAAAAACGACCAATCGCTGCAGGTTTTCTGAGAAAATGGTTGGGAGAATTTTAAATTTGGCAATTGTCTAAAACCCAAAAATCACAAAATAAACGCAAATCATACAGGTCATAGATCAAAATTATAAATAAAAGCAAAATTGTGACAACTCGATATCAAAAAATTCACCAAATGATCCGTGTTTTTGCAGTTTATTGGATAATCTATTTCTTAGTCGTATAGATAGTATTGCATTATAACATAGATTGAGAGTATTTCATTGGCCACATTCAAACATATACGACCAGCAAAGATTCATGTAAGCCTGCATTTCCGTGCTATGTGATCAAAATCTTTGCAGCATGCTATATGGATTGCATACACCCCATTGGCTATTTATACCGTTAAGTGAGCTTTCCGCGGCGCTTAAGTTTAATATTTTCCCGTAACTGCGTAAGAAGTGAAGCATAATATGTGCCAATGATTGTTTGTCCCATTTCTGTCCCCTTTAGAGATAATCTATTAGCAGAATACCATCTGAAATCCCAGAAAACCGAAACCATAACCTTCCCAACTGATTGAAGAGTCTTTGGCGGGGATGAACCAGGGTGCTTCCATTGATTCTGCTTCCATTGATTCGATTGTTGTTTGGCCTCTGGGTAAAATGATGGACCCATGTTTCATCCATAGTGACAAATCTCTGAAGAAAGTTGGCAAGATCTTCCTCAAAAAGGTTAAGATTAGCACGCCATAATGGGCGCCTGGTGTGCTTCTCATCAACTGTCAGAAGTCTTGGTACCCATCGGGCCGATTCTTTCTCATTGCAAGATCATTTGTCAGAATGGAATGTACTATTTCCTGTAAAAGGCCAAATAGAAGTGAAGGCAATGATCAGAAATATACAATTAACCCACAGCTCCCATCCGAGACACCAAAAGGAAAGAAACACAAACATGAAACATATAGACCCTAACGGAAACATCAACAGCGGAAAGCCAAAAGGACAGTTACTTTCCCACAAAATGGCCAATTGGCTATCATAAACGACACACACACTCAAAGACAGCCATAACAAAAGCAAACCACGATAGAAGAACCGCCTGGAACAGTCAGTGAAACGAGAATTCCACTGGGGGTGGGGGGGGGGGGTGGGGGGGGGGGGGCTTAAATCGATTTTATGTGACCACAATCCTCGCCCTTACTTCCGTCACGATTTAGACAATTGTTCTGTCCGCATAAAGGCCTCCTAACTCATTAGTGCATCATCCCCGTGGACTCAAAAATCAAACTACCACAGAGATGAAACAACGGTGAGGACTCGAGCACTGAAAACGAAAGCATATATATCTGTCGGCCGCCGCCCATCGGGGGCTTGAAGAAATAGTTAGGCTGTATGGTGATTCCACGCAGAGCTGAAACCGACCGCACACGAGTACTCGTAAACCGCATAGAGGATCTAAGCCTGCCCAGGCAAAGCGGTGCGAGTCGGACCGTCCATGCTTAATAAACCCTATTGTATGGTTTCATTTGGCGCCAGAGCTTGAGATGTCATTTCATCTCATGTCGGGTAAATGTCCCACAACATTTGAAGAAACGTCCACCAAAATGATCTATACAGTGTTGACGTGGGCGTTAAACCTCAAATCAAACAAACAAACAGATATAACTTATGAGGGCCCTGGGGCTGCGAGTGACTGGAAGATTTTGGTGTGGCAGGGGCACATATATCTATAAGAATTAAATGATCCTGTGTCTGGATATTCACCATATTTGCATTATTTGCTGGATCCCAGCTTGCACAGTGTCAATATTTGGAAAACAGGTAACCAGCCCCCCCACTGACCTTTCAAGGTCAGGGGTGTCTGGTTACCTGTTTTTCCAACACTGATAACCTGCAGACAAGGAACCAGCAGATAATGCAAATAAGGTGAATAGATCACTAGGCCTTAAACAAAATTGCTACAGTGACGACGCGGCTAGGCGATCTGTTTTTTCTCTTAGCTCAGAACAAGTGATTGGTTATTTCCTGGTTGCGTGATTCTGTATGCTATTATCTGACCAACGGCCATTCTATGCCGACTCAATTCTCAGGCCGTCCCTCCTCCACGACGCCTAATATAGATTCGGTTCTATTCTAATAATACTGCAACAAACTAAACTGCTGTTATCCACGTGACCAACACCGACTAATAAAGTTAAACCATCACGAAAACAGGCCTATATAATTCTGATCCCCTTGAATCCCATTTTTGTACAGTCAAACTGGACTTTACAGGGGTAAACCTTATTTGTAATCTTTCTGCTATAAATTATAGATTGTGGGTACTCGTTAGAACCGCTACAAAGATGCGGTTCTAACGAGTACCACAATCTATCATTTAGAGCAGAAATACGAAAACTATCACTATGTTTCATCTTCAAATTTTTCATTTTTTCGGCTATAAAATTTACAATGTATTTGTATAGGTGTTTTTACGCAAATTAAAGATCAACATATAGCGCGTTGAGGATAGCGGGGTGCCTGCAAGCACTGAAAAGTGTGTTAAGCCAAATATGCCTGGCGTCCCAAAAAGCAGTGTAGACCTACATCAGAAAGCGGCTTCGGATCAGGATCTACACTTCTTGATTATGTGTTTGTTTGTTGTTTTTTTATGTGAGGTTTAACGTCCCCGTCAGCACTGTAAAGGTCATTTTGGAGACGTTGCTTCCAACTTTGCGGGGCTCTTACCCGACATTGAGATGTAATGACATCTCAAGCCCTATCGCCCAATGAAACCAATAGGGTTTACAAGCATGGACGGTCCGACTCGCACCGCAATGCCTGGACAGGCTTAGATCCTCTAAGTGGTTCACCAGTACTTGTGTGCGGCCGGTGTCAGCTCTGCGTGGAAGCATCATGAAGCTCATCTGTTTCTTCAAGCCCCGATGGGCGGGGCCGACACTTCGCTTGCAAATTGATTATAGTACAGAAACGTAAGAGCTGAAGAATCAGGAACCTATATACACTCTGACAAACTGATCCAACAGTGTACAGTGAATTCCGCTATTAAGACAACCTAAAATTAAGTCTAATTATGCTTTGAAAAGTTTATTTAGTATACATGTTGCAGTTATTCTTTCTTTGTGTTTTCTGCATACAGTGTCCTCTGGCCAGAGACCACCTTTGGGTCTGTTCAAAAGTGGTCTTAAAGACCACTTTTGAACAGTCCCAAAGGTGGTCTTAATAAAGGAGTTTTGCTGTTCTTGCCACCAAAGGTCACTTGAAAATTGTTCCTTGACAAGGCCCGACCAACACTGCATACCTTGCGAGGTATGCGCCCCCGCACATTGGAGCTTGGGCAAAGCTGAAATCAACCAAACTTGAGGACTGGTAAACCGCTTAGATCCAAGCCTCAATGTCGGGTAAAATCCCACAAAATTGGAAGCAACGTTTCCAAAATTGACCTATACAGTGTTGACGGGGACGTTACTCCTCAAATCAAACAAAACCTACCCAGGAAAAGTGATGCGAGTTGGCCACTCCTAAAACTGTAGCGCTTAGGCTACTTTGGGCGGTAGGGGCTTGAGGTGTCATTTCATCTCAGTGCTGGGTAAAAGAGTTCCACAAAATCGGAGACAACGTCCCCAAGATTGCATAAATAGTGTTGACGGGGACGTATAACCTCAACACATACAAAAACCGTGGCAAACCCTTGCGAGGTCTGTATACTATGAACTGCTGCCGTACAATCCCGGAATTTAGATTTGTGTAATTTTTTTTAATTAAAGGGGAATAATACAAATTTTGTTGATAGTAAAGTACATAAAATTGAAGAAAACAGCTTCATAGGGAATACAAATTAAATAAAATCATTTGAAACAGAAAATAAACAGTAGGCATTGATAAAACTTTTCAGAATAAACTGTTTGTAATAAAAATGCTAGAGCAAGAATAAAATAAGTGAACGCCTGAAACAGATTAAAATGCATGAAATACAAATATCATCTGTTAACACTAGAAGTTTCAATTACTGATCGAGTCTTCGCTGTTGGGTTTAGATTAAACTAAACCCTTTATTGTTTTGCGTACCCTTTTTCGCTTGAAATCGGGTGTATCATTAAAAGTAGGGGAGCATGGATCGAGATAGCAGTTTTGTTTTAACTCCTACCGCGACGGTTACTCACAAGTAATTTGAACACGCCGAAGGACGGCGCACTTTGTGACGTTCATCCTTGCCAAGGATGCCGGCGGAGCATGTTCAGCACCGCATTTTATTACCGCTGCCGGGAATTTAACCCCCCAGCATCATGCACTTACCGAGCCCCCCCCCCCCCCCCCCCCCCCACCCCATGTATCTTTCCAAGACACAAGAAACTTTATTCAAAATCGACTTTCGAAAACATGTACAACAGGACAATATTTTGTTGACAAACATTGAATGTACATGGTGTTACAATAATCACACGCGACGACGTGACAATTCCCCGTGACTACGAGGCGTTCCATCATGGTGTATGGTCGTCCGGGAGACTCGAAGGACTATAGTGATGATGAAGATTGTGATTGGCCCGCAGCTAGTGCGGCTGCCTTCATTCCAATGCAGATTCTTATAATATATTAATAACAATATTCTTCTAATCTTCCTGTTGGCTTTTCTATAAGGCCTGTCCCACTGAAAAAGGGTCTACTCTTAAAGGAGTGAGTGAGTGTTCGAGTCTTACGTCCCACCAACAGCTATAAGGTCATACGGAGACGATACCTCGGTTTAAAGACTCGTCCGAAAGTTTGGAGAAGGCCGGTATCGGTCCTGCGACCGGCGAGTAGCGTAACCACTACACCACGGAGGCTTCTAATACTCTTTCTATCTATCTATCTATCTATCTATCTATCTATCTATCTATCTATCTATCTATCTATCTATCTATCTATCTATCTATCTATCTATCTATCTATCTATCTCTTAAAGGAAGAAATTTGGAGTCGTGTCACCAGTAACAATTCTGATCATAATCTTCATCATCACTATAGCCCCAGCAGGCACTCAACGTTGAACTAACGTTGAAACAACGTTGAAAACGTTGTTTCAACGTTAGTTCAACGTTGAGTCAACGTTTTGTGCCTGCAGGGAGCCCTGTTCGAGTCTCCCGGACGACCAGGCGACTGTACAGAGGTTCTATCATAATCTCCATCATCACTATATACATGTATATTCCTTCGAGTCTCCCGGACAACCAGGCGATTGTACAGAACGCACAGTCAACACTATTTTAGGTTAATTTTTTAGCCGGTCAGTTTACCTATCCACACTCCTTGGCAGGCTGTTAACCAGTACAGTGCGCATTCTTTCGCCAGAAACTGACAACTGCCCTTCTTGAATCAGCAGAATGGAGAGAATGACCTTAGAAAAGATTTCATGATCAATCTCCACGACAGAAATTTGCCGACCCCGGTAGATATCGAACCCGCGTCCTCATGATCAGCAGTCAGACGCGCATCCGACCGGTTTAACTTTATGGAAATATTGATTCCCTCTTCCCGTCAGCAAAGAATGCCGACGTGGTAACGTCATATCGCTGTCGGTCCGTTTGATGCTTGGTCTTTAACGTGGGGATCCAGTCTTAATTGATAAAGGAAATTATTTCTTTTGTTGTTGTCGTTGTTCTTTAAGCTGTCCTCCTCCGAAGGTGTAGTCATGATATCAATGTTTGATTCATTTTCTTGTTGCTCTGCATTGAAACTTTTGTATATACAGTAGAACTTCGATGGCTCGAACACCGATGGCTCGTTTACCATGGATGTGTCGAACCCATTCTTGAGCCCCTAACGAAATCCTCTACATAAGAAATAGTGGGGATAATTAAGGAGATTTTAGTCTTTTATCTTGCAAATGAATGCTGTGTGTACTCATTCTAATGAGTACACACAGCATTCATTTTATTATAGAACACCCAAAAGATGTCCCAAAATTAACCCCTCATGCTTCCTGGCAGTAACTCTCTGTGGCTCGAACTACCCCTGTCTCGAACAAATTTTCGTAGTCCCAAAGGTGTTCGAGCCATTGAAGTTCGACTGTATTGTACTTAGATGAGCAAAAACTCTGAAAACAACAACAAAATCACTAACAACTCACCGATATAGTAAACTTCTTCAGGGTGACATTTAGGCCGCCTTGGACTGTTCAAAGGTGGCCTGGACTGGTCGAATTGGTCTTTAAGATCAGTTTTGAAAAGTCCCAATTAAATGGTAAATCTATGGTTATTGTCTTAAATAATAAAATAAATCGGTGAGTCTTAGACAATTGTGTAGGGGGCGAGCTTCAGCGAAATAAATATTGCAAAGATAATTTGCAGTTTGGTTGTTTTCCCGGATCAAAAGGGGTTGCGTGTTATCTAACACTTGCAAATTAGATACATGTACCTGAAAAGTAGTTCCGGTCTATAAACGGTCACTACACGTATTACAGGCCTGCACCCAGCAGGCACTCAACGTTGAACTAACGTTGAATCAACGTTGAAAACGTTGTTTCAACGTTAGTTCAACGTTGAGTCAACGTTTTGTGCCTGCAGGGCAGAAGATATTATAGGTCAACACCGACAACAACGTGCAACTATTCGACCCCCTTTATTAGGTTGCTAGAATCGCTGGTTGTGGTATAAAAAGTGTTCTCCTACTGGAAGACATTAGGTGTAAGAAATACAAAGAAAACAAAAACAACAAGACGTGTTTGTGAAACACTGATGCCCTCGGACAGCGCATGTGAAATATTAAAGCCCCATCACTAACCAATCAAAAGGTATGGCCAATGTTCAAGTCTTAAAAAAGTAGGTCAAGGTCAGAAGTTAAAAATTATGGTACCACTGAAATGGTCTATGACAAGAAATGCTCATGTGAAATATGAAAGCCCAATCACTTACCAATCGAAAGTTATGGCCAAAATTACAGTTTTTAAAAAGTAGGTAAAACGTCCAGGTCAAGGTCACAAGGTAAAAAATTATGGTACCACTGGAAAGGTCTTGTGACATGAAATGCATAAGTGAAATATATCACATGGTCCAAAATTATTGGATCGTTGGAAAGGTCATGTGACATAGAATGAACATGTGAAATATGAGTAGGTCAAACGTCAAAGTCAAGGTCATGAGGTCAAAATTATGGTACTACTGTGACAAGGAATGCACATGTGAAATATGGAAGCCGTATCAGTTACCATTCAACAGGTATGCCCATTGTTAAGGTTTTTGCGGACAGACAAACAGATAAACAGACAAACAGACGGACAGACACACAGACCAAAAACTATATGCCCCCGATTCTTTGATTCCGGGGACATAAAATATGTTAAAAAATCAAAGCACTGACAACGCTGGTGTGTCGATTATCTCTGAATGTAGGCTGGGAAAATAGTCCCGAAAGGGGACTTAGACTGCTTTCTTTAACCCTTATATTGGGTACATCCATGGACTCTACTAAAGTTTGTTCAAATCATGGCCTTTGGTTGACCTTGACCTATTCTAAGCAATAAAAATGTATTTTTACATTTTTCTCCCGTATATGAATTGCAGTCTAATAGTATAACTCTTTTATGTCACTGAACTGTTGTGCAGATGTCGGGCCTCCTTGGCCTATTGGATAAGAGGGCTGACGGTCTCTCACCGCTGTGGTTCGTACCTGGCTCGGGCCACATGTGAGACGCCATGTTCTGCAACTGAAGGTCAGGTGTTTTTTCTCCGGTAACTTTGTTTTTCGCAAACCTCTTATTAACGATCGGCTTGAAATAAGTGAAATAATCTTGAAAGGGTCGTAAAACCAACCCCCCCCCCCCCCCCCCCCCAAAAAAAAAAAAAAAAACTTGTGCAGGTGCAGAAATAGCATTAATCATATGACGTCGCGTCTGAGAGTATAATAACGCCATATATTACATGCATTACAGAGAAATACCATGATTTCTACCAGACATAAACTTGGTATTTTCCTTTTTGCAAAGAAGAAATATTTCCTCTTAGCCGGGGAAATAAATCCCTTCAGCTGGAACTACTTTATGTACAAGATACGAGATATCGCTTTGCAGTGAAATTGTTCTATTCAAACGCGGGAAAGTTTCAATCACGGCGACGTTATTCATGACGTCATTGTAATGGCGTCTAAGAAATATCAACAGACGTTCAGAATGCGTGACGTTTGAGTCGGATGCAACGCTGAAACAAAAGAAAACATGGATATGACCATTGATTAGGATGTAAGTTTTGCTTTATTTAATCTAACGTTTTACTTGTTTTATCACTGAAACACTTTGTTTCTTCTATTTTTGTTCAAAACTGTAGAAAGCGCTTTCAAAATGGCGCCCATCCAGTTGTTCTTCCACCCAGATTCTGTAACACTTCGCTGATTGAACCGTTTACATGAGCTGTAAACAGTCAACTGAACGGGCATTCAGATCCAAAATTCAAGATCCAAACTCTCCTAAAAGTCTATGGAAGTGCATGTAATATACAGATTATACATTTCTCCTATTTGAAATATGGGATTTATAAACCTCGGGAGGTAAAACAATCCGTTAAAGAAACTCGTGCTTCGCACTCGTTTCTTTATCGGATTGTTTTACCTCCCTCGGTTTATAAATCCCATATTTCAACTAGGAGAATGAATAATCTATATATATTACATGCATAACAGAGAAATACCATGATTTCTATCAGACAAAAACATGGTATTTTCCTTTTAGCTAAGGAGAAATATTTTCTCTTAGCTGGGGAAATAAATCTTTCTGGCTGGAACTACTTTTGACACAAGAAACAAGGTACTGCTTTTGCAATGAAATCGCTATATTCAAACGCGGGAAAGTTCAGACACGTCGACGTTAATCATGACGTCATCTCAATGGCGTCTGAGAAGATATCAACAAACGTTCAGAATGCGTGACGTTCGAGTAGGGTGCAAGGTTGGAATACAGATTATCTGGACATAACTACAGAATGAGGGGTACGTTTGGTGACCGTTCTCTCGCATTTTTAATTGTTTTATCATTATAGTACTTTATTTCTTCCATCTTCATGCATTACAATAGGAACCGCTTTCAAGATGGCGTCTATACAGTTTTTGTTTCAGTCAGCTTATGTGTCACTGCGCCCACTACCTTTTGCATAGACTGTATGTTAACAGTGAACTATAAACAGAATTAGATGCAAAATGATCCATCAGCTCTATCAAATGCATGCAATATATAGTTTATTGATTCAGCCGATTCTAAATATGGGATTTATAAACCGAGGGAGGTTGAAGATCCTATAAAGAAACTCGTGCGCAAGCGCGCTCGTTTCTTTATCGGATCTTCAACCTCCCTCGGTTTATAAATCCTATATTTAGAATCGGCTGAGTAATAAACTCTATGTAATAAATTCGGTAATCCACCAGTGGATTAAATATTCAAATTAGAAAGATACGCCCCGTAACGTTACATGTACAGCGTCATTAATATTGACATTTTCGTTAAAAAAGTTGTGAATAAAATGAATTTCAAATGTCATATGATAAATGTCATATGTCTACCGAAACACATTACCAAAGACCTGACAAAGATGAGAATAAGTGCTCATGACTTATTGATTGAAAGGGGTCGTTATTGTAGACCTAGAATACCGCGTGATCAACGCTTATGCTCTGAATGCTTACAAGTTGAAGATGAAATGCATTTCATGTTATTTTGTAAGAAATATAACAACCTCAGATCCACTTTATTAAATACCCTTAATATTAATTGGCATTCTCAAGGACCAAACTCGGTAGAGGCTTATACAATATTCTCTAAGTTGGTCAACCCAACTAATGAAAACGAGACGAAACTGATTTGTAAGTTTATATCAGATGCTCTGATGGTCAGATAGTCTGTTGGTCTGCATGTATACTGTACTATAGAGCATTTAACTTTTGCATTGATTAATGCTAGACGACGGGGAACTCTTTCAAATGGTTGTTCCTGTTTGCATACATGGACAACCTTTTGCATGAGCTTTCTCTTGCTTTAACTACAAAAAGCGATAAATTGCTCTCAAATGGTTCATTTGCCGATATACATGCATTCTAAATTGTGATTATATTGTTATATATTGTTATGTATTGTTGTTTGTTACATGTGGTGAACACCCTCTTTGTAGAAGGTATGCCGAATAAAAATATTCTATTCTATTCTATTCTATTCTAAATAAAATCTTGCATTTTATCCCTTTTTCTCAACTCATTTAATAAATTCAATAATACATGAACACTCATGTAAGATCCTCTATTAATGAAACAGCTTCTTATATAATGTGGGAAACGTGTCAATAGTACTCTTTAAGGGGAATGGGGCCACCTGGCAGATTTTCCGCCATTTTTCAAAGGGAGACAACTTTCGGGACTTCCTGTTCGCTTTTCTATAAGCACTGTCCCACTGAAAAAGGGACTCTACTCTTAAAGGAAAGAATTTGCTCCTGAGGAGCATTTTATTTTTCTTTAAGAATTGGTCCCTATTGACATGAGCGACAAAATTACTTTTGAAGGAGTTGCCTCCCCTGAAGATGTTCCCATTCCCCTTACGTGTCGGCATTAAGCATCACTCACTCACAACACCCCCTACGAATACCCGCTAAATGGCCTACATACCCATAAAAATAGCATATTTTCCTAGAGCACCCGAAAAAAGCAACTTCTTCTGGACCCCAAAAATAGTTCAAGCCTGTGTAATATGTAATAGGCATAATAAGCCAACATCTGAGTCCCCCCACCCACCTGCCCCCTGGCAAGACGTGCAACAAGACACGAAGCCAATAACAAAATAATAAACACCAAAGGAGCGGCCGTCTTTGAACGGTCAGCAGACAAGTAGTTAGTTCCAATGCAGATTCCAATAAAAACTGACGCACGTGACATAAAGGGGTGGTTGGGTGAGGCAAAGATGACGTTTATCTTGCGTCACTGGGGCGGCCAACTGATATTGAATTACAGTTGGGCAAGGACTGCCGTTCTTGAGGCAGCTAAGGATAAAGGGGACTGTTGTTATTTCTTCTATTTCTACACTTCCATTCATTTCTCTCTCTCTCTCTCTCGTCTCTCTCTCTCTCTCTCTCTCTCTCTCTCTCTCTCTCTCTCTCTCTCTCTCTCTCTCTCTCTCTCTCTCTCTCTCTGTGAGACTACACTACATGACCCCCACATTCAATGACACAGGGGAATCGGTGAGATAGCGCTGAACCTCGACTGCATAAACAACATCCGTGTGACATTATGCATTCTTTCAAATCTCCAAAACTGTATTTTTTATGATGAAATTTATATAAAAGAATGCCATTTATACTACAAAAATATGTTGTGGTTGCTCGTTATTAGAACCACCAGAAATGAGCAATGTATGAGTATAACCATGTAAATCCCACTTTTCGCTATATAAAGTGGGGGTTTGAAGGGTGTTTATGTCAAGGACTTGTTCACGTGATGGCTTGAAAAGTAAACTTTCGGGGTTTTTATATTCGAAATGACGCAGTTCTGTTTATACAGTAAACTTCCAATATATATAAAGACCAGCTAAAATGACTAATTCTTGTTTGGGAATCAAATTTTTTATGTTTCAGTTATTTTTTTATTTTTCTGTTTTTTTTTTTTGTTGTTGTTTTTTTTTTTTTTTTTTTTGTTTTCTGCACACAGTGTCATCTAGTAAGATACCACTTTTTGGTTAGACAGCGCTGAACCCCGACTGCATAAACAACATCTGTTCTTCGGTTTGTTTGTTTGAGTTGAGGTTTAACGTCCCCGTCAACACTGCAAAGGTATTCTGGACTTCAAGAAGGCTTTTGACACCCTCCTCGTGAACTACTTAAATCCAAATTATTTGGTTATGGAATTGGAGGGAAGACTCTGAAATGGATAGATTCCTTCCTTTGCTACAGAAAACAGCGTGTTGTTGTTAATGGTGAATCTTCGGAGTGGGCTCCAGTTTTGTCTGGAGTCCTACAAGGGACTGTTCTTGGTGCTCTATTGTTCTCCCTGTACATCAAGTATATTTCCACTGACATTGACTCAGAAATAAGACTGTTCGCAGACAACTGTGTTTGTTACCGGGAAATTAGAGATACAGATGACTCACTGAAACTTCAGGCTGACATAGATAGATTAGGATGTTGGGCACGAAAATGGGGCATGAGATTTCAGCCAGTTGAATGCAATATTATGCAGATAACTAGGAAGAGATCTAATAAAGTTGAGGCTTCTTACACTTTAGAGGGAACGGTCCTTGAAAATGTGAATTCCATTAAATACCTTGGTGTGACAATCACTCACGATTTGAGATGGAATACACACATTAGCAACATGTGTACAAAGGCGAATAGAACACTTGGTTTCCTGAGGCGAAATCTTCATCAGTGTCCTCAGGATGTGAAAGAGACAGCATACATGGGACTTGTCCGCCCAATCTTGGAATATGGTAGTTGCATCTGGGACCCAAGCGGAGTGGTCCTTAATGAAAAAATTGAAAAAGTTCAGAATAGAGCTGCTAGATTTGTAACTGGAAATTGGGAGCATTACTGGAATTCTAGGAAAATTAAGATGGGAGTCTCTCAAGAAAAGGAGAAGAGACAGTAGGCTCATACTCTTATACAAAGGTCTAAAGGGTGCTGCCAGCATTCCAACAGATGACCTTGTTCCCCCGGCTAGGTACTGTAGAAAGCACCATTCAATGACGCTTTAGACCCTTACTGCAAGAACGGACATTTATAAAAAATCGTTCTTCCTCCGAACCGTTAGAGATTGGAATGCCCTTCCCGATTCGATTATTTCGACGGCTGAAGGTGCTGAGGATTGTGTAGCTAAGTTTACCTCCTTGGTTAGAGCTAGGGACTAACTTCCCATATCACAGGTCCTGGTGTATGAATGTCATTTGACGTGTCACCAGTAACAATTCTGATTCTGATTTTGGAGGCGTTATCTCCAAAACCCAAAACTGATGAAATTTGTGAAACATTTTGCCTTTTTTACTGCAAAAATAGGTTGTAGGTGCCCATTGAGGCGGTTTTAACGAGTACTCACAACCTATGTCTTAGACCAGAAATGAGTAATATATAACCATGTAAATCCCACTTTTCTCTATGTAAAGTGAGGTTTAGAAGGGTGTTTATGTCACGTGACTTGCTTACGTGATGGCTTGAAAAGTGAAATTTCGGTGTTCTCATATTCGGCATGGCCCAGTTCTGTTTATACAGTAAGATTGCATTATATATAAAGACCACCCAAAATTCAGACTAATTCTTGTTTGGAAATCAAATTTTATATGTTTGAGTTATTTTTTTTTTTTTTTTTTTTTTTCTGTTGTTGTTGTTTTTTTCTACACCCTAGTAAGATACCACATTTTGGACTGTTCAAAGGTGGTCTTAAAGACCACTCTTGAATAGGGCTGGCTAATCGGAGCTGAAAAGATAATCGGTTATCATTCCTGTCATTGCGATCGATAATCGATTAGTAATCACTGAAGATTTGGTCATAATTTTACCTGTCTGGCTTACTTTCTCAGCATGACTCCTACCATATGCTGTACTTTGCCATATGCATTTGAACAGACAGGCCTGAGCAAACATTGTAGACCCAGATGAGACGCCGCTGAATGCGGCGTCTCATCTTGGTCTGCACTGTTTGCCACTTATACAGCTATTTTATGCGCACATTTGGGTAGTAAATTGTACTTACCAAATAATCGATTGCAAGCAAATCAGTAATGATAATCATTTTTGTGGGATTTATCGATTGTATAATCGATTATCCGATTAATCGTGCCAGCCTTACTCTTGAACAATCCTAAAGATAGTCTGAATACAGGAGTTTCAGTGTATTTCATCAAACATCAGAAAAAAATGAAATGCAATCCTCAAATACGAATATATACTATGTTTCATATGAGTCTGCAGTTATGTCTTCCTTTATATTATTGGGTCGATTGTTTATCAATCGACCCAAAGGTATAAAGGACAAAACCTCTATCAGTGCTGGAGTCCACGTGACTATCACATCCACGGAGATTATTTATAGAATTTTATCGCAGTGAGGTCAGCGTGTTTACGAAAAAGGTTAACTGTAAAATCTGGGCTGGAACAATGGGTTGGGCTAGGCAAACAGTGTAGACCCAGATCAGACGCCGCAGAACGCGGCGTCTGATCAGGGTCTTCACTGCTTGCTTACAGTATAGTAATTTAAGGGTCAGACGCCAAAAACCGCAGCGTCTAATCAGCGTCTACACGGTTTAATTTCAGTAAAGGAGTTTAAGAGTTAAACGAAACTGTCCCCGTTCAGGCCCATTTTTCCTAACTACACCCAGAGACAATCGACCCACCAGTACTCTCAGTGCTTTGATTGAAAATGTAACAGGACTAGCCAAGATTATCAAAGCCGTCCAACCGGGTCTTTGCCTTTTGCGCATCTGATGGCTTTGTCAGCAATCGTTTTCCTTATATCCACTGAAAGTATTGGTGCGTCGATTGTCAGGAAAATATTCAAGAACTGAGACGTAAACTGTTTCGTTTAAACCTTAACTTCCAATATTTTAAGCAAGCAGTGTATATATCATCATGATCAGATGCTGTGTTAAGCGACGTCCGACCAGGCTGATATACACTGTGAAACAGTCAGCAGACAGGCCTGGCTGCCGATGATAAGTCCCAGGTTGGTTACACCTTCAAGACTCGAACTCGAACTACTACAGCGCCCGCGGCTGTTCATTTGGCCATAGCCAGTCGCTAGGCCTGGCCATCCCAGGGTTACATACTAACGCAAGACTCAAACTTTGACCGCGCCATTTTATTGTGCTTTATAACAACACATATTATATCACAAAAGATATGTTTGTCCCATTGGTAAGAATACGTCCTTTCCATACAAGACCTGATCAGGGACTCCCCTATAATTCTGCAATTCGATCTCTAAGAACAGAGAAAAGAAGAATTGAATTTGTTTGTTTGATTTGAGGTTTAACGTCCCCGTCAATACTTTAAAGGTCATTTTGGAGACGTTGCTTCCAATTTTGTGGGACTTTTACCCGACACTGAGATGAAATGACATCTCAAGCCATATCGTCCAATAACACCAATAGGGCCCGGTTTATTAGCATGGACGGTCCGCCTCGCACCGCGGTTCATGGACAGGCTTAGATCCTCAAAGAAGAATTGAATATTAATAACAAAAAGTATTCCTATCTGACACTAAAGATGATTGTTTTTCTATCTAAGGTCTTAAAAGGATAAATCGGTGTGTCCGAACACTGATTTCAATGAGCAAATCTTGTCTAACTTAATCAAAAGAGCTTAAAAGAATATCTGGAGGTTTTCAGAAATAGATTTTATGGAGCCAATCTTTGCTAAGTTAATGGAAAGGACAGCGGATTATATTAGATACACTGCGAATGCCCCAGTACACAAGCCAATCTAGATTTTATTTGAGCCGGGGCACAGCATTTCCTACAATTTACGTTTGCGCCTAGCGAAGAATCAGATCAGCTTGCGCATCAATGTAGTCTGACCAGAGACTTCTCTTGCTGCATGAAGGAGCATTGGGCCCTTAGCTATCCTGATAGCACACAGCGAAGACTCTGATCAGACTGCGCGGATGCGCAGGCTGATCTGAGTCTTTGCTGTGCGCACATGTCTTATTGTAGGTTTTGTCGTGCGCTGGCTCATTTTTACACAGCGCTCTGATGTCACAGACAGAAGACTAGCGCTGCCATAAATAACCGGTACCTGAATTTTGTACATGGTCAGCGATAGTCACGTGCACAATAGCAGGCAAGAAGCTTCTGTAGCTAGTAATTTGATGTCGAATCAAAAGCCAATGCACCAGTATACGAGCCCAGTCCAGATTTTACTACACAGCGCCCTGACGTCAAAGGTAGAAGACTATTGCTTGTATAAGTGACCGGTACCTACGTTTTGTACATGGTCAGCGACTCAGCGATAGTCACGTGGACAATAGCAGACGGTTAGTAACTCTGTTCTATAACGTAAAGCATGAGCACTCGTTAGACCCCATCATTATAAGAACTCGCCTTGTAAATCAGGGGTCGCAGAATCGATCCAGGCCAGACGGCCCCGGCCCGCCCATCGGGGCTCGAAGAAATAGATGGGCTGCATGATGCTTCCACGAAGTGCTGAAATAAGACCACACACGAGTACTGGTAAACCGCTTAGAGGATCTAAGCGGTGCGAGTCGGACCGTCCATGCTTATAAATCTTATTGCTTTCATTGGGCAACAGGGCTTGTGATGTCATTTCATCTCAGTGTCGGGTAAAAGTCCCACAAAATTGGAAGCAACGTCTCCAAAATGACCTATAAAGTGTTGATGGGGATGTTAAATCTCAAATCAAACAAAGCTTCTCCAGACTTTCGCATGAGTTTTAAACCGAGGTCCCGTCTCCGTATGACCATAGCTGTCGGTGAGACGTCAAATTCAAACACTCACCCACTCATTATAAGAAAGCAAATGACGTTCTGCGTGTTGCACGGGTAGCATTTTCCGCCAAGGTTTATTTATTTTTTTATTCTTCCGCGAGCCCTCAACCTTTTCAGCTTTTCATCATGGGCCCTTCTACTAAACCGGCAGAATCAGCACAACAAATTCATCTTTCTGCATTTACTATACAGTAAAATTCCTATATTAAGACCACCTTGGGACCACTTTTGAACAGTCCCAAAGGTGGTCCCTTACCGGAGGACACTTTGGGCAGAAAAAAAAAAGATTAAGTGCACCCTTCAAATTAAGTTTTTAAAGCAGAATTAGTCGTAAATTTAGTTGGTCTTAAAAGCGGAATTTCACTGATAATGCTGAAGCGCATTATGCAAAACAAGCTTTGCTGAAACGAACATTTTTTCATGTTGAAACATTTACGGATACTTAACATTACCTGCCTTATTACTGTTCATTATTATTATTATTATTTATTATTATTATTATTATTATTATTATTATTATTATTACCATCACCATTATTACTGTGTTCCTAAGACGCTGGCACGCAGTGAAAAAATGCTGCGACTGATCAGTGGCTTCATTAAGTGGTTGAAGTATATAGACTTTTGTAAAACTTACTAGAAATAAAATGAATCCGACACCCATTAAATTGAAATGGACCTGCACATTAGTTATTAGTCGAAAGACTATTCGTCATACAGCTGGTAACTTGTGGTAAGATTAAATTTAAACGAAGTCTGGCGGACAGACAAACCAATCACTGCGCAGTGTAGTGTACCATTTATTTCTTCCTTTCGTTGCGCGTAGTGAAACTGACGGTGAGCTACTATCCAAAGGTAAAAGTCCGTTCCCCTCTATGGGGGACATAACAGTTGACCGCAAGGGGGGTCGCTAAGCTACTGGATAAGCTCAAGACACATGATGCATCTGGGTCGGACGACCTGAATGCCAGTCTGTGGCCACGGTTTTAAGGATTCATCCAGTGATTTTTCTCTTTTTTCTTTTTTATCTATCTATCTTCTTATACTGAGTCGGTCACATTTGGCCATTACCTCAGTTGAATGGGTGGCTAAATTTAGAACTTAGCTAAGAAAAGTCACTGGATGAGTCCTTAAAACTATTTACAATCTGAATAATAGAGGTATCATTGAGTCTCATTCTTACACTGTACGGGCTTTGAACTCCTCTGCGGTCTTGGCATTCATCACAGAAGAGGGAAGACTATTCCATTGAGGAATAGTTCTAAGAAATAGTTTTTCAGGGCATCGCTATAGGACTGGTACCTACGATATTGTGAGTTGTTAGTTTTGATGTCATTGTTTGGGTTGACGCTGTTGCAGGGGTCGGATACCTATCTTTATTAATAGACACTGTATCAGAGTGTATCTTATAGAGGAAGGTTAAAGAGGACTGCTCACGACGGGCATCTAGGGACAACCACTGTATCTCATTAAGCATGTCACCAACGCTACTTCTATTTCGCCATCACCGGCAGTTCCATCGAGCAGCTGTACTCTGCACATTCTCCACCTGCTGAATCCGAGTTTTAACATAGGGATGCCAAATGGGTGATGCATATTCAAGTCTTATATGCAACATCCTTTGTCTGCCTAGGTGCAAACGCCAAATTACGTCTAAGGAATCCTAAAGTTGCTTTAGATGTTATCTCTGAGATATGTTGACCCCAGTCAAAATCGTCAGTGATGGTGATAGCAAGATATTTGGCGGATTGAACGTGCTCCAAAATTTGCTGGTGAAGTGTATAGTTAAATTTTATTTGCTTGTCCGGAGGGTGTGGTGACACCCTCATTGAATGGCATTTGGCCACATTGAACTTCATCTGCCAATCGGCCACCCACTGTGCAAGTTGATCCAGGTCATCTTGTAAACTAAGACAGTTAGAAGGAGAATATATATTCCTATGCAGGACACAGTCATCAGCAAACAAACGAACCGATGACCTGATATTCTAAATTTAGCCATCCATTCAACTGAGGTAACGGCCAATGTGGCCGATTCAGTATAAGAAGATAGATGGATAGTCGATGCGTAATAGACATAGACATAGAAAAATTGTTTTCTGTCGAATATATTAAGCATGTTACATAAGTCCAGTTGGGCTTTTACTTCGACAAACAGTTGTAAAGCAACAAAAACAAACATACATATATCACAGTGCATGCAATAAAAATGTTAGACATAAATTACACAAGTTAAAATAATTTACCATGAGTACATATCACAATTATAATAGTCGTAGACTACACTATTCTTAAGAAAACTTGGATGAATAATGTCTAATCTCAATCGGAGTCAGAGCTCTATTAGAAAAGTAAAAGAGTCTGAGCTTAATTAGAAATGTAAAAGAGATTTTTTAGACTTTTATTTAAGAAAACGAAAAGATGGAAAATTTAAATTAAAAGAAAAAAATATATCAGAAAATATTTAAACTAAAGATGACAAAAGTGTCAAGTTATAGATGACTGATTTTAGTATGGCCCTTTCGTCAGTGCAGTCAATAATTATAAGATTTCTTCAGCACAAGACATACAGCTTAAGACGAAAAAGCAGGCAAGAGCGTAAGACATATTACCAGTGCTGGCAGTACATAAAGCACTGGCGGACCAGCATCGCTATGAGAGGTGACCCCTCCTCCAGAGAGTCATGTACCACTCTTACCCTAAAAAAGAATGAACATAAAAACCTACAATATACTTACAACCATGGGACTGCAGCTGAAGCCAAATAATTGGTGTATGAGTCTGCAGCAGCCATAACCTTATTAAAAAAGATTAAGGCAACTTTTAAGAGCGCCTTACACGAAAGCGAAAAATGATAAGAATACAAGCTGCAACAGCCGGGATTCTAGACGTGATGCAGAATAAGTGTGCAAACTTTTGCCAAAAAATGATCTTAAATAACCAGTCACACCTGCATTATATGTCTCAAGTTTTTTTGTTTTTGTTTGTGTGTGTGTGTGTGTGTGTGTGTGTGTGTGTGTGTGTGTGTGTGTGTGTGTGTTTCATTTGTTCTTTCCCTTTTTTCTTTCTCTCATTTTTTTTCTTTGGCGCATACGCTTGTCTGTTATAAATTATACTTTTTTGCCAAGAGGTCAAAATTATGGCGTTTAGTGCAACTTTGTGCATTGAGCGCAACACGAAAACATGCATATATAATTTTGACCCCCTTGAACCCCACTTTTATATAGAAAACCTGGGATTTAAAGGGGTATACCATATTTTTCTTATTTCTGCTCAAAAATATAGATTGTGGGTACTCGTTAGAACCGATGAGGCGGTTCAAATGAGTGCACACAATCTATATTTTGAGCAGAAATAAGAAAAAATATCACTATTTTTCATCTTAAAATGTTCGTTTTTTCGGCGGTAAAGTTGACAGTGTATTTTTATAGGCAAGTTTTCGTAATGGTTAACACGCGTAGAAGCACTTCTGTGCCTTACATCAGAGATCGAGCCTGTATCATTTAATTATAAGAATTTTTGGATATTTGCCGTAGAAACTATTTTCTATATTGAAGTTATTAGCCAGTAACAAAGACAAATGGTCATTTTCAGGCAAAAGTGTTCATCTTTACGCTACATTAGGCATCATTGCATTACGCATCATTAGACCCTAAGATATGGGGGCACCCACACACTAACACACACACTTCGCTGTTTAGCTGTACCGGCCATTAGATAATGTGCGCATGCGCTCATTGAACAGGAAACAACAACAGAACTGAAAGTAGGATTTTGTAATAAAAACAAAGAATTCTTAATTAATGACACCTTGTTGCCGTGTTGTGTTATCGTTTGAATCAAATGCTGATACACGAAACGAATATTTGTAAAGTTCACCTCTGGTAAGTGTGATTACCTTAAAAGAAGAAAAAAGTGAACCGTCTCCAGACAGAACTTGGTTGGTTGGTTGGAGTCTGTGGGTGGGGAAATGTCAATTACAGCTGTCTGGCTTCATGTCTTCTCGTGGTGTATTCTTTTGGTTATCATATTTTTGCCGTCATAAAAAGACAGCATTAAACAGCCGAATGTTTTCGGCACTGGCACTTGAACAGTTGTATGGTGTATATATATCTATAATACTAACATGGTCAATCACGAAATGCTTACCACATTAGGTTTTCTCTCGTCGTTAACTATCAAAATCGGACATTCACGAATCCGTCTCTATGGAAGTGTGTAGGAGAGATCCTTATGTGTCTGCATCGATACAGAAATTGAACTGCCACTCTAAAGTCTATGAGATATTTGATCAATTTCTACTGAAAATGTCCTAAACGACAAGTTGATGCACCATTTTTGACGTGCTGTTTCCCGACACGCTGGTTCCCTGTTTTAACTGTAGGATACCCCCAAGCTGCCCTAAGACAAGCCAGTTCACCGAAGATGTGCATTAGGTGAGATATAGAAATAAATCAACACTACTATTTCTTAAATGTCCTTTTGGCTTTCCGGTAGAGAAAACCGCTATGGCACTCTGAACACATTGGACACATCTCCAGACTTCAACCCCTCATTTACTTCAACACCCTCCAGGAAAAGACTTCCAAACACAAACACAGTAATTAACAGACAAAACAGACCTTTGAAAATCGCCTTAATCAACTTCCGGTCAATCAGGGAAAAGAAGCCCCAGTTCCATTCCTTTATCGAAATAAATAAACCTGACATTATCGTTGGGACAGAAACTTGGTTAACCCCAGACATCTATGATGCAGAATACTTCCCACCTGAATTAGGTTACACTGTCTATAGACGCGACCGTGTCAACCAAAAAGGGGGTGGTGTGATAATTCTAGTCAGCTCCACCTACCTTTCAGAAGAAAAGCCCGAATTTAAAACAAACTGCGAAAATCTTTGGGTGCAGTTAACCCTCAATGGTGCTCGACCTGTCCTTATAGGGGCATATTATAAGCCACAAGAACTCGACCAACTAAGTTTTGAAGAGTTCAGTAAGTCCTTAGCCCTGGTAAAACAGTCAAATTCAACTGTTTGCCTACTCGGGGATTTCAATCTTCCCAAGATAGACTGGGAGTTGATGACTCCAAAACCTGACTGTAGCCATCCTGCATTTTACAGAGAATGTCTGGAAGCCTTTAGTGATTGCCTGCTGGAACAAATGGTGACCTCTCCCACCAGGGGTCAAAACATATTGGACTTATTTTTGACCACAAACCCCACCCTAATAGACAAGATAACCATCCTCCCTGGTCTTTCGGACCACGACATTGTCCTAGCTGAAATAAATGCTAAACCCCAAACAACAAAGCAGGTCCCTAGAAACATCCCCCTGTACAAAAATGCCAACTGGGACCAGCTCAAATCCTCAATGAGAGATTTCTACAAAGTCCTCATGTCAGACCTTGCTACTGCAGACATCCACATCCTGTGGAAGGAGTTTGTCACTAAACTCCAGCAAGGTATTGACACTTGTATCCCTACTCGACAAGCCAAAACACGTAATGGCCTCCCGTGGATTGATAAAGAAATCCACCGCCTCATGCGCAGGAGAGATAGGCATTACAAGCGCTGGACAAGGTCTGGTCGACCTACTGACCAGAAAAAGTTCCTAGATTATAAACACCTGGTGCGCCGTGTATCTGAAAGGGCCTATGAAAGGTACATCGGTGATATACTTGGAATGAACCAATCAACAGATGACCCTGATAGTCCCATCAAGGTCAACACCAAGAAACTATACTCCCTATTAAAACATTCAAAGCAGGACAACAGCGGCATATCATCCCTAAAGGCTAATGGACAGACTCACACATCAGATGTAGACAAAGCAAACACTCTCAACCAGCAGTTTCAATCAGTTTTCAGTCCCAAGTCCCCCATAAGTTTGAAAGCCCTTGCCCAAATGACTCTGCAGGACCTGCATGATTCCGGAGTCACCCAGCCCTTCCAGCCCAGCCCTTATACGAATATGCCGGACATTCAAATCTCAGCCAATGGTATTGAATGCCTTCTTAAAAAGCTCAACCCCCATAAGGCATCAGGTCCAGACCAGCTGAAACCTATAGTACTCCAAAACCTCCACAAAGAGCTAGCCCCAATCCTCCAAATAATTTTCCAAAAGTCTATTGACCAGGGAAAATTGCCCACCATATGGAAAGAGGCCAATGTATCCCCCATATTCAAAAAGGGGGATAAAACTGATCCTGCCAACTATCGCCCTATCTCCCTAACATGTGTTCTATGCAAAGTGCTAGAACACATTGTTGCTTCCAGTATGTCCAAGCACTTCAACAGCCAGAACATCCTTTATGAACTACAGCATGGGTTCCGAGAGAGGCGCTCCTGCGAGACCCAATTAATCATGTTGATAGATGAATTATCTAGAAACATGCAATTAAGAAAACAGACTGATTTAATTTTACTGGATTTCAGCAAAGCTTTCGACAAAGTCGCCCACGAAAAACTTTTACAAAAACTTCACTACTACGGCATCAGGGGCGGCACTCTAAATTGGATCAAAAATTTCTTAGATAACAGGTCACAGTCTGTTGTCACTAATGGTACCAACTCCAGCATTATCCCGGTCTCCTCTGGTGTCCCGCAGGGCTCTGTTCTCGGACCTATACTGTTTCTTGCATACATAAATGACCTCCCAGAGCAGGTTAGGTCAAAAGTCCGACTCTTTGCTGACGACACAGCAATGTACTTATGCATTAGCTCCTTGTCTGAAGCAAATCTCCTTCAAGAAGATCTCTGCAAATTGGAGCTATGGGAAAAGGCCTGGGACATGAACTTCAATCCGACAAAATGTCAGGTTTTACATGTCACCAGGCTGAAGACACCCATTCCCTCCAAATACTTCCTTCATAACACTGAACTTGAAAGTGTGTCTGCTGCAAAGTACCTTGGGGTCACAATATCTGACGACCTCAGCTGGGGAACGCACATAGACAATATCACAAAAAAGGCAAATCAAACCCTCGGCTTTATTAAAAGAAATATCAAAGTACACAACCAAGACCTTAAGTCCACAGCATACAAAACCCTTGTCCGACCGCAATTGGAATATGCTTCCAGTGTCTGGTCACCCCATACAGCTACAGATATCTACAAACTCGAATCTGTCCAACGCAGAGCTGCCAGGTGGGCCACACGAGACTATAGGTACACATCAAGTGTTACAGCTATGCTTGGAAAACTCCAATGGCGTCCACTAGATCAGAGACGCATTGACAATCGCCTTATCATGCTATACAAGGTCACACATGACCTTGTTGCAATCCCTGTCTCAGATTACCTCACACCAAATCGCAGAGAGTCGAGATTTATCCACCCTTTGGCATACAAGCAAATCCCCACCCAGACCAACTATTACAAGTACAGCTTCTTCCCAAGATCAATTATACACTGGAACGCTCTTCCAGCCTATATTGTCTTGCTACCAACCTTGGCACAGTTCTGTCTTGCTGTCTGCCAGGTGGTGCATGTGTCCCCCTAAGTCACTAGATTCTGTTTTATCTTTTAACTATACTAACTTTCTTTTTGCACTGTATAAACTCATTTCACCTACTTTGCTTACCTTTTATTTCAGCTAACCCCCTTTAGCACTTGGTATACCGGATACCCTTCTGTTGTCCTCTTATGAGGTTAAGAAGTAACGGAAGAAAGAAAGAAAAGAAAAGAAAGAGATGTTACCATTAGGGTCTAGTTATTTCATGTTTGTGTTTCTTTCCCTTTCAAGTCTTTTATCTTTCTTTCTTTTCAACTTATAGTTATACTGTGATCGGTCACATCAAGCTACAAGAGTAATGGTCTAATCTGACCATTACTCGTAGGTGTACTTTACATACACACCAAGTTTGAAGGACGAAAGCCTACAAAGTATTTAAGTAATCATGTAATTACAGTAGGCGTCTTAAACCTGCACAGGGCATGACTCTGCCTGCACACGGGGCCTCCAGTTAATGTCCTGATCTGAAGACCAAGACATCCTAATTGCTATCTATCTTTTTATACTGAGTTGGTCATATCTGGCCATTATGAATACCTCAGTTGGGTGCGTAGCTAAATTTAGAATTACACTAAAAAAAAGAGAAGTCACTGGATGAGTCCTTAAAATTATTTACAATCTGAATAACAGAGGTATACTAAAACGCATACCTCTGAATCTCAATTTTACACTGTATGGGCTTTGAACTCCTCTGCAGTCTTAGCATTCACCACAGAAGAGGGAAGACTATTCCACTGGGGAATAGTCCTAGGAAAAAAGGAATTTTTCAGGGCATCACTATAGGACTCGTACCTATGATATTGTGAGTTGTTTACTTTTGATGCCCTTGTTAGGGTTGAAGGGGTCAAGTATTTGTCTTTATTATTGGCCACTGTACCTGAATGTATCTTATAGAAGAAAGGTTAAAGAGGACTGCTCACGACGGGCCTCTAGGGAGGGTCATTCTAGCTCGTTAAGCATGTCACCGACGGTACATCTATTGAGCCATCGTCTGCAGGTCCAATGAGCAGCTGTCCTCTGCACCTTCTCATCCTGCTGAATCTGAATTTTAACATAGGGATGCCAAATCGGTGATGCATATTCAAGCTGATGGCGAACCAATGTTTTATATGCAACATCCTTTGTCTGCGTATGTGCAAAAGCCAAGTTACGTCTAAGAAATCCTAAAGTCCAAGTTGCTTTTGATATTACATGTTTTTCTGAAATGTGTTGACCCCAGTCAAGATCATAAGTGATTGTGATACCAAGATATTTTGCGAATTTAACCTGCTCCAAAATTTGCTAGTGTAGTGTATAGTCAAACTTAATTTGTTTGTCCAGAGGGTGTTGTGACACCCTCATTGAATCATGTCATTTGGACAGATTGAACTCCATCTGGGAATCAGCCTCCCACTGTAAAATAAGACAGCCAGAAGAGGAATATATATTCCTATACAGGACACAATCATCAGCAAACAAACGGACAGATGACCTGATATTATCAGGGAGATTATTGATAAATATCGAGAAGAGGACCGGTCCAAGGACCGAACATTGGGGGACACCAGATAAAACAGGGACTGGATCAGACGCTTGGCGGAAGCCTTGGCCATCAAGTACATCTTGTTGTGAGGGCCATGAGTTAATCCACCTATGTGTGGATCCTCTTATCCCATAGTAATCCAATTTATACTATAACCTTCTGTGAGGTACCTTGTTAAAGGCCTTAGCGAAGTCCATGATAATCAAGTCAGTCTGTTTGTGGCCACGGTTTATGGCCCCATCCAGATTGCTCACAATGTTATGGTAAAATTGAACTAATTGAGTTTCGCAAGACCTTTGAATTAAGAAACCGTGTTGACTGTCAGCAAGAATGCTCTCAAAGGCTAGGTGCTTGTTGATGTTGCTATTTAAACTATTATATGCTCCAGGGTTTTGCAACAGGTGCATGTTAGCAACACTGGTCTATAATTTGCTGCATCATATTTTCTCCTTTTTTATAGACCTGGGTAACATTAGCACTCTAGACACTTCCTTTGAAAAAACCTTTATGAAAAAACCTCATGAACTACCAAAAAAAAAGGTAAAGAGACAGTAACATGAAATAACTAGGCCCCAATGAAAACATCACTAGCGGGAAGCCAAAATGTAGTGTTGTAACTTTTTTTTAGATTTATTTCTACCCATCTCCTTATGCACACCTTCGGTGAACTGGCTCGTCTTAGGGCAGCTTGGGGTATCCTAGAGTTAAAACAGGGAACCAGCGTGTTGGGAAACAGCACGTCAAAAATGGTGCATCAATTTGTCGTTTAGGACATTTTCAGTAGAAATTGATCGAATATCTCATAGACTTTAGATTGGCAGTTCAATTTCTGTATCGATGCAGACACATTAGGATCTCTCCTACAAACTTCCATAGAGGCGGATTCGTGAATGTCCGATTTTGATAGTAAACGACGAGAGAAAACCTGATGTGGTAAGCATTTCGTGATTGACCATGTTAGTATTATAGATATATATACACCATACAACTGTTCAAGTGCCAGTGGTTTTCGGGTGTCCGACTTTAGAAGGGTCGGGTATGAAACACCCTTCCCGATCCCGATCCGAAAATCCCCGATCCAAAATTTTCTGTTTGCGCTAATTCATTAATTAAAATATGTTTAAAGAACTTTTTGTATTTATTCAATTACTTTTAAGTATTTTAATCATTATTTATGTATATTTTGTCTAAGTAAGTCCAATTTGTAATTTTATCCTAAATCATTCCTCTCTCAGGGGTATGAAAGACCCTGCCGATTTTTCGTAAAAATATTGTATTCTTCCGCCTCTTATTAAAATAATAATCAATAACTAAATGATAAAATCAACATAACGGAATTGTTATATACTTTAATGGCTTTTCTAGAATAAAAGAGAACTTAAAAAGAGTTTCGGAGGTGTTTTTGCATTTTTTTATTGAAAACGATTACCGATCATTATTGCTATTTATAGTAAAGAAAATTGAACCGAGTGTGAAAGAAATGACCAGAAACGGACCGATCTTAAGTTTCATATTGTCTCAAAAATCGTATATGTGACATATATTTACCAATGTGCGAGCAATAGAGTTTCACCATGTTCTATCTATCTATTTTTGATTTTTGAGACAATATGAAACTCAAGATCGGTCCTTTCGGGTGATTTCTTTCACATTCGGTTCAATTTACGTAATTATAAATAGCAATAATGATCGGTAATTGTTTTCGATAAAAATATGCAAAAAACACCTCCGAAATTCTTTTTAAGTTCTCTTTTATTCTAGAAAAGCCATAAAAGTATATAACAATTCGTTTATGTTGATATTTTCATTTAGTTATTGTTTAGCTTTTTAATTAGAGGCGGAAGAATACAAAAATTTTACGAAAAATCGGCAGGGTCTTTTATACCCTAAAGAGAGGAATAATATAGGATAAAATCACAAATTGGACTTATTTAAACAAAATATACATAAATAATGATTAAAATACTAAAAAGTAATAAAATAAACACAAAAAGTTCTTAACATATATTCTAATTAATGAATTAGGGCAAATAGAAAATTTTGGGTCAGTGATTTTCGGATCGGGATCGGGAAGGGTGTTTCATACCCGACCCTTTAGAAGGAAAGTGCGTGGTAGCACTGGTGAGTCTAATAACCCCACAACACACACAGACACACCACAACACCCACCAACACCCCACAACATTGAATTAATATATATACAGACCAAAACAGAGGTTAAAAATATGTTAATGTATTAATAAGTGACAATTAACCTTTTTTTTTTTTTTTACAAACGTAGACACCAACGACTTTTTAGACTTCACCCCACGACATCGATATTAGGGCTGGCTAATCGGTTCTGTTAATATAATATAATCTGTTTATATAATGTCATTGCGATCAATAATGGATTAATAATCGCTAAGGTTTTAGTCATAATTTTACCTGTTTGGCTTTCTGTCTGAGCATGACTCTTACCATATATTTCACTTTACCATATGCATATTTGAACGGTATCGGGACAACTCGGCACATAGCCAACTTGGCACATAGCCAACTCGGCACATAACCAACTCGGCCCCTACAAACTCGGCACATAGCAAACTCGGCCCACAATAGTTATAATGCTTATTAAGCTGTACATTAATACTTTATTTGCCTGTTTTATTATTATTATTTTATAATAATTATACATATGCTTATTAAATAAAAAAGTTTCTAGTTTTTTTGTTTGTTTGTTTTTTGCATTTTTTTTTTAATGATCTAAATCAATAAGCTCTGGATATGACTTAATTGCTACACTAATTATCTGATTAATCAGGCGATGACTTAAGCTGTGAATATGACATTTGGGACTCATTGCCAACCATGATTGCCCAGCCGAGTTGATGGGCGTATTGTCAAACAAGAGATTGCCCAGCCGGAGTTGATGGGCGTCTTGTCAAACGATATTTTTTCCTTGTTTTCAGTAAAAATAGCTTGTGGGCGCTTGTTAGAACCACCTCATTGAGGCGGTAATTCTAACGAGTACCCACAACCTATGTCTTTTTTTTTTTCTTTAAGATTTATTCGCTGGTAAATTTAAGAAACAACTTAAATATTTGAAACTTTAATAGTTGAAATTTTATTGAAAAAATTTTTTTTTTTTAAATACAGATCTACTCCATTAAGTATTGATGTTTGGTCCCTATTTAGTTGGTCCCTATTTCACAGGTAACTTTAATTTGATTATTTGTTTGGTTATGCAATTATCATTACCAAGTGAACAATAGATAATTGACCCAAACAGCTAATTATGTGCCGGGTTTGTATAGGCCGAGTTTGTCATGTGCCGAGTTTGTTTTGTGCCGAGTTTGTCATGTGCCGAGTTTGCTATGTGCCGAGTTGTCCCACAACCATTTGAACAGACAGGCCTTGGCAAACAGTGTAGACCCAGATGAGACGCCGCAGAATACGGCGTCTCATCAGGGTTTGCACAGTTTGCCACTCATCCAGCTATTTTAGGCATAACTTTGAGTAATAAATTGTACCTATCAAGTTATTGATTAAAAGAAAATCAGAAACGATAATCATTTTTGTGGAATTTATCGATCGCTTAATCGATTATATGATTAATCGTGTCAGCCTTAATCGATATACATGTACTTGGATTCGTACTTGGTATTATCACCCCACGACGCAGCCATATGAAAACCAATTCCGCACCAATAATCTGAAGCGTCAAAAGAGGAGCATCTCACTCATACATTCATTCATTCTAACCCTTTTTTTTAAAAACGTGTACAAAAGTATACAGCTTTTTAGACATCACCCCACGATATTGATGTACTTGGAATCATACTTGGTATTACCACCCCACGACAAAGCCTTATAAAAACCAATTTGGCACCAATAGTTCTGCATCAATAATATGAAGCGTCCCATGAGCATCATATTCATTCATTCATTCATTGATACAGGTGTACAAAAGTATACACCAAACAGCTTTTTAGACATCACCCCATGACATCGATATACTTGGATTTGTTCTTGGTATTGTCACCCCATTACCATTATTGATACAGCCTTCAGGTCAGAATCAGAATTATTACTGGTGACACGTCCAATGACATTCTTACACCAGGACCTGTGATATGGAAAGTTAGTCCCTAGCTCTAACCAAAGACGTAAACTTAGCTACACAATCCTCAGCACCTTCAGCCGTCGAAATAATCAAATCGGGAAGGGATTCCAATCTCTAATGGTTCGGGGGAAGACAGATTCTTTATGAATGTCCGTCCTTGCAGTAAGGGTCTGAAACATCATTGAATGGTGCTTTCTGCAGTGCCTAGCTTGGGGAACATGGTCGTCTGTTGGAATGCTGGCAGCACCCTTTAGACATTTGTATAAGAGTATGAGCCTACTGTCTCTTCTCCTTTTCTTGAGAGACTCCCATCTTAATTTTCCTAGAATTCCAGTCATGCTCCCAGTTTCAAAGCAGTAATTTCCAGTTACAAATCTGGCAGCTCTATTCTGAACTTTTTCAATTTCTTCATTGAGGACTACTCCGCTTGGGTCCCAGATGCAACTGCCGTATTCCAAGATTGGGCGAACAAGTCCCCTGTATGCAGTCTCTTTCACATCCTGAGGACACTGATGAAGATTTCGTCTCAGGAAACCAAGTGTTCTATTCGCCTTTGTACACATGTTGCTAATGTGTGTATTCCATCTCAAATCGTGAGTGATTGTCACACCAAGGTACTTAATGGAATTCACATTTTCGAGGACCGTTCCCTCTAAAGTGTAAGAAGCCTCAATTTTATTACCGTAGATCTCTTCCTAGCTATCTGCATAATATTGCATTTAACTGGCTGAAATCTCATGCCCCATTTTTGGGCCCAACATCCTAATCTATCTATGTCAGCCTGAAGTTTCAGTGAGTCATCTGTATCTCTAATTTCCCGGTAACAAACACAGTCGTCTGCGAACAGTCTTATTTGTGAGTCAATGTCAGCTGAGATAACATTGATGTACAGAGAAAACAAAAGGGGACCAAGAACAGTCCCTTGCGGGACTCCAGACAAAATTGGCACCCATACTGAAGATTCACCATTAACAACAACCCGCTGTTTTCTGTAGCAAAGGAAGGAATCTATCCATTTTAGAGTCTTTCCTCCAATTCCATAACCAAATAATTTGGATTTAAGTAGATCATGCGGAGGGGTGTCAAAAGCCTTCTCGAAGTCCAGAATAAATGTGTCCACCTGCCCCCCTTTGTCCAGGATTTTTGCCCAATCATTAATAACCGTGCTCAACTGAGTTTCGCAACTATGCCTTTTCCTAAATGCGTGTTGTCTGTCTGACAAAAGTTTATGATCATCCAAGTGGGCCATGATGTTTGAGCAAACTATGTGTTCAAGCAATTTACATAGAACACAGGTCATTGACACCGGGCGATAATTTCGAGCAAGACTGAAGAGCCCTGTCCCCTTTTTTGAAAAGTAGACAGATGTTCGCTAGTAGCCATTCTTTGGGAATTTCACCCGTATCGAGAGATTGTTGGAAAAGATGAGCAAAAACTGGACCTAACTCGTTTGCTAGTTCCTTCAGGATTCTAGGATGAAGCTCATCAGGCCCTAAAGCTTTAGAAGGGTTCAAGCCTTTAAGTAACTTGATCACTCCTGCCGAGGATACAACAATATTTTCCATGAAAGGGGCCGATCTTTCGGTTAATGGGACCTCGTTGAACTCAGTTTTATTAAATGCATCATTGATTTGACCAACCAATTCCTCTGCCCTTTCAGAGTCTGATTCCGCGACCCCGTTCCCTCCTCTTTTATTGAGGGGTGGGATACCTTGCCTATCTTTCTTCTGGCTATTGATATATCTGTAGAAGTCTCTTGGATTTGCCTTTACATCACCTACCAAGTTATTATCATACAGATCATGCTGACTTTTGATGTCATTTTTGATTTCTCGTCTCAAGTTTTCAAATTTTGCTCTGAGTTTACCACTTCCCAACTTTTTTGCCTTAGCATGAATCTTATTTCTCCTCCAAATTTTTCTTCTCATTTCTGGTATGATCCAAGGAATTGAAGATACAGGCCTGCTAGTTTTGGAGGGGATATGATTTTCGGACGAAGCTTGAATGAAAGACTTTATCAAATCAAAGTTCTCCTGGACAGACCGAGCGTCTGAATGACCATTAAAGTATTTCTCTCTCGCAAATTTTAGGGCATCCTTCCTCATAGTTTCATAGTCACCCTTTTGATATAAGTACACCTTTCTACGAGGTTTCTTTATGGGTGGTATGAAGATTTTCAAAAATCCAGAGACAATATCATGATCACTTAGTTTGTCCGGGGATTGAATATCCCCAAACTGTCCTGGCAAAGTTGTAAGAATCAAATCCAAAGTGTTTCCATCTCGAGTAGGGAAGTCAACAACCTGTTCCAAGCCATGATCATTAATGATGTCAATCAACACCTGCCCCTCAGACGGACTCCGCATTGTGCCTTGTTTGCTGAGCCTATCTGGCCAAACAGTCTGTCTGAAGTTGAAGTCACCTAGGACATGTACTATGGGAAGTTTTTTACCCTTATTCTGAGACTTAATGCGATCAAGCTGATCTTTAAATAACTGGAAGTTTTCGACAGTGTCGTTAGGTGGTCGATACCAACTTTCAATAAAGTGGGTAGTTTTGTTTGCAAAAACCTTAACCCAAACAGATTCTGAATCATTTTCCAGTTCCATGAATGGCATATGAGAGATGTCTCTGTGAACGAGCAACATCACCCCGCCGCCATGAGTGTTTCTGTCTTTTCTGTAGACACTGTATTCGAAAGTTTCAGGGAAAAGCTCCGAGGTCATAATTGAACTGTCAATCTTTGTTTCCTGAATAGCCACAATATGTGGTTGGTGAGTATCAAGGAAAGCTAAAAGTTCAAGTATCTTTCCTCTTAAACCGTTAATGTTCATACTGCAAAGTTTCAAACCTTTTACAAAATTCCGCTTTCTCATGTCAGTAGTCGGAGATGTAACTCCTTTCTCCTTTGACAGAGGTTCAAATTTCTTTCTTTCTTCTAGTTCTATAGGCTCGCTGAATGTGTGTTTGAATGAGCAGTCAGGTGGGTAACCTAAACAAGTTATTTTTTATAACCTGTTACAGTTATAAAGTCACATACCGCCATTGAATTTCAAAGTGAGGCTATAGAAAATAACTTGTTTAGGTTATGTCACAAGTTCTTTAGGATTATGTTAAATTGAAAAATACGAAAATATTAACGTGAATGCGTTAATATTCTCGTCACCCCACTCTTGTTTGAAACAACTTTTGAGACGATGCGTACAAAGAATTTTGATTTCAATCATCAAATTAAAGTCTTTCCATTTTAAAATTGCCGCCACATGCGGCAAAATTGCGATAAGGTGGGAATTCAAGTTTTAAAACCATTAATTTTGGCGTTTGGCGTTTTGGCGCTCAAAATCCACTCAAAAACGATTTTTGTCCCGCCTGCTATTAGCATGGCGTGATATAGGCGCCCGGTTTTCCGTTTGTTCGTCCGTCCGTTTGTCAAGGCGTCAACATTTGCGACCACCCTAGCGTTCACCCTGAGGTTCAAGTTTATTTCTCAAGAACTATAAGAGCTTCATTTATGATACTTGGTACAAACTTGTATCACGGTATGGCAACTTACATGCAAGCAACCATATTTGACCTTGACCTACATTTCATGGGTCACTGACTTCGTAAGATATTGCGACCACCCTAGCGTTCACCCTAAGGTTCAAGTTTATTTCTCAAGAACTATAAGAGCTTCATTTATGATACTTGGTACAAACTTGTATCACGGGATGACAACTTACATGCAAGCAACCATATTTGACCTTGACCTACATTTCATGGTTCACTGACTTTGTAAAATATTGCGACCACCCTAGGCTGTAGCGTTCACCCTAATGGTCAAGTTTATTTCTCAACAACTATAAGAGCTTCTTTAATGATATTTGGTACAAACTTGAATCTGTGGATGGCAACTTCAATGCAAGCATCCATATTTGATCTTGACCTTAATTTCATGGTTCACTGATTGTAAAATATTGCGACCCTAGCGTTCACCCTACTGGTCAAGTTAATTTCTCAAGAACCATAAGAGCTTCATTAATGATTCTTGGTACAAACTTATATCTCGGGATGGCAACTTAAATGCAAGCATCCATATTTGACCTTGACCTACATTTCATGGTTCACTGACTTATGAGTTCCTTTAAGAGATTGCTCTTAAAGGAACTCATTTTTGATTTTTATTTCTAAAAATTGCCACCACCCTAGCGTTCACCCTAATGGTTAAGTTCATTTCTCAAGAATTATTTGAACTTCATTAATGATACTTAGTACCAGCCTTTTATGCAAGCATCTATGTTTGATCTTGGCCTAGATGTCATGGTTTGGTGACTTTGCGCCCCCACAGGCGCGATATAGCCTTCGGCAGAATTCTTGTTTCTGAATGAAAACTCGATCCTGTTGACGAATCCACCATCTTGTTAGAAAGAGCGCTTCTCATGGAATCTCGCGATAATGTTATAATGACGCAAAACGCCGCGAATTTCAAAAAAGAAGAGAAAAACTAGGCCGATTTTTACCAATTCTTGAAAAACCAAATATAACGCAAATGATTTATTTATTTTTTTTCAACTTGTTCAGGTTATGCTCCTGACTGATAAGATAGGGGCATTAAAATTTTATTTTTTATTAATTAATTATTTCACTACTGTAGTATCTTTGTCTTGGCAGACATTATAATTACCATTAAAAACACCTAATGAAATTTATTGAGAATTTCACACTGAGTCCACCCCCCTGGTGGATTTTTTTAACATCTCCAAAATGGCTATGTTTTGTATTTTTCTCTTGCTCTGATCCATTTGTAACTGAACGCTCTTATAAAAGGTAAGTAAAAACCTTACCCCAGCGCTCACTACACATAAAACAGTATCGTGAGGTGATCGTTTCATGTGCCATTGTTAGTGCATGCAGTATGCGGTATCTACCATAGGTATTACGCCTAGTATCACTAATTAGCATTGCAGTACCACTAATTAACATTAAATGTCTCTTTGATCTTTGAAATTATTTTTTTTCCTTTCTTCCATCAGTTTGTAACTAAATGCACTTTTAAAAGTCCATTTTAATCCAAGAAAAACATATAACGCAAGCCCTCAATTAAAATAAAGCAGTGTTTATGTGCCGTTGATAGTAGAGGGGGTGTATATGTTTGTAATCAGGTTAAATGTCACTAATTAATATAATATCTTATATTAACCCTTGTTTTGTCTGTACATTTATATATCATAATTAAAGTGTCATGGGGTGTCGGTGGGTGTTGTGGGGTGATTAGATCAACCCTGGTAGCACAGTCTTCAGTGCACTTGGGAGGCATTTACTGACCGGAACGAACCTGTATTATATACCGAAATGGACCTTTTTTCAAACCGCTGTTAGATGTTTATGTTCATTGTGTCGCTGATGATTGTGTTTTGTACAGGAACTTATTCTCACCTTTCGACTGTCTTATCTTACAAGATGACCTGGATAGCTTAACAAGTTGGGAGGCCAATTGGCAGATGAAGTTCAGCCACTTCAGTGGGGCCAAATGTCATTCAATGAGGGTGTCATGGCACCTTCCGGACAAGCAGACCGAATTCAACTTCTCATTACAGCAGCATACATTGGAGCAAAATAAAATGTAGCCAAAAGATTGAACCTCCTTATAACACTGTAATTGTTAAAGCATGGTTTTAAACTCTTTTGCATCAACTAGTGAGATAAAGACTTTCTTTCTTTTATTCATTACGAAAACATGCCAATATCAAGTATTCAAATACATTGTAAATTTACCGCCAAAAACACAAATATTTTAAGTTTGAAAAATTGTGATTTTTTTTTTATTTCTGCTCAAAATATAGATTGTGGGTATTAGTTAGAACCACCTCATAAGAAAAATAAGGTTTACCCCTGTAAACCCCAGTTTTACTATATAAAAGTGTGGTTCAAGGGGGTCAAAATTATGTTGGCGTGTTTACATGATGTTTTTTTTTTTTTTTTTTTTTTTTCAGATATCTCAATGGAACAACAAGACTGGCCAATCACAGGTGTGACTGTAGTGGCTGATATTGGAAGATGTCCTGCTGGATATACTACGGTATCTATAACACTTGCGTACTTTGAGCAGCTCACAAAGTACACCACAATCTCATTATAACACAATTTGTTATAACACAGTTTGGATATAACACAGTTTCAAGCTGGATCCAAAAAAGGTGTAGATTATAATCTATACATTTTTGCTTGGATATAACACAGTTGTTTAACTAACACGGTTTCTGCTTTGGACCCCAACAATAGTGTTATACGGCCCCCGCTCATCGGGGCTTGAAGAAATAGATGGGCTGCATGATGCTTCCACGCAGAGCTGAAACCAACCCGCCAGGCAAAGCGGTGCGAGTCGGACCGTCCATGCTTATAAACCCTATTGGTTTCATTGGGTGGCAGGGCTTGAGATGTCATTTAAGGCCCCCGCCCATAGGGGCTTGAAGAAATATATGGGCTGCATGATGCTTCCATGCAGAGCTGAATCAGGCCCGCACTCTAGTACTGGTAAACAGTGTAGAGGATCTAAGCCTGTCCAGGAACCGCGGTGCGAGGCAGACCGTCCATGCTAATAAACCCTATTGGTTTCCTTGGACGACAGGGCTTGAGATGTCATTTCATCTCAATGTCGGGTAAATGTCCCACAAAATTGGAAGCAACTTCTCCAAAATTACCTTTACAGTGTTGACAGGGACGTTAAACCACAAATCAAACAAACAAACAAATGAGATGTCATTTCATCTCAATGTCGGGTAAAAGTCCCACAAAATTGGAAGCTGTATCTCCAAAAATGACTTTTACAGTGTTGACAGGGACTTTAAACCTTAAATCAAACAAACAAAAAACGAACAATAGTGTTATAAAGAGGTTGTGGTGTTGTCATTTTTGCATAAGCTATGTCATAGATCCAGATAAGGAGGCGTACCAAAGATTATTGTGGGATACTTTTTTGCTTATTTCTTGTCAGAAGTATATGTTGTGGTTACTTGTTAGAATAGCCCCAATTAGGTGATTCTAACAAGTACCCTCAACATACATGTATGTTTTTATGGGGAAATAAGAAAAAATATTCCTGAATTATGCTTGTTATGCCTCCTTATGTGGCGCTATGTACATGTATACATGTACATTTGAAATTGGTTACCCAAGGCTGTGTTGTGAGCAGATCATATGACATTGCTGTATACATGTATTTATGGTGAAGCTTCATTTCATATTTTCCATATGTACCATGCATTCTATGAGGCAGCAACATAAAACATCATCATGTTGTCCATGACAGACTCACTTAAAAAATACATTTGACTTCAACTCACTTGACAGTATATTTTCTCTGTACAAAATTGACAGTTGCATTCTCATAAGATATTACATTGTCAATGATTATGAGTAGATGTTACATGATGCTATGATACTACAATGTGAAAACCGGCCTCGGTAGCTCAGTTGGATGCACTTCTGACTGGTGATCAGGAGGACACGGGTTTGATACCTGCCAGGGTCAGCTACATTTATTCTTTGGGATTGATCATGAAATCTTTTCTACGGTCATTCTCACCCTATGATTCAAGAAGGGCAGTTGTCAGTTTCTGTCAAAAGAATGTGCACTGTACTGGTTAACCACTTACGTATAAGCTTGTCCAGGTAAAGTGTGGATAGGTAAACTGACCGGCTCAAATATGACCTAAAATAGTGTTGACTGGGTCGTTAAACTCCAATACAAACAAATATGAAAATGTGAAACCATGGACTGAAGTCATGTGTGACTCTTTGGTTCCTTGGCTTTCATCCACCTCTGAGTCTTTAAACCGAGGTCTGGCCCCGAGGTTATAAAACTTTTTTCATGCTCAACTCAGCTGAGCATGAAACTTGTGGTGCTCAAAGAAATTAAAATCAGACAGCAGAGAATGTTATTTGTCCTTCTCACAAATTTTAAAATGCCAATTAAAATGCCAACTATTGTTGGCATTTTAAAATTTGTGAACAGGACAAATTTTATGCTCAAGTGAGTTGAGCATAAAAAGTTTTATCACCTCGAGGCCTGGTCTCTATTTTGATCTCCATGTAAGTTGTTGGTGGGACTTAAAATTCACACACACAGACACACACACACACACACACACACACACACACACACACACACACACACCAGATTCAGAACCAGCTTGATATAAGCAAATCTTGATAAGGCTGAAAAACCCCCAAAAAGAAGAAAAAGAATGAAAGAACAGTGTATATACCATAATGGTCCTAAGTACTGGTACAGATAGTCCAGTTTCTTAGGGTGGCTTGAGATGTCATTTCATCTCAGTGTTGGGAAGTTTCCAAAACGACCTAAATAGTGTTGGCGTCTTGATAATGGCAGAACCTCAACACAAACAAACAAACAAACCATATTTGATCTTTCTTCTGTGAATACTTATCTGACCAATAGTATTTGACAGTTGTAACACAGCTTTTGGTGGAATTGTTCTTCATGTGCAGTCATTACGAAAACACACCTATACAACTACATTCTAAACTTTTAAGATGAAAAATTATGTTATTTTTCTTATTTCTGCTCAAAATACAGATTGAGGGTTCTCATTAGAGGAGGTTCTAACGAGTACCCACAATCTATATTTTAGATAAGAAATAAGAAAAATACCCTAATTAGAACCGCCTCATTGAGGCGGTTCCAACGAGTACCCACCATCTATATTTTGGAGCAGAAATAAGAAAAATAAGATTAGGCAGTTCTAACGAGTACCCACAATCTATATTTTAGAGCAGAAATAAGAAAAATAAGGTTAACCCCTGTAAACCCCAGTTTTACTATATAAAAGTGGGATTCAAGGGGGTCAGAATGATATAGACATGTTTTTGTGATGGTTTTATCATTCATTAGTCATTTGCATTGACCTATGATCAGTCACAAAATTGAGCTGAGACCAACTACTGGTTTTCAGTACATAGACTCGCGAGCATGATACATACATGTATACGTGGCCCCAACCATTGGGAATTGAAGAAATATATGGACTGCATGATGTAGAGCTGAAACTGACCCGCACACGAGTACTGGTAAACCACTTAGAGGATCTAAGCCTGCCAAGCAAAGCGGTGCGAGTCGGCCTGTCCATGCTTACAAACCCTATATGTTTCATTGGGTGGCAGGGCCTCAGATGTCATTTCATCTCAATGTTGGGTAAAAGTCCCACAAAATTGGAAGCAACGTCTCCAAAATGACCTTTACAGTGTTGACAGGGACGTTAGACCTCAAATAAAACAAGCAAACAAAATGATACATATACGAGTGTACATGTACATATTATTTCAGATTGACAGAACTCATGACAAGCATGAAGATGCTGACCTTTGGCGTGATGGATGGTTTGGTGGCAGGGTGACTAGGTACATGTGTGTAGAGAGATGTGCTCCACAACCTGTAAGTATTATCCCATATCTGGCTGCTTAAATTAATCAAGCCACTCCAATTGCTGATTATCAACCAATCAAATTACTTGATATACTTGACCAGTTCACAAACTGCATGGCAAACTGTAGATCCTGATCAGATGGCTTCTTCATAAGCCATCTGATCGGGATCTACATTATTTGCAAAGGTAAGGGTTGTCGTGAACAGCGGGATAAGGTTGAATGAAAAATTGATGAACCTTCAGGGGAGGCAACTCATTCAAAACATTTTGTCTGCTAGATCAATTTGGGTCATTTTTTATGCCCCCACATCGTATGATGCTGGGGGCATATAGTTTTTCGGTTTTCCGTACGTGCTTACATGTGTACGTCTGTATGTGTGTGTGTATGTATGAAAGTACGTACATGATCCTGTAACCTCAGGTTAAGGTTTTTGTAACAGGTAGAGCCTGAACTTTTAGAACTCATATTTTCCTAACCATTTGTTGGAACTAGTTCATCTTTGGTATGATGATAGATATAGGTCCAAAGTTTTACTAAGCAATACCCCCACCCATGCCTTTGACCTCAAGGTCACAGACTTAGAAATTTTCAATGTTAAAGACTCAGGTTAAGGTTTTTATAACAGGTAGAACATTTTAGAACTCATATTTTCCCAACCATTTGATGGAATTGCTTCATATTTGGTATTATTATGGATATAGGTCCAAAGTTTTATTCAGCAATACCCCCTAACCCATGACCTCAAGGTCAGGGTCATGGACTTAGAAATTTTCCATGTTAAATACTCCAGTTAAGGTATTTGTACCTGGTAGAACCTGAACTTTTATGATGGCTTTGGTTCATATGATGATAGATATAGATGCAATGTTTTATTCAGCAATACCCCCACCCATGCCTATGACCTCAAGGTTAAGGTCACAGACTTAGACAATTTTAATGTTAAAGATTTTAAAGAGCTCAAATTTTCCAAACCATATTATGGATTTGGCTTATATATGCTATGATGATAGATAAAGATCCAAATAATTATTTGGCAATACCCCCACTCATGCCTATGGCTTCAAGACCAAGGTCATAGACTTAGAAATTTTTAATTAGATATTTTAAGAGTTGATATTTTCCAAATCGTGTGATGGATTGAGTTTATACTTGGTATGATGTTAGATACCTGTCCATTTTAGTCAGCGATACCCCCACCCATCCCCATGAGCTCAAGGTCAAGGTCACAGACTTAGAAATTTTTAATTAGATATTTTAAGAGTTTATATTTTCCAAATCGTATGATGAATTAAGTTTATATTTGGTATGATGATTGTTACTGGTCCAATACCCCCACCCATGCATGTGCCCTAAAGGTCAAGGTCACAGACAAAGAAATTTTGTATTTAAAGTTTAGTAAGACCTCATACTCACCAAACCATATAGATTTGCTTCATATTTGGTATGATGATAGTTACAGGTCCAAAGTTGTATATACCCCCACCCCTGACCTCAAGGTCAAGGTCACAGACTTAGTCTTATTATGCGTTTAAAGTTTTAGGGCTCATATTTATAGATTGGCTTTATATTTGGAATGATGATCGATACAGGTCCCAAGTCTCATTCACCCATACCAACAACCCTGCCCATGACCTCAAGGTCAAGGTCACACACTTAGAAAATTTTGTTGCAACATGGATTTTCGGGGTGGGGCGGGCCCTTGGCGGGGGCATCTGTGTTGTCTGGACACATTTCTAGTTCTAAGGGGCTTTTGTTTGATTTGATGTTTAATTTCCCCCTCAACACTATATGGTCATTTTGGAGAGGTCGCTTCCAATTTGTGGGACTTTTACCCTACATTGAGATGAAATTGACATCTCAGACCCTGTCGCCAAATGAAACCCAATAGGGTTTATATTTAGGGACGGACTGACTCGAACCACTTTGCCTGGGCAGACTTAGACCATCTTAGTGGTTACCAGTTCTAATGTGTGTTTGGTTTCAGCTCTGCATGGAATCGCCATGCAGCCCAATCTATTTCTCAAAGCCCTGATAGGTGGGGCCCTCTAAGTGCTTAGTTCACAAGAAGGAAAAAAAGATAAAAAAGCTATTTAGTATGAAAATGGTGAAAGATCCCCCAGGTGTTTCCATTCACCTTAACTCTTATCATGCTGTTCGCGACAACCCCTATCTTTGGAAACAGTGTAGATCCAGATCAGATGGCTTCTGAAGAAGCCATCTGATCAGGATCTACACTGTTTGGCATTTAGTTAATGAATTTGTAGCAATAAATTACATCAAGTCGTTTGATTGGTTGATATACAGAAATGGGTGTGGCTTTAATGAATATTCAGCAAGATAAGGGTTAAAGGACAATACATGTTGATTGGCCTTTCTCACTGAGGGTAGCTTGCAATGGAAAGTTTACATGTACATAGCAGTGAAATCAATGCATATCTAAACAAATAGAAATTATGTTTCCACACTGTGAAAATTAACATAACCTTGTTACTTTCATAGTAGCAGCCAACACTACGTTTTTGCCAAAGTTATATGTAAAATAAAAAAAATAATTTATGTTTTTTTGATAAATACTAAAAATTATTTAATCTTGTGTGTTGAAAACATCAGAATTTTCACTCATGCTTCACACTCATGAAAATTCTGATGTTTTCAGTAAACTTGAATTATTTTTGGTATTCATCTCAAAAAAGTAAACATCCTCTATATATTTTTTTGAACAACAACAATACCACATTTCATGAAAGATGTCATAATGTCTACCAAACTATAGAGGACTCTCATTGTAACCACAGTATTTTGATTTTTCAAAAAGTTTGGCACAATACATATTTGCAATAAGGAGTAGTATAAAAGGTAATAAAGGAAGGGTGTTTACCCTTAATTACTCAAATAAACAAATAAGTGTTTCATTGAGGTAGTCTAATGAATAACCCAACCAAAGAAAGGTTTTCAAAAAGAATCCTTAAATTATTAACCCATGTCCTGCTGAGCCCGGATATGTCTTATCTTTCAAACAATGAAGATCCAGATCAGATGGCTTCTGAAGAAGCCATCTGATCAGGATCTTCATTGTTTGTCATTCAGCTCATGAATTTGTTGCAATAATTTGCATCAAGTATGTGTGACATATATAAATATTCAGCAGGTCAAGGGTTAAAAAATACCCACTTTATCTGTTTCTATGTATAATTTCAGGGTAAAGATGTATTGGTGGATGTAACAGTGATCAATGACAGGGATCCAGTCCCAGCGGGGTTTACTGTTGTAGATTATACACATGACACAAGTAAGCTCTTTAGTGCCAGTACCTGAGGTCTTAAATCTTTTTATGCCCCCGCATTGGATGATGCCGGGGGCATAGAGTTTTTCGGTACGTGCATCCGTGGGTACGTGCCTACGGTTTCCGAATGTACATCCTTCTGTACGAAAGTGTGTACGTACGTACGTAATCCTGTTAGACTCAGGTTAAGGTTTTTGTACAAGGTAGAACTTGAGCGCATATTTTCCAAACCATACAATAGATTGCACAACCCGCAGAAAAAGAAACCGACTGAAGTCGGTTTATTTCTAAGAGTGCCCTAAAATCACCGTGTCATTCTGTCAGTCTGTCCGTCCGTCCGTAACCCGTTTGTGAAAATTGGTGATAGTGACTTAACCGCTTGGAATATTTAAACAATTTTTGGCATACTGATAGATATCAATGAGATCTAACCAATGAGCTTGCGAAATATTACATTCCATTTAGTATAGCCTCGCCGAGGCAAAAAATGTGAAAATTTTTGAACTGCTTCTCCTTGGAAACCGTTGGGCCGATTGAAGTCAAATTTCATATGGAGCCTCTATGGGATGGGGGAAACCAAAATTTGCTCATGGGGTCCAGGTCACATGACCAAAATGGCCGCCAAGCCATATATGGTCTGTCTGTCTGTCCGTCCGTAACCCGTTTGTGAAAAATGGTGATAGTGACTTAACCGCTTGGAAAATTTAAACAATTTTTGGCATACTGATAGATATCAATGAGATCTAACCAATGAGCTTACGAAATATTACATTCCATTTAGTATAGCCTCGCCGAGGCAAAAAATGTGAAAATTTTTGAACTGCTTCTCCTCGGAAACCGTTGGGCCGATTGAAGTCAAATTTCATATGGAGCCTCTATGGGATAGGGAAACCAAAATTTGTTCATGGGGTCCAGGTCACATGACCAAAATGGCCGCCAAGCCATATATGGTAAAAACCCTTCAAATATAGTCTTCTCCAGAACCACTGGGCAGATTTCCACGAAACTTGATAAATACAGGCTTTCAAGTAGTCCTACTTTTTCCTACTTTTCCAACTTTTTTGGTCTCTTCCTACTTTGTTCCTACTTTTTCCAGAAAAACTCCTACTTCTCCTACTTTTTTGATTTGTTCAAAAACTAAGATCCCAAATAAATAAATAAACAAAGCATTTAAAAATATAACATGTATCTCAAACTATTTGTAGAATGCATCTTGTTTTATGACCTATGTACTGATGATCTTCGACATTCATCTGCTGTTCTTAGCTGTATCTCAGATTGGAATATGTTGATGTAAAGCAAAACTGCAATGACCATCTACAGTTTTGTCTTGTTGAACATGACAAGAATTTTTGCAGTCAGTAGTGTAGTGATGCTTTAACTAAATGAATAACTGGAGCTCTGTCTTGTTGAGAATGGTAGAAAATTCACTACAGCAATGCTTTGATGCCCTTTAGAACTGCTGTGACAAACTGTTCTGTCTTGTTTAGCATTACAGAAATTCATTGTAGCAGTCCAGTGATGCCTTAACTTGCAGTGACCAGCTATAACTCTTGTTAGCATGACAAACATTCACTTCAGCAGTGCAGTGATGCCTTAACTGCAGTAACCAGCTTGAGCTTTGTCTTGTTTAGCATGACAAAAATGCATTGCAGCAATGCTTTGATGCCTCAACCGCATTGCCCAGCTAGAGCTCTGTCTTGTTAAGCATGGCAGCAGTTCATAGCAGCAATGCTTTGATACCATGGCTTTGATGCCTTACTAGAGCTCTGTCTTGTTTAGTTGCTTTGACACCTTAACTACAGTGATCAGCTGGATCTCTTTCTTTAGCACAAGAGGAATTCATTTCAGCAGTGCTGTGATGCCTTAACTGCAGTGACAAATTAGAGTTCTGTCTTGTTTAGCTTGATAGAAATTCATTGTAGCAGCCATGCTCTTATGCCTTAACTGTGGTTACCATCTAGAGCTATGTCTTGTTGAGCATGACAGAAATACATTACAGCAGAGCTCTGTCAGATGACTAAACTGCAGAGACCACTGGAGCTCAGCCTTGTTGAGCAAGACAGAAATTCATTGCAGCAATGCTGGGATGCCTTGACTGCAGTGATCAACTAGAGTTCTGTCTTGAGCATGAGGGGATACACTGCAGCAGTACTGTGATGCCTTAACTACAGTTACCCACTAGGGTTCTGTCTTGTTGAGCATGGCAGCAATTTATTGCAGCACTTCTGTGGTGCCTTAACTGAGTTACCAACTAGAGCTCTGACTTTTTGAGCATAACAAAAATTCATTGCAGCAGTGCTGCTTAAATTTGCCTTAAATGCAATGACCAACTAGAATTATTGTCTTGATAAGTATGAAAGTAATTCATTGTTGCCATGCTTTGATGCATTTAACTGCAATGACCATTTAGAGTTCTGTCTTGTTGAGTATGACAGGAATTCATTGCAGCAGTGCTGTGTTGCCTTAATTGCAGTTACCAACTAGAGTTCTGTCTTATTGAGCATGACAGGAATTCATTGCAGCCGTGCTGTGTTGCCTTAATTGAAGTGACCAACTAGAGTTCCGTCTTGTTGAGCATGGAAGGAATTCATTGCAACGGTGCTGTGTTGCCTTAAAAATTGAAGTGATCAACTAGAGCTGTGTCTTGTTTAGCATGACAGAAAACCATTGAAGCAGTGCTTGGATGCCTTAACTGCAGTGAAATATCTGAGATCAGTCTTATGGAGGATGACAGGAATTCAAAGCAGCAGTAATGCAATGTCTTAACTGCAGTGATATGCCAGCAGATCTTCCTTGTCTAGCATGACAGAAATTCATTGCAGCAGTGTTGTGATGACTGGAGTGACCAACTAGAGCACTGTCTTGTTTAGCATGACAGAAATTCATTGCAGCATTGCTGTGATTTCTGGAGTGACCAACTAGAGCCCTGTCTTGTTTAGCATGACAGAAATTCATTGCAGCAATGCTATGATGACTGGAGTGACTAATTAGAGCTCTGTCTTGTTTAGCATGACAGAAATTCATTGCAGCAATGCTGTGATGACTGAAGTGACCAACTAGAGCTCTTTCTTGTTAGCATGACAGAAATTCATTGCAGCAATGCCGTGATGACTCAAGTGACCAACTAGAGTTCTGTCTTGTTTTGGCATGACAGAAATTAATTGCAGCAATGCTGTGATGACTGAAGTGACCAACTAGAGCTCTGTCTTGTTTAGCATGGCAGAAATTCATCGCAGCAATGCTGTGATGACTGAAGTGACCAACTAGAGCTCTGTCATGTTTTGGCACGACAGAAATTCATTGTAGCAATGCTGTGATGACTGAAGTGACCAACTAGAGCTCTGTCTTGTTTAGCATGACAGAAATGCATTGTAGCAATGCTTTAAAGCCTTGACATCAGTGACCAACTAGAATGCTGTCTTATTTTGCATGATGGGAATTCATTGTAGCAGTGCTATGATGCCTTCACCTGGACATCTTGTAACTGATGCTTCTCACAAATTTAAATTTTCAAAATTCATCAATTCTTTTGAATTAATATTTTGACATAGGTGTATGTCAATATCTAGGTATATATATCTGCCAGTGGCAATCTCTTGACAAAAGCATTGGAAGTTCAGGCTGCAGGCATTAATAACTGTACGAGATGGGTTAGCCACTAACATTTTACAGGTGCCTGCTAACTTTGATGTAAAAACATTAGACTCTAATGCACAAATAAAACTGCCCAAAATGAAAAACTGATAAAATGTGAGACATATGGAGGTATGTTCGTGTCCATTAGCTCCTACTTTTTATATCTGGTTCCTACTTTTTTCCTAGTTTTCTCCTACTTTTTGATATCTCAGGCTCCTACTTTTCTCCTACTTTTTCACCAGGAGTCACTTGAAAGCCTGTAAATAGCATCTGGGACGTAGGCCCATCATAAATTGCTAAAATGGTGACCCTGGCTTGACCTTGACCTTCTTTGGGTCCGTCCGTAACCCGTTTGTGAAAATTGGTGATAGTGACTTAACCGCTTGGAATATTTAAACAATTTTTGGCATACTGATAGATATCAATGAGATCTAACCAATGAACTTGCGGAATATTACATTCCATTTAGTATAGCCTCGCCGAGGCGAAAAATGTGCAAATTTTCGAACTGCTTCTCCTTGGAAACCGTTGGGTCGATTGAAATCAAATTTCATATGAAGCCTCTATGGGACGGGGGAAACCAAAATTTGCTCATGGGGTCCAGGTCACATGACCAAAATGGCCGCCAAGCCATATATGGTCTGTCTGTCTGTCCGCCCATAACCCGTTTGTGAAAATTGGTGATAGTGACTTAACCGCTTGGAATATTTAAACAATTTTTGGCATACTGATAGATATCAATGAGATCTTACCAATGAACTTGCGAAATATTACATTCCATTTAGTATTGGTAGGGTGACAATCTGGACCAAAAAAATGGGAACCCATACCCCCCCGTATAACAAGACAAGTCATATACCAAAATGTTCGTCAGGATCCGTAGTATCTGAAACTGCCGGCATAAATTGGCATAAATGATGGCGAGCTGAGAAATCCAAGATGGCGTCCAAGATGGCCGCCATAGCTGTAAATTCCAGTTTTTCATAAAATATGAATATAAATACCACAAATCATCTTACAAAACTTATTTTAATTTATTTTTCTGGTGTAGAAAGAAGATTTGTGCTAGAATATAGATCAACGTTTTAGGTTTGACTTGAAAACTGGTGAAAAAAATGATATTTTATTGTTTTTGTGTCTAGTTTCATAGGTGGTACATAATAGAAATTCTGATGTTTCAAAATTTAAACAGTTTTTACATATCTATTGTTTTATTTTAACTAAGACACTATTCTAAAATGCATTTAACACTATTCTAATATACATTTATGGTTTGTTATGACTTTTTTACCATCAATTTACCCCAGGATTACCCCACCCACTCAGTTTACCAGTCCACTATTTCAGGTAGTAACCCATACCCCCCCGTATAACAAAACATGTCCTATACCAAAATGTTTGTCAGCATCTGTAGTATCTGAAACTGCCGGCATAAATTGGCATAAATGATGGCGAGCTGAGAAATCCAAGATGGCGTCCAAGATGGCCGCCATAGCTGTAAATTCCAGTTTTTCATAAAATATGAATATAAATACCACAAATCATCTCACAAAACTTATTTTAATTTATTTTTCTGGTGTAGAAAGAAGATTTGTGCTAGAATATAGATCAACGTTTTAGGTTTGACTTGAAAACTGGTGAAAAAAATGATATTTTATTGTTTTTGTGTCTAGTTTCATGGTGGTACATAAAAGAAATTCTGATGTTTCAAAATTTAAACAGTTTTTACATATCTATTGTTTTATTTTAACTAAGACACTATTCTAAAATACATTTAACACTATTCTAATATACATTTATGGTTTGTTATGACTTTTTTACCATCAATTTAGCCCCAGGATTACCCCACCCACTCAGTTTACCAGTAAAATTCATTCACATAAATGCTCATAAAACAAGGGATTTGTAGGTGTTTGCTTCATTTTAGACAATTAAGTAGTAGAGGACATTCACAATAATGCTTAGTTCTGTTTTCATATCGTCTCAAAAACATGCCCATATGTTTTGACCCCCTTGAACCTCACTTTGTTTTATAGAAAACTAGGGTTTTCAGGGGTAAGCATTATTTTTCGAATTTATGCTTAAGGACATAGCTTGTGGTGTTTGACAGTATCGCCACATTGAGAGGGTTCTAAAGAGTCCCCACAATCTATGTTTTGAACAGAAATAAGAAAAATATCATTATTATCTGGATTTTTTTGGGGGGGTGGGTGGGTGGGTGAGGGGGTGTTAGTAAAATCTTCCAATGGATTTGAATTATGCGTGTTTTCGTAATGTTATGTATTTAGCCATTTGAAACACCACCTCTTTATAATACTGTTTTCTGAATCCAAGCATAAACCTCTTAGTTAAACAGTGTTATATCCAAGAAAAAGGTAGAATAGTGTAAAAGAAGTTCCTTTACATGTTTTTTTGGTCATTTTTTCTATGCAAATAGTTAGGGGTTTGGGCTTTGAACAGTGTTATATAAAAATGTGTTATAAAACGATTGTGCTGTACTAATAGGCCATATCAGACTCCAAGTACATGATCTAAAACTGTCATAGTCCTCGGTATAAACATGAGCTAGTATTGTAAACAAGTTCTTACAAATGTTAGTTTTTGTTTGTTTGTTTGTTTGTTTGAATGGGGTTTAACGTCCCCGTTGACATTATTAAAGTCATTTTGGAGACGTTGCTTCCAATTTTGTGGAACTTTTATCCGACATTGAGATGGAATGACATCTCAAGCCCTACCGCCCAATGAAACCAGAAGGCTTATATGCATTGGATGATCTGACACACACCGCTTTGCCTGGGCAGGCTTAGTCCTTCTTAAAAGCGGTTTACCAGTACTCGTGTGTGGTCAGATTCAGCTCTTCGTGGAAGCACCATGCAGCCCAATCTATTTCTGCATGCCCCAATGGGCTGGGGCGACTTACAAATGTTAGTTTGCTTGTTTGTATTGGGGTTTAACGGCCCAGTCAACACTATTTAGGTCATTTTTGCGCTTGTCAGTTTACTTATCCACACTTTTCCTGTGCATGCTTAAACGTAAGTGATTAACCAGAACAGTGCACATTCTTTCGCCAGAAACTGAAACTGCCCTTCTTGAATCAGCGGAAAGGAGAGAATGACTGTTGAAAGGATTTCATGATTAATCTCCACGAAAGAATGTTGCTGACCCCAGCAGGTATCGAACCCGCGTCCTCCTGATCACCATTTAGGCACTTACAAATGTAAGACCTATTCAAACATGCTTTATTACTTGCAAGCTTGAGTACATGGTTGTACTTTCTATGAGCAAATGCAGTCATCAATATACTGATCAGGCTATTTACAACAATATTAGTTAAAAGAGAGAGGCTGCTTGCATCTGTGTTATGAGCTGTGGAATGAATAACCCAGTTTCAGGATCAACCATATGCCCTAGGTCTATAGGGCTAGGCAAATACATCTTAGATTTTATAGCTCCCCATCGAATCATAGCTGATATGTACACCTGTACAAATGGAGCAAAAAACTATCAGTTGGTGGTAGATGACTAGGTCTAACTCCGGATTTTTGGAGCACCATTGTTGTCTAATGTGTTTGGCTGAACAGCAAACCTACAGAAAATTGCTGCTGCCTTAACTGGCCCTGAGACATTTGACTCAATACCAAGATCTGAAATCTCTTGAAGCTTGAAGTCTGATTTAGGCATTCTTCTAGCCTATACTATGTAAAGAAGAGCAGGTATCACATCCTGTAAGGCAATACAGACAGCATAATTGCCCTTTCATCTGGCTCTAGCTTCCTGAAAACAGTGTGAACTGGAATACCTGAAACTGAAACCAATACAGCTTATAAGCATGGACGGTCCGACTCGCACCGTTTTGCCTGGACAGGCTTAGATCCTCTAAGGGGTTTACCAATACCCATGTGCTGTCGGTTTCAGCACTGCGTGGAAGCATCATGCACCTGATGGGCGGTGGGTGGGGGGGAGAGGGTGGGGGCGAAGACATTTCGACAATATAGCTACTGGAGATGAAGTTCCTCAAGAGATAAGAGATACGATAAGAAGTTTGATAAATTGCCATAAAATGGGTCAAAAGCCATTTGAGTCATTCATGCAGGAAAGGCTCATACCCATAGCTAGTTAGGCAGTCCAAAGGACAGTCTTATGAGCCTTTGCCTGGGTCAAAACTCCAGACTATGAGTGATATCAGGTCAATGGCACAGGTGTCTGGGGAAACCAGTCTGAGGAACTGACTGCCACCGGTGAAGAGATATATGCTGTCTATAAATCAATTCATTCATTCAAGGTCTTGTCTTTCAAAAATGCTCATGATCACGCGAGTTTGTTTACAGATGAAGAATGTATGATGTCTACCAATAAGTCGGATTTCCTTGAAAAACTAGAAAGTATAGTATTTGACGGGATGTCTGTACTTAAAATGTTGCAGCATTCATCATGTCTCAAACTGACATATCAACAGATGGCTGCTATGTTTTGGTCTTACAGTCTTTTTACCATTATTTGGGTAGCTACCATTCACATCGGTTTTGACAGGAATGAGGAAAACAGTCTCAAATCACAGACCCAACAATAGTGTGGAAAGAATGTTTCTTCACACGTGCCTGTGTCTACGAGGAAAAATATAGTAACTGGTGATTGATAGATACTTTCAAACAGTAAAAGCAAGAAGTTTACACTAGATACCTTACTGAAAATTGTCATGAGCTTCTTAAGAAGAATGCTACTGTTGTTGGTGCAGGTTGACTTGAGAACAAGGCTCTGAAGTTTCCGCTGATGGAGGGCTGTGGTGCAGTGGTAAAGCATCGGATTTGAGATCGAGAGGTAGCCGGTTCGATCCCCGCAAGTGCCATGTGTTATTTCCTTGAGCAAGGAACTTTATCCACATTGCTTAGTACTGGTTCCTGTCCAGGAAAAGAGGGCCACATGGAAGATTAGTACTAGTACTAAATGTGTTATCCTCTATAAATAAGGTCGATTATTATTATTATTATTATCATGTTGTTCCTGTTCAGCATGAACTTTATTCCAACAGTGAAGAAGCTGATAGTAGAATGATTTGCAACTAGCCGTTGCAGGTTCTCTTGTTGTCAGTTCTGATACCGATGTTTTCTTTCTACTTGTGCATCACTTTAACTTACTTTATGCTAATGACAGGCAGAAAAGGAATTCATGCTGACAGCACCAGGTATATTCCAATTCACACTGTTTTCAGGAAGCTAGAACCAGATAAGAGGGCAATTATGCTGTCTGTATTGCCTTATGGGTTGTGATACCTGCTCTGCTTTACATAATACAGGCAAGAAGAAGGCAATTCATGTTCTGCCTAAACCAGACTTCCAGCTTCAAGAGATTTCAGATCTTGGGACTGAGTCAAATGTCTCAGGGCTACTTAAAGCAGCAGCAATTTCTTTTTAGTGCACAGGTGTGCATATCAGCTACCGATTTGATGGGAGCCTCAAAATCTAAGATTAATTTGCCTAGCCCAGTAGACCTAGGGTATACAGAGTAAACCGCTTAGAGATTCTAAGCATGCCCAGGAAATGTGGTGCGAGTTGGACCATACTTGCATATAAAACTTTTTGGTTTAAATGTGTGGCGGGGCTTGAGATGTCATTTCATCTCAATGTCGGGGAAGGTCCCACAAAAAATTGGAAGCAATGTCTCCAAAATGCAAAATGACTGATACAGTGTTGACGGAGATGTGTACCTCAAATCAAACAAAATATAACCTAATTGTATAGCATATCCACTTTATAACACGTTTTTATAACAGTTTTGGATATAACACTTTATAACCCCAAAAATCTAGCCAGTTACACAGCAAGAATGACAATGAAAGTCATTTTGGATCAATTTGATAAACACTATTTTGTTATTTTGTTTGGATATAGCACTGCTTAATTAAGACGGTCAATGCTCAGATCCCGAAAACAGTGCTATAAAGACGTGGTGTTTCCTAATGGCTGATCATATAATATAGTATGAAAACAGAACTAAGCATTAGTTTTAATGCCCTCTTCTACTTGTTTTGTAAAATGAAATCCTCGCCTGCAAATCCCTTGAGTGTGAGTATTATGTGAATGAATTGTACTGGTAAACTGAGTGGGTGGGGTAATCCTGGGGCTAAATTTATGGTAAAACAGTCATAACAAATCATAAATGTACTTGGAAATAGTGTTAAATGTATTTTAGAATAGTGTCTTAGTTAAAATAAAACAATAGATAAATAAAAATTGTTTAAAACTTTGAAGCATCAGCATTGCCTTTATGTACCACCTATGAAACTTGACACAAAAATGATGAAATGTCTTTTATTTCACTGGTTTTCAAGTCAAACCTAAAATGTTGATCAATATTCTAGCACAAATCGTCTTTCTATACCAGAAAAATAAATTAAAATAAGTTTGTAAGATGATTTGTGGCAATATTGTGTGAATGAATTTTACTGGTAAACTGAGTGGGTGGGGTAATCCTGGGGCTAAATTGATGGTAAAAAAGTCATAACCAACCATAAATGTATTTTAGAATAGTGTTAAATGTATTTTAGAATAGTGTCTTAGTTAAAATAAAACAATAGATATGTAAAAACTGTTTAAATTTTGAAACATCAGAATTTCTATTATGTACCACCTATGAAACTAGACACAAAAACAATAAAATATCATTTTTTTCACCAGTTTTCAAGTCAAACCTAAAAAGTTGATCTATATTCTAGCACAAATCTTCTTTCTACACCAGAAAAATAAATTAAAATAAGTTTGTAAGATGATTTGTGGTATTTATATTCATATTTTACGAAAAACTGGAATTTACAGCTATGGCGGCCATCTTGGACGCCATCTTGGATTTCTCAGCTCGCCATCATTTATGCCAATTTATGCCGGCAGTTTCAGATACTACAGATGCTGACGGACATTTTGGTATATGACATGTTTTGTTATACGGGGGGGTATGGGTTACTACCTGAAATAGTGGACTTTTTGGCCCATTGTCACCCTACCATATAGCCTCGCCGAGGCAAAAAATGTGAAAATTTTTGAACTGCTTCTCCTCGGAAACCGTTGGGCCGATTGAAGTCAAATTTCATATGGAGCCTCTATGGGATGGGGGAAACCAAAATTTGCTCATGGGGTCCAGGTCACATGGCCAAAATGGCCGCCAAGCCATATATGGTCTGTCTGTCTGTCCATCCGTAACCCGTTTGTGAAAAATGGTGATAGTGACTTAACCGCTTGGATTATTTAAACAGTTTTTGGCATACTGATAGATATCAATGAGATCTTACCAATGAACTTGCAAAATATTACATTCCATTTAGTATAGCTTCGCCGAGGCAAAAAATGTGAAAATTTTTGAACTGCTTCTCCTCGGAAACCGTTGGGCCCATTGAAGTCAAATTTCATATGGAGCCTCTATGGGATTGGGGAAACCAAAATTTGCTCATGGGGTCCAGGTCACATGACCAAAATGGCCGCCAAGCCATATATGGTCTGTCTGGCTGTCCGTCCGTAACCTGTTTGTGAAAACTGGTGATAGTGGCTTAACCGCTTGGAATATTTAAACATTTTTTGGCATACTGATATATATCAATGAGATCTAACCAATGAGCTTGCGAAATATTACATTCCATTTAGTATAGCCTCGCCGAGGCAAAAAATGTGAAAATTTTTGAACTGGGTAAAAACCCTTCATAAATAGTCTTCTCCAGAACCACTGGGCAGATTTCCACGAAACTTGATAAATAGCATCTGGGACGTAGGTCCATCATAAATTGCTAAAATGGTGACCCTGGGTTGACCTTGACCTTCTTTGGGTCTGTCCGTAACCCGTTTGTGAAAATTGGTGATAGTGACTTAACCGCTTGGAATATTTAAACATTTTGGCATACTGATAGATATCAATTAGATCTAACCAATGAACTTGCGAAATATTACATTCCATTTAGTATAGCCTCGCCGAGGCGAAAAATGCGAAAATTTTCGAACTGCTTCTCCTTGGAAACCGTTGGGCCGATTGAAATCAAATTTCATATGAAGCCTCTATGGGCCGGGGGAAACCAAAATTTGCTCATGGGGTCCAGGTCACATGACCAAAATGGCCGCCAAGCCATATATGGTCTGTCTGTCTGTCCGTCCGTAACCCATTTGTGAAAATTGGTGATAGTGACTTAACCGCTTGGAATATTTAAACAATTTTTGGCATACTGATAGATATCAATAAGATCTTACAAATGAACTTGCGAAATATTACATTCCATTTAGTATAACTTCGCCGAGACGAAAATGTGAAAATTTTCGAACCGCTTCTCCTCGGAAACCGTTGGGCCGTTTGAAGTCAAATTTCATATGGAGCCTCTATGGGGTGGGGGAAACCAAAATTTGCTCATGGGGTCCAGGTCACATGACCAAAATGGCCGCCAAGCCATATATGGTAAAAACCCTTCAAAAATAGTCTTCTCCAGAACCACTGGGCAGATTTCCACGAAACTTGATAAATAGCATCTGGGACATAGGCCCATCATAAATTGCTAAAATGGTGACCCTGGGTTGACCTTGACCTTCTTTGTGCCTAGGTGAAACTTTGACACATATGCTTTTGTATTGGAAAAGTGAGAATGCATTTTATCCTGCAAACGATTCAGAATACAGTACTAAAGTATAAGATATATTTACGATAAGGCGCATTTATTGGGGGAACCGTTTTAGGTCCAGGTCACATGACCAAAATGGACGCCATACCCATATATGGTAACAATCATAAAGCTAAAAGCATCTGGCGGGTCGTGCACTTCAGCTGAAGCACTGGTTTGGTTTATATTTAGTATGATGATAGATATAGGTCCAAAGTTTTATTCAGCAATACCCCCACCCATACCCATGACGTCAAGGTCACGAACTTAGAAATTTCTAACGCGTAAGACACAGGTTAAGGTATTTGTACCACGTAGAACTTGAGATAATATTTTCAAAAGCATACAATGGATTTGGTTTATATTTAGTATGATGATAGCTATAGGTCCAAAGTTTTATTCAGCAATACCCCCACCCATACCCATGATCTCAAGGTCAAGGTCATGGACTTTGAAATTTTTAATGTTTAAGACAGAGGTTAAGGTATTTGTAACAGGTAGAACTGTAGCTCATATTTTCCGTGTAATCAATTTGGTTCATATTCGGTATGATGATACATATAGGTCCAATGGTTTATTCAGCAATACGCCCACCCATACCCATGACCTCAAGGTCAAGGTCACAGATTTAGAAAATTTTTAATCTTTAAGACTTTGGTTAAGGTATTTGTATCACGTTGAACTTGAACTTTTATGATTAATTTGGTTCATATTTGGTTTGATGATAGATGCAGGTCCAAAGTTTTATTCAGTAATACCCCCACCCATGTCTATGACTTCAAGGTCAAGGTCGCGGACATAGAAGTTTTCAAATTTAAGTATGTTAATAGCTTATATTTTCCAAACTTTATAATGGATTTGCTTTATATTTGGTATGACAATAGTTGCAGGTCCAAAGTTTCATTGAGTCATACCCCCACCCCTTACCTAAAGGTCAAGGTCACAGACATAGAAATTTTTTATATTATATTTTTTATTTCTTATATTATATTTTTTTAGAGTCCATATTTCCTGAACCATGTGATGGATTTGCTACATATTTGGAATGATGATTGATGCAGGTCAAAAGTTTCATTCAGCCATAACCCAGCCCCTGCCCATGACCTTAAGGTCAAGGTTGCAGACTTAGAAATGTTTATTGATAACGTTTGTAAAGGCCTATATTTTCCAAACTATTTGATGGATTGAGTTCCTGTTTGGTATGTTGATAATTATTTTTTCAAGGTTTAATCAGCCATACACCAATCTATGCCAATGACCTGAGGACAGGTATTATTGTAATATGTCATTTTGGGGGGGGGGGGAGGGGGAGGTAAGCCCCTGGGCGGGGGCATTTGTGTTATATTGACACATTTCTAGTTTGTACTCAATTCCGTTGATCATGAAGTTATTACATTGTAATGCTCATTAGCATTTGAATACAAACATCGCTTCTGGCCTTGCTTGAGTTGGCGGGAAGTTCTGCAATGAAGGGTTCAATGCTTTTACTCTGGGTACTCGGAGTTTTGCCTACCTCTGATAATTGATTAGCTCAAAATATGTCAATTATGCTTGAAAGGGCTGTTTAACCAACAAGAGCTGTCATCAGACAGCATGGTTTGCCTGGGAAACTGTCCTTGATGCCATGGGCACAGGCGGGAGTATTGCCTAATAAGCATTTGACCTATATCTACCATCATAGGCAGGGGAGGGGATGGGGGTTGCTATTAAAACTTAGGACCTATATCTTATCATCATACCAATTATGAACCAAATCCATCAGATGGTTGGGAAAATACGAGCTCTTTAAAAAGCTTTCAAAGGTAAATGCAGATGCAGACCCCAATGCCAGTGCTAATACCAACGCTCTTCATATGGTTCTGAAAATATGAGCAGTTAGAAAACAATAACATAAAAATTTCAAAAAACTTTACATACAAATTTAGAAAAAAACTTAAATATAAAATCTATCTCTAAGTCCTTGACATTGGACCCCTATCTATCATCATACCAAACATGAACCAAATCCATTGTATGGTTTGGAAAACATGAGCTCTTAAAAAACTTATAGGTAAATGCCGATGCTGACTCCAATGCTAACGTTAACGCCAGGGGTAGTGCAATAGCTCTTCCTGGACGACTTTATAGGAGAGCTAAAAAAAAATAATCACAAACCTGAAATGATGGTTTATGCTCCGATAGGTAGGGAATGATTTTTGCCCTGCTCATCAATATTACAACGTTAGTAAGTCGTTGGCATTTTAGTATGGTCAGATTTCATTCTCAGTTAAACTGAGCATTAAAAAAGTTTTTTAACCTGAGACCCAGACTTCTTTGGTTTTCATTATCTTCTCAAATACAAACATTTTTCTAAAAAAGAAAGTTATTTCAATTACAAAACTATCCTCAAACACACAAGTTATAATTAAACAATATCAAGGAAGGATTAGAATGAACGCTGATGACTGTATTACATGTACAGTCATTTCCTTAAAAACATGTTCACTTTCAGCAGCCAACAATGTTACATGTACAGAAGAACTGCAAACAGAAAAAAATACACATCATGATTGTCGTATGAAGGTTAAAGAAAATGTCATTATGCTTGAGGTCATATCCTTTGGATTCAAGGTGGTTATAGTTGCTCGTATTAACCCTTAAGATGCCAAGAAAAACTACATCTGAAAATGTTGTCTGCTTATATTATCTGCTGAATTTTTTGGACGGGTTTTTTCAAGGAAAAATTCCGTCCTTTAGAATAGCGATGTCCGTGCGGGCAGACTTTTGGTTAACCCTGAAAAACCCGTCCATAATGCCATTTGGCGTTTTTCTTGTTGCAAACTTTTTAAAAATATTTTTGCATACAGGCAAACAGTGTGGGCCCATATCAGACTTCTCCTACAGGAGCAGTCTGGTCTGGGTCCACACTGTTTGCAAAAAAAATACTATTTAGGTAACCAGCAGACAGCAAAGCAGACGACAATAGTCGTGATTGGCATTTTATGGGTTAAATGCTAAAATGAGTACATAGACCATGTTTTTGGCCAGATTTGCAGGAATTGTCTTTCTCAGGTGAATGGATACTTCCAAAATGGAGACTACTCTTTTGAAAAATGATTTGCTTCCAGTCCATTGGTTTTTATTAAGAATTGACAGAAACTATCCTTCACTTATTACAATCTTATCTGTTGCTATGGTATACGTACATTAAATTGAGTATGGGTAATTTCTTACTTGGTTTGTTTGTTTGATTTGAGGTTTAACGTCCCCATCAGCACTGTAAAGGTCATTTTGGAGACATTGCTTCCAATTTTGTGGGACTTTTACCCGACATTGAGATGAAATGACATCTCAAGCCCTGCCTCCCAATGAAACCAATTGGGTTAATAAGCATGGATGGGCCGACTTGCACTGCATTGCCTGGGCAGGCTTAGATCCTCTAAGGAGTTTACCAGTACTCGTGTGTGGGTAAGTTTCAGCTCTGTGTGGAAGCATCATGCAGCCCATCTATTTCTTCAAGCCCCGATGGGCGGAGGATAAATTTTTTTACTTGAACCTACATTCATAGCTCCAGATAAGGATCGATAATATGGATAATTTTGTGAGAATTTTTCCTATTTCTCAACAAAGGTATGCTTTTGGTGCTCATTTGAATTGTGCCTCCGTCCATCAGGGTATGGAGAAATAGATTGGGCTGCATACCAACTTTTCTTGAGTACTGTTAAACTGCTTAGAAGGTCTAAGCCTGCCCAGTCAAAGTCGGGCAAGTTGGACCATCCCTGCATTTTTGGGTCGTCAGGGCTTGAGATGTCATTTCATCTCAATGTCGGGTAAAAGTCTCACGAAATTGGAAGCAATGTCTCCGAAATGACCTAAATTGTTTTGAGTGGGATGTTGATCCTCATTTCAAACAAACAGACTCATTTGAATTATTCTAACCGGTACCGACAACATACGTTTCTAACAAGAAATAAGCAAATTTATTCCTTAACCCGTTGTTTGCGAGAAACCCCTAAAGGGGTACCTTGGCAAACAGTGCAGGCCCAGATCAGATGCCGCAGAATGCGGCGTCTGATCAGGGCCTGCACTATTTGCTAAAAGAATTTTCCATCAAAAATTGAATAAAAACGTAAAAATAGGCTGATAGCCCTTATATGACAAATGGAATTGTCCAACATATTGCAATAGAAGAGTTCACTGGCATATAATGGGTTAATCCTCATTTATCCTTATCTGGAACTATGTACATGTACGTTATATCATTGTTTCTTATAAATTCTTACAATTGTTTAGGAGAACGAGCAATCAAGAAAAGGGTGATGTGTGTTCGCTGGATGAACACCTCGATTACAAACTGTGCTATCTCAGAGCTGATACTGTTGTCGAAAGGGACAAGACGACCACCAAATGGATATACCTTGGTTGGGTAGGTTTATTTTGTAACTATGTCACCAGCAAGTGTTATTTTGACTCTCAGGGTTTAATGTGCCATTAACCCTTGTGCTGCTGAACATGACAACCACAAACTTTGTTTTTGTTTGTTTGATTGAACTTCATCAGACTGAATTAGGACAGATGGATTTTGGGCCAGATCAGACTATTCACATAGGAGGTACTTGCCCCTTAGTCTCCCATAGACATATAACAAGGAAAATGTTTCCGGGCGATAGCCATTTTAGTTGAAACTGAGCTGGAACTTTTTTGGAGGCAAGATTCAGAATTGTTTAAAATCGTTTCATTTAATATCCAAGGTGGCCACCGTGTACACACTGGTCAAAACATACGCACAGGCTGCGTAGCGGTCGCATAGGCTTCGTATTTTGGACGCAAAGGCTTCGATGAAAAATGGCAGATGACAGTTCGTTAATGCAGGTAAGAAACGGTTTTTACGTCAATCTAAATGTTGTATAGGTTGCCCAATACTGACATCTGCCTAACGGACCTCTTTATTAACGTGAGGCTTCGTCTGTTGCAAAACGGAATATAGAAAAATAGACCCCAAAAAAATTTGGCATTCAACACAGATTCACCTGTAGTTTCACTTTGGCCCGGTCACCCTATGTAACTACACGTTTTTGGCTGGTGTACTGGCCGATAAATTGTGAATAATGATAATGAAATCAGAAAGCTAACATGCAATTTTCGTCACATCTTTTGCGAAAAAGAAAAATCAAGATATTTCGATACAACGAACGTAGCTTCGTTATCTATTACAACGCAGAGGCTGCGAACTAAATTTGAAAGCCCTGAATTATGCAGTATAATAACGAATGATATTAAATTAATATCGAGAAATGAGCCAACCAGCGTTAGTTGATGATGCTAAAGACATTCTGCATCATTTATACCAAACACATTTTCATTCTCAGCTATGCACATACATAATTATGATTCGAATGCCAAAATCTGTCAAGTTACAATTATTTACACTACCGTTCATAAACTTGGTAAGTCTTCGCCAAATCTGTTAAGTATTAAGCCAAATAATATTTGCACTGTATGAATTTCTGTCATGTTTTTATTACAACGCACGTGGCTTAGGAATTTACGACGTGCAGGTTACAGAGATGGGCAGACGCATTACGAAAACACTCCTATTAAAATACCACTAAAAAGATAAAAACATTCAGATAAAACATCCTGATAGTTTTGATATTTCTGCTCGCCCGGGCCAGGCGGTTCTAACGCGTATCCACAATCTGTGTTTCTGAGAATAAATAAGGAAATATAATAAATGCAGAAAATCTGTCAATGTACACTACCGTTCATAAACTTGGTAAGTCTGTCTTCGTCAAATCTGTTAAAGGAGAAAGGAAAGAGATAATCTGTTACAATAAATAGGTAAACATCAATAAACCCTTTCTTCTACTGAATACTGCAGGTTTCTAAGTGGTCTGATAAGGATTTTATCACTGTGTAATCTCCAGCCATTTACTCTGCTAAAGAACTGACCTTGAAAATTCCAATTAACCACAGATATGCCCTGACGTCATCAACGAGGAATCTAGAAGCTTGGTGTGTACTGAATAGGCAGATGTAGCAATATTGAGGTTTAAAACAGAAGCTTAAAATGGAGCAAAATAAGCAAGAACTGGCCACTCTTTGAGGGGACTTCACTTTAGATATTCAGCCTTATATGTTTGAGTCCAGGGAAACTTGTGATCAGAAATTTAGTGAGGGAAGCAGCAGCTCTGAAGATAGCTATCTTACATGTCAATCACAACAATTGTCGTCTGCATAGTCATCTGCTGCTTTCTTTAAATGTTACCTGAACCAATCTAAGTCTATAGTCTGATCTTGGTCCACACTGTTTGTCTATAAGCAAAAATATTATTAAAAAAAAAAGATAAGACAGAAAAAAAACTTTAAGAAGATGCAGCAGACAGTATAAACAGGGGCCATTTTACAATTCAGGTTTTTCTTACAGTTGATTCGTCCGGTTTTCCACCCATGCGCACTCATGAGCACTCTTAAAATGGAGATAGCAGTCTTCATTTTTGATTGGGTGTTTATGGATTTGCCTATCTGATATAGGAAAATGAAACCGCAACCAAAGTAGCCAAAGCTAGCCCTTGGCTCCAGATGAATTCGGCCAAGGTTGGCATCCCTAACGAACGGTTGTATGTCAATTCATTATTGGTAGAGAATCCTCTCATGTCACAGCGCATGACTCAGTGGAACCTTTTTGTTTGTGTTGATGTTAACGTCCCCGACAACATCATTCAGGTCATTTTTGAGACATTGTTTCCGAATTAATGGGACTTTTACCCGACACTGAGACGAAATGACATCTCAAACCCTACCGCATATAAAGCATACTTGCAATTGCTAAATATGAATGACCCGTTTACTTTTTGAAAAGACAAATACTAGTTTTTGGGTCGATTATTTATCAATCGTCACAAAGTAAAAAAGTGCAAGTAGCTCTACTGTGCTTAAGTCCACGTGATTATCACTGATTGGTCGGAAATCCAGGGAACTTGTATATAGAAAACAGCAGCGTTTATTTTTCTTCGAAGAGAGGTCAGCGTGTTGCGTAATACGGAAATCCATAGATCATGGATTGGGTTTTTCAAACAGTGTATGGCCAGACGTGGCATCTAATCAGGGTCTTCACTGTTTGCTCACATTGCATGAATTGAAGGGCGAAACGCAGCGTCTTATCAGGGTCTTCACTTTTTGCTTTAAACTGTAGTTTAAGGGTTAAAGGAAGCAGTTTAAATCCATAAGTAAGCATCCAGCCGACAGACTTTCTTTAAAAAGTAAATCTTTGGGCCGGAGCCGTCATAGAGTTATGAAAGGGCCGTAAAGCAAAAACATTTTTTATCTATCTTATTATATCGAAGAATGATTTCACGAAATGGGTTACTGAAATCATTGCAAGCAAGTATTTTTCTGAATTTATATTCTAAGTCACTATGAAATTCAGATTCTGATAGGCTATGTTGAAGAAGGCAGTCTGGTTAGCAAAAAATTATGATGTAAGGACAGAGATTGAAAATAGATCTGAGATAAAGAAAAGTCTTTTTTTTCTTCTTTGATCCTACAAAGGCTAGAATTAGCTTATATGTTTACTGTTTAATGAGCAGATGCTTCTATTTTATCGGAAACGAAGACTGGGACCAGACAGTGCAGGCGCGATTTATGAACCTTTGCTGGAGTTTTGTAGGAGCTGCATGTATTCGATTGAAGCATTTAAATAGAAGTCGGAGAATCACGAAAACATGCCTATATAATTCTGACCCCCTTAAATCCAACTTTTATATAGTAAAACTGAGCTTTAAAGGGATATACATTGTTTTTCTTATTTCTGTCAGAAATACAGATTGTGAATACGCGATAAAACCGCCCGGACCAGGCGGTTGTAACAAGTTCCCATACACTATGTCTTGAGCAGAAATATTAAAACTATCAGAATGTTTTATCTGAAAGTATTTTTTTTATCTTTTTTAGTGGTATTTTAATAAGCGTGTTTTCGTAATGCGTCTTCCCATCTCTGTAACCTGCGAAGCCACGTGCTTTGTAAAAAAAACACGACAAAAATTCATACAGTGCAAATATTATTTGGCTTAATACTTAACAGATTAGACAAGGACTTGCCGAGTTTATGAATGGTGGTGTTAATAATTGTAAATTGACAGATTTTGTGCATTCGCCTCAAAATGTTATACATGTATTTGCATAGCTGAGACTGAAAATGTTTTCGGTATAAATGATACAGAATGTCTTTAGCATCACCAACTAACGCTGGTTGACTGATTCCGCGACATTAATTTAATAGCATTCGCTATTATTCTACATAATACAGGGCATTCAAATTTAGTTCGCAGCCTCTGCATTGTAATAGGTAACGAAGCTACGCGCGTTGTATCGAAATATCAAGATTTTTATTTTTCGCAAAACATATGACGAAAGTTGCATATTTGCTTTTCGATTTCATTATCGTTATTCACAATTTATCGACCAGAACACCAGCCAAAAACGTGTAGTTACATAGGGCGACCGGATCAAAGTGAAAATACAGGTGAATCTGTGTTGACTGCCAAATTTCTTTTGGGGTCTATTTTTCTATATTCCGTTTTTCAAACTTTTTCTTGCAACAAACGAAGCCTCACGTTAATAAAGTGGTCCGTAAGGCAGATGTCAGTATCGGGAAATGCAATACAACAGTTAGTTTAACGTAAAAACAGTTTCTTACCTGCACTGACGAACTGTCATCCGCCATTTTTCATCGAAGCCTATGCGTCCAAAATACGAAGCCTATGCGACCGCTACGCAGCCTGTGCGTATGTATTGACCAGTGTGGTGTAAGTCATCATGAAATTCTTCAAGGTGACATACTCCAAACTGTAAGTCAGAATTTGGATAGGACTTGATTGGAAGTCTGATTAAGCCTTAAGGTGGTGTGAAACAGTTGGGCGACAAGGAGTTTCAGAATTGCTTAAATCCTTGCCTTTTGACATTCAAGATGGTTGCCATGGTAACCATCTTAAAATTCTTCAAAGGCATCTCCTAAAGCATAAGTCTGATTCAGCTAAATTTTGATGGGATGCATCAGGAGGACATAAGATTGAAGGTTGATAAAAAAGCGTTTCATTCCAGTATACTAGAATGAAAGACAGGGCAAAAGTCCCTCTTCAGTATCTTGTAGACTTAGCCCTCAATTTGCACCAACATCATCATCTCCAGAGTTCTAAGTGGGAAATTTAAGGGAAATAGGAACACATTCAGGGGAGGCAACTGCTGCAAAAGTATTTTTGTCTCCCATGTTAGGAGCAAATTCTTTCCTTTAAGAGAGGACCCCTTTTTTTCAGTGGGACAGGGCTTATATAAAAGCGAACTGGAAGTCTCGAAAGTTGTCTCCCTTTGAAAAATGGTGGAAAAATCTGCCAGATGTTCCCATTTTCCTTAAGAGGTGGCATCATGGGAACATACAGATTCACGATTGCTGAAGGTGATCTCATCTAATAACCAAGATGGCCACCATAGCATAACGTGACATAATATGATATTTCAAGGTACTTGTGTTTCTACCTACTATAGATGTCAGCGTGATATGCAAGATATGAGTGAAATATTATTATATGTTGTCAGCTGTATTTGACTATACATTTTTGCTGTATTTGACTATGCAGTAAAACCTGTCTTAGTGGCCACCTCTATTAAGCAAGCAACCTGTCTTAAGCAAGTAGGCATTCAGTTCCCGAAAAAGGAAAATGCATTCAAATCACCTGTGTTAAGGAAGCACCTGCCTTAAGCAAGCACTTTTTGAATATCCCATAGGTGCTTGCTTAATACAGGTTGGACTGTACATTTTTGGTATCCACTTGAAACCATGTTATATCCAAAACCCTGTTATAATGAACCGTGTTATGACGAGGTTGCAGTGAATATGCTTAAAGGCATTTATTCTGAAACAGTAAAACACACCGTGTGTCCATAATTGTTTTATTGCCCCCTGTGATATACTGACTATAGCAGATCAAAGGCGGCCCGTAATTGGGTGATTAGTAGCTCTTGTTGAATCCCCTGACTGAGACACGTAAGGGGAAAATCAATAATGTACACCAGTCAACAGTAAGTAATGTATTGATTTTCCCCAAGGCGGCCCCTTACCTGTTGAAGACAGAGAACTTCTCTCCAGTGAGCACTGAGGGCTACATAATATTATGTAATGAAATGATAGTCCTCAATAATCAAGAATAAATGCCTTTAAGAAATAGATCAGCTCTAGTAGTGAATTGTTGAGTAATAAATCAGTGTTAGAAGGTCAGTCAAATGATTTGTCCCCCTAAAACTAACTGACAAACTGTGATTTATTAGTCAACAATTCACACACTAGAGCTGCTCTGTTTTCATCCTAACACACTAAAAATTGGCAATAATTTGGTTGTTTTCTTAAAAAAAAAAAATAGTGAAGGCAATGATCAGAAATCAATACAATTAACCCACAGCTCCCATCAGAGACACCAAAGGGAAAGAAACACAAACACAACGAACCCTAATGGATACATCAATAGCGGAAAGCCAAAAGGACAAAATGGCCAATTGGCTATCCAAAACGAAATAATATATAAGCGATAGAAAAACACAAAGACAAATCACTACGCATGAAGGCCTCCTAAAAGTCTCTGAACCTTGCGCCATTATTACAAGAAATCCTGGCAATACTTCTATGTGTAACACTTTCATTTTAGTCCTTCTGTAATGTTTTTATGCGAGAAAATGATGCGACACCATCTAACATTAAAGGATGTTGGAGTGATGTCATAAAATGGTGGCTTTCGCATTACACTCTTCAGTTCAGTGATATGTTGCAGAATAAATCACTGTGCCTATCTTGGCATGCAGTGTTAGAATTATGGGGCCAATTGTTCAAAACAAATGACGTTCAAAACAAATGACGTTATTAGTTAATGTATCGTTAAAACTTCAATCAATTAATATGGCAAATAATCAAATGACGTCATAAGTTAACGTATCGTTAAAACTTCAATCAATTAATATGGCAAATATGCTAATATTTTTGCTGAAAAGATGTGAGCAGCCTTTGCAGATGCAAAAGCTGCTCTCGTTTTTTTTTTTCAGCAAAAATAACACTGAATTAGATATTGAACTTGCTAGAACAGGTCACAATTTTACCACTAATGAGCTTGTTAAGCTAACAATGCTTTGAACAACTGGCCCATGATTATAAATACATGAACAGTGAAATTCCACTATTAAGACCACTGAAAATATGACTAATTCTGCTTCAAAAAGTTTATTTCTTCGGAGTTTAACTGTTGGTTTTCTTTTGCTCCAGCAATTCTGTAGTTGTATGCTGTCGAGACCTCAACCTTGTTCCATCTCTGTAGTTTTTTATTTGTACGTTCTCTGAGAAGTTACACTGATGAGTTAGGAAGCCCTCATGCGGACTAAACAAAATTAGTGTATACCGCGACAGAGGTAAGGGCGAGGATTATGGCCATGTAAAATCGATTTAAGCCCCCCAGTGGAATTCTTTCCACTGACCGTTCCAAGGTGGTTCTTCTGTGGCGGTTTATTTATGTTGTTGTTTGTTACTTACTGTGTGTATCACTTGTGTCTTTTTATTTTGGATGGCCATTTGACCATTTTGTGGGAAAGTAACTGTCCTTATGGCCATCTTTTGTTTAGGTTTCCATTATGGTCTGGTCGCTTCATGTTTGTGTTTCTTTCCCTTTGGTGTCTTTAATGGGTGGAGTAAGTTAATTGTATCGATTCCAGTTCTTTGTTTTACTTCTACTTTGCACTTATTCTTTCTTTGTGTTTTCTGCAAACAATGTCTTCTGGTCAGGAACCAACTTTGGATCTGTTCTTAAAGACCACTTAATATAGGAATTTTACTGTACTTGAAAATGATGAGTGTTTGAAGACATTAAGCGTGTTGTCGTCTTTTTTTTTAGAGAATTAAACAGCCTGACATTATGCTACAAGATGGCTAACATAAAAACACAGAGCTCAGTAACAAACAGCAGTTCAGATATAAACTTGTAAGTCATCTGTAATGTTGGTTTATTGCACTGATAATGACGAATATTGTCCCATGTTGTGATAAATGACACAAGCTTGCGAGAGTCCTTTGATATCACAAGGAGGGACAGTTTTCACCAATACACGACAACCTCTTTATAACACTATTAATGGGGTCCAAAGCAGACTCTGTGTTAGTTAAACAACCGTGTTATGTATAGATTTTATAGAAAAATTACCATTTATGGTCATTTTTTTTTTTATATATAATCTATACATTTTGGGGATCCATCTTGAAACCATGTTATATCCAAAACCATGATATAACAAACCATGTTATAATGAGGTTGTGGTGTATTAGTGCAATAACCCTTTTTGTCGCACCTGCTTTAAGCATGGCATGATATAGGAGTCTGGTTCTCCATCCGTTTATCCGTCCGTTCATTCCTCAAGCCATCAACATTTGCGATCACCTTCATGTAAGAGTCCATTTCTTGAGATCTATAAGAGCTTCATTAATGATACTTGGTACAAGCTTGCATCTAGGAATAGCAACTTTAATGCAAGCATCTATATCTGACCTTGACCTACATTTCATTGTTCACTGACTTTGTGAATTATTGCGACCACTCTAACTTTCACCCTAATGTAAGGGTCCATTTCTCAAGAACTATAAGAGCTTCATTAATGTTACTTGGTACAAGCTTGCATCTAGGAATAGCAACTTAAATGCAAGCATCCATATCTGACCTTGACCTAATTTCATGGTTCACTGACTTTGTGAATTATTGCAACCACCCTGACTTTCACCCTAATATGAGTCCATTTCTAGAGAACTATAAGAGCTTCGATAGTGTCAGCCTCGATAGCGCAGTGGTTAGCGTGTTTGACTTATGATCGAGAGGTTGTGCGTTCGAAACCCGCCACCAGTATCGAGGTGTGTCCTTGGGCAAGACAGGTAATGACACTGCCCCACTCCACCCAGGTGTAAATGGGTAGCAGTGGTGTAAAAGCCACTGCCTCTCTCTCGCGCGTGCGTGAAAACACCAGGAATGAGTGTTCGAGAGTGATTCAATAAGCTTGAAGCTTTCATCGCAATCGAACTAAAATAAATTAGTATAAACTAAGAGCTTCATTAATGATACTTGGTACAAGTTTGCATCTAGGAATGGCAACTTCAATGCAAGGATCGATATCTCACCTTGACCTACATTTCATGGTTCACTGACTTTGTGAATTATTGCGACCACCCTAACTTTCACCCTAATTTAACAGTCCATTTCTCAATATCTCTTGAGAACTATATGAGCTTCATTAATGATACAAGCTTGCGTCTAGGAATAGCAACTTCAATGCAAGCATCCATATCTGAACTTGACCTACATTTTATGGTTCACTGACTTTGTGAATTATTGCAACCACCCTAACTTTCACCCTAATTTAAGAGTCCATTTCCCAATAACTGTAAGCGCTTTATTCATGTAACTTTGGACAAGCTCACATCTAGGAATAGCAACTTTAATGCAGGCATCCATATCTCACCTTGACCTACATTTCATGGTTCACTGACTTTGTGAATTATTGTGACCACCCTAACTTTCACCCTAATTTCTCCAGAACTGTAAGTGCTTCATTGATGATACTTGGTACAAGCTTGCATCTAAGAGTGACAACTTTTATGCAAGCATTCATTTTAGCTCATCTGTTTTCGAAGATAACGATGAGGTATTGTCATAGCTCTGGCGTCGTCTGCGTCATCATCGTCGTCTGCATCGTCATGCAAAAACTTGGACATATGTAATATCTCTGTCATTACTGAACATATTTACTTGAAACTCTTGTTGTTCATTTTGAAAAGGGGAACTCATACCAATAGGTGAGGTAACTCTAAAAATATTTTTGGCACAGTTATGCCCCTATTTTGGCTTAGAATTTTTGTTTTCTAAAAGAAACTGCAGCCGAGCGTTGGCACCCACATGTGGTGCTCTTGTTTACCCTGACCTAGACTTCATGGTTCTTTTTTTTTTTTTTGGTTTGGGTTTTACGGCCCTTTCAAGATTATTTCACTCATATCGAGCCGATCTTTAATCATAGGTGGGCGAAAAACGGAGTACCCGGAGAAAAACCACCTGACCTTCCGTTGCAGAACTTGGCGTCTCACACGTGACCCGAGCGAGGCTCGAACCCACGACGGTGAGAGACCTAATGACTAAGAGTCAGCGCTCTTATCCATTAGGCCACGGAGGCCTGTAGATTTCATGGTTCAGTGACTTTTCACCCCCACAGGCACGACATAGCCTTTGGCAGAATTCTTGTTGTAGAATTCAGGGTCTTTAGAGTGGATCCATCCTCCAACCGCTGCCTTATGCTCTTCATCTGATGGAAGTTACATCCACACACTTCTTTCTTCAAGTTCAGTAACAAAAAGTAACCACTGGGTGCCAGATCAGGTGAATAGGGTGGATTGGGCAAGGGTTCGAAACCGTTCCGCCTCATTGTGTTCACAGAAACTTTGCAAGTATGGACTCTAGCATTGTCATGTTGCAACTTTTGTATTTTTCCAAACCTTTTCTGTACTATAGCTGCCTGTAATTGGTCTAAAATATTAGCATAATAGTCCACATTAATAGTCTGGCCATGAGGTAAATAGTCCACCAACAGAACCCCCTTGCTATCCCAAAACACAGTTGCCATGACTTGCCAACTGAAAGCTGAGTCTTGAATTTCTTTGGACCCCGTGAACACTAACCAGCCCATTGTTTACTCTGCTGTTTAGTCTCAGGATCATAGTGATGGGTTCACAGTTCGTACCTGGTAACAGTTCTTTCACGAAAGTCTTCGGATCAGAATCATATCTTTCCAAAAGTGACTTAGACATAGACACGCAGATAGCTCGTTGTTCTTTACTAAGGCATTTTGGCACCCAGCGTGCTGAAAGCTTCCTCATGCCCAGCTGTTCATGTATAATGGTAAAAACACTACCCTCAGAAATCTATATCTTCTGGCTATTTCTGAAACTTTCATTCACCTGTCCTGCTTTACTAGTTCCCTTAGATTTTCACTTGTGATGTCATCAGTGGCATTCACAGGTCTTTGACTGCAGTACTTGTCTTCCAACTCGACCCAGCCACGTTAAAATCAGCCACCCAATTCTTAACAGTTGAATATGAAGGAGCATTTTTTCCATAATCTTCACACAATTTCTCATAAATTTCCAGGTTTGTCTTGTTTTTCAAAAACAGGCATCTAATCACTGATCTGTACTCAATTTGCCATGTTATTTTACTTCACATAGACTACAAATACTAGACTGACTGATAAAATTTTGTGAAACAATGTATAAGGCATCGATTGATTTTTTGGGGGTTTAATGACGTGTCAACCCTTGTGGGTCATTTTGTGTCATCTAACAGAGAAAGGGAGAAGAGATAGGAGAGAAAATAGAGGAGATAAAAGTGAGGGACAGAGGAGAAAGAGGAAAATGAACAGAAGTATAGAAACAGATGAAACAACAACATGTTGCAAGGACAGGTCTTGTCAAACTGAAAGCCAATATCAGTTGAACACCCCAGTGGTGCAAGATGCACAACAACCCTACATAACACATTGATGTATAATATGTAAAAAGCATGCACTTGCCATGGGTCAGGAACTTGGTTAGACCAGTTAAGTATTGAACGACCCTCCTATCATTAAAACTTTGATTTTTCCGCTGGCCCATAGGGGCTTGAAGAAATAGATTGACTGCATGATGCTTCCATGCAGAGCTGAAACTGACCACACACGAGAACTGATATACTGCTTAGAGGATCTAAGCCTGCCCAGGTAAAGTTGTGCAAGTCAGACCATCCATGCTTATAAACCCTATTGGTTTCATTGGATGACGGGGCTTGAGATGTCATTTCATCTCAGTGTCTGGTAAAAGTCCCATAAAAATGGAAGCAACATCTCCAAAATGACCTATACATTGTTGATAGGGATGTCAAACATCAAACTAAGCAAACTTGCAGTTGGAAACATGCTAATATTTTTGCTGCAAAAAAATGTGAGTAGCTTTTGCAAAATTACCTATTATTAAAGTATTAAATATTGTACTTGCTAGAAACAGAACAGTTAATAATTTGACTGCTAATGAGCTCATTAAGCTAATGATGCTTTGAACTGCTGGGGGCCTCATCATTTTCAGTAGATTGCAAAATCTTGCGCTCCTCATTATTTATATATTATGAAATATACTTCTGAAACAGGTATCTAATTGCTGCTCTGCACTCAGTCTGAAAAGTATTGCTATGTACTTAACAGAGCATGCGTGATACAGTGAATATGGTACATGTATTGTGCATACTGTAAAAAGTCCTTGAATAGAAAATGGTTTTCGCAATATGGGCTAGCTACTCTTAAAGGAAATAATTTTGCTTTCCTATAAGGGCAATGGTTACACCTTCAGAGGAGGCAAATCCTTCAAAAGTAGTTTTGTCTCACATGTCAAAAGGGGTCAACTCTTAAAGGAAAGAATTTGTCCTGAGGAGCAAATTCTTTCCTTTAAGAGTAGATCCCTTTTTCAGTGGGACAGGGCTTACAGAAAAGTGAACAGGAAGTCCCGAAAGTTGTCTCCCTTTGAAAAATGGCAGAAAAATCTGCTAGGTGTTCCCATTCCCCTTAAGAGTAGCCCCTATGTTATAGAATTCATTAAGAAATATTTAATTTTATGACCAGCCTTTATTTCCGTGTTATTATTTTTACACGTGGGGGTGAACATGTTATTGCGGGAGGAGTGACAGATAGGAGCAATTCCTGTTATAGTAGAACTTCAATGGCTCGAACACTGATGGCTCGTTTACCATAGATGTGTCGAACCCATTCTTGAGCCCCTAGCAAAATCCTCTACATAAGAAATAGTGGGGGATAATAAAGGAGATTTTAGTCTTTCATCTTGCAAATGTATGCTGTGTGTACTCATAGAATCGCCTCGATGAGGCGATTCTAATGAGTACACACAGCATGCATTTATATTATAGAACACCGAAAAGATGTCTAAAAATATCTCGTTATGCCTCTTGACAGTAACCTCAGTGGCTTGAACTACCCCTGTCTCGAACAGATTTTCGAGGTCCCAAAGGTGTTCGAGCCATTGAGGTTTGACTGTATTTTATACTCTGCAGTAAAATCAATGCATATCTGAAACAAATAAAAATGATACTTTCACACTGTGAAATATATGACATTTTCACACTGTGAAAAATAACATGACCTTGTTATTTTCACAGTAGCAGCCAGGACTACTTTTTCTCGCCAAAAGTCATATGTTACCAATAAATAATTCTGTAAAATACTTTGAAAAGCACCCTTTGAATTGTAAAAATTGTTCAATATGGCGATCTGTTTATGTTTTGAAACTGACAGTTGTGACGTTATAGTCAGGTCAAAATTGTGTCATAGGATACGATTGATCATTTACAGTAAGTGTCGTTATAAATTATAAAATAAGAAGAAAATTTACTTTTTTCAGTGGCTGCCAAAAGTATCTCGCTTGTTGAAAACATCCAAATTTTCACTTGTGCTTTACAGTCCTGAAAATTTGGATGTTTTCAACACACTCAATGAAATATTTTTGGTATCCACCTCAAAAAAAGTAAATATCCTCTATTTATTCAAGAGTATGACCACTTGTCAAAAGGATTAAGATCTGAGAAATGCATAAGTCTCCATTTATTATCAGAACCAACATTCTATCAGTTGTATCCATTTGTCATTAATTTTACAGGGCAGCGTTATCCAACAATCTTCCATACCCACTGAAACCGGGCGTAGAAAATGCTTATACCCAAGGTTCCCCAGCCCCTGCTCCTACAGGGACAATGACAAGAGTTGGGCCACCCCAGAGGACCTTGAGCTGCTTATCATCAAATACTGTTACACGTGAGCAACTACAGTTTTGTGTTTATTGAATTTAGGTTTTAGATTCTTTTAAACTATTAGGTTGTGTTTTGGTTTTTGTTAATAAGCCCTTGTCCTGCTAATCCCGGATATGCCTTATCTTTGAAACAATGTAGATCCAGATCAGATGGCTTCTGACGAAGCCATCTGATCAGGATCTACATTGTTTGCCATTCAGTTTATGAATTTGTTGCAATAATTTGCATCATGTAATCTGATTGGTTGATAATCGGTAGTGGGTGTGGCATATATAAATATTCAGCAGGGCAAGGGTTAGGGAATAACTGTATTAAAAATTGTCGTTTGGGGAGGTAAATTGGCGGTTTAAAGGTCGGACATTTTGTTTTACAACAACACATTAGCGGAGCCATAAAATGTAATTTTCAACCATAAAATTGCTGATTTACCTCCCCATATGACAATTTTCAATACAGTTATCCCCATTCTAATGCATCTATTGCATTTGTTTTGTTTGAAAAATATCCTGCTTGCACAAAACTGCAAGCGCTGTGAGCTGCATTAAATCAAATGTCAGTCAATGAAAAGCAATGCTACATGATGAAGTCAGGTTTCCAACAGTATATTGCAAGATCGCAGAAACATCAGATTAACAAGTCTGTGAAATATTGACCCCTCTAAACCCCACTTTATATTTTTTCGGGGGTATCCGTAATTTTCCTTATTTTCGCTCAAATTCATTGATTGTGGGTACGCGTTAACGAGTACAAGTTTAACGAGTACAAACAATCTATGTTTGGACTATAAATAAGAAAAAATACAGTAAAATTCGTATATTAAGACCACCATTGAGACTGTTCAAAAGTGGTCTTTAAGACCACTTTTGAACAGTCCTAAAGGTGTTCCCTGACCAGAGGACACAGTGTGCAGAAAATTCTAAGAAAGAATAACTGCACCCTTCTAAATAAGCTTTTTAAAGCAGAATAAGTCTTACTTTTAGGTGGTCTTAATAGCGGAATTTCACTGTTTATCATATGACGTCGCGTCTGAGAGTGTAATAACGTCATGTATTATTTTCGATAATCCACTAGTGGATCAAATATGCAAATTAGCTAGATACATCCCGTCACGTTACATGTACGACGTCCTTAATGATGTCGCGTTTACTAACGGCGGAATGTTGATATTTTTGTAAACAATCGTGAATAAAATACGCTTTTAATGTCATATGATAAATAGAATCTTGCATTCGTGCTCATGTATTATTAAATTTATTAAACTCGTTGAGAAAAAGGGATAAAATGCTCGGCAAAGCCTCGCATTTTATCCCTTTTCCTCAACTCGTTTAATAAATTCAATAATACATGAGCACTCATGTAAGATCCTCTATATACTTCATTTTGATCCAAAAAAATGCTACTTCTAGAGATATGAAAGACGCCATTTTAGGACACGGATGTTTTATCAAAATGGATGATCAGGAGGTCGCCATTTTGATCCTGCCTGGATCATTCTTGTTTGAAGGTTGATGATGGACTATTTTCTATGGTCATTCACACCCATCAGCTGATTCGTGAAGGGCAGTTTTCTGTTTCTAGTGAAAAATGTTCACTGTGCTGATTAACCGTTATGTAGATGCCTGCCTTGGAAAAATGTGGTCAGATAAACTGATCAGCTCAACATAACCTAAATAGTTTTGACTAGATTTTGAAAGTTAATTAGAAACGAATTTGCCATATTCTGTGCCTTCTAGCTGTTTATGAGATATATTAACCCATTTTGTCCTGAATATAATCTTCTGTTTTATATACCGGGGTATAGCAGGATTCCATTTCGAAATTTAGAGGAGTCAGGTTGAGGTTTAAAATTTACTTTGCAAATGGCTTAACTACTTGTAAACAGTGATGGCTCTTTTCATATGTCTAATAAGGGTCTGCACTCTTTGCCAAAGTTCGTTTTGCACTGTCGCATATTATTGGGCTAACATGTTTAGGCAACAGCTTGAGTGACTTAGGCAATCTGAATCTATTAAGCTCAGCTTGGATGCCTGTTAACCCTTATCCCGCTGAATAATTAATTCAGCCACACCCCTTTTTGACTTTGAACCAGTCAGATTACTTGATGTAATTTATTCCTACAAATTCACGAACTGAATTTCAAACAGTGTAGATTCTGATCAGATGGCTTCTTCAGAAGCCATCTGATCTGGATCTACACTGTTTGCAAAGGCAGCGCTGTTGTGAACAGCAGGATAAGGGTTAAACTAATAAATAATTTTGTTGGCCATCACAGACAAAAATTCATTTTGTCCGCTGTCACAGACAAATCACATTATCAAGTCTGCATTCATCTGTAACATTTTGGGTTTAGTTGTTCCAAACTAATGATGTTTTAAGTTAACATATCCTTAAAACTTTGAACATTTAAATGGTGAGGCAACGGTGACTTGTATTTTACATCACTGGGGCGTCCAACTGATATTGGCTTACAGCTGGGCAAGGCCAGGTAAGGATAGAGGGGGAGTGTTGTTATTTTTTCTGTTTCTACATTTCAGTCCATTTTCTTCCTTCTCCTCTATGCCTCACTTTCATCTCTTCTTCTATCTCTAATATCTCTTTTTCTCCAACTGTCTGGAAGATGACACAAAATGACCCACAAGGGTTGATGTGTCGTTAAACCTATGTCAATCAGTCAATCAAGTGATCATATGGGCCCCGTCAAGCGATTTTGGTACTTATCGCCTATGCGAGCAGCGAAGGTTCAGGCGAGCCTGCGCATCTGCGCAGTCTCGCCAGAACCTTCGCTGCTCGCTCATACAAGCAGTGAATCAAGAGGAAGCCAGACAGAAAGCCATATCCCTGGCCCCTCTGAATGGCAGGGCATGCGCAGTTAAAATTTGTTATGACGGAATGCTCGAAGACACAAATTCGCTTGGCGGGGCTCATATAACATAAATGCTAATACATGTATTTAGCATTAAAAATGTGAGCAGCTTTTGCAAAGCTGCTAACTTATTTTCAGCAGAAATACAATAGATAATATACTTTGTAGGACAGTTAACATGTTGACCACTAACAAGCTTGTTAACCTTTATCACCCTCATAATGATAACAATCACCCTCATAATGATAACACACCCGTGTGACATAGTGCATTTTTTCACATCTCCAAAATGGCCATTTTTCAGATGATTTTCCATGATATTTTTCTAATAAATACTGCAAACATAGGTTGTGGATGCTCGTTAGAACCGCCTCATTGAGGCGGTTCTAACGAGTACCGACAACCTATGTCTTGGAGCAGAAATAAGAAAAATAATGTATACCCCCGTAAACTCTAGTTTTCTCTTTATAAAGTGGGGTATAGGGGGGTCTTCATTTCCCGGACTTGTTCACGTGATGCTTGGCTAATTCAGCAGACAACAAATTGATGATTTTTTCTTATTTTCCAAGAAAACAGGACTTGACAGGAGACATTTTGCAGGGAGATGTCAAAGGCTGTTTTCTTGGAAAAATATAAAAATATTTCAAAATGTCATCTGCTGAAATATTATAACCAGCATGCAGAGCGTTAACCCATATATGACAATGGAATCTTCCACCTAGTTAGTTTGGAGTGGTCCATTTCCAATTATAGGGGTGTCATGTTTGATTTTCTTTGTGGCAAATTTTACAAAAACGAATGTTCCTTAAGCAAACAGTGTAGATCCAGATCAGACGCCGCATTCTGCGGCGTCTGATCTGGATCTACACTGTTTGCCAATGTCCCAGAAAAGGGCCGCTAGGCATATATGTGTTAAGCTGAAAATCTGGACCTTGTCTTTCAAAACTTATGATGTTGGTAGTTTATATATTGTTAAAACTACGATGATGGCCATTAAGCGTGAAGTTTTGCTTAAAGTATGTGAGTAGCTTCCTCATTTACAAAAGCTCCTCCAGCAAAAATACTAGGATATTAATTTATTCAAATTTTTACGGAACCCTAGAAGGGACATGCAATTTTTTTATGCCCCCGCATCTTATGATGCCGGGGGCATATAGTTTTTCGGTTTTCCGTTCGTGTGTACATGTGTACGTCTGTCTGTGTGTGTGTACGTACGTACGTACGTACATGATCCTGTAACCTCAGGTTAAAGTTTTTGTAACAGGTAGAGCCTGAACTTTTAGAACTCATATTTTCCTAACCATTTGATGGAACTGGTTCATCTTTGGTATGATGATAGATATAGGTCCAAAGTTTTATTAAGCAAAACCCCCACCCATGCCTGTGACCTCAAGGTCAAGGTCACAGACTTAGAAATTTTCAATGTTAAAGACTCAGGTTAAGGTTTTTGTAACAGGTAGACCTGAACATATTAGAACTCATATTTTCCAAACCATCTGATGGAATTGGTTCATATTTGGTATGATTATAGATATAGGTCCAAAGTTTTATTCAGCGATACCCCCACCCATGCCCATGGCCTCAAGGTCATGGACTTAGAAATTTTCCATGTTAAAGGCTCCAGTTAAGGTATTTATACCTGGTAGAACCTGAACGTTTATGATGGCTTTGGTTCATATGATGATAGATATAGGTACAATGTTTTATTCAGCAATACCCCCACCCATGCCTAAGACCTCAAGGTCAAGGTCACAGACTTAGACAATTTAAATGTGAAAGATTTTAAAGAGCTCAAATTTTCCGAACTATATTATGGATTTGGCTTATGTATGCTATGATGATAGATACAGGTCCAAATGTTTATTTGGCAATACCCCCATTCATGCCTATGGCTTTAAGGTCAAGGTCACAGACTTAGAAATTTTTAATTAGATATTTTAAGAGTTGATATTTTCCAAATTGTGCGATGGATTGAGTTGATAGTTGGTATGATGTTAGATACCTGTCCATTTTATTCAGCGATACCCCCACCCATGCCCATGTGCTCAAGGTCAAGGTCACAGACTTAAAAATTTTTAATTATCCCCTCCCACAACATAGCTCTAGCGTCTATATTTCTTCACTGATTTCAATATAACTTCACACAAATGTTCCTTATGAGTTCGTCTTTCAACGTCATGACCTCAAGGTCAAGGTCACTGTGGCTATTTTTAGAAAAACTTTGTCATCGCTCTAGCACCTACATTTCTTCACCAATTTCAATATAACTTCACACAAATGTTCCCTATAAAAATAGCTCGAGCAATTTTAACTTTCAAGGTCATGGCCTCAAGGTCAAGGTCACTGTGGCTATTTTTAGATAAAAAAAATTGTCATCGCTCTAGCGCTTACATTTCTTCACCAATTTCAATATAACTTCACACAAATGTTCCTTATGACAATATCTCTAGGGAGTTCCACTTTCAAGGTCAAGGTCACTGTGGCTATTTTTAGAAAAACTTTGTCATCGCTCTAGCGCTTACATTTCTTCACCGATTTCAATATTACTTCACACAAATGTTCCTTATGACAATATCTCGAGCCATTTCGACTTTCAAGGTCAAGGTCACTGTGACTATTTTTAGAAAAACTATGTCATCGCTCTAGCGCCTGCATTTCTTCACTGGTTTCAAAATAACTTCACACAAATGTTCCTTCACACAAGGTCAAGGTCACTGTGGCTATTTTTAGAAAAACTTTGTCATCGCTCTAGCGACTACATTTCTTCACTGATTTCAATATAACTTCACACAAATGTTCCTTATGACAATACCTCAAGCGGGTTTGACTTTCAAGGTCAAGGTCACTGTTACTATTTTTAGAAAAACTTTGTCATTGCTCTAGCGCTTACATTTTTTCGCCAATTTAAATATAACTTCTCACAAATGTTCCTGATGACAAGGTCACACACTTAGAAAATTTTGTTGCAACATGGATTTTCGGGGTGAGGCGGGGCCCTTGACGGGGGCATCTGTATCCTCTGGACACATTTCTAGTTCAATATGTTGTGCGAACAAAATAATATCTTGTGGACACAAGTTATTATCTTGTGCACAAAAGATAATATCTGGTTTGTTTGCACAACTTAATATCTTGTATGCACAAGATATTATCTTGTTTGCACAACATAGATCTTGTGCAGACAACATAATATCTTGTGTGCTCTTATTTGCACAACATAATATCTTGCAACATAATATCTTGTGCGCAAGATATTATCTTGTGTGCACAAGTTATTATCTTGTTCACAAAACATATTATCTTGTTCGCACAACATATTATCTTGTGCAGACAAAATAGTATGTTGTTCAGACAAGATAATATCTTGTGCACACAAGATATTAAGTTGTGCAAATAAGATATTATCCTGTGTGCACAAGATATTATGTTGTCCGCACAAGATATATTATGTTGTCCGCACAAGATAATATCTTGATAATTTCTTATGCGCACAATATATAATCTTGTACACACAAGATAATATCACAAGATAATATCTTGTTGGCACAACATAATAAAAAAAAATTGCATGTCCCTTCTCAGGTTCTGTATATTTTACTTACTAGAATAGTTACTGTTTTGATCACCAACAAGCTTGTTAAGCAAGGGATGCTTAGTGAACATTTGGCCTATGGATAATAACAGTTATAATTTCTGGTTTAATTACAGCTATATCTGGGGTTGCCTGGCAGCTTAGTCCGAAACTACAAAGCTTCAATCAACTAAAAAATGTAAGTAGAATGGCTTATCTTTCAGATACATGTCGGGTGTAGTAATAAGTAGATACGAAGGATGTTCGAAATTAATTGCTTATTGTCCTCTAGCTCGATATCCACATGGGGCACAATTGTTTACTGTACTTATTAACCACTTAGTTGAATGTTCCATAAGAAGGTTATCCTTTGGAAGCAAGAACTACAACAGAGAACTTAAAACTGTGATATGAACAAGGTTTTTCTGGGCCATACTGGCTAGTTGTAGCCTACAAAGCTTCATCAGTGACCCTCAAATATTTTAGCTCGCCTGTAAGAAGTACAAGGAGAGCTATTGTCGTCACCTAGGTTGTCCGCATTGGTGTTTGCATTGCTTTCCCGTCACACTGCGTTAAAGGTTGTCAAATGCTTATGTCTCAACAGTCACTCATCACAGAGCATATATTTGGAACTTAAGTACCTGGGAGGGTCTTCTGGTAAAAATCTAGAACACATAAGCAATACTGTCTTATATCTCAACAGTCACTCATCACAAAACATTCATATTTACAACTTGGATACCTTGGAGTGTCTTCTGAGATTCCAAAACAACATACCCCTGGGTTAATGCCTGGAGGTGGATGGAAATGGGCTAGCATCAAAATCCCAAACACCTTTGTAAATTGTTATATACCTTTCCATTATGCTGACAAGTTATGGACACAATTGGTTATAAGTCATCCAACTATGTGACACTGGTTCAAGTTTAACCCTTTACCACTCAGATACGTGTTTTTACGTGTCTGCACCCCCCCCCCCCCATTTTAAGCCCCAGAAGCACCTAAAATCTGCATTTCTACCCCTGGATAGTTATGCTTGCTTTAGGATTTGTTGGGCAAAAAAGTGACCTGTTTTTTCGGGTGCCTCCCCACTAAAAATATTCTGGAGGGGGGGGATTGAAGGGGGGCGGCGCCCCCCTCACATCCCGAAAATTTTTGGGTTTATGGCCCAACCGGCCGCTTAAATTTATATCTGAGGGTGTCTGGGGTCAAAAATGCCTGAAAATTGATGCTGATAAAACATGCTGAAAACAGTGAAAATGACCAGTGCCAAACACCTTAATTGTTGCCTTGACAGCTGTGTGAAGATTAAAATCTGGTCAAAAATTCATGTGAAAACACACTTTTTGCCAACTTTGAGATGCCCCCTCTTTACCATGACAACAAAGATCAAGTCATGAAAGGTTGCATTTGAAAGGCTACTGTCCAATGAACATTCATACCGAGTTTGGTGTAAAACAGACCATCCATTATGAAACAATGGCTAGTTGAAGTTGCTGTCAGGTGCAACACTGTGAAAATCAGCGAAATTCACAAACTCCCTGAGTGGTAAAGGGTTAAAAGGGCCAAGGTTGTGGTGACCTAGATTTTACGGTCCAGTGATTTTTATACCCCCGGCATATGAAGTATGCTATGGTTATGCCCCCGGCATAAGAAGTATGCTATGGGGGTGTAATGTTTTCGTCCTGCCGTTCGTCCATCCGTCCGTCTGTGTGTCCATCTTTCTGTCTGTCCGTCCGTTAACATTTTGGTTGAAGTTTTGCGTCAAAGTTTCTAAGAGATTGTATCTTCTGAGCCCTTAGATAGATTTTGTTGATACTTACACTGAAGTTACATACTGGTCTAAAAATTTCATTGATGCATGTCCCACCCCCCACAGTGACCTTGAGGTCAAGGTCACAGACTTAGAAATTTTACATTTAGTTAAAGTTTTGCGTCAAAGTTTCTAAGAGATTGTATATTCTGAACCTTTTGATATATTTAGTTGATACTTACACTGAAGTGACATACTGGTCTAAAGATTTCATTGATGCATGTCCCACCCCCACAGTGACCTTGAGGTCAAGGTCACAGACTGAGAAATTTTACATTTGGTTAAAGTTTTATGACAAAGTTTATGTTCTTAACTCTAAGACAATTTCAGTTGATACTTGCATCAATGTACCATTCCAAACATTTTGTGATGTATGTCCTTTCACCCACCTACAGTGACCTTGACCTCAAGGTCACGGACTTAGAAATTTTACATTTGGTTCAAGTTTTACGACGAAGTTTATAGATGCCTGTATGTTCTAAACTCTAAGACAAATTCAATTGATGCTGCATAACAGTCCAAAGATTTCATTGATGCATACCCCACCCTGCTGCTTCAATAACATTGATACCCCCACCCCTTCAGTAACTTTGATGCCCTCACTCCCTTGGTCCATTTAGAAATTTTATGTTTGATTTAGCTTTTACAAGCACATTTATAGATTCTTATAGCTTCTTGACATCTTCATTCATATTACATACAAGCTCAAAAGATATATCAGAGTATGGCGCTGGCCGGGGGTATACGTGACCCACTGGTCGCTTTCTCTAGTGCCTTATATCTTGAAGACTATTTGTTGGAAAATATAGCTAGGTCACAATGATCTTTATTTCATGGTTCAGTGATTTTGCCTATTATCTTGAATACTATTTGATGGAGAAATTTCATACCTGATTATTTGTTCCATGTGACCTGATAATTGTCCGCAAAATATATCTAGGTCAGTGTGACGTATATTTCATTGTTCAGTGATTTTGCCTCTCGAATACTATTTGATGGAGAAATGTCATACCTGGATTATTTGTTCCATGGGACCCGGTGATTGACTTCAAAATATATCTAGGTCAGTGTGTCCTTTATTTCATGGTTCAGTGATTTTGCCTATTATCTTGAATACTATTTGATGGAGAAACGTCATACCTGGATTATTTATTCCATGTGACCCCATGATTTACCTCAAAATACGTCTAGATCATTGTAACATATATATCATGGTTCAGCAGGGCATTTTCTGTCTGTTCAGCAGGGCCGAAATTCAGCCCCATTCCCAATGCCAAATAGTCTCAATTTTTCCCAATTTCACCAAATTTTTCCCAAAAATTGAAGACATAAAAGCCAAAACAAAAGGAAACAGACAAAACAATACTTAACATCAGAGTTTAACACTGGATATTCAAGATGAAAATTCACTACAGTAAAGCTATTTCACTATTCATAAGACTATCATGAGCAAAACTTCATCATGCTGGCATTTCTCTGATGAAATTGTGTTCCCAATTTTGATATTTCAACAGTATTTTTTTCCCAGTTTCACCCAGGGGCCTTTTCCCGAAATACCTGGATAAAGCCCTGTTCAGTGATTTTGCCTGTTATCTTGAATAATATTTAATGGAGAAATGTCATACCTCTGGATTATTAGTTCCATGTGACCCAGTGATTGACCTCAAAGTATATCTAGGTCAGTGTGACCTTTATTTTATGGTTCAGTGATTTTGCCTATTTTCTTGAATGCTAATTGGTGGAGAAATGTTATAGCTGGGCTATTACTTTAAGATAATTGACCTCAAAATATATGTAGGTCAGTGTGACCTATATTTCATGCTTCAGTGACTGCCTTATATCTTGAATACTATTTGATGGAGAAACTTCATATCTGAATTATCAATTCCATGTGACCCGATTAATGACATAAAAATATATCTAGGTCAGTGTGACCTATACTTCATGATTCAGTGATTCTGCCATATATTTTGAATACTATTTCATGGAGAAACTTTAAACCTGAGTTATAAGTTCCTTGTAACCAGATGATTGACATAGAACTAGATCTAGGTCAGTGTGACCTATTTTCATGGTTCAATGATTTTGCCTTGTAATTCAGACACTATTTGAGATTCTGAAATGTAATATCTGGAATATATGTTCCATGGGACCTGTTGATTGACCTCAAAATATATCTAGGTGAGTGTAACATATATTTTATGGTTCAGTAATTTTACCTTATATCTTGACCGGCCCCCGCCCGTACGGCCTTGAAGAAATATATGGGCTGCATGATGCTTCCATGCAGAGCTGAATCCTGCCCGCACACTAGTACTGGTAAACTGCTTAGAGGATCTAAGCCTGTCCAGGAACCGCGGTGCGAGGCAGACCGTCCATGCTAATAAACCCTATTGGTTTCAGTGGGCGACAGGGCTTGAGATGTCATTTCATCTCAATGTCGGGTAAAAGTCCCACAAAATTGGAAGCAACGTCTCCAAAATGACCTTTACAGTGTTGACAGGGACGTTAAATCTCAAATCACACAAACAAAACCTTATATCTTGAAGGCGCAAAACAGGCGAGCTTTGCTGTCATGCAACAACTCTTGTAAAATTCTGCAGTGGAATTTCTGATTCCAAAGGACTATAAATATAATCCACACTATGACTAAGCCTGCCCGGAATTTCCATGAGGTATCCATTACAGTGCCTTCCCTGGTATACCAGTGTAGGTGTAGATTGACCTGCCAAGGATAGGTAATAGAAATAAGGAGCTCTTCACCAAACAGATGGATTACCGGCATAAGGAAAAGTAACATTGGTTGAATTCATCAGTTCAGTGTAACCTTAATAGTGTTTACTTGGTCATTAGACTTTTTACAACAAGAACATTCACTTATTGTACTCTCTTTAATATTTATGCATTGTAAAAATTAATTTAGATAGATAATGTGCAAAGGCCCTCTTTTGCCAGTTCTTTTCCCTAACGTCGCCTCAATCAGGGAAAAAATGTTCATTTTTGTTCTGTTTCATAAAAACCTTAGTTTGTTCTTCTATTTCTCTGTTTCAGATACAATTACCAGAAATCAGATACAAAAGCCTAATGGAAATAGAGAATGAGGTAATTAATTTTGAGAGTTATTGTTACATGCTTAGGCATAGTTCAGCCAACTTTATTCAGCTTTACAATTAACAGGAGTCTTTTTTAGCTCACCTGTCACATAGTGACAAGGTGAGCTTTTGTGATCACTTTTCGTCCGTCATCCGTGCATCTGTCCGTCAGTGCATGCATGTGTGCGTCCGTAAACAATTCTTTAGACAACATCTCCTAAACCACTGATCTGATTTTGACCAAACTTCACAGGAATGATCCTTAGATAGTCCCTTTTCAAAGTTATTCAAATGGTTCCCATCCATTGCACATCTAGGTCACAGGAGCTAAAAATAGATTTTTTAAATGAAAACTTTAAAAATCTTCTTCTGAAACAGCAAGGCCCAGGTCTTTGATATTTGGTATGAAGCTTCTTCTAGTGGACCTGTACCAAGATTGTTGAAATTATAGCCCTAGGGCCAGAAATGCCCCCGCTGGGGCCTACCAGTTTTACAGAGACTTATATAGGGTAAAATCTTTAAAAATCTTCTTGTCTGAAACCAGAAGGTCAAGGTGTTTGGTATTTGTTGAGAAGCTTCATCTAGTGAACCTCTATCAAGATTGTTTTATAGCCCAGGGGCCAAAAATGCTCCCGCCCCAGGGCCCTTTGGTTTATATTGACTTATATAGGGAAAATCTTTAAAAATCTTCTTCTCTGAAACCACAAGGCCCAGGTCTTTGATATTTGGTGGTTTTACACAGTAAACATGTACACTCCATATTTTCCAGTTTTGTGCTGTATTCCTTGCTTCCAAAGGATAACCCTTTTGTAGAACATATTTAACGTCACTACAGCTGATGTGTGGGAATGTGTGGCGGCCGTAAAAAGTCTCCCTGCACTACATCATAGTGTTGTTTGTATTTTCTTGTCCTTTGGGATCATTGATTCCATTGTTGAATTTTGAAAATATCTTGATGGTCACTGATGAGGCCTAATTGGCCGAAACTAGCTAGTCTGGCCCAGAAAAGGTGTACACTCCATATTTTCCAGTTTTGTGGTGTATTCCTTGCTTCAAAAGGATAACCCTTTTATAGAACTTATATAGTGAAAATCTTTAAAAATCTCTTCTTCTCTGAAACCGTAATGCCCAGGTCTTTGATATTTGGTATGAAGCTTCATCTAGAGGACCTCTACCAAGAATGTTCAAATTATAGCCCTGGGGCAACAAATGCTCCCGCCCCAGGGCCCTTTGGTTTATATTGACTTATATAGGGAAAATCTTTAAAAATCTTCTTCTCTGAAACCACAAGGCCCAGGTCTTTGATATTTGGTGTAAAGCTTCATCTAGTGGACCTCTATCAAGATTGTTCAAATTATAGCCCAGGTGCCAAAAATGCCCCGCCCTGGGGCCCTTTGGTTTTACATAGGCTTATATAGTGAAACTATTTAAAATCTTCACCTTTGAAACTGCAAAGCCTAGGTCTTTGATATTTGGTGGGTAGCTTCATCTAGTGGACCTCTACCAAGAATGTTCAAATTATAGCCCTTGGGTGAAAAATGACCCCGCCCCGGGGCCCTTTGACTGATATGGGGAAAAATTTTAAAAATCTTGTTCTCTGAAAGCGCAAGGCCCAGGTCTTTTATATTTGGTATGAAGCTTCATCTTCAGGACCTCTATCAAGATTGTTCAAATTATAGCCCTCAGAGAAAAAATGCCCCCACCCCGGGGGCCCTGTGCTTTGACATGGACTTATATAGGGAATATCTTAAAATTTTCCCTTCTGAAAGCGCAAGGCCCAGGTCTTAGATATTTGGTGTGAAGCTTCATCTAGTGGACTTCTATCAAGATTGTTCAAATTATAGCCCTAGAGTCAAAAATGCCCCCGCCATGGGGCCCTTTGGTTTTAAATAGACTTATATAGGGAAAATCTTTCTGAAACCAGAAGGTTCAGGTCTTTGATATTTGGTATGAAGCTTCGTCTGGTGGACCTCTATCAAGACTATTCATATTATAGCCCTTGGGCCAAAAGTGCACCCATCCCTGGGGCCCACTGGTTTTACATTGACTTATATAGGAAAAATCTTTATAACTCTTCTTGTCAGAAACCAGATGGCTCAGTTCTTTGATATTTGGTATGAAACTTTGTCTAATGGACCTCGATCAAGATTGATCAAATTATACTCCTGGGGCCAAAAATAGCTCTGCCCCTAGGCCCACTGGTTTTACATAGACTTATATAGGGAAAACTTTAAAAATCTTCTTGTCTGAAACCAGAAGGCTCAGGTCTTTGATATTTGGTATGTTGCTTTGTCTAGTAGACCTCTAACAAGATTATTCAAATTATAGCCCTTGGACCAAAAATGGGCCCACCCCGGACGGTGCCCACTGGTTTTACAGACTTATGTAGGGAAAACCTTTGAAAATATTCTTATCTGAAACCAGAAGTCTACTAGTTAGTGACATTCAGGTGAGCGAATCAGGGCCCTCAGGCCCCTTTTGTTTATGTATTTGGTTGTTTTAGTTTAGTTACTTTAAGAATTATTTTAGAAAATGGCTGGACTTTTTCTAAACAGTAATGACCCTGATCAGATGTCGGAACATGTGGCATCTTATCCAGCGGGCCTGCGCTTTTTGCGAGATAAACCTGTAGACACTTTCCAAGTGATGCTATAAGAAATGCAGACTGCAGAAGAACAGATAAGCAGGATACTTGTATAATACCCAATTAAACTGAAAGAAAAAACGATTAACATCATGTTAGCATGTCTATGAAATGAATTCACCTCAAAACCCCAGTTTATATAGGGAAAAGTTGGGTTAACGGGGGTTTACTTTATATCTCATATTTTTGCTCAGAAACATAGATTGTGGGTACTTGTTAGAACCGCCTAAATTTTGAAACGGTCTCATGCCATATAGAAGCAGGAAGATTCTATTTGGTACAAAATGGGTTAATGAGCATAATAAATTTCATGCTCAGCTGAGTTGAGCATGAAAAAAGTTTTATATCCATCACATGAACAAGTCTGTGGGATGAAGACCCCCTAAACCCCACTTTATATAGAGAAAACTGGGGTTTCAGAGGGGTATACAATATTGTTCTTATTTCTGCTCCAAGATATAGGTTGTGGGTACTCATTAGAACCGCCTCAATGAAGCGGTTCTAACGAGCACACACAACCTATGTTTGCAGTAAAAATAAGGAAAATATCACGGATTTTCATCAGAAAAGTAGCCATTTTGGAGGTGTGAAAAATGCACTATGTCGCACGGGTGTTATCATAATGCTTAGGGCTAGGTGTGCCCCATACTCTTTTCTTCAACAGTGGTCTCTGAAAATTGGTCGCAAATTTCTTTCTCATATAGACTCAACATTACAGTCATTATTTTCTTTTTCAGTATAGCTACCAGTTTGATTTGGAAAAGACTGTGAATTAATGATACCAGGTTGTTCTCATGTGAACTGAATAGTGACAGCTCTGCAGGTGCTCAAGCTTTGGTGATGAAGTTGCCATTAGGCCATATATATTTATATACAGTAAAACTCCTATATTAAGACCAACTTTGGGACTGTTCAAAAGTGGTCTTTAAGACCACTTTTGAACAGTCCCAAAGGTGGTCTCTGACCAGAGGACAGTGTATGCAGAAAAGACAAAGAAAGAATAATTGCAACCTACTAAGTTTCTAAAAATAGATTTAGTCTTAATATTAGGTGGTCTTAATAGCAGAATTTTACTGTACAGTCAAATTTCAATGGCTCAGATACCTTTGGAATGACAAAAACTTGAGACAGGGGTAGTATAAGTTGCTGATGGTTAATTAACCTGTTCTTGCATAAATATCTATGCGCATGGCTGTTTGAAGCCATTGTCAAATGGACCAAAGCCGTGCTCAAACAGCAAAAACCATGTTCAAATTATGAAATTCACATGCTGTTTGAACATGGATTTTGAGCTTTTGATATCACAAGACTGGCCTTTCTTTGTTTACGTTAACGTTATCGTCCTGAACGTAGCGTTTTAGGGTTCTATGATGACATCAGATGGTTACTGCGTAACAACGTCATTGTAAACAACATTCTGAACTGGCCACCATGTTGGTTCGCCAGTCGCATTTGAAGAGTTAATATGGAGCTTTTGGGCGTTTTCATCAAAATTTGCTGTCGGAATCATAAGTTATGCAAGAACAACGATCATCCATGTTATTTCATTGCATTAACATTTGCCAGATCCCTCGTAAGCTGGCGGCCTCATGTTCAATCAGCTTCCTCGGAACCTGGCGAATGTTAATGCATGAAAAACCATGGTTGATCCAGAAGGGCAGGTGATTTTTCTACAGGTTCTCCAGTTTTTACCTGCCTCTGATTAATGATAGGCTCATTATAAGTGAAATAATGTGGAAAGGGCCGTAGAACCAAAATAATAAAAAAAATAATGTCATGTAAGGTGGCACAGGAGGTTTGATGTTTTATGAAATTATTGTATGTTGTGTGTACTCATTAGAATGGCCTCAATGATGTCTAATGAGTACACTTATTCAGACTAAAATAAGAAAAACCCTCCAAAAATATTTGAAATCTGAAGCCGTGGGAAGAAATTCCACAGGAGAACAAGAATGAATTTTAAGGGGAATGGGAACACCTTCAGGGGAGGCAACTCCTGAAAAAGTATTTTTGTCTCCCATATCAATAGGGGTCAACCCTTAAAGGTAAGAATTTGCTCCTGAGGAGCAAATTCTTTCCTTTAAGAGTTGACCCCTTTTTTCCATGGTACAGGACTTATAGAAAAGCAATCAGGAAGTCACGAAAAATGGCAGAAAATCTACCAGGTGGTCCAATTCCTTTTAATTGTCTTTAGTAAATGAGCCACTGATGTTCATGCCATTGATGTTTGTATGCCCTGTCATTGGAAGAATCGTGGACAGGGCATACCCCTAGTGTTACCCCTGTCTGTCTTTGTTCCCATCAGTGTCCGACATGGCATTAGCTATTTGTGTTTTAACCCTTTTTGTACCAATGGAATCTTCATCCTTATATATAGTAGGAGTCCATTTCAAAATTTAGGGGTCTCAGTTTGTGTTTTCTTCCAAACTGATTTGGAAAATGGCTGAACTTTTTGCAAACAGTGTAGACCCTGATCAGACGCCACATTCTGGGCCTGCACTGTTTCCCTGGGTACCTGTTTCGGGTTTCAGGTACAAAATGGGTTATGTCCACCAGGCAGGGGCATCTGTGTCCTTTGGATACATTTATTTTAGTTCTGTATATTATTCTTGTACTTTTGTCTAGGATGAGGATATGAAAATAAAATAGAATCAATCAGAATGTAGAGTTAGTTAAGGTTTCTTTGTTTGAAGTTTTTGGTCCAGTCAACACTATTTAGGTTATATTGAGCCTGGTAAGTTTACTTAACCACTCTTGCCCTGGGCAGGCTCAAACATGAGCAGTTTACCAGTACAGTGCACATTCTTTCACCAGAAATTGACAATGAATGCCCTTCTTGAATCCCAGAGAGGAGAACAATAGGAGATTTGTTTGTTTGAATTGAGGTTTTACATCCCCGTCAACGCTATTTTGGTCATTTTGGAGATGTTGCATCCAATTTTGTGGGACTTTTACCGGACATTGATATGAAATGACTTCTCAAGCCCTGCCGCCCAAACAAACCAAAAGGGTTTATATGTGGGGACGGTCCGACTCACAGAAGCTTAAACCCTCTAAGCCATTTACCAGTACTCACGTGCACGCAGTTTCAGCTCTGCCGGGAGCATCATGCAGCCCAATCTATTTCTCCAAGCACCGATGGGCAGGGACCCAGGATAACTGGAGAAAAAGATTTCATGATCAGTGTCTGCAATAGAATGTTGCTGTCATGGCAGGAATTGAACCAACGACCTGATCACCAGTCAGACCTGCAGCTGACTGACCTACGAATGCCGGCAGTCTGTTAAGGAGAACGGATACAGCTCTATGGAAAACAACTCCTTCAAAAATTGTTTTTGTCTGCCTTATCAATAGGGGTCTACTCTTAAAGGAAAGAATTTGCTCCTGTGGAGCAAATTCTTTCCTTTTAGAGTAGACCCCATTTTCATAGTGATTATATTTAAAGAAATTCACAAAGGAAGTCAGAAACATTGTATGTCTTGTAAAAACTGGAGGAAAAAAATGTTATATATATGTATCCTTCACTCTTAAATTTAAAGTATTTGTATATCAATACAGTCATGTAGAAGTGGCAGTCAAATATTGTGTAAAATTATAACTTTCACATGAAACATCATTCAGATTCATACCCCCAGCCATCAGCATGTTATTTTGGACCCACAGATATATGGTTCAGATTTTCTGCCTACCTAAGTACAGCCCAGTTTGTTTTAAGCAAGCACCTAAGGGATAATTAAAACATGCTTGTTTCTGCTTCAGACAGATGCTTGCATGATACAGGTGTTTTAATACATTTGTACTTTGTGGGAAGTGACTGAAGGCATGCTCGTAAAAACATGTTGCTTGCTCAACCCTTATGCTGCTGTTCACAACAGGCCCTACCATTGCAAACAGTGTAGATCCAGATCAGATGGCTTCTAAGGAAGTTTGAAGCTGATCTGAAAAAAATTCAAGTCGCTATTGTAGTCACAACATTTTCCCTAATTAAGTCTATGGGCAAATTTTTTGTCGCTCAAGGTCACGTAACTCCGAGGTCAATATTCCGATTCGGCCCAAAATTGAACTTAACCGAGATTTTATGCCTGTCCTCGTTACCTGCAAGTTTGGAGCTGATATGAATAAAAATAAAGTTGCTATCGTGGTCACAACGTATTTTTTTATGCTCAAGGGCAGGTAACTCCAAGGCAAATAATCAGATTCAGCCCAAAATCGAACTTAACCGCGATTTTATGTCTGTCCTCGTTACCTGCAAGTTTGAAGCTGATCTGAAAAAAATTCAAGTCGCTATCGTAGTCACAACATTTTCCCTATGTAAAGTCTATGGGCAAATTTTTTGTCGCTCAAGGTCATGTAATTCCGAGGTCAATATTCCGATTCGAACTTAACTGAGATTTTATGCTTGTCCACGTTACCTGCAAGTTTGAAGCTGATCTGAATAAAAATACAGTTGCTATCGTGGTCACAACGTATTTTTTTATGCTCAAGGGCAGGTAACTCCAAGGCAAATAATCCGATTCGGCCCAAAATCTAACTTAACCGAGATTTTATGTCTGTCCTCGTTACCTGCAAGTTTGAAGCTGATCTGAAAAAAATTCAAGTCGCTATCGTAGTCACAACATTTTCCCTATGTTAAGTCTATGGGCAAATTTTTTGTCGCTCAAGGTCACGTAACTCCGAGGTCAATATTCCGATTCGGCCCAAAATCGAACTTAACCGAGATTTTATGCCTGTCCTTATTATCTGCAAGAATGAAGTCGATCAGAAAAAAATTGACGGAGCTAGAGTGATGACAAGCTTTTTCCTATGTTAAGTCTATGGGAGCTATATGTTGCCATGGTAACCAGAGTTCCACTCAGATCTGCATGAAAACCTTATGCAGTCTTTCCACTTGCCCAATAATGTTACACATGAAATTTGATCAAAGTCGGCCAAGTAGTCTTCAAGATATACATTTTTGAAATTCACATTAACCCTTATGCAAAAATGCACAAGGGCAGGTAACTCCTAAGTGTATGATCGGATTCTGCCAATTATCGAACTTGACCGAGATTTCATGGCTGTGCTGGTTATCTGTAAGAATGAAGCCAATCCGAACAAAATTGAAGCAGCTACAGTGATGACAACATTTTCCCCATGTTAAGTCGATAGGCAATTTTTTGGGCGCTCAAGGGGACGTAACTCTTGAGTGAATTATCTGATTCGGCCCAAAATCCAACTTGACCGAGATTTTATGCCTGTACTGGTCATCTGCAAGAATGAAGTCGATCAGAAAAAAATTGACGGAGCTAGAGTGATGACAAGCTTTTTCCTATGTGAAGTCTATGGGAGCTAGATGTTGCCATGGCAACCAGAGTTCCACTCAGATCTGCCTGAAAACCTAATGAAGCCTTTCCACTTGCCCAATAATGCGACACATGAAATTTGATCAAAGTTGGCCAAGTAGTCTTTAAGATATACATTTTTGAAATTCCCATTAACCCTAATGCAAAAACACACAAGGGCAGGTAACTCCTAAGTGAATGATCCGATTCTGCCAGTTATCGAACTTGACCGAGATTTCATGGCTGTGCTGGTTATCTGCAAGAATAAAGCCAATCTGAAAATAATTGAAGCAGCTACGGTGATGACAATATTCTCCCCATGTTAAGTCAATAGGCAATTTTTTCAACGCTCAAGGGCACGTAACTCCTGAGTGAATAATCCGATTCAGCCCAAAATCGAACTTGATCGAGATTTCATGCCTGTCCTCGTTATCTGCAAGAATGAAGTCGATCAGAAAAAAATTGACGGAGCTAGAGTGATGACAAGCTTTTTCCTATGTTAAGCCTATGGGAGCTTTTTGTTGCTGTGGCAACCAGAGTTCTCATCCGATCTGCACAAAAACCTAATACAGCCTTTCCCCCTACCTGATGATGGTTCATATGAAATTTGATCAAGGCCGGCCCACTGGTTCCAGAGATATACTTCGTTGAAAGTGTGGACGACGGACGCCGGCTCGTGGTATACTAATACCTCACATGAGCCTTCGGCTCAGGTGAGCTAAAAATCCACTTGCATAAAAGGATGCATTAAATTCTTACTTCAGTGTCTTACTTCAGTGTCTTACAGATGCCCTTGTACAATAGTAGGGACAAACATGTAATCATTTCTTGTCTTAAACAGAAGCATAGCCAGAACAAAATATTATGTGCAACATGAAAAATCTATGTAAAATCATCTTTCTCCAATTAGGAGGTACTCTTAAAGGAAAGACTTTGATCCCATCAAGTGGGGGCTACTCTTAAAGGAAAGACTTTCATCCCATCAAATGGGGGCTACTCTTAAAGGAAAGACTTTGATCTCATGGAATGGGGCTATTCTTAAAGGAAAGACTTTGATCCCATGGAATGGGGGCTACTCTTAAAGGAAAGAATATACGCCCATCGAATGGGGGCTACTCTTAAAGGAAAGAATATGCTCCCAATGAATGGCGGCTACTCTTAAAGGAAAGAATTTGTTCCAAATGAATGGGGGCTACTCTTAAAGGAAAGAATATGCTCCTATTGAATGGGGGCTACTCTTAAAGGAAAGAATATACTCCCATCGAATGGGGGCTACTCTTAAAGGAAAGATTTTGTTCCAAACGAATGGGGGTTACTCTTGAAGGAAAGAATTTGCTCCCATCGAGTGGGGGCTGCTCTTAAAGAAAATCATTTAGTTGATTTCTCTAAATTGGAAATAGTTTGCATTGTGCACATTGGTAATGGTTGCTACATCTCCATTAAATGACTTTATGACAAGTACCAACTATCTCCTTATTGAGGCAGTACCAACAATCTGTTTTTGAGCAAAAATAATAAAAATATTTTACCCTTGTAAACCCCATTTTTTTTTATCCTTTTATAAACTGGGGGTTACAAGAGTGCAATAAACAGACTTGCTAACATGATGTAGGTACCAAAATCCCTGATCATACTGCACAGATAGGCATGCTGATCTTAGTCTTGGCTCCTTGCACAAGTCATTTTCTAGGTTTTATAATGCACCAGCTCAAATTTAAAGTACAGTAAAATTCATCTATTAAGACCACTCAAAATTAAGACTAATTCTGGTTTAAAAAGCTTATTTTCAAGGATGCACTTAATCTTTTCTGTGTTTTCTGCTCACACTGTCCTCTGGTCAGGGACCACCTTTTGGACTGTTCAAAAGTGGTCTTTAAGACCACTTTTGAACAGTCCCAAAGGGGGTCTTTATATAGGATTTTTACTGTACATGAATTTTCTATATGATCATGTTTGTATAATGTATTGCAGTTAAACACAAATTTGTTACATGTCATTTAACACGTCCCATTTTAGCCTGTTTTTATGAAAGATAAAGAATAGTTAGCTAATAAAGAGCCAAGCACAACCATAGCTGATGGTATTTTCTTATTTTTCAGAGAATATCAGGATTGATATATCACATGTATTGTTCGCTCGGCAGAACATCACATGAACATTTCCGTGAAATGAACACCCCACTAAACCGCTATATAGAGAAAACTGGGGTTTACAGGGGTAGACTATAAGAATCTTATATGGGTGTGAGGGGTGGATGGAAAAATCCGTCCCGAGGGACACTGTCCGGCATCACGAGGCTTGCTGAGTGATGCCGGACAGTGATCCCGAGGGACGGATTTTTTCTATCCACCCCTCACACCCATATAGGATCCTTTTTCTGGCATACCTTCCATTTCTTAGCGCGGATTTTTAATGCTGCAGTCACTTCGGTTACCGACGACCGCCATATTGTGTCGACACTATAGGAATGTTTAGTGACGTCACGTAACGGGCTGTGACAGCGCATACGAGGTCGTAATCAACCAGTGCATTTTTCAAACACGCGATTAAATTTGATTTTGGGTCGGAACACCAGGGTCAGAACATAAATTTCTATCCCAGGGTAAAATCACGGATTTCCTTGTCTGGTGTGCAAGAAATTATTCTTCTTATTTCTGCTCCAACACACAGCTTGTGGGTACTGGTTAGAACCGCTTCAATGAGGTGGTTCTAATGAGCTACCACAACCTATGTTTGCAGTATAAATAAGAAAAATATCACAGATATTTGTCAGAAAAGTAGCCATTTTGGAGATGTGAAAAAATATACATGGGTGTGTTATCATAATGTGATTCACATGAAATGTTAAACCAGATTTTCTTTAGATGTCATTTCATCTTTACCTAAACATACCCTACTGTATTATAGTGAAACTTCCATGGCTTGAACACCGGTGACTCATTTGAGGGTGTCAGGTTGTGTTTTTGCTCACCTGAGCCGAAGGCTCCGGGGGAGCTATTGTGATCACTTACTGTCCGTTGTTGTCGTCGTCTGTATGTCCGTTCACATTTTCCTTTAAACAACATCTCCTCCTAAACCACTGGATGGATTCGAACCAAACTTAGCAGAAATGATCTTTGGTTGGTCCTCTCTCAAAGTTGTTCAAAGAATTCCATTCCATGCAGAACTCTGGTTTCCAATGCAACAAAAGGGGAAAAATAAGAAAAAAAAACTTTAAAAATCTTCTTGTCTGAAACCAGAAGGCCCATGTCTTTGATATTTGGTATGAAGCTTCATCTTGTGGACCTCTACCAAGATTGTTCAAATTATTGCCCTGGGGCCAAAAATGGCCTCGCCCCGGGGCCCACTGGTTTTACATAGGCTTATATAGGGAAAACCTTTGTTTATTTGTTTGTTTGATTTGAGGTTTAACATCCCCGTCAACACTGTAAAGGTAATTTCAGAGACGTTGCTTCCAATTTTGTGGGACTTTTACCTGACATTGAGATGAAATGATATCTCAAGCCCTGCCGCCCAATGAAACCAATAGGGTTTATTAGCATGGACGGTCCGCCTAGCACCACAGTTCCTGGACAGGCTTAGATCCTCTAAGCTGTTTACCAGTACTAGTGTGTGGGCAGGATTCAGCTCTGCATGGAAACATCATGCAGCCCATATATTTCTTCAAGTCCCTCTGGGCGGGGGCCAGGGAAAACATTAAAAATCTTCTTGTCTGAAACCAGAAGGCCCAGGTCTTTGATATTTGGTATGAGGCTCCATCTAGTGGCCCTGGGGCCAAAAATGGCCCCCGCCCTGGGGCCCACTGGTTTTACATAGTCTTATATAGGGAAAACCTTTAAAAATCTTCTTCTCTGAAACCAGAAGGCCCAGGTCTTTGATATTTGGTATGAAGCTTCATCTAGTGGACCGCTACCAAGATTGTTCAAATTATTGCCCTGGGGCCAAAAATGGCCCCGTCCCGGGGCTCACTGGTTTTACCTAGGCTTATATAAGGAAAACCTTTAAAAATCATCTTTTCTGGAATCAGAAGGCCCAGGTCTTTGATATTTGGTATGAGGCTTCATCTAGTGGACCTCTACCGAGATTGTTCAAATTATTGCCCTGGGGCCAAAAATGGCCCCACCCTGGAGCCCACTGGTTTTACAAAGTCTTATATAGGGAAAACCTTTAAAAATCTTCTTGGCGGAAACCAGAAGGCCCAGGTCTTTGATATTTGGTATGGCAAAAAATGCCCCACCCGGGGCCCACTGGTTTTACAAAGGCTTATATAGGGAAAACCTTTAAAAATCTTCTTTTCTGGAACCAGAAGGTCCAGAACTTTGATATTTGGTATGAAGCTTCATCTAGTGGACTTCTACCAAGATTGTTCAAATTATTGCCCGCCAAAAATGGTCCCACCCCAGGGCCCACTGGTTTTACATTGGCTTATATAGGGAAAACCTTTAAAAATCTTCTTGTCTGAAACCAGAAGGCCCAGGTCTTTGATATTTGGTATGACGCTTCATCTAGTGGACCTCTACCAAGATTGTTCAAATTATTGCCCTTTGGCCAACAATGGCGCCGCCCCAGGGCCCACAGGTTTTGCATAGGCTTATATAGGGAAAACCTTTAAAAATCTTCTTGACTGGAACCAGAAGGCCCAGGTCTTTGATATTTGGTATGAAGCTTCATCTAGTGGACCTCTACCAAGATTGTTCAAATAATTGCCCTGTGGCCAAAAATGGCCCCGCCCCGGCGCCCACTGGCTTTACATAGGCTTATATAGGGAAAACCTTTAAAAATCTTCTTGTCTGAAACCAGAAGGCCCAGGTACTTGATATTCGGTATGAGGCTGTATCTAGTGGACCTCCACCAAGATTGTTCAAATTATTGCCCTGGGGCCAAAAATGGCCCTGCCCCGGGGCCCACTGATTTTACATGGGCTTATATAGGGAAAACCTTTAAAAATTTTCTTGTCTGAAACCAATAGGCCCAGGTCTTTGATATTTGGTATGAAGCTTCATCTAGTAGATCTCTACCAAGATTGTTCAAATATTGCCCTGGGGCCAAAAATGGCCCGCCCCGGGGCCCACTGGTTTTACATGGGCTTAAATAGGGAAAACCTTAAAAAATCTTCTTGTCTGGAACCAGAAGGCCCAGATCTTTGATATTTGGTATGAAGCTTCATCTAGTGGACCTCTCCCAAGATTGTTTAAATTATTGCCCTTGGGCAAAAAAAGGCCCCGCCCTGGGGTCCACTGGTTTTTCATAGGCTTATATAGGGAAAACCTTTAAAAATCTTCTTGTCTGGAACCAGAAGGTCCAGGTCTTTGATATTTGGTATGAAGCTTCATCTAGTGGACCTCTACCAAGATTGTTCAAATTATTGCACTGGGGCCAAAAATAGCCCCGCCCCGGGACCTACTGGTTTTACATAGGCTTATATAGGGAAAACCTTTAAAAATCTTCTTGTCTGAAACCAGAAGGCCCAGGTCTTTGATATTTGGTATGAAGCTTCATCTTGTGGACCTCTACCAAGATTTTTCAAATTATTGCTCTGGGGCCAAAAATGGCCCCGCCCCGGGGCCCACTGGTTTTACATAGGCTTATATAGGGAAAACCTTTAAAAAACTCCTTGTCTGAAACCAGAAGGCCCAGGTCTTTGATATTTGGTATGAAGCTTCATCTAGTGGACCTCTACAAAGATTGTTCAAATTATTGCCCAGGGGGCAAAAAAGGCCCCGCCCTGGGGCCCTCTGATTTTACATAGGCTTATATAGGGAAAATCTTTAAAAATCTTCTTGTCTGGAACCAGAAGGCCCAGGTCTTTGATATTTGGTATGAAGCTTCATCTAGTGGACCTCTACCAAGATTGTTCAAATTATAGCCCTGGGCCAAAAATGACCCCGCACCAAGGCCCCCCTGGTTTTACAAAGGCATATATAGGAAAAACCTTTAAAAAACTTTTCGTTTGAAACCAGAAGGCCCAGGCCTTTGATGTTTGGTATGAAGCTTTATCTAGTGGACCTCATTGTTCAAATTATGAGCCCTGGGGCCAAAAAATATCCCTGCACCAGGGCCCCCTGGTTTTACAAAGGCATTATAAGGAAACGTTTAAAAAACTTCTTGTCTGAAACCAGAAAGCCCATTGTCTTTGATATTTGGTATGAAGCTTCATCTAGTGGCTCTCTACCATGATTGTTTACCCCATCACGGGCCCACTGGTCTTACATAGACTTATATAGGGAAACTTTTTGAAATCTTCTTGTCTGAAACCAGAAGGCCCAGGACTTTGATTTTAATATTTTGTTATTAAGTTTCATTCAGTGGACCTCTACCAAAATTGTTCAAATTGTGGACCTGAGGCCAAAAATTGCCCTGCCCCAACATCCACATATAAATCCATGCTAATAAACCCTATTGGTTTCATTGGGTGACAGGGCTTGAGATGTCATTTCATCTCAATATCGGGTAAAAGTCCCACAAAATTGGAAGCAACGTCTCCAAAATGACCTTTACAGTGTTGACGGGGACGTTAAACCTCAAATCAAACAAACAAACAAATAAATCTCTTAGCTCATGTGAGAGATATAGGACCTTCATGGTCCTCTTGTCTTTAAAATTTGTTTGGAAAATATCTGAACTTTTCACAAATAGTGTAGGCCCTGATCAGACGTCGCATTCTGGGGCGTCTGATCTGGGCCTGCACTGTTTGCCAGGGTACCCGTTTTGACGTTTCTGGTACTAAATGGGTTAAGCACCAGCTATTCATGTATATTAAGGATAACTTATCTTTAAAAGGTATGTTGTATGTATTCATTTAGAATCGCCTCATTGAGGCGATTCTAATGAGTACACACAACATACCTTTATTTTATAGATGATCTAAAAGATCTTTTTAAGTGATCCAAATCGGTCCCCGCCCATTGGGGCTTGAAGAAATAAATGGGCTGCATGATGCTTCCACGCAGAGCTGAAACCGACCACACACGAGTACTGGAAAAGCGCACAGAGGATCTAAGCCTGCCCAAGTAAAGCGGTGCGAGTTGGACCGTCCATGCTTTTTTTATTGGGTGACAGCCTGAGGGCTTGAGATGTCATTTCATCTCCATGTCGGGTAAAAGTCCCACAAAATTGAAAGCAATGTCTCCAAATTACCTATACAGTGTGGACGCGGACGTTAAATCTCTATCAAACAACCAAACAAGTGATCCAAATAGCCTTATGAGTGAGTGAGAGTTTGAGTTTTACATCCCACCAACAGCTAAGGTCATACGGAGACAGGACCTCGGTTTAAATACTCATCCGAAAGTCTGGAGAAGCCCGGGATCGATCCTGCGATCCCTGGTTTACAAGGCGAGTAGCATAACCGCTACACCACGGAGGCTTCTAAATAGCCTTATGAACTGGCATTTTACCCTCTATAGTTCGAACTTCCTCTATCTTTTACAAGTTTTCCGGGGGCCCACATCACGAAAACACGCCTATATAATTCTGACCCCCTTGTACCCCACTTTTATACAGTAAAACTGGGGTTTACAGGGGTATGCTTATTCTTCTTATTTCTGCTCTAAAATATAGATTGTGGGTATTCGTTAGAACCACCTCATATAGATTGTGGGTATTCTTTAGAACCGCCTCGATGAGGCGACGAGTACCCACAATCTATATTTTGAGCAGAAATAAGAAAAATATCACAGTTTTTCATCTTAAAATGTTTGTTTTTTCAGCGGTAAAGTTGACAATGTTTTTGTATAGGCATGTTTTCATAATAAAAAGGTATTTGAGTTATCGAAATTTAACTGTATTGAATGTATTGTCCTGATCAGGCACTGTGATTAAACCCGAGTTGCTCAAACTACCCCTATCAGGCACCAATTTTCATGGCACCATATAAGAATCTTATATGGGTGTGAGGGGTAGATCACTGTCCGGCATCACTCGGCAAGCGGTGGATTTTTCCATTCACCCCTCACACCAATATAGGATTTCTTTCTTGCATACCTTCCATTTCTTAGGGCGGATTTTTAATGCTGCAGTCACTTTGGTTCCAACGTCCGCCATATTGTGTTGACACTGCAGGAGTGTTTAGTGACGTCACGTAACGTGCTGTGACATCAACCTTAACGACGGCGCATACGAGGTCATAATCAACCAATGCATTTATCAAACACGCGACTATATTCGATTTTGGGTTGGAACACCAGGGTCAGAACATAAATTTCTATCCCAGGGTAAAATCACGGATATCCTTGTCTGGTGAGCAAGAAAAGGTGTTCTGAGCCATTGAAGTTTAATTGTATATAGAATTTGTATATTATTTGTATATAGAAATGAACATAGCATGTTGTATTATTTTCATTGGTTGAATAAACTCAGCTGACCATACTGCGAGTTTTGTTATGATTCTGATTGCAAGAAAGGAGTCGTCTTTGATACCTGGAAATCAAGATGCATTCGAAAATTGCTATCATCTGCCACAGTATAAAATGTTGCAACCCAGTATTTATGTCCCCCCACCAAGCTACCTGCACTATATTACAAAACTATATGCAGAGGGGGAATGCTACAGTCTAACTCAGTGGGTAAGGATGCTTATTGAATCTTCACTAAGCCCACATGTCCGAAGAATTGTTCACAAAGACACGGCTCAGTTACAATTCTGCACATGCGCAGACTTATTTAACCCATAATATTATATGTCTGGTGTCCCATTAAAGGGACGCTGGTAAACAGTGCAGGCCCAGATCAGACGCCGCAGAATGCGGCGTCTGATCTGGGTCTGCATTGTTTGTTTAAAAGATTAGAGACAATTTATTCTTGCAACAAGAACCTTATGTTTGCCCCCGCCTATCAGATGGGCTGCAAGATGCTTCCATGCAGAGCTGAAACCGACCGCACACGAGTACTGGTAAACCGCTTAGAGGATTAAGCCTGCCCAGGCAAAGCAGTGTGAGTCGGACCGTCCATGCTTATAAACCCTATTGGTTTCATTGGGCGACAGGACTTAAGATGTCATTTCATCTCAATGTCGGGTAAAAGTCCACAAAATTGGAAGCAACGTCATCAAAATGACCTATACAGTGTTGAGTGAGTGTTTTTGTTTTACGTCCCACCAACAGCTAAGGTCATACAGAGACGGGACCTCGGTTTAAAGACTCATCCGAAAGTCTGGAGAAGCTCTGGATCGATCCTGCCACCCCTGGTTTACAAGGCGAGTAGCGTAACTACCACAACACGGAGGCTTCTCCTATACAGTATTGACGAGGAAGTTAAACCTCAAATCAAACAAACAAACAAGACCCTTATTAATCGGCCCAAAAGAATTAAGTGGAATTTTTTGTGCCCATTGCTCATGGCCTAGTAGGCCTTCTGTTTTACTGGTTTCTACCCAGGAGGAAAAGCTGACCACATGAAAGGTTAGTACTTGTTTACTAAATGTGTAACCCTTTATAATCGAAGGCGCCCCCGTCAATTGGGGCTTGAAGAAATAGATGGGCTGCATGATGTTTCCACGCAGAGCTGAAACCGACCCGCACACGAGTACTGGTAAACCGCTTAGAGGATCTAATCCTGCCCAGGCAAAGCGGTGCGAGTCGGTCCGTCCATGCTTAAAAACCATACTGGTTTGATTGGGTGACTGGGCTTGAGATGTCATTAAACCTCCAATCAAACAAAAATCTATAATCGAAGTCGATTATTATTAAGATCATAATCATATTGTGATGCTGCTCGTGATAGGCTTTAGCCAAGTGTTTCAAATTTACAAGATGGGCATCGCAATATTTTTGTGTCGATTGTCTATCAATCGACCGAAGTTACTAACTACAGAAGCTTCGCCCATCCCCTGTCCTTGTCCGCGAGACCATCGCTGGCCATTGCACAATCCGGGTAAGGTTATTTCCCAGCAGGCACACGTCGCTAGGGCAACGTCAGATCAACGACGGCGCAACATCATGACGTTGCGCCGACGTAGATTTGACGTTGCAATAACGTCGTGACGTTGTACCGACGTTGCTGTGACGTCACAATTACTTCACGTGACTGCTGGGTTTATATCCACACTAGTCTTGTTCCTGTGACGTCAGAGTGTCAATCGGGACTGGACTCGTTAATGGGAAATTGGCAAACAGTGTAGACCCAGTCAGGTGTCACAGGACTGTTTGCTTGAAGTAAAGGAATTAAAACGCTAAAGGAAAGGGTCTAAGTCCCTATTTCAAGCTACACTCAAAAGACAATCGACCCACCAGTGCTGCCAGTGCTTTGAATTTGACGTGCAGCGAAAATAAAATACATAGAGGTCCATGTATTATTGAATTTATTAAACGAGTTGAGGAAAAGAAATTAAAATGCAAGGCTTTGCCGAGTGAGTGAGTGAGTGAGTGTTTGAGATTTACGTCCCACTAACAGATAAGTTTAAAGACTCATCCGAAAGTCTGGAGAAGCCCGGGTTCGATCCTACGATCCCTGGTTTACAAAGCGAGTAGCGTAACCACTACACCACGGAGGTTTCTAAGACTTTGCCGAGCATTTTATCCCACTTCCTCAACGATTTTAATAATTTTAATAATATATGAACACGAATGCAAGATTCCATTTATAATTTTATATTTAAAACACATTTTATTCACGATTTTTTAACAAAACTGTCAATATTCCGCCATTAGTAAACGCGACGTCGTTAAGAACGTCGTACTTGTAACGTTACGGGGCGTATCTAACCCAGCAGGCACATGACGTAATTATGACGTCACATCAACGTCGTTACAACGTCAGGACGTTTATGCAACGTCACATCAACGTCGGTGCAACGTCATGACGTTGCACCGACGTTGATTTGACGTTGCCATAGCGACGTGTGCCTGCTGGGTAACTAATACTGTAATGTTATTAATCAAGTAATTTCGTATTGACCCAGATACAGGTCCGAGGTCTGCTGCAATGGCCCGAGGCCAGCGGCCGAGGGCCAATGCAGCTGGCCGAGGACCTGTAACTGGGGTCAATGTGAAATTACTTGATTAATGACAATTTTATTAATTGACACAATTTAAAAACATGATTAGTGATTTTGACCTCACTTGACCTCAGTTGATATTTAATACGGATGACCTCCGATCAATACCGAATAGTCAATGGCCGTAATACATTCTCAGACACGAAGTCATGATAAAATAAACAAATTATTGAAAAGAAAAAAACACTCACGTTCCACCAACTCAGGTACTGCACGGAGTGACAAAACATAAACAAGTTAAATAATATTCAGTAAACAAGAATCGTGACTTAACAACAAAAGATGGCGTGATGAATATGTAGACAAACTGTCCCAGGCGTTTTTCTGCATTTTTAGTTTTTGTTTATACGTTTTTCATAACCCTATGATTTTTGCGTAATAAAGCGAAGACTCGGTGATCGATATGACAAGAAAAAGTATATCATGTAGTTACATGTTATAAAGTGTGTGTGAATTCGGGTTTAACGTCGCTTTCAACAATTTTTAGTTATATCACGACGGTGTCTGTTTGCGACAGGGAGCTCAATGCTCACTTTTATAGTGCTGCCTCACTGAAGTATCATGTCCCAGCCACATTACATGATACCACACCCAGTCACATTATCCTGACACTGGGTCGACCAGTCCTAGCTCTACCCCATAAATCTGAGTGCCAAGCGAGGAGCAGCTAGTACCATTTTTAACGACTTTGGTATGTCGCGGCCCGGGATCGAACCCGCGACCTCCCGTTCCCCGGAGCGGACACTCTACCAACTCAGCTATCGGGGCCGGTACATGTTATAAAGAGGCGTTGCTAAACATAAGGGTTGATTTCATATCTCCAGAACAATTCGAGTTGAGGTTTAACGTCCCCGTCAACACTATTTAGGTCATTTTGGAGACGATGCTTCCAATTTTGTGCATTGAGATGAAATGACATCTAAGCCCTGTCGCCCAATGAAACCACAAGGCTTATATGCATTGGACGGGCTGACTCACTCCACGTTGCCTGGGCAGGCTTAGTCTTTCTAAGCGGTTTAGCAGTACTCATGTGTGGTCAGTTTCAGCTCTGCGCGGAAGCATCATGCAGCCCAGTCTATTTCTTCAAGCCCCGATGGGCGGGGGCGAATCCTAGAACAAGTATTTTTCAGATGAAAATTAGTGATCTTTTCGTACTTTAAGTACAAACATACCCACAATCTATGTTCATCAGCAATAAAGAATCTACCGTATACAGGTGTAAACCTTATTATTCTCAATCTAAAGTTGGATCTACCAGGATTTTCATGTAACAGACTTTTTAAATGTAATGCCATTTCCACCCATCAAATATCAGCTCAATCAAGGTCAGGTTCTGGAGAAACAAGCTTCTGACACACGGACGACAGGCAGGTCATGCCATTACTTGGGCCTACAAGATGACCTGAAGTTTTTGACCATTACGAAAACACGCCTATACAAACACATTGTAAACTTTACCGCCGAAAAAAACGAAAATTTTAAGTTGAAAAAATTCTGATGTTTTTCTTATTTCTGCTCTAAAATATAGAATGTGGGTGCTCGTTAGAACCGGTTCTAACGAATACCCACAATCTATATCTTAGAGCAGAAATTAGAAAAACAAGGTACACCCCTGTTAACCCCAGTCGATATAAAAGTGGGGTTCAAGTGGATCAACGGCCCCCGCCCATAGGGGCTTGAAGAAATGTATGGGCTGCATGGTGCTTCCACGCAGAGCTAAATCCGGCCCGCACACTAGTACTGGTAAACCGCTTAGAGGATCTAAGCCTGTCCAGGAACCGCGGTGCGAGGCGGACCGTCCATGCTAATAAACCCTATTGGTTTCATTGGGCGACAGGGCTTGAGATGTCATTTCATCTCAATGTCGGGTAAAAGTCCCACAAAATTGGAAGCAACGTCTCCAAAATGACCTTTACAGTGTTTACGGGGACGGTAAACCTCAAATCAAACAAACAAAACCAAGTGGATCAAAATTATATAGGTGTTTTGTGATGCAAACGAAGACCATGATTGCACACTGCACTTATGTTCAGTAGAACAGCAAAGGTTTTTTTTTTTTTATATATATATTCAATGTTGGAACATACCTTAAATCAAAGCACTGACGCATGTGACAGCCGGACTAGGAGGACGATGGTCTCTGAGCGTAGGCTGTGGGAGATGTCGCAGGTCAGTGTAGCTCGCCCGTTTCTTGCCTTGTCTTAAATTCCTGGTTTCATATTAGCATATGTATGAAATATATTTGTATTTGATCTTATTCCAGACAATAGGACAAATAAGCTTCATGTGTCTGAATATGAACCACATATCCCTCAAAATCGTGCTTTCATTTGTAAATTCATGAGAAATTGATGAGCTTTCAGTTGTTATGCCGGCCATGTACAGTGAAAATCGGTTATTAAGACCACCTAAAATTAGGACTAATTCTGCTATAAAAAGCTTATTTTGAAGGATACACTTAATTTTTTTGTATTTTATGCCTACAATGACCTCTGGTCAGGGACCACCTTTGGGACTGTTCAAAATTGGTCATTAAGATCACTTTCGAACAGCCCCAAGGTGGTCTTAATAGGAATTTTACTGTATTTGGCAAAATTACTCAACTATCAAATATAGTTCACACCAACCAAGAGACACGTACATATTTTAATGTCAATCATTAGGTCACCCGGGTGTATCGCGGTATGATATTTCTCCATCGAATACACATTGTAAGGCAAAAATCACCCAGCCATGAAATATACAGGTCACACTGACCTACATATGTTTTCAGACCAATCATCGGGTCAATTGAACTTATATATAATCCACACATGACAATGTTTCATTATATAATTTTCTAATTATAAGATTATAAGGCAAAATCACTGAACCATGAAATAAAGGTCACACTAACTGACCTAGATATATTTCTATGTCAAGCGTCAGTTCCATGCAAGACACCGCTCCATCAACCAGTATTCAAGTAGAAGGCAAAGTCACTGAACCAAGCTTAGCTTGATATACATTTCGAGATCAATCATCGCATCTTATGCAGCTAATATGCATATGCATGATACATGTACATGGTGATCAAATAGTCGATCTTCAATGGCTCGAACACCAATGGGACCACGAAAATCTGTTCGAGACAGGAGTAGTTCGAGCCACTGATGGCTACTTCCAGGAGGCATAACGACATACTTCAGGACATCTTTTCGGAGTTCTGTATTAAAAATGTATGCTGTGTGTACTCATTAGAATCGCCTCATCGAGGCGATTCTAATGATTACACACAGCATACATTTGCAAGATAAAAGACGAAAATATCCTAATTTTTACCCTCCCTATTACTTATGTAGAGAAATTCCTTAGGGACACAAGAACGGGTTCGACTCAGCCATTCTAAAAGAGCCAGCGGTGTCCGAGCCATCGAAGTTCAACTGTAGTTTTATTACCATCACACAGTGTCCAGTACTGCAAATAAAGGTTGTGGGTGCTCGTTAGAACCGCCTCATTGAGGCGGTTCAGACGAGTACCAACAACCTATTTTTTGTGGCAGAAATAAGAAAAATAATGAATACCCCGCAAACTTCAGTTTTCTCTGTATAAAATGGAGTTTAAAAGGATGTTCATTGCACTTTCATCGTGATGAGAGGTAAAAAATGCAGTCCTTTGGAAGCAAGGTATACACACAAAAGGAGACAGCAACTAAGTTAATAGATTACATTTTAACACGCGAACCCTCTTTGTACCAAATAGAATCTTCCTCCTTATATATGGGAGGAGTCCATTTCAAAATTTAGGGGTGTCAGGTTGTGTTTTCTTCAAAACTGATTTGGAAAATGGCTGAGCCTTTTGCAAATAGTATAGGCCCCGATCAGACGCCGCTTTCTGCGGCGTCTGATCTGGGCCGGCACTGTTGCCAGGGTACCCATTTTGGGGTTTCCGGTACAAAATGGCTTAAACCGGCGTCGACAGCTAAGTCGGTGCGCGTCTGACTGATGATCTGAAGGTCCGGGTCGGCTACATTATTTCCTAGATGGAATCTTTTCTACTGCCATGCTCTCCATTCCGGTGATAATAATAATAGTTCGTCTGTCATTACTGACAATGACCACTCTTAATCATATTTGAGAAATGTTTCTATTTGTGTGTTCTAAGCGATTCTAGCTCTGAACTGTCTGTTGCAAATAGAGGAACAGAGGCTAGAGGAAGACAGCGCTGTTGATGATGCCTTAGCTCTGACTTTGCGCTGTGCATGTTTCTGCTCAGCTTCACTGATTCTTTTTGCCTCATATTCATTGGCACCCCTTTTGATGAGACCGCGCCACTTTGCTCTGTCCTGTGCAATTTGTTCCCACGACTCCATTGGAATGTTGAAGTTCCTGAGGGGGTGGGGTGTGGTGGGTGCGGGGCTTTGAGGGTGTCCTTGTAGCGCTTCTTCTGACCGCCTTGGGAGCGTTTGCCCAATTTTAGTTCTCGGCATTCTGGTAACATGGCCTGCCCATCTTAACTGTGCTAATTTCAGAAGAGTATGTACACTTTGCATCCATGCCTTGTTCAGGACTTCCGTATCTGAAATCCTGTCTTGCCACTTAATCTTTAAGAGTTTTCTAAGACAGCTAGTATGAAAGTGATTCAGTCTTTTGGCGTGCCGTAGGTAAACTGTCCATGTTTCACATGCATACAATAGTGTTGGCAGCACCACAGCTCTGTAGACTTTCAGTTTGTGTCAAGTCTGATTCCTTTCGATCCCAGACACTACCAGGTAGTCGGCAAAATGCTGCACTAGCTATGGCAATCCTGGCATTAACGTCATCATCAATGTGCACGGCTCTTGACATTGTGCTCCCAAGGTAGGTGAACTTGTCTACCACTTGCAATCTTTGACCTTTCACTGTGATGGTGGGCTCTTTGTAAGGCTTACCAGGTGCTGCCTGATAGACTACTTCAGTCTTTTTGATGCCGATTATGAGATCATACGGATACTTTATCTATACCTTCATCTTCTCTTCTGTAGGAGCACCTTTTGCCATGTCATCAGCAAAGGGTAACTCATCTAGCAGCCCTGTCTGCACCTTGGATTAGGCTTGCAACCTTCTGAGATTGAAAAGCTTCCCATCAAAGCGATACCTAATAGGTATGCCATTGTCACCATCCTGAAAAGCATCTGTGAGCATGGCAGAAAACATCACGCTAAACAGTGTTGGGGCCAACACACGCAGCCTCGCTTGACTCCGTTTGTCACAGGGAATGGATCTGAAAACTCACCATCATTTTAGACCCGTGCAAGCATACCGTCGTGGAACTGTCTCACCATTGCTATGAACTGCTACTTCACCATGATCTTCCAAAGGCCCTCACGACACCTCATACTGGAATGCTCTCCATTCCGGTGATATAAGAAGGGCAGTTGTCAGTTCCTGCTTATGTGGGGTGGTTGTGTGAGGCGAACTTGCATCACGGGGCGGCCAAATGATATTAACTTACAGCTGGGCGATGCCTGCTGTCCTTGCAGCAAGTCCAGTAGAGGGGGTATATTGTCGTTTCTGCTCTTTCTGCGTTTCCATTGAACTTCCTCTTTCTCCCTTGTCCCTTACTTTTCATTTCCTCCACTATCTGTCCTGTCTATTCTCCCTTTCTCTTGGTCGACTCAACACACTGCATGGCCTGTGGGGAAAAAGTGGTAATGTATTAAAACTGACCGACCCGATATGATCAAAACAAACAAATAAAACTACAATTATGATTGTGTTTCGGTTATTGATAAACACCACGTCGCTTTTGTTTGTTTAATTGAGGTTTAACGTTAGGACATTTTGGAGACGATGCTTCCAATTTTGTGGGATTGCTACCCGACATTGAGATGTGATGACATCTTAATGAAACCAATAGGGTTTATAAGCATGGACGGGCCGACTCGCACTGCGCATGATCCAAAAAGCGGCATGAATGCACCACCTCAAGGTCAAGGACATGTCCAGTGACAGGGTTAGGGTCAAGGACAAGGTCAGGATCAAGGACAAAGTCAGGCACACATAGAAACAATTATGATGGAACGATGAAAAGACGGACAAATGAAACGGTGTATGCCTGAAATGTTCGAGGTCTGTTTATCCTTGAAGCACCATAGAAGTTTACCAAATGGAATCTCCCACCTTATATATAGCAGGAGACCATTTTACAAATCTAAGGGTGTCAGGTTGGGTTTTCTTCAAAATTGATTTGGAAACTGGCTAAACGTTTTGCAAACAGTGTAGGCCCTGATCAGACGCCGCATTCTGTGCCGTCTGATCTGGGCCTACATTGTTTGCCAGGGGTACCCGCTTTGGGGTCTCCGATACAAAACTGGTTAATTCGGTGGCTCAGTCGGATACGCGTCTGACTGGTGATCAGGAGTACGCGTGTTAGATACCTGTCAGGGTCGGCAACATTCTTTCGTGGAGATTGATCATGAAATCTTTTCCACGGTCTCTGTCCCTTCTGCTGATTCAAGAAGGGCAGTCGTCAATTTCTGGCAAAAGAGTGTGCACTGTGCTGGTTAAATATGTTCTAGAAAGGGTTATCCTTTGGAAGCAAAGCATACACCACAGAACTGGAAAATATTTTAAGCCTACCTGGTTGAAAATTGGCCTAAATAGTGTTGACTGGGTCGTTAAACTCCAATACAAACCGACTCGCATCGCTTTGCCTGGGCAGGCTTAGATTCTCTAAGCGGTTTACCACTACTTGTGTGCGGTCGTGAAGCGCCAATTAACATGGTTAACGTGGGTCGACCCGGCTTACGCTACACATATGTCTATTTATAGCGTGTTTCGTGACAACTTAAGAAACGCTCCAGTTAGCGTGAATAAGTCAGATCAAATATTCAAATTTTACGGGTGTCTGCACATACCATATAATAATGCGGTGAAGTTCAAAACCTGGCAAATATACAGAACTGCAGGCCAGTGATAGTGTATATTTATGTTGGCTTTCGGATAATTAGGACAAACTAAGGTAAACATATTTATTCTTGACTGAACATCGGCCACACCAACTGTATAGCATTGTAATGTTTGTTTGTTTGATTTGAGGTTTAACGTCCCCGTCAACACTGTAAAGGTCATTTTGGAGACGTTGCTTCAAATTTTGTTGGACTTTTACACGACATTGAGATGAAATGACCGCATAATGAAACCAATAGGGTTTATAAGCATGGACGGTCCAACTTGCACCGCTTTGCCTGGGCAGGCTTAGATCCTCTAAGCGGTTTACCAGTACTCGTGTGCGGTGGGTTTCAGCTCTGCGTGGAAGCAGCATGCAGCCCATCTATTTCTTCAAGCCCCGATGGGCGGGGGCCAAGCATTGTAATGTACAGAAGCAACCATAAAATTGTACTTGAATGCCGAGCATATGTTTTGCGGTCGATCGTATGTCAATCGACCCATTTTGGTCGATTGTTCGTCAATCGATACAGTGTTGCTATGCACAGTAGCCTTTCGTTGTTGATGTCCACGAGACTATCATGAGTTTGTACGACATCCTACAGAAAATAATCGCACTACGGTCAGAGCGTATCTATTTATTAACCATATTTGCATTATTTGCTGGCTCCCGGCCTGCACATTGTCAATATTGGAAAAAACATGTAACCAGACCCCCTGATCTTTTAAGGTCAGGGGGGGGGGGGGTCTGGCTACCTGTTTTTCCAACACTGATAACCTTCAGACTAGGAACCAGCAGATAATGCAAATAAGGTGAATAATAATGTCCTAGACTGGAAACATGTGTTGGTTTGGGCAACAGCGTTGACCACGCGGCGTCTGATCAGGGTCTACACTCTTTCTTTAAAGGATCAACAGAAACAGTCTAAGTCCCAGTTCAGGACCATTTTTTCCATCCTACACTCAGAGACAAATCGACCCACGAGTGTTGCCGTCCGACCGCGATAATGCTATAGAAATCCACATACTCTGGAGTCAGCATCAACCCATGGTATACTTGTGGACTCTTCCATTGCTATATGTTGGACAGACCATTTGTCATACAAGGGTGGCAGGCCTATATTTTTTTTTTCAGTTTTATTCTATTTTTTGAAGCAAATAGTGGAGAGCCGGATCAGACGCGGCGTCTGATCTGGACCTGCACTATTTGTCAAGGTATCCCTTTAAGGGCTTCCCGCATACAGTGGGTTAACTGAGACCACGTGCCGATAAGTCGATGTTCCAGTATTTAGGCAAACCGTGTAGATCCTGATCAGACATCACGTTCTGGGGCGTCAGATCTTGGTCAACACTGTTTGCCAGGTATAAATAACCCGCTTACCCACAGCGATAAGAATTTTGCGAATGTTTCTATAAATAACAATCACCTGGATTTTTACGTAAACATCAACTGTGGTTAGTAAACTTGAGTCGATTGATCAATCGACCCAAAAACGAAAAAAAAAAAAAAAAAACCCTGGCACCATACCCTTTAAATGACAAATGGACTGGTCCAACACATAACACTGTCGTCCAACAGTATACAGCGGGTCAAGCTTTGGCACAATATATCAAAGGGCGTTGGCCATGACCATGACACGGTCTAGAAAACCGACAATATATTTTTAGTTTAAAAACAGGTCTCATTGACTCATTGTATTATATTGTTATTGATCAAACCCAGACAAAATCAATCACCCTGTTTTATTATTCATTCCCTTACACTGTATACATGACACATTTCCTATATTTGTTGGGTGGATTGTAATCCTTATACATGTCTTAAGGTTTCCAGGTATGTTTTGTGTCTGCATATGTGTTCTTTTTTTCAACACTATTTAGGGAATTTTTGGAGACCTTGTTTGTTGGTTTGTTTTGTGGTTTAACGTCCCCGTCAACACTGTATAGGTCATTTGGAGACGTTCATTACGGTAACATACCCGTGCGATATAGTGCATTTTTCACATCTCCAAAATGGCCACTTTTCTGATTAAAGTCCGTGATATTTTTCTTATTTATACTACAAACATAGGTTGTGTGTGCTCTTTAGAACCGCCACATTGAGGCGGTTCTAACGAGTACACACAACCTATGCCTTGGAACAGAAATAAGAAAAAATAGTGTTTACCCCGTAAACCCCATGATTCTCTATATAAAGTGGGGTTTAGAGGGGTCTTCATTTCACGGGCATGTTCACGTGATGGCTTCCAATTTTGTGGGACTTTTACCCGACACTGAGATGAAATGACATCTCAAGCCCTGTCGCCCAATGAAACCAATGATGTTTATAAGCATGGGCAGTCCGACTCGCACCACAGTTTAGATCCTCTAAGCGGTTTACCAGTACGCGTATGTGGTCGGTTCCAGCTCTGCGTGGAAGCATCATGAAGCTTATCTATTTCTTCAAGCCCCGATGGGCGGGGACCGGAATTGTGTCTGAGTCTGCATATTATGTGTAACTTTTGTTTGATTATTTAACTTTTACTGCGCCCTAGCAGACGACTTTTCTATTTTTTCCCACTAAACAGAACTTGACATCTCATACAAATTCCCTCCCCAGAAAACAGGACTAGGCATCTCATATGCAAATTGTCTCCAGAGGGAATTTGCATGAGATGTCAAGTCCTGTGTTCTGGGGAAAGTATATTGACTCATCGAGGCGGTTCTAACGAGTATTCACAATCTGTATTTTAAAACAGAAATAGAAAAAATAAGGTATACCCCTGTAAACCCCAGTTTTACTATGTAAAAGTGGTAGGGCTGGCTAATCGGAGCTGAAAAGATAACCGGTTATCGTTCCTATCATTGCGATCGATAATCGATCAGTAATTATTGAAGATTTGGTCATAATTTTACCTGTCTGGCTTTCTTTCTGAGCATGACTCCGACCATATGCTGTATTTTGCCATATGTATTTGAACAGACAGGCCTGAGCAAACAGTGTAGACCCAGATGAGACGCCGCGTTCTGCGGCGTCTCATCTTGGTCTGCACTGTTTGCCACTCATACAGCTAGTTTAGGCGCAACTTTGGGTAGTTAATTGTACTTATCAAATAATCGACTGCAAGCAAATCAGTAATTATAATCATTTTTGTGAAATTTATCGATTGAATAATCGATTATCCTATTAATCGTGCCAGCCTTAAAAAGTGGGGTTCAAGCGGGTGGAAATTATAAAGCCGTAATTCCGTGATGACAAAATATACGGTGGTCTTTATTTTTAAGAAAAAAGAAACACCTCTACTATGCCCCCACCCACCCCCACCCCGCCCTGGAGCTATGATTAACCCTCAGTGGCTCACACTATCAATATCCTACAAGTTTTCATGGCCCAAAGGTGTTCGAGCCGTTGAATTTTGACAGGCAGGGACTATTATTCAGTACACAGAAGGACAGCACACGAATCTTGATAATTATTTCTTCCGTCCGTGGATTTGTTTGTTGAAATTTGTAGGTTTTTTTCTTCGAACATAGAAAATGGGTGATCATTTGAAACGGTCCTAACGAGTACCACAGTCTATGTTTCAGAACAGCAGATAAAAGAAAATGATAACTAACACACTTGTAAACCCGACTTTTCTAGATGTAAACTTGGGTGACATATTAAAATTAAGCGTGTGCTAGATTGCGAAATTGACAGCCTGCACTGATGAGTGTACATATATATTACTTGTGGTTTGGGCCGTTTAATAATGCAGCTTTTAATTATTGAATTGATAACACCTGTACACTGAAGCACCCCCGCCCATCGGGGCTTGGAGAAATAGATTGGGCTGCATGGGCTAACCTGGAATATGAGTACTGGTTAACGGCTTAGAAGGTCTAAGGCTTTTCGGTCAAAGTGCTGCCCTAGCGGTTTCTTTTGGAGGTAGAGCTTGACACATAATTTCATCTGAATGTGGGGACTAAACATGGCCTCGATTGCTCTGTGTCGGATGCGCGTTTGAATGGTGATCAGGAGTTCGCGGGTTCGAATACCGCTGGAACGGCAACTTTCTTTCGTGGAGATTGATCATGACTGAAATCTTTTCTATGGTCGTTCATTCAAGAAGGTCAGCGAAAGAAAGTCCACTGTACTGGTTGTTCATTCAAGAAGGTCAGCGAAAGAAAGTCCACTGTACTGGTTAACCGCATACTCACAAGCCTGCGGCTAGGTAAACATGACGTAAGTAGTGTTGACTGGGTCGTTATAAAACTCCAAAATCAAACCAAAATCAGTACAATAAATTGTGTTACAACATTAAGACACAGCACACAGGCTGCGGTAATTTACTTTGCTCATGTAGGTTTTAGGGAAATTATCAATTTTGCAATGAGAGGCAATTTATCTTCCCATTGCAAATTGATATGCTTCTACTGCTGAATTTTGGAAATATATGACTGTCACTGATGAGGCCTAAATGGCCAAAAGTAGCTAGTCTGTCCAGAAAAACACTTGTCCACTGTTTGGAGAACGTTTTTAACTTCACCACATATGGGACCAGTTGCATCGTTAGCTTAACGAGCTCGTTAGTGGTCAAATTGTTAACTGTTCTAGCAAGAAAGATATCGAAAATTTCGTATTTTTGCTGAAAAAAATGTGAGCAGCTTTTGCATCCGCAAAAGCTGCTCACATTTTTTTTCAGCAGAAATATTAGCATATTTGCCATAAAAACGATCAAAGTTTTAACGATACCTTAACTAACGACGTCGTTAGTTTTGAACAACTGGCCCCTGGTGTTAAGGGACTGTGTGGCGTAAACAGTCTTCTTGCTCTTCACCAGACTGATGAGATGTGACTTTTTTTATAAAGTAATCCTTAGATGAAAACATATACCCCTTCCTCAAATCTCTCTCTTGACCTCTCATCACATCTTGATGTTGAGGCAGTATAAAATAAAATCTGGCCTGGCATGATGGCATAAGATAAAATGTGGCAAGCATGGAAAAAACCATTAACATCTAGGACTGGTATCAGTCTATTCACCAGACTGTGGGTTAAATTTTCTAGGTTTTGGGATCACTGATTCCGCTGCGGAATTTTGGAACTATCTTTTAGGGCCAATGATGAAGCCGTATTGGCTGAAACTAGCTAGTCTGGCCCAGAAAAAAGCCTGTCCATTACTCGACTCGGCTGTAAAACTAAAAAAAAAAAAGTTCAGTCCAGATCGATCTACAAGTAACCCTCTTTACACAACACTGTGACCTCACAATGATAAGAATAACGCAGCTAGAAATAACAGTTACCCGGGTTTCGTACTAATCCGCGATAGTCATGTGGACATCAGCGACGTATAGCTACTGCGCTCTGCAACTTTGGGTCGATTGACAAGCCGTCAAATTGTAGCAAAACTTGTTAATATCCCAGCAGGCACGCGTCGCTAGGGCAACGTCAACTCAACGTCATAAACGTCACGACGTTGCACCGACGTTGATGTGACGTTGCATAAACGTCATGACGTTGCACCGACGTTGATGTGACGTCACAACTACGTCATGTGCCTGAAGGGTAGGGACTGTGACATTAACAACTCAAACAAGCATACATCTCGACCCAGTACGTTTGGCCACTGCTCATTCTCTGTGTCTGGGATTCAAAGAAAAGACTCATGTTAGTCAAACAAGCATGTTTATCCATACACTTACTTACTTACTTACTACAAAAATGTCTATTTTATAAAGAAAAATTATACAACTTATAGCCACTTTTTTCTTCTTTTTTTTTCTGAATTATCTAGAACAGTGTCATATCCAAAACCGAGTTATAATTTAACGGTTCATTTCTTATAAAAGAGTGCAGATACCCCTTTAAATCTTTCAAAGGACTCTTTGCATATGTCCTGTCCAAGTTTAAAAGGCTTGAAGCTAATTGTAATTATAAATTTGCCCAGGTCATAATAGATAAAATTAATATCCTGAAGTCAACTAAGATGGTGTACATCATACTCACTTTGAAGTTTTACCCAGCAGGCACTCGTCGCTATGGCAACGTCAAATCAACGTCGATGCATGCGCCGACGTAGATATGACATTGCCTAAACATAATGACGTTGTACCGACGGTGATGTGACGTCACAAGTACGTTATGTCCCTTCTTGGGGTACGCTTTACAATTTTTTCAAACACACATCTCAGATTCAATTCGTAGGCGCCCGCCCATCGGGGCTTGAAGAAATAGTTGGGCTGCATGATGCTTCCACGCAGAGCTGAAACCTATCGCGCACGAGTACTGGTTAACCGCTTAGAGGAACTAAGCCAGCCGAGGCAAAAAGGTGGGAGTCGGACCTCCATTCTTATAAACCCTATTGGTTTCTTGGGTGACAGGGCTTGAGATGTCATTTCATCTCAATGTTGGGTAAAAGTACCACAAAACTGGAAGCAACGTCTCCAAAATCACATATACAGTGTTGACGGGGACGTTAAAACTCAAATCAAACAAACAAACAAACAAGCAAACAAAGATTCATTTCGTAATATTGGCAAAATGATAACATAATAGGTTAACATACCCGTGAAATGAACAAACCTCCACCCACACCCACACCCCCACACACATCCTGTAAACTGTAAAAAAAAAACACTTTATACAGCAAACATGGGGTTTACAAGAGTATACATGACTTCCTTACTTTTGCTCAAATGCATGGTTAGAAGGCTCCTCCTGAGGCGGATCTAGCGAACAGACGCAGCCTTTATTTAAACTAGAAATTAAATAAGGAAACATCACGAAAACACACCTACATAATTCTTTACAAATAGAGGTAAACCTTATTTTTCTTGTTTCTGCTCTAAATTATAGATTGTGAGTACTCGTTAGAACCACCTCGATGAGGCGTTTCTTACACGTACCCACACTCTATATATTGAGCAGAAATGAGAAAAAACACTATTTTTTTTTCATCTGAAAAGTATCTTTTTTTTCGGCGATAGAATTTACAGTGTTTATGAATATGCGAGTTTTCGAAACATTTTCATCTGAACAATGCTAATATCTGTAAAAGTATAAAATGAGCCCCGCCAAGCGAATTTATGTCTTCGAGCATTCCGTCATGACAAATTTTAACTGCGCATGCCCAGCCATTCAGAGGGGCCAGGGATATGGCTTTCTGTCTGAAGGTTCCTCTTGATTCTCTCCTTGTATGAGCGAGCAGCGAAGGTACTGGCGAGACTGCGCGGATGCGCAGGCTCGCCTGAACCTTCGCTGCTCGCATAGGCGATAAGTGCCAAAATCGCTTGACGGGGCCCAAATGAATTCGCATACTTATGCCAGAGCCAGAAAACACGGGAAAATCATGGTCATATACAGTAAAATACCGCTATTAGGAGCTGAAACCGACCTGCACACGAGTACTTGTAAACCGCTTAGAGCACCTAAGCCTGCCCAGGCAAAGCGGTACGAATCGGCCCGTCCATGCTTATAAACCCTTTTAGTTTCAGTAGGCGACAGGGCTTTGCTCCGCCCATCGGAGCTTGGAGAAATAGGTTGAGCTGCTTCCACGCAGAGCTTATACCCACCGCACATGAGTACTGGTAATCCGCTAAGAATGTCTAAACCTGCCCAGGAAAATTGCTGCGAGTCGGCCCGTCAATGATTATTAACCCTATTGGTTTCATTGGGCGACAGGGATTGAGATGTCATTTCATCTCAATGTCGGGTAAAAGTCCCACAAAATTGGAAGCAACGTCTCCAAAATGACCTAAATAGTATTGACGGGGACGTTAAACCTCAAACCAAACAAACGAACTGGGCTTGAGATGCCATTTCATCTTATTGTCTGGTAAAAGTCCCACAAAATTGGAAGCAACGTCTCCAAAATGACCTTTACAGTGTTGACAGGGACGTTAAACCTCAAATCAAACAAACGAAAAAAAACAACTTTTAAGACCAACTAAAATTAGAACTAAATCTGCTGTCAAAAGCGTATTGAGAAGGTTTCAGTTATTCTTTCTTTGTATTTTCTATACCCAGTGTCTGCTAAAAAGAGACCACCCTTGGACTGTTCAAAAGTGGTCTTCAAGACCACTTTTGAACAGTCGCAATGGTGGTCTTAATATAGGGATTTTACTGTACCTGGATAAATTCGTTATTCGTCAGTTCACAAAACTTACAATTAAAAATATGCCTTTCAAACAAGTTTACCATTCCTTCTAGTTTGTAAAAATATCAGCCCAGCAGGCACACGTCGCTATGGCAACGTCAAATCAACGTCGGTGCAACGTCATGACGTTGCACCGACGTGGATGTGACGTTGCATACACGCCATGACGTCGCACCGACGTTGACATGACGTCATAATTACGTCATGTGCCTGCTGGGAGAAGCCCTGACTGACAATTCAGGAGAAAAAAACTTATCCAGGATGTTTTCTTCAATATTTGACTAAGTTTGGCCATTTAAGCTCACCTGAGCACGAAGTGCCCAAGATGAGCTATTGTGATCACCTTTGTCCGTCGTACGTCCGTCGTTCGTCTCGCGTCTTCTTCGTCATCAATTACGTTGTTCATCCTCTACAGGCCAGTTTTGCTTCCAACTTTAAGAATCTTTACCAGAATGTTTGTCTTGTTCGAATATGGGCCATGTGGGGTCAGAAACTAGGTCACTATGTCCAATTTCTTTAAAACTTTGTTCACACTCTAAGAGGCCACAGATTTGTTTCAAACTTCATGAAACTTTACCAGAATATTTGTCTTGCCAATATCTGGTTTAAGTTCGATTATGGGTTATTTTGAGTCAAAAACTAGGCCAGTAGATCAAATTTCTTTGAAACCTTGTTCACCCTCTAGATGCCACAGATTTGCTTTATTCTTCATGTAACTTAAACAGAATGTTTGTCTTGATGATATCTAGGTCAAGTTCGAATATGGCTTATGTTGGATCAAAAACTGGGTCACAAGGTCAAATTGCTCAAATTGTTCAGCCTCTAGAGGCCACAATTTTGCTTGAACCGTCATGGAATTTTACCAGAATGTTTGTCTTGATGATATCAAGGTCTCAAGTTGGAATATGGATCACGTCAGGTCAAAAACTAGGTCACTAGGTCGAATTTCTTTAAATTTTGTTCACCCTCTCGAAACCATAATTTTGCTTCAACCTTCATGAAACTATACCTGAATGTTTCCCTGGATGATATCAAGGTCAGATTCGAATATGGGTTATGTCAGGTCAAAAATTAGGTCACTTGTTAGATTTCTATAAAAACCTTGTTCACTCTCTTGAGGCCAAAGTTTTGCTTCAATCTTCATGAAACTTTACCAGACTGTTTGCCGTGATAATATTTGGGTTGCGTTCGAATATGGGTCATTTTGGGTCAGAAACTAGGACCTTATGTCAAATTGCGTTAAGACCTTGTTCACCATCCAGAGTCCACAATTTTGCTTCAGTCTGCATGAAACTTTACAAGAATGTTTGTCTGATGATATCAAGGTCAAGTTCGAATATGGGTCAAGTCAGGTCAACACTAGGTTACGCAGTCAAGTTTCTTTGAAACCTTGTTCACCCTCGTCAGGCCATATTTTTGCTTCAATTTTCATGAAACTTTTCCAGAATGTTTGCCTTGAAAATATATAAGTCAAGTGTGAATATGGGTCATATCAGATCAAAAACTAGGTCACAACAAATATGGTTCACCCTCTAGAGGCCATAATTTTGCTTAGATCTTCATGAAACTTTACCAGAATGGTACTAGAAGCCTCCGTGGTGCAGTGGTTACGCTACTCGCCTTGTAAACCGGGGTTCGATCCCGGGCTTCTCCAGACTTTCGGATGCGTCTTTAAACCGAGGTCCCGTCTCCGTATGACCTTAGCTGTTGGTTGGACGTAAAACTCAAAACACACACACCAGAATGGTACTTGATGATAACTGGATCGAATTAGAACATGGGTCGTATCTGGTCCAAAACTAGGGCACTAGGACAATTTTCTTTGAAACCTTGTTCACTCTCCAGAGGGAATAATTTTGCTTCAATCTTCATGATTCTTTACCAGAATGTTTGTCTTGATATTATCTGGGTCGAGTTTGAATATGGGTCATGTCGGGTCAAAAGTAGGTCACAAGTCATTTTGTGTTAAAACCTTGATCACCCTCCAGTTTCAGACTAAAGGGAAAACCTTTTTATATCTTGTTGTCTAAGACCAGAAGGCCCAGGCCTTTGATATTTTGTACACAGCTTCGTCTAGTGGACCTCTGCCGGTATTGTTTAACTTGTAGCCCTGGGGCCCACTTGTTTTACATAGACTTGCAAACTATATTGTTGTGTATGAAGGGACTCATTAAAACCGAGTCTCCGATTTTCGTTCTTTTATGTGTTCTTTGTTTCCAAAGGCAACCTTTACCTCACTACAGCTGGTGTTAGTGCCGTGTGGCGGCCGTAAAAAGTGTCCCCGTGCTTCATCATAGTGCAGATTATATTTTCTTTTCCTTTGGGATCAATGAGCCCGTTCTGGTTAATTTGAAAATCGAATATCTCATCAGCCGGTGCTAGTAGGCGTGTGCAGCCTTGCGAACTACACTGCAGTGTATGAAGAGAATCAATAAAACCGGATGTCCGATTTTCGTTCTTTTATGATTTTTTTGTTTCCAAAGGCAACCTTTTAGCTTTTTATTATACAGAGAAAAAATATACCTTTAAAAGTCTTCTTGACTGAAATCAGAAGTCCCAGGTCTTTGAGATAATTGGTTCATAGCTTTGAGTAGTGGACCTCAGCCAAGATTGTTGAGGCCAAAAATGGCCCGCCCATGCAGGGGTCCACATATGTTACATGAATTTATATAAGAAATCCAGGCCTTTGACATTTGGTACATAGCTTTGTCTAGTACCTCAAAACTTAGGGGCTCACAAGATTCATTTCTACGGTGTCCTATGGCATATGGTTGGGAGCCGGGCTGCTTTGCACAGTAACTGTTGGAAGCACGTCTCACTGAGAAGCAAAAGGTTGCGGTTTTTTAGACCTAAACCGGCTACATACATGTACTTCCATTGAAATTAATCATGAAATATTTTCATAGTTTGTACCATCATTCTCCCCCTTCTGCTGAGTCAAGAAGGGAAGTTGTCAGTTACTGGCTAAAGTATGTGTACTTATTACTGGTTAACCACTGAGGTCTACGCCTGCCCAGGAATAGTGGGGTTAGGTTAACTGGCCTCAACTGACATAATCCTAATTGGCTGAAAGGCCCCAAGCAGCATCACGTTCCTCCCAAGGCCTGTATAACACAGTTCTTAAACCTCCAGCCTGTCATCCTAATACATTTATTTTCAACAAATTTTAAACATACATAGACATATGAAGAAAAAATATAGTCCTATAGAAAGTACTAGAGACAGTGACACTCAGGTGAGCGAAATAGGGCCCTTTGGGCCCTACTGTTACGATGTATGCCCCCGCCATTTGAACAATGCCCACCCCCATCATTCGAAGAAAGGTGGATGGGCATATAGCGTTGTCCCCGTTCGTCCGTCCGTCCGAAACTTCAATAACTTTCTTATTTCTGGATGGATTTTGAAAGTACTTTGGAGAAAAGTTAGCCATCATGAGACGATGTCAGGCACGCAAAAAAACAGGTCCGTACCTCAAATGTCAAGGTCGTACCTAGAGGTCAAAGGTAAAAAAAGAGCCGAAACTTAAACACGGTCACCAACTTTCTTATTTCTGGAAGGATTTTGAAATGACTAACTATCATTAGACAGTCTGTCTCGCATACACCTTTGGTCCGTAGCTCCAATGTCAAGGTCGTTCTTAGAGGACAAAGGTCCAAAAAAGGGTCCGAAAAACACGGTCAATAACTTTACTACTGGGTGGATTTTGAAATTACTTGGCAGAAATGTTAACTATCATGAGACGATCTGTCTTGTGTGCAAAACCCAGGCCCGTTCCTCACAGTTCAAGGGCGTACTTAGAGGCCAAAGATAAAAACAAAAAGGTTCGAAACTTAAACACGGCCAATAACTTCCTTATTTCTGGATGTATTTTGAAATTAATTGGCAGAAATGTTACCACCATGAGACGATGTGTCAAGCGAAAGACCCAGGTTGATACCTCCAAGGTCAAGGTCATACTTAGAGGTCAAAGGTAAAGAAAATGTCTTTTTCTTGTGTTCGGTTACCTTGAATTATTGGAAATTACTTGGTAGAAATATTAACCGGCATGAGTCGATGTGTCATGCGCAAGACCCGGGTTGGTACGTCCTAGGTCATACTTAGAGGTCAAAGATAAAGAAAATAGTCTTTTTCTTGTGTCTACTCAATATTTTTGTTGTTCCTGGATGGATTTGGAAATTACTTTGAAGAAATGGTAAGCACCATGAGACATTTTGTTGCACGCAAGAACCAGGTCCGTAACTGTAAGGTCAAGGTCATACTTAGCGGTCAAAGGTCAAATACTAACATCAACATTTTCAGGCGAGGGCATCCATGTCCTGTGGACGCATTTCTAGTTTGTTTTTTCATTGAAATTTAAGGGTGGTAACTCATGCAAAAGTAGTTTGTCTCCCATGTCTAAAGGGGTCTAATCTTAAAGGAAAGAATTTGCCCCTGAGGAGTGTGACAGGGCTTATAGAAAAGCGAACAGGAAGTCCCGAAAGTTGTCTCCCTTTGAAAAATGGCGGAAAATATGTCAGGTGTTCCAATTCCCCTTAAGGTTCATTGAAACTGCATATTTATACCTCTTTCCTCATATTATAATCATTTTCAGACCCAATACAAATGAGAAACAAGAAGTAACAGCTTATTTAGGCTATATATCTATTTTCAATAACCAGTTATAAGAATGAGCCGGGGCAAACATTTCCTACAATTTACATGTGCGCCCAGCGAAGACTCAGATCAGCCTGCGCATCCGCGCAGTCTGAGCAGAGTTTCGTTGTGCTCTAAGGATAGCTGAGGGCTCAGCGCTCCTTCATGCAGCAAGAGAAGTCTCAGTTCAGACAGTGGGGATGCGCAAGCTAATCTGATTCTTCGTTGGGTGCACATACAAGTTGCTGGAAATGCTGTGTCCCGGCTCAAATATCATCGGAAAGCACGTAGGGAAATAGTCCCGGAGAATTGTTTTCTTTTCAGAACTCGGGCTTTCTATAAAAGGTAATAAGCATGTTAAGTATTTGAAACTTTTTTTTGAAGTTCCATCCTCGCCTAGTGCTGTCACGTTTGGTCTTAAGGACTATTTTTATTAAGTGTATGTTCGAAGAAGCGGAAGCGCTGTAGTTGGGTCCGGTACCGGAAGTAGAATTACGTTGACATATAAACTTGATACAAGTATCAACTTTCAAAAATGGTATCCATGTTAGCGACCATCTTGGATTTCTCGGACCGCACCATGATTCCGGCACATCACCCTCGACTTTCTTGTACCTCGGAAATTTCACTAAACATTTATGGAACAATTTTCTCTGGACCTCTCATGTTCACGAACACCCCTGAGAAATCAAAGTTGTCAGATGTGTTATTATTATTCTAAAGTAAAAAAAAAAAAAATACATTTATTCATTTGATTAAGCATTTTACTTTACCAATAATTAAATTCAGGAACAAATGGTAACAATTTTGTTATTTTTCTCAGAAAATCAGGCTTGACATTTCATGTGAATATGGTCTGCTGACGATTCACAGGAAATAGCAAACACTTGTCCCCCCTGAGAAAAATGTTGAAAATGCCGTCTGCTACGAGAAAAATGTTGAAAATGACGTCTGCTACAGTGACTGATGTTTTTAGTGTTAACAGTGACATATTCGCATCACGATTTTCTTTAATTTTTGCTGAAATTTGGACTGATCTACCCTGGTCATGTTTCAGTTGTTTATTGTCCTAGTTTTGTGTTGAAATTTAAGACATATAGTCAATATATAATTATGTTACTATTTATGTGTTGATTCACAAGTCACGATATATAGGCGAATCTTCTGAACCGGTTATTTGGGTGTAATAATTTGTTACAGACATTAACCCTTTTTGTACCAAATGGAATCTTCCTCCTTATATATAGCAGGAGTTCGTTTCTAAATTTAGGGGTGTCAAGTTGTGTTTTCTTCAAAATTGATCGGAAAATGACCGAACTTTTAGCAAACAGTGGAGGCCCTGATCAGACGCCGCGTTCTGCGGCGTCTGATCTGGGACTGCACTGTTTGCCAGGGTACCCCTTTCGAGGTTTCCGGTCTGAAATGGATTAAGTTGTGTAATTTCTGGCCTTTCGGTCACGAGACTGGTTCTTAAAGATGTCTAGATTACAGATTTACGCCGTCAAAAGAATGCATGTTTATCTGGCGTTCATTAACCCAATTAGTACCGGAAACCCCAAAAGGGGTGCCTTGGCAAACAGTGCAGGCCCAGATGAGATGCCGCAGAACGCGGCGTCTCATCATTTGCAGGAAGTTCAGCCATTTTCCAAATCAATTTTGAAAATAAAACAACCTAAATTAAAAAATGGATTCCAGCTATATATAAGAAGGAAGATTCCATTTGGTACAAAAAGGGTTAACCTGCAAAAAAGTACCTATTCGCTAATGACGTCCTATAGTATATGAGCAAGCGCACGACATAACCTACAGGTTAGATTTTGTTGGGCGCTGGCTCATGTTCAAACTCCAGTGGAGTACCTTTCCGTGTATCTCTTTGTATCTCTTTGCAAAGCAAATGTCATTCATCAGAATATAGTCTAAAACTGAATCCAGAAATATCACGGGGGTAATACCAAATTCTATACCTGTGCTCTCGATAGGTAAAACTACATGTAAAGTTAAAAAAAAAAAGTTGCAAAGAACATTCTAACTGATAAGCAAAGTTTCAGAAGTGTGATTCCAATGGTTTAGAAGATATGGCAAAGTCATGCTTTTTAACCTTTGACCAATGTTGAGGTCCACCAAAAGTATCCCAATTTATTCTATATTTCAAGGGCCGTCCAATAACCACGTTTCAGAAGTGTAACTCCAATAGTTTTGAAGATATGACAAAGTCATACGTTTTGAGCTTTGACCTTAGGGTCACGTTGAGGTCAGAATCAGAATTGTTACTGGTGACACGTCAAATGACATTCATACACCAGGGCCCAGGATAGCAATCGTTAATTAAATGTGCATGTCACGATGCCCTTTATCCGGACGAAATGTTGTTCGAGGGAACAAAAACGCAGTTCAAACCCTGTCAACCATTATTATGTGTGTCAGAAGTCTATATTGAATTTAAGTGGTGATTTTGGGGGGGGGGGGTTTGGCAAACAGTAAAGATCCTGATCAGTTTGCTTCTTTTGCCAATTTTTCAAGTCCTCTACATTCCAGTCATCAGTTGGAATGTTCCTTTACCGATTCATACACAAATCAAGTTAGACCCAGTTACATCATTTTCACGAATGAATTACATTACGCTGAATGTTTGTCCGAAAATGTGGGTTGCGGCTATTTTTTATTTTATTTTGACCGCATCAAGTTGTGACGTAGTGTAAATACCCTTATACGAAAACACGCCTGTACAAATACATTGTAACATTTATGGCAAAAAAAAAAAAAATGATTTTTTTAAGATGAAAAATTGTGATATTATTTTTTCTTATTGCTGCTCAAAATATAGATTGTGGGTACTCGTTAGAATCGCCTCATCGAGGCGGTCCTAACGAGTACCCACACTCTATATTTTAGAGCAGAAATAAGAAGAATAAGTTTTACCCCTGTAAACCCCAGTTTTACTATCTAAAAGTGGGGTTCAAAATTATATAAGCGTGTTTTCAGGATGATACATCTTGGGACAGCTGCGTCCAACAAGGCGGGCGCCCGCCGAGCGCTCACTCTGTTGCCTACAGAATGTTAGCAGCGAAGTGAGTGCTCGGCGGGCGCCCGCTTTGTTGAACGCAGATTTTCCACCATTTTCTTCTTTTACAAGAGAAACAATTTTTGGAACTTACTGTTCACTTTCCTGTTTAGTGTTCTTTTCTTTAACCTTTAACACTTATCCTGCTGAATAAATATATTAGCCACGCCCTTTTCTGATTATCAACCAATCAAATTACTTAATATAAAGTGGGTTTATAGGTCGCAATGAAGCTTTCTAGTAACCTAATAAAGGGGATCGAATATTTGCATGCTATAAACGGTAGTGATCGACCTATAATGCCTTCTGCCGACCTATTACTGGATCTATGGCTAGTGGTCGTTTATAGACAGGACCTACTTTTCAGTTACCTAATTTGCAAGTGTAAAAAAATAAAATTCAACCTTTTATATACGGGAAAATAAGGAAACTGCAAGTTAAAATCTTTGCAATATTTATTTAAACAGATTTATCTAAACTTTTCAGCTAAATTCTTACATTCTCGGGCTTTCCTGATGAAATAATTGCGCACTCCCTGCTAGCATTCTACATAAATCTACAGCGGGCCGTTAGCGGCCCGTCAGCTACCCTGACGGGCCACTAACGGCCCGCTGTAGATTTATGTAGAATGCTTACTGGGCTGCTACTGCGGTTGCAGTCTCAACCTCGAAAATAAAATCTAAAGCTAAAGCAAACTATATTGATTTGCAGATTGATTCGCTGAGAAACTTTTATTCGAGCGTCCATGTTGTATCCTACGCCTGTGTGGCGCGGTGACGTCAGAAACTTTGCACTCGTTGACGTTCCTTATACTTCTACTGCGCGCCATGGCACTGAAATGTCGTTTAACATGCTACACTGTCTGCTTCTGTTTTGCTTAACCCTTCTCTTGCTGAATATTCAGTTTAGCCACCCCCATTTCTGACTTTGAACCAGTCAGATTACATGATGTAATTTATTCTTACAAGCCATAAACTTAATGTCAAACAGTGTAGATCCTGATCAGATGGCTTTGCCATCTGATCTGGATCTACACTGTTTCCAAAGATAGGGGTTGTCGTGAACAGCATGATAAGAGTTAAATTTGCTAAATTATTGCAAAATGAATTGCGGTATATAGCAAATAAGCCTAGTGTCTTTAATAATAAAATATAATGGGCGAGCATCAGACAATTTTATAGGGCGACCTCGTGCCTATAAAATTGTCGCGGCCAACCGATTATCCCACCCCCACAGTGACCTTGAGGTCAAGGTCACGGACTTAGAAAGTTTACATTTGGTTTAAGTTTTATGACAAAGTTTATAGATGCCTGTATGTTCTAAACTCTAAGACAAATTCAGTTGATACTTGCATCAATGTACCAGTCTAAAGGCTTCATTGATGCATACCCCATTCACGCTGCTGCTTCAGTAACATTGATACCACCCACCCCTTCAGTAACTTTGATGCTCTCACTCCCTTGTTCCATTTAGAAATTTTATGTTTGCTTTAGCTTTCACAAGCACATTTATAGATTCTTATAGCTTCTTGACATCTTCATTCATATTACATACAAGCTCAAAAGGTATATCAGAGTATGGCGCTGGCCGGGGGTATACGTGACGCACTGGTCGCTTTCTCTAGTTTTTAGTTATCTTCCCTGACAGTATAATTTTGTGGTGGTCATAACTCCAATACCCTTGACGTATATTGCTGGTACTTGCCACCATTGTATATACAGGGTTGAAAAGGCATTTCATGTGCAAGAACCAAAACACAGTATACCCGTACTTTGTACATTGGAAATCTTAGATCTTTACTTCACGTCTCAAGTTTTCAAATTTTGTCCGAAGTGGTAAACTCCGGACAAAATTTGAAAACTTGAGACGTGAAATCAAGACTGATATAAAAAAAAAATCAGCATGATTTGTATGTGAATAACTTGGTAGGTGATGTAAAGGCAAATCCCAGAGACTTCTACAGATATATTAATAGCCAGAAGAAAGACAGGCAAGGTATTCCGCCCCTTAATAAAAGAGGAGGGGACGGGGTTGCTGAATCAGACTCTGAAAGGGCAGAGGAACTAGTTGGACAATTCAATGATGCGTTTAATAAAACTGAGTTCACAGAGGTTCCATTGACTGGAAGATCGGCCCCATTCATGAATAATATTGTTGTGACAGCTGCAGGAGTAATCAAATTACTTCAAGGCTGAAACCCCAGTAAGGCCTTAGGACCTGATGAGCTTCATCCTAGAGTCCTGAAGGAACTTGCAAATGAGTTGGGTCCAGTTTTTGCACACTTGTTTCATCAGTCTCTTGATACGGGTGAAATCCCCAAAGAATGGCTCTTAGCAAACATCTGTCCACTCTTCAAAAAAGGAGATAGGGCTCTTGCCCGTAATTATCGCCCTGTGTCTCTGACTTGTGTTCTGTGTAAATTGCTGGAACATATAGTCTGCTCGAACATCATGGCCCACTTGGACGAACATAAACTTTTGTCAGACAGACAACATGCATTTAGGAAAAGGCACAGTTGTGAAACTCAGCTAAGCACAGTTATTAATGACTGGGCAAAAATCTTGGACAAAGGGGGACAGGTGGACACATTTATTCTGGACTTCGAGAAAGCTTTTGACACCCCTCCTCATGAACTACTTAAATCTAAGTTATTTGGTTATGGAATTGGGGGAAAGACCCTCAAATGGATAGATTCCTTTCTCTGCTACAGAAAACAGCGGGTTGTTGTTAATGGTGAATCTTCGGAGTGGGCTCCAGTTTTGTCTGGAGTCCCGCAAGGGACCGTTCTTGGTCCACTTTTGTTCTCCCTGTACATCAATGATATTTCCACTGACATTGACTCAGAAATAAGACTGTTCGCAGATGACTGTGTTTGTTACCGGGAAATTAGAGATACAGATGACTCATTGAAACTTCAGGCTGACATAGATAGATTAGGATGTTGGGCACGTAAATGGGGCATGAGATTTCAGCCAGTTAAATGCAATATTATGCAGATAACTAGGAAGAGATCTAATAAAGTTGAGGCTTCAAACACCTTAGAGGGAACGGTCCTCGAGAATGTGGACTCCATTAAATACCTTGGAGTGACAATCTCACACAACTTGAGATGGAATACTCATATTAGCAACATGTGTACTAAGGCAAATAGAACGCTTGGTTTCCTGAGGAGAAATCTTCATCAGTGCCCTCAGGATGTAAAAGAGGCAGCATATAAAGGTCTTGTTCGCCCAATCTTGGAATATGGTAGTTGTATCTGGGACCCCAGTGGAGTGGTCCTTAACGATGAAATTGAGAAAGTTCAGAATAGAGCTGCTAGATTTGTAACAGGCAATTACTGCTTTGAAACTGGGAGCATGACTGGAATACTTGGAAAATTAAAATGGGAGTCTCTCAAGAAAAGGAGAAAAGATAGTAGGCTAATCCTTTTATACAAAGGTCTAAAGGGTGCTGCCAGCATTCCAACAGATGACCTTGTTCCCCCAGCTAGACACTGTAGAAATCACGATTCGTTGGCGTTTCAGACCCTTAGCGCAAGAACTGACATTTATAAAGAGTCGTTCTTCCCCAGAACCATTAGAGATTGGAATGCCCTTCCCAATTCGATTATTTCGACAGCTGAAGGTGCTGATGATTGTGTAGCTAAATTTACCTCTTTGGTTAGAGCTAGGGACTAACTTCCCACATCACAGGTCCTGGTGTATGAATGTCATTTGACGTGTCAACAGTAACAGTTCTGATTCTGATACTATGTTGAGAAGTGATCCTTAGTATCGTTAGGTGAAGAAAGTCTCAATGAACATTACATAGACAAAAATATTGTTGGCTTACTAGTGTATTTTAATTCTGGTGCACTTTCTATTTGTGAACAATCTTCTGAAGGCCCTATTCGCTTTTGTTCGGGGGATTTGCCATCTCTCCTGATGCCTATTTTTGATTTGTTTCAGGGCAAGACTGTCACAATGAAGACGCTGGCGTTTTCATTAGCTTTAACATTATTGGTTGTGGGAAGAAGTCGGGGAGCAATTGTACCGCCAAATTCTGGAACAGGAGCAAATACTGGAACAGGAAACTCGCAGGGCGGTGCACAACCTGGCCAGACTGGATCCTCTGATGGTGAGACTGGTGGGGGACAAATGGGACCTGGTAAGTCCGGGAAATTCTGGTGAATGAATACACCGGGGTGGGGGTGGGGAAGCAAATTTTTGACTAAAGGGCCTAACCCATATCCCGCTGAACACGGCAACTAGGGCTGGCTAATCGGAGCTGAAAAGATAATCGATTGTGAGTCCTGTCATTGCGATCGATAATCGATTAGTAGTCGCTAAGGTTTTTGTCATAATTTTACCTGTCTGGCTTTCTTCTGAGCATGACTCTTACCATATGTTGCACTTTACCATATGTATATTTGAACAGACAGGCCTGAGCAAACAGTGAAGACCCAGATGAGACGTCACAGAATGCGGCGTCTCATCAGGGTCTGCACTGTTTGCCACTCATCCAGCTATTTTAGGCATAACTTTGGGTAGTAAATTGTACCTAACAAGTAATCGATTAAAAGCAAATCAGAAATGATAGTCATTTTTGTTGAATTTATCGATCGATTAATCGATTATACGATTAATCTTGTCAGCCTCAACGGCAACCCCTACCTTTGCAAACATTTTACATTACAATAACACATTCATGTGAAATAGTGGATTCTTTCATATCCTCTGAAGGGTCATTTTTCTGATTAAAATTTTAGATAGTTTGCTTATTTCTATCCAGAATGTATGTTAAATGCTCACATGCACGAGCAAAGTCCAGCATTTACACATACTTGAAGAATTTTAAAAAGTTCAGATTAGAGCTGCTAGATTTGTAACAAGCAATAATTTCTGCTTTGAAACTGGAAGCATGGGTGGAATTATAGGAAAATTAAGATGGGAGTCTCTCAAGAAAAGGAGAAGAGACAGTAGGCTCATACTCTGTATGTCTAAAGGGTGCTGCCAGCATTCCAACAGATGACCAAGCACCATTCAATGGCTTTTCAAACCAAGTACTGCAAGAACTGACATTTATAAACACCTGATTTCGACACCTGAAGGTGCTGAGGATTGTATAGCTAACTTTACCATGTTTACCTCTTTGGTAATTTCCCATATCACAGGTCTGTGTATGAATGTCATTTGACGTACCACCGATTCTGATTCCGGTGAAACGGTACCCTCGAATCACGTGATCCTCCCAATCGCACGTGCTTTTGAAAAGCAGAATTGGCGATCTATTTAAAATTCTCGACTTCAGAAGTTTATGGAGGTCGAAGCTAAGGTCAGCTTATTAGCTCACCTGAGCACGAAGTGCTCATGGTGAGTTATTGTGATGGGTCAATGTCCGTTGTCCGGCGTATGTCGTCCGTCGTCAACATTTTCTTTTAGACTTTAAAAGACTACTCCTCCTATACCCTTGGGCCAATTTCATTCAAACTTACCAGGAACGTTGCCTAGGTGGCTCTCTGCCAAAATAGCTAAAATGGTTATGCTCTGATTAACATGATGGCCGCCTGAGCTAAAACTAGAAAAAATCTTTAAACGACAACTCCTTCAAAATCCATGGGCTAATTTCATTCATGAATTTCATAGGAATGATGCTTCGGTGACACTCTACCAAAATAGCTAAAATCGTTCAGCTCCGATGAACAAGATGGCCACCAGAGCTAAAAATAGAAAAATCTTTAAACAACTACTCCTCCCGAACCCCTGGGCCAATTTCATTCAAACTTCAAAGGAATGATGCTTAGGTAACCCTCTACCAAAATAGCTAAAATCATTCTGCTCCGATGAACAATATGGCCGCCAGAGCTATAAATAGAAAATAACATCGTAAATTTGCTTCAAATGGCAAGTGGTCACCTAATGATATTTCCTGCTAATCATGCCCCTGGGGTCCAAACGGGCCACGCCCCCGGCCCCTTAGCTCCCTTAGACTCATAATGGAAAAAAGCTTCAAAAATCTTCTTCTCAGAAACTGTGAAGCACAGAACTTAGATATTTAGTATCTAGCAACATAAAATAGCCAGCTACATAAATCCTGCTAACCCTGCCCCTGGGGTCAGAATTGGCCACGCCCGAGCTCATCAGCTCCAATAGAGTTATAATGGAAAAAAAACAACTTAAAAATCTTCTATGAAACCATAAGGCCCAGACCTTAGATTTTAGTATGTAGCAACGTCAAGTGGCCACCTACATAAATCCTGCCAGTTACGCCCCTGGGATCCAAATTGGCCACACCCCAGGGCTCTTTAGCTTCCATAGACTTACAATTGGAAAAACTTCAAAAAATTTCTTCTCTGAAACCTCAGGGCCCTTATAATGAAAAACAAAAACAAAACCAAAAAACTTAAAATGGGGATAAAACCTTCAAAAAAACTTCTTCTCTGAAACCATAAGTCCAAGAGCTTAGGTATTTAGCATGTAGCAATGTCGAGTGGCCGCCTACATGAATCCTGCCAATCATGCCCCTGGGGTCCAAATTGGACAAATCCTGTGGCCCCTTAACTCCAACAAATTTATAATGGAAAAAAGCTTCAAACATCTTCTTTGAAACCATGAAGCACAACCCTTAGTATACAGCATCAAAAAATGGTCGCCTAAATACATCCTGCCTACCATGCCCTTTGGGTCAAAATTGGCCAAGCCCCAGGGCTCATTAGCTCCTATAGATTTCATTTATTGTACTGGAAAAAACTTCAAAAAATCTTCTTCTCCAAAACCATAAGGCACAGATTTTGTTTGATTTTAGATTTGACATCCCAGTCAACACTGTATAGGTCATTTTGGAGATGTCTCTTCCAAAATTTGTGGGACTTTTATCCGACATTCAGATGAAATTACATCTCAAGCCCTGTCGCCCAATGAAACCAATAGGGTTTATAAGCATGTACACCGCTTTGCCTGAGCTTAGATATTTAGTATGTAGCGATGCCAAGTGGTCTCCTACACTAATGATTTTCTGGTACACAGGTGAGCGATATAGGGCCATTGGGCCCTCTTGTTCAACTTTATTTTTTATTTGAAAAATGGTTTCCGTGCGATATCTTTTGAAAATCTTGATGGATTGGATTAAACTTTCATGCACTGGTATATTATGATAATATCTTAAGTCAGTTTGACGTTCGAGGTCATGGGCTCAAGGTCAAGGTCATTGAGCCTATTTTTAGAAAAACATGTCATTGCTTTAGTGCCTACATTTATGGAAGGATATTAATCACACGGGGTATTCGACTACTTGGAACGCAGACGGATACCAAAAACGCCGACTGTTTACCTTGGATTTGAAAGAGGGTGAGTCGATAAAATCATGTTTTTTGCGACCCTATTAAAAAAATCAGTTTTGATATTTTGCTGTATTCTTCTGGAACTGTCACAGCTGTTTCGTAATGGTGCTTTTAGCTTCGATAGATTACATGAAAGCGTCTTTACAGACAACTAAAATGCAAAACATGCACAATTTCTAAAAGAATTAGTGTTATTACCAGAATTGAAACCGATTTATCCAAAGATGTCATTGTAGCTTGAAAGAGAAATAGTTCTTGTTCAAAAATAAACTCCTATTTACTTGTGCCATACGTTGCTCGGGCAGCAATAAGCATGGACTTGAGTGCACCACGCTGAAAGAAGATAATATTTACGACAGACGGATTTCTTTGATGTTACCATGAAACGCAGACGATGGATACCAATGACGGATTTACAATTAATGGCTAAATCAATGCCTACTTCCATATCTCCTTAATTCTGAGGTTCAAAAAGCACGGGGTTATGAACAGTGTTGAATATTTCCCATGCCGTATATAAACAACGATGTTGAAAATAGCGTAAGGCGAGTAAATGGTTACTCTCTCTCTCTCTCTCTCTCTCTCTCTCTCTCTCTCTCTCTCTCTCTCTCTCTCTCTCTCTCTCTCTCTCTCTCTTCTCTCTCTCTCTCTCTCTCTCTCTCTCTCTCTCTCTCTCTCTCTCTCTCTCTCTCTCTCTTCTCTCTCTCTCTCTCTCCCCCCGACCAAAAGCCAATGTGGCCTTCCGAAGATTGTTCATCAATAGAAAGTGTACCAGAATTAAACCAGCAATATATCACAAAAGTAACTGCAGTTATGGCATTCACAAGATTATACTGTCAGGGGAGATAACTAAAAAACCAGGGCACTAAAATTTGTGGTTCTTGCGCATGACATGCCTGCTTAAGCTCATGTATTTATGTACAAAGTGCCATCAATATATCTCAAAGGGTATTTGAGATATGATGATCAGAAGCTGGTCATACTGTTATACTGGAAAGGTAGATAACTCAAATACCACAGCACCAACAGTGCTGTGCCTTGCACATGACACCCCTTCTGTACCTTGTTTACAATTGCGCCAAGTTCCTTGAATATATCTCAAAGTGTGTTGGAGCTATGGTCATCACAAGGTTATATTGGCAGGGGAGAATACTCAAAAGCCAGAGCACCAAGAGTTGTAATTCTTGAGCATGACACACTTGCTTAACCTCATGTACATCTGCATCAAGTACCACCAATATATGTCAAATGGTATTGGAGGTACGGTAATCACAAGGTAATCATACTGGTATATTGGAAGGGGAGATAACTCAAATATCATAGCACCCAGAGTTGTGGTTCTTAGGCATGAAGCGCCGTCTCAACCTTGCATACAAGTGTGCCGAGTACCATCAATATATCTCAAAGGGTATAGGAGTTATGGCCATTACAAGGTTATTGTCAGGGGAGATAATTAAAAAACCAGGGCACCCAGAGTTGTGGTTCTGGCATGTGACACACCTGCTTAACCTCATGTATAACTGTACCAAGTACCATCAATATATCTCAAAGCGTATTGGAGATGTGGCCATCACAAGGTAGTGATTCTATATTATTGGAAGGGGAGATAACTCAAAAACCATGGCACCCAGAGTTGTGGTTCTTATGCATGACACACCGTCTCGGCCTTGTGAACAACTGTGCCAGGTATCATTAATATATCTTAAAGGGTATTGGAGTTATGGCCATCACAAGGTAGTCACTCTATTTTATTGGAAGGGGAGATAACTCAAAAACCATGGCAACCAGAGTTGTGGTTCTTGTGCATGACACGCTGTCTCAGCCTTGTGAACAACTGTGCCAGGTATCATCAATATATCTCAAAGGATATTGGAGTTATGGCCACCACAAAGTAATCAATCTATTTTATTAAAAAGGGAGATAACTCAAAAAAGTATGGCATCCAGAGTTCTGGTTCTTGCGCATGACACGCCGTCTTAGCCTTGTGAACAATTGTGCCAAGAACCATCAATGAATTCCAAAGGGTATAGGAGCCCAATTTTGGAATATGGAAATTGTGTCTGGAACCCCTATGGATTGGTCCTCAATCAAGAATTTGAAAACCTTCACAATAGAGCTGCTAGATTTGTAACAAGCAATTACTGCTTAATTTGAAACTGGGAGTAGGACTGGAATACTAATGAAATTAAGATGGGTGTTTCTGAAGAACAGGAGGGGAGAAGTAGGCTCATATCATTATACAAAAGTCATGGTTGATGCCAGCATTACAACAGATGACCTTGTTCCCCCAGCTAGGCGCTGTATTACCCCACTCACTTCATTGGTGTTTCACTCCCCTACTGCAAGAACTGACATTTACATATATTATTTCTACCCTCGGACCATTTCAGATTGGAATTCCCTTCTGTTCCCTTGTTCTGATGCACGTCATTGTTTCTAAAATAAAAGGGAACACCTCGAATTACAAAGTGCTAACTTGTTATCAGAATCAGAACTGTTACTGGTAACTCTTCAAATGACATTCATGCACAATGACATGTGATGTGGGAAAATAGTCCCTGCCATTTACCAAAGACGTTACACCTTCCTCTGCACCCTCTGCTGAGGAAATATATATTTGGGAGGGTATTCCTTTCTTTTATGGTTCGAGGGAAGAAGGATCTTTGCAATTCTGCTATAGGAGACTGGAAGGCCAACAATCTTGGGGGTATTCCATTTTTTATGGTTCGAGGGAAGAAGGAATCCCTTTACAACTGTCAGTTTCAAGAGACTGGAAGGCCAATTAGCTTTTTACGTTGCCTAATTGTGGAATAAGACCATTCGTTGCAATCCTAGCAGCACACTTTAGACCTTTATACAAGAGTATAAACCTACTGTCTCTTCTCCGTTGCATAAGAGATATTTTATTTATTGAATCCATATTTTCGAGGATTTTTCCCCTTTAAATGCAAGAAGACTCAGTTTTATTGGTTTTTCTCCTAGTTATTTGTCAATACTGCACTTAACGCATTGAAATCTGATGGCCCGTTTTATTGCCCAACATCTTAATCTATCTTTATCAGTCTGATGTTTCAATGAGTTATCTCCATTTCTCATTTCACGGTAGTAAACACAGTCATCTTTTCCAATGCCTGAGCCAGTGTCAGTTTAAATGTCATTAATATCTACGAAGAACAAAATGGGCCAAAAAACGGCACCTTGTGGGACACCAGACAAAACTGGAGCCCAATCCTAAGTTTCACTGTTCAACAATAGTATCCACGGTCCACGCCTACAGTTCAACTGCAGCATTGTATGTATTGCATTACATTAATCTTAAAACGTAGATTTTGAATATGCAGACAACCACGAAAAACACTTACTGACCGCTCCAAGGCGGTGCTTCTCTTTTTGGCTTATGATTTTCGTTGTATGTCTTTGCATGTCTATCATGGCAATATCACCCCCGCCCGTCAGTGCTTGGATAAATGGATTGGGCTGCATGGTGCTTCCACGCAGACCTAAAACTCAACACACATGAGAACTCACAAAACCGTTCGGAAGGACTAAGCCTGCCCAGGCAAAGTGTTGTTATTCAGAGCGTCCAATGCATACAAGCATTTTGGTTTCATTGGTCGACAGGGCTTGAGTTGCCATTTCATCTCAATGTCGGGTAAAAGTACCAATACATTGGAAGCAGCATCTCCAAAATGACCTAAATAGTGTTGGCGGGAACGTTAAACCTCAATTCAAACAAACAAATATCCTGGCAATATTTAATTTTGGACAACTGTTTGGCCATTCATTCTTTTCTGCTAACGGGGGTGGGGTGAGGGAAACAAACTTTTCTTCGTATGTTTTAACCCATATGTGACATGGAGTCTTCCACCTAGTAAGTTTGGAGTTGTCACTTCCTATTATTAGGGTGTCAGGTTTGTTTTTGTTTGTGGCAAATTTTACAAAAATGAATTTTCTTTTAGCAAACAATGTAGACCCAGATCAGACGCCGTGTCTGATCTGGATCAACACTGTTTGCTAATTTCCCAGAAGAGGGCATATATGGGTTAATTATATTGCCATTCGTTCAGGTGCGTCATTCTTTCCCGAAATTTTTCTATAAATTTCACATTGTTTATCTAATAAGACCGATTCGTAATTTCGTTGGACCCGACCCTACCAACACGTACCACACCCTGGAACAACGCCATATCAACTTCGTTGCAATAATGTTTGTTTGATTTGAGGTTTCACGTCCACGCCAACACTGTAAAGGTCATTTTGGAGACGTTGCTTCCAATTTTGTGGGACTTCTACCCGACATTGAGATGAAATGACATCTCAAGCCCTGTCGCCCAATGAAACCAATAGGGTTTATAAGCATGGACGGTCCGACTCGCACCGCTTTGCCTGGGCAGGCTTAGATCCACTAAGCAGTTTACCAGTACTCGTGTGCAGGTCGGTTTCAGGTCTGCCTGGAAGCATCATGCAGCCCATATATTTCTTCAAGCCCCTATGGGCATTGCAATAATGTATAATCATATTTATCTGTCAAAATAATGAATCAAACTCGTACAGTTCTAATACGATCTGTTTTGAGTTCAAGCCTGGCTCGGGTCACGTGTGAGACGCCAAGTTCTGCAACGGAAGGCCAGGTCGTTTTTCTCCGGTTTTTGCCCACCTCTGATTAACGATCGGCTCGACATGAGTGAAATAATCTTGAAAGGGCCGTAAAACCAAAACCAAAAAAAAAAAAAAAAAAACGATCTGTTTTGAAATTTAATGTACAGTGAAACTTCGATGACTCAAACACTGATGGCCCATTTACTACGGCCGAGTCGAACTCTTTCTTGATTACCTAGAAAGAAAATTCCATAACTGCAGATATAAATACAGTTTGTATAATTGTCTAATTTGATCTTGAAAATGTATGTTTTGTGTACTCGCTAGAATCTCCTCGATGAGGCGATTCTAATGAGTACACACAACATGCACTTATTTTGACGAAAACTGAAAATATGTCCATATTCGGCCTCCTCCCCTAGCTCCAAGATCAACCCCCTGTGTCTCGAACCACCGTGGTCTCGAACAAAATTTCTTGTTCCCAAAAGTGTTCGAGCCATTGAAGTTCGACTGTATATTCATTCATATTTATCTGTCAAAATAATGAATCTAAAATTACTCTGCGTGGACAAAAGATAGTGAGAAGGACTGAATTCATGTCCGTGGTTGTTTTGTGGGACTACGCTTTTAATATACCTAAGGAAATGTACAAATCGTGCCTATTTGATCGTAAAAGTATCTAACATTATGAAATCACAGATTTATGACACTTAATAAGAATTGACGGGTCATGTGCGCTATATAAAGTCATATGCGCGAATATGTCCCACATGTGGTATTAAGACAAACCGTCACGTTTGGTGTCTTTTGGCGAAAAGCTAAAGGCAATCGTATCGATTCCTGGTCATTGACTTCCCTTCTACATCGAGAATACCCTCTTTGGTCGAGGTACACTGTGGTAAGACTCAGTGTCTGGATTTTAAACTTTCCAATTAAACGAAAACAGAATGTATTTTACTCCTTTTTTTCATTTTTCCACGCTTGTGGTTTTCATGTCAATGGTAACCATACCTTTGTGCCGTCTGCATTGCGTGGTATCTGTGCGGGTCGTCATTGGTATCCTTATTCGAACACCCTCATCAAGAAATTCACATCTATAATTCTAAAATCCTGCTTTTTGCTTATTCTAATAACGCACGGCAGGTACTCAATACATTAGTATTTTATGCTATTCAGGAAACATTGGAAATTATATACGAATTATTGCTGTAAAACTAAAAAAACTGTCGACTTGCATCAAGTATCTATATTTTGCCGAATAAAATAGGTCATAATTCGTCATTGACAGAAGGATTTGCATCCACAGTTCGTGGAAAGTATTCCGAGACACTGTGAAACAGATTACTATCAACATCTGTGGGCATCTATTTAATATATGCCCGTAAAATGCGATTTGTTCAACTCACCACGAATGTTTGTTTGTTTTTTTCCGTCGGCGTTTTTGGTATCCGTCTGCGTTCCAGGTAGTCGAATACCCCGTGTGATTAATATAACTTCACACAAATGTTGCTTTCTATATTTAATATCTCGGGCAAGTTCCACTTCAAAGTCATAGCCACAAAATCAAAGTCACTGTGGCTATTTTTAGAAAAAACATTGTAATCACTCTAGTTTCTATATTTATAAATGGATTTCAATATAACTTCACATAAATGTTGCTTATGATAATATAGCTCAGTTGGTAGAGTGTCCGCTCCGGGGAATGGGAGGTCACGGGTTCGATCCCGGACCGCGACATACCAGAGTCGTTAAGAATGGTACTAGCTGCTCCTCGCTTGGCACTCAGATTTACGGGGTAGAACTAGGACTGGTCGACCCAGTGTCAGGATAATGTGACTGGGTGTGGTATCATGTAATGTGTCTGGGACATGATACTTCAGTGAGGCAGCACTATAAAAGTGAGCATTGAGCTTCCTGTCGCAACCAGACACCGTCGTGATATGACTGAAAAATTGTTGAAAACGACATTAAACCCGAGTTCATATATATATTGATGGTATCTTGAGCAAAACTTTGTCATTGCACTAGCACCTACATTTATTGTAGGATTTTAGTATACTTCACACAAATGTTGTGTATGATGATATCTCGAGCAAGCTTGACTTTCAGGGTCCTGGGCTCAAGGTCAAGGTCACTATGGCTAGTTTTATAAAACTTTTGTCATCGCTCTGAAGATGGCGCCTTCATTTATTGATAAATTTTAATATAACTTCACATAAATGTCAGGTATGATGATGTTTTAAGCAAGTTCAACTTTTGGTGTCTGGAGCTGAAGGTCAAGGTCACTGGTTTTTATTTATTTTTATTTTTAGAAAAACTTTGTGATTGCTCTTGCGCCTACATTTATTGATGGATTTTAAGATAACTTCAGACAAATACTTGGTATGATGATATCTTGAGTTAGTTCGACCTCCAGAGTCCTGGGCTCAAGGTCAATTTCACTGTGGCTATTTTTAGAAAAAAACTTTGTCATCACTCTAGTTCCTATATATATTAATGGATTTCAATATTACTTCACACAAATGTTGCTTATGATAATATCTTGTGCGAGTTCAACTTTCAAGGTCATGGCCTTAAGGTCAAGGTCACTGGCTATTTAAGAAAAACTTTATCATTGCACTAGCACCTACATTTATTGTAGGATTTTAGTATAACTTCACACAAATGCTGGGTATGATGATATCTCGAGCAAGCTTGACTTTCAGGGACCTGGGCTCAAGCTTAAGGTCACTATGGCTAGTTTTATAAAAATTTTGTCATCGCTCTAGCGCATTCATTTATTGATGGATTTTAATATAACTTCACATAAATGTCGGGTACAATAATTCAACTTTTGGTGTCTGGAGCTCAAGGTCAAGGTCACTGTGTTTTTTTTTGCTCCCCGCCATTGGAAGAATGGTGGGAGGGCATATAGCATTGCCCCTGTCCATCCATTCATTCGTCCATTGTTCGTCCGTCCAAAACTTAAACACAGTCAATAACTTTCTTATTTCTGGATGGATTTTGAAATAACTTTGTAGAAAGGTTAAACATCATGAGACGATGTCTCACGTGCAAAACCCAGGTCCGTACCTCCAAGGTCAAGGTCATACTTAGAGGTCAAAGGTAAAAAAAAAGGTTCTAAACTTAAACGCAGTCAATGACTTTCTTATATCTGGATGGATTTTAAAATTACTTTGTAGAAATGTTAACCATTATGAGACGATGTGTCACATGCAAAACCCAGGTCCGTACCTCACAGGACAAGGTCATACTTAGAGGTCAAAGGTAAAAAAAGGGTCCGAAACTTAAACGCAGTCAATAACGTTCTTATTTCTGGATGGATTTTAAAATTGCTTGGCAGAAACGTTGGCCATCATGAGACAATCTGCCTCTCACCCAAAACCAAGGTCCTTACCTCCAAGGTCAAGGTCATACTTAGAGGTCAAATGCGAAAAAAAGGTCCAAAACTTAAACACCGTCAATAACTTTCATTGGATTAATACAAAAATAGACATATTTTCAGGCGTGGGCATCCGTGTCCTGTGGACGCATTTCTATTTTTTTCAAAAAAACTTTGTCATTGCTCTTACGCCTACATTTATTGATGGATTTTAAGATAACTTCAGACAAATACTTGGTATAATGATATCTTCAGTGAGTTTGATTTCCAGAGTCCTGGGCTAAAGGTCAAGGTCACTGTGACTGTTTTTAGAAAAGCTTTGTCTTCACTCTAGTGCCTACATTTATTGATGGATTTTAATATAACTTAATTCACACAAATCTTGGGTATGATGATATCTCAAGCAGGTTTGACTTTCAGGGTCTGGGGCTCAAGGTCAAGGTCGCCATGACAATCTTAAGAGAAGTTTTCTCATCACTATATGGCCTACATTTATTGGTGGATTTTAATATAATATTTTCACACAAATTTTGCATATGATAAATGATAATATCTGCAGGGCTGAAGGTCTAAGGTCACCATGACTGTTTTTAGAAAAAAACATTGGCATCACTCCTGCGCTTTCATTTATTGATGGATCTTTATATAACATTACACATACAGTAGAACTTCGATGGCTCGAACACCGATGGCTCGTTTACCATGGCTGAGTCAAACCCGTTCTTGAGTCCTTAGGGAATTTCTGTACATAAGAAATAGGGAGGGTAAAAATTAGGATATTTTCGTCTTTTATCTTGCAAATGTATGCTGTGTGTACTCATTAGAATCGCCTCGATGAGGCAATTCTAGTGAGTACACACAGCATACATTTTCATTACAAAACACAGAAAAAGATGTCCTAAAGTATGTCGTTATGACTCCTGGCATTAGCCCTCAATGGCTCGAACTACCCCTGTCTCGAACAGATTTTCATGGTCCCAATGGTGTTCGAGCTATTGAAGTTCGACTGTATATGTTGCATATGATAATATCTCGAGCGTGTTAGACTTTCAGAGTCCTGGCCTCAATGTCAAGGTTACTGTGGCTATTTTTAGTAACCTTTGGCACCTATTTAATTTTTAATATAACCTCACAGAATGCAGATCAAGTTTTTATGTTCCCGGTAGCGATAGTGGGGACATATTGTTTTGCCCTGTCTGTTTGTCGGTTTTTACGTGGAACAACTTTTACATTGGTCATGACTTTTGAACCGTTTGAGATAGAGCCTTTATATTTGGCATGTAGTTTCCTTGTGACAAGAGTTTCACATTCATGTAAAAAATTGACCTGTGACCTTGACCTTTGACCTACATGTACTTAAAAGAAAAAAAATAACATTTTGGTAATAACTTTCGAACCGTTTGGGATGGAGCCTTCATATTTGGCGTGTTGGTTCCCTGTGATAAGAGCTTTACATTCATGCCAAATTTTTTGACCATGATCTTGACCTTTGACCTACTTAAAAGAAAAATAAAATTGTTCATAACCTTTAAACCGTTTAAGATAGAGCCTTCATATTTTGGCATGTAGATTCCTTGTGACAAGATTTTTACATTCATGCAAAAAAATTTGCCCTGTATCTTTGACCTACTTAAAAGAAAAAATATTATTGTTCATAGCTTTTGAACCGTTTGGCATTTAGGTTCCTTGTGTCTTCGGCTTCCCACTCAAACAAAAAATCTTGACTTGTGACCTTGACCTTGAAACTGTAACCGACTTTGAAAAAAAAAATTGATCATGCCCGGGGACATGTTTGTGTTTCACAAACACATCTTGTTTTCTGATAAAATCCAACATTTATTCTGGGATGCAGTGCTAGCATGCTTTAATTTCAAAGGCAATCTTAATGTCTGGAGAGGATCAATATGTAACTTTATCATGCCCCTAAGAAGTTGGAGGGGCATATTGCTTCTGGGTCGTTTGTCTGCCCGCTTATGAACCGTGTATGCTAGAGTTTTGAAATTGTATATACGTATGAATTCCTCACAGAAAAATAGCTGACACATATTTTTTTTTTCTTTTCTCATCTGGGTTGTGCCCCTTTCAAGAGTTATTGCCCTTTGAAAAAAAATGATAAAATCTTGTGAGCAAGATTACTGGAGCCTTGAAAGTTAATGAATATATTGGTGGTGATGAGTAGATGACCTGAGTAACTTTTTACTAAATTCAGAAAAATACTTCATGTCGTTATGGCCCTTTGTCACTTTGGATATTTGTACATTGTATGTTTTGTGATGCATAGCATACAGTCCTCCTAGCAAAACCTATAAAACCTATAATAACCTGTAATTTTGTGCCAAACCTATAAAACCTTTATTTTGTTCATAAAACCTATAAAAAGCCTGTATTTTCATGAAAAAAAAAAACTATATTTTTCACTTTTTCAACCTTCTTGCAACTCAACCCTAACTTTTCTTCAAACTGCACTACTATTTTTTACCTTTTAGTCCCATAAAAAGTGATGAAAACTATCAAGAAATTATAAGTTTTTTCCTCGCTCGCTTTGCTAGCTCGGACTTTGTAAATTTCAGATCAACTTTATCTGAGTAATTGTGGCACAGAAATTCATCAAATATTTTTTCTTCAGTTTTAAATCTTTAAGTAAGTTTGGAAGACTCTTTTTTTTTAACCTGTATTTTTATTGAAAAACCTGTAAATGACCTATATTTTGAGTAAGAAGAACCTATATAAAAACCTATATTTTCAAAGAGGGCCACTAGGAGGCCTGAGCATAACTTTAGCACTGTGTATGCTAGGGTTTTGAAATTTCATATAAATATTACCTCATAGAAAAATAGCTGAGGCATATTTTTTTCTCATCTTGAGTATGCCCCTTTCAAGAGTTGATGCCCCTTTCAAGAGTTGATGCCCTTTGGAAAATATTTGATAAAATCTTGTCAGCAAAATATCTGAAAAAAAAAATGGAGCTAAAGCCTTGAAAGTTGGTGAATAGATTGGTGGTTATGAGTAGATGACCTGATTAACTTTTGACTTAATTCTGAAAAATACTTTGTGAGTTATGGCCCTTTGTCACTTTGGGTATTTGTACATTGTATGCTTTATCTATCTATCTATCTTCTTATACTGAGTCGGTCATATTTGGCCATTACCTCAGTTGATTGGGTGGCTAAATTTAGAATTTAGCTAAAAAAAAAAAAAAAAAAAAAAAGAGAGAGAGAGAGAGGCACTGGATGCGTCTTTAAAACTATTTACAATCTGCATAACATAGGTATCCTAAAACGCATACCTCGAGTCTCAATCTTACACTGTACGGGCTTTAAACTCTTCTGCGGACTTGGCAAATAGTGTTGACTGGGCCGTTAAACTCCAATACAAACAAACAAAACCGCACAGGAGGGAAGACTATTCCATTGGGGAATAGTTCTAGGAAAGAACGAGTTCTTCAGGGCATCACTATAGGACTGGTATCTACGATATTGTGAGTCGTTTACTTTTGATGCCCTTGTTTGGGTCGACACTGTTACAGGGGTCAAGCACCTATCTTTATTAATAGACACTGAATCAGAGTGTATCTTGTAGAAGAAGGTTAAAGAGGACTGCTCACGGCGGGCCTCCAGGGATGGCCACTCTAGCTCATTAAGCATGTCACCGACGCTACTTCTATTTCCCCATCGCCTACAGGTCCATCGAGCAGCTGTCCTCTGCACCTTCTCCACCTGCTGAGTCTGAATTTTAACTTAGGGATGCCAAATGGGTGATGCATATTCAAGTTGAGGGCGAACCAATGTTTTATATGCAACATCCTTTGTCTGCCTAGGTGCAAAAGCCAAGTTCCGTCTAAGGAATCCTAAAGTCCTAGTTGCTTTAGATGTAATCTCAGAGATATGTTGACCCCAATCAAGATCGTCAGTAATGGTGATACCAAGATATTTGGCGGATTGAACATGCTCCAAAATTTGCTGGTGAAGTGTATAGTCAAACTTAATTTGCTTGTCCGGAGGGTGTCGTGACACCCTCATTGAGTGACATTTGGCCACATTGAACTTCATTTGCCAATCGGCCTCCCACTGTGCAAGTTGATCCAGGTCATCTTGTAAAATAACACAATCAGAAGAATATATATGTTCCTATACAGGACACAATCATCAGCAAACAAACGGACCGATGACCTGATATTATCGGGGAGATCATTAATGAAAACCAAGAAAAGGACCGGCCCAAGGACCGAACCTTGGGGACTCCAGATAAAACAGGGACTGGATCAGACGCTTGGCCATCAAGTATACAACTTGTTGTGAGCGCCCAGAGAGCCATGAGCTAATCCACCTATGTGTGGATCCTCTTATCCCATAGTACTCCAGTTTATGTAATAGTCTTCTGTGAGGTAACTTGTCAAAGGCCTTAGTGAAGTCCATGATGATCAAGTCAGTCTGCTTGTGGCCACGGTTTATGACCCCATCCAGATTGCTCACAATGCCATGGTAAAATTGAACAAGCTGCATTTCGCGAGACCTTTGACTCTGGAAACCATGTTGACAGTCAGCAAGAATGCTCTCAAAGGCTACCGTAAGTGCTTGTTGATGTTGCTTACTAATATATGCTCCAGGGTTTTGCAACAGATGCATGTTAGTGACACTGATCTATAATTTTCTGCATCATATTTTTCCCCTTTTTATAGACCAAGCCGGGTAACATAATTTGCTTGTCGCCAGTCATCTGGTACAGCGCCCTGGGCAAGTGTTTCATTGAAGATAAAGGCCAACACAGGAGATATTTCAGCACTACATTCCTTAAGTACCCTGACATTCAGGTCATCAGGCCCAGATGCCTTACGTATCTTGAGCTTACCTAACAGTTTACCGACCCCATTGGGGTCAACTGTTATGTCCCCCATAGAGGGGAATGGACTTGCACTTTTAGGTGGTAGCTCACCATCAGTTTCACGCGTAAATGCTGATTGAAACTGTTTATTGCAAATATTAGCCTTAATTATCGCGCGCATCTGTTTTTAGAATTCCATTTTCCCTTAGCGAAGTGATCCCAAACGCATCCTCTTTCAGGGACTTTACAAATGACCAAAACTTTTTAACTTTACCATTCTTTTGGGGGCTATCGGGATCTATATTGTCATCTTCAAAGGTAAAGATGCTGGAAACATGCTTCCAATATGCATCTCTTAGTACCTTTTGCACATGTGCTCTGAACCGTTTGTAATGGTTCTAAACGTCAGGGCTGCTAGATTTGCGAGCACGAAAATACATTCTATTGCGTCTTCTGATGAGATGCTTGACCGTGTTATCGATCCATGGTAACCTGTATTTTGGTTTGGTCATTTTCGTTGGTATAAACCTTTCGATTGCCGGGGTTAATTTGGACTTAAAACTGACCCACAAGTCATTAACTGACATGTGCGAGAGGTCAGAAGAAAGGAACGAATCCTTAAATCGCGCCATATGGTCTCGCAGACCATCCATATCCGCACGTTTGTAGAGAAAAACTTTACACGGGACTTGTCTGATTCTTTTAGCTTTTATGTCAACAAGGACTATGTCATGATCAGCTTTGCCAATCGGGGGCATCCCCTTAACTCGGCTTACTGGGGATGTAGAATTTGTAAACAATAAATCATGTATGCTAGAACTTTGTGATGCATAGCATAACTGTGGAACTGTGTATGCTTGAGTTTGTAAATTTCATATATGAATTCCTCATAGAAAAATAGCTGATGCATATTTTTTTCTCATCCGGATTATGCCCCTATCAAGAGTTATTGCCCTTGGAAAAAAATCTTGTCAGCAAGATATCTCAATAACTATTGAAGCTAGAGCCTTCAAAGTTGGTGACTAGCTTGCTAGTGATGAGTAAATGACCTGATTATACCTTTTGAGTAAATTCTGAAAAATACTTCATCAGTTATGCGCTTTGTCACTTTGGGTATTTGTACGTTTTATGCTTTGTGATGCATAGCATGACTTTAGAACTGTGTATGCTAGGGTTTTGAAATTTCATATATGAATTTCTCATGGCAAAATTGCTGATGTGTACTTTTTTCTCATCCAGATTGTGCCCCTTTCAAGAGTTAAATAGCCCTTTGAATTTTTTTTGGATAAAATCTTGTCAGCAAAATATCTCAAACACTCCTTGAAAGTTGGTGAACAGATTGGTGGTGATCAGTAGTGGTGATGAGTAGATGACCTGATTACCTTTTGACTAAATTCCGAAAAATACTTCATGAGATATGTCCTTTTGTCACTTTAGTTATTCGTACATTGTATGCTTTGTGACGCATAGTATAACTTTAGAACCATGTATGCTAGAGTTTTGAAATTACATGTAGGAATTCCTCATGGAAAAATAGCTGATGCATGTGTTTTTTCTCATCTTGATTATGCGCCTTTCAAGAGTTATTGCTCTTTGAAATTTTTTTTTATAAGATATTGTCAGCAAGATATCTCAATAACCATTGGAGATGGGGTCTTGAAAGTTGGTGAATAGATTGGTGGGGATGAGTAGATGACCTGATTAACTTTCAACTAAATTCTGAAAAATTGATATTTGTAAATTGTATGCTTTGTGATGCATAGCATAACTTTAGAACTGTGTAAGCTAGGATTTAGAAATTTCATATATGAATTCCTCATGTAAAAATAGCTGATGTCTATTTTTTCTCATCTAGATTATGCCCCTTTTAAGAGTCATTGCCCTTTGAAAAAGTTTTTGATAAAATCTTGTCTGAGGAATTTATTTTATCTCAATAACTATAATGGAGCTAGCTAGAGCCTTGAAAGTAACTGTTGGTAAATACCGTATTCGACCTATTTACCGCACCGTTCGCTTAGTTTTTTCAAAATTTTATGAAAATATTTTGGTGAAAAATCTACCTAACACTCAATACGAAAAAAATACGAAAAAAACACACACAAAAAAAACTTCCGATATGATTATTTTATAGAGTTGAATTTCAGCATAGGGGTTCACCACACATGCATATGATTGTCTGGGTCAAAGATGCAGCAAAACTCAATATGAATGTGTTGGGAGGTTACTGTAAAGTGTGCGCTTGTGTATTTTTCCCAGAAAAAGCTTGGGTGTGTGCTTATAGGAGCATGTGCGGTAAATAGGTCGAATACGGTAGATTGGTGGTGATGAGTAGATGACCTGATTAACTTTTGACTCAATTTAAAAAAAAAATCCTTCATGAGTTATGGCCGCTTTGTCACTTTGGATATTTGTACATTTTATGCTTTGTGATGCATAGCATAACTTTAGAACCATGCATGCTTAGGGTTTTGAAATTTCATTTATGAATTCCTCATGGAAAAATAGCTGATGTGTATTTCTTTTTCTCATCTAGACTTTGTCCCTTTCAAGAGTTATTACCCTTGGATAAAATCTTGTCAGCAAAATATCTCAAAAACTATAGGAGCTAGAGCCTTGGAAGTTGGTGATTAGATTGGTGGTGATGAGTAGATGTCACCTGAATAACTATTTACAAAATTAGGAAAAATACTTTGTGAGTTATGTCCCTTTGTCACTTTGGGTATTTGTACATTGTATGCTTTGTGATGCTAAGAATAACTTTGGAACTGTGTATGTTAGGTATTGAAATTTCATATATATTAATTCCTCAGGGGAAAAATAGCTAACACATATTTTTTCTCATCTGGATTAGGCCCCTTTTGAGGGTTATTGCCCTTGGAAAAAATTTTGATAAAATCTTGTCAGCAAAATATCTAAAAAAAATTTATGGAGCCAGAGCCTTGAAAGTTGATGAATAGGTTGGTGGTGATGAGTAGATGACCTGAATAATTATTCGGAATTTAGTCAGAAGTTAATCAGCCTGATTAACTTCTTACTAAATTCCGAAAAATTCTTCATGAGTTATGGCCCTCTGTCACTTTGGCAATTTGTACATTGTTTGCATAGCATAACTTTAGAACCATGTATGCTAGAGTTTTAAGTTTTGAAATTTCATAAATGAATCCTCATGGAAAAAAAGTTGACACCTACCGGTATTTTTTTTTTTCATCCAGATTATGCCTCTTTCAAGAGTTATTGCCTTTGAAAAATTTGTGATAAAATCTTGTCAGCAATATACCTCAAAACTAGCATCACGAAAACACGCCTATATAATGTTGACCCCTTTGAACCCCACTTTTATATAGTAAAACTGGGGTTTACAGGGGTAAACTTCATTTTTCTTATTTCTGCTGTAAAATATAGATTGTGGGTACCCGTTAGAGCCGCCCTGATGAGGCGGATCTAACGAGTACTCACAATCTATATTTTGAGAAGAAATAAGAAAAATGTCACTACTTTTCATCAGAAATTTTTCGTTTTTAGGCAGTAAAATTTACAATGTATTAGTATAGGCATGTTTTCGTAATGAGAGCCTTGAAAGTTGGTGAATAGATTGGTGGTAATGAAAAAACTTTTGAAAAATTTTCTTTGGTTATTGCCTTTTGAAAATTTAGGCATTTAGGGGCAAGCATATGGTTGGGGGCATTGTGTTTTACAAACACCATTTCTAGTTTCATTTGCTTTTTGTTTTTAAACAGGGTCTGGTGGTCAGTGTGGGAAGGGCTCAATGGTGTACCCACGGACAAATGGCTGTGATAATTGTCCCTCTCCAGGTCGCTGTATTGATGGCAAAGTTTGCTGCTTAGGTAGGTCAATAATGAAATTTGGGTAATAAGTGTATGTTTGGGTTTTATTCCAACCGCTATCTTAGGTCATATGGAGATGGGACCTCCGTTTAAAGAATCATCCGAAGGTCAAGGTAAGCTGTGAATTGAACCCACGACCCCTGGTTTATGAGGTGAGTAGCTTAAAATATTAAGCACTATACCACGGAGGCGTCTAAGTTTGTGTAAGGAGAATGCCCACAGAACATATTTCATGATCCATCTCCACAAAAGAATGTTAACCCTTATCATGCTGTTCACAACAACCCCTATCTTTGCAAACAGTGTAGATCCAGATCAGATGGCTTCTGATCAGGATCAACACTGTTTGGCATTCAGTTTATGAATTTGTAGCAATAAATTACATTAAGCAATTTGATTGGTTGATAGACAGGAATGGGTGTGGCTTAAATGAATATTCATCAAGATAAGGGTTAATGACTGGACCTAGCTAACAGGAGAATGAACCTATGACCTCCTGGGACCAGCTGTTCAAAGCATTGGTAACGGTTTAAGCTTAACCTGTTTAGTACTAGTGGGCTATATGTTGGACAAGTCCATTTGTCATATAAGTGGGGTCAGGCCTATTGACAAGGTGAGCGTTTGTGATCACTTTTCGTCCGTCGTACGTGCATGCGTCCGTCCGTGCATCCGTCCGTAAAAAAATCTTCAAATGACATCTCTGCCTAAACCACTGATCAAAGTTTGGCCAAACTTCACAGGTATGATCCTTAGGTGGTTCCCTTTCAAAATTGGACAAATGGTTCTGGTCCGTTCGACATCTAGGTCACAGGAGTCAAAATTAGATTTTTTTCACCGAAAACTTGATAAATCTTCTTCTGTGAAACCACAAGGCCCAGGTCTTTGATATTTGGTATGAAGCTTCATCAAGTGGACCCCTACCAAGATTGTTCAAATTATAGTGCTGAGGCCAAAAATGCCCCCACCCATGGTCCCTTTGGTTTAACATAGGATTATATAGGGAAAATCTTTAAAAATCTTCTTCTCTTAAACCCCAAGGCCCAGGTCTTTGATATTTGGTATGAAGCTTCATCTAGTGGACCCCTACCAAGATTGTTCAAATTATAGCCCTGGGGCCAAAACTGCCCCCCGCCCCAGGGCCCTTTGGTTTAACATGGGCTTATATAGGAAAAATCTTTAAAAATCTTCTCCTCTGAAACTGCAGGGCCCAGGTCTTTGATATTTGGTATGACGCTTCATCTAGTGGACCCCTACAAAGATTGTTCAAATTATAGTGCTGGGGCCAAAAATGCCCCCAACCCAAGGCCCTTTGGTTTTACATGGGCTTATAAAAGGAAAATCTTTAAAAATCTTCTCTGAAACCGCAAGGCCCAGGTCTTTGCTATTTGGTATGACGCTTCATCTAGTGGACCCCTACCAAGATTGTTCAAATTATAGTGCTGGGGCCAAAAATGTCCCCGCCAAGGGGCCCTTTGGTTTTACATACCGGTAGTTTATATCGGGAAAATCTTTAAAAATCTTCTTCTCTGAAACTGCAAGGCCCAGGTCTTTGATATTTGGTATGAAGCTTCATCTTGTGGACCTCTACCAAGATTGTACAAATTATAGCCCTGGGGCCAAAAATGGCCCCGTTCCGGGGCTCTTTGGTTTCACATAGACTTATATTGGGAAAATCTTGAAAAATATTCTTCTCTGAAACCACAAGGCCTAGGTCTTTGATATTTGGTATGAAGCTTCATCTTGTGGACCTCTACCAAGATTGTTCAAATTTAACCCCTGAGACCAAAAATGCCCCCGCCTCGGGGCCCTTTGGTTTTACAAAGACTCATATTGGGAAAATCTTGTAAAATCTTCTTCTCTGAAACCACAAGGCCTAGGTCTTTGATATTTGGTATGAAGCTTCATCTAGTGGACCTCTACCAAGTTTGTTCAAATTTAACCCCTGGGGCCAAAAATGCCCCCGCCTCGGGGCCCTTTGGTTTTACATAGACTTATATAGGGAAAATCTTGAAAAATCTTCTTCTCTGAAACCACAAGGCCTAGGTCTTTGATATTTGGTATGAATCTTCATCTACTGGACCTCTACCAAGATTGTTCAAATTTAACCCCTGGGGCCAAAAATGCCCCCCCCCCACCACCACCACCACCCGAGACCCTTTGGTTTTACACAGACTTATATCTAGAGGGAAATCTCTCTAAAACTGCAAGGCCCTGATGATGATGTCTTTGATATTTGGTATGGAGCTTTATCTAGTGTACCTCTCCCAAGATTGTTCAAATTATAGCGCCCGGTACACCAATGTCCGCCCCGGGGCCGGGGCCCTTTGGTTTTACATAGACTTATATAGACATAATCTTTGAAAATCTTCTTCTCTGAAACAGCAAGGCCCAGGCCTTATGATATTTGGTGTGAAGATGCATCTAGTGGACCTCTATCAAGATTGTTTAAATTATAGCCCTGAGGCTAAAAATGCCCCCGCCCCAGGGCCATTTGGTTATACATAGGTTTATGTAGGGAATATCTTCTCTGAAACCGCAAGGCCCAGGTCTTTGATATTTGGTGTGTTACTAAGCTTTATCTAGTGGACTTTTGCCAAGATTGTTCAAATTATAGCCTTTGTTGATATTTGGAATGAAGCTTCACCTACTTAGACCTCCCTCAACATTATGCACATTATAGCCCTTGGGTCAATAATTGCTCTCCCTGGGGCCCACTTGTTACTCTATGGATCAGGTGAGCGATCCAGTGCCATCATGGCCCTCTTGTTCTATTTTTGAGGGAAAATTCTGTTAGCAAATAGTGCAGGCCCTGATCAGATGCTCGTTCTGCAGCATCTGATCTGGGCCTGCTCTGTTTGCCAAGGTACCCCTTTAGGGGTTTCCAGCCTACAATTGGTTAACAAGGTTAAAATGTTAACTGTTCAAGAATCCAAAATACATAATAATATATTTATGATAGTATGTTTATTTATTAGTCAAATCACAGACTAGAGCTGATCTATTTCGATTCTAACATGAAAAAATTGGCAATAATGTTGTTTTTTCTTTCAAATTCTAACAACCTTTTGCCATTGTTAAAAGAAAATTATCCTGCCAAAATTATTGACTGTAACATATGCATTTTAAGCAGCATTTATGTCCTTTTGTAACGTTCTGGTGCGAGAAAATGACGTTACACTGTCTAACGTCAAGGAATCTGCGAGTGACATCATAAATTGGCAGCTTTTAATGACGTCACTCGACACGATGTTCCACCCTGTAGTTTGTTGCATAATAAAACACAGTTCTTTTCCATTGCCTATATAGGAGCGCTGTATTAGAAAAAATTGGCAATTGAAATGATGTGGCTTATATGGTGGCATTAACCCAAACTGTATTTTATATTTATCAAAAAAGCTTAAGAGGATATTGTGAATGCCTCTGTCCATATCCGGCTGTCCATCCAGCCGTTTATATGGGTGAACAAATGGATAGTTAGGTGGCTATGTAAATGGACAGAATCAATGTAATTTACAATGGGATTTATTCTGTTAGACACTGAAAATACTGTAATGATCCTAAGGATTGGGACAGACAGGCCTAAGTAAACAGTGCAGACCCAGATCAGACTGCTCCTGAAGGAGCAGTCTGATCAGGGTCTGCAGTGTTTGCTATTCCGTCTCCATCTTTTGTACTCCTTGCTGGATCGTGAAATAAATTTGTTAAAATTTTAGGAGCATTACAGCAAGGTCTAAAGGTGTCCCAATTTTTTGGATTTTTACGGTACTTCTTTTCTGTGGCTAAAAATAGCCACTTAAGTATCAATCCTGCCAAAAATAGCCACATAACTATACATCTGTGAGAACGTCTGTTCATCCATCCGTCACCCTATCTCCTCTTTAACCACTGGCCGGAATGCGGCTGCAGGATGCTTCCACACAGAGCTGAATCCAACCCACACGCGAGTACTGGTAAACCGCTTAGAGGATCTAAGCCTGCTTAGGCAAAGCGGTGTGAGTGTCAGACTGTCCATGCTTATAAACCCTATTGGTTTCATTGGGCGACAGGGCTTGAGATGTCATTTCATCTCAATGTCGGGTAAAAGTCCCCTAAAATTGGAAGCAATGCCTCCAAAATGACCTTTACAGGGTTGACGGGGACGTTAAACCTCAAATCAAACAAACAAAAAAACTGGCCGGAATGCAACCAAATTTGGTACATGACTTACTTACATGGTGACGGCATGTGAGAGCAACATTAAATTTGGCTGTGCCCAGGCCTTGCCCCACACCCTCCACTTTAGCAAAAGCCAAATATCTGAGAAACAGTTTAGATCCCCACCCCTATACCATATATATTCTTGTTCCTCATGATAAGACACTTTCAGTGACATTAACCTGGAGGTCCCCGGGGGTGCGCTGGGGCCATGCCCCACCCCCTCCATTTCATTAAAGGCCTTATATCTCAGAAACCATTCAGATCCCCACCCCAAAACGATATATATTCTTGTTTCTTTTGATAAGACAAATTTAAAGAATTTAGGACACCAACTAGAGTGACCCCTTGGTTGCGCTGGGGCCATGCCTCACCCCTCCACTATGTATTAAAAGGACATGTATTTTAGAAACCATTCAGATCCCCACCCCTAAACTATATATACTCTTGTTCATTATGATAAGACGCTTTCAGTGAAACCAACCTGGAGAACCTCTGGGGGGTGTGCCTGGGTCATGCTCCACCCCCTCCATTTCATTAAAGCTCTTATATATGTATCTTAGAAACCGCTCAGATCCCCATCCCTAAACCATATATATTCTTGTTTCTTATGTTAATCCACAGCTTCTAGTACTTTCCTTTGATGTTGGCAGTACTTATAAATTTTGATAAATGTATTGTTATCATGTACTGATATCATGTACAGTTTTGAATGGACCAATCAGCTGAGCTACAATTAAAATAGGAAAGGGCTTCTAGCTCTGCATGACAAAATTAACATTGTCAGGGTATTCATTAAAATAGCCTCGCAGAGGTTATTTGAATGAGTACCCACATTTAAAATAGCTTTTATTTAATGGCAAACAGTGCAGACCCTGATCAGACTGCTCCTTCGGATCTTAAAATGGGAAGGGGCATCTAGCTCTGCATGACAAAATTAACATTGTGGGTATTCATTCAAATAGGCTCTCCAAGGTTATTGGAATAAGTACCCACATTTAAAATAGTTTTTACTTAATGGCAAACAGTGCAGACCCTGATCAGACTGCTCCTGATCCTAAAATGGGAAGGGGCGTCTAGCTCTGCATGACAAAATTAACATTGTGGGTATTCATTCAAATAGCCTCGCCAAGGTTATTTGAATGAATACCCACATTTAAAATAGCTTTTACTTGATGGCAAACAGTGCAGACCCTGATCAGACTGCTCCTTCTGATCTTAAAATGGGAAGGGGCTTCTAGCTCTGCGTGACAAAATTAACATTGTGGGTATTCATTAAAATTGCCTCGCCGAGGTTATTTGAATGAGTACCTACATTTAAAATACTTTTGCCGAATCAGTGCAGACCCTGATCAGACTGCTCCTTCTGATTTTAAGTTTCTCCAATTCTCCATAAAATCAAATTGTAGGTACTCGCTAGAACCGCTTCATCTAGGCAAGTCCAACGAGTACCCAGAACATGTTTTGTGGGATTATTATGACAGAGGCAGTTCAAATGAGTACCCACAACATACCTTTTCATGGAGAAAAAATATCCCTGAATTATCACAAAATACGCTCCCATTTACTGGTGACAAACATTTTATGAAACATTTGCATGCAGCAAAAGCACATTAAATGTAAGTCCTTTCACTTGAAGGTTCAGCATTAAAATGTCCCAGTGATAAACACCAGGTTAAAAAAGCATGATCAAATAACCTGTGGTCAGTTGGATTTAGACCAATCAAATCCAATTGAATATTAATGAAGCAGAGAAGCTGACAGTGTCCTTTCAGACAGGACAATCCATTTTCCAGACGGGGTAAATCAGGTCAAATAAAAGAAATTGAAATTAACAGTAAATAAAACAAATATGCTTAATAGGTTCTATCTATTATCTTTAAGTGGAAGTTACAATAAGCTGTGGATTAAAACAGATATATCCAATTGTTTTTGAGAAATATTGGTAAATATTTGTACTGATTGACATCTGTACAGGATAATTAGACTCGCCCTGGCGGGCTGGTCAAATTATCCTGTACAGATATCAATCAGTACAAATATTTACCAATATTGCACAAAAACAATGGATATATCTATTACATAAGATGCATTCAATGACACCAACCAGGGCGTGTGAGAACAGTGTTATATTTGGCTCTGCCAGAAGCATGGGGATTTGCGATGGCATGTCATCAACTGCATGCTCTAGTTATTTTTTGGTTTTACGGCCCTTTCAATATTTATTGTAAGTGTTCACTAATTTCGAGTCAATGATTAGTCAGAGGTGGTAAAAAACCTGAGTACTTGGAGAAAAACCACTTGACCTTCCGTTGCCTCACATGCGACCTGATCGAGGCTCGAACCACCCTATGTATTCAGACAACTCAATAGCTTGATGACTGGCAAACCGAGATGCCGCATAATGCGGCATCTCATCTGGGTCTACACTGTTTACTCAGGCCTATCTGTCCAAATACATATGGTAAACACGGTATATGCTTATGTCCTGTGTCCCCTGAAAGGAAAAATGATCAGAACAAACAGTATTGCTGCTGATCAGATGCTGAAGAATGCCATATCGGATCCAATTCTTCACTGATTGCTTAAACTTCAAAGATTCTTGTAAAACTTCCAATAAGTTTCAGCAACCAGTGACTACTTAACCCTTATCTTGCTGTTCACGACAACCCCTATCTTTGCAAACAGTGTAGATCCAGATCAGATGGCTTCTGAAGCAGTGTAGATCCAGATAAGATGGCTTCTGAAGAAGCCATCTGATCACGATCTACACTGTTTTAAATTCAGTTTATGAATTTGTAGGAATAAATTACATCAAGTAATCTGATTGGTTCAAAGTCAGAGGTGGGTGTGGCTAAAATGAATATTCAGCAAAAGAAGGGTTAAATTAATTATGGACCTTTCCCAAGATATTCAATGTGATGAATATTGATTATTAACCTTTGTCCTGCTGAATAGTTTGTTTGATTTTAGGTTTAACGTCACCGTCAACACTATATAGGTCATTTTGGAGACGTTGCTTTCAATTTTGTGGGACTTTTACCTGACATTGAGATGAAATAACATCTCAAGTCCTGTCGCCCAATGAAACTAATAGGGTTTATAAGCATGGACGGTCCGACTCGCATCACTGCTTAGATCCTCTCAGCAGTTTACCAGTACTCGCGTGCGGTTGGCTGAATAAATTAATTTAGCAATGATTTATAAGCAATTTTTAGCTCACCAGAGCCAAAGAGATATTGTGAACACTCACCATCCGTCGGCAGCGTCGTCTGTATGTCCGTGCACATTTTCCTTTAACCCTTTACCACTCAGGGATTTTGTGAATTTTGCTGATTTTCACAGTGTTGCACCTGACAGCAACTTCAACTAGAGCACGCAGTCGAAGGCAAGCCATCGCAAATCCCCACGTTTTCTCCACAGTAGGTCAAAATTTGACCTTTTGACCCCTCCCCAGGGCCCCTGGGGGCGGGGACAAAAAAAAAATGTGCTCTTGCGCAAGCCATTCATGTAAGCAACTCGCATACCAAATTTGGTTGAATTCCGGCTAACGGTTTAGGAGGAGATAGCCGGACAGACAGACGGACAGAGGCGATAACAATATCCCCACTTTTTTTTAAAAACGTGGGGATAACTAGCCATTGTTTCATAATGGATGGTCTGTTTTACATCAAACTTGGTATGAATGTTCATTGGGCAGTAGCCTTTCAAATGCAGCCTTTCATGACTTGATCATTGTTGTCATGGTAAAGAGGGGGCATCTCAAAGTTGGCAAAAAGTGTGTTTTCATATGAATTTTTGACCACATTTTAATCTTCACACAGCTAGCTGTCAAGGCAACCATAAAGATGTTTGGCACTGGCCATTTTCACTGTTTGCAGCATGTTTTATCAGCATCAATTTTCAGGCATTTTTGACCCCAGACACCCTCAGATATAAATTTCAGCGGCCGGTTGGGCCATACACCCGAAATTTTTCGGGATCTGGGGGTGGGGGGGCACTGCCCCTCCCCCCTTCAATCCCCCCCAGAATATTTTAGTGGAGAGGCGCACGAAAAAACAGGTCACTTTTTTTGCTCAACAAATCCTAAAGCAAACATAACAATCCAGGGGTAGAAATGCAGATGTTAGGTGCTTCTGGGGCTTAAAATTGTGGGGGTGGGGGGGGGGGGGGTGCAGTCACGTAAAAACAAGTATCTGTGCGGTAAAGGGTTAACTGAAATCTGGGAACATACTGAATTTTAGCCTAAAATGCATTAATTATATCTGAAATACTGTTTCTTGCAATAAAATGATGAAAAAAACATTATTTTGGTCAGTTGGGATTTTCTTCATTAAACAACATCTCCTAAACCACTGGATGGATTCGGACCAAACTTGGCAGAAATGATCTTTGGGTCACCGTGGTCCTCTCTCAAAGTTGTTCAAGGAATTCCATTCCATGCAGAACTGCCGTTTCTAATTAGTCCTTTGGACACAGGGAGCTGTATCCTGTCTCTATTCTGTGAGTCCCACTACAAAATTATGGGTCCAAAGCAAAGTTTTCTTGAAGTAAATTCAAAATTATGGTGTGGGACTAGCAAAAATGAAATATGTGAGCCGCTACGATATTTGTGACTATATAAGGTGGGAATAGCAGGTAACAAAAACACTGATTTAGACACACCCATTTATGACTGTCAACCAATTAGATGTAGTTTATTCTTTTAAATTTGCAAACAAATGATAAACTGTGTCGCTCCTGATCTGAATTTACATGGTTTGCAATTTAAAGTAGAGCATATAATGGTTCTGCATGACTTTTGTAAAACATTCTCTCAGATGTGATGCCATGTGATACTGTAAAAATCCTAAAAATTTGGACCCTTTGAGTACTTGCTGTAATTCACCTAAAATTTTAACACATTTGTTTCACAGTTAGCCAGCAAGGAGTTCAAAAAGTTAGATGGAATGACAAACAGTGTAGACCCTGATCAGACTGCTCCTTCAGGAGCAGTCTGATCTGGGTCAGCACTGTTTGCTTAGGCCTGTCTGTCTCAATACGGTATTTGTTTGTTTGACTTGCAATTTAATGTCTATGTCAGCACTATATTTAGGTCATTTTGGAGAGATTCAGATCTTTTCATGTCATGGCTGATGGGCTGGAGCCTGATGCCATATGATGTACAGTGTTATATTACATAAGTATAATAGCCTAATATATTGTTTTTATTTCAGATATATTAGGGTACTGTGAGGTTGGTATCCCCATACCAGAACCAATTTATGATGACATGACCCCCTGTATGGATTCATGTGAACCACCCAGCACGTGTGTAGAAGGAGGACTAGACGATGTGCATTTTCAACTATGTTGTTCAGGTACAGTCGTTAATTTCATAACACAAATCATAGGTGATCATCATTACCATCTTGTCTCATTGAGGCAATTCTTACCAGTACTCATAACCTATTTTTAGCAAAGAAATTACATTAAAACCTGTCTTAAACACTGCTTCTATTAAGCAGTCTCCTCTATAAAAGGCCAGTTTTTCATATCCCCTCAAAGACAATCGGTTTTATGGTCGGAAATTACGTTTTACGGCTCCTCTAGCTGACGCGTCACCATAAAACGAAATTTTCGACCGTAAAACCTCCGATTTACCTCCTCAAATGACAATTTTGAATACAGTTATCCCCTAGAACAGTTATATGGGCCCCGTCAAGCGATTTTGGTACTTATCGTCTATGTGAGCAGTGAAGGTTCAGGCGAGCATGCACATCCGCGCAGTCTCGCCAGAACCTTCCCTGCTCGCTCATACAAGCAGTGAATCGAGAGGAACCTTCAGACAGAAAGCCATATCCCTGTCCCCTCTTAATGGCTGGGCATGCGCAGTTAAAATTTGTCACGACGGAATGCTCGAAGACACAAATTCGCTTGGCGGGGCTCATCTAACACTGTTAATGGGAAACCACAAAAGAAACCTTGTTAGTTAAACAACTGTGTTATATCCAAACAAAAATGTATATGTAGGCTATTTAGAAAAATGAATCAAGGTTGAAGGAAGGGTTAACCCTTATCTTGCTGTTCACGACAACCCTTATCTTTGCAAACAGTGTAGATCCAGATCAGATGGCTTCTGAAGAAGCCATCTGATCAGGATCTACACTGTTTGGCATTTAGTTTATGAATTTGAAGCAATAAATTACATCAAGTAATTTGATTGGTTGATAGACAGAAATGGGTGTGGCTTAAATGAATATTCAGCAAGATAAGGGTTAATTATAGAAAATAGCCTTGCTGTTCTTATCGCTGTGAGGTTAGAGGACTAGTGTTGCCTAAGAGGATCTTGTTTTGTTTGTTTGATTTGAGCTTAAAGGTGCATTATTGAGCTGTCGGAAAAAAAGTGCTTAATTTTTTTTTTACATATATCGGGTATTTTTTGTTTAAATAATACAAATGAATGAGTTTTATGTAATATTGCGAACAATTATGATCACAGGTTAAGTTTTATGAGACGGTTTTCCTAACTATGCTACGAACACAGTTAGTCTATTTTTAATTTCGCGACAAAACTACAACGCGCGTGAATAATGACGTCATGCGGTAAATACCTAGAAAGGTATGCAGGGGTCATCTCAACATCGTTACACACAATTTTTGTGACAGAAATCGTAGATCGTAGTATAGTGAAATTCTTTTAAACTTTTTATGCGAATTCCAATGTGTAAAATGGAGTGAAATTCCGTCATTCTCTCTCTCTCTCTCCGTCATTCTCTCTCTCTCTCTCTCTCTCTCTCTCTCTCTCTCTCTCTCTCTCAGCATGCCATGGCGTACACGTTCCCCAGTGCTCTCTCTCTCTCTCTCTCTCTCTGAAAGTGCTATGGCCAACATGTTGCTAAGTTTTTCTCTCTCACTCATTATGGGCTACATGTTGAAACAGTGGGTCAACATCGGGCAGACAGCGATACGACGTCGCAATGTCGTATCGCTCTCGGTCAGACGCACCGTTCAGGCGATTTACTCTCTCTCTCTCTCTCTCTCTTAGGCCTTCATGTTGCTCATTCGTCTCTCTCTCTCTGGCCTTCATGTTGCTCATTAGTCTCTCTCTCTCTCTCTCTCTCTCTCTCTCCGTGGCCTACATGTTGCTCATTGCTTTCTTATCGTGGCCTACATATTGTCCATTCTCTCTCTCTCTCTCTGAGTGTGACGCGCATGTAGCTAAGTGCATGGTATCTAGGTTTTGACGGTGCCAGAGGATCCCAGTTAGGTCTTTTTTTAATTTCGCGACAAAAACATAGAACTCCGTGAATGACGTCATTCTCTCCCCTCTCTCCTCTCTCTCTCTCTGAAAGTGTTTTTGTTTGATTTGAGGTTTAACGTCCCCGTCAACACTGTAAAGGTCATAAGATCATTTTGGAGACGTTGTTTTCAATTTTGTGGGACTTTTACCCGACATTTGGATGAAATGACATCTCAAGCCCTGTCGCCCAATGAAACCAATAGGGTTTATTAGCGTGTACGGTCCGCCTCGCACCGCGGTTCCTGGACAGGCTTAGATCGTCTAAGCGGTTTACCAGTACTAGTGTGTGGGCCGGATTCAGCTCTGCGTGGAAGCATTTTGCAGCCCATATATTTCTTCAAGCCCCTATGGGCTCTGAAAGTGCCATGTCCAACATGTTGCTCAGTGTGTTTTTTTTTCTCTCTCTCTCTCTCTCTCTCTCTCTCTCATTATGGGCTAGCGCACCACATTGGGCCAACATCGGGCCGACAGCGATACGACGTCGCCATGTCGTATCGCTGTCGGCCCGAAGTAGGCGTAGTTCAGATGATTCACACACACACACACACACACACACACACACACACACACACACACACACACACACACACACACACACACACACACACACACACACCACAGTGTTTTTTTTCCCTATAAAACCGGGTCCGGAAAACGGACCCGTTCCCAATCGCCAAAAGTATGTTTTTTTTCCCAATTCAAAGGTTAAAAATTCCCAAAATCATGATGCAGCATCCTTTTTTTTCTCTCTCTTTTTCGTCGCGAGAAATCGGTTGTTTTATCGCTCGTATTGTTTACCTTCCGGAAATCCGAAGTAACGTCCCTTTGAAGAAACGGCTATTGACATAATTCGCGTACTATTGCAACGATTTGCCGAAATTCGGGTAAGTTCAAAGTCGTAGGCATACTTATTAAAATAACACCCTTTTTACCAATTTGAGTAAAAACGACGCTATTTTTCCCAATTTGAAGAAAATTTTCCCAATTCCACCGGTACCGGTACCAGTCCCAAAAATGTGAAAAAAAACACTGCACCATTACCTACATGCTGCTCATTAGTCTCTCTCTCTCTCTCTCTCTCTCTCTCTCTCTCTCTCTCTCTCTCTCTCTCTGGCAGCGTTGTCAAACTTAGTTGCAGAGATGAATGCCTTGACCTGCTCCATCCTTCGAATGAGGATGTAAGGTGAAAATCTTGATCCTGCCCAAACAGCACCAAAAAGATTGTTTTTCTTCTACACTGTTTTTGTAGAAGTAAAAGCCATACAGGGCTAATGTTATTTGTTAACGGTATAAGACAGAAAATAAATATTCTATGTATATATCGTCGGGCCGACGCTTGACCGACATTCTACGCTGACTGGGTGTCTTCCATTAAAGTTAAAGACCCCTATCTCAGTTTAGTTTTGTATTGGACTAACGGCCCAGTCAACACTATTTTATGTCATTTTTGAGCCGGTCAGTTTACCTGTCCACACTTTTCCTGGGCAGGCTTATACGTAAAGCCACGGTCACAAATCACTATTCGATCCCCGCCCGACTACTCGGGGACTGCGATGGGGTGAGATTGGGCTGGAGTCCGGTCGGCGTCCCGCCGGATGTTGGGGCGTCGGTGGTGGTCGGGAGGGGCCCGGTTAAATTTTAACTCGTAGTTAAAATTCTCCCCGAAAACTCACCTACTTCTGGGTCGGTGGCACATCGATAAAAGTCGAGCAGAGCTCGTACCGACGTCGATGTCGATGGCATCGGCTGGCATCCGGTAGTCGTAAAGCGGACCCCGACCAATCAGATAATCGGGCAGTAATCGGCCGAGGCCCGATAGATGATCAAGCGGAATCCGCTGGACGAATCCCGGTTTCGACTGGCGCCGCTCGATCGCTGATTGACGCTTGACTATATAAGGGCCCGATCTCCGATGGGTGCCAGTTTCTAGCAGACCAGTAGGGAGCATTGTACATAAACGTTTGATAACTGCCCATGCAAAGGACGGTACACGATCCATTGCTTCATCCACCATCAGCGGTAGCAGTTCTTCTCCCGCACACAAGGTTGCAAAGACCACATTGGCACGGTGCCGAGCCCTAAGCAGCCACTCCTGTAACCTCCGGATCCTTTCCTGGGGTGACGGTAGGTGCAGTGGTGGGATAAGAGGCATCTTGTTCCGCTTTTCTTCGAAAGTTTTCCTCGACGTCAAGAAAAAGGATGTTCACCCACCAACAGAGCTGACCCATTTGTTGTATAGGCAGGAGAGGATGCAGTTTATATACCCCTGAACAACTGGACAATTCCCGGCTGGGGTAAACCCGTCCCTTGTCCGGCGGCCGGGAACTGGGCGGACATCTGCGGAACATCGACCGATGCTCGGGGACTAGTAACAATCGCCGGGTATACGGTCGGTAACCTGCAGTGCACCGGCCTATTTCCGCCCGGCGTATACGCCGATGCTTCCCCGCAAAACTTAGGCTGACACCGCCCGATTCCCGGCGGATGTCTCTCTAGGCCCCACACGGCATACTTTTTGCCAAAACCTAGCCAGACACCCATTTCTCGGCTTGGACTGCTCTGCCGACCACAACGTATAGTATAGCTCGGCCGGGGTACGCCGAATTTGTGACCGAGGCATCAGCAGTTAACCAGTACAGTGCACACTCTTTCGCCACTGACAACTTCCCTTCTTGAATCAGCGGATGCCCAGTGGTAGAGAATGGCCGTGGAAAATATTTCATGATCTATCTCCACGAAAGAATGTTGCCAACCCGGCAGGTACCGAACACGCGCCTTTCTGATCACCAGTCAGACGTTCATCCGACCGAGGTACTGAGGCCGATGATTATCATACGAGATATTTTGGCCAGCAATAATCAAGTGTATATAAATGTAAAGTGCAGATAACTCCATGTCAACAGACATACAACGTCTAAACAACGTCCAAGTCAACAGACATACAACGTCTAAACAACGATGCATTGACGCTGACGCAGCAAAGTCGATGCAACAACGAAATTGACATAGCGTGTAGCATCGGCTCCGGAACTTGTTACTCAAAAGTACCAGATTAATGTGGAAAATGATCATACCGACGGTAACGGGCCTCCGTGGCCTAGTGGTAAAGAGTGCTGACTCTTGATCATTAGGTCTCTCACCGCTGTGGTTCGAGTCTCGCTCGGGTCATATGTGAGACGCCAAGTTCTGCAACGGAAGGTAAGGTGGTTTTTCTCCGGGTACTCTGGTTTTCGCCCATCTCTGATTAACGATCGCTCGATACGGGTGAAATAATCTTGAAAGGGCCGTAAAACCAAAACCAAAAAAAATAAAATAAAATAAAAAAATACGGACGGCAGGTAATGACCTAATTTGGCGTTATTACGTAAAGCTAGAACCTAAAACCACTTCCCATCACGTGAACAAGTCCGTGAAATTAAGACCCCACTAAACCCCATTTTATATAAAGAAAACTGGGGTTTACGGGGAATAACATTAATTTTCTTAGTTCTGCTCCAAGACATAGGCTGTGGGTACTCGTTAGAACCGCCTCAATGAGGCGGTTCTAACGAGCATCCAAAACCTATGTTTGGAGTATAAATAGGAAAAATATCACAAATCTTCAGCAGAAAAAGATGCCTTTTTAAGGTTTGAAAAATTTACTATATCCCACGGATGTGTTATCCTAATGCCATATTAACTGAACTTATTTTCTCTGAAATTCTTGTGCAGACATTTTGGAAAGCTTTGAAAAGGTTTGAGGGTCACTGATGAGGCCTTATTGGCCGAAACTAGCTATTCTGGCCCAGAAAACATGTACACTCCATATGTTCCAGTTTTGTGGTGCATTCCTTGCTTCCAAAGGATATACACTTTCGGATGAGTCTTTAAACCTAGGTCCCGTCTCCGTATGGCCTTAGCTGTTGGTGGGACGTAAAACTCAAACACTCACTCACTCACTCCAAAGGATAACCATTTCTAGAACATATTTAACGTCACTATAGCTGGTGTCTGGGAATGTGTGGAGGTCGTAAAAAGTCTCCCTGCCCAACATCATAGTGTAGTTTATATTTTCTTGCCCTTCCAGTGGTGAATTTTGAAATTTTTGAGGGTCACTGATGAGGCCTAATTGGGCAAAACTAGCTAGTCTGGTCCAGAAAACATGTACACTCCATATTTATCCCCACGTTTTTCGAAGAAAAGTGGGGATATTGTTATCGCCTCCGTCTGTCTGTTCGTCCGTCTGTCCGGCTATCTCCTCCTACACCGTTCATTTGAATTCAACCAAATTTGGTGTGTGAGTTACATACATGAATGGCTTCTGCAAGAGCACATTAATTTTGGACCAGCCCCCAGGGGTCCCTGGAAGCGGTCAAAACGTGGGGATTTGCGATGGCGCGCCATCGACTGCGCGATCTAGTTTACAGTTTTGTGGTGTATTCCTTGTTTCCAAAGGACAACCCTTTCTAGAACATATTTTAGAAGTAAGTAGATGAGAGAAAGTACAAAAAGGGGACAGGGAATTATTGAAAGGTTGTGTGAGTGCTTTTCAGTTTAGACAACATGTACGATAGAAGTTGGTCTTCTGTCTTCCTCGACTGGTAGGCGAGTATCTCTAGCAATGTTAATAATAATACGATTCATTACGATAACAGGTCCGTGCAATGAACGCCCCTTTAAACCCAATTTTATAGAGAGAGAACTGGGGGTTACAATATTTTGTAACTGGGTATACAATTTGCTGCGTCAGCGTCAGCGTCAATGCATCGCAGTGATGTTGCATTGACGTTGACACGACGTTGTTTAGACGTTGTATGTCTGTTGACATGGAGTTATCTGCACTTTACGTTTACATACACTCGATTATTGCTGGCCAAAATATCTCGTATGATAATCGTCGGCCTCAGTACCTCAGTCGGATGCGCGTCTGACTGGGTATACAATATTTTTCTCATTCCTGCTCCAAGACATACGCCGTGGGTACTCGATAGAACCACTTCACTGCGGCAGTTCCAACGAGCACCAACAGCCATGTTTGAAGCATAAATGAGAAAACTACCACAATTTTTCACCAGAAAAGTAAATATTGTTAAGATATGAAAGAATGCACAAAGTCATACGGGTGTAACATCGTAATGGCTAATAGACGATGATAATCAATTTAAAAAAAAAATAATAATAATAATAATAAAATTCTTTCATGGGAGAGCAGAAAACAAACTGTAGTAACAATGTACATGTATTTTCTACAAGATGTGCCTTTTATAGCTAATGGTACAAGTCTACTGCACTATATGTGTGGCAGATAGTCGATGGAAAACAGAACCCTGACACCAAACATAAACATAAAGTCGGAATAGGCCTCATGAATCATCAGTGTTTGGGTAAAAGTAGTTATATGTAGAACATAGAAGTGTAGGCAATGATCAGGAATCGACACAATTTACCCACAGCTCCCACCAGAGTTACCAAAGGGGAAAGAAACACAAACATGAAACAACAGACCCTAATGGAAACATCAATAGCGGAAAGCCAAAAGGACAGTTACTTTTCCACAAAATGGCCAATTCGATATCCAAAACAAAATAAAATAAGTGATACAAACACTCAAAGACAAACCATAACAAAAATAAACAGCGACAGAAGAACCGCCTTGGAGCGGTCAGTAAAACGAATTCCACTGGGCTGGGCGAGAGAGGGGCTTTAATCTTAAAGAATTTATCTAACCTGTTGTTTATGAGTGAAATGTATCTCTCGCTAAGCACTTTATTCATAGAAACAAATTTGTTTTCGTATATACAATATTTTGCTGAAACAGAGAGAGAGAGAGAGAGAGAGAGAGAGAGAGAGAGAGAGAGAGAGAGAGATGTAATTGACCACTTCTGCTTTACCACCGTGTGAAAATAGTATTTTACGATCCTCTAGCGATATTTCTGGATTTACATTTGTGGTCAACCATGATTAAAGTTCAGTCTAAAACGTTCTTACTTTTGGGCATCTAAGAAATAAATAATGGATTTTTTCTGGTTGTTCATTACAGTAACTACAAAGTAGAAGTAAAACAAAGATCAGGAATTGATACAATTAACTTACTCCACCCATAAAAGACACCAAAGGGAAAGAAATACAAACATTAAGCGACCAGACCATAATGGAAACCTAAACAAAGGAAGGCCATAAGGACAGTTACTTTCCCACAAAATGGCCATATGGCCATCCAAAATTAAAAGACACAAGTGATACACACAGTAAGTAACAAACAACAACATAAATAAATCGCCACAGAAGAGCCGCCTTGGAACGGTCAGTGGAAGATTTCAACTGGGGGGCTTAAATCGATTTTACGTGGCCACAATCCTCGCCCTTACTTCCGTCGCGATTTAGACAAATAATTTGTTCAGTCCGCATGAAGGCCTCCTAACTCATCAGTGCAACATCTCCGTGAACACAAAAATCAAAGAACCACAGAGGTGAGACAACGGTGAGGACTCGACAGCAAGAAACCACTGAAATGCTGGAGCAAAAGAAAACCAACAGTTAGACTCCGATGAGCCCGACCAGACCCTGATTTTATTAATTTTAAATAGAAATGAATGTGTTACTAAATTTTTATTATTGATTTTGTATTGAAAGTCGCGTAGTTTTGTCTCGTGAAATGTCTTTAATGCTCTTTTTCCACTTTATCTCCTATCTCCGTTTGCCATTTTGTTTGTGTAATGTATTCGTTTACTCTAACCAAAATATCATAAATAGTCTACTCCCTTTCTTTGAACTAATCAAGTCTTGAAAGTATATGTTACAAACTACATTTTGTTTAAATTTAACAGCAAATACACGATTCATGTGAATTTGATCTTTTCATACTTGAGAAATACTATTTACTACATGGTGGTAGTCTAAAAATGTGGCCCTTATATCATATTTCGCCTTTAACTGTTCAAAACTATAAAATACCACTTCCTCACTAGTAAGATCGTAAATTGCTCTTATGCCCATATCGCACCTATTTCTTAAAAACAATTTCCCATTACCAATGTGGTCTTTATGTCATAATGGGCATATAAGAATTTGCTTTAGGTTTTCTACGGGGACAGGTTTACAAAATTCCGACAAGCAGAAAATCCTTCAAAAAGGGATTTTTGTAGGTTGAAACTAAATTTCGCCGCATAAGATTTGGTTTGGGCATACCTTATGATCACAAAATACTCAACAGCCTGGGAGCGCAGATCTTGTGACACTCATGTGATTCTGCTTGTTTATGACCTTACCAGATCATGATTAAATGGTCAACAAATAGATCTTATCTTGGGTTTAGCATGACCTTTGGCTAGGTGAATCACATGAAGCTTCTTCGCAAGCTACTGGTACATGGATTAACTATCCAGTGAATTAAGTCTTTTCTGATTGAGAGAAGTCAGACAGTTGCACTTGAATGTGAGTACTCAGATGAGGTTCCAGTTACTTCAGGTGTACCACAAGGATCAGTTCTAGGCACAATATTATTGTTATTATACCTTAACGACCTACCCGACAATGTGTGGTCCCGGGTTCGCCTATTTGCTGGTGACACTGGGGTGTACCTGACCATAATTCTCCCTGATTATTCGGTCACCCTCCAGAGGGACTTAGACCGCCCCATCATAGAATCTCACTGCGACATGGAATCCAAACATAGAAAGGCGGCATAATGCTGCGTTTTACCAGATCTGCACTTCTTGTTTAAAATGCTGGTATTTAAGTGTTAAACTAACAGTTTTGGATTACAACTAGGATGAAAATTATTTTAGCTGCCCTTTATATTACAGCGAAAGTAACCTTTTGTGAACGGAAAAGAAATTTATGAAAGTACTTTTATCTCAGGACATCTTAAGTTTCCTCAATACATTTGCACAAGAAAAATATAGATGAAAGATTTGCATGTTGATTTTCCCCAAAATATAATCCTGATTTCCGTTTAAAAATCCATGTCCCACAAGAAAAAGGTTTGGAGGTATAAACGGTTATTACAGCAAGTACTTTCTTGCATTAGCAACATCCCTGTGCCTTTGAAAATAAATGAAATTCTGTATTTTTCACTTTTACCAGGAAAAAAGGAAACCGCTTTATAGACTTTTTAAAAGTTACTAAAACAGCTGCAGATCAATAGTTCACATCAAATACTAACGACTCGGACAAAGCTTTCTATCAAAAAGGCTACCTGAATTGAAAACCAGATTTTTTTGACATGTTTATTCTCGATGGGCGCCATCATCTCCTTTTCTTGCGGTAAATCTGAAATGCTGAGATTTCATCAATTATGCCTTCCACATTTCATTTTCTCCATCATCAATGAAAATACCTTGAAAAGTCAGCTATGTAGCCTTCTTCCTGCGTATACCATAATGAAATTGCCTATCTTGGAAGCCTGTCATCACTGATAAATTAGTGTAGCTGTCAAATTGAAGAGATTTCCATCTTGCCAAATGCAAAAACGTGTTCATACGCCTTGGAACTAATTTCCCCCAAAAAAACAATAGTACACCATTGCTTTAAATTTAAAACATAATATTCATATTTGAAACTGTCTTGCGCCTACTTTCACGTACTTTCAAACATGTTCGTTAATTCATGAATAGTATGCCTTCATTTCTGAACTAGTTTCTACGTGTAACATTGTCCTGTTTGTGTTGTTCACCCCTGTTCCCAAGTAAACAAGTTGAAAAGGGTAGATTTCTTTTTTAACTTCTTTCAGCAAAACATATTAAAAGCATTGGGCTTCTATGAAATTTTACCAACCCGCACATTGGTAAGTAGGTGACACAACAGATCATTAATTGGATTAGATAAATATGTCCAAACATCAATTATTTGTTTATGGTGACTCATGTGAACAGAAAACAGCGTGTTGTTGTTAATGGTGAATCTTCAGAATGGGCGCCAGTTTTGTCTGGAGTCCCACAAGGGACTGTTCTTGGTCCTCTATTGTTCTCCCTGTACATCAATGATATTTCCTCTGACATTGACTCAGAAATAAGACTTTTCGCAGATGACTGTGTTTGTTACCGGGAAATTAGAGATACAGATGACTCACTGAAACTTCAGGCTGACATAGATGGATTAGGATGTTGGGCCCGAAAATGGGGCATGAGATTTCAGCCAGTTAAATGCAATATTATGCAGATAACAAGGAAGAGATCTAATAAAGTTGAGGCTTCTTACACTTTAGAGGGAATGGTCCTCGAAAATGTGAATTCCATTAAATACCTTGGTGTGACAATCACTCACGATTTGAGATGGAATACACACATTAGCAATATGTGTACAAAGGCGAATAGAACTCTTGGATTCCTGAGGCGAAATCTTCATCAGTGTCCCCAGGATGTGAAAGAGACAGCATACAGGGGACTTGTTCGCCCAATCTTGGAATATGGTAGTTGCATCTGGGACCCAAGCGGAGTGGTCCTAAATGAAGAAATTGAAAAAGTTCAGAATAGAGCGGCTAGATTTGTAACTGGAAATTACTGCTTTGAAACTGGGAGCATGACTGGAATTCTAGGTAAATTAAGATGGGAGTCTCTCAAGAAAAGGAGAAGAGACAGTAGGCTCATACTCTTATACAAAGGTCTAAAGGGTGCTGCCAGCATTCCAACAGATGACCTTGTTCCCCGGGCTAGGCACTGTAGACAGCACCATTCAATGACGTTTCAGACCCTTACTGCAAGAACGGATATTTATAAAGAATCGTTCTTCCCCCGAACCATTAGAGGCTGGAATGCTTTCCGGATTTTATTATTTCGACGGCGGAAGGTGCTGATGATTGTGTAGCTAAGTTTACATCTTTGGTTAGAGCTAGGGACTAACTTCCCATATCACAGGTCCTGGTTTATGAATGTCAATTCTGATTCTGATGTAACAAATCAATGGGTAAAAATCACTGCTATAACATAGCAGTTATTGGAAGTGATCAGAAGCCTTTTGCACAAAAATCCTGGTGCTGAACAGGCTGCTTTCATTCTTTCAGTTCAAATATGGGGATAAACTGTTTTTATCTTATTTTTTTTTTTTTTTTTTTTTTTGGTTTTGGATTTTGGAGTTAATTGTATCAATTCCTGATCTTTGTTTTACTTCTACTTTTTTTATTCCAGTATCAAATCACCCACCCAGTAAACACAATCAATAATACAGTGAAACTTTGGTGCAGTGATTTATAAATTGTTATAAATTGCATGAATGAAATATATAAAATGAAATACTAAAAGCACCAAAGAAGGTCAATCATTTTACAAGCTAAATGCAAGAGATTGCAACACCTCAACCCAATCAGTGATCTTACTGCCAACTTGGTAGAACTGGTCATTTTTGGCTACCATACACTGAATTTAAAAATAGTACCAGGTGAAATAATTACATTTTAGGGGGGTGGGGGAGGAATCATTAATTTTCAGTACTATTTAGGTATTTTACTTGAAATTCCACTCTTGCAGTGCCTAAAGGCAACCTTTAGCCACAATTCTATGATAGTATTTTACACATTTTTGTTCTGTGGATTAAGATATCATTTTTGCAAAACCATGGAAAAATGCAATAAATTACTAACATGGTGACTTTCCAATAAAAATATTTTGCTTTCATATTCTTACATTTACATGGACTACCATCTGATGAAAAATCTGTTTGGGTAACTATTTGCAAATTAGTTGGCCATCCAAACCACGAAAAAATACTTCTGATGGCAAAATTGAGTAGAGTATGGCATCCATGCTAATAGTGTTCTTTAGTGTGATGCAAAAGTGATAGGGGTGGATGCCACTTCTGAAAATGCCCCCGAGCCTCAGAATTAGGTCAAAGGTCAAATGAGTGCAAAAATACAATAAAATTTGTATATGCTGGTATTTGTACCCTCTATCTAAGCAGACCAAATAAAGTTAATTCAAACACCAGCAATGTATTTAGGACATATTGTTTATGCATCATGTGTGAGAAAAGAAGTTGTATCATAGATTTGGCCAGGGTCAAAGGTCATTTAAGTACAAATTTTCTTTAAATATGCATCAATATTTATTGTACAAAGGGTTATCTAGTATGTCAACTGAAACAAAGCCAAATGAGTTGCCATTTCCTTATCTAGGAAGCATAAGACCCACACATTATACAAACAGCATAATGGCCAACCTAATGGGCCTTAGGTCAAAGGTCATTTAAGTACATATTTGGCAAAATAGGTTTATTTTGCAAAAATACGTTGTTTATTCACATGCCATCCATTATTATAAGTAACATTCCAAAATCGTCTTCTGGGTTCTTACTAAACGTCACAATGATATATCCATGATATAGTATATGATGAAGATATATCTAATAATAACACTAGTGGGTCATCATCAAAGGTCACGTGCAGCTACTGTAAAACACTTATATTTGGCGGTCATTTTATTTTGGCGCTATTTGCCGTCAAGGAAAAAAAACGCCAAAATAAAAATCCGCTCATAAAGCTAGAAGAATGCAAGAGAAGAAACTTTATAAACACATCACAGTTATAATGTGTCACTAGGTCATAGGCATCATCGGTGACAAAAGAAAAAGTGTATTTATTTCTTTAGAAGCCGAAATAAAGAAAGAGAATGTTCTAGTCATAAGACAGCTCAAAACGGCTGAATGAAAACAAACACACCTTGAAAGTTATTGTCAAAATTGTGGATGTAATTAGTAATTGATTGATGGCTTTAACTGTGAGCTCAATATGATGGGTAAACCAATCAGATAAGAGGAAAGTGACACACCTTCAGACAGACATTTGGATTATCAAGGTAGCACATTGGGTTAATCATGCGGTGAACACAAAAATTTAACTAATTACTACAGTTTTTGCATGACACTGTTGATGACCAACTCCGATGATTTTTTGCCATCTTACATGGCTTTGTAGATTCAACCGATTCTTTTTCTTCGGAAATCGAAAATCCGCCAAAATATAAATCCGCGAAAAGGTCTACTCATAAAAAGCGCCAGAATTTGCTACCGCATAATGTAAGTGTTTAACAGTTTTCAAAGTTTGTATTTTACAAAATGCCACTTCATTTTAAGAGCCTTTTAGATCACTACAATGTAAAGGGTAACAGCTAATATGTATTCGCGATTGCGCCCATATGATTTAATGATTTTACTTCAACAAGTCAAACCAAATAGGGGTTTCTCCAATATCACAGATACAAGCTTTCTTCCGCATAATCTGAAATGATAGACATAGTCATATATAAATAACAAGCCATTTTAACTTCATATCTCGACTTCTAGATATTTGGGTGGTTTATTAAATATTAACAATACCTATTTCGATGGTCTGATCAGTCAGATTTACCCCCAGAACTTCAGTTAAATAAATAATTCTTCTGATACCGAGGCCCCGTTTTTAGATTTACATCTGTAAATTGTAGATGGGTTTGTTTCCTGTAAAATTTATGATAAACGCGATGATTTTGACTTAGAGATTGTAAATTTTCCTTTGTTGGATGGTGATGTTTCTCGTGCAGCATCCTATGGCGTTTATGTTTCGCAATTAATTCGATTTGCCAGAGTGTCTAGTCATGTAACTGACTTCAACACTCGATATAAATTGTTAACTGCTAAACTTCTTAATCAGGGCTATCGGTATCATAAACTACGCAAAGCCTTTTCAAAATTTTGAAGACGTCATTCCGATTTTATTCCAAAATCCAATGTTGGACTTAAAAGGTCTATCGGAACCCGAAATTTACGGTGACTTAGTGTATAAGTTCAGAAATATATATATATAATTCAATGACTTCAGCACCCAATTTCGTAAAATCATTCTTCGATATAAAAAATTGGGTACAACATAAAGGTTATACGACAGACTGTATGTATGGTAGTTAACCCAAGCACAGTTGACAACTTTGCTTCCCTCTTTAATTGCACGCCGGTGGGTCAGGCCTTAGATTCCACGACGGTCCCAGCCTAATGGCTTGCTGAGAATGAGAGAGAATTTAGTTTTATGTAAAATTGGTTGGTGCCTGATGCTCTGTCTCTGGTAGGGCCCATGGGAGTACAACTTTTGGTTTTCTTTTGCTCCAGCATTTTAGTGGTTTCTTGCTGACCTCACTGTTGTTTCATCTCTGTGGTTGTTTTGATTTTTGTGTTCTGTGAGATGTTGCACTGATGAGTTAGTAGGCTTTCATGCGGACTGAACAAATGATTTGTCTTAATCGCGACGGAAGTAAGGGCGAGGATTGCAGCTGCATAAAATCGATTTAAGACCCCCCCCCCCCCCCCCCCACACACAATCACACACAGCGGAGTTCGCTTCACTGACCGTTCCAAGGCCGTTCTTTTGTCGCGGTTTACTTTTGTTATGGTTTGTCTTTGAATATGTGTATCGCTTATATTATTTTGTTTTGGATAGCCAATTGGCCATTTTGTGGAAAAGTAACTGTCCTCTTGTCTTTCCGCTATTGATGTTTCCATTAGGGTCTAGTCATTTCAGTTTTGTGTTTCTTTCCCTTTGGCGCCCTTGATTGGAGCTGTGGGTTAATTGTATCAATTCCTAATCATTGCCTTCACTTCAATCAAATACACGTAACAAATGTATTTTTTGATAATACATACTTGTCATCAACACATCCTTGTGTTAAATATCACAAAATTTGATTAGAAAACATCCATTTTTTTACGAGTTTTGTACTTAAACAACCCCTGACCTATAAGAATGACATACTTAGAGGGCACATTAAAAATAATTTTCCATTGTTCACTGCACCTGGATAGTTTTATGGTAATTTTAAGCAAACAATTTCCCCTAATATATGTTCAAAAAGAGTTATGAGTAGTTTCGTGTTAATTTTGCACTCATTTGACTTTTGACCTTCTTCTTGGACTCAGACGCATTTCCAGACGTGGCACCTACCCCTATGATTGTTGACACACATCAAGGATTACATTTAGCATGGGTGCCATAATCTAGTCAATTTTGTCATCAAACGTAAACTATCAAGCTTTTTTGCACCTGCTTAGTCACGCTTAAAGGATGTTTTATGTGTTGTTAATTGGTTTATCTATTATTGCCAGTTATCCGAGATGCGACAATTTAATTAAGGGGATAAGGTTAAAGTTTGATGTTTAATTGTCTTACACAAAGAAAGTGTTAAAATCGGCCCTGCTCATAATAGAGTAACATTTTAGTTGAAAATATTTAATGCTTGTAAAACCATTTTATACCGCCTTTTCTGTTTTAGAAATGGCATAGTGTAGTATTCTGTCTATGTTGTGATAAAACCGGCCTGGCAACCCGGGTCAGTCAGCTGGTGGGTACTGACTAATAAAACCTTTTGTCGGACAGGCTAGCTCAACGGAAGTCGCGATTTGACTTACGGTAGTTGCGTAAAGGCAATGTTTCAGACCCATAACAGAAACAAAGTCACAAAGAAACAATCCAGTGCTATATCAATATCGGGGATCATCAATGATTCAAGTCTGCAACATTAGTATCCCTTTTCATTCCATTTAATCCATATCCATGTAAACAAGCAGGTTTTCTAATCAAATACACGTTACAAATGTATTTTTCTTAATATTTTGATAACTAGAGAAAGCGTCCAGTGGGTCACGTACATGTATACCGCCGGCCAGCGCCACCCTCTGATTTATCTTTCGAGCTTGTATGAAGAAGTCAAGAAGCTTTACGAATTTATAAATGTGTTTGTAAAAGCTAAACCAAACAAAAAATTTCTAAATGGACCAAGAGCGTGAGGGCATCAAAGTTACTGAAGGAGTGGGGGAATCAATGTTACTGAAGCAGGTGGGGTGTGCATCAATGAAATCTTTGGACTGGTATACAACATCGATGCAAATATCAATTGAATTTGTCTTAGATTCTAGAACATACAGGCATCTATAAAGTTTGTCATAAAATTTTAACCAAATGTAAATGTCTAAGTCTGTGACCTTGAGGTCATGGTCACAATGGGTGGGAGAAGGGACATGCATCACAATATCTTTGGACTGGTATGCAACGTTGATGCAAGTATCAACTGAATTTGTCTTAGAGTTTAGAACATACAGGCATCTATAAACTCTGTCATAAAACTTTAACCAAAAGTAAAATTTCTAAGCCTGTGACCTTGAACTCAAGGTCACTGTGGGTGGTGGGACATGCATCAATGAAATTTTCAGACCAATATGTAACTTCAGTGTAAGTATCAACTAAATCTATCAAAGGGTTCAGAAGATGCAATATCTTAGAAACTTTAACGCAAAACTTTAACCAAAATGTTAACGGACGGATGGACGGACGGAAGGACGGACGCACGGACAGACGGACGGACGAACAGCAGAACGAAAACTATATTCCCCAATAGCAAACTTCGCATGGCGGGGGTATAATAGATACTGGTCAGCAACACATCCTTATGCTAAATATAACAAAATGTGTTCAGAAAACATCCGTTTTGCACTTAAATGACCCCTGACCTATAAGACTGACATACTTTGAGGGTACATTTATAATGATTTTCCATTGTTTACTGCACCTGAATAGTTTATGGTGATTTTAAGCAAACATTTTCCCCAAATATGTGTTAAAAGAGAGTTATAAGTAGTTTCATGTTTATTTTGCACTCATTTGACCTTTGACCTACTTCTGAGCCTCAGACGCATTTCCAGACGTGGCATCCACCCCTATGATTGTTGACACACATCAAGGATTACATTTAGCATGCGTGCCATACTCTACTCAATTTTGCCATCAAAAGTAAAAATATCAATCTTTTTTGGGATTGGATGGCCAACTAAATATGATTTTTTCAGTACCTCAAATGTAGTGAAATAACTGTATTGAGGAACCTTAAATCACCTTCTTTAAAGTAGCTTTTTGTTGTCTGTGGCGTTACTAAACCGTACAAATGTGAAATGGTTAGAATATACAAGATAAAAATTGCAACATGTGTGCACGTGGCCGATTTCGAAAAAAAACAACAAAAAAAAACAGAAGACCATCATGAAAGCATGCCTATGCAATTTTGACCCTCTTAAACTCCACTTTAATACAGTAGAATGGGGTTTGTAGGGGTGTACATTATTTTTCGCATTTCTGCCCAAAACATAGATTTTTGGTACTCGTCAGAAACCGCCTGGTCGAGACGGTTCCAACGAGTACCCAAAATCTATGTTTTGAGCTGAATTATGAAAAATAGCAGAATCTTTTATCTGAACATTTTCATGTTTTTGGTGGAAATATGTTCAATTTATTTGAATAGGCATGTTTTCGTAATGCAAAAAAAAAATAAATAAAAATAATAATAATAATAATAATAATAATGGCCTCACTCATAATCTTAAATAACTGGAGTATAGTATGCATATTACAGGACCTTCGTTTGAATAAACTCTCGCCAAAGGAATAAACACTTCTCAAAGCATAAACTAACGTCTATTCTAGTTGTAAGTTTCACAAGAACGAAGTAGAAACTATTTCAGCTCACTGAAAAACAAACTTTATTTCGTAAACAAAAACAACAAAAAGAAAAAAAAAAGAAAAACTTCCCATCACGAAAGGAAAGTTCCTTCCGTTGAATGGACCAATAGGGGACAGACTTATACGACAGACTGCATGCATGGTAGTCAACCCTATCACGGTTGGCAACTTTGCTTCCCTCTTTAATTGCATGCCGGTGGGTCAGGCCTCAGATTCTATGACGGCTCCAACGTAAAGGCTTATTGAAAATTAGAGAGATAATGTTGGTTGGTGCCTGATGCTCTGTCTCTGGTCGGGCTCATCGGAGTCTAACTGTTGGTTTTCTTTTGCTCCAGCATTTCAGTGGTTTCTTGCTGTCGAGTCCTCACCGTTGTCTCACCTCTATGGTTCTTTGATTTTTGTGTTCACGGAGATGTTGCACTGATGAGTTAGGAGGCCTTCATGCGGACTGAACAAATTATTTGTCTAAATCGCGACGGAAGTTAGGGCGAGGATTGTGGCCACGTAAAATCGATTTAAGCCCCCCCCAGTGGAAATCTTCCACTGACCGTTCCAAGGCGGCTCTTCTGTGGCGATTTATTTATGTTGTTGTTTGTTACTTACTGTGTGTATCACTTGTGTCTTTTGGGTTTGGATGGCCATATGGCCATTTTGTGGGAAAGTAACTGTCCTTATGGCCTTCCTTTGTTTAGGTTTCCATTATGGTCTGGTCGCTTAATGTTTGTATTTCTTTCCCTTTGGTGTCTTTTATGTGTGGAGTAAGTTAATTGTATCAATTCCTGATCTTTGTTTTACTTCTACTTTCTTCCAAAGTATTTTCAGTAATGAAACAAAGCGAAAGCAACGACAAAGAATTCTCAAAAGGAAATATGGCCCTGGTGTAGATTTCACATCTCCATCTGTTTCATGCAAAAATAGATTGATTTACGATCAGCACTAGCATTATAATCGATCCCTATGTGATGAAACCAAACATGATAATAACCACGGCCTTTCCTTCCAAACGATGTCAAAATGGTGTCAGTAGTTTCCAAATTTGCAATTTTGTGACGCAAGTAACCGTACAGTTAATTCAGCATTTTTTTTCCAAGTTGCCGTACTTAAAAAAATCCAAGTTGCCGTACTTGAAAAATCCAAGTTGCCGTACTCCTCTGTATTTTGTTTTTTGAAAGAAAACTGCATTATAAAGCGAACGTTTCATACTTATACACAACTACTTTTCTAACCATCTGAAAGTTGTCCACATGAGTCTTTACTTTAATAAATTGCACATGTAGACAGAGTGTTTAACATTTTGATAGATAGATAGATAGATAGATAGATAGATAGATAGATAGATAGATAGATAGATAGATAGCGAATAAATATATATAATTATTTCATCAGCCTAACTACTTTTGTAAGCCTTCATGAATGACGGTTAAACAAATAAAGCTCTTATATCTATCTCAAGACAGGGACATGGATCATTCACACAGAGCTCTTCGTCAATAACAAAACGATCCGGGATTACGAAATTTCCTTAATTAAAGCAGACCTTGATTCGAGAAATTCAAGGAATACTAGGTTTTACCAACCTCCTTTTTTTCATTTCCAATATGCATATGATCAGTAAGATAGACGATGTGAGCGGAAGATTGCGATTGAACTGGACTAGTTTGTTTGTAGGGGTCCCAGGGGGTGGCAGCATATTCTAGTTTAGGTCTAACTAGTGACTTGTATGCTGTTGCCTTGATGTCCTTTGGGCATGTAGAGAGATTCCTGCGTAGGATAGGAAAGCAACTGTCTGGCTGTCTGTCGTAGATAGCATGTCATAGTCTAGCTACTAGACCTTGATGTCATATTTACCAATTACCAACCTTCATGTGTGTTTTTATCAAATATGAAACCTTGTTAGACTTTAATCTTGTCTCAGACACCAAGATCTAGTACAATGCGAATTTTACCTCGCAAGATCCTTGGTAAATGATTGATTACAGCTACAGTCATGAAATGTTTATTGCCTTTCTGTACCCCTTACCGAACACCAACTGATAAGGCAAACTGGCATTTTAGTCAGAGTATATCTTCCCAAGATCAAATAAGGGGTAGAAGAATATTACTTATTAACTTTAAAATATGATATCCGACTAGAAGCTAGTCTAAGCATGTCAGTGTGACTATTTCACACCAGTGTACTGTCTATAGCCAGGTTTTTTGCTTTACTTCTGGCAATGGATGTTGTATGATGACTCCATTATCTTGCTTTTGTTGCCGATTCTGATGTACTCAGACTAAGTCTTGTCTGGGTGAAAACGCATCTATCAGTCTCTCTCCCATGCTTGTAAATGATTAAAGTCCTCTTGAGCGACAGCAACTCGGTACAACAGGCAGTGATCAGCAAACAGGGGAGACGCGTGGTGGCAAGTCGTTGATGTATATGAGGAAGAGGAGAGTGCCGAGCACTGTACTCTGTGGAACACCAGAAGTAACGGGCGCAGACGAAGAAATCATCAATTACGACTTTCTGGTATCCATCAGCAATGAAATTGTGCGGAACCTCGTGAAAGGCCTTACTGAAATCTAGTAGGATGACATTTATGCGCTGTCAGTTGTTCATTCCGCCGGCATGCTATCAGCTGGTACTCACATGAACCCCCCCCCCCCCGAGCAGGGAGAACGACCCAATGTACAGCGAAAGAGCCGATTACTGTGCAGAGTCTCATCCTGCAAACCTGGAGTTTATGCTATAAACTGAGCGTGACAGCTCAGTGGTTAAGCCCAGAGTGGTTAGTGCACTTGACTCAGATGCCAGAGGCCCTCGGTTCGACCCGGCAATGATTATTTCGGTGTCTGAACACCATTTACAGCGATGAATGTCAAAATGCGCACCGCCCTTTGGATCGGAACGTTTAACTGGAGGCACCGGCCCCCGCCCATAGGGGCTTGAAGAAATATATGGGCTGCATGATGCTTCCACGCAGAGCTGAATCCGGCCCGCACACTAGTACTGGTAAACCGCTTAGAGGATCTAAGCCTGTCCAGGAACCGCGGTGCGAGGCGGACCGCCCATGCTAATAAACCCTATGGGTTTCATTGGGCGACAGGGCTTGAGATGTCATTTCATCTCAATGTCGGGTAAAAGTCCCACAAAATTGGAAGCAACGTCTCCAAAATGACCTTTAAAGTGCTGACGGGGACGTTAAACCTCAAATCAAACAAACAAACTGGAGGCGCCCTGTTCAGGGAGAGTCATCCCCTATGCAGGTTAACTGTTTGTTTGTTTTGGGGTTTACGGCCAAGTCAACACTATTAAGGCCGTTTTTGAGCCTGTCAGTTTACTTTTCCTGGGCAGGCTTATACGTAAGAGGTAACCAGGAGAGTGCACATTCTTTCGCCAGAAACTGACAACTGCCCTTCATGAGCCAGCGGAATGGAGAGAATGACCGTAGGAAAGATTTCATGATCAATCCCCGCGAAAGAATATTGCAGACCCCGGCAGGTATCGAACCTGCTTCCCCATGATCAGCAGTCAGACGCGCATCCGACTGAGCTACCGAGGCCAGCGCTGTGCAGGTTAAGACCTCTACCGTAATTGCAAGATTGATGTGTGCTGTAAATCTGCAAGTAATGGTAAAATGTGGCCGATCCCAGTATCAGTGAGTAGAAAGGTCCTGGTGCACGTTTGTTTGGTTGGTTTGAGGTTTAACGTCCCCTTCAACACTGTAAAGGTCATTTTGGAGACGTTGATAACAATTTTGTGGGACTTTTACCAGACATTGAGATGAAATGACTTCTCAAACCCTGTCACCCAGTGAAACAAATGGACGGACTCGCATCGCTTTGCTTGCCCAGGCTTAGATCTTCTAAGCTGTTTACCAGTACTCGTTTGCGGGTCAGTTACAGCTCTGCGTGGAAGCATTATGCAGCCCATATATTTCTTCAAGCCCCGATGGGCGGTGCGAATATGGATAGTGTTTCTCTTTTGTTTCGGTATTAAAAAGTTCTTGCTCGGCTCCCATGGCGGGGCTTGAAGAAATAGGTGGGCTGCATGATGGTGCCAGGCAGAGCTTAAACCGACCGCTTAAGAGTATTGGTAAACCGCCTAAAGGATCCAAGCCTGCCCAGGCAAAGCGGTGCGAGTCGGGCCGCCCATTCATATAAACCCTATTGGTTTCATTGGGCGACAGGGATTTTTTTTTTTTTTTTTTGGTTTTGGTTTTACGGCCCTTTCAAGATTATTTCACTCATATCGAGCCGATCGTTAATCAGAGGTGGGCGAAAACCGGAGTACCCGGAGAAAAACCATCTGACCTTCCGTTGCAGAACTTGGCGTCTCACATATGACCCGAGCGAGGCTCGAACCACAGCGGTGAGAGACCTAATGATCAAGAGTCAGCGCTCTTAACCACTAGGCCACGGAGGCCCGTAAGCGACAGGGAATGAGATCTCATTTCATCTCAATGTCGGGTATATAAAAGTCCCACAAAATTGTAAGCTAGGTCTCCAAAATTACTTATACAGTGTTGATGGGGACGTTAAACAGTGTTAATTGGGATGTTAACCCTCAAATCAAACAAATCAAAAGGTTATTGCTAGTATCGTCTAATTCTAACAAATACCCACATCATACATGTACTCTCACATGTATGCGGTTTTTGTGTATCTTTGAAACGACCCCATGTCAATTCTCATCGATTCAGAAATTCATCCTTAGATATTGACGGCAAAATTATCTTCTTGCCTGTAAATTGATGCGTTAGCATTTGATAACAGATTAACATGCATGATAGTATTGTGTCAGTGCCGTTGAAAGTCAAATACTTGTAATTTGGACTAAAAATTCTACTTTCCTCAGATGAACCGGAGGTCGCCATCTTATTGTTCGCCGCAGTGATGGTGCCCGGCTTTTTGTCACGTGACAGGAATATTTTTAGAAACAACAAATAAACAAAAATGAAAACGACGATTTTCACAAAGTTCTGAAGTCATAATGGTGATACTAAGACCAATGGATCTTCATACACTAAATATAGGACCTTGATACAGGCATTTTCAAGACAGAGGTAAACTGAGCTCGCTATTCCCACCACCTTGAGCCATTGACATTTTCGGATCGAGAAGAGCATTCCGCTCTCTAAAGGCCAGAGGGAAGAATTGATTTTCTTGAAAACAATTGAATGGTGATTTCCACACCTTCTAGCTGGGGGAACAAGGTCATCTGTTTGATTGCTTGCACTTTGTTATACAGTATTAGCATACTGTAGCATACTGTCTGTGACATACTGTCTGAAAGAACGTGAATTGTACTGGTTATCCGACAGACTGATAGCAGGCGGTTGGTAGCTATGCTCCAGAGCGTAGATTGTGGGTAATCGTTGAAACGCATTATTATTCAATACAAGTTTTGTCTTTTTGTGTTCCAGTCTATAGATATATAGCTTACGCGTTTATGTTCGATAGCCGGAAAAGCCCGTCAACGGGCTAGGGTTTATTTTGTTTTCCTTTGTTTGATTTGAGGTTTTACACCCCCTTTAACACTGTAAAGCTCTTTTTGGAGACGTTGCTTCCAATTTTGTGGGACTTTTACCCGACATTGAGATGAAATGACATCTCAAGCCCTGTCGCCCAATGAAACCAATAGGGTTTATAAGCATGGACGGTCCGACGCGCAACGCTTTACATAGGCAGGCTTAGATCCTCTAAACGGTTTACCAGTACTCGTGTGCGGGTCGGTTTCAGCTCTGCGTGGAAGCATCATGCATCCCATCTATTTCTTCAAGCCCCGATGGGCGAGGGGCCGCGGTTTATTTCGTCTGTATCCCGTAAACGATACCAAAGATGCCAGCAACAATTGTCGTCTGCTTTGTTGTCTGTTGAGTACTGTTAAATTCATTGTTGCAAACAATGTGGACCCAGATCAGGCAGCTCCTCAAAGGGCAGTTTGATCAGGATCCACATTGTTTGCCTATACATATAAAATATGTTTAAAGTTTGCAATAATGGGAAGCAGACGACCTAAACCGTAGACATTTTCAGGTGAAGTATTTTTTCTTGGCATCTATCCTTGTTGACAGTAGATAGCCCGGACTTGATTTTGTTTGTTTGTTGGTATTCGAGTTCAATGGCCGATGCAACGCAATTTTGACAGGCTTCTTCGTAAGCGATTAGCCAGTACAGTGTACATACTTTCACCTGAAGCTGCCAACTGCTCTTCTTGAAGCATTATGCCGCCTAGTCAATTTCTTCGAGCCCCGATGGGCGGGGCCGGAAGATTTCATGGTCAGTGTCATGAAAGAATGCTGCCGACTGCAACAGGTTTCCATCCCGCATCCTGCTGCTCACTAGAAACGACACGAGACGTATACTAATATTTACACTCTTTCGTTTAATCAAGAATTTAAGCAAATAATGTGGACCTTAATCAGACTGCAGTTTGCAGCATCTCACATGGGTCTGTTTGCCAGAAGACAGTGGCTGGTTTCTGCGTCTTTATAATAGCCACAATCTACAGCTAACAGTCCTCATGCACCTTATTTGTATACTAACTAATTTTGCTGGATTTTTTTTCTCATGTTGAAATCGACAATTGTGACCCGTCAAGCGAAAAGGGAAAAGCTGGGTGGATGACGTCGTTTTAAGAAATCGCGTTTCGAAGGTGACGTCATTATTCATTAACTCGGCGCGACTTGCGTTTTCAGGCTTTAATTTTGTGAACATATCTTCTTGGTGGTTGAGCGAGGCAAAGGTGATGTGTACCTCCAAATGATATTGGTTTACAGTTGTGCGAGGCCTGTTGTCCTTGCAACAGGTAAGGGTAGAGTGTGGTGGTGGTGGTGGTGGGGGGGGGGGGGGGGGGTATTGTCACTCCTAGTTTTTACACTTCCATTCATTTTCCTCTTTCTCCTCTCTCAAGATAATATCTTGTTCGCACAACTTAATATCTTGTTCGCACAACATATTAAAAAAAAAAATCACGTCCCTTCCCAGGTTCCGCATGTTTCCGTAATGACCTGACTGTACATTACGAATACACGCCTATTTAAATAAATTGAAAATTTTACTACCAAAAGATGATAATTTTCTGATGAAGAAAAAAATCGATATTTTTCTTATTTCTGCTCAAAATACAGATTGAAAGTACACGTCGAGGCGGTCACTAGTCTATCGATTACCAACAAAATATATACTGAGTCAAAAAAAGTAACTATACCAACTTCCGGGTGAAACTTACAAAATATCAGATAGCTAATGAGTTAAATATGGCTGTAGGCATAGGAATTGGACGTTTAGCTAGAGAATGCTCAAACTTGTATTTGCCCAGATCTTTCTTACCCAAGAGTTGTCTTGCAATATGTGCCTAGAACGATTTTGGAAGAAATGGATATTGCGCATGCGCAGATAATCTCTTTTGTAACTATGATGGAAGACGTTATCCTCTTAACATCGGATAACACTTTAATTTTACAATATTTCGTGATCTAGCATTATAAGCAAGGTTTTAATTTGTGAAATTCTCAGATTATCTCCCTTGCAATTAAAAATATAGCAATTTTCGAACTGTTGTTATTCTTATACCTGTAAATCAATATTTGTCATTTTTAAATAAAACGCCTTGTTTCCACCATCGCTGTTCACCGAGATGGTAAATAATGCAGAAAATTCATGTAGCATGTAGCACTACCGATTACGATTTTCTATGGAGTTTCCAATGAAAGCCGCATTTGACCCAACTTCTAATAATCGGAGGTCAAATACGTGATCGCCTGTTTCTCATAGCCGATGCAACTAAAGTTCCTAATCTTTTGTGAATCGACGCAAAGGGTATCTAATGAAATGTAACATGTATCAAATTTTAGAAATCTGGGGTAAGGTGCATTTTTTATGATGTTAAATCATAGCACTTTTCATAATTTTCTCTGCGAAAATGACATAGTGACCCCTTGGGTGTTTAGAGCAATACATGTACTTTACGATAATGGGTTTAAGTAAACAAAAACAAATGGAGCTTTTGAACAGAAAAATGTGTCCTATTACCAAAACATAACAGATTTTGTGTTGTTTTCATCTGTAGTAACTATGGCAACAGAAGCAATTTTTGGTATAGGAACTTTTTTGACTGAGTATATATAGTTTGGGTCCTACTAAACACTGTTGAGACTAACAATGACTGCACAAGGACTGACAAGGGCAGCATAGAGACATTTAAAGTAGGGTTTATTATGCAAGTATCAATATTTGTGTCATTTTTGACATTACAGTCACTTATAGGGTTGGTTTGTAGCGGGTTAAACTTAAAAAAAAAACAGTAAACGTACATATAGCAGACGCATGTAGAATTGTATGGGGCGCCGTTTTACTATTTAACCCGTATTTATAGATATCCATAATTATTTATAGATATCCATAATTCGAATTATGGGTATCCAATATTCGAATTATGGATAACCTTTATTATTTATGGATATCCATAATTATTTATGGATATTCATAAATCGAATTATGGATATCCATAATTCGAATTATGGATATCCATAAATCGAACTGAATTAATGATATCCATAAATCGAATAATGGATATCCATTATTCGATTTATTGATATCCATAAATCAAATTATGGATATCCATAAATCTAATTATGGATATCCATAAATCGATTTATGGATATCATTAATTTAGATCGAAATATGGATATCCATAAATCGAATTATGGATATCCTTAATTCGAATTATGGACATCCATTATTCGGTTGATTTATGGATATCCATAAATCGAATTATGGATATCCATAATTCAACTCTGCAAATAAACCTGATGAATAATGACTGCTCCCTTTGCCAAAAAAAATCGACTACTCACGTCAGGTTTCCGATTTAGATGTGTTTTAAAAGCCGGGGTGGGGGTGGAGGTAATGTAGGGTAGGCTTAGTGGTGGCATATGGTGTAGGAGAGATATGTTTTGTTTAATTTAAGGTTTAACGTCCCCTTCAATACTATTTAGGTCATTTTGAAGACGTTGCTTCCAGTTATGTTGGGCATTAAGCCTTCATTGAGATGAAATGCCGGTCTCAGTAGCTCAGTCGGATGCGCGTGTGACTGGTGATCAGGAGGACGCGGATTCGATACCTGTCGGGGTCGGCAACATTCTTTCGTGGAGATTGATCATGAAATATTTACTACGGTCATTCTCTCCCTTTCGATAATTCAAGAAGAGTAGTTGTCAGTTTCTGGCGAAAGAATGTGCACTGTACTGGTTAACTGCTTACGTATAAGCCTGCCCAGAAAAAGTGTGGATAGTTAAACTGACCGGCCCAAAATTGACCTAAATAAGTGTTGATTGGGCCGTTAAACTCAAATACAGACAAACAAACAAACATCTCAATCCCTGTCGCCCATTGACTCGCACGACTTTGTTTGGACAGACTTAGACCTTCCAAACGGTTTACAAGTACTCTCAGCTCATGCAGCCAAATCTATTTCTCCAAGCCCCAATAGGCGGGGGCCAGGAGGTATGTCTGAATTTGCCTGGTACTCCATACATCTCAAGTAGAGTATTATATTTGTTTATTTGTTTGATTTGAGGTTTAACGTCCCCGTCAACACTGTAAAGGTCATTTTGGAGACGTTGCTTCCAATTTTGTAGGACTTTTACCCGACCTTGAGATGAAATGACATCTCAAGCCCTGCCGCCCAATGAAACCAATAGGGTTTATTAGCATGGATGGGCCGACTCGCATCGCTACTCGTGTGCAGGTCGGTTTCAGCTCTTTGTGGAAGCATCGTGCAGCCCACCTAATTCTTCAAGCCCTAATGGGTGGGGGAGAGTATTACAGTAGAACTTCGATTGCTCGAACAACGATGGCTCGTTTACCATGAATATGTCGAACCCATTCTTGAGCCCCAAGCGAAATCCTCTACATAAAAATAGTGGGGGATAATTAAGGAGATTTTAGTTTTTTATCTTGCAAATGTATGCTGTGTGTACTCATTAGAATCGCCTCGATGAGGCGATTCTAATGAATACACACAGCATTCATTTTTTTTTATAGAACGCCGAAAAGATGTCTAAAAGTATCTCGTTATGCCTCCTGGCAGTAACCATCAGTGGCTCGAACTACCCCTGTCTCGAACAGATTTTCGTGGCCGCAAAGGTGTTCGAGCCATTGAAGTTCGACTGTATATGGATATATGTTAATACTATATACAGTGAAATTCGCTATTAAGACCATCTACATTTAAGACTTATTCAGCTTTAAAATGCTTATTTAGAAAGGTGCAGTTATTCTTTCTTCGTGAATTCTGCACACAATGTCCTCCTGGTCAGGGACCACCTTTAGAACTGTTCAAAAGTGGTCTTGATATAGGAATTTTACTGTATAACGACCATGTGCATCTTTTCTCCAGAAAGCATGAACGGATTGCCTGTTTGGATTATTATAATCTTACGTCCGTCTTTCAGTGTCCTTAGGTGCGGAGTCCTCATAGAGGTGATTCCGAGGGACAGGATGCGTTGGCCGGAATTTCCAGATCTTACTGCTGGTTCCGATATTTAACTGCACACGTGGCGGGCGTTCAGCGTATGGCGTCCGTTGCTTTGGAAGCCTTTCGGGCTGAAACGGCTGCACGGCAGAGAGGTCCCTTTGATTGGCCATCATCTTCCAGCGATGACGAAGACCTTGAAGATTTTCACATTAAACAATCACGTGTCTTAGGGAGAAATCATTAATCACGTGGCGGGCGTTCAGCGTATGGCGTCCGTTGCTTTGATGGCCTTTCGGGTTGAAACGGCTGCACGGCAGAGAGGTCCCTTTGATTGGTCATCATCTTCCAGCGATGATGAAGACCTTGAAGATTTTTACATTAAACAATCACGTGTCTTAGGGAGAAATCATTAAACCAAAAATGCATTGGCGGTGATTTATGGATATCCATAATTCGAATTATGGATATCCATAAATCGATCTGAATTATGGATATCCATAAATCGAATTAAGGATATCCATAATCCGGTTTATGGATATCTATAAATACGGATTAAATAGTAAAACGGCGTCCCATAGAATTGTGCTATTTTGAAACAAAGCCACTACCTCTCTCTCGTGTGACCCACCCATAGGGGCTTGAAGAAGTATATGGGCTGCATGATGCTTCCACGCAGAGCTAATCCGGCCCGCACTCTAGTACTGGTAAACCGCTTGGAGAATCTAAGCCTACCGTCCATGCTAATAAACCCTATTGGTTTCATTGGGTGACAGGGCTTGAGATGTCATTTCATCTCGATGTCGGGTAAAAGTCTCACAGAATTGGAAGCAACGTCTCCAAAATGATCTTTAAAGTGTTGACGGGGACGTTAAACCTCAAATCAAACAAACAAACCTCTCTCTCGTGCGCGCGTGAAAACACCCGGAACGAGTGTTCGACAGCAATTAGATAAGCTTGAAGCTTTCATCGCAATCGAAATAAAATGAATTAGTATAAACTAACTTACAGTCGAACTTCGATGGATCGAACCTCTTTGGGACCATGTAAATTTGTTCGAGACAGCGGAAGTTCGAGCCACTGTTGCAAACTTCCAGAAAACATAACGGGGGGTATTTTTGGACTTCTTTTCGGTGTTCTGTAACATAAATGTATGCTGTGTGTACTCATTAGAATCGCCTCATTGAGGCGATTCTAATGAGTACACACAGCATACATTTGCAAGATAAAAGTCGAAAGTCTCCTTAATTATCCCACACTTTTTCTTTTGCAGAGGAATTCCCTAGGGACTCAAAAACGGGTTTGACTCGGCCATGGTAAACGAGCCATCGAAATTCGACTGTATTTGCAAAGTAACGGGGCCCTTGTTTCTCAACTAAGATGCCCCATGACCGCAAATATGTAACAAATATGTTGGTCACTCCTTTTCGGCTTACCTAATCCGAAGGCTTCGGGGGAGCTATTATGATCACCCACCGGCCGTCTTTGTCCAAACTTCTGTCCGCCCGTTCACAATGTCTTTAAAAGACATCTCTTAAACCACTGAACAGATTCTGACCAAACTTGGCATAAATTATCTTTGGGTGCTCTTCTCCCTTTAAAAATCCTCCTGGTTGAAACCAGATGGCCCAAGTATTCGATACATTTATTTTTGGGTTGAAGCTTCCTCTAGTCGACATCTACCAAGATTGTTCAAATTATTACCCTGGGCCAAAAATGAAAGAAAAGATGCGCACACCTTGGCAAATTACTTTATGAATCATTTACAAATTCTCAACAACGATTGGTCGTTGTGGCATTTTCCAGGCAAGAATTTGCTCCCAACGGCAATAAATTCTTCAACTTAAGAACAGTATTCTTAATTGGATGAAATCGTTCCATCTGGATAATAAGTCCGTGGAATGAGCATACTCTAGACCCCACATTATATCCGGAAAATTAGGGTTTACTAGGCATTCATTTTCGGGCTTATTTCTGTTCAAAAATACTCAAGGAGGCTGTTCTAAAGAGCACCTGCATTCTATGTCAGACCCCTGCTAGAGTGTGGGTATTTATTAGAACCACCTTGATGAAGCTGTTTTAAAATGCACCCATTATGTAAATTTGAGAGTAAAATAACACAGACGGTTGGTTCTCTTTAGAACCGCCTCACTTCGCACCACTTTCCTGGGCAGGCGTAGAACCTCTTAGCAGTTTACCAGTAGTCTCAGTTCTGCATAGAAGAATAATGCAGCCATATCTATTTCTTCAAGCGCCAACACGCTGATGTTAATAACATCCATGCGTACCCAAATGCAGATGAAGAAAATAAATGATGTTTATAATGTTAACATTAAACTACTGCTCAAAACATCACAACCAGCTCGTCGTGTCCTTTTATCTCTTGAGTCATTGTTCCGCACGTGCGCACGTGCAGTATTGGCGTATGTTGCTTATATCTCACCAAGTGAAAATATCTTTCGAGATCGTTTCGTTAAAACACTAAAACATGCATTTATATTTTATATTCTAACATTTTAAGTGTCCTTGTCCATCATTGTCAGTCCCTGTCAGTCCAGATGTGTTAACGGGAAAGTGCCGTATATTTTAGTGATGAAATAATAAAAATAATGTTTGATCCCCCACCCAAAGTAAACCCCTGTTTTACTGTATAAAAGTGGAATCCAAAGGGATCAGAATTATATAGGCGTGTGTTCATGTTGCCTATACAGCTGTTAAACTAGACAGGTGATTTTAGAACTATTTTAATCATCACAGAAACGTTGAATCTATCAGAACCTCTTTTTATACCAATTTCCTTTGATGATGGTCCAAATTTCTCGGACATAGCGATGGACCACGACGTTTATATAGCATGAAGTCACACGTTTACTTTTTTAAATGCTGCAGCTAAGCGTACAGATTTTTTTTCGACTTGTGCAGCTAATGATTGCGTACATATGCAGCTAATCGTACAGTCGCTAGAATGATAGGCCCTGGATAAAGCAGTCCTTTTTTTGAAGGGAGGCAGACAGAACTAACAAATGGGTACTCAGATGTGCTGGTAAATGATTGTTTTATGTCTACGCTTATTTAGAATAATTGTAAACTGGCCATAAGACAGACAAAATGTGAAAAAATAATGGTTGCTGCGAGCGAGAATGAAAAAAATCACTGATGCAGCACCAAAATCATTTCACTGTGCAAAACAGGGTACATTATTATTCCAAATCAAAGCAAATTTGAAAAGGGATGACTCTTACCTTCCCAAGCATGTTTCCTTTCCGGGTGTTAAAACCGAATTTTATTGATTTTTAGCGTTTTTCATAAATGTCGTGTAAAGCAGCTAACGATTTTTGAGCGTACAGTATCAGCAGCTTCCGATTTCAGATACTGTACGATGGTCAACTGTGACTCATATGCAGGTCGGTTTCAGCTCTGTGTGGAAGCGTCATGCAGCCCATCTATTTCTTCAAGGCCTGAAGGGCAGGGGGCGAGCCTAAGAGGATTAAGTATCTACAGAATCTGGACTGGAATCATGTTTTGGGTTTGGCAAACAATGTATTCTGTCGCATCCATCATGAAAACATGCCTATTTAATTTTGACCCCCTCAAACCCCACTTTTATATGGTGAAACTGGAGTTTGCGGGAGTCTAACTTTTTTTCTTATTTCTGCTCAAAAACATGGATTGTGGGTACTCGTTAGTACCACCTTCCCAAGTGGCCCCCGCCAATTGGGGCTTGAAGAAATATATGGGCTGCATGATGCTTCCACGCAGAGCTGAAACCGACTACAAACGAGTACTGGTAAACCGCTTAGAGGATCAAAGCCTGCCCAGACAAAGCCGTGCGAGTTGGACCGTCCATGCTTATTAACCCTATTGGTTTCATTGGGTGACAGGACTTGAGATGTCATTATATCTCAATGTTGGGTAAAAGTCCCACAAAACTGGAAGCAACGTCTCCAAAATGACCTATACAGTGTTGACGGGGACGATAAACCTCACATCAAACAAACAAAACCACCTTGCCAAGGCATTTCTAATGAGTTACCACAATCTGTGTTTTTGAGGCGGTTCTAACGAGTACCCACAATCTATGTTTTTGAGCAGAAATTTGAAAAATATCTGAGTTTTTTATCTGAAAATTTTCATTTTTTGGTGGTGAAATTTTAGCTAGGTATGCAAAACTATCTGTGTAATTAGTTGCTGTAGTCGACCGGAAATATTTATCATTCAGTAAAGTTGTCATTGTCATTAGTTTTCGCGGTTTTTCGGCTTAAAAAAATGGGTATAATTTTTACATTTTCTTGTTCTAATGCATTACAGGCACCTAATTTTGATGCCATATTTTGGAGTAAAAAAAGTGTGTGTTATACAAGGCAAAATACGGTTTTTAATGACAGATTCTATCTGTCATCTCTAGCTATACTGCGTGTTGTAAAGTAGTTCCGGCTTTCTTACGACTTTCTTCCGGCTTTGACCGCCAAAGAAATATGAGTCCGCACAAAAATGTAGTCCGGTTAGGCCCAGTTATCAAAATTGTACATCCTATAATCGCAATACAAACTTTTGAAGCAGACGACATGACGATTTTATCTTAACTTTCAGAGAATATATTCAGCACTTCATATGAATCAGCTGCATCATGCGAGACTGTATACCTAGATCAATGCGGCATCTGCTTAGACGTCTGCTCAGGTTTTACACTGTTTCCTAACAGTGCTGTCAATATTTAATCCTTAAAGACCAGCCGGTCAGCTGCAGACCAGAATATTAATGGGTTTTCCGACATTCGAGGTCAAGTCTAGGTCAGTTACAACTAGGTGTATATCAGACTTTGCAAGAAAGGCTGTTCCTTTCAACCCTGGAATATGGTACAGATACCTATGCAAACAGTGTAGGTCCTGAGATATAATTCTAGGTGCCATATTTAGCAGAATGGACGAGCCCAACTTCAGTGATGGAAGAGTACACTCCAGAAACTCAAGGCAGTGAATAAATCAAAGCACTGACAACATTCATGCCGATTGTCTCTAAATGCAGGCTGGTCATGAACGAGGACTTGGACTGATCCGTTTAAACTTAACGGAAATTTAGTAACTGATGCAAAAATGTAGAAAAAGATCAGCACCGTGTTCTGTGGCGTTTGATCTTAGTCTACATTGTTTGCCAGATCGAACATTTTTTCAAGTGCATATTTTACAGATAACACTTACATGTAACCAAGACTGACAAACGACCCGGCTATGTTTGGGTTGATTGTTTGGCATTCGACCCGAAGTCACTAATAAAAAAGCGATTCAGAGCTAACGTCCACGTGACTATCACTGACTTCTCAGAATAACCTTTTTCTTGCAGAAAATAGCCGCAGTGAGGTCAGGGTATTCCATAAGACTGAAGAGGGTCATCCTGGAATCATAGGGTGGTGAGCTTGGCAAACAGTGTAGACCAAGTTCGGACGCTGCAGAACGCGCTTCTTATCAAAATCTTCACTATTTGTTTGGAATTTCAGAGTTAAATAAAACAGTTTATTCTCAGCCCAGGACTTTTACCCCAACCTACATCCCACCAACACTTTCGGTGCTTTGATTTTGAAACCAAACGATTGCATGATTACAACACGCTTAGGCACCATGCCCTTAAGCTAAAAAGGTTAAATCAATCAACCGTGACGTATGGTTTCCAGTCCGGCCACGATCCTGTGTTTTGTATTGTTTGATTTGAGGTTTAACGTCCCCGTCAACACTGTATAGGTAATTTTGGAGACGTTGCTTCCAATTTTGTGGGACTTTTACCCGAAACTGAGATGAAATGACATCTCAAGCCCTGCCGCCGCCCAATCAAAACCAATAGGATTTATATGCATGGACGGTCCGACTCGCAGCTCTTTACCTGGGCAGGCTTAGATCCTCTAAGCAGATTACCAGTACTCGTGTGCGGGTCGGTTTCAGCTCTGCGTGGAAGCATCATGCCGCCCATCTATTTCTTTAAGCCCCGATTGGCGGGGGCAAACGATCCTATGTTCAACCTTCACACCAGCACTGATAGAAACCACATGTTCAGGATCAAACTTTTGAAGGTGATGTACGGTCGTGCCTAGAAAAGAAGAAATTGTATTTTGTTCTCAAAAAGCATCAAGTAAGAACGTATTGCAACATTTTTCATTGAACCCTGGACAGTTAGAGTGAGTGAGTGAATGAGTGTTTGAGTTTTACGTCCCACCAACAGCTAAGGTCATACGGAGACGATACTTCGGTTTAAAGACACATCCGAAAGCCTGGGGAAGTCCGGGATCGATCCTGCGATCCCTGGTTTACAAGGCGAGTAGCACTACACCACGGAGGCTTCTAATGGACAGTTAGAAGCTGGTCGGAATGCGGATGGCGTTGACTCTGATTTTGGGTGCCACATGTGTGTGATCTATTTGTCTGTTGGAGCGACATCTTACTATCAACAGAAGACGCTAGTGGACGTCGGCGTAGCGGAAGACCGACGTCAGTACGTCAAGATCGATTCATCCGACAGACGCACATGCGAAGCAGATTTCCAGCGGCATCTGCTACACTGTACCTGTAGATAAACAAAGGGTCTCAACTACCGACTAATAAGCACTGACACTGTTCGTCGCCCTTATGCGATGCACTTTTGAGAGCTAGACGTCCCTGTCGTAACCAAAATTAAGACGTCGACACAGTACGGAACACTTACGCTGGTGCATGAAATACGTACATGTATATTGGCGTCTAAGCGACTCGCGTGATATGCGTTTCAGTGACACATCGCACTTCAGCGTGAATCACGCCGATTGTCGTTTCGGGATGTTTCGACACATAGGTGTAAGGTATGCCGAGGCGACGCGTGCGTAATAGAGCATGACATATCGGATGGAATAAGCGAAATGGTATGTCGAGCTATTGTAGCTAGCGACATTAAGAACATTCACGATCATGGCTGAGACGTTAACTGAACAGCGAGACGTTACATCAATCAAGTGCGGTGGCCTCACGTGGTTCCATTTATTTGTTTACGCTCAGAATCCGGGATATCTAATCCAGCAGGATTACGCGCGTGTTTATAGCGGTGTTCTTACTCAAAAATCTTCAAGCCAATGGAATTCATGTACTGGACTGACCAGCCTTTCTCCTCCGATCTCTTTGTGAAAAATAGAGTTCTTTTGGGGGGAGGTATCCACAACCGACCAGACAAAAATGTTACTAATTGCCAGTAGTATTGTTAAAACTTGAATTTTAATGTTTGGTTTTGAAAACGTAAATAGTTTCTTTCCAAAATTTGAAACAAGGAATGGCATTTCATGATACCACCGGTGTATAGACAACTTCAAACATATCATACAATGGAATTTGCAGAACTACCTTTCAAAAATTTCAGATCTTTTTAGAAAGGTTGTCTGTAAGTTTTCAAAGTGTTTTGATTTTCTCATAGAATCTGTCATTTCAGTGCCTTTGGCGCTTTGATTTTGAATAGGCATGCTTTCATAATGGTGATCAGGGTGTACTCCGTTTCCTTACATCACATAATATAATTTTTACATTTTCTTGTTCTAATGCATTACAGGCACCTAATTTTGATGCCATATTTTGGAGTAAAAAAAGTGTGTGTTATACAAGGCAAAATACGGTTTTTTTGAATAGGCATGCTTTCATAATGGTGATCAGGGTGTACTCCGTTTCCTTACATCACAGATTTATTTAAAGGTTAAATGAAACAGTCTGATGCTCCAGTCAGGATAATTTCTTCTGCCTATCACAAAAACACGCCTGTATAATCTTGACCCTCTTGAACCCCACTTTCATACAGTAAAACTGGGGTATACAGGGGTAAACCTTATTTTCCTTATTTCTGCTCTAAAATATAGATTGTGGGTACTCGTTAGAACTGCCCCCATGAGGCGGTTCTAACATGTACCTACAATCTATATTTTGAGCAGAAATAAGAAAATTATCACAATTTTTATGCCCCTGAGAATCTGTGATTCGGGGGCATATAGTTTTTGCCCTGTGTGTCTGTTTGTTTGTTTTTCTGTCGGTCCATCACAAAAACTTTAACCTTGTATTTGACCTAGCCTCATGAAACTTCACACATCTCTTATGCCTAAAAATTTGCTCCCACGGGGGGCTTTGGTCGCTTGTAACAGTGACAGCTCTTGTTCATCTTAAATTTTTCAATTTTACGGCAGTAAAATTTACAGTGCATTTGTATAGGCGTGTTTTCGTAATGCTAAACTCGGAGACAACAGACCCATTAGTGCTGTCACAGTTGTTTTTTTTTTTTTTTTGTCATAAACACTGCAGCCAGGTTTTTTTGTGAGGAGCCCATAATGTGGTAGTACGTACGTACTAGACTGTATGAATAGGTATCACATGTGCAAAGTCACGATTATAGATCTCGCCATTTCAACACCTTAAAGAAAACTATTTAAATATGATTTTTGCTCCATTACCTTATTATTCATTCATTCATCCATCAGAAAAATAAAATTTATGTGTACCGTTACGATCATTTATATTGGGACGGATATGTCTGAGCAAACAGTGTAGACTCAGATCAGACTGCTCCTGGAGGAGCAGTCTGATCAGGGTCTACACTGTTTGCAGTTCTGTCTGCACCTTTTGGACACCTCGCAGGAGCGTGTTACAAATTTGTTAACATTTTAGGAGAAGAACAGCAAGTCAAATTTTTAGGATTTTTAAGGTACATGTATATACAGTATATAACCCATTGCATGCGGGAAACCCCTAAAGGGATACCTTGGCAAAAAGTGCAGGCCCAGAGCGGCGTCTGATCAGGGCCTGCACTATTTGCTAACAAAATTTTCCATGAAAAATAGAAATAAAAATGAAAAAATAGGCCTGACACCCCTTATATGACAAATGGACTTGTCCATCTCCATCATATAGCAATGGATGAGTCCAGTAGTATACAATGGGATAATTATCCCATTTTCAACTGATCAGAATCTTCCTCGCTATTCAGAGCAGGAGCCCATTTCAAAATTAAGAGGTGCCAGGTTGACTTATGGGTACAAATTTATTTAGACAATGGCCGAACTATTCAGTCAGCCCTGATCAGCAGAGCCTGATCTGGGGCTGCACTGTTGCCAGTGTCCCAATGGGGGGGGGGGGTCCCTATCTAAAATGGGCTAATTGGATGCCAGGATATAGAATATACATTATAACCCATTTAGTATTGGAAACCCCAAACGGGTTAGTTGGCAAACAGTGCATGCCCAGATCAGACACCGCAGAATGCGGCATCTGATCAGGGCCTACACTGTTTGCAAAAAGTTTAGCTATTTTCAAAAAAAAAAAAAAAAAAAAAAATAGAAGAAAATACAACCTGACAACCCTAAATTTTGAAATGGACTTCTGGTATACATAAGGAGGAAGATTCCATTTGGAACAAAATGGGTTAAATCTTATTTATGCCCATGAAATTGCGTAATATATTATTATATTGCTGAATTATGGCGAAGATGTAAAGGCATTACCTAAACCCCTACACCCCAAAATATATAAAAACTTGACAGATACAAATCATCATTAATGAGCTAATGATGTCTTTAGAACAGATAATTATATATACTTTTTCAGCTAAAATTCTATTTTATCATATGACGTCGCGTCTGAGAGTGTGATAACACCATGTAATATTTTCTATAATCCACTAGTGGATTAAATATGCAAATTAGCTAGATACGTTCCGTAACGTTACATGTACGACGTCCTTAATGACATCCCGTTTACTAATGGCAGAGTATTGATATTTTTGTAAACAATCGTGAATAAAATGGGTTTTAAATGTCATATGATAAATAGAATCTTGTATTTGTGCTCATGTATTATTGAATTCATTAAACTCGTTGAGGAAAAGGGATGAAATGCTTGGCAAAGCCTCGCATTTTATCCCTTTTCCTCAACTTGTTTAATAAATTCAATAATACATGAACACTCATGTAAGATCCTCTATATACCAAATATTGTACTTGCTAGGCTAAGGCTTTGACTACAAATGAGTGTTGACACTTATCCTGCTGAACACGACAACCCCTACCTTTGCAGATGGTAAAGATCCAGATCAGATGGCTTCTTTATGGCATGGCTTCTGAAGAAGCCATCTGATCAGCATCTACATTGTTTGTGCAGTTTGTGAAGTGAATGAATACAATATACCAAGTATTCTCATTGGCTGATACCTGGTAATGGGTGCAGCTTGATTAATATATTCATCAGGATAAGGGTTATGTGAACAATGCTAGAGGTGTGTGGCTGTCGACTCGGATTGGTCTCGCCATTGTCTTGCTTGTTGTGACTCATTAGTGTTCTTGGATAGAGACAGAAAATTTCAGCCTTGCACCGCTTACAGTTATGTGAGCAATGCTTTGAACTACTACATGTACACATGGTCAGATGATCTTTTTCTGGCTACTCATTTTTTTATGCCCCCGCCATTCGAAGAATGGTGGAAAGGGCATATAGCGTTGCCCTTGTCCGTCCATTCGTCCATCCGTCTGTCCGTGCGTCCGAAACTTAAACGCGGTCAATAACTTCCATATTTCTTGATGGATTTTAAAATTACTCGGCAGAAATGTTAACCATCATGAGACGACGTGTCACGTGCAAAACCCAGGTCCGTACCTTCAAGGTCAAGGTCATACTTAGACGTCACAGGCCTAAAAAAGGGTCCGAAACTTAACAGGCAATAACTTTCTTATTTCTGGATGGATTTTGAAATTATTTTGTAGACATGTTAACCATCACGAGATGATGTGTCAAGTGCAAAACCCAGGTCCGTACCTCCAAGGTCAAGATCATACTTAGAGGTCAAAGATCAAAAAATGTTTGAAACATAAATGCAGTCAATAACTTACTTATTTCTGGATGGATTTTGAAATTACTTTGAAGAAATGTTAACAATCATGAGATGATGTGTCACATGCAAACCCAGATCCGTACCCTCCAAGGTCAAGGTCATACTTAGGGGTCAAAGGTAAAAAAAAATGGTCCGAACTTTAAACTTTCTATGGATGAATACGAACATAGACATATTTTCAGGCGGGGACATCCGTGTCCTATGGACGCATTTCTAGTTGTAATTCTTGATTGACATATACTGTATTGTGCCTGGCACAGGGTTAGCAGCTAAGTCTGTGCCTGGCAAGGGGTCTTTGAAAAACAAAAGTGCCACTTTCTATGTCTGAAAATACATTCTAGTTAAAATTAATATGCTGTCGGAATAGATCTTCATTTTCCTTCAAGGCAGGTGATTCTTTACAAAACTGATTTGCATACTTTGTCAAGACAATTAAGGGGAATTGGAACACCTGGCAGATTTTTCCGCCATTTTTCAAAGGGTGGCAACTTTTGAGACTTCCTGTTCACTTTTCTATAAACTCTGTTCCGTGGAAAAAGGGGTCTACTCTTAAAGGAAAGAATTTCTTTAAGAGTTGACCCCTATTGACATTGGGGACAAAAATATATTTGCAGGAGTTGCCTCCCCTGACGGTGTATCCATTCCCCCTTAATTTTACGGAAAATTCTCCTCTGCAGAACATTTTTCCCCTTTAAGATAACTTTAGCAAAATGAAATGCTAAAATCTGCAGTCTTTTTTGCAGTGAAAATGACCCCTGCCTTCGGGGCCTGAAGAAATTGATTGGGCTGCAAAGTGCTTCCACGCAGAACTGAAATCGAACGAACTTGGGTACTGGTAAACAGCTTAGGCCTAAGCTTGCCCAGGAAAAGTGATGTGAGTCTGACTGCTCCTTAAACCCTAGCAGTTTCTATGGGCGGTAGGCCTTGAGATGTCATGTCATCTCACTGTCAGGTAAAAGTCCCACAAAATCAGAAGAAATGTCTCCAAAATGACCTTAATAGTTTTGTTTGTTTGTTTGATTTTAGGTTTAACATCCCCATCAACACTGTAAAGGTCATTTTGGAGACGTTGCTTCCAATTTTGTGGGAATTTTACCCGACATTGAGATGAAATGACATCTCAAGCCCTGCCACCCAATGAAACCAATATTGTTTATAAGCATGGACGGGCCGACTCACACTGCTTGGCCTGGGCAGGCTTAGATCCATTAAGCGGTTTACCAGTACTCGGTTAATAGTTTTGACGGGGACGTAAAACCTCAACTCAAACAAACCAACAAAACAAAAGTTAAATTTATTCTGTCTGAAGCAGTTAAAAAGCAGATTTCTTTTGACTTTGACTTACAACAGTTTTAAAATGTGCTGTTAAATAAACAGTTTTTTTTTAACTATCTTAACCCATTAAGTACCGGAAACCCCTAAAGGGGTACCTTGGCAAACAGTGCAGGCCCAGATCAGACGCTGCATTCTGCGGCGTCTGGTCAGGGCCTCCACTGTTTGCTATAAAAGTTCAGTCATTTTCCAAATAAATTTTGATGAAAACACAACCTGACACCCCTAAATTTTGAAATGGACTCCTGCTATATATAAGGAGGAAGATTCCATTTGGTACGAAAAGGGGTTAAACTGCACTTAGGTTAACGTATTCGACTTATGATCGAGAGGATGTGCATTCGAATCCAGTCACCAGTATCAAGTTATGTCCTTGGGCAAGACACGTAATGACACTGCTGCCCCACTCCACCCAGGTGTAAATGGGTATCAGTGGTGTGAAAGCCACTGCCTCTCTCTCGCATGCGTGAAAACACCCAGGATGAGTTTTAGAGAGCAAATCAATAAGCTTGAAGCTTTCATCCAATCGATCTAAAATAAATTACATGTTGTCTAAAATAAATTTCATGTAGTTTAATGCACTTTTATCCAGTGTATTTGCAGTTTTATTTTACTGACTGCAGTTTTATATTTCAAAACAACAGCTTTGAAGTAGAATTATTGTCACCAGCTTAAAAGAAGTTATATCTGTAAAGCAGTTACAAGATACAAGAAATTTATTTGCGAATTTTCAGCCCACATAGGGACATATTATGGATAAAACAAATAAACAATCTAGGGAAGAAAACAAAATGGCAGAAGCATGAAACATACAAAAAAGATAACTAGAAGATATCTTTGTTTGTTTGTTTGATTTGAGGCATATGAGCCCATAAAGAGGCATATTATGGTTAAAACAAATAAACAATCCAGGAAAGAACTCCAAAAGGCAGAAGCAAAAAAAAAAACTAGAAGATATCTGGGTGATAATAATATGTTTAAACCTTATCCTGCTGAATAAATTAATTTAGCCACTCCCAATGCTAATTATCAACCAATCAGATTAGTCGATTTAATTTATTTATTCAATGCATGAACTGCATGACGAACAGTGTAGATCCTGATCAGATCTACACTGTTTGCAAAGGTATGGGTTGTCGTGAACAGCATGGTAAGGGTAAATGCAACACCGACGCATATTGTGCACAATAAACTCGGTCTTTTAGTTATCATTGCAAGTTTCTTTAATAAATCATTGTTTTGAACATTGTTACAAATAACTGTTTACAGAGTGCATGTATCGTTGTATTAATTATAGCCCCGCTTTGAAAAAGTGGGGCTATATTGGATTTGCCATGTCCTTCTGTCATTCCGTGATTCCGTTAATTTGTGTTGGCTCCATAACTTTGTATCTGCTTAACATATTTTCATGAAACTTCACACAAATGTTAAACACCATAAGACAATGTGCAGAGCGAAGGAATTATAACTGTGGATTGCCTACTTTTGGAGTTATTGCCCTTTGAACATTTTCCGTAATTCCGTAATTCCGTAATTCCGTGATTCCGTTAATTTGTGTTGGCTCCATAACTTTGTATCTGCTTAACATATTTTCATGAAACTTCACACAAATGTTAAACACCATAAGACAATGTGCAGAGCGAAGGAATTATAACTGTGGATTGCCTACTTTTGGAGTTATTGCCCTTTGAACATTGAAAAATGGCAATTTTAATTGTGTCCGCTTCATAACTCGAAAACCGTTTGAGATATTTTTAGGAAACTTCACACAAATGTTAAGCACTATAAGACGATGTGCAGAGCGCAGGAACCATAACTCTGCATTGCTTATTTTTGGAGTTATTGCCCTTTGAACATTGAAAAATGGCAATTTTAACAGTGTCCGCTTCATAACTCGCAAACCGTTTGAGATAATTTCATGAAACTTCACACAAATGTTAAGCACTATGAGACAATGTGCAGAGCGCAAGAACCATAACTCTGGTTTTCGTATTTTCTGTGTGTCTGTCTGTGTGTCTGTCTATGTCTGTTAACAATTTTCGTGTCCGCTCCATAACTTTAAAACCCATTCACATATTTTCATGAAACTTCACACAAACATTAAACACCATGAGATGGTGTGCAGAGTGCAGGAACCATAACTCTGGATTGCCTAATTTTTGAGTTATTTCCCTTTGAATATTGAAAAATATCAATTTTAGCCGTCTTTGCTCGATAACTCAAAAACCGTTTGAGATAATTTTATGAAACTTCACACAAATGTAAAGCACCATATTACGTGTGCAGAGCGCAGGAACCCAAACTCTGGATTGTCTACTTTTTCAGTTATAGGCTTTTGAATATTAAAAAATGGCAATTTTAACTATGTCCGCTCCATAACCGTTTCTGATATTTTCATGAAACTTCAAATAAATGAAAAGCACCTTGAGATGATGTGCAGAGTGCAGGAACCATAACTCTGGTTTGCCTACTTTAGGAGTTATTGCCCTTTGAACATTTAAAAAGGCAATTTTGACTGTGTCGGCTCCATAACTCACAAACCATTTGAGATATTTTCATGACACTTCACACAAGTGTAAAGCACCATGAGACAATGTGCAGAGCGCAGGAACCCTGACTCTGATTTGCCTACTTTAGGAGTTATTACCCTTTGAACATTGAAAAATGGAAGATGAAATTTAGTATAAACATGGACATTCTGGTAATGTATCATGCTCATTGAAATGAGGGACAAGGGCTCACAACTCTTAGAGTTTTTCCAGATAATGTAAAATTTTCAACAGTTATTTCTTGTTCATAACTGTTTTCTCTGCAGCTTAAATAACTTTCTTCTCTGACAGCGCTGAAGCGGGGCTATAGTCAGATCCTCTGACAGCTCTAGTTGATTATAGGGTTTTGAAACGGGGATGACAAAAGTTGTTCTCCACATAAAAAAGCTGGAAAATATATCAGGTGTGTCTGTTGACCTTAGAATACATTGTATTTTAAAAAATGTTGTCCTTGGCTGATCGAGATATCAGTAAAACATAATGCACTATAATAGGAAATTTGCCCATGGCCTTCGAACCTTTTAGTTCAAAATGCATTTTAAAAAGAAAAGTTCGAAGTCACCAGTCTTTTTTTTCCTATAGTTTATGATCATATAATATACTTTCATATTCAGTACCGTAAAAATAAAAAAAATTTCGACATCTTTGGACTCGCTGTAATTTTCCTAAAATTTTAACAAATTTGTTTCACAATCAAGCAAGGTGTCAAAAAGGTGCAGATGGAATGGCAAACAGGGTAGACCCTGATCTGGGTCTGCACTGTTTGCTTAGGTATATCTACTTATAGAATCATTAGGTAGTTCTACTTAATTGTTTGCACTATTGAAATAATATAGACCCTTAACCATTTCAGCACTGTAGACTACTATGTTAGGTACCTATGCAAACAGTGTAGAACCCGTCCATCTGGGCTTGAAAAAATAGATGGGCTGCATGATGCTTCCACGCAGAGCTGAAACCGACCCGCACAAGAGTACTGGTAAACCGCTTAGAGGATCTAAGCCTGCCCAGGCAGAGCGGTGCGATACCGACCGTCCATGCTTATAACACTATTGGTTTCATTGGGTGGCCCGGCTTGAGATGTCATTTCATTTCAATGTCGGGTAAAAGTCCCACAAATTTGGAAGCAATGTCTCCAAAATTACCTTTACAGTGTTGATAGGGACGTTAAACCTCAAATCAAACAAACAAAAATGCAAACAGTGTAGATCCAGATAATATAAGTTATTTTGATAGGTTCGGGCAAATATGGCTCTCAGTTGGGGAATATGAGCCCATGTTTCCCGTCAAGTATCAAAATATCGAATTTGTTATACTGCAAAGCTTTTCCATGACATTTTGTAATTGCGTTCCAATGTTTTCTTTTGTATCCGACGTCGTGAGAAGTCAGATATTTACAAGGACTGTTCAAATATGAATGCAACTAAGCACATAAAAATGATTCCTTGATAGATTTCGATGAAAAATTTATTTTGTCCCCTCAAAGTATTCTCCTTTAACAGATATACAAACTTTCAGTCTTCTGATCCAATCATTGAATGCATTTTGGTAGTCTTTTCGAGGTATACTATGAACTATGAAGGCACTGGAATATTGCAGAATGCAGAACCGAGGTGTTTGCGCTGTACAAATTTTCGACCAGAAAGGTAATTTTTCAGCCGTGGGAACAAAAAAAAAGTCACACGGGGCAAGGTCAGGGGGGGTGGGGTTGAGGGTGTTCAACAACCTTTTCTTGCTTCAGATAGTCTTGCACAATGAACGCCTTGTGCGATGACGCATTGTCATGTAGCAATCTGACATTGGCCAAACCAGTTGCGGGTCTTCGTTCTTTGAAATATTTCTGCAATTTTCGAAGAACTTTATTCTTGTAAAACTTCGCATTTACAGATTTGCCTTTAGGCACAGCAACCTGAATAGCAGGGCCCTGATTTGAAAAGAATATGGCATGCATTACCTTCTTGACGCTCATGATCCACTTTGCAAAGCATGTTCTTTTGCAATACTTTGTTGCCCATATTTGGTTCTGAATCTTTCGCTTTGGCTCAAAAAAGTGAACCCATGTCTCGTCAACTGTGACGACATTAGCGAAAGACCGTGCATTGTAATTTGGAAACTTTTTAAGCAACTTCTTGGCGCACTGAAAGCATGTCTTTTTCTGCTCATCTGTCAACAGATGGGGAAACCATCTAGCACAGATCTTTCTCATTTTCAAATCCCGTTTCAGAATTGTATGAGTTGCTCCTAATGAGATGCCAACCATACTAGCTATTTGCCTAGTGGTGTATCGTGCATTGGTAGCAACTATTTCTTTCACTCTAGCAACCATCTTGGCAGATGTTGCTCTTTTCAGCCGAGGATCATGTGGTGCATCTTCTGTTGAGCCTAGCCCACAGCTGAATTTCTTACACCAACGAAAAACTGTCGGAAAAGACATTTCATTATGCCCATAAACCGAACATATTTCACCAAAAATGTCAACGGCGTACTCTGACCTTCTTCCAACCATGTTTTGTATTAGTATACAAGAGTAGACAGTGTTTATCTAACGATATACATGGCTAAAGCGTACGGATTTTAACAGGTTTGGTATCAATGTATAGGTAAAATGTTTTTCTACGCTGTGATATTTATTTCCAGGTGATTTTCACATTTGTGCATGAGAAAACGTTCTACTTGCATTCATATTTGAACAGTCCTCGTATATGTGACATCATCCAATGCACCCTTCTGCATGCATTACGTTGATCGCAGCACTCAGTGTGAAAATGTTTATGTCTATGTCATGTTAAAGTGAGAGTTTTATAACAGAAAAATGAAATAAAGTACCGAATGAATGAAAAACATTTAAAAGTCTATATTTTATTGCGGTGTATAGAATTATTTTGATTATAATTTTTTACCAACTGCAGTAAATTCAACATCACGTGAACAAGTCTGTGATATAAAGACCCCCCTAAACCCCACTGTATATAGAGAAAACTGGGGTTTACCGGGGTATACATTATTTTTCTTATTTCTGCTTCAAGACATAGGTTTTGGGTACTCGTTAGAATCGCCTCAATGAGGTGGTTCTAACGAACACCAATAACCTATGTTTGTAGTATAAATAAGAAAAATATCATGAATTTTCATCAGAAAAATAGCCATTTTGGAGATGAAAAAAAATGCACTATGTCGCACGGGTGTGTTATCGTTATGAAGGAGGACATCACAATTCAGCAAAGGCAAGCGCGAGAGGGGTATATATTTTTGCTCACAGGGTACCGTTTATGGTAAATAATGGCTCTTGTGCTGTCCAATCAAAAGCCTGGAAATTTCTTTGCAGTATAACAAACTATCTCATCCGAATCCTCACTATTTGCCAAATTGCTTTTTGGATAACATGTCAGATCCCTGTTTTGAATAAGTTTTTTTTTCTAAATACTTTTGAAGTTATGATCAAAGTTAAAGTTTTTGTGATGGACAGACAGACAAACAAACAGACAGGGCAAATGCTATATGCCCCCCCCCCCCCATCAAAGATTCTCGGGCGGAGGGAGGGGGGGGGGGGGTGCATAAAAACCAGATTGTTGTCTGCTCAAAATTTATGTAGCATTTGAAGGTTTGCCCACTTGCTCATGAGCTCATGAACCATGAAATACCATAGATAGACATCTTATACTTTGTACAATACCATAAAAATCCTAAAACTTCAGGCACTTTGAGGACATGCTTTAATTAACTCATTTTGTACCATATGGAATCATCCTCCTTATATAAAGCAGCAGTCCATTTCAAAATTTAGGGGTCTCAGGTTGTGTTTTCTTCAAAATCTATTAGGAAAATGGCTAAACTTTTTGCAAATAGTGTAGGCCCTGATCAGATGCCGTGTTCTGATCTGGGCCTGCACTGTTTGCCACTGTGCCTGTTTAGGGGTTTCCAGTCTGAAATGGGTTAATTCTCCTACATTTTTTTAACAGATTTGTTTCACGATCCGACAAGGATTTCAAAAAGGGCAGATGGAATGGAATGGAAAACAGTGTAGACCCTGATCAGACTGCTCCTTCAGGAGCAGTCTGATCTGGGTAGGCACTGTTTGTCTGTCCCAATACTTAGGATCAGGTACTCAGACTGGTTCACTTAAAATTCAGAACATGTAATTATTCTAAATAAGAAATTGATCTAGCAACTGTAGCTTAAAATTTTCAATATCAATTTTACTTAACCCTTTTTGTACCGGAAACCCCAAAAGGGGTAGTTGGCAAACAGTGCAGGCCCAGATCAGATGCCGCAGAACGCGGCATCTGATCAGGGCCTCCACTCTTTGCTAAAATGTTCAGTCATTTTCCCAAAAGAATTTGAAGAAAACACAACCTAAAACCCGTAAATTTTAAAATGGCCTCCTGCTATATATAAGGAGGAAGATTCCATTTGGTACAAAAAGGGTTAAAGATATGTAAGATAACTACTTCAAACATGATGAATATATAAAATGGTTGCAAAGTTTTGTTCAAAGCTAGCACTTCTTATCCCTTATCTTGCTGTTCGCGACAACCTCTATCTTTGCAAACAGTCTAGATCCAGATCAGATGGCTTCTGAAGAAGCCATCTGATCAGGATCTACACGGTTTGGCATTCAGTTTATGAATTTGTAGCAATAAATTACATCAAGTAATTTGATTGGTTGGTAGACAGAAATGGGTGTGGCTTAAATGAATATTCAGCAAGATAAGGGTTAGTTATGGTGTACAAGCACATCTATATAGCCAGCAAGCATTTCTTGAAATAACTTTTTCAAAGCTTTCATCGGGCTTCTCCACACTTTAGGAGGAGTCATTAAACCATTATCTTGCTGTTAGCGACAACCCCTATCTTTGAAAACAGTGTAGATCCAGATCAGATGGCTTCTGAAGAAGCTATCTGATCAGGACAGTGTAGATCCAGATCAGATGGCTTCTGAAGAAGCCATCTGATCAGGATCTACACTGTTTGGCATTCAGTTTATGAATTTGTAGCAACAAATTACATCAAGTAATTTGATTGGTTGATAGACAGAAATGGGTGTGGCTTAGATGAATATTCAGCAAGATTAAGGGTTAAACCATGGTCACGTGTCCATATGGCCTTAGGTTGTTGGAGGGATATAAAATTCAAACAAGCAAAGAAGCGCATACTCAAAATGGCACATTTTATATAAAACTGTTTGTTTGAGTGTAGATTTTGCATTCTTATCAACACTAAACAGCAGGATATGGTTAATATCTGTATTTTAACCCTTCTCTTGCTGAATATTCAGTTAAGCCACACCCATTTCTGACTTTGAACCAATCAGATTACTTCATGTAATTTATTCTTACAAATCCATAAACTTCATGTCAAACAGAAGCCATCTGATCTGGATCTACACTGTTTCCAAAGATAGGGGTTGTTGTGAACAGCATGATAAGAGTTAAGCAAAACTTGTAGACCCAGTGCAGACAATGAATTCTGAACCATCTGATCTTGGTCTTCACTGTTTTCCAGTGTCCAAGGGTATGAATCAAGTCCATGTTTTACAGTTAAGTTAACCCCTTTTTACGCAGCACTCTGACCCGTCTCGTGCATCTGACTTGTGATCAGAAGATCACAGGTTGGATACCTACCTGGTCGGCAACATTCTTTAATGGAGATTGATTATGAAATCTTAAATTTTCTATGATCATTCTCACACTTCTGCTGATTCAAGAAGGGCAGTTGCCAGTTTACTGGCGAAAGAATATGTACTGTACTGTGATTAACAGCTTACATATATTTAAGCCTGCCAAGGAAGTGTTGTTAGGTATAATATAATTAAACTGACCATTTCGATTTCACATAAATAGTTTTGATTGGTTTTGTACCAAATGGAATCTTCCTGCTTATATATAGGAGTCACTTTCAAAATTTAGGGGTCTCAAGCTGTGTTTTCATCAACATTTATTTGGAAAATGACTGAACTTTTAGCAAACAGTGGAGGCCCTGATCAGATCTTCTGCAGCGTCTGATCTGGGCCTGCACTGTTTGCCAGGGTACCTGTTTTGGGGTTTCTGGTAATAAATGGGTTGAACTCCGAAACAACCAACCAAACGCACTATGACATCACAGAGACAAGAGTACTGTGATGTTTAATACCGCTAACCATTATCTGGAATTACTGCATGAGCAGCAATGAGTCATAGGGACAATATCAGGTGGGAAGCTTCTGTAGTATGGTAAGTTTGTGTTGTTGATGGGTTGGTGGATTAACAGCTGCCCCAAAAAGGGTCTGACAGCTGCCCCAAAAAGGGTCTGACAGCTGCCCCAAAAAGGGTCTGCTCTTAAAGGGAAGAATTTGCTCCGCAGGGCGGAGCAAATTCTTTCCTTTCTGAGCAGACCCTTATTGTTAAAGGAGACAAAAATATTTTTGAAAGAGTTCTTGCCCCTGAAAGTATATCATTTTTCCTTAATGTTTTCAACAGTGCAGACAGTTATTAGTCATCGTCCTGGTTCTAATAACCCCTGCCCCAATGGAAAAGTTCCAGCCAGAGGTAAATCATGTGAAGACTGTGACAAAATCGAAGAAGGTGTGTGCATAGAAGAGACAAGCAATGATGGTACAATGGGACAGATCTGTTGTGTTGATGCTGGTAGGTTTCTTTAAATTTTTTTCATCTTTCTTTCTTTCTTTCTTTCTTTGCCGGGGTCAGCAACATTATTTCGTGGAGACTGATTATGAAATCTTTTCTACCCTCATTCTCTCTCTCCCTTTAGCTGATTCAAGAAGGGCAGTTTTCAGTTTCTGGCGAAAGAATGTGCACTGTACTGGTTAACCGCTTAAGTATAAACCTGCCCAGGAAAAATGTGGATAGGTAAACTGACCAGCCCAAAAATGACCTAAAATAGTGTTAAACTCCAATACAAACAAACAAAACTTTCTTTCTTTCTTATCTGCCAGTATTATCTGAACCTCCATGAAGAAAATGATGTACAGATTTGCAGTGTGAAATCCTACACAGTAGTCCTGCAATTATGGTAGGGGTCTTTAACCTGCTTAGGGGATGTTTCTCCCTGCACAGGGGGCCTCCTGTTAACATCCCGATCCAAAGGATGGAGCACTTTATGAGGTACATCCCTGTGAATGATGCCAATTGAGCCGGTGCAGACACCAGATTTTATCACCTATTTGATACATGTATTTGATCTGATGTGATGCATTTGTAATTAAATAACGGTTTGGTGAACTTTCACTGTCTGACCCCAACTCGGCTATGCCTTGTTTGGGGTCAGACAGTGAAAGGTCACCAAAAGGTGATTTAATTATCAATACATGAAAAATCTCGTACATCACGAAAACACGCCTATATAATTCCCCCCCCCCCCCCCCCTTGAACCACACTTTCATATAAAGAAAACTGGGGTTTACAGGGGTAAACCTTATTTTCTTATTTCTGCTCTTATATATAGATTGTGGGTACTCATTAGAACCGCCTCGATGAGACGGTTCTATCGAGTACCCACACTCTATATTTTGAGCAGAAATAAGAAGAATATCACAATTTTTCATCTTAAAATTTCATTTTTTCGGCGAAATAGGTTACAATGTATCTGAATAGGCGTGTTTTCGTAATGAATATTCATGACATAATTACATGTAACTATGACAAGATCTACCTCCCAAAGGATAATACAACCGTGTGATATAGTGCTTTCTTGTACACCAGACAAGGAAATCCGCGATTTTACCCTGGGATAGAAATTTATGTTCTAACCCTGGTGTTCAGACCCCAAAATCGAATATAATCGCGTGTTTGATAAATGTACTTGTTGATTACGACCTCGTATGCGCCGTCGTAAAGGTTGACGTCATGCACGTTACGTAACATCAGTAAACATTCCTGCAGTCTCAACACAATATGGCTGACGTTGGTAACCGAAGTGACTGCAGCATTAAAAATCCGCGCTAAGAAAGGGAAGGTATGCAAGAAAACGAATCCAATATGGGTGTGAAGGGTGGATAGAAAAATCCGTCCCGAGGGATCACTGTCCGGCATCGATCGGCAAGCCTTGTGAGGCCGGACAGTGTCCCTCGGGATTGATTTTTCCATCCACCCCTCACACCCATATAAGTTTCTTATATTCTAAGCTGATGTTTCCTGATGAAAATTTATAATATAAATCTTATTTCTGCTACAACCACAGATTATAGTTGCTCATCATAACCATTTCTCTGATGTGGTTCTAACGAGTACCCACAATCTTTGTTTTGAAGCAAAAATAACATTGTGTTAACAATTAAGACTATGTAATCAACATCCCCTAGGTTTTATAAAGATAAAACTGGGATTTACAGGGGTACACATTATTATGTAACTGTTATGGATAAATAACACTTCTACAGCCTTGCTGAAGGAGTTGGCGGGTAGAGTGGTTGGCTTTTTCACAAAGTTAAGCTACGGAGATTGCGGTTACTACCTGGATCGGTGACCGTGTTGACTTCGTGGATGACCCGGTACACCCTATGATCGTATTAAGGCACGGCTCTGTTTGTTTGTCCATCCATCTGTAAACATTCACAACCCAGTAACCATGAGAGATATCTTCATGCAACTTTATAGGAATATTGTATTAGGTCAAGACGATGTGTCGCGCTCAAGAATGATTGTCCCCTATTTCTTAGTTTTCAAGTTATGCCCTTTTTGTTTTATTTTTTATTGACATTCTTGTATGCACCATAACTCACTTTATAAGAAAATGTATTAGCTAACAACAATGTGTCGCATGCAAGACTTAGGTCAATGTCATACTTAGAGGTCAAATTAAGGTCTAAAAAAGGGTCTTTCGTTTGTGTCTGGTCAGTAACTGTTATTCCTGGATGGATTTGGATATCACTTGTCAGAAATGTTAACCATCATGAGACAATGTTTCGTGCACAAGACCCAGGTCAGTACCTCCAAGGTCAAGGTTGAACTTTATAGAGGTCAAATGTAAAGAAAAGTATCTTTTTCTTGTGTCCTGTCAATACCTTTGTTATTCCTGGATGGATTTGGAAATTACTTGGCAGAAATGTTAACCATCAGGAGATGAATCAATGGGTCGCACACAAGACTCAGGTCAATACCTCCAAGGTCATCCTTAGAGGTCAAAGGCCAAAAAAGGTCTTTTGTTCGTGTCTGGTCAATAACTTTGTTATTCCTGGATGGATTTTGAAATTACTTGGCAGTATTGTTAACCATCATGAGACGATGTGTCACAGCCAAGGCAAAGGTCAGTACCTTTATGGTCAAGGTCACATTTAGAGGTCAAAGATCAAGGAATATGTATTAGGTCACAACAGTGCGCCGCATGCAAGACTTAGTTCGGTACCTCAAAGGTCAAGGCCATACTTAGAGGTCAAAGGTCTGAAAAAGGGTCTTTCTTTTATGTCTGGTCAATAACTTTTTTATTCCGGGATGGATTTTGAAATTACTTGGCAGAAATGCTAACTATCATGAGGTTATCTGTCATGTGCAAGACTCAGGTCAGTACCTCCAAGGTCAAGATAATCCTTATAGCGGAATACTTGCCACAAGCATATAATGCCCAGCTTGTGGAGCTCACATTTTTCGTTTTTGCTCAGGACATGGGTAGTGGGTTCTTGTTAGACCACCTCAATGAAATAGTTAAGACGTGTATGCACAACCTACTTTTTTGTATAAATAAGATATACATCACAAATGCTTTTATAATGATAAGAATACATGTAATATATACCCCTGTAAACCCCAGTTTTCTCCATACTAACCCTTAAAATGCCAGTCACAACAATTGTCATCTGCTTTGTTATCTGTCCAATGTTGTAAACAGTGTGAGCCTTGAACAGACTCTGGAGCAGTCTGATCAGGACCAACACCGTTTGTCTGTATGCAAAAAATTGTTTGAAAAGTTTGCAAAGAGATGCAGGAGACGACGCTAACATTTTTACATGCAGTTTTTCTTAGCATCTTAACCCTTCTCTTGCTGAATATTCATTTAAGCCACACCCATTTCTGTCTATCAACCAATCAAATTACTTGATGTAATTTATTGCTACAAATTCATAAACTGAATGCCAAACAGTGTAGATCCTGATCAGATGGCTTCTTCAGAAGCCATCTGATCTGGATCTACACTGTTTGCAAAGATAGGGGTTGTCGTGAACAGCAAGAGAAGGGTTAAGGGTTAAATGGGATCTACAGGGGTGCTCGTTGCAGGGACTTGTTAATGCAATGCTGCCCCGGCCCCCTCACGACAACAAGTCCGTGAAACACAGACCCCTCTAAACCCCAGTTTATATAGAGAAAAGTGGGGTTTATGGGGGTATACAAGTTCTCCCTTATATTTGCACAAAAACATAGATTGTGGGTACTCGTTTGAACCGCCTCATTGAGGCGGTTCTAACGAACACCCACAATCTATGTTGAAAGCAGAAATAAGAAAGATGTTATCATTTTTACATAAAATTTGTCATTTTCTAACTCCATGTTGAACGCCATTATTTCACACAGACATGTTTTCTTAATGCATCGGGGCTTGGAGAAATATATGGGCTGCATGATGCTTTCATGAAGAGCTGAAACCGACCTCACACGAGTACTGGTAAACCGCTTAGAGGATCTAAGCCTGCCCAAGCAAAGCGGTCCCAGTCGGACCGTCCTTGCTTATAAAACTTATTAGTTTCATTGGGCGAAAATGCTTGAGATGTCATTTCATCGAAGTGTCCCACGGAATTGGAAGCAATGTCTCCAAAATCACCTATACACTGTTGACGGGGACGTTAAACCTCAAATCAAACAAACAAAATTGTTAATGCATTGTTCAGGAGAGAAATAAGAAAATAATTGTGAAATTGTACCTGGAAAATGCCATTTTATGCCATGTAACTAATATTCTTGCACACTAGACAAGAAAATCCGTGATTTTACGCTGGGATAGAAATTTATGTTCTGATCCTGGTGTTCCGACCCAAAATCGAATATAATCGCGTGTTTGTTAAATGCACTGGTTGATTACAACCTCGTTATGCGTGATGTCACTAAACATTCCTGTTGTGTCATCACAAAATGGCGGACGTCGGTAACCGAAGTGACAGCAGCATTAAAAATTTGCAATAGAAATGGAAGGTATGCAAGAAAAAGAATCCTATATGGATGTGAGGGGTAGATAGAAAAATCTGTCCCTCGGGATCACTGTCTGGCATCACTCCGCAAGCCTCATGATGCGGACAGTGTCCCACGGGACGGGTTTTTATCATCAACCCCTCACACCCATATAAGATTCTTATATTATAACACTATTATTTGGGTCCCAAGCAGAAACAGTGTCAGTTAACCAACTGAGACGTATCCGAAGAAAAAAACACTGTAGACTTTAACCTTTACTGTTCTCAAGGCAAATTCAGCAGACACCGGATAGTTGGTACAGTCCAACCTGTGTTAAGCAAGCACCTCAGCAATGATCAAAATGTGCTTGCTTAAGACAGGTGCTTGCTTAATACAGGTGAATTTTAATGCAATATCCTTTTTGGGGAACTAAATAAGACAGGTTGCTTGCTTCATAGAGGTGGCCACTATGACAGGTTTGACTGTATTTTTCTTATTTTTCCCCGAAAATAGGATTTGACATCACATGCAAATTGTCTCCATAGGAGACAATTTGCATGAGATGTCAAGTCCTGTTTTCTGGGAAAAAGTATTTTTTTTTTAAAACTGTCTTCTGCTGCGAAAAATACCCAGCATGCAGAGCGTTAATCCTTATCAGGCTTGACATGAAATCCCTGACCTTTGCAAACAGTATAGATCCAGATCAGCTTCTGAAGAAGCCACCTGATCAGGATTTACACTGTTTGGCATTCAGTTTAGAAGCCCCTGTGGCGCAGTGGTTATGCTACTCGCCTTGTAAACCAGGGATCGCAGGATCTTTCCCGGGCTTCTCCAGACTTTCGGATGAGTCTTTAAATCGAGGTCCAGTCTCAGTATGACCTTAGCTGTTGGTGGGACGTAAAACTAAAACTCACTCACTTGGCATTCAGTTTAATGAATTTGACAAATACATATAATTTGAATGGGCGATAGTCAGAAATAGGTTTGGCAAAATTAATTTATTCAGCAGGATAAGGGTTAAACCATTATGTTACATCCAAAACTGTTTTAACCCTTATCTTGCTGTTCACGACAACCCCTGTCTTTGCAAACAGTATAGATCCAGATCAGATGGCTTCTGAAGAAGCCATCTGATCTGGATCTACACTGTTTGGCATTGGGTTTAAGAATTTGTAGCAACAAAATACATCAAGTAATTTGATTGGTTGATAGACAGAAATGGGTGTGGCTTAGATGAATATTCAGCAAGATAAGGGTTAACAAAGGTAATATAAAGAGGTTGTGGTGTATGGGTATATGTTCATAATGTACTTCATAACAAAAACATGTACACGCCTATTCAAATACATTGTATATTGAGAATTTTGCCACCAAAAATTGAAAATTTTCCGATGAAAATTCTGTTGGTTTTCTTTTTTCTGCTTGAAACATAGATTGTGGTACTTGTTAGAATCGCCTCAATGAGGTTGTTCTAATAGGTGCCCACAATCTGTGTTTTTTGTGGTACTCGTTAGAACCGCTTCACTGAGGTGGTTCTAACAAGTACCCCCAAACTATGTTTTGGGACAGAAATAAGAAAAAAATAATGTTTATCCCTGTAAACCCCAGTTTTACTACAATGTATATGAAAGTGGGGTTTGATGAGGTCAAAATTAGGCCTAAAAAATAGCCGTGTTTCTGCTAACCCGACTGACCCTGCTTCAGACCCCCGGCTCTACAGGTTTTATTAATTAAAGAACAAAATAAAAATTAAAACACCGACCCTACCATTTTCGATTTCCGACCCTACCCAGTGTCATCTTAGCATTTTCTCATAGTAATTTCGTGTTTTAAGTACATTTTTGTAGTTTTTGGCATTTAGTACCTTCCAAAATACAGGGCTGACATTTTTGAGCATCTAAAATGAATTGTGATATACAGTGCAAGTCTCAACATGAGAATTTTATTAACAAAAAACATGTACAAAAAAAAAAAAAGACACATACAAAATATAGGCCTGACACTGTTTTTTTCAGGGAGAAAAAAATAAATAATAGAAAAAACTTTCTCCTACCTATTGACCATAATTTTTTTCAGCATGTTAGCGGAAACACGGCTATTTTTTTCATGCCTTATATAGGCGTATTTTCATGATGTTAACTCTTCTCTTGCTGTTCACGACAACCCCTATCTTTGCAAACCGTGTAGATCCAGATCAGATGGCTTCTTGAAGAAGCCATCTGATCAGGATCTTCACTGTTTGGTATTCAGTTTATGAATTTGTAGAAATAAATTACATCAAGTAATTTGATTGGTTGATAGACAGAAATTAGTGTGGCTTAAATGAATATTCAGCAAGATAAGGGTTAAACAACCTTCTGTAGGTAAACTGCCAGACAGATCCGATGAAATGCTCCATGACTGTGATGTGATGGATCCACCTTGCGAAACAAATGAAAATTGTCAGATGGGAAAGCATTGCCGAGATGGAAAATGTTGTCTGATTTCCATGGCAGCTGATACACATGACGGTATGCCTGAGTTTCTTATAAATCTTATTATGGATGTTCTTTAGATTGGCGCTTAATCCTTATCCTGCTGAACATGACAACCCCTGCCTTTGCAAACAGTGTAGATCCTGATCAGATGGCTTCTTCAGAAGCCATCTGATCAGGATCTACACTGTTTGTCATGCAGTTTTTGAATTTAACAAATACATTATTTCAAGTACCGTATTCGACCTATTTACCGCAGCATGCGCTTAGTTTTTTCAAAATAGTATGAAAATATTGTGGTGAAAAATCTACCTAATATGCGCGCACTCAATACGAAAAAAATACGAAAAAAAAGCTTACAATATGATTATTTTATAGTGTTGAATTTCAGCATAGGGGTTCACCACATATACATATAATTGTCCGGGTCAAAGATGCAGCAAAACTCAATATGAATTTGTTTGGAGGTTACTGTAAAGTGTGCACTTGTGTATCTTTTCCAGAAAAAGCTTGGGTGTGTGCTTATAGGAGCATGTGCGGTAAATAGGTCGAATGCGGTAAATTGACTGGTGGATAGTCTGAAATGGTTGTTGCTAAATTAATTTATTTAGCAGGATATGGATTATCATGTTTATCCTAAATTTATCATATGACGTCGCTTCTGAGAGTGTAATAACGTCATGTATTATTTTCGATAATCCACTAATGGATTAAATATGCAAATTAGCTAGATACGTCCCGTAACGTTACATGTACGACGTCCTTAATGACGTCGCGTTTACTAACAGCGGAATGTTGACATTTTTGTAAACAATCGTGAATAAAATACGCTTTTAATGTCATATGATAAATAGAATCTTGCATTCGTGCTCATGTATTATTGAATTTATTAAACTCGTTGAGAAAAAGGGATAAAATGCTTGGCAAAGCCTCGCATTTTATCCCTTTTCCTAAACTCGTTTAATAAATTCAATAATACATGAGCACTCATGTAAGATCCTCTATATTCACACACCTTAACTCCTTACCATACTTGTTCTAAAATTTGAACAAGTATAATTTATTACCGGTGTCTCATCTGGGTCTACACTACTGTTTGCTTAGGTCTGTCTGTCCGAAAACATGGGGTAAATTTGTTTGTTTGTATTGGAGTTTAACGGCCCTGTCAACACTATTTTAGATCTTTTTTGAGCCGGACGGTTTACCTATCCACACTATTCCTGGACATGCTTATACGTAAGTCGTTAACCAGTACAGTGCACATTCTTTCGCCAGAAACTGACAACTGCCCTTCTTGAATCAGCGGACGGGAGAGAATGACCGTAGAAAAGATTTCATGAGCCATCTCCACCAAAGCATGATGCCGACCCCGGCAGGTATCGAACCCAAGTCCTGAAGATCAGCAGTCAGACTCACATCCAACTGGGTAACCGAGGCCGACAACATGGGGTAAATGCGGTAGCAAAAGTGACTTGAAAGTATGTGTAAATTTTCAGTCAGGAATGAAAAAAGCACAGAGACCACTGGTGAATTGATTTTCTTGCACACCAGACAAAGAAATCCGTGATTTTACCCTGGGATAGAAATTTATGTTCTGACCCAAGTGTTCCGACCCAGGCAACTAACATAAATGCGCTTCAATTCTATTCAACTGCCAGAACTACTTCAGCACTACTTTTATTTTGTAAACAATATACATGTGTGAGCTGTCAAAACTAACCGGAGATGTTGTGCAAGATAAAGAATCAAATATGGGGTACTGTTGTAGATGGGCGTTTCCAACCCTCGGGATGACCGTGCTGAGCGGAACCTCGGCGTAGCCTCGGTTCCGCTCAGCACGGCCATCCCTGGGGTTGGAAACGCTCATCTACAACAGAACCACATATCAGATTCTTATATTCTTGCACACCAGACAAGGAAATCTGTGATTTTACCCTGGGATAAAAATTTATGTTCTGACCATGGTGTTCTGACCCAAAATCGAATATAATCGCGTGTTTGATAAATGCACTGGTTGATTACGACCTCGTATGGGCCGTCGTTAAAGCTGACGTCACAGCACGTTACATGACATCACAACATTCCTGCAGTGTCATCACAATATGGCGGTCGTCGGTAAACGTATATGGGTGTGAGGGGTGGATAGAAAAATCTGTATATGGGTGTGAGGTCGACAGAAAAATCCGTCCCAAGGGTCACTGTCCAGCATCACGAGGCTTGCCGAGTGATGCAAGATAGTGATCCCGAGGGACTGATTTTTCTATCCACCCCTCACATCCATATTGGATTCTTTTTCTTGCATACCTTCCATTTCTTAGCGTGGATTTTCAATGCTGCAGTCACTTCGGTTACCAACGTCCGCCATATTGTGTTGCCACTGCAGAAATGTAAAGTAACTTCACGGATCGTGCATGATGTCAACCTTAACGATGGCGTACACAAGGTCGTAATCAACCAGTGCATTTATCAAACACGTGATTATATTCGATTTGGGGTCGGAACACCAGGGTCAGAACATAAATTTCTATCCCAGGGTAAAATCACAGATTTCCTTGCCTGGTGTGCAAGAATTTTCCATCCACCCCTCACACCCATGTCAGATTCTTATAATCTCTGAGAATAGGCTGGAAATGATCCTGAACAAGGAGTGAGTATAGGGATCAACCATGGTTTTTCATGCATTAACATTCGTTGGGTCCCTAGGAAGCTATTTGAACATGAGGCCGCCAGGCCGAACGTTCAAATATCTTCCGAGGGATCTGGCAAATGTTAATGCAATGAAATAACCATGGAGGATTGTTGTTCTTGCATAACTTACGATTCCAACAGCAAGTCTTGACGAAAACGCCCAAAAGCTCCATATTAACTCCATATAAACAAATGCGTGCGGCGAACCAACATGGCGGCCAGTTCAGAATGTTGTTTACAATGACGTTGTTTTGTTTGTTTGATTTGAGGTTTAAAGTCCCCGTCAACACTGTAAAGGTCATTTTGGAGACGTTGCTTCTAATTTTGTGGGACTTTTACCAGACACTGAGATGAAATGACATCTCAAGCTCTGTCGCCCAATGAAACCAATAGAGTTTATTAGCATGGATGGTCCGCCTTGCACTGCGGTTCCTGGACAGGCTTAGACCTCTAAGCGGTTTACCAGTACTAGGGCGCGGGCCGGATTCAGCTCTGCGTGGAAGCATCATCGGCCCATATATTTCTTCAAGCCCCTATGGGCGGGGGCTTACAATGACGTTGTTACGCAGTAACCATCTGACATCATCATTGAAGCCTAAAATGCTATGTTCCGGGCGATAACGTTACTCCGCTCAACGTAACGTAAACAAAGCAAGGCCATTGCAGTCTTGTAATATCAAAAGCTCAAAATCCAATTTCAAACAGCACGCATATTTCATGATTTTTTGGACATGGTTTTTGCTGTTTTAGCACGGTTTTCAATCCATTTAACAATGGCTTCAAACACCCATGCGCATTTGGTTTAACCCTTGAGTTCCCTTTCTTTAACCCTTTTTGTACCAGATGGAATCTTCCTCCTTATATTTAGCAGGAGTCCATTTAAAAATTTAGGGGTGTCAGGTTGTGTTTTCTTCAAAATCTATTTGGAAAATGGCTGAACGTTTTGCAAACAGTGTAGGCCCTGATCAGACGCCACATTCTGGGACGTCTGATCTGGGCCTTCACTGTTTGCCAAGGTACCTGTTTTGGGGTTTCCAGTACCAAATGGGTTAAAAAAAAGGTGTAGACCCAGATCAGGTACCAAAACCATGTTATCATGAACAGTGTTATAAATTTTTAAGAGGTTTAGATTTGTTATTTTATATTATGATGATGATGATTGTTATGTTTGATTTGAGATTTAACGTCCCCATCAACACTGTAAAGGTCATTTTGGAGACGTTGCTTCCAGTTTTATGGGACTTTTACCAGACACTGAAAGGAAATGACATCTCAAGCCCTGCCACCCAATGAAACCAATAGGTTTTATAAGCATGGAAGGTCCGACACTTACACTGCTTTGCCTGGGCAGGCTTAGATCCTCTAAGCGGTTTACCAGTACTTGTCTGCGTCTCAGTTTCAGCTCTGCCTGGAAGCATCATGCAGACCATCTATATCTTCAAGCATTATTGTTTTGATTATTATCATTATAATTATTATTATTATTATTATTATTATCTTTTAAAAAAAGTGTTCGGGGATATTGTGAATGCCTCATCCATCCGTCTGTCCGTCCGTCACGCTATCTCCTTAACTACTGGTCGGAATGTAACCAAATTCGGTACACAGCTTCCTTACATGATGAGGGCATGCCACGCCACATTTATTTTTGGCTCCGACCCCAAAGGTCTTTGGGAGGGGTCAAAAGGTCAAATATCAATTAAATTCAATTTCAAAGTCAATTTTATAGATTTTGAAACCAAACTTTGCATAAGTAATGATTAATGATATATGTAACACATATTGAACAGGATTTTGGCTGCGACCCCTGGGTCATGCCCAAGGGGTCGGACTCAGGGGGTCAAAATTCAAATTTTACCGAATATAGTCATATGGAATATCAAATTGAAGGGGGTGATTAATAGAATACAATACAAGTAAAATTTGACCCTGGGGTCAGATTGGGGCCCGTGGGGAGGGGTCAAAGGGTCAAAATTTAAGTTTTTTGGAACATAGTCATGTGGCATATCAAATTGAAGGGCATGATTAGTAGAATATAATACAGGTAATATTTTGACCCTGGGGTCAAATTAGGGCCCAGGGTGAGGGGTTTTCAGTACTTGGCCCCTCTGTAGAAAGCGTGGGGATTTGCGATGGCGCACCATTGACAGTATTCTGGTTATTTTTATTGAGAAGTTGCTATTGCAGAGATGGCTATGTGTGGATCTGTAGATTCAGTACTTTCTGCAGCTGCTGAGCAAGGTGGAGACTGCCTGTTACCCTTTCTGACAATACTAACCGCAGAAAACCTTGACCAGTATTGTGGGTAAGTTGAGTTGGCACTCTACGAAAGTTAACTCTTATCCTGCTGTTCATGACAACCCCTTTCTTTGGAAGCAGTGTAGATCCCGATCAGATGGCTTCTAAAGAAGCCATCTGATCAGGATCTACACTGTTTGACATTCAGTGTATGACTTTGTAAGAATAAATTACATCAAGTAATCTGATTGGTTCAACAGGAATGGGTGTGGCTTAACTGAATATTCAGCAAGAGAAGGGCTAAGAAATCAGAGTGACAGTGTTTCAAAGGTAGCAAAACTCATCAATTATAATTTGCCTCCCTGAACAAATAAGTTGGCTGTGATTGAATGAGTGATTAAATAGAGGATATTTACTTTTTTGAGATGAATATCAAAAGTATTTCATCGAGTGTGTTGAAAATATCAGAATTTTCACGAGTGCGAAGCACGAGTGATAATTCTGATGTTTTCAACACACGAGATGAAATATTTTTGATATTTATCGAAAAAAAGTAAATTTTCTTTTTATTTTATAATATTTTAGGACACTTACTGTAATTGATCAATCGGATCTTACGTCACAATTTTTGACTTGACTAAGACGTCACAACTGTCAGTTTCAAAACAAAAACAGATCGCCATTTTGGATACAGCATTTTTACAGTACAAAAGTGCTTTTCAAGGTATTTTACAGAATTATTTTACAGATAACATATATGAATTTTGGCGCGAAAAGTAGTCCGGGCTGCTACTGTGAAATAACATGGTCATGTTATTTTTCACACTGTGAAAATATCATTTATATTTCACACTGTGAAAATATCACTTTTATTTGTTTCCGATATTCATTGATTTCACTGCTTTGTATAAAATAAAGATTTTTATCCTTTTCTGAGTGAAGTTTTAGCAGTCTTATGTTTTAAGACTCTGATTAGACTGCATAGATGCGCAGGCTGATCTGTCTTCACTGGGCTCAAATTTAAATTGTAGGTAATGCTGTGCATTACAAAAACACATCCGTGCAACATAGTGCATTTTTCACATCTCCGAAATGGTTACTTTTCTGAAGAAAATTAGTGATATTTTTCTTATTTAAGCTGCAAACATAGATTGTGGGTGCTCGTTAGAATCACCTCATTGAGGCAGGTTCAAATTAGTGCCCTGGGGCCAAAACTTGGCCCAAAACTTGGCCCACCCCCGAGCCTACTTGTTTTACATAGACTTAATGGGAAAACCTTTGAAACTTAAGACTGAAATCAGAAGGCCAAGGTCTTTGATATTTGGTATGAAGTTTTGTCTTGTGGATTTCTACCAATATTGTTTAAATTATAGTCCTGGGGCCAAAAATGGTTGTGCCCGGGACCCGCAGTTTTTTTATAGACCTATATAAGGAAAACCCTTAAAAGTCTTCTTGTCTGAAACGAGAAGGCTCCGTTCTTTGATATTGGGTATGAAGCTTCACCTTTTAGACCACTACCAAGATCATGCAAATTATAACCATAGGGTCAATAATGGCTCTCCCCGTGGCCCACTTATTACCTTTTGGATCAGGTGAGCGACCCAGGGCCACCATGGCCCTCTTGTTATGGATTTTATCGTGTGCGGTCGGTTTAAGATCTGGGATGAAGCATCATGCAGCCCATCTGTTTCTACAAGTCTTGCAAAACACTCCCATACTGCTTGAAGCAAATTTGTACTCACAAACTGCATGAAGCAAGTTTGTGAGTGATTTGCCGGAGTTTTCACATCGATAAAATCCACAAAAATGACAATTCATTCCTTATAATTCCAACTGTGTCATTGAAATATTAAAAATGCCACCAAAATGATACTTTTTTAGGAATCATTTCGAAAGCTTAAGAATGAACTAGTGAGGGCAAGGATTGTGGCCACGTAAAGTGGATTTAAGCCCCTTAGTGGAATTCGTTTCCACTGACCGTTCCAAGGTGGTTCTTCTATCGCGGTTTATTTTTGTTAGCTCACCTGTCACGTTGTGACAAGGTGAGCTTTTGGGATCACTTTTTGTCCGTCGTCCGTCGTGCGTCCGTGCATGCGTCCGTAAACTTTTCTTCAAACGACATCTCCTCCTAAACCACTGATCGTATTTTGACCAAACTTCACAGGAATGATCCTTAGGTGGTCCCCTTTCAAAGTTGTTCAAATGGTTCCGGTCCGTTGCACATATAGGTCACAGTAGCCAAAAATAGATTTTTTTCACCGCAAACTTAAAAAATCTTCTTCTCTGAAACAGCAAGGCCCAGGTCTTTGATATTTGGTATGAAGCTTCATCAAGTGGACCCCTACCAAGATTGTTCAAATTATAGTGCTGGGGCCAAAAATGCCCCCGCACGGGGGCCCTTTGGGTTTACATGGGCTTATAAAGGGAAAATCTTGAAAAATCTTCTTCTCTGAAACCGCAAGGCCCAGGTCTTTGATATTTGGTATGAAGCTTCATCTAGTGGACCCCTACCAAGATTGTTCAAATTATAGTGCTGGAGCTAAAAATGCCCCCGCACGGGGGCCCTTTGGTTTTACATTGGCTTATAGGGAAAATCTTGAAATATCTTCTTCTCTGAAACCGCAAGGCCCAGGTCTTTGATATTTGGTATGAAGCTTCATCTAGTGGACCCCTACCAAGACTGTTCAAATTATAGTGCTGGGGCCAAAAATGCCTCCGCACCAGGGCCCTTTTGTTTTACATAGGCTTATATAGGGAAAATCTTTAAAAATCTTCTTCTCTGAAACCACATGGCCCAGGTCTTTGATATTTGGTATGAAGCGTCATCTAGTGGACCCCTACCAAGATTGTTCAAATTATAGTGCTGGAGCTAAAAATGCCCCCCACACGGGGGCCCTTTTGTTTTACATGGGCTTATATAGGGAAAATCTTGAAAAATCTTCTTCTCTGAACCGCAAGGCCCAGGTCTTTGATATTTGGTATGAAGCTTCATCTAGTGGACCCCTACAAGATTATTCAAATTATAGTGCTGGGACCAAAAATGCCCCCGCACCAGGGCCCTTTTGTTTTACATAGGCTTATATAGGGAAAATCTTGAAAAATCTTCTTCTCTGAAACTGCAAGGACCAGGTCTTTGATATTTGGTATGAAGCTTCATCTTGTAGACCTCTACCAAGATTGTTCAAATTATAGCCCTGGGGCCAAAAATGCCCCCGCTCCTAGGCCCTTTGGTTTTACATAGGGAAAATCTTGAAAAATCTTCTTCTTTGAAACCACAAGGCTTTGGTCTTCGATATTTATTATGAAGCTTTAGCTAGTGGACCTCTATAAAGATTGTTCAAATTATAGCCCTGAGACCAAAAATGCCTCCGCCATGTGGCCCTTTGGTTTTACATAGACTTATATAGGGAAAATCTTTAAAAATCATCTTCTCTGAAACACAAGGCTTAGGTCTTTGATATTTGTTATGAAGCTTCAGCTAGTGGACCTCTACCAAGATTGTTCAAATTATAGCCCTGGGGCCAAAAATGCCCCTGCTCAAGGGCCCTTTGGTTTAACATACCGTAAAAATTCGGCTATAAGACGAGGATTTTTCCCTCCAAAATGAGCAAAAAAAAATGACCCCGTCTTATAGCCGAGGTCATAGACTGCAGGCTTTTTTTCGGCAATGTCCGGCGAAAACCAGACATACGGAAAAAGCCGATCAGTGATTTTTGAATTGATATAAATCGCCGCCCACAAACCACCGCTGCGATTTTTCTGCACGCGATCGGTAAATGACGTAATTCGACGCCATTATCCCCACACGTGTTTAATGCCATTGCATGTATCTCTTTAATAAAAAAAAATGTTTGGAACCGGTAAAAATATTTTCCCGATAGCTAAGCGGTTGTGAATAGAGGTGGATAGAAAATCAGTGCTTTGCACAGCTCCCGAATTATCCCCAGAAGCTCCGTATCAATAACCATCAACAGCGTTCGACATTTCCCGCCAACGTCTGCTATTTGGCGCCAAAACATAACCATTCATGAGATCGTAGAATAGTCCGATTTTATAATGCAAATATTTACCGTTAGATGTAGCTAATAGTCTGAGGAGCAATTAAATCATTTTCACATTGATTGTGGATTAAATTTTATGACTGGAGGATAAACGCAGATTAGAGACATAATTTGACCATGTTTTCACACCTTATCGACACGCACCGCAGGATGGCAATTATACGACAGGGATTAACAATAGTGTCATACTTGAACCGTAATAAATACACAGATGGTTTGTCACTGAATTGACAGCGATTTACTTACTGGGTCTAGTTTTACCGTATTTAAAGACTCAAAAAGACTTGACGATTTTTTTTTTTTTTGCACTTGTCCCGACCGTGCGTCATAAGGTCAAAGTGCACCTGCCCGGCGTGATTTCGGTCTTCTCCCGGACGGCTGGGAAATGGATTTGTCAGCCCCTGTCATCTATTAAATAGGAGTCTGTGTAGTCTAAGCCAGCAAAGCATGTACCGGGCCGACAGCGATACGACGTATCGGCCCGACGTTTGCCGCTATTTTTTGCTAGCTGGGGCGTTGGTTATGAAACTGAATAGCTAGGTGTGGTGTTCCCCGATAAAAAAAAAACGTTCAGTTACTTATAAAAAAGCTGCAACAAATATTTCTAAATTTTGTGGATGGAAATGTATTTCCCCCCTTTCCTATGGCAAAAATTCGACCCGTCTTATAAAAGAGTACAAGCAAAATCCCACCTTAGCAAAGCTGAAAAGGGGGTCCCGTCTTATAGCCGAATCGCCTTATAGCCGAATTTTTACGGTAGACTTATATAGGGAAAATCTTGTTTTACATAGACTTCTATATGCAGGGTAAACCTTTAAAATCTTCTTCTCTGAAACGAGAAAGCCAAGGTCTTTCATATTCGATATGAAGCTTCATCTTGTGGACCTCTTCCAAGATTGTTAAAATTATAGCCCTGGGGCCAAAATTGACCCTGCCCGGGGCCCACTTGTTATACATTGGATCAGGTGAGCGAACCAGGGCCCTCTGGGCCCTCTTGTTATGGTTTGTCTTTGTGTGTTTGTGTCGCTTATGTTATTTTATTTGGATAGCCTATTGGCCATTTTGTTGGAAAGTAACTGTCGTTTTGGCTTTCGGCTGTTGTTGTTTCCATTAGGGTCTGTTGTTTCATGTTTGTGTGTCTTTCCCTTTGGTGTCTCTGATGGGAGCTGTGGGTTAATTGTATCGATTCCTGATCATTGCCTCCACTTCTATTTTACCAAAGGTTACGGCAGAATAAATATTCAATTAGAAGCTGCCATCTTTGAAAACGAAAACACACCTATACAAATACATTATAAGTTTTACTGCCAAAAAAATGAAAATTTTAAGATGAAAAATTGTGGTCAATGAAGCGTTTCTAGCGAATACCTACAGTATATATTTTAGAGCAGAAACAAGAAAAACAAGGTTTACCCCTGTACGCCCTAGCTTTACAATATAAAAGTGGAGTTCAAGGGGGTCAGAATTATATAGGCGTTTGTTCGTGATGTATTTGGCCACATGCATGAGTTAATTATATACGAGGGCGTGTCAAAAAACAACAACCTAACTTATTTCTAGATGAGATCGGTATCTTCTTTTTCGATGTAATTGCCCTATAGAATGGTACACTTGCACCAACGCTGTTCCTGTGCCATCAGCCCTGGGGTCCTTGTCTCCCCCTTCTCCTGAACTGCCACCATGACTTCTTTGTTGGACAGAAATGACATACATGTATATCCTTTTTCAAGTTTGGGAATAGGAAATAGTCACTAGGAGCTAAGTCCGGAGAATAGGCGGGGTAGTGGTATTAGATCATACCCAGTCCGTTCAACAGCATCCATTGCAAATTTGTAAGTGTGGACTCTTGCATTGTCCTGTTGGAGCAGGATCCCTTTGGAGAGTTTAACTCAGGGTTTTTCACAGATCACAGTTCTTAGTTGGTCGAGCAAATTTGCATAATGCGCATCTGTTATTGTTCTTTTCTTTGTAAGAAAGCCCAGCATAATATCGCCTTGTGCATCCCAAAATACAGTTGTCATCACCATGTCGGCAGAGGGTTGCATTTTGAACTTTTTTGGCCTCGGAAACCCGGCCCTACTGACTGGCAACTTTTATTCTCTGGCTCATAATAATGAACCCAGGTCTCATCTACAGTCACCAGACGTGACAGAAAATCATCTTCCTTTGACCTAAACTGCTTCAACAATGCGCTGCATACTGATGCTCTAGAGCTGGTTGCCATTTGCTCGTGGCTAAGGGATTTTGGCATCTAACAAGCTATTAGCTTGCATGCTACCGTGTGAAATGTGTAATGCATTCGCTATTTCTTCAACCTTAATTTGCCTATCAGAGTACACCAGGGCCCAGTTGTTCAAAGCATCGTTAGCTTAACAAGCTCGTTAGTGGTCATGTTGTTAACTGTTCTAGCAAGTTTAATATGTAAAATTTTGGTATTTTTGCTGAAAAAATGTAAGCAGCGCAAAAGCTGCTCACATTTTTCCAGCAAAAATTTCAGCATATTTGCCATATTTAATGATCAAAGTTTTAACGATACGTTAACTAACCATGTCGTTAGTTTTGAACAACTGGGCCCAGATCCCGTACTTGTTACACATTTCTTCATCGGTGGCATCTGATGGGCGCCCAGACCTGGTATCATCTTCTAAAGACTTTTAACGCACTTGAATTCCCCAACCCAGAATTAAACTTGTGCATACAATGTTGCAGAAGACCCAAAAACATTAGTCAGCTCGCAATGTATTTCCTTACCTGTTTTTTCTTTCAATTACAAGTTCCAAATTACAGCACGGTACACATCTTTTGACGAAAAGCATGCTTTTGCATCGCTAGCCATGTTTAACCTGCAATATCTCATGAGTGAATGAAAAGATATCGATGCAATTTTGCCCTCATTCATAAAATATTTTGACCCCCGCCCATCAGAGCTTTAAGAAATATATAGCCTGCATGATGCTTCTATGCAGAGCTGAATCCGACCCACACACGAGTACTACTACTGGTAAACCGCTTAGGGGATCTAAGCTTGCCCAGGCAAGGCAGCGTGAGTGTCGGACCGTCCATGCTTATAAACCCTATTGGTTTCATTGGGCAACAGGGCTTGAGATGTCATTTCATCTCAATGTCGGGTAAAAGTCCCACAAAATTGGAAGTGACGTCTCCAAAATGATCTCAGTATTGACGGGGACGTTAAACCTCAAATCAAACAAACAAACAAATAATAAAATATGTATTAAAACAAGGCATGAAAATCTTGGTTGTCTCTGTCAGTTGGAAATGGGATAGGCTGACAGGTTACCTATTGACTTGCCCTCGTAAAATAAAGCTGGTTGCAAATCAAGACATGTTATAAAACCCATTTTCAATGTATGTCTCGCTTTATTTCAGCATTTTCTGGACTGCACTGGAATGTTTTGCTGGAAAATTCTTCCCTGACAGTGATACAAAGCAAAACAACTGCCTCACCACCATGAAAAGAGTCTTGCTGAAGGATCCAAAAGAAATCTTCACTAAGATTGAAAAAGCTTTCCAAACAGACCTTTCAAAGATCAGAGAATATGATCCAACCACTTGTCCAGGTACAGTCAAACTTCGATGGCTCGAACACCGATGGCTCGTCTACCATGGATGTGTCGAACCCATTCTTGAGTCCCTAGCAAAATCCTCTACATAAGAAATAGTGGGGGATAATTAAGGAGATTTTAGTCTTTTATCTTGCAAATGTATGCTGTGTGTACTCATTAGAATCGCCTCGATGAGGCGATTCTAATGAGTACACACAGCATACATTTTCATTATAGATCACCGAAAAGATGTCCTAAAGTATGTTGTTTTATGCCTCCTGGCAGTAACCTCAGTGGCTCGAACTACCCCTGTCTCGAACAGATTTTCGAGGTCCCAAAGGTGTTCGAGCCATTGGAGTTCGACTGTATTTGCAAACATTTCTTCTGAAATTTTTGTATGCTGTTTTGAAAAAATGCTTGTATTATGCCGTGGCGCTGTCTGTCTGTCTATCTGTCTGTCCATCCGTAAATATTCTTGTACACTCCATAAATCAGTAACCATAAGGGATATCTTTATGCAACTTTATAGAAATATGTATTTGGTCAAGATGATGTGTCGCGCACAAGAATGATTGTTCCCCCTGTCTTAGTTTCCAAGTTATGAGCCCTTTGATCATTTTTTTTTATAAACATTCAACATTCTTGTACAGACCATAACTCAGAAACTGTTAGGGATAACTTCATGCAACTTTATATGAATATATATTAGGCCCAGGTTGGTACTTCAAAGATCAAGGTCATACTTAGAGGTCAAAGGTCAAAAAGGGTCTTTTTTCGTGTCTGGTCAATAACTTTCTTATTCCTGGATGAATTTTGAAATTACTAGGCAGAAAAGTTAAGATGATGTGCAAGACCCAGATTGGTACCTCCAAGGTAAAGGTCATACTTAGAGGTCGAAGATAAAGAAAAGTGTTTTTTCTTGGATCCAGTCAATACCTTTGTTATTCGTGGATGGATTTTGAGATTACTTTGCAAAAATATTAACCATGATGACCCAATTTGTGGCAAGAAAGACCCAGGTCGGTACATACAAGGTCAAGGTCATACTTCGTGGTCAAAGGTGAAAAAAAGGGTATTGTTTTTGTGTTCAGTCAATGACTTATTTATTACTGGATGGATTTAAAATCACTTGGCAGAAATGTTAACAATCATGAGACAATATGTCACATGCAAGACCCACGTCAGTTTTGTTTGTTTATATTGGAGTTTAACGGCCCAGTCAACAATTTTTAGGTCATTTTTGAGCTGGTCACTTTACCTATCCACACTTTTCCTGAGCAGGCTTATACGTAAGCCACTAACCAGTTCAGTGCACATTCTTTCGCCAGAAACTGACAACTGCCCTACTTGAATCAGCGAAAGGGAGAGAATGACCATAGAAAAGACTTCATGATCAATCTTCACGAAAGAATGCTGCCGACTCCGGCAGGAATTGAACTCGTGTCATCTTGAGGAGGAGGAAGGTTTGATCCTTGCTGAGTCGGCATCCTTCCAGCATGGAGGAACATGTAGATCATGAAATATTTTCTTTGTTAATTACAGTCAGCCGTCTGCAGGCAGAACTCCTTGTAACAGCAATTTCAACAGAATGACTTCTTAGCTCGCTTCCGAGCGGCTGGTCTTCCCTCAGGTTGGAAAAATGCACAAATCGAGTCCATAGTCATGAAAGATTCTTGTAATCTTATACTCCTAGATAAAAATGTTATAGATATTTGTTAGAATCACCTCGCCCAGGCGATTCTAACAAATGTCTATAACATTTGTTTCTTGGAGTTATTATGGGGAATTGGCCTTTTATTACCTATCATACTCCCAACTGGGATTCTTTATAATGGCAAATTCTTTATGATGGCACAATAATAGGGAATAAATACTGTCGTTATAACGCGGGTCCTGTGTATTTACTTGACTCCGCTGATTCAGGAAGGGCAGTCTAGAATCACCTCGACAAGGCGATTCTAACAAATACCTATAACATTTGTTTCTTGGAGCAATGATGGGGAATTGGCCTTTTATTTGCTATCATACTCCTAACTGGGATTCTTTAGAATGGCAAATTCTTTATGATGGCACAATAATAGGGAATAAATACTGTCGTTATAACGCGGGTCCTCTGTATTTACTTTGACTCCGCTGATTCAGGAAGGGCAGTTGTCATTTAATTTCTGACAGAAGAATTTGCACTATAAGGGATAGCTGCTTATGTATCAATCAGTCTGCCCAGAAAAAAGTGGTTACTGTAGTTAAACTGACCAATCTAAATTTAAGTTATTGGCCCATTAATCTAAACCAAACTACAATATTGACAACTCCTGATATAAAAGGTTGAATATCGTCAAATATTCATACAGATCTTGGGCCAGTTGTTCAAAGCATCGTTAGCTTAACGAGCTTGTTAGCGGTCATATTGTTAACTGTTCTAGCAAGTACAATATTGAAAATTTTGGCATTTTTGCTGAAAAAATGTGAGCAGCTTTTGCATCTGCAAAAGCTGCTCACATTTTTTCAGCAAAAATATTAGCATATTTGCCATATTTAATGATCAAAGTTTTAACGATACGTTAACTAACGACGTCGTTAGTTTTGAACAACTGGTCCCTGGTAGGCTGGTTCAGTTGTTGGCTTAGACAGCTTGGCTGCATATCCAACTTGTGATCAACCTGTGGTTGTTGAAAGCTAATAAAGCCATTAGTTATGACTTGGGGCCCATCAAAGGTTGTTCAAATGATGACCATCGGTTTACCTAGACTTATTTTACACCGAGGTCAAATTTTGTCATATTCACATTCGTCTGGGAAAATGTCAAAATTGAGTTGTTTTTTTTAAACTGTTGCAGCCTCTGATCTAAAAATTGGTAGATGCAATAAGCTAAATGAGTGGGTTAAACTACATTAGTATTCATGCAAGGTCAATGTCATTATGTCATTCATTAACTGTGGCCCAAGGTCATTCAGATACGAAAATTAAAACTTGTGTTTCAACAGAAACTACTTGGCCATTTGTAACCAAATTTCAAGCTGATTAACTTGACTTTGGTCACATGACCAAGATGGCCACCATGCCCATATAAGGTAAAAACCCATCAAAATTTTTGTTCGGAACCAGTTGGCAGATTGTCATGAAACTTGGTATGCAGCATTGGGGATGTGGGCCCATCGTAGTTTGTTCAAATGATGACCTTGACCTATCTTATGTCAAGGTTAAATTTGGTCACATAGACTATTGTATGGGAAAAAGTCAAAACTGATTAGTTTTTTAAAACTTTTGCAGCCTTTGTTCTGAAAATTGGTTGATGCAGTAAGCTAAACGAGTGGGTGAAACTACAGGAGTATTCAAGATCAGTGTCATTCTTTGACCTTGGCCCACCTTTGACCTTGGCCCAAGGTCATTCAGATATGAAAATTAAAACTTGTTTTTGACAGACGCTACTGGGCTTTTGGTAACCAAATTTCATATGGAAGCTTTTAGGAACAAGGAAATTTAACATTGATTAGTTTGAGTTTGTTCACATGACCAAGATGGCCACCATGCCCATATAAGATAAGTATATAAAGATCATGCAGATATTAAAATTAAAACTTATTTTCCACAGGAACCACTGTGCCATTTGTAACCAAATTTCATATGAAAGCTTTTACAAACAAGAAAATGAAAATTAATAAATATGAGTTTGGTCAATGACCAATATGGCGGCCATGCCCATATAAGGTAAAAACCCTTCAAAAATCCTTTTTACTTGGAACCAGTTGTTTAATTTTCATGACACTTGGTTTGTTGCATTGGGGACTGGAGCCAATCATTGTTTATTCAAATGATGATCCCTGGATGACCTTGACCAAATTTAGGCCAAGGTCAACTTTGGTTGCATAGCTATAGGCTTTAAATGTGTGGGAAAAAGTCAAAATTGTGTAGTTTTCAGAAACTTTTGCAGCCTGTGATCTGAAAATTCTTAGATGAAGGTAGCTAAAAGTTTAAATTAATACTTTTTCGAAAACTGCCATTGTTTGTGAACTTAGATGGTATATTCAAAAATTTGAAAGTAAGTTCCAGGGAGCGCCACGTACAATCACAAGACGCACCCCACTCTCGACACCAAGAGGAAGAGGAAGCATACACAAAACAAGAAAAATTACGAGCGTTTATGAAATGGAACAATCAGCCCACTCCTCTCCACATGGGGTGATAAGACCATTAGAAAACATTAAACAACAACTCACAACAAATTTGCAGACATACAACAAAAATAACAGCAAAAGACCAACACCAAAACTACCGCCTTAGAACGGTCAGCAGCATATGCCACTGGCTTGAAGATCTTTTACTGGCCGAATCTTCGCCAGTCAGCTTAACTCTTATCATGCTGTTCATGGCAACCCCCATCTTTGGAAACAGTGTAGATCCAGATCAGATGGCTTCTGAAGAAGCCATTTGATCAGGATGTACACTGTTTGACATGAAGTTTATGGATTTGTAAGAATAAAGTACATGAAGTAATCTGTTTTGGTCAAAGTCAGAAATGGGTGTGGCTAAACTGAATATTCAGCAAGATAAGGTTATCAAGTTAAAGAAGTAGTCATTTACCACTGTGGATGAAACATGGGTCCATCAATTTACCCCAGAGGCCAAACAACAATCAAAACAATGGCAGCACCCTGGCTTATCCCCGCCAAAGATGGCAAATACTGTTCCATCAGCTGGGAAGGTTATGGCCTTGATTTTCTGGTATGCAGATGGTACTCTTCTCATTAATAGATTATCTCCAAAAGGGACAAACAATCAATAGTACATTCTAAGCTTCACTTCTGACGCAGTTACGGGAAAATATTAAACTTAAGCGCCGCGAAAAGCTCACTAACAGTGTATTGTTCTGTTAGGACACTGCTCCTGTTCACAAGTCTGTCATTGCTATGGCAGCCATTCATGATTGTGACTTTAAATTGATTGAGTATCTTCCTTATTCATCTGATCTCGCTCCATCAGACTTTCATCTATTTCCAAAACTGAAAATGGCTATTTGAGGCGCCCACTTTCAGTCCAATGATGACGTCATATATGCAGTGGATGACTTCTGAACAGCCAAGAAAAGGAGTTCTATAAAAGTGGCATTGAGGCCCTTATAATTAAACACCACTGACAAAAGTGTATAGATACTGAAGGGGATTATGTTGAAAAATAATACAATATGTCTGACAAAATTCAAATACTTCAATATGAGGCTCACATTAACATATCAATCAGCCCTCGTAACCTAGGTAGGCTGTTTTTCACTATTGAAAAAGTGACGTTGCTAAAAGGGTAAATGTTTACTAATTCGTAGCGCTTCCATCAGATCCAGAAGCCATTGTGGAGCACAATTCAGTACAAATATATTCCCTGCTCTTGCATGGGGCATGGAAAAGTTTTGACCAATAGACACAAACTACGGATATCTGATTTGACCATGTAACTGGCTGTTACCATCAGCTCGCCCTCTTCTATGCTGAATTCCACAAAAAAGTACAGTAAAATTCTGCTATCAAGACCACCTAAACTTTTAAGATGAATTCTTCTCAAAATTAAATCATACAGTCCAACCTGTATTAAGCAAGCACCTAAGGGATGATCAAAAAGTGCTTGTTTAAGACAGATGCTTGCTTAATACAGGTGAGTTTTAATGCATTTTCCATTTGTGGGAACAGAAGGCATGTTTGCTTAAGACAGGTTGCTTGCTTGATAGAGGTGGCCGCTATGACAGGTTTTACTGTATTTAAAATGCTTTATGTATTCTAGACCTTGTGTCCTCTAATAAGAGCCCACTTTTGGGACTGTTCAAAAGTGGTCTTAAAGACCACTTTTGAACAGTCCCAAAAGGTGGTCTTAATACTGGAATTTTAGTGTACTAGAAAGTATTACACCTTTGTTATATTGGCAATATTGCAGGTGAATATCAATGCACCTTTGGTGGAACAACATACGAGCATGGAGACCAGTTCCCAGATAGTGAAGCCTGTAACATGTGTACCTGTTCAATTAAGCAGGTTGCTTGTACTGAAATGGCTTGTCTACCACAGGGTGAGTATAAGAAGGGCAGGTACCCAGTAAGCATTCTACATAAATCTACAGTGGGCCGTTAGCGGCCCGTCAGGGTAGCTGACGGGCCGCTAACGGCCCGCTGTAGATTTATGTAGAATGCTAGCAGGGTAAATATATATTTCCACACCAGACAAGGTTTTTACAGCAAACATCAGATAACACCACTGTTATTGAGTTTAAACAATATTTTATTTACGTCTTTTCAATGACAGATATCTCGTATGACAAGAATGTACATGCTAGAAAGATCAACAGGATTTAAAAACAAGCAAGGTTGCTTATATTAATCATCTTTTATTTAGATGATGACCAAGGCTGACAAGAATGTACATAATATACTTGAAAGATCAACAGGATTTGAAAACGAGCAAGGTTGCTTATATTAATCATCTTTTATTTGTCCCCCACCCATAAATTGGTTTGTTTGGGTGGCAGACTTGAGATGTCATTTCATCTCAGTATCGGGTAATAGTCCCACAAAATTGGAAGCAGTCTCCGAAATGTCCTATATAGTGTCCACATGCAGGGACTTCAGCAATAAAATCTGATATAAAATATTTTTATGATAAACAGAATCTTATACTCAGGGGTATCATAGCAACAGATAAGGTAAGTATTTTGTGATAAATGAAGGCTAGTTTTTGACAATTCTGCATAAAATCCTATTTGTGGGTATATGAATACGAACAACATAGGTTCATATGGAGAAATAAAGAAAACTATCCTTCATTTATCACAAAATACTTACCTAATCTGTTGCAACAGATAAGGTATGTATTCTGTGAGAACTGAGGAATGGTTTTGTCAATTTTCCATAAAAACCTTATGTTGTGGGTATATGAATACCAACAACATAGGTTTATAATTATGGAGAACATAGGTTTTTATGGTGAAATAAGGAAAGCTGATGCCTTCAGTTATCACAAAATACTTACCTTCATCTGTTGCAACAGATAATTAGGTAATTATTTTGTGATAAATGAAGGATAGTTTTTGTCAATTCTCCCTAAAACCTTATGTTGTGGGTGTATGAATACCAACAACATAGGTTTATATGGAGAACATAGGTTTTTGTATGGAGAAATAAGGAAAGCTGATTCCTTCAGTTATAGTTTTTGTCAATTCTCCATAAAACCCTTATGTTGTGGGTATATGAATACCAACAACATAGGTTTATTTGGAGAACATAGGTTTTTGTATGGAGAAGTAAGGAAAGCTGATTCGTTCAGTTATCACAAAATACTTACTTTCATCTGTTGCAACAGATAAGGTAATTATTTTGAGATAAATGAAGGATAGTTTTTGTCACTTCTCCATAAAAACCTTCTGTTGTGGGTATATGAATACGAACAACATAGGTTTATATGGAGAACATAGGTTATTATGGAGAAATAAGGGAAACTATACTTCAGTTATCACAAAACACTTATCTGTTGCCATGGGGTATTCCATATGAAATTTATGAAATGACCACTTACGTAAGATCCTTTAACCCTTATCTTGCTGAGTATTCATTATAGCCACACCCATCTCTGACTTTGAACCAATCAGATTACTTGATGTAATTTTATTCCTGCAAATTCATAAACTAAATGCCAAACAGTGTAGATCCTGATCAGATGGCTTCTTCAGAAGCCATCTGATCTGGATCTACACTGTTTGCAAAGATAGAGGTTGTCGTGAACAGCAAGATAAGGGTTAATATTTCTTTTATCTCTACGGACCTCAGTTGTTCAGCAGAATGCACAGCTGACTGATGATCAGGAGGTCAGGGAATCGATACCCGCTGGGTTGTTGACATTCTTTCGTGGAGATTGATCAATAAACCTTTTCTACAGTTGTTCCCTCCCATCTGCTGATTCAAGAAAGGCAGTTGTCAGTTTCTGGCCAAAAAATGTACACTATACTGGTTATGCCTGTGGACACTAAACTGTTCAAACTTTGATGGGCCTGCTTTCATTTTGATTTGAAACACTCAATATATCCTAACATTCTGTCAGTCATCTGTCAGCCAGGAATAAACTTAAAAACACAAAGTACTGAACATTTCGTTGCAGACACCTCCACTGACCTATCAAAATACATCTGAAATGTCAATCAGACCTACAAATGGAAGAGACTAAATCAATGTGTATTTCCTGATCCAATTTTAGAATTCTTCGATGAATGACATTTGCTTGTCAAATTAACTTGATGCAAATACCGTAGATTAATTGAAAGGTACTTCATATGAGTTTGAACAGTTTTGTGTCCACTGGTGCAACAGCTTTAATTTGTATAATAACTGTATCCAGAAAAAATGTGTTCAGGTAATTGACCAGCTTGATATGACCTTAATTGTGTTGACTGTCTTACAACATTAAAATTGTAACAAAAGAAAGAAGCATAGCTGCACAAAAATTCCCCGCCTACAGTGGGATTCGAAACCGGGCCACTCCGGGGAAAGTCCAATCCTCTAACCACTGAGCCAAAGAGTTGAATCCCTGATGCAGTTGTCAGAGAGTGGTGATAAACCTATTTGCATAATCTACCAAGGTAGATATTTGAAGGGAGGAATTTAGGTCCATAACATACCCCCTCTGAACAAGTCAGTGAAATGAACACCCCCTAAACCGCACTTTATACAGAGAAAACTGGGGTTTATGGGGGTATACATTATTTTTCTTATTTCTGCTCCAAGACATAGGTAGTGGGTTCTAACAAGTACCCACTACCTATATTTTGAGCAGAAAAATGAAAAATACCACAAATTTTCATTTTAAAATTTTCGTTTTTTCGGTGGTAAAGTTTACAATACATTTATATAGGTGTGTTTTCGTAATGAGATGGTCAAGTCAATTTCTCAAGAACTGCAACCAAAGGCACAACATAGCCTTCAGTAGAATATAAGAATCTTAAATGGTTGTCAGGGGTGGATGGAAAAATCTGTCCTGAGGGTCATTGTCCTGCATCACGAGGCTTGCAGAGAAGCCTCGTATTGCCAGACAGGGATCCCCAGGGACGGATTTTTCTATGCACCCCTCACACCCATAGGGGTGGATGGAAAAATCCATCCCAAGGGTCATTGTCCAGCATCACAAGGCTTGCCTCTTGATGCCAGCCAGTTACCCCGAGGGAAGGATTTTTCTATCCACCTCTCGCACCCATGTAGGATTATTTTTCTTGCATACCTTCCATTTCTGAGCATGGTTTTTTAATAATAATAATTCTGTAGTCACTTCGTTTGGCGACATGTGCCACATTGTGATGACACTTCGGTGAAGTTTAGTGACATGCTGTGACGTCAACCTTAACGACGGTGCATATTGGGTCATATTCAACAACTGCATTTATCAAACACGAGAGAATATTCGATGTTGGGTTAGAACACCAGGGCTAGAACAGAATTTCTATCCCAAAGCTAAAACTATGGATTTCCTTATCTGATGTGCAAGAATCCTTGTGCTATATAATCTATACCTTTTATGATTCATCTATAAATCATGCTTCATCCAAAACTGTGTTATAAGGAAAAAAATTATAAAGAAGTTTATCTCGCTGGGGTCACATGTGAGACGTCAAGTTCTGCAACGGAAGGTCAGGTGGTTTTTCTCCAGGTACTCCGGTTTTCGCCCACCTCTGATTTAGGATCGGCTCGATATGAGTGAAATAATCTTGAAAGGGCCGTAAAACCAAAACCAAAATAAAGAAGTTTATGTATGTATATTTACCTTGTACTTGTACTCTTATTTCAATCTTTTACTTGCAAAGGCTCACACACACAAAAATTATTTAACTTGATACCGTAATGATCCTAAGTATTGGGACAGATAAACCTGAGCAAACAGTGCTAACCCAGATCAGACTGCTCCTGGAGGAGCAGTCTGATCAGGGTCTACACTGTTTGCCATTCTGTCTGCAGCTTTTGAACTCCTTGCTGGATCATGGAACAAATTTAATAAAATTTTAGGAGAATTACAACAAGTTCTCAAGATGTCCGAATTTATAGGATTTTTACAATTATCAAATATAGCGTATGAAATTGACTTTTGTTATACAGGATTCTTTGCATTGCAGGTGGATTGGAATGTAAAAAACAGGATGCAACTGGTAACATACAAACAATTGCATCTGGAACTAGCTTCCTTGATGGTTACGGTTGTAACACCTGCTTCTGTTATGTTGGGCGTCTTAAGTGTACCGACCTGGCTAAATGTAGAAAAAAGAAAGGTACAGTAGAACTTCAATGGCTCGAACACCGACGGCTCGTTTACCATGGATGTGTCGAACCCATTCTTGAGCCCATAGCGAAATCCTATACATTAGAAATAGTGGGGGATAATTAAGGAGAATTTAGTCTTTTATTTTGCAAATGTATGCTGTGTGTACTCAGTAGAATCGCCTCAATGAGGGGATTCTAATGAGTACACACAGCATACATTTGCATTATAGAACACTGAAAAGATGTCTAAAAGTATCTCATTATGCCTCCTGACACTAACCTCAGTGGCTCGAACTACCCCTGTCTTGAACAGATTTTCGAGGTCCAAAAGGTGTTCGAGCCATTGAAGTTTGACTGTATATTGTTTAGTACTCAAGGAAGCCATATCTATGATGTATTGAAGGAATGAATTTCATTTTTGTGGATTTTATCGATGTGTTAACTCACTACTTCATGAAGAAGGGCTTCATGCTGAGTTTGTAGATGATTCTCCGGAGTTTACACATCAATAAAATCCAGAAAAATGAAAACTCATTCCTTATACATGTAACTATGTCATCGAAATACAGTCGACTCTCGTTATCTCGACCCCCCTTACCTCGACCCTATCACTTATGTCAAACCGATTTCTGAGTCCGGAATGTTTCCCTATATATATATTGTATTTCAACTCAGCATGTGTCAAACTAGGCTTAAGTCGACACTTGGGCTATCTCGCCCATATTTTTTAGTCCCTTCGTATATTTTTCACGGTATTTACTACTGTGTATCTCGAACCGGGATTAAAGAAAATTCATGTTACAAAATCCATAAATCGGTACTCACAATGTCATTAACTTTCCAGTTTGTCCAAGTGTATCAGCAATCACAATTAGGGCTAGGCAATCGAAAATAATTGTGTTTTATTCTGCAACAAATCACAGCAAGGAAGAGCATGACGATTGACGTCATTTAAACTGCCAATTTATGGCGTCACTAGTCGATTTCCTTGACATTAGACGGTTGATCGTCATATTCTCACATTGAAAACGTTAGAAAAGGATATACATGCAAACAGTCGATAATTTTAGCGGGATTTCTTCTAACAATGGTGAACAGTTGTGAGATTTTGAAGGAAACAATAGCATTATTGCCGATTTTCAGCCTGTTAGAATCGAAATAAATCAGCTCTAGTTTGGGATTTGTTGAGTAATAAATCACAGTTTGTCGGTCAGTTGTAGGTAGACAAATCATGTGCGCACTCATGATTTGATCTGCTTTACAACTGACCTCCAAACTGTGATTTATTACTCAACAAATCACGGTTAGAGCTAATCTATTTCTTAAATGATCCTAAGTATTGGGAGAAATAGGCCTAAGACAACAGGGCAGACCCAGATCAGACTGCTCCTCGAGATCTACACAGTTTGCCATTCCGTCTGCAGGTTTTGGACTACTAGCTGGATCATGAAACAAATTTGTTAAAATTTTAGGAGAATTACAGCAATTTTAAGCCCTCAAGGTGTCTGAAATTTTAGGATTTTTACAGCAAACCAGTGCATTAGAATGGATTTATTGAAAATTATCATCTGGCAAGGTAAATCTTACGTTTTATGGTGACTCTCCAGGTGGTTGCCGGCCTCGGTAGCTCAGTCGGATGCACGTCTGACTGGTGATCAGGATGACGCGGGTTCCATACCTGCCGGGGTCGGCAACATTCTTTCATGGAGATTGATCATGAAATCTTTTCTATGGTCATTCTCTCCCTTCTGCTGATTCAAGAAGGGCAATTGTCAGTCTCTGGTGAAAGAATGTGCACTAGCTGTACTGGTTAACCGCTTACGTATAAGCCTGCCAAGGAAAAGTGTGGATAGTAAACTGACCGTCTCAAAAATGACCTAAAATAGTGTTGACTGGGCCGTTAAACTCCAATTCAAACAAACAAAGACTCTCCAGGTGGGCCAGTTGTTCAAAGCATCATTGGCTTCCCAGCAGGCACATGATGTACTTGTGATGTCACATCACCGTCGGTGCAACGTCATGACGTTTATGCAAGGTCGCATCTACGTTGGTGCAACGTCATGACGTTGCACTGACGTTGATGTTGCACCCATGTTGATGTGACGTTGCGCTAGCTGGGTAAACGAGCTTGTTGTTGGTTAACTGTTCTAGCAAGTACAAATGATGTCTAAAAAATTGATATTTTTGCTGAAAAATGTGAGCAGCTTTTGCATAACTGATGCCTTCCTCATCAGGAGGGAGACCCTCTCATTTTGATGCTCATTTTTGCCCAATTTATTCTAAATTTCAGTAAAATTTTAGTGTCTCCCTCATTTGAACTGAGAATTTCCCTAATTCTTTACATCTCCCTCATTTCAATGGCAAATCTCCCTCATATAGTTAAAAAAATTATCACAGGTATGCTTTTGCATTTGCAAAATCTGGTCACATTTTTTTCGGCAAAAATATTAGCATATTTGCCATATTAAATGACCAAAGTTTTTTACAAGATGTTAACTAAGGACATTGTTATTTTTGTAAAAATAGCTCATGTATCCCCTTAATTGTTTTTTTCTTTTCTTTCTAAGGACCAGAAGAGAGTGGGTGTCCACGACTGAGGTATGATAGTTTCGGAAACTGCAGGATTCAAGAGTGTGGGGCAGAGAAGCAGTGTCCTGCTGGTGAAGTCTGCTGCTCAAACGGCTGTGGTAGAGAATGTAAACTAGGTACACAAGAACTTTTGTTTATATCATAAGGATGAAAATGCAGTCCCAGCAGGCACTCAACACTGAATCCATGTTGAAACAACATTTAAAACATTTTTTTTCAGCATTGATTCTGTGTTGCGTCAATGTCCTGTGCCTGATGGGATGTGATAGGGATATGGTATTGGTAGAATTGAAGAGTTCTCAGAAAAACAGATTTGTAAAAAGATTCATATGTAAAATAAGCTAAGGAATGAATGTGTATAACGCTTTCATCATTTTGTCAACTTACCAACCACTCCCGCTGACAGAGTTTTTCTGACAGCTAAAATTGATGAAAGTTTTAGATGGACTTCAACAGTAAAATGTCCGAAAATGAAATGATGTCAGTGCGAAACTCATCTTATGTTCGACCTTTGACAGATATTTCCTCCCTTTCGGTAGAGTTCCATGGCATTTGTTGTCAAAGGGAGGAACTGTGTTGTTTTATTTCTAAATTAAAACGATATTTACAGACAATAAAATACATGCAGTCTTTAGCAAAGCACATTTTTAATGAGATGAAGAAGGAGGCTGCGAATGAGAATGCGATTTTTTCGTGTTTCTTCATTTTCGTGATTTCTGTGTGTTACATTACAGAAGTCTTTAAATCTACTGACTAAAATGTCTTTAAATTTACAGACAGTCTTTAAATTTATAGACAGTCTTTAAATAAAACAACTGCTATGTAACACTGCTGACTTTATATTTTACAGACCATGGTAAATGTAACTATACTGATGTTATTTTAATTTACAGACCTTAGTGTATGTAACAATGCTGATGGTATGATACAGTTCTCAGACCTAGCTCCAGACTGTCAGCAGAAATTTGTCACCATGGCAACAACAGGGCAAACACAGGCAGAGTTTTGTCAGTAAGTGTTGTTTTTTTTCTGTGTAGGTTGTTTTATTGATTGCTTTTAGGGCATGTATGCTCATATGTCTGTGAAATGTGTTAGCCAGTAAGCACAGTATTATTTTGATTAGTTGGATAGTTTATGTTGCTTTTTTCATGCCATAAATAGCATACCGTATTCGCCCTAATTACCGCACATGCTCCTATAAGCGCACACCAAAGCTATTTTTGAAAAAGAAATGCATAAGCGCACACTTTACAGTAACCTCCCCCGGAAGCTCTCACAGTAAATCTTTATAAAAAAAAAACTTACCGTTATTTCTTCAACAGTGAAGGTAATGCTTGAGTATCCTTTTCTGTCCCATTAAATATCAGTATGCATCATCTCGGAAGCTATTGTTTTCGCATCGAGTGTGCGCTTATTAGGTAGATTTTTCTCTGTGATCTTTTGACACGATTTTGAAAAAACTAAGCGCACTGTGCGCTAATTAGGGCGAATACGGTAGTCTCTTCTATATTCTGTTTGTAGAAGCCTCTGTGGTGCAGTGGTTACGCTACTCGCCTTGTAGTAAACCAGGGATCGCAGGATCGATCCCAGGCTTCTCCAGACTTTTGGATGAGTCTTTAAACCGAGGTCCCGTCTCCGTATGACCTAAACTGTTGGTAGGACGTAAAACTAAAACTCACTCACTCTGTATTCTGTTTTGCAACATGTGAAAAGTGATTTACTCTCAACCCGTGTCCTGCTGAATATTTAAATATCCACACCCACTGCTGAATATCAGCCAATTAGATTACTTGATGCAAATTATTGCAACAGATTCATAAACTGAATGACAAACAATAGAGATCCAGATCAGATGGCTTCTTCAGAAGCCATCTGATCTGGATCTTATTTGTTTGAAAGATAAGACGTATCCAGGCTCAGCAGGACAAGGGTTAAACATAGCAGTCTGATTGAAGAGCCCAGTGCTACATGCTAATTGTTAAATGCTAATTACTAAATGTTTAACCCATTGTATGCAAATGGACTCTTCCATTGCTATATGTTGGACAAGTCCATTAGTCATATAAGGGGTGTCAGGCCTATTTATTCGCTTTTGTTCTATTTTTGACGGAAAATTCTGTTAGCAAATAGTGTAGGCCCTGATCAGATGCTGGGTTCTGCGGCATCAAGAATGCGGCATCTGATCTGGGCCTGCATTGTTAGCCAAGGTACCCCTTTAGGGGTTTCCTGCATGCATTGGGTTAATGCTGATGACCAGTTTGCTAATGCAACTTTTGTCTAAAGGGCTCCTAAAATACTCCAGGTGCAACAGTGCATAAAAGTTCACATTCTATAACAATAATGTGAACTTTTACTCAAATGGGCAATAACAGACTAAATCCTTAATTAATTTTGCTACCGATGTATATTACGATAACACACCCTTGTGACACAGTACATTTTTTCACACCTTTCAAAGGGCTGCTTTTCTGATGCAAATCTGTGATATTGTTTTTATTTACTGCAAACATTGGTTGTGGGTGCTCATTAGAACCATCTTGTTAATAAACGGGAGACAATTGAAAGGCAAAGATTTGCAAGAACACCACAATCATTAATTCTAACACAGCCCGCCTATATAGGCAATGGAAAATAACTGTGTTTTATTCTACAACAAATCACAGCTCGGAAGAGCGTGACGAGTGACGTCATTATAATTCCCAATTTATGACGTCACTAGTCGATTTCCTTGATGTTAGACGGTGTAACGTCATTTTCTCGCATCGAAAACGTAAGAAAAGGATATAAATGCATGTGTTTCAGTCGATTATTTTAGCGGGATTTCTTCTAATAATGGCGAAAGGTTGTGAGATTTTGAAGGAAACAACAATATTATTGCCGATTTCAGCGTGTTAGAATCGAAATAGATCAGCTCTAGTCTGTGATTTGTTGAGTAATAAATCACAGTTTGTCGGTCAGTTGTAAGTAGACAAATCACGTGCGCTAAGCGCTTGTGATTTGATCTACTTTACAACTGACCTCCAAACTGTGATTTATTACTCAACAAATCACAGTTAGAGCTGATCTATTTCTTAAATAATACATGATCCTCAATGTATTGGCTAATCCATACCGGTATATCCCCCGGGTCCCATAACGAGACATTAGCAAACAGTGTAAGCTCAGATGATATCCGAAGTTGCAGAATACAGCATCTGATCAGAGTCCACACTTTTTGCTTGACCCATTTAGTACCAGAAACCCCAAAACGGGTACCCTGGCAAACAGTGCAGGCCCAGATCAGAATGCGGCATCTGATCAGGACCTCCACTGTTTGCAAAAAGTTCAGTCATTTTCCAAATAAATTTTGATGAAAACACAACCTGACACCCCTAAATTTCGAAATGCTATATATAAGAGGGAAGATTCCATTTGGTACAAATGGGTCAAAGTACAACATTTTAAGTGTTCAACAAAATAGCCTAAGTCCAAGTGCAAGTAGGATTTTTTATCCAGCATATACAATGTGCTCATAGTAAATCAGTGCTGTCAGTGCTTTGATTAACCCATTTGTACCAAATGGAATCTTCCACCTGATATATAGCAGGAGTCCATTGCAAAATTTAGGGGTGTCCGGTTGTGTATTCTTCAAAATCTATTTGGAAACTGGCTGAAGTTTTAGCAAACAGTGTAGGCCCTGATCAGACGCCGCATTCTGCGGCATCTGATCTGGGCCTGCACTGTTTGCCAGGGTACCTGTTTTGGGATTTCTGGTACTAAATGGGTTTAAATACAGCAATTTAAGTGTTAACCAAAATAGCCTAAGTCCAAGGGGTAGGTGTAATACTTTGACCAAATCCCAAGTTCTTTATGGACTTTTTTTTCCAGTATATACTCATAGATAACCAGTGCTGTCAGTGTTTTGATTAACCCATTTTGTACCAAATGGAATCTTCCTCCATATATATAGCAGGAGTTGATTTCAGAATTTAGGGGTCTCAGGTTGAGATTTTGGAAACTGGCTGAAGTTTTAGCCAACAGTGTAGGCCCTGATCAGACGCCACATTCTGCGGCGTCTGATCTGGGCCTGCACTGTTTGCCCAGGTACCCATTTTGGGGTTTCAGGTACAAAATGGGTTAAATATACATCACTTTCTTGTTTCCAGTTCATTTATGGGTGGAATGGACTGTTTAGTCAAGTCTTTAACTTTGGGAGATGAAATGCTGGAAAAAGATTGTGCAAGAAGGATGTATAATCATCTGACATCCAATGGTGAAGAAGCCCTTGTGAAAATACTGAACAGAATTAAACAGGATCCAGATCTTAATGTATTGGAAGTCAATCACAACCCAGCTGAGTGTGCAGGTATACATACACTACAGTCTCAAATGGCATAGCCCAAAGAAATATTTATTATTACACAAAAAGTGGGGTGGGTGTACTGCTACTCCTGAGGATAGCAGGGTTAGGGGAGCTACTCCTAAAGGAAAGAATTTGCTCCGGAGGGAAGCAGGAGTGGGACAGCTACACTTAAAGGAAAGAATTTGCTCCCGAGGGGAGCAGGGGTGAGGGAGCTACTCCTAAAGGAAAGAATTTGCTCCCGAGGGAAGCTGGAGTGGGGAAGCTACACTTAAATGAAAGAATTTGCTCCCGAGGAGAGCAGGGGTGATATTCATATTTCGAAGGTTGATATTCATATTTTGAAGGGTGACATTTTTCGCTTTCACCATCTCAGGAATGTAATATCTATTTTATTATACCGAACAAAACTAATAATTATGGTAAGGTATTTTTAATGAAAAATACAGGACAGCTCACAAGCAACTTTTGACGCAATGACGCTCCAAATTATCGGTTAACTTTGGCTTTCTACATAAGCGGCGTTAGGTGGTGAAACAGGAATTTAGAAGTTCCAATGCTTATAACTTCATTATTTCTGAACAAATCCCTAAAGTGTGGGTATGCATTTTCTTAATTAAATAAAAAAAAACATTTTGGTACTTTGTTACAATGTTTTGTTTACATAACGATAACACATCCGTGTGATATGGTGCATTTTTCAAACCTCAAAAAAATCCAATTTTTCTGATGAAAATTTGTGATATTTTTCTTTTTTATACTCCAAACATAAGTTTTGGGTGCTCGTTAGAACCGCCTCATTGAGGCGGTTCTAACGAGTACCCACAACCTGTGTCTTGGAGCAGAAATAAGGAAAATAATGGTTACCCCCGTAAACCCCAGTTTTCTCTATATAAAGTGGGGTTTAGGGGTGTCTTTATTTCACGGATTTGTTCACGTGATGAAACTCATTTTCTCCAGCTTGACAGAAGACCCAAACCGTATGCGCACCCAATTTCGCACATGTGATAGTCGAAAGTATTGCAGAGTGATAGTAAAAATTATCACCCTCAGGCCTAAAGGGGTTTTGTACGGGGAAAGTCACGTGAGGTATAATAAAAGGACATATGACCTTGTCAGATTTACTTCACTTTGATGTTTGAGTCAATATACAATATTGCAATGTCAGTTTAACTTCTCTTAGACATGGTCTGTTTTTATTTCGTAGTTCAATATGGTGATTTATTTTTCAGTTGTAAAACAGCGAAAAGTTGAGGAGGTCGATGATATGGATGGGGATGACAGAAGACCAGATCAGCCAGGTACATTGATATTTCGCTGTTAAGACCAGCTTAAGGGGAATGGGAACACCTGCTAGATTTTTCCGCCATTTTTCAAAGGGAGACAACTTTCGAGACTTCCTGTTTGCTTTTCTATTAGCCCTGTGGGCATGGAAAAAGGGGTCTACTCTTAAAGGAAAGAATTTGCTCCTGAGGAGCAAATTCTTTCCTTTAGATGTTGACCCCTATTGACATGGGAGACAAAAATACTTTTGAAGGAGTGGCCTCCCCTGAAGGTGTATCCATTCCCCTTAAATTTACTAATCACAAATTCTGCATTTAGAAAATATTAAAAACCTCTCAGCTTTTCTGGATTTTTTCTACACCCAAGTATTCTCTAAAAAGAGACACCATATCAGACTTTTTCAAAACTGGTCTGAAAGACCACATTTGAACTGTTCCAAAGGTGGTCATAATACAGGAAATTTACTGTTTGTGTAGTTTCTGTAATTCCCACTCCATAGAAAATTGTGTAGAACCTGATTAGGCCAAAGTATAAGAACCAAGATATAACTGCTTTTTACAAGTAGCCTTGGACAGCAACAGGGGACCCTTTCCCTTAATTATACCCCCGGCATACGAAGTATGTCAGGCGGTATATAGTTTTCGTCTTTCCGTCCGTTCGTTGGTTCGTTCGTATGTTCGTTTGTTCGTTCGTTCGTTCGTTGGTTGGTTCGTTCGTTCGTTCGTTCGTTCGTACGTTCGTTCGTCAACCTTTACGTCAAAGTTTTGCGTTAAACCTTTTTGATTGCTCATATCTCTGTAACCACAGGTTGGATTCTCTTCATATTTGGTACAGGATATCTCTATAGCATTACCTTTCATATGGAATATCTAAGCCCCTGGGTGGGTTGTCTGTCTGTCCGTCTGTCTGTTCATCTACTTTTACGTCAAAGTTTTGTGTTAAACCTTTTTCATTGCTGATATCTCTGTAACCACATGTTAGATTCTCTTCATATTTGGTATAGGATATCTCTATAGCATTACCTTTCATATGGAATATCTAAGCCCCTGGGTCAAGCTCCTGGGTGGGCTGTCTGTCTGTCTGTTCATCTAATTTTACGTCAAAGTTTTGTGTTAAACCTTTTTCATTGCTGATATCTCTGTAACCACATGTTAGATTCTCTTCATATTTGGTATAGGATATCTCTATAGCATTACCTTTCATATGGAATATCTAAGCCCCTGGGTCAAGCCCCTGGGTGGGCTGTCTGTCTGTCTGTTCATCTAATTTTACGTCAAAGTTTTGTGTTAAACCTTTTTCATTGCTGATATCTCTGTAACCACATGTTAGATTCTCTTCATGTTTGGTAAAGGATATCTCTATAGCATTACCTTTCATATGGAATATCTAAGCCTCTGGGTCAAGCCCCTGGGTAGGCTGTCTGTCTGTCTGTTCATCTACTTTTACGTCAAAGTTTTGTGTTAAACCTTTTTCATGGCTGATATCTCTGTAACCACATCTTAGATTCTCTTCATGTTTGATAAATGATTTCATGATGCATGTCCATTCCCCCACCCATGGTGACCTTGACCTCAAGGTCATGGTGACCTTGACCTCAAGGTCACGGACTTAGAAATTTTACATTTGGTTAAAGTTTTATGTCAAAATTTATAGATGCCTGTGTGTTCTATTTGATGCCCTCACTCCCTTGGTCCATTTAGAAATTTTATGTTTGGTTTAGCTTTTACAAGCACATTTATAGATTCTTATAGCTTCTTGACTTCATTCATATTACATACAAGCTCGAAAGATATATCAGAGGGTGATGCTGGCCGGGGGTATACGTGACCCACTGGTCACTTTCTCTAGTTGATTTTGTACAAGAAACCCCAAAAAGGGTGAATGGCAAACAGTGCAGGCCCAGACCAGATGCCACATTCTGACGCCACAGAATACGGCATCTTACCACGCCCTACACAGTGTTTGCAAAGAGTTGAGCCATTTTCCAAACAAATTTTGAAGAAAACACAACCTGACACCCCAAAATTTCGAAATGGACTCCTGGGGATGATTCTATTTGGTAAATAAAAGAGTTAATAACTCAAAGAAACAGCTCAGTCACATGTATGTATGACTGTTAGAGACTATAAGAATCTTATATGGGTGTGAGGGGTGGATTGAAAAATCCGTCCCGAGGGACACTGTCCGGCATCACGAGGCTTGCCGAGTGATGCCGGACAGTGATCCCGGGGGACGGATTTTTCTATCCACCCCTCACACCCATATTGGATTCTTTTTCTTGCATACCTTCCATTTCTATTGCGAATTTTTAATGCTGCTGTCACTTCGGTTACCGACGTCCGCCATTTTGTGATGACAAAACAGGAATGTTTAGTGACGTCACGCATGACGCCGCCGCGCATGAGATTGTAATCAACCAGTGCATTTATCAAACACGCGATTATATTCGATTTGGGGTCGGAACACCAGGGTCAGAACATAAATTTCTATCCCAGGGTAAAATCACGGATTTCCTTGTCTGGTGTGCAAGAAAACATTCTATCATGGAGACTGATCATGAAATCTCATGACAATAATACATCTGTGTGGCATAGTGCATTCTTAGATTGCTCCAAAATGGTGATACTTTTCCAATAAAAATGTGTAATATTTTTCTTATTCTTCCCTTTAAGAATAGTTTCATTGTGGGAGGAGCAAATTCTTACCTTAAGTGTAGTTCTATTTAGGGAGGAACAGATTAAGAGTAGTTCCCCTGTGGGAGGAGCAAATTCTTCCCTTTAAGAGTAGTTCTCCTGTAAGAGGAGCAAACTCTTCCTTTCAAGTGTAGTTCCCTTGTGAGAGGAGCAAATTCTTTCCTTTAAGTGTAGTTCCTCTATGAGAGGAGCAAATTCTTCCCTTTAAGGGTAGTTCCCCTGTGGGAGGAGCAATTCGTCCTTTGAAGTGTAGTTCCCATGTGGGAGAAGCAAATTAAGTGTAGTTCCCTTGTGGGAGCAAATTAAGTATAGTTCCCCTGTGGGTGGAGCAATTAATCTCTTTAAATATGTTCTATAAAAGAGTTATCCTTTGTAGGTCCCCTGTGGGAGGAGCAAATTCTTCCCTTTAAATATGTTCTATAAGTAGTTCCCCTGTGGGAGGAGCAAATTCTTCCTTTAAAGTATAGTTCCCCTGTGAGAGGAGCAATTTCTTCCCTTTAGTTAAGTTCACCTGTGAGAGGAGCAAATTATTCCCTTTAAGTGTAGTTCCTCTATGAGAGGAGCAGATGCTTCCCTTTAAGTGTAGTTCCCCTGTGGGAGGAGCAAATTCTTCCTTTGAAGTGTAGTTCCCGTGTGGGAGAAGCAAATTAAGTGTAGTTACCCTGTGAGAGCATATTAAATGTAGTTCCCCTGTGAGAGCAAATTAAGTGTAGTTCCTCTATGAGAGGAGCAAATGCTTCCCTTTAAGTGTAGTTCCCCTGTGGAGGGAACAAATTCTTCCTTTTAAGTGTAGTTGATGATAAGAGACAAAAAATCAACAGACAAGATTCGTAGTTTATCAAGTCTCTTCACCCTCCTAAGGGAGAAAAAAAAACATCCAGGCAAGATTAATCTCTGTTAATGGGCATTGTATCCACTCACTTCACATACCTTATTTGTTCTTGTTACCAGAGTTCGACAGGGATGTTGCTGCAAAATGTGGTGATATTGAAAAGGTGAAAGAGAAGGCCCAGGAATGTAAAGTAGGCTCACAGGTTACTGCTGACTCTGGACTTCGTGAAAAGTGCACGTGAGTAAACATAAATGTCTTAGCCCTTGACCTGCTGAATATTTAAATATGCCACACCCACTGCCGATTATCAACAAATCAGATTACTTGATGCAAATTATTGCGACAAATTCAGAAACTGAATGACAAACAATGTAGATCCTGATCAGATGGCTTCTTCAGAAGCCATCTGATCTGAATCTTCATTGTTTGAAAGATAAGACGTATCTGGGCTCAGTAGGACAAGGATTAAGTACATAATTATCCAACATGGTTTTTCATGCATTATTAGTTGAAGAGTGCCAGGTATGGTGTTAAATCCCATACTTTTCATCATGTATTTTATTTGTTTAGTGACAAGTATGGCGTTAGAACCCAAGCACTCACTGCATTAACATCTGCAGATTGCAAGGCTAGCTCTTCATGCATTAACCCATTGTTTGCTAGTTGACTCTTCCATTGCTATATGTTAGGCAAGTCCATTTATCATATAAGGGGTGTCAGGCCTATTTTTTCATTTTTAGCTCACCGTCACGTAGTGACGAGGTGAGCTTTTGGGATCACTTTTTGTCCGTCGTCCGTCGTGCGTCCGTGCGTCCGTGCGTGCGTCCGTGCGTAAACAATTTCTTAAAACGACATCTCCTCCTTAACCACTGATCGGATTTTGACCAAACTTCACAGGAATGATCCTTAGGTGGTCCCCTTTCAAAGTTGTTCAAATGGTTCCGGTCCGTTGCACATCTAGGTCACAGGAGCCAAAAACAGATTTTTTTCACCAAAAACTTAAAAAATCTTCTTCTCTAAAACCACAAGGCCCAGGTCTTTGATATTTGGTATGAAGCTTCATCTAGTGGACCCCTACCAAGATTGTTCAAATTATAGTGCTGGGGCCAAAAATGCCCCCGCCCTTGGGCCCTTTGGTTTTACATAGGCTTATATAGGGAAAATCTTTAAAAATCTTCTTCTCTGAAACCACAAGGCCCAGGTCTTTGATATTTGGTATGAAGCTTCATCTAGTGGACCCCTACCAAGATTGTTCAAATTATAGTGCTGGGGCCAAAAATGCCCCCGCCCCGGGGCCCTTTGGTTTTACATAGGCTTATATAGGGAAAATCTTTAAAAATCTTCTTCTCTGAAACCACAAGGCCCAGGACTTTGATATTTGGTATGAAGCTTCATCTAGTGGACCCCTACCAAGATTGTTCAAATTTTAGTGCTGGGACAAAAAATGCCCCCGCCACGGGGCCCTTTGGTTTTACATTGGCTTATATAGGGAAAATCTTTAAAAATCTTCTTCTCTGAAACCACAAGGCCCATGTCTTTGATATTTGGTATGAAGCTTCATCAAGTGGACCCCTACCAAGATTGTTTAAATTATAGTGCTGGGGCCAAAAATGCCCCTTCCCCGGGACCCTTTGGTTTGACATAGGCTTATATAGGGAAAATCTTTAAAAATCTTCTTCTCTGAAACCACAAGGCCCAGGACTTTGATATTTGGTATGAAGCTTCATCTAGTGGACCCCTACCAAGTTTGTTCAAATTATAGTGCTTGGGCCAAAAATGCCCCCGCCCCGGGGCCCTTTGGTTTTACATAGGCTTATATAGGGAAAATCTTTAAAAATTTTCTTCTCTGAAACCACAAGGCCCAGGACTTTGATATTTGGTATGAAGCTTCATCTAGTGGACCCCTACCAAGATTGTTCAAATTTTAGTGCTGGGACAAAAAATGCCCCCGCCACAGGGCCCTTTGGTTTTACATTGGCTTATATAGAGAAAATCTTTAAAAATCTTCTTCTCTGAAACCACAAGGCTCAGGTCTTTGATATTTGGTATGAAGCTTCATCTAGTGGACCCTTACCAAGATTGTTCAAATGATAGTGCTGGGGCCAAAAATGCCCCCGCCCCGGGGCCTTTGGTTTTACATAGGCTTATATAGGGAAAATCTTTAAAAATCTTCTTCTCTGAAACCACAAGGCCCAGGACTTTGATATTTGGTATGAAGCTTCATCTAGTAGACCCATACCAAGATTGTTCAAATTATAGTGCTGGGACAAAAAATGCCCCCGCCACCGGGCCCTTTGGTTTTACATTGGCTTATATAGGGAAAATCTTAAAAATCTTCTTCTCTGAAACCACAAGGCCCAAGTCTTTGATATTTGGTATGAAGATTCATCTAGTGGACCCCTACCAAGATTGTTCAAATTATAGTGCTGGGGCCAAAAATGCCCCCGCCCTGGGGCCCTTTGGTTTTACATAGGCTTATATAGGGAAAATCTTTAAAAATCTTCTTCTCTGAAACCACAAGGCCCAGGACTTTGATATTTGGTATGAAGCTTCATCTAGTGGACCCCTACCAAGATTGTTCAAATTATAGTGCTGGGGCAAAAAAAATCTTTCAAAAATCTTCTTCTCTGAAACCTCTAGGCCCAGGTCTTTGATATTTGATGTGTAGCTTCATCTTGTGGACCTTTGCCAAGATTGTTCAAATTATAGCCTTTGTTGATGTTTGGTATGAAGCTTCACCTTTAAGACCTCCCTCAACATTATGCACATTAAAGCCCTGGGGCCAATAATGGCCCCCTCTGGGGCCCACTTGTTACACTATGGATCAGGTGAGCGATCCAGGGCCATCATGGCCCTCTTGTGTTTTATATTAGGATCACTTTTTGTCTGTCATCCGTGCGTAAACAATTTCTTCAAACGACATCTCCTCCTAAACCACTAATCGGTTTTTGACCAAACTTCACAGGAATGATCCTTAGGTGGTCCCCTTTCAAAGTTGTTCAAATGGTTCCGGTCCGTTGCACATATAGGTCACAGGAGCCAAAAATAGATTTTTTCACTGAAAACTTAAAAAGTCTTCTTCTCTGAAACCGCAAGGCCCAGGTCTTTGATATTTGGTATGAAGCTTCATCTAGTGGACCCCTACCAAGATTGTTCAAATTATAGTGCTGGGGCCAAAAATGCCCCCGCCCCGGGGCCCTTTGGTTTTACATGGGATTTATATAGGAAAATCTTCATAGATCTTCTTCTCTGAAACCACAAGGCCCAGGTCTTTGATATTTGGTATGAAGCTTCATCTTGTGGACCCCTATCAAGATTGTTCAAATTATAGTGCTGAGGCCAAAAATGCCCCCGCCCCAGGGCCCTTTGGTTTTACATGGGCTTATATAGGGAAAATCTTTAAAAATCTTCTTTTCTGAAACCGCAAGGCCCAGGTCTTTGATATTTGATATGAAACTTCGTCTAGTTGACCCCTACCAATGTTGTTCAAATTATAATGCTGGGGCCAAAAATGCACCCCCCCGGGCCCTTTGGTTTTACATGTGCTTAATAGGGAAAATCTTTAAAAATCTTCTTCTCTGAAACTGTAAGGCCCAGGTCTTTGCTATTTGGTATGAAGCTTCATCTTGTGGACCCCTACCAAGATTGTTCAAATTATAGTGCTGGGGCCAAAAATGCCCCCCCCCCGACCCCCCCCCCCACCCCCCCACCCCACCCCCACCCCCCCACCCCCCTCCGGGGTCCTTTGGTTTTACATAGACTTATATAGGGAAAATCTTGAAAAAACTTCTTATCTGAAACCACAAGGCCTAGGTCTTTGATATTTGGTGTGAAATTTCATCTAGTGGACCTCTATTAAGCTTGTTCAAATTATAGCCCTTGGGCCAAATCGCCCCCGCCCATAGGGGCTTGAAGAAATATATGGGCTGCATGATGCTTCCACGCAGAGCTGAATCCAGCCCGCACACTAGTACTGGTAAACCGCTTAGAGGATCTAAGCCTGTCCAGGAACCGCGGTGCGAGGCGGACCGCCCATGCTAATAAACCCTATTGGTTTCATTGGGCGACAGGGCTTGAGATGTCATTTCATCTCACTGTCGGGTAAAAGTCCCACAAAATTGGAAGCAACGTCTCCAAAATGACCTTTACAGTGTTGACGGGGACGTTAAACCTCAAATCAACCAACCAACCCTTGGGCCAAAAATACCCCCGCCCCAAGACCCTTTGGTTTTACATAGACTTATATAGGGAAATTAAAAAAAAATCTTCTACTCTGAAACTGCAAGGCCCATATCTTTGATATTTGGTATGGAGCTTCATCTAGTGGACAATTATAGCCTTTGTTGATATTTGGTATGAAGCTTTACCTTTATTGACCTCCCTCAACATTATGCACATTATAACCTTGGGGTCAATAATGGCCCTCATCAGGCCCACTTGTTACTCTATGGATCAGGTGAGCGATCCAGGGCCATCATGGCCCTCTTGTTATTCTATTTTTGACAGAAAATTCTGTTTGCAAATAGTGTAGCCCTGATCAGATGCCGCTTTCTGCGGCATCTGATCTGGGCCTGCACTGTTTGCCAAGGTACCCCTTTAAGAATTTCCCCGCATACAATGGGTTAACATTGCCAGAGTTCTGAGTCCTTTGTGCATTAACATTTGCAGAGTGCTGTGGACGATATTTGAACCCAAGTTCTTCATGCATTAACATTGGCAGAATGCTGAACCCAAGTCCTTCATGCATTAACATTGGCAGAATGCTGAGCAAAGTCCTTCATGCATTAACATTGGCAGATTGCTGAGCAAAGTTCTTCATGCATTAACATTGGCAGAATGCTGAAACCAAAGTTCTTCATGCATTAACATTGGCAGAATGCTGAAACCAAAGTTCTTCATGCATTAACATTGACAGAATGCTGAAACAAAAGTTCTTCATGCATTAACATTTGCAGAGTGCTGTGGACGATATTTGAACCCAAGTCCTTCATGCATTAACATTGGCAGACTGCTGAACCCAAAGTCCTTCAAGCATTAACATTGGCAGAATGCTGAGCAAAGTCCTTCATGCATTAACATTGGCAGAATGCTGAAACCAAAGTTCTTCATGCATTAACATTGGCAGAATGCTGAACCCAAGTCCTTCATGCATTAACATTGGCAGAATGCTGAAACCAAAGTCCTTCATGCATTAACATTGGCAGAATGCTGAAACCCAAGTTCTTCATGCATTAACATTGGCAGAATGCTGAACCCAAGTCCTTCATGCATTAACATTGGCAGAATGCTGAGCAAAGTCCTTCATGCATTAACATTGGCAGATTGCTGAGCAAAGTTCTTCATGCATTAACATTGGCAGAATGCTGAAACCAAAGTTCTTCATGCATTTACATTGGCAGAATGCTGAAACCTAATTTCATCATGCATTAACATTGACAGAATGCTGAAACAAAAGTTCTTCATGCATTAACATTTGCAGAGTGCTGTGGACGATATTTGAACCCAAGTCCTTCATGCATTAACATTGGCAGACTGCTGAACCCAAAGTCCTTCAAGCATTAACATTGGCAGAATGCTGAGCAAAGTCCTTCATGCATTAACATTGGCAGAATGCTGAAACCAAAGTTCTTCATGCATTAACATTGGCAGAATGCTGAACCCAAGTCCTTCATGCATTAACATTGGCAGAATGCTGAAACCAAAGTCTTCATGCATTAACATTGGCAGAATGCTGAAATCCAAGTCCTTCATGCATTAACATTGGCAGAATGCTGAAACCCAAGTCCTTCATGCATTAACATTGGCAGAATGCTGAGCAAAGTCCTTCATGCATTAACATTGGCAGAATGCTGAGCAAAGTTCTTCATGCATTAACATTGGCAGAATGCTGAAACCAAAGTTCTTCATGCATTAACATTTGCAGAGTGCTGTGGACGATATTTTAACGCAAGTTCTTCATGCATTAACATTGGCAGACTGCTGAACCCAAAGTCCTTCATGCATTAACATTGGCAGAATACTGAGCAAAGTCCTTCATGCATTAACATTGGCAGAATATTGAAACCAAAGTTCTTCATGCATTAACATTGGCAGAATGCTGAAACCAAAGTTCTTCATGCATTATCATTGGCAGAATGCTGAAACCAAAGTCCTTCATGCATTAACATTGGCAGAATGCAGAAACCAAGGTCCTTCATGCATTAACATTGGCAGAATGCTGAAACCAAGGTCCTTCATGCATTAACATTGGCAAAATGCTGAAACCGAAGTTCTTCATGCATTAACATTGGCAGAATGCTGAAACCAAGGTCCTTCATGCATTAACATTTACAGAGTGGTGAGCAAAGTTCTTCAGGCAATAACATTGGCAGAATGTTGAAACCAAGGTCCTTCATGCATTAACATTGGCAGAATGCTGAAACCAAGGTCCTACATGCATTAACATTGGCAGAATGTTGAAACCAAGGTCCTTCATGCATTAACATTAACCTGGAGCGCTGTGGTGCAGTGGTAAAGTATCGGACTCGGGATCGAGAGGTACTGGGTTCGATCCCCACAAGCGACAAGTGTTGTTTCCTTGAGCAAGAGACTTTATCCACATTGCGTAGTACTGGTTTCTACCCAGGAAAAGAGTGCCACATGGAAGATTAGTACTATTTTACTAACTGTGTTACCCTCTATAAATAAGGTCGATTATTATTATTATTATTATTTTTATTATTATTAATATTAACATTTGCAGAATGCTGAAACCAAAGTTCTTCATGCATTAACATTGGCAGAATGCTGAAACCAAAGTTCTTCATGCATTAATATTTACAGAGTGCTGAGCAAAGTTCTTCAGGCAATAACATTGGCAGAGTGCTGAGGAGGGTATTAAGGGGAATGGGAACACCTACAAGGGAGGCAACTCTTCCAAAAGTATTTTCGTCTCCCTTGTCAATAGGGGTCAACTCTTAAAGGAAAGAATTTGCTCCTGAGGAGCAAACTCTTTCCTTTAAGAGTAGACCCCTTTTTCAGTGGGACAGAGTTTAAAAAAAAGCAAACAGGAAGTCCCGAAATTTGTCTCCCTTTGAAAAATGGTGGAAAAATCTGTCAGGTGTTCCCATTCCCCTTAAAACCAATTATAGTCCTTCATGCATTAACATTCACAGATTACTGAGGAAGGTATTAAAACCAAAGTCCTTCATGCATTAACAATTTTACAGTGCTGAGTAAGGCATTAATCCAAAGTCCTTCATGCATTAGAATTTGCAGAATGCTGAGGAAGGTGTCAATATCAAAACACTTTGGACTTTGGCTATAACACATTGTAAACTGTTGGATTCATCCATCATTACCAGTTTTTATGCCCCTGCTACGAAGTCTGTATACGTCTGTACATCACACTTTGTAGTGGTATTCTTATCTTCACAACTTCTCCTTGGTATTTAATGCTGGGCATTGAATATGTGCATAAAGAAAACAGGATTCTCATTGCAGAATTATGCCCCCTTGAACGACTTAAACATTTTGGCCATATGTGTGGCATATAGGAGGTTAAATAGTACTGTTTGTGTATTTGATGCAGGTCTTTGAAACAGAATTTTTTTTTATGTACGTGTATTTATTGGCTGGAAATAATTGTTGTGCATGAAAAAACTTTGCTGTTATTTCTCGTAAACCATGCAGTAAATCTATGATGGTGGACTTAGCATTTCAGCGAAGGTGAGACGGGTAATATTTTTTGCTCATGGGATATTTAGAAAACAGTTGCCCTTGCACTGTCCAATCAGAAGCCTACAATTTTTTTTGCAGCATCACAATCATTGTTATTTGCGTGAAAATGAAAAGTATGTTAATATTTTAGGGACTCTTTTTTATTTGGTTGTGTCTTTTTTGCTCAGGGAATTCAATAATTTTCATATAAATCACCTGCGGCGCGAAAAAACCCTTCCTTTACAAACAGTGTACATCCAGATCAATGGCCTTCTGATCAGGATCCACACTGTTTGACATTCAGTTTGTGACATTGTAAGAATAAATGACATCTAGTAGTCTGACTGGTCGAAAGTCAGAAATGGGTGTGGTAAAATTAATACCATAATGATCCTAAGTATTGGGACAGATAGGCCTAAGCAAACAGCGCATTCTCAGATCAGACTGCTCCTGAAGGAGCAGTCTGATCAGGGTCAACACTGTTTGCCATTCTGTCTGGACCTTTTGGACTCCTTACTGGATCATGAAACAAATTTGTCAAAATTTTTGGAAAATTACAGCAAGTCCTCAAGACGTTAAAATTTTTAGGATTTTTATGGTACCATACAGCTGGAAATAGTTTTTTGTTTCTTATTTTTCATAGAAAATCAGGCTTGAGATTTTCTTTATATTTTTCAGGGAAAATCAGACTTGATATTCATTACGATAACACAACCGTGTGACAAAGGGCATTTTCCATGACTCCTAAATGGCAGCTTTTTTTGATGAAAATCCATGATATTTTTCTTATAAATACAGTCAAACCTGTCTCAGTAGCCACCTCTATTAAGCAAGCAACCTGTCTTAAGCAAGCGGGCATTTTGTTCCCGAAAAAGGCAAATGCATTAAAATTCACCTGTATTAAGCAAGCACCTGTCTTAAGCAAGCACATTTTCATTATGCCCCCGCCATTCGAAGAATGGTGGAAAGGGCATATAGCGTTGCCCCTGTCCGTCCGTCCGTTCGTCCGTCCGTGCGTCCGTCCGTCCGTCCGTCCGTCCGTCCGAAACTTAAACGCAGTCAATAACTTCCTTATTTCTTGATGGATTTTAAAATTACTCGGCAGAAATGTTAACCATCATGAGACGACGTGTCACGTGCAAAACCCAGGTCCGTACCACCAAGGTCAAGGTCATACTTAGAGGTCAAAGGTAAAAAAAAGGGTCCGAAACTTAAACGCAGTCAATAACTTTCTTATTTCTGGATGGATTTTGAAATTATTTTGGAGAAATGTTAACCATCATGAGTCGATGTGTCACCTGCAAAACCCAGGTCCATACCTCCAAGGTCAAGGTCATACTAGGAAGTCAAGGGTCAAAAAAAGGCTCCGAAACTTAAACGCAGTCAATAACTTTCTTATTTCTGGATGGATTTTGAAATTACTTTGTAGAAATGTTAACCATCATCAGTCGATGTGTCACATGCAAAATCCAGGTCCGTACCTCCAAGGTCAAGGTCATACTTGGAGGTCAAAGGTCAAAAAATGGGTCCGAAACTTAAACATAGCCAATAACTTACTTATTTTTGGATGGATTTTGAAATAATTTTGAAGAAATGTTGACCATCATGAGACAATGTGTCACGTGCAAACCCAGATCCATACCTCCAAGGTCAAACTTGGAGGTCAAATGGCATAAAAAGGGTCCAAAACTTAAACACTGTCAATAACTTTCTATGGATGAATACGAACATAGACATATTTTCGGGCGGGGGCATCCGTGTCCTATGGACGCATTTCTAGTTATCCCTAAGGTGCTTGCTTAACACAGGTTGGACTGTACTGCAAACATAGGTTATGGCTGCGGGTTAGAACCGCCTCGTTGAGGTGGTTCTAATGAGTACCAACATGTCTAGGAGCAGAAATAAGAAAAAATATTGTATACCCCCTTAAACCCCAGTTTTATCTATATAAAGTGGGGTTTAGTGGGGTATTCATTAGTCATTAGGGCCCCGCACTGAAAGTGTGGGTGCCCTATAGTAATCACTCTGTCCGTCCGTCTGTCCGTCCGTCCACAAATTTTTTTCCTACTCCTCTGATAGCGCTGCCGGGGCCCTAGTCAGTTTCACTGACAGCTCTAGTTTCATGGACTTGTCCATGGGATGTCATGTAGGGAGCTAATTCACATGAAATATCAAGCCTGATTTCCTCAGAAAAATGCACAATAATAAAATGTTTTCTCTCCAGAATTAAGCATGAAATTCTAAAGTGTTCAAGAATTTCATTATCATGTTATTATATGGTTCAGAGCCCATCAGGGCTTGAAGAAATAGATGGGCTGCATGATGCTGCCACGCAGAGCTGAATCCGACCACACACAAGTACTGGTAAACCGTTTAGAGGATCTAAGCCTGCCCAGGCAAAGCGGTGCGAGTCAGACCTTCCATGCTTATAAACCCTATTGGTTTCATTGGGCGGCAGGGCTTGAGATGTCAATTCATCTCAATATTGGGTATAAGTCCCACAAAATTGGAATCAACATCTCCAAAATGACTTATTCAGTGTTGACGGGGACGTTTCACCTTAAATCAAACAAACAAAAATATGGTTCAGAAAAAGTAATGAAATTCAATCCACAGTCAAACTCCAGTATTTGAAATTTTGTATTACACTGTTCTCTATTCTTTTTCTAGAGCACTCGAGACCTTTTTCCACTGCATTGTCGAAGAACTTGTTGATGGTAACCGTGGTGATGAGAAGAAACGTTGCTTAGGAGACCTGCAGCTCTTTGCTGAAAAACACAAAGGGATGATACTAAATGCTTTCCCAGCTCTGGCTAACTTCAGGGTTCATGATTGTTTAGGTGAGGAGACAAAATTTAATGCACAGATAACCCTTTTTACACCAATATTTGAGCCGGGGCACAGCATTTCCTACAACTTATACATGCGCCCAGGGAAGAATGAGATCAGCCTGCGTATCCATATAGTCTAACCAGGGACTTCTTTTGTTGCACGAAGGAGCATTGGGCCCTTAGCTATCCTTAAAGCACACAGCAAAGACTCGGATCAGACTGCGTGAATGCACAGTCTGATCTGAGTCTTTGCTGGGCCCACATGTCTTATTGTAGGTTTTGTCGTGCGCTGGCTCATCTGATATTTCTTAGCTAAAGCTGAGAGGGATAAATAGAGAAATTCAAGAATATTGAGCCCCGGCCCATCAGGGCTAGGAGAAATAGATTGGGCTGCATAATGCTTCCAAGTATCCAAAATGACCTAAATAGTGTTGCAGGGGAACAGCATGGGACCTGTGGATGGGTCAAAAGGTCAAATATCAATAAAATTCAATTACAAAGTAAATTTTATAGATGTTGATACCAAACTTTGCAGAAGTAATGATTAATGAAATATTTAAGACATATTGAAGAGGATTTTGGCTGCAACCCCATGGTCATGGCCCAGGGGCGGACTTGGGGAGCGGGTATCGAGGGTCAAAATGAAAGTTTTGTGGAACATAGTCATGTGGCATATCAAATCAAAGGGGATGATTAGTAGAATATAATATAAGTAAAAGTTTGAACCTAGGGTCAGATTGGGGCCCAGGGGGAAAGGTCAAAATTTAAGTTTTTTAGAACATGGTCATGTGGCATATCAAATCAAAAGGGGTTATTAGTAAACATAATACAAGTAAAATTTTGACCCTGGCGTCAGATTGGGGCCCTGGGGAAGTGGTCAAAAGGTCACATGTCAGTCAAATTCGATTGCAAATACATGTTGTTAGTTGGTACTTAGTCCCTGTAGAGAAAGCCTGGGGATTTGCGATGGCTAGCCATCGACTGCATTCTAGTTGGCTTTTCCAGACTGTCATTTCAGCAAATACGAGTAGGCAGAGTGGGTATGCTTTTGTTTCTTCTGTTTTTCCACATTCATCCTCTTTTTCCTCATTTGCCCCTCTCCTTCATGATCTCTAATATCTCTTTGTTTAGTTTGCTCCCTTTTCCTGGAAGGGGAAGCCATTGACATCCAAAGGGTAATGGCAGGCTGTCATTACAAAAACACGCCTATATAAATACATTGTAATCTTTATCGCCCAAAAAATGAAAATTTTAAGATAAAATTTTGTGTTATTTTTCTTTTTCTGCTCAAAATATAGACTGTGGGTACTCATTAGAACCACCTCATTTAGGCGGTTCTAACGAGTACCCACAATCTATATTTTAGAGCAGAAATAAGAAAAATAAGGTTTACCCCTGTAAGCCCCAGTTTATTATATAAAAGTGGGGTTCAAGGGGGTCAAAATTAAATAGGCGTGTTTAAGTGATGAAAAACACTAACACAAAAAATGGGTAATACAAAAGTACATTCTCCATTGTATATTTCAGAGAGGGAACATGTTTGTGGAAAGGGAGTAATGCCAATGGAGGACAGACATTGTGGAGATGATGAACATGAGTGTCCAGAAGGGTTTGAATGCCGAGAGCGGTTCTGTTGTCCCAAAGGTACTTGCCATAAGAATTGAAATTTGAGTCCTTTCACACAAAAAAAAACTGTCCTGAGAAAATATGGAAATATTTTTGCTGCAAAAATGTGAGTAGCTTTTGCAAATGCAAAAGCTACTCACATTTTTCAGCAAAAAAGCAGTTTTCAGCAAAAAAGCAGAGTACTATATATTGTACTTGCTAGAAAAGTTAACAGTTTGACCACTAACAAAATTCAATTCTACGGTCATTCTCTTCCTTCTGCTAATTCAAGAAGGGCAGTTGTCAGTTTCTGGCGAAAGATTGTGCACTGTTCTGGTTAACCGCTTACATATTAGCCTGGCCAGGAAAAAAAGGTGGATAGGTAAAATGACCGGCTCAAAAATGGCCTAAAATAGTGTTGACTGAGCCGTTAAACTCCAGTACAACCAAACAAAAGAAAACCACTTACAAGCTTGTAACCTAAAAATGCTTTGAACAACTCATCACATGAATAAGTCCGTGAAATGAACACCCCCAAGACATAGGTTGTGGGTGCTCATTAGAGAACTGCCCCATTCTCATTGAGGCAGTTCTAACAACCTATGTCATGGAGCAGAAATAAGAAAAATAATGTATACCCCCTGAACCACAGTTTTCTCTATATAAAGTGGGGTATATTGGGGTGTTCATTTTACATGATGTAAACATATTTGAGTATCATCTGCAGCTGTTGTACTTAGCATATTTTATGGTTTAGCGTTTTAAGCTCTCATAAATATAACCCTTATCTTGCTGTTCACAACAACCCCTATCTTTGCAAACAGTGTAGATCCAGATCAGATGGCTTCTGAAGAAGCCATCTGATCAGGATCTACACTGTTTGACATTAAGTTTATGGGTTTATAAGAATAAATTACATCAAGTAATCTGATTGGTTCAAAGTCAGAAATGGGTGTGGCTGAACTGAATATTCAGCAAGAAAAGGGTTAAATACAAAGATGACAGATAAATGGCACAAAGAATGACCTGTATTCTTTTTGCTGAAAATGAAATGAAATAATTTCCGAGCTGAAAAAAAATTATTATTTGCATACAGATAACACTCTTTATCCTGACATGTGATATAACATCAAAACTTGTTACAATGACAATTCCTTAGCTCAAGATGGGAGGGGTTAACCAATTGCATGCGGGAAACCCCTAAAGGGGTACCTTGGCAAACAGTGCAGGCCCAGATCAGACGCCGCATTCTGCGGCATCTGATCTGGGCCTGCACTATTTGCTAACAGAATTTTTCGTCAAAAATGGAATAAAAATGAAACAATAGGCCTTCCACCCCTTATATGACAAATGGACTTGTCCAACATATAGCAATGGAAGAGTCCATTTGTATACAATGGGTTATTAAAGATATTCAATCCTCATCATTAGATTTTTTATTAACATGCAGGTACAGGGGTAACATCAACATAAGTGGGTCCCCTTCCACCTGGCTTGCTGCATGCATGGCAGATCTCAAACCAGATCTTCAGGTGTGTGTATCATGGGGTTTGATATTCAAGAGTTTCCACTCTCTGCAGTCTTTGTCAGCTGCTTCCAGAGGCTGAGGTCATCTTGGGTCTCCCAGGTCCACTTTTTCCATCCACCTGTATGTTGCAGGTTGCCTTGACTGCACATTTAGAGTGTTCCACATGTCCACTCCAGTGGAGCCTTATCTCCTTCAATATGAGGTCCAGGTCCTCAATGCCAAGAATGTTGAATTTTTTTTATTAAAAAAAAAAAAGAATAAAATAAACAAATGTTGTGGATGTTTGTTAGAATGGCCTCTGTGAGGCCATTCTAACAAATATCCACAGCATTTGTTTCTTGAAGTAATTGAGGGGAAAAAGCCCATATTACAGACTATACTACTCCTTAGGAAGAATTTTTATAGCTGCAAATCTCTTATAATGATAAAATGTTGGGGAACAAATACTGTTGTCATAAGGAGGGTCCTCTGTATAAATTATGATATATACGCAGCCACCTCTCTTCAAGACACATGGCTGTGTGTTTTGCCACATGTGGCCATGTGTACAGCTCTTGTGTATGGAACCCAATGCTCCATGCCAGCGAGACTTGGCCATTGACAAAACCAAACCTCCAATGTCTGCACCTGTCACGGGGCAATGATCAGGCGTTTGCAGTATCAAGCTGAAAGACACTGTCTGGCCAAGTGAGCTTCTTGCGCGCTTGGCATTGAGGACCTGGACCTCTTCCCGAAGGAGGGAAGGCTGTGCTGGTATGGACATGTGGAACATTCCAAGGTTGCAATCAAGACAGCCTTTGGCATGCAGGTGGTTAGAAAATGTGGGCCTGGGAGGCCCAAGATGACCTGGAAGCAGCTGACAGATAGAGGTCACAGATAGTTAAAGCTCTTGGCTATTGACTTTTATGATAGACATACCTGGAGATGTGGTGTGAGATCTGCCATGCATGCAGCAAGCCAGCTAACTGGAAGGGTGCTCACTTTGTTTTGTTTTTTTTTTGGTTTTGGTTTTATGGCCCTTTCAAGATTATTTCACTCATATTGAGCTGATCCTTAATCAGAAGTGGGCGAAAACCGGAGTACCTGGAGAAAACCACCTGACCTTCCGTTGCAGAACTTGACGTCTCACATGTGACCCGAGCCAGGCTCGAACCACAGCGGTGAGAGACTTAATGATTAAGAGTCAGCACTCTTAACCACTAGGCCATGGAGGCCAGTTGCTCACTTAGGTGGATGTTGGGCCTGTATCTGCACATTAATAAAAAGTCCAGTGATGATGATGATGATGATGATGATGATGACGATGATGACGAGGGTAACCTCTAGACTTCGTAACACTCCTATTGATGTCCAAAGCAGAAACTGTGTTAATTTAAAAAAAAACATGTTATATCCATACAACAATGTATAGATAATCTAGAAACTTGTCATTTTTCTATTTAATCTCTATATTTTTCACATCTTTAAACTGTTGTATCCACAGCCATGTCCTAATGAACACTGTATTAAAGAGGCTATACATTACACAGGCTTTCAAGTAGTCCTACTTTTTCCTACTTTTTCCTACTTTTCCTACTTTTTTGGTCTCTTCCTACTTTGTTCCTACTTTTTCCAGAAAAACTCCTACTTCTCCTACTTTTTTTATTTGTGCAAAATCAAGATCCCAAATAAATAAATAAACAAATAAAGCATTTAAAAGTATAACATGTATCTCAAACTATATGTAGAATGCATCTTGTTATATGACATATGTACTGATGATCCTCGACATTCATCTGCTGTTTTTAGCTGTACCACTGATTTGAATATGTTGATGTAAAGCAAAACTGCAATGACAATCTACAGTTTTGTCTTGTTGAACATGACAAGAATTTTTGCAGTCAGTAGTGTAGTGATGCTTTATCTAAATGACCAACTGGAGCTCTGTCTTGTTGAGAATGGTAGAAAATTCACTTCAGCAATGCTTTGATGCCATGACAAACTGTTTAGCATTACAGAAATTCATTGTAGCAGTCCAGTGATGCCTTAACTTGCAGTTACCAGCTATAACTCTGTCTTGTTAGCATGACAAACATTCACTTCAGCAGTGCAGTGATGCCTTAATTGCAGTAACCAGCTTGAACTTTGTCTTGTTTAGCATGACAAAAATTCATTGCAGCAATGCTTTGATGCCTCAGCCGCATTGCCCAACTAGAGCTCTGTCATGTTAAGCATGGCAAGAGTTCATAGCAGCAATGCTTTGATACCATGGCTTTGATGCCTTACTAGAGCTCTGTCTTGTTTAGTTGCTTTGACACCTTAACTGCAGTGATCAACTGGATCTCTGTCTTAAGCACAAGAGGGATTCATTTCAGCAGTGCTGTGATGCCTTAACTGCAGTGACAAATTAGAGTTCTGTCTTGTTTAGCTTGATAGAAATTCATTGTAACAGCCATGCTCTGATGCCTTAACTATGGTTACCATCTAGAGCTATGTCTTGATGAGCATGACAGAAATGCATTACAGCAGTGCACTGATGACTAAACTGCAGAGACCTATTGGAGCTCAGTCTTGTTGAGCAAGACAGAAATTCATTGCAGCAATGCTGGGATGCCTTGACTGCAGTGATCAACTAGAGTTCTGTCTTAGCATGAAAGGGATACACTGCAGCAGTACTGTGATGCCTTAATTGCAGTTACCCACTAGGGTTCTGTCTTGTTGAGCATGGCAGCATTTTATTGCAGCACTTCTGTGGTGCCTTAACTGAGTTACCAACTAGAGCTCTGACTTTTTGAGCATGACAGAAATTCATTGCAGCAGTGCTGCTTAAATTTGCCTTAAATGCAGTGGCCAACTAGAATTATTGTCTTGATAAGTATGAAAGTAATTCATTGTTGCCATGCTTTGATGCATTTAACTGCAATGACCATTTAGAGTTCTGTCTGGTTGAGTATGACAGGAATTCATTGCAGCAGTGCTGTGTTGCCTTAATTGAAGTTACCAACTAGAGTTCCGTCTTGTTGAGCATGAAAGGGATTCATTGCTACAGTGCTGTGTTGCCTTAATTGAAGTGGTCAACTAGAGCTGTGTCTTGTTTAGCATGACAGAAAACCATTGAAGCAGTGCTAGGATGCCTTAACTGCCGTGAAATATCTGAGATCTGTCTTATGGAGCATAACAGGAATTCAAAGCAGCAGTAATGCAATGTCTTAACTGCATTGATATGCCAGCAGATCTTCCTTGTCTAGCATGACAGAAATTCATTGCAGCAGTGCTGTGATGACTGGAGTGACCAAGTAGAGCCCTGTCTTGTTTAGCATGACAGTAATTCATTGCAGCAATGCTGTGATGACTGAAGTAACCAACTAGAGCTCTGTCTTGTTTAGCATGACAGAAATTCATTGCAGCATTGCTGTGAAGTCTGGAGTGACCAACTAGAGCCCTGTCTTGTTTAGCATGACAGAAATTCATTGCAACAATGCTGTGATGACTGGAGTGACTAACTAGAGCTCTGTCTTGTTTAGCATGACAGAAATTCATTGCAGCAATGCTGTGATGACTGAAGTGACCAACTAAAGCTCTGTCTTGTTTAGCATGACAGAAACTCATTTCAGCGATGCTGTGATGACTGAAGTGACCAACTAGAGATCTGTCTTGTTTAGCATGAAAGAGATTCATTGCAGCAATGCTGTGGTGACTGAATGGACTAACTAATGCCCTGTCTTGTTTAGCATGACAGAAATTCATTGCAGCAATGCTGTGATGACTGGAGTGACCAACTAGAGCTCTGACAGAAATTCATTGCACCAATGCTGTGATGACTGAAGTGACCAACTAGAGCTCTGACAGAAATTCATTGCAGCAATGCTGTGATGACTGAAGTGACCAACTAGAGCTCTGTCTTGTTTAGCATGACAGTAATTCATTGCAGCAATGCTGTGATGACTGAAGTGACCAACTAGAGCTCTGTCTTGTTTAGCATGACAGAAATGCATTGTAGCAATGCTTTAAAGCCTTGACTTCAGTGAGCAACTAAAATGCTGTCTTATTTTGCATGACAGGAATTCATTGTAGCAGTGCTATGATGCCTTCACCTGGACATCTGGTAGCTTATGCTTCTCACAAGTTTAAATATTCAAAATTCATCAATTCTTTTGAATTAATATTTTGACATATGTCAATATCTAGGTATATATATCTGCCAGTGGCAATCTCTTGACAAAAGCATTGGAAGTTCAGGCTGCAGGCATGAATAACTGTACTAGATGGGTTAGCCACTAACATTTTACAGGTGCCTGCTAACTTTGATGTAAAAACATTAGACTCTAATGCACAAATAAAACTGCCCAAAATGAAAAACTGATAAAATGTGAGACATATGTAGGTATGTTAGTGTCCATTAGCTCCTACTTTTTATATCAGGTTCCTACTTTTTTCCTACTTTTCTCCTACTTTTTGATATCTCAGGCTCCTACTTTTCTCCTACTTTTTCACCAGGAGTCACTTGAAAGCCTGCATTACAATAACCCACCCATGCAACATAGTGCATTTTTAACGTCTCCAAAATGACTACTTTTATGTTGAAAATCCATAATATTTTTTTCCAACTTTTACTGCAATCATAGATTGTGGGTGCTCGTTAGAATGCCTCATTGAGGCGGTTCTAACGAGTACCCACAACCTATGTCTTGGAGCAGAAATAAGCAAAATAATGTATACCCCGTAAACCCCAGTTTTCTCTATATAAAGTGGGGTTTAGTGGGGTGTCCATTTCACGGACTTGTCAACGTGATGTTTGCTTCTGAGAGTAGCCACCCTTGATTTTTATTTTGCAATATTATATGTTTCAGAGAAGGAAGGGAAATGTCCTATGGCCCGTGGTGTTCCAGTCTGTAATGCGGCATGCCAAAAGGATGATGATTGTGATGGTGAAGAGAAATGTTGCAATCAGGGATGTGGATTTAAAACCTGTGTGAACCAAGGTATGAACTGTAATTGTTACAAAGTCTTAACCCTTATCTTGCTGAATATTCATTTAAGCCACACCCATTTCTGTCTATCAACCAATCAAATTACTTGATGTGATTTATTACTACAAATTCATAAATTGAATGCCAAACAGTGTAGATCTTGATCAGATGACTTCTTCAGAAGCCATCTGATCTGGATCTACACTGTTTGCAAAGATAGGGATTGTCGTGAACAGCAAGATAAGGGTTAAAACTCCATTAGGATAACATGTCCATATGAGACAATGGTGCTCAACATGGTGTCAGAAATTAGATGTACTGTGATACTACTCATTATGCCCCCAACTTCGAAGAAGTTGTGGGGGCATATTGGTTTTGCCCTGTTCGTCCGTCCATCCTTCCGTCCTTCCGTCCTTCCGTCCTTACGTCCGTCCCACTTTTTACTGCATAGCATAACTTTAGAACCATGGGTGCTAGGTTTTTGAAATTTCATATATGGATTCCTCATGAAAAAATAATTGACCCGTGTTTTTTTTCTCGTCAGGATTATGCCCCTTTTTTGAGTTATGCCCCTTTGCAAAAAATACTATGAAATCTTGTAAGCAAGATATCTCAAAAACTGTTTGAGCTATTGCCCTGAAACTTTACATGCTGGTTGGGGATGATGAGTAGATGAACTGATTAACTTTTGAAAAAAATCCGAAATTTTTTTCTTGAGTTATGGCCCTTTGAAATTTTTCGCGTTTTAAGTTTGTAAGCAAGATATCTAAAAAAACTATTTGAGGTTTTTCCCCGAAACTTCACAGACTTGTCGGGGATGATGAGTAGATGAACTGATCAACTTTTGAAAAAAATCCGATTTTTTTTTCTTGAGTTATGGCCCTTAGATTTTTTTCGTGTTTTCAGCTTGTAAGCAAGATATCTCAATAATTGTTTGAGCGATTGCCCTGCAACTTTACAAGCTGGTTTGGGATGATGTGTAGATGAACTGATTAACTGTTGAAAAAAAATCCTATATTTTTTTCTTGAGTTATGGCCCTTTGAAATTTTTCGCGTTTTAAGTTTGTAAGCAAGATATCTCAAAAACTATATGAGGTTTTTCCCCAAAACTTCACAGACTGGTTGGGTATGATGAGTAGATGAACTGATTAACTTTTGAAAAAAATCCAATTTTTTTTTCTTGAGTTATGGCCCTTTGATTTTTTTCGTGTTTTCAGCTTGTAAGCAAGATATCTCAAAAATTGTTTGAGCTATTGCCCTGAAACTTTACAGGCTGGTTGGGGATGATGAGTAGATGAACTGATTAACTTTTGAAAAAAATCCGAAATTTTTTTCTTGAGTTATGGCCCTTTGAAATTTTTCGCGTTTTGGCGTCCTTCCGTCCTTACGTCCGTCCCACTTTTTACTGCATAGCATAACTTTAGAACCATGGGTGCTAGGTTTTTGAAATTTCATATATGGATTCCTCATGAAAAAATAATTGACCCGTGTTTTTTTTCTCGTCAGGATTATGCCCCTTTTTTGAGTTATGCCCCTTTGCTAAAAATACTATGAAATCTTGTAAGCAAGATATCTCAAAAACTGTTTGAGCTATTGCCCTGAAACTTTACATGCTGGTTGGGGATGATGAGTAGATGAACTGATTAACTTTTGAAAAAAATCCGAAATTTTTTTCTTGAGTTATGGCCCTTTGAAATTTTTCGCGTTTTAAGTTTGTAAGCAAGATATCTAAAAAAACTATTTGAGGTTTTTCCCCGAAACTTCACAGACTTGTCGGGGATGATGAGTAGATGAACTGATCAACTTTTGAAAAAAATCCGATTTTTTTTTCTTGAGTTATGGCCCTTAGATTTTTTTCGTGTTTTCAGCTTGTAAGCAAGATATCTCAATAATTGTTTGAGCGATTGCCCTGCAACTTTACAAGCTGGTTTGGGATGATGTGTAGATGAACTGATTAACTGTTGAAAAAAAATCCTATATTTTTTTCTTGAGTTATGGCCCTTTGAAATTTTTCGCGTTTTAAGTTTGTAAGCAAGATATCTCAAAAACTATATGAGGTTTTTCCCCAAAACTTCACAGACTGGTTGGGTATGATGAGTAGATGAACTGATTAACTTTTGAAAAAAATCCAATTTTTTTTTCTTGAGTTATGGCCCTTTGATTTTTTTCGTGTTTTCAGCTTGTAAGCAAGATATCTCAAAAATTGTTTGAGCTATTGCCCTGAAACTTTACAGGCTGGTTGGGGATGATGAGTAGATAAACTGATTAACTTTTGAAAAAAATCCGAAATTTTTTTCTTGAGTTATGGCCCTTTGAAATTTTTCGCGTTTTGGCATATTGGTTTTGCCCTGTTCGTCCGTCCGTCCTTCCCTCCTTCCGTCCTTACGTCCGTCCCACTTTTTACTGCATAGCATAACTTTAGAACCATGGGTGCTAGGTTTTTGAAATTTCATATATGGATTCCTCATGAAAAAATAATTGACCCGTGTTTTTTTTCTCGTCAGGATTATGCCCCTTTTTTGAGTTATGCCCCTTTGCAAAAAATACTATGAAATCTTGTAAGCAAGATATCTCAAAAACTGTTTGAGCTATTGCCCTGAAACTTTACATGCTGGTTGGGGATGATGAGTAGATGAACTGATTAACTTTTGAAAAAAATCCGAAATTTTTTTCTTGCGTTATGGCCCTTTGAAATTTTTCGCGTTTTAAGTTTGTAAGCAAGATATCTAAAAAACTATTTGAGGTTTTTCCCCGAAACTTCACAGACTTGTCGGGGATGATGAGTAGATGAACTGATCAACTTTTGAAAAAAATCCGATTTTTTTTCTTGAGTTATGGCCCTTAGATTTTTTTCGTGTTTTCAGCTTGTAAGCAAGATATCTCAATAATTGTTTGAGCGATTGCCCTGCAACTTTACAAGCTGGTTTGGGATGATGTGTAGATGAACTGATTAACTGTTGAAAAAAAATCCTATATTTTTTTCTTGAGTTATGGCCCTTTGAAATTTTTCGCGTTTTAAGTTTGTAAGCAAGATATCTCAAAAACTATATGAGGTTTTTCCCCAAAACTTCACAGACTGGTTGGGTATGATGAGTAGATGAACTGATTAACTTTTGAAAAAAATCCAATTTTTTTTTCTTGAGTTATGGCCCTTTGATTTTTTTCGTGTTTTCAGCTTGTAAGCAAGATATCTCAAAAATTGTTTGAGCTATTGCCCTGAAACTTTACAGGCTGGTTGGGGATGATGAGTAGATGAACTGATTAACTTTTGAAAAAAATCCGAAATTTTTTTCTTGAGTTATGGCCCTTTGAAATTTTTCGCGTTTTAAGTTTGTAAGCAAGATATCTAAAAAACTATTTTAGGTTTTTCCCCGAAACTTCACAGACTGGTCAGGGATGATGAGTAGATGATTAACTACAGCTTTTCTTGTGTAATTTCAGCATTACAGCCACATAAAAACAAGATATCTCAATTACTGTTAGGGACAAGCAGTGTTAGGGTCAAGCAGTTGGGGGCATTGTGTTTCATAAACACTGGCTCTAGTTTACCATACTAAATTTAACCCATTGTATACTAGTGGACTCTTCCCTTGCTTAATCCTTATCTTGATGAATATTCATTTAAGCCACACCTATGTCTGTCTATCAACCAATCAAATTACTTGACATAATTTATTGCTACAATTTCATAAACTGAATGCCAAACAGTGTAGATCCTGATCAGATGGCTTCTTCAGAAGCCATCTGATCTGGATCTATGCTGTTTGCCAAGATACGGATTGTCGTGAACAGCAAGATAAGGGTTAATGTTGGACAAGTGCATTTGTCATATAAGGGGTGTTAGGCCTATTTTTATGCCCCCAACTTCGAAGAAGTTGTGGGGGCATATTGGTTTTGCCCTGTTCGTCCGTCCGTCCTTCCGTCCTTCCGTCCTTCCGTCCTTACGTCCGTCCCACTTTTTACTGCATAGCATAACTTTAGAACCATGGGTGCTAGGTTTTTGAAATTTCATATATGGATTCCTCATGAAAAAATAATTGACCCGTGTTTTTTTTCTCATCAGGATTATGCCCCTTTTTTGAGTTATGCCCCTTTGCAAAAAATACTATGAAATCTTGTAAGCAAGATATCTCAAAAACTGTTTGAGCTATTGCCCTGAAACTTTACATGCTGGTTGGGGATGATGAGTAGATGAACTGATTAACTTTTGAAAAAAATCCGAAATTTTTTTCTTGAGTTATGGCCCTTTGAAATTTTTCGCGTTTTAAGTTTGTAAGCAAGATATCTAAAAAAACTATTTGAGGTTTTTCCCCGAAACTTCACAGACTTGTCGGGGATGATGAGTAGATGAACTGATCAACTTTTGAAAAAAATCCGATTTTTTTTTCTTGAGTTATGGCCCTTAGATTTTTTTCGTGTTTTCAGCTTGTAAGCAAGATATCTCAATAATTGTTTGAGCGATTGCCCTGCAACTTTACAAGCTGGTTTGGGATGATGTGTAGATGAACTGATTAACTGTTGAAAAAAAATCCTATATTTTTTTCTTGAGTTATGGCCCTTTGAAATTTTTCGCGTTTTAAGTTTGTAAGCAAGATATCTCAAAAACTATATGAGGTTTTTCCCCAAAACTTCACAGACTGGTTGGTATGATGAGTAGATGAACTGATTAACTTTTGAAAAAAATCCAATTTTTTTTTCTTGAGTTATGGCCCTTTGATTTTTTTCGTGTTTTCAGCTTGTAAGCAAGATATCTCAAAAATTGTTTGAGCTATTGCCCTGAAACTTTACAGGCTGGTTGGGGATGATGAGTAGATGAACTGATTAACTTTTGAAAAAAATCCGAAATTTTTTTCTTGAGTTATGGCCCTTTGAAATTTTTCGCGTTTTGGCGTCCTTCCGTCCTTACGTCCGTCCCACTTTTTACTGCATAGCATAACTTTAGAACCATGGGTGCTAGGTTTTTGAAATTTCATATATGGATTCCTCATGAAAAAATAATTGACCCGTGTTTTTTTTCTCGTCAGGATTATGCCCCTTTTTTGAGTTATGCCCCTTTGCAAAAAATACTATGAAATCTTGTAAGCAAGATATCTCAAAAACTGTTTGAGCTATTGCCCTGAAACTTTACATGCTGGTTGGGGATGATGAGTAGATGAACTGATTAACTTTTGAAAAAAATCCGAAATTTTTTTCTTGAGTTATGGCCCTTTGAAATTTTTCGCGTTTTAAGTTTGTAAGCAAGATATCTAAAAAAACTATTTGAGGTTTTTCCCCGAAACTTCACAGACTTGTCGGGGATGATGAGTAGATGAACTGATCAACTTTTGAAAAAAATCCGATTTTTTTTTCTTGAGTTATGGCCCTTAGATTTTTTTCGTGTTTTCAGCTTGTAAGCAAGATATCTCAATAATTGTTTGAGCGATTGCCCTGCAACTTTACAAGCTGGTTTGGGATGATGTGTAGATGAACTGATTAACTGTTGAAAAAAAATCCTATATTTTTTTCTTGAGTTATGGCCCTTTGAAATTTTTCGCGTTTTAAGTTTGTAAGCAAGATATCTCAAAAACTATATGAGGTTTTTCCCCAAAACTTCACAGACTGGTTGGGTATGATGAGTAGATGAACTGATTAACTTTTGAAAAAAATCCAATTTTTTTTCTTGAGTTATGGCCCTTTGATTTTTTTCGTGTTTTCAGCTTGTAAGCAAGATATCTCAAAAATTGTTTGAGCTATTGCCCTGAAACTTTACAGGCTGGTTGGGGATGATGAGTAGATGAACTGATTAACTTTTGAAAAAAATCCGAAATGCTTGCTTAAGACAGGTTGCTCGCTTAATAAAGGTGGCCACTAAGACAAGTTTGACTGTATCTCTAAAACTGTATGAGCTATTATCCTGTAACTTAAAAAACTAGTAGGGGGTGATAAATAAACGACCTGATTAACTACAGCTTTTCTTGTGTAATTTCAGCATTACAGCCACATAAAAACAAGATATCTCAATTACTGTTAGGGACAAGCAGTGTTAGGGTCAAGCAGTTGGGGGCATTGTGTTTCATAAACACTGGCTCTAGTTCATTTTTGGACGGGTTTTTAAAAAAAATCCGGCTCTTAAAATAGCGATGTCCGGGCGGGCGGGCGTCCTGCGGGCGGGCGGGCGGGCGGGCGGGCATCGTCCCAGGTTTACCTTTTGGTTAACCTTTTTTCAAAGTGATATTTTTCATCTATTCTGCAGCAGATTGTTTTAATATCAGGACTGATGCATAAGTGGAGGTACCGCTTTCATGTATTATCCATAAATGGCGCAAAAGACTAAAATTTTGGCGGAAATTGTCATTTTTCAAACTTGCGTTTTTCAGGTTTACTTTTTGGTTAACCTTTTTTCAAATGCCAGTGTAGTGGATAGAGTGCTGGACTACGGATCCTATTGTTGACTATGAATCTGAGGGGCGTGAGTTCAAACCCCGGTTGAGACATTTTTTTTTTTTTTCTGTTCTTTTTTTTTTTTCTTTCTTTTTTCATTCTTTTTTTTCTTTATTTTTCTTTTCTTCTCCATAAACACACATAGAAGCCTCCGTGGTGTAGTGGTTACGCTACTCGACTTGTAAACCAGGGATCGCAGGATCGATCCCGGGCTTCTCCAGACTTTCGGATGAGTCTTTAAACCGAGGTCCTGTCTCCATATGACCATAGCTGTTGGTGGGACGTAAAACTCAAACACTCACTCACTCTCCATAAACACATATGAACAATTATTATCTTCCTCCCCTGATAGTTGCTAGTAATAATACATACATGCATGCACAGGCATGGAATTTTCTTTCCTTTTTTTTTTTCTTTTTTTTCGTTCTTTTTTTAGCTCACCTGAGCACGAAGTGCTCAAGGTGAGTTGATGTCCGTCGTCCGTCAACAATTTCTTTAAACAACATCTCCTCCTGGGATAATGGCCCGATTTCAAAATTATTTTACAGAAATGTTCATTAGGTGACCCTTTTTCAAAATTGCTAAAATCAGTGGCCACTAGAGCTAAAAATAGAGCTAAAAATAGAAAAAACTTTATTTTTTATTCTTCGTACAACACATAAACAAATCCCCCCCCCCCCCCCACACACACACACACAAAGTTGTTACTGGGCTAGGATATTGCATTTGTTCTGTACATACATGCATACTTAGTTTTATATACATACCCTACCCACCCCACCCTACCCTAGCATACCCTACCCTACCCCACAACCCCACCCCACCCCCATCCCAAAACAACCCCAATCCACCCCCAACCCAACCCCATCCCACCACTCCCCACCTTACCCGACCTCACCCCATCCCACCCACCCAAGCCCACCCCACCCCACCCCACCCCACCCCACAACCCCACCACACCCCATCACACCCCACACCCCACCCCACCACAAATTCCACCCCATCCCACCCGACTCCTAACCCATTCCACCCCACCCTACCCCACACCAGCACACCCCACCCTACCCCACCCATGCCACCACCATCCTAACCATACTGAAAAAAAAAAACCCGTCCATAATGCCATTAGGCATTTTTCTTGTTATTCTATTTTTGATGGAAAATTCTGTTAGCAAATAGTGCAGGCCCTGATCAGACGTCGCATACTGCGGCATCTGGTCTGAGCCTGCACTGTTTGCCAAGGTACCCCTTTAGAGGTTTCTGGCATGCCAGGGGTTAAAATCACTCTTAACCCTGAAGACACCGAGAAAAAGCAACATCTGAAAATGTCGTCTGCTGAGTTTTTTTGCAAACTTTTTAAAAATATTTTTGAATACAGGCAAACAGTGTGGACCCAGATCAGACTGTTTCTACAGGAACAGTCTGTTCTGGGTCCACACTGTTTGCAAAAATAATTTTTAAGGTAACCGGCAGAAGGCAAAGCAGACGACAAGTGTCATGATTGGCATTTTATGTGTTATCAAATTTCCATGGTCCCAAAGGTATTTGAGCTATTGAAGTTTACATTATTAACATCCGTGTGATATAGTGTTTTCCTTCATGCCTCCTAAAGGGTAATTTTCTGATGAAAGTTTGTGATGTTTTCCTTATTTTTACTCCAAACATAGGTTGTGGGTGCACCTTAGAACCACCTCATTGAGTCGGTTCTAATGAGTGCCCACAACCTATGTCTAGTAACAGAAATAAGAAAAAATATGTATATCCCTGTGAACCCCAGTTTTCTCTATTTAAAGTGGGGGTTAAGGGGGTGTTCATTACACAGACTTGTTAACCTGATCGACAGTATTTATGCTGCAAACATAGAGTGTGGGTACTTGTTCGATGGTTCTAATAGGCAGACACAATCCATGTTTTAAGCTAAAATAAGGTTAATTATGTATACCCCTGTGAACCCCACTTTTCTCTACATAAAGTGGAGTTTGCAGGGGCATTGTTTACACAGGCATGATGCATTATTCATATTATTCATGCATTTTGGTATTCATTACAAAAACACGCCTATACAACTACATTGTAAACTTTACCGCCGAAAAAACAAAAATTTTCAGATGAAAAGTTGTGATATTTTTCTTATTTCTGCTCAAAATATAGATTATGGGTACTCGTTAGAACCATGTACCCAAAATCTATGTTCTGAGAAGAAATATGAAAAATATCACATTTTTACCTGAAATTTTTCCATTTTTGCCGGTAAAATTTTTAACCCTTATCTTGTTGTTCACGACAACCCCTATCTTTGCAAACAGTATAGATCCAGATCAGATGGCTTCTGAAGAAGCCATCTGATCAGGATCTCACTGTTTGGCATTGAGTTTATGAATTTGTAGCAATAAATTACATCAAGTAATTTGATTGGTTGATCGACAGAAATGGGTGTGGCTAATCTGAATATTCAGCAAGAGAAGTGTTAATGTGTAAATGGCAGGCAAAAACTTGGAGTACCTGGAAAAAAACAACTGACTTTCCATTATAGTTCTTTGCATCTCACAATGTGACCCGAGAATGGCTTGAACCCTCAGTGGTGAAAGACCAATGTTCAAGATTCAGACTCATTTCATCTCAGTGTCGGGTAAAAGTCCCACAAAATTGGAAGCGATGTCTCCAAAATGACCTTTACAATGTTGACGGGGACGTGAAACCTCAAATCAAACAAAATCAAGATTCAGACCTTTAACCCTTTTTGTACCAAATGGAATCTTTCTCCTTATATATAGCAGGAGTCCATTTCAAAAGTTAGGGGTGTCAGGTTGTGTTTTTTTCAAAATCTATTTGGAAATTGGCTGAACGTTTTGCAAACAGTGTAGGCCCTGATCAGAGCCGTGTTCTGCGGCGTCTGATCTGGACCTGCACTGTTTGCCAGCTACCCATTGGACGCATCATGGCAGCCCTTATCCACTGAATAAATTAATTTAGACATATCCATTTCTGGCTATCTACCAATCAAATTACTCCATATAAAGTATTCATTCATTGCACAAACTGCACGACAAACAATATAGATTTTGATCAAATGGCTTTCTCAGAAGCGATCTGATCTGGATCTACACTGTTCGTGAAGGTAGTGGTTGTCGTGTCCTGCAGGATAAGGTTTAATTAGCCTGTGTAATGAAGGCCTTTGACAATCCACTTTAACTGCTTGCATGCGGGAAACCCCTAAAGGGGTACCTTGGCAAAGAGTGCAGGTCCAGATCAGATGCCGCAGAATTTGGCGTCTGATCAGGGCCTACACTATTTGCTACATATAATTTTCCGTCAAAAATAGAATAAAAACGAAAATATAGGCCTGACACCCCTTATATGACAAATGGACTTGTCCAACATGTAGCAATGGAGGAGTCCACTAGCATACAATGGGTTAAAAAGAGAAAACTGGGGTTTTGCAGCTACATAAACATTTTACTATTTTGTTTGAAAACATGGCTAGACATTTCACTCCAGTACATTACTATTTTTTTTTCCAGAAGCCAAAGATCAAAGTAAATGTCAGAAAGAATTTGAAAAGGCTGTGGAAAATTTGGAACAGATGGGAGTGTGTGGAGATGGCAGGTCTAAAGTGGAGGTTAGTAAAATACTTAGTCAAAAAAGTAATTATACCAACTTCTGGGTGAAACCCCAAAAATCCCAGATAGTTATTGAGAAGCCCCCGTGGTCGAGTGGTTACGCTACTCGCCTAGTAAACCAGGGGTCGCAGGTTCGATCTCGGGCTTCTCCAGACTTTCGGATGAGTCTTTAAACCGAGGTCCCGTCTCCGTATGACCTTAGCTGTTGGTGGGACGTAAAACTGAAACACTCACTCACTCAGATAGTTATTGAACTAAATATGGCTATAGACATGTGAATAAGGCTGACGCGATTAATCGTATAATTGATTAATCGATCGATAAATTCCCCAAAAATGATTATCGTTTCTGATTTGCTTTTAATCGATTACTTGATAGGTACAATTTAATACCACAAGTTATGCCTGAAATAGCTGGATGAGTGGCAAACAGTGCAGACTCTGATGAGACGCCGCATTCTGTGGCGTCTCATCTGGGTCTACACTGTTTGCTCAGGTCTGTCTGTTCAAATATACATATGGTAAAGTGCAACATATGGTAATAGTTATGCTCAGACAGAAAGCCAGACAGGTAAATTTATGATAAAAACCTTAGCAATTACTCATTGATTATCAATCGCAACGACGGGACTGATAATCGATTATCTTTTCAGCTCCAATTAGCCAGCCCTACATGTGAATCGATCATTTAGCTAGAGTATGCTCAGACTTGCATTTGCCCACACCTTTCTACTCCAGAGTTGGCTTGGAATATGTACCAAGAACAATTTTGTAAGAAAATGGACATTGTGCATGCTCAGACAATCTCTTTTGTGTCTAAGATGGAAGACATTATCCTCTGAACATCGGATAACAATATTTTAAATAATAGAATTGTACCATATTTCGTGATCTTGCATTATAAGCTAGGTTTTAATTTGTGAAATTTCAGATTATCTCCCTTGCAATATAGCAATTTTCAAATGGTGGTTATTCTTATACCTGTCAATTAATTTTTGCCGTTTTTAAATAAAATGCTTTGTTTCCACCATTGCTGTTCATTGAGATGATAAATAATGCAGAAAATTCATGTAGCATGTAGCACTACCGTTTGCATTTTTTAATGGAGTTTCCAATGAAAGCAGCATTTGAAACAGCTTTAAGAATCGGAGGTCAATACATGATCGCCTGTTTCTTGTAGCCGATGCAACTACTAAAGTTCCTAATCTTTTGTGAATAGACCCAAAGGGTATCTAATAAAATGTAACATGTATCAAATTTTAGAAATCTGGGGTAAAGTGAATTTTTATACGCCTGTTTGAAAAACGGGACATATTATGTTATACCCTCGGCATCTGTCCATCCATCGGTCCATCTATAATTTTTCGTTGCGGATAACTCCTCCTACAGTTTACATCTGATCAAGCTTAAACTTAATACATAGTTAGACCATGGTGTGGGCCAGCGCATATTGTTTCGAGGTCATGGTCCACCAAATAATAATAGAGTTATGCCCCTTTGAAATTTTTTGTAAACTTTGTTTCCTCCTACATTTTACATCTGATCAAGCTGAAACTTCATTTATTGTTAAACCATGATGTGGGGCAATACATATTGTTTCGAGGTTACAGTCCACCAAATAATAGAGTTAGGCTCCTTTGAAAAATTCTGTAAACTTTTCATTTCCTGATAACTCCAGGAGACTCGTATAGTTTACATCTGATCAAGCTGAAACTTCATACATATTTAGACCATTATGTTGGGCAGTGCAAATTGTTTTGAGGTTACAGTCCACAAGATATTAATAGAGTTATGCCCCTTTGGAAAATTCTGTAAACTTTTCATTTCCTAATAACTCTAGGAGGCTCCTACATTTTACATCCGATCAAGCTGAAACTTCACATATAGATCAAGATGTGGGGCAGCACATAGTGTTTCGAGATTTGGGGCCACCAAATAATAATAAAGTTATGCCCCTTTGAAACATTTTGTTTCCGGATAACTCCTCCTTCATTTTATATAGCAACTTTTTTGACCGAGTTTATATACCATAACGGCTTTATAATACTAGATTTGGGGTCCAAACCAGACTCCATGTCACCTAAACAACTCTTTTTGTATCCCAACAAAAGGTATAGATTATAAAGTAAAAGCAAATGTTTGGAGATCCAACAGTGCATTATTACATATTGAACATCATGTTAATAAGGCGTGAAATGAACACTCCCTAAACCCCACTTAAAATAGAGAAAACTGGGGTTTACGGGGGTATACATTATTTTTCTTATTTCAGTCCCAAGACATAGGTTGTGGGTATTCGTTAGAATCGCATCAATGAGGTGGTTCTTGCACAAACAACCTATGTTTGCAGTTTAAATAAGAAACATAGCAATACACCACAACCTCATTATAACACGGTTTGTTACAACAAGGTTATGGATAGAACATGATTTCAAGATGGATCCCAAAAATGTATAGGTTATATAGAAAAATGACCATATATGGTCATTTTTCAATATAATCTGTACATTTTTGTTTGGATTTTACACAGTTGTTTAACTGACACAATTTCTACTTTGAACCCCATTAATAGTGTTATAAAGAGATTGGGATGCACCATGGATTTTCATCAGAAAAGTAGCCATTTTGTAGATGTGAAAAAATGCACTGTCACATGGGTGTGTTATCATAAAGATGCAATATTTGTCTCCCTTGATTTATTTAACAGTGTTTGTGATGAGTCTTATGTTTTTTGGTAGGCCCCAAATAAGGATGTAAAAACAGTTGGGTGTCATTATGTGTCAGTTAAACAAATGAAAAATAAACAAAAAGATGGATTTAAGCCCCCCACCCCATCCCCCAAGTGGAATTCGTTTCACTGACCGTTCCAAGGCGGTTCTTCTGTCGCGGTTTATTTTTGTTATGGTTTGTCTTTGAGTATGTGTATCGCTTATATTATTTTGTTTTGGATACCCAACTGGCCATTTTGTGGGAAACTGACTGTCCTTTTGGCTTTCCGCTATTGATGTTTCCATTAGGGTCTTTTGGATAGCCAATTGGCCATTTTGTGGGAAAGTGACTGTCCTTTTGGCTTTCTGCTATTGATGTTTCCATTAGGGTCTAGTTGTTTCATGTCTGTGCTTCTTTCCCTATGGTTTCTCTGATGGGAACTGTGGGTTAATTGTATTGATTCCTGATCATTGCCTTCACTTCTGTTTTGTTGCCAGAATTTACTTTCAGTGTTGGAAAATGTAAATTCTGCTATAACTTGGTAAGATTATGTAGAAAATGTAAGTTCAAAAGGAATTTCTGTTCATTACCTAAGTTTCTGTTGTGTCTAATGTGACATTAGACTTTACCAATCAAGATAATCAGATGGCATTTTCTATATGTTTGTTCCTAATTCCTATTTTTCAGGGAAATATATGGCTGTCCTGATATAGTTGATATGATGCCTAAAGGGTTAGTAATACTTTCTTGTTTGCAGATTCCAAAATGCCAAGGAACAAAGTATGCTCCAGTCCAGGGTGACCCCCGTGGTAATCAGTACTGTGTCAAGGAAGATGGTGCTAAAATTAGGGGATCAGATTTCAGAATGGGGAACAAGGATTGCACGAAAGGTACAGTCCCTTATGAAAATATGTCCATGCAATATAATGCTCTTTTTATTGGCTATAGGAATGACATTTTTTGCTAATGCAATATGGAAATTGGCGATATGATTCTTTTTTTTTTGTAGTAAACATAGTTGGTGGGTGCTTGATAGAATAATCTTGAAAGGGTCGTAAAACCAAAACCAAAATATTTTCGGCATTTGTTAGAATTGCCTCATAGAGGCAGTTATTCTTGGCATAATTTAGGGGGAATAAATGCCCTTTATTACTTACCATGGGGATTCGTTTTAGCGGCAAATTCTTTATAATGGCAAAGAAGTTAGTGAACAGTTACTGCCATTTTAACCCTTGTCCTGCTAATCCCGGATATGCCTTATCTTTGAAACAATGTAGATCCAGATCAGATGGCTTCTGACGAAGCCATCTGATCAGGATCTGCATTGTTTAACCGTTGTAGAGACCTGAAAGAGTAGACTATGTCACACAGGTGTGTTATCATTATATCTGGAACTATGTGGAGAATTTTCTAGTTTAAGGGGAATGGGAACACCTTCAGGGGAGGCCACTCCTGCAAAATTATTTTTGTCTCCCATGTCAATAGGGGTCACCTCTTAAAGGAAAGAATTTGCTCCTAAGGAGCAAATTCTTTCCTTTAAGGGTTGACCCCTTTTTCCATGGGAAAGAGCTTATGGAAAAACAAACAGGAAGTTTTGAAAGTTGTCTCCCTTTGAAAAATGGCGGAAAAAATATGTCGGGTGTTCCCATTTCCCTTAGGTCATTGAAGTTTCATTTTGTTCTATTAATTCTAAAAAAACTTGCATAGCTGGCCTCGGTTGCTCAGTCGGATGCGCGTCTTATTGGTGATCAGGAGGACACGTGTTCAATTTTTGCCGGGAACGGCAGCATTCTTTGGTGGAGATTGATAATGAAATCTTTTCTATGGTCATTCTCTCCCTTCCGCTAATTCAAGAAGGGCAGTTGTCAGTTTCTAGCAAAAGAATATGTACTGTACTGGTTAACCCCCTATGTATGAGCCTGCTCAGGAAAATTGTAGATAGGTAAACAGACCGGCTCAAATATGACCTAAAATAGTGTTGACTGGGCTGTTAAACTCAAATACAAACAATAAAACACTTGAGTATGTAACAAGATGTTTGATTGTATAATCTCAAAAATTTGCAACAGTATATCTTCCGCCCGTTGGGGCTTGAAGAAATAGATGGGCTGCATGATGCTTCCACGCAGAGCTGAATCCGACCAGCACACAAGTAATGGTAAACCACTTAGAGGATCTAAGCCTGCCCAGGCAAAGCTGTGCGAGTGTCGGACAGTCCATGGTTACAAACCCCATTGGTTTCACTGAGCGACAGGGCTTGAGATGTCATTTCATCTCAATGTCGGGTAAAAGTCCCAAAAAAATTGGAAGCAATGTCTCCAAAATGACCTTTACAGTGTTGACGGGGACGTTAAACCGCCAATCAAACAAACAAAGTATATCCTGCAATCATCACGAAAACGCACCTGTATAATTTTGACTCCCTTGAACCCCACTTTTATATATATTAAAACTGGGGTTTACAGGGGTATACCTTAGTTTCGCGCCTGCTATAAGCATGGCGGGATATAGGGGCCCGGTTTTCCATCAGTTCGTCCGTTCGTTCGTCTGTTAGTTCTTCCGCCCGTTTGTCAAGGCGTCAGCATTTGCGATCACCCTAACTTTCACCCTAATGGTCAAGTTTATTTCTCAAGAACTATTAGAGCTTCATTAATGATACTTCATACAAACTTGTGTCTGGGGATGGCAACTTACATGCAAGCATCCATATTTGACCTTGACCTACATTTCATGGTTCACTGACTTTGTAAAATATTGCGACCACCTTAGCGTTCACCCTAATGGTCAAGTTTATTTCTCAAGAACTATTAGAGCTTCATTAATGATACTTCATACAAACTTGTGTTTGGGGATGGGGACTTCAATGCAAGCATCCATATTTGACCTTGACCTAAATTTCATGGTTCACTGACTTTGTAAAATGTTGCGACCACCCTAGCATTCACCCTACTGGTCAAGTTAATTTCTCAAGAACCATAAGAGCTTCATTAATGATACTTGGTACAAACCCATATCTCAGGATGGCAACTTAAATGCAAGCATCCATATTTGACCTTGACCTACATTTCATGGTTCACTGACTTTGTCAAATATTGCCACCACCCTAGCGTTCACCCTAATGGTTAAGTTCATTTCTCAAGAATTATTTGAACTTCATTAATGATACTTAGTACAAGCCTTCAATGCAAGCATCTATGTTTGATCTTTGCCTATGTCATGGTTCGGTGACTTTGCGCCCCCACAGGCACGACATAGCCTTTGGCGGAATTCTTGTTTTTCTTATTGCTACTCTAAAATATAGATTGTGGATACTCGTTAGAATCGCCGAAAATTCTGTTTTATGTCCCCGAAAATGGAAATATCTCACAGTAAAACTGCCAATTAATCTCCCTAAGTGACAATTACATAACATTTATCCCCTAAATACATCACATGAACAAGTCTGTGAAATGAACACCCCACTAAACCCAACTTTATATAGAGAAAACTGGGGTTTACGAGGGTATACATTATTTTGCTTATTTCTGCTCCAAGACATAGGTTATGGGTACTCGTTAGAACCGCCTCAATGAGGCAGTTCTAACGTGCACACACATAGGTCAAGACATAGGTTGTGGGAACTCGTTAGAACCGCCTCAATGAGGCAGTTCTAAAGAGCACACACAACCTATGTTTACAGTGAATATAAGACAAAAATCACAGATTTTCATCAGAACAGAAGCTATTTTGACGACGTGAAAAAATGAATATTTTGCACTGGTGTGTAATCGTAATGACATGATTGAAATCATTTCAGTTCGAGAGGGTAAATGTTCAAAAGAAGTGCCCGTAGAGTGCCGAGGGGAAAATGTTCAGATACATGACATCTGTTCTCATGATGAAGATTGTTTTACTGAAGGGCAGAAATGCTGTGTCGACAAGCTTGCAGATGGTACTTGTGCTAGAGTATGCAATGCCTCAAAATCAGGTAATTAAAACAATTACAAATAAGAATCATTGTTAGACTGAAAGAAGTTTGTGGGCTTTTGATTGGACAGCGCAGTAGGCAATTATTAGCTCACCTGGAGCTGTGCTTATGCCATGGCCTGTTGTCCATTGTCCATCTTCTATCCGTCCATCCGTCGTCTGTCATCAACATTTCTTGTCCAGGCAATAGCGACTTTATTTTTTATCTGATCCTGATCAATCTTGTAGGTAATGAGGATAGATGAGCTTGAATTTGAAGCAGTTTGGATTATTCGTATAAAATGGGGAAAATGTTATCTGGGCGATAGCAACTTTATTTTTGATCTGATCCTCAATAAATTTGTAGGTTAGTGAGTGTTTCAGTTTTATGTCTCACCAACAGCTAAGGTCATACGGAGATGGGACCTCGGTTTAAAGACTCATCCAAAAGTCTGGAGAAGCCTGGGATCGATCCTGCCACCCCTGCTTTACAAGGCTAGTAGCATAACCACTACACCACGGAGGCTCCCATATAAACTTGTAGGTAATGAGTACAGCCATAAAATCTGGGATGAGTTTGAATATGGGGCAGATTGGATTGTTCATGTGAGAGTTACTTGCCCTTTCGTCCCTCATAGACTTACTATGGAGAAAAAGGGCTATAGACCCATTATTTTTTTTATTTGCTCCTAAACAGACTTGTATCAGACTTCGGCAATCGAGGTGACTGCTGTATTAAAAACTTATGCTCAGAAATAGAAGGTATCCAAGAAAAAGAATCCTTCTCGGGTGTGAGGGGATCCTTCCCTCTGGATCACTGTCCAGTGTCATGCGATAAGCCTCGGGATGCCGGACAGTGACCCTTGGGATGGATTTTTCTATCCATCCCACAAACCTATGTAAGATTCTTATAAAAATAACAATTCTTTATCTGCAAATGCTAGATCTGGAGCAATGAAAGACGGCATTTCCATCACGAAAAGACGCCTATATAATTTTGACCTCTTCGAGCCCCACATTTTTACAGTAAAACTGGTGTTTGCAGGGGTGAACCTTATTTTTCTTTTTTCTGCTCTAAAATATAGATTGTGGCTACTCATTGAAGTGGCGGTTCTAACGAGTACCCACAATCTATATTTTAGGCAGAAATAAGAAAAATATCACAATTTTTCATCTTAAAATTTTCATATTTTCGGCTACTTTGTAAAGTGAGGAAGATTTATTCAGTTTAACCCTTATCCCTCTGAATAATACATTTAGCCACACCCATTTCTGAGTTTTAACCAATCAGATTGCCAACAACCAACTTTGGGATTTTCTGTATAAAACTGGTTAAAGAACCCAATAACTATCGTTCATCTCATCATTTGTTCAGACGAAATTCAATTTTCTTTATTTTTCAGTGCCTGAAAATGAAGAAATTCCAGTTGAAGGTAAGGCTACCATAATAAGGCCTATACACTAAAAATTTAACTTCTTGCTTCATGTAAACACATTTGGGAGATAGTGCATTCCTTCACAGCTGAAAAGTTTAAAACTGACTTTCTTGCATAAATACCTATGCGTATGGCTGTTTGAAGCCATTGTCAAATGGGCTGAAAGCCGTGCACAAGCAATAAAACCCATGTTCAAATCATGAAATTCATGTGCTGTTTGAACATGGATCTTGAATTTTTGATATGACAAGATGGGCCTTGCTTTGTTTACGTTACACTGATCGACGTAAAGTTAATGCCCTGAACGTAGAGTTTTAGAGTTCTATGATGAAGTCAGTGGGTTACTGCATAACAAGGTCATTGTAAACAGCATTCTGAACTAGCTGCCATGTTCGTTTGCCTACTGCAGTTGAAGAGTTTATATGGAGCCTTTGGGCGTTTTTGTCAAAATTTGATGTTGGAATCGTAAGCTATGCAAGAACAATGATCATCCATGATTGTTTCATTGCATTAACATATGCAGGATCCCTGGGAAAATATTTTAACATTCGGCCTGGCGGCCTCACGTTCAAGCAGCTTCCTCGAGGCCCGGCAAATGTTAATGCATGAAAACCCATGATTGATCCCTATATTATTTTCTGAGCAATTAATACATTACAATAACACACCCCTGCGACATAGTGCATTTTTACATCTCCAAAATGGCTAATTTTCTTATGAAAATCTGTGATATTTTGCTTATAAATACTGCAAACATAGGTTGTGGATGCTCGTTAGAACTGCCTAAATGAGGCGGCTCTAACGAGTACCCACAACCTATGTCTTGGAGCAAAAATAAGAAAAATAATGTATATCCCCGTAAACCCCAGTTTTCTCTATATATAGTGGGGTATACGGGGGTCTTCATTTCACGGACTTGTTCATGTGATGTATGAGGCCCCTACTTATTCAGTTAATCAGTGCTATGTATACCTTGTATGGCTCTGAATCAGTGTCAGAATTCTAAGTTTGATTTGTGACTTCAGTTATGTACATCTATAAAATGCTAGATGCTAAAAGAGGGATAATTTTCAGGTGAGATTTTGAGAGATTTGCTCATTTTGTTCCCCCAAGATCTCATTGAAATTGGCCAAATGGTAAAAAACTCTCATAGTGAAATGTAGCTCAAGGTGAAGATTTTGCAAAATTTTCTCACTGAACATCACTAAAACGGTCCTATATAATTTTGACCCCCTTTGCAGGGGTATACATTATCTCCCTTATTCCTGCTCTAAGACATAGGTTATGGATACTCCTTAGAACTAAGAAGTGCCCACAATCCATGTTTGGAGCAGAAATAAGAAAAAAATCGCAATTTTTTTTATCAGAAAATTTTAATTTTTTGGAGGTAAAATTTTCAATATGTTTAGATAGGCATGTTTTTCATAATGAATTTATGCTTTTTCACCAGTTTTCACTGAAGGAGATTTTCCTCTCGTGTAATCATGTTAACAAGTCTGTGTAATGAACACCCTCTAAACCCCACTTTATATAGAGAAAACTGGGGTTTACCAGCATATACCCTATTTTTATGCCCCCGCATCGTATGATGCCGGGGGCATATAGTTTTTTCGGTTTTCTGTATGTGCGTCCGTGGGTACATGCGTCCAAATGTACGAAAGTGTGTACGTACGTAATCCTGTTAGACTCCGGTTAAGGTTTTTGGTCAGGGTAGAACTTGTGCTCATATTTTTCAGACCATGCAATGAATGTGGTTTATGTTGAGTATGATGATAGATATGGGTCCAAAGTTTTATCCAGCAATACCCCCACACCTACCTATGGTCTCAAGGTCAAGGTCACAGACTTAGAAATTTTTAATGTTTAAGACTCAGGTTTAGGTTTTTGGTCCAGGTAGAACTTGAGCTCATATTTTTCAAACCATGCAATGGATGTGGTTTATATTTAGTATGATGATAGATATAGGTCCAAAGTTTTATCCAGCAATACCCCCACGCCTACCCATGGTCTCAAGGTCGAGGTCACAGACTTAGAAATTTTTAATGTTTAAGACTCAGGTTAAGGTACATGTATTTGTACCAGGTAGAATTTGAGCTCATATTTTCCAAACCATGCAATGAATTTGGCTCATCTTTGGTATGATGATAGATATAGGTTCAAAGTTTTATTCAGCAATGCCCCCACCCATACACATGACCTCAAGGTCAAGGTCACATACTTAGAAAGTTTTAATGTTTAAGACTCAGGTTAAGGTATTTGTACCAGATACAACCTGAACTTTTTTGATTCATTTGGTTCATATTTGGTTTGATGATAGATACACGTCCAAAGTTTTATTCAGTAATACCCCCACCCATGCCTATGTCTTCAAGGTCAAGGTTGCAGGCATAGAAATTTTCAAATTTAGCTTATATTAATGCTCATTATAAAAGGTTATATTTTCCAAACTTGATAATGGATTTGCTTCATATTTGGTATGACAATAGTTGCAGGTCCAAAGTTTCATTGAGCCATACCCCCCACCCCTTACCTCAAGGCCATGGTCACAGACATATAAATTTTTTATATTATATTTTTTGAGAGTTCATATTTCCTGAACCATATGATCGATTTGCTACATATTTGGAATGATGATAGATACAGGTTAAAAGTTTCATTCAGCCATAACCCCTGCCCCATGACCTTAAGGGGTGGGTGTGGGGGCGGGGGTGAAGTAGGCCCCTGGGCGGGGGCATTTGTGTTGTATTGACACATTTCTAATTCTTATTTCTGTTCCAAGACATAGGTTGTGGGTACTCATTAGAACTGCCTCAGTGAAGTGGTTCTAACAAGCACTCACAACCTATGAAGAACAAATAAGAAAAATAGCATTAATTTTCGTCAGAAAAGTTACCATTTTGGAGATACGATGTTTATGTAATATAGAAAATGACCATTTTTGTCAATTGTCTACATATCTGTATATATTTGGGAGCCATCTTTAAATGGTCTTATATCAAAAACCATGTTATAAAGAGGTAAATGTTTTTATACCATAATGATCCTAAGTATTGGGACAAACTGGCCTATGCAAACAGTGCAGACCCAGATCAGACTGCTTCTGAAGGAGCAGTCTGATCAGGGTCTACATTGTTTGCCATTCCGTCTGTACCTTTTGGACTCCTTGCAGGATTGTGAAACAAATTGGTTAAAATTTTAGGAGAATTACAGCAAGTCCTCAAGGTGTCCAAATTTTTAGGATTTTTATGGCAATTGTTGTTTCTTCAGCTTGCCCAAACAATGAGGAGCGTTCATGCTGTCCTGTGACATTCAATCTGGGCAGAAAATGCCCCGCCCACCCAGGAGCCATCCCGAAGGTCAACACATGTGGTGGTTGTAAAACAGAATGGTTTGACAAGGAAGGAAAGAAAGTGGATTGCTTTGAAGGTAGATTGCTAATGAAATAATCTGAGCTGAGTTATGGATAATGCATTCTTAGATATGTGTGTCCAAAAAGTTTGTGAAAAATTTTTGTGAAGAATTACAGCAAGTTCTCAATGTGTCCGGACTTTTAGGATTTTTAGGGTAAAACAGATTGCTTGCTTTATAGAGGTGGCCATGATGACAGGTTTTACCAGAAAGATCCTAAGTATTGGGACTTATAGGTCTAAGCAAACAGTGCAGACCAAGATCAGACTGCTCCTTCAGGGTCTACACTGTTTGCCATGCTGTCTGCACCTTTTGGACTCCTTGCTGGATCGTGAAATAATTTTGTGAAAATTTTTTACGGAGAGTTACAGCAAGTTCTCAATGTATCCAAACTTGTAGGATTTTTAGGGTAAAAAAGATTGCTTGCTTTGTAGAGGTGGCCATGATGAGAGGTTTTACCAGAATGATCCAAAGTATTGGGACTGACAGGTTTAAGCAAACAGTGCAGACCCAGATCAGACTAGCAGTCTGATCAGGGTCTACACTGTTTGCCACGATGTCTGTACCTTTTGGACGCGTTGCTGGATCGTGAAATAAGTTTGTGAAAAATTTTGTGGAGAATTACAGCAAGTTCTCAATGTATCCGAACTTTTAGGATTTTTAGGGTAAAACAGATTGCTTCCTTTATAGAGGTGGCCATGATGACAGATTTTACTGTATTTATTTTAGGTATCTCCATGTGCCGCAAGAAGCAGGCGGAAGCAATGGTAAAGAACATGAGGATGCGTTCAGAAATGGATAAGATTGCCCTTCTGATAAAAGGCTTGAAAGCTCGTCACTCAGACATGAAAGTGGAAGAAAGAAATGAATATGGTGATGATGTGCATGAGAAAAAGGATATACCATTGGACCCTGAAGACTATTATGAGGAATGGGAGGAAGGTATGCAGATCAACATGTACAGTAAAATTCCAATATTAAGACCACCTTTGGGACTGTTCAAAAGTGGTCTTTAAGACCACTTTTGAACCGTCCCAAAGGTGGTCTCTGACCATAAGACATGGTATGCCGAAAACACAAAAAAAGAATAACTCCAGACTACAAAATAAGCTTTAAAAAACAGAAGTCTTAATTCTAGGTGGTCTGATAGCCGAATTTTCATCACGAAAACAAGCCTAAGCCTTCCAATTTGAATAGGCATGTTTTGTAATGGATCCCTATATTTTATTGCAAGTGACGCATCACGAAAACACGCCTATATAATTTTGACCCCTTGAACCCACTTTTATATTGTAAAACTGGGGTTTAAAGGGGTAAAAATTATTTTTCCTACTTCTATATTTTGAGTAGAAATAAGAAAAAAATTAAGAAAAATATCACAATTTTTCATCCTAAAAGTCTTGTTTTTTGGGCAGTAAAGTTTACAATGTATTTGTATAATGTTTACAATGTACTTGTTCATTACGCAAACACGCCTATACAAATACATTGCCACCTTTATCGCCGAAAAAATGAAAATTTTTTTGATGAAAAAATTGTGATATTTTTCATATTTCTGCTCAAAATATAGATTGTGGGCACTCGTTAGAACCGCCTCATCGAGGCAGTTCTAACGAGTACCCACAATCTATATTTTAGAGCAGAAATAAGAAAAATTAGGTATACTCCTGGAAACCCCAGTGTTACTATATAAAAGTGGGGTTGAAGGGGGTCAAAATTATATAGGCATGTTTTTGTGATGTTTAGTTATGACTGTACTTGATGCACCTAGCTGGCCTCAGTGGCTCAGTCGGATGCGCGTCTGACTGGTGATCAGGAGGACGCGGGTTCGACTCCCGCCGGGGTCGGCTACATTCTTTCGTGGAGATTGATCATGAAATCTTTTCTACGGTCATTCTCTCCCTTCCGCTGATTCAAGAAGGGCAGTTGTCAGTTTCTGGCGAAAGAATGTGCACTGTACTGGTTAACCGCTTACGTATAAGCCTGCCCAGGAAAGTGTTGATAGGTAAACTGACCGGCTAAAAAATGACCTAAATAGTGTTGACTGGGCCATAAAACTCCAAAACAAACAAACAAAAACTTGATGCACCTGATAAAGATCAGTTAAAAGTCGCACAAAATGTGAATCAACATCTTGTTGCATAACCTTAGAATGCTAACGAATATCTTTTGTAATCCTTATTAGAGAAAAGTAGGGTGTAAAAGGGTATTAAGGGGAATGAGAACACCTGGCAGATTTTTTCCACCATTTTTCAAAGGGAGACAACTTTCGGGACTTCCTGTTCTCTTTTCTACTGAAAAAGGGGTCTACTCTTAAAGGAAAGAATTAGCTCCCCAGGAGTTCAAATTTGGGCTGCACGGAACAAACAGCTTCTGAGTTACCTGCCCTTGAGCAGAAATGTAAGTGAAAAATGGTGTCTCCAGCTTTTCTCAGCCGTATTTGATTGGATCATTTTGTAACTTTTGGTAAAGAGGAAAAGCATAAAATCTCGAGCGAATTCGAAGTTGACTTGAATCTGACCTGTGGTTTTCCAGTTACATCTCCTTGAGTGTGAAAGATTTTCCCATAGCTTTACAATGGGAAAATGATGTCTTCAGCTTTTCTCGACCATTTCAAATCAGATCTTCATCAAACTTGCAGCTAACCAGGAGGGGCATACAGTCTATGTTGAGTTTGAATTTGGGCCACGCCGGTCAAATGACTTCTGAGTTACCTGCCCTTGAGCATAACTATTAGCGAAAAAATGGTGTATCCAGCTTTCCGCAACCGTTTTTGATCTGATCTATTTGTTACTTTTGGTAAACGAGGATAGTATTAAATCTCTAATGAGTTTGATTTTGGCTTGCATCTGACTACCAGATTGCCAGTTTTATCCCTTTGAGGGTTAACGATGTCTCCAACTTTGCTTGGCTATTTCTAACCCGACCTTTATCAAACTTCCAGATAACCAGAAGGAGCTTACAGTCTATGTTTAGTTCGAAGTTGGGCCGCTTGAGACAAAAGGCTTTCGAATTACCTGCCCTTGAGCATAAATATTAGTGAAAAATAGTGTCTCCACCTTTTCTCAGCCATTTCTAATCTGATTTTTTTTTAAACTTTCAGTAAACGAGAACAAGCATAAAACCTCAGATGAGTTTGAATTTGGCTTGAATCTGACATTCGGTTTTGCAGTTACAGCCCAGAATATGCGTGAACAATTTTCCCATAGACTTACAATGGAATAATGCGTTACCAACTTTTCTCCGCCATTTCTCATCTGATCTTCATCAAACTTGCAGATAACCAGGAGGGACATACAGACTACATAGAGGTCTAATTTCGGCTGCATGAGACAAACAACTTTGGAGTTACCTGCCCTTCAGCATAAATATTAGTGAAAAATGATGTCTGCACCTTTTCTCAACCTTTTTGATGTGATCTTTTTGAAACTTATAGCAAACGAGAACAAGCATAAAATCTCAATCGAGATCGAATTAGGCTTGAATCTGACATTCAGTTTTGCAGGTACAGTCCCTAGAGCCTGAAAAATTTTCCCATAGACTTACAATGGAAAAACTACAACTCCAACTTTCTCCACAATTTCTGAACTGATCTTAATTACCTGTGGTAATGGTCAAATATGACCGACGCAGTCACTCATTCTCAAATGAATTGGGATATTGCAGTCGCCGTATATTTTCTGAAAGCAAGCAGTCATTTGTAACCAATGCATACGTTTATATGACAGAACAACACGTCCCAAAGATATCACGATAAACCTCCTGTAGAAATGCACCTTTTCAGGGAAAATCAGCCACGGGAAAACCTGGTTTTGTAATGTTCGAGACTGTCGCTTTTCGAATTCTCTTTGTTTGCACACTTACAAATTTGCAATTCCACTAGAAAGGAAAGGGTTCGGTGGTTTCCATAAAATTTACATATTCTGGGTAGGGAAATAACTACCATTAGCAGGACTACATAGAGTCTTACTAAGTATTTTTCCCCGATTATGGCTGTCGCCGAAATTTAATTAAGCATTGTAATGTATGAGACGACGATTTACTTCTTGTTATTTCAAAACAACGTTGAGGTTTTTATACACGGAAACGGGACCAAATGGAGATTCTATATTATAATAAGCATATAAGGTCGTTTGATGTTACATACACAATAGGAAATTAAAAATACCTGCCATACAAAAATGTGCATGGATTTGTTGCAAAAATGCATGTAATGTTCGCGATCATTATACCAGGCTTATTACGTACATATGGACAAAAAATGCTAGATTGAATTAAACTCCCGCAATGTTTGACTAACACAAATACATCATCTGGAACAAAAATAATATTTTGATGTTGAAATTCCCTCATTTCCAGTGTTTTGTAATGTTCGAGACCGGTAATGTTCAATACCGAAAATTGTTAGTCTAACAGCTTGATCACATTGCTCTCACGTGGCACAGTTTTCCGTTACCAGATGGCGTAGTAGAAAGTGTCTGCAGACGACATGGTTGCCTTTTCCGGTGTTTGATGGTTGAGGGAGTCGGCAGACAATACCACAGTTAAGGGAAAACAGAAGTCATATTTTGTTTTAAAATATCTGCATAGAAACTTTTTATCTTTTTCCAATATTATTTGCCACAATTAATATTTTTAATTAAGAATATGCTACCAAAAATCATTATTAATGAACAAACAACATTTGCACGCTTGCAAGATCATTATTCTATTGCAATAAGCAGTGGATGAATGCGATGAAATGTCCGCTACATTTGGTATCGAACATGACAGGTTTGCTATGTTGACCGTCCAGGGATTATGGCTGCAAAAAATGAAATTTTTTGACTTGCGCAACCTTAGTTGTGTAAAATGAACACGTTTAGGGATATACATGTTTGCTACATTTCTACCAATAGCTGCAAACGGTAACAATGTTGATTCCAAATTTATTACTTATTTTCGATTTTGGATTTGAGTCCCATAGCTTATAATCTTTTCCCAAATATTATTTGCCAGAATGAATATTTTCAATATAAAATGTGCAATTTTAAGAAGGCACTTCGACTCTCAAATTTGTATTTCCAAATGCATATTTTGAATGTTAAAAAACATTGTAAGTGCAGTTTGTGTTACTAAAATTCGGTATCGAATATTACAAATTGTATCGAACATCCCCACCTAAAATAGATATGTATATTTTAGGGTATTCTGGTTTACTCTTGATTATGTTAACTAGACACAACAAATACAATATCAGATTCCTTTTCAGTTTTACAGGTATAAATGGTAAATGGCATAGCATGTCCCTTTACCTTGTATGGTAATGTCCGAGACCATCATAGCTGCTATTTACAGACATGCATTTGTTTACATGTCTTAGAACTTATTTACAAACTTCACAAAACCTGTTACTTGCTTCCAGCTGGTAGACAAAATTGGTTACATTTTGAAGACTTTTGTGTAGAAAAATATTACTCTGGAATACACTGTTATGTTCGATACTGTATTCTCGCAGTTGCATCATTAATTTTAGATACTTGATTGTTGAGAAAATAAGGCCATGCGATTGTTATATGTGATAGATATGTCTTTTAATATTTCGGTTGCCTAAAGAACGCAGTTTATCTGTCAAGAGAGCTTTTTTATGCATAAAAGTATATACCGAGGCTTTTTGCGTAATAGCGACATCATGTTTCAAAAGCATATGACTGAACATGCACTGTTACATTAGTTAGATCCACAAAATGAATTTAAATGACACTAACAGCTATATTGTCAGTTAATCACGTTAGTAAACTATTTGACTTATAGAAACAAAATCAATGTAATGTCCGCGACTTTTTTACATATAATTCAAATAAACTTATTGCGTATGTTGATCGTTTATCTAAAGTAATATTACTTGTGTTCCTTATTTGCCACTCAATACCTGTTCAAACGCAATAGTCGTAATTGATCTAGCTATTATGTGCTTCTCTTAAAACAAAACGAAAGTTGTATGTTTTCAGAAAACTATATCTTTTTCTGTATTCTCTAACCAACCCTGAATTTTATTCAAAATGGCTATTCATTTTTTTTACCATATATATGACCATATGTTCAATTTTGTCCTTGCTTAATAACCCGGTCGTAAGTTTCTGTCATTGCGAGCTAGGGCATCTTGATTTTTGTGATGTTATAGAAGGGGGTAACGAAAAAGTAGATTGTAGCATACATTTTTCACAATCAAAATTTATCAAAATACCGACATATTTCTAGCTGTTGGGGTGAAATAACTTTTCATTTCTTGATCAAGGAATTTTAACTGAGTACAGGTACATGTTAATACTTGTTTGTGAACATATCGGTGACTGAATCTAAGTAACTTTATAATTTGACTTTTTAAACGGCTAAAATCCCAATTCATTTGAGAATGAGTGATCATCAGTAGATAGATAGATAGAAATTAGACTTGCAGAGAACCAGGAGGGACATACAGTCTATGCTGAGTTCCAATTTGTGCGACATGGGACAAAGGGCTTTGGAGTTATCTACCCTTGAGCATAAATAATATTAATGAAAATTGTTGTCTCCACTTTTTCTTAGCCATTTTTGCTCTGATCTTTTTGAAACTTACAGTAAACAAAGATAAGCATAAACCTCAGATGAGTTCAAATTTGGCTTGAATCTGACATTCCATTTTGCAGTTATTTTTGTTATGGTTTGTCATTGAGTGTTTGTATCGTTTATATTATTTTGTTTTGGATAGCCATTTGGCCATTTTATGGGAAAGTAACTTGTTTTTTGGCTTTCCGCTATTGATGTTGTTTCATGTTTGTGTTTCTTTCCCTTTGGTGTCTCTGATGTGAGCTGTGGGTTAATTGAATTGATTCCTGATCATTGCATTCACTTCTGTTTTACAATGGAAAAACAACATCTCCAACTTTACTCAGCCATTTCTGATCTGATCTTTATCAAACATGCAGGTAACCAGGAGAGGCATACAGTCTACATGTGCGTCAAGCTCGAAATTGGGTTATGCAGGACCAAGGGCTTTGGAGTTACCTGCCCTTGAGCATAAAAACTAGCAAAAAAATAGTGTCTCCACTTTTTCTCAGCTGTTTTCAATAGGATCTTTTTGAAACTTTTAAAACAGAAGGAAAAGCATAATCTAGATAAGTTCGAATATGACAACTGGTTTAGCATTTAAGTTCTTTGAGCGTGAAAAATTTTACCATAGGCTTACAATGGAAAAACGAAGTCTCTAATTTGCTCAGCCATTTTTGATCTGATCTTTTTCAAACTTGCAGATAACCAGGAGAGGCATACAGTCTACGTCAAGTTCCAATTTGGGTCTCGCAGGATCAACAGCTTTGGAGTTAAGCTACCTGCCCTTGAATATAAATATGAGCGAAAAATGGTGTCCACTCTGTTCGATCGGATCTTTTTGAAACTTTTAGTAAACAAAGACAAGCATAATATCTCAGATGTGTTCCAATTCGCCTTGAATCTGACAACCTGTGCTATTTCTCAGTTGAGCGATCGCTGGGCGACTTGTTCTTATTTCTGCTTTCAAATATAGATTATGGGTACTCATTAGAACCGCCTGGTTGAGGCGGTTCTAACGAGTACCCACAATCTATATTTTGAGCAGAAATATGACAAATATTACAATTTTTCGTCTTAAAATTGTCATTTTTTCCGCGATTAAGGCTACAGTGTATTTGTATAGGCGTGTTTTCATAATTATCCCCACGTTTTTCGAAGAAAAGTTGGGATATTGTTATCGCCTCCGTCTGTCTGTCCGTCCGTCCGTCTGTCCATCCGTCTGTCCGGCTATCTCCTCCTATACCCTTCATTGGAATTCAACCAAATTTGGTGTTAGAGTTACTTACATGAATGGCTTCTGCAAGAGCACATTAATTTTTGGACCAGCCCCCAGGGGTCCCTGGAAGAGGTCAAAACGTGGGGATTTGCGATGGCGCGCCATCGACTGTGCGATCTAGTGTAGAGGTTTGTATAACCATGTATTTGTTTGTTATATTGCAGAAGATATTGAGACACACATGCAAATGATGGCTGTGAAAGTGTGTGCCCTCATGGATAAACACAAGCTTTGCAAAAATGGTGGATCATGTGCTTTAACAATGCCAAAGAGGACCCCCCACCAGTTCTGTTCCTGTAAGGAAGGTTTTGGAGGACTATTCTGCGAAAAAGCATCAGTTCCAGGTAATCTTTAAAATATGCCCCCCAGCCCCCAGTGGCTATCTTGCCTTGCCCCCCACCCCCCCAATTTCAAAACACACGCCTCATTAGTGTACTAGTTTATTATACCTAGAGTGGTAGTTGCTTCCATGGAGCAAGGTACTGTCTGTTGCCCTATGGTTGCTATAATAAGGAAATTCACCATATTTGCTAATTCCCAGGTTGCACATTGTCAATATTGGAAAAACAGGTAACCAGACCCCCCTGACCTTTCAAGGTCAGGGGGGGTTTGGATACCTGTTTTTCCAACACTGATAACCTTCAGACCAGGAACCAGCAGATAATGCAAATAAGGTTAATAATTACTTGTATACCAGAGTGCCGACAGCACAGGTGGGTCAGTTGTCTCTGAGTATAGGCTGGGGAAATGGTCCTGATTGGAGACTTTGACAGTTTCATTTAACCCCTCAGTTCTTGTTGCTTAAGCAACAGTGTAAACACTGATCAGATGGCACTTGGGGCATCTGATTTGGGTCTACATTCCTGAACACCTTGAACATTTTACTGCCTTTTTTCAAAGGGAGACAGGTTTCGGGACTTCCTGTTCACTTTTCTATAGGCTCAGTCCCAACAAAAAATGGGTCTGCTCTTAAAGGAAAGAATTTGCTTCTCAGGAGCAGCCGGCCTCAGTAGCTCCATCAGATGGGCGTCGAACTGGTGATCAGGAGGACATGGGTTTGATACTTGCCTGGGTCTGCAACATTCTTTCATGCAGATTGATTATGAAATCTTTTCTACAGTCAAATACCTGTGATACCTCCCTCATCAGGAGGGAGACTCCCTCATTTTGATGCAAATTTTTGCCCAATTTATACTTAATTTTAGTAAAAGTTTGGAGTCTCCCTCATTTGAACTGAGAATTTCCCTATATATTCTTTACATCTGCCTCATCACAATGGCAGATCTCCCTCTTACAGCTCAAAAACTTATCATAGGTATGCAGTCGTTCTCTCCCTTCTGCTGATTCAAGAAGGGCAGTTGTCAGTTTCTGGAGAAAGAATGTGCAGTGTACTGGTTAACCGCTTACGTAACGAACAGCGTTATAACAAGGTGGTGCCTGACAAATAGAATCCTCCACCCTATTGCATTCCCAATTTCAGGGATACGCGATGACTGGATTCATTGTTTTTTAATGAGAAACTAATGATTTTAATATGACACATTAAATAAATGGCTCATATATATGGTCACATTTTCTGGAAGGCTGCCTTAATGCAGATGTCGACAGAATTAACTCTGATAATGTTGTTCACGACAACCCCCTATCTTTGGAAACAGTGTAGATCCAGATCAGATGGCTTCTGAAGAAGCCATCTGATCAGGATCTACACTGTTTGACATTCAGTTTATGGATTTGTAGGAATAAATTGCATCAAGTAATCTAATTGGTTGAAAGTCAGAAATGGGTGTGGCTAAATTAAGGCGTAACTATACCAAATTTAGTGATCATCCGAATCATCCACCAGCAGAGATACTGACCCAGTGGTTGCAATTAAGGTGTACTTACCGTATTCGCCCTAATTACCGCACATGCTCCTATAAGCGCACACCAAAGCTATTTTTGAAAAGGAAATGCATAAGCGCACACTTAACAGTAACCTCCCCCTGGAAGCTCACACATAAATCCATAAAAAAACTTACCGTTATTTCTTCAGCAGTGAAGGCAATGCTTTAGTATCCTTTTCCATCGCATTAAATATCAGTATGCACCATCTCGGAAGCTATTGTTTTCGCATCGAGTGTGCGCTTATTAGGTAGATTTTTCACCGTGATTTTTTTGACACGATTTTGAAAAAACTAAGCGCACGGTGCGGTAATTAGGGCGAATACGGTATACCAAATTTAGTGACACAGAGGCCTTTCTGATAGTTAATATTCATTCGTGTGTCTCAACCCCAAAGTTTTGAAACCAAAACGGATGACGGACAAGACCCTGCAAACACAGCACATCCCCCTCCGAGCACACACCAACCGACGTAGCTCATGAGACAGGTCAACTTGAGGAATCGGGTGCCTACCCGTGGACTTACAGGCATCTCCCACCGAGCCAACATCAGCAAACATGGCCCACACTCCACGGAAGTCCCGGGCATCAGAAAGGAGATGTCCAAAGTAGCGAGACTTGCAAAATTTAAAATATTACAAAAAGTGGCAACCAAAACATGTCCCATCTGACAAGTCAGTCTTAGTTTTAGAAAAATTAGAAATTTATACTGCAAAAATTAAAGATATAATAAAGTTATTTAGATCAGTACTTGAGTACTGACGTCAACACCGCAGTATCAACCTCAGCACTAAGGAACTGATACTGAGCTGATGATACCCTCAGGGTCGAACGACTCATCCAGCAGCAGAGATACCGACCCAGTGGTTGCAATTAAGGCGCAACTATGCCAAATTTAGTGATACAGGGGCCTTTCTGATATTTAATCTTCATCAGTGTGTCTCAACCCCAAAGTTTTGGAACCAAAATGGATGACTGACAAGACTCGGCAAACACAGCACATCCCCCTCCGAGCACACACCGACCAACGTAGCTCATGAGCCAGGTCAACTGGAGGCATCATGCAAGAGACGCCTACCCGCAGACTTACAGGCGTCCCCCACCGAGCCAACATCAGCCAACATGGCCCAAAATATTACAAAAAGTGGCAACCAAATCCGCTAAGATACATGTCCCACCTGACAAGTCAGTCTTAGTTTTAGCAAAACTGAATATTCAGCAAGAGAAGGATTAACTAGAGCAAGCAGTTGATGGCACACCAATGCAAATCCCCATGCTTTGGGCAGAACCAAATATAGTGCTGCTCTCACACGCCCTCATCATATAAGGAAGCCATGTACCATTTGGTTGCATTCGGGCCAGTGGTTAAAGAGGATTGATGGACAGGTGGACAGACAGACTGATGGAGGTGTTCAGAATATCCCCAAACCCTTATCTGAAAGCATGAGAATAATGAATATATATGGTTTAGGCACATGGATCTGAACAGTTTCTGAGATATTAGGCCTTTTATGAAGTGGTCGGTTTGGGTCATGGCCCTGGTGCACCCTTGGGGCCCCAAAGGTTGGTGTCGCTGAATGCGCCTTATTATAAGGGACAAGTATATATATGGTTTTAGGGGTGGGGATGTGAACTTGTCTCAGATTTTAGGCCTTTTATGAAGTGGAGGATGTGGGGCATGGCCCTGGCACACTGGGAGTGGGGACCCTCGAGGTTGGTGTCACTGAATGTGTCTTATCATAAGGAACAAGAATTCATTATGGTTTATGGGTGGGTATCTGAAAAGTTTTTGAGTTATTGGGCCTTAAATGAAGTGGAGGGGGTGGAGCATGGCCCCGATACACCCAAGGGGATGCCCAGGTTGGTGTCACTGAAAGCGTCTTGACATAAGGAACAAGAGTATATAAAGTTTAGGGTTGGGGATTTGAATGGTTTCTGAAATATGAAATATATGTTCTTTTATGAAGTGGAGGGGTGGGGCATGGCCCTGGCACAACCTGGCCGACTCCCTGGTTGGCGTCTCTAAATGCATCTTATCATAAGTAACAAGAATATATATATATAGTTAGGGGTGGGGATCTGAAAGGTTTCTTAGGCCTTTTCTAAAGTGGAGGGGGTGGGACATCGACTGTGCACATTCAAATAAAATGCTGCTCTTGCATGCCCTCATCATGTAAGGAAGCCATGTACCAAATTTGGTTGCATTCTGGCCAGTAGTTCAGGAGGAGATACTGTGACAGACTGATGGATGGATGGACAGACAGATGGATGGAGGTGTTCACAATATCCCAAAATGCATTTTTAAAAAGCGTGGGCATAAATATATTTATTTAGGATGCTCACTTGTACAACAAATACTCACTTGTACAAAAAACATACAGAGAAATAAACTAAAATTATTTATTCACATTTCCTGATGCAAAATATATAGTTTAATAAAATATTATTTCAATAAAGCTGTCTTGTTGACTTGTTTTACACAGTCTTGTTTTTATTGGCAGTATTTGGACACCGAGTAGATTCAGATCGAAGAGGGGGGGACGCAGTGACAATGTATGATCCAGCTTGCACGCACGAGGACTGAATTATTAAAATAGTTGCACTCAAAATATTGTGAATTCCAATTTTGTCATTTTGAGTATTCCAAAATGTGCACACTCCAAATGTGTGCTCCAAAATTTTGTAAAATTCCAGAAATTGCGCACCTCCTATAGTACGCTCCAATTTTTTATAAAAACAGTATTCCAAATATTGCGTACATCCTGTTTGTACGCTCCACAATTTTTTAGCATTCTAAATATTGCGCACATCCTATTTGTACGCTCCAAATTTTGTAACACTCCAGAAATTGCGCACCTCCTATAGTACGCTCCAAATTTTTTAAAATAGAGTATTCCAAATATTGCGTACATCCTGTTTGTACGCTCCACAATTTTTAGCATTCTAAATATTGCGCACATCCTGTTTGTACGCTCCAAATTTTTTAACACTCCAAATAATGCGCACATCCTATTTGTACGCTCCACTGTATTCCAAACATTATGCACAGACTATTGTGCACTCAAACTAATCCTGACATTGTGCACTTCGTATAAAATGTGCACACCAAAATGCACTCCATGACACGCATTCCACAACACCTTCCGCATTGTGCAAAGCGTATCATGTAATCCATCCCATATTATATATCCAAACAGCCCCGGCTGCGCGTTCAAACCTGACCTATGACTTGCAATTTAGAAATATTTTAGTATGACCCAGGTGGAAACATACCCTCGGGCTATGGCTAACCACTTCCATGAGGGAGAAGCCACCCAGTTCAAATAGAAAAGTTATTTAGAAATATTTTAGTATGACCCAGGTGGAAACATACCCTCAGGGTATGGCTAACCAGTTCCATGAGGGAGAAGCCACCCAGTTCAAATAGAAAAATTCTGAAATGAACAAACTTAGGCTCAAGGCGTAAAGTTTCATTAGAATCTAACAGCTATCTAAGCAAAGCGTCCCCCCCATCGAATGCTGAATTCCGCCACAGCAAATTTATGATGCCCAACATAAATTTGTCCCCCAATTCAGCAATTCCACATGATATACAGATAGCCTTACAAGGCTGATCTTTTTAATCTAACTATTAGGATTATACCTTTGGGTAGAAGGGTCTGTGACAAATAAATTGATTGCTTCCTCAAATGTATTCAAAAATATGGCATTGCCCACTGCAGTGAGATGAACCCCATCAGTCTTAAATAGCCCGGTTGTACTGAAATCGAGCTCATGCTGGATGACTTTGCCTCCTACATTAAAAGCAGCTTGTCTGCCCAATCGGTTGATACGCCGCCTTTTTTGATCCAACTTTTTAAGCCTTTCAGGAGTGTTATCCGTTCCCCGCCATGATTGACGAGGGAGAATATCTGACCATACAAGTTGGGCTTCGGGATAAACTGAAGCCATGTATGAAAATTGTCTTTTAAAAGTCTTAAGAAGTTTGCTTTGGGACCACTCAACTAGGTCGTTGCCCCCTAGGTGAATAATTATCATCGCTGGGGTTGAATGAAACAGCATCATGCGTTGAAACACTGTGTCGAAGTGGTCCCAATGCATCCCTCCTTTACCCTGATAAAGGATTCGGCTAACAATCCCTGCATTAGCTGGAGGTCTGAGACCTGGCACACTGTCTTCAAGGTGTGAAACTAGGGAATCACCGATAAGCCATATATCTGTAATGGACAATTTAAAGACGTATGTACCGTGCTACAGCCCCAGTCTTCCATCGACCAAGTAATTTTATGGCTTCACTAGAATACCCTTTAGCTGCCAAATCAGTAGCCCTACCAATTCTAAAGGAATGTGTTGCATAAAGTCGTATAGGAAGTCCTAGCTTTTTGACTGCTTTCACCAAAACGCCACTGAACTGACTGCGCTTTAATGGATGGCCATTCTGGTGGCAGAAGAAGTATAGACTACCTTCAGGCCTACACCTCATATACTGTTTGGCAGCAGTAACGCAACATATTGCTGCATTGACTGCAAGTGGGATGCGTAATATTGTTGGGTGGCCAGATTGATTAGTTTTTGAAACCCTAATAGAAATGAACAACACGTTTGCTCCTTCCCCGAGCCACACATCTGTCTTTAATAAAGGCCTGTTAGCCTGCAGTGGATTAGTGAATACAATCTCACCAACCCTCAACAGGCCATAGTAAGCTATAGCAAAGGCCGTTTTAAAAAGGATACATTCATAATTTGAAAAGCAAATTTCCGGCAGCACAGAACATATTCTAGCCAAGATGAGCTCTGTTATTGGCGCTCTAACATCATAACTTGGCCGAATGCGCCTACAACCCTCCATTAGTTTTTTAACCACAAAAGCGGTTGTAGGGTCATGCATATCATAAATTTTATGATGAAAACTTATGGCTGACAAGTAAGTAGTAATAGTTGATGAAGCATACCCCAACTCGAAACAATATGTGATAAAAAGAGACAGATGTGCAACTGGAGCCGGCCATATAATGATCAAATTATAGTGATTTCTAAAGGTGTTAAAAACTTGCAAAGCATTTGTATAAACAGAATGGGATTTGCTAGACATACTGGCTGCCAACAATTTCTGAGAACTTAACAGAAGATGTTCCAAAGGTGGTCGGGAACTGGTGTTGGTGACAGGTCTGCATCTGGTGCGAGTTTGCGGAATCTCTGTAATTGAAAACGACTTAATGCATCGCAGATGTTATTCCGGAAGCCGTCAACATGTTGAGCCTTGGCAACTACGTTCAACCGTAAGCACAGTAATGTGAAAGCCCTAAGAATAGTCATGACTCTGTCCGATTTTGATGTCATATGATTAACAATGTGTACCACTGCCATATTGTCAACTCGAAAGACTATTTTCTTGTTGCGAAGCTTATTACCCCATATGTGCAAAGAAACAAGGAGCGGAAAAAGCTCAAGAACTGTTATATCTGATGTAATGCCGCCCTCAATCCATGCCCGAGGCCAGGAGCCCTGAGCCCATTTTCCTGCAAAGTAGGCACCAAATCCCAGATCAGACCCCCCTGCACTGTCGGTGTAGAGCTGTAAATCCTCATTTGACACCCAGAACCGATCATGAAAGACGGAAATACCATTAAAATTTTTAAAAAACTGTATCCAAAGTTCTAGGTCCTTCTTCATATCTGCTGTGATACGAAGGTGATGGTGTTGCTTTGTCAAACCGCATGTAGCATTTATAAGGCGTCTACAAAATGGCCTCCCTGGCACCACTGCCCTACATGCGAAATTAAGGGAACCAATCAACGACTGTAATTGTTTCAGCTTGCACTTTTTACGCGGCAAAATCTCCTCAATCTTTGAAATGATTTCATGAATTTTGGTCACCGGAATCCGAATGACCATTTCTTCAGTATCAATTTCAAGGCCAAGAAAACAGATCTTGGTTTTAGGACCTTCTGTTTTCTCAGAAGCTAATGGCACTCCCAACAAAGTCATCTTATCTGTAAAAACAGACATGATATGTGAACAATGATTAGTTCCCTTTCTTCCGCCAAACAAGAAGTCATCAAGATAATGCAAGAGTCGTCCTACAGAAGCTTGCCTAGCTACACAGAATTCTAAAAAAGTAGAGAAAGTCTCAAAGGTCTGGCATGCTATGCTGCACCCAAATGGCATTGCCTTATCAAAATAAAACTTCCCATCAAACTTGAATCCAAGCTGATCAAAGTCTAAAGGAGAGACAGGTAGTAGCCTAAATGCTGATTTTATATCAGATTTTCCCAAAAGACAACCACGGCCTAAATCTTGTACCATGTGTACAGCCTCGTCGAAACTTGTATACTGCACAGAGCACAGCTCAGGATCTATATAATCATTAACTGAGTCTCCGCTTGGGTATGACAGGTGATGTATAAGGCGAAATTGACCTGGGTCGTGTTTCGGTACAAGGCCTAATGGCGATACACGCAGAGTTTGTAGCGGACGATAGTCAAAAGGTCCAGCCACTCTACCTGCTTCAACTTCAGTTTCAATTTTTTGCCTTACAACATCTGGCTTAATGTCGGCAGACTTCAAATTTTTTGAATCAGAAGGTTTGTGGCTGCCCGAGTAGTGGAGGGGGAAACCAGAAGAAAAACCGTTAAAAATCTCAGCAGCCTTAGCAGAATCATAACCCACAAGCTCCTTTTGCAAGTTGTCAAGCCTGATAGGAGTTTTAGCTAGATCAAGGGAAGCAGCTGATATATGAGAACACAATTTGAGACAGCAAAATCCCTATCGTCGAACAGCTCGTCCACCTCGAAAGGCACTGAATTGTCCCCTACCTGAGCGAAATGTCAAACCGCCCCTGGTAGCTGGTGGAACACTCCTAGTAGCCGGTGGAAGAAGCTTAAAGCAAGTTTGTCTACCATGATTTGTACCACCACAATGAGAGCAAGCATGAAGAAATTTGCACCCTTTAAAATTGCATTTTCCATGGTTGAAATCCAAACATTTAAGCCTATTGAAAGATGACTGCTCAAAGGGAACCGTCGAGTTTGCCGATAGAGTCATTACCCGGAGCCACAAGTCTGTATTGAGTCGCCCCCAAGGTTGTAAATTAATGGCCTGTCTGAGACGAAACTGCTCGTCATAATTTCGCCAGGCAAAGTATGCTGAGGACCGAGATGCAGCCTCTCGAATTATACTCATATACTGGAGCAACTCTTGTGTTTTTTCAGGATGTTTCTTCAAATAAATTGAAGAAAAAATCAAAAAGGCATCCGTCCATTTTTCGATTGTGGGTACTGGGTCCTTAAAAACTTGCGGTTTAGATTCCAGAAGACCCTGCTTGTTAAGACGTAGTGCCCCCCCTGCACACAGTTCTTGCAACTCAACAGCCCCCTTTAGCAGCAAATTGATATTTATGTATTGGTTTGACCAGATTTTTTGTGCGATTGCCAGGGGAACATGTGCAGAGAGATCATCACTCCCTAGCCGCAAAGGCTCGTCTCCGAAAGAGAAATTACTCCCATCCGAAACCGCCCAAACGAAACCATCATTCTGTGCCGACGGGCTTACATAGCCAGTCTGAGTGCCTGCATTTTGACCCGTTATTTGCGGATTTGTGTTGGATGAAGGAATGGAACTGCTCTGATCAGTCACGTTTTGACCTTGCATTGTGCCCGAGTCACGCAAGATTGTTTCAAAGTCTATAATGTGCCTGAACATATTTGAGGGTCCTTGTGTTTGTGCTTGATCCCTACCTTGTGGTGTGCCTACCACAGATGAGACTGGGTTTAGACCACCAATCTGCGCCACTTCATCCTGTTGTTGACGCGAACGTTTGTGTCCGCCGGCTCCACGGCTTCCCCTAGTCCTTTTCCGGCCGCCCGGCATCTCTACTTATCCCTCGCACAAGTGTAACCAGCTTTTTTGATTCTCCTTAAAAAATGGCGACTTCCTTTTGCAGGATTTGGAAAAACGGAAAAGGAAGGTTTCCCTGAGCCTGCGCAAGACGTTAAATCACCTTCCAGTTCTACAAGACGCCTGACTACTGAACAACATACAAGGTGCAAGCGCTCAGTGACCTGGACCAACTGTCATGGCCGATACGAGATGGAAAATACGATCAGACTTTGTTTAAACCTAATTATAAGCGAACTACCACCCTGGAGCTGCAATTGTGACCCATAATGACAGTCCATCCAATTCATTCGCACCAAATAAATGGGATTATCATTTAGTTGATAATCCCTATTAGTCCACACGTGTGTAGGTTGGACATCAGCAACAGGCTTTGCTCAAATTTTTTGCACAGGTCTCCTGTAAATGTTAATCCTTATGACACCAAGAAAAGCTTCATCTGAAAATGTTGTCTGCTTATGTCATCTGCTGATTTTTTTTTTTTTTTGAAAACTTTTTAAAAATATTTTTGCATACAGGCAATTAGTGTGGGCCCAGATCAGACTGCTCCTACAGGAGCAGTCTGATCTGGGTCCACACTGTTTGAAAAAAATACTTTTAAGGTAACCAGCAGACGGCAAAGCAGACATTGGTGTTGAGTGGGTTACTGTCAGTTGTAATTACTCTTTAACAGTATTGCTTACTTGATACTTTTCAGAGCCATGTATGACTACTCCATGTGATATAAACCCATGTGACGTTACCCAGTGCCCAAAACATCCGACTGCCACTTGCAAGTAAGTACCATACTTAAAATACTTGTTCTAAAATTTTAACGAGTACAATTTACTACTCCATCTTGTGTCTAAGAATAGAGGGATGAGTGGCAAGCAGTGTAGACCCTGACGAGACGCCACATTCTGCAGCATCTCATCAGGGTCTACAATGTTTGCTCAAGCCTGTCTACTCCATGTGTTATAAACCCATGTGATGTTACCCAGTGCCCAAAACATCTGACTGCCACTTGCAAGTAAGTACCATACTTACAATACTTGTTCTAAAATTTCAACAAGTTCAATTTACTACTTGATCTTGTGTCTAAAAATAGAGGGATGAGTGGCAAGCAGTGTAGACCCTGATGAGATGCCGCATTCTGCAGCATCTCCTCTGGGTCTACAATGTTTGCTCAGGCCTGTCTGTCTGCATTCTGCAGCATCTCCTCTGGGTCTACAATGTTTGCTCAAGCCTGTCTGTCCGAACACTTACGGTAAATACGGTAGTGTATTTGCCTAAACAGCTTCTTACAATTCTTTTTTCAAAAAGTTGAACAAGTACAATATACTACCTGATCTTGTTTCTAAAAATAGCTGGATGAGTTGCAAACAGTGTAGACCCCGATGAGATGCTATAGAATCTGAGTTTACACTGTTTGCTCAGGCCTATCGGTCCAAATGGTTATGAACAGTTGAAGAACTATGCATTTTTACTAGCTTATTTTTTAATCCCCCGCCGGGAAGTGGTGTGGAGAGCGGCGAAGTGGAGCGGGGATTATAGGAATGGCCTTTGTATGTCCGTCTGTCCATCTGCCCATTCATCCATTCATCCATCTGTCCATCCCTCCATCCGTCCGAGCAAACCAGAGGGCACTAGTTAGGTTGGTCTATCTTGGGTACTTGCCGTTTATTCCGTTATTGACAGACTTAAAGTAGCCAGTAGCCTGTTGGGTATTTTGTCGCTTGTTGGGTACTTTGAATGGGAGAATTATCCATCCATCCTTCTGTCTGTCTGTCCGTAACACTTTCTTGTCCGCTTCATATCTCCTAAACGGGCTTGAAGAAATATATGGGCTGCATGATGCTTCCACCCAGAGCTAAATCCGGCCCGCACACTAGTACTGGTAAACCGCTTAGAGGATCTAAGCCTGTCCAGGAACCCCGGTGCGAGGCGGACCGTCCGTGCTAATAAACCCTATTGGTTTCATTGGGTGACAGGGCTTGAGATATCATTTCATCTCAATGTCGGGTAAAAGTCCCACAAAATTGGAAGCAATGTCTCCAAAATGACCTTTACAGTGTTGATGGGGACGTTAAACCTCAAATCAAACAAACAAACAAAAACCCTTTGATAGATTTTCATTAAACGTTGGTCAATTATTTATCTCAGTGTTCTGATGTGCAGAATCTATAAATGAACCATACCGACGCAAGGTCAAGGTCACAGTTGAGGGTCACGAGTTTGGAACTTGGAATTTTGTGTCCGTTCCATATCTCCTTAACCTTTGGAAGGATTTTCATTAAACTTTGGTCAAATATTATTTTCAGTGAGCTGATGTGCAGAACTCATAAATGAACCATGCCGACTCAAGATCACATCTGAAGGTCAAGAGTTTGAAAGTTTGAATTTTGTGTCCCTTCAATATCTCCTTTACCCCTGCAAGGATTCTCATTAAACTTTAGTCAATTATCCCCCTCAGTGAGCTTATGTGCAGAACACATAAATAAACCATGCTGGCTCAAGGTCAAGGTTACAGTTGAAGGTTACGAATTTGAAACTTCGTATTTTGTGTCCGTTCTATATCTCCCTTACCCCTGGAAGGATTTTCATTAAACTTTGGTCAAATGTCCCCCTCAGTGAACTGATGTGCAGTACTCATAAATAAATCATGCCAACTCAAGGTCAAGGTCACAGGTGAAGGATACAAGGTTGAGCCTTGATAGAAATTAAGTGTGGCGGGGGATTTGGCTGTCCCTCAGACTGCTTGTTTGTGTTTTTTTTTTGCTAATTATTATTATTATTTTTTTTTTGGTTTTACAGCCCATTCAAGATCATTTCACTTATATCAAGCTGATTGATAATCAGAGGTGGCCAAAAACTGGAGTACCCAGAGAAAAACAACCTGACCTTCTGTTGCAAGTTTTACTAATTAGGATTTAAGGGAAAGGATACACCTTCAGGGGAGGCAACTCTTGTAAACTTTTATAAATAGTTTCACCTGATTTAAAGGGAATGGATACACATTCAGGGGAGGCAACTCTTGCAAAAGTATTTTTGTCACACAGAAGAAAGGGTCAACTCTTAAAGGAAAGTAAGAGTAGACCCCTTTTTCTGTATGACAGAGTTTATGAAAAAAAGTAAACAGAAAGTCATGGAAGTTGTCTCCCTTTGAAAGAATGCCAGGTGTATCCATTCCTCTTAATTTATTGCTTCCGAGATCTACTCTTAAAAAAAAATGCACAGTGTGTGTGTGTGTGTGTGGGGGGGGGGGGGGGGGGGGAGGGAGGGGGGGGGCAAATATTCTAATATTTTTTGCTGAAAAAATGTGAGCAGCTTTTAATCGGTAAAAGTAACACCATATTAGATATTGTACTTACCAGAACAGTGAACAGTTTCACCACTTATGAGTGAAATCCATTCTTGAGTCCTTTTGAAAACATTCCCAAATTTTCAGATGGGCTACATGATGCTTCCACCCAGAGCTAAAACCGACCTCACACGAGTACTGGTAACCCACTTAGAGGATCTAAGCCTGCCCAGGCAAAGCGGTGTGAGTCGGCCCGTCCATGCTTAAAAACCCTATTGGTTTCATTGGGCGACAGGGCTTGAGATGTCATTTCATCTCAGTGTTGGGTAAAAGTCCCTCAAAATTGGAAGCAGCATCTCCAAAATGACCTATACAGTGTTGACGGGGACATTTAACCTCAAACAAACAAAAAACATTATCTTTGTCTGAGTACTTGTACAGTGACTTTATAATCTGATGTTAGGGGGAATGGGAACACCTGGCAGATTCCCCACCCCCCCCCCCCCCACCACCACCACCACCACCATTTTTCAAAGGGAGACAACTTTCAGGAGTTCCTGTTCACTTTTCTATTTTCTATTAGCCCTGTCCCAGTGAAAAAGGGGTCTACTCTTAAAGGAAAGAATTTGCTTTAATAGTTGACCCCTGTTGACATGGGAGACAAATATTCTTTTGCAGGACTTGCCTCCCCTGAAGGTGTTCCTATTCCCCTTAATTCTTCTACCAACTATTGTTCACTTTTCTATAGGCTCAGTCCCACCCAAAAAAGGGTCTTCTCTTTAAGGAAAAAATTTGCTCCTAATGGAGCAAATTCTTTCCTTTAAGAGTTGACCCCTGTTGACATGGGAGACAAAAATACTTTTGCAGGAGTGGCCTCCCCTGAAGGTGTTCCCATTCCCCTTAATTTTTCTACCAACTAGTGTTCACTTTTCTATAGGTTCAGTCCCACCCAAAAAGGGGTCTTCTCTTAAAGGAAAGAATTTGCTCCTGATGGAGCAAATTCTTTCCTTTAAGAGTTGACCCCTGTTGACATGGGAGACAAAAATACTTTTGCAGGAGTGGCCTCCCCTGAAGGTGTTCCCATTCCCCTTAATTTTTCTACCAACTAGTGTTCACTTTTCTATAGGTTCAGTCCCACCCAAAAAGGGGTCTTCTCTTAAAGGAAAGAATTTGCTCCTGATGGAGCAAATTCTTTCCTTTAAGAGTTGACCCCTGTTGACATGGGAGACAAAAATACTTTTGCAGGAGCTGCCTCCCCTGAAGGTGTTCCCATTCACCTCAATTCTTCTATCTTTTCTTTGTAGAGCTAACTATTGTGGTGGATGTAATGCAGCTTTTACAGTAAAAGAGAATAATGTTGTCACTGACGTCACTTTTGACTGCTCAGGTATGGTAAATTTCCTTAAAAGTTTTAAATCTGTGTTAACAGACACCTCCAAATAACAGCCTTCCTGTTTATAAGGGCCACAACTATTGCCATATTCGTCATATGCCTTGTTTCGAACAAAAAAAATGTAAACAAGTCCGTGAAATGAACACCCCCTAAACCCACTTTATATAGAGGAAAATGGGGTGTAAGGGGGTATACATTATTTTTTTTCTTATCTCTGCTCAAAGACATAGGTTGTGGGTACTCGTTAGAACCGCCTCAATGAGGCGGTTCAAACGAGCCCCTGCAACCTATGTTTGAAGTAAAAATAACAAAAATATCACAGATTTTCATCAGAAAAGTAGCTCTCTTGGAGATGTGAAAAAATGCACAATGTCGCACAGGTGTGTTATTATAATGACAGTCACTTCAGGAAACTGTTCACGAAAAAAAAAAAAAAAAAAAATGGAAATTACATGATTCAAAGAATGACCCCCAAAAGTATTGAATACATTACATTAACACATGCATATCATAAAATGGTGCTTTCTAGCTAATTTTCAAATGCAAATCTGTGATATTTTTCTTATTTCTTGTCCAAATATAGATTGTTGGTGCTTATTAGAACTGCCTCATAGAGGCGGTTCTAACGAGTACCCACAATCTATGATTTTAAGAAAAAATAATGTATACCCCTGTAAACCCCAGTTTTTGCTATATAAAGTGGGGTTTAGAGGAGTGTTCATTACACAGACTTGGTAACATGATATATAGTAAAATGACCATATACCATATATTGTCATTTTTCTGTATAATCTATACATTTTTGTTTTGTAAAAACACAGCTGTGTATCTTAGCCATTTTTACACCCTAAAACAGAGTCCATAAGAAGCTGTGCTGTGCAAGTTTGGAACATCATTACACAAAATATTGACCTTGGCATAATGTACTGTAACTATAAAAGTTGAATCATGTTAGCTACAGACAGCATAAGCCAGCCTTGGTAGCTCAGTCGGATGCACGTCTGACTGGTGATCAGGAGGATGTGGGTTCGATTCCTGCCAGTGTGGGCAACATTCTTTCGTGGAGATCACAAAATCTTTTCTCTGGTCATTCTCTCCTTTCTGCTGATTCAAGAAGGGCAGTTGTCAGTTTCTGGTGAAAGAATGTGCACTGTACTGGCTAAGCACTTAGGTATAAGCCTGCCCAGGAAAATTGTAGATAGGTAAACTGACCGGCTCAAAAATGACCTAAAATAGTGTGGACTGGGGCATTGGACTCCAATACAAACAAAAACATTACGAAAACACGCCTATACAAATACATTGTAAATTTTACAGCCGAAAAACGAGGCGGTTCTAACAAGTACCCACAATCTATGTTTTTGAGAAGAAATAAGAAAAATAATGTATACCCCTGCAAACCACAGTTTTACTATATAAAAGTGGGGTTCAAGAGGGTCAAAATTATATAGGTGTGTTTTCGTTTTGCAAACAGATATCATAAAATGATGTATGTCACTTGTTATTAGTGTTCAAACTTTACTCAGGCTTTGTGCTTGCATAAAATCCTTTGAACATTAAATTACATAACGATAACTCACCCGTGCGGCTTAGTGCATTTTTCACATCTCCAAAATGGTTACTTTTCTGATGAAAATCCTTGATATTTTTGTAATAAACATTCCAAACATAGGTTGAGGGTACTCGTTAGAACCGCCTCATTGAGGCGGTTCTAACGAGTACCCACAACCTATGTCTTGGAGCAGAAATAAGGAAAATAATGTTTACCCCCCTAAACCCCAGATTTCTCTGCATAAAGTGGAGTTTAGGGGGGTCTTTATTTCACGGACTTGTTCATGTGATGTATAGCAGTTTGAAGCTATTATTGAACAGGCCAGAAGCCAAGTTCAAACAAAAAGTTCTAAAGCAGTTGTTCAAATCATAAAACTCTTGTGCTGTTTGAACATGGCTTTTGATATTGCTTTGTTTACATAACATTGAGAGACATAAATTTGTCTCCCAGGACATGGCATTTTAAAGTTTTATAATGACATCGACAAGTCATTGCCAAACTGACATCATTATTAATATCATTCTGAACAAGCAGCCTTGTTGGTTTTACGGTAGCATTTGAAGAGTTAATATGGAGTTTTGGGGCATTTTTTGTCATAATTTGGCATTGAAATTGTAAGGTATGTGAAAAACAATGATCATCTATGGTTATTTCATTGCATTTACATTTGCTGGGCATACAAAAACAGGCCTCTACAAATACATCATGAATTTTACCACTGAAAAAATAAAAAATTTAGTATTATAGTTGTGGGTACATGCTAGAACCGCCTCTAACCGTTCTAACGAGTACCCACAATCTATATTTTAGAGCAGAAGTAAGAAAAATATCACAATTTTTCATCTTAAATTTTTTTCATTTTTACGGTGTCAAAATTTACAGTGTTTTTGTATAGACATGTCTTCGCAATGTTTGTAATGGATCCCTATATTTATGCAAGTATCTGGTAATTAACCCTTGTCCTGCTAATCCCGGATATGCCTTATCTTTGAAACAATGTAGATCCAGATCAGATGGCTTCTGACGAAGCCATCTGATCAGGATCTACATTGTTTGTCATTCAGATTATGAATTTGTTGCAATAATTTGCATCAAGTAATCGGATTGGTTGATAATCGGTAGGGGGTGTGGCATATATAAATATTCAGCAGGACAAGGGTTAACCATGGATGTATACAAGATCTTCTATTTCTTTAAAACAGACTGTCGAAGGGACAAGATGTTGACAGACACAATTATGAACCTTCTGAAGGGCCTGGGACCCAAGAGTGTGATGATGCATAAACTTTTCACTATCCTTCCACCACACCATCACTTTTTACCGATGTTGGAATGCGATATTAATGGAGATTACAATCCGGTTCAGTCCATGTTGATGCTTCCAGTAGTAAGAGATCCAACGGTCATTCAGGTCTGTGTGGACACAGAGACGGGGAGAAGAAACATGAACACACCAATAGTTTTCGAGGAGTCAGGCCAGCCTCTTGACTGCTCCAGAAAAGAAGAAGTGGATATGCAACGTAAGTGTTTTTACCCATTTGGTACTGGAAACCCCAAAACGGGTATTTGGCAAACAGTGCAGACCCAGATCAGACGCTGCAGAATGCGGCGGTTCTAACGAGCACCCACAACCTATGTTTGCAGTGAGTGTAAGAAAAATATCACGGATTTTCATCAGAAAAGTAGCCATTTTGGAGATGTGAAAAAATGCACTATGTCGCATGGGTGTGCTAAGGTAATTTGGTGCTCATTTAAACTGCTTGTTGAGGTAGTTCTAAAGAGTACCGTACCCACAATTTATGTAAGCACAAGTAAGAAAAATAAGCTATAGCGCATGAAAACCCCAGTTTTCTCTGTATGCTGTAAAAGTCCTAAAAAAAAATTGCACACCTTAAAGACTTGCTGTAATTCTCCTAAAATTTTAACAAGTTTGTTTTGCAATCCAGCAAGGAATCCAAGAAGATACCTACCGGGGTCGGCAACATTCTTTCATAGAGATTCAAGAAGGGCAGTTGTCAGTTTCTGGCGAAAGAATGTGCACTGCACTGGTTTGCTGCTTACGTATAAGCCTGCCCAGGAAAAGTGTGGATAGGTAAACTGACCGTCTCAAAAATGACTTAAATAGTGTTGACTGGGCCGTTAAGCTCAAATACAAACAAAATATAAAGAAATTTAACTAGTTGATAGTCAGAAATATGTACATGTATGGCAACATTAATTTATTTGGCAAGACAATGATTAATTTCTTTACCATAGTTAACATAAGTATTGTCACAGACAGGCCTAAGCAAACAGTGCAGACCCAGATCAGGAGCAGTCTGATCAGAATCTACAGTGTTTGCCATTCCATCTGCCCTTTTTAGACACCTTGCTGGAATGTTAAACAAATTTGTTAAAATTTTAGGAGAGTTACAGCAAGTCCTAAAAGTGTCCTAATTTTTACAGTATAACTGTTTATCATCACGAAAACAGGCCTATGTAATTTTGACCCCCTAGAACCCCACTTTTATATAGTAAAACTGGGGTTCCCGGGGGTATACCTTATTTTTCTTATTTCTGCTCTAAAATATAGGTTGTGGGTACTCATTAGAACCGCCTTCATGAGGTGGTTCTAACGAGTGCCCACAATCTATAGTTTTGGGCCCCCTTCCATAGGGGCTTTAAGAAATATATGAGCTGCATGATGCTTCCACGCAGAGCTGAATCTGGCCTGCACACTAGTACTGGTAAACCGCTTAGAGGATCTAAGCCTGTCCAGGAACCGCGGCACGAGGCGGACCGTCCATGTTAATAAACCTGATTGGTTTCATTGGGCGACAGGGCTTGAGATGTCATTTCATCTCAATGTTGGGTAAAAATTGGAAGCAACGTCTCCAAAATGACCTTTACAGTGTTGACGGGGACGTTAAACCTCAAATCAAACAAAAAACAATCTATATTTTGAGCAGAAATAAGAAAAATATCACAATTTTTCATCATAAAATTTTCATTTTTTCAGCGATAAAAGGTGGCAATGTATTTGTATAGGCGTGTTTACGTAATGATGTTATAGCTATAGTTTATCAACGACCTTTGAGAGTTCAACGCTCAAGCGTGATAAGACTGTTCCATGTTTTAGGGGAAGCAGGTTTCAGATTTCATTTTTCACAGGATTTTAAAATTATAAATAAGTTTTTGATAATGCCATTATGTAGAAGTCGTCTCCAAGTGGTTAATACGATGCAGTACGATCCTCAGTAAAACTATATCGCCCAATATAAAATCCCAACTGAAGGCGATTTACCTAAAATGCAGACTAGTCCAAAATTAAAAGTGCAGTCAAGTCTCACTGCGTTTTGAAAGACTATACAAGGCTGTAAAATGATTTGTTTTCATATCTTTATAAAAACCTTTGTTGTGGGTATCTGATAGACATGCCTCAATGATGTGGCATTACGAAAACACGCCTATAGAAAAACATTATAAACTTTACCGCAGAAAAAAAGAAGAAATTTTAAGATAAAAAAAATGTGATATTTTTCTTATTTCTTCTCAAAATATAGATTGTGGGTACTTGTTAGAACTGCCTCATGGAGGCAGTTCTAACGACTACCCACAATCTATATTTTAGAGCAGAAATAAGAAAAATAAGGTATACCCCCATGAACCCCAGTTTTACTATTTAGGAGTGGGGTTCAAGGGGGTCAGAATTATATTGGCGTGGTTTCTTGATGGGTATCTGATAGAATTGCCTCAATTCTGAAAAATACCCACAAATACCCACAACATAGATTTCTGAAAAGGATTAACAAAAATTATGCCTTAATTAGGGCCCCGCACTGAAAGTGTGGGTGCCCTATAGTAATCACTCTGTCCGTCCATCTGTCTGTCTGTCTGTCCGTCTGTCCGTCTGTCTGTCCACAAATTTTCCTACTCCTCTGATAGCGCTGCCGGAGCCCTAGTCATTTTCACTGACAGCTCTAGTTATTATGCCCCCAACTTTGAAAAAGTTGGTGGGGCATATTGCTTCTGGTTCGTTCGTCCGTTCGTCTGTTCGTCCGTTCGTCCGTTCGTCCGTCCGTTACGCTTTTGATGCATAGCATACCTAAAGAACCGTGTATGCTAGGGTTTTGAAATTTCATATATGGATTCCTCATGGAAAATTAGCTGACGCGTATTTTTTTTCTAGTCCGGATAATGCCCCTTCAAGAGTTATTGCCCTTTGAAATTTTTTTAATAAAATTTTGTCAGCAAGATATCTAAAAAACTATTGGAGCTAGAGCCTTGACAGTTGGTGATTATATTGGTGGTGACGAGTAGATGAACTGATTAACTTTTGACAAAATTCCGAAAAATACTTCGTGAGTTATGGCCCTTTGTCATTTTGGTAATTTGTGCCCATTGTAATGTATGCTAAAAGTGATGCATAGCATATCTTTAGAACCGTGTATGCTAGGGTTTTGAAATTTCATATATGGATTCCTCATGGAAAATTAGCTGACACGTATTTTTTTTCTCGTCCGGATTATGCCCCTTTTAAGAGTTATTGCCCTTTGAATTTTTTTTAATAAAATCTTGTCAGCAAGATATCTCAGAAACTATTGGAGCTAGAGCCTTGAAAGTTGGTGATTATATTGGTGGTGATGAGTAGATGAACTGATTAACTTTTGACAAAATTCAGAAAAATACTTTGTGAGTTATGGCCCTTTGTCATTTTGGTAATTTGTGCCCATTGTAATGTATGCTAAAAGTGATGCATAGCATATCTTTAGAACCGTGTATGCTAGGGTTTTGAAATTTCATATATGGATTCCTCATGGAAAATTAGCTGACGCGTATTTTTTTCTTGTCAGGATTATGCCCCTTTCAAGAGTTATTGCCCTTTGAAATTTTTTTAATAAAATCTTGTCAGCAAGATATCTCAAAAACAATTGGAGCTAGAGCCTTGAAAGTTGGTGAATAGATTGGTGGTGATGAGTAGATGATCTGATCAACTTATGACAAAATTCCGAAAAATACTTTGTGAGTTATGGCCCTTTGTCATTTTGGTAATTTGTGAAAAACTTTTCATCGTTCTAGCGCCTACATTTCTTCACCAATTTCAATATAACTTCACACAAATGTTCCTTATAAAAAAATCTCGAGCGAGTTGGACTTTCAAACTCATCACATCAAGGTCAAGGTCACTGTGGCTATTTTCAGAAAAACTTTGTCATCGCTCTAGCGCCTACATTTCTTCACCAATTTCAATATAACTTCACACAAATGTTCCTTATAAAAAAATCTCGAGCGAGTTCGACTTCAAGGTCATGACCTCAAGGTCAAGGTCACTGTGGCTATTTTTAGAAAAACTTTGTCATCGCTCTAGCGCCTACATTTCTTCATCAATTTCAATATAACTTCACACAAATGTTTCTTATGACAATATCTCAGCGAGTTCGAGTTTCAAGGTCATGACCTCAAGGTCAAGGTCACTGTGGCTATTTTAATAAAAACCTTGTCATCACTCTAGCGCCTACATTTCTTCACTGATTTCAATATTACTTCACACAAATTTGCCTTATGACAATATCGTGAGCAAGCTTACAAGGTCATGACCTCAAGGTCAAGGTCACTGTGGCTATTTTTAGAAAAACTTTGTCATTGCTCTAGCGCCTACATTTCTTCACTGATTTCAATATAACTTCTCACAAATGTTCCTTATGACAATATCTCGAGTGTGTTCGACTTTCAGGGTCATGACCTCAAGGTCAAGGTCACTGTAGCTATTTTTAGAAAAATTTTGTCATCGCTCTAGCGCCTACATTTCTTCACCGATTTCAATATAACTTCACACAAATGTTCCTTATGACAATATCTCTAGCGAGATCCACTTTGAAGGTCAAGGTCACTGTGGCTATTTTTAGAAAAACTTTGTAAATGCTCTAGTGCTTACATTTCTTCACCAATTTAAATATAACTTCACACAAATGTTCCTTATGACAATATCTCAAGCCATTTTAACTTTCAAGGTCAAGGTCACAATGGCTATTTTTAGAAAAACTTTGTCATCGCTCCAGCGCCTACATTTCTTCACCGATTGTAATATAACTTCACACAAATGATCCTTATGACAATACCTCAAAAGAGTTCGACTTTCAAGGTCAAGGTCACTGTGGCTATTTTTAGAAAAACTTTTTCATTGCTCTAGCGCTTACATTTTTTCACCAATTTCAAAATCGATTCACACAAATGTTCCTTATGACAATATCTGTAGCGAGTTCCACTTTCAAGGTCAAGGTCACTGTGGCTATTTTTAGAAAAACTTTGTAAATGCTCTAGTGCTTACATTTCTTCACCAATTTCAATATAACTTCACACAAATGTTCCTTAAGACAATATCTCGAGCGATTTCGACTTTCAAGGTCAAGGTCACTGTGGCTATTTTTTGAAAAACTTTGTCATCGCCCTAGCGACTACATTTCTTTACTGATTTCAATATAACTTCACACAAATGTTCCTTATGACAATACCTCGAGTGAGTTTGACTTTCAAGGTCAAGGTCACTGTGGCTATTTTTAGAAAAACTTTGACATGGCTCTAGCGCTTACATTTCTTCACCGATTTCAGTATAACTTCACACAAATGTTCCTTATGACAATATCTCGAACTATTTCGACTTTCAAGGTCAAGGTCACTGTGGCTATTTTTAGAAAATCTTTGTTATGGCTCTAGTGCCTACATTTATTGATGGATGTTAATAGAACTTCACACAAATGTTTCTTATGGTAATATCTCCAGTTGCTTTGACTTTCAAGGTCATGACCTCAAGGTCAAGGTCACTATGGCTATTTTTAGAAAAACTTTGTCATTGCTCTACCGCCTACATTTATGATTTTAATCTAACTTCACACAAAAGATGCTTATGATAATATCTTGAGCAAGATCTACTTCGCGGCCATGGCCTCAAGTCAAGGTCCCTATGACTATTTTTAGAGAAATATTGTCATCACTCTAGAACCTACATTTATGGATGGATTTTTAAACAAACTTTACACAAATGTTGCGTATGATAATATCTCAAGCAAGTTGGACTTTTGCCATTTCAGTGTTTTCCACACACCAAGTTGTCTTGTGCGAGGGGATTTGTATCGCATGCGATGCCTTGTTTTTTTTAATAAAATTTTGTCAGCAAGTCCATATCTTGAGAACTATTAGAGCTTCATTAATCATTCTTGGTAGAAACTTGCATCCAGGCATTGCAACTTCAATGCAAGCATCCATATCTGACCTTGGCCTATATTTCATGGTTCACTGACTTCGTGAATTATTGCGACCACCCTGACTTTCACCATTTCTCGAAAACTATTAAAGCTTTTTAAATTATAAATGGTACAAACTTGCATCTAGGAATTGCAACTGCAACGCAAGCATCCATGTTTGACTTTTACCCATATTTCATGGTTCACTGACTTTGTGAATTATTGCGACCACCCTGACTTTCTATCTAATGTAAGAGTCCATTTCTCAAGATCTATTACAGCTTCATTAATTGTATTTGGTACAAGTTGCATTTAGGAATTGAAACTTCAATGCAAGTATCCATTTCTGACCTTGACCTACATTTTATGGTTCACTGACTTTGTAAAATAGTGTGACAACCCTAACTTTCACCCTGATGTAAGAGTCTGTTTTTTAGGAGTTTCATTGATGATACTTGGTACATGCTTGCAACTAGGAGTGAAATTTTTATGCAGGCATCCATGTTTGACCTTGACCTAGATTTCATGGTTTGGTGACTTTGCGCCCCCACAGGCGCGACATAGCCTTTGGGGGAATTCTTGTTGTATGTTTTTGAGTCTTTAACAATATTTGTTGAATATTTTGCCATCTAAGGACAAGCAAAGGTTGGGGGCATTGTGTTTTACAAACACCATTTCTAGTTATAGTTGTTACTCCACCTTAACTGGAGTACATGTAAAATTCCTGTATTAAGACCACCTTTGGGAATTTAAGACCACTTTTGAACAGTCCCAAAGGTGGTCTCTGATCAGAGGACGCTGCATGCTGAAAACAGAAAGAATAACTGAAACCTACTAAGCAGAATTGGTCTTAAATTTTAATTGGTCTTAACCGTTATCTTGCCTTATCATATGACGTCGCTTCTGAGAGTGTAATAACGCCATATAATATTTTTGATAATTCACTATTTGATTAAATATGCAAATTAGCTGGATACATCCCCTAACGTTACATGTACGACGTCCTTAATGACGTCGCAATTATTATCAGCGGAATATTGACATTTTGTAAACAATCTTGAATGAAATTTAAATGTCATATGATAAATAGAATCTTGCATTCGTGCCTATGTATTATTGAATTTATTAAACTCGTTGAGGAAAAGCCACAGCCTAGCATTTTATCCCTTTTCCTCAACTCGTTTAATAAATTCAAAAGTCATGTAAGATCATCTATGATCATGACAACCCCCTATCTTTGCAAACAGTGTAGATCCAGATCAGATGGCTTCTGAAGATCAGGATCTACACTTTTTGGCATTCAATTTATGAATTTGTAGCAATAAATGACATCAAGTATTTTAATTGGTTGATAGACAGAATTGGGTGTGGCTTAAATGAATATTCAGCAAGATAAGGGTTAATATAGGAATTTAACATGTATTTCTTTTCTTTCAGTTATACATCCAAAATGCTGGCTGAAGAAGTATGCTGATTGTGAAGATGCCTCAAAATGCCAGTGGTTTTTTGATAATGACAAGAGACAGTGTGTTCAAGGGATGGGTCCATATGGCTTTGGTACACTCAATAAGTGCTATGATGCGTGCAGTAAGTTGCCTATGTCCACATTGTTCAACCATTATTAGCTTAATGAGCTCGTTAGTGGTGGAATTGCTAACTGTTCTGGTAAATGGGCCTCTGTGCATCACGTGAACAAGTCTGTTAAATGAACACCCCTCTAAACTCCACTTTATATAGAGAAAACTGGGGTTTATGGGGGTATACATTATTTTGCTAATTTTTGCTCGATGATATAGGTTGTGGGTACTCGTTAGAACCGCCTCAATTAGGCGGTTCTAATGACCACCCACAACCTATGTTTGCATTTAAATAAAAATGTCACGATTTTTCACCAGAAAAGCAGCCATTTTGAAGTGTGAAAAAATGCCCTATGTCACGTGGATGTGTTATCGTGATGGGCCTAGTGGGTAAGAGCACTGACTCTTAATCATTAGGGCTCTCACTGCTGTGATTCGAGCCTCATTCTGGCCATATGTGAGCTGCCAAGTACTACAGTGGAAGGTCAGATGGTGTTTCTGTGGCTACTCCAGTTTTTGCCCGCCTTTGATTAAGGATTGGCTCTAAATAAGCATATCAAGTTTATCCAGATCAGAGCCCAGTTCTTCAATCTTACTACATGTATCTTGTTAGTTAAAATGCTGGTATTGTTAGCTCACCTGAGCACAAAGTGCTCATGGTGTGGTATTGTGATCAGTGAATGTCCGTCGTGTGTCGTCAACAATTTGCTTTAAATGCGAACTCCTCCTGAACCCTTGGGCCAATTTGATTCAAACTTCACAGGAATGTTGCCTAGGTGGCTCCCTACCAAAATAGTTAAAATCGTTCTGCTCTGGTGAACAAGATGGTCACCAGAGCTAAAAATAGAAAAATCTTTAAACGCCAACTCCTCCTGTACACTTGGGCCATTTTTATTCAAACTTCATAGAAATGTTGCTTAGGTGACTCTCAACCAAAATAGCTAAAATGGTTCTGCTCCGATGAGCAAAATGGCCATCAGAGCTAAAAATAGAAAAACATTGTAAATTTGCCTCAAATGTGAACTCCTCCTAAACCCTTGGGCTAATTTGATTCAAACTTTACAGGAATGTTGCCTAGGTGACTCCTGACCAAAATGGGTAAAATCGTTCTGCTCTGATAAACAAGAAGACTGCCAGAGCTAAAAATAGAAAACATCTTCAAACGACAACTCCTCCTATACTCTTAAGCCAATTTCATTCAAACTTCATAGGAATGTTGCTTAGCTGTCCCTCTACCAAAATAGTTAAAACAGTTCACCTCCGTTGAACAAAATGGCCACCAGAGCTAAAAAAAGAAAAACATTGTAAATTTGCTTCAAATTTGAACTCCTCCTAAACCCTTAAGCCAACTTAATTCAAACTTCACAGGAATATTGGCTAGATGACTCCCTACCAATATAGCTAAAATCGTTCCGCTCTAATGAACAAGTTGGCCGCTAGAGCTAAAAATAGAAAAAAATCTTCGAACAACAACTCCTCCTGTACCCTTGGCCCAGTTTCATTCAAACTTCACAGGAATGTTGGCTAGTTTACTCCCTACCAAAATAGCTAAAATCGTTCCACTCTTATGAACAAGATGGCCGCTAGAGCTAAAAATAGAAAAAATCTTCGAATGACAACTCCTCCTGTACCCTTGGCCCAATTTCATTCAAACTCCATGGGAATGTTGCTTAGTTAACCCTCTACCAAAATAAATAAAACGAACCCGTTCCAATGAACAAAACGGCCGCCAGAGCTATAAATAGAAAAACATTGTAAATTTGCTTCAAACGCGAACTCCTCCTAAAGCCTTGGGCCAATATGATTCAAACTTCACAGGAATGTTGCCTTGGTGACTCCCTGCCAAAATAGCTAAAATCGTTCTGCTCTGACAAACAAGATGGTCACCAGAGCTAAAAATAGAAAAAATCTTGAAAAGACAATTCTTCCTGTACCCTTGAGCCAATTTCATTCCAACTGCATAGGAATAATGCTTCTGGCTTTCGTTGCCGGATCATTACAGGGTCACTGATGAGGCTTTATTAGCCGAAACTACATAGTATGACCCATCTTCTTTCTTATGAATATTTTCATTGCTCTTAAGGGATCTCATTTTTGATTTTTATTAGATGACCTGCTACCGAAATAGCTATAACGATTTTGCTCGGATGAACAAAATGGCTGCCAGAGCTAAAAATAGACAATCATCTTAAATTTGCTTCAAAGCAAACTCCTCCTAACCCCTTTGGCCAATTGGATTCAAACTTCACAAGAATGTTGCCTTAGTGACTCACTACCAAAATAGCTAAAATCGTTTTGCTCTGACTAACAAGATGGCCACCAGAGCTAAAAATAGAAAAAATCTTCAAACCACAACTCCTCCTGTACCCTTGGGCCAATTTCACACAAACTTCATAGGAATATAGATGACCCTTTACCAAAATAGCTTAAATGATCACTCTCCGGTGAACAAAATGCCCACAAGAGCAAAAAATAGAAAAACATTGTAAATTTGCTTCAAACGTGAACTCCTCCTAAACCCTTGGGCCAATTTGATTCAAACTTCGCAGGAATGTTGCCTAGGTGATCCCTTCCAAAGATTCTAAAATCGTTCCACTCTGATAAACAAGATGGCCACCAGAGCCAAAAAAAGAATGTACTAGAGACAGTGACACTCAGGTGAGCGAATCAGGGCCCTCTGGGCCCTCTTGTTAAATTGGATATGGCAGATATGTTTATATTTTTGCTGAAAATATGTGAGTAGCTTTTGCAAATGCAAAAACTACTCACATATTTTTCAGCAAAAATTCTTCTGTATTAGATATTTAACCTGCTTGAACAGTTAATATTTTGACCGATTACATGTTTGCTAAGTTAATGAGGCTTTGAATGACAGGACCAAGATTTTCAGTGTCCTCAAATTCAATTCAGTTATTGTTATCCCTTTTCATGCGGGAAACCCCTAAAGGCAAACAATGCAGGCCCAGAATGCGGCCTCTGATCAGGGCCTCCACTATTTGCCCAAACCCATCGGGGCTTTGAGAAATAGATTAGGCTGCATTTTGCTCCCACGCAGAGCTGAATCTGACCACACATGAGTACTGGTAAACCGCTTAGAAGGACTAAGCCTGCCCAGGCAAAGTGGTGTGAGTCAGATCATTCAGTGCATATAAGCCTTCTGGTTTCATTGGGTGGCAGGGCTTGAGATGTCATTTCACCTCATTCTCGGGTAAAAGTCCCACAAAATTGGAAGCAACATCTCCAAAATGACCTAAAAAGTGTTGACGGGGATGTTAAACCCAAATTCAAACAAACAAATCCACTATTTGCTATTAAACAGTATTTTCTGTCAAAAATAGAATAAAACCGAAAAAAACAGGCCTACTACCCCTTATAGGACAAATGGACTTACCCAACATATAGCAATGGGAGTGTCCACGATAGTATACAATGAGTTAAATGTGGTTATGGGTTTGTATGTATATATTTCTAAAAATAAATATGTTACAACTAATTGCGTAGGTACAAATGCCTCTTGCTCAGATCAACAGAGAATTGCATTTTTTTACTGTTTATAAATTATAAACTGCCAACAATTTTGAAATTTATGAGCAGAAAAAATTTCAAAATTCAAGCTCAACTAAGTTGAACATTAAAAAAAGCGTTCATATTCTCAGGACCTGGATTAAACAGGTCCTAGATGAGGTAGCTTATACAGATTTTTTAAGTGTTAGATCGTTTTTCATTTAACCGACTGAACACCGAAAGAAGTATTTTCATGAGTGGCGAAGCCACGAGTGAAAATACTTCTTTTGGTGTTAATGAGTGAAATAGAAACTGATCTTACACTGAAAGGAAAATCAAATTTTCTGTTTCTTTCATATTTTAAATTGTAATTTGTAATGTAATTTCAAAGTGTCAGCCATCATCACAGAGACTAAACTTTTTCCAGGGCGATTTCGCATCAATTATGAGGTGTCCAGTGCGTTAACTGGGTATGATATTGGGTGTAAACTGAGAGTTTGCACCTGGTAAACAGCTTGGAATTTATCTTTATCAAATGGTTCTCTTTAAATATGCATTTAAATAATGTCCGCAGCTGCTAAGCTTGTCTAGCATCATGTGCATTATTTACGTTGCATAGGTGCAGAAAGTGACTTCATCAACGTCAGAATGATGTCGAAATGTGTGTGAGGTCATTTCTTTCACACAATAATAACTTTTAGCTATCTGACTTTTAACAAACATATAATACATATAATTATGTGTTATTTTTTGAAGATACAACAAATTCACAAACAACGAAAAATAAAAATCGTACTATCACTGTTTTAAACGGTGAATACATGTATATTGATTTAGATTTCACTGAGAAATCTCTATCTTTCATTGAAAAGCATGTAACAGATCTGTCGGTAGAATCAAACATTTGTAGCTGCATAAGATTACAAGTGAATAGCCTAGTTTTGCGATGGAAAATTAGTTTATTTTTCTCCTGGCGCTTCATTCTTTGCCCACTTCTGATTAATGATTTAAGAAATAATCTCCACGTACCGTGTGTTATCCTGATTAACACACGGTGTTGGAGGGCAGATTGCGAAATATTAATTCACGACGGCGAAGCCGGAGTGAATTAATATTCGCATCTGCCCGACAACACCGTGTGTTAATCACGATAACACACCGGGTGCGTGGAAATTATTTCGATTCTAACATGATGCTAAACTGAAATACAGTAGTAACAAAGCGTTATCTTGGGGACTATTTTGCAGCGGATGTCGACAGAAGGAAATGTTTACATGCAACGTCACGATGACGCCAAATTGCACGCACCACGTTGACGACGTGAATTATCGCATATTTGCAAACGCTGACGTTTCCACTGGGTTCAATGGGAAAAACGTTAACGTCATGTTAGAATTTCTTATATATGATGTGCTATATTCTTCGAAGGGTCACAAAAACTAAAATCTACTCATAATTTTCAAAATGCATTTCAGGGCCGCATAAGAAAGTGGAGAAGTGTCCAGAGCTTGAAGATGGTATAATGGGTCTTTGTGCAGAAATGTGTCCAAGGGAAGGTTGCCCCAGGGGGCAAAAGTGCTGCTCAAATGGCTGTGGTCGTGTTTGTAAAATTGCAGAGTCCATTGTTGGTATGTAATGAGGGAAACCTAGTCATTAGGGAACTTCTTGAGCCTTATCCTGCTGAATACAATAACCCCTACCTTTGTAAACAGTGTAGATCCAGATCAGATGGCTTCTGAAGAAGTCATCTGATCAGGGTTTAAAGTGTAGATCCAGATCAGATGGCTTCTGAAGCCATCTGATCAGGGTCTACACTGTTTGTGATACAGTTTTTGAAGTGAAAGAGAATATTATATCAGGTTTTGTAATTTGATTGGTGGAAAGTTGGAAATGGGTGTGGCTAAATTAATTTATTCAGCAGGATACGGACTTCCTGGTTGCTTTACTAGAAAGAATTTGTTCCTTATCCTATTTATTTTCCTTGTCCTGGTGAACTACGATGACTCCTCCCGCCCACCCCTACCCCCACAACCTTTGCAAACAGTGGAGATCAAGATCAATGAAGGCATCTGATATGGATCTACACTATTTGTCATTCAGTTTGCAAAATTGATTGAATCCTTTTTTTTAAAGTACATGTAACATGGTTTGTTGATAACCAGAAACAGGTGGGAGGAAATTAATTTATTCAGCAGGACAAAGGTTACCAACATAAGCATCAGATTTATAAAAATCCATGCAATTTAAGCAAGAAGAAACCCTAACTTGGAAACATTTGCTACCTATTTGCCTGGGTCTGAGATACAAATCATAGTATAATCAAGCGCAGTACAGCTTTGATAGCTCTAACAGCATCACGTGAACAAGTCTGTGAAATGAAGACCCCCTAAACCCCACTTTATATAGAGAAAACTGGGGTTTACGGGGATATTCATTATTTTTCTTATTTCTGCTCCAAGACATAGGTTGTGGGTACTCGTTAGAACCGCCTCAATGAGGCAGTTCTAACGAGCACACACAACTTATGTTATGAGCATTGAAAAGAAAAATATCAAGGATTTTCATCAGAAAAGTAGCCATTTTGGAGATGTGAAAAATGCACTATATCGTACGGGTGAGTTATCGTAATGGACTTGTCTTGTTTACCATGAATGTTAACACAGTTGGATCTTTTACCATGTACGGAGATGTTATTCATAATCGGGGGTGTTCATTATTTTCCTTTTTTTTTTGCTAAAAAACATAGATTGTGTGTACTTGTTAAAATCGCCTCATTAAGGCTGTTCTAAGGAGCACCAACAAATAATGTACTTTCATATGAAAAATGCTAGTTCTACGATATGGCAGATGACATTACTAGTATGATAATGACCTACATCATGTTAACAAGTCCGCGAAATAAAACCCCTCTTAACCCCAGTTTATATATGGAGAGTGTGTTTGTGTGTGTGTGAATTCGGGTTTAACGTCGCTTTTAACAATTTTTCAGTCGTATCACGACGGTGTCTGGTTGTGACAGGGAGCTCAATGCTCACTTTTATAGTGCTGCCTCACTGAAGTATCATGTCCCAGACACATTATATGATACCACACCCAGTCACATTCCACCAGTCCTAGCTCTACCCCATAAATCTGAGTGCCAAGCGAGGAGCAGTTAGTACCATTTTTAACGACTTTGGTATGTCTCGGCCCGGGATCGAACCCGTGACCTCCCGTTCCCCGGAGCGGACACTCTACCAACTGAGCTATCGGGACCGGTTTAAATATAGAGAAAACTGGGATTTACAGGGGTATATATTATTTTGCTTATTTCTGCTCCAGGACATGGGTTGTGGGTACTCATTAGAACCGCCTCATTGAGGTGGTTCTAATGAGTACCCACAACCTATGTTCGGTATATAAATAAGGAAAATATCACATATTTTCATTGGAGAAGTAGCCATTTTGGAGAAATGATCGAATGTACTATGGCACATGGTTGTGTTATTGTAATACAGGAAAGCAACCAGGGCCCAGTTGTCCAAAAGCGATTAAAATGTTAACCCTTATCTTGCTGTTCAAGACAACCCCTATCTTTGCAAACAGTGTAGATCCAGATCAGATGGCTTCTGAAGAAGCCATCTGATCAGGATCTACACTGTTTGGCATTCAATTTATGAATTTGTAGCAATAAATTACATCAGGTAATTTGATTGGTTGATAGACAGAAATGGGTATGGTTTAAATGAATATTCAGCAAGAGAAGGGTTAAATATTCTGGCATAAAGCAGTAGTTTTGCTGTAAAACAAACATTTTTTGCAGCAAATATATTAAAATATTAACATAATTATGTGGGATATTTCATGATAAAAATTGTGATGAAAAAAAATTAGGGAAAGATATTGTTACTTTTGAACCATGGACCCAGGAAGTTTTGATGGTTGTGTCAAAAGTTACATCATGCCTATATGAAAAACATGCCTATATAATTTTAATTCCCACCAACCCCACTTTTATATAGCATAATTGGGGTTTACAGGGATAAACATTATCTTTCTTATTTCTACTCAAAAGCATAGATTGTGGGAACTCATTAGAACCACCTCAGTCATTAGAATGGCCTCACTGAGGCACTTGTTACTTGTACCCATATTCTATGTTTAGAGCAAAAATATAAAAAATATCGGAATCTTTTATCGAAAATTTTTTCATTTTTTGGTGCGAAATTTTCAATACATGTATACTTGAATAGGCATGTTTTTGTAATGGGATTATCCAGTTCCCTTAGTTCAAAGGTCGTATCTAAAGTATGGAAATCCATTAAGTTCAAAAAGACATTGATTGAAGGAATCGAACAGTGAAAACCAGATATTATTATAATTTGAAGTAAGAAAGTGAAGAATGCCTAGGCTTTTGTGATCAAAATGTGTGTTTTTAGCTCACCGTCACGTAGTGACAAGGTGAGCTTTTGGGATCACTTTTCGTCCGTCGTTCATCGTGCGTCCGTCCGTGCGTCCGTCCGTAAACAATTCTTTAAACGACATCTCCTCCTAAACCACTGATCGGATTTTGACCAAACTTCACAGGAATGATCCTTAGGTGGTCCCCTTTCAAAGTTGTTCAAATGGTTCTTCTCTGAAACCGCAAGGCCTAGGTCTTTGATATTTGGTATGAAGCTTCATCTAGTGGACCCCTACCAAGATTGTTCAAATTATAGTGCTGGGGTCAAATATGCCCCCACTCTGGGGCCCTTTGGTTTAACATGGGCTTGTATAGGGAAAATCTTTAAAAATCTTCTCTGAAACCGCAAGGCCCAGGTCTTTGATATTTGGTATGAAGCTTCATCTTGTGGATCTCTAACAAGATTGTTCAGATTATAGTCCTGGGGCCAAAAATGCCCCCGCTCCGGGGGCCCTTTGGTTTTACATAGACGTATATAGGGAAAATCTTGTGAAACCACAACACCTAGGTCTTTGATATTTGGTGTGAAATGTCATTTAGTGGACCTCTATCAAGATTGTTCACATTATAGCCCTTGGGCCAAAAATGCCCTTGCCCGAGACCCATTGGTTTTACATAAGACTTATATAGAGATTGTCTTTGAAAATCTGCTTCTCTGAAACTGCAAGGCCCATGCTTTTGATATTTGGTATGTAGCTTCATCTAGTGGACCTCTACCCGGGCCCTTTGGTTTTACATAGGCTTATAATATATAGAGATAATCTTTGAAAATCTTCTTCTCTGATACAGCAAGGCCCAGGTCTGTTTGGTGTGAAGCTTCATCTAGTGGACCTAGCCCCGGGGCAACTTGGTTTTACATAGGCTTATGCAGGGAATATCTTTAAAAAAATCTTCTTCTCTGAAACTGCAAGGACCAGGTCTTAGATATTACTGGACCTTTGCCAAGATTGTTCAATTTATAGCCTTTGTTGATATTTGGTATGAAGCTTCACCTTTTTAGACCTCCCTCAACATTATGCACATTATAACCCTGGGGTTAATAATGGCCCTTTCCTGGGCCCACTTGTTACTCTATGGATCAGGTGAGCGATCCAGGGCCATCATGGCCCTCTTGTTTTTGTTTGCATAAAAATACAGTTTTTAGTCCTCTGCAGCCAGTATAGACCCAGATGAGCTGCGGCATGGGGCAACTCATCAGGGTCTACACCGTTTGCCATTCATCCAGTTCTTTTAACCCTTCTCTTGCAGAATATTCAGTTAAGCCACACCCATTTCTGACTTTGAACCAATCAAATTACTTGATGTAATTTATTCCTACAAATTCATGAATTAAATGTCAAACAGTGTAGATCCTGATCAGATGGCTTCTTCAGAAGAATCTGGAACTACACTGTTTCCAAAGATAGGGGATGTCGCGAACAGCATGATAAGAGTTAAGCCTCAATATTGAGTAGTAAGTTGTATACTTGCTCAAATGCTAGAACATACAATAGACTATTCTTGCATAAATACCTATGCACATGGCTGTTTGAAGCCATTGTCAAATGGACAGAAAGCCGTGCTCAAACAGTGAAAACCATGTTCAAATTATGAAATTCGCCTGCTGTTTGAACATAGATTTTGAGCTTTTGATATCATAAGACGGGCCTTGCTTTGTTTATGTTATGTTGAGCGACCTAACGTTATCGCCCTGAACGTAGCGTTTTAGGGTTCTTTGATGACGTCACTGCATGACAACGTCATTGTAAACAACATTCTGAACTGGCCGCCATTTTGGTTTGCCTATCGCAATTGAAGAGTTTATGTGGAATTTATATGAAGCTTTTGGGCGTTTTCGTCAAAATTTGCTGTCAGATTCGTGAGTTATGCAAGAATATCGATCATCCATGGTTATTTCATTGCATTAACATTTGCCGGATCCCTCGGAAGATTTTTGAACATTCGGCCTAGCGGCCTCATGTTCAAACAGCTTGCTCGGGACCCAGCAAATGTTAATGCATGAAAAACCATGGTTGATCCCTATATTCAGACGTTGAAGACACAGCAGTTTTGTAATGTTATTCTTCCTTGATCTGCCAGGTTGGAGGCACTTAGCAGGTTTCTTTTCAACAAATGTGTTTATTTTAGTCCATTATCAGTGATAAAAACAATTAAGGAGTTAAAAAGTGATGGTGATTGTTCTAAAGGGTCACAATAATAAAATGATCATGGTTCAGTCATAATTTTCCAGTTAACAAGAAAGTTATTTCTGCAGAAAGTACATTAAAATCTGTTGGAAAAGCGCCTGCATGCCTCCAGCAGGAAAGATAACTCTTGGTGTGTGATGTCATCAGCAACCTCTCAGTAGAGTTGAGACATTGTTAAAAAACCTGGGGTAAATATGATAAACCATATTATTTCCAAAACCAATTCTGAAGGAGTGCTGTTATATTGAACACTTGAACACATTATTAAAGTGGTTTGTGTCTACCTTATTTACTGTGTGTTTTTGGACAGACTGGCCGGTGCAAACAGTGTAGACCCAGATGAGATGCCACAATATGCGACGTCTCATCAGGGTCTACACTGTTTGCTACTCTGCCAGCTATATTCAGACACAAAATCAGGGAGTTATTTGTACTTGTTGTGTCCAAATATTTATGGTAAACACAGTATTTCTATTTTTAACTTTCAGTGCCACCTTTGCCCTGTGCTGACAGACAGGTAAATATTACTAGTGGTTTATCTTCGTCCAAGACCAAGGCTTCCAAAAGATATTGGTCAAACTGCAGATACAGGTGGGGTGGGGCCCATGGTGGAGGAGGTGTGGTAGGGGCAGGTTTTATTTCTTCTGCCTTTGCCACTTTTTGGCTTTTGAACCAGCAGCTATCATCAGTTGCTGTCAGAGGGCTGTCTCACTAAGTACTGGTTAACCACTTAGAGCCTCTTGGCCTGTTCAGGGACTGCGTAGGTGTCTTACTGGCTGGACATGGCCATAGCTGTTTACTGGGCCATTAAACTACAATTCTAATGCACATGCATATTTAACGCAACATGTGATTGGATAACGTCAAAAATCTGCGACACTATATTCTGCAATATACTGTCGAAAACCCAACTTCATCATGTAACGTCACTTTTCATTGGCTTGTATTTGGTTTTACGCAGCTCGCAGCGCTTGCCATTTTGTGCAAAACACTACAGCTTTTAACAAAAAAAACAACAACAACAAATAAGTGCAATAAAATTGGGACAACTGTATTGCAAAATTATCATTTGGGGAGGTAAATTGTCGGTTTTACTGTCGCAAATTCCGTTTTACTGCTCTGCTCACATGTCGCCTTAAAACAAAATTTCCGAAAGTCTGGAGAATCCCGGGATCGGTTTTTTACAAGGCAAGTAGCTAGAATAACCACTACACCACAGATGATTCTGCTGCACAGTGGATGATTCTCCCTGCACAGGGGACCTCCAGTTAATGTTCCAATCTGAAGAACGGTTCACTTTCTGACATTTATCCCTGCAAATGATGACGGTATAATAGTATGTTCGGACACCGCAAATTTTTTTACCGCTGCCAGGATGCCGGGGAATCAAACCGGGGGCCTCGATCATCCTGCAGAGGCAAGTGCACTATATAACTACTGAGCTACCAAGCATGCTCCAATCACGTAACAGTGACACAACGTGGATACAAGGTCTCTTGCAGACATTGGGCTGATGTCCCAGTATCAACATTGTATTGACATATTTTGGTCAACCAAAATACAACATCTATACAAAGTTGAATTTTGACGTTGAACTGACATCGCAGTTTCAATGTTGTATCGACATTGTAGTTTAGTTGCCGACTTCGCAACCTAAATTAACCAATTAGATAACTTATTTTGCATTTCAGATATTTATTTTGATAAGCATTTATTTAACTAAAAATATATCTTACATGGTATTATATAAGATGCCTGACATGTGGAATTAAATAAGATATCTTCTATATTACAGTCAAACCTGTCATAGTGGCCACCTCTATTAAACAAGCAACTTGTTTTAAGCAAGCATGCATTTAGTTCCCGAAAAAGGCAAAGGCATTATTTTTCACCTGTCTTAAGCAAGCACCTGTCTTAATAATAAGCAAGCACATTTTGATGATAGCTGATGTGCTTGCTTAACACAGGTTGCACTGTATATCTAATAATTTATTTGGGATACCTTCTGAGTAAGCAGTATGCAAACATGCAAAAAAGTATAAGTACATGTATTTGCTGTGAATATACAGCGAACATTAACAAATAAAAATAAAAAATGAGTTCCTTTAAGAGCAATGAAAACATTCAAAAGAAAGAAGCTGGATCATACTACGTAGTTTCGGCTAATAAAGCCTCATCAGTGACCCTGTAATTATCCGGCAAAGAAAGCCAGAGGAAACATACTACAATTTTGCGAATTTCGAATAGGCAGTTTAAGTTCTTTTAAATCTTAAGTATAAACTGACAGCTTTCTGTGAACACTCCGCAAACACATAAAAAGTTAAAGTCACTGCAGCAAATATACAGCGAACAGTATACAGAACTAAGTTCATACAGCAAATATTGGGCGAACAAGATGCTGTGCTAAAGTTTTTGCTGCGAATACGTGGCTATTAATGACAAAGCTGCAAACATTCAGCGATTACTTTTTTGTCAGACCTACTTTATTCACTGAATATTCGCGACAAGAGGTGAATATATCGCGAACAATAACTGCGAACAGTGCAATTCGCGAAATATTCGCTGCATATTTGCCAGATATTCGCAAGAAGACAGCTTTTCCATAAGGGCAGTAAAACTGCAGATGTATTTCCCCAAATGACTATTTTGAATACAGTTATCCCCTAAATCAATCCTGGTACCCTGCTGTTCACCTGCTTGTGGTTAATGAACTGAGGAGCCAACACAGATTCAGTTCAGTCCATAAACCCATTGTATACTAGTGGACTCTTCCATTGCTCTATGTATGACAATTCCATTTGACATATAAGGGGTGTCAGGCCTACTTTTTTGTTTTTATTCAATTTTTGATGGAAAATTCTGTAAGCAGATAATGCAGGCCCTGATCAGATGTCACGTTTGCCAAGGTAGCCCTTTAACCCTTTTTTGTACCAAATGGAATCTTCTAACGAGCACCCACAACATAAGCTTGCAGTATAAATAAGAGAAAAATCACGGATTATCATCAGAAAAGTAGCCATTTTGGACATGTGAAAAATGCACTATGTAGCACAGGCGTTTTATTGCAATGATTAAAATAGGCGTATTTTCCTTACATGTAGAAAGAATGGTGTATTTATAATTGTGCACTGTACTGGTTAACCCCTTAGGTATATGCCTGCCCTGGAAAAGAGTGGATACGAAAACTGACCGCTCAAAAATGACCTAAAATATTGTTGACTGGGCTGTTAAACTCCAAAACAAACAAAACCAAACATACAAGGTCTGTATGGCAAAATATCAACAAATATCTACTTTAATTGTTGCTTTGGGATGAATATTGTATATATCATGATCCATTACAGTGTGACTATGAGAAGCAGTATTGTCATGTGACTCAGAATGCTGAGACAGGAGAACATGAAGGAGAGTGCAAATGTAAGAAGACATTTTCATAAGTTTTCTTTCATCACAAAAAAACATGCCTAAATAATTTTGACCTCCTTGAACCCCAGATTTATATAGTAAAACTGGGGTTTGCAGGGGTAACATACCTGCCAACTTTTCAAATTTTTCATGGGGGAGAATCTGCGTGTCACGGCATTTTTCGATGGAATAAATTAAGCGTGGTGAATATTTTCCCCAAAATTTCCATGGGGGAGATTTTTTTTTCAAACTAGCAGACACACTCCAGTCCACTAGTACAATCAGAAAAATTGCATGTTTACATTTTATGTATTATCCAATAAATCACTGGTATAATTCTTAAGCTTCAACAATTAATAGTATTTGCAATAACTAAAAATTGTCTGAATATATGATCTGTCTGAAATTAGGTTCTTTTACTCAGAAACAGTTTTCATGCAATTGCAAGGAGTGCTTAATGTCTGACTATAACAGCCTTTATTTTGCAAAACAATTGTTTCTGAAGTGTTAGAACACTCATTACCAAATAACAATACAATTCTTAGTTTGAGAGATAAAAACTACGATTTTCGTAGCCACGAAAATACGTGACATTGCTCATTCATAGGTAAATATTTACTTTCATTACATCTGGGAGAGATTAAATAATTGTTCAAACATACATGAAAAGATCAGCAAAGGGCATCCCTGCTCATACAGATAGAAAACTGTTGGCAACTTGCATTTGTTTGTGGGTACTGGGTAATCTAAACTGGAGTGTATGTAAAATACACCTGTCTAGAATGCCCGCGAGGACGTATGGCAGTATATATAGAAATAAATCTATCATTGGATTAAAAATAGTCAATACAGCTATAAATATACTCAGAGTTTTTCCATCTCCAAAATAGATAGTCAAGAAATCCAAGATATTCCAAATGACTATCCACAAACAATATGGCTGATAAAAACACCAAGCGTGAGGAGGTGGAAAAATCGTGATTTTTGCCTTATTTTGGCAACACGACCGTGAGGTCAAAATGCATGGAAAAATCGTGAAACTCACTCCTAATGGGTGAAAGTTGGCAGGTATGAGGGGTAAACCTAATTTTTCTTATTTCTGCTCTAAAATATAGATTGTGGGTACTCTTTAGAATCGCCTCGATGAGGCAGTTCTAATGATTACCCACAATCGAGGCGGTTCTAATGAGTAACAGGGGCAACAGGGCTTGAGATGTCATTTCATCTCAATTTTGGGTAAAAGTCTCAAAAAATTGGAAGCAGCATCTCAAAAATGACCTATATAGTGTTAAACCTCAAATCAACCAACCAAAATCAGTGTTAATAAACTGGATGTTTGTAGCTGTAATATGGATAAAACCATTGTTAGACATGTCATGTGATAATATATCATCAGACATATGCATCAAGTAAAAACTCAGATCAGTCTGCACAGTTTGTTTCTACGTCTGTCCAGGAACAGTTAAGGTAACTGACAGGCTTGACATGAATTTATTAGCTTTTGACTGTGCTGTAAAACCACAACATACACACACAGAGTCTAAAAGGACGCTTATCTGGTTTGTACTGGGTAGCAACATGATAACATGTCCGTGAAATGAACACCCTTTAAACCCCACTTCATCGGGGCTTGAAGAAATATATGGGCTGCACGATGCTTCATTCAGAGCTAAATCTGACCCGCACACGAGTACTGGTAAGCCGCTTGTAGGATCTAAACCTGCCCAGGCAAAGCGGTGCGAGTCGGACCGTCCATGCTTATAAACCCTATTGGTTTCATTGGGCGACAGGGCTTGAGATGTCATTTCATCTCAATGCTGGGTAAAAGTCCCACGAAATCGGAAACAATGTCTCCAAAATGACCTTTACAGTGTTGAAGGGAAGGTTAAACCTCAAATCAATCAATCAATCAAAATATAGAGAAAATTGGGTTTACAGGGGTATACATAGTTTTCCTTTTTTCTGCTCCTAGACATAGGTTGTGGGTACTCATTAGAACTGCCTCATTGAGGCAGTTCTAACGAGCACCCACAACTGTGGGTACTCATTAGAACTGCCTCATTGAGGCAGTTCTAACGAGCACCCACAACCTATGTTTGGAGTAACAATAAGAAAAAATTTCATAAAGTTTCATCGGAAAAGTAGCCATTTTGGAGATAAGAAACAATGCACTATATCACAGGAGAGTGCTTTTGTAATGTTTAAGTTTATAATAAGCATTATCTCAATGTATCAACTTTATTTTTCAGATTTCCAGGGACACTGTTTGTTAGAGCCTGATGCAGGCTATGGTAAAGCGATGATTGGTGCATACTATTTCTGCCCAAAGACAAGACTATGCAAGAGATTCACCTACCATGGAATGGGTGGAAACAAGAACAGATTCTACTTCTTACATCAGTGCCAAACAGAATGTGGAAGTATGTGTCTGTCTTTTCATTTTCTTTTTGGTCACATGTGTAAAGTTTTAGCCTAGCACTTATAAAGGATGTTTGTAATGAGAATCATTTATAAAGAGAATTCGATGAACCTTTCAAAAGCTGAATAGATCATGACTGGTACTGGTAGACGGTATTTTTAGCTCACCTGTCATGTAGTGACAAGGTGAGCTTTTGTGATCACTTTTTGTCTGTTGTGCGTGCGTGTGTGCGTGCGTGCGTCCGTGCGTGCGTCCGTGCATCCGTAAACAATTTCAAATAAGTATATCTCTTATACCTACATGTATGGTCAATCTTGATCAAATTTCATGAGAAGCATCATCAGGTAGGGGGAAAGGCTGCATTAGGTTTTTGGGCTGATCAGATTGGAATTCTGGTTGCCATGGCAACATATAGCTCCCATAAACTTTCAATGGGAAAAAATTAAAATATCATCTTCTATGAAACCACAGGGCCCAGGGCTTAGATATTTAGCATGTATAAACGGCCAGTGGTCACCTACATAATTCCTGCCAATCATGCCCCTGGGGTCCAAATTGGCCACGCCCCGGGGCCCCTTCACTCCAATAGACTCATAATGGAACAAAAAGCTTCAAAAATCTTCTTCTCAGAAACCACAGGGCCCAGAGCTCAGATATTTAGCATGTAGCAATGGCAAGTGGTCACCTACATAATTCCTGCCAATCATGCCCCAGGGGTCCAAACGGGCCACGCCCCATGGCCCTTTAGCTCCTATAGACTCATAATGGAAATTAAAAGCTTCAAAAATCTTCTTCTCTGAAACCACAGGGCCCAGAGCTGTGATATATTGCATGTAGCAACGGCAAGCGGTCACCTACATAATTCCTGCCAATCATGCCCCTGGGGTCCAAATTGGCCACACCCCGGGGCCCCTTAGCTCCCATAGACTCATAATGGAAAAAAAGCTTCAAAAATCTTCTTCTCTGAAACCACTGAGCCCAGAGCTTAGATATTTAGCATGTAGCAACGGCCAGTGGTCACCTACATAATTCCTGCCAATCATGCCCCTGAGGTCCAAATGGGCGACGCCCCGGGCCCCTTCGCTCCCATAGACTCATAATGAAACAAAAAGCTTCAAAAATCTTCTTCTCTGAAACCACAGGGCCCAGATTTTAGATATTTAGCATGTAGCAGTGGCAAGTGATCACCTACATAATTCCTGCCAATCATGCCCCTGGGGTCCAAACAGGCTACGCCCCGGGGCCCTTTAGCTCCTTTTGACTCATAATGGAAAAAACCTTCAAAAATCTTCTTCTCTGAAACCACAGGGCCCAGAGCTGAGATATTTGGCATGTAGCAACGGCAAGTTGTCACCTACATAATTCCTGCCAATCATGCCCCTGGGGTCCAAATTGGCCACACCCCGGGGGCCCTTAGCTCCCATAGACTCATAATGGAACAAAAAGCTTCAAAAATCTTCTTCTCTGAAACCACAGGGCCCAGAGCTTAGATATTTAGCATGTAGCAACGGCAAGTGGTCATCTACATAATTCCTGCCAATCATGCCCCTGGGTTCCAAATGGGCGACGCCCTGGGGCCCCTTCGCTCCCATAGACTCATAATGGAACAAAAAGCTTCAAAAATCTTCTACTCGGAAACCACAGGGCCCAGAGCTTAGATATTTAGCATGTAGCAATGGCAAGTGGTCACCTACATAATTCCTGCCAATCATGCCCCTGGGGTCCAAATGGGCCACGCCCCGGAGCCCTTTAGCTCCTATAGTCTCATAATGGAAAAAAGCTTCGAAAATCTTCTTCTCTGAAACCACACGGCACAGAGCTGAGATATTTGGCATGTAGCAACGGCAAGTGGTCACCTAGATAATTCCTGCCAATCATGCCCCTGGGGTCCAAATGGGCGACGCCCCGGGGCCCCTTCGCTCCCATAGACTCATAATTGAACAAAAAGCTTAAAAAATCTTCTCCTCGGAAACCACAGGGCCCAGAACTTAGATATTTAGCATGTAGCAACGGCAAGTGGTCACCTACATAATTCTTGCCAATCATTCCCCTGGGGTCCAAACGGGCCACGCCCCTGGGCCCTTTAGCTCCTATAGACTCATAATGGAAAAAAAGCTTCGAAAATCTTCTTCTCTGAAACCACAGGGCCCAGAGCTGAGATATTTGGCATGTAGCAACGGCAAGTGGTCACCTAGATAATTCCTGCCATTCATGCCCCTGGGGTCCAAATTAGCCACACCCCGGGGCCCCTTAGCTCCCATAGACTCATAATGGAACAAAAAGCTTCAAAAATCTTCTTCTCTGAAACCACAGGGCCCAGAGCTTAGATATTTGGCATGTAGCAACGGCAAGTGGTCACCTACATAAATCCTGCCAATCATGCCCCTAGGGTCCAAATGGGCCACACCCCTGGGCCCCTTAGCTTCCATAGACTCATAATGGAAAAAAAGCTTCAAAAATCTTCTTCTCTGAAACCACAGGGCCCAGGGTTGAGATATTTAGCATGTAGCAACGGCAATTGGTCACCTACATAACTGCTGACAATCATGCCCCTGCGTTCCAAAAGGGCCACGCGCCGGGGCCTCTTTGCTCCCATAGACTCATAATGGAAAAAAGCTTAAAAAATCTTCTTCTCTGAAACCACAGCGCCCAGAGCTTAGATATTAAGTAGTAGCAACGGCAAGTGGTCACCTACTTAATTCCTGCCAATCATGCCCCTGCGGTCCAAAAGGGCCAAGCCCGGGGCCCCTTAGCTCCTATAGATTCATAATGGAAAAAAAAGGTTCAAAACTCTTCTTCTCTGAAACCTCAGGGCCCAGAGCTTAAATATTCAGCATGTAGCAATGGCAAGTGGTCACCTACATAAATCCTGCCAGTCATGCCCCTGGGGTCCAAATTGGCCACACCCCGGGGCCCCTTAACTCCCATAGACTCATAATGGAAAAAAAAAACTTCAAAAATCTTCTTCTCTGAAACCATAGGGCCAAGAGCTTAGATATTTAGCATGTAGCAATGACAAGTGGTCACCTACATAAATCCTACCAATCATGCCCCTGGGGTCCAAATGGGCCACACCCTGGGACCCCCTTAGCTCCCATAGACTCATATAAATGGAAAAAAAGCTTCAAAAATCTTCTTCTCTGAAACCACAGAGCTTAGATATTTAGCATATAGCAACGGCAAGTGGTCACCTACATATTTCCTGCTAATCACGCCCCTCGGGTCCAAATGGGCCACTCCCGGGGGCCCCATAGCTCCCATAGACTCATAATGGAAAAAAGCTTCAAAAACTTCTTCTCAGAAACTGTGAAGCACAGAACTTAGATATTTAGTATCTAGCAACATAAAATAGCCAGCTACATAAATCCTGCTAACCCTGCCCCTGGGGTCAAAATTGGCCACGCCCGAGCTCATCACCTCCAATAGACTTATAATGGAAAAAAACTTAAAAAATCTTCTTCTATGAAACCATAAGGCCCAGAGCTTAGATTTTTAGTATGTAGCAATGTCAAGTGGCCACCTACATAAATCCTGCCAGTTATGCCCCTGGAATCCAAATTGGCCCCACCCCAGGGCTCTTTAGCTTCCATAGACTTACAATTGGAGAAACTTCAAAAATCTTCTTCTCTGAAACCACAGGGCCCTAATAATGAAAAAAAAAAAACAACAAAAAAAACAACTTAAAATTGGGAAAAAATCTTCTTCTCTGAAACCATAAGTCCAAGAGCTTAGGTATTTAGCATGTAGCAATGTCAAGTGGTCGCCTACATGAATCCTGCCAATCATGCCCCTGGGGTCCAAATCCTGTGGCCCCTTAACTCCAACAAACTTATAATAGAAAAAGCTTCAAACATCTTCTTTGAAACCATGAAGTACAGACCTTAGATATTCAGTATATAGCAACACAAAATGGTCGCCTACATTAATCCTGCCAACCGTGCCCTTTGGGTCAAAATTGGCCAAGCCCCAGGGCTCATTAGCTCCTATAGACTTATACTGGAAAAAACTTAAAAAAAAATCTTTTTCTCCAAAACCATAAGGCACAGATTTTGTTTGATTTGAGGTTTTACATCCCCGTCAACACTGTATATGTCATTTTGGAGATGTCTCTTCCAATTTTGTGGGACTTTTACCAGACATTGAAATGAAATTACATCTCAAGCCCTGTCGCCCAATGAAACCAGTAGGGTTTATAAGCATGGACATCGCTTTGCCTGAGCTTAGATATTTAGTATGTAGCAATGTCAAGTGGTCTCCTTCACTAATGATTTTCTGGTACACAGGTGAGCGATATAGGGCCATTGGGCCCTCTTGTTTAAAAAAAATATTATAAAAATAAGGCCCAACATTATAATGTTAACTGCCTGCAACACAGATGTTTCATTGGACGACAGGACTTCAGATGTCATTTCATCTCAATGTCGGGTAAAAGTCCATCAAAATTGGAAGCAATGTCTCAAAAATTACCTATACAGTGCTGATGGGGACGTTAAACCTCAAGTAAAACAAAGCAAAGCCTGATCACTAGTAAAATTATAATCATCACTGAGGCAGTTCTAACGAGCACCCTCAACCTATGTTTTGAGCATTTATAAGAAAAATATCAAAAATTTTCATCAGAAAAGTAGCTATTTTGGAGATGTGAAAAATGCATTATGTCACACAGGTGTGGTATTGTAATGAGACTGTGTGCCCTCGTAAAACTTTTCTGGAACTGCCTTTGTTGTGAATTTATATGAACATGTGCGGTAATAAGGTAGAATATGGTAATTTATTGATTTAAGGGGAATGGATACACCTTGCAGATTTTCTGCCATTTTTCAAAGGGAGATAACTTTGAGACTTCCTGTTTACTTTTCTATACCTGTCCCACAGTAAAAGGAATCTACTCTTAAAGGAAAGAATTTGAGCCTAAGGAGGAAATTCTTTCCTTTAAGAGTTGACCCCTATTGACATGTGATACAGAAATACTTTTGCAGGAGTTGCTTCCCCTGAAGGTGTGTCCATTTCCCTTCATTTGAAATAAATGATGTTAAATTGTAAGGAGCATACAACAAACTAAACCTAATATTGCCCTGAATTAGTTTTGTCTTCAGATGCCGAGAAAAACAACATCTGTTAATGTCATCTGTTTATGTTATCTGCTGAATCTTCTATCAAACTTTTTACAAATATTGTTGCATACAGGCAAACAGTGTGCACCCTGATCAGACTGCTCCTACAGGGGCAGTCTGATCTATGTCCACACTGTTTGCATAAATGACTTTTACAGGGCAACCTTTAAAACCTATATTTTACATTAAGTCCTTTAAAACCTTTAATTTGTCTGAAAAACGTATAAAAACCTTTGATGAAAAAGCCTTTATTTTGGCAAATTTCTTAAAATGTTTAAGAAAAGTGGCTTAAAACTTTGCTATCATGCCAGAATAATGTCTTCCATCTCTGGAGGATGGAACAGCACTTCTGTTATGCCGCATGGTGTAGTTATGAAGACAACAGAAGTTCACACATGAATGTTGACATTCATACATGTAGCAAAAATTTATGGCATGGAAAAATAAAAACAAAGTGAAGAAAAAAGCCTTTATTTGGTTCAAAAAGCAGCATAATTAATCTTTATTTTACCTAAAATAGCCTTTAGAAAAATAATTGTTTCAAAAGAGCCTGCTAGCGGACCTGATCCCTTTTTGAAAACTGTTTAGATCCAGATCAGCCGGCTTCTTTCAGAAGCCAGCTGATCAGGATCTATACTGTTTTCCATACTGCTATGAATCCATGTGGTAAAAATTGAAATCAGCCATTCCATTGGCTGAAGTCAGATGCAGGGATGTGTAGCCTATTAAAACCCTTGTCCTGCTGAGCTCAGATATATCTTATCTTTCAAACAATGAAGATCCAGATCAGATGGCTTCTGAAGAAGCCATCTGATCAGGATCTTCATTGTTTGTCATTCAGTTCATGATTTTGTTGCAATTCTTTGCATGAAGTAAGCTGATTGGTTGATAATCAGTAGTGGGTGTGGCATATATAAATATTCAGCAGGTCAAGGGTTAAAACATTCAACATGGTGAGAACTGAGGAGGTAATGAGATCTTTTGTATTTTCAGTGAAGCCATATCGCTTTGCCGACCCAGTCTGTCCTCATCCAAAGATGTTAGTCATGAAAGATACGTCGTATACAGATTGGTGTGATAGTGATACAGGTTGCCCTGAAGAGGGCGTGTGCTGTTCAGATGGACACGCTAGAGTGTGCAGCTCGCCTGTCAGTAAGTACATGTAATAACCTTATGATCCTATATATTGGGACAGATGGGCCTACATCACATGACAAAGTCCGTGAAATAAAGACCCCCCTAAGCCCCACTTTATATAGAGAAACCTGTGGTTTACGGGGGGTAAACATTATTTTCCTTTTTTTGCTCCAAGACATAGGTTGTGGGTACTCGTTAGAACCGCCTCAATGAGGCGGTTCTAATGAGCATCCAAAACCTATGTTTGGAGAATAAAAAAAAAAATATCACACACATGAGGTTTGAAAAATGCACTATATCACACGGATGAGTTATCGTAATGTAAGTCAACAAGTGAAGACCAGATCAGACTGAAGGAGCAGTCTGATTAGGGACTACACTGTTTGCCATTTCGTCCGCACCTTTTGGACTCCTTGCTGGATTGTGAAACAACTTTGTCAAAATTTTAGGAGAATTTTGGCAAATCCTTAATCTATTGTATGCAAGTGGACCCTTTCATTGCTAATTGTTGGACAAGTCCATTTGACATATAAGGGGTGTTAGGTCTATTTTTTCGTTTTTATGCTATTTTTGACGGCAAATCCTGCTGACAAACAGTGCAGGCCCTGATCAGACGCCGCATTCTGCAGCGTCTGATCTGGGCCTGCACTGGTTGCCAAGGTACCCTTTTAAGGGTTTCCTGTATACAATGGGTTAAGGTGTCCAAAGTTTTAGGATTTTTTACGGTAATCCTCCAAAGCCCGCGCCCATAGGGGCTTGAAGAAATATATGGGCTGCATGATGCTTCCATGCAGAGCTGAATCCGGCCCGCACACTAGTACTGGTAAACCGCTTAGCGGATCTAAGCCTGTCCAGGAACCGCGGTGCGAGGCGGACCGTCCATGCTAATAAACCCTATTGGTTTCATTGGGCGACAGGGCTTGAGATGTCATTTCATCTCAGTGTCTGGTGAAAGTCCCTCAAAATTGGAAGCAACGTCTCCAAAATGATATTTACAGTGTTGACGGGGACGTTAAACCTCAAATCAAACAAACATACTTTTGATAATTTTTTTTTAACTGTATGAGGGAGGTTTGCCATGGTGATGTAAATAATATGTAGGGAAATTCTCAGTTCAAATGAGGGAGACTCCAAAATTTTGGCATAATTTTGTCAAAAGTTAGCATCAAAATGAGCAAGTGTCTCCTGACTAGGCAGGTTTCACAAGACTTTAAGATGAATCTTTTAACCAAGATCTAATCTCTATATGACATAGCTTAGTCATTATGAAAACACGCCTATATAATTTTGACCCCCTTGAACCCCACTTTTATATAGTAAAACTGGGGTTTACAAGGGTAAACCTTATTTTTCTTATTTCTGCTCTAAAACATAGATTGTGGGTAATCGTTAGAACCGCCTCGATGAGGCGGTTCTAACGAGTACCCACAATCTATATTTTGAGCAGAAATATGAAAAATATCACAATTTTTCATCTTAAAATTTTCATTTTTTCGGCGATAAAGGTGGCAATGTATTTGTATAGGTGTGTTTGCGTAATGTAACCCTTATCCCACTGCACACAGAAACCACTACCTTTGCAAACAGTGTAGATCTAGATCAGATGGCTTCATCTCTGTTTGACAATCAGTTTGTGAATTTGTAGGAATAAATTACATGAAGTAATCAGATTGGTTCACAGTCAGAAATGGGTGTGGCTGAATTATTTATTCAGCAGGATAAGAGTTCATGGTGGGATATAAAATCAAAACACACATCATTTCATTTAACCATTTTTGTACCAAATGGAATCTTCCTCCTTTTATAAAGTAGGAGTTCATTTCAAAATTTAGGGGTGTCAGGTTGTGCTTCCTTCAAAATTAATTTGGAAAAAGGCTGTTTTTTTTTTTTTGCAAACAGTGTAAACCCTGATCTGTTTGTTTGTTTGAGTTGAGGTTTAACGTCCCTGTCAACACTGTATAGGTCATTTTGGAGACGTTGCTTCCAATTTTGTGGAACTTTTACCCGACATTGAGATGAAATTAAATCTCAAGCCCTGCCGCCCAATTAAACCAATAGGGTTTATAAGCATGGACGGTCCGACTCGCACCTCTTTTCCTGGGCAGACTTAGATCCTCTAAAGCTGTTTACCAGTACTTGTGTACAGTCGGTTTCAGTCCTGGGCAGACTTAGATCCTCAAAGCGGTTTACCAGTACTTGTGTACGGTCGGTTTCAGCTCTGTTTGGAAGCATCATGTAGACCATCTATAAGCATGGACGGGCCGACTCGCACCGCTTTGCCTGGGCAGCCTTAGATCCTCTAATTGGTTTACCAGTACTCGTGTGCGGGTCAGTTTCAGCTCAGCATGGAAGCATCATGCAGCCCATCTTTTTCTTCAAGCCCCGATGGGCGGGGGCCGCTAGGCCCTGATCAGACGCCGCAGAATGCGGCATCTGATCTCGGCCTGCACTTTTTGCCAATTACCCCTTTAGGGGTTTCCGGTACTAAATGGGTTAACCCATTTTCAGCTGAATGGAATCTTCCACCTTATTTATAGCAGCGTTCATTTTAAAATCTAGGAGTGTCAGGTTGAGTTATTTTTAGAAATCATCACATGAACAAGTCCATTATATAGAGAAAACTGGGGTTTACGGGGGTAAACATTATTTTTCTTATTTCTGTTCCAAGACATAGGTTGTGGGTACTCGTTAGAACCGCCTCAGTGAGGCGGTTCTAACGAGCCCCCACAACCGATATTTGAAGTAAAAATAAGGAAAAGATCAACGATTTTCATCAGAAAAGTAGCCGTTTTGGAGATATGAGAAAATGCACTATGTCGCACGGGTGTGTTATCGTTATGTTTATTCGAAAAAGAATACTGAACCTTTTTTTTTTTGCAAGCTGTGAAGGCTGAGATCAGATGGGGCATCTGATCTCGGCTTGCATTGGTTGCTTGTAGCATTGTTGAAAACACACATATATATAATTCTAACCCATTTAAACCCCGCTTTTATAAAGTAAAACTGGGGTTTGTAGGGATAAATACTATTTTCCTTATTTCTGCTCAAAAACATAGCTTGTGGGTACTCATTAGAACTGCCTGATTGAGGTGGTGCTGACGAGTCTCACAAGCTGTCTTTGAGGTGATTCTAATGAGTACACACAGCATACCTTTTGAAGATAAACCCAAACAAACCACCATGAATGATGCTAAATATAAGATGGCTATCTAGAGCTTTGTGTAGAATTCTTTTGGCCGAATTGGAATTAGCCATAATTTGAATACGCTATCTGTATTCCAGTGGCCAGTTGTTCAAAACTAACGATATCATAAGTTAACCCATTGTCAAAACTTTGATTATTTCATATGACAAATATGCTTATATTTTTGCTGAAAAAATGCGAGTAGCTTTTGCAATTGCAAAAGCTGCTCTGATTTTTTCAGCAAAAATATGCTATATTAGATATTGTACTTGCTAGAATAGTTATCAGTTTGTTCACTAACGAGCTCATTAAGACAACTGGACCCAGATATAGATTTTCATAGGAAGTATGGTTTAACTCCGGCAGACAAGGGCACAAAAATGTCGTTGTTGTTGGATGGCTCCACTGTGTTAACACTCTTCAGGAAGACCTTGTTGGTATAAATATATTGAGCTTTGTTCATCTGTTTCTAGAGAGCTGTCTTAATGGCTACAGGTGTCCATTCTTTGCCTACTGTGACAGTGATGGTATGTGTCAGTGTCCAAAATGTGATGATGTCACAGACACCGAGCAGGTCTGCGGGAGTGATGGAATTACCTATGAAAATAAGTGCAAGCTACAAATGCATGCATGTGCGGAGAAGAAAGCAATTCACATGAAACCCGGTGCATGTCCAACAGGTATGTCACATTATATTTTCACTGCCTTAACTTATCTATCATGTTTACAAACCCATGAATTGAACACCCCCTGTAAACCCCAATTTATATAGAAAAAAGTGGGGTTAACAGGGGTATACATCACCTTTAAAAATCTTCTTCTCAGGAACCGAATGGCCCATGACCTTGAAACTTGGTATGCAGCATCAGGGACTCAGATCCTACCAAGTTTGTACAAATGATGACCTTTGGTTGACCGCGACCTGTAACTTGCCCTTTTGTTCCCCGTAGACTTATAATGGGTAAAATGTTGTCCTGGCAATAATGACTTTATTTTTTATTGGCTCTGCATACAACTTGTAGGTAATGAGCTCAGCCATAGAATCTTGGACAAGTTTGAATTTGAACAGATCTTGGATTATTTACATGAGAGTTACTTGCACTTCAGTCTTCCTTGTTGTCTGCTTGACAGTGGATTCATTTATGAATCAATATCAAGCTTGCAGAAAAAAATGTCCGATAGACATTGGCTTCAGTTTTGATAAAATGGGCTTTTCACAGAGAAGATTCTCTCTTTCTTGCATGTAATGTCAGAAATGCATTTTTCACTTCTAAAGAGCATAAGAACTATACACTTTGGTCATGTCAGAAAATGTGTGATGCCCTCACCTTTCTACTTGATAATATTTATATTAGATTCGGTACTAAGTTATTTAGACAAATTGTGGGCATTCCGATGGGTACGAATTGCGCACCTCTTGTGGCTGATCTGTTCTTGTATTGTTATGAAAGGGACTTCATGGTGTCACTTTCCATTGATAACCAATCTGAAATTATTGAAGCTTTTAGCTCCACTTCTAGATATTTAGATGATTTATTAAATATTGATAATACCTATTTCGATTGTTTGATCAGTCAGATTTACCCCCCAGAACTTCAGTTAAATAAAGCAAATTCTTCTGATACAGAGGCCCCGTTTTTGGATTTGCATCTATCTATTGTAGATGGGTTTGTTTTGTGCAAACTTTATGATAAACGCGATGACTTTGATTTTGAGATTGTAAATTTTCCTTTTTTGGATGGTGATGTTTCTCGTGCGCCATCCTATGGCATTTATATTTCGCATTTAATTGGATTTGCTAGAGTGTGTAGTCATGTAACTGACTTCAACACTCATAATAAATTATTAACGGCTAAACTTCTTAATCAGGGTTATCGGTACCATAAACAAAATTTCAAAATTTATAGACGCCATTCTGATTTAATTTCAAAATTCAATATTGGACTTAAATCTCGTCTGCAACAAGGTCTATCGGAACCCGAATTTTATGGTGACTTAGTATATAAATTCAGAAAAAATATATAACCGCAATGACTTCAGCACCCAATTTCGTAAAATCATTCTTCGATATAAAAAGATTGGGTACAACATGGATGTTATACGACAGACTGCATGCATGGTAGTTAACCCAATTACGGTTCCTTTGCTTCCCTCTTTAATTGCACGCCGGTGGGTCAGGCCTCAGATTCTATGATGGTTCCAACGTAAAGGCTTATTGAGAATTAGAGAGATCTAATTCAAGGTAATGTTGGTTGGTGCCTGATGCTTTGTCTCTGGTTGGGCCCATCGGAGTCTAACTGTTGGTTTTCTTTTGCTCCAGCATTTCAGTGGTTTCTTGCTGTCGAGTCCTCACCGTTGTCTCACCTCTGTGGTTCTTTGATTATTTGTGTTCACGGAGATGTTGCACTGATGAGTTAGGAGGCCTTCATGCAAACTGAACAAAGTGTTTGTCTAAATCGCGACCGAAGTAAGGGCGAGGATTGTGGCCACGTAAAATCAATTAAGCCCCACAGTGGAACTCTTTCCACTGACCATTACAATGGGGTTCTTCTGTGGCAATTTATTTATGTTGTTGTTTACTGTGTGTATCACTTGTGTGTTTTTATTTTTGATGGCCATATGGGCATTTTGTGGGAAAGTAACTGTCCTTATGGCCTTCCTTTGTTTAGGTTTCCATTATGGTCTGGTCGCTTAATGTTTGTGCTTCTTTCCTTTTGGTGTCTTTGGTGGGCGGAGTAAGTTAATTGTATTGATTCCTGATCTTTGTTTTACTTCTTCTTTGCAAGTAATGAGGTCAGGCATAAAATCTAGGACAAGTGTGTGTTTGGCTGGCATAAGAGTTACCCTTCATTGAGGGCCTCATACACTTAGGACAATGTTGTCCATATGATAGTCATTTCATTTTTGATGGAATCTTCATCAGACTTACAGATAATGAGGACATGCATAAAATCTTGGACCTGTTTGTTTTTGGGCAGATCAGACTATTCACATGAGAGTTACTTGCCCTTTAGTCTCCTATAGACATGTAATGGGGAAAAGGTTGTCAGGGCAATAGCAACTTCAGTTGAAACTGAGTTGGAACTAGAGCTAGAGGTCCTGGGTTCGTTCCCTGGCAGTGGTGATAATATTTTGGTGTCTGAACATGCTCCATTGACATCATTTGCAGGGATGAATGTCATAAAGTGCCCCATCCTTCGGATCGAGACATTAACTAGAGGCCCCCCTGAGCAGGGAGAACCATCCCCCTGTGCAGGTAAAAGAACCCTACCGTAATTACATGATTACTGTGTAGGGTTTCATCCTGCAAAACTGGATGAATGTAATATACACCGTCTGTGTTCCCTCCTAGGGTTAAGGCGAAACCAGAAGATAGATAGATAGATAGATAGGAACTTGTTGGGAGGCAAGATTCAGAATTATTAAAACCATTGCATTTGATATCCAAACTGACCATCATGGCAGCTATCTTGAAATACTTCAAATGACATCTTCTCTCAAACTGTAAGTCAGAAGTTAGATTGGACTTGATGAGAGGCATCAGGGTGGCATGGAGATTTAGAATTTCTAAAATTGTTGTGTTTTGATAACCAAGATGCTTGGCATGGCAGCCATCTTGAAAACCATCAAACCACATCTGCTCATTAACATTTGGTCTGATAAGCTGTAAAACGGTGCTAAAATTCTTGTTTCTTCCTGAATCCAAAACAAGACTAAGTTGTTCAGGCATCAAGACAACATGCAGATTCAGGATTGCTAAAGGCAATGTGATCTGGTAAACAAGATGGCCGCCAAGGCCATGTATGCAGCGCCTCATCCAGGTGAGCAATTCTGGCCCACTTGGGCCTCTAGTTTTTGATCTGATCCTCATTAAACTTGCAGGTAGTGAGGACAGCCATAAAATCTTGGATGAGTTTGTCTTTAGGGCAGATCAGAATATTCATATGAGACCTGCCCTTTTGTTTCCCATAGACATAAAATAGGGAAAATGTAGTCCTGGCGATTGTGACATTATTTTTTATTGGCTCCGAATGCAACCATAGCCTTAGATTCTTGGACAAGTTTGAATTTGGGCAGATGAGAATTAATTGCACTTAAGTCTTCCATTGACATATAATAGGAAAAATGTTGTCTGCTCGACAGTGGATTCATTTATGATAGTTGCAGAAAAATGTTGTTTGATAGACATTGGCTTCATTTTTGATAAAATCTTCATCAAACTTGCAGGTAATGAGGACATGCATAAAATCTAGGACAAGTGTGTGTTTGGCTGGCATAAGAGTTACCCAGCCTTGAGGGCCTCATACGCTTAGGAAAATGTTGTCCATATGATAGTGATTTCATTTTTGATGGAATCTTCATCAGACTTACAGATAATGAGGACAGCCATAAAATATTGGACCTGTTTGTTTTTGGAGCAGATCAGACTGTTCACATGAGAGTTACTTGCCCATTAGTCTCCCATAGACATGTAATGGGGAAAAGGTTGTCAGGGCAATAGCAACTTCAGTTGAAACTGAGTTGGAACTTGTAGGGAGGCAAGATTCAGACAGAATTGCTAAAACCGTTTCGTTTGATATCCAAAGTGGCCATCATGGCAGCAATCTTGAAATTCTTCAAATGATATCTCCTCTAAAACTGTAAGTCAGAAGTTAGATTGGACTTGATGAGAGGCTTCAGGGTGGCATGGAGATTCAGAATTTCTAAAATTGTTGTGTTTTGATACATTAGGGAAACACGCTTATACAAATACAGTCAAACTTGAATGGCTCAAACACCTTTGGGATCTCGAAAATCTGTTCGAGATAGGGGTAGTTCGAGCCACTGAGGTTACAGTCAGGAGGCATAACGAGATACTTTTAGACATCTTTTCAGTGTTCTATAATGAAAATGTATGCTGTGTGTACTCATTAGAATCGCCTCATCGAGGCGATTCTAATGAGTACACACAGCATACATTTGGAAGATAAAATACTAAAATCTCCTTAATTATCCCCCACTATTTCTTATGAAGAGGATTTCGCTAGGGGCTCAAGAATGGGTTCGACACATCAATGGTAAACGAGCCATCAGTGTTCGAGCCATCAAAGTTCTACTGTATAGTGTAAATTTTACCGCCGAAAATACAAAATTTTAAGATGAAAAATTTCGATATTTTTCTTATTTATGCTCAAAACATAGATTATGGGCACTCGTTAGAACCGCCTCATCGAGGCAGTTCTAACCAGTACCCACCATTATGTTTTAGAGCAGAAATAAGAAAAATAATGTTTACCTCTGTAAACCCCAGTTTTATTATATAAAAGTGGGGTTCAAGGGGGTCAAAATTATATGGGCGTGTTTTCGTGATAGCCAAGATTGCACCGATGGCAGCCATCTTGAAAACCTTCAAACCACAGCTGCTCATTAACGTTTAGTCCAATTAAGCAGTAAGACTGTGTGAGACAATGGGTGCAACATGGAGTTTCAGAATTGCTAAAATCCTTGTTTCTTCCTGAATCCAAAATCAGACCATGTTGTTCAGGCATCAAGACAACATGCAGATTCGGGATTGCTAAAGGCAATGTGATCTGAAAGACAAGATGGCCGCCAAGGCCATGTATGATCAGCCTCATCCAGGTGAGCGATTCTGGCCAACTTGGGTCTCTAGTTTGTTTTGTTTGAACTGAGGTTTTATGTCCCTGCCTACACTATTTAGGTCATTTTGGAGACGATGCTTCCAATTTGGTTGGAATTTTGCCTAACACTGAGGCAAAATGATATCACAAGCCCTGCCACCTAAACAAACCAAAATATGTAAGGACGGTTCAACTAGCACCACTTTGCCTGGTCAGGCTTAGACACTCCAAGCAGTTTACCAGTACTCATATGCAGTTGGTTTCAGCTCTGCGTGGAAACATCATGCAGCCCAATCTATTTCTTGAAGCCCCTAGGGGCAAGGGCAAAATGTTTCATTTGTATGACATTACTTCCAAGTTGTAATACCACATGCATTATGACAATACTTCCTATATCAAACTGCCCAAACTCCGGAATAATACTTCATGCGTATGACATTAATTCTCATGTATAGGTTATTAGTTTTAGATCAAACTGCCCAAATTCCTAAAGAATGCTTATACTTCATGTATATGACATTATTTAACTGCCCAATAGTAATACTACATGTATATGACATTATTTGGGCCTTGTCAAGCGATTTTGGTACTTATCGCCTATGCGCAGTCTCGCCAGAACCTTCGCTGCTCGCTCATACAAGCAGTGAATCAAGAGGAACCTTCAGACAGATAGCCATATCCCTGGCCCCTCTGAATGGCTGGGCATGCGCAGTTAAAATTTGTCTTGACGGAATGCTCGAAGACACAAATTCGTTTGGCGGGGCTCATTTAATGTCAAACTGACCCAACTCCTGAGAATGATAATACCTCATGTAAATGACATTATTTTTAAATCAAACTTCCCATTGGCAATAATACACGAATGTGAGATTGCAACTTGATCAAACTGCTGGAACTCCTGAAGAATGGTATACTTCGTGTATATGACTTTATTTTTAGATCAAACTGCCCAAACTCCTAAAGAATGATAATACTACATGTATATGGCATTATTTTTTATCATAATGCCCCAGCTCATGAAGAACGGTAATACTACATGTATGTGACTTTATTATTTTAGATCGAACTGCCCAAACTCCTAAAGAATTATAATACTACATGTACTCGTATATGGCATTATTTTTTATCATCATCACGAAAACATGCCTATATAATTTTGAACCCCACTCATTCAGATCCATGAGGCGGTTCTAACGAGTGCCCACAATCTATATTTTGAGCAGAAATAAGAAAAATATCACAATTTTTCATCTTAAAATTTTCATCTTTCCAGCGATAAAGGTGGCAATGTATTTGTATAGGCATTTTTCCGTAATGTAATGCCCCAACTCCTCAAGAATTGTAATACTACATGCATGTGTATGTGACTTTATTTTTTAGATCAAGCTGCCCAAACTTCTGAAGAATGTGCAAATAACTGGTTCTGTACAGCCCAATATGATCCTTGGTGTGCCTATGATACAACAGATCTAAACAATGTTCACACACAGACCTACAGCAACCCTTGTAGAATCGCCATGGACAAGAAATGCCACGGGAAAAAATTAGAAGTGTTATATCGAGGAGTATGTAAAAGTGAGTGTTTTACCCATTTATCTATTTTACCATACAGTCATAGTTGGCACACATTCACCATATACGATACCTGTTCTGTATGCACACAATGTAGACCCTGATCGATCAGACACAGCATCTGTGGCATCTGATCTGAGCCAAAATGTTTGCCAATGTCACTGTACACAAGCCCAGTCCAGAATTTACAGATAACCAAACCTTTTTATACAGCACTCTGACGTCACAGTGGCACATTATGAAAACATGCCTTTTTAAATACATTGTAAACTTTATCTCTGAAAAATGAAAATTTAAGGATGAAAAATTGTGATATATTTATTATTTCTGCTCAAAATATAGATTGTGGGTACTGGTTAAAACTGCCTCATCAAGGCAGTTCTAACGAGTACCCACAATATATACTTTAGAGTAGAAGTAAGAAAAATAAGACTTACCCCTGCAAACCCCAGTTTTACAATGTAAAAGTGGGGTTCAAGGGGGTCAAAATTATATAGGTGTGTTTTTGTGACAAGAAAAGTGTGGCTATACATTATGGTTACCTGGATATTCTGTAGCCACACTCATTTCTGACTTTGAACCAATCAGTTTACTTAATTTAATTTATTCCTACAAATTGATACACCGAATGTCAGTGTAGATGGCTTCTTTAGAAGTCATTGGATCTGGAGCTACACTGTTTGGAATGTGCGGGGGTTGGCAACATTCTTTCATGGAGATTGATCATGAAATATTTTTTACGGTCATTCTCTCCCTTCCGCTGATTCAAGAAGGGCAGTTGTCAGTATTTGGCAAAAGAATGTGCACTGTACTGGTTAACAGCTTACGTATAAGCCTGCCCATGAAAAGTGTGGATAGGTAAACTGATAGGCTCAAAAATGACCTAAAATAGTGTTGACTGGGCCGTTAAACTCAAATACAAACAAACAAAACAAACAATACAGAACTGTTTGGAATGATAGGGGTTGTCGTGAACAGCGGGATAAGAGTTAAAGGAAAGGAGGACTTCTTTAGAAACAATAGGCTTACCTGTACACAATCCTAGTCCAGATTTTACAGTTCATGTTAACAAAGTAGAAGTAAAACAATGATCAGGAATCAATAAAATTAACTTACTCCACCCATCAAAGACACCAAAGGGAAAGAAACACAAACATAAAGCGACCAGACCATATTGGAAACCTGAACAAAGGAAGGCCAAGTCTGTGAAATGAATACACCTCTAAATTCCACGTTATATAGAAACAAGTCATCATATGCATAGCCTGTTTGAAGCACTATATCTCCTGAACCTACGGATGGATTCTGACCAAACTTGCATAGTTACATCATTAAGATACGGGAAAACAGTCATCAGGTTAAGATGACCTTGACCTCATTTTCAAGGTCACAGGCCTCCAAAAACAGTCATTTTGGGGCCAAAAATGGCTTGTCTGCACTCTTGCTCATAAATTCGAATTGATTAATTTCAGTCAAACTTTGAACAATATATCATTACAAAATTCTCCAGATTTGTTAGTTTTCGGTGACCTTGACCGTTTTATGCCTCTTCATTAAAAAAATGACGGGGTATTATGTTATACCCTCCGAAGTTTTGGGTGTCCATCCATCCGTACATCCATCCATCAGCGCCTCATAGTTCTGTGTCCGCTCCATAACTCGATACCGTTTGAGATATTTTCACAAAACTTCACAGTTATGTAGAGTACTATGAGACGACATGCAGAACATATGAACCATAACTCTGATTTTCCTGATTTGCTGTTGTTGCCCTTTAAAATTTGAACATAGCCATTTCTGTCATAGTTTCATCTCCGCTACATAACTCTGATACCATATGAGATATTTTCACGAAACTTCACAGATTTGTAGAGCACTATAAGATAACGTGCAGAACATATGAACCATAACTCTGATTTTTCTCCTTTATGAGTTGTTGCTCTTTAAACATTGAACTTAGCCATTTCTGTCATAGTTTTGTGTCCCCTCCATAACTTCGATACCATTTGAGATATTGCCATGAAACTTCACAGATATGTAGAGCACCATGGGTTGATGTGCAGAACATGTGAGCCATAACTCTGATTTTCCTACTTTTTCAGTTGCCCTTTGAACATAGCCATTTCTGTCATAGTTTTGTGTCCACTCCATAACTTCGCTACTGTTTGAGATATTTCCATGAAACTTCACAGATATGTAGAGCACCATGAGACAATGTGCAGAACATATGAACCATATCTCTGATTTTCCTACTTTTGGAGTTATTGCCCCTTGAACATTGAACATAGCTGTTTCTATCATGTAGTCTGTTTGAAGCACTATATCTCAATAATTTCACAGAAATGATCCTTTGGTGACCCTCTACCAAAATTGTTAAAACAGTTCTACTTCCAGACATGTTAAGTCTCTTGAAAATCACGGGAGACTCCCGAAAAAATAGCTTTTCTCACACCTCACGAAATTCAGGATAAAAATCACGGAAAAATGAAAATACCGTTTTTGGGCAAATTTTTGAAAAGCTGCGCTTATATTTTCATGTGTCCAAACCAACAGAAAAATCCGAGTTAATCCGTGAGTAAAACTGATAATAATTAATGCACTGTCCAGTATTATTGGTGATTAAAACACGGTTCCACACCTGCAGATGAAAACAGTCGTTTCTTGAAGTGATTGCAAAAATGAAAGTGAATCATAACGGTTAATTTCCTTCAACCAACGGATCATGTTCATCAACCGAATAGTGTTATAAAGGCCGACCGTATTTGTCACAGACCAGTCTATTCTATTATTACACTGTAAACACAAGCCTCCGGTGCTCTCAATAAGCCCACAATCTTCTGCGTGACAAGGTGTGAAAATAAGATTAAGTTATGGCTATAATTTGCATTTATCCCCCAATCATAAATTTAATCCACAATCAGTGTGAAAATGTGAAAATGATGTAATCGCAGCTCGGTCCTAAGATATTTAGCAACATCTAAGGGTAGATTTATGCATAATAAACACAGACTATTCTAATGTCTTGTGAGTGGTTGTGTTTTGGCGCCAAAATAGCAGATGCTTGTCGGGAAAAGTGGAACGCTTTAATGTGTGTAAACACATCTGTATGCTGTTGTTGGTGATTGACACGGAGCTTCCTGGGATAAGTAGAAAATTGTGGCAGGCACATTCCCAATCAAGCTCTTACCGGTTGTAAACATTTTTTATGAAAGAAATACGCCCCATTAAAATAAAATACAATGATTAAAAATTAAACACGTGCGGGCTTGCTGGGGTGGGATGACGTCATTTTCCGAGGGCTGCAGAAAAACGGTAGCTGCTGTTTGTGGACGGGGATTTCATGGCGATTTTGGTGGTGGAGATCATTGATGTTCGCCTTGGACTTGCTTGTTGAGCGGGTGTGAAAGTTGTGGATCGAGGGGTCCTTGTCTTGTGGCTGGATCATTAAATTATAAACTAATCTGCATTCTTTATTCTCTTTTCTCGCTAACCTGAAACTTTTGATCTTTTGAGTATATTGGCTTAAGCTTGTGTTCATCATGCGTGTCAAGTTTATATAACTATCAGTATCTTTAATTGCTAATTGGACAAGCTGTTATGACATGTCTGCAATTAATTTGAACTTGAAAAAGTACCGTTATTGACCGTGACAACTACAGTATTATTTACCGTATTTCCGCACTTAAAAGTCAGAGGGGAATAAATAAGTTCTGAAGTTAGATCCTTTGGAAGCAAGGAATACACCAATTAAACGAAAATAGCAGATAGTTGTTGTGCTTGAGATTTGATCGAAACCTCGGATTATTATACCCGCTTTTGCGAAGAATAATCGGGTATATTGTTTTCGTGTCAGAGTCGAGTGCCTGTCAGTCAGTAGGTCTGTATGTATGTGTGTTTACATACGTATGTAACGTTTCTATGGAATGGATCTTCTCTGAAACCGGTTAAGGTACACTTTTCAAACTTTGCCTGTGGATGATACATGGGATGTAAATGGCACTGTGCTACTTTTGGCATGACCTTGACCCAACATGACCCCAAGGTCAAAGGTCAAAAAGTATGACTTTGCCATATCTCCTAAACTATTGGAGTTACCCTTCTGAAACTTTGGTTATTGGATGGCCCTTGGAATATGGAATAAATTGGGCTACTTTTGGCAGGACCTTGACCTCAACATTACCCCAAGGTCAAAGGTCAAAAAGTATGACTTTGCCATATCTCCTAAACTATTGGAGTTACACTTCTGAAACTTTGCTTATTGGATGGCCCTTGGAATATAGAATATATTGTGCTACTTTTGATGTGACCTCGACCTCAACATGACCCCAAGGTCAAAGGTCAAAAAGTATTTTTTTGCCATATCTTCTAAACTATTGGAGCTACACTTCTGAAACTTTGGTTATTGGGTGGCCCTTGGAATATAGAATCAATTGGGCTACTTTTGTTGTGACCTATCTGGGCATAAATGATAAGATATGCTCTTGTGCTTAAGCATTATACACCTTGGGCTGGGGGGTGGGGAGGGGGGCACTGGTATGGCTAGGTGTTAGTTTGTAGGCATCATCCCAAGGAAATGATTTTAAAATATTTATTAGTTACTTATCTATGAACAGGAGTGTAGAGAATAAACAAAAAATGTTCAAAAAGCTCACAGAATGCACCATTTTCTAGCCTATCCTGAGAGCTTGCCACCAAGACTTCACGGCTTTGGCACTCGCCAATCCTCCTCGAACCCGCTGTCTCCTTCATTTTTTTTTCAAAACTTAACATGTCTGTACTTATCTGAACTAAAATGGCCACCAGAGTTAGAAATAGAAAACTTTTAAAGGATATCTCCTCCTTGGTTAATAATCAAAATTAATTCACAGAAATGTTCCTTTGTTGACCCTCTACCAATATTGCTAAAATGGTTTCACTTCACTGAAGAAAATGGCTGCCAGAGCTAAAAATAGAAAAAAAACCTTTGAATGACATATCCCCCTAGGTCAATGGCGCAATTTCAAACCCAATTCACAGAAATGTGTCTCTTTTATTTTAATACCAAAATTGATTAAACAGTATGGCTCAGCTTAGGTCTTTTCCATCTCAAAGTGGGTTTGATTGTACTGGTGATTGAGGGGTGGTTGGGTGAGGCAAAAGTGACTTGTATTTTGCATCACTGGGGCGTCCAACTGATATTGTTTACTGCAGGGCAATTAAGAGCTGCTCTCCTTGCAGCAGGTAAGGGAAGAGTGGGAGTGTTGTTATTATAGCCCCGCTTTGAAAAAGTGGGGCTATATTGGATTTGCCATGTCCTTCTGTCATTCCGTAATTCCGTTAATTTGTGTTGGCTCCATAACTTTGTATCTGCTTAACATATTTTCATGAAACTTCACACAAATGTTAAACACCATAAGACAATGTGCAGAGCGAAGGAATTATAACTGTGGATTGCCTACTTTTGGAGTTATTGCCCTTTGAACATTTTCCGTAATTCCGTAATTCCGTGATTCCGTTAATTTGTGTTGGCTCCATAACTTTGTATCTGCTTAACATATTTTCATGAAACTTCACACAAATGTTAAACACCATAAGACAATGTGCAGAGCGAAGGAATTATAACTGTGGATTGCCTACTTTTGGAGTTATTGCCCTTTGAACATTGAAAAATGGCAATTTTAATTGTGTCCGCTTCATAACTCGAAAACCGTTTGAGATATTTTTAGGAAACTTCACACAAATGTTAAGCACTATGAGACGATGTGCAGAGCGCAGAACCATAACTCTGCATTGCTTATTTTTGGAGTTATTGCCCTTTGAACATTGAAAAATGGCAATTTTAACAGTGTCCGCTTCATAACTCGAAAACCGTTTGAGATAATTCCATGAAACTTCACACAAATGTTAAGCACTATGAGACAATGTGCAGAGCGCGAGAACCATAACTCTGGTTTTCGTATTTTCTGTGTGTCTGTCTGTGTGTCTGTCTGTGTCTGTTAACAATTTTCGTGTCCGCTCCATAACTTTAAAACCCATTCACATATTTTCATGAAACTTCACACAAACATTAAACACCATGAGATGGTGTGCAGAGTGCAGGAACCATAACTCTGGATTGCCTAATTTTTGAATTATTTCCCTTTGAATATTGAAAAATATCAATTTTAGCCGTCTTTGCTCGATAACTCAAAAACCGTTTGAGATAATTTTATGAAACTTCACACAAATGTAAAGCACCATATTACGTGTGCAGAGCGCAGGAACCCAAACTCTGGATTGTCTACTTTTTCAGTTATAGGCTTTTGAATATTAAAAAATGGCAATTTTAACTATGTCCGCTCCATAACCGTTTCTGATATTTTCATGAAACTTCAAATAAATGAAAAGCACCTTGAGATGATGTGCAGAGTGCAGGAACCATAACTCTGGTTTGCCTACTTTAGGAGTTATTGCCCTTTGAACATTTAAAAAGGCAATTTTGACTGTGTCGGCTCCATAACTCACAAACCATTTGAGATATTTTCATGACACTTCACACAAGTGTAAAGCACCATGAGATAATGTGCAGAGCGCAGGAACCCTGACTCTGATTTGCCTACTTTAGGAGTTATTACCCTTTGAACATTGAAAAATGGAAGATGAAATTTAGTATAAACATGGACATTCTGGTAATGTATCATGCTCATTGAAATGAGGGACAAGGGCTCACAACTCTTAGAGTTTTTCCAGATAATGTAAAATTATGTCTCCCCCGAAAAATTTTTTTTCGGAGAGACATATTGTTTTTCCCCCGGGCGTCTGTCTGTCCGTCTGTCTGTCTGTCCGTCTGTCCGTCTGTCCGTCTGTCCGTCTGTCACACTTTCGTGTCCGCTCTGTAACTTGAAAACCGTTAGAGCTATCGTCACGAAACTTCGTATAAATATTAATCAGCATTAGACGACGTGCAGTGCGCAAGAACCATAACTCTCGCATTTATGCTTTTTGAATTATCTCCCTTGGAAGTTTGTTGGTATGTATATATGTATGGGTAAATCGTGTCCGGTCAATAACTTCCTTATTTTTTGATGGATTTTAAAATTACTCGGCAGAAATGTTAACAGCCATAAGACGATGTGTGGTGCCCATGAGGCAGGTCGGTACCTCAAAGGTCAAGGTCATACTTAGAGGTCAAAGGTCAAAAAAGGGGCCTTTTTTTCGTATTTGGTCAATAACTTTCTTATTTTGAGATGGATTTTAAAATTACTTGGCATAATTATTAACAACCATAAGACGATGTGTGGTGTGCATGAGGCAGGTCGGTACCTCAAAGGTCAAGGTCATACTTAGAGGTCAAAGGTCAAAAAAGGGGCCTTTTTTTCATATTTGGTCAATAACTTTCTTATTTTGAGATGGATTTTAAAATTACTTGGCATAATTATTAACAACCATAAGACGATGTGTGGTGCGCATGAGGCAGGTCGGTTCCTCAAAGGTCAAGGTCATACTTAGAGGTCAAAGGTCAAAAAAGGGGCCTTTTTTTCGTATTTGGTCAATAACTTTCTAATTTTGAGATGGATTTTAAAATTACTTGGCATAATTATTAACAATCATGAGACGATGTGTGGTGCACATGAGGCAGGTCGGTACCTCAAAGGTCAAGGTCATACTTAGAGGTCAAAGGTAAAAAAGTGGGCCTTTTTTTCGTATTTGGTCAATAACTTTCTTAATTTGAGATGGATTTTGAAATCACATGGCAGAAATGTGAACCAATATAAGGCGATGTGTTGCGCGCATGACCCAGGTTGTTACCTCAAAGGTCAAGGTCATACTTAGAGGTCAAAGGTAAAAAAAGGGGCCTTTTTTCGGGTTTTGTCAATAACTTGCCTATTTTTAAATAGAATTTGAAGTTACTTGGCAAACATGTTAACTATCATGGGACGATGTGTTGCATGCATGATTCAGTTTGGTGCCTAAAATGTCAAGGTCATACATAGAGGTCAAAGGTAAAAAAGGGGCCTTTTTTCGTGTTTGGTCAATAACTTTCTTATTTTTAGATGGATTTTGAAATTGCTAGGCAGAAATGTTAACCACCATGAGATGATGTGTTGCACGCATGACCCAGTTTAATACCTGAAAGGTCAAGGTCATACATAGAGGTTAAAGGTAAAAAAAAGGGCCTTTTTTGTGTTCTGTCAATAACTTTCTTATTATGCCCCCAACTTTGAAAAAGTTTGAGGGGCATATTGGTTCTGGTTCGTACGTCCGTTCGTCCGTCCGTTACGCTTTTGATGCATAGCATAACTAAAGAACCGTGTATGCTAGGGTTTTGAAATTTCATATATGGATTCCTCATGGAAAATTAGCTGACGCGTATTTTTTTTCTCATCCAGATTATGCCCCCTTCAAGAGTTATTGCCCTTTGAATTTTTTTTTTTTTTTTTTTTAATAAAATCTTGTCAGCAAGATATCTCAAAAACTATTGGAGCTAGAGCCTTGAAAGTTGGTGATTATATTGATGGTGATGAGTAGATGAACTGATTAACTTTTGACAAAATTCCCAAAAATACTTTGTGAGTTATGGCCCTTTGTCATTTTGGTAATTTGTACCCATTGTAATGTATGCTAAAAGTGATGCATAGCATAACTTTAGAACCATGTATGCTAGGGTTTTGAAATTTCATATATGGATTCCTCATGGAAAATTAGCAGACGTGTATTTTTTTTCTCGTCCGGAATATGCCCCTTTCAAGAGTTATTGCCCTTTGAATTTTTTTTAATAAAATCTTGTCAGCAAGATATCTCAAAAACTATTGGAGCTAGAGCCTTGAAAGTTGGTGAATAGATTGTTGGTGATGAGTAGATGAACTGATTAACTTATGACAAAATTCCGAAAAATACTTTGTGAGTTATGGCCCTTTGTCATTTTGGTAATTTGTGCCCATTGTAATGTATGCTAAAAGTGATGCATAGCATAACTTTAGAACGGTGTATGCTATAATTTTGAAATTTCATATATGCATTTCTGATGGAAAATAAGCTGACGCGTATTTTTTTTCTCGTCCGGAATATGCCCCTTTCAAGAGTTATTGCCCTTTGAATTTTTTTTAATAAAATCTTGTCAGCAAGATATCTCAAAAACTATTGGAGCTAGAGGCTTGAAAGTTGGTGAATATATTGGTGGTGATGAGTAGATGAACTGATTAACTTTTGACAAAATTCCAAAAGATACTTTGTGAGTTATGGCCCTTTGTCATTTTGGTAATTTGTGCCCATTGTAATGTATGCTAAAAGTGATGCATAGCATAACTTTAGAACCGTGTATGCTAGGGTTTTGAAATTTCATATATGGGTTCCTCATGAAAAATTAGCTGACGCGTATTTTTTTTCTCGTCCGGATTATGCCCCTTTCAAGAGTTATTGCCCTTTGAAATTTTTTTAATAAAATCTTGTCAGCAAAATATCTCAAACACTATTGGAGCTAGAGCCTTGAAAGTTGTTGAGTATATTGTTGGTGATGAGTAGATGAACTGATTAACTTATGACAAAATTCTGAAAAATACTTTGCGAGTTATGGCCCTTTGTCATTTTTGTAATTTGTGCCCATTGTAATGAATCCTAAAAGTGATGCATAGCATAACTTTAGATCTGTGTATGCTATGGTTTTGAAATTTCATATATGCATTCCTAATGGAAAATAAGCTGACACGTATTTTTTTCTCATCCGGATTATGCCCCTTTCAAGAGTTATTGCCCTTTGAATTTTTTTTGAAAGTTGGACCATGAGTCATGTGCAAGACCAAGGTCCATACCTCCAATGTCAAGGTCATACCAAGAGGTCAAAGGTAAAAAAAAGGACAGTCAATAACTTCCTTATTCTTTGATGGATTATGAAATTACGTGGCAGAAATGTTAACCATCATGAGACGATGTGTTGTACTGCAAAGGTCAAGGCCATACTTAGAGGTCAAAGGTAAAAAATTGCTTTATTTGTTTACGGCCAATAACTTTTTTATTTTTCTATGAACATTTTTAAAGTTACTATGCAGAAATGTTCATCTTCATTAGATGATGAGTTGCACACAAGACCCAGCTCAATACCTCCAATGTCAAGGTTATACTTAGCAGTCAAAAACGGGGGAGACATCTGTGTTTTTGTAGAAAAACAAATTCTAGTTTTCAACAGTTATTTCTTGTTCATAACTGTTTTCTCTGCAGCTTAAATAACTTTCTTCTCTGACAGCGCTGAAGCGGGGCTATAGTCAGATCCTCTGACAGCTCTAGTTTTGTCTGTTTCAACACTTCCATTCATTCATTATTGTAATGTCTGAAAAAAAAATACAGAGGTCAGTCCACGCTTAATCTTGTTTACTTTCAGGAGAGTGCCAGGGGAACTGTGCCATTTCCTACACAGACTGTGTTGATAGTATTTGTAAATGTAAGGATGACTGTTCTCAAGATTTTGGTGGAGAAGTGTGTGGTCACCCTGCTGGACTGCCTGCCATGACTAAGACTTACAACAGTCTTTGTGAGTTAAGACAGAAGGGTTGTTTGGAAGAACATATTTATGTCATCTCCAAACATGGACCATGTGAAAAGGATAAGACACCAGGTAGGTCATTTAAGGGGAATGTGAACACCTGTCAGATTTTTCCGCCATTTTTCAAAGGAAGACAACTTTAGGGACTTCCTGTTCGCTTTTCTAGAAATCCTGTCCCACTGAAAAAGGGGTCTACTCTTAAAGGAAAGAATTTGCTCCTCAGGAGCAAATTCTTTCCTTTAAGAGTTGACCCCTATTGACATGGGAGACAAAAATACTTTGGAGGAGTTGCCTCCCCTGAAGGTGTTCCCATTCCCCTTAAGGTGAATTGAGACACTAGGTGTCAGTTGTTTAAAACTAACAATGTCTTTAGTCATTAAATCGTTAAAACTTTAATCAACTAATATGGAAGCCCCTGCCCATTGGGGCTTAAAGAAATAAATGGGCTGCATGATGCTTCAACGCAGAGCTGAATCTGACCGCACACGAGTACTGGTAAACCGCTTAGAGGATCTAAGCCTGCACAGGCAAATCGGTGCTTATAAACCCTATTGCTTTTATTAGGCGACAGGGCTTGAGATGTTATTTCATCTCAATGTTGGGTAAAAGCCCCACAAAATTGGAAGCAACATCTCCAAAATGACCTATATAGTGTTGACAGGGACGTTAAACATCAGATCAAACAAACAAACAATTTAATATGGCAGATATACTAATATTTTTGCTAAAATATTTTAGTAGCTTTTGCAAAAGCTGCTCACATTTTTCAGCAAAAATAACAAAATTTTAGGTACTGTACTTGCTAGAATAGATAACAATTTTACCAGTATGAGCTCATTAAGCTAATGAGGCTTTGAACAAATGGGTATAGTTTTGATCTTATCTCTATGATAATCTACCAGAATGTTTGTTTGGATAATATCTCTGTCAAGTTTAAATAGGGATTATGTTGAATCAAAAACTAGGTCACTAGGTCAGATTTTGTTAAAACCTTGTTGCAGCCTAGAGACCACAGTTTTGTTTCAATCTTCATGAAACTTCACCTGAATGTTTGACTTGATGATATCTTGGTCAAAGTAGAAGTAAAACAAAGATCAGGAATTGATACAATTAACTTACTCCATCCATAAAAGACACCAAAGGGAAAGAAATACAAACATTAAGCGACCAGACCATAATGGAAACCTAAACAAAGGAAGGCCATATGGACAGTTACTTTCCCACAAAATGGCCATATGGCCATCCAAAATTAAAAGACACAAGTGATATACACAGTAAGTAACAAACAACAACATAAATAAATCGCCACGGAAGAGCCGCCTTGGAACGGTCAGTGGAAGATTTCCACTGGGGGGCTTAAATCGATTTTACGTGGCCACAATCCTCGCCCTTACTTCCGTCGCGATTAAGACAAATAATTTGTTCAGTCCGCATGAAGGCCTCCTAACTCATCAGTGCAACATCTCCGTGAACACAGAAATCAAAGAACCACAGAGGTGAGACAACGGTGAGGACTCGACAGCAAGAAACCACTGAAATGCTGGAGCAAAAGAAAACCAACAGTTAGACTCCGATGAGCCCGACCAGAGACAGAGCATCAGGCACCAACCAACATTATCTCTTTAATTTTCAATAAGCCTTTACGTTGGAGCCGTCATAGAATCTGAGGCCTGACCCACCGGCGTGCAATTAAAGAGGGAAGCAAAGTTGCCAACCGTGATTGGGTTAACTACCATGCATGCAGTCTGTCGTATAATATCCATGTTGTACCCAATCTTTTTATATCGAAGAATGATTTTACGAAATTGGGTGCTGAAGTCATTGCGGTTATATATTTTTCTGAATTTATATACTAAGTCACCATAAAATTCGGGTTCCGATAGACCTTGTTGCAGAAGGGATTTAAGTCCAATATTGAATTTTGAAATTAAATCAGAATGGCGTCTATAAAATTTAGAAAAGGCTTTGCGTAGTTTATGGTACCGATAACCCTGATTAAGGAGTTTAGCCGTTAATAATTTATTACGAGTGTTGAAGTCAGTTACATGACTACACACTCTAGCAAATCGAATTAATTGCGAAATATAAACGCCATAGGATGGCGCACGAGGAACATCACCATCCAAAAAAGGAAAATTTACAATCTCAAAATCAAAGTCATCGCGTTTATCATAAATTTTGCACGAAACAAATCCATCTACAATAGATAGATGTAAATCCAAAAACGGGGCCTCGGTATCAGAAGAATTTGCTTTATTTAACTGAAGTTCTAGGGGGTAAATCTGACTGATCAAACCATCAAAATAGGTATTATCAATATTTAATAAATCATCTAAATATCTAGAAGTAGAGCTAAAAGCTTCAATAATTTCAGATTGGTTATCAATGGAAAGCGACAAAATGAAGTCTCTTTCATAACAATACAAGAACAGATCAGCCACAAGAGGTGCGCAATTAGTACCCATCGGAATACCCACAATTTGTCTAAATAACTTAGTACCGAATCTAATATAAATATTGTCAAGTAGAAAGGTGAGGGCATCACACACTTTCTGACATGACCAAAGTGTATAATTCTTATACTCTATAGAAGTGAAAAATGCATTTCTGACATTACATGCAAGATAGAGAGAATCTTCTCTGTGAAAAGCCCATTCAATTAAATCATTAAGCTTTTCTTTTATAAGATTATGAGGAAGTTTGAATATGGACCATGTCCAATCAAAACTAATTTACCAGGTCAAATTTTGTTAAAACCTTGTGTGCACATCGAGTCCAATCAGAAACTAAGCCACTAGGTCAAATTTTGTTAAAACCTTTTGTGCACCCTAGAGGCCACAGTTTTGCTTAGGTCTTCATGAAATTTTGAAAGAACTTGCTTTATGATATCTCAGTCAAGTTCGTATATAAGTCCTGTTGAATCGAAAACTAGGTGACTAGGTCAAACTTCATTTAAACCTTGTGTACACCCTAGAGGCCACAGTTTTGCTTAAATCTTCTAAACACTTTACAAGAATGTTCAATTTGATGACATATGGGTCAAGTTTAAATATGGGTCATGTCCAATCAAAAACTAGGTCACTAGGCCGAATTTCGTTGAAACCTTGTGTGCACACTTGAGGCCAAAGTTTTGCTTCAATCTTCATGAAACTTAACAAGAATGTTTGACTTGATGATATGAGGGTGAGTCAATAAAAAACCAGCCTAACTTATTTCTGGGTGAGGTCCATCTCTTCTTTTTTCGATGTAATTGTCCTCTAGAATGATACACTTGGACCAACGCTGTTCCAGTGCCATCAGCCGTGAACAGAAGCCAGGGTCCTTTTCTCCAACCCACTCTTCAACTGCCACCATGACTTCTGTGTTGGACCAGAAATGACATCTACAGATATCCTTTTTCAAGTTTAGGAATAGGAAATAGTCACTAGGAGCTAAGTCTGGAGAATAAGCAGGGTGCTGTATTAGCTCGTACCCATTCGGCTCAACAGCATCCATTGCAATTTTGCAAGTGTGGACTCTTGCATTGTCCTGTTGGAGCAGAATCCCTTCGGAGAGTTTACCTCAGCATTTTTTATGGATCGCAGTTGGTCGAGCAAATTTGCATAATATGCACCTGTTATTGTACTTTTTTTGCTAGAAAGTCCAATATAATAATGCCTTGTGCATTCCAAAGTACATTTGTCGTCACCTTGCCAGCATAGGGTTGCATTTTGAACTTTTTTTGCCTCGAAGACCCCAGCCCTACCCACTGGTGACTTTGAGTTTTATAATAATGGACCCAGGTATCATTTACAGTCATCAGATGTGAAAGAAAATCATCTTCCTTTGACCCAAACCTTGTGTGCACCCTAGAGGCAGTCTACAACTCACAGTGTATTTCCTGACCTGAACATTCTCACTTCAACAATGCACTGCATACTGATGCTCTGGATGCCATTTTCTCGTCCCTAAGGGATTTTTGTTAGCTTGGGCATACCCAAGCAATCATATTAAATTGTTTAAATGCTGCCATGTGAAATGTGTAATGCATTCGCTATTTCTTCCACCTGAATTCGCCTATCAGAGTAAACCAGATCCCTTACTTTGTTACACATTTCTTCATTGGTAGCATCTAATGGGCATCCAGACCTGATTTCATGTTCTAAAGATGTTCTACCACGTTTGAATTCCCCAACCCAGTATTTAACGTGCGTATGATAGTGCAGAAGACACATAAACATTGGTCAACTTGCAATGTATTTCTGACCTGTTTTCCATTTCAAATACAAGTACTGAATAGCAGCACGGTCTCAGCTTTTGACGAAAAGCTTGCTTTTATATCCCTAGCCTTGTTTGACGTTCAATATCTTATGAGTAAATGACACAATAAGGGTGCAGTTTTGCCCTCATGCCTAACACGTATTGAAACAAGGCATGAAAATCTTGGTTGTCTCAGTCAGTTGGAAATGGGATAGGCTGGTTACCTATTGACTTGCTCTCGTATCTCAGTCAAGTTTGAATTTGGGTAATGTCAGATTAAAAACTAGGTCACTAGGTAAAAGTTTGTAAAAAAAAATGTGTGCACCTTAGAGACCACAGTTTTGCTTAAATCTTCATGAAACTTTACAAGAAGGTTTTACTTGATGATATTTCAGTCAGATTAAAATGTGGGTCGGGTTGGATCCAAAAATAGGTCAAATTTTGTTAAAACCTTGCAGTCTTTACCCACATCACACCAGTTTTATCACACCAGAATGTTTGTGTTGTTTATATCTTGATTGACTTTGAATATGGATCATGACATATCAAAAACTAGGTCACTAGGTCAAATTACTTTAAAATCTTGTTCACCCTGTAGAGGCCACATTTTTACTTCAATCTTCATGAAACTTTAACAGAGATTATGTCTAGATGACATCTTGATCAGTTCTGAATATGAGTCCTATTTGATCCAAACTAGGTCACTAGGTCAAATTTCTTTAAAACCACAGATTTGCTTTAATCTTCATGATAATTTATCAGTTCTTTTGACTTGATGATACTCAGTCAATAAGGAATATGGGCCATATCTGATCAATAACTAGGTCACTTGGTCACATTTCTTTAAAACCTTGTTAAAATTCTATAGGCCGTGGTTTTGCTTCAAACTTTATGAAACTCAGTCAGAATTTTTGACTTGATGATATGTCAGTCAATTTGGAATATGGGTCATATCAGATCAGTGACTAGGTCACTAGGTCAAATTCCTTTATTCTTTATAGCCTTGTTTACCCTGTAGAAGCCACAGTTTTAATTCAATCTTCATGAAATTTTTACCAGAATCAAAAGTATGTGGTAAATGTTCTTGTGCTCATTTATTATTTAATTTATTAAACTTGTAGAGGAAAAGGGATAAAATGCTTGCATTTTATCCCTTTTCCTCAACTCGTTTAACAAGCACTGTATCCCTTTTCCTCAACTCATTTAATAAATTCAATAATACACGAACACTCAATGTAAGATCCTTTATTTATTTTTACTACGACTGTGTTTCAGATGAAGAGCTGGAATGTCCCAAAATGGATGAAGAGAAGATGCCAATGGAAATGCTCATAAGCCCGGGAATGGATCAGTCCACTTGTGTTGTTGGTAGTGACGACTTCTGTGATCCCGAGAGAGAGAAATGCTGCAGCTTTGGTGAAGGAACACACTGTATTCAGAAAGAAAGTATGTTTCAGAGCCATCACCATACCTGTGATAATTCTTTTAACTATATGAGGGAGATTTGCCATTGTGATGCGGCAGATGTAAAGAATATATAAAGTAATTCTCAGTTCAAATTAGAGAAACTCCAAAATGTACTAAAATTTGGCATAAATTAGTCAAAAGTTAGCATCAAAATGAGGGAGTCTTTCTCCTGATGAGGGAGATTTCCGAGGTATGCATCAAGTTTGTGAAATGAACAACCCCCTGAACCCCACTACATATAGAGAAATCTGGGGTTTATTGGGGTAGACATTATATGTTGTTGCACCTGCCTTAGCAGGAAGACATAGGCATGCAAGTTTCTATCTGTCTGTCTGTCTGTCCGTCCGTCCGTCCGTCCGTCCGCACCAACGAAACATTTATGGGGGCAAAAAATTTGGACAGTTTGACACTTAAGTATATATTCGTGAGTCCAAATGGGGTTTATTCCGTTATTTGGGTACTTAAGTGGCAAAAATTCGCTCTTAGGTGGCTTGCCGCTTAAGAGAATTTGCCGCTTAAGTAGTCAATATGCCGACGCCTAGCCACTTAAGTATCCGTTCGTGCGTCCGTCCATCCGTCCGTCCGTCAGAACGTCCATCAGAACGTCCGTCCGCACCAACGAAACGACATTTAGGGGGCAAAAAATTTGGACAGTTTGACACTTAAGTATATATTCGTGAGTCCAAATGGGGTTTATTCCGTTATTTGGGTACTTAAGTGGCAAAAATTCGCTCTTAGGTGGCTTGCCGCTTAAGAGAATTTGCCGCTTAAGTAGTCAATATGCCGACGCCTAGCCACTAAGTATCCGTTCGTGAGAAAGTGCGTCCATCCGTCCATCCATCCATCCATCCGTCCGTCCGTCCGTCCGTCCATCCATCCGTCTGTCCGTGTTTCTGTCAACATTTTACACTGGGTGTCTTGTCATCGCAACTCCTCTTGCAGTTTGTACAAATGATTTTGAAAATTTGCAAATGTTTCTGCTTTGGTATGAGGCTGTGCATGGACATAAATCTTGGATAAATTTTGGTCACTTTTTCCACATTGTGAAATTAGTCATTTTTAACCTTCAATTGATATACAGTAGGTACCTCTTGTCATTGCAACTCCTCTTACAGTTTTATACCAATCATTTTGAAACTTTGCATGTGTTTTCACCTTGATATAAGGATGTGCATATGGTTTGGATATAAATCTTGGATAAATTTTTGTCACTTTTTCCACATTGTGAACTTAGTTATTTTAACCTTCAACTGATATACAGTAGGTACCTCTTGTCATTGCAGCTCCTCTTACAGTTTTATACCAATCATTTTGAAACTTGGCATGTGTTTTCTCCATGGTATGAAGATGTGCATGTGGCTTGGATTTAATTCTTGGATCACATTTTCTCCCTTTTTCCACATTTTAAACTTAGTCTTTTTTTTTTTACACTCAATAGATAGACAGTAGGTTCTGCTTGTCATCGTAACTCCTCTTACAGTTTTATACCAATTGTCTTGAAACTGTTCATGTGTGTTCACTATGGTATGAGGATATGCATGAAGTTTTGATATAATTCTTGGAATATTATTTGTCATGAACTTAGCTATTTTTATACCCCCGGCATACGCAATATGCCATGGGGGTATATAGTTTTCGTATTTTCTGTGTGTTTGTGTGTGTGTTTGTGTGTGTGTCTGTTAACATTTTTGTGTCCGCTCCTTAACTTTTAAACCGCTTGACATATTTTCATTAAACTTCACATAAATGTTAAACACCATGAGACGACGTGCAGAACACATGAACCGTAACTCTTGCTTTTCTACTTTATGAGTTATTGCCCTTTGTATGTTTTAACTTGCATTTATGTGTCCGCTCCATAACTTTTCAACCACTTGATATATTTTCATAAAACTTCACATAAATGTTAAACACCATGAGAGGATGTGCAGAACACATGAACCGTAACTCTTGCTTTTCTACTTTCAGAGTTATTGCCCTTTGTATGTTTTAACTTGCATTTTCTTGTCCACTCCATAACTTTTCAACCGCTTGATATATTTTCATGAAACTTCACATAAATGTTAAACACCATGAGACGACTTGCAGAACACATGAACCGTAACTCTTGCTTTCCTACTTTCAGAGTTATTGCCCTTTGAATGTTATAACTTGCATTTTCGTGTCCGCTCCATAACTTTTAAACTGCTTGACATATTTTCATGAAACTTCACATAAATGTTAAATACCATGAGACGACGTGCAGAACACATGAACTGTAACTCTTGCTTTCCTACTTTCAGAGTTATTGCCCTTTGAATATTACGAGTTTTACCATACACTTCTGTCCGCTCTGTAACTTTAAAACGGTTTGAGATAATTTCATGAAACTTCAAACAAATGTAAAGCAAGATAATAGGATGGGCAGAACACAAGAACCATAACTCTTGTTTGCATACATTACGAATTATTTCCCTTTGAAGATTGTTAATTATGGGTCTGCTAACATCTTCGTGTCTTCTCCATTACTTTATACAGCTTGACATATTTTCATGAAACTCCACATGAATGTTGAACACCATGAGACGACATGCAGAACACCTGAACCATAACTCTTGCTTTCCTACTTTCAGAGTAATTGCCCTTTGAATCTTGAAAATGGCCATTCTATGGAATATGGTCTGTATATGCAAAGAAGCTTTTGACATTGCTATTTTCAGCTGAGGTGATGGCACTGGCTGGGGGTATACGTGCCCCACTGGGCACTTTTGTCTAGTTATTAACTCAATAGATATGCTGTACGTACCATATTTCAGTGATGTGTCTGCTTTAGCAGGAAGACTTAGGCATGCAAGTTTCTATCCATCTATCCAATTGCCTGTCCTTTCGTCTGTCCATCTTTCTATTTGTCCATATTAATGTGAAATATCAGAATATGCATGTGCTTTCAATGAAATACCTATATTTATTTCTTCTTCTTGAAATAAGCTTTAATTTGTTCAGTGTTGGGGAGGCTTGGGAGGGGTGGAGGATGTAGTGGGGGGAGGGTGGTGGGGGGTAGGGGGGCAGGTGCAACATCATCTTCACCGAAGTTGAAACTATATTTTGTATTATTTCTGCTCCAAGACATTGGTTGTGGGTACTTGTTAGAACTGCCTCAATGAGGCAGTTCTAACCACACACACAACCTATGTTTGCAGTATAAACCAGAAAAATATGGCGGATTTTCTTTGGAAAAGTAGTCATTTTAGAGATGTGAAAAAATGCACTATGTCGCACGCATCTTTTCTCCTAATGTGTGGTCCCAGTTGTTAAGAGCATCATTTGCTTAATAAGCTCATTAGTGGTCAAATTTTTAACTGTTCTAGCATTTACAAATTTTCTGGTATTTTTGTTTACAAATATTCTGGTATTTTTGATGGAAAAATATTAGTTTATTTGCCATATTAAATGATTAAAGTTTTGTTCCTCGAATTATGAATCCATAGGGATATCCATTACAAAAACATGCCTATACCAATACATTGTTAATTTAACCCTCTAAAAACATAAATTTTAGAAGAAAAACTGTGATTTTTTTCTTATTTCTGCTCAAAATATAGATTGTGGGTACACGTTAGAACCGCCTCATCGAGGCTATTGTAACAAGTACCCACAATCTATATTTTAGAGCAGAAATAAGAAAAATAAGGTCTACCCCTGTAAACCCCAGTTTTACTGTATAAAAGTGGGGTTCAAGGTGTTCAAAATTTATATAGGCGTGTTTGCGTGATGTGAATAAAACACGTATTAGTCCAATTCATCTTATTCAAATTTTCTGGGACAGTGCCCCCTTCTTCATATAAAAATGCCAACATTTGGTTGGGTTTTCTGGTTGCTTCGACGTCAGACCATGCCCAGAGTTATATAGAGTTTTTTTTTTGTGCTTGGCTCACTTGAGCAAGAATTTTAAATGCTTATAAATATTCAAATACAGTGAAATGGGTTATTTTTCTGCTTAAATGGATTGAGGCTGATTGATATTTGTCCTGCTCATAAATGTAAAAATGCCAACAATTGTTATAAATAAGAATAATGCGCAAAACCAAATATTTTCAGCTAAAAATGCTGATATTTTTCATATTTCTGCTCAAAACATAGTTTGTGGGTACTTATTAGAACCGCCTCATAGAGGCGGTTCTAATGAGTACCTACAATCTATGTGTTTGAGCAGAAATAAGAAAAATAATGTACACCCGAGTAAATCCCAGTTTTACAACATAAAAGGTGGGCTTAAGGGGGTCAAAATTTTACAGGCTTGTTTTCGTGATGAAAATAAAAATATAAATTCAACCATCATGGAGTATAGGGAGACCCTACTGACACTTCTTTTAACCCTCATCCTGCTGAACACAACAACCCCTACTGAAGAAGCCATCCGATCAGAATCCACACTGTTTGACATTCAGTATGTGAATTTGAATAGATTACATCAAGTAATTTGATTGATTGATAGTCAGAAATGGGTGTGGCAAAATAATTTATTCAGCAGGACAAGGGTTAACCCATTGCTCTACTGGTGGACTCTTTCACTGCTATTGTTGGACAAGTCCATTTGTCATATAAGGGGTGGTAGGCTTATTTTTCGTTCTTATTCTGTTTTTGACAGAAAATTCTGCATCATGTGAACAAGTTCGTGAAATGAAGACCCCGCTAAACCCCACTATGTGGAGAAATCTGGGGTTTATGGGGGTATTTTCATCAGAAAATTAGCCATTATGGAGATGTGAAAAATGCACTATGTCGCACGTGTGAGTTATCATAATGGTTAGCAACTAATGCAGGCCCTGATCAGACGCCATGTTCTGTGGCGTCTGATCTGGTCCTGCACTGTTTGCCAAGGTAACCCTTTAGGGGTTTGCCGTATAATGTTACACACTGTATATCAAGAATACTTTTTACCGGTATTCCTTTTATTTCAGAACTTGAACGGCCCAAGGTGAAGAAAGAAGGAATCTGTCCTATCCTCTCGGGTGTTAATTTCCTGAAGAAGGACTGTCTGCACAAAAAGTGCAAGGACAATCTTGACTGCAAGAATAAGGGAGACGGAATATGCTGCAGAAATTTTGTTTGCGGACATAGTACATGTGCTTCTCCTATTGGTAAGTGCCAGGATGAATCCTGTATGCACCAGTCATGACTAACAGACAAACGCTGCTGTAGGTAGATGAATATACGTCACAGTATGTAAGCCTTCCTGATGGATTCTCTTCGCTTATTTATAGAACATTAAACCAGATTTAATTTCACCTGATGTGTAATCATCAATTTCAAGTTTTTAAAAATGGTTGTATTATGGTATGGGAATGCCATCCGTCCGTCAGTCCATATGTAAACTTTTCATTCCCGGATAACTCCCCCTACAGTTTTCATCCGATCAAGTTGAAACTTGGTAGGTAGTAAGACCATGACCTGATGCAGTGCATATTTTTCGAGGTAATGGTCCACCAAATATTTACAGAGTTATGCCCCTTTGAAAATTTTTGTATACTTTTTCGTTACCGGATAACTCCTCCTACAGTTTTTATCTGATCAAGCTGAAACTTAGTAGGTAGTAAGACCACAACCTGATGTAGCACATATTCTTACAAGGTTATAGTCCACCAAAAATTTACAGAGGTAAATAATCAATGAAATACTCTAAATTCAGAAAGATGAATCAATATACGCATATATAGAAGGGAAAGGATTAACAAGTAAATGTAAATAATTTGACGGAAATGCTACCATATGTTTATGCCCCCGCATCGTATGATGCCGGGGGCATAGAGTTTTTCGGTTTTCCGTACGTGCGTCCGTGGGTACGTGCGTACGGTTTCCGAACGTACGAAAGTGTGTACGTATGTACGTAAGTAATCCTGTTAGACTCAGGTTAAGGTTTTTGTACAAGGTAGAACTTGAGCTCATATTTTCCAAACAATACAATAGATTTGGTTTATATTTAGTATGATGATAGATATAGGTCCAAAGTTTTATTCAGCAATACCCCCACCCATACCCTAGACCTCAAGGTCAAGGTCGTGGACTTTGAAATTTTTAACGTTTAAGACCCAGGTTAAGGTATTTGTACCAGGTAGAACTTGAGCTCATATTTTCCAAACCATGTAATGAATTTGGTTCATATTCGGTATGATGATAGATATAGGACTGAAGTTTTATTCAGCAATACCCCCACCCATACCCATGACCTCAAGGTCAAGGTCATGGACTTGAAATTTTTAATGTTTAAGACCCAGGTTAAGGTATTTGTACCAGGTAGAACTTGAGCTCATATTTTCATAACCATACAATGGATTTGGTTTATATTTACTATGATACATATAGGCCCAATGGTTTATTCAGCAATACCCCCACCCATACCCATGACCTGAAGGTCAAGGTCATAGAATTAGAAAATTTTTAATGTTTAAGACTTTGGTTAAGGTATTTGTACCACCAATTTCAATAAACTTCACACAAATGTTCCTTATATAAAATATCTCGTGCAGGTTCGACTTTTAATGTCATGGCCTCAAGGTCAAGGTCACAAAGGTTATTTTTAGAAAAACTTTGTCATTGCTGTAGCGCCTACATTTCTTCACTGATTTCAATATAAGTTCACACAAATGTTCCTTATGTCAATATCTTGAGGGAGTTCGACTTTCAAGGTCATCACCTCAAGATCAAGGTCACAGTGGCTATTTTTAGAAAAACTTTGTCATTGCTCTAGCGCCTACATTTCTTCACCAATTTCAATATAACTTCATACAAATGTTCCTTATGACAATATCTCAAGCTATTTTGACTTTCAAGTTCAAGGTCACTGTGGCTATTTTTAGAAAAACTTTGTCTTCGCTCTAGCGCTTACATTTCTTGACTAATTTCAATATAACTTCACACAAATGTTCTTTATGACAATATCTCTAGCGAGTTCCACTTTCAAGGTCAAGGTCACTGTGGCTATTTTTAGAAAAACTTTGTCACCCCTCTAGCGCTTACATTTCTTCACCGATTTCAAAATAACTTCACACAAATGTTCCTTATGACAATATCTCGAGCGATTTCGACTTTTAACGTCAAGGTCACTATTGGTGGAACGCCGAAACTCGCACAGATTGGTATTTGCACCACTTAAAGATTAATGTGCTAAGCGGGGGCATCTGTGTACTTTGGACACATTTCTAGTTTTTTTTCAAACAAAAAATTGACTGAACACTTTTCTTTTAATGAAGAGTTTTAACGGGTACCCACAGTCTATGTTATAAAGCAGAGAATCTTTTGCTTACTTTTGTCCGCGTGACTATCACTGACGATCTGACCTTGAACAAAATCCAAGTACTGGTTGTTTATAGCATCCCTAAGACGTCAGAGATAGTGTAAGAAGGAAATTCTGGGCTGTGCTTGTACGTTTGTTTGATTTGAGGTTTAACGTCCACGTCAACACTGTATAGGTCATTTGGAGACGTTACTTTCAATCTTATGGGACTTTTACCCGACACTGAGATGAAATGATATCTCAAGCCCTGTCGCACATTGAAACCAATAGGGTTTATGAGCATGGACAGTCCGACTCGCATCACATTGCCTGGGCAGGCTTAGATCCTCTAAGCGGTTTACCAGAATTCGTGTGCGGTCGGTTACAGCTCTGCATGGAAGCATCATGCAGTGTCCATCTATTTCTTCAAGCCCCTATGGGTGGGGGTCGTATGACCTGGTGTTATGATTGACCCTCAATAGTTCAAACTACCCCTATTTCAAACAGATTTTCATGGTCCCGAGTTATTCAAATTATTGAAGTTTGACTGTACAAATGTATTTGAAACTGGGAGTATCAGAAGAATTCTGTTGGGGATTATAATTAGCCATCTTAAGGGGAATGGGAACACCTGGCAGGTTTTTCCGCCATTTTTCAAAGGGAGACAACTTTAGGGACTTCCTGTTCGCTTTTCTGTAGGCTCAGTCTTCCTGAAAATGGGGTCTAGTCTTAAAGAAAAGAATTTGCTCCTTAGGAGCAAATTCTTTTCTTTAAGAGTTGACCCCTATTGACATGGGAGACAAAAATACTTTGGTAGGAGTTGCCTCCCCTGGAGGTGTTCCCATTCCCCTTACCGTAAATAAGCTATCAGTGTTTGAGCCATTTAAGGGGAATGGGAACACCTGACAGATTTTTCCGCCATTTTTCAAAGGGAAACAACTTTCGGGACTTCCTGTTCTCTTTTCTATAAGCCCAGTCCCAATTAAAAAGGGGTCTACACTTAAAGGAAAGAATTTGCTCCTCAGGAGCAAATTCTTTCCTTTAAGAGTTGAACCCTATTGACATGGGAGACAAAAAGGCTTTTGCAGGAGTTGCCTCCCCTGAAGGTGTTCCCATTCCCCTTATGTTCTACAGTGTATATTTTTTTTTTATCTTTCAGTGAAACCGAGCTCCCCTGGTGTTTGTGAAGACGCAGACCACTTCATGATTCCTGGCATGATCTGTAATGGCCACGACAAAACTGGATGTCCAGAATCCTCCACCTGTACCGTAGTTTCAAGGGGCCACCTCACAGTTCCTGTTTGCTGTGCTGCTACAAAAGATAAAGAAATGTTTACTGAAGATGGTATGTACCTGGCGGCAGTGTAGGTCGTAGTGGTGGTGATTGAGTCTAGCGAAAGTGATCTTTCAGTTTTTGCCATTTCATTTGATGTACATGTCTTTGTATTGTGGGGATTGATTATAGGAATTAATTATCATTTTTGTGGCTTTTATTGATGTGTAAACTCCGGCGAATTACTCACAAACTTAGCATGAAGCCCTTCTTATCGATGTGTAATCTCTGGCAAATCACTCAAAAACTGCATGAAGTCATGCTAAGTTTGTGAGTGATTCGCTGGAGTTTACACATTGATAAAAGCTTTGGGCTTCATGCCAAGTTTGTGAGTGATTTGCCAGAGTTTACACATCCATAAAAGCCACAAAAATGATAATTCATTCCTTATAATTCCAATTTTCTCATCGAAATGTTACAAATGTCACCAAAATGGAACATTTTTTAAGGAATTCTTTCGAAAGCGTAAGAATGCACTTATCAATGGCCATGGCGGAATGATCCTGGGGGAAACAGTTACGTTCTTATGGAAAAGGGGGAAACACTTACTTTCTTATTGAAATTAACCTGTTTTCTCTCCAAGTCGCAGATACTTGCAATTCATCATCCTTGGTCAAACATTGCTGATGACCGTATAATATCTAGCATAGCACTATACTATCAGAATACTGCTTGTCTGAATACCACTCCGCAGGCGTTGCGGAACTGCAATATTTCTGCGCGCTCGGCAGAAATGCAACAGCAAATATTTCTGCATGCTTGGCAGAGATGCAACAGCAAATATTTATGCGCGCTTGACAGTAGTCTAGTATAGTGCTCATGTTACACAGCATAGAATTTTCTCAGTCAGCAGTTTTTTACCAGGTTCATCAAATACTAGCTTCTTTTGCTAGGCTTAGACCACCTTTCGTCCAAGCGATTTGCGCGCCATGCAGGTTCTAGCTTGGTCCCGTGTGATAAGCTAGTATCTCTGTTGCACTGGGCTGGTTCTCCTGATGCCAAATATATTTACTATATATATAGATAAAGAAGTAGTATTGCATGGACTTGCTCGTTTTCATTAACTGGTAGCTCAAAATACAATAGTTTTATTTAAGTGAAAGGAGATCAAGTTAAAATGTAAGAGATTATAGCCAACAAAACCATGATGTGCTGAATATCATTTTGACTCACTGAGGTAGCAGGTATCAGAGTTTGAGATAACAAGAGTCTCTATTACATTACATCCATTTATTATATGCCTAAAAAAATCTAGTGTCTACTAACACTTTTCTGATGCAAAAATGTTGAATCAATCATGAAAACACGCCTATATAAATTTGACCCCTTTGAACCCCACTTTTATATAATAAAACTGAGGTTTACCCCTTTTTTTAGCTCACATGAGCACGAAGTGCTCATGGTGCTCATGGTGAGCTATTGTGATCAGTCAATATCCGTCGTTTGTCGTGTGTCGTGCGGCGTCAACAATTTGCTTTAAATGCTAACTTCTCCTTAACCCTTGAGCCAATTTAAATAAAACTTCATAGGAATATTGCTGAAGTGACCCTCTACAAAAATAGCTATAATTGTTCTGCTCCGCTGAACAAGATGGCCGCCAGAGCTAAAAATATGAAAATGACAACTTCTCCTGTACCTTAAGGCCAATTTCATTCAAACTTTATAGGAATGTTACTTAGGTGACCCTCTACCAAAATAGCTAAAACTTTTCCACTCCGGTGAACAAAATGGCCACCAGAGCTAAAAATAGAAAATTCTTTAAACAACAACTCCTCCTGTTCCCTTGGGCCAAATTAATTCAAACTTCATAGGAATGTTGCTTAGGTGACCCTCTACTAAAATAGCTAAACGGCATTGCTCTGGTGAGCAAAATGGCTGCCATAGCTAAAAATAGAAATACATCGTAAATTTGCTTCAAACACAAACTCCTCCTCAAACCTTGAGCCAATTTGATTCAAACGTCACAGGAATGTTGCCCAAATGACTCCTTTCCAAAATAGCTAAAATCGTTGTGCTTTGACAAACAAGATGGCCGCCAGAGCTACATATAGAAAAAATCTTTAAACAACAACTTCTCCTGTACCCTTGGGCCAATTTTATTCAAACTTCATAGGAATGTTGCTTAGGTGACCATCTACCAAAATAGCTGAAAAGGTTCTGCTCTGATGAGCAAAATGGCTGCCATAGCTAAAAATAGAAAAACATAGTAAATTTGCTTCAAACACAAACTCCTCCTTAACCCTTGGGCCATTTTGATTCAAACTTCACAGGAATGTTATGTAGGTGACTCCCTAAAGAAATAGCTAAAATCATTCCGCTCTGACTAACAAGATGGCCGCGAGAGCTACAATAGAAAAATTCTTCAAACGACTACCCTCCTTTACCCTTGGGCCAATTTCATTCAAACTTCATAGGAATGTTGCTTAGATGACCCACTACCGAAATAGCTAAAATGTTTTCCCTCTGATGAGCAAAATGGCCGCCATTGCTAAAAACAGAAAATCTTTGTAAATTTACGGCAAAACACGAACTCGTCCTCAACCCTTGGGCCAATTTGATTCAAACTTCACAGAAATGTTAGTTAGGTGACTCCCTACCAAAATAGCTAAAATCGTTCAATGCGGCAAACAAGATGGCCTCCAGAGCTAAAAATAGAAAAAGTCTTCAAACGACAACCCCTCCTTACCCCTTGGGCCAATTTGATTCAAACTTCACAGGAATATTATGTCATTGACTCCCTACCAAAATAGCTAAAATTGTGCCGCTCTGACTAACAAGATGGCCGCCAGAGCTAAAAATGGAAAAATTCTTCAAACGACAATTCCTCCATACCCCTTGGGCCAATTTGATTCAAGCTTTACAGGAATATTATGTCGTTGACCCTCTACCATATTAGCTAAAATGATCCCGCTCGGATGAACAAAATGGCCACCAGAGCTAACAAAGGAAAACATTGTAACTTTGCTTCAAACTTTACAGGAATGTTGCCCAGGTGGCTCCCTACCAAAATAGTTAAAATCATTCCACTCTGATAAACAAGATGGCCACCAGGGCTAAAAATAGAAAAAATTTTCAAACGACAACTCCTCCTGTACACTTAGGCCAATTACATTCAAACTTCATAGGAATGTTGCTTAGATGACTCTCTACCAAAATAGCTAAAATGGTCTTGCTCCGATGAACAATATGGCCACCAGAACTAAAAATGGAAAAACATTGTAAATTTGCTTCAAATGCGAACTCTTCCTAAACTCTTGGGTCAATTTGATTCAAACTTCAAAGGAATGTTGCCTAGGTGACACCCTACCAAAATAGCTAAGATTGTTCCACTCTGATCAACAAGATGGCCACCAGAGCTAAAAATAGAATGTACTTGAGGCAGTGACATTCAGGTGAGCGAATCAGGGCCCTCTGGGTCCTCTTGTCTTAGTTCTGCTCTAAATATAGATTGTGGGTTCTCGTTAGGATGCCTCGATGAGGCGGTTCTAATGAGTACCAACAATCTATATTTTGAGCAGAAATAAGAAAAATATGACAATTTTTATCTTAAATTTTCATTTGTTTGGCGGTAAAGTTCACAATGAATTTGTATAGGCAGGTTTTTTCGTAATATCCCTATCACCCTACTCTCATTTTCTGATTCCCTGATTTTCTCATTTTCTGTATCACCATTCTTTAATACCAGGCTTCTAACTTCTGCTGTGAGGTCAGAAACCAGCCCTGTAAAAATCATGAAGTTACATGCAGAATATTAACATCAAATTTCTGGGTTATATACATTTGAAACAGTTATAAATAAGATTCATAAGTAAAGAAGAAGATTTTCAATAAACATATTAATACTACGTATCATGTCTCTAGATGTTTCCAGATTTTACAGATCACATTTAATGCTGCTGGTTTGGTGGGATACCTTGTTATGGAAACATCTACTCAAATTACTGCAATAATTAGCTCACCTGGAGCGTAGCTCTCCAGGTCAGCTTATGCTATGGCCTGTTGTCTGTTGTCATTCCATCCATCATCTAAAGAGTTACCGATCCGTGAGGGCCACATACATGTAGTACATCACGTGAACAAGTCCGTGAAATGAAGACCCCACTAAACCCCACTTTATATAGAGAAAACTGGGGTTTACGGGGGTAAACATTAATTTTCTTATTTCTGCTCCAAGACATTGAGGTGGTTCTAACCAGCACTCACAACCCATGTTTGCAGTATAAATAAGAAAAATATCAAGGATTTTCATCAGAAAAGTAGCCAGTTTGGAGATGTGGAAACATGCACTATGTCGCACGGGTGTGTCATCGTGATGAAAATGTTGTCCAGATGATAGCAATTTGATCTCATTTTTAATGGAATCTTCATCAGACTTACAGATAATAAGGACAGCCATAAAAAATAATCTTGGACCTGATTTCGATTTCGGGACAGATCAGACTGTCCAATGAGAGTTACATGCCCTTTAGTCTCCCATAGACATATAATGGGGAAAATGTTGTTTGGGCAATATAGCTACTTTCGTTGAAACTGAGTTGGAACTTATATGGAGACAAGATTCAGAATTGCTCAAATTGTTTCATTTGATATCCAAAGTGGCCATCATGGCAGCCATCTTGAAATTCTCCAAATAACTATGTCCTCCAAACTGTAAGTCAGAAGGGGGATTGGACTTGTTGGGATGCATCAGAGTGGCATGGAGATTCAGAATTGCTGAAATTTGTGTGTTCTGATATCCAAGATGGCCACCATGGCAGCCATCTTAGAATCTTCAACCTCTTCTGTTCATCAACGTTAAGTCTGATTAAGCTGTAAGAAAGTGTGAGACAATGGAGGTAACATGGAGTTTCAGAATTGCTTAATTGCTTCCTTTTCAATATCCAAGACCGGCCCCGATAGCTCAGTTGGTAGAGTGTCCGCTCCGGGGAACGGGAGGTCTCGGGTTCGATACCAAAGTCGTTAAAAATGGTACTAGCTGCTCCTCGCTTGGCACTCAGATTTACGGGGTAGAGCTAGCACTGGTGGGCCCAGTGTCAGAATAATGTGACTGGGTGTGGTATCATGTAATGTGTCTGGGACATGAGACTTCAGTGAGGCAGCACTATAAAAGTGAGCATTGAGCTCCCTGTCGCAACCAGACACCGTCGTGATATGACTGAAAAATTGTTGAAAGCGACGTTAAACCCGAATTCACATACACACACTCAATATCCAAGATGACTGCCATATATAGTGCCCATCTTAAAATTCTTCAAAGAACATCTCCCAAAGCTAGTGCACTTAAGTCTGATTCAGCTGTTTTTTGATGGGAGGCAATGGCAACATGAGATAGAGAGTTACTATCATCACGTGAACAAGTCCTTGAAATAAAGATCCCCCTAAATCCCACTTTATATAGAGAAAAATGGGGTTTACGGGGGTAAACATTATTTTACTTATTTCTGCTCCAAGACATCGGTTGTGGGTACCTATTAGAACCGCCTCAGTGAGGCGGTTCTAACGGGCACCCAAAACCTGTGTTTGGAGTATAAATAAGAAAAATATCGCACATTTTCATAAAAAAATACCTTTCTGGAGGTTTGAAAAATGCACTATATCAAACGGATGTGTTATCATAATGAATTGGTCCCTAACAATATACAATAATCAAAGACAGGGTTAAAGTCCTGCTTACAGTATCTTCTACACTTAACCGTCCACTCTACACCAACATCATCTCTTCCTGAGTTTTAAGTGGGATTGTCCTGTCCAGAAACTTATGGGAACACCTGGAGATTTTTCCGCCATTTTTCTGAGGGAGACAACTTTCGGGACTTCCTGTATGCTTTTCTGTAAGCCCTGCCCCACTGAAAAAGGGGTCTACTCTTAAAGGAAAGAATTTGCTCCTCAGGAGCAAATTCTTTCCTTTAAGAGTTGACCCCTATTGACATGGGAGACAAAAATAACTTTGCAGGAGTTGCCTCCCCTGAAAGTGTTCCCATTCCCCTTAAGAGATAGCATCAAGATACAGATTCAGGATTGCTAAAGGTAATCTCATCTGGTTGCTAAGATGTAATAATGTGACATTATTATTATGATCAGTTTAATCCAGGTGAGCAATATCTTCCCCACTTGGGCCCCTAGTTATATGTATTTAGCATATTTATATGTATTTAGCATATTTACTGTATATAGTTGGACTTACAGGCCTGAGCAAATAGTGTAAACTCAGAGGGGATGCTACAAAAAGTGGCATCTCATCAGGATCTACACTGTTTTCCACTCAACCAGCTTTTTAAACACAATATCAGGTAGTAAATTGTACTTGTTCATATTTTAGAACAAATATACAGTAGAACTTTGATGGCTCGAACACCGATGGCTCGTTTACCATGGCTGAGTCGAACCCATTCTTGAGCCTCTAGCGAAATCCTCTACATAAGAAATAGTGGGGGATAATTAAGGAGATTTTAGTCTTTTATCTTGCAAATGCATGCTGTGTGTACTCGTTAGAATCACCTCGAGGAGGCGATTCTAATGAGTGCAAAAAGCATACATATTCATTATAGAACACCGAAAAGATGTCTAAAAGTATCTCGTTATGCCTCCTGACAGTAACCTCAGTGGCTCGAACTACCCCTGTCTCGAACAGAATTTCGAGGTCCCAAGCTCATTCGAGCCATTGAAGTTCGACTGTAGTAAGGATTTGGGGTGTCCAAACATTTACAGTAAATACAGTATAATTCCTACATTTCAGTCATTTTCAAGACCAATCTATGCAATCATATGGGAATCAAGTGTGAAAATGATGGCACTTGTAATCCTGACCTGAAAGAGTCCAAACTCTGTGACTGTAAGCAAGGGTACTATGGGCCCTTCTGCAGTGAAACTGAATACCAGGATGATACTAAATGTCTGAGAGAAAAGGCAATTTCTGCTAAACTGTATGAAAATTTCAAGGACCTTATTGATATGATCATGAAGAAGGATGATGAAGATAAAGAAAAGGATGAAGAAGAAGATGATGATGATAAGAGAAATGGAAATATGCAAGGAATGAACAATGGAAATGGAGGAGGAAATAGCAATAGAAATGGCGAAGGTATGGGCAATAGTAATCGAGGAGATATGGACAGTGAAAATAGAGAAGACATGAAAGGTGGAAATAGAGAAGGAATAAAGGAAATAGAAGACTGGGTTGAAAGCCTGTTTATGGAGGAACTGCCAGGAGTAAGGCTGGTGAAACTTCTTATGGTGAGTACACTAGAAATAACAAAAATATTGACACACCTTAACCAATTATTCTCGCATAAATACCTAAGTGCATGGCTGTTTAAAGCCATTGTCAAATGTACCAAAAGCTGTGCTCAAACAACAAAAACCCCATGTTCAAATCATGAAATTTACATGCTGTCTGAGCATGGATTTTGAGCTTTTTGATATGACAAGATGGGCCTTGTTTTGTGTATGTTACATTGTGCGACCTAATGTTATCATCTTCATTGTAGCGTTTTTAGCGTTTTAGAGATATGTGATGACCTTAAAGGGTTACTGCATAACATCCTTGTTAACAACATTCTGAACTAGCCACCATGTTGGTTTACCAGTTGCAGTTGAATTTATATGGAGTTTATATGGAGCCTTTGGGTGATTTCGGCAAAATTTGCTTTTGGAATAGGAAGTTATGCAAGAACAATGATCATCCATGGTTATTTCATTGCATTAAAAATTGCCAGATCCCTTGGAAGATATTTGAACATTGGGCCTAGCAGCCTCATGTTCAAACAGCTTCCTCGAGATCATGTTAATGCATGAAAAACCATGGTTGATCCCTATATTATCACTAAACTAGAGACAATTCTTCCTTCTTCTGTTGGAGGCAAATCTTAAAGGGAATGGGAACACCTTCACAGGAGGCAACTCCTGGAAAATTATTTTTGTTTTCCATGTCAATAGGGGTCAACTCTTAAAGGAAAGAATTTTCTCATGAGGAGCAAATTCTTTCCTTCAGGAGAAGACCCTTTTTCAGTAGGACAGGGCTTATAGAAAAGCGAACAGGAAGTGCCAAAAGTTGTCTCCCTTCGAAAAATGGCAGAAAAACCTGCCAGGTGTTCCAATTCCCCTTAAAAGAAATGATTTGCCCCCAATGTGAAAATTTGGACCCTCAGACGTGAGCAAACAGTGTAGACCTAGATGAGACACCACATAATGCGGCATCTCAGCAAGGTCTATACTGTTTCTCACTCATCCCGCTATTCTTACACACAACGTTCGGTTGTAAATTGTACTTGTTAAACTGTTGGAACAAGTATTGTAAGGAATTGAGATGTCCAAATTTTTAGGGTAAGTTTGGTACCCCGTATTTAGAGGGGCTAAGTATATAGCAAAGCAAAGAAAAAGTGACAGAAGTTTTCTCCCTTGCATAACTGACAATAAATCTCAAACGTGCATGAATTCCCTTTAACTTACGAGTACAATCTTTCTCATAATAGGAAACTTCGATGGCTCGAACAAACATGGCTCATTTACCACTGCTGTTTTGAACTTGTTCTTGAGTTCCTAGGCATTTCCCATAACAGATATTAACCCATTGTATGCTGGTGGGCTCTTCTGTTACTTTATGTTGGATGAGTCCATTTGACATATAAGGGGTGTCAGGCCTATTTTTTTTGTTTTTATTCTATTTTTGACAGAAAATTCTGTTGGCAAACAGTGTAGGCCCTGATCAGATGCTGATTTGTGCGGCGTCTGATCTGGGCCTACACTGTTTGCCAAGGTACTCCTTTAGGGGTTTCCCGCATACAATGGGTTAACCCTTAAGACACCAAGAAAAAAGACATCTGAAAATGTTGTCTGCTTATGTCGTCTGCTGAATTTCATCTGTTTATGTCGTCTGCTGAACTTTTTTTGCAAAATTTTTAAAAATATTTTTGCATACAGACAAACAGTGTGGGCCCAGATCAGACTGCTCCTGCAGGAGCAGTCTGATCTGGGTCCACATTGTTTGCAAGAAATTACTTTTAAAGTAAAGCAGATGGTAAAACAGACAACAATAGTTGTGATTGGCATGTTATGGGTTAAGATGTTTTGGATAATTAGGGAAAGTTTTCTTATTGTGTATTCACAATGTACAATGTATGTTGTGTGTACCCATTAGAATGGGTACACACAACTTAAGTTTATTTTAAAGAAAATTGAAAAAAGATATTCCCAACTGTGCATCCTGACATGATGTTATGATTAACCCTCAATGACTCAAATTACCCTCAAATTACCCTCATCTCAAACAAATTTTCATGGTCCCAAAGGTGTTTGAGTCATTGAAGTTCAACTGTATATAGCAGGAGTCCTTTTCAAAACTTAGGGGTGTTACATTGCGATGATACACCCATGTGACATAGTGCATTCTTTCATATGCCAAAATGGCTACGCTTCCGATGGAAATTGGTGATATTTTTCTTATTTAAACAGATAACATAGGTTGTGGGTGCTCTAGTGGAGTCTTAACTAAAACTAAATCGGCCCCTGCCCATCGGGGCTTAAAGAAATAGATGGGCTGCATGATGTTTCCAGGCAGAGCTGAAACCGACCCGCACATGAGAACTGGTAAGCGCTTAGAGGATCTAAGCCTGCCCAGGCAAAGCGGTGCGCATCAGACTATCCATGCTTATAAATCCTATTGGTTTCATTTGGCGGCAGGGCTTGAGATGTCATTTCATCTCAGTGTCGGGTAGAAGTCCCACAAAATTGGAAGCAACGTCTCCAAAATGACCTTTTCGGTGTTGAAGGGAACATTTAACCTCAAATCAAACAAGCAAACAAACAAACAAATCAAACTAAAACTAAACCGATTACATTCATGCCATGCCAAACAGCACATGTTTACATGTCAAAATATTCAATTCTTGAATATGCATCCTTTATTTCTTCTGATTTTTATTGCAGTCGAAAGGCGTTCAATATTTGCTGAAAGATGTTCAGTGTGATAGTGATGGAAACTTTGAGCATGGGCAGTGTGGTATAGTGTTACACAGCCACATGCACGCTTGTTTCTGTATTGACAAGAACAACTGGATGAGACACCTACCTGGGCCGATGACTGCAACACGTGACAAGCTTGACTGTTCTATACTGAATACAGGTATTGTTTTTAACCCTTATCTTGCTGAATATTCATTTAAGCCACACCCATTTCTGTCTATCAACCAATCAAATTACTTGATGTAATATATTGCTACAAATTCATAAACTGAATGCCAAACAGTGTAGATCCTGATCAGATGGCTTCTTCAGAAGCCATCTGATCTGGATCTACACTGTTTGCAAAGATAGGGGTTGTCGTGAACAGCAAGAGAAGGGTTAAGAGAGGATAGACATAGGCTTTGCCTATATGTCTATCCTTTTGACATTAGTATGTATGTGTTGTACAGATATATGTATTCCTGTCAGGAAATTTTGAATAAATGCTTTTTGTTAAGGACATCACACAAACATTCCGGTATAATTTTGACTCCCTTTAACCCTACTTTTATACAGTAAAACTGGGGTTTACACGGGTATACATTATTTCCCTTTTTCTGCTCAAAAACATAGATTGTGGGCACTCGTTAGAAAAGCCTTGGAGAGGCAGTTCTAATGAGTACCCACAATGTTTTGAGCAGAAATACGAATAATATCAAGATTTTTACCTGAAAATTTCATTTTTTGGTGGTAAAATTTTACCAATATATTTGAATTGGCGCGATTTTGTAATCATTATGAAAACACTTCGAAATAATTTTGACCCCCTTGAACCCCCACTTATATATAGTAAAGCTCAGGTTTCTTATTTCTGCACTTAAATATAGAGTGTTAGTACTCATTAGAAACGACTCGATGAGGCAGTTCTAATGAGTACATGTACCCACAATTTATATTTTGAACAGAAATAAGAAAAATAAATCACAATTTTTCATCGTAAAAATTTTCATTTTTTCGGCTGTGAAGTTTACAATGTACTTGTAGAGGCATGTTTTCGTAATGTGGAGATGAACTTGGGCAGTGGTTTAAAAGCAGACAGAAAGTACTAATAAAGATAATGGAGCAAAGGCAACATGGGTCTCTGTTCACTTGTGAAGTGATCACCTAGAGGCTCTTACATGTGTGTTTTTAGCTCACCTGTCACGTAGTGACGAGGTGAGCTTTTGGGATCACTTTTTGTCCGTCGTCCGTCGTGCGTGCGTGCGTGCGTGCGTGCATCCGTGCGTCCGTAAACAATTTCAAATAAGTATATCTCCAATACCCCATGGCCAATCTTGATCAAATTTCATGTGAATCATCATCAGGTAGGGGGAAGGGCTGCATAAGGTTTTTGGGCTGATCAGATTGGAATTCTGGTTGCCATGGCAACATATAGCTCCCATAGACTTATAATGGGAAAACATTTTAAAATCTTCTTCTCTGAAACCACAGGGCCCAGAGCTTAGATATTAAGCATGTAGCAAGGGCAAGTGGTCAACTATCTAATTCCTGCCAATCATGCCCCTCGGTGCCAAATGGGCCACGCCCTAGGGCCCCTTCGCTCCCATAGACTAATACTGGAAAAAAAACCTTTTAAAATCTTCTTCTCTGAAACCACAGGGCCCAGAGCTTAGATATTTAGCATGTAGCAATGGCAAGTGGTCACCTACATAATTCCTGCCAATCATGCCCCTGGGTTCAAAAAGGGCCACGCCCTGGGGCCCCTTCGCTCCCATAGACTCATAATGGAAAAAAAGCTTCAAAAATCTTCTTCTCTGAAACCACAGGGCCCAGAGCTTATATATTTAGCATGTAGCAATGACAGGTGGTCACCTACATAATTCCTGCCAATCATGCCCCTGGGTTCCAAATGAGCCACGCCCCGGGGCCCCTTCGCTCCCATAGACTCATAATGGAAAAAAAGCTTCAAAAATCTTCTTCTCTGAAACCACAGGGCCCAGAGCTTATATATTTAGCATGTAGTAACAGCAAGTGGTCACCTACATAATTCCTGCCAATCATGCACCTGGTGTCCAAACGAACCACGCCCCGGGGCCCATTAGCTCCTATAGACTCATAATGGAAAAAAGCTTAAAAAATCTTCTTCTCTGAAACCACAGGGCCCAGAGCTTAGATATTTAGCATGTAGCAATGGCAAGTGGTAACCTATATAATTCCTGCCAATCATGCCCCTGGGGTCGAAATTGGCCACACCCTGGGCCCCTTAGCTCCTATATACTCATAATGGAAAAAAAGGTTCAAAAATCTTCTTCTCTGAAACCACAGGGCCCAGAGCTTAGTTATTTAGCATGTAGCAATGGCAAGTGGTCACCAACATAATTCCTGCCAATCATGCCCCTGGGTTCCAAATGAGCCACGCCCCGGGGCCCCTTCGCTCCTATAGACTCATAATGGAAAAAAAGCTTCAAAAATCTTCTTCTCTGAAACCATAGGGCCCAGAGCTTAGATATTTAGCATGTAGGAAGGGCAAGTGGTCACCTACATAATTCCTGCCAATCATGCCCCTGGGTTCCAAATTGGCCACGCCCCGGACCCCTTCGCTCCCATAGACTCAAAATGGAAAAAAGCTTCAAAAATCTTTTCCTCTGAAACCGCAGGGCCCAGAGCTTAGGTAATTAGCATGTAGCAACGGCAAGTGGTCACCTACATAATTCCTGCCAATCATGCTCCTGGGGTCCAAATTGGCCACGAACGCGGGCCCCTTAGCCCCATTGACTCATAATAGGAAAAAGCTTCAAAAATCTTCTTCTCTGAAACCACAGGGCCCAGAGCTTAGATATTTAGCATGTAGCAACAGCAAGTGGTCACCTACATAATTCCTGCCAATCATGCCCCTGTGGTCAAAACTAGCCACGCCCCGGGGCCCCTTAGCTCCTATAGACTCATAATGGAAAAAATGCTTCAAAAATCTTTTTCTCTGAAACCACAGGGCCCAGAGCTTAGGTAATTAGCATGTGGCAATGGCAAGTAATTATGGGATAAAGCTTCAAAAATCTTCTTCTCTGAAACCACAGGGCCCAGAGCTTAGATATTTAGCATGTGGCAATGACAAGTGGTCACCTGCATAAATCCTGCCAATCATGCCCCTCTGGTCCAAATGGGCCACACCCTGGGACCCACTTAGCTCCCATAGACTCAAAATGGAGAAAAGCCTCAAAAATCTTCTTCTCTGAAACCATAGGGCCCAGAGCTTAGATATTTAGCATGTAGCAACGGCAAGTGATCACCTACATATTTCCTGCTAATCATGCCCCTGGGGTCCAAATGGGCCACGCCCCGGTGCCCCTTAGCTCCCATAGACTCTAAATGGAAGAAAGCTTAAAAAATCTTCTTCTCAGAAACTGTGAAGCACAGAACTTAGATATTTAGTCCAAATTGGCCAAATCCTGTGGCCCCTTAACTCCAACAAACTTATAATGGAAAAAAGCTTCAAACATCCTTTGAAACCATGAAATACAGACCTTAGATATTTAGTATATAGCAACACAAAATGGTCACCTACATAAATCCTGCCAACCATGCCCTTTGGGTCAAAATTGGCCAAGCCCCAGGGCTCATTAGCTTCTATAGACTTATACTGGAAAAAAAACTTAAAAAAAAATCTTCTTTTCAAAAACCATAAAGGGGCTCTTACACTGTCACGACTTTGACCACGATTGTCCACGACCAATTGGGACCATGAAAATCGTGGCAAATCGGGGCATACACGGTTCCGATTTCACTACCCTACGAATACTCACGACATTGCTACGACACTTCTACAAACAATCACGATTGCTGTACGATAATGAAGCCGATTTACAACGATCCTCTACGATCGACCACGATGTCTTACGATCCTCTAGGATTCTTCTACGACTGCACCACGATTGCTTCAAGATGTCAGACGATCATGCACGATTTCTCACGATCCCTGCAAGACTGCTCTACGACCAAGGCACGATGATCAAAGACTCAGTACGATCATGGAGGATTCGATACGATTTACTCACGATTAACCAAGACTTCTCCAGATTCGTCAGGATTTATAACGATCTGGGTATATAAAAGTGTTCATCAAATGCACAGTGTCATCCAGTTTCAACCATTTCTGTAGAGAGCATCTGACGAAAATGTTTTTGCAGCCAGGTCAAAGGCTTCTGTATCTTCAAAATTTAGTTCAGCTCGAACAAGACATGATCGAAAATGACATTGCAATGGCTGAACAACTGGAGGTGCAGAGGAACAGGAGGGACAGGTGACAGTTGACCATAGTTGCTGGGGTAATTATATGTACAAAGTTACGGGGAGAAAGTAGTGTGTTCGACGTAGCGTCGGGATAAATCATGCTAGCGTCGTCACCAATCGTAGTGCATTCCTGGTGAATCTTGCATTGTCGTGAGCAGTCGTCAAGATATCGTAGTAGATCGTACGGCAGTCGCAACGGAATCGTAGAGGCATCATAGATGATCTTGTCTCGTCGTAGCACAATCGTGGTAGAATTCAGTCACGATTATTCACGATTGGCCACGATTACCACGACGGCGGCTCACGACTGAGCTACGATTTCTCTACGACCGCTCTACGATTTGAAAAATGATGCCGACTCGTCACGAATGTTTTGAACATGTCCAAAACAGTCGTGGTCACTCCCGAACTATCACGATCAACCACGATTCCTCAAGATCTCTGCCGACTTCTCTACGACGTTATTCACGATTTACCACGATTTAAAAAATCGTGGTGTGTCGTGGACAAATTCGTGACAGTGAAAGAGCCCCTTAAGGCACAGATTTTGTTTGATTTGAGGTTTTACATCCCTGTCAACACTGTATAGGTCATTTTGGAGATGTCTCTTCCAATTTTGTGGGACTTTTTACCCGACATTGAGATGAAATTACATCTCAAGCCCTGTCGCCCAATGAAACCAATAGGGTTTATACGCATGGACACCGCTTTGCCTGAGCTTAGATATTTAGTATGTAGCAATGTCAAGTGGTCTCCTACACTAATGATTTTCTGGTACACAGGTGAGCGATATAGGGCCATTGGGCCCTCTTGTTGTGTTATTGAATTTATTAACAAGTTGAGGAGAAGGGATAAAACACGAGGCTTTGTCAAGCATTTTATCTCTTTTCCTCAACACGCTTAATAAATTCAAATACATGAGCACGAATGCAAGATCCTATTTATCATATGACTTTTAAGATGCATTTTAATTACGATTCTTTAACAAAAATGTCAATATTCCATCATTAGTAAACGCAATGTTGTTAAGGATGCCCTACATGTAAAGTTACAGGGCATATCTAATTAATTTGCATATTTGATCCACTAGTGGATTACCAAATTTATTACATGGCATTATTACATTCTCAGATGTGACATCATATGATAAAATGCTTTAAAGGGGAATAGATATACCTTTTGGGGAGGCAACTCCTCCCATCCCAGTAGAGTATCAACTCTGAAAGGAAAGAATTTGCTCCTGAGGAGCAAATTCATTCTTTTAAGAGTAGACCACTTTTTCAGTGGGACGGGGCTTACAGAAAAGCAAACAGGAAATCCCGAAAAGATGTCTCCCTTTGAAAAATGGTGGAAAAATCTTCCCCGTTAATTGAGGAAATTGAAGATGCAGTCAACCCTCTTTATACCGCCGCTGGATATAACAAAAAGACTTGTTATAACAACAAATTCAACGGAACCCATCTTTAGCTCAAGATGAGAAGGATTAACTCTTGTCCTGCTGAGCCCGGATATGCCTTATCTTTCAAACAATGTAGATCCAGATCAGATGGCTTCCGAAGAAGCCATCTGATCAGGATCTTCATTGTTTGCCATTCCGTTTATTGATTTGTTGCAATAATTTGCATCAGGTGATCTGATTGGTTGATAATCAGTAGTGGGTGTGGCATATTTAAATATTCAGCAGCTCAAGGGTTAATGGAGATATTCAGGAGTACTGTCATTAATTCCCCAAGAAACAAATGTTGTAGTCGCCTCTGCATTTGTTTCTTGGAAGCATGAAGGGAAATGTCCTTTATTACCTACTATACTACTCCTTATTGTCAATTTTATAGCTGCAAAGGGACAACTACTGTCAGCAAGGGTACCCTGTATCAACAATACATCAGACAGGACTTAAAATGAAAACATTTACATTACATGAACATGTCCATGAAATGAACACCCCCTAAACCTCACTTTATATTGAGAAATTGGGGTTTTAGGGGTATATGCTATATTTCTTATTTCTGTTCGAATACATAGGTTGTGGGTACTCGTTAGAACCGCCTCATCTAAGTGGTTCTAACGAGCACCCAGAACCTTTGTTTGCAGTTATCACAGATTTTCGTCAGAAGAGTAGCCATTTTGGAGATGTGAAAAATGAACAATGTGGCATGGGAGTGTTATCCTAATGTGCTGCAATGGACCACATGTAGAATGATCACACAAGAACTACACCTCTTAGAATAGCTAGCAGTAATGACCACTGGGAGATATTCACCCTGTGTTCAAATATTGTTCAAAGCATAATAATTTTGGGGTCACATCGGTTTCCTCAGTCTCTCAGTGAGACAACACAGAAAACAAGTACCTTAAAATTCCTTAAATTCTGGCACCTTGAAGACTTGCTGTAATTCTCCTAAAATTTTAACAAATTTGTGTCACGATCCAACAAGGAGTCCAAAGGGTGCAGGCTTAATGGCAAATGGTGTAGACCTTGATCCTGTTTGCTTATGCCTATCTGTCCCAATACTTCGGATTATTACGGTTAATTCAATTCATCATGAAAACACGCCTATATAATTGTGAGCCCCTTAAATGAACCCTACTTTTTTTATGGGAAGACTGGGGTTTACAGGAGTATAGATTATTATTCTTATTTCTGCTCAGAAACATAGTTAGAACTGCCTTGCTGTGGCAGTTCTAATAAGTGCCTACAATCTATGTTGCGGCGACTGGGGTGGTTCTAACAAGTGCCTACTATCTATGTTGAGGCGGTTCTAAAAAGTACCCACAATGTATGTTTCTGAGCAGAATTCTGAAAAATATCAGACATTTTTCATTTTTTGGTGGTAAAATTTTCAAAATATGTACATAGGTCTGTTTTTGAAATGGAACCTCTATAACGAAACAGAAGACGAAGGCTTAATATGGCTGACAACCAGGGGCCAGTTGTTCAAAACTAACAACATTGTTACTTAACATAAACATTAAAACTTTGATCATTTAACATGGCAGATATACTCATTTTGCTGAAAAAAATGTGAGCAGCTTGCACATTTTTTTCACTGCAAAAAATCCAAAATTTTAGATATTGTACTTGCTAGAACCGTTAATAATATGACCACTAACAAGGTCGTTAAGCTAATGAGGCTTTGAACAACTGGTCTCGGCTGAAGAAAACTAATAGAACCACTTCAAGCCTGCTCAGGAAAAATATGGTCTGATAACATGACCGCAGTTGTGTTAACTAGGACATTAACCATTTTTGTACCAAATGGAATCTTCCTCCTTGTATATAGCAAGAGTCCATTCCAAATTTAAGGGGTGTCAGGTTGTGTTTTCTTCAATTTTCTTGGAAAATGGCTTTTTGCAAACAGTGTAGGCCCTGATCAGACACAGCATTCTGCAGCGTCTGATCTGAGCCTGCACTGTTTGCCAATTACCCGTTTTGGGGTATCTGGTACAAAATGGGTTAAACTCCAAACAGCCAACTGATGTTACGTATGTTACTAAAATCTATTTTATTCAACAGAAATGCCTAAATTCTGCTTTGACAAACCAATGGAAGGGACACATGAGAGCTTGGCGGGCCGCTTCTTCTTTGATCCAAGCATGGCAGACTGTATGGAGCTTAAAGATGGCATGGGTGCTAAGCCCAATGGAAATAACTTCCCCGATTATGAAAGTTGCAGATCAACATGCAGTAAGTAGATAGACATTAGGAAAACAAATGGCGTCCAACATGGTGTCAGAAAATGATAAATATTAGGTAAAAATGATAACATCTTTATTATTTCTGCTTTCAATATAGATTGTTGGTGCCCGTTAGAACCGCCTCAATAAGGCGTTTCTAACTAGTACCCACAATCTATGCTTTGAGCAAAAATAAGACCGATAATGTATACCCCCGTAATCCCACTGTTTCTCTATATAAAGTGGGGTTTAGGGGGTCTTCGTTTCACGGACTATTTATCGTGATGGGATATTTGCCTTTTTTGAGGTGGATACCAAAAATATTTCATAGAGTGTGTTGAAAACATCCAAAATATCACGAGTGCAAAGCACAAGTGGAAATTTGGATATTTCACCACACCAGATGAAATACTTTTGGTATCCGCCAAAAAAAAAAAGTAAATTTTTCTTTTTGTTTTATAATTTATTAGGACACTTATGGTAATTGATCAATCATGTTGTATACAACAATTTTAACCTTGCTATGAGGTCACAACTGTCAGTTTAAAAACATAAACAGATCTCCATTTTGAATACAACATTTTTACAGTTCCCTGCATTGACAATTTTCAGTGCAGTTATCCCCATTCTAAAGTATGAATTCATTTGTTTTGTTGCAACCCTCAACGTGTTGAATATTTAAATGTTACACTCCTCCTTGATTTTCAGCCATTTATGTGGTATGGTTTCACTTTATACCATGGTGGCCCCCACCCATCGGGACTTGAAGAAATAGATGGGCTGCATAATGCTTCCATGCAGAGCTGAATCCCACCGCACACGAGTATTGGTAAACCGCTTAGAGGATCTAAGCCTACCCAGGCAAAGTGGTGCAAGTCGGTCCGTCCATGCTTATAAACCCTTTTGGTTTCATTGGGTGACAGGGCTTGAGATGTCATTTCATCTCAATTTTGGGTAAAAGTCCCACAAAATTGGAAGCAATGTCTCCAGAATGGCCTATACAGTGTTGATGGGGACATTAAACCACCAATCAAACAAAAAAAATGACTTTCCATGGATTCATAAGCAGAATGGAAAATAGTGTAGGTCCAAATCAGCTGGATTCAGAGAGCTTAAACCAGCTGATCTGGACCTTTACTGGTTTGAGAACGGGAAATATTCAGGTTCAGCATGATGATGGTAAAAATGTTATATTTGCTCAAAATGACAAGCACTGTCATTTGTGTAAAACCAATTTTGGTCAATGAAAAGCAAAGCTACCTGATGATGTCAAGTTTCTGACAGTATACCATAGTATAAACTATAACAAATTTCTAATGATATCCAATAGGATGTTGCATTGTTACAATCACAAGTACATTTGAGCATAAGATACAGTAAAATTTTGGACACCTTGAGGACTTGCAGTAATTCTCCTAAAATTTTAACAACTTTGTTTCATGATCCAGCAAGGAGCCCAAAAGGTGCAGATGGAATGGCAAACAGAGTAGACCTTGATCAGAGTGAAGGAGCAGTCTGATCTGGGTCTACACTGTTTGCTTAGGCCTATCTGTACCAATCTTTAGGATAATTACGATAGTCAATAACTGTATAAATGTCAGATACACTGTAGCCCATGGCACAAACAGTGATCATGGCTTGTTCCACGGCTGTTTTAACCTTGTTCTTTAGTCCATGGGATGATTTAGGGTGAATTTGCCTGTTTCATCATGAAAATATATGCCGTGTGTACTCATTAGGATAACCTTAATGAGGTAATTCCTATGAGTACCCATGACATACATTTATTTTAAAGAAAAGATATCCCTTTTTGAAAAAAAAACAACAAAAAAATCACTTTTATTATGCATGATGCCGGACCTGGTGCCTCCTGACGTCATGCCATGATTAAACCTCAGTTTCACCAGCCTTAGTAGCTCAGTCAGATGCACAGCTAACTTGTGATCAGGAGGTCAAGTATTTGATATCCCTGTCTGAGAAAAAACGAAAAACACACTTTTGTTATGCAAAGATGCCTGACCTGGTACCTCCTGACATCATACTATGAATGATAAAACCTCAGTGGCACCAGCTCTTAGTAGCTCAGTCAGATGCACAGCTAACTTGTGATCAGGAGGTCAAATGTTAGATATCCCTTTGTGAGAAAACAGAAAAAGACACTTTGGTAATGCAAGACACCTGACCTGGTGCCTCCTGAGGTCATACCATGATTAAACCTCAGTTTCACCAGCCTTAGTAGCTCAGATGCACAACTTACTTGTGATCAGGAGGTCAGATAAATATGATGGAAGTGAAGGCAATAAAGAGGAGTCAATACAGTTAACCCACACCTCCCATCAGAGACACGAAAGGAAATGGAAAAGGAACATGAAATAACGAGACCCTAATGGAAACATCACTAGCAGAAAGCTAAAAGGGTAGTTACTTTCTCACAAAATCTCTAATTGGCTATCCAAAACAAAAATATATAAGCGATACACACCTTCAGAGACAAAACATAACAAAAATAAAATGCGACAGAAGAACGGCCCTAAAATGGTGAGTGAAAAGTATTTCACTGGAGAAAAGTATTTCACTGGAGGTCTAAAATCTATTCCTCACCGTTTCTTCTGCCATGGTTCTGATAAATAATTTGTTCAGTCTGCATGCAGGCTTCCTAACTCATCAGTGCAACATCTTTGAGAACATAAAAATCAAACAATTACAGAGACGAAAAAACATTGAGGACTCAACAGCATGAAATAACTGAAATGCTGGAGCAAAAGAAAACCAACAGAAACCTGCCAGGTGTCTGCTGATTCATGGAGGGCAGTTGTCCTTTTGTGCACTGTACTGGTTAACCACTTGTGTATAAGCTTGCCTAGGTCAAATGTGGTTAGGTAAACTGACCAGCTCAATATGACCTATAAAGTGTTGACTGGGCCATTAAACCCCTATCAAACAAACAAAACTTCCATAGTAGGTTATAAAACTTTTTCATGCTCTGCTCACTTGACTGAAATTCACCATGCTCATATATTTTAACCTTACCACTCTGTAGGCTAATTTAGCAGACGAAAAATTCTTGATATTTTTCTTATTTTTCCAAGAAAACAGGATTTGGCATTTCATGCAAATTGTCTCCCATCCCAGAAAACAGGCTTTGATATCTCATGCAAATTGTCTCCATGGGAGACAATTTGCATGAAATGCCAAATCCTGTTTTCTTGGAAAATTAAGAAAATATTTCAAAATGTTGTCTGCTAAAAAAAAAGAAAATACCAACCACCTCTCATTCATTTGTAATTTGATAATTTAAAAAAATATTACACATTTTATGCTCAGTTGAGTTTTGCATGAAGCAAGTTTTTTTTTGCAGTAAGGCCATTTATTGTTGTCTCCCTTTGAATATGGAAACGAAAAAATATTACATCACATGAGAAGACCCCCCTAAACCCCACTTTATATAGAGAAAACAGGGGTTTACGGGGGTATTCAATATTTTTCTTATTTCTGCTCCCAGACATAGTTTGTGGGTACTCGTTAGAACCGCCTCAATGAGGCAGTTCTAACGAGCACCCACATCCTATGTTTTGAGCATTTATAAGAAAAATATGAAGGATTTTCATCAGAAAAGTAGCCATTTTGGAGATGTGAAAAATGCACTATGTCGGATGAGTTATCGTAATGAACTTCAAGCTCATGAGTATAATCTATTGCACTAAAGCACAGCATTAGTTCACTGGTATAAGACTGCATTTTACCATTTAACCCTTTTTGTACCAAATGGAATCTTCCTCCTTATATATACCAGGAGTCCATTTCAAAATTTAGGGGTGTCAGGTTGTGTTTTATGCAAAATTTATTTGGAAAATAGCTGAACTTTTCGCAAAGAGTGTAGGCCCTGATCAGACGCCACATTCTGTGGTGTCTGATCTGGGCCTGCACTCTTTGCCAACTACCCGTTTAGGGGTTTCCGGTACTAAATGGGTTAAAATGCAGAGCAAATTCGGAGCAGAGCATATTGTAAATGTTCTTAACCCTTAAAATGCCATGAAAAACTACATCTGAAAATGTTGTCTGCTTATGTTGTCTGCTGAATCTAAAAATATTTTTGAATATAGGCAAACAGTGTGGAACCAGACTAGACTGCTCCTAGAGGTGCAGCCTGATCTGGGTTGAACCCAGATCAGACTGTTCCTTTAGGAGCAGACAGATCTGAGTCTACACGTTTTTCAAAATATGACTTTTAAAGTAACCAGCAGACAACAAAGCTGATGACGGTTGTCGCGATTGGCATTTTATGGGTTAAATATTATCTTTTATGCTGTTCATCTAAAGTTGACAAAACCAGAAAAATAAAAATGACAAAAAAAAGAAAATAAATGAATAAATAAATAAATAAATAAATAAATAATAATAATAAAAAAAAAACAAGAAAAAAAAACAAAAAACTCACACCTGGCCTTGAGGTTTGGAAAGGTTTTAAACTCAGACCAAAAAAGTAATAAAATGATAAATCTGTTCTTAAACAGATGTCAGTGTTAATTGATTATTGATATAGAACATACTTATAAAAATTGTTCATTTGTTTTTACAGGTTCAACTTGGTGGACACACCCTAAATGTGAAGTAAGTACTCTAGCTGAATATTGGGACATTCTATTTTTAACCCTTTTTGTACCGAATGGAATCTTCCTCCTTATATATAGCATGAGTTCATTTCAAAATTAAGGGGTGACAGGTTGTGTTTTCATCAAAATTGATTAGGAAAATGACTGAACCTTTAGCAAACATTGGAGGCCCTGATCAGACGCCGCGTTCTGCGGCGTCTGATCTGGGCCGGCACTGTTTGCCAGGGTACCCGTTTTGGGGTTTCTGGTACTAAATGGGTTAAAAAACCCTCAACCTTTTTATTAGGTGGCCGCCATGCCCTAATATTGTAAAAACCTTAAAAAAATCTTCTTCTCTAGAATCACTTGGCTGATTTTCTTTAAACTTGGTGTGTATCATCCGGTGACTGAGTACTACCAAATGTACAAATATGATGACCCTAGGCTGACCTTGGCCTATTTTATGCCAAGGTCAAATTTGATTTCTTAAGCTTTTCAATGGGAAAAGGGTACAACAATGCATTTTTCTGAAAAATATTGTGGTCTGTTGCATGAGAATAGGTAAAAATGAATGTCTTTGATTGCTAAAGGTCAAGGTCATTCAGTGAGCTTGGCTCAAGGTCGCTTGGATCATAGGCCCATTGACATTTCAGAATACATTTTCTCTGAAATCACTGAGCCAATTTCAATTAAATTTTATATGCAGCCTCAGGACAGTGAGGGAAGGAAAATTTGTTTGAATGGTCCAGGTCACATGGCCAGGATGGCCGGCATGCCCAAATATTGTAAAAACCTTAAAAAACCTTCTTCTCTAGGACCACTTAGCCGATTGACTTGAAACTTGGTATGTAGTATCTGGTGACTGATTACTACGAAATGTGCAAATATTATGACCCTAGGTTGACCTTGACCTATTTTCTGCCAAGGTCAAATTTGGTTCCTTAGTCTTTTCATTGGGAAGTGGGGAAAATAATGCATTTTTCAGAAATATTGTGGTCTATGATATGAGACTGGGTACAAAATAAATGTCTATGAATGCTCAAGGTCAAGGTCATTCAGTGACCTTGGCCCAAGTTACATGGATTGCAGGTCCAATGACTTTTCAAAATACATTTTCTCTGAAACTACTGGGCCAATTATGTCCCCCACCGAAGGGGAGGTGGGGGGGGGGGGGTTGACATATGGTTTTTGGTTTAAACAACATTTATTTCAATAACTTGTTTAAATAGCATAAATACAAATTTCGTGACAGGATTTGAAAACAAGCCAAAGGCTTAGGTGAATCATCTCCTTATCATATTGTTTTTGGTGCTGATCCCGTGCAAGATATCTCGGGAACTAATGGGTGGATTTTAATCAAACTTGCATGGATATAACATTGGTACAGGATGAAGAACTGAATAGGTTTTGGTGACCTTGACCTTATTTTCAAGGTCACAGCCATGCTAAATAGGTCAAATTTAGGCCAAATTTAGGTTGTGTGCTGTATATCTCATGAACTACTGGGTGGATTTTAATCAAATTTGCACGGATATAACATTCGGTCAGGATGAAGAAATAATTCTGTTTCGGTTACTTTGACCTTTTTTGTTAAGGTCACAGCCATTCTAAATAGGTCAAATTTAGGTTATGTGCAGTATATCTCATGAACTACTGTGTGGATTTTAATCAGATTTGCACTGATATAACATTGGGACAGGATGAAGAACTGATTAAGTTTTGGTGACCTTGACCTTACATGTATTTTCAAGGTCACAGCACTGCTAAATAGGTCAAATTTAGGCCAAATTTAGGCTGTGTGCAGTATATCTAATGAACTACTCTGTGCATTTTAATAAAATTTGCACAGATATAACACTGGGACAGGATGGAGAACTGATTAGGTTTTGGTGACCTTGACCTTATTTTCAAGGTCTCAGCCATGCTAAATAGGTCAAATCTAGGCCAAATTTTGGTTGTGTGCAGTATATTTCATGAACTACTGGGTAGATTTTAATCAAATTTGCATGGATATAACATTAGGACATGATGAAGAACTGATTTGGTTTTGGTGACCTTGACCTTATTTTCAAGGTCACAGCCATGCTAAATAGGTCAAATTTAGGCCAAATTTAGGTTGTGTGGAGTATATCTGGATTTAAAAAAAAAAATTGCATGGATATAACATTGGGACAGGGTAAGGAACTGATAGGTTTGGGTGTCCTTGACCTTTTTTCAATGAGGACCCCAGGTTATAGTGACCTTCACCTATTTATCAGTACCAAAGATCATAGTCGCTCAGATGAGAGAAAAAGGAACCAAATAATACACAGGGCTCAGGAGAGTGATCAGGACCTCATGGTCCTCTTGTTTTCCTCACACTATTGTAGACCATTATCATAGTATAATTTAATAAAAACACACAAGATAGGGATATTGAACTCGGAACACATTACTAGATTGTAATTTTTTTATTTTTAACAGGAGGCTAAATGTGCTGGAGGTACAGCGTGTAGGGTGAAGCATGGCTCTGCTGAATGCAAAAGTAAGTAGACGTCTAGTTGTATATTTCAACCTTCAAGGGGAATGAGAATACCTGACAGATTTTTCTGCCATTTGTCAAAGGGAGACAACTTTTGGGACTTCCTGTTCGCTTTTCTATAAGCCCTGCCCCACTGAGAATGGGTCTACTCTTAAAGGAAAGAATTTGCTCCTAATGAGCATTTTCTTTCCTTAAAGAGTTGACCCCTATTGATATGAAAGACAGAAATACTTTTGCAGGAGTTGCCTCCCCTGAAGGTGTTCCCATTCCCCTTAAACTGCCAATCCTAACATTTGCAGATCTCATTTTCAATTATTGTTTCCTTCATTTTGTTAGAGGAAATTAGGCTTGAGATTGCATGCTAACCTTTATCCTGCTGAATAAATTAATTTAGCCACACCCATTTCTGACTTTCTACCAATCAAATTACTTGATATTATGTATTTGTTAATCCCCCGCCGCAATGATACTTGGTACAAGCATGTTACTAGAAATTGCAACTTTTTGCAAGCATTCATGTTTGACCTTGACCTGGATTTCATGGGTTCAGTGTCTTAGCACCCCCACAGCCACGACATAGTCTTTGCAGAATTCTTGTTCCAAATAATTTTAATACACATTCTTTGAACCCCAATAATAGTGTTTAAACCCTTATCCTGCTGAATAAATTAATTTAGCCACTCCCATTTCAGACTATCTACCAATCAAATTACTAGTTATATTATATATTTGTGCAGTTCACAACCTGCACAACAAACATTGTAGATCCTGATCAGATGGCTTCTACAGGAGCCATCTGATCTGGATCTGCACTGTTCACAAAGGAACGGGTTCTTGTGTTAACCCTTATCTTGCTGTTCACGAGAACCCCTATCTTTGGAAACAGTGTAGATCCAGATCAGATGGCTTCTGAAGAAGCCATCTGATCAGGATCTACACTGTTTGACATTCAGTTTATGAGTTTGTAGCAATAAATTACATCAAGTAATCTGATTGGTTCAAAGTCAGAAATGGGTGTGGCTTAACTGAATATTCAGCAAGAGAAGGGTTAAGCAGGATAAAGATTAAAGAGCAGGGAGTGAAATGGCAAAATGATTTGTACTTATCTGAGGTCTTTATGTATCCAGGAAAAGTGTGATAATGTTGAGTGACTGGCTTGACATGACCTTAATTATAGTGACTGGGCCACAAAAGACAAAAAAAGCACAATCAAAGAGTTATTGAAAACAGTAATCACACCTCTCACACTAAGCTTATTTGCCTCAATAAAGGCACAGTTCAGGGGATGAGAGCGCTGACTATTAATCATTAGGACTCACACTGCTGTGGTTCGCCCCTCCCTCGGGCCACATGTGAGACGCCAAGTTCTGCAAGGGAAGGTTGGGTGGTTTTTCTCCAGGTATGCCGGTTTTCACCCACTTCTGCACTGTGTTCTTCAACAATTCAAAAAGCAATTATATTTTTCAGATTCACTTCCTGTGCTTAAGGCTTTAGACCATTCATTATCCAAAAATCCTCAAATACAAAAATTGATCGAAAAACATCACAAAATTTCTAAAACTCAGCAAATCTTGTTTGGTTGGCTGTCGAGGCATATTGGCATTGTCTGAAATGAGTATGCTGACAAGAAAGCAAAGCAATCGCTCAATCTTGATCCGTATGTTTTTAAAATTCCTTTTAATAATTTTAAACCATTTATCAACAGATACATCTTGTCAGAATGGTAAGATGAATGGGATCGAGCTATTGATAACAAACTCCATGCCATTAAACCTGACGTTGGAAAAAAATGCTCTCCTCCACAGTTTTCCAGGAAAGAGGATGTAGTATTAATGCGCCTGCGCATTGGCCATACTAGAGTTACTTATTCTTGTATTTTAAATGGTGATGATCAGCCTTCTTATGTAGGCTGTGATCAGCCTTTCACCGTTAAGCATTGCCTTCACTGTTGGAAGAAATAATGGAAATTTTTATAGATTTACTATGAGAGCTTCAAGGGGAGATTACTGTCAAGTGTGTGCTTATGCATTTCCTTTTCAAAAATAGCTTTGGTGTGCGCTTATAGGAGCATGTGCGGTAATTAGGGCGAATACGGTAATTTGCATATTTAATCCATTAGTGGATTTTCGCATTTATTACATAGCGTTATTACACTCTCAGAAGTGACTTCATATGATAAAGTCATTTTTTGTCTGGTGATTTTTTACAGATGTTACTAGGCCAGGAGTAATGAGGAGAAATTTTGAGCCAAAATGTGATATAGACGATAAGTTTTTACCAAAGCAATGCTCGGGTACTTTGTGTGCCTGTGTCAACCCAGAAACTGGAGATATGATTCCTGGTGCCATAGGCAGTGGAGAAAGACTGAAGTGTGAGAAAGGTAGGTTGCTTCTATAATGCTTTGTTCTGCTACAAAAGCTATTCACATTTTTTTCAGCAAAAATTTTAGATTATTTGCCATATTGAATAATCAAAGGTTTAACAATTTGTTAACTAACGACGTTGTTAGTTTTGAAAAACGGGCCCCTGGCTTAGCTGATATGGATCTTTACCATTTTCTATTCGGTTTATGAATCAATGACAACATCACGAAAACACACCTATGTAATTTAACCCCCTTTAACCCCACTTTTATATAGTAAAATTTGGCTTTGAGGGGTATACCATATTTTTCCTATTTCTGCTCAAATATAGATTGTGGGTACTTGTTAGAACCGCCTCAATGAGGGGACATATTGTTTTTGCCCTATCTGTTTGATGGTTTGTTTGTTTGTTGATTTGTTTGTTTGTACGGTGGATAACTTTAACGTTGGTCATAACTTTTGAACTGCTTGAGATAGAGCATTCATATTTGGCATGTAGATTTTTTGTGACAAGAACTTCCTATTCATGCAAAAAAATTTGACCTGTGACCTTGACTTTGACCTGTGACCTACTTAAAAGAAAAAATAACATTGGTCATAACTTTTGAACCGCTTGAGATATAGCCTTCATATTTGGCATGTATGTTCCTTGTGACAAAAGCTTTACATTCATGGAAACAGTTTTCACCTGTGACCTTGACCTTGGACCTACTTAAAATAAAAAAATAACGTTTTGGTCATAACTTTCGAACCATTTGAGATAGAGACTTCATATTTTGCATGTAGGTTCCTTGTGACAAGGGCTTCACAGTCACTCAAAAATTTTGACCTGTGACCTTGACCTTGACCGTTGACCTACCGGTACTTAAAAAAAAGTTAACATTGGTCATAACTTTTGAACCTTTTGAGATAGTGCCTTCATATTCGGCGTGTACATTCCTTGTGACAAGAGCTTTACATTCATTAAAAATGTTTTGACCTGTGACTACCTTGACCTTTGACCTGCTTAAAAGAAAAAAATAACATTTTGGTCATAACTTTCGAGTGAGTGAGTGTTTGAGTTTTGCGTCCCACCAACAGCTAAGGTCATATGGAGATGAGATCTCGGTTTAAAGACTAATCCGAAAGTCTGGAGAAGCCCGGATTCGATCCTGCGACCCTGGTTTACAAGGCGAGTAGCGTAACCACTGCACCACGGAGGCTTCTATCATAACTTTCGAACCGTTTGGGATAGAGCCTTCATATTTGGCATGTAGGTTTCCTGTGATAAGAGCTTTACATTCATGCAAAATTTTTTGACTGTGACTTTGACCTACTAAAAATAAAAAATAAAACTGTTCATAACTTTAGAACTCTTTAAGATAGAACCTTCATATTGGGCATGTATGTTTCTTGTGGCATGAGCTTTACATTCATGCAAAAAATTTAGACCTGTGACCTTGACCTATAACCTACTTAAAACAAAACATATTATTGTTCATAACTTTTGAACCGTTTAAGATAGAGTCTTCATATTTGGCATATAGGTTCCTTGTATCAAGGGCTTCTTGCCCTGTGACCTTGACCTTGAACTGTGGCCAACTTTGGAAAAAACATGACCATGCCCGGGGACATGTTCGTGTTTCACAAACACATCTTGTTCATCATAAAATTACCATATTTGGGGCGGTAAAGTTTAAAATGTATTTGTATAGGCGTTTATTCATTACGAGAAGAGAAATCATGCATCACAAATGATGGAAAATCAGGGAGGAGTGTAGTACTCTGAGAGTACCGGTAGTTCCCTTTATCAGAGCTAGTGATTCGGTTTCCAGGAATGCAAATATGCAATTAGAAGTTGTTTCCCTTAAGGGGAATGGGAACACCTGGCAGATTTTTCCAACATTTTTCAAAGAGAGACAACTTTTTGGACTTCCTGTTCACTTTTCTATAAGCCCTGTCCCACTGAAAAAGGGGTCTACTCTTGAAGGAAAGAAGCAAATTCTTTCTTTCCAGAGTTGACCCCTATTGACATGGGAGTTGCCTCCCCTGAAGGTGTATTGATTCCCCTTAAGTTGTCCCCCTTGTACAAAAACGGCAGGAAATATGTCGGACAGTTGTATTTATTTGATTTAATTGAATTTGTATTATTTTTTTTGTTTCATATAGATAGCACAGCTCAGCATGGTGTAAAAGTATCATTACCAGATGCAGGACAGGGTCCAGGTAAGCTCATTAACTCTTATTGTGCTGTAAAACGACAGCCCCTATTCTTTGGAAACAGTGTAGATCCAGTTCAGAAGCCATCTGATCAGGATCTACACTGTTTGACATTCAATTTATGAATTTTAGAAATAAATTACATCAAGTAATCTGATTGGTTCAAAGTCAGAAATGGGTGTGGCTAATCTGAATATTCAGCAAGAGAAGGGTTAACCCTTCAAAGGCTAACATTACGATAACACACCCGTGCCACATAGTGCATTTTTTTTACATCTCCAAAATGGCTACTTTTCTGGTGAAAATCTGTGATATTGATCTTATTTATACTGCAGACATAGGTTGCAAATGCTCGTTAGAACCACTTCATTGAGGCGGTTCTAAAGAGTACCCACAACCTATGTCTTGGAGCAGAAATAAAAAAAAATAATGTATATACCCCTGTAAACTCCAGTTTGTTCGATATAAAGTGGGGTTTAGGCTTGTTCACATGATGTATAGTTATTTCATTGCAGTTTGGGTAGTCAAAACTATTGCCCTGAGGCACTGAGGATGATCCCATGCACTATTGTCTGAGGCCATAGGCCTAGTGCAATAGTGCATGGGGTCGTCCAAGGTGCCAGGGGGCAATGGTTTTGAAAACACAAACTGCCATGAAATAGATGGCTTATTATCAAACTGGTTATGAAAAATATATCCATTGAAGAAAACAAATAACCAAATAACAACAATATGAAGTTTGAGTCAAACAATGTAGACAACAATATGAGGTTTTAGGTAAACAGCATGGTCTGGCTGCTCCCTCACTGGTCTGCTTTGTTTGATTTTAGAGTGTGTAATTAGACATGCCAGAGACCATTGTTGTTGTTGTTTTTGGCAGAAATTACTGCTTTCCGTCTCATCTTGGAAAAACTCTGCATTGTGCAAGCAGAGGAGAGTTAATATACATTCGAAGCTGGAAACCAAAATCCAGGGATTATCATCGGTCAGTATCAAAATTTATCAGTTAACCCCTATTAATGTTGCATTGTAATGCATTGACCTGATAAAGATACGCTATCTCAGAACAAGTTAGCTTTATCATGACAACCTGACATTGCACTTTTATGAATGAAGCAGACTGCTGGCAAAAATGGCTAAAATGCTATTATTACTAGAAAACTGTCGGGTGAAAGTCCAACAAAATTGGAAACAATGTCTCCAAAATGACCTATACAGTTTTGACGGGGACATGAAACCTCAAATCATACAAACAAATTACTGGAAAACTTGGGAAAAATTGCATTAAAAATGTCAAAAGAAAAATAATGGTCAGCTGATAGTAAATATACTGACTGATTAAATTCCTCACCGGAATGTTGGGATGCACTGAGGACAATCGATATCTGATCTTAAATTGCCAATTTAAAAAGTTTACAAGGGATAAACTGATAAGTAGAATACCAGATTAGTGTCATTTGATATCATGTTTATCAGGCTCAGCTTTGAGAATGCATGTAGAATTGCTCGGCAAGCCTCGCGATTCTACAAGTGTTCTCGAAGCCTTGCCTTATAAACTTGATATCAAAAGACATGAACCTGGTATTCTCTATTTATTGCCTGGGGAATATCTCGAAACTCGTGCAGTAGCCAAAAATAGTTCCATTGTTTCAGAAAGGTTTCAAGAACACTTGTAGAATTGCGAGGCTTGCATTCTCAGAACCAAGCCTAATAAACTTGATACCAAATGACATTAATCGGGTATTCTATTTATCAGTTAATTCCCCTGTAAGCTCTTACAGTTTTGCCGATTTTTCCAGTGGTCCAGTTCATAGATGTGCAATGACACGTTGGCCTGATAAAGCTCACTTGTCCTGAGACAGCATATCTTTATCAGGTCAAGGTGTTACAATGCAATTGGTTTAGGGGATAAGTGATAAAAAGTGTGGTTAGGTAACTTGAACTGCTCAGTATTGACTGGGCCATTGAACTTCAAACTAAAGCCTTATTTGTTTCTTTTTCTCTTTCATCTCCTCTCCTGTCTCCATTACGATAACACACCTGACAGTGCAACATAGTGCATTTTTTAAAATCCCCCAAAATGGCTACTTTTCTGATGAAAATCCATGATATTTTACTTATGTTTACTACAAACATAGGTTGATGGTGCTCGTTAGAAATGCCTCACTGAGGCGGTTCTAATGAGTACTACCCACAACCTATGTCTTGGAGCAGACATAAGAAAAATAATGTATACCCCCCCCCCCTCCCCGAACCCCAGTTTTCTCTATATAAATTGGGGTTTATGAGGTGTTCATTTCACAGACTTTTTCATGTGATGTCTTCTATCATTTTTCTTCTTTACTTCAAGAAAGGATGGGAAATAAACTTTAAGTATTGATGTTTCATTCATTCATATGAAACTGAACAGAGTGGGAGGTTCCACTGGGCGATGGTGCTGGATAATGGATAGCTTACAGTGACTGGGTGCCCTACTACTTTTGACCATATAAAATGGGGTAAAGGCCTTCTGAGCACACAGCAGTTGCGGGATGGGTGGGCTGTTGTTTTTGGTCATCAATATACAGTAAAATTCGTATATTAAGACCACCTTTGGGACTGTTCAAAAGTGGTCTTAAGACCACTTTTGAACAGTTCCAAAGGTGGTCTCTTACTAGTCCAAGATACTGGATGCAGAAAACACAAAGAAAGAAAAACTGAAGCTTTTAAATATGTTTTAACCCTTGTCCTGCTGATCCCGGATATGTCTTATCTTTCAAACAATGAAGATCCAGATCAGATGGCTTCTAAAGAAGCCATCTGATCAGGATCTTCATTGTTTGTCATTCAGCTCATGAATTTGTTGCAATAATTTGCATCAAGTATTCTGATTGGTTGATAATCAGTAGTGGGTGTGGCACATATAGATAGTCAGCAGGTCAAGGGTTAAAAGAAGAATTAGTCTTAATTTTAGCTGATCTTAATAGTGGAATACTGCTGTATCTGATATTTTTTCGCTCTTAGAAGGTGGCTCAAGATGGCTAATTGATTGAATACTCAGCTGTTGATCCATTGGCTGCTGCCAGTTGCTGTCAGTGGCAGTCTCTCTAAGTACTGGTTAACCTCTTCTTCCAGGATTTAGTAGGTAACTGGCCAGCCCAAGAAAACCATAGCTGTTTACTGGTCTACAGCACACTCACATTAACACATTGCATGTGGGGAAACCCCTAATGTGGTACCTTGGCACACAGTGCAGGTCCAGATCAGATGCAGCAGAACAATATATCTGATTTTTTTCACCCTTGGAAGGTGGCTCAAGATGGCTAATTGATTGAATACTCAGTTGTTAATCCATTGGCTGCTGTCAGTTGCTGCCAGGGGCAGTCTCACTTAGTACTGGTTAAAGTCTTAGAGGATCTAAGTCTTCCAGGACTTAGTAGGTAACTGGCCAGCCAAGGAAACCATAGCTGTTTACTGGGCCACAGCACACTGACATTAACAATATATCTGATTTTTTTGCTCTTGGAAGGTGGCTCAAGATGGCAAATTCATTGAATACTCAGCTGTTAGTCCAGTGGCTGCTATCAGTTGCTGTCAGGGGCAGTCTCACTTAGTACTGGTTAACCTCTTAGAGGATCTAAGTCTTCCAGGACTTAGTAAGTAAATGGCCAGCCAAGGAAACCATAGTTGTTTACTGGGCCACAGCACACTGACATTAACAATATATCTGATTTTTTTCGCTTTGGAAAGTGCCTCAAGATGGCTAATTGATTGAATTCTCAGGTGTTGATCCATTGGCTGCTGTCAGTTGCTGTCAGGGGCAGTCTCACTTTGTACTGGAACCTCTTAGAGGATCTAAGTCTTCCAGGACTTAGTAGCCAAGAAAACCAAAGTTATTTACTGGGGCACAGCACGCTCACCTTAACCCATTGCATGCGGGGAAACCCCTATATGGGTACCTTGGCAAACAGTGCAGGTCCAGATCAGACGCCGCAGAATGTGGCGTCTGATCAGGGCCTGCACTATTTGCCAACAGAATTTTCCATAAAAAAATAGAATAAAAACAAAAAATAGGCCAACCACCCCTTATATGACAAATGGACTTGTCCATCACATAGCAGTAAAAGAGTCCATTAGTATACAATGTATTAAACTGAAAAAGCTCTTCCTATGTGTTTTTATTTCAGTGTGTGCAGATACGGCAGTAACACCCAAATTCTGCAAAGAGGGTGGTGACCCATGTAATAATTGTCAGAGAAACATGATGCAGGAGGAGGAGCAAGGCATGAATGGACCACCTCAAGGTCAAGGACAGGGCCAAGGACAAGGTCAGGGTCAAGGACAAGGTCAGGGTCAGGGTCAAGGACAAAGTCAGACACATAGAAACATTTATGGTGGAATGATGGAAAAACAGACAAATGACAATGGTGTATGCCTGAGATGTGAGTATGATTCTTTGAGGTCTGTTTGCCCTTGAAGCACCAATCACATTATATATACTGGATAGCCATGCTAATCACGTATATTTACGCTTTAGACCTTGTTCTAAAAACCAATCTTGTGACTATAGCCTGATGCCATATGATAAAATGTTTCATCGGCTATTAGACACATTATTTGATCCAAATAAGTATTAAAGGATGTTACATGATTGTTCATGTATTATTGAATTTATTAAACAACTTGAGGAAAAGCCTCACATTTTATCCCTTTTCCTCAACTCGTTTAATAAATTCAATTATACATGAGCATGAATGCAAGATTCTATTTATCATATGACATTTAAAACACATTTTATTCGCAATTTTTAACAGAAATGTCTATATCCTGCCATTAGTAAACGTGACGTGCGTGTAACTTAACAGAGTGTTTCCGACTAATTTGCATATTTAATCCACTAGTGAATTATTAAATTTTTATTACATGGCGTTATTGCACTCTCAGATTCAGCATCATATGTTAAAACTATTTTCATGAAATTCTCAACAATAAGAATAAATCCTTTAATTATAGGTCAACGACTCGTAATTATAATTTCTTTGGTAATTCCTCAAGATGGTGGCCCCCATTGAGAGCGCTGGGGAATCAGAAATACTAGATTTCATGGGGGATTCTGCATCCAATAAGGAGTTTGGTGGGCTTGAAATGGATTATCACATGAACAAGTCCGTGAAATGAAGACCCCCATATACCCCACTTTATATTGAGAAAACTGGGTTTAAGGGGGTATGCATTATTTTTCTTATTTTTAGCTGGTCTGTTTTTTTAAAAAAAACTTTCGAGCAATTGTCATCACTCCGGCGTCTGCGTTGTCGTCCTACGTCGTCCTGCGTCGTTCCAAAAAAACTTAACCTTGGCTATAACTTAAAAAGTATTAGACCTAGCCTCATGAAACTTCATACACACACTCATCATCACAAGAGCTACATTTTGACCATAACAACATTGTTGATTTTGGCTGAATTATCTCCCCTTTTCCAATTTTTTTCTGAAACACATTTTTTGCTCTCATTTTAATACTATTCACAACAGAGCCTTCAAACTTCACATGAATGTTCCTTGGGACAAGACCTTTTCAGTGATACCACACTTTTTGATCTGTGACCTTGACCTTTGAACTTTGACCTATTTTTCGAAAATTTAACCGAAAACCTTAACCTTGACCATATTTCCAAAAGTATTTGGCCTACCTTCATGAAACTTCATACACATACTCACCATCACAAGAGCTACATTCCCTACAAGTTTTATAACTCCATCTTGCAATTTGATTGAATAATCTCCCCTTTTCTCTCCGTTTTTTAAAATTGTTTTTGTCTCTTATTTCAATACTATTCACAACAGAGCCTTCCAACTTCACATGAATGTTCCTTGGGACAAGACCTTTTCAGTCATACCACGCTTTTTGACCTGTGACCTTGACCTTTGAACTTTGACCTATTTTTCGAAAAATTAACCAAAAAACTTAACCTTGACCATATTTCCAAAAGTATTTGGCCTACCTTCATGAAACTTCATACACATACTCACCATCACAAGAGCTACATTCATTACAAGTTTTAAAACTCCATCTTGCAATTTGATTTGACTTAGAACTTTTGTTTTCTAAAAGAAACTGCAGACGAGCGTTGGCACCCGCTTGCGGTGCTCTTGTTGCTCCAAGACATAGGTTGTGGGTACTCGTTAGAACCGCCTCACCTTGTTAATAAGTCCATGTAATGAACACCCCTCTAAACCCCACTTTATATAGAGAAAACTTGGGTTGGGGTGTGTGTTGGGGGTAAACATTAATTTTCGTAATTCTGCTCCAAGACATTGGTTGTGGGTACTCGTTAGAACCGCCTCATTGAGGTGGTTTTAACAAGCACTTGAAGGTTGTGGGTACTCGTTACAACCGCCTCATTGAGGCGGTTCTAACGAGCACCCAAAACCTATGTTTGCGTTATAAATAAGATAAATATCACAAGTTTTTATCAGAAAAAAAATAGATATTTTCGAGGTAAGAAGAAAAGCACTGTATCACACAGATGTTTTATGGTAATGAATTTGTGTGCCCAACAGATGATTTACATGTAATGCCAGTCCTTATTTTCCTGAAAAATAAGATAGAAATATTTGAAAATGAGGTAAATTGTAGATGCAATATATCACCATGTTTGGGGTCCAAGTTCCGCTAGCATGATATATCCAGTTCACAATATAAGTCGGGATAGTTTGCCGAGATGTCAATACAAGTCTTGGTGATAGTTTGGTGAGGACCCACTTATCAATCCACACTTAATCGCTGTCAGTAATGCTATCAGCCATATTTCACCATCAAAGTAGGTTCAGAATTACTCAATGGCAGAACAAACAACGGGGACTATGTCTACCAATTAATTTACATTCGAGGTAAAAACTGATAGAGTGCATTTGAAAACGTGGTCTCTAAAATGACTAAACAGGATGCCATTTTGGCTGGTTCCCTGCATTGGTTGCCTGTAACAGTGACGGCCAAGGGGCACAACTACCAGCGCTAAGCGCTAAAGCAATTTGAGTTGTTTCCCTTAGCTTGCCAGAGGTTGGAATCGTTAAAAGTAGCTGTTGGAAAAAATTATTTACCGTCTGCCGCGGGCCCAAAAACTATACAACGACAAATCTATCATTTTATTATGTCTCCCCGGAAATTTTTTTTTTTCGGAGAGACATATTGTTTTTCTCCCGGGCGTCTGTCTGTCCGTCTGTCCGTCTGGCACACATTCGTATTCCATCTGTAACTTGAAAAACTTTAGAGCTATCTTCACGAAACTTCATATAAATATTAATCAGCATTAGACGACGTGCAGTCCGCAAGAACTATAACTCTCGCATTTATACTTTTTGAATTATCTCCCTTGGAAGTTTGTCGGTATGTATATTTGTATGGAAAAATCGTGTCCGGTCAATAACTTTCTTAGGTCAAAGGTAAAAAAAGGGGCCTTTTTTTCGTATTTGGTCAATAACTTTCTTATTTTGAGATGGATTTTAAAATTACTTGGCATAATTATTAACAACCATGAGACGATGTGTGGAGCGCATCAGGCAGGTCGGTACCTCAAAGGTCAAGGTCATACTTAGAGGTCAAAGGTAAAAAAAGGGGCCTTTTTTTTCATATTTGGTCAATAACTTTCTTATTTTGAGATGGATTTTGAAATCACTTGGCAGAAATGTTGATCAATATAAGATGATGTGTTGTGTGCATGACCCAGGTTGGTACCTCAAAGGTCAAGGTCATACTTAGAGGTCAAAGGTAAAAAAGGGGCCTTTTTTTCGGGTTTTGTCAATAACTTGCTTATTTATAGATAGAATTTGAAGTTACTTTGCAAACATGTTAACTATCATGAGACGATGTGTTGCATGCATGATTCAGTTTGGTATCTAAAATGTCAAGGTCATACATAGAGGTCAAAGGTAAAAAAAGGGGCCTTTTTTCGTGTTTGGTCAATAACTTTCTTATTTTTAGATGGATTTTGAAATTGCTTGGCAGAAATGTTAACCACCATGAGATGATGTGTTGCACACATGACCCAGTTTGGTACCTGAAAGGTCAAGGTCATACATAGAGGTTAAAGGTAAAATAAGGGGCCTTTTTTGTGTTCTGTCAATAACTTTCTTATTTTTAGATGGATTTTGAAATTACTTGGCAGAAATGTTAACCACCATGAGACGATGTGTTGTGTGCATGACCCAAGTTGGTACCTCAAAGGTCGAGATCGTACTAAGAGGTCAAAGAACAAAAAGGGGCCTTTTTTTAGTGTTCAGTCAATAACTTTCTTCTTCCTGGATAGATTGTGAGATTACTTGGCAGAAATGTTAACCATCATGAGAAAATGTGGTGCACACTAGACCCAGGTCGGTACCTCCAAGATCAAGGTCATACTAAGAGGTCAGAGGTAAAAAAAGATTGTTTTTTGTGTCCAGTCATTAACTTTTTTATTTCTGGATGGACTTTATAAAGTAACCATGCAGAAATGTTCACCGTCATTAGACCATGAGTCATGTGCAAGACCAAGGTCCATACCTCCAATGTCAAGGTCATACCTAGAGGTCAAAGGTAAAAAAAGGGACAGTCAATAACTTCCTTATTCTTTTGATGGATTATGAAATTACTTGGCAGAAATGTTAACCATCATGAAACAATGTGTTGTACCTCAAAGGTCAAGGCCATACTTAGAGGTCAAAGGTAAAAAAGTGCTTTTTGTGTACGGCCAATAACTTTTTTATTTTTCTATGAACATTTTTAAAGTTACTATGTAGAAATGTTCATCTTCATTAGATGATGTGTTGCACACAAGACCCAGCTCAATACCTCCAATGTCAAGGTTATACTTAGCAGTCAAAAACGGGGGAGACATCTGTGTTTTTGTAGAAAAACAAATTCTAGTTGTCTTTTGATTTCTTTCATTTTATTTTCACATGGAAGGCATGATAGATCACGATTAGGATGCTTTGCATGAGGGCGCAAGGACATGGTTGTCTGATTGAGCATTGAGTAGATTACTCAATTATGACACTGATTATGACAAGTGTGGGGATTAAGATTAATTGTTTGCGCATACTTGTTCTAACTGACGCTAATTGGATTATTTGGTCATAATGCGTGAACCGTAGTGATTTCGCGTCGAATATGTGTGAAAAATCAATACCAAAATTACATTCCAACTGTGAAAATGTCAGCTCTAAACAAGTCATTTAGTTTAGTGTGGACTGATAAACGGCATCATAGCAAATAACAACCACAACTTATATCTGCGTCTCGGCAAACTACCTCCACGATTATATCTGTGTCTCGGCAAACTACCGCCGCAACTTATAGGTGGTTCTAATAAGTACCCACAATCAAAATATAATTTGTTAGAACTGCCTCAATGATTATGCTGACATACTTTTACCTATACTTTTACCCTTGAACTGCTGAATATTTAAATGTGCCACACCCTACACCATACCTGTGATATCTCCCGGATCATGCGGGAGGCTCCCGAATTTGAAGCATACCTCCCGCTCTCCCGTCCGGGAGACGGAATCTTCCGCATTTGCAATATTCCTGTCCCCGATTTTTCCAGAGCTACAATTTGCAGCATGCGGTAACAGACTTATAATTTTCACTGCTGAAGGCAATTAACAAATAAGCAGGAGAATATATCGGACACTTAACAGTAAACATCAACTTCAAAAAAGCCGATAATCCTTTGTTCTGTCTCAGCTGACTGCACAGAATAAACATGATCTGGCTGCCAGTAAAGATTACATAAGCTGACGTAATTGCATCTGCACTCAGTAGCATTGATAATCAGTAGTTTTGTATTGTGACATTAACAGTTCTATTTTACTTATATTTAGCTTAGATTTAAATTGAAATTGTGCGTTTATTTTCCCATTTTTTATGCCCCCGCCATTCGAAGAATGGTGGAAAGGGCATATAGCGTTGCCCCTGTCCGTCCGTGCGTCCGTCCGTCCGTGCGTCCGAAACTTAAACGCAGTCAATAACTTCCTTATTTCTTGATGGATTTTAAAATTACTCGGCAGAAATGTTAACCATCATGAGACGACGTGTCACGTGCAAAACCCAGGTCCGTACCACCAAGGTCAAGGTCATACTTAGAGGCCAAAGGTCAAAAAAAGGCTCCGAAACTTAAACGCAGTCAATAACTTTCTTATTTCTGGATGGATTTTGAAATTATTTTGGAGAACTGTTAACCATCATGAGTCGATGTGTCACCTGCAAAACCCAGGTCCGTACCTCCAAGGTCAAGGTCATACTTGGAGGTCAAAGGTCAAAAAAAGGGTCCGAAACTTAAACGCAGTCAATAACTTTCTTGTTTCTGGATGGATTTTGAAATTACTTTGTAGAAATGTTAACCATCATCAATCGATGTGTCACATGCAAAATCCAGGTTCGTACCTCCAAGGTCAAGGTCATACTTGGAGGTCAAAGGTCAAAAAATGGGTCCGAAACTTAAACGCAGCCAATAACTTACTTATTTTTGGATGGATTTTGAAATAATTTTGAAGAAATGTTAACCATCATGAGACAATGTGTCACGTGCAAACCCAGATCCGTACCTCCAAGGTCATACTTGGAGGTCAAATGGCATAAAAAGGGTCCAAAACTTAAACACTGTCAATAACTTTCTATGGATGAATACGAACATAGACATATTTTCGGGCGGGGGCATCCGTGTCCTATGGACGCATTTCTAGTTTATCACTGTTTGTTCCTTTTATATCACTCTCCCATATGTCTTTTGTTTTCATATTTTATGTAAAGTTAGAAATTTTGATTTTGAAAGTGGAAAATAGTTATATTATTTACCAATCAATAACGAGTAATTACTAAAAGTCATGAAATCAACAGCAGATTTTCTTATTTGGAAATTGCTCCCCTTGAGTAAGCTTTTTACAAGTACTGTATTTTAAAAGATTTGTGACCGGGAACTTCATGTTTGTGAAATCTATAAAAAGTGTGCATTATTTCACCTGACCGAAGGTCATGGTGAGCTTTTGTGACTGTGAGATGTCCGACGTCGTCGTGCTTCGTCCGTCGTGCGCCGTCCGTGCTTAATCTTTTCTTGTGAACACACCAGAGGTCAAAGTTTTGGGCCAATCATCATAACATTTGGTCAGAATGATCACCATGACAATATCTCCGTCAAGTTCGAATGTGGGTCATGTGGGGTCAAAAAGTATGTCAGTAGGTCAAATCATAGAAAAACCTTTGAACATACTAGAGGCCACAGTTTTGGTCTAATCATCATTAAACTTGCTCAGAATTATCATCTTGACAATATCTCGGTCAAGTTCGAATGGGTCATGTCGGGTCAAAAAGTAGGTTAGTAGGTCAAATCATAGAGAAACCTTGTGAACACACTAGAGGCCACAGTTTTGGACCAATCATCATCAGTTTATCTCAGAATGATCATCTTGACAATATCTCTGTCATGATTGAATATGGGCCATGTTGGGTCAAAAAGTAGGTCAGTAGGTCAAATCATAGAAAAACCTTGTGAACACACTAGAGGCCACAGTTTTAGTCTGATGATCATCAAACTTGCTAAGAATGACCATCTTGACAATATCTAAGTAAATTTCGAAAATGGGTCATGTTGGGTCAAAATGTAGGTCAGTAGGTCAATTCATTGAAAAACCTTGTGAACACATTAGAGGCCACAGTTTTGGTCCAATCATCATTAATCTGAATGATCATCTTGACAATATCTCATTCAAGTTTGAATATGGATCATGTTGGGTCAAAAAGTAGGTCAGTAGGTCAAAATGAAGAAAAACCTTGTCAACACACTAGAGGCCACAGATTTAATCTGATTTTCATCAGATTTGCTCAGAAAGCTCATCTTGACAATATCTAAGTCAAGTTCGGCAAAAAGTAGGTCAGTAGGTCAAATCATTAATAAACCTTGTGAACAAACTAGAGGCTACAGTTTTGGTCCGATCATCATTAAACTTGCTCAGAATGATTTTCTTGACAATATCTCAGTTAAGTTCGAATATGGATCATGTCCGTTGAAGATAGAGCCTTCATATTTGGCAAGTAGGTTCCTTGTGACAAGGGCTTCCAATTATACAAAAATGACCTGTAACCTTGACAGGTGACCTTCTTTATCATCACTTTTGGACCATTTGAGATAGTGCCTTTATATTTGGAATGTTTGTTCTGTGTGACAAGGACTTCCCACCCATACAAAAGTTTTGACCTGTGACTTGACCTTTGACCTACTTAATCATAACTTTTGAACTATTTGGGATAGATCCTTCATATTTGACATGTATGTTCCTTCTGCCAAGGGCCTCCCACCCATACACACAATTTTACCTGCGATCTTGACCTTTGACCTACTTCACCATCATTTTTGAGCCATTTGAGATAGAGCCTTCATATTTGGCATGTAGGCTCCTTGTGACAAGGGCTTCCCACACATCTTTTCTAATCAAGTATTTCTACACTAAAGCATGTTGCGGGTACTTTCAACAATCAGGTGATTCTGACAAATACCCACAACTTGAAATCACATCAGTGGACTTGTGGTTACAGCATTGTTTGTAAATAACCTACAACTTGCTACATGTATTTTGAAATTAAACTTGACAAAATATGTTCCTATCATTTTAATTAAGTAGTTTCAGTTCCTTTGTACATCTAAACCACAAAAATGACAAGAAAAAAAAACAAAACATTTAAAATGCTGTCAGAAAGTCTCCCTCATTGGGACCCCAATCTCCCTCATCTGAAAAGCAAATCTCCCTCATGGTCAACATAAAATTATCACAGGTATGCCCTACACCGATTATCAACCAATCAAATTGCCTGATGCAAATTAGTGCAACAAATTCATAAACTGAATGAGAAACAATGAAGATCCTGATCAGATGGCTTCTTCATCTGGATCTACATTGATTGAAAGATTATAAAAATCTTATATGGGTGTGAGGGGTGGATGGAAAAATCCGTCCCGAGGGACACTGTCCGGCATCACGAGGCAAGCCAAGTGATGCCGGACAGTGATCCCGAGGGATGGATTTTTCTATCCACCCCTCACACCCATGTAGGATTCTTTTTCTTGCATACCTTCCATATTTAGTGCAGATTTTTAATGCTGCAGTCACTTCGAGTACCGACTCCCGCCATATTGTGATGAGACTACAGGAATGTTTCGTGACGTCACGTAACGTGCTGTTACATCAACTTAACGACAGCGCATCTGAGGTCGTAATCAACCAGTGCATTTATCAAACACGTGATTATATTTGATTTTGGGTTGGAGCATCAGGGTCAGAACATATAAATTTCTATCCAAGGGTTAAATCACCGATTTCCAAGTCTGGTGTGCAAGAAAAGGCATATCCAGGCTCAGCAGGACAAGGGTTAAACAAGTAGTTCAAACCCAGATCAATCATCAGACACAGCTGCTTCTGATCTGGGTCTGCACTGTTTGCCAATGTCTCGGCACATTTGCAAATTTGTGGTATTTTCCTAATTTATGTTCTGAACCTAAATTGTGGATGCGTGTCACTGTTTATCAGACCCCAGGGACAAAATGTCCCATCATACAACACAAATATTTATTTTGCAGGTGAGCCCTGTCCACAAGGTGAAGGCCAGAAGCTGTGCCCAGGGAAGTGCGGAGATTCGAAATGTTACCAAAATCCCGAAGCCATATGTCGTGTTGATAGGTGTTCGTGTAATGAAGAGTTTTTCAACGCACAAAATGAAGTTGTCAGATGTAATGCAGGTATGTCTTCAGATGTATATTTTTTTCCAGTTCATCTGAGCACAAGGTACTCAATCTTCTCCTAGGCCAATAGCTACATTTTAAAATAATTTCACAGAATTTTTTCTTGGGTAACTCTGTACCCGAATTTTCGCCCCAGCCCATGGGGGCTTGAAGAAATAGATTGGGCTGCATGGTGCTTCCACGTAGAGTTAAAACTGACCACATACAAGGACTGGTAAACAACTTAGAAGAACTAAGCCTGCCAAGGCGAAGCAGTGTGAGTCATATAAGCTTTTGGGTTTCATTGGGCAGCAGGGCCTGAGATGTCATTTCATTTCAATGTTGGGTGAAAGTCCCACAAAATTGGAATATGTCGCCAAAATGACCTAAACAGTGTTGATGGGGACATTCAACCTCAATTCGAACAAACAAAATCTACCCGAATTATGTCTCCCCCGAATTTTTTTTATTCCAGAGAGACATATTGTTTTTCCCCTGGGCATCTGTCTGTCCATCTGTCTGTCTGTCCGTCTGTCACAAAATCGTGTCCGCTCTATAACTTGAAAAACGTTCAAGCTATCTTCACGAAACTTCATATAAATATTTATCAATATTAGATGACATGCAGTGCCCAAGAACTATAACTCTCGCATTTATACTTTTTGAGTTATCTCCCCTGGAAATTTGTCGGTATGTATGTATGTATGTATGTATGTATGTATGTATGTATGGGCATGCATCAGATCTGGGTCTACACTGATTGCCAAGCCCAACCCATGATTCCAGTCCAGATTCAATAGAAGATCTTCTTACGCAACACTCCCACCTCCCAGCAGCTACCCAGCTGAGAAACGCGTCACTAGGGCAATGTCATATCAACGTCTGTGCAATGTCATGGCGTTGCACCAACGTTGATGTGACGTTGCATAAACTTCATGAAGTTGCACCAACGTTGATGCGACTCCACAATAAAATCATGTGCCTCATGGGTATTTTCTATAAGTTATTGTTATTCCGAAAAGTCAGTGGTAGTCTCATGGACGTTAGTGCTGAAGAGCTTTTATGCTTGGTAACTTTGGGTTGATTGACAAACTGTTGACCGAAAAATTGTCCCTTAATTATCCCTTATTTAGCTGCATTACTTTCCTGATGTGGAGCGATTATTTTAACCTTTACCACTCTCTAGGCTAATTCAGCAGATGACAAATTGTTGATACTTTTCTTATTATTCCCAGAAAACAGGATTTGACATCTCATGCAAATTGTCTCCATAGGAGACAATTTGCATGAGGTGTCAAGTCCTGTTTTCTGGGAATCTCATGCAAATTGTCTTCTGTGGCGACAATTTGCATGAGCTGTCAATTCCTGTTTTCTGGGAAAATTAGAACAATATTTCAAAATGTCGTCTGCTGCGAAAAAATACCCAGCATGCAGTGGGTTAATTACTGTGATTTTTCCTCTTTCAAAAATAAGGTGTTGTACTTTCTATATATATATATAATTTCAGTGCAGTCCATGTGCTCTAAACGTAAAGATCAGATAATAAAGAATTTCCGGAAGAAACAGATGGAAAATTCCATTAAACATTTGAAGGTAAGGCTGAATTATTATAACTCACTTGAGTAAATATTATAACATCACAAAATAGGATACCCATGCAAAACCCATTTCATATGGAGAAAAGTGGGGATCAAAATGATATACAGGGCCCACATGCTTTACATAGACTTATACAGTCGACGCTTGTTATCTCGAACCTCACGGGACCGGATTAAAAAGTTTGAGTTATCCGTAGTACGAGATAACCAAAGTGTGACGTCACATGCATGTCAGAGCCCATTATTTGCCGTGGTATGCTTGGTATTCTTGGTTATTCTAGTCTGAGTAATAGCACTTACATGCACCGCTTATTGAGTTTTAAAATTTGTTTATGAAAGTTATGGAGCTGTCGAAATATAGCAATTATAAAAGATTTCTCACGTGGTTTGTTGCTTTTTAAATTACTGCAAATTCGGGTATTAAATGGACTGGTTCCCTGCTTGTGAATGCAATGCTTATATCACTTTGTTGAGCAGTACATGCTATACGTCATAAGGTAGTCCCCCGTATTGATTTAAACAGTTTAGGTCCTGCCGAGAATGCTGGTCATGAGCAATCTTTTTAGGATCTACACTGTTTGTATGTGCATCGGGACAAGGGACAGTACTCAATTTTGACACTAATGACGAGTACGTAAAACAACCAATTAAAGAGCCTTGTCATACCTAATCATACATTAATAAAAATCAGAGCTGCCTTTTACCACGAAAAACTTGGAATCCTTTGAAACAAGACCGTGTTAAGATCAAAGTTTGAGCACTGCATGTGAGTCTTTATTACGCGCACGTGATTTTTGTAATAGCGGTAAAGGTATTGTTTGTGCTAATTTTAATTGCGAAAGCACCTGGACAAATTGGAAAATTAAAAACATTGTGAGTATTGATGAACTGTTTTGTAAAAGTCTATTATTATTTTCTTTAACTAAAAGACCGGCGGCTTCATTTATTTGTTTGGTTTTTTCTTTCCTTCCTTTACGTCATGAATCCTGGTTCGAAATACGCAGTAGTAAAAACAGTGAAAAATATATTCAGGGACTGAAAATGATGGATGAGATAGCCGAAGTGTCGGCTTAAAAGTAGTTCGACACATGTGAAGTTGAAATACAATAAACATATAGGGGAAATATACGGGACTTAGAAATCGGTTCGAGATAAGTGATAGGATCGAGATAGGCGAGGTTGAGATAACGAGAGTCAACTGTATAGGGAAAAACATATAAATATGTTTCTTGCTTGAAACCAGAAGGCTCAGGTATCTAGTGGACCTCTACCAAGATTTTTATGCCCCCAGAATCAAAGATTTGAGGAGCATATAGATTTTGGTCTGTCTGTCTGTCCGTATGTTTGTCTGTTTCTCTGTTTGTCTGTCCGCAAAAACCTTAACATTGGGCATAACTTTTGAATGGTAACTGATAGGGCTTACATATTTCACTTGTGCATTCCTTGTCACAAGACCTTTCAAAAGGTACCATAAATTTTGACCTCGTGACCTTGACCTTGACATTGACCTACTTTTGACCTCCTTTTTAAAAACTTAAAAATTGGCCATAACTTTCGATTGGTTAGTGATACGGCTTTCATATTTCACATGTGCATTCCTTGTCGCAAGACCTTTCTAGTGGTACCATAATTTATGACCTTCACCTTGATGGTTGACCTACTTTTTAAAAACTTTAGCATTGCCTATAACTTTTGATTGGTAAGTGATAAGGCTTTCATATTTCACATATGCATTTCTTGTCACAAGACCTTTCCAGTGGTACCACAATTTTTTAACTTGTGACCTTGACCTTGACATTTGACCTACTTTTTAAAATCTTTAAAATGGTCCATAACTTTTGATTGGTAAGTGATAGGGCTTTCATATTTCACATGTGCATTCTTTTTAGCTCATCTGTCACATAGTGACAAGGTGAGCTTTTGTGATCACTTTTTGTCCGTCGTGCGTGCGTCCGTGCGTGCGTGCGTGCGTCCGTGCGTCCATAAACAATTTCAAATAAGTATATGTCTAATACCCCATGGTCAATCTTGATCAAATTTCATAAGAAGCATCATCAGGTAGGGGGAAAGGCTGCATAAGGTTTTTGGGCTGATCAGATTTGAATTCTGGTTGCCATGGCAACATATAGCTCCCATAGACTTACAATGGGAAAAAATTAAAATATCTTCTTCTCTGAAACCACAGGGCCAAGAGCTTAGATATTCAGCATGTATTAACCGCCAGTGGTCACCTACATAATTCCTGCCAATCATGCCCCTGGGGTCCAAATTGGCCACGCCCGGGGGCCCCTTTGCTCCGATAGACACATAATGGAACAAAAAGCTTCAAAAATCTTCTTCTCAGAAACCACAGGGCCCAGAGCTTAGATATTTAGCATGTAGCAACGGCAAGTGGTCACCTACATAATTCCTGCCAATCATGCCCCTGGGGTCCAAACGGGCCACGCCCCGGGGCCCTTTTGCTCCCATAGACTCATAATGGAAAAAAGCTTCAAAAATCTTCTTCTCTGAAACCAAAGGGCCCAGAGCTGAGATATTTAGCATGTAACAATCGCAAGTGGTCACCTACAGAATTCCTGCCAATCATGCCCCTGGGGTCCAAATTGAACACACCCCGGGACCCCTTAGCTCCCATAGACTCATAGTGGAAAAAAAGCTTCAAAAATCTTCTTCTCTGAAACCACAGGGCCCAGAGCTTAGATATTTAGCATGTAGCAACGGCAATTGGTCACCTACATAATTCCTGCCAATCATGCCCCTGGGTTCCAAATTGGCGACTCCCTGGGACCCCTTCGCTACCATAGACTCATAATGAAACAAAAAGCTTCAAAAATCTTCTTCTCGGAAACCACAGGGCCCAGAGCTTAGATAAGTAGCATGTAGCAAAGGCAAGTGGTCACCTACATAATTCCTGCCAATCATGCCCCTGGGGTCCAAACGGGCCACACCCCGTGGCCCTTTAGCTCCTATAGACTCATAATGGAAAAAAGCTTCAAAAATCGTCTTCTCTGAAACCACAGGGCCCAGTGCTGAGGTATTTGGCATGTAGCAAGGGCAAGTGGTCACCTACATAAATCCTGCCAATCATGCCCCTAGGGTCCAAATGGGCCACGCCCCGTGGGTCCCTTAGCTCCCATAGACTCACAATGGAAAAAAAGCTTCAAAAATCTTCTTCTCTGAAACCACAGGGCCCAGAGTTTAGATATTTAGCATGTAAGAACGGCAATTTGTCACCTACATAATACCTGCCAATCATGCCCCTGGGTTCCAATTGGCCACGCGCCGGGGCCCCTTTGCTCCCATAGACTCATAATGGAAAAAAGCTTCAAAAATCTTCTTCTCTGAAACCACAGCGCCCAGAGCTTAGATATTTAGCACTTTGCAATGGCAAGTGGTCACCTACATAATTCCTGCCAATCATGCCCCTGGGGTCCAAATGGGCCACGCCCCTGGGCCCCTTAGTTCCTATAGACTCATAAGGGAAAAAAAAACTTCAAAAATCTTCTTCTCTGAAACCACAGGGCTAAGAGCTTAGATATTTAGCATGTAGCAACGGCAAGTGGTCACCTACATAAATCCTGCCAATCATGCCAGTGGGGTCCAAATGGGCCACGCCCCAGGGCCCCTTAGCTCCCATAGACTCATAATGGAAAAAAGATTAAAAAATCTTCTTCTCTGAAACCACAGGGCCCAGAGCTTAGATATTACATGTAGCAACGGCAAGTGGTCACCTTCATAATTCCTGCCAATCATGCCCCTGGGGTCCAAGCGGCCACGCACCGGGGCCATTTAGCTCCTATAGACTCATAATGGAAAAAGATTCAAAAATCTTCTTCTCTGAAACCACCGGGCCCAGAGCTGAGGTATTTGGCATTTAGCAATGGCAAGTGGTCACCTACATAAATCCTGCCAATCATGCCCGTAGGGTCCAAATGGGCCACGCCCCGGGGCCCCTTAGCTCACATAGACTCATAATGGAAAAAAAAGCTTCAAAAATCTTCTTCTCTGAAACCACAGGGCCCAGAGTTTAGATATGTAGCATGTAGCAATGGCAAATGGTCACCTACATAATTCCTGCCAATCATGCCCCTGGGTTCCAAATGGGCCACACGCCGGGGCCCCTTTGTTCCCATAGACTCATAATGGAAAAAAGCTTAAAAAATCTTCTTCTCTGAAACCACAGTGCCCAGAGCTTAGATATTTAGCAGGTAGCAACGGCAAGTGGTCACCTACATAATTCCTGCCAATCATGCCACTGGGGTCCAAAAGGGCCACACCCCGGGGCCCCTTAGCTCCTATAGACTCATAATGGAAAAAAAAACTTCAAAAATCTTCTTCTCTGAAACCACAGGGCCCAGAGCTTAGATATTTAGCATGTAGCAATGGCAAGTGGTCACCTACATAAATCCTGCCAATCATGCCCGTGGGATCCAAATGAGCCACGCCCCGGGGCCCCTTAGCTCCCATAGACTCATAATGGAAAAAAAGCTTCAAAAATCTTCTTCTCTGAAACCACAGGGCCCAGAGTTTAGATATTTAGCATGTAGCAACGGCAATTGGTCACCTACATAATTCCTGCCAATCATGCCCCTGGGGTCCAAATGGGCCACACCCTGGGACCCCCTTAGCTCCCATAGACTCATAATGGAAAAAAAACTTCAAAAATCTTCTTCTCTGAAACCACAGGGCCCAGAGCTTAGATATTTAGCATGTAGCAACCGCAAGTGGTCACCTACATATTTCCTTCTAATCATGCCCCTTGGGTCCAAATGGGCCACGCCCCGGGGCCCCTTAGCTCCCATAGACTCATAATTGAAAAAAGCTTCAAAAATCATCTTCTCAGAAACTGTGAAGCACAGATCTTAGATATTTAGTATCAAGCAACATAAAATAGCCAGCTACATAAATCCTGCTAACCATGCCCCTGGGGTCAAAATTTGCCATGCCCGAGCGCATCACCATCAATATACTTATAATGGAAAAAAACTTTAAAAAATCTTCTTTTATGAAACCATAAGGCCGAGAGCTTAGATTTTTAGTATGTAGCACACTCATTCTCAAATGAATTGGGATTTTAGCCGTTTAAAAAGTCAAATTATAAAGTTACTTAAATTCAGTCACCGATATGTTCACAATCAAGTATTAACATGTACCTATACTCAGTTAAAATTCCTTGATCAAGAAATGAAAAGTTATTTCACCCCAACAGTTAGAAATATGTCGGTATTTTGATAAATTTTGATTGTGAGATATGTACGCTACAATCTATTTGTTCGTTACCCACTTCTTAAACATCACAAAAATCAAAAAACCGCAGCTGGCAATGACACAAACTTACGACCGGGTTATTAAGCGGTGACAAAATTGAACATATGGTCACATATATGGTAAAGAAATAAATAACCATTTTGAATAAAATTCAGGGTTGGTTAGAGAATACAGAAAAAGAAATAGTTTTCTGAAAACATACAACTTTCGTTTTGTTTTAAGAGAAGCACAAAATAGCTAGATCACTTACGACTTTTGCATTTGAACAGATATTGAGTGGTAGATAAGGAACTCGAGTAATATTACATTAGATAAACGATCAACATAAGCAATAAGTTTATATGAATTATATGTAAAAAGTCGCGGACATTACAGTGATTTTGTTTCTATAAGTCAAGTAGTCTACTATCGTGATTAACTGACAATATAGCTGTTAGTGTCATTTTCATTCAATTTTTGGATCTAACTAATGTAACAGTGCATGGTCAGTCATATGCTTTTAAAACATGGTGTCGCTATTACGCAAAAAGCCTATGTATATACTTTTATGTATAAAAATGCTCTCCTGACAGATAAACTGCGTTCTTAAGGCAGCCGAAACATTAAAAGACATATCTCTCATATATAAACACACAACACTCGCATGGCCTTGTGTTCTCAACAATCAAGTATGTAAAATAAATTATACCTGCGAGAATTCAGTATCGAACATTACAGTGCATTCCAGAGCAATATTTTTCTATACAAAAGTCTTCAAAATGTAACCAATTTTGTCTACCAGCTTGAAGAAAGTAACACGCTTTGTAGAGTTTGTAAAAAAGTTCTAAGAAATGAAACATATGCATGTCTGTAAATGGCAGCTATGATGGTCTCGGACATTACCATACACGGTAAAGGGTCATCCTATGCCACTTTACCATTTCTACATGTATAATTGAAAAGGAATCTGATATTATATTTGTTGTATCTAGTTAACATAATCAAGAGTAAACCAGCATACCCTCAAATAAACATATTTATTTTAGGTTGGGATGTTCGATACAATTTGTAATGTTCGATACCATAATTTAGTAACATAAACTGCACTTACAATGTTTTTTAACATTCAAAATATGCATTTGGAAGTACAAATTGGAGAGTTGAAGTGCCTTCTTAACATTGCACAATTCATATTGAAATATTCATTCTGCCAAATAATATTTGGGAAAAGATTATAAGCTATGGGACTCAAATCCAAAATAGAAAATAAGTACTAAAGTTTGAATCAACATTGGTACTGTTTGAAATGGTATTGGTTGAAATGTAGCAAACATGTATATCACTAAACGTGTTCATTTTAAACAAATAAGGTTGCACAATTCAAAATAGTTAATTTATTTGCAGTCATTATCCCTGGACCGTCAACATAGCAAACCTGTCATGTTCGATACCAAATGTAGCGGACATTTCATCGTATACACCCAATGCTTATTGCAATAGAATAATGATCTTGCTAGCGTGCAAATGTTGTTCATTAATAATGATTTTTGCTGGAACCAAATTAGTTGAACAATATTAATTGCGGCAAATAATATTGGAAAATGAACAAAAGTTTCTATGCAGATATTTAAAAACAAAATATGACTTCTGTTTTCCCTTAAGTGTGGTATTGTCTGCCGACTCCCCCAACCATCAAACACCGGAAAAGGCAACCATGTCGTCTGCAGACACTTTCTACTAAGTAATCTGGTAATGGAAAACCGTGCCAAGTGAGAGCAATGTGATCAAGCTGTTAGACTAACAATTTTCGATATTGAACATTACCGGTCTCGAACATTACAAAACACTGAAAATGAGGGAACTTCAACATCAAAATATCATTTTCGTTCCAGATGATGTATTTGTGTTAGTCGCACATTGCGGGAGTTTAATTCAATCTAGCATTTTTTGTCGATACATACGTAATAAGCCTGGTGTAATGATCGCGAACATTACATGTATTTTTGCAACAAATCCATGCACATTTGTGTATGGCAAGTATTTTTAATTTCCTATTGTACAGGTGACATCAAACGACCTTATATGTTTATTATAATATCGAATCTCCATTTGGTCATGTTTCTGTGTATAAAAACCTAAACATTGTTTTGAAATACCAAGAAGAAAAACGTCGTCTCGTACATTACAATGCTTAATTAAATTTCGGCGACAGCCATAATCGGGTAAAAATACTTAGTTAGACTCCATGTGGTCCTACTAATGGTAGTTATTTCCCTACCCAGAATATGTAAATTTTATGGAAACCACCTAACCCTTTCCTGTCTAGTGGAATTGCAAATATGTTAGTGTGCAAACAAAGAGAATTCGAAAAGCGACAGTCTCGAACATTACAAAACCAGGTTTTCCCGTGGCTCATTTTCCCTCAAAAGGTACTTTTCTACAGGAGGTTCATCATGATATCTTTGGGACCTGTTGTTCTGTCATATAAACGTATGCATTGGGTAAACATGACTGCTTGGTTTCAGAAAATATACGGCGACTGCAATATCCCAATTCATTTGAGAATGAGTGAGCAACGTCAAGTGGCCACCTACATAAATCCTGCCAGTTATGCCCCTGGGATCCAAATTGGCCCCACCCCAGGGTTCTTTAGCTTCCATAGACTTACAATTGGAGAAACTTCAAAAATCTTCTTCTCTGAAACCACAGGGCCCTTATAATAAAAAAAAATAAACAAAAGAAAAAACAACAACTTAAAATGGGGAAAAAAATCTTCAAAAATCTTCTTCTCTGAAACCATAAGTCCCAGAGCTTTGGTATTTAGCATGTAGCAATGTCGAGTGGTCGCCTACATGAATCCTGCCATCATGCCCTGGGGTCCAAATCCTGTGGCCCCTTAACTCCAACAAACTTATAATGGAAAAAAGCTTCAAACATCTTCTTTAAAACCATGAAGTACAGACCTTAGATATTTAGTATATAGCAACACAAAATGGTCGCCTACATAAATCCTACCAACCGTGCCCTTTGGGTCAAAATTCGCCAAGCCCCAGGGCTCATTAGCTTCTATAGACTTATACTGGAAAAAAATTTAAAAAATCTTTTTCTCCAAAACTATAAGGCACAGATTTTGTTTGATTTGAGGTTTTACATCCCCAACAACACTGTATAGGTAATTTAGAGATGTCTTTTCCAATTTTGTGGGACTTTTACCAGACATTGAGATGAAATTACATCTCAATCCCTGTCGCCCAATGAAACCAGTAGGGTTTATAAGCATGGACACCGCCTTGCCTGAGCTTAGATATTTAGTATGTAGCAATGTCAAGTGTTCTCCTACACTAATGATTTTCTGGTACACAGGTGAGCGTTATAGGGCCATTGGGCCCTCTTGTTTACAAAACCTTTCCAGTGGTTCCATAATTTTTGAACTCGTGACCTTGACCTTGACGTTTGGCATACTTTTTAAAAAAGTTTAACATTGGCCATAACTTTCAACTGGTAAGCGGTAGGGTTTTCACATTTCTCATGTGCATTCTATGTCACAAGACCTTTCCAGTGATCCCATAATTTTTGACCTTGTGACCTTGACCTACTTTTTATCCCCTCGCAACAACGTTGCGAATGGGGATATAGCATCGGTGCCGTGCGTCCGTGTGTTAGTGTGTGTGTGTGTGTGTCTGTGTGTGTGTGTGTGTGTGTGTCTGTCCGGAACCTTGTGAGCAGGATAGAAGACACAGTATTCATCGTAGAAGCATCAAACCTTCCACAAATGTTCACCATGTACAGAGGATGAACCCTATTGAATTTCAAGGTCAGGGGTCAAAGGTCAAGGTCACAATGGACTTGACCTTGAAAACCTTGTGAGCAGGATAGAAGACACAGTATTCATCATAGAAGCATCAAACCTTCCACAAATGTTCACCATGTACAGAGGATGAACCCTATTGAATTTCAAGGTCAGGGGTCAAAGGTCAAGGTCACAATGGACTTGACCTTGAAAACCTTGTGAGCAGGATAGACGACACAGTATTTATCGTAGAAGCATCAAACTTTCCACAAATGTTCACCATGTACAGAGGATGAACCCTATTGAATTTCAAGGTCAGGGGTCAAAGGTCAAGGTCACAATGGACTTGACCTTGAAAACCTTGTGAGCAGGATAGACGACACAGTATTTATCGTAGAAGCATCAAACCTTCCACAAATGTTCACCATGTACAGAGGATGAACCCTATTGAATTTCAAGGTCAGGGGTCAAAGGTCAAGGTCACAATGGACTTGACTTTGAAAACCTTGTGAGCAGGATAGAAGACACAGTTTTCATCGTAGAAGCATCAAACCTTCCACAAATGTTCACCATGTACAGAGGATGAACCCTATTGAATTTCAAGGGCAGGGGTCAAAGGTCAAGGTCACAATGGACTTGACCTTGAAAACCTTGTGAGCAGGATAGACGACACAGTATTCATCGTAGAAGCATCAAACCTTCCACAAATGTTCACCATGTACAGAGGATGAACCCTATTGAATTTCAAGGTCAAAGGTCAAGGTCACAATGGTCTAACATATTCAGAATGGATTTTCATGTTAATGAATGGTATGCAGTTGCGAGGGGATGCTACGCTTGCGTTGCCTTGTTTAAGAATTGAACATTGGCCATACCTTTCGATTGCTTCGTGATACTGCTTACATATTTAACATGTGCTGTCCGGGGGCATCAGTGTTTCACAAACACATCTTGTTCATATTATAGTCTTGGGGCCAAAATTGCCCTGCCCAGGGGCCCTTCTGTTTTACATAGACTTACATAGGTAAGACATAAAAATCTTCTTGCCTGAAACAGGAAGGCCCAGATCTTTGATATTTGGTATGAAGCCTTATCTAGTGGGACACTAACAAGATTGTTCAAAATTATAGACTTGGGGGCATTTTTGGCCCCGCCTCGGGGGCCCAGATGTCTCACATAGATTTATATTGGAGAAACCTTTAAAAATCTTCTTTTTGAAATCTCAAGGCCCAGGTCTTTGATATTTAGTATGAAGCCTCATGTAGTTGACCTCTACCAAGATTGTTCAAATTATAGCATTGGGGCCAAAAATTACCCTGCCCCATGGGCCCACATGTTTTACAAAGACTTATATAGGGAAAACCTTTAAAATCTTCTTGCTGAAACCAGAAGGCTCAGGTCATTGATATATGGTAAATAGCTTCATCAAGTGGACCTATACCAAGACTGTTCAAATTATAGGTTTTTGGCCAAAAATGGCCCCACCCGGGGCTCACATGGCATACATAAACATATATAGGGAAAACCTTTACAAACCTTCTTGTCTGAAACCAAAAGACCCAGGACCTTTACCAAGATTTTTTAATCCCCCGCCTCGAAGCGGAGCGGAGTGGGGATTATAGGAATGGTCTTCGTCTTTCCGTCTGTCCATCCGTCTGTCCATCGATCCATCTGTCTGTCCGTACATGCCCCAGATACGTAATGGGGTTATGGTATTCTTTATGTTGGTTGGCGCCTGATGCTCTGTCTTTGGTCGGACCCCTCGGAGTCTAACTGTTGGTTTTCTTTTGGTTTTCTTTTGCTCCAGCAATTCTGTTGTTGTATGCTATTGAGTCCTCAACCTTGTTTCGTCTCTCTAGTTTTTAGCTCACCTGACCGAAGGTCATGGTGAGCTTTTGTGACAGTAAGATGTCCGGCGTCGTCGTGCGTCGTGCGTCGTCCGTCGTCCGTCGTGCGTCGTCCGTGCGTAAACTTTTTCTTGTGAACACACTAGAGGCCACAGTTTTGGTCCAATTATCATCAAACTTGCTCAGAATGATAATCATGACAATATCTCGGTCAAGTTCGAATTTGGGTCATGTCGGGTAAAAAAGTAGGTCAGTAGGTCAAATCATAGAAAAACCTTGTGAACACTCGAGAGGCCACAATTTTGGTCCAATCATCATCAAACTTGCTCAGAATGATCATTGTGACAATATTTTAGTGAAGTTTGAATATGGATCATGTCGGCTTAAAAAGTAGGTCAGCGGGTCAAATCATAGAAAAACCTTGTGAACACCCTAGAGGCCACAATTTTGGTCCAATCATAATCAAACTTGCTCAGAATGATCATCATGACAATATCTTGGTCAAGTTCGAATATGGGTCATGTCCGGTCAAAAAGTAGGTCAGTAGGTCAAATCATAGAAAAACCTTGTGAACACTCTGAAGGCCACTGTTTTGGTCCAATTATCATGAAACTTGCTCAGAATGACCATTGTGACAATATTTCAGTCCAGTTCGAATATGGGTCATATCGGGTTAAAAAGTAGGTCAGCGGGTCAAATCATATAAAAACCTTGTGAACACCCTAGGGGCCACAATTTTGGTCCAATCTTAATCAAACTTGCTCAGAATGATCATCATGACAATATCTCGGTCAAGTTTGAATATGGGTCAAATGGTTCCGGTCCGTTGCACATCTAGGTCACAGGAGCCAAAAACAGATTTTTTTCACCAAAAACTTAAAAAATCTTCTTCTCTGAAACCACAAGGCCCAGGTCTTTGTTATTTGGTATGAAGCTTCATCTAGTGGACCCCTACCAAGATTGTTCAAATTATAGTGCTGGGGCCAAAAATGCCCCCGCACGGGGGCCCTTTGGTTTTACATAGGCTTATATAGGGAAAATCTTTAAAAATCTTCTTCTCTGAAACCACAAGGCCCAGGACTTTGATATTTGGTATGAAGCTTCATCTAGTGGACCCCTACCAAGATTGTTCAAATTTGAGTGCTGGGACGAAAAATGCCCCCGCCACGGGGCCCTTTGGTTTTACATTGGCTTATATAGGGAAAATCTTTAAAAATCTTCTTCTCTGAAACCACAAGGCCCAGGTCTTTGATATTTGGTATGAAGCTTCATCTAGTGGACCCCTACCAAGATTGTTCAAATTATAGTGCTGGGGCCAAAAATGCCCCCGCCCCAGGGCCCTTTGGTTTTACATAGGCTTATATAGGGAAAATCTTCAAAACTCTTCTACTCTGAAACCACAAGGCCCAGGACTTTGATATTTGGTATGAAGCTTCATCTAGTGGACCCCTACCAAGATTGTTCAAATTATAGTGCTGGGACAAAAAATGCCCCCGCCACGGGGCCCTTTGGTTTTACATGGGCTTATATAGGGAAAATCTTTAAAAATCTTCTTCTCTGAAACCACAAGGCCCAGGTCTTTGATATTTGGTATGAAGCTTCATCTAGTTGACCCCTACCAAGATTGTTCAAATTACAGTGCTGGGGCCAAAAATGCCCCCGCCCCGGGGCCCTTTGGTTTTACATAGGCTTATATAGGGAAAATCTTAAAAAATCTTCTTCTCTGAAACCACAAGGCCCAGGTCTTTGATATTTGGTATGAAGCTTCATCTAGTGGACCCCTACCAAGATTGTTCAAATTTTAGTGCTGGGACAAAAAATGCCCCCGCCACGGGGCCCTTTGGTTTTACATGGGCTTATATAGGGAAAATCTTTAAAAATTTTCTTTTCTGAAACCACAAGGCCCAGGACTTTGATATTTGGTATGAAGCTTCATCTAGTGGACCCCTACCAAGATTGTTCAAATTTTAGTGCTGGGACAAAAATGCCCCCGCCACGGGGCCCTTTGCTTTTACATTGGCTTATATAGGGAAAATTTTTAAAAATCTTCTTCTCTGAAACCACAAGGCCCAGGTCTTATATATTTGGTATGAAGCTTCATCTAGTGGACCCCTACCAAGATTGTTCAAATTATAGTGCTGGGGCCAAAAATGCCCCCGCCACGGGGCCCTTTGGTTTTACATAGGCTTATATAGGGAAAATCTTTAAAAATTTTCTTCTCTAAAACCACAAGGCCCAGGACTTTGATATTTGGTATGAAGCTTCATCTAGTGGACCCCTACCAAGATTGTTCCAATTTTAGTGCTGGGGCCAAAAATGCCCTGCCCCGGGGCCCTTTGGTTTTACATAGGCTTATATAGGGAAAATCTTTAAAAATCTTCTTCTCTGAAACCACAAGGCCCAGGACTTTGATATTTGGTATGAAGCTTCGTCTAGTGGACCCCTACCAAGATTGTTCAAATTATAGTGCTGGGACAAAAAATCCCCCCCTGCCACGGGGCCCTTTGGTTTTACATAGGCTTATATAGGGAAAATCTTTAAAAATCTTCTTCTCTGAAACCACAAGGCCCAGAACTTTGATATTTGGTATGAAGCTTCATCTAGTGGACCCCTACCAAGATTGTTCAAACTATAGTGCTGGGGCAAAAAATGCCCCTGTCCCGGGGCCCTTTGATTTTACATAGGCTTATATAGGCAAAATCTTTAAAAATCTTCTTCTCTGAAACCGCTAGGCCCAGGTCTTTGATATTTGATGTGTAGCTTCATCTAGTGGACCTTTGACAAGATTGTTCAAATTTTAGCCTTTGTTGATGTTTGGTATGAAGCTTCACCTTTACGACCTCCCTCAACATTATGTACATTAAAGCCCTGGGGCCAATAATGGCCCTCTCTGGGGCCCACTTGTTACACTATGGATCAGGTGAGCGATCCAGGGCCATCATGGCCCTCTTGTTTGATTTGTATGTTCTCGGAGATGTTACACTGATGAGTTAAGAAGCCTTCATGTAGACTAAACAAAACTAGTGTATACCTCGACAGAGGTAAAGACGAGGATTATGGCCATGTAAAAACGATTTAAGCCCCCAGTGGAATTCTTTCCACTGACCGCTCCAAGGTGGTTCTTCTGTGGCAGTTTATTTATGTTGTTGTTGTTTGTTACTTACTGTGTGTATCACTTGTTTTGGATGGCCATTTGGCCATTTTGTGGGAAAGTAACTGTCCTTATGGCCTTCCTTTGTTTAGGTTTCCATTATGGTCTGGTCGCTTCATGTTTGTGTTTCTTTCCTTTTGGTGTCTTTGATGGGTGGAGTAAGTTAATTGTTTCGATTCCTGATCTTTCTTTTACTTCTACTTTTTATGTTCTGTACTTTTCATACATAATGAGGTTTATTCCGTAAATTTTCAACCCCACAACACCAAACATGCCTGTTTGTAGGGTTAGTGGCTGTACAATGCTACATTATGGGGTTAATGTCTCCATAGAGTTAACATTGGGAACCGAACCCCAGAATGTAAGTGTCTTAAGAACGTCCGTCCCGTCCATCCATCTGTCCATCCGTCTGTCTGTCCGTAACACTTTCTTGTCCGCTCCATATCTCCTGAACCCTTAGATAGATGATTTTCATTAAACTTTGGTCAATTATTTGTCTCAGTGAGCTGATGTGCTGAACCCATAAATGAACCATGCCTACTCAAGGTCAAGGTCACAGTTGAAGATCACGAGTTTGAAACTTGGAATTTTGTGTCCGTTCCATATCTCCTTAACCCTTGGAAGGATTTTCATTAAACTTTGGTCAAATATTCTTTTTAGTGAGCTGATTTGCAGAACCCATAAATGAACCGTGCCAACTCAAGGTCAAGGTCACATCTGAAGGTCAAGAGTTTGAAACTTTGAATTTTGTGTCCGTTCCATATCTCCTTTACCCCTGCAAGGATTTTCATTAAACTTTGGTCAATTATCCCCCTCAGTGAGCTGATGTGCAGAAACCATAAATGAACCATACCAACTCAAGGTCAAGGTCACATTTGAAGGTCACGAGTTTAAAACTTTGAATTTTGTGTCTGTTCCATATCTCCTTTACCCCTCAAAGGATTTTCATTAAACTTTGGTCAATTATCCCCCTCAGTGAGCTCATGTGCAGAGTTCATAAATGAATCATGCCGACACCAGGTCAAGCTCACATCGAAATGTCACGAGTTTGAAACTTGGAATTTTGTGTCCGTTCCATATCTCCTTTACCCTTCAAAGGATTTTCATTAAATTTTGGTCAAATGTCCCCCTCAGTGAGCTGATGTGCAGAACATATAAATAAACCATGCCAACTCAAGGTCATGGTCACAGGTGAAGGTCAAGAGTTTGAAACTTCGTATTTTGTGTCCGTTCTATATCTCCCGTACCCCTGGAAGGATTTTCATGAAACTTTGGTCAAATGTCCCCCTCAGTGAGTTGATGTGCAGTACCCATAAATAAACCATGCCAACTCAAGGTCAAGGTCACAGGTGAAGGTTACAAGGTTGAGCCTTGATACAAAGTGCGGGGGGATTTGGCTGTCCCTCATATTGCTTTCTTGTAATTATAGCCTTATCAACCCGGCCAGGGGTTCAGCTGGTTCAGTTGAAGTACAAATATATTGACAACCTTGGATCAATGAAAATATTTATTTCAATCAGGTTAGCAAATATGTCTTGCCTTTCTTCACAGTTTCTTTTTTTTCTAAACATCGCTTATGATTTTATGGCCCACACGTGAGCAATACAGGGCAATCTTGGCCCTCTTGTTTTGATTTAGCTTCTCCTTTGCTTAATAATCACATTAGTGTTCCAAATGATAGCTATTCTAGCAAATATGACACCTGATCAGTATTATTTTCTGAATTAAAAGTGTGGAAAGTTTTGCAATGCACAATCTAGTCACATTTTTTTCAGCAAACAAATCCCTTTTTAGTACACATTACAATAGCACATCCGTGTGATATAGTGCATTTTTCAAACCTCAAAAAAGGTAATTTTTCTGATGAAAATTTGTGATATTTTTCTTATTTTTACTCCAAACATAGGTTTTGGTGCTCGTTCTAACGAATACCCACAACCTATGTCTTGGAGCATACTCCCGTAAACCCCATTTTTCTCTATATAAAGTGGGGTTTAGGGGGTGTTTATTTCATGGACTTGTTCACGTGATGAGTATGGTTTTTTTTTAATGGAATATAAACACACCCTTGTCCTGCTGAATAAATTAATTTGCTACACCCTTTCTGACTGTCAATCAATCAAATTACTTTATATTATGTGTTAATACAAATTTTCAAACTGAATGTCAAACAGTGTAGAGCCTGGTCAGATGAATTCAAAACTGAATGACAAACAGTGTAGAGCCTGATCAGATGGCTTCTTCAGAAGCCATCTGATCTGGATCTGCACTGTTTGCAAAGGTAGAGGTTATTGTGAACAGCAATCATTATTAGCCTTGAACAACTTGATCTGGGGGCCAATTGTTCAAAACTAACAACGTCATTGGTTTATCCAATCATTAGAACTTTGATCATTTAATATGGCATAAAATACATGTACCAATATTTTTGCTGAAAAAATGTGAGTAACTTTTGCATACACAAAAGGTACTCACATTTTTCCAGCAAAATTACCAAAATTTTAGATATTGTACTTACTAGAACAGTAAACAATGTGCCCACTAAACAGCTCGTTAAGCTAACAAGTTTTGAACAACTGTTCCCTGGATTTTTGCATTTTTGTAGGGTGAAGAAGTTACAGATGAGAATGAGCCTGTAGAGGTTCTGTACTGCACTGACAGTGGCATCTTTGAATCTCTGTGTACTGTGAAATCTGATAATACAGCTGAATGTTTCTGTCTTAACGCTAAGACTCAAAAGCCTGCCCACAGTGATCCACATGTGTTCCAGCAAGCTGATGGGAAACCAAACTGCAGTAAGTTCATTTGTTCATAGTGCCATATGAAAATGTCCATTTGCAAATTAGATGTTCACTCGAACTTTGATGGCTCGAACCCCTTTTGGACCATGGAAATTGGTTCGCGACAGCGGTAGTTTGGGTTACTGTTAGTGCCATACCAAGAGGCATAATGGAGATAACTTTTGAACATCTTTTCAGTGATTATGTGCCCCCACCGGAGGGGAGGGGGACATATTGTTTTTGGTGCGGATCCCATTTGCGTCGGCGTCGTCGCTGGCGTAGCCTGTTTGAAGCATTATTTCTTCTGAACCTATGGATGGATTTTGACCAAACTTGCATAGACACATCACTAGGATAAGGGAAAACAGTCTTTAGGTCATGATGACCTTGACCTCATTTTCAAGGTCACAGCGACCCAAAAACTCATTTTTGAACCAAAAAGGGCTTGTCTCCACTCTATCTCATTAACGAATTGAATAATTTTAATCAAACTTGGTACAATATATCATTACAACAAACCGCAGATTTGATTAAATTTTAGTGACCTTGACCTCTTTTCCAAGGTCACAGTGACCCAAAAAAAGTCATTTTTGGGCCAAAAATGGCTTGTCTGCTCTCTGTCTCATTAACAAATTGATTAATTTTCGTCAAACTTGTTACAGTATATCATAACAACATACTGCAGATTTGGTTAGAAATTGGTGGCCTTAACCTCATTTTCAAGATCACAGCGCCCAAAAACAGCCATTTTTGGGCCAAATATGGTTTGTCTGCACTCTATTTCATTAATAAATTGATTAATTTTAGTCAAACTTGATACAATATATCATTACAACATACCACAGATATGATTAGATTTTAGTGACCTTGACCTCGTTTTCAAGGTCACAGAGACCCAAAAATTGTCATTTTTGGGCCAAAATGTCTTGTCTGCATTCTATCTCATTAATGAATTGACCAAATTTTGTCAAACTTGATACAATATATCATTACAACAAATGGCAGATTTGATTAGATTTTGGTGACCTTGACCTCATTTTCAAGGGCACAGCGACCCCATGACAGTCAATTTTGGACCAAAAATGGCTTGTCTGCACTCTATCTTATTAACAAATTGATTGATTTTCGTCAAACTTGGCGCAATATATCATTACAACAAACGGCAGATTTGGTTAGATTTTGGTGAACTTGACCATTTTACAAAGTCACAGCGCCCCAAAGATAGTCAATTTTGGGCTAAAAATGGCTTGTCTGCACTCAACCTCATTAACGAATCTATTATATATAGTCAAACTTGGTACAATATATCTATACAACATACCACAGGCTTGATTAGATTTTGATGACCTTGACCTCTTTTCAAGGTCACAGACTCCCCCAAAACAGTCAATTGTGGGCCAAAAATGGCTTGTCTGCACTCTAAGGCCAAGGTCTCCCAAACCCTGTTCTTTTGGGGCCAAAAATGGCTTATCTGTAACCGATATCATTTAAGAATTTATGAATGTTGGTCAAATTCGGTGCACATTACGTGAACACGTCTACACAAATACATTGTAAATTTTACCATCGAAAAAATGCATTTTAAGACCAAAAATTGTGATATCTTTCTTATTTATGCGCAAAATATAGAGTGTGGGTACATGTTAGAACCACCTCATTGAGGCAGTTCTAACGAGTACCAATAATCTATGTTTTTGAGAAGAAATAAGAAGAAAGTTGTATACCCCTGTAAACCCCAGTTTTACTATACAGAAGTAGGGTTTAAGGTGGTCAAAATTACATAGGCGTGTTTTCGTGATGATATTTAATTACAGTCTACCAAATTTGTCTGGTGATCTGAGCTTTTTAATGACTGTTTATTTTTTAAGGTCACAGGCTTCTGTGAAAACACAGTTTTTGACCAAAAATGGCATGTTTGCAGCTTACATGTTGGTGATTTTAACCTAGTTATTAAAGTCAAATGGGTGTTTTAAGATATATTTATGGTGAGGGGACATTGGTATCCTCAGGTTCGAGCCATTGAAGTTCTACTGTATTGAGTTAAAATACTTTCTGGGAGGTTTATTCTGTCACGGTTTGTTTTTGTTGTGGTTTATCTTGTGAGAGTGTGTGTTGCTTGTGTTGTTTTGTTTTGGATAGCCAGTTGGCCATTTTGTGGGAGGGTAGCTGTCCTTTTGGCTTTCAGCTATTGATGTTACCATTAGGGTCTAGCTGTTTCATGTTTCTGCTTCTTTCCCTTTGGTGTCTGTGATGGGAGCTGTGGGTTTATTGTATTGATTCCTGATCATTGCCTTCACTTCTGTTTTTAGCTCACCTGTCATATAGCGTGCATGCATGCGTGCGAGCGAACATCCATCCGTAAACAATCTCTTTAAACAACATCTTCTCCTAACCCACTGATCGGATTTTCACCAAACTTCACAGGAATGATCCTTAGGTGGTCCCCTTTCAAAGTTAATCAAATGGTTCCGGTCCATTGCACATCAAGGTCACAAGAGCCAAAAATAGATTTTTTTTTAATGAAAACTTAAGAAATCTTTCCTCTGAAACCTCAAGGCCCAGGCCTTTGATATTTGGTGTGTAGCTTCATCTAGTGGACCTCTACCTAGATTGTTCAAATTATAGTCCTGGGGCCAAAAATGCCCCCTCCCCGGGGCCCTTTGGTTTTACCTAGACTTTCATAGGGAAAAACCTTTAAAAATCTTCTTGTCTGAAACCAGAAGGCTCAGGTGTTTGATATTTGGTATGAAGCTTCATCTTGTGGACCTCTATCAAGATTGTTCAAATTACTGTAAAATCTCTAATATATGCCCGGGCGTTTATTAGAATCATTACCTTTCCTGGAGAGTGGGGTGGGCGTTTATTAGAGGCCAGAGAAACCTGCAACTCACATGTGACGGTCCAAAACACTTAGATTCTTTCTTATGACCGCCATCTTGTTTCTCAGAAAATGACTAGGGAGACAATAGCTGTATCTTAGATTTGTTATTGTTTACCACAGCCCCCCTCTCTTTCTTCACTAAAGTGAATATCATTAATGTCTTTCTCCTTTTGTGTCAATCATGGCAAATACGTAAAACCTTTTTTTTTTTTTTTTTTTTTTTTTTCCTTTTTTTTTTCCAGAGGCTGGTATTTTTCTGAGAATTGCTAAAAAAATTGGCATTTTAACATCCCAATTGGGGGGTGGGCATTTATTAGAGCATGGGCTTCTATTAGAGACTTTACGGTAAAACCCTGAGGCCAAAAATGGCCCTGCCCTTGGGCCCCTTGGTTTTAAATTGACTTATATAGGAAAAATCTTAAAAAATCTTTCTCTCTGAAACCACAAGGCCCAGTGCTTTGATATTTGGTGTGTGTCTTTATCAAATGGACCTCTTCCAAGATTGTTCAAATTATAGCCCTGGGGCAAAAATGCCCCAGCCCTGAGGCACTTTGCTTTTACATTGACTTATAAAAGGAAAACCAGATGTTTGATATTTGGTATGAAGCTTCGGCTTGTGGACCTCTATCAAAATTGTTCAAATTATAGCGCCAGGGTAAAACAAAACACGTCCCGGTGCCCTTTGGTTTTACATTGACTTACATTTCGGAAAAATCTTAGAAAATCTTCTCCTCTGAAACCGCAAGCCCGTGTCTTTGATATCGTCTTGTGGACCTCCATCAAGATCGTTCAAATTATAGCCTTGGGGCCAAAAATGCCTCCTCCCCCAGCTCCTTTGATTTTACATAGACTTATATAGGGAAAACCTTTCAATATCTTCTTGATTGAAACCAGAAGGCTCAGGTGTTTTATATTTGGTATGAAGCTTTGTCTTGTGGACCTCTATCAAGATTGTTCAAATTATAGCCCTGAGGCCAAAAATGCCCCCATCCATGGGCCCATTGGCTTTACATTGACTTATATCGGTCTTTGATATTTGGTGTGTACCTTCATCTACAGGTAGTGGACCTTTACCAAGATTGTTCAAAAATAGCCCTTGCGTCAAAAATGCCCCCAACCCGGGGCCCTTTGGTTTTACATGGAATTATATAGGAGAAATCTTTAAAAATCTTCTTCTCTAGGAGAAATCTTTAAAAATCTTCTCTGAAACGGCCAGGCCCAGGTCTTTCATATTTGGTATTAAGCTTCGTCTTGTGGACCTCTATCAAGATTGTTCAAATTCGTTGCCTCGGGGGCCAAAAATGCCCCCGCCATGGGGCCCTTTGGTTTTACATAGACTTATATAGGGAAACTTTTAAAAATCTTCTTGTCTGAAACCAGAAGGCTCAGGTTTTTGATATTTGGTATGATGGTTTGACTTGTGGACCACTATCAAGATTGTTCAAATTATAGCCCTGGGGCCAAAAATGCCCCAGCCGGGGGGCCCATTGGTTTCACATTGACTTATATCGGTCTTTGATATTTGGTGTGGACCTTCATCTAGTGGACCTTTACCAAGATTGTTCAAATAATAGCCCTTGCACCAAAAATGCCCCCAAATCAGGGCCCTTTGGTTTTACATGGACTTATATAGGAGAAATCTTTAAAAAATCTTCTTCTCTGAAACCGCAAGGCCCAAATCTTTCATATTTGGTATTAAGCTTCCTCTTGTGGATCTCTATCAAGATTGTTCAAATTAGTGCCCTGGGGCCAAAAATGCCCCTGCCCTGTGGCCTTTTGGTTTTACATAGACTTATACAGGGAAATCTGTTAAAAATCTTCTTGTCTGAAACCAGAAGACTCAGGTTTTTCATATTTGGTATGAAGCTTTGTCTTGTGGAACACTATCAAGATTGTTCAAATTATAGCCCTGGGGCCAAAAATGCCCCAGCCTGGGGGCCCTTTGGTTTTACATTGACTTATATAGGGAAAACCTTTAAAAATCTTCTTGTCTGAAACTAGAAGGCTCAGGTGTTTGATATTTGTTCTGAAGCTGCGTCTCGTGGACCTCTTATCAAGATTGTTCATTTTATAGCCCTGGGACCAAATATGCCCCCCTTTGATATTTGGGGTGAAGATTCATCTAGCAGACCTCTGCCAAGATTATTCAAAACTAGGTACTGACCCTCAATGTCCAAAAGGTGACCAGATAGTTACATACAAGTCAGCTCTGTAGAAGGGAACTTTTGAAAGACTTCATCCTCAGAAAGAAAAAAAAAATGGAAGGAATGTTCCATGGGTGACCCTCTGACAAAATTGCTCAAATTAGTTTTGCTCCACTGAGCACAATAGCCACCAAAACTAAACAATAAACAAGCTTTAAATTGACTTCTACTACTAAATAGACAGACTGATTTCACAGAAATGCTCCTTGGGTCATTCTCAACCGAAATGGCTCAAACCATCCACTCCACCTTATATATTACCTACCACTTTATCTGTGCAATAAGGATCAGGTGAGCAATCCAGGGCCATAATGGCCCTCTTGTTTATATTTCTACACAAGTCATAGATTTTGGGTATTTGTTAGAACCACCTTGGCTTTGACCCCCGCCCATCGGGGCTTGAAGAAATATATGGGCTGCATGATGCTTCAACGCAGAGCTGAAACCCACCCACAAACAAGTACTGGTAAACCCCTTAGAGGATCTAAGCCTGCCCAGGCAAAGCAGTGGGAGTAGGCCCGTCCATGCTTATCAACCCTATTGGTTTCATTGGGCGACAAAAAAAAAGGTTAGGTTAATCAGGAAATTAAGGAACCCTTTACAGATTATTCAACTTGTTAATTGAATTGACAGTTAGTTGCTTGACAACTTAAATTGCTTACATGGAAGGCTAAGGCAAAGGCAGAAGAAAGTGTCATGCCACCTAAGAACTCAGTCATCACAATGCTAAATACTGGCAATGAGTCCAGTGATCAAAACCAGTATACCAAAATGATCCTAAGTATTGGGATAGATAAATCCAACCAAACAGTGAAGACCCAGATCAGACTGCTCCTTCAGGAGCAGTCTGATCAGGGTCTACACTGTTTGCCATTCCGTCTGCATCTTTTGGGCTTCTTGCTTGATGTGTAACAGATTTGTCACAATTTTAGGAGAATAAGGAGTCTGAATATTTAGGATTACGGTACATACATTTTCCCCTCTTCACAAATGCAAGACGAGGTCAGTACATGTATTCTTCAAAATATACAAGTCATATAAGCAATGACATAAATACCATGCACAACCATGTCTTTTTACTATAAATAGAACACAGCAGACAAGAGGGAATCATCTTCAGATTTGAGTCTTGGATTATAAAAAAGGACATCAGCCATGTGAGGTGCAACAGTATATTTGAGAAAACATAAAAAAATATGTGATGACTTTGAAAGGTCTGCAAATGCTAACATATATAGTTGTTGACATGTTCTTTGTTTATGATTAACTGTGAAAACATGTTTTCTCATTGGTGCCATCGCCCATCGAGGCTTGGAGGAATAGATCGGGCTGCAGGGTGCTTCTGCGCAGAGCTGAAACCGACCAAACTTGAGTACTGGTAAACAGCTTAGGTCTAAGCTTGCCTAGGAAAATTGATGCAAGTCGGACTGCTCCTTAAACCCTAGCGGTTTCTATGGGCAGTAGGGCTTGAGATGTTATTTCATCTCAATGTTGGGTAAAAGTCCCACAACATCGGAAGCAACGTCTCCAAAATGACCTTAAAAGTGTTGAAAGGGACTTAAAACCGCAACTCAAACAAACGAAAAAATGTTTTCTGATTGAGCAATAAAGATGAAGTCATAGCAATGTATTTTTAAATCAAAATTCATGTATTTTGGAATACCACGAAAATGTATATCATGATCATATAAGTTGGACTGATAACTTAAATTGGAGAATGAATATTATCAGGTCATGAGCTCCTAACCAAATCATTGAATGTTAAAAAATTTACAGTCGTTTCTACAATGTACAGTAATTTGTTCCTTTGCTTCGGTTTGAATTATTAGTATTTACATCACGTGAACAAGTCTGTGAAATGAATAAACCCCTTTAGATAGAGAAAAGTGACGTTTACATGGACATACATAATTTTTCTTATTTCTAAAAACATAGGTTGTGGGTACTAGTTAGAACTGCCTCAATGAGGCGGTTCTAATGAGCACCCACAACTTATGTTTGGAGTATAAATAAGAAAAATATCACAGATTTTCATCAGAAAAGTAGCCATTTTGGAGATGTGAAAAATGCACTTATTATCATAATTACAAACACTGATTGCAAGAAGATTTGTTGTCATGTCTGGAAAAGATATGCCGCTTAATTCAGCTTAATTTCAATACGTATTTAGCTCCCTTGCCATGCAGTTGTTAAAAAGGTTCCAGTCCATTGCACATCTAGGTCACGGGAGCCAAAAATAGATTTTTTAACTGAAATCTTAAAAAACCTTCTTTGCTATAGCCGCAAAGCCCAGATTCTTGATATTTGGTATGAAGCTTCATCTAGTAGACCTCTACCAAGATTGTTCAAATTATAACCTTTGGGCCAAATATGGCCCCACCCCATGGCTTGCATGTTTTGCATAGGAGAACTTATTGATATGTTGAGCAGTATGCTTTAACCCTTATCGTGCTGTTCACAACAACCCCTATCTTTGCAAACAGTGTAGATCCGGATCAGATGGCTTCTGAGGAAGCCATCTGATCAGGATCTACACTGTTTGACATTCAGTTTATGAATTTGTAGCAATAAATTACATCAAGTAATTTGATTGGCTGATAGACAGAAATGGGTGTGGCTTAAATGAATATTCAGCAAGATAAGGGTTATGTTGTGTATTATTTTACAGGTGCTACCATTGAAAAAACAAAAGTTGTAAAAACGGGTTTTTCTGCAAAGATTGCAGATGGAAAATTGAAAGATTGGTCAGAAAGCAAGAAAGAAAAAGTTATTAGGTAAGTATCTCAAACAGAACAGGCATCTACTGAATTTTGATTCAGTTTTGTTTGAAATATTGTTTCAAATACCCGGTAATTCTTAACGCACCACTCACAAATATGAAAGACAGTTTTTGAAGTACACCTCATTGCAACCTCGTTATAACACGGAACTCCGGGTCCAACCAACGGACCGTGTTAGTTAACCGAATCGTGTTATAAACGCCGACCGTACCAAACTACAGTACCGTTAATAGATTTCAATGGTAAAATTACCGGTGTCCCAGTTTATCTTGACCCCTGGGTAGCTTTACCTCTGGGGGTAAAGCTACTCAGGGGTAGCTTTACCCCCGGGGGTAAGGATATCCCGGGATATCTTTACCCCCACCCTGGATATCTTCACCCCCGGGGGTAAAGCTAAACTGGCCAGGATATCTTTACCCCCGGGGGTAAAGCTAAACTGGCCAGGATATCTTTACCCCCACCCCAACTTTTGGGTATAAACTATATTCTTAATACCCATTTTCTTCTTAATTGTAAGAGAAGCAAGATAGTGGACTCGATGATTCACTTTAACATTTTTCCTTTCAATCATGACTCAGACTAATAGAACTACCCTTACTAAGATATATGACCATATTATAGAGGCAAATGCTTATTTAATAACTTCTTTTTTATATTTTCTTATTCAAAATGTCCCTTATGAGGATCTTTCATAATCTTGCATTATCCCTGTCAGTTGTGAAATGGGTGGTGGTGGTGAGTGCAAAGGCGGGGGTAAAGATATCCCGGCTGGGATATCTTTACCCCCGGGGGTAAAGCTAAACTGGCCAGGATATCTTTACCCCCACCCCAACTTTTGGGTATAAACTATTTTCTAAATGCCCAATTTCTTCAAGATAGTGGACTCGATGTTTCACTTTAACATTTTTCGTTTCAATCATGACTCAGACTAATAGAACTACCCTAAGTAAGAAATATGACCACATTTCATCTCCCACATAGCTCCTTAATGGGGCCTCACAGAGAGATGACGCAGCTTCTCAGCATCCAGGAAATAATCAGAACGAGGCTAATCAGCAACAGGTTCAAGTCTTCGGAGAAATTACCAAAAACTTTTGATTTTTTTTCTGAGTTTTAAATCAGTGAAGAACGGAGAAAGGGCTGATAACTGAATAGCGAATTAATAAGACTTAATTTGGTTCGTAAATCGGTGAGTGTAACACACAGAATTCATACCTTTATCCAACTTCAATTTGGTTCCAAGACGCGCAGAGTTTCAGGCAAGACGCCATTATGGAAGTTCCGAAATCAGGCCCATCCCGGAAAGTTTGCTCTTTCTGCTTTCCGTAACGATCTCCTGATCGTTCTGGGTAAACTGAATGTCAACCACGATCGTTCTTAAACGAACACTTTCGGCCAATTCTAACAGGATTAGGAAAAGGAAAAAAGCGACAGAAAGTTTGACAACAAACGAGTCGTATGGCATTGTTTTTGTTTATGTGAAAACCACCAAATCACGGGCTCTGTTTCGCGACAACGCATTTCGGCCCGTACATTTTTTAAATAGAAGGCCATATTACGACGTCGAGTTATAGAGGCAAATGATTGTTTAATAACTTCTTTTTGTATATTATCTTATTCAAAATGTCCCTTATGAGGATCTTTCATAATCTTGAGTGCAAAGGCGGGGGTAAAGATATCCCGCCTGGGATATCTTTACCCCCGGGGGTCAAGCTAAACTGGCCAGGATATCTTTACTCCCACCCCATCTTTTGGGTATAAACTATTTTTCTTAATGCCCAATTTCTTCTTAATTGTAAGAGAAGCAAGATAGTGGACTCGATGTTTCACTTTAACATTTTTCCTTTCAATCATGACTCAGACTAAAAGAACTACCCTTAGTAAGAAACATGACCATATTATAGAGGCAAATGATTATTTAAGAACTTCTTTTTTGTATATTTTCTTATTCAAAATGTTGCTTATGACAATCTTTCATAATCTTGCATTATCCCTGTCAGTCTTGAAATGGGTGGTGGTGGTGAGTGGAAAGGCGGGGGTAAAGATAAACTGGCCAGGATATCTTTACCCCCACCCCAACTTTTGGGTATAAACTATTTTCTAAATGCCCAATTTCTTCTTATTTGTAAGAGAAGCAAGAAAGTGGACTCGATGTTTCACTTTAACATTTTTCGTTTCAATCATGACTCGGGACTATTAGAACTACCCTTAGTAAGAAACATGACCATATTATAGAGGCGAATGATTATTTAATAACTTCTTTTTGTTTGATTCTTATTCAAGATGTCCCTTATGACAATCTTCCATAATCTTGCATTATCCCTGTCAGTTGTGAAATGGGTTGTGGGGGTGAGTGGAAAGGTGGGGGTAAAGCTAAACTGGCCAGGATATCTTTACCCCCACCCCAACTTTTGGGTATAAACTATATTCTTAATACCCAATTTCTTCTTATATGTAAGAGAAGCAAGATAGTGGACTCGATGTTTCACTTTAACATTTTTCGTTTCAATCGTGACTCAGACTATTAGAACTACCCTTAGTAAGAAATATGACCATATTATAGAGGCAATTGATTATTTAATAACTTCTTTTTGTATATTTTCTTATTCAAAATGTCCCTTATGACGATCTTTCATAATCTTGCATTATCCCTGTCAGTTGTGAAATGGGTGGTGGTGGTGAGTGTAAAGGCGGGGGTAAAGATATCCCGGCTGGGATATTTTTTACCCCAGGGGTAAAGCTAAACTGGCCAGGATATCTTTACCCCCACCCCAACTTTTGGGTATAAACTATTTTCTAAATGCCCAATTTCTTCTTATATGTAAGAGAAGCAAGATAGTGGACTCGATGTTTCTCTTTAACATTTTTCGTTTCAATCATGACTCAGACTAATAGAACTACCCTTAGTAAGAAATATGACCACACTATAGAGGCAAATGATTATTTAATAACTTCTTTTTGTATATTTTCTTATTCAAAATGTCCCTTATGACGATCTTTCATAATCTTGCATTATCCCTGTCAGTTGTGAAATGGGTGGTGGTGGTGAGTGGAAAGGCGGGGGTAAAGATATCCCGGCCAGGATATCTTTACCCCCGGGGGTAAAGCTAAACTGGCCAGGATATCTTTACCCCCACCCAAACTTTTGGGTATAAACTATATTCTTAATACCCAATTTCTTCTTATATGTAAGAGAAGCAAGATAGTGGACTCGATGTTTCACTTTAACATTTTTCGTTTCAATCGTGACTCGGACTATTAGAACTACCCTTAGTAAGAAATATGACCACATTATAGAGGCAAATGATTATTTAATAACTTCTTTTTGTGTATTTTCTTTTTCAAAATGTTGCTTATGACAATCTTTTATAATCTTGCATTATCCCTGTCAGTCGTGAAATGGATGGTGGTGGTGAGTGGAAAGGCGGGGGTAAAGATATCCCGGCTGGGATATCTTTACCCCCGGGGGTTAAGCTAAACTGGCCAGGATATCTTTACCCCCACCCAACTTTTGGGTATAAACTATTTTCTAACCGCCCAATTTCTTCTTATATGTAAGAGAAGCAAGATAGTGGACTCGATGTTTCACTTTAACATTTTTGGTTTCAATTTTGACTCGGACTAATAGAACAACCCTTAGTAAGAAATATGAACATATTATAGAGGCAAATGATTATTTAATAACTTCTTTCTGTATATTTTCTTATTCAAAATGTCCCTTATGAAATCTTTCATAATCTTGCATTATCCCTGTCAGTTGTGAAATGGGTGGTGGTGGTGAGTTTCGATCATGACTCGGACTAATAGATTTACCCTTCATGATTGAAATGAAAAATGTTAAAGTGAAACATCTAGTCCACTATCTTGCTTCTCTTACATATACGAAGAAATTGGGCATGTAGAAAATAGTTTATACCCAAAAGTTGGGGTGGGGGTAAAGATATACTGGCCAGTTTTGCTTTACCCCCGGGAGTAAAGATATCCCAGCTGGGATATCTTTACCCCCGCCTTTGCACTCACCACCACAACCCATTTCACAACTGACAGGGATAATGCAAAGTTATGAAAGATTGTCATAAGGGACATTTTGAATAAGAAAATATACAAAAAGAAGTTCTTAAATAATCATTTGCCTCTATAATATGGTCATGTTTCTTACTAAGGGTAGTTCTATTAGTCTAAGTCATGATTGAAACGAAAAAATGTTAAAGTGAAACATCGAGTCCACTATCTTCCTTCTCTTACATGTAAGAAGAAATTGGGCATTTAGAAAATAGTTTATACCCAAAAGTTGGGGTGGGGGTAAAGATATCCTGGCCAGTTTAGCTTTACCCCCGGGGGTAAAAATATCCCGGCCGGGATATCTTTACCCCCGCCTTTCCACACACCACCACCACCCATTTCACAACTGACGGGGATAATGCAAGATTATGAAAGATTGCAATAAGGAACATTTTGAATAAGAAAATATACAAAAAGAAGTTATTAAAAAATAATCATTTGCCTCTATAATATGGTCTATTTCTTTCTAAGGGTAGTTCTATAAGTCCGAGTCACAATTGAAACGAAAAATGTTAAAGTGAAACATCAAGTCCACTATCTTGCTTCTCTTACATATAAGAAGAAATTTGGCATTCAGAAAATAGTTTATACCCAAAAGTTGGGGTGGGGGTAAGTTAAGCTTTACCCCCGGGGGTAAAGATATCCCAGCCAGGATATCTTTACCCCCGCCTTTCGACTCACCACCACCATCCATTTCACGACTGACAGGGATAATGCAAGATTATGAAAGATTGTCATAAGCAACATTTTGAATAAGAAAATATACAAAAAGAAGTTATTTAATAATCATTTGCCTCTATAATAAGGTCATATTTCTTACTAAGGGTAGTTCTATTAGTCCGAGTCACGATTGAAACGAAAAATGTTAAAGTGAAACATCGAGTCCACTATCTTGCTTCTCTTACAATTAAGAAGAAATTGGGCATTTAGAAAATAGTTGATACCCAGGGGTAAAGATATCCCAGCAGGGATATCTTTTCCCCCGCCTTTCCACTCACCACCACCACCCATTTCACAACTGATAGGGATAATGCAAGATTATGAAAGATTGTCATAAGGGACATTTTGAATAAGAAAATATACAAAAAAGAAGTTATTAAATAATCATTTGCCTCTATAATATGGCCATATTTCTTACTAAGGGTAGTTCTATAAGTCCGAGTCATGATTGAAACGAAAAAATGTTAAAGTGAAACATCGAGTCCACTATCTTGCTTCACTTACATTTAAGAAGAAATTGGGCATTAAGAAAATAGTTTATACCCAAAAGTTTGGGTGGGGGTAAAGATATCCCAGCTGGGATAGCTTTACCCCCGGGGGTAAAGATATCCCGGCTTATCCCAGCCGGGATATCTTTACCCCCGGGGGTAAAGATATCCAGGGTGGGGGTAAAGATATCCCGGGATATCTTTACCCCCGGGGGTAAAGCTACCCAGGGGGTAAAGATAAACTGTTACAGCGGGTTAGGGTTCGGAACCTGACAATGGTCAATGTTTAAGAGAAATTTGAATTATTTCCCTTGAAATGTCTTACCCTTATTTGAAATGATTTTTAATGGCGCACATGGTCTTTGAATGATTTTTTTACCGCGAAAATCGATCATGAATATGTTTTATCATTTGCTTTTCAGCTGGAATAAATCTGACTATCTTTTACATGCAGCTATAGTTAATCAGTTGACCGATCACATTGTCTGCTTTCTGCTGAGCAGTGATCCTTAACAGAGTGTGATAAATGTTTTTTTCCGGTTGCGTAACTGAATTCTTTAATCTCTTTATCTCGCTAAGCCAACACTTTTGATTGTGTCGGTGGCAGTTCATGTTTATCATGCGTGTCAAGCTAAATAAGTTTACATACTGTATATTTGACATGTTTGGAGGCCTGCAATAAACATGTACCGTTATAGACCTTGTTAGCTACTGTATTACCGCAGTCATAAGTGGTAGAAAAATAAAGTTGTTGTGCTTAAAACCTGATAGAATCCTTGGATAATATTTATAAATGTTGGTTGGGGAAAATATGGGGTCCAAACCAAAACCGTGTTATATCAGAATTCCTGCTGTAACGAATCATGCTATAACGAGGTCCGGGTGTACTTTGCTTGTTCTGGGGAATACAGGGTTTGACATTTCTTGCAAATCATCAGATGATTTGCATGAAATGTCAAGCATTTAGTTTCTCAGAAAAAGTGATAACCATGAGTGACATATACCTTTGTCTGATATGTGGTGCTGACATGTGGTATAAGATAGGTATCTTACATAGGTTTGAGGGGTGGATGGTAAAATCCGTCCCGAGGGTCACTGTCCTGCATCACGAAGCTTGCCGAGTGTTGTCGGACAGTGATCCTAGGGTAGGATTTTTCTGTCCGCCCCTCACACCCATGTAGGATTCTTTTTCTTGCATACCTTTCATTTCTTAGCGCGATTTTTTAATGCTGCAGTATCTTCCAGTTCCGACGTCCGTCATATTGCGATGAAAGTACAGGAATGTTTAGGGACATCACATAACATGCTGTGATGTCAACCTTAACAACGGCGCATATGAGGTCATAATCAACCAGTGCATTTATCAATTTATGCGATTATATTCGATTTTGGGTCGGAACAACAGTGTCAGAACATAAATTTCTATCCCAGGGTAAAATCACGGATTTGCTTGTCTGGTGTGCAAGAAAATAGGAATCTTACATGGGTGTGAAGGTGTAACATATAATGTTTTGCTACGAGCTGGCCAAGCACTTTCAGTCTAACCTGTCTTAACCCTTAAGAAGCTGAGGAAATCTACATCCGAAAATGTTGTCTGCTTATGTCATCTGCTGAGGCTTCTTGCAAACCTTTTAAAAATAGTTTTGCATACAGGCAAACAGTGTGGGCCCAGATCTGACTGTTCCTGATGGCCCCCGCCTATCGTGGCTTGAAGAAATAGATGGGCTTCACGATGCTTCCACGCAGAGCTGAATCGGACCGCACAAGAGTACTGGCAAACCGCTTCAGGGATGTAAGCCTGCCCAGGCAAAGTGGTGCAAGTCAGATCCTTCATGCTTATAAACCCTATTGGTTTCATTGTTTGTTTGATTTGAGGTTTAACGTCCCCGCCAACACTATTTAGGTCATTTTGGAGACGTTGCTTCCAATTTTGTGGGACTTTTACCCGACACTGAGATGAAATGACTTCTCAATCCCTGCCGCCCAATTAAACCAATAGGGTTTATAAGCATGGACGGGCCGACTCGCAGCAGTTTTCCTGGGCAGGCTTAGACCTTCCAAGCGGATTACCAGTAATAATGTGCGGTCGGTATCAGCTCTGCGTGGAAGCATCGTGCAGCCCAATCTATTTCTCCAAGCCCCGATGGGCGGGGGGCGGATTGGTTTCATTGAGTAACAGGTCTTGAGATGTCATTTCATCTCAGTATCGGGTAAAAGTCCCACAAAATTGGAAGCAACGTCTCCAAAATGACCTATACAGTGTTGACGGGGATGTTAAACCACAAATCAAACTGACTGCTCCCGATCTGGATCCACATTATTTGAAAAAAAATGACATTTAAAGTAACCGACCGACGAAAACAGGCGATAATTGTCGTGATAGCCATTTTATGTAATGTTGAGCAATCTGCATCAGCATTAACCCTTTTTGTACCAAATGGAATATTCCTCCTTATACATGTATATAGCAGTCCATTTCCAAATTCAGGGGTGTCAGGTTGTGTTTTCTTAATAAAATTACTTGGAAATTGGCTGAAAATTTTGCAAACAGTGTAGGCCCGCATCAAACGCCGCATTCTGCGGCGTCTGATCTAGGCCTGCACTGTTTGCCAGGGTACCCATTTTGGGGTTTCTGGTACAAAATGGGTAAAACATATCAGCCAAGAATGCAGTTCTCGACTTATGAATATTTGTTTGAGTCTGTTTTAGTAAACATGTAAATACAACAACATATTGTAATCATCAAAAGTAGTCTATCATTAATGTTTCCAAATTATGAAGAATCATCTCTAAAATCTCTGTGAGGCCCCATTAAGGAGCTATGTGGGAGATGAAATTGTAAAATTAAACAAGACTTACCTTCGAAGAAGGGAAGGCGCAGTTTAGTTGAAATTTCATCGACCACAAGCTCCTTAAGGGGTCACACACCCTCCCTCCCTACACCCAAGAAATTGCATGATTCTTCATAACTGAGGATCCGGATCTTGCTTTCTTGAGTGACAAGAAACAATATCCGGATCCAGTCTCTGAAGACTGATTATTTCCTGGATGCTGAGAAGCTGCGTCATCTCTGTGTGACCCCTTAAGGAGCTTGTGGTCGATGAAATTTCAACTAAACTGCGCCTTCCCTTCTTCGAAGGTAAGTCTTGTTTAATTTTACAATTTTACACACATGAAAGAGTAGCCAAATGGCAAGTTTCGTAAAAGTTCCATGAAAGATTTGTGGAAGTGTGATATCTTCTTGGAATAGCCAGTCACATGATCCAATCAAAATCATTTTCGTTTCAAACTCTGCACAGAGTGAGTGAGTGTTTGAGTTTTACATCCCACCAACAGCTATGGTCATACGTAGACAGGACCTCGGTTTAAAGACTCATACGAAATTCTGGAGAAGCCCGGGAGCAACCCCTAGTTTACAAGTCGAGTAGCATAACCACTACACCACGGAGGCTTCTAAGCTCTGCACAGAAAGTTCATTTTAAAGACATATGCGCGTAATTCGCCATTTTTTGTATGATCATGAAAAATGAAAGTTATGTCAGAGCCAATGTTTTACCGTTGTTGGGTGAGGAATTGGTTGAAATTCATGGAACAGGTGTTCTTTCAGGCTCATTTTATTATTAAACTTGTTCAGCTTGGCTATAAACTTCATGAAAACAGCAACTTTGCAATGTTTAAAACTTGTAATTTTTTCGACATTTACTCAAGATGAGATCGACCGAAATAGTTAGAGACTTACTTAAATGGTTTGCTGTGATGCATATTATATCCAACTAATATTTACAAATAAAATCCAAGTTACCTGACAATGATGTGCCATTTTTTCTTAGAATGTATATATATTTTTACCATTAAATTTAACTGGGGGTAGGGGAACGGTTTGTTCAATAAAACAGAAATTAGCATGGTGACCCCTAATTTTCTTTTAATTTCCTATTCTCTGATAACATCTCCTAAAGAAAAAATCTTGTTTTATGAAAAATTCAACGTAGCATTTTTCTGTATGGTCCAGAATATTACAGACATTGAATTATTTTTAAAGACATTTTGGTTGATGACAAAAAATGGTTTTGCAGAACATTTTATGAGCTTGAAAAATAGGCTAAAGAAAAGCTAAAGTATCTTTTACTATATCATTCTGACTAAATTAATTGTTCGAAAGCTAGGCAAAAGTCATTTTTGACATGTTATTTACTAACTTGCTTGTTTTCTGATATTTCTTTGAAAACAGCTTGGGGTGATCTCCTTAAAGTTCAGATTACTTAAGATTCAGCACGGTGACATAAGTTTTTTACTTCAAATGTGGTGAGCCCATATATGAAACAAAACATATACAGACAATGAAAAAGTTTTCAATGTGGGAAGTATTTACCCGCATAATTATGCCCTTAAATCAAGTACATGTAGGTGGTATGCTTCAATATCTCTTATGAACTTAAAAATAATTAAAGTTTGATTGGATTAAGGTTTGATTGGACTATAGACACATCCAAAATAGAGGTGGAGGCAATGATCAGGAATAGATGCAAGTCTACATCAAACAAGGTCAGAGATCATTAGCCTCATTTTATCTGGCGGGCAAAAAAAAATCCCGTTCCATACTCTACCGTTGATGTAGCATGAATTGTTTTCTGTAATTACTATTGTTGAATTGTCGTTCTATCAAAACTGTTTGCCACAAACCATTTTGGACATTAAACTTCTTCTTTTTCAAATAAATTTGGATGGAAAATATACATGCTTTTCATTAAATAAAGCGCATCAACTACGTTTTGGTTTAATGGTGGGTAGTTTTATAATGCTTTTTAACCAACAAAAAGTGCAATAAAATGTCAGAAGAGACTGGTTCTATAGTTTATCAACGACCTTTGAGAGTTCAACATTCAAGCGTGGCAAGACTATTCCATGTTTTAGGGTAAGCAGGTTCAGGATTTCTTTTTTTTTTTCAAAGAATTTTAAAATTATAAATGAGTTTTTTTATAATGACATTATGTAGAAGTAATAGCCAAGTGGTTAGTATGTTGCAGTATGAATCTCAGTAGAACTATATCTCCCAATGTAAAATCCCAACTGAAGGCGACTTACCTAAAACACGGACCAGTCCAAAATTAAAAGTGCAGTCACGTTGAAAAATTTGAAAAACTATATATCATTTAAAACTTGAAAAACACAAAATGACAAGGATCAGTTAACTTTGTGGAGAAGAAAGGAGTTTAATTACACGATAAATATTCAAAATTCTCATTGACACTATACGGCAACAGTCATGTTTTACCAACCAGATAAAAGTGGTATTGTACTGGGGGAGGTAACTGGCGCATGCACAGTGAAATGTAAACAAAGTCAAGTGTCAAAACATTGGATCTGTCAATATGTGACCAGCTGTTGCAAGAGAGTATCACACTCCTAGACAAAATTTCATAGATTTCACAAAACTTACCAGTCAAACATGGCTTTAGAACCTTTGGTCACTTAAATAAGTACAGCACAGTTATATCATCACAAAAACATGCCTATATAATTTTCACCCCCGTGGACCCCACTTTTACAGGGGTATACCTTATTATCCCCATCCACAACACAGTTGTGAGAAGGGATATAGCATTCGTCCCATCCGTACATATGTATCTACGTATGTGCGTAACATAGGTACATACTACATACGTACTTTTGTCATCGCTCTAGCACCTACATTTCTTCACTGATTTCAATGTAACTACACACAAATGTTCCTTATGAAAATATCTTGAAAGAATTCGACTTTCAAGGTCGTGGCCTCAAGATCAAGGCCACTGCAACTATTTTTAGAAAAACTTTGTCATCGCTCTAGCGCCTACATTTCTCCACCAATTTCAAAGCCATCTGATCAGGATCTACACTGTTTGACATCCAGTTTATGAATTTGTAGCAATAAATTACATCAAGTAATCTGATTGGTTCAAAGTTAGAAATGGGCGTGGCTAAACTAAATATTCAGAAAGAGAAGGGTTAAAGACATCTTTAGTTGAACCTGTGGATGGATTTTGAAATAATTTCACAGGAATGTTTCTTGATTGACCCTCTACCATAATTGACCGGCCCCGATAGCTCAGTTGGTAGAGTGTCCGCTCCGGGGAACGGGAGGTCACGGGTTCCATCCCGGGCCATGACGTACCAAAGTCATTGACAATGGTACTAGCTGATCCTCGCTTGGTACTCAGATTTACGGGGTAGAGCTAGGACTGGTCGACCCAGTGTCAGGATAATGTGACTGGGTGTGGTATCATGTAATGTGTCTGGGACATGATACTTCAGTGAGGCAGCACTATAAAAGTGAGCATTGAGCTCCCTGTTGCAACCAGACACTGTCTTGATATGACTGAAAAATTGTTGAAAGCGACGTTAAACCCGAATTCACACACACCCTCTACCAAAATTGCTTAAACCTTTCTGCTTTGACAAACACGATGACCACCAGAGCTAGAAATAGAAAAGCCTTTAAAGGAACTCTACTCCTTAACAGTGGATGGATTTTGAAATAAATTATATATTCAGAGGAATGTTTCTTGAGTGACCCTTCATTGCTCAAATTGTTCTGCTTGGATGTATATGGCCAATGGAGCTAAAAAATAGAAAACCCTTTAACCCTTTTCCACTCAGATACGTATTTTCCCGACTCTATCCATTACCACTCAAACCCGTATATTTACGACTTTATCGATTAACGTACAGATACGTATATTCCCGTGTGTTGCCATTTGAACAAATACGTGTTTGCCCGTGTCTCAAAATCAATCGCGTTATTTTTACCTTTTTCCTAAATATAAAAACGGCGGATGTTTATTAATGTTAAGTTTGGTCTTTTGCCAACAATATTTGCGAAAAAAAACAAATATGTTTCTATACAAAGTTTTTGTGTAATTTGCAACCAAACACACCAGGGGTTTCTTCTATTGAATCACGAATGACCTTGCCTGACCGTAATGGAAAATTACTGGGTTGAGTTACTGAATGACGCAATATTTCTGTGTCGGTCGCGCATGATTTGCATGATTTATGTAGAGACAATTAGCGCTGTATAATCAGTGAGCTTCAAGGGATTTATGGTCCAAGATAATTAGTTAATTGGGGATTATGATACCCTAGGAATGTTTATACAACGGATGCCACCCGGAGCGTGCCGAGCATTGAGCCGCAATAAATTACGTAACAGTACCCAAAAGTGTACCCAGGTGGTCATCGGAAGGGCAATAAAACCCACAGATGGGTAGAAGGCCTTTCATTGGTCAATAGTTTCAGCCCCTTTAGTGAATATTAATTTCTACAACAACAAAAAAAAATTGCGACGTCTGATCAGGGTCTCACCGCCGACACTTTACAGACAGACACATGATCAGGGTCTTCAGGTTTTTGGACCTTATAATGCTACGGCACCCGGATCAGACGCTCCACAATTATCGCCGCGATGTCTGATTCAGCTCCAACCGCCGACGGTTCATTTTATTTTATTTTCCGCGACCGAATAGGTATGGAGGATATAGCGACCGTCCAAATGTCCGTCCGTCCGTAGACAGAACAGACAGATGCAAACAATGCAGATCCGGATCAGACGCCGTACTATTATTGAACGGCGTCTGACGAGGGTCTACATGTTGGAAGAAGGCATCTGAGACGGCGCAGACCCGGACAAGACCCTGCGCAACGGTAATGCGGCGTCTGATCAGGGTCTTATCGCCGACGGTGGTGTTTTTTATCCCTAGTCTGAGCAGGTTCGGAGCCTGGCGTCCGTTCATTCGCCCGATCGTAGACACAAAATTATGAGTGGCGTCCGTTCAAATGTTCGTCCGTAGACGCAACAGACATGAAAACAATGCAGATCCGGATCAGATGTACAATTATTAAACGGCGTCTGATGATGGTCTACAGGTTTGTAGACGGTATCTGAGATGGTGCAGACCCGGACAAGACGTTGCGCAACGACAATGCGGCATCTGATCAGGGTCTTATCGCCGACGGTGGTGTTTTTTAACCCTAGTCTGAACAGGTACGGGGGATATAGCGATCAGTGTGGCGTCATCCACCTAACCGTCTGTATAACAAAAGACAGAACACAAAGGTGCAAACAGTGCAGATTTGAATTAGACGCCATACAATTATTATACGGCGTCTGGATAGGGTCTACAGGTTTGTAGACGGCATATGCGACGGCACAGACCCAGAGCAGACGCTGTACAGTGATCATACGACGTCTGATCATGGTCTGACCGCCGACGGTGCGTTTTATTTTTATCCCCTGACCAAATAGGTTCGGGGATAAAACAATCAGCCTGGCGTCCGTCGATCCGTCAGTCCGTCCGCAAACAAAATTATGAGTCTGGCGTCCGTTCACATGTCCATCCGTCCGTAGACACAACAGACAGATGCAAGTAATGCAGGTTCGAATCAGACCCTGTACAATTATTTAACGGCGTCTGATGAGGGTCTACAGGTTTGTAGACGACATATGGGTCGGCGCAGACCCGGACAAGACGCTGCACAACGATAATGTGTCATCTGATCAGGGACTGATCACCAACGGTGGTGATTTTTAGCTCACCTGTCACGTAGTGACAAGGTGAGCTTTTGTGATCACATTTTGTCCGTCGTCCGTCGTCCGTGCGTCCGTGCGTGCGTGCGTCCGTGCGTGCGTCCGTAAACAATTTGTTGTCCGCACGATAGCATCTTCATTTATGATTTGATTTTAACCAGACTTGCACACAACTTGTACCCCCATGAGATCTAGGTTCCTTTCTTGAACCAGCCATATTCCATCATGTGTTACTGAGTTATGGCCCCTGAAAGGGCAAAAATTGCCTATTTTGGTCTTGTCCGCAGGATAGCATCTTCATTTATGATTTGATTTTAACCAGATTTGCACACAACTTGTACCACCATGAGATCTGGGTTCCTTTCTTGAACCAGCCATATCCCATCATGTGCTACAGAGTTATGGCCCCTGAAAGGGCATAAATTGCCTATTTTGGTCTTGTCCGCACGATAGCATCTTCATTTATGATTTGATTTTAACCAGACTTGCACACAACTTGTACCCCCATGAGATCTAGGTTCCTTTCTTGAACCAGCCATATCCCATCATGTGTTACTGAGTTACGGCCCTTGAAAGGGCAAAAATTGCCTATTTTGGTCTTTTCCACACGATAGCATCTTCATTTATGATTTGATTTTAACCAGACTTGCACACAACTTGTACCCCCATGAGATCTGGGTTCCTTTCTTGAATCAGCCATATCCCATCATGTGCTTCAGAGTTATGGCCCCTGAAAGGGCAAAAATTGCCTATTTTGGTCTTGTCCGCACGATAGCATCTTCATTAATGATTGGATTTTAACCAGACTTGCACACAACTTGTACCACCATGGGATCTGGGTTCCTTTATTGAATCAGCCATATCCCATTATGTGTTATGGAGTTACAGCCCCTGAAAGGGCAAAAATTGCCTATTTTGGTCTTGTCCGCACAATAGCATCTTCATTTATGATTTGATTTTAACCAGACTTGCACACAACTTGTACCACCATGGGATCTGGGTTCCTTTCTTGAACCAGCCATACCCCATTATGTGTTACGGAGTTACGGCCCCTGAAAGGGCAAAAATTGTCTATTTTGGTCTTGTCTGCATGATAGCTGTTTCATTTATGATTTGATTTTAACTTAACTTGCACACATTTTGTACCACCACAAAATATCTCGGTCAAGATCGAATATGGGTCATGTTGGGTCAAAAAGTAGGTCAGTAGGTCAAATCAGGAAAAAACCTTGTGAAGACACTAGAGGCCACAGTTTTGGTCCGATCATCATCAAACTAGCCCAGAATAATCATCTTGACAATATCTCAGTCAAGTTCGAATATAGGTGTTGTCAGGTTAAAAGTAGGTCATTAGGTCAAATCATAGAAAAACCTTCTGAACACACTAGAGGCAACAATTTATGTCCAATCATCATCAAACTTGCTCAGAATGATCATCTTGATAATATCATAGTCACGTTTGAATATGAGTCATGTTGGTTCAAAAAGTAGGTCAGTATGTCAAATCATAGAAAAACCTTGTGAACACACTAGAGGCCACAGTTTTGGTCCAATCATCATCAAACTTGCTCAGAATGATCATCTTGATAATATTTTGGTCACCTTCGAATATGGGTCATGGCAGGTCAAAAAGTAGGTCAGTAGGTCAAATAAGAGAAAAACCTTGTTAACACACTAGAGGCCACATTTTTGGTCCAATCATCATCAAACTTGCTCGGAATGATAGTCTTGACAATATCTCGGTCATGTTCGAATATGGGTCATTTCAGGTCAAGAAGTAGGTCAGTAGGTCAAATCATAGAAAAACCTTGTGAACACACTAGAGGCCACAGATTAGGTCCGATCATCATCAAACATGCCCAGAATGATCATCTTGACAATATCTGAGTCATGTTCAAATATTGGTCATGTCGGTCCAAAAAGTAGGTCAGTAGATAAAATCATAGAAAAACCCGCTGAACACACTAGAGGCCACAGTTTTGGTCTGATCATCATCAAACTTGCTAAAAATGATCATTTGACAATATCTCAGTTAATTTTGAATGTGGGTCATATCTTGCCAGTAAGTAGGTCAGTAGGTCAGATTGCTGAAAAACCTTGTGTACACACTAGAGACCCCAGTTTTGGTCCGATCATCATCAAACTTGCTCAGAATGATCATCTTGACAATATCTGGGTCAAGTTTGAATATGGGTCATGTCGGGTCAAAAAGTAGGTCAGCAGGTCAAATCATAGAAAAAGTTTTGAACACTCTTAGAGGCCACAGTTTTAATCAAATCATCATAAAACTTGCTCAGAATGATCATCTGGACAATATCTCGGTTCAGTTCGAATATGGGTCATGTCAAATCAAAAAGTAGATCAGTAGGTTATTTTGTCATAACTTTTGAACTGTTTTAGATAGAGCCTTCATATTTGGCATGTAGGTTCCTTGTGACAAGGGCTTCCCACTCATATAAAGATTTGACCTGTGACCTACTTTATCATAACTTTTGAACCATATGAGATAGAGCCTTCATATTTGGCATGTATGTTCCCTGTGACAAAGTTTTCCCAATCATTCAAATTTTTTTAGCCATGACCTTGACCTTTGACCTACTTTGTCATAACTTTTGGAGCATTTAAGATACAGCCATCATATTTGGCATAAAGGTTCCTTCATAGGAGTGAGTGTTTGAGTTGAAGTCTCACCGAAAGCTAAGGTCATACAGTGATGGGACCTCTGTTTAAAAACCAATCTGAAAGTCTGGAGAAGCTTGGGATCGATACTGCTACCCCTGGTTTACAAGGCAAGTAACATGACCACAGTACCATGAAGGCTTCTAAACTTCATTGGAATGTTGTGTAGATGACCCTCTAGGAAAATAGCATAACGATTAACAAATGGTCACAAGAGCTAAAAATAGAAAAAACATTGTGAAGTTGCTTCAAATGCGAACTCCTTCTAAACCTTCGGGCAAATTGGATTTTAAACTTCACAGGAATGTTGCCTAGGTGACTCCCTACCAAAATAGTTCAACCATATTCCACTCCAATGAACAAGATGGCTGCCAGAGCTAAAAATAAAAAAAAAAATCTTCAAATGACAATTCCTACTGTACTCTTGGGCCAATTTCATTCAAACTTTGAAGTAATGTTGCTTAGATGACCCTCTACCAAAAAGGCTAAAACAATCCCGCTCTGATGAAAAAAATGGCCACCGGAGCTAAAAATAGAAAAATATTGTAAATCTGATTCAAACGTGAACCCCTCCTAAACCCTATGGCCAATTTGATTCAAACTTCACAGGAATGTTACCTAGGTTACTCCCTACCAAATAAGCTAAAATCACTGCTGATGGCCACCATAGCTAAAAATAGAATGTACTCGAGACAGTGACAGACAGGTGAGCGAATCAGGGCCCTGTGGGCCCTCTTGTTATCCCTAGTCTGAACATGTTCGCGGGATATAGCGATCAGCCACCCAATTATCTGTATAAAAATAGACAGAACACAAAGGTGCAAACAGTGCAGATTTGAATCAGACGCCTCACAATGATTTTGTAGACTGCATATGCGACGGCACAGACCCAGACCAGACACTGTACAATGATCATGCGACGTCTATTCATGGTCTGACCGCCGACGGTGCGTTTTATTTTTTATCCCCTGACCAAATAGGTTCGGGGATATAACAATTAGCCTGGCGTCCATCCGTCCGTCCGTCTGCAAACAAAATCATGAGTCTGGCGTCCATTCACATGTCCGTCCGTCCGTCCGTAGACACAACAGACAGATGCAAGCAATGCAGATTCGAATCAGACCTGTACAATTATTAAACGGCGTCTGATGAGGGTCTACAGGTTTGTAGATGGCATATGGGTCGGTGCAGACCCGGACAAGACGCTGCACAACGATAATGCGGCGTCTGATCAGGGACTTATCGCCGACGGTGGTGTTTTTTTTATACCTAGTCTGAACATGTTCGGGGATATAGTGATCAGCCTGGCATCATCCATCTGTCTGTCTGTATGACTATAGACAGAACACCTAGGTGCAAAATGCAGGTCGGGATCCGAGCCCAGAAAATTATTATAAGGCGTCTGATCAGGGTCTACAGGGTTGTAGACAGCACATGCGACGGCACATACCCAGACCAGTAGCTTTCAGCCTGGCGTCATCCACCCGTCTGTCTGTATGACAACAGACAGAACACAAAGGTGCAAACAGTGCAGATCAGGATCAGAGCCCAGACAATTATTATAAGGCGTCTGATCAGGGTCTACAGGGTTGTAGACAGCACATGTGACGGCACAGACCCAGACCAGACGCTGTACAATGATCATGCGCATCAGATGTCATTTCACCTCAGTGTTGGGTAAAAGTCCCACCAAATTGGAAGTAGCATCTCCAAAATGTCCTAAATAGTGTTGACGGGGATGTAATACCTCTAATCAAACAAACGAATCTTTTTCAAAAAAAAAAATAAATAAATAAATAAAAATACAGAGACGGCTCTTTGGGGTGAGCTGGCTATGGGGTGGTTGATACACTGATTTAAAAAAAAAAAGTAAAGTTGGGGATGGGGGTGCAAAAAAGGATAGATAGGCTGTAATAGTTATTTTAATCTTATGCAAAAGCACTGAATTCTTTTTTATAAAAAAACGCACCCATGGGTCATAGTACATTCTTTTATTTCTCCAAAGTGGCTACTTTTCCATTGAAATCTTTGATATTTTTCTTATTTATACTCAGAACATAGGTTGTGGGTGCCGATTGAGGCAGTTCTAACGAGTACCCACAACCTTGGTCTTGGTGCAGAAATAATGAAAATAATGTATACCAGGTTCAGATAGATGTTCATTTCACAGACTTATGAACATGATCTTATTTCTGCATAAAAAGTATGTTATGGAAACTTGTTGGAAGAGCCTCAGTGACATGCCCTAATGATTACCTACAAAAAATATGTTTTTGTACGGAAATAAGAAAAATAATACGTGGATACCCCCTCTTTTCTGGGGCTATGGTGGTTAAAAATACTTTCTCTGACCAACCCAAAACAGAAATTTTTGCTCAAGAAAACATTTTGCTTACTTTGACACTTCATATTTTCAAAACGCAAAGAGAAACTATAATAAATTTAGTACCATTGGAAAGAAAATTTAATTTCCTAGAAACTTTACATTTACACAATTATTGTCAAATGAACAGAAAATACTAAAATAATCATTATTGTAACATAGGGCTGTAAATCACACAAAAATGCCATTATCTCTGTTCAGATAAGACTGTCAGGCCTATCAGCCATATATGGACTATTGATTATTGATTTACCTATATCAGTGTTCTGTTAAGATACTATATTTGCTAATTTTCTGAGTGGTAAAGGGTTAAACAACTTCTGTTCCCAAACCGTTGGATTGATTTTAAAATACAGTAAAATTCCTATATTAAGACCACCTTTGGGACCACTTTTGAACAGCCCCAAAGGTGGTCCATGACTAGAGAATATTATGTGCAGAAAACAAGAAGATGAGTATCTGCACCATTCTTAATAAGCTTTTTAAAGCAGACTTCGTCTTAATTTTAGGCGGTCTTAATTGCGGAATTTCACTGTAGTTTTACAGTCATATTGCATGAGTGATGTCCACTGCACATGATGGCCACCAGAGCTAAAAATATAAAAGCCTGTAATTGGCTTCTACTCCTAAACAGCTGGACTTATTTTAAAATTATTTCACAGAAATATTCCTTGGGTCACCATCAACTAAAATTGCTCAAACCCTCCACTTCACCTTATATTACTTACCATTTCATTATGCACAATATGGACCAGATGACTGCTCCAGGACCATGATGGTCACCTTGTTGTAAGTTTCTAACGAATAAATGTATGTCATTTGTACTCATTAGAATTGACTCAAGGCCATCATGCAGCCCATCTATTTCTTCAAGCCTCGATGGGTGGGCAATTTTAATGAGTATACTCAACATATATATTTTCAAGATAAGGTAAACAAATTAAGTTCCCTCCCCACTAATTCTCTTTAAGAAAGCATATTTAAAAGGTCACTCTGTGTCTTATAGAAAGAGACCACTTTTGGGACTGTTCAAAAGTGGTCCTAAAGACCACTTTTGAATAGTCCCAAAGGTGGTCTTATTATAGGAATTTACTGTCTTAATATATTTGCAATTATGGGAATTTGATTTTCGATGGATTCAAGAATAAAATTGAATCAGTCATGATAGATGAGCCATTAGTGTTTTATTCATTGTAATATCTCTATATTCTCTTTCAGGGCTGGATGCAGAAAAGTTGAGTCCATGGTTCCTGCAAAGTGTGTCAATCCAAGGGTAAGTTGATGTGGTTTCAGACTTCTTTAGTAGGCTGAATAAATTTGAGCCAGCGCATGACAAAACCTACAATATGACATGTGTGCCCAACGGAGACTCAGATCAGCCTGCACATCCACACAGTCTGATCAGAGTCTTTGTTGTGCGCTCTAAGGATAGCTAAGGGCCCAATGCTCCTTCGTGCAGCAAGAGAAGTCTCTGGTTAGACTATATGGATGCGCAGGCTGATCTGAGTCTTCAATGGGCAGACATGTCTTATTGTAGGTTTTGTCATGCGCTGGCTCAGTTTATATGTTTGTGAGGGATTTACAGAGCATCACTGTGCTTTTGATGCCAGATTGTGATCCGGAGGGCAGATTTTTATGCCCTGGTCCATTTTCAATGGACAGGGATGGGTGGGGTTGTATATATTCTTGCACACCAGACCATTGGAAATCCGTGATTTTACCCTGGGATAGAAATTTATGTTCTGACCCTGGTGTTCTGACCCAGGCAGCTAACATAAGTGCGCTTCAATTCTATTCAACTGCCGGAACCACTTCTGCACTACTTTTATTTTGTAAACAATATACATGTGCAAGCTGTCAGAACTAACCGGCCAAAAAAAAAAAAAAAACATAAAAAATCAATAAGAATGATAATTATTTGACTCATTTATTGTTAAAGGACACTGAATACAAGACTTTTGTATGAAATCTTAAAAAGAAGAAAAGAAATACTGTCTGTAGTTCTGCTATTTGCTTCATAATAAAAAGGAAATGTTTGGGAGGTGTTGTGCAATAAAAAGAATCCAATATGGGGTTCTGTTGTAGATGGGCGTTTCCGACCTTCAGGATGACTGTGCTGAGCGGAACCTCGGCATAGCCTCAGTTCCGCTCAGCATGGTCATCTCTCGGGGTTGGAAACGCCCATTTACAACAGAACCCCATATCAGCTTCATATAGTATCACCCTTGTCCATGTGTATATCCCATCCCATATGTACTAAGATAGTTTCCATTTACTATCTATTGAAAAGATTGGCGTCATATAACATACCGTAAGAATTCTAATTAATGCTCTGGGTGTTTATTAGAATCATGTCCAATTTGAGAGGAGGGAGTTGGCACTTATTGGAGGCTCCATTTTCATGGGGAATATCACAGCCCACATTTTCTCTTCAAGATTACATGAGTGTTCGTGTATTATTGAATTTATTAAACGAGTTGAGGAAAAGGGATAAAATGTGAGGCATGTAGGTTCCTTGTAATAAGAGCTTTATATTCATGCAAAAATTTTTGACCTGTGACCTTGACCTTTGACCTACTTAAAAGAAAAAATTAACATTTTGGTCATAACTTTTGAATCGTTTGGGATAGAGACTTCATATTTGGCATGTCGGTTCCTTGTGATAAGAGCTTTACGTTCATACAAAATTTTTTGACCATGACCTTTGACCTACTTAAAAGAACAAATAAAATTGTTCATAACTTTTGAATCGTTTAAGATAGAGCCTTCATATTTGGCATGTAGGTTCCTTGTGACCAGAGCTTTACATTCATGCAAAATTTTTGACCTGTGACCTTCACCTACTTTAAAGAAAAAAATATTATTGTTCATAACTTTCGAACCATTTAAGATAGAGCCTTCATATTTGGCATGTAAGTTCCTTGTGCCAAGGGCTTCCCACTCAAACCAGAAATCTTGACCTGTGACCCTGACTTTGAACTGTGACCAACTTTGAAAAAAAAAATGACCATGCCCGGGGAGTTGTTCGTGTTTCACAAACACATCTTGTTTTTATTTTGATCTTTTGCTGATAGAGTCAGGGGGTCTGAAGCAGGGTCAGTTGGGTTAGAGGAAACATGGCTATTTTTGAGGCCTAATGTCCTGTTATAAAATTAATGAAATGTACATTTGCAAGTTTCATTAATTTCATATGAACTGACAATGAGTGTAAAATTCTGTTTCTCATTTAACAGTTTCTAAGTTGGAGTTAGAAAACATATATTGTCAAAGATGGCATCATGATGTTACATTGTTTGTTTGATTGGAGGTTTAACGTCCCCGTCAACACTGTAAAGGTCATTTTGGAGACGTTGCTTCCAATTTTGTGGGACTTTTACCCGACATTGAGATGAAATGACATCTCAAGCCCTGTCGCCCAATGAAACCAATAGGGTTTATTAGCATGGACGGTCCGCCTCGCACACCAATTCCTAGACAGGCTTAGATCCTCTAAGTGGTTTACCAGTACTAGTGTGCTGGCCGGATTCAGCTCTGCGTGGAAGCATCGTGCAGCCCATATATTTTTCTTCAAGCCCCTATGGGCGGGGGCGGACATGATGTTACATGCCAGTGTCCATATCTTATAGGGAATGGGAACACCTGGCACATTTTTCTGCCATTATTCAAAGGGAGACAAATTTGGGGACCTCCCTTTTTGCTTTTCTATAAGCCCTGTCCCATTGGAAAAAGGGGTCTACTCTTAAAGGAAAGAATTTGCTCCTGAGGAGCAAATCTTTTCTTTAAGAGTTGACCCCTATTGACATGGGAGACAAAAATACTTTTGGAGGAGTTGCCTCCCCTGAAGGTGTTCCCATTCCCTATAATGCATGTGTGGTAATATCCATCACATATTAATGGCCTGTGATATGAACACCTCACTAAACCCCACTTTATATAGAGGAAACTGGAATTTACAGGGGTATATATTATTTCTCTCATTTCTACTCCTTGTTATACATGTAGGTTGTGCTTGTGGGTACTTGTTAGAACTGCCTCAAAGAGGTGGTTCTAACGAGCACCCACAACTTATGTTTGGAGTCTAAATTACAAAAATATCACATATTTTTATCAGAAAAATGACTGTTTGGGAGATATAGAAGAATGTACTGTTATGTCATGTGGGTCTCTTATCATAATGATTATTAGCTCGGCTGTTTTCGAAGAAAATGACGAGGTATTGTCATAGCTCTGGCATAGTCTGCGTTGTCGTGCAAAAACTTGGACATTTTGTAATATCTCTGTCATTACTGAACATATTTACTTGAAACTTAGACTAGCTGTTCATTATGAAAAGGGGCTGCAGCCGAGCGTTGGCACCCGCATGCGGTGCTCTTGTTTAAGATATGACATTATATATTTGTGGAGCGCTGTGGTGCAGTGGTAAAGCATTGAATTTGAGATCGATAGGTAGCCGGTTCGATCCTCGCAAGCGCCACGTGTTGTTTCCTTGAGCAAGAAACTTTATCCACATTGCTTAGTACTGGTTCCTACCCAGGAAAAGAGGGCCACATGGAAGTTTAGTACCAGTACTAAATGTGTTTCCCTCTATAAATAAGGCCGATTATTATTATTATTATTATAATTATTATTATAGACTTAATAACAGAAACCTTATATGAGAAGGTTGGTTAACCTTTACCACTCTGTAGGCTAATTCAGCAGACGACAAATTGTTGATATTTTTCTTATTTTTCTCAGAAAACAGGACTTGACATCTCCTATGGAGACAATTTGCATGAGGTGTCAAATTCTGTTTTCTGGAAAAATTAGAAAAATATTCAAACTGTCGTCTGCTGATAAAAAGAAATAAAATACCCAGCATGCAGAGTGTTAAAGTGTTGTTTATTACATAGATTTGTCTCCACAATACATGCTTGGTGTTTCAGCTGGTAGAAGGCAGTATTGAATTTCATTTTGACTTGGTATTGGATGAAGAATCTACTGTAAATGCTGATACTACAGATTTGGCTTCCCTTGCTGCTTACATACAAACAGCGGTAATTATCCCTTTTTGTACCAAATGGAATGTTCCTCCTTATATATAGCAGGAGTCCATTTCAAAATTTAGCGGTGTCAGGTTGTGTTTTCTTCAAAATTGATTTGGAAAATGACTGAACTTTCAGCAAACAGTGGAGTCCCTGATCAGACGACGCATTCTGCGGCGTCTGATCTTGGCCTGCACTGTTTGTCAAGTGCCCCATTAGGGGGGCTCCGGTACTAAATGGGTTATACACCACAACCTCTTTATAACACTATTATTATAGTCCAAAGCAGAAACTATGTTACAAAGAAATAACCATTTTTGTTTTGTTTGATTTGAGGTTTAACATCCCAGTCAACACAAAAGGTCATTTTGGAGACGTTGCTTCCAGTTTTGTGTGACTTTTACCCGATATTGAGATGAAATGACATCTCGAGCCCTGTCGCCCAATGAAGCCATAGGGTTTATAAGCATGGACGGTCCGACTCACATCGCTTTGCCGTGGCAGGCTTAGATCCTCTAAGCGGCTTACCAGTACTCGTGTGTGGTCAGTTTCAGCTCTGCGTGGAAGCATCATGCAGCCCATCTATTTCTTCAAGCCCCGATGGGTGAGGGCCTGAAATAAACATATTATACCAAAAACAAAAATGTATAGATCATACAGAAAAATGACAACTTATGGCTATACAGTGAAACTTCGAAAACTCGAACATGGGTAGGTTGTCAACCTTGGCTAATTTGAACGCATTCTTAGGTTCCTAGAGAGTTATTCCAATATCTCCAGATATCCACATATTTGGATTTTATGGAGGTTTTTCTTATTTTATCGGTAAAAGGTATCGCGATTCTAATGAGTACACTCAACAAACCTTTATTATGCCCCCGGGTATTCGGAGAATACCGGAAGGGCATTAAGTTTTACCCCTGTCCGTCCGTCCGTCCGCCCGTTCGTTCGTTCGTTCGTTCGTCCGGTGACATCCTGTCCGGGCCATAACTCCTAAACCGTATGGAATATATTCATGAAACTTCACAGTTGCATTCATCACACTGAGACAATGTGTCATGAACAAGGAAGACAACTCTTGCTTTTTGGGTTTTTGAATTATCTGCCCTTGACTTAGTACCATATAGTAAACCGTGTCCGGGCCATAACTCCTAAACCGTATGGAATATATTCATGAAACTTCACAGGTGCATTCATCACACTGAGACGATGTGTCATGAACAAGGAAGACAACTCCTGCTTGTTTAGTTTTTTAAATTATCTGCCCTTGACTTACATCCATATATAGTCATATGGTATGTCGTGTCCGGGCCATAACTCCTAAACCGTATGGAATATATTCATGAAACTTCACAGGTGCATTCATCACACTGAGACGATGTGTTATGAACAAGGAAGACAACTCTTGCTTTTTGAATTATCTGCCCTTGACTTAGTACCATATAGTAAACCGTGTCCGGGCCATAACTCCTAAACCGTATGGAATATATTCATGAAACTTCACAGGTGCATTCATCACACTGAGACGATGTGTCCTGAACAAGGAAGGCAACTCCTGCTTGTTTAGTTTTTGAATTATCTGCCCTTGACTTACATCCATATATAGTCATATGGTATGTCGTGTCCGGGCCATAACTCCTAAACCGTATGGAATATATTCATGAAACTTCACAGGTGCATTCATCACACTGAGACGATGTGTTATGAACAAGGAAGACAACTCTTGCTTTTTTGGTTTTTGAATTATCTGCCCTTGACTTAGTACCATATAGTAAACCGTGTCCGGGCCATAACTCCTAAACCGTATGGAATATATTCATGAAACTTCACAGTTGCATTCATCACACTGAGACGATGTGTCATGAGCAATGAAGACAACTCCTGCTTCTATAGTTTTTGAATTATCTGCCCTTGACTTACATCCATATATAGTCAAATGGTATGTCGTGTCCGGGCCATAACTCCTAAACCGTATGGAATATATTCACGAAACTTCACAGGTGCATTCATCACTCTTAGACGATGTGTCATGAACAAGGAAGACAACTCTTGCATTTTTTGTTTTTGAATTATCTGCCCTTGACTTAGTACCATATATTAAATATAGTCAAATGGTATGTCGTGTCCAGCCCCACCCCTCGACTTCATTAAAAGACATATATATCAGAAACCATTCAGATCCCCACCCCTAAAGCAGACATACTCTTGTTCCTTATGATAAGATGCTTTCAGTGACACAAACCTGGTGGTCCCTGGGGGTGAGCCGGGGCCATGCCCTACCCCTTACATTTCATTAAAGACCTTTTACCTCACAAACTATTCTGATCCCCACCCCAAAACCATATACGTTCTTGTCCTTATGAAAAGACACATTTAGAGGCGCCAAATAGGGTGACCCCTGGGTCGGCTGGGGCCATGCCCCACCCCTCTGTTTCATGAAAGGACATATATTTCAGAAACCCTTCAGATCCCAACCCCTAAAGCAGACATACTCTTGTTCCTTATGATAAGCTGCTTTCAGTGACACCAGATTGGAGGTCCCCCGGGGTGCCCCGTGGCCATGCCCCTTCCCCTGCATTTCATTAAAGAACTTGTTTCTCAGAAATTGTTCAGATCCCCCCCCCCCCCACCCCTTAACCTATATTCTTGTTCCTTTAGTAAGATGCATTCAGTGGCATCAACCATGGCCTGCAAGTTGTTTTTGTTTTATTTTTGAAAACTGTCTTATTCTAGACAAAACTGCAAGCTCTGTGAGCTGCTTAAAATCAAATGCCAGCGCATGAAAAGTGACGTTACGTGATGTCGTCAAGTTTCTGACAGTATATCACAGAATATACTGTTGCAAATTTTTGACGTTATCCAATCATAAGTTGCGTTATAAATGCAAGTGCATTAAAATGTTGTGTTTTCAACAGTTTTCCTTGGACATTCTCGTTATCAGCAGTTATGTGATGTAATATCCTTTATAGATAACCAATGGTGACTTTATTATTACTACGGATGAAGGAGACTTTATTGCGTCTGGGGGTGAAATGGCTTTGTTTTCTGCCGAGGAAGTGTCAACAACAGAGCAACCACCAACCACAGAGCAACCACCAACCACAGAGAAGACGAAGAAAGATGATGACAAGACAACGATAATTATTGTTGTTGTAGTAGTAGTAGTTGTAGTACTACTTGTGCTGGTTGCCGCTGGATGTTACGTAAGTATTCATGGTATACCAAAAGGCCCATTGACCTTATTTGAATTATTTGCTGGTTCCTAGTGTAGGGATTATCAGTGTTGGGAAAACAGGTAACCAGACCCCCCTGACCTTTCAGGGGGGTCTGGTTACCTGTTTTTCCAATATTGACAATGTGCTAGCTGGGAGCCAGCAAATAATGCAAATATGGTGAATGAAAGTAAAAAAGAAGTTTACCCTGATGGTCCTAAGTATCGGACAGACAGGCCTAAGCAGATAATGCAAACCCAGATCAGACTGCTCCTGCAGGAGCAGTCTGATCAGGGTCTGCACTGTTTGCCATCCCATTTGCACTTTTTTTGACTCCTTTCCGGATCATGAAACAAATTTGTTAAAATTTTAGGAGAATTACATCAAGTCCTCCAACGTGTCCAAATTTTTAGGATTTTTTGCGTTTCAAGCAGTCTCTGAGCATGCTCATTCAACAAAGTCTGAAATCAGTTTGTTCACAGACTTGGTCAAAAAACAAGCTTCACTATATACAGTAAAATTCCTATATTAAGACCACCCTTGGGACTGTTCAAAAGTGGTCTTAAAGACCACTTTTGAACAGTTCGAAAGGTGGTCCCTGACCAAAGGACATTCTGTGCAGAAAACACAATAACTGCATCCTACTAAAGCTTTTTACAGCAGAATTAGTCTTAATGTTAGGTGGTCTTAATAGCGAAATTCAACTGTACATGCATACAGTAAAGCTCCTAAAAATTCAGACACCTTTAGGACTTTCTGTAATTCTGCTAAAATTTTAATGTTTGTTTCATATTTCTGCAAGGACTCCAAAAGGCACAGACAGAATGACAAACGGTGTAGACCCTGATCAGACTGCTCCTGAAGGAGCAGTCTGATCTGGGTCTGCACTGTTTGCTTAGGCATATCTGTCCCAATACATAGGATCATTACGGTAAGCGTTTTAGGTAAATGGCCATCCATATAGAGCACAATGAAGACTCCAATCAGGATGTGCGGTCTGACCAGAGTGTTAGCTGGGGGGGGGGGGGGGGGGGGGGGGGGGGGGGTGGCGGGTATCTTGCAGACACCCTTCATTTGGCACTGGCCAGTAAATCTGTTAAACCTTCAGACACCTGTCCCAACAATTGTTGTCTGCCTTGTCGTCTGCTGGTGACTTTGAAAGCCCTTGTTGTAAACAGTGTGGATCAAGATCAGACTGCCCCTAGAAGAGCAGTCTGATCAGAGTCCACACAGTTTGCCTGTTTGCATTTTTTTTTTTTATAAATTTGCAAGAATATGCAGCAGACCACATAAACAGACATTTTCGGATCCAGTTTCCTGTGCATCTTAAGGGTTTACCATTTAAGGCAGATGATTGATCATGGTTTTTCCATGATGGATTAACACATTTAAGGCAGATGATTGATCATGATTTTCCATGATGCACTAACACATTTAAGGCAGATGATTGATCATGATTTTCCATGATGGATTAACACATTTAAGGCAAATGATTGATCATGATTTTTCATGATGGATTAACACATTTAAGGCAGATGATTGATCATGATTTTTCATGATGGATTAACACATTTAAGGCAGATGATTGATCATGATTTTCCATGATGCACTAACACATTTAAGGCAGATGATTGATCATGATTTTTCATGATGGATTAACACATTTAACGCAGATGATTGATCCTGATATTCCATGATGCATTAACACACTTAAGGCAGATGTTTGATCATGATTTTCCATGATGCATTAACACATTTGAGGCAGATGATTGTTCATGATTTTTCTAATAATTTAGGCGGCTGTAATGGATACCTATAGGTTATATCTAGGGAGCACAAATAAGAAAAATAATGAATACCCCTTTAAACTCCTTTTTCTTTATATAAAGTGGGATGTATGAGGGTGTTAATTACACAGACCTGGTAACATGATGTTCCTTAACCCTTGTCCTGCTGTTTACGACAACCCTTACCTTTGCAAATAGTGTAGATTCTGATCAGATGGCTTCCATCTGATCAGGGGCTACACTGTTTGACATTCATTTTGTGAATTTGCAGCAGTAAATTACATCAAGTAATCTGATTGGTTCAAAATCAGAAATGTGTGTGGCTAACTTAATTATGCAGTGGGATAAGGGTCAAGGGTCATGAAAAAGCCCGTGTCTAGGCTTTTTGGCCTGGTGAGACACAAACCAGCCAGCTGAGCTACACAGACTTGCAACGGTCTTGAAATTTTGGATACAGAAACTAGAGAGATTATACTATTCATGCTATGAACACAATGAGATAGTTCTAATGAGTACTCACAGCAGGGGCGTAGAATCCTTTAATTAGATATGAATTTGCGTGCACATTACAAATGTAAAAAATTAGACGACGAAGAAGACGATGAAGAAAAAAAGAAGAAGAAGAAGAAGAAATTGCAAAATCTGTAAGAAGAAGAAGAAGAAGAAATAGCAAAATCTGTATGTGTCTAGGATATACACAAGAATACTAATTATTAGTTAACATAGTTTCTTCTTTGCCGCAGGGGCCACACTGACAGGAAAGAATTTGCTCCGAGCAAATTCTTTCGTGGAAGAGTGGTCCCCATTTGGTAAACGATATTAAGGGGCGGGATTATTATTTCTAGTATTTTCTTTGGTTTATGTACAAATTATTTTCCCCTAGTTATGCCCCTGCACAGGGTAAGTTTTTAAACAAGAATAAGAGAAATAATGTACCGGTATATCCCGGTAAACCCGACTTTTCTCTCCATAAAGTTGGGTTTAGTTGGTCTTCATCTCACAACTTGCTATTGTGATGTTTGCTGATTGAGTCATTTCTCATGAAGAATTTGAAACCATTTATATTGTGTCTCTACAAAATTTTACAGTTGGTCAGAAATCATAGAAAAGTAAAGAGTGTGTCACTTGAAGACATCAGAAAGGTCAGAGATGAGATGTTGTGAATCACGGAATGAGAAATATCTGTGTTTTATGTAGTTATCCCTTACCTTGCTGAACAAAACAAGCCCTATCTTTGCAAACAGCGTTGATCCTGATTAGATGGCTTCTTCAGAAGCCATCTAATCAGGATCTACACTGTTTGTATGTTTGATTTGAGGTTTAATGTCCCCATCAACACTGCATAGGTCATTTTGGAGACTTTGCGTCCAATTTTGTGGGACTTTTACCAGACATTGTGATGAAATGACAACTCAAGCCCTGTCTCGCAATGAAATCAATATGGTTTATAAGCATGGATGGTTTAACTCGCACAGCTTTGCCTGGGCAGGCTTAGTTCCTCTAAGGAGTTTACCAGTACTTGTGTGCGGTCGGTTTCAGCTCTGCGTTGAAGCATCATGCAGCCCATCTATTTCTTCAAGCCTTGATGGGCGGGGACAGCTACACTGTTTGTCATTCAGTTTGCAAATTTGAATGAATAAATTACATCAAGTAATTTGATTGGTTGAAATGTAAGTGGGTGTGACTAAATTAATTTATGCAGCAGGATAAGGGTTATACTGAAGGACAGAGGATGTGGTTTACACAGTTGTTGTAATTTTTGTACCTGAAGAACACACCAATTCAAAGCACTGAGAGTAATGGTGGGTGCCCCGGGGTGGTTCCATTGTCTTTGACTGTAGGCTGGGAAAATAGTTCTGCGTTCTGCGTACCTGAAGAACACACCAATTCAAAGCACTGAGAGTAATGGTGGGTGCCCCGGGGTGGTTCCATTGTCTTTGACTGTAGGCTGGGAAAATAGTTCTGCGTTCTGCGTACCTGAAGAACACACCAATTCAAAGCACTGAGAGTAATGGTGGGTGCCCCGGGGTGGTTCCATTGTCTTTGACTGTAGGCTGGGAAAATAGTTCTGCGTTCTGCGTACCTGAAGAACACACCAATTCAAAGCACTGAGAGTAATGGTGGGTGCCCCGGGGTGGTTCCATTGTCTTTGACTGTAGGCTGGGAAAATAGTTCTGCGTTCTGCGTACCTGAAGAACACACCAATTCAAAGCACTGAGAGTAATGGTGGGTGCCCCGGGGTGGTTCCATTGTCTTTGACTGTAGGCTGGGAAAATAGTTCTGCGTTCTGCGTACCTGAAGAACACACCAATTCAAAGCACTGAGAGTAATGGTGGGTGCCCCGGGGTGGTTCCATTGTCTTTGACTGTAGGCTGGGAAAATAGTTCTGCGTTCTGCGTACCTGAAGAACACACCAATTCAAAGCACTGAGAGTAATGGTGGGTGCCCCGGGGTGGTTCCATTGTCTTTGACTGTAGGCTGGGAAAATAGTTCTGCGTTCTGCGTACCTGAAGAACACACCAATTCAAAGCACTGAGAGTAATGGTGGGTGCCCCGGGGTGGTTCCATTGTCTTTGACTGTAGGCGGGGAAAATAGTTCTGCGTTCTGCGTACCTGAAGAACACACCAATTCAAAGCACTGAGAGTAATGGTGGGTGCCCCGGGGTGGTTCCATTGTCTTTGACTGTAGGCTGGGAAAATAGTTCTGCGTTCTGCGTACCTGAAGAACACACCAATTCAAAGCACTGAGAGTAATGGTGGGTGCCCCGGGATGGTTCCATTGTCTTTGACTGTAGGCTGGGAAAATAGTTCTGCGTTCTGCGTACCTGAAGAACACACCAATTCAAAGCACTGAGAGTAATGGTGGGTGCCCCGGGGTGGTTCCATTGTCTTTGACTGTAGGCTGGGAAAATAGTTCTGCGTTCTGCGTACCTGAAGAACACACCAATTCAAAGCACTGAGAGTAATGGTGGGTGCCCCGGGGTGGTTCCATTGTCTTTGACTGTAGGCTGGGAAAATAGTTCTGCGTTCTGCGTACCTGAAGAACACACCAATTCAAAGCACTGAGAGTAATGGTGGGTGCCCCGGGGTGGTTCCATTGTCTTTGACTGTAGGCTGGGAAAATAGTTCTGGACTGAGACTTAAACTGTTTGGTTTAACTCTTAAATTCCATTTTTTTTGTGTGTTTTTTTATTTTAAGTAAAAAGTGTAGACCCTGATACCCTGGGCAGACCCTGCATTTTTCAGTGTCTGGCCCTTAAATGCCTGTACTGTAAGCAAACAGTGTAGAACCTGGTCAGATGCCGCATTCTGTGGGGTCTGATCTGGTTCTGCACTGTCTGCCAAGCCAAACCCATGACTTAAGCTCAGATTCTATAGATAACCCTGAAATGCAACACGCTGACCTCACTGCAAAGAAATTAATGCTGCTATATTTTCTATAAATAAATTACCTAGATTTTCTACGAATTCATGATAGTCACATGGATTTTCGCACGGAATAGCTACCTGCACTTTTATAACTTCGGGTGGATTGACAATCGACCCGAAAAATATATTTGACACCAACAAGGAATGCAAGGTTGTAAGATTGAGGCTGAAAGACTGCTAAAAGACCAAACAAACATACTACCGTACTGACCCTAAGTATTGGGACAGATAGGCATAAGCAAGCAGTGCAGACCCAGATCAGACTGATCCTGAAGAAGCAGTCTGATCAGGGTCTACACTGTTTGCCATACCATCTGCACCTTTCCGAGTGGACACCTTGCTTGATGGTGAAACAAATTTGTTAAAAGTTTTGGAGAATTACAGCAAGTCCTCAAGGTGTTCAAACTTTTAGGATTTTTTTTGATAGTTATTATGATTTTAGTCCCACCTGCTTTAAGCATGATGCTATATATATAGGTCCATTTTTCAAAGGGAGACACTTTTTGGGACTTCCTGTCTGCTTTCCTATAAGCCCTGTCCACTGAAAAAGGGGTCTACTCTTAAAGGAAAAAATTTGCTCCTCGGGAGCAAATTCTTTCCTTTAAGAGTTGACCCGTATTGACATGGGTGACAAAAATACTTTTGAAGGAGTTACCTCCCCTGAAGGTGTTCACATTCCCCTCAAGTCCACACAGGCAGGACATAACCCTTAAATTTGCAGAGTTCTTAATTGTTTTGTTTAAGGGAGTCAAATTCCTTAGGGTAATGGAGAGCCTTGCATGTATAAGCTAGAGTGAACCATCAGTTCTGTTTCAGAGTACCGTAAACCAGGCTTGACAAGAGATGCGCAAGCTTGATTTTCTTTGAAAAGTATGGAACAAAAAATGAATACTGTCTGCTATACAGATTTGTGAGGTGTTTTTGGGGTTAATGTGAATTTATTGACATATCATCCTCTGTTCTGTTATAAAGCATAGTCAAGGCTCCAGATAGGCAGTTTTACAAGGCACATGAAATCTGTATTAACCCTTATCCTGCTTAATACAGTAAAATTCCTATATTCAGACCACCATTGGGACTGTTCAAAAGTGGTCTTGAAGACCACTTTTGAACAGTCCCAAAGATGGTCTCTTATTAGGAGGCACAGAGCATAGAAAATGCAAAGAAAGAATAACTGAAACCTTCTCTTTAAAATTTTAAAAGCACATATAGTCTTAATTTTAGGTGGTCTTAATAGCAGAATTTTACATGTAATTAATTTAGTCACACCCATTAATGACTTTGAACCAATCAGATTTCTTGATGTGATTTATTCCTACAAAGTCACAAACACAGTGAGGCTGTTCTATTGAGTACCCACAATCTGTTTTTGAGCAGAAATAAGAAAATAGTATACCCCTTTAAACCCCAGTTTTACTACATAAAAGTGGCGTTTAAGGAATCAAAATTTCCTGGTGCCTTTTGATTTTGTCTGTTATAAAATGCCATCTGGCCTCTTTTAATTACAGCCAGGTTAAAAAATGGGCTATTTGGAGTTTAGCTATGTTTAACATGTTTAAATGTCCACAATTGTAATCAGCTTTACATTCACGAGTGTTGTATTTTATACTTGCATGCTCTTATTGTAACATGGATGTTGTGTTTTTCAATCTTGCAGTGCCACAAAAAGTCGAAATCCAAACAGAAGGACATACCGTTTGATGATATTCATGTAAGTGGTTAATCTCGTCTCAGTTCTCAGCCCCAGAATATTAGTTTTCTTATTTCTGCACGAAAACATATGTTGTGGGTACTCATTAGAAGCGCCTCACCAAGGCACTTCTAATGAATACCCACAACATATGTTTTCGTGCAGAAATAAGAAAAATACCTTTTTCTTATTTCTAAACAAAAACATATGTTGTGGGTACTCATTAGAAGCGCCTAATCAAGGCGCTTCTAATGAATACCCACAACATATGTTTTCGTGCAGAAATAAGAAAAATATCAGTACTTTTAGGATGAAAAAAAGCACACTATCTGGAGCTATGTAAGGCTCCTCTCATCTCCCAAAGACATATAATGTGAATATAACCAACTATGCCCAAGTCTTGCAGTGTCTTGCAGTAATTTTCCTAGTTTGGGTAGCTTGTTAGTAGCAAAGAAAACTTAAACAGCGTGACATTACGATAACACATCTGTGTGATAGGCTTCTGTGGCCTAGATAAGAGTGCTGACTCTTAATCATTAGGTCTCTCTGCTGCGGGTTCGAGCCTGGCTCAGGTCACACGTGAGATGCTAAGTTCTGCAACAGAATGTCTGGTGTTTTTTCACCAGGTACTCCTGTTTTTGCCCATCTCTGATTAACGATTGGCTCGATATGAGTGAAATAATCTTGAAAGGGCCGTAAAACCGAGACCAAAAAAACAAACATCAGTGTGGTATAGTGCTTTCTTCCATACCCACAAAAAGGTCATTTTTTATGGTGAAAACTTTCAATATTTTTCTTAGTTATACTCCAAACATAGGCTGTGAGTGCTTGTTAGAACCGCCTCATTGAGGCGGTTCTAACGAGTACCCACAACCTATGTCTTGGAGCAGAAATAAGAAAAATAATGTATACCCCCATAAACCCATATATATAAAGTGGGTCTTAGGTGGATGTTAATTTCAAAGACTTGTTCACTTGATAAGATATGAAGATGCTTTTTTCTTTACTGCATGCTATGCAGAAGAGTTCTGTTGTTACATTAGGAAAACATGTCCGTAAGAAATAATGGCGGCCAACATGGTGTCAGAAAATGATAAATATTAGGTAAAAATAATAACATCTTTATTATCTCTGCTTTCAACATAGATTGTGGGTGCTCGTTAGAACCACCTCAATGAGGCGGTTCTAACGAGTACCCACATTCTATGTTTTAGAGCAAAAATAAGGCAGATAATATATACCCCCGTAAACCCCATTTTTCTCTATATAAAGTGGGGTTTAGGGGGTATTCGTTTCACGGACTTGTTATCGTGATGAGACAAATTTTATTCCAAAATTTTTATTTTTAAGTTCAGGTACTGGTAATAGATGTTTGATAATGATGAAACGGAGTAAAAATCTGAGTTTTATCATCATAAAATCTTTATCAAAAATTCATCAAAACAATATTTTCGCCAACCATAGAAGACAAAATCAGAATCTCGAAACTTGCTTGAAAATTGTAGGAAGAGTTTATGCTACAAGATTTTTACTTGAATTACATCTGTACAGTGGCTCCTTAAACCCTAGTGGTTTCTTTGTGCCACAGGGCTTGAGATATCATTTCATCTCAATGTCGGGTACAAGTCCCACAAAATCATAAGCAACATCTCCAAAATAACCTAATTAGTGTTGTTGTGGACATAAAACCTCAGCTCAAAAGCATCTGTATAGTGACCTATATAATATTGCAAGATTTCAGCCAAGCTTACAATGACACACCCATGTGCTAAAATGGTGATATCTTCAGAACTTGTATTTTTTACATGAAAATATTTATATTTTTCTTATTTCTAGTTCAAATATAGATAGTTTGTGCTCGTTAGAGCCACATCAGTGAGGTGGTTTTAACTACTACCTATAATCTATATTTGGGCAAAACAAGGGAAAATATTGAATACTCCCTTAAACCCCAATTTTCACTATATAAAATGGGGTTTAGAGGGGTCTTCATTACACAGGCCTCATACTGACCAGAAGCCCCCGCCCATAGGGGCTTGAAGAAATATATGGGCTGCATGATGCTTCCACGCAGAGCTGGATCCGGCCCGCACACTAGTACTGGTAAACCACTCTAAGCCTGTCCAGGAACCGCGGTGCGAGGCGGACCGTCCGTGCTAATAAACCCTATTGTTTTCATTGGGCGACAGGGCTTGAGATGTCATTTCATCTCAATGTCGGGTAAAAGTCCCACAAAATTGGAAGCAACGTCTCCAAAATGACCTTTACAGTGTTGGCGGGGACGTTAAACCTCAAATCAAACAAAATCATACTGACCATGCTTTTCAACGCCTGAAAGTCCCAATTTTGCAGCTTCAACCCTTATCCTGCGGAACAAGACACAACTGTTACCTTTTGAAACAGTGTAGATCCAGATCAGATGGCTTCTGAAGAAGCCATCTGATCAGGATCTACACTGTTTGTAATGCAATTTGTGAAAATATCAAGTAATTTGGTTGACTTATAGTCAGAAAATTGGTGTGGGTTAATTCAGATAGATAAGGGTTAAGTAGTTTTTATAAACAGGCTGTAGGTACAAATATCAAAATCTAAAGCCTGAAATCCTGCACATGACTGAAAAATATGAGGCCTGATTACATGACTTTGTTAACCTGATGGATTTTATATGTTCTTTGTATCTCAGTTGAAGTTCCTTAATGCCAGTAGGTATGGCTGAGGATCATCATGGTATAGTCTTCCAATTTGTTTCAAGGAAGAGAGCTTTTGTAATCATGTCCCCCCACCAAATGGGAGGGAGACGTATATGGGAGGGAGACGTATTGTTTTTAGTGTGCATCCCGTCGGCGCCTGCATATGCATCTGCGTCTGCCTTTGTGTCGGCATGACATTTTCTTGTGTGCAAGATATCTCATGAACTACTGAGTGGATTTAATCAAATTTGCATGGGTGTAACATCCGCCCCCCCCTCCCCCATCGGGGCTTGAAGAAATAGATGGGCTGCATGATGCTTCCACGCAGAGCTGAAACTGACCCGCACACGAGTACTGGTAAACTGTTGAGAGGATTCAAGCTTGCCCAGGAAAAGCAGTGCGAGTCGGTCCATCCATGCTTATAAACCCTATTGGTTTCATTGGGGGGGCAGGGCTTGAGATGTCATTTCATCTCAATGTCGGGTAAAAGTCCCACAAAATTGGAAGCAACATCTTCAAAAAGACCTTCACAGTGTTGATGGGGACGTTAAACCTTAAATCAAACAAAACAATGGGTGTAACATTGGGACAGGTTGAAGAAATGATTATTTTCGAGGTCACAGGTACCGTATTCGGGCGTGTATTACCCGCAGTTTTTTCCCTCAAATTACAGGCCCAAGTTCTGGGTGCGGGTAATCCGCCCGAATTATTTTTGGACCATTTTATTTTTACTTTTTACAGCTGAAAATACGATGCGTCTCATGTTATGCTCTATCCTTTTACGATTCCCGACATAAATAACGTTTAATTGTCCACTCAATTTTACTTACATATGAGTAATATAACAATCTCTATTACTAGCAAGCCCGATTTTGTGAGTAGGTATTATTCCTAAAACTCTGATTTTAAACAAAATAAACAAGCAAGTTCAATGCGAACATCAAAGTTTTCCGGCATCCAAACTGCCACCCACAAATCACTGCTAGTTTTTTTTTTCTGCACGCGATCGGTAAATGACGTCATCGTACCCCAGCAACCCCACAGGTGTCTTTTGTTTTAGCTTAATGGGGCGTATCTGTCTCATAAAAAAATGTTTGGAAACGGTAAAAGTATTCTCGCTAGCAAAACAGCGCTTTCCGTAAGCTCCGTGTCAATAACCAACAACAGAATACAGATGTGTTAACACAAAGAGTTCAACTTTTCTCGCCAAGCGTCTGCTATTTGGCTCCAAAACATAACCATTCACGAGATAGCAGAATAGTCGTAGCAACTCGTCTTAGGAGCAATTAAATAATTTTCACACTGATTGCGGATTAAATTTTATGATTAGGGAATAAACGCAAATTAGAGACATAACTTGAGCATATTTTCACACCTTATCGACACGCACCGCAGGGTGGCAATTATATGACAGGGATTAACAATAGTGTCATAATTGAACCGTTATAAATCAATAAACAGTATAAATCCAAATCAGACATCTGCGGCGTCTTTCTGAGGTGTCTGATCTGGGACTGCACTGTTTGCCGATGTCCCAAAAAAGAAACGTCTGCGGCGTCTTTCTGAAGTGTCTGATCTGGGACTGCACTGTTTGCCGATGTCCCAAAAAAGAAACGTCTGCGGCGTCTTTCTGAGGCGTCTGATCTGGGACTGCACTGTTTGCCAATGTCCCAAAAAAGGGTCGCGGGCATATGTGGGTTAATAAATAAATAACACTGGTGAACAGGTAAAGTTTTTTCAACATTTTAATCAAAATAATGCTTTCTGGTGATACTCGCACGCACGTGCATTTTCCCGCCTTTTGAAGACGATCGCGCGTTCCGTTGTGTGCTACAAAAACTGGCCAAATTCTTACTTTTTCTCACTTACGCGTCCACCTAAATTTCAGCAAATGTTCCATGCGGGTAATACAACAGTATAACAGTTTTCCCCCAGATTTTGGCAAAAAAAGGGGGTGCGGGTAGTACGCAAATGCGGGTAATACACACCCAAATACGGTATGCTAAATAAGTCAAATTTTGGCCAAATTTAGGTTGATTGCAGTATATCTCATGAACTACTGGGTGGATTTTAATCAAATTTATATGGATATAACATTGGGATAGGATGAAAAACTGATTAGGTTTTTGTGACCTTGACCTTAATGTCAAGGTCACAGCCATGCTAATGCCTAATTTAGGTTGTGTGCAGTATAACTCAAAATACTGGGTGGATTTTAATCAAATTTGAATGGATTTAACATTGGGACAGGATGAAGAGCTGATAAGGTTTTGGTGATCTTGACCTTATTTTCAACTTCACAGCCATGCTAAATAGGTCAAATTTAGGTTGTGTTCACTATGTCTCATGAGTGAGTGAGTGTTTGAGTTTTACATCCCACCAACAGCTAAGGTCATATGGAGACAGGACCTCTGTTAAAAGACTCATCCGAAAGTCTGGAGTAGCCCGACCTATGTCTCATGAACTACTGGGTTGATTTTAATCAAATTGGGGTTTAGACTTATTAACATAATTTTTATGCCCCTGAGAATCTTTGATTCGGGGGGCATATAGTATTTGCCCTGTCTGTCTGTTTGTTTGTCTGTCTGTCCGTCACAAAAACTTTAACCGTGATCATAACTTCAAAAGTATTTGACATAGCCCTATGAAACTTCACACACTTATTCACCATCACAAGGGCTACATTCTGACAAAGGGCCATAACTCCATTGTCATTTTTGGCTGAATTATCTCCCTTTGAAATTTTGCAAAAACTAGAAATTGGCTCCCACGGGGGCATTGGTCACCTATAGTGACAGCTCTTGTTTTGTTCTTTTCTTGGAGGGAGACATCTAGTTTTAAGGAAAAATGGTCCTGTGGAATAAATGTTTCCTTTCATTGCAGGAGCAAATGTTTAAACAGTAGACCCTAAGCGTAACTTTGAAAGGAAAAACTTTGATTAAAGTTTAAAAAATAAGGGGAATGGGAACACCTGGCAGTTTTTCTGCCATTTTTCAAAGGGAAGTAACTTTTGGGACTTCTTGTTTGCTTTTCTATAATCCCTGTCCCACTGGAAAAGGGGTGTACTCTTAAAGGAAAGAATTTGCTCCTCAGGAGCAAATTCTTTCCTTTAAGAGTTGATCCCTATTGACATGGTAGACAAAATTACTTTTGCAGGAGTTGCCTCCCCTGAAGGTATTTCCATCCTCAGGAGCAAATTCTTTCCTTTAAGAGTTGTCCCCTATTGACATGGGAGACAAAAATACTTTTGCAGGAGTTGCCTCCCCAGAATGTGTACCCATTTCTCTTAAATGACATTTTAGTCAGCCTTGATAGCGCAGTGGTTAACGCGTACGACTTATGATTGAGAGGTTGTGCGTTCGAATCCGGCCACTGGTATCGAGGTGTGTCCTTGAACAAGACACAAAATGAGACACTGCCCCACTTCACCCAGGTGTTAATGGGTAGCAGTGGTGCAAAAGCCACTGCCTCTCTCTCCCGCGTGCTTGAAAATGAGTGTTTGAGAGCGATTCAACAAGCTTGAAACTTTCCTTGCAATCGAACTAAAATAAATCAGTATAAACTAATGACATTTTATTTTGCAGGGCAAAAGTAACCCAGCTTATGAGAAGAACTACTAAGAAGAACTAACGAACTGAACTACAGGCAAATAAAGAGAAAAGATGACAGAATTGATTATTAATTGGACAAAATACCAAAATAATAAAATTGCTCATAGCTTTCATAGCTCCGTTAAAAGTAATGATCGGGGGGGGGGGGGGGGGGGGGGGGGGGGAGGGTGTTGTGGGGAAGGGGGGAGAATAACAGTGAGGGGCATTAAAGAGATTGTTTTTTATTGCTTCTTGAAAAAGAAACAAGTTATGGCAACTTGTTAGAATAGCTGCAAGGCAGTGGCAATTCTAACAAGAAACCATAACATGTTTCTTTCGGAAAGAACGGATAGGACTGAAGTGAGAATCCACCCATATTGTTCCTCATTAGGAGCTATGTAAATTTTTGTTGAAGTGAAAGTGCATCTTTTTATGCTTACACTGCACTATGCATACATTCAACTGTGTACAAAGGCATTTGATATTCACATGCTTCACATGCCTAGTAACGCTTAAAACTTACAAGTCACGTGCAGACCAGGATTTGCATGCATGCATTAACTCTTGTCCTGCTGGACCAGAACATACTACCTTTTTGCATCAGTGTAGATACAGAGCAGATGGCTTTCAAAGATGCCATCTTTATCAGTATCGACAATGTTAGATATCAAACAGTGTAGATACTGATATTCAGTTTGTGAATAAGTAAGAATGTGTTACATCAGGTAATTTGATTGGTTGAAAGTCAGAAATGGGTGTGACTAGATTAATTTATTCAGCAGGACAAGGGTTAAAACTTACAGTAATACATGCATGCAGTTGTTATATTATTAGCCAAAGTATAATTGTATTATAATTTCTTCATTCCTGAGTCTTTTTGTCTTGTGTTTGGGACAAAAATTGTACTGTTGATGGTCCTCTGTTTCCGTAAAAAGGGACTACTTTTCTCAGGAACTTTCTCGCTTGCGATACATTGTTGCAGGTGGCAAACATTGGTTAGTGAACTACTTGCGATAAAATGAATATACTATCAAAAAAGGTTTGTCTTTGCAGGTATGTCTTTTGGTATTATTCTTTTATTTTGGATATCCCTTTAGCTATTCATCACGTAAACAAGTATGTGAAATGAACACCCCTCTAAACCCCACTTTATTTAGAGAAAACAGGGGTTTACAGGGATATACATTTCATTTATTATTTCTTCTCCAAGACATAGGTTGTTGATACTCTTTAGAACTGTCTCAATGAGGCGGTTCTAATGAGTACCCACAACCTTTGTTTGGAATATAAATAAGAAGAATATCACAAAAGTTTATCAGAAAAATGACCACTTTGGAGATGTTTAAGAAATTAATTTTATTATTTTTCTGATGTTCATGAAAGTATGAATGCAGTGGCTCGCGTGCAAAGTAAATGAACATCTTAAAACCTGAAAAAAGGGGGCTCTTCACGTCAGTAATTTATCGCTAGATTTTACTATTGGCTATATAGGCGTTCTGTGTTAGAATAAAATGTATCAGGTGTTTTGCAACCTTTTTTGATAATATATTTTCCTAACCAGACAGTTGAAATAGTTATTTTTGTACTTTGTATATTTCACATTGTTTATAGTAACATTTACAAAAACTACATATCATAGATAAAGATATATTTATGTTTTGAACCCTTAAACCACCAGTCATCAGCCTTGCAGACACCATTTTCAAATATTTTTTCTTAATTTGCGGGAAAATGAAGCTTGACATTACATGTGAATCGTCTGCCTGGCAGACGATTCACATGTATTGTCAAGCCTTATTTTCTCTGAAAAAAAAAAATGTTGTTTGCTCAGTAATTTTCATTGATGCTTTAAGGGTTTGCTTGCTGTTGATACTTTGAAAAATCTTGTTAACCCTTGTCCTGCTGAATATTTTAATCTGCCACACCCACCACCGATTATCAACCAATCAGATTACTTGATGCAAATTATTGCAATCGGAATGTCAAACAGTGTAGATCCTGATCATATGGCTTCTTCAGAAGCCATCTGATTAGGATCTACATTGTTTGAAAGATAAAGCATATCCAGGCTCAGCAGGACAAGGGTTAATGCCCACATTCTGTACAGTAGAAAACTCCCGTGGCTAACTTTCGTAGTAAGCATGGAAGAAAGGGTCTGGAGCAAAATCACAAGCTTTCTACTATCACACAAGGTTTGAGTGTGTCATGTGTAAAAATTACACATTACGATAACACACCCGTGCGACATAGTGCATTTTCTCACATCTCATAAATGGCTACTTTTCTGATGAAAATCTGGGATATTTTTCTTATTTATACTTCAAACATAGGTTGAGGGTGCTCGTTAGAACCGCCTCATTGAGGCGGTTCTAACGAGTACCCACAACCTATGTATTGGAACAGAAATAAGAAATATAATGTATACCCCCGTAAACCCCCAGTTTTCTCTATATAAAGTGGGGTTTAGGGGGTGTTCATTTCACGGACTTGTTCACGTGATGTAAATTTCTTTATACTTAGTACCGTATTCGCCCTAATTACCGCACCGTGCGCTTAGTTTTTTCAAAATCGTGTCAAAAAATCATGGTGAAAAATCTACCTAATTAGCGCACACTTGATACGAAAACAACAGCTTCTAAGATGATGCATACTGATATTTAATTGGACGGAAAAAGATACTTAAGCATTGCCTTCACTGTTGGAAGAAATAATGGTAAGTTTTTAATAGATTTACTATGACAGCTTCAAGGGGAGATTACTGTAAAGTGTGCGCTTATGCATTTCCTTTTCAAAAATAGCTTTGGTGTGCGCTTATAGGAGCATGTGCGGTAATTAGGGCGAATACGGTATTTTGAAGAATGTCCATGTTTCTTGAATCTCAATTGCTGCAGTTTGATGGCTTCCCTGTGATTGCTTTAATATTGGGCTGTTGATCACTATGCAAATGCAGTTTTGTGATTTTATTACTATCCACTATGACGTCTTTATAACACTGTTCATTATAACACGGTTTTGAATATAATGCTGCTTATTTAAATGCAGATCTACATGTACTGGTAAACTGCTTAGAGGATCTAAGCCTGCCCAGGCAAAGTGATGTGAGTCAGACCGTCCAGTACATTATAAGCCTTTTGGTTCCATTGGGTGACAGGACTTGAGATGTCATTTCATCTCAGTGTCAGGTCAAACTCCCACAAAATTGGAAGCAATGTCTCCAAAATTACCTATATAGAGTTGACGGGGATGTTAAACCTCAATTCAAAAAAAATAAATAAATAAAAATCCCAATAACGACTAGATTATATAAAAATGTATAGCTTGTATAGAAAAATGACCATATATGGTCATTTTTCTATACAATTTATACATTTTTATTTTAAAAATGTATAGATTGTATAGAAAAATGACCATATATGGTCATTTTTCTATACAATTTATACATTTTTATTTGGCAGTTACATGGATGTATAACAAACATGGTTTTTGCTTTGAACCCCAAAACTAGTGTTATACGTAAAGGGGTTGTAGTTAGTAGTTGCAGAGGAGCAGCCAAAGGGAATATTTGATTTTTGAATTTGTGATTTTTTCTCAAATGTAAACTCCACTTTATACAGAGAAAACGGTTTTTCAGGGGTAGATATCATTTTACTTATTTCTGATCTAAAACATAGAAAAAAATAAGATTGTTGGTACTCGTCACAACTCCCTCATTGAGGAAGTTCTAATGAGCACCTACAATCTATTTCGAAGCAGAAATAAGAAAAATATGACAAGTTTTTGTCTTAAAAATATCAGTTTTTGGGATACGAAAAATGCACTATGTCACGTTTTTTTTTAACCGCCTAATAAGTACCCACAATCTATATTTGCCCAAGAAATAGATTTTGGGTACTCGTTAGAACCTCCTCAATGAGGCAGTTCTAATGAGTACCCACAATCCGTATTTGAGGCGGTTCTAACAAGTACCCACAATCTATATTTTGAGCAGAAATATGAAAAATATCAGAATAGTTTATCGGAGGCAAGATTTTCAGTATATTTGAATAGGCATGTATTTGTAATGAGATGAATGAGAGAAAAAAATCAAAACAGTTTCTTCAAATATTTCCTTGGGCTTATGCTTCATATAGGTAAAATATATATATATGTTTAGAAAAACATTCCTGTCAGTTAAGATACATTCCATGTGCCCTTAAGTTCGTAAAAAACCAGATATTGTTGCGCCGGACTGCAAATTTTTTACTCTTTGCATTATGGAAAGTTTCTTTTGGAGTATCTGGTTATGAACCTTGGACTGTGTTGCCATTGTTGGGTTTATACATCACGAAAATACGCCTATATAATTTTGACTCCCTTGAACCCCACTTTTATATAGTAAAACTGGGGTTTCCGGGGGTATACCTTGTTTTTTTTTCTTATTTCTGCTCCAAAATATAGATTGTGGGTACTAGTTAGAACCGCCTCCATAAGGTGGTTCTGACGAGTGCCCACAATCTATATTTTAAGCAGAAATAAGAAAAATATTACAATTTTTCATCATAAAATTTTCATCTTTTCAGCGATAAAGGTGGCAATGTATTTGTATAGGCGTTTTTGCGTAATGCATGATTTTGTCAAAAATCTGCTCAAACTGAAGGGAGATGTGGGAGATGAGTAGTTAAGGCAAATGCTGTAAAAGAATTTGAAATATGAGATTATATATAGCAAAACTATTAAGAAGATTTTCTTTGTCATCTGCTACTTACTTTAGCACTCTTTAGGCTAATTCAGCAGACGACAAATTATTGATATTTATCTTATTTTTTCACGAAAACAGGAATTGACATCTCATGCAAATTGTCTCCCTAGGAGACAATTTGCATGAGATGTCTAATCCTGGATTCTGGGATAATTAGGAAAATATTTAAAAATGTTCTCTGCTGCGAACAAAAAATACCCAGCATGCAAAGCGTTAAAAAGTCATTTGCCTGTATGCAAAAATATGTTTGTAATGTTTGCAAGAAGTTGCAGCAGACAACATAAATATACAACATTTCAGAAGCGTTTTTTTTTCTTGGCATCTTATGGTAATCTCTGAAGTCGCTACAAATGAGCAGCAGCTGCTTTTATGTGTGACTGCCACAGATCAGAATGTGCGGCTTCATCTTAAAATCAGTTGTTTTTTTTTGCATTGAAAAATATGTTATTCACCTTATTTGCATTATCTGCTGTTTCCTAGTCTGAAGGTTATCAGTGTTGGAAAAACAGGTAACCAGACCCCCCCCCCCTGACCTTTCAAGGTCAGGGGGGTCTGGTTACTTGCAATGTGCAAGCTGGGAGCCAGCAAATATGGTGAATAGGTTCGAATTATGCTAAACATAACACATTTACCGGAAATGTAAAAAAATTGTTCACAGATCTTTCTTACAAAATGGCACTGACAGGCTTGGCAGTCTGATCTGGTTCTACACAGCTTTTCATTTATTTGGAGATTTTGCAGACAGCTGTTTGATGTTGTGGTTAAGTTATTCAGGTTGTAAATTTAATCACAGCCTTCTCTAAACTTTTAGAGGAATCTCTAAACCAAGGTCCCATCTTTATATGACCTAAACTGTTGTTGGGTCGTGAAACTCAAACACATGCACACAGAGGTATTTTGCAAGGCATCAAAATATTTTTCAATCGATCTGATGTGATGTATATACCAGTACCCCGCTGTTTTTATTTAAATTTTATCACTGTTTATGTTTACATTTGTAGCATATTACATTAATACTCATTTTGTTTTTTTCTGTCAGTGAATGTAATTCCTCAATACTCAGAACTTACACATGGGTAATCTTTTAACTAAATTGTTGAAACCTAGTTTCCGCTTTCTAACTCTAGGGGATTTTCTTTGTATTTTGATCGCAGGATCGATCCCGGGCTTCTTCAGACTTTCGGATGAGTCTTTAAACCGAGGTCCCGTCTCCGTATGACCTAAGCTGTTGGTGGGGCGTAAAACTAAAACTCACTCACTCACTCTTTGTATTTTGAAACCTTTTTTTTTTTCATCTATGTTGGTTAGGAGCGCAATGGTGCAGTGGTAAAGCATCGGCTTAGAGATCGAGAGGTACCGGGTTCGAGCCTCACACGCGTCATGTGTTGTTTCCTTGAGCAAGAGCTTTATCCACATTGCTCAGTACTGGTTTCTACCCAGGAAAAGAGGGCCACATGGAAGATTAGTACTCGTACTAAATGTGTTACCCTCTATAAATAAGGTCGATTATTATTATTATTATTATTATTATTATTATTATTTATTATTATTATTATTTATTATTATTATTATTATTATTGTTATCTTTTATCAACTTAATTGTTGAAGCATTGTTTCCGTTTTGTAATTTTTGGGGGCTTTTGTGTTGTTTCTTTTTGGAATATTTTCTTCTCCTATGTATACATCAGTAGACTTAAATTATGATATAATTATTCTGTTTGTGACTGATCTACATGAATTAAGACCAACAAGAAGCATGTAGATGGCATATTTTGTTGTTTTGATGTACATTTTCATTTATACATGTATATTATAGCACAAGATAAGGAGAAGAAATGACAGAGATAATCCATCACGTGAACAAGTCTGTGAAATGAACCCCCCCCCCCATAACCCCATTTTATATAGAGAAAACTGGGGTTTACGGGGGTATACATTATTTTTCTCATTTTTGCTCGAAGACATAGGTTGTGGGTACTCGTTAGAACCGCCTCATTGAGGCGGTTCTAACAAGCACCTATAACCTATGTTTGCAGTATTGCAGCCCTTGGGCCCACTGGTTTTACATAGATTTATATAGAGAAAACTTTTGAAAAATCCTCTTGTCCGAAACTGGCCCAGAAAACATGTACACTCCATATTTTTCACTTCTGTGGTGTATTCCTTGCTTCCAAAGGATAACCCTTTTATAGAACATATTTATAAGAAAAATAGCACAGATTTTCATCAGAAAAATAGTCATTTTGGAGATGTGAAAAATACACTGTGTCGCACGGGTGTGTTATCGTAATGATTTTGGGATGTTTTTTCTTATTTCTCCATAAAAACACGTTGTAGATTCTTGTTAGAATCACCTCATTGAGGCGATTTCAACAGGTATCCAGAACATATGTTTCTAATAAGAAGTAAGCCAAACATATCTCACAATTATCATCATTAATTCTCTTAAGCTGGAACTGCTATGCAATTTATAGTGCGTACAATTTGACATGAGACTGACCTTTATGCAAGGAATAAAGTAGTCAATGATATCGCCTAATATGTCGGCTTTCGTAAACTTCTCGTGAATTTTCGGCATCTTGTGAAAAGCGGCCCATTTACCGACCTCTATGTATTGTATAACAATATCACCATCTTTTCGGAAAACGACGAAGATATGGATATGCATTCAGTCGGGTGTGAAATTATTAATAGAGTTCACCAGTCTCAGGTCATTTTCATCAGGAAAACACGCCTGTATAATTTTGACCCCCTGGAACCCCACTTTTATATAGTAAAACTAGGGTTTACAGGGGTAAAGCTCATTTTGCTTATTTCTGCTAAAAAATATAGGCGGTTCTAACGACTACCCACAATCTATATTTTGAGCAGAATTAAGAAAACTATCACGATTTTTCGACTTAAAATGTTCGTTTTGGGGGCGGTAAAGTTCACAATGTATTTGTATAGGTGTATTTTCGTAATGGTTCGAACTATATGTTCATGTATTTTCATGTCATATACACATATATGAAGTCTTGTACTCAGTTTTTAAACAGAAAAAAGTGCATAATACTCATTAAGCGAACACGCCTATATAATTTTGACCCCCTCATACCCCACTTTTATATAGTAAAACTGGGGTTTAAGGGGGTATTCATTATTTTTCTTATTTCTGATTGTATAGATTGTGGGTACTCGTTAGAACCGTCTCGATAACTATATCACAATTTTTCATCTTAAAATTTACATTTTTTGGCGATAAAGGTGGCAATTTATTTGTATAGGCGTGTTTGTGTAATGGCATGTTCAAGGAAGAAATCCATTTTTTTTATTCAAGTATTGTTTATATATAATACAATGATTTCATAAATTTGGTGTTACTTATTTTTTGAATTCTTTTTATATTTTAGAATGTTATACACATGCTCACTATCAGGAATGTTTTGTCACAATTTTGCTGGAATAGACAAAGAATGTTGAAATGAAATTTTTTTTTGGGGGGGGGGGGGTGTGTTTGATTTCACAAAATTAGCTGAGTCTAAATAAGAAAACTGTCAGACTTATGGTAAAAACATCAAAAAAGTTTTATACCCCGAGTTTAGAATTAAGGTGACTCAATATGCATTCATAGACAGTTACTGACCTAATTGCCTACATTCTTTGAGGCACGTATTCATAAAAGAAAATAATTTGCATCATCTTTCCTTTAAATTTTTTTTCACTGTAGGCAGTTTATTATAGCCCACTAGGCAGCAAATACAAAAATCTGCACATTTGATTCCTAGCCCACCCTCAACAGCCCACCCTCAACTTACTATGAGACTGATTGTGAAATGTTTTATGCATGGTCATTCTCCCTTCTGGCAGTCCAAAAGCATAGTTGCCAGTTATCAGCAACAGCATTTTCATTTAGTACTGATGAACAGCTGCCGGAGGAACACCGAGGCTACATTGGACTCAGCATGAACTTAATAGTCTTGATAGAGCCATTCAACTCCCAAAACAAACAAAAATATTATTAGAATGTAGAATGGTCTCTTGATGATGCGGAAGAAAATGTGAATTCCTCCACCATACTTTCAGGATATAAACCCTAAAGCCGTTTTCTCTATCAAGTGTTTTCTCTAATTTTCTTTCATTATCAAGGTCCTCTCTGTCCAAATTGTTTCGGGACTGATGGCCTTTCAGCAAGGTATGTGCCATAATTACATTATAGCAAAAAACATTTGCTGTATGAACTTCTTTTTCAGAAGTTGAGAGATGACGATTTTATGAAACTAAGTCATTCTTATCATAGCACTACATCCATGTACAAGATGGCATTAGGAATTTGAGTTTAAGGGGAAATGGAACACATGGCAGATTTTTCCTCCATTTTTCAAAGGGAGACAACTTTCAGAACTTCCTGTTCGCTGTTCTATAAGCTCTGTTCACAGAAAAGGGGTCTACTCTTAAAGGAAAGAATTTGCTCCTCAGGAGCAAATTCTTTCCTTTAAGAGTTGACCTCTATTGACATGGGAGACAAAATACTTTTGCAGGAGTTGCCTTCCCTGAAGATGTACCCATTCCCCTTGAGTTTTCTCAGTTGTGCTACCAGGCAGGGGCATCCATGCCTTTTGGACATATTTCAAGTTGTATTATTGTTTTTCCAGTGAAAATAAGGCTTGACAGATGATTCACATATAATGTCAAGACTTATTTTGCCTGAAAAATAATAGTTACAATATTGTCTGCACTAAAGACATCTGTGACACTTAAATGGTTATAATAATAAATTCGTATACCTGTAAAGCTGATTTAGATTAAAGTTTCTTATTGAAATGTGCTTTAAAAACAAAAATCGTAGATAAACTACTTATCATATTTATAGCATAATGCTTTTTTTACAGATCAGTTTTTGCATCAGAAATCTGTATGCTTGAGTAACAATACAACAATAGTTCCACAATGTACAGTAAAATTCCTATATTAAGACCACCTTTGGGACTGTTCAAAAGTGGTCTTAAGACCACTTTTGAACAGTCCCAAAGGTGGTCCATGACCAGAGGACACTGTGGGTAGAAATCACAAAGAAAAATTAGGTGAAGCCTTCAAAGTAAAGCTTTTTAAAGCAGAATTAAGTCTTAATTTTACGTGGTCTAATAGCGGAATTTCACTGTACGTACTTTCTTTAATGCTTTATAAATATATATTTTCATGCCTTCTTTTTTTGTAAATAAAACACCTTTTTTTCTTTTTTACAAAATAAAATATATGGAAATAAATATTAAAGGAGCTAATGTCTACTTTCTTTTGTTTTCCCACCTGTGAGTGAGTGAGTGTTTGAGTTTTACGTCCCACCAACAGCTAAGTTCATACGGAGACGGGACCTCGGTTAAAAGAGTCATCCGAAAGTCTGGAGAAGCCTTCGACACCTGTGGTAACCTTGCCAACTAAAACATGTACAGCAAGTGAAGTTCTCCACAATCGCTTTATAACAGCAAAGGACATTCGAGCGGATTGACAGGACATTTGAGCGAAAATAAATGGACAATGGAGCGGCAAAAAAAGTGGACACTCGAGCGAAATGAAAAATAGGACATTAGGATAACCTGTTTACCTGAGCCCCTTCCGTTAGCCAGATCAAAGATTGCTCGGTTCAAGAACGTGTCAACCTTTGCCTGTTGCCCCCCTACTCACCACGGGGAGGTGGAAATAGGACTTGAGCAGGATTTGTTGTTTTAGCACTAAAATCATAAAGCACTGAAGTCTGTTAAAAGGACTATTTAAAATCTGTTTCACGCACTAAGTCTGTTAAAACAATATGTATATACACGCCAGGGCTCGAGAAACTGAAGAATCCAAATCGGTCCAGCCAGACTTTCCTGAAAAATACAGAAATTGCTGATCGGTTTTGTCTTGTGGTTTTAGAGAAGAAGATTTTTCAAGATTTTCCCTATGTAAGTCTATGTAAAACCAAAGAGCCCACGGAGCGGGGGCATTTTTGGCCCCCTGGGCTATAATTAAAGGTCCACAAGATGAAGCTTCATACCAAATATCAAAAACCTAGGCCTTGCAGTTTCAGAGAAGAAGATTTTTGAAGATTTTCCCTATATAAACCCATGTAAAACCAAAGGGCCCCCAGTGCAGGGGCATTTTTAGCTCCAGCACTATAATTTGAACAATCTTGGTAGGGGTCCACTAGATGAAGGTTCATACCAAATATCAAAGACCTGGGCCTTGCGGTTTCAGAGAAGATTTTTAAAGATTTTCCCTATAAAAGCCCATGTAAAACCAAAGGGCCCCGGTGCGGGGGCATTTTTGGCCCCAGCACTATAATTTGAACAACCTTGGTAGGGGTCCACTAGATGAAGCTTCATACCAAATATCAGTGTCCTGGGCCTTGCGGTTTCAGAGAAGAAGATTTTTTAAGTTTTCGGTGAAAAAAATCTATTTTTGGCTCCTGTGACCTACATGTATATGTGCAACGGACTGGAACCATTTGAACAACTTTGAAAGGGGACCACCTAAGGATCATTCCTATGAAGTTTGGTCAAAATCTGATCAGTGGTTTAGGAGGAGATGTCGTTTGAAGAAAAAGTTCACGGACGCAGGTACAGACTGACGGATGGACGCACAACAGACAAAAAGTGTTCCCAAAAGCTCACCTTGTCACTATGTGACAGGTGAGCTAAAAATCATAGTACACAAAGATGGATCTTGCCGAGTTGGACTCCAATGGCTCGAACTACCGATGGCTCGAACTTTTTTCGGCGGTCCCGGCGAGTTCGAGCCATCAAAGTTGGACTGTATAAAGAATTGTGGTTTACTGGGGTAATCATCATTTTCCTTATTTTTGCTCAAAAAAAAGATTGTGGGAACTCATTAGAACAGCCTCATTGAGTCAGTTTTAATGGGCACCACCATCTATATTTGGATTTCGAATAATAAAAATATAAAATAAACCATCTGAAAATGCTAGGTCTAGAGATAGAACACCATTTTAGCACATGGGCATGTTATTGTAATGTAATAACTAAAGATCAAGTGTTAACCCTTGTTCTGCTGAATATTCATATATGCCACACCCACTACCGATTATCAACCAATCAGATTACTTGATGCCAATCATTGCAACAAATTCATAAACTGAATGGCAAACACTGTAGATCCTGATCAGATGGCTTCTTCAGAAGCCATCTGATCTGGATCTACATTGTTTGAAAGCTGAGGCATATCCGGGATCAGCAGGACAAGGGTTAAAGACCCCCAGTTGCATACAATGTCCAAAAATAGGTGAATTTACTAAAATACTACTCTCAGCTATAGTTTATCAATGACCTTTGAGAGTTCAAGTTTGACAAGACTATACCATGTTTTAGGGGAAGCAGGTTTCAGATTCTTTTTTCAGGGGATTTTAAAATTATAAATACGTTTTTTTGATAATGCAATTATGTAAAAGCCGTGGTCAGGTGGTTAATATGATGCAGTACAAATCTCATTAAAACTATATCACCCAATGTAAAATCCCAACTGAAGGCGACTTACCTAAAACACGGACTAGTCCAAAATTAAGTGCAGTCACATCTCACTGCGTTTTGAAAGACTATAGTACTGTGGCATAATAACATTTACAAACAAGAGGACCATGTGGTCCTGATCACTCCTGAGCCCTATTTGGCCGATTTGTTCATAATCTGTGTGACCTTTACATTTGTCCAAGTATTTTTCTGGTTTTCACCATATGTTGTGTGACAGCCATCTTGGTATTGTGACCTTGTCCACTGGACTCCATTGCCATTAGGCTGCATATGAAATTTAATGGAAAGCAACACCACACTGGCCATGCTTTCACAGGCTTGCCAGGTCTTACGTAGACTTGAGAGCGGATACAGCACAAGATTTCTGGTGGAAAATAGCCGCGTCCTTAAGTTTCTAGGCAGAAGTAGGCTGTATTTTCGATTGTTGTGTTGTTTGTGTTCAACACAGAAACATACCACCTATCCCAGAGAGTATAGAAATGATTCTGTTTTAAGCCTGCGATGTGCATTTGGTGGTATCTTTTAGCTTTTTGCGAATTTCTTGCTCACAGATTTCCTTGCAATATGAACATTTGCCGGGTCCCTCAGAAGATATTTGAACACTCACCCAGCTTCCGCGGGATCTGTAAAATGTTAATGCATGAAAAACCGATATTAACTTCTCACAAAATAGACTACGCTTCTTTTGACAAAATTTCATTGTTTAACCTTTTTCCCAAATACCTAGAGTCATTTCTGTCTGAAATTGTCAGACCATAACATCTTAGGACTTCATTTATGGCTTTTGCAAACAAACTGGTGCAGATCGGCCTGGGCATCCCCACAGTCTGCTAAGCACCTTTAATAAAATGAAATGCAAATCACGACAAAATTGTCATCTGCTTGTTGCTTTAAAAGTCATTTTTGCAAACAGTGTGGACCCAAATCAGACTGCTCCTCTAGGAGCAGTCTGATTTGGGTTCACACAGTTTGCCTGTAAGCAAAAATATTATTTAAAGCATTTGCAAAAAAGTTCAGCAGACGACATTTTCAAGATGTTTTTCTCAGCATCTTAAGGATTAAGTTCACTGTTTGGATAGTATCATGCCTTTAGTTTCTATACTAGAATTTCAAGATTGTTGCTTGTCTGAGTTGTCAAAAACAAACAAAAAATGCAAATATGGCGATATGGATATGTCCCTGGCATCATGCCAACTGCGGGGATAAAACAGACTGTATCTATCCCATCTGATCAGGGCCTTCAATGTTTGCAAAAACTTCAGCCTGGCTTTTAAATTGATTTATAAAATCAACTCAACCGGGTACCCATAAATTTCGAAATGGACTTCTGTTATATTTGTTTGAATTGAGGTTTAACATCCCCGTCATTTTTGAGACGATGCTTCCAATTTTGTCGAACCTTTACCCGTCATTTAGATAAAATGACATATTAAGCCTACCACCCAATTAAACCAATAAGGGTTATCTGCACTGGACGGTCTGACTCACACCACTTCGCCTGGGCAGGCTTAGTCCTAAGCGGTTGAATTCTGCTTTAAATAAAACTGCAAGCCATGCACCATGCCCCGCCACTACACTTACATCAAAAACAAGTGACATATGTGTATCAAATATGAAATCAAAGGGAAGCTGCATCATGGTCTTGTTTACAAAGGATTGGCGGAGATGCGCACACACCTGTATACATTTCTGTAGTGTTTGGGCTTCCTGTATACATTTCTGTGGTATTTGGGCTTGAAAAAAGTCTAAGTTAAAAGTGCAAAAAGGTGATAAAAAAGAATTTCATGTTTCTGGAAATAACAATATGCATATCTTCAGACCATCCTACAAAGGCCTGAAAAGTTTCCAAAGGATTGGCCTAAAACTGAAGGAGGAGTTGCACACGCACCTGTATACATTTCTGTAGTATTAGGGCTCAAAATAAGTCTAAGTTAAAAGTGCAAAAATGTGATAAAAATAATTTCAGGACTCTTTCAGAAACAATATGCATATCTTCAGACCATGCTAAAAGCATTTGTTGAGTTTCAAATGATTCACCAAAAACTGTAGGTGGAGTTGCACACACAAGGTACATCCTCCCTATACATTTCTATAGTATTAGGGCTCAAAAAAAGTCCAAGTTGAAAATGCAAAAAACTGATAGAAAATAAATTCAGGATTCTGAAAAGACAATATGCATACCTTCAGACCATCTTCAAATCACATATAAAGTTTCAAAAGGATTCGACTAAAACTGTAGGAGGAGTTGCACACAGAAGGTACAAAAAATGTAGGAGTTGCGCCAGAAGAATGATGTGGGGCGCTGACGGACGGACAGACGGATGGACAGTCAGACAGATGGATGGACACTCAAAATCTCCGAGGGTATAACATAATACCCCGCCACTTTCTGGTGGCGGGGCATAAAAAGGTACAAAATGGGCGATATCAAATTCAATGACAAGGGACCAGGAAGTCTTTTAGTTATTAAAACATTAAAACTTTAGCATCCCCACCCACCCGGGTCTAGGGAAATAGATAAGGCTGCATGGTCCTTCCACGTAGAGCTGAAACTGACCAAACTTCAGTATTGCAAGTCAGACCTCTCCTTAAACAATAAACCCTTGTGGTTTCTTTGGGCAGAAGGGCTCGAGATGTCATTCACCTTGGGTAAAATTCCCATAAAATTGGTAGCAACAGCTCCAAAATGACCTAAAGTGTTGAGAGGGACATAAAACCTCAACACAAACAAACATTAAAACTTTGATCTTTATACTGATATTTTGCAGAAAAAGTGGGGAGCAAATTTTATAATACTTATGTTTACTGGATTACCATCACGTGACCAAGTCCGTGAAATGAAGACCCCCCTATACCCCACTTTATATAGAGCAAACGAGGGTTTACGGGGGTACACATTATTTTTCTTATTTTTACTCCAAGACATAGGTTGTGGGTACTCGTTAGAACCGCCTCAATGAGGCGGTTCTAAAGAGCACCCACGACCTATGTTTTCAGTATTTATACGAAAAATATACGGGATTTTCATCAGAAAAGTAGCCATTTTGGAGATGAGATATATGCACTCTGTCGCACGGGTGTGTTATCATAATGTAACAAGCATGTTAACCGTTATCCTGCTGTTCATGTCAACCTCTGCCTTTGCAAGATCAGATGTCTGATCAAGATCTGCACTGTTTGCCATTCAGATTGTGAATTTAAACAAAAACATTATATCATGTAATCTGATTGGCTGATAGTCAGAAACTGGTGTGGCGAATTAAATTATTTAGCAGGATAAGGGTTCAAGTTAAAACATTTTGTTTTGAATAGATGGGCCAAGACTGAGAGAGGGTCAGTAGCAGGAGTTTGTAAAGCTAATAACCACAACAAAATATGTTCATAAAAACTTTAATGGTAATAAATCCAGGCACTTTCACAATATAAACTCTGGATGGAAGGACACGTTTCATTCTATACAGATCCAGTATCAATTCCAGTCACCCTGCCCACTCCAAAATCCTCATTAACCCTTATCTTGCTGTTCATGACAACCCCTATCTTTGCAAACAGTGTAGATCCAGATCAGATGGCTTCTGGAGAAGCCATCTGATCAAGGCATCTGATCAGGATCTACACTGTTTGGCATTCAGTTTATGAATATGTAGCAATAAATTACATCAAGTAATTTGATTGGTTGATAGACAGAAATGGGTGTGGCTTAAATGAATATTCAGCAAGATAAGGGTTAAGTCCTTCAGTATATGTACATTATCAATTGAGCTTTGTCAAGGAAAAATGTCTTTTTCATGATTTTGGTTTCATAGCCCTTCAAGATGATTTCAATTATCATGCTGATTTTTTATCATAGGTGAGCGCATAAGGAGAAACAGCTTCTGACCTTCCATGGCTATGTGGCCCGAGCAAGGCTTGAACCCACAATAGTGATGTCAAGTATAGGTATGCCTTCAGGCTTTTGCTTAGCGAAGAATAAAAGCAATGGATGTACACTCTCAGTACACAGGGGAAGGGTCGTAACTAATGTTGTGAGAACTTGTGACCCGACCCCATTGCATGCATGTTTTGTCATGTTTTGATGCAATAAAATACGTTTAAACTGTACAGTCTTCCCAGGCATCAAGATTATGCACAGAGTAAAATGATCACACTGCATGGTTGCACAATCATGCAGATCTGAGTCTGTACACAAATACAGTTCCTATATTAAGACCACCCTTGGGACAGTTCAAAAGTGGTCTTTAAGACCACTTTTGAACAGTCCCAAAGGTGGTCTCTGACCAGAGGACACTGTAAGCAGAAAACAGAAAGAAAAAATAACTGCAACCTACAAAATTAGCTTTTTAAAGCAGAATTAGACTTAATTTTAGGTGGTCTTAACAGCAGGATTTCACTGTATGTACATTTTTTCCTGTCAAAGCACAATTGATAAGCCATCTCTCTAGCTGGTTCACCCTGGTCATAAAATACTCTTTTCCTCTTTCTATCCTACCTACTCTGTTACACATGCGACAAAGGGTTCTGACCATATTTTGTGAATGTGCAGCATAATCTTGAAGGGAATGGATACACTTTCAAGGGAAGCAAGCCTGTTCAAAACTAATTCCCCTTGTCAAACAAGAGGGCCCAGAGGGCCCTGGTTCGCTCACCTGATCCAAAGCATAACAAGTGGGCCCCGGGCAGGGTCAATTTTGGCCCCAGGGCTAAAATTTGAACAATCTTGGTAGAGGTCCACAAGATGAAGCTTCATATCTAATATGAAAGACCTGGGCTTTCTGGTTTCAGAAAAGAAGATTTTAAAGGTTTACCCTGCATATAGAAGTCTATGTAAAACAAGATTTTCCCTATATAAGTCTATGTAAAACCAAAGGGCCCCGGAGCGGGGGCATTTTTGGCCCCAGGGCTATAATTTGAACAATCTTGGTAGAGGTCCACTAGCTGAAGCTTCATAACAAATATCAAAGACCTAAGCCTTGTGTTTCAGAGAAGATGATTTTTAAAGATTTTCCCTATATAAGTCTATGTAAAACCAAAGGGCCACATGGCAGGGGCATTTTTGGTCTCAGGCCTATAATTTGAACAATCTTTATAGAGGTCCACTAGCTGAAGCGTCATAACAAATATCGAAGACCTAAGCCTTGTGGTTTCAGAGAAGAAGATTTTTCAAGATTTTCCCTATATAAGTCTATGTAAAACCAAAGGGCCCCGGAGCGGGGGCATTTTTGGCCCCAGGGCTATAATTTGAACAATCTTGGTAGAGGTCCACAAGATGAAGCTTCATACCAAATATCAAAGACCTGGGCCTTGCAGTTTCAGAGAAGAAGATTTTTCAAGATTTTCCCTATATAAGCCTATGTAAAACAAAAGGGCCCTGGTGCGGGGGCATTTTTGGCCCCAGCACTATAATTTGAACAATCTTGGTAGGGGTCTACTAGATGAAGCTTCATACCAAATATCAAAGACCTGGGCCTTGCGGTTTCAGAAAAGAAGATTTTTCAAGCTTTTCCCTATATAAGCCCATGTAAAACCAAAGGGCCCCCGTGCAGGGGGCATTTTAAGCTCCTGCACTATAATTTGAACAATCTTGGTAGGGGTCCACTAGATGAAGCTTCATACCAAATATCAAAGACCTGGGCCTTGCAGTTTCAGAGAAGAAGATTTTTAAAGATTTTCCCTATATAAGCCCATGTAAAACCAAAGGGCCCCCATGCGGGGGCATTTTTAGCTCCAGCACTATAATTTGAACAATCTTGGTAGGGGTCCACTAGATAAAGCTTCATACCAAATATCAAAGACCTGGGCCTTGCGGTTTCAGAGAAGAAGATTTTTCAAGATTTTCCCTATATAAGCCCATGTAAAACCAAAGGGCCCCCGTGCGGGGGCATTTTTGGCCCCAGCACTATAATTTGAACAATCTAGGTAGGGGTCCACTAGATGAAGCTTCATACCAAATATCAAAGACCTGGACCTTGCGGTTTCAGAGAAGAAGATTTTTCACGATTTTCCCTATATAAGCCCATGTAAAACCAAAGGCCCCCGTGCTGGGGCATTTTTAGCTTCAGCACTATAATTTGAACAATCTTGGTAGGGGTTCACTAGATAAAGCTTCATACCTAATATCAAAGACCTGGGCCTTGCGGTTTCAGAGAAGAAGAGTTTTAAAGGTTTTCCCTATATAAGTCCTTGTAAAACCAAAGGGCCCCCGTGCGGGGGCATTTTTGGCCCCAGCACTATAATTTGAACAATCATGGTAGGGGTCCAATAGATGAAGCTTCATACCAAATATCAAAGACCTGGGCCTTGCGGTTTCAGAGAAGAAGATTTTTCAAGATTTTCCCTATATAAGCCAATGTAAAACCAAAGGGCCCCCATGCGGGGGCATTTTTAGCTCCAGCACTATAATTTGAACAATCTTGGTAGGGGTCCACTAGATGAAGCTTCATACCAAATATCAAAGATCTGGGCCTTGGGGTTTCAGAGAAGAAGATTTTTAAAGATTTTCCCTATATAAGCCCATGTAAAACCAAAAGGCCCCCTGTGCGGGGGCATTTTTGGCCCCAGCACTATAATTTGAACAATCTTGGTAGGGGTCCACTAGATGAAGCTTCATACCAAATATCAAAGACCTGGGCCTTGCTGTTTCAGAGAAGAAGATTTTTCAAGATTTTCCCTATATAAGCCCATTTAAAACCAAAGGGCCCCCATGCGGGGGCATTTTTAGCTCCAGCACTATAATTTGAACAATCTTGGTAGGGGTCCACTAGATGAAGCTTCATACCAAATATCAAAGATCTGGGCCTTGCGGTTTTAGAGAAGAAGATTTTTTAAGATTTTCCCCATATAAGCCCATGCAAAACCAAAGGGCCCCCGTGCAGGGGCATTTTTGGCCCCAGCACTATAATTTGAACAATCTTGGTAGGGGTCCACTAGATGAAGCTTCATACCAAATATCAAAGACCTGGGCCTTGCGGTTTCAGAGAAGAAGATTTTTTAAGTTTTCAGTGAAAAAAATCTATTTTTGGCTCCTGTGACCTATATAAGCAATGGACCGGAACCATTTGAACAACTTTGAAAGGGGACCACCTAAGGATCATTCCTGTGAAGTTTGGTCAAAATCCGATCAGTGGTTTAGGAGGAGATGTCGTTTGAAGAAAAGTTTACGGACGCACGGACGCACGACGGACGACGGACAAAAAGTGATCCCAAAAGCTCACCTTGTCACTACGTGACAGGTGAGCTAAAAAAGGGGCCAACTCTAAAAGGAAAGAATTTGCTCCTTAGGAGCAAATTCTTTCCTTTTAGAGTGACCCCCATTTTCTGATCTAGGTGTTCACAGAGTCGAACATGAACTCATTAAAGTGTTCACAGCAACGAACATGAAATCACAGTTATCTCTCTTGTGAAACTGACCCAACTTCTTTAACCCTTGCAATGTAAGGGAGACAACCTCCTGTCCTTGTAAAGTAAGCCCTTCTCAAAAAGGTAACTTTTCCACCCAAGAGGAGAAAATTCTTTTCTCAAAGTAGCAGATGGGCCCAATCAGAAGGTAAAGAGATGCTTCCTCTTGCAGTGTATCCAGCTCCCTCTTGGACTTGAGAAGTAGCCTCTGTGGTGTAGTGGATATGCTAATCACCTTGTAAACCAGGGGTCGCAGAATCGATCCCGGACTTCTCCAAACTTTTGGGTGAGTCTTTAAACCGAGGTCCAGTCTCCGTATGACCTTAGCTGTTGGTGGGACGTAAAACTCAAACACTCACTCTTTGACTTGAGATAATGTTTGGATAATTGTCTCATTCCAATTGCTCGTTCTACGTTTGCTATGGCCTGACCCTCTCTATGGTAAATAATTGTAAATATATTTGAGCATGACATAAGAAAACCTGCTTCTGCAATTTTGAACAATATAGTTTGTTTGTTTCAATTGAGTTTAACGTCCCCGTCAACACTTTAAAGGTCATTTTGGAGATGTTGCTTCCAATTTTACCCGACACCGAGATGAAATGACATCTCAAGCCCTGTGCCCAATGAAACCAATAGGGTTTATAAGCATGGACGGTCCAAATCGCACCCCTTTAGATCCTCTAAGCGGTACTCCTGTGCGGGTCGGTTTCAGCTCTGCGTGGAAGCATCATGCAGCCCATATATTTCTTCAAGCCCGATTGAACAATATAGAAGCAAGTATGTGTAGTCTGATGATCCCCTTAGTGTCTGATGTTTTGATCTTAAGTATTGGAACGGACGTTGATTAAGAAGCAGAATGGACCCCGAGTATCGGGACAGACGGGCCTAGGCAAACAGTGCAAACCCAGATCAGACTGCTCCTGAAGGAGCAGTCTGATCAGGGTCTACACTGTTTGCCATTCCATCTGAACTTCTTGGGACTCCTTGCAGGATCGTGAAACAAATTTGTTAAAATTTATGGAGAATTACAGGAAGTCCTCAAGGTGTCCAAATTTTTAGTTTCAAGACTCTTGCTACTTTGTGTAGCTGAACTTGGGACAGATGGGCCTAAGCAAACAGTGCAGACCCAGATCAGACTGCTCCTGAAGGAGCAGTCTGATCAGGGTCTACACTGTTTGCCATTCCATCTGAACTTCTTGGACTCCTTGCTGGATCGTGAAACATATTTGTTAAAATTTTATGAGAATTACAGCAAGTTTTCAAGGTGTCCGAATTTTTAGTTCAAGACTCTTGCTACTTTGTGTAGCTGAACTTGGGACAGATGGGCCTAAGCAAACAGTGCAGCCCCAGATCAGACTGCTCCTAAAGGAGCAGTCTGATCAGGGTCTACACTGTTTGCCATTCCATCTGCACTTCTTGGACTACCTTGCTTGATAGTGAAACAAATGTATTAAAATGTTAGGAGAATTTCAGCAAGTCCTCAAGGTGTCCGAATTTTTAGTTTCAAGACACTTGCTACTTTGTGTAGCTGAGCAAACTGGTTTGTGTCCTAACTGGACATAAATTCAGAAGACAGGTTTTCTCATGGCACGGCTGATTTGGTAATGATGCATGGCTTATTGCTGAACAGTGTAAACCATAACAGACATCCATGGCATAATGGGTAACTGCTGATTCTCAATCATTAGGTCTCTCACTGCTGTGGGTTTTGAGCCTGACGTGGTCATTTGTATTTGTATTTTGAGTTTAACGGCCCAGTCAACATTATTTACAGAGGCCTCCGTGGTGCAGTGGTTACGCTACTCGCCTTGAAAACCAGGGGTCGCAGGATCGATCCCGGGCTTCTCCAGACTTTCGGATGAGTCTTTAAACCCAGGTCCCGTCTCTGTATGACCTTAGCTGTTGGTGGGATGTAAAACTCAAACACTCACTCAACATTATTTAGGTAATTTTTTGAGCCAGTCAGGTTAACTATCCACACTTTTCCTGGGCAGGCTTATACGTAAGCAGTTAACCAGTACAGTGCACATTCTTTCGCCAGAAACTAACAACTGCCCTTCTAGAATCAGCGGAAGGGAGAGAATGACAGTAGAAAAGATTTCATGATCAATCTCTACCAAATAATGCAGCCGACCCCGGCAGGAATCGAACCCGCAACCTCCTAATCACCAGTCAGACGCACATCTGGCTGAGGTACCGAGGCCGGCCCTGGTGTGGTCATATGTGAGAGGCCAAGTTCTGGAATAGAAGATCAGGTGAATTTGGTCCCAGTACTCCAGTTTCTGCCTTGGCTGGATACGTGAAATAATCTTGAAAGGGCTGTAAAACCAAAATAGAAAAACAAATGTGCAAAGCATAATCTAACGCCTGTATGCTCTGGATGAACTTTCAGGACTTGCAGTAATTTGTACTTGGCATCACGTGAACAAGTCAGTGAAATGAACATCCGCCTAAATCCCACCATATTATTTTTCTTATTTCTACTCAAAAGACATAGGTTGTGGGTACTCATTAGAACTGCCTCAATGAGGCAGTTCTAATGAGCAGCCACAACCTATGTTTGCAGTATAAATAAGAAAAATATGGGGGATTTTCATCAGAAATATAGCCATTTTTAGAGACCGGGGAATGAATATACATGATCCAGTGTTCAAAACTAACCCTGTCGATAGTTAACATATTGTTAAAACTTTCGAACATTTGGTATGGAAAATATGCTAATATTTTTGCTGAAAAAAAAAATGTGATTTTAACAGCAACAATAGAACTGTATTAGACATTGTACTTGCTGGAGCAGTTAACAGTTTGACCACTGACAAACTCTTTCAGCTTATGATGCAGTGAAAACTGGGCTCTGGACCTTGTTTGGAGTTAAGGGGCGTTAGAAGAAGGGGGCGTTAGAAGTGTCCGTGGTGTAGTGATTATGCTACTCGCCTTGTAAACCAGGGGTCACAGGAACCATCCAGGGCTTCTCCAGACTTTCGAATGAATCTTTAAAATGAGGTCCTGACTCCCTATGACATTAGCTGTTGGTGAGATTTAAAACTCACTCACACACTCACTGGAGTTAAGAGGAATGGGAACACCTTCAGGGGAGGCAACTCCTGCAAAAGTGTTTTTGTCTCCCATGTCAAAAGGGGTCAACTCTTTTTCGGTGGGACTGAGCCTATAGAAAAGTAAACAGGAAGTCCCAAAAGTTGTCTCCCTTTGAAAAATGGTGAAAAAATATGCCCCAGGTGTTCCCGTTCCCCTTAAACATAAGGAGGTTGACAACAGTTGTTTAGGGAGGCTGACAAGTGTTACATTACAATAACACACCTGAGCAACAGTGTATTTTTTCCCCTCTCCAAAATGGCTACTTTTCTGACGAAAATCCATGATTTTTTTCTTTTTCATACTGCAAACATAGGTTGTGGGTGCTCGTTAGAACCGCCTCAACGAGGCGGTTCTAACGAGTACCCACAACCTGTCTTGGAGCAGAAAGAAGAAAAATAATGTATACCCCCATAAACCCTAGTTTTCTCTATATAAAGTGGGGTATAAGGGGTTGTTCATTTGACGGACTTGTCCATGTGATGATAAGGAGGTTGCAATGTTCCTCAATACAACTGTAAAACCACTTTCAGCGGGAGACAAGGAAACAAAAATTCAGAATTAGTTTCAGAATTATCTATCTCTATATAATCCTAAACCCTCTTATTATTACTGGTGTTTCAAATGACATTCATTCACCAGAAAAACCGCTTTTGGCCACGCCCATGGGGACTTGAAGAAATAGATGGACTGCATGATGCTTCCACGCAGAGCGGAAATCCGACCGCACAGAAGTACTGGTAAACTGCTCAGAGGATATCAGCCTGCCAAGGTAAAGCGGTGCGAGTTGGCCCGTCCATGCTAAAAACCCTTGTTTCATTGGGTGACAAGGCGTTGAGATGTCATTTCATCTTGATGTCGGGTAAAAGTCCCACAAAATTGGAAGCAACATCTCCAAAATGACCTTACAGTGTTGACAGGGACGTTACACCTCAAATGAAACAAACAGAACAAACTTATCTTAATTTTTTAAAACAGAAAGCAACTGTCAAGATGAATGAATCTGACACTAGAGAAAAGAATTTAGGAGAAAATTCTTCAGTACTTTTGGGGTGATTTTTTTTTTCTTATCCTTCAAGAGTATGGTCTATCAAAAGGGAATTAACTTTTACAAGGTTAGTGTTCTTCTTGCTGTGTGTTTGACTAAGGTCATATGGAGACAGGGTGTTCTTCTTGGTAGTTCATTACGATAACACACCCGAGCAACATAGTGCATTTTTTCACATCTCCAAAATGGCTACTTTTCTTATGAAAATCTGTGATATTTTTCTTATAAATACTGCAAACATAGATTGTGGGTGCTCGTTAGAACCACCTCATTGAGGCGGTTCTAACGAGTACCCACAATCTATGTCTTGGAGCAAAAATAAGAAAAATAATGTATACCCCATAAACCCCAGTTTTCTCTTTATAAAGTGGGGTTTAGGAGGGTGTTCATTTCACAGACTTGTTCACATGATGATATGGAGACGGAGTGTTCTTCTTGGTAGATGTGCCCCTAAATACAGATTATATACATAACTGATGATACAAAATAAAAAGAATTTATAAAATCAGAAATAAAGCAAAAAATAAAACATTATATAAAACTAAAAATAATCACTGTTCTAGCTTATTCCATATTGACTCAATTTCAAACCCACTCAAAAATACATATAGACCTCTATATAGTACAGTTTAAAGATGACGCCCAAAAACATAGATTATATACTCTATGATAGAGTAGAACTTTGATGGCTCGAACATGGATGGCTTGTTAACCATTGCTGTGTTGAACCCATTCTTGAGTTCCTAGAGAATTTCTCTTCATAAGAAATGTTGAGGGGACAATTTAGGATATTTCATCTTTTATCTTGCAAATGACGTATGCTGTGTGTACTCTTTAGAATCACCTCAATGAGGCAGTTCCTATGAGTACACACAGCATACATTTTTAATATAGAACATTGAAAAGAAGTCCCAAAAGTATCCCTTTTATGCCTCCTGGCAGTAGCCCTCAGTGGCTTGAACTATCCCTGCCCCAAAAGTATCCCCTTTATGCCCTCAGTGGCTCGAACTACCCCTGTCTCAAACAGATTTTTGTGATTCCAAAGGTGTTCGAGCCATTGAAGTTCGACAATATAGAATATATAGAAATTTTTGTTGAATATAACAGAATTGTTTAACTGACAGTTTCTGCTTTTGGCCCCAACAGCAGTGTTATAACGTGGTTTTAGTACATCAGTTATGTCTATTTCAATCCACCATTTACGGGGAATGGAAATATCTTCAGGGGAGGCAACTCCTGCAAAAGTATTTTTGTTGCCCATGTCAATAGGGGTCAACTCTTAAAGGAAAGAATTTGCTCCTCAGGAGCAAATTCTTTCCTTTACGAGTAGACCCCTTTTTCGTTGGGACAGGGCTTACAGAAAAGCGAACAGGAAGTCCCCAAAGTTGTCTCCCTTTAAATAATGGCAGAAAAATCAGGTGTCCCCATTCCCCTTAATGTTTTCTGGATATAACATGCTATAAAGATTAATCCCAAAAATATGTAGAGTAACAGAACAAGAATTCACCCAAAGGCTTTGTCACAAAGACACTGGACGATGAAATCTAGGTCAAGGTCAAACATGAATGCTTGTATACAAGTTGCCATTCCCAGATGCAAGCTTGTACCAAGTATCATGCAGTTACAGTTCTTGAGAAATTAACTTGAACATTAGGGTGAACACTGAGGTTGATGCAATAGTTATGAAATATAGGTCAAGGTCAAATATGGATGCGTATATTACAGTTGTCATTCCTAGACACTGGTTTGTACCAATTATCATTAATAAAGCTCTAATAGTTGTTGAGAAATGAAATTGAATATTACGGTGACGGTTAAAATTGATGCAATACTTAACAAAGTCAGTGAACCATGAAATGTAGGTCAAGGTCAAATATGACTGTTTGCCATCACTAGATACAAGTTTGTGGCAAGTATCATTAATGAAGCTCTTATTTTTTTTTGAGAAACGAGCTTGATCATTAGTGTGAATGCTAGGGTGGTCACAAATATTGACCACTTGACAAACAGATGTACGGAAAATCGGACACACTATATCGCACCATGCTAAGTCCAGGCTCAACAAAATGGATAGAAATAGTCATTTTTATATGTAAGCAACACATTTTGGTTTGGATTATTTGTTTGTTTGAATTGAGGTTTAACGTCCCCGTCAACACTATTTAGGTCATTTTGGAGATGTTGCTTCCAATTTTGTGGGACTTTTACCCGACATTAAAATGAAATGACATCTCAATCCCTGGCCCCCAATGAAACCAATAGGGTTTATATGCAACGATGGGCCGACTGGCACCACTTTGCCTGGGCAGGCTTAGACCTTCTAAGTGGTTTGTATGGTCGGTTTCAGCTCTGCATGGAAGCATCATGCAGCCAAATCTATTTCTCCAGGCCCCGATGGACTGGGGCGGCTTTGGTTTGGATTAACAGTGTAGTTTCTAAGATAGTGTTATGAGGTACATGTACAAGTCCGTGAAATGAACACCCCCTAAACCCCACTTTATATAGAGAAAACTGGGGTTTACGGGGGTAAACATCATTTTTCTTATTTCTGTTCCAAGACATAGGTTGTGGGTACTTGTTAGAACCGCCTCATTGAGGCGGTTCTAATGAGCACCCACAACCTATGTTTTGAGCATTTATAAGAAAAATATCACGGTTTTTCTAAAGATTAGTAGCCATTTTTGAGATGTGAAAAATGCACTATGTCGCACGGGAGTGTTATCGTAATGGCATTGTTGTAACTCATGTAAATTTGATCCATAAATTTTTCAGGTGAAGTATTACTTTTTCTCATGCTTGAAAGAATGCATTGCAATGTATGTATGTTACTCTATCAATATGAAAACACGCCTATATAATTTTGACCCCCTTTATCCCCACTTTTATATTGTAAATCTAGAGTTTACATGGGTATACCTTTTTTCTGTTCAAAAGCATAGATTGTGGGTACTCATTAGAAGCGCCTCCCTGAGGCCATAGCAAAGATTGTGGGTATTCTTTAGAAGCGCCTGGCTGAGGTGGTTCTAACGAGTACCAACAATCTATATTTTGAGCAGATATAATGAAAACAAGAGCACCGCATGCGGGTTCCAACGCTCGGCTGCAAAAACTCTAAGTCTAAAAAGGGGCATAACTGTGCCAAAAATATTTTGAGGGTTACCTCACCAATTGGTACGAGTTTCCCTTTTCATAATGAACAACTAGTCCGAGTTTCAAGTAAATATGTTCAGTAATGACAGAGATATTACAAAATGTCCAAGTTTTTGCACGGTGATGAAGCCACCTGAGCTATGATGACAATACCTCGTCGTTTTCTTCGAAAACAGCCAAGCTAAAAATCAGAATTCTTTATCTGAAAATTTTCATTTTTTTTTGGGGTGGTAAAATTTTCAATATATTTAAAATAGGCATGTTTTCGTAATGCACCACCACTTTTATGTGACTTCTTATATGTCCAGGACAACAGTAGCAGTTCCTGATGGAGCAAGTAACTTGTGGTTCTCTATATACTGTCAAATTTCAATTGTTTCAACACCTTCGGAACCAGGAAAAATTGTTTGAGATAGGGGTAGTTCAAGCCACTGAGAGTGTGAGAGAATTACCATGAAAAATATTACACCATAACCTCTTATAACACTGTTAATGGGGTAAAAAAAAAAAAGCCGTGTTAGTTAAACAACCGTGTTATATCCAAACAAAACTGTATAGATTAAATAGAAAAATGGTCATTTTTCTATGTAATCTATACATTTTTGGGATCCATCTTGAAACTGTGTTATATCCAAAACTGTGTTATAATGAACAGTGTTATAATGAGGTTGTGGTGTACATGATCTATTGCCAAACAAAGACACTGCTGACCAGCCAAGACCTGATCAACACATTCATGTCTAGCTTAAGACCCTTAAACCCAACTTTATATAGAGGATCTTACATGAGTGTTCATGTAATACCGTATTCCTCCCATTTAGCGCCCCTGCTCCTATAAGCGCCCCCTCAGTGTTTTTTCATGAACAAATCAATAAGCCCCCCTTCTGCTGTCAGAGAAACAAAACATTTTGGCATTCTAAAAGTAAAGAGTAGCCTTTCAATCATTGCCATACCTGCTGTAAATCATATCATGCAAGGTTTTTCTAAACCCACTGCTATCACAGAGTCTCTGTTTTGGCCACTTGGTACTTTACATGTCATAATTTCACCATATTCTGATGGAAAACCACCGTGTGTAATGGGTTCTGGTAAGATTTTTGTCTCTAATAAGCGCCCCCCCCCCCCCCCACCCTTTTTTCCAATTTTTAAGCGCCCGGGGCGCTAAATGGGAGGAATACGGTATTGAATTTATTAAAAAAGTTGAGGAAAAGGGATAAAATGCGAGGCTTTGCCGAGCATTTTATCTCTTTACCTTAACGAGTTTAATAAATTCAATAATGCACGAGTACGAATGCAAGATTCTATTTATCATATGACATTTAAAACGATTTTATTCACGATTGTTTACAAAGATGTCAACATTCCACCGTTTGTAAACGCGACGTCGTTAAGGACGTCATACATGTAACGTTACGGGACGCATCTAGCTAATTTGCATATTTAATCCACTAGTGGATTATCGAAAATATTAAATGGCGTTATTACACGCTTAGACGCGACATCATATGATAAATAGAGAAAACTAGGGTTTATGGGGGGAAAGCATTATTTTTCTTCTTTCTTCTCCAAGATATAGGTTGTGGGTACTTGTTAGAATCGCTTCAATGAAGCGGTTCTAACGAGCACCCACAACCCATGTTTTAAGTGTAAATAAGAAAAATATTTGTTGATGTTTATCTATAAAGCATTATATCGCTGCTTATAACCACTAGGTGCTTTAATAAACCTATTGTGAATTACTCGTGCCACTTATCATGGACACAAAAGAACCACAAAAGAAACCATTTTGGAGATGTGAATAAAATGCACGATGTTGCACAGGTGTGTTATCGTAATGTTAGGGTAACGTTAGCTTATACCTTCGCTACCTTTGAACAACTGGGCCATTATGGAATTAGTGCCAGATTTTATCCTTAATACGCTGCATAAATGAATTTAGCCACATCCATTTAGTTTATACTAATTTATTTTTAGTCCGATTGCGAGGAAAGCTTCAAGCTTATTTGAATCGCTCTTGAACACTCATTCCGGATGTTATCATGCGCGCAAGAGAGAGGCAGTGACTTTTATACCCCTGCCACCCATTCACACCTGGGTGGAATGGGGCAGTGGCATTACGTGTCTTACCCAAGGACACACCTTGCCTCCGGCAGCCAGATTCGAAACCACAACCTAACCACTGAGCTATCAAAGCTGCCACATCCATTTACATTTCAACCAATTAATGTATTCATTTAAATTCACAAACTGAATGACAAACTGTGTAGATCCTGATCAGATGGCTTCTTCAGAAGGCCATCTGATCTGGATCTGCACTGTTTGCAAAGGTAGTGGTTAAGCCACAACATTTTCCAATCAATGACAAGAATTCCGCCGAAAGCTATGTCGCATCTGTGGGGGCACAAAGTCACTGAACCATGACATCTAGGCCAAGATCAAACATAGATGCTTGCAAGAAAGGCTTGTACTAAGTATCATTAATGAAGTTCAAATAATTCTTGAGAAATGAACTTAACCATTAGGGTGAACGCTAGGGTGGTGGCAATATTTTACAAAGTCAGTGAACCATGAAATGTAGGTCAAGATCAAATATGGATGCTTGCATGTAAGTTGTCATCCCCAGACACAAGTTTATACCGAGTATCATTAATGAAGCTCTTATGGTTCTTGAGAAATAAACTTGACCATTATGGTGAACGCTAGGGTGGTTGCAAATGTTGACGGCTTGACAAACGGACGGACGAATGGACGGAAAACCGGGCGCCTATATCGCGCCATGCTAATAGCAGGCGCGACAAAAATGACCATTACAGGTGGCTTTCAGCTATTAAAATGCCCAAATGACTGATTATTAATATCACAAAACATGGAAAATTGAAATCTGATCATTTTATCAACCAGGATCTATGGATTATTTGATTCTCAAAACAGGCACAGATGCAATCTGGTAGTTTTCCTATGGATTATTTGTTTCTAAGGACAGGCACAGACACTATCTGGTTTTCCTGTGGGTTATTTGATTCTAAGGACAGGCACAGACACTATCTGGCTTTCCTATGGATTATTTGATTCCAAGGACATGCACAGACATTATCTGGTTTTCCTGTGAGTTATTCAATTCTAAGGACATGCACAGACACTATCTGGTTTTCCTGTGAGTTATTCAATTCTAAGGACAGGCACAGACACTATCTGGTTTTCCTGTGAGTTATTTGATTCTAAGGACATGCACAGATGCAATCCGGTTTTCCTGTGGGTTATTTGATTCTAAGGTCAGGCACAGATGTAATATGGTTTTTCTGTGAGCTATCTGATTCTAACGGCAGGCACAGACACAGTCTGGTTTTCCTGTGAGTTATTTTATTCAAAGGACAGGCACAGACACTTATCTGGTTTTCCTGTGAGATATTTGATTCTAAGGACAGGCACAGACACTATCTGGTTTTCCTGTGAGTTATTCGATTCTAAGGACAGGCACAGACACTATCTGGCTTTCCTATGGGTTATTTGATTCTAAGGACATGCACAGACATTATCTGGTTTTCCTGTGAGTTATTTGATTCTAAGGACATGCACAGACATTATCTGGTTTTCCTGTGAGTTATTTGATTCTAAGGACATGCACAGATGCAATCTGGTTTTCCTGTGGGTTATTTGATTCTAAGGACATGCACAGACATTATCTGGTTTTCCTGTGAGTTATTTGATTCTAAGGACAGGCACAGATGCAATCTGGTTTTCCTGTGAGTTATTTGATTCTAAGGACAGGCACAGACACTATCTGGTTTTCCTGTGAGTTATTTGATTCTTAGGACAGGTACATATGCAATCTGGTTTTCCTGTGGGTTATTTGATTCTATGGACAGGCATAGACACTATCTGGTTTTCCTGTGAGTTATTCGATTCTAAGGACAGGCACAGATGCAATCTGGTTTTCCTGTGAGTTATTTGATTCTAAGGACAGGCATAGACATTATCTGGTTTTCCTGTGAGATATTTGATTCTAAGGACAGGCACAGACACTATCTGGTTTTCCTGTGAGTTATTCGATTCTAAGGACAGGCACAGATGCAATCTGGTTTTCCTGTGGGTTATTTGATTCTTAGGACAGGTACATATGCAATCTGGTTTTCCTGTGGGTTATTTGATTCTAAGGACAGGCATAGACACTATCTGGTTTTCCTGTGAGTTATTCGATTCTAAGGACAGGCACAGATGCAATCTGGTTTTCCTCTGGGTTATTTGATTCTAAGGACAGGCACAGATGCAATCTGATTTTCCTGTGTGTTATTTCATTCTAAGGACATGCACCGATGCAATCTGGTTTCCCGGTGAGTTATTTGATTCTAAGGACAGGCACAGATGCAATCTGTTTTTTCTGTGGATTATTTGATTCTATAGACAGGAACAGATGCTGTTTTCCTGTGGGTTATTTGATTCTAAGGACAGGCACAGACACTATCTGGTTTTCCTGTGAGTTATTTGATTCTAAGGACAGGCACAGACACTATCTGGTTTTCCTGTGAGTTATTCAATTCTAAGGACAGGCACAGACACTATCTGGTTTTCCTGTGAGTTATTCAATTCTAAGGACAGGCACAGACACTATCTGGTTTTCCTGTGAGTTATTTGATTCTAAGGACATGCACAGACACTATCTGGTTTTCCTGTGAGTTATTCAATTCTAAGGACATGCACAGACACTATCTGGTTTTCCTGTGAGTTATTTGATTCTAAGGACAGGCACAGACACTATCTGGTTTTCCTGTGAGTTATTCAATTCTAAGGACAGGCACAGACACTATCTGGTTTTCCTGTGAGTTATTCAATTCTAAGGACAGGCACAGACACTATCTGGTTTTCCTGTGAGTTATTCAATTCTAAGGACAAGCACAGACACTATCTGGTTTTCCTATGGGTTATTTGATTCTAAGGACATGCACAGACACTTAACTGGTTTTCCTGTGAGTTATTTGATTCTAAGGACATGCACAGACATTATCTGGTTTTCCTGTGAGTTATTCAATTCTAAGGACAGGCACAGACACTATCTGGTTTTCCTGTGGGTTATTTCATTCTAAGGACAGGCACAGATGCAATCTGGTTTTCCTGTGGGTTATTTGATTCTAAGGACAGGCACAGATGCAATCTGGTTTTCCTGTGGGTTGATTCTAAGGACAGGCACAGATGCAATCTGGTTTTCCTGTGGGTTATTTGATTCTAAGGACAAGGATGCGATCTGGTTTTCCTCTGGGTTATTTGATTCTCAAAACAGACAAAAATCCAATCTAGTTTTCCTATGGATTGTTTGATTCTAAGAACACACACAGATGAAATCTGGTTTTACTCTTGATTGCTTGATTCTCAAAGACACAGATGCAATCTTGTTTTTTTTTTTTAAAGATTATTTATTTATTGAGAATAATATTCTCAACCCTCACGTGCTGAACATGGATACAGCAGAACTTCGATAGCTCAAACACGATGGCTCGTTTACCATGTCCGAGTCAAACTCATTCTTGAGCCCCTAGGGAAATCCTCTACATAAGAAGCGGGGGATAATTTAGCAGATTTTAGTCTTTTATCTTGCAAATGTATGCTGTGTGTACTCATTAGAATCGTCTCGATGAGGCGATTCCAATGAGTACACACAGCATTGCAAATGTATGCTGTGTGTACTCATTAGAATCGCCTCGATGAGGCGATTCTAATGAGTACACACAGCATACATTTTCATTATAGAACACCTAAAAGATGTCCAACAGTATCTCGTTATACCTCCTGACAGAAACCCTTGGTGGCTCGAACAACCCCTGTCTCGAACAGAATCTCGAGGGCCCAAAGGTGTTCGAGCCACTGAAGTTCCACTGTATATCCATTTTTGAAAGTGACGTAAATCCAGATCAGATAGCTTCTTGTAAGCCAGCTGATCAGGTTCTATACCGCTTTACATTCTGCTTCTAAATTCTCGAAAAAAATTGAAATCATGCAACACAAATGGCTGTAAGTCAGGGAGGAGTGCATTACTATAACATACCCATGCAACATATTACATTTTTTCACGTCTTCAAAATAGCTTCTTTTCTGATGAAAATTTGTGGTATGTCTTATTTTCACTGCAAACAAAGGTTGTAGGTGCTCGTTAGAACCGCCTCGTTGAGGCGGTTCTAACATGTACCCACAACCTATATCTTGGATTAAGCAAAATAATGTCTACCCCTGTAAACCCCTGGTTTTTCTATATAAAGAGGGGTTTAGTGGGCGTTCATTTCACGGACTTGTTCATGTGATGGTAACATTTTGAAATATCCAGCACGCTGAGGGTTAAGGCAGGTACAGCTGCAACTCCATCTCAAAACAGGACCCTAATAAAATATTAAAGCTCTACAACTAAAACAACTGGCATACACATTGTGATACTATACATCTATCATTTTTACACATTTATAAACAAAAAAATGGATATATCAGAGCAAACAAAGAAGAAAATCCAAAATCAATTCAAAACTACACTACATACTCTTAAAAACTTTATTGTTGGAGTCCAAAGCAGAAACCACGTGAGTTAAGCAACCGTTTAGTATCTAGGTTATATAGAAAAATGACCATTTATGGTCATTTTTCTGTAAAAATCTATACATTTTTGTAAGCCATCTTCATTTCTTTCTAAAACTGCATTAAAAAGAACTGTGCTACATGGAGGTTGTGGTATACATATAATGCAAAGAGTGCCATATGCATAGATTCTGAATTGGATTTACGAACTGAATTAAGCCCGGGAGCGAGTTGCTCAATGTATCGGTAGCTTAACACTTATCAGTGGTCAAAACATTAAATGTTCTCACCACAAGCTCAACACAACAGTTGAAGAAATAGATGGGCTGCATGATGCTCCCACACAGATCTGAAACCGACCACATACAAGTACAGGTTAACCGCTTAGAGGATCTAAGCCTGCCCAGGCGAAGCAGAGCGAATCGGCCCATCCATGCTTATGAAATAAAATTTGATCTTACAATAAAAAAATCAAATATTCTCTTTTTCTTACATGCTTCAAAACGGCAATATTTAGCTTCACTAATCGCGTCACACACCCTCAGAGAAAACTAACTTTGTTCCTGGTCATTTCGTGTCAATTTAGTGGTGACCAACTAAAAATTTGCACCGGAGAAATAGCCGTGAATGGCATTTCTATGAATGGTTACTGAAATAATTGAGAGATCAGTTTCCCAAAGAAGGTGCAGACAGATCTAACGTCGTGCGACAAAATATGTGACGTCAGCGTCGAAATGACGTTATTAACGTCCTTGTGACATGTGAACGGGCTAAGTGTCAATTCTCATACAGTTCATTAATTTTCAATCATCTGGCAACGGAAAAACTGACCACAGAATTAGATTTCGAGGAAAAAGTAGTGCCAAACAGTGAAAAATAAAACTGATGTCAGTCACTGTTTGAAACAGTGACAATATCGTTTTCGATTTCACAGAGAAATCTCTATATTTCATTGAAAAGCATGTAAGAAAGAGATTTCTTTCTTTCATACAACTATAATGATCCTAAGTATTGGGACAGATAGGCCTAAGCAAGCAGTGCAGACCCAGATCAGACTGCTCCTTAAGGAGCAGTCTGATCTGGGTCTACACTGTTTGCCATTCTGTCTGCACCTTTTGGACTCCTTGCTGGATCATGAAACAGGAGAATTACAGCAAGTTCTCAAGGTGTCCACACTTTTAGGATTTTTACGGTAAATGGTGGATGAAACTAATGACTTTATTAGCTTTAAATGGCTGGGCCCAGACATCTTATCCATCAATTATTAATTATTATACACAGGCCTCATACTGACCAAGGTTTTCCATGCCTGAAAGATGCAATTTTGCAGTCTTAACCCTAATCCTGCTGAACATGACAATGATTATCTTTGCAAAAAGTGTAGATCCAGATCAGATGGCTTCTGAAGAAGCCATCTGATCAGGATCTACACTGTTTGTAATGCAGTTTGTGAACTGAGCAAATTCATTATATCAAGTATTTTGACTGGTGAATAATCAGAAATGGGTGTGGCTAATTAATTTTATTCAGCAGGATAAGCGGTAAATAGTCTTTTTAAACAGAATATAGGAGTAAAAATCTAAATCTAAATAGCCTCAAATCAAGAAAAATCAAGCTCTAAACGCCTGAAATCCTGCAAATGCCTGAAAAATATGAGACCTGTTATACAGGAGAAACCACAAAACAGGACACTGGTAACCAGTGCATGACGAGATCAGATGCCGCATAATCAGCACTGTTTGCAAAATGTTCAGCCATTTGTATAGAAATATCGCTATACAACACAACCTGATACACTATCGCTATAATATGAGCCCCGCCAAGCAAATTTGTGTCTTCGAGCATTCCAGCCTGACAGATTTTAACTGCGCATGCCCAGCCATTCAGAGGGGCCAGGGATATGGCTTTCTGTCTGAAGGTTCCTCTTGATTCGCTGCTTGTATGAGAGAGCAGCAAAGGTTCTGGCGAGACTGCGCGAATGCGCAGGCTCACCTGAACCTTCCCTGCTCGCATAGGCAATAAGTACCAAAATCTCTTGATGGGGCCCATATAGTGTGATATAGATTCTATTAATCTTAAAAAGGTAAAATGTTGGTATTTTATAATAGTAGGCAGAATAGTGAAAGCCTGTAAGAGAATTTTTGACTAGGGAAGACTGTAATTGTACTTATTTTTGCATATACTAACGTTCGCGTACACGAATGTGCCTTGTTTTCTAGACTTGTGTATGTGGATTTACGAATATCTATTTGTAATTCCAACAAGAAAAACGCCAAATGGCATTATGGATGGGTTTTTCAGGGTTAACCAAAAGGTAAACTAGGACGCGGAGACCCGGCCGGCCGCAAGGACATCGCTATTCTAAAGGACGGAATTTTTCCTTGAAAAACCCGTCCAAAATATCTATTTGAGCAGGAACCCCAAATTTTACTTCACTACGGATACAGTGAAACCTGTAAGAATTTTTCACGATGGAAGACAAACTGCTGTGAGAGACCTAAACATTAAGAGACAGTGCTCATCCACCAGACATGGAGGCCCGCATTCAATTTGGGCTTAACATCTTCCAAAATCCTAACGAATGTGTGATCACTGTTCATTTTGAAGAATCGGGTCATTTGAAATTTGGATTTCATGTTGCAACATTCATCTAAATTTGTGCTTAAAGGTGTCATTCTTTCACAGAGTTCTTAATTAGTTACGCTTGGCTGGTACGCCTTGTTCACAATTTTCCAACTGCTTGGCCCATACCCATTTCATGTCAGCAAATATAAAACATTCTGCATTGTCAGGGGTTGAAAATTCTTAAAAATTTCACTCCTCCTGCTTGACCAAGGGCATGCCGATTTTGGTAAATTTCATAGGGACTAGACAAAATTTTTACTTGTCCTCCAACCTTACCCACACGATGTGGTGAGTGGACAAGTGGATTTTTCCAGCCCTGCCTATTTGAAGAGCCGGGGCCAGTTGTTCAAAGATTTGTTAGCATAACGAGCTCGTTGGTGGCCATATTGTTAACTGCTCTAGCAAGTACAATATCCAAAATTCTGGTATTTTTGCTGAATAAATGTGAGCAGCTTTTGCATTTGCAAAAGCTGCTCACATTTTTTGCAGCAAAAATATTAGCATATTTGCCATATTAATTGATCAAAGTTTGAATGATATGTTCACTAACGACGTCGTTAGTTATGAACAACTGGACCCAGATTGCTATAACTACCGGGTGTTTAATTTTCAATGACAAACTATTTACAAGATTATATTTATGCTAACATTGGATTATCTTAACTAACTACAGAATTACATGTACATTGCAGACCAATTTAACCAATTTTGTACCGTAAACCCGAAAACTGGTAATTGGCAAACAGTGCAGGCCCCCATCAGACGCCGCAGAACGTGGTGTCTGATCAGGACCTACACTGTTTGCAGAAAGTTCAGCCTTTTTCAAAACAAATTTTGATGAAAACACAACCTATCACCCCTAAAATTTTAAAATGTACTCCTGCTATATATAAGAAGGAAGATTCCATTTGGTCCAAAAGGTGTTTACTTTCAGGGGAGGCAACTCTTCCAAGAATGATCTTTTCAATAATTTGTTTGTTTGATTTGAGGTTTAACGTCCCTGTCAACACTGTAAAGGTCATTTTGGAGACGTTGCTTCCAATTTTGTGGGACTTTTACCCGACATTGAGATGAAATGACATCTCAAGCCCTGCCGCCCAATGAAACCAATAGGGTTTATTAGCATGGACGGTCCGCCACACACCGTGGTTCCTGGACAGGCTTAGATCCTCTAAGCGGTTTACCAGTACTAGTGTGCGTCCCTTTTAAATAACGGGTCTACTTTACAGAAGAAAGGATACCAACAGGAAGTCAAATTAGTTGTCTCTCTTAGCATTATACATTGGAAAACATAGAGACTGGTTGGTCGAAGAATCTTTGGCTTAACAAGTTCGTTAGTGATCAAAATTTGGATGGTCTAGCAAGTACAATTTCCAAGCAAAAATTTTTGCGAAAATATTAGCATAGGTTGCCATATTATATGATCTGATGCAAAAGTATACAAACTAATGATTTGAATGATTGATAGTTTTGGGGATTAACGACATGTCAACCATTGTGGGTCATTTTGCGTCGTCTCCCAGAGAAAGGGAGAAAAGAGATAGAAGAGACAGTAGAGGAGGTGAAAGGGAGGGACAGGGGAGATAGAGAAAAATGAATGGAAGTGTAGAAACAGAAGTAATAACAACACCCCACTTCTACCCTTACCTGCTGCAAGGACAGCAGGCCTTGTCTAACTGTAAGCCAATATCAGCTAGATACCCCAGTGACGAAAGATACAATTCACCTTTGCCTCACCCAGACACCCCAATTTTGACTAATTACATTGTTAGTTTCAAACCACTGGCCACAGTTGTATCTATTTCCTTCCACAATCAGGGCCCAGTTGGGCACAAACAAACAAAGACATTAGTTAACATATCATTAAATATGACAAATATGCTGAAATATTTGCTATAAAATAATGCGAGTAGCCATTTTTCCAGCACAACACCAGCGTATCAGATATTGTACTTGCTAGAACAGTTAACATTTTTGTCCACTGAAAAGTTCGTTAAGCAAATAATGCTTTGAACAACTGGCCCCAGGCTTTCTTTCCCTCCCAGTCACTAGAGAAATTACAAGATAAAATATGTAAGAATCAACTTGCAACAAATAATCATTAAAAACAAATAAAACCATATACACAAACTCTATCATACAATAAACATGTTATCAGTGGATCAAATTAGGGATGTACATCTGGGCCCAGTTTTTATAAGCTAACGGAAGGGTTGACCCTTTAACCCACAAAATGCCAATCATGATAAAATTGTCGTCGACTTTGCCGTCTGCCGGTTACCTTAAAAGTATTTTTTTTCACAAACAGTGTGGACCGAGATCAAACTGCTCCTGTAGGAGCAGTCTGATCTGGGCCCAAACTGTTTGCCTGTATGCAAAAATATTTTTAAAAAGTTTGCCAAAACATTCAGCGGAAGGCATAAATAGAGAACATTTTCAGGTGTATTTTTTCTCGACATCTTAAGGGTTTACTGCTAATCACGACTAGCAGATCTATGCATTTTCAAAGTGTATTTTTACTTATTTTCCAGTGAAAATAAGGCCTGACATTACATGACTAACAGATGGCATTTTCAAAGTGTATTTTTACTTATTTTCCAGTGAAAATAAGGTCTGACATTACATGACTAACAGATGACATTTTCAATGTTTTTTTTTTCTTATTTTCCAGTGAAAATAAGGCCCGACATTACACTACTAGCAGATGGCATTTTCAAAGTGCATTTTTTACTTATTTTCTTGTGAAAATAAGGCCCGACATTACACCTTAGCAGATGACATTTTCAAAGTGCTTTTTTTACTTATTTTCGCGTGAAAGTAAGACCTGACATTACACTACTAGCAGATGACATTTTCAAAGTGCATTTTTTACTTATTTTCTAGTGAAAGTAAGGCCCGACATTACACTACTGGCAGATGACATTTTCAAAGTGCATTTTTTACTTATTTTCCTGTGAAAATAAGGCCCGACATTATACTACTAGCAGATGACATTTTTAAAGTGCATTTTTCACTTATTTTCCAGTGAAAGTAAGGCCCGACATTACACTACTAGCAGATGACATTTTCAAAGTGAATCTTTTACTTATTTTCCAGTGAAAGTAAGGCCCGACTTTACACTACTTGCAGATGACATTTTCAAAGTGCATTTTTTACTTATTTTCCAGTGAAAACATAAGCCCTGACATTACACGAAGAGCAGATGGCATCTTGAAAGTGTATTTTTTTTTTTTTTTTTTTACATATTTTTCAGTGAAAATAAGGTATTTTTCAGTGAAAATAAGTTTGTTTTTCAGTGAAAATAAGGTCTGACATTACAGGACTAGCAGATGACATTTTCAGTGGATTTTACATCACGTGAACATGTCCGTGAAATAAAGACCCCCCTAAACCCCACTTTATATAGAGAAAACTGGGGTTTAGGGGGTAAACATTATTTTCCTTACTTCTGCTCCAAGACATAGGTTGTGGGTACTTGTTAGAACCGCCTCAATGAGGCGGTTCTAACGAGCACCCAAAACCTTTGTTTGGAGTATAAGTAAGAAAAATAGGTCAAAAAATCATAAGAAAAATTACCTTTTTTGAGGTTGGATAAATGCACTTTATCACTCGGATGTGTTATCGTAATGAATTATTTTCAAGTGAAAATAAGGTCTGACTTTTAGTAATGTCAAGCCTTATTTACTGTGAAAAATAGTTTAAAAATCAAAATGTTGTCTGCTCCAAGAATTTATGCAGCAGCTGATGGGTTCAAAACATCATAACGAAAATGTGTCTATATAATTTTGACCCGCTTGAACCCCACTTTATAAACTTGGGTTTCCGGGGGTATACCTTATTTTTCTTATTTCTGCTCTAAAATATAGATTGTGGGTACACGTTAGAACCGCCTCGATGAGGCGGTGCTAACGAGTGCCCACATTCTATTTTTTGAGCTAAAATAGGAAAAATATCACACTTTTTCACATAAACTTTTCATTTTTTCGGCGATAAAGGTAGCAATGTATTTGTATAGGCATGTTTGCGTAATGATGACCAATATTTTAGCTAATGAGCTTGTTAAGCCAACGATGCTTACAACTGGCCCCTGACCACTAATGAGTTTCGTTAATGATGCTTCAAACAACTGGGCCCCGACATACATCAATGAAGCACATACTTAATATCATTAACCTTTACTACACCTTAGGCTAAGTCAGCAGATGAAAAAATCGCGGATATCCAGAAAACAGGAGTTGACATCTCATTAAAATTGTCTCTTATGGAGACAATTTGCATGAGATGTCAAATACTGTTTTCTTGAAAAAATAAAAAAATACCAACATTTTGTCGTCTGTAGCATTAGCCCAGACAGTGGTAAAGGATAAGTGACCAGGACCGGTGACTTTTTGCCTTTCTACTATTAAAGGCATTATCCCCCCTACTACTTCTGATCAGTATATAATATGATTAATAGAGAAAACATACTAAATCCCCAACCTATGTTGCATTAAATCCCAGATGCCAGAAATGTTACTCATACTGAGACCCCTGGGTTTGATATTTTTCGTCTCTAAAACACACAGATACCAATTTAAATTGCCCAAAGAAATTATGTCACTTTGAATGAGCGGCTTAAAATGTCTCTCTATTAATGGAGATTGGTCAAAACTTTCATGGAGAACACAAGATCTTTTTTACCAAGAACCTATACTATAGTGGAACTTCAATGGCTCGAACTCCGATGGCTTGTTCACTATGGACAAGTCGCACCTGTTCTTGAGTCTGCAGGGGATGCCTCCAAATATGATATAGAGATAATTTAGGAGAGTTTCTTCTTTTCCCTTGCAAATGTATGCTGTGTGTACTCATTAGAATCGCCTCATCGAGGCGATTCTAATGAGTTCACACAACATACATTTATAATGTAGAACACTGAAAATATATCCCACAATTCTCCATTATTTCTCCTGGTATGGCACAAATAGTAACCCTCTGTGGCTCAAACTACCGCTGTCTCAAACAAATATTCATGGTCCCAAAGGAATGCGAGCCATCGAAGTTCGACTGTATATGTTTTTCACTGCCAACAAATCAAGTAATCTAACTTTCCATCTTCAGCCTCCCTTTTTCCTTGAACATACATCCCTTTCCCGTAACCCAACTTGTCAAAGGCACAGAGGTAATTTGCTTTAGCTGACCTCACCTTCTGCACACTTATCTGTTGTCTAACTGGTACAGTTTGTTCTAATTCTGGGGGAGTGCTGCGAGATATTTTTTGATTACTTATCCTTTTACTACGTTTTAGACCTTCTACTGATAGCAACTTTGGGGTTTTGGATTTACTCCGCCTGGTCCTGCGATTGTTTAATTCGGAAGTCTCGGATAGAGGTGGTGACATGTCCCCGCCTGTTACAAACGGGTCTACAGGCTCTTCTTTGATCAAAACAGGGGGTCCGTCTGGCGAAATGGAAAGATTATCATCGTCCTCCCTATCCTCTGATACAAAATAGCCCCAGATTGCTGCCCGCTGCTCAGTTTCAACCTTTTCAAGAGTTTGTTCGATTTCGTATTTAAATGGATGGTTGTGTCCCTCGTAGGAAATGAGCGGTGGAATAAGTCGGTCAAGAAGTGGTCCCGTTACCTCAGGCTGCTTTTCAACAGGTGGCTCTGGGATTTTCTCTCCCATCTGAAAACAAACAAAATACTAGAGCTATCACTAAAGGTGATGAATACCCCCATAGTACAACAGCGGCATTTTGCAATTTTTTCACTTGAAAGGGGCCATAACGATGTCGAAAATTGACGAATTGTAGTGGAAATCGAACTTGACTTGTATTTTATGGTGTTACATCAGTGTACCAAAACTTATAAAAATCGGTGAAGCGCTTTTTGAGTTATCTTCCGGAAACCAAGTCAACAGACCGACCGACAGACAGACAGACAGACCGACAAGCTCACTCCTATATACCCCCCCAAATTTCTTTTGTGGGGGTATAATAAAATTTCATTTGTGGGGGTATAACTAGGACTGCTCATGGTACAGTAGAACTTCGATGCCTTGAACACCAATGGCTCGTTTACCATGGCTGAGTCTAATCTGTTCTTGAGTCCTTTGGTAAATTCTCTACTTAAGAAATAGTGGAGGATAATTGAGGAGATTTTCGACTTCTACCTTGCAAATGTATGCTGTGTGTACTCAATAGAATCGCCTCGATGAGGTGACATATCCTCTACATAAGAAATAGTGGGGGACAATGGAGGAGATTTTCGTCTTCTATCTTGCAAATGTATGCTGTGTGTACTCAATAGAATCGCCTCATTGAGGCGATTCTAATGAGTACATACAGCATACATTTTATACAGTGTGTACTCAATAGAAACGCCTCATTGAGGCGATTCTAATGAGTACATACAGCATACATTGTCATTATAGAACAGTGAAAAGATGTCCAAAAGTATCTCCAACTGGCCCTATCTCGAACAGAATTCGGAGGTCCTAAAAGGTGTTCGAGCCATTGAAGTTCAACTGTATTATGTTTTGTTCATTTGGAGTCTATGGTCTAGTTAACACTATTAAGGTCATATATGGCCAGTCAGTTTATCCAACCATACTTTGCCAAACAGGCTTATACATATGAAGTTAACCCATTGTATGCAAGTAGACTCTTCCATTTCTATATGTTGGACAAGTCCATTTGTCATATATGGGGTGGTAGGCCTATTTTTTCGTATTTATTCTATTTTTGACGGGAAATTCTGTTAGCAAATAGTGCAGGCCCTGATCAGATGCCACGTTAGCAAATAGATAAACAGAGTGAAGGCAATTTCTGTTAGCAAATAGTGCAGATCTGGGCCTGCACTGTTTGCCAAGGTACTCCTTTAGGGGTTTCCCGCATACAATGGGTTAACCAGTACAGTGCACATTGACAAGTCAATATAATGAACACCCCACTAAAGAGCTTTTTATATGGGGAAAACTGGGGTTTACAGAATAAACATTATTTTTCTTAATTCTGCTCCAAGACACAGGTTGTAGGTACTTGTTAGAACTGCCTCAATGAGACAGTTCTAATGAGCACCCACAACCTATGTTTAGAACATTAATAAGAAAAAATCCCAACTTTTATCAGAAAAGAATGAAATATGAAAGAATGCACTATGTACATGGATGTGTACTGTAGGGCTGGCTAATCGGAGCTGAAAAGATAATCGATTATAAGTCCTGTCACTGCGATCAATAATCGATTAGTAATCGCTAAGATTTTTGTCATTTACCTGTCTGGCTTTCTGTCTGAGCATGACTCTTACCATATGTTGCATTTTACCGTATGTATATTTGAACAGACAGGTCTGAGCAAACAGTGTAGACCCAGATGAGACGCTGCATAATGCGGCGTCTCATCAGGGTCTGCACTGTTTGCCACTCATCCAGCTATTTTAGGCATAACTTTGGGTAGTAAATTGTACCTATCAAGTAATCGATTAAAAGCAAATCAGAAATGATAATCATTTTTGTGGAATTTTTCGATCGATTAATCGATTATACGATTAATCGTGGCAGCCTTACGGATATGTAATCGTAATGTTTGTCAGAAAATATGCAATATACATATAAGAGTCAAGGCAATGACCAGGAATTGATACAATTAACCCACAGCTCCCAGCAGAGACACCAAAGGGAAAGAAACACAAACATGAAACAAGAGGCTCAATGAGCCTAAACCGCTCACCTGAAGAACTTAAGTTTTAACAATTCACAGACTTGACTACTAAATCTGCTAATAGAATCCAGCCCATTGACCCTTACAGGATATAAGTCATCATTATTGCATTGCATTCCAAGTTTGAGACTTCTAGCTTCTATAGTTCCTGAGAAATCTTTGACGAAAATTTAACATTGGTCAAAATGGAGAGAAAGAAGAATGAAAGAACAGATGAACAAATAAGCTGAGAAAGCCCAATGTCTCTTACACAAAATAAGTCATCATTATTCTATTGAATACCAAATTTGATGCTTCTAGCTTTTATAGTTCCTGAGAAATCTTTGATTAAAAATTTAACATTGGTCTATTATCTCTATATGGAGAGAAAGAAGAATGAAGGAACAAATGAACCAGACTAGCTCCAAAACCTAATGCAGCCTTTCCCCTTGCCCAATGGTGCTACACATAAAATTTAAACAAGATTGGTCGACTGCCTTCTGAGATATGCTTCATTGAAAGTGTGGACGACAGACGACGGACTCCGGACCCTTGGTATACTATCAGCTCACTGGAGCCTTTGGCTCAGGTGAGCTAAAAATTCAAGTCGCTATTTCTGTCACAACATTTTCCCTACGTTAAGTCTATGGGCAAATTTTTTTGTCTCTCAAGGTCACGTAACTCCGAGGTCAATATTCCGATTCGGCCCAAAATCGAACTTAACCAAGATTTTATGCCTGTCCACGTTACCTGCAAGTTTGAAGCTGATATGAATAAAAATAAAGTTGCTATCGTGGTCACAACGTATTTTTTTATGCTCAAGGGCAGGTAACTCCAAGGCAAATATTCCGATTCGGCCCAAAATCGAACTTAACCGAGATTTTATGTCTGTCCTCGTTACCTGCAAGTTTGAAGCTGATCTGAAAAAAATCAAGTCGCTATCGTAGTCGCAACATTTTCCCTAATTAAGTCTATGGGCAAATTTTTTGTCGCTCAAGGTCACGTAACTCCGAGGTCAATATTCCGATTCGGCCCAAAATTGAACTTAACCGAGATTTTATGCCTGTCCTCGTTACCTGCAAGTTTGAAGCTGATATGAATAAAAATAAAGTTGCTATCGTGGTCACAACGTATTTTTTTATGCTCAAGGGCAGGTAACTCCAAGGCAAATAATCCGATTCGGCCCAAAATCGAACTTAACCGAGATTTTATGTCTGTCCTCGTTACCTGCAAGTTTGAAGCTGATCTGAAAAAAATTCAAGTCGCTATCGTAGTCACAACATTTTCCCTATGTAAAGTCTATGGGCAAATTTTTTGTCGCTCAAGGTCATGTAACTCCGAGGTCAATATTCCGATTCGAACTTAACTGAGATTTTATGCCTGTCCACGTTACCTGCAAGTTTGAAGCTGATCTGAATAAAAATAAAGTTGCTATCGTGGTCACAACGTATTTTTTTATGCTCAAGGGCAGGTAACTCCAAGGCAAATAATCCGATTCGGCCCAAAATCGAACTTAACCGTGATTTTATATCTGTCCTTGTTACCTGCAAGTTTGAAGCTGATCTGAAAAAAATTCAAGTCGCTATCGTAGTCACAACATTTTCCCTATGTTAAGTCTATGGGCGAATTTTTTGTCGCTCAAGGTCACGTAACTCCGAGGTCAATATTCCAATTCTGCCCAAAATCGAACTTAACCGAGATTTTATGCCTGTCCTCGTTACCTGCAAGTTTGAAGCTGATCTGAATAAAAATAAAGTTGCTATCGTGGTCACAACGTATTTTTTTATGCTCAAGGGCAGGTAACTCCAAGGCAAATAATCCGATTCGGCCCAAAATCGAACTTAACCGTGATTTTATGTCTGTCCTCATTACCTGCAAGTTTGAAGCCGGCCAAGTAGTCTTCAAGATATACATTTTTGAAATTCACATTAACCCTTATGCAAAAATGCACAAGGGCAGGTAACTCCTTAGTGTATCTTCCGATTCTGCCAATTATCGAACTTGACCGAGATTTCATGGCTGTGCTGGTTATCTGTAAGAATGAAGCCAATCCGAACAAAATTGAAGCAGCTACAGTGATGACAACATTTTCCCCATGTTAAGTCGATAGGCAATTTTTCGGGCGCTCAAGGGGACGTAACTCTTGAGTGAATTATCTGATTCGGCCCAAAATCGAACTGACCGAGATTTTATGCCTGTACTGGTTATCTGCAAGAATGAAGTCGATCAGAAAAAAATTGACGGAGCTAGAGTGATGACAAGCTTTTTCCTATGTGAAGTCTATGGGAGCTAGATGTTGCCATGGCAACCAGAGTTCCACTCAGATCTGCCTGAAAACCTAATGAAGCCTTTCCACTTGCCCAATAATGCGACACATGAAATTTGATCAAAGTTGGCCAAGTAGTCTTTAAGATATACATTTTTGAAATTCCCATTAACCCTAATGCAAAAACACACAAGGGCAGGTAACTCCTAAGTGAATGATCCGATTCTGCCAGTTATCCAACTTGACCGAGATTTCATGGTTGTGCTGGTTATCTGCAAGAATAAAGCCAATCTGAAAATAATTGAAGCAGCTACGGTGATGACAACATTCTCCCCATGTTAAGTCAATAGGCAATTTTTTCAACGCTCAAGGGCACGTAACTCCTGAGTGAATAATCCGATTCAGCCCAAAATCGAACTTGATCGAGATTTCATGCCTGTCCTTGTTATCTGCAAGAATGAAGTCGATCAGAAAAAAATTGACGGAGCTAGAGTGATGACAAGCTTTTTCCTATGTTAAGCCTATGGGAGCTCTTTGTTGCTGTGGCATCCGATCTGCACGAAAACCTAATACAGCCTTTCCCCCTACCTGATGATGGTTCATATGAAATTTGATCAAGGCCGGCCCACTGGTTCCAGAGATATACTTCGTTGAAAGTGTGGACGACGGACGCCGGCTCGTGGTATACTAATACCTCACATGAGCCTTCGGCTCAGGTGAGCTAATAACTAGACCCTAATGGAAACATCAATAGCGCAAAGCCAAAAGGACAGTTATTTTTCCACAAAATGGCTATCCAAAACAAAAATCATATAAGCGACACACACACTCAAAGACAACCCATAACAAAAATAAGCCGCGATTGGAATGGTCAGTGAAAAGAATTTCACTTGGGGGCTTAAATCGATTTTACGTCGGCGCAATCCTTGCCCTTACTTCTGTCGAGATTTAGACAAATAATTTGTTCAGTCCGCATGAAGGCCTCCTAGGTCATCAGTGCAACATCTCCGAGAACACAAAAATCAAACAACCACAGAGATGAAACAACAGTGAGGACCCGACAGCAAGAAACCACTGAAGTGCTGGAGCAAAAGAACACCAAACCTCTTTACAATAAACCTTAGATAAATACTCGTATATTAATATCTGAGGCTTTTGGACGAATTATCTAGGAACTTGAGTGATTTTGTTTGTTTGATTTGAGGTTTAACAGCCCCGTCAATGCTGTAAAGGTCATTTTGGAGACGTTGCTTCCAATTTTGTGGGACTTTTACCCTACATTGAGATGAAATGACATCTCAAGCCCTGTCGCCCAATGAAACCGATAGGGTTTATGAGCATGGACGCTCCGACTTGAGCGAGATGAATTACTATGGTAAATGACCAGTTCTTGATTGATTTGTTGAACTTTTAACGTATGTCTGAACCACTGACATTTATCATTTATCTAGATATGTAAAAAGGAATTCTGGCTTTTACCTGTTGTACACTGTTCAAGAGTAGAGGTGAATCTTGTAGCATTCTCCGTCTAGCTGCCCCTTTTAGCTGTAATGGACTGTGTCTCATCGTTACTGGAGTTTTACTGTAAATATAGTGAAAAAGTTATATACCGTAAAACCCCTAAAATTCGGACACCTTGAGGACTTGCTGTAACTCTCTTAAAATTTCAACAAATTTGTTTCATGATCCAGCAAGGAGTCCAAAAAGTGCAGACCAAATGGCAAACAGTGTAGACCCTGATCAGACTGCTCCTTCAGCAGTAGTCTGATCTGGGTCTACACTGTTTGCTTAGGCCTGTCTATCCCAATATTTAGGATCATTACTCTAAAACGTGTCTGGAGAGACAAGACTTGTCACAGAGCTTATTTGCTTGTGCTTTGCCGTTGTACTTCAATGGTCACACTACAATGGCTCAAACACTTTTGGGACCATGAAAACTTGTTCGAGATAGGAATAGTTTGAGACACTATACGAATGAATTTCATTCTTTGTGGATTTTATTGACGTGTAAAGTCCAAAAGACTTCATGCTAAGCTTGTGAGTGAATAGTCGGAGTTTACACATTGATAAAATCCGCAAAAATGGTAACTCATTCCTTATAATTCCATCAAAATGTTTAAAAATATCAACAAGATGGTAACTTGTAGGAATTCTTTGGAAAGCGTAAGGATGAACTTACCAACGGCAATGGCGAAATGATTATTCAATTAGAAGCTGCCATCTTTGAAAAATACCCAAACGAAAAAACATATCAATCCTTTAAATTCAGTTAATTTGTCTTCTAACATTTACTTTTTCTGTAGTTCTCCTTTTACATGACCGTTGTTGACGTTCGCTTCATAAACAATGACGGAATGTGTGGGTTTTTGACATCACATTATATAATTACCTGTCGGTGCGCGAAACAGAGCTGATATTCTTGCTCACAGAATTTACTGAAGTATAAAACTTTTATTTCAACCAATCAAATCGCTCGAATGCACTTAATGATGGCAAATTGAAATTATTGAGGGTTAATTACAGTACGAGTTCAGGAGGCCGGCCTCGGTAGCTAAGTCTGATGCACGTCTGACTAGTGATCAGGATGCGGGTTCAATACCTACCTGGGTCAGCAACATTCTTTCGTGGAAATTGATCATGAAATCTTTTCTACGGTCATTCTCTCCCTTCCAATGATCAAGAAGGGCAGTTGTCAGTTTCTGGCGAAAGAATGTGTAGTGTACTGTAATGGTTAACCGCTTACATATAAGCCTGCCCAGGAAAAGTGTGAATAGGTAAAATGACCTAAAATAATGGCTCAAACACCTTTGGGACCGCCAAAATCTGTTCGAGACAGGGGTAGTTCGAGCTAGGGAGGGTTACTGCCAGGAGACATAACAAGGATGATTGTAGGTGTTCTGTAATATAAATGTGTGCTATGTGTACTCATTAGAATCGCCTCATCGTGAGTACACACAACATACATTAGCAAGATGAAACACGAAAATCTCCTAAACTATCCCTCACTATTTCTTATGCAGAGGAATTCCTAGGCACTAAATACAGAGTTCGACTTAGTCATGGTAAACGAGCCATCGGTGTTCAAGCCATCAAGATCTACTGTATATGAAGTATCTGATTGGCTGATAGTTATATCCAAGACTGTGATAAAATGAACAGCATTATAATGTGGTTATGGAAGAATTTTCTATAAAGAAGGATCTATGGAAGAATTTTCTATGGACTCTATGAACACAGGAACAAGTTCAACTTATTTAAAGTCAAATATAACTATTAGCCAAGGTATCGTAAATGAGCCATACATGGTTTTGTTTGTTTGTTTGTATTCGAGTTTAACAGCCAAGTCAACACTATTTAGGTCATTTTTATGCCGGTCAGTTTACCTGTCCAGTATCCACAATTTCCTGGGCAGGCTTATACTTTAGCGGTTAACCAGTACAGTGCACATTCTTTCGCCAGAAATTGACAACAGCTCTTCTTGAAACAGTGGAAGGGAGAGAATGACCTTAGAAAACATTTCATGATAAATCTCCACGGTAGAATGTTGCCCACCCCTGCAGGTATCGAACCCACATCCTCCTGAACAATGGCCTTGACCTCAAAGTCATAAACAGATGTGGGTGACCTTGACCTCAGTCATAGACAGATGTGGGTGATCTTGACTTCAATGTCGTAGACAGATTTGGGTGACCTTGACTCCAATGTCATAGACAGATGTGGGTGACCGTGACCTCCAAGTCAAAGATAGATGTGGATGACCTTGACCTCAAAGTCATAGGTTTTCCTTTGTTTGTGTTGAGGTTTAATGTCCCCGTAGACACTATTAAGTCAAGTTCCAATAAACCATGGTAAACAAAAATTTCCCCATAACTGCAGATATTAATTCACAGTGTGATTCAGAAGCCATCTGATCCGGATATACACTGTTTTCAAAGGTAGGGTTTGTTGAGTTCTGCGGGATATGGGTAATATATTTGGGGTAATATTTAGGGAGAATTTTCTTACTTTACCTTGAAATTGTATGCTGTGTGGACTCATCAGAATCAACTCAATGAGGCCATACTCATAAGTCATACAACATTAACCCTTATCTCGCTGAATATTCATTTAAGCCACACCCATTTCTGTCTATCAACCAATCAAATTACTTGATGTAGTTTATTGCTACAAATTCATAAATTAAACCCTTCAGAAGCCATCTGATCTGGATCTACACTGTTTGCAAAGATAGGGGTTGTTGTGAACAGCACGATAAGGGTTAATCTTTAAAGAAAATCGAAAATCAGAAAGATATATTTGAAAATGCTTTTTTATAAATGTTTAAAGCACACCACCTCTTTATAACACTGTTGTTGGGGTCCAAAGTAGAAACCATGGTGGTTAAACAACTATCTCGTGTAAGTGTGTGTGTGTTTTAGTTTTACATCCCAGAAACAGCTATGGTCATACGTAGACTGGACTTCGGTCAAAGACTCATCCAAAAGTCTGGAGAAAGCCGGAATCAAACCGACGAGCCTGGTTTATGAGGCGAGCAGCACAACCACTACACCACGGGGGCTTCCAAACAACTACAGTAGAACTTCGATGGCTCGAACACCGATGGCTCGTTTACCATGGATGTGTCGAACCCATTCTTGAGCCCCTAGCGAAATCCTCTACATAAGAAATAGTGGGGGATAATTAAGGAGATTTTAGTCTTTTATCTTGCAAATGTATGCTGTGTGTACTCATTAGAATTGCCTCGATGAGGCGATTCTAATGAGTACACACAACATACATTTGCAAATGTATGCTGTGTGTATTCATTAGAATCGCCTCGATGGGGCGATTCTAATGAGTACACACAACATACATTTTCATTATAGACCGCCGAAAAGATGTCTAAAAGTATCTCGTTATGTCTCCTGGCAGTAACCATCAGTGGCTCGAACTACTCCTGTCTTGAACAGATTTGCGTGGTCCCAAAGGTGTTCGAGCCATTGAAGTTTGACTGTACCTTGTATCCAAACAAAAATGTAAAGATTACACAGAAAATAACGATTTATGGTCTTTTTTTCTATATAATTTTTCCTTTTTTGTGATCCATCTTCAAATCCTGTTATATCCAAAGGTGCTATAATGAACATTGTTATAAATGGGTGTAGGTGACACAGACACCCAGACTGGGTGAAAAGAACAGCTCCCTGGGCTTCCATACAGGCCAGCTAATAATCAGCAAATTTCCAATGTCTGTTACATTACGATAACACACACATGTGACGTAAAGCATTTTTCGCATCTTCAAAATGGCTCATTTTCTGAAGAAAATTCATAATATTTTTCTTATTTATACTGCAAGCATAGGTTGTGGGTGCTCGTTAGAACCGCCTGAGGCGGTTCTAACAAGTATCCACAACCTACGCCTTGAAGCAGAAATAAGATTAAGAAAATAATGTATACCCCTGTAAACCCCAGTTTTCTCTATATATATAAAGTGGGGATTTCACAGAATTGTTCACATGATGACTATTACATACCAAGCTACAGGCATGAAGACTTTTGATCTTCGACCTTTCACCTTCAAGTCCTTCATGACCTCATCATTCACTAGCCCATCAACAGGAAGAGTTATGTGGGTCCTTGGTGGAGGTACTCTTGCCCTGAGACCCCATAGTGTGTAACGCTTACGAATTTCATTGCCATTCTTGAACCTGTAAAACAAATATTATAACCTCGACACAAATGAATATGTATGGAAGGTTTGTTTATTCCATTTCAAGTTTAAAGTCACGTCAACATTATTTAGGTCATTTTGGAGACGTTGCTTCCAATTACGTGGGACTTTTAACTGACATTGAGATGAAATGATATCTCAAGCCCTGCCATTCAATAAAACCAGTAGGGTTATATGCATGGTCAGTCCAACTCACACCACTTTACGGCAGGATTAGACCTCCTAGTGGTTTACCAGTTTTTTTGCGGTTTTTGGGGGATGGGGGATGAGGTTTCTGGTTTTATGGCCCTTTCAAGATTATTTTACTCATATCGAGCCGATCGTTAATCAGGTGGGCGAAAACCGGAGTACCCACAGAAAAAGCACCTGATCTTCTGTTGCAGAGGTTTAACATCCCCGTCAACAATGTATAGGTCAGTTTGGAGATGTTGCTTCCAATTTTGTGGGACTTTTACCCGACACTGAGATGAAATGACATCTCAAGCCCTGTCGCCCAATGAAACCAATAGGTTTTGTAAGTAGGGACGGTCCGACTCGCACCACTTTACCTGGGCACACTTAGATCTTCTAAGCGGTTTACCAGTTCTTGCGTGCGGTAGGTTTCAGCTCTGCTTGGAAGCATCATGCAGCCCAACTATTTCTCCAAGCCCCGATGGGCGGGGGCAGACCTCTGCATGGAAGCATTATGGAAGGTGATGTCACACTTGTAGCAAATGAACCTAAAAAGACGGCACCCAGCTCCAATATTATCACTTTTTTATTTTGGACAATATGAATTACTTATGGACAGAACTTCAAGACCCTCTGGTCAATGTGGTTCTTGACCCTTATCCAGCTGAATAGAAAAACCCCTACCTTTGCAAACAGTGTAGATTAAGGCTGCCACGATTAATCGTATAATCGATCAATAAATTCCACAAAAATGATTATCATTTCTGATTTGCTTTTAATCGATTACTTGATAGGTACAATTTACTACCCAAAGTTATGCCTAAATAGCTGGATGAGTGGCAAACAGTGCAGACCCTGATGAGACGCCGCATTATGCAGCGTCTCATCTGGGTCTACACTGTTTGCTAAGGCCTGTCTGTTCAAATATACATATAGGCTGGCCTCAGTGGCTCAGTCGGATGCGCGTCTGACTGGTGATCAGGAGGACGCGGGTTCGACTCCCGCCAGGGTCGGCAACATTCTTTCGTGGAGATTGATCATGAAATCTTTTCTACGGTCATTCTCTCCCTTCCGCTGATTCAAGAAGGGCAGTTGTCAGTTTCTGGCGAAAGAATGTGCACTGTACTGGTTAACGGCTTACGTATAAGCCTGCCCAGGAAAGTGTTGATAGGTAAACTGACCGGCTCAAAAATGACCTAAATAGTGTTGACTTGGCCGTAAAACTCAAAAACAAACAAACAAACAAATCAAATATACATATGGTAAAGTGCAACATATGATAAGAGTCATGCTCAGACAGAAAGTCAGACAGGTAAAATAATGACAAAAGCCTTAGCGATTACTAATCGATTATCGATCGCAATGACAGGACTGATAATCGATTATCTTTTCACATCTGATTAGCCAGCCCTAGTGTAGATCCAGATAAGATGGCTTCTGAAGGATCTGCACTGTTTGGCATGCAGTTTGTAAATTGAACAAATACATTATACGCCACAACCTCTTTTTAACACTATTATAGGGATCCAAAGCAGAAACCGTGTGCAGAAACCGTGTTAGTTAAACAACCGTGTTATATCCAAACAAAAATGTTTTGTTTGTTTGTTTGTATTGGAGTTTAACGGCCCAGTCAACACTATTTAGGTCATTTTTGAGCCGGTCAGTTTACCTATCAACACTTTCCTGGGCAGGCTTATACGTAAGCGGTTAACCAGTACAGTGTACATTCTTTCGCCAGAAACTGACAACTGCCCTTCTTGAATCAGTGGAAGGGAGAGAATGACCGTAGAAAAGATTTCATGATCAATCTCCACAAAAGAATGTTGCCGACCCCAGCGGGAGTCGAACCCGCGTCCTCCTGATCACCAGTCAGACGCGCATCCGACTGAGCCACTGAGGCCGGCCCAAACAAAAATGTATAAATTATATAGAAAAATGACCATTTATGGTCATTTTTCAATATAATCTATACATTTTTGGGATCCATCTTGAAACCGTGTTATATCCATAACCGTGTTATAGCGAACCATGTTATAACGAGGTTGTGGTGTATTAAGTAATTAGATTGGCTGATAGTCAGAACTGGGTGTGGCTTTATTAATTTATTCAGCAAGATAATAATTACAATAACCACGAGCATATGTGCCATGTCTTGACTAAACCTCTTCTTGCCATTTGCGCAAAGGTGCAGATTTTTTTCCAGATTATTTCACTTATATCGAGCCAATCCTAAATCAGAGGTGGACAAAAACCAGAGTACCTGGAGAAAAACCACCTGATCTTCCACTGCAGAATTAGGCGTCTCACATGTGACCTAATGATTATGAGTCGGTGTATTATGCAGCAACTGATCTGGGTCTACACTGTTTGCCTTTGTCCCTTTTACGGGTTCCCAGGTTTTTTTTTTTGTTTGATTTGAGGTTTAATGTCCCCGTCAACACTGTAAAGGTAATTTTGGAGACGTTGCTTCCAATTTTGTGGGACTTTTACCAGACACTGAGATGAAATGACATCTCAAGCCCTGTCGCCCAATAAAACCAATAAGGTTTATAAGCAAGGATGGGCCAACGCGCACCGCTTTACCTGGGCAGGCTTAGATCCTCTAAGCGGTTTACCAGTACTTGTGTGCGGGTCGGTTTCAGCTCTGCGTGGAAGCATCATGCAGCCCATCTATTTCTTCAAGCCCCGGTGGGCCGGGGCGGGTTCCCAGGTAACAATGTATTAAAGCGAAATTATTGGCATCATTTAGAGGTTTGTAGATTACCCAAAGACTACTTCTCTAAGGCAAATGAGTCCACAACTCATCATGGCATTTTTTTTTTTTGTATTTTGTTTTGCGAAAACCAGAGTACTTGGAGAAAAACCACCTGACTTTCCGTTGCAGAACTTGGCGTCTCACATGTGACCCCAGCCAGGCTCAAACCACAGCAGTGAGAGATCTAATGATTAAGTCAGCGCTCTTATCCACTAGACCACATAGTGGAAAATTATCAGCCCTTGCAACATTTTTTTTCAGTGAAATCGAGCTGATCTTAAAGTAGAGGTGGCAGAAAACTGGAATAACCAAGAAAGACCACCTGACCATCTCATCTCAAATAATTTTATGACCCAAGTAAGTAGGGCTGGCTAATCGGAGCTGAAAGGATAATCGATTATCAGTCCAGTCATTGCGATCGATAATCTATTAGTAATCGCTAAGGTTTTTGTCATTATTTTACCTGTCCGGCTTTCTGTCTGAGCATGACTCTTACCATATGTTGCTCTTTACCATATGTATATTTGAACAGACAGGCCTGAGCAAACAGTGTAGACCCAGATGAGACGCCGCATAATGTGGCGTCTCATCAGGGTCTGCACTGTTTGCCACTCATCCAGCTATTTTAGGCATACCTTTTGGTAGTAAATTGTACCTATCAAGTAATCGATTAAAAGCAAATCAAAAATGATTATCATTTTTGTGGAATTTATCGATCGATTAATCGATTATACGATTAATCGTGTCAGCCCTACAAGTAAGGCTAAACTACAGAGTGGTGTGAGACCTGATGTACAAACATCAGTTCTCTTTACCACTAGGATAAGGCTGATATGATTAATCGTATAATCGATCAATAAATTCCACAAAAATGATTATCATTTCTGATTTGCTTGTAATCGATTACTTGATAGGTACAATTAACTGCCAAAAGTTTTGCCTAAAATACCTGGATGAGTGGGAAACAGTGCAGACCCTGATGAGACGCCGCATTCTGCGGCGTCTCATCTGGGTCTACACTGTTTGCTCAGGCCTGTCTGTTCAAATATACATATGGTAAAGTGCAAAATATGGTAAGAGTCATGCTCAGACAGAAAGCCAGACAGGTAAAATTATGACTAAAACCTTAGCGATTACTAATCGATTATTGATCGCAACGGCGAGACTGATAATCGATTATCTTTTCTGCTCCGATGAGCCAGCCCTACCACTAGGACAATGAGACAGGTTGCCTTCAGGCTACCAAGGTACAGATATTATACAGAAAATAATACGAGCCCCGCCAAGCGAATTTGAGTCTTCGAGCATTCTGTCATGACAAATTTTAACTGCTCATGCCCAGCCAGTCAGAGGGGCCAGGGATATGGCTTTCTGTCTGAAGGTTCCTCATGATTCACTGCTTGTATGAGCGAGCAGCGAAGGTTCTGGCGAGACTGCGCGGATGCGCAGGCTCGCCTGAACCTTCGCTGCTCGCATAGGCGATAAGTACCAAAATCGCTTGACGGGGCCCATACAATGTACAATGGCAAAAAACAGGTAAACAGGATCTTTTACCAACCTTGTTTTGTTCTTGACCAAAGCATCTTTAACTTCTTCTCTTCGTTCTGACAGGTCTAAGCTGTTATACTGAAAGAAATTCATAGTTGGACCAGACCCTTGAGACAAATGCCATCAGTTTTCTACGATTCATGTTTTTCAAATGCAGCCAAATAATATGGCTGGATGTATGATTTCTTACACACCAGACAAGGAAATCCGTGATTTTACCCTGGGATAGAAATTTATGTTCTAACCCTGGTGTTCTGACCCAGGCAACTAACATAAATGCGCTTCAATTCTATTCAACTGCCGGAACTACTTCCGTACTACTTTTATTTTGCAAACAATATACATGTGCGAGCTGTCAAAACTAACCGGAGGTGTTGTGCAAGAAAAAGAATCCAATATGGTGTTCTGTTGTAGATGGGCGTTTCCAACCCTCGGGATGACCGTGCTGAGCGGAACCTCGGCGTAGCCTCGGTTCCGCTCAGCACGGTCATCCCTCGGATTGGAAACGCTCATCTACAACAGAACCCCATATCAGATTCTTATATTCTTGCATGGGGCTGTCTCAATGTCTCTTCTGCATGTCTGCAAGTAGCAAAGGCTCAGGGAGACTGCACATATTGCCTATGCAATAAATATTCTTTTTAATCTCCCTCCGCGAAGCGGAGTGGGGATTATAGAAATGGACTTCGTCTGTCCACTCTTCCGTCTGTCTGTCCATAACACTTTCTTGTTCGCTCCATATTTCCTGAACCCTTTGATAGATTTTCATTTAACTTTGGTCAAATATTTGTCTCAGTGAGCTGATGGCAGAACCCATAAATGAACCATGCGGACTCATGGTCAAGGTCACAGTTGAAGGTCACGAGTTTGAAACTTTGAATTTTGTGTCCATTCCATATCTCCTCTACCCCTGCGAGGATTCTCATTTAACTGTGGTCAATTATCCCCCTCAGTGAGCTGATGTGCAGAATTATCCCCCTCAGTGAGCTGATGTGCAGAATTATCCCCCTCAGTGAGCTGATGTGCAGAATTATCCCCCTCAGTGAGCTGATGTGCAGAATTATCCCCCTCAGTGAGCTGATGTGCAGAACCCATAAATGAATCATGCCGACACCAGGTCAAAGTCACATTTGAAGGTCACGACTTTAAAACTTTGAATTTTGTGTCCGTTCCATATCTCCTTTACCCCTCAAATGATTTTCATTAAACTTTGGTCAATTATCCCCCTCAGTGAGCTCATGTGCAGAGCACACAAATGAATCATGCTGACACCAGGTCAAGGTTATATTGGAAGGTCACGAGTTTGAAACTTTGAATTTTGTGTCTGATCCATATCTCCTTTACCCTTCAAAGGGTTTTCATCAAACTTTGGTCAAATATCCCCCTGAGTGAGTTGATGTGCATAGCACATAAATGAACCAGGTCATAAGTTTGAAACTTTGAATTTTATGCCTGTTCAATATCGCTTGGAAGGATTTTCATTAAACTTTGGTCAAATGTCCCCTCAGTGAGCTGATGTACAGAACCCATAAATAAACCATGCCAACTCAAAGTCTAGTTCACAGGTGGTCACGAGTTTGAAACTTTGTATTTTGTGTCCATTCCATATCTCCTTTACCCCTGGAAGGATTTTATTCAAGTTTGGTGAAATACCCCCCCTCAGTGAGCTGATGTGCAGAACCCATAAATAAACCATGCCAACTCAATCTAGTTCACAGGTGAAGGTCACGAGTTTGAAATTTGGAATTTTGTGTTTGTTCCAAATCTCCTTTACACTTGGAAGGATTTTCATTAAACTTTTGTGAAATAGAACCCATAAATAAATCATACCAACTCAAGGTCAAGGTCACAGGTGATGGTCACAAGGTTGAGCCTTGATACAAAGTGCGGCGGGAGATTTGGCTGTCCCTCAGACTGCTTTCTTGTCTAACTTGAACCTGTGTCAAGGTCACGTCTGAATGTCTGTGAGCTGCAAAGGCTCTGGCCAAACACTGCTGGCCGTCTTTGTAATAAGTTTTCAATTATAAGCATAACTTTTGCACAGAAATATCAAACACAAATTCATCTGACAAACAGCACAGTATGGTACATATCTGAATATTTAGCAGTATTTTGTTCAATAAATAATGTCATGATACACCATACTCAAAAGCAATGATTTTCATATTTTCCATTTGTTTTCAACCAAATTCCCAAAATTTGTGCAATCATATATGCAAGAGAAGTATGTTTTCTGGGCCAGACGAGCTTGTTTAAGCCAATTAGGCTTCATCAGTGACCCTCAAATATTTTCAAAACTCCATAATGGAAGCAATGATCCCGAAGGACAAGAAAATATAAACTACACTATGATGAAGGGAAGGGAGACTTTTTACTGCCGCCATACATTTCCTTAAACACCAGCTGTAGTGAAGATAAATATATTCAATAAAAGGATTATCCTTTGGAAGTAAGGAATACATCGGTGACCATAAAACTGAAAAGTATGGAGTGTACAAATTTTTTCTCGGCCAGACTAGCTAGTTTAGGCCAATTAGGCCTCATCATGATCCTCAAATATTTTCAAAACTCCACAATGGAATCAATGATCCCAAAGATATAGAGGATCTTACATGAGTGCTCATGTATTATTGAATTTATTAAACGAGTTGAGGAAAAGGGATAAAATGCGAGGCTTTGTTGAGCATTTTATCCCTTTTTCACAACGAGTTTAATAAATTCAATAATACATGGGCATGAATGCAAGATTCTATTTATCATATGACATTTAAAACGCATTTTATTCACGATTGTTTACATAAATGTCAAAATTCCACCATTAGTAAACGCGATGTCGTTAAGGACGTCGCACATGTAACAATACGGGAAGTATCTACCTAATTTGCATATTTAATCCACTAGTGGATTATCAAAAATATTACACTCTCAGACGCGGCATCATATGATAAAAAAAAATATTAACTACACTAAGATGAAGAGCAGGGAAACATTTTATGGCTGCCATACATTCCCTAAACACCAGCTGTTGTGACCTTAAGTATGTTCTATAAAAGGATTATCCTTTGGAAGCAAAGAATACACCATAGAACTGAAAAGTATGGAGTGTACAAGTTTTTCTGGGCCAGACTAGCTCGTTTAGGTCAATTAGGCCTCCTCATGACCCTCAAATATTTTCAAAACTCCACAATGGAATCAATTATCCCAAAGGACAAGAATATATAAACTACACTATGATGAAGGGCAGGGAGTCTTACATTTCCTTAACCCTTTTTGTACCAAATGGCATGTTCCTCCTTATATATAGCAGGAGTCCATTTCGAAATTTAGGGATGTCAGGTTGTGTTTTCTTCAAAATTGATAAGGAAAATGGCTGAACTTTTTCCAAACAGTGTAGGCCTTGATCAGACGCCGCATTATGCGGCGTCTGATCTGTGCCTGCACTGTTTGCCAGGGTACCCCTTTTGGGGTTTCCGGTACTAAATGGGTTAACAACAGCTATTGTGATCTTAAACAGGATGTGCAGGCTCGTTCTTCACTGTGCACACTTTATGGAAGAAACAGTTTTGATCACCATGGCTAAGAGAGCAATTTCACTGTTATGGACACATACGAGACAGAGTCTTACCTCATTCACTTGCAATACATCCCAATTATCATTAATCCAGACCATGATGTCATCATCAAACTCGTAATACTTCAGGTTGTTTTCCATACTCATGTTGAAGATTGTAATGTGAACTAAGTCAGGCCTGAAAGTAATGTGAACTAAGTCAGGCCTGAAAGTAATGTGAACTAAGTCAGGCCTGAAAGTAATGTGAACTAAGTCAGGCCTGAAAGTAATGTGAACTAAGTCAGGCCTGAAAGTAATGTGAATTAAGTCAGGCCTGAAAGTAATGTGAACTAAGTCAGGCCTGAAAGTAATGTGAACTAAGTCAGGCCTGAAAGTAATGTGAACTAAGTCAGGCCTGAAAGTAATGTGAATTAAGTCAGGCCTGAAAGTAATGTGAACTAAGTCAGGCCTGAAAGTAATGTGAACTAAGTCAGGCCTGAAAGTAATGTGAATTAAGTCAGGCCTGAAAGTAATGTGAACTAAGTCAGGCCTGAAAGTAATGTGAACTAAGTCAGGCCTGAAAGTAATGTGAACTAAGACAGGCCTGAAAGGAATGTGAACTAAGTCAGGCCTGAAAGTAATGTGAACTAAGTCAGGCCTGAAAGTAATGTGAACTAAGTCAGGCCTGAAAGTAATGTGAATTAAGTCAGGCCTGAAAGTAATGTGAACTAAGTCAGGCCTGAAAGTAATGTGAACTAAGTCAGGCCTGAAAGTAATGTGAACTAAGACAGGCCTGAAAGGAAGTTGTTATCTATCAGGCCCCGAGACTATAAAGCACTTTCGATGCCCAACGTACTTAAGCATGAAATTTGTCATGCTCATAAATTTCAAAATGCCAACAATGTGTTGGCATTTTGAAATTTATGAGCAGGACAAATAACATTCTATGCTGACCTGAGCAGGAAATTGGCTCTTTCATTTCCTAATTACACATCAACCTCGTTATAACACGGAACTCCTGGTCCAACCAACGGACTGCGTTTGTTTTGTTTGTTTGTATTGGAGTTTAACGGCCCAGTTAACACTGTTTAGGTTGTATTGAGCCTGTCAGTTTAACTAACCACACTTTTCCTAGGCAAACTCATATGAAAGCTGACTGGTAACCAGTGCAGTGCACATTCTTTCGCCAGAAACTGACAACTAGCCTTCTTGAATCAGTGGAAGGGAGAAAATGACCTTAGAAAAGTTTTCATGATCAACCTCCCAAGAAAGAATGTTGCCGATCCTCGCAGGTATTGAACCCACATCCTCCTGATCACCAGTCTGACATGCATCAGACTGAAATACCGAGGCCGGCATGGACCATGTTAGTTAAATAAATTGCCTTATAAACACCTACCGTATTCGCCACAGATCAGCTATTGACAATATGGTGATCTATAGTTTTCCATAAAAGATGACATGCGGTCCAGTAAATATAACATATTTCAAACTACAACGCGTTTAGAACTGATCAATGACAGTGCATACCATGGCCATCAAGTCAAGTCATTTCAATCGAGACCAGCTCATAAATCAAAGGGCAGTGGGTTGACTTTGCAATCAAATTCTCATCTTATAATATAATTTTAATGTTTCAAAGACTTAAATGAAAATGTTTTAAAGCAAAACTAACACAGGAAAGTTCTAAACAAATCAACAACAAACATTGATTATAAATGCGGCAGTTTTATGGTCTATAGCAGGGCCTGATAAATCCATTGTCCGGCTGCCAGGGTCAAAATTTTGGCTGGGCAAGTGTGTAGAATATATAGGGAAAACTGTAATTCCAAGAAATTTCCAAGATGCTGTTGACCGCTGGGCATGTGGTTGAACTTTGGTTTTGTCAGGCCCTGTCTACAGCATAGATTTCAACAAGTCCAATTGAACAACTTACCAGTCTATACTAAGGCGCTTGATATATTCCTGACCAAAGTTACAAGATGAGCAGACAAATATATAGAAGCTGTCGGCATACAACAATGGATACTGCAGGCACTGGATACAAGCTGTGGATCATACAAAAACCATGAGAATCAAGACAATGTCATTACACCTGGCCACAAGGTTTCATAAAACTCGCTTAAGCATGAAATTTGTTGGCATTTTAAAATTAATGAGCAGGACAAGCTGATCTGAGCAGGTAAATTGCCTGATTGGTTTGTTCTGAAATATTCATAAGCATTACAAATTCCATGCTCAATCAAGATGATCATGAAATACGTTGATTTTTTTTTTTTTTTTACAATCTACTAGGCCTGACCTTGTTTTGTTTGATTTGATGTTTAAAGTCCCCGTCAACACTAAGTAGGTCATTTTGGAGACGTTGCTTCCAATATTATGGGACTCACCCAACATTGAGAGGAAATGACATCTCGAGCCCTGTCACCCAATGAAACCAAAAGCGTTTATAAACACGGATGGTCCGACTCACACTGCAATGCCTGGGCAGGCTTAGATCCTGCAAGCCGTTTACCAGTACTCATGTGCGGGCCGGATTCAGCTCTGCGTAGAAGCATCTTGCAGCCCATTTATTTCTTCAAGCCCTAATGGGCAGGGGTCGTCTAGGCCTGACCTAAAAGCAACAAGCAGAAAGAAGTTCTAAGTACAGTCAATTCTCTTTTAACAGCCACATCAATTAAGCCATCACTGATACAAACAAGAGGACCAAGCTAGCTTGGTCCTGTATCGCTCACCTGAGCTAACAGATTCAAAGTTTAAGGAAGTGCCAACCTTTACTGAAGGCTTTATGGGAGGACATGGTGATGACAGGGTAAGCATTTTCTGCAAATCAAGTAGAATGTAACTCTATGATAAACAGGCTGACCTCACCAGTTTTCTAACTCATTCAAGCTTTTATTCCTGACTTGCTAAGAAGATCCGATCTAAACTGAAGTGGCTATGGTGATGACAAGTTCAAAAACAAGAGTTTTCAAACTCCTCCAAGCTTTCTGCCTGACTTCCTTGTTTGTAAGTTTCATGAAGATCCGTTCAAAACTAAAGGGGCAGCAGTGATGACAAGGTCGAAAATAGGCATTTTCAGCAATTAAAGGCACATCACTCTATGATAAATGTGCCGACTTGGCCGGTATTCGAACTCATCTGAGGTTTTATTCCCAGCCACCTTTCATGTAAGTTTCAGAAAGATCCGATCAAAACTGAAGGGGCTACGGTGATAACAAGGTCATAATTTGGCATTTTCAGCAATCAAAGGGATGTTATTCTATGAAAAATGGGCCAACTTGGCTGGTTTTCGAACTCATCCGAGGTTTAATCCCCAGCAACCTTACACATACGTTTCAGAAAGATCCGATCAAAACTTGAGGGGATACGGTGATGACAAGGTCAACAAAAGCACCGCAAGCGGGTGCCAACGCTCGTCTGCAGTTTCTTTTAGAAAACAAAAGTTCTAAGTCAAATCAAATTGCAAGATGGAATTATAAAACTTGTAGGGAATGTAGCTCTTGTGATGGTGAGTATGTGTATGAAGTTTCATGAAGGTAGGCCAAATACTTTTGGAAATATGGTCAAGGTTAAGTTTTTTGGTTAATTTTTCGAAAAATAGGTCAAAGTTCAAAGGTCAAGGTCACAGGTCAAAAAGCGTGGTATGACTGAAAAGGTCTTGTCCCAAGGAACATTCATGTGAAGTTGGAAGGCTCTGTTGTGAATAATATTGAAATAAGAGACAAAAACAATTTAAAAAAAACGGAGAGAAAAGGGGAGATAATTCAATCAAATTGCAAGATGGAGTTATAAAACTTGTAGGGAATGTAGCTCTTGTGATGGTGAGTATGTGTATGAAGTTTCATGAAGGTAGGCCAAATACTTTTGGAAATATGGTCAAGGTTAAGGTTTTCGGTTAAATTTTCGAAAAATAGGTCAAAGTTCAAAGGTCAAGGTCACAGGTCAAAAAGCGTGGTATGACTGAAAAGGTCTTGTCCCAAGGAACATTCATGTGAAGTTGGAAGGCTCTGTTGTGAATAGTATTGAAATAAGAGACAAAAACAATTTAAAAAAAACGGAGAGAAAAGGGGAGATAATTCAATCAAATTGCAAGATGGAGTTATAAAACTTGTACGGAATGTAGCTCTTGTGATGGTGAGTATGTGTATGAAGTTTCATGAAGGTAGGCCAAATACTTTTGGAAATATGGTCAAGGTTAAGGTTTTCGGTTAAATTTTCGAAAAATAGGTCAAAGTTCAAAGGTCAAGGTCACAGATCAAAAAGTGTGGTATCACTGAAAAGGTCTTGTCCAAAGGAACATTCATGTGAAGTTTGAAGGCTCTATTGTGAATAGTATTAAAATGAGAGCAAAAAATGTGTTTCAGAAAAAAAATTGGAAAAGGGGAGATAATTCAGCCAAAATCAACAATGTTGTTATGGTCCTTGGTCAAAATGTAGCTCTTGTGATGATGAGTGTGTGTATGAAGTTTCATGAGGCTAGGTCTAATACTTTTTAAGTTATAGCCAAGGTTAAGTTTTTTTGGAACGACGCAAGACGACGCAGGACGACAACGCAGACGCCGGAGTGATGACAATAGCTCGAAAGTTTTTTTTCAAAAAACAGACGAGCTAAAAATTGACATTTTCAGCAATCAAAAGGACAAAACTCTATAAAAAATGGGCTGACTTGGCTGGTTTTTGAACTCATCCAAGATTTTATCCCCAGCCACCATACTTATAAGTTTCAGAAAGATCCGATCAAAACTGAAGGGGCTACGTTGATGACAAGGTAAAAAATCAGCATTTTCAGCAATCTAAGCGAGGTAACTCTATGATAAATGGGCAGACTTGGCCGGTATTGGAACTCATCAGAGGTTTTATCCCCAGCCACCTTACCTACATATAAATTTCAGAAAGATCCGATCAAAACTGAAAGGGCTACGGTGATGACAAGGTCAAAAATCAACATTTTCAGCAATCAAAGAGACGTTACTCTACAATAAATGGGCCGACTTGGCTGGTTTTCGAACTAATCAGAGGTTTTATCATTAGCCATCTTACATATAAGTTTGAGAAAGATCCGATCAAAACTGAAGGGGCTACGGTGATGACAAGGTCAAAAATCGACATTTTCAGCAATCAAAGGGACGTAACTCTAAGAAAAATGGGCCGACTTGGCCGGTTTTCGAACTCATCCGAGGTTTTATCCCCAGCCACCTTACATATAAGTTTCAAAAAGATCCGATCAAAACTGAAGGGGCTACGGTGATGACAAGGTCAAAAATCGGCATTTTCAGCAATCAAAGGGATGTAACTCTACCATAGATGGGCTGACTTAGCTGGTTTTCGAACTCATTCGAGTTTTTATCCCCAGCCACCTTACATATAAGTTTCTGAAAGATCCGATCAAATCTGAAGACACTACGGTGATGACAAGCATTTTCCCATAGTAAGTCTATGGGACCATGTGGTTGCCCTAACAACCAAAGTTTTAGAGCAATTTCGAAAAAAAAGTTTATGTCATCAATGCCCCACCAGAGGCATGCTATAGATGAGAAATGATTGAGATCAGCCTGCAGGCTGCAGAGATATAGCTGCTCAAAAGTGTGGACGGGCGACGGACGACCCACTATACTATGAGCTCCCCTGGAGCCTTCGGCCCAGGTGAGCTAAAAATTGGCATTTTCAGCAATCAAAGGGACGTAACTCTATGATAAATTGGCCAACTTTCGAACTCATCCGAGTTTTTATCCCTAGCCACCTTACATATAAGTTTCAGAAAGATTCGATAAAAACAGAAGGGGCTACCATGATAAAAAGGTCAAAAATCGGCATTTTCAGCAATCAAAGGGATGTAACTCTATGATAAATTGGCTGACTTGGCCAGTTTTCAAACTCATCCGAGGTTTTATCCCCAGCCACCTTACATAAAAGTTTCAGAAAGATCCGATCAAAACTGAAGGGGCTACGGTGATGACAAGGTCGAAAATCGGCATTTTCAGCAATCAAAGGGAAGTAACACTGTGTTAAATGGGCCCACTTGGCCGGTTTTCGAAATCATCCAGGGTTTTATCCCCAGCAACCTTACATATAAGTTTCAGAAAGATACGATCAAAACTGAAGGGGCTACCGTGATGACAAGGTCAAAAATCGGAATTTTCAGCAATCAAAGGGACCTAACTCTATGGGCCGACTTGGCCGGTTTTCAAACTCATCCGAGGATTTATCCCCAGCCACCTTACATATAAGTTTAAGAAAGATCCGATCAAAACTGAAGGGGCTACATTGATGACAAGGTCGAAAATGGGCATTTTCAGCAATCAAAGGGACGTAACTCTATGATAAATGGACCGACTTTGCCGGTTTTCGAACTCATATGAGGTTTTATCTCCTGCAACCTTACACATAAGTTTCAGAAAGATCCGATCAAAACTGAAGGGGCTACGGTGATGACAAGGTCAAAAATCGGCATTTTCAGCAATCAAAGGGACCTAACTCTATGATAAATGGGAGGACTTGGCCGGTTCTCGAACTCATCCGAGGTTTTATCCCCAGACACCTTACATATAAGTTTCAGAAAGATCCGATCAAAACTGAAGGGGCTACGGTGATGACAAGGCCGAAAATGGGCATTTTCAGCAATTAAAGGGACGTAACTCTATGATAAATGGGCCGACTTGGCCGGTTTTCGAACTCATCTGAGTTTTTATCCCAAGTCACCTTACATATAAGTTTCAGAGAGATCCGATCAAATATGAAGGCGCTACGGTGATGACAAGCATTTTCCCATAGTAAGTCTATGGGACCTTGTGGTTGCCATAGGAACCAAAGTTTAAGAGCGATTTCGAATAAAAGTTTATGTCATCAATGCCCCACCAGAGGCATGCTACAGATGAGAAATGATTGAGATCAGCCTGCAGGATACAGAGATATAGCTGCTCAAAAGTGTGGACGGACGGACGACGGACGGACAGACGGACGACGGAGGACCCACTATACTATAAGCTCCCCTGGAGCCTTCGGCCCAGGTGAGCTAAACAAGAGGGCCCAGAGGGCCCTGGTTCGCTCACCTGATCCAAAGCATAACAAGTGGGCCCCGGGCAGGGTCAATTTTGGCCCCAGGGCTAAAATTTGAACAATCTTGGTAGAGGTCCACAAGATGAAGCTTCATATCGAATATGAAAGACCTGGGCTTTCTGGTTTCAGAGAAAAAGATTTTAAAGGTTTACCCTGCATATAGAAGTCTATGTAAAACAAGATTTTCCCTATATAAGTCTATGTTAAACCAAAGGGCCCCGGAGCGGGGGCATTTTTGGCCCCAGTGCTATAATTTGAACAATCTTGGTAGAGGTCCACTAGCTGAAGCTTCAAAACAAATATCAAAGACCTAAGCCTTGTGTTTCAGAGAAGATGATTTTTAAAGATTTTCTCTATATAAGTCTATGTAAAACCAAAGGGCCACATGGCGGGGGCATTTTTGGTCTCAGGGCTATAATTTGAACAATCTTTATAGAGGTCAACTAGCTGAAGCGTCATAACAAATATCGAAGACCTAAGCCTTGTGGTTTCAGAGAAGAAGATTTTTCAAGATTTTCCCTATATAAGCCCATGTAAAACCAAAGGGCCCCCTGCGGGGGCATTTTTAGCTCAAGCACTATAATTTGAACAATCTTGGTAGGGGTCCACTAGATGAAGCTTCATACCAAATATCAAAGACCTGGGCCTTGCAGTTTCAGAGAAGAAGATTTTTAAAGATTTTCCCAATATAAGTCTATGTAAAACCAAAGGGCCCTGGAGCGGGGGCATTTTTGGCCCCAAGGCTATAATTTGAACAATCTTGGTAGAGGTCCACAAGATGAAGCTTCATACCAAATATCAAAGACCTGGGCCTTGCAGTTTCAGAGAAGAAGATTTTCCCTATATAAGCCTATATAAAACACAAGAGGGCCATGATGGCCCTGGATCGCTCACCTGACCCATATGATAGAGTTACAAGTGGGCCTCTGGGAGGGCCATTATTGACCCCAGGGCTACAATGTGCATAATGTTGAGGGAGGTCTAAAAAGGTGAAGCTTCATACCAAATATCAACAAAGCCTATAATTTGAACAATCTTGGCAAAGGTCCACTAGATGAAGCTACACAACAAATATCAAAGACCTGGGCCTTGGGGTTTCAGAGACCATTTTTTAAAGATATTCCCTACATAGCCTATGTAAAACCAAATGGCCCCGGGGCGGGGACATTTTTGGCCTCAGAGCTATAATTTAAACAATCTTGATAGAGGTCCACTAGATGAAGCTTCACACCAAATATCAAAGACCTAGGTCTTGCTGTTTCAGAGAAGAAGATTTCCAAAGATTATCTCTATATATAAGTCTATGTAAAACCAAAGGGCCCCAGGGCAGGGGCTATAATTTGAACAATCTTGGTAGAGGTCCACTAGATGAAGCTCCATACCAAATATCAAAGACATGGGCCTTGTGGTTTCAGAGAAGAAGATTTTTAAAGATTTACCTATATAAGTCTATGCAAAACCAAAGGGTCTTGGGGCGGGGGCATTTTTGGCCCCAGGACTATAAATTGAATAATCTTGATAGAGGTCCACTAGATGAAATTTCACACCAAATATCAAAGACCTAGGCCTTGTGGTTTCACAGAAGAAGATTTTTAAAGATTTTCCCTATATAAGTCTATGTAAAACCAAAGGGCCCCCGAGACAGGGGCGATTTTGGTCTCAGGGCTATAATTTGAACAATATTGGTAGAGGTCCACTAGATGAAGCTTCATACCAAATATCAAAGAACAGGGCTATCTGGTTTCAGAGAAGAAGCTTTTTCAAGATTTTCCCTATATATAAGTCTATGTAATAACAAAGGGCCCTGGAGCGGGGGCATTTTTGGCCCCAGGGCTATAATTTGAACAATCTTGGTAGAGGTCCACAAGATTAAGCTTCATACCAAATGTCAAAGACCTAGGCCTTGTGGTTTCAGAGAAGAAGATTTTTAAAGATTTTCCCTATATAAGTCTATGTAAAACCAAAGGGCCCCAAGGCTGGGGCATTTTTGGTCTCAGGGCTATAATTGAACAATTTTGGTAGAGGTCCACTAGATGAAGCTTCATACCAAATATCAAAGACCTAGGCCTTGTGAATTCAGAGACAAAAATTTTTCAAGATTTTCCCCATATAAGTCTATGTAAAACCAAATGGCCCTGGAGCGGGAGCATTTTTGGCCCGTGGGCTATAATTTGAACAATCTTGATAGGGGTCCACTAGGTGAAGCTTCATACCAAATATCAAAGACCTGGGACATGTTGTTTCAGAGAAGAATATTTTTTAAGATTTCCCTATATAAGCCTATGTAAAACCAAAGGGTCTCGGGCGTGTGCATTTTTGGCCCCAGAACTATAATTTGAACAATCTTGGTAGGGGTCCACTAGGTATAGCTTCATACCAAATATCAAAGACCTGGGCCTTGCGGTTTCAGAGAAGATTTTTAAAGATTTTCCCTATATATGCCCATGTAAAACCAAAAGGCCCCGGGGCGGGGGCATTTTTGGCCCCAGCAATATAATTTGAACAATCTTGGTAGGGGTCCACTAGATGAAGCTTCATACCAAATATCAAAAACATGGCCCTTACGGTTTCAGAGAAGAAAATTTTTAAAGATTTTGCCTATATAAGCCTATGAAAAATCAAAGAGCCCCGTGGCGGGGGCATTTTTGGCCTCAGCACTATAATTTGAACAATCTTCGTAGGGGTCCACAAGATGAAGCCTCATACCAAATATCAAATACCTGGGCCTTGCGGTTTCAGAGAAGAAGATTTTTCAAGATTTTCCATATATAAGCCCATGTAAAACCAAAGGGCCCCCGAGCAGGGGCATTTTTGGCCCCAGGGCTATAATATGAACAATCTTGGTAGGGGTCCACTAGGTGAAGCTTCATACCAAATATCAAAGACCTAGGCCTTGCGGTTTCAGAGAAGAAGATTTTTAAAGATTTTTCCTATTTAAGCCCATGTAAAACCAAAGGGCCCCGGGGCGGGGGCTTTTTTGGCCCCAGCACTATAATTTGAACAATCTTGGTAAGGGTCCCCTAGATGAGGCTTCATACCAAATATCAAAGACCTGGGCCTTACGGTTTCAGAGAAGAAGATTTTTAAAGCTCTTCCCTATACAAGCCCATGTAAAACCAAAGGGCCCTGGAGCAGGGGCATTTTTGGCCCCAGCACTATAATTTGAACAATCTTGGTCGGGGTCCACTAGATGAAGCTTCATACCAAATATCAAAGAACTGGGCTTTGCGGTTTCAGAGAAGAAGATTTTACAGATTTTCCCTATATAAGCCCATGTAAAACCAAAGGGCCCCAGAGCGGGGGCATTTTTGGCCCCAGCACTATAATTTGGACAATCTTGGTAGAGTTCCACTAGATGAAGCTCCATACCAAATATCAAAGACCTGGGCCTTACGGTTTCAGAGAAGAAGATTTTTAAAGATTTTCCCTATATAAGCCCATGTAAAACCAAAGGGCCCGGAGCGGGGGCATTTTTGGTCCCAGCACTATAATTTGAACAATCTTGGTAGGGGTCCACTAGATGAAGCTTCATACCAAATATCAAAGACCTGGGCCTTGTGGTTTCAGAGAAGAAGATTTTTTAAGTTTTTGGTGAAAAAAAAATCTATTTTTGGCTCCTATGACCTAGATGTGCAACGGACCGGAACCATTTGAACAACTTTGAAAGGGGACCACCTAAGGATCATTCCTGTGAAGTTTGGTCAAAATCCGATCAGTGGTTTAGGAGGAGATGTCGTTTGAAGAAATTGTTTACGGACGCACGGACTGACGACGGACGACGGACGAAAAGTGATCCCAAAAGCTCACCTCGTCCATGATTTGACCTACTGACCTACATTTGACCCGACATGACCAATATTCAAATTTGACCGAGATATTGTCATGACAATCATTCTGAGCAAGTTTAATGATGATTGGACCATAACTGTGCCCTCTAGTGTGTTCACAAGGTTTTTCTATGATTTGACCTACTGACCTACTTTTTGACCCAACATGACCCATATTCAAACTTGACTGAGATATTGTCAGGATGATTATTCTGAGCAAGTTTGATGATGATTGGACCATAACTGTGCCCTCTAGAGTGTTCACAAGGTTTTTTCTATGAATTGACCTACTGACCTACTTTTTGACCCGACATGACCCATATTCAAACTTGACCGAGATATTGTCACAATGATCATTCTGAGCAAGTTTGATGATAATTGAACCATAACTGTGCCCTCTAGAGTGTTCACAAGGACTATCTATGGTTTGACCTACTGACCTACTTTTTGACCCTACATGATCCATATTCGAACCTGACCGAGATATTGTCATGATAATTATTCTGAGCAAGTTTGATGATGATTGGACCAAAACTGTGCCCTCTAGAGTGTTCACAAGGTTTTTCTATGATTTGACCTACTGACCTACTTTTTCACCCGACATGACCCATATTCGAACTTGACCGAGATATTGTCATGATGATCATTCTGAGCAAGTTTGATGATGATTGGACCAAAACTGTGGCCTCTAGTTTGTTCACAAGAAAAAGTTTACGCACGACGGACGACGGACGACGCACGACGACGCCGGACATCTTACGGTCACAAAAGCTCACCATGACCTTCGGTCAGGTGAGCTAAAAAGGGCCCTGGTGCGGGGGCATTTATGGCCCCAGCACTATAATTTGAACAATCTTGGTAGGGGTCTACTAGATGAAGCTTCATACCAAATATCAAAGACCTGGGCCTTGAGGTTTCAAAGAAGAAGATTTTTCAAGATTTTCCCTATATAAGCCCATGTAAAACCAAAGGGCCCCCGTGCGGGGGGCATTTTTAGCTCCAGCACTATAATCTGAACAATCTTGGTAGGGGTCCACTAGATGAAGCTTCATACCAAATATCAAAGACCTGGGCCTTGCAGTTTCAGAGAAGAAGATTTTTAAAGATTTTCCCTATATAAGCCCATGTAAAACAAAAGGGCCCTGGTGCGGGGGGAATTTTTGGCCCCAGCACTATAATTTGAACAATCTTGGTAGGGGTCCACTAGATGAAGCTTCATACCAAATATCAAAGACCTGGGCCTAGCGGTTTCAGAGAAGAAGATTTTTCAAGATTTTCCCTATATAAGCCCATGTAAAACCAAAGGGCCCCCGTGCGGGGGCATTTTTAGCTTCAGCACTATAATTTGAACAATCTTGGTAGGGGTCCGCTAGATAAAGCTTCATACCTGATATCAAAGACCTGGGCCTTGCGGTTTCAGAGAAGAAGATTTTCAAAGATTTTCCCTATATAAGCCCATGTAAAACCAAAGGGCCCCCGTGCGGGGGCATTTTTGGCCCCAGCACTATAATTTGAACAATCTTGGTAGGGGTTCACTAGATGAAGCTTCATACCAAATATCAAAGACCTGGGCCTTGCGGTTTCAGAGAAGAAGATTTTTCAAGATTTTCCCTATATAAGCCCATGTAAAACCAAAGGGCCCCCGTGCGGGGGCATTTTTAGCTCCAGCACTATAATTTGAACAATCTTGATAAGGGTCCACTAGATGAAGCTTCATACCAAATATCAAAGACCTGGGCCTTGCAGTTTCAGATAAGAAGATTTTTAAAGATTTTCCCTATATAAGCCCATGTAAAACCAAAGGGCCCCCGTGCGGGGGCATTTTTGGCCCCAGCACTATAATTTGAACAATCTTGGTAGGGGTCCACTAGATGAAGCTTCATACCAAATATCAAAGACCTGGGCCTTGCGGTTTCAGAGAAGAAGATTTTTTAAGTTTTCGGTGAAAAAAATCTATTTTTGGCTACTCTGACCTATATGTGCAACGGACCGGAACCATTTGAACAACTTTGAGAGGGGACCACCTAAGGATCATTCCTGTGAAGTTTGGTCAAAATCCGATCAGTGGTTTAGGAGGAGATGTCGTTTGAAGAAAAGTTTACGGACGCACGCACGGACGCACGGACGCACGACGGACAAAAAGTGATCCCAAAAGCTCACCTTGTCACTACGTGACAGGTGAGCTAAAAATGTTGTTTTTTTTTAAATTCTTTTTCAAAGGGCTTCAGAAGTAAGTTAGATGAACATAACTTAAGCTTGTGACTATTGTTATAGTTCGAACAATTTGACAAGAGATTGTGGACCTCTATTTCAATAATTTCACACTCGACTGAACGCATATATTTATATTCCCGTTTTCCGAAGAGGTCGAAATTGCTATTCAAAACATAGAGGTCAGTAAACGGGTCGCCATTCACGAGATGCTGAAAATGCACAAGAAGTTTACAAAAACCAACCTAATAGGCGAAATTACTTTGCTTTCCAGTAAGTGCTTAAGGGGAATGGGAACACCTGGCAGATTTTTCCGTCATTTTTCAAAGGGAGACAACTTTAAGGACTTCCTGTTCGCTTTTCTAGAAGCCCTGTCCCACTGAAAAAGAGGTCTACTCTTAAAGGAAAGAATTTGCTCCAGAGGAGCAAATTCTTTCCTCAAATTCTTTCCTTTAAGAGTTGACCACTATTGACATGGGAGACAAAAATACTTTTCCAGGAGTTGTCACCCCTGAAGGTGTTTCCATTCCCCCTTAATAAAGGCTTGAGTGTTTAATGAACCACAGTATCCATGAGATAAAGGCAGTTCTGCAGCACCATTTTTTTCAGTATTCATATCTAGAATATAATTGAAAATAAGTACAAACATTTTTTTTTTTTTTACACATTTCCAAGTTGAAAGTATATCTTGAAAGTTGTCTCCCTTGTTTGTCTGAGGTCAATATCCCTTCAACAACTAAGGTCATATGGAGAGTTGGCACCTCAGTTTTAAGACTCATCCAAAAGTCTGGTGAAGCCTTGAATTGAACCCAGGATCCCGGATTTATGAGATGAGTAGCTAAAGCACCACATCATGGATGCTTCTTTTCTGCCTTGTAAAAGGAAAGAAAGTATGTGAGGTGTCTTCTTCCCTTGACCATTAACCCATTGTATGCCAGTGGACTCTTCCATTGCTGTATGTTGTACAAGTCCATTTGTCATGTAAGGGGTGTCAGGCATATTTTTTCATTTTTATTCTATTTTTGAGGGAAAATTCAGTTAGCAAATAGCGCAGGCCCTGATCAGATGCCGCATTCTGTGGTGTCTGATCTGGGCCTGCACTGTTTGCCAAGGTATCCCTTTAGGGATTTCCTGTAAACAATGAGTTAAGATGTCATTAAAAAATTGCATCTGCAAATGTTGTCTGTTTATGTCGTCTGCTGCGTATTCTTCCAAAATTTTCAAACCTATGCATACAGGCAAACAGTGTGGACCCAGATCAGACTGCAGTCTGATCTGGGTCCACAATGTTTGCATCAATGACTTAAAAGAACCAGCTGACAATAAAGCAGAGGACAATTGTTGTGATTGGCATTTAAAGGGTTCAAACTCACCTTCATGAAACCACTGTTTACATCTACAGCACTGTAGCATTTTCTGGTACCAACTGAAAACATATAAAGAGAAAGAAGGACTGAGTACCATACCTCGAGATATGGTGGTTTGTTTGTTTGAATTGAGGTTTAATGTCCCTGTCAACACTGCATAGATCATTTTGGAGACGTTGCTTCCAATTTTTTGGGACTTTTACCCTACATTGAGTGACATAACAAAGATAACTAAAGGATAATTTCCCATATTTCTTGTTAGAACATATGTTGTGGGTACTTGTCAGAATAGCCTCGCTGACAAGTACCCACAACATATGGTTTAATCGTAAAACAAGAAAAATTATCCTAAATTTCTCATTATGGATCCATACCTTGAGCTATGGTAAATTGGCAAACATAATATATTTTACAATAACTGGCTACACACTCTGACTTTAGTTCATTCAGTTTGTGTGTGTGTGTGAATTCGGGTTTAACGTCGCTTTCAACAATTTTTAAGTCATATCACGATGGTGTCTGGTTGCGACAGGGAGCTCAATGCTCACTTTTATAGTGCTGCCTCACTGAAGTATCATGTCCCAGACACATTACATGATACCACACCCAGTCACATTATCCCGACACTGGGTCGACCAGTCCTAGCTCTACCCCGTAAATCTGAGTGCCAAGCGTGGAGCAGCTAGTACCATTTTAACGACTTTGGTATGTCGCGGCCCGGGATCGAACCCGTGACCTCCCGTTCCCTGGAGCGGACACTCTACCAACTGAGCTATCCGGCCGGTCATTCAGTTTGTAATATGTGTCAGTTTGTAATAGGTCATCTGAAAGGCTGAACTTAGGTTTGATTAACCCTTCTCTTGCTGAATATTCATTTAAGCCACACCCATTTCTGCCTATTAACCAATCAAATTACTTGATGTAATTTATTGCTACAAATTCATAAACTGAATGCCAAACAGTGTAGATCCTGATCAGATGGCTTCTTTAGAAGCCATCTGATCTGGATCTATACTGTTTCCAAAGATAGGCGTTGTCGTAAACAGCATGAAAAGAGTTAACCTTAAAGCACCAAAATAAAGCAAACATTATTTTTATACTTTTTTATACCGCAATCAGGCATTCTAGTAACCTAATAAAGGGGGTCGAATAACTGCACGCTATAATCGGTAGTGACCTATAATACCTTCTACTGACCTATAATACGTCTAGTGACCATTTATAGACCGGACCTACTTTTCAGGTCCCTATTTTACAGGTTTAATAAAAAATATGCAACCTTTCATACATGGGAAAACAACGAAACTGCTAGTTAAAATCTTTGCAATATTTATTTAAACAGATTTTCAGAAATTTCATATTATTTCTTACCTTCTCGGCCTTTCCTCGTTTGAATGGCCCGTTGGAATAACTGCACACTGAAACTGCAGTTGCATCTCAACCTCGAAAATAGTTTTTAAAGGTAAAATAATTTAATTTATTTGCAGATTTTCATACAGAAAGTGAAGCTCTGAGGAACTTTTATTCGAGCGTCTGTGTTGTTTACTACGTCTTTGTGGCGTGGTGACGTCAGAAACTTTGCACTCGTTGCCGTCACGTTATACTACGTGTGCGCGCCACGGCACTGCATATTGTTTAAAATGCCACACAGTCTGCTGTATATTTTGCTTAAATTTGCTAAATTATTGCAAAATCCATTGATTGTTTTGAATTGCGGTATAGACTAAATACATGGATAGTTTCTTTAACAAGAGGGCCATGATGGCCCTGGATCGCTCACCTGATCCATAGTGTAACAAGTGGGCCCCAGAGAGGGCCATTATTGGCCCCAGGGCTTTAATGTGCATAATGTTGGGGGAGGTCTTAAAGGTGAAGCTTCATACCAAACATCAAAAATAGCCATCGGAAGAGATGGCAAATCCCCCGACCAAAAGCCAATATGGCCTTCAGAAGATTGTTCACCAATAGAAAGTGCACCAGAATTAAACCACATATCACAAAAGTATTGCAGTTATGGCCATCGCAAGATTATACTGTCAGGGGAGATAACTAAAAAACAAGGGCACTCAGAAATGTGGTTCTTGCGCATGACATGCCTGCTTAAGCTCATGTATTTCTGCACAAAGTACCATCAATATGTCTCAAAAGGTATTGGAGATATAGTGATCACAAGCTGGTCATACTGTTATATTGGAACGGTAGATAACTCAAATACCACAGCAACAACAGTTGTGGTTCTTGCACATGACTTCCCTTCTGTACCTTGTATACAATTGTGCCAAGTTCCTTCAATATATCTCAAAGGGAGTTGGAGTTATGGCCATCACTAGGTTATATTGCCAGGGGAGATAACTAAAAAACCAGAGCACCCAGAGTTGTAATTCTTGAGCATGACACACCTGCTTAACCTCATGTACATCTGCATCAAGTACCACCAATATGTCTCAAAGGGTATTGGAGGTACGGTGGTCACAAGGTTGTCATACTGTTATATTGGAAGGGGAGATAACTCAAATATTATAGCACCCAGAGTTGTGGTTCTTAGGCATGAATCGCCGTCTCAACTTTGTATACAATTGTGCCAAGTACCATCAATATATCTCAAAGGGTATTGGAGTTATGGCCATCACAAGGTTATATTGTCAGGGGAGATAATTAAAAATCCAGGGCATCCAGAGTTGTGGTTCTTGGACGTGACACACCTGCTTAACCTCATGTACAACTGTACCAAGTATCATCAATATATCTCAAGGAGTGTTGGAGATGTGGCCATCACAAGGTAGTGATTCTATATTATTGGAAGGGGAGATAACTAAAAAATCACGGCACCCAGAGTTGTGGTTCTTGTGCATGACACACTGTCTCGGCCTTGTGAACAACTGTGCCAGGTATCATCAATATATCTTAAAGGGTATTGGAATTATGGCCATCACAAGGTTGTCACTCTATTTTATTGGAAGGGGAGATAACTCCAAAACCATGGCAACCAGAGTTGTGGTTCTTGTGCATGACACGCCGTCTCAGCCTTGTGAACAACTGTGCCAGGTACCATCAATATATCTCAAAGGGTATTGGAGTTATGGCCATCACAAAGTAGTCATTCTATTTTATTAAAAGGGGAGATAACTAAAAAAGTATGGCATCCAGAGTTCTGGTTCTTGCGCATGACACGCTGTCTCAGCCTCGTGAACAATTGTGCCAAGAACCATCAATGAATCTCAAAGGGTATAGGAGTTATGGCCATCACAAGGTTGTCACTCTATTTTATTGGAAGGGGAGATAACTCCAAAACCGTGGCAACCAGAGTTGTGGTTCTTGTGCATGACACGCCGTCTCAGCCTTGTGAACAACTGTGCCAGGTACCATCAATATATCTCAAAGGGTATTGGAGTTATGGCCATCACAAAGTAGTCATTCTATTTTATTAAAAGGGGAGATAACTAAAAAAGTATGGCATCCAGAGTTCTGGTTCTTGCGCATGACACGCCCTCTCGGCCTTGTGAACAATTGTGCCAAGAACCATCTATGAATCTCAAAGGGTATAGGAGATATGGCCATCACAAGGTTGCGTCTACGGACGGACGGACGGACGGACGGACGGACAGACAGACGGACGGACGCCAGGCTGATCGCTATATCCCCCGAACCTATTCGGTCGGGGGAAGGGTATAGGAGATATGGCCATCACAAGGTTGCGTCTACGGACGGACGGACGGACGGACGGACAGACGGACGGACAGACGGACGGACGCCAGGCTGATCGCTATATCCCCCGAACCTATTCGGTCGGGGCATAACAAAGGCTATAATTTGAACAATCTTGGCAAAGGTCCACTAGATGAAGCTACACATCAAATATCAAAGACCTGGGCCTAGCGGTTTCAGAGAAGAAGATTTTTAAAGATTTTCCCTATATAAGCCTATGTAAAACCAAAGGGCCCGTGGATGGGGGCATTTTTGGCCCCAGCACTATAATTTGAACAATCTTGGTAGGGGTCCACTAGATGAAGCTTCATACCAAATATCAAAGTCCTGGGCCTTGTGGTTTCAGAGAAGAAGATTTTTAAAGATTTTCCCTACATAAGGCTATGTAAAACCAAAGGGCCCCCGGGGCGGGGGCATTTTTGGCCCCAGCACTATAATTTGAACAATCTTGGTAGGGGTCCACTAGATGAAGCTTCATACCAAATATCAAAGTCCTGGGCCTTGTGGTTTCAGAGAAGAAGATTTTTAAAGATTTTCCCTATATAAGCCTATGTAAAACCAAAGGGCCCCCGGGGCGGGGGCATTTTTGGCCCCAGAACTATAATTTGAACAATCTTGGTAGGGGTCCACTAGATGAAGCTTCATACCAAATATCAAAGTCCTGGGCCTTGTGGTTTCAGAGAAGAAGATTTTTAAAGATTTTCCCTATATAAGCCAATGTAAAACCAAAGGCCCCGTGGCGGGGGCATTTTTTGTCCCAGCACTATAATTTGAACAATCTTGGTAGAGGTCCATTAGATGAAGCTTCATACCAAATATCAAAGTCCTGGGCCTTGTGGTTTCAGAGAAGAAGATTTTTAAAGATTTTCCCTATATAAGCCTATGTAAAACCAAAGGGCCCCGGGGCGGGGGCATTTTTGGCCCCAGCACTATAATTTGAACAATCTTGGTAGGGGTCCACTAGATGAAGCTTCATACCAAATATCAAAGACCTGGGCCTTGTGGTTTCAGAGAAGAAGATTTTTAAAGAGTTTCCCTATATAAGCCTATGTAAAACCAAAGGGCCCTGGAGCGGGGGCATTTTTTGTCCCAACACTATAATTTGAACAATCTTGGTAGGGATCCACTAGATGAAGCTTCATACCAAATATCAAAGTCCTGGGCCTTGTGGTTTCTGAGAAGAAGATTTTTAAAGATTTTCCCTATATAAGCCTATGTAAAACCAAAGGGCCCCGGGGCGGGGGCATTTTTGGCCCCAGCACTATAATTTGAACAATCTTGGTAGGGGTCCACTAGATGAAGCTTCATACCAAATATCAAAGACCTGGGCCTTGTGGTTTCAGAGAAGAAGATTTTTAAAGATTTTCCCTATATAAGCCAATGTAAAACCAAAGGGCCCCGTGGTGGGGGCATTTTTTGTCCCAGCACTATAATTTGAACAATCTTGGTAGGGGTCCACTAGATGAAGCTTCATACCAAATATCAAAGACCTGGGCCTTGTGGTTTCAGAGAAGAAGATTTTTAAAGATTTTCCCTATATAAGCCAATGTAAAACCCAAGGGCCCTGTGGCGGGGGCATTTTTTGCCCCAGCACTAAAATTTGAACAATCTTGGTAGGGGTCCACTAGATGAAGCTTCATACCAAATATCAAAGTCCTGGGCCTTGTGGTTTCAGAGAAGAAGATTTTTAAAGATTTTCCCTATATAAGCCTATGTAAAACCAAAGGGCCCCGGGGCGGGGGCATTTTTGGCCCCAGCACTATAATTTGAACAATCTTGGTAGGGGTCCACTAGATGAAGCTTCATACCAAATATCAAAGACCTGGGCTTTGTGGATTCAGAGAAGAAGATTTTTAAAGGTTTTCCCTATATAAGCCTATGTAAAACCAAAGGGCCCCAGGGCGGGGACATTTTTGGCCCCAGCACTATAATTTGAACAATCTTGGTAGGGGTCCACTAGATGAAGCTTCATACCAAATATCAAAGACCTGGGCCTTGTGGTTTCAGAGAAGAAGATTTTTTAAGTTTTTGGTGAAAAAAATCTATTTTTGGCTCCTGTGACCTAGATGTGCAACGGACCGGAACCATTTGAACAACTTTGAAAGGGGACCACCTAAGGATCATTCCTGTGAAGTTTGGTCAAAATCCGATCAGTGGTTTAGGAGGAGATGTCGTTTAAAGAAATTGTTTACGGACGGACTGACGCACGCACGCACGCACGACGGACAAAAAGTGATCCCAAAAGCTCACCTCGTCACTACGTGACGGTGAGCTAATAATAAAATATAATCGGTTCGCCTTGACAATTTTATAGGGGCTCGCCCCTATGAAATTGTCTAAGGCTCACCCATTATATTTTATTATTAAAGACACTAACCATGTATTTACTATATTGGTGGTAATATTTGACATTTCATGGGAATGGTCTGCAAAGAAAACAATTCACATGAAATATCAAGCTATATAAAAGCAGATTACAGGATTCACTTAAAATGTCATTTATTTAAGCAATGAATTAACAGACAAATCATATGAAATGGCAAGCCTTACTTTAGCAGAAGATTCACATGCAATTTTGCCTTATTTATGCAATGATGTGGCAGATATTTCACATAAAATGTCTAGTCTTACCTAAGCTCATGATTCACAGCAGTCAATTCACATGAAATGTCAAGCCTTATTTAAGCATATGATTTTCTTTCAAGATGAACGAGAAATATCTATGAAAATGTCATCTGCATAAGTAGTGCTTGGTACTTTAAGAACTAAGTACCATATTTACCCTAAGTATTCGGACTGCTCAGCTCCTTATAATACTTGGTCTAGAATTTGAGCAAGTGCAATTTACTACGCGATGTCTCTAAAATCAGCTGGCATTTTGCGGCATCTCATCTGGGTCTAAACTGTTTGCTCAGGCCTATCTGTCAACATACATAGGGTACCTATGGTCTTGAATGATGGTGGTGTGGTTTTATTTTATGGTTTTGTTAAGTGAACAATAAAGCAGTCTGAGGGACAGCCAAATCCCCTGCCGCACTTTAACCAGAGATTCAACTTCGGTAAAGTTGATGTCGCACCTGCTCTCCAACTGCCCCACACACACAAAAAAAAAAGTTTATTTAAGGCAAAAGAAATGAATATAGGGCTTTGAGAAGAATTTGAGAAGAATCCATAGCCTATATATGTGAGGTAAAAAACTGACTAAGTTCACAATGTGGAAAAAGTGATAAAAATTGATCCCAAGATAAAGTCCAAACCACATGCAAATCCTCATACCACAGCAAAACACACACAAAGTTTCAAAATGATCAATATAAAACTGTGAGAGAAGTTGCGATGACAAGAGGTACCTATCGTATATCAACTGAAGCTTGACAAGAGGTACCTATCGTTATGAAAAGAAGCTTAAAAATGGCTAAGTTCACAATGTGCAAAAAGTGAAAAAAAAAATATTCTGAGAATTAATATAGAAACCACATGCACAACCTCATACCATGGTGAAAGCACACGCAAAGATTAAAAATGATCGGTATTAAACTGCAAGAGGTGCCTATCATATATCAATTGAAGGTTAAAAATGACTAAGTTCACAATGTGGAAAAAGTGACAAAAAATGATCTGACGATTAAGTCCAAACCACATGCGAATCCTCATACCATGGCAAAAGCACACACAAAGTTTCACCAGAAATATAACTTCGGTGAAGTTGATGTCGCACCTGCTCCCCACCTGCCCAACACAAAAAATAAAAGTTTATTTAAGGCAAAAGAGATGAGTATAGGGCTTTGAGAAGAATCCATAGCCTATATATGTGAGGTAAAAAACTAATTTCACAATGTGATAAAATGAACTAAAATGATCCAAGAATTATATCCAAAGCATATGAACATCCTCATATCATGGAGAAAACACAACCTAAATTTCAGAACAATTAGTATAAAACTGAAAGAGGAGTTGCGATGATGAGGTACCTATTATATATCAACTGAAGGTTAACAATGACTAAGTTCACAATGTGGAAAAGGTGACAAAAATTGATCCGAAGATTAAGTCCAAACCACATGCAGGGCCTCATGCCATGGCAAAAACACATGCAAAGTTTCAAAATGATTAGTATAAAACTGTAAGAGGAGTTGCGGTGACAAAGAGGTACCTCCTGTATATCAATTGAAGCTTAAAAATGACTAAGTTCACAATGTGCAAAAAGCAATAAAAAATTTTTCTGAGAATTATGTCGAAATCACATGCACATCCTCATACCATGGCAAAAGCACATGCAAAGATTCAAAATGATTGGTATAAAACTGTAAGAGGAGTTGCGATGTCAAGAGGTATCTATCATATATCAATTGAAAGTTAAAAATGACTAAGTTCACAATGTGGAAAAAGTGACAAAAAATGATCTGACGATTAAGTCCAAACCACATGCGAATCCTCATACCATGGCAAAAGCACACACAAAGTTTCACCAGAAATATAACTTCGGTGAAGTTGATGTCGCACCTGCTCCCCACCTGCCCAACACAAAAAATAAAAGTTTATTTAAGGCAAAAGAGATGAGTATAGGGCTTTGAGAAGAATCCATAGCCTATATATGTGAGATCAACTGTAAGAGGAGTTGCGGTGACAAAGAGGTACCTCCTGTATATCAATTGAAGCTTAAAAATGACTAAGTTCACAATGTGTGAAAAAGCGAAAAAAAATATTCTGAGAATCATGTCGAAATCACCTGCACATCCTAGCACATGCAAAGTTTCAAAATGATTGGTATACAACTGTAAGAGGAGTTGCGATGACAAGAGGTACCTATCATATATCAATTGAAGGTTAAAAATGACTAAGTTCAAAATGTTGAAAAAGTGATAAAAATTGATCCGAAGTTAAAGTCCAAACCACATGCACATCCTCATACCAAAGCAAAAACACACACAAAGTTTCAAAATGATCAACATAAAACTATAAGAGGAGTTGCGATGACAAGACGTACCTATTGTATATCAACTAAAGCATAAAAATGGCTAAGTTCATAATGTGCAAAAAGTGAAAAAAATATTCTGAAAATTATGTCAAAACCACATGCACATCCTCAAACCATGGCAAAAGCACACGCAAAGTTTCAAAATGATTGGCATAAAACTGTAAGAAGAATTGCGATGACAAGAGGTATCTATCATATATCAATTGAAGTTTAACTAGAAATGCGTCCATAGGACACGGATGCCCCCGCCCGAAAATATGTCTATGTTCGTATTCATCCATAGAAATTTATTGACAGTGTTTAAGTTTTGGACCCTTTTTATGCCATTTTTACCTCTAAGTATGACCTTTGAGTTACGGATCTGGGTTTGCATGTGACACATTGTCTCATGATGGTTAACATTTCTTCAAAATAATTTCAAAATCCATCCAAAAATAAGTAATTATTGGCTGCGTTTAAGTTTCGGACCCTTTTTTGACCTTTGACCTCCAAGTATGACCTTGACCTTGGAGGTACGGACCTGGATTTTGCATGTGACACATCGATTCATGATGGTTAACATTTCTACAAAGTAATTTCAAAATCCATCCAGAAATAAGAAAGTTATTGACTGTGTTTAAGTTTCGAATCCTTTTTTTGACCTTTGACCTCCAAGTATGACCTTGACCTTGGAGGTACGGACCTGGGTTTTGCATGTGACACATCGACTCATGATGGTTAACATTTCTCCAAATTAATTTCAAAATCCATCCAGAAATAAGAAAGTTATTGACTGCGTTTAAGTTTCGGACCCTTTTTTGACCGCCAAGTATGACCTTGACCTTGGAGGTACGGACCTGGGTTTTGCATGTGACACATCGACTCATGATGGTTAACATTACTCCAAAGTAATTTCAAAATCTATTCAGAAATAAGAAACTTATTGACTGCGTTTAAGTTTCTGACCCTTTTTTTGACCTTTGACCTCTAAGTATGACCTTGACCTTGGAATTAAGGACCTGGGTTTTGCACATGACACGTCGTCTCATGATGGTTAACATTTCTGCTGAGTAATTTTAAAATCCATCAAGAAATAAGGAAGTTATTGACTGCGTTTAAGTTTCGGACGCACGGACGGATGGACGAACAGAGGCAACGCTATATGCCCTTTCCACCATTCTTCGAATGGCGGGGGCATAAAAATGACTAAGTTCACAATGTGGAAAAAGTGACAAAATTTGATCGGACAATAAAGTCCAAACCACATGCCCATCCTCATACCACGGCAAAAACACACACAAAGTTTCAAAATAATCGGTATGAAACTGTAGGAGGAGTTGCGATGACGAGACACCCAGTGTAAAATGTTGACGGAAAGACGGACGGACAACCGGACGGACGGAAACTTGCAGGCCTATGTCTTCCTGCTAAAGCAGGTGCCACAATAACAAGGTTCAACCTTGTGACCTTCACCTGTGACCTTGACCTTGGGTTGGCATGGTTTATTTATGGGTTCTGCACATCAGCTCACTGAGGGGGATATTTGACCAAAGTTTAATGAAAATCCTTCCAGGGGTAAAGGAGATATTGATGGAATTACATAAAATTCAAATTTTTAAACTGTGACCTTAACCTTGAGTCAGCATGGTTTATTTATGTGTTCTGCACATTAGCTCTCTAAGGGGGATATTTGACCAAAGTTTAAATAAAATCCTGCCAGGGGTAAAGGAGATATGGAACAGACACAAAATTCAAAGTTTCAAACTTGTGACCTTCAAATGTGACCTTGACCTTGAGTCGGCATAGTTTATTAATGGGTTCTGCACATCAGCTCACTGTAGGGGATAACTGACTCCAAGTTTATTGAAAATCCTTTCAAACTTGTGACCTTCAAATGTGACCTTGACCTAAAGAGTTGGCATGATTCATTTATAGGCTCTGCACATGAGCTCACTGAGGGGGATAAATGACCAAGTTTAATGAAAATCCTTTCAGGGGTGAAGGAGATCTGGAACAGACACAAAATTCAAAGTTTCAAACTTGTGACCTTCAAATGAGTCGGCATGGTTCATTTATGGGTTCTGCACATCAGCTCACTGAAAGGAATATTTGACTAAAGTTTGATGAAAATCAATACAAGGGTTTAGGAGATACGGAGCGGACAAGAATGTGTTATGGAAAGATGACGGCCATTCCTATATTCCCCAGTCCGCTTCAAGGCGGGGGAATTAAAAGTGCCCATTTTTTTTAATAAATCAGGCTTTGAACATCTCCTTGGTTGTTTCTGTTGTGATGTCCCGGTAGGCATCATGTGGCATTAAGCAGGTTTATAAATCTGAGTCTTAATTTTAGCTGGTCTGAACAGCAGAATTTCACTGTAGTAAACACATGGACCACTATATCCTGAATATTGGAACATGTTTACACCCTGACCAGACAAAACCTCGGAGTCCTAATGTTATACTTACACTCCAGGACCTCCACAATAGCAGTAATACTGTTCGGTGTTGGTCTTGTGCTGAGTGTCCCAACTAAGAGAAGAAAGCTGAAAATAAAAATGAAAACTGGCTTTAACTTCAGGGCCCAGTTGTTCAGCCTCATTAGCTTAACATATTTGTTAGTCGTCAAACTGCTAACTATTGCAGCAAGTACATAAACTGAGCCAGCGCATGACAAAACCTACAGCAAGACTTGCATCCAGCAGCAACTCAAATCAACCGGCACACACATCCACTAAGACAAGACCTTTTGCTTATGTCTCTTTGCATAGATATTAGCCTATAGTAGGTCCATGCGATTTGCGAACTCTGATCAGACTGCGCCAATGCGCAGGCTGATCTGAGTTTTTGCTGGTCGCTCAAGCCTTCTTGTAGATTTTGTCATGCGCTGGCTCATATATAATACAACAGTATTTTTGCTGAATATGTGAGTAATGCAAAAGCTACTCTCATTTTTCATCAAAAATATTAGCATATTTTTCCGTATCAAATGAACAAAGTTCGAACAATATGTTTACTGATGACCTTGTTTGTTTTGAGGTTTTACGCCACTGTCAACATTAGGTAATTTTGGAGACTTTGTTTCTGACTCTTTACAGTGTAGACCCTGATCAGACTGAAGTCGAGCAGTCTGACCTTGAAGGAGCTGTCTGATCTGGGTCTGCACTGTTTGCTTAGGCCTATTTATCCCAACACTTCGGATCATTATGGTACAAAGGCTTGAGGAAGCAATATTGACATTGACATAAAATAGGCTTGAGGAAGCAATATTGACATTGACATAAAATAGGTCAAAGTTGGCCCAGATCATCGTGAGCAAACTTTGAAGGGCTAAAGACTTAAAATGCTATATATACTAAGTTTTTCATAGTCACCCGTGTGACATAGCGCATTCTTTCATATCCCCAAAATTGCTGCATTTCCCATGAAAATTTTAAGATATTTTCTTTTTTAAACTCATAACACAGGTTTTGGGTACTCAATGAGGCGGTTCTAAAGAGTACCCACAACCTATGTCTTAGAGCAGAAATAAGGAAAATGATGTATACCCCTGTAAACCCAAGTTTTCTCTATATAAAGTGAGGTTTAGAGGGGTGTTCATTACACAGACTTGTTAACATGATGGTCATCAGCCTTTTGATTCAGGAGCTGATTTTTGAAGTGTTTTTACCACATTATGGCCATATAAGGCACTTTGGTCCAGTCATCATCACAGTTGGATCACCACTGTTTGAACATGCTTAGGCTCCACACGAAACTTGGCTTCAACTGGCCCAGCTACTTTAATCCTTATCTTGCTGAATATTTGTTAAAGCCACACCCATTTCTGTCTATCAGCCAATCAAATTACTTGATGTAATTTATTGCTACAAATTCATAAACTGAATGCCAAACAGTGTAGATCCTGATCAGATGGCTTCTTCAGAAGTCATCTGATCTGGATCTACACTGTTTGCAAAGATAGGAGTTGTCGTGAACAGCAAAATAAGGGTTAAGGAAGAACATACCCGAGAATGCTGACTGTCTCCAAGCTATACCATAAATTCACCTATGAGCCTTTAGCTCAGGTGAGCTGCACAATAAGACTACCATGTGTCCCAAAACTGTGAGTGACTAGTATGTCAGTTTGTGCAAACTGACCTGTCTCCGTATTTCAATATTCCTTTATTTCAATACTCTTACTACACCACAACCTCGTGTATATAGAAAACATAGACAACTTACATCATATGGGAATGTTAGCTTCATTTTCCTTAACTCATCAGCTATAAATAGAAAAGAAAAATTGGCAGAAATTAATTATTTTGGATGGGTATACAGTCTATGGAGGACATTCTGACCTATCTGGCTTTTCATATTGCATCTACTTTCATTTCTCAAATTCTGGATTTTTAATAATGTAGTCACTTCAGTTGCCATTGTCCGCAATAATGTGATGACAATAGTTTGATGTTTAGTGACTTCACATAATGTGCTGTGAAGGCAACTTTAATGACGGTGCATATGAAGTCTTATTCAACCAGTGCATATCAAGCATGTGAGTATATTCTTTTTTTTTACCCTGTCCCTGGGTAAAAACACCAGGGTAAGAACAGAATCTCTATCCCAGGCTAAAACCACAGATTCCTTATCTGGTGTGCAAGAATGGTATTTCTGCAAATTTGCTGAAAGTCTTCCTTACTCTTCAAGCAAATGAATACTGTTCACCTTAGAAACTCCTGTTGATTCCGACAGGATGCCAATTTAAACCAATGTCCAAAATGTTTATTGTGTCATCTCATTTTTTCAGTTTACCTTGAATTCTGGTTTTTATCTTATTTCCCTGGAATGATATTTATAGCACAAAGGCCTGCTAATGCAGTTTGTCATTTTGCAACTGTGCAATAATTTCTGTATACACACGGTGATCGAGTTCATACATGTGCAGGGCCTGTACTGTCGTGTGAACACTATACGCTAGAACCCCGTTATAACACGGTTGATTATAACACTGTTTTGGATATTATATGGTTTCAAGATGGATCCCAAAAATGTATAGATTATGTAGAAAAATGACCATTTTGATCCCAAAAATGTATAGATTATATAGAAAAATGACCATAAATGGTAATTTTTCTACATAATCTATACATTTTTTGTTTGGATATATCATTGTTCTATAACTAACCCAGTTTCTGTTTTGGACCTGTTTTTAATAGTGTTATAAAGAGGTTGCAGTGCATTTGCCAAAATAACAGGCGCAGATCAGCCTGCACATCCATGCAGTCTGATCAACTGAGCAGAGTTCCCTGCTCCTCTAGCTTTTACATTACGCAAACACGCCTATACAAATACATTGCCATCTTTAACGCCGAAAAAAAGAAGAAAATTTTATGATGAAAAATTGTGATATTTTTCTTATTTCTGCTCAAAATATAGATTGTGGGCACTCGTTAGAACCGCCTCGTCGAGGCGGTTCTAACGAGTACCCACAATCTATATTTTAGAGCAGAAATAAGAAAAATAAGGTATACCCCCAGAAACCCCAGTTTTACTATATAAATATGGGGTTCAAGTGGGTCAGAATTATATAGGCGTGTTTTCGTGATGTATTTAAAAATCTTGCAAGTCTGCACAGTTTGTGTCTAAACCTGGCCACAATACCCGAAGACAGGTTTTCTTTTGATGGGCTAATATTTATAGGTTATTGACTTTATATTGTGAAATATTCGGCATTAGTTCATATGGCAGAGGATGTACGAGCTTGCGAGTGTGTCTCCCCCACATGAACCAGTGCCGAATATTGTGAACTTTACATTGTGAAATATTCGGCACGAGTTCATATGGTGGAGGATGCACGAGCTTGCGAGTGCATCTCCACCATATGAATAAGAGTCGAATATTTCACAATATAAAGTCAATAACCTTTTATTATATACCGAAAACTTGAAATGAATACCAGAATACGGGACCACCTGGCATTGAAATCTGAACGTAAAATAAGATTAAATATCTTCAAGTGGTTTGAAATGGAAAATAATGAGGTTATTAAGCGTCTTCCTACACGTTGAAAAACCACGCAAAATGAAGATAACCTTTAGGTTGGTGGATGTGAGGTGATTAAAAACATTGATGTTTCCTAACGCAGGACACCATTTTTTCTGAAGTGTCAGTTTTATTTCTTTCAAAATACTGTCAGAAATTATTGAAAATCTAACAGATTGCAGGTATGTCATATTTGCTAGCAAAAAAATGCGCTTTATGCCCTTTGTCGCAGCCTATATTCTTTTTGTTTTATGTTCTTTCACTTGATACACATTGCAAAATGCCTGCCGATAATTCATCTCGAAATGGACATATTTGAAACTTGTTCTATTGTGAACGAGACTGCTCATCTACAGGCAGTATTAACTTGACTATGGGCAATGTGGAAAAATATTGAGCGGTAACTTCTATAAGCAAATGTGACATTTACTGGGTATATAATAACGTAAAAAGATTATCACACATTACGTGAACAAGTCTGTGGAATAAACACCTCCATAAACCCTACTTCATATACAGAAAACTGGGGTTTACGGGGGTATACATTATTTTTCTTATTTCTGCTCCAAGACATAAGAGGGTAGGCTGAAAAGTTCTGAGCCTGACCAAGATCCAATGGTTTGTCCATGCTGAAAGTGCCTTATTTTTCAACATAGTCTCCCTTCCTGTCCACACACTTCCTCCAGCGATGCTGGAGTCCTTGGATCCCAGTGGTATAGAAGGTCTCATCTTGGTTCCTGAAAAACTCCTCCACAGCAGCTATCACCTCCTTGTCTGACCGATAATGCTGCCCAGCCAAGTGCTTTTTCATGTTTGGAAACAGGAAATAATCTGATGGAGCTAGATCAGGTGAATACGGAGGGTGATCGACAAGTGTGAAGCCACAGTCTTGCACAGCAGCCATTGCGACAACCGATTTATGAGCAGGCCCAATGACCTGATGGAACAAGACAACTTTTGTCAATTTTCCGGGTGGTTTAGCCTTAATTGCTTTTTGCAATTGTTTTAGCAGATCTGCATAATACTCCCCATTAATTGTTCTGCCCTTTTGGAGGTAATCTATGAATATTATACCCTTGGCATCCCAGAACACTGATGCCATCACCTTCCCTGCAGAGGAGACGATCTTTGCCTTCTTTGGAGGGAGTGAGCCAGGGTGCTTCCATTGCATGGATTGTCTTTTGGTCTCTGGCTCAAAGTGATGAACCCAACACTCATCCTGAGTGACAAAACCGTCAAAAAAAACCATCTTGGTCTGCTTCAAAAATAGCCAAGTTGGCTTGTGACAGGTTCAGTCTGGTCAACTTTTGGTCAGGCGTCAAAAGCCGTGGCACCCATCTGGCGGAAACCTTCGACATTCCTAATTTACTGTGTAGAATGTTCTCTTCTCGTTCATGGGAGATGCCAACAGTGTTAGCTAACTGATTCACAGTTAAATGCCTGTTATCCATCACGGCCCTGTGCACTTGGCTGATGGTTTCAGCCCTACCACTTACCAATCGAAAGTTATGGCCAATGTTAAAGTTTTTAAAAAGTAGGTCAAACATCACGGTCAAGGTCACAAGGTAAAAAATTATGCTACCACTAGAAAGGTCTTGTGACAATGAATGCACATATGAAATATGAAAGCCCTATCACTTACCAATCGAAAGTTATGGCCAATGTTAATGTTTTTAAAAATTTTGAAAAAAATAGGTCAAAGGTCAAGTTCAAGGTCACGAGATCAAAAATTATGGTACCACTGGAAAGGTCTTGTGATAAGGTATACACATGTGAAATATGAAAGCTCTATCTATTACCTTCAAAAGTTATGCCCAATGTTAAGGTTTTTGTAGACGGACAAAGGGACAGACAGACCAAAAACTATATGCCCCCGAATCTCTTAGATTCCGGGGGCATAAAAATATCACAGATTTTCATCAGAAAAGTAGCCATTTTGGAGATGTGAAAAATGCACAATGTCACATGGGTGTGTTACTGTACTGAGAATTGTGGTGTGCAGGAGATTTCGATAAAGGGCTTTCCGACCCCCACCTATGGGATGCCCAGGCCAACTGGAACCTCAGCAAAGCCCCTGTTCTGACTGGGTGTGAAGGCCACTGGTCGAAAGCCTCATTTATGAATGGCCTGGAATTCCTCAGCTTGGAAAGCCCTTCATTGAACTCCATTCTGGTATAAAAGAATTTATAATCTGTTAGCACCAAATCTTTAAACTAAAGGCATTTTAGTTCTGAGACTTTAGACACAGAAGACTCACCATATTTCCCATCCTTCAAAGCACCACCTGCCTGAAAGTAAATGGAACATCAGTTGAAAAAAAGTGTTTATCAAATAAAGTCGTGTCTGAGAATCATGTGTGTGTGTGTGTGAATTCGGGTTTAACCAGTCCTAGCTCTACCCCGTAAATCTGAGTGCCAAGCGAGGAGCAGCTAGTACCATTTTTAATGACTTTGGTATGTCACGGCCTGGGATCGAACCCGTGACCTCCCGTTCCCCGGAGCGGACTCTGTACCAACTGAGCTATCGGGGCCTGTTGGGGAATCATGTAATAACGCCATGTAATAATTTCAATAATCCACTAGTGGTCATGGCCGATTTAGAATAACCATGGTTGTAAGATGAAAACAAGGATTCAACTAAAGACTATGTCTTGCCTGTGATTCTTGAATCCACAGATTTGTGAGAAATGTACTTGGACACTTTGGTTGATGCAAATCTTGACGGAATGACAAAAGGATAGATGGAAAACTTAACTCCATAATCCCGCCATGGTTAAAGCAGGTGTGACAATGAGTCCAGGAAATGTTCCAGTAACAGTGTACCGTAAAAATCCAAAAAATTCAGACACCTTGAGAACTTACTGCAATTCTTCTAACATTTTAACAAATTTGATTCACGATCCAACAAGGAGTCCTAAAGTGCAGGCGGAATGATAGTGTAGAACCTGAACAGACTGTCTGATCTGGGTCTGTGATGTTTGCTTAGGCCTACCTGTCCAAATAGTTAGGAGCATTATGTTAAGGTCAATTTGTTTATTTGGTTCCATTTCTGGCCTTTTCCAGTATTTCAGTATGACAATCCACTGGCAAAACTTTTCTTGTCAATGGAAGGCATGTAGCCATCATGAAAATCTCCAATCAATATCTAACCCCTCTATTAACCTATTGTGTACCAAATGGAATCTTCCATCTTATACATGGCAGGAGTCCAATGCAAAATTTAGAAATTTGTGTTTGAGGTTTTACATCCTCGTCAACACAATTAATGTCACTTTGGAGATATTGCTTCAGATTTTGTGGGACTTTTACCAGAGAATGAGATGAGATAGCATCTCAAGTCCTAACGCCCCAAGAAGCGGCTAGGGTTCAAGTAATGGTCCAACTCACACCACTTTTCCTGGGTAGGCTTGGTCCTTCTAAGCGGCTTACCAGTGCTGATGTTAGGTTGGTTTCAGCTCTGCATGGAAGCACCATGCATCCCAATCTATGTCTCCAGGCCCCGATGGGCAAGGGCACAGACCCCAAATAAAACTTTTCCGGAGCTGTCTTCCCTGAAAGAAGTACCCACTCTCCTTAAAGTAGGCCTGACTGTATCTGAGCGAGTTCAGTTGACCTTCTATAGTTAACTAGAGTTACACCAAAATGCGCGGAGAAGGAATCTTGCGACTTCTAGAAATAACTCGCATTCAACCCAGTTTGGTAACAAACATGGCGGACAAGGAGAACTTAAGTTAAACACAACCCAAAATTTGATTATTTCAAACTCCTGTACATATGCCAATTATTAGAAATTTTGGCTCTGCATTTACAGGCAATTGTTGCAAAAAGAACACATACAACTGAAAATACTTGTTATTTACTGTTACAGTTGACTGAAAATGAACAGTGCAAGTATGCCATTTGTGTCCCCAATGTTTATACTTTCGATTTACTCGAAGGTCAACTTGACAAGAGTAGATTCTTGACGTTGTTAAACTCTAGTAGGTCAACTGAACTCTCTGTGTACTGTTTATAACTATGAATAGGAATATTACCTTCATTGTGAGAGCAAAAATACACTTCCTACAACTCCACTCATCATCTGGGTCCAGAATCTCACTGCCCCGAACCACTGGCGTATGACAGTTTTGGTGGTACCCTATAACAAAGGTATGAGATCATTCAGATAAAAATGGTTCTGTCCAAATTACAACTTAGCATGATGTAGGACAAGATAACCCATTTTGACAGGAAACCCTTAAAGTTTGGTTAAACAGGATTTTGCCAAACAGTACAGGCCCAGATCAGATGCCACAGAATGTGCCACAGCATGTGGCATCTGATCAGGGCCTTCACAGTTTTCAAAAAGTTCAACTATTTTCTAAATTTGTTTGAGTCAATGCTATTTAAGTCATCCTTAAAAAATTGTTGTTTGCTGTCCAGCTACCAACCTGCCCTTTTGGCCCTGACTCAAATACTTTTTATTGAAATATGTGAAAAAAAATTTTTTCGGCAATTGTCAGTCTAGTATAAAAATCGGCAGTGTATTCGGTATTGAGTCACACATTGGTAATTAATAGTATTACATGTCTGTTCACGTTTCCAGTCGCGATAAAAATCAGTAATTTGTGCGAAAACAGTCTAGTTTATTCTACACTATACTGAAGATATTTAAAATATGAAGCACTTTATAATAAGATTTTGCAAGTGACTATTCCACCATTGAAACTTCAATAAAAACGGCGGAGAAAAGTCCTTCTCCGTCAGTGGTTTTGTACAGTAGTGTGCTGCGAAATAAGAGTCCAGTTATCAGGAATCGACTGTATTCTTACGATAAAAGTTGGACTTGGGAGACTTGGACAATGAGATTGACGATCTGCAACACAAAACAGAGGATTAAGAGATTTCTCCGAGCTCTAAGTTACAGGAATAGTCCTGTAAAACAAGACACTACTGGTTACCAACTCCTTAAGGACCTTACATGAATGAAGCGTAGCGTAATGAATGGAATGTCATGAGTTCAGGACTAGGGGCTGAAATATTACACCCTGATTTAACGGAACCTATAAAATAATGAACCTATGAAATAATGACCGAGTGGCTATTGAAGTTACAACTTCCTGATCACCAGTCTGACTTGCATCTCGGTGAGGCAGTCCTAATGAAGACCCACAACATAGGTTGATACTGAGAAATAAGGAAAACTATCATTCAATTATCACAAAATATGAGCCTTATCTGTTCCTCAGGTTTTCAATATGATTATTCTTAACTCTTATCCTGCTGTTCACGACAACCCTTTTCTTTGCAAACAGTGTAGATCCAGATCAGATGGCTTCTAAACAAGCCATCTGATCAGGATCTACACTGCTTGACATTCTATTTATGAATTTGTAGGAATAAATTACGTCAAGTAATCTGATTGGTTCAAAGTCAGAAATGGGTGTGGCTTAACTGAATTTTCAGCAAGAGAAGGGTTAAAAGGCCACTCACCAGTTTGAGGCGGCCAAATTCTAAAATTTCATACTTTAATACACAAAAGTTAGATTTGAGATGAGCAGAAAATGAATTGAGGCAGTCATTTTGGCCTCCAGTCGCCCCTTAATGAAAACCCTAGTTCCTATGCATTAACAAGAACGAAACCATCATATACCTTGTCCACAATTATCACAAAGTACAATCTCGTTGGGCTTCTCAGAGTTTTCACCCATACACACACAGCAGATCATCATCTCACCATCTTTGGAACCTAAATTCACAAGAAAGATTCAAAACATTATGAAAACACGCCTGTACAAATACATTGTAACCTTTATCGCCGAAACCGGCCCCGATAGCTCAGTTGGTAGAGTGTCTGCTCCAGGGAACGGGAGGTCTCGGGTTCGATCCCGGGCCGCGACATACCAAAGTCGTTAAAAATGGTACTAGCTGCTCCTCGCTTGGCACTCAGATTTACGGGGTAGAGCTAGGACTGGTCGATCCAGTGTCAGGATAATGTGACTGGGTGTGGTATCATGTAATGTGTCTGGGACATGATACTTCAGTGAGGCAGCACTATAAACGTGAGCATTGAGCTCCCTGTCGCAACTAGACACCGTCGTGATATGATTGAAAAATTGTTGAAAGCGACGTTAAACCCGAATTCACATACACACACATTTATCGCTGAAAAAATGAAAATTTTAAGAAGAAAAATTGTGATATTCGTATTTCTGCTCAAAATATAGATTGTGGGTACTCGTTAGAACCGCCTCATCGAGGCGGCTCTAACGAGTACCCACAATCTATATTTTAGAGAAGAAATAAGAAAAACAAGTTTTATCCCTGTAAACCCCAGTTTTACTATATAAAAGTGGGGTTCAAGGGGGGTCAAAATTATATAGGCATGTTTTCGTGATGACATACACAGACAAACACATGAAGTAAAGTAGTTTAGGTCGAAGTACCAAAGCGTTAATCCAAAATCGTTAATCCATAGACAAAATGGCAAATATCAATGTTCAGATCAACAGACATGGACTCCAGAAGAGTGTAATCAGTGTAAACCCATTTCCCGCTGAACACAACAAACCCTACCTATTCAAAGTGTAGATCCAGATCAGGTGGCTTCTGCAGAAGCCATCTGGTCAGGATCTACAATGTCATTCAGACTGTGAAACTGAATGAATACATCATAACAACAAATTTGATTGGTTGATAGTCAGCAATGGGTGTGGCTAAATTAATTTAATCAGCAGGACAAGGAATAAAGTTTTGTTTGTTTGAATTCGGATTAACGCCCCAGTCAACACTAATTAGGTCATTCTGGAGACGCTGCTTCCAATTTTGTGGGACTTTTACCCGACACTGAGGTGAAATGAGTATCTCAAGCCCTGCTGCCCAATGAAACCAGAAGGCTTATATGCATTGGACGACCAAAATGACCTATACAGAGTTGATGGGGATGTTAAACATCAAAATAAACAAGCATCACTGGGTGGTCTCCATTGCAGATAGTGTTTTTGTGACAATGTCCCACTCTTCAACATCACTGTGCAACTTTTGTTTGTTTCGAATTAACCCATATTCTGCTGAATAAATTAATTTTACCACACTCATTTTACATATCAACCAATCAAAATACTTGATGTAATTTATTCCTATAAATTCACCAACTGAATGAGTGTAGATCCAGATCAGACTGCTTCTGCAGAAAGGATCAAAGGCCAGTTGTTCAAAATGAACAACATCGTTAGTTAACGAACCGTTACAATTCTGATCAATAAATATGGCAAATATACTGATATTTTTGCAGAAAAATGTAAGCTGCTTTTGCTCTCATTTTTTTCAGCAAAAATACCAGGACCAAGTTGTTCAAAGCATTGTTAGCTTAACGAGCTCGTTAGTGGTCATATTGTTAACTCTTCTAGCAAATACAATATTGTAAATTTTTGTATTTTTGCTGAAAAAATGTGAGCAGCTTTTGCATCCGCAAAAGCTGCTCACATTTTTTTCAGCAAAAATTTCAGCATATTTGCCATATTTAATGATCAAAGTTTTAACGATACGTTAACGAACAACGTCTTTAGTTTTGAACAACTGGCCCCACAGTATTAGATATTGTACTTATCAGAACAGTTAACAATTTGACTACTAACGAGCTAACAATGCTTGAACAACAGGCCCCTGATATAGAGAGTGTCTTTTGATATCAAGTTTATCAGGCAAGGCTTTGAGAACGCTTGTAGAATCGCGAGGCTTGCCGAGCGATTCTACATGCGTTCTCGAAGCCGAGCCTGATAAACTTGATATCAAATGACACGAATCTGGTATTCTATTTATCAGTTTATCCCCTTGTGCACTCTTAAATTAGCAATTTACGATCAGTTATTGATGGTCCTCAGTGCGTCCCAGCATTCTGGCGGTCAATATTTTTAGTATCAGCTGACTATATTTTTCCTATAATAATTTTTTTTCAAGTGATCTTTTCATTTTTTCCAGTAAAAATACTATTTTTGTCATTTTTCCAGTAGTCCGGTTCATTCGTAAAAGTGCAATGTTACGTTGGCGTGATAAAGCTCTCTTGCCCTGAGATAGCATATCTTTATCAGGTCAATGTGCTGCAATGCAATCAATATAGTGGGTGACTGATAAATTGATTTACAATGTTTGCAAAGGTAAAGCATAACCTAAACTCCGTTCAGAAAATCTGAATCATCGATTTTTTCGTTTCTTCCTTTCAATACTCATTTTAGCCCATACATCACTATGGGAAAGTTTTAGACCTCACCCTCCTCCGATTTCTCCAGCAAGTCGTATGCCTCTGCGACAGTCAGGAAAGGCTGTGATTATTTGGAGAAAATTGCAAAACAAAGAAATGAGAGCACAACCTAAGTCCATTTGACAGTGATTGTCAGGTAAAATAATAAATATTCAAATCCATGTGACGCACTTTATAAATAGATATGCAATTGCGACACACCTTATATTCGAATGGCTAGATACATGCTCACTAGGAATGAGGAGTCACTAGCGCGATATACTGTCAACAGTCGTCAAAAAGAATTATACTGATATCAGATGTGGTGTCACAGCTAATGATTTTCCATGGAGTGATCGTGCAAATAAAACACAGACGCCCTTGTAATGTACAAGAGCAGTAACCACTTCTATATATGGTTTAAAAGGGTGTATCGAACCTGTCAGAATGTCTTAGTCTGTGAATGAAAATATAGATTTTGCAATTTCCTCCAAATAATCACAGCCTTTCCTAGCTGTCGCAGAGGCATATGACTTGCTGGAGAAATCGGCAGAGGGCTAGGTCTAAAACTTTCCCATAGTGATGTATGGGCTAAAATGAGTATTAAAAGCTAGAAACGAAAAAACCGATGATTCGGATTTTCTGAACTGAGTTTAGTTCAGCAGGACAAGGGTTAAATGGCCTAGTCATCACTGTTTAGGTCATATCAAGCCAGTAACTTCACCTAACCACACTTTTATTGGGCAAACTTATACATAAGTAGTTAACCAGTACAGTGCACATACTTTCACCCAGAAACTGACAACAGCCCTTCTTGAATCAGTGGAAGGGAGGACTGACCAATCTCCAAGAAAGAATGTTGCAAACCAGCAGATGTAAAACCAGGGAGCTCCTGATCATTAGTCGGATGTGCTACCGATGCCGGCTAGACTGACATGTATGTTTTTTTTTTTTTTTTTGCTTTATTGGGAGTTTAACAGCCCAGCCAACTCTATTCAGGTTGTGTCAAGTTGATCAGTTTACATAATACTTTACCTGGGCAGGCTTATACATAAGTGGTTAGTAGGGTGCACCTAAGTTGCCAGGAACTGAACTGCATTTTGAGCCCTTCAGTTCACTAAACAACATTTCCCCTGGGCGCCAGGCTTATACATAGGTGGTTTAGCAGTACAATGTACATTCTTTCGCCAGAAATTGACAACTGTCTGACATGTATGCAACAGTTAACCCTTAATACGCTGAGAAAAACTACATCTGAAAATGGTGTCTGCTTATGTCGTCTGCTGAATATGTTTTTACAAATTTTTCAAAAATAATTTTGCATACAGGCAAACAGTGTGGACCCAGATCAGACTGCTTCTCTTAGGCAAACAGTGTGGACCCAGATCAGACTGCTCAGAGAGGAGCAGTCTGATCTGGGTCCACACTGTTTGCAAAAAACTAAGTTTAAAGTACCTGACAGACAACAAAGCAGACGACACTTGTCATGATTGGCATTTTATTGGTTAACCCATTGTAGGCGGGAAACCCCTAAAGGGGTACCTTACCAAACATTGCAGGCCCAGATTAGACGCCGCAGAATGCCTGCACTATTTTCGAAAAGAATTTTATGTCAAAAACAGAAAAACGAAAAGATAGGCCTGACACCCCTGATATGACAAATGGACTTGTCCAACATACAGCATTGGAAGAGTCCACTAGTATACAATGGGTTAATAACACTATACCTCTATGGATATCTTTGAACAGTGACCAGTACTTTGAGTTGTCTTCGTACTGCAACAGACATCGTCTGGACTTCTCGTCAATCTACAATATAAACATACGGTATTTACCCTAAATATTCGAACACCTCAACACCTTGCTATACTTGTTCTATAATTTGAACAAAAACATGTAACTACCTGATGTTGTGTCTAAAAATAGACATATGAGAGTCAAACATTGTGTAGACCCTGTTTCCACATCCTGCTGAGGCCAATCTGGGTTTACACTGTCAGAACATATATCCTAGTATCCTAGATAGGCATGTAAGTACAGATAATGAGTAAATGTTTTTTTTTGTTGGGGGGGGGGGGGGGGGGGGGGGGGGAGTGGTTGGCCCTTTCGAGATTCTTTCACTTACTTTGAGGTGGGCAAAATCCATGTGACCTTTTATTGCAAAACTTGGCATCTTACATGTGATCTAAGCAAGGCATCATGTTCAAGACCCACTAGGCCACGGAAACCTGGATAAGCTTATACTAATTTATTTTAGTTTGATTGCAATGAAAGCTTCATCGAACACTCATTCCGGGTGTTTTCACACGTGCGAGAGAGAGAGAGAGGCAGTGGCTTTTACACCACTGCTACCCATTTACACCTGGATGAAGTGGGGCAGTGTCATTATGTGTCTTGCCCAAGGACACACCTCGATAGTGGTGGCCGGATTCGAACCCACAAACTCTCGATCATAAGTCGAACATGTTAACCACTGCACTATCGAGGCTGGATTAGGAGTAAGGAGGCTAGCTTGGGAATAATTTTTCTTAGACTCTTGCTATTGAGGCACTTCTAACAAGTTTTCATAACATGTTTCCAAAAAATAAAATTAAGTATCACTTAAATGTTCTCATTATCTCTTATCATGCTGTTCACGATAAGCCCTATCTTTGGAAACAGTGTAGATCCAGATCAGATGGCTTCTGAAGAAGCCATCTGATCAGGATCTACACTGTTTGGCATTCAGTTTATGAATTTGTAGGAATAAATTACATCAAGTAATCTGATTGGTTCAAAGTCAGAGATGGGTGTGGCTATAATGAATATTCAGCAAGAGAAGGGTTATGTCTTCTTACAGTTATCTGTTGCTTATCTGAGGCTAAGAAAAAGAAACGCAGAATCATGAAAGTTTGAAATCATGAAAGTTTGAAATCATGGAAGTTTGAAATCATGAAAGTTTGAAATCATGGAAGTTTGATATCATGAAAGTTTGAAATCGTGGAAGTTTGAAATCATGAAAGTTTGAAATCATGGAAGTTTGAAATCATGAAAGTTTGAAATCATGGAAGTTTGAAATCATGAAAGTTTGAAATCATGGAAGTTTGAAATCATGGAAGTTTGAAATCATGAAAGTTTGAAATCATGGAAGTTTGAAATCATGAAGGTTTGAAATCATGGAAGTTTGAAATCATGGAAATTTGAAATTGTGGAAGTTTGAAATCATGAAAGTTTGAAATCATGGAAGTTTGAAATCATGGAAGTTTGAAATCGTGGAAGTTTGAAATCATGAAAGCTTGAAATCGTGGAAGTTTGAAATCATGACAGTTCTGACAGAAATATCTGTAGCAGCAATCAGCCCAAACCCTGATCAGGCTGGTCAGAAATTTGAACAAGTTCAGTTTACTACCCCATGTTGTATCTAAAAGTAGCTGGATGAGTGGCAAACAGCGTAGACCCTGATGACAACATATTCTGTGGCTTTTCATCAGGGTTTTCACTTCGCTCAGGCCTATCTGTCTGAAATTCTCAGAATACACAAATTAAACATGGTATGTTCAAAGCTTTAGATAAGGGGCATTTACAAGGATAACTAGACTTGTTTTCTGAGAAAACAGATGTCCCCCGCCACATACCCATTTTTAAACAAGCTTAACAGCACCGCTGTGACCTTGAAAATAAGGTAACATGGAAATTTCTTTGCAATATAACATGAAAATTTATTCCAGATAGGGGTAGTCAGAGTCACTGACTGTTAAGTTTAGTGTCACTTGCGGCCTAATATGCTTTTAAAGCAGACTGTCCTAAATTTAGCCGGTCTTAATAGCAGAATTTTACTTTACTTTTGTATATTGATACATGTACTGTGAAATTGCGCTATTAAGAGTTAAGACCACCTAAAATTAGGACTTTTTCTAATTTAGAAAGCTTATTTAGTAGGTTACAGTTATTCTGCCTTTGTCTTTTCTGCTTATAGTGACCTCTGGTCAGAGACCACCTTTTGGACTGTTCAAAAGTGGTCTTTAAGACCACTTTTGAACTGTCTCAAAGGTGGTCTTAAAATAGGAATTTTACTGTATCTGTAGTTAACCCCTATCTTGCTGTTCACGACAACCTCTATCTTTGCAAACAGTGTAGATCCAGATCAGATGGCTTCTGAAGAAGCCATCTGATCAGGATCCACACTGTTTGGCATTTAGTTTATGAATTTGCAGCAATAAAGTACATCAAGTAATTTGATTGGTTGATAGACAGAAATGGGTGTGGCTTAAATGAATATTCAGCAAGATAAAGGTTAGGGCTACTTTCCTTAGGGACTCTTCTATCCGGGCTTCTCCAGACTTTAAGATGAGTCTTTAAGCAGAGGGTCCTGTCTCTGTTTGACCTTAGCTATTGGTGGGATGTAAAACTCAGACACCCTCACTACTTAGGGACTCAAGGACAAGCTGGAATCAGCCAGGATGATTGAGTGACCAGTGTTTGAGTCAATGAATTTTCAGTGTACTTAGAAACTACAAACCTACCTTTAAAATAACGCCAAGGTAATATAGTCCATCGTGCCATTGGGCCACAACTTTGTCCCCTTTCCGGAATAAGTATGTTGGGACCTGATCCCTTTTCATCCTTAGCACAGATACCTGATTCAAACTTGGGGACGGGGAACAGCTGGGAGATTTCTTTGGTGTAGAGCATGGAGTACAACTTGGCGTCAAAACTTCTGATTTAATGGGGGTGATATTTGGGGAATTTGATCTTGACGAATTTCTTGAAGAGCTCCTAGATTGATCATCTGATGGAGTCAGTGTCTTTTTCTTTAAGCTGTTGTTTTTTAACACGGACATACCATTTAAGTTTGATGTATGTCTGAGCATATCAACTGTTTCTGCTAATGTTCGTTTAGTCTTAAGTTTGGTAAACTGTGAACCGCTTTCTCCTTGGTCATTACAAGAATTGACATTTATGTTTAAACTGGAATTACTTAATGCTGATTGGATGGAAGAGTTGTTAATACCCTGAGTTGCAGATGAATTGCTGTTACTATTTATAGACAAAGAATTTGGTCTTGGTGATGAGCGAAAGAAACCCATGTCACTGGTGGATGGGGTTGGTGTGGCCGGTAATGACTGTGACCCTGCAAGTAAAAATATATCATGCTGTTAAGCAGGTAAAAGACAGCCTTGTAAACCGCACTTCATAGACCACAACCTCTTTATAACACTATTAATGAGGTCCAAAGCAGAAATTGTGTTAGTTAAACAACCGTGCTATATCCAAACAAAAATGTATAGATTATATAGAAAAATGACCTTTTATGGTCATTTTTCTATATAATCTATACATTTTTAGGATTTTTTGTTATGTCCTTTGAATCGTGTTATATCCAGACCGTGTTAAAACATACAGTGTTTTAATGGGGTTGTGGTGAATTTTGCAAACTTTGCGGTAAAGTGTTGTTCACAGTCAAAGGTATGCATTCACTTTCTTATTTCTGCTGAAAAACATAAGACTGTTGGAACTCGCTTTAACCACCTTACTGGCGACCAGTTGTTCATAACTAACTATGCCATAAGTTAATGTATCGTTAAAACTTTACTCATTTAATAAGGCTAACATACTTATATTTTTGCTGAAAAATAAGATATGGCTAGCTTCTGTGTTTGCTAAAGTTACTCACATTTTATCAGCAAATAGTTATAATACTTCCTGGAAAGTTTGAGTCAGATTGTACAATCCATATAAGCCTCCTCATTTCATTGGGCGATAGGGCTTAAGATGTCATTTCACCTCAATGTCGGGTACAAGTCCCACAAAAATTGGAAGCAACATCTCCAAAAAGACCTTATTAGTGTTGATAAACTTCCTGGAAAGTACATATCTAAACATTTCGACCACTTAAGATCATGCTAAGCTTATCATGCTTTGAATGCTGGGCAGCCCAGCATTCAAAGCATGGTAAGCTTAGCACTGCTCAGAACTCAGTTATTAAAAGCCTTGTACGCTTACCAAATTTGTTATTGGTCAAAATGTTGAGTTCTTGCAACAACCATACTGTTGTCCGAAGATAAGTTGAAAGTGACGTCAGCGAATGGTTTCGTTATTAAGCATTGTCCAGTGTTGTCAAAAGGCTTCAATAATTATAATTATAACGGTATAGTCTGTCTTGCCAGCCAATGATGGGTATGATAATGATAACGGTGCAGCCTGTCAAACCTACCTGTGGTGGTAAACTCATTTACATCGTTGTCTACTTATCCGCCGACAACAGTACAATATTGACAAATACAATGTACATGTATACTGCATACATAAGAACATGTAACATTCCCTTCACTTGTGAGTTCGTTATGCTGACAATGCTTTGAACTGCTTAACCCTTGCCTTCTTAAATAAATTAATTTTGTCACACTAATTTCTGATAACTACCAATTAAATTACTTGATATAATGTATTCCTTCAAAGTAGCAATGACACTAACAGTGTAGAACCTGATTAGATTGCTTCTGAAGAAGCCATCTTATCTGAAGGTACACTGTCTGGTTTCCAACCATCGCGTGAACAAATCCGTGAAATGAACACCCTCTAAACCCCACTTTATATAGAGAAAACTGGGGTTTACGGGGGTATACATTATTTTTCTTATTTCTGCTCCAAGACCCAGGTTGTGGGTACTCGTTAGAACTGCCTCAATGAGGAATGTTTATTCAGATATCTTGTCCTATGGCAAGCGCATGATCAAAGAGCCATTTTTAAACAAGAATAACAAACATTTGGAACAGTTTGTTCTTTATTCAGGTAAAGTAAAATTTCAATACAAACAATGTACATTTTTTTCTTAACATTTTTAAAAACCATTTTATCTTACCGTAAAAATCCAAACAATTCGGACACCTTGAGGACTTGCTGTAATTCTCCTAAAATTTTAACAGGTTTGTTTCATGATCCAGCAAGGAATGGAGATGGAATGGCAAACCGTGTAGACCCTGATCAATCTGCAGTCTGATCTGGGTCTGCAGTGTTTGCTAAGGCCTGTCTGTCCTAATACTTAGGATCATTACGGTATGGATTCAGACTGACAGGACAGAGCAAAATGCCAAGATCTCACCTACATGTAGCTATTTTTAGACACACCTGGTAGTAAATTGTACTTGTTCAAATTTTAGAACAAGTATACTATGGAGTTGAGGTGTCCAAATACTTTGGGTAAATGCAAAGTAAATGACAAGAACAATCACGGAAGAAGTTAACTGGACTACTAACTCCTGTACTTTGATGTGGCATGGGCTGTCAAATTTACTCTGAGTATTCAGACACCTAATCCCCTTTTCATACTTGTTCTAAAATTTGAATAAGTACACCTTACTATCCAATGTTGTGTTTGTTTGTTTGATTTGAGGTTTAACATCCCCATCAACACTGTAAAGGTCATTTTGGCGATGTTGCTTCCAATTTTGTGGGACTTTTACCCGACAATGAGATGAAATGACATCTCAAGGCCTGCTGCCCAATGAAACCAAATAAGGTTTATAAGCATGGACGGTCCGACTCACACCGCTTTGCCTGGGCAGGCTTAGATCCTCTATTTCTTCAAGCCCCAAAACGTGGGGGCATCTTGGGGACTTGTTATAATTCTCCTAAAATTTTAACAAATTTGTTTCGTGTTCTAGCGAGGAGTCGAAAGGTGCAGACAGAATGGCGAACAGTGCAGACCCTGATCAGACTGCTCCTTCAAGAGGGGTCTGCACTTTTTACTTAGGCCTATCCCAATACTAAGAATCATTACAGTACCATGCTAAGTAAAAATTTACCAAAATGTTTGAAAGATGTACAAGATAACAGTCACAAATGGCCCCCGCCTATCGGGGCCTAAAGAAATAGATAGGCTGCATGTTGCTTCCATGCAGAGCTGATTCCGACCCGTCACACAAGTACTGGTAAACCGCTTAGATGATCTAAGCCTGCCCAGGCAAAGGGGTGCGAGTCGGACCGTCCATGTTTATAAACCCTATTGGGTGACAGGGCTTAAGATGTCATCTCAATGTCGGGAAAAAGTCCCACAAAATTGGAAGCAATGTCTCCAAAATGACCTATACAGTGTTGATGGGGATATTAAACCTCAAACCAAACAAACAAACAATAACGGTCACAAAACATACAAGAGGACTAGAATGCCCTAAATTGCTCACCAGAGCCAAACCCACAATGGCTTTGGTGAGCTAAGAACTTCTTTTGCTACACTGTTAATACCCAGCACCACATACCATATTTTTATGATTTCTGTGGAAGTGTTATGTTTACATTCTTTATTAAATGGGTTCACTATGTTAATTGTACATGTATTCTGAAAAGATAACTCTCCTCTGAAAGTGTTTTACTTCTCTTTCAATGGTGGTATACACTGTCAAAATCTCGTTCTAAATCTCACTTTGAAAAATTTCTTGATACATCATATGTAAAATGGTATCTCATTGTAAGTTAAACTATTTCAGTTAAGAGTTATCTCTTTGGAGTACACCTATCACCCTACTGTAATATTAACACAGAAGAGCTAAAAAAATTGCATCTGAAAATGTAGTCTGATTTGATGTTTGCTGCGTCTTCTTGAAAACTACACAAATAATATTTTTGCATACCGGCAAACATTGTGAACCTTGATCAGACTGCTCCTAGAGGACCAGTCTAATATGGGTCCATACTATTTACAACAATGCTGAATGGCTTTTAACCCATTCAGTACCAGAAACCCCAAACCGGGTACCCTGGAACAAAGTGCAGGCCCAGATCAGACGCATCTGATCAGGACCTACACTGTTTGCAAAACATTCTGCCATTTTCAAATTAAAATTTGAAGGAAACACAACCTGACACCCCTAATTTTGAAATGGACTCCTGTTATATATAAGGAGGAAGATTCCATTTGGTACAAAAAGGTTTAAAGTAACCAGCAGACAACAAAGCAGACGACAATTAAAGTGGAGCTCCAGATAAAACAGAGCAACAAGGGAACTTTTTTTATATTTGTTGTTGTTATTTCTTCATTATTTGTTTGATTTGAGGTTTAACGTCCCAGTCAACACAGTACAGGTCATTTTGGAGATGTTGCTTCCAATTTTGTGGGACTTTTACCCCACACTGAGATGGAAGTGACATCTCAAGCCCTGTCGCCCAATGAAAGGAAAAGGGTTTATAACCATAGACGGTCCGACTCCCACCGCGGTTCCTGGACAGGTTCAGATCCTCTAAGCGGTTTACCAGTACTCGTGTGGAGAAGGTTTCAGCTAAGCGTGGAAGCATCATGCAGCCCATCTATTTCTTCAAGCCCCGATGGGCGGGGCCAAAATTTCTTCATTATTACTTTCAATAATACACAAATCTGTTATTTACACAGGAATGATGTCAAGGGTTAGCTCCAATTATCTTTGTTACTCCTTGCAAAATAACGTGTTAGTACATATCTATCAGACTAAAGGACTAAACAAAAAAAAAAGACTTATTTCTGACTTTCTAACTGACCGTAAAATGCTGTATGCAAATTAAACTCATAAGATGCCAATCACAATGCTAATTTAATCCATAAGGTGCCAATTACAACAACTGTCATCTGCTTTGTAGTCTGCTGGTTACCTTTAAAGTCATTTTTGCAAACAGTGTGGACTCAGGAGCAGTCTGATCAGGGTCCACACTGTTTGCCTGTATGCAAGAATATGTTCCAAAAGTTTGCAAGAAGATGCAGCAGACAACATAAACAGACATAGCCCCCGCCCATTGGGGCTTGAAGAAATAGATGGGCTGCATGATGCTTCCACGCAGAGCTGAAAACGACCCACACACGAGTACTGGTAAACCGCTTAAAGGATCTAAGCCTGCCCAGGCAATGTGGTGCGAGTCGGCCCATCCATGGGTATAAATCCTATTGGTTTCATTGGGCGGCAGGGCTTGAGTTGTCATGTCATCTCAATGTCGGGTAAAAGTCCCACAAAATTGGAAGCAACGTCTCCAAAATGACCTTTACAGTGTTGACGGGGATGTTAAACTTCAAATGAAACAAAACAAACATAAACAGACGACATTTTATGATGCATTTTTTCATGGCATCTTAATGGTTAAAGTACAATATTCTGGCAAGTGATGTCTTGCCTGTATGGACTTGACCATCAGGGCGAAAGTTAGGGTTGTAGTCATGTTGACGATTTGACGAATACGCCAACATATGGACGAACAAATGGAAAACATGACTCCTAAATCGCATGATGCTTAAATCAGGCACAACTAAAACAGTATGAATAATAAAAACTTCAGTGACTATCCACCAATCAAATTACTCGAAATAATGTATTTGTTCAGTTCATGAACTGAATACCAGTGTAGATCATGCAGAAGCCATCTGATATGGATCTACACTGTTTGCAAAGGTAGGGGTAGTCATGGTAGCAGGACAAGGTTTAAAGTAAATGCTGCAAAAAATCAAAGCCTTAAGATTTGATCGAGACGGTTTTGATGGAAATACTTTTTTTTATTTTTAATGGCTCACAAATCCTAACTATATGTACATTTAGATACCATAACTGCATTTATAACCCTTAAACTATTAACCCTTATCTTGCTGAATACATTAATTTAGCCACACCCATTTCTGCCTATCAACCAATCAAATTACTTGATAAAATGCATTTGTTCAACTCACAAACTGCGATACAGTGTAGATCCTGGTCAGATGGATTCTTCTTAAACAGAATAGAACTTTTTTAACATTTCAATCTTCATGCGGACGGAACAAATTATTTGTCTAAATCGCGACGGAAGTAAGGGTGAGGATTGTGGCCAGATAAAATCGATTTAAGCCCGTCCCCCCCCCCCCCCCCCCCCCCCCTCCCAGTGGAATTTGTTTCCGCTGACCATTCCAAGGCGGTTCTTCTGTCACGGTTTATTTTTGTTATGGTTTGTCTTTGTGTGTTTGTGTCGCTTATATCGTTTTATTTTGGATAGCCAATTGACCATTTTGTGGGAAAGTAACTGTCCTTCTGGCTTTCCGCTATTGATGTTTCCATTAGGGTATGTTGTTTCATGTTTCTGTTTCTTTCCCTTTGGTGTCTCTGATGGGAGCTGTGGGTTGATTGTATCGATTCCTGATCATTGCCTCCACTTCTATTCTTCAATGTAAGGTGAAAGTCAGAAACAAGACTATTTTTAGGTTTAACCTTTACCACTACCTAAGCTAATTCAGCAGACGACAAATTGTTGATATTTTTCTTACAGTATTTTTGTTTGCTGGGAAAAATTAGAAAAATATTACAAAATGGCGTCTGCTGCGAAATAATAGCCAGCATGCAGAGCAATCAATTAAACTAAACAGTAAACACGTTGTTGACAACACCAGATGGTATTTTATTTTTTATAAAAGAGCTTTTCATTTCATCTTGCCCAAAGCAGGCAATACAAATAAAATGTCAAGTCCTGCTTTAAAGAGGGAGAAAAACATAAATGTATCTCAAACACTGTATGATAGGCTGCCACTACACTGGCTATTAAGATGCACTATCGTAAGGCAGGTATAAAACTACGTCTCCTGTTGTAAGGGGGGTATAAAACTACGTCTACTGTTAATATAGAAACTTAGTCCAAAATGATTTTAGTGACAGCATGACACTTTCTCTGAGAGGGAAAACCCCAGTATACATCTGGTTTCTATGTAGCAAGTGAATAGTATGAAAACCCTGGCAAATATCAATTTTATTAGAAAAGTAGGATTTACTGGGTATACATTACTTCTGCATGCCTGGGTACAGCCTCATTGTCAGACAGTTCAACAAGTACTGGTACTAATAATTCATATTTGTAACAAATATCAGAAAACACTTTTACTATCTGGCATCATTGCTAGATCCATCGAATGTTGTAGTATGTTAAATAGGTGAGATATATTGTTTTTAGAGTCTAGCAGTTTCTCACCAGTGTGTTCTCTCTGCTGATGTCTGTTCAAGGCACTCCGATGATTATATGATATACCACATTTGTCACACTTATATGGTTTTTCACCTGCAAACAAAATGGTTGCCATTACTATAAATAGATTCTTACAAAGAAACAGATAAGATGGGTATTTGGTGATAATTAAAGAATATTTTTGTCAAATCTCTACAACAACCTTTGTTGTGGGTATAGGGATCAACCATGGTTTTTCATGCATTAACATTCGTAGTGTTCCGAGGAAGTTGTTTGAACATGAGGCCGCCAGGCCAAATGTTCAAATATCTTCCTAGAGGGCCTCATGAAAGATTAGCTTGTTATTGCTAAATGTGTTACCCTCTCAAGATAAAGACGATTATTATTACAATTATTCCGAGGGATCTGGAAAATGTTGATGCAATGAAATAACCATGGATGATCGTTGTTCTTGCATAACTTACGATTCTGACAGCAAATTTTGACAAAAACGCCCAAAAGCTCCATATAAACTTCATATAGACTCTTCAAATGCAACAGGTGGCCAGTTAAGAATGTTGTTTACAATGACATTGTTATGCAGTAACCATCTGACGTCATCATAGAACCCTAAAATGCTACGTTCAGGGCAAAAACGGTATGTCGCTCAATGTAACGTAAACAAAGCAATGCTAGTCTTGTGATATCAAAAGCTCAAAATCCATGTTCAAACAGCATGCACATTTCAAGATTTGAACATGGTTTTCGCTGTTTGAGCACGGCTTTCGGTCCATTTGACAATGGCTTCAAACAGCCATGTGCATAGATATTTATGCAAGAATATTCATTTGACTGTCTTGGCAAGGCTGATCAAATGAATAACCACAGACATATGTTACATGGAGAAATAAGGAAAATTATTTTCAAGTTATCACCAAATATCCACCTTATCTGTTGCTATGCACTCAATAGAGTGATCTCATGTGCAAATTCAGCCCATTTTGTACCAGAAACCCCAAAACTGGTACTCTGGCAAATAGTGCATAATGTGGCGGCTGATCAGGGCCTACATTGTTTTTCCTAAAGTGTAGCCACTTTCCAAATAGATTTTATAGATTACACAACCTATCACCCCTAAATTTTGAAATGGACTCCTGCAATATATAAAGAAGATTCCATTTGGTACAAAAAAATTAATCGACCCCCCGCCCAAAGGGGCTTGAAGAAATATATGGGCTGCATGATGCTTCCACGCAGAGCTGAATCCGGCCCGCACACTAGTACTGGTAAACCGCTTAGAGGCTTGAGATGTCATTTCATCTCAATGTCTGGTAAAAGTCCCACAAAATTGGAAGCAACGTCTCCAAAATTGGAAGCAACTTCTCAAAATGACCTTTACAGTGTTAATGGGGACGGTAAACCTCAAATCAAACAAACAAAAAGGGTTAATGGCACAATCAACACTATTTCGAACATGTCAAGCCAGTCAGTTAACCTAACCATATTTTTCCTGGATTTTGGTAGGTCTAGTTTTGTGTTTACAGCCCAATCAACACCATGAAGGTCATCTGGAGCTGCCCATTTGACATAACCACACTTACATGGACAGGCATATTCATAAGCCTGTTACTAGTACAGTGCACATTCTTTCATAAGAAACTGACAACTGCCCTTCTTAAATCAGATGAAGGGAGAGAATGACCTTAGAAAATATTTCATGATCACTGTGGGTACAATCCCCACTGGGACCAGCAACATTCTTGCGTAGACCCTGATAATTAACAGAATATTAAAATGATATCATCATACTGTCCCCATAATACCGGCTGACCTGATTAATCCTCAGTGGCTCCAACAACTGCTATCATGGTCCCAAAGAAAGGTATGAGAGCAATTGAAGTTTGATTGCATTATTATACATTTGTGCATAACGTAGCTGTGTGTCGCCCGACCCTCATCAGTGATTGAAGAAATAGATTGGCTGCACGATGCTTCCACGCAGAGCTGAAACAGACTGCACACAAGTACTGGTAAGCCGTAAAGGCTCTAAGCTTGCCCAGGCAAAGCGGTGCGAGTCGGACCGTCCATGCTTATTAACCCTATTGGTTTCATTGAGCAACATGGCTCTAGATGTCATTTCATCTCAATGTCGGGTAAAAGTCCCACAAAACTGGAAGCAACATCTCCAAAATGACCAATACAGTGTTGATAGGGATGTTAAACCTAATATCAAATAAACAAATCAAACATACCTGTGTGTATATATAGGTGATGCTTGAGGTTGAATTTCTCAAGAAAACCCTTTCCACAAATCTCACACTTGTGTGGCCTCTCTGCAGTGTGAATTTTACAATGTCTAATCAAACAGCCATTGTTGTTGAACTGCTGTCCACATGTGGGACACTTGAACTCCTGTTTAGTTGTCCCATGAAGTCTTTTATGTTGCATGAGTGAGCTTTTCAGGGGGAACTTCTTCTTGCAGGCACCACATTTGTAAGGTGTCGGTTTCTTTTTGTGAATTTCTTGATGTCGGCGAAAAGAAGCAGAATATCTGTACCAGTTCCCACAGGTGTTGCAAACAAATTTTTTCTGATTATCATCATCAGTGACTTTGGCTTCTGCGCTGAGACTGGATGTTGACGGATGACCACCCCGAGGATTGCTTGAACGTTTGGTTCTTCTTTTGGTTCCCTGATTCTTATATCTTGACCACAGTTTGTCTAAAATTGCAACTGAAAATTCGAAGCAGACCACAACCTACTTGTTACATTATTCCCATGATCCAAAGCATTATATAGTGCTACATTAACCATGTATACTAACTAGTGCAGGGATACAGACTGGCCAAAATTTTTCAGGAGCCAGCTGGGACTTCACCTTCAGGCGAGACAACTCTTTCAAAAATGTTTTTACCTTCCACCTCGGCAGGAGTCTTTCCTTTAAGGGGAATGGGAACACCTGGCAGATTTTTCCGCCATTTTTCAAAGGGAGACAACTTTCCAAACTTCCTGTTCACTTTTCTATAAACCCTGTCCCACTGAAAACGGGGTCTTCTCTTAAAGGAAAGAATTTGCTTCTCAGGAGCAAATTCTTTCCTTTAAGAGTTGACCCCTATTGACATGGGAGACAAAAACACTTTTGCAGGAGTTGCCTCCCCTGAAGGTGTTCCCATTCCCCTTAAGAGCAGACCCCATGGATTAAGCTTACACAGAAAAGCAAACAGGAATAGACAAAAGCTGCCCCTGCCCCCACCCCACTCTCTTTGAGTAAAATCATTAACATACAGGTTTTTTTTTCCCTAATTATAATAGCAACTAAACAAACATGCACATAAAAAATGGTACCGAAAGTAAACAGCTATAAAACAACAACTGTCACTACCTATATAAAATATTACCTGTTTAAACTTTAAAGCAAAATTCTAGAATGAACAAGAACCTACTTTTCTACTTTTTTAATTTTCAGTGAGAGTAAGGTTTGAGATTAAAAATAAATCATCTGCCAGCGGCCCATTCGATAACAAATTAATATTGCAAATATACATGTAAACCTCATTTTCTCTGAAAAATATGAAAAAAATATTTTGAAAATGTCTTCTGCTAGTCAAAATTGGACAGAAGTGAAGTGAATTAGGTACTACGGCAAACAGTGTGGACCCAGATCAGAAATGGAGCAGTCTGATCTGGGTCCATACTGTTTGCAAAAATGACTTTTAAAGTAACCAGCAGATGACAAAGCAGACGACAATTGTCGTGATTGGCATCTTATGGGTTAAGACCTTTTTTTTAGGTGACGGCTACTGACAACTGGTTGTCACCAGCCTGTGAGGCTGCAGACTTACTTAAAAATCCTATTTTTACATCATGTCAAATAAAACCTAATCATTGTAAACAAGTTTTTTATCAGCTGTTTGTCAGCAGCCTCACAGGTTGGTGACAACCGGTTATCAGCAGCCTCACAGGCTAGTGACAATCGCTTGTCAGCAACCAGTTCCTTTTTTTTTATATACATTCAACAGGCCTCATACTGACCAAGCTTTTCCATGCCTGAAAGACCCGATTTTGCATCCTTAACCCTCATCCTGCTGAACATAAGAACTGTTACCTTTGCAAACAGTGTAGATCCAGATCAGATGGCTTCTTCAGAAGCCATCTGATCAGGATCTACACTGTTTGCAATACAGTTTGTAAACTGAACAAATGCATTATATCAAGTAATTTGATTGATGAATAGTCAGAAATGGGTGTAGCTTAATAATTTTATTCAGCAGGACAAACGTTAAATAGTCATTTTAAACAGAATAAAGGAGGAAAAGTCAGAACCTAAAAAGCCTGAAATCAAGAAAAAAATGAAGCTCTAAAAGCCTGAAATCCTGCACATGCCTGAAAAATATGAGGTCTGATTCAACCTCTTTATAACACTGCTGTTGGGATAAAAAGCTGAAACTGTGTTAAGGGGAATGGATACACCTGCAGGGGAGGAAACTTCTGCAAAAGTATTTTTGTCTTCCATGTCAATAGTGGCCAACTCAAGAAAGAATTAGCTCCTGAGGAGCAAATTCTCTCCTTTAGGAGTTGACCCCTTTTTCAGTGGGACCGGGCTTTAAGAAAAGCAAACAGAAAGTCCCGGAAGTTGTCTCCCTTTGAAAAATCTGCCAGGTGTTCCCCTCCTCTTAAACAACCACGCTATCCAAACAATAGGTAAATTATGCAGAAAATGCCCATTCAAAATACACCACAACCTTGTTATAACACGGTTCATTTTAACACGGTTTTGATATAACATAGTTTCAAGATGGATCCCAAAAATGTATAGATTATATAGAAAAATGACCATACTATGGTCATTTTTCTATATAATCTATCCATTTTCATTTGGATATTACACGGTTGTTTAACTAACATGGTTTCTGCTTTGGACCCCATTAATAGTGGTATAGAGGTTTTGGTGTATCTACACATTTTGACCCTTCAAATGCTAATCAGCACTGGCAGACAGCATTTTCAAGGTGTATTTTATTTATTTATCAGTGCAAACAACCTGAAACAAGGCTTTCCTTTCCATCACATGTGAATCGTCTGCAAACTTGCAAAGCAGATGATTCCCATGTAATGTCAAGCCTTACTAAGAATTTTTTTAAAAGAAATCCTACTCTCGACTGCTCCAAGAATTTATGTAGCAGTAGAATAAAATTTGTTACTGTAATGATCCTGAGTATTAGGACAGACAGTGCAGACCCATTTCAGACAGGAGCAGTCTGAACAGGGTCTACAGTGTTTGCCATTCCGTCTGCACTTTGAGTACTCCTTGCTGGATCATCATCTACACGGTTTCTGTCTGCACTTTTTGGACTCCTTGCGGGATCATGAAACAAATTTGTTAAAAGTTTAGGAGAATTACAGCAAGTCCTCAAGGTGTCCAAATGTTTAGGATTTTTAGGGTACATGTATATCGAAAACTGTATTATTATAATGAACAGTATTATAAAGAGGTTAACTCTTATCATGCTGTTCGCGACAACCCCTATCTTTGGAAACAGTGTAGATCCAGATCAGATGGCTTCTGAAGAAGCCATCTGATCAGGATCTACACTGTTTGACATTCAATTTATGAATGTGTAGGAATAAATAACATCAAGTTATCTGATTGGTTTAAAGTCAAAAATGGGTGTGGCTAATCTGAATATTCAGCAAGAGAAGGGTTAATGAGTTCATGTACCTGAGTTAGCTGTAGCACCAATCCCTGGCTGGACTGAAGAAAACGTGCTGCCCTGAATCTGCTGTGGGATCCCTGATAGTGTATTGAGCGATAACACAGCTGGAAGACCATGCACTTTAGGTGACGATGTTACTCCGCACGACACAGGACGTGATATGCTGGCTCCTGTTCAATGTAGATTTTATTTCCATTTAATTAAAAATCAAAAATGAGTTCCTTTAAGAGCAATGAAAACATTCATAAGAAAGAAAATGGGTCATACTACGTAGTTTCGGCTAATAAAGCCTCATCAGTGACCCTATAATGATCCGGCAAAGAAAGCCAGAGGAAACATACTGCAATTTTGCGAATTTCGAATAGGCAGTCGATTCAAAGACTGATATAAATCGAAATGGGTTCCAAATAATTAAAAGCCTGTCTAGAATGAGTCTTAACCAATAATTTATTTCTGATTTCTCAGAATATTCTCGCTGATCTCAAAGGACCAAAAGTAAAATATAAACTGCACTATGGTTGATGTACGGGGAGACGTTTTACGGCCGCCACACGGCACAACACCAGCTGCAGTGAAGGCAAATAAAAATCAAAAATGAGTTCCTTTAAGAGCAATGAAAACATTCATAAGAAAGAAAATGGGTCATACTACGTAGTTTCGGCTAATAAAGCCTCATCAGTGACCCTATAATGATCCGGCAAAGAAAGCCAAGCGCTGCAGAAACCATCCATTTTTTGTTTTCTCATTTTTTTTTTCTCAGCAAAAATAAGTACTGCTGCCTGGCCTGCAGACTTTAACCCTTTTTGTACCAAATGGAATCTTCCTTCTTATATATAGCAGGAGTCCAATCCAAAATTTAGGGGTGCCAGGTTGTGTTTTCTTCAAAATTTATTTGGAAAATGGCTGAACTTTTTGCAAACAGCGTAGGCCTGATCAGATGCCGCATTCTGCGGCATCTGATCTGGGCCTGCACTGTTTCCCAGGGTACCCGTTTTGGGGTTTCCGGTACAAAATGGGTTAAGCTCGAAGGGTAAATACAAGTTACACTAATAGTTTTGCTAAAAAATGTGAGTTCTTCAGCAAAAAGACAAGGTATAAGATACAGCAAATGCATTTCCATCCAAGTGTTTTATTTACCTGCGAGTGCTGGGACATTCAACCATACGAAATGACATCTCAAGCCCTGTTGCCAAATGAAATCAATAGGGTTAAAAAGCATGGATGGTCCGACTCGCACCGCTTTGCCTGGGGAGGCTTAGATCCTCTAAGCAGCGTTTACCAGTACTGGTATGCAGTCGGTTTCAGCTCTGCTCTCTATTTCTTCAAGCCCTGTGGGTGGAGGCCAATTTATTTTTTGCTTTTCTGTACCAAGTTTAAACCTTATCCTGCTGTTCACGACAACCCTTACCTTTACAAACACTGTAGATCCAGATCAGATGGCTTCTGACAGGATCTACACTGTCATTCAGTTTGCAAATTTGAGTGAATAAATTATATGAAGCAATTTGATTAGCTGAAATGTACATTACTAAATAGGTTGGGCTAAATTAATTTATGCAGCGGGGTAAGTTCATACAATCATTCAAGAGATAGGGTGCAGAAAGCTATTTGTGGCAAAATTTGTCAGTTTTTTTAGCCTGTAAATATGGCAAAGGCCACTAAAATCTATAAATGAAGTCTTTTGGTAGCCTGCAATGATATATCACAACCAAGTCTGACCACAATTAACCCTTATCTTGCTGTTCACGACAACCCCTATCTTTGCAAACAGTGTAGATCCAGATCAGATGGCTTCTGAAGAAACCATCTGATCAGGATCTACACTGTTTGGCATTCAGTTTATGAATTTGTAGCAATAAATTACATCAAGTAATTTGATTGGTTGATAGACAGAAATGGGTGTGGCTTAAATGAATATTCAACAAGATAAGGGTTAATGTACATGTATTCTTTTCGGAGTGATGTGAAGACCAGCTTCATGTATTTTAACCCATATGTGACAGTTTACGGGTACCATCACAGGCTGTGACCTTGAAAACAAGGTTGTCAAGGCCACCAAAATCTAGTCAATGATATATTGCAGCAAGTTTGAGCATAATTCATACTTTTGTTCAGGTAACAGGGTATAGACAAAGCAGTTTTGGCCTAAATCTGACAGTTTAGGTGAGCAGATTACAAATGTACCTTGAAAGTGATATCAAGGTCACCAAAATGTAATCATGAGATGATACATTTTAGCAAGTCCTGAGCATAATGCATATATTTATAGTGCAGGAGGTTTGTTTTAGGTTTTACATCCCCGTCAACACTGTATAGGTCATTTTGGAGATGTTGCTTCCAATTTTGTGGGATTTTTACCCGACAATGAGATGAAATGACATCTCAAGCCCTGTTGCCCAATGAAACCAATAGGGTTTATAAGCATGGACGGTCAGAGTCGCAACGCTTTACCTGGGCAGGCTTAGATCATCTATGCGGTTTAACAGAACATGTGTGCGGTTGGTTTTAGCTCTGAGTGGAAGCATCATGCAGCCTCTCTATATCTTCAAGCCCCAATGGGCGGGAGCCATGGGTGTACATGTAATATGCTATTGTACAGGGATGAAGTTTAATGTGGCCTGGCAAATCTGCTGGGTCACATTAATGCATTAATGGGCCACTAGGAAAGAAGAAAAATCCTCTGAACAATGTTTGATCGGCAGTCCTGGTCTCTAGGTGAAAAATGCTGGGGTTCTTCAATGTTTGTTCCACCTAAGCAAATAAGTATTCATCAATGCTACTATAAAGTCCCAGACAGAATGATTAAGGAATATCTTATTTCTCCATAAAAACTTATGTTGTAGGTACTTGTTAGAATCGCCTCCACTTACCAGTTCCAACAAGTTATATCTATTTAAACAAGAAATAAGGAAAGTTATCCCTCAATCCTCGTTTATATGCTTCCTTATTTGGAGTAATGCTACCAGTAACATACATCTAGCAACAGATAAGTTAGATTTTTTTGTGATAACTAAAGGATAGTTTTCCTTATTTCTCCATACAAACCTATGTTGTGGGTATTCACTAGAACCTCCTCACCAAGGTGGTTCGCCTCACCGAGGTGGTTCTAATGAATACCCACAACATAGGTTTTTATGGAGAATTGACAAAAACTATCCTTCAATTGTCACAAAATACCAATCTTTTTAGAAGCCTCCGTGGTGTAGTGATTATGCTACTCGCCTTGTAAATCAGGGGTCGTAGGATCGATTCCAGGCTTCTCCAGACTTTTCGACGATTCTTTAAACTGAGGTCCCGTCTCCATTTGACCTTAGCTATTGGCGAGACGTAAAACACAAAACACTCACTCACCAACCTTTTCTGTTCCTATGGTTAAGTACAATAATTACCTGCAAGAGCTGAAAATGATAAAGATTTTTGTTTGTTTGAGGACTCTTCTTGTCTGTCACTGGCGAGTTTCTTATCCATTATTCTTGTGGGTGATGAACTCTGAACCTCCTGCTTAACTGGTGACGTTTTCATATCAAGCCTCTTGGCAGACGATACCTTCTGACAGGGCTGTGGAGTTACAGAGTTTTGTTCATGCTTGACTCTAGGTGATGTCCTGTGTGGTGAAATTATATTTGACACATTTGAAGATAACGATCTTTTACTTTCTGTCTTTAACTCCTTATTGTTCTGGTTGACTTTGGGTCTGTTTCTGGATTTCAATTTTCTCCTTTTCTTTATCACACAATTAATTCTCTTTGATGGAGAGTCTAGATGCTGTTTTCTTCGTTTCTTAATATTTAGATTCCCTTCTTCCTCCTTATCAGCATTTACACTAGCACTATTCTTTGTCCTTGGTGATGAACGGATTGCATCGTATTGTCTCTTTCTCTCCATTCTCTTTCTCTCCATTCTAAGTCTTCGCATTCTCAATCTTGCTTGCGTTCTAGGACTAGCAGGATCTTCTGTTGTTTTTACAACTGGTAGTTTAGTTTGTTTCTCATGTTTTTTAAGTGCTCTTTTCTCTGTGATTGTTTTCTGAAGTCCTTTCACAGCTTTTGCAAGTCTTCTACTCCTTGTCACTAATGGACTGCCTGTGAGAGGAGCCATCTTATATGTGTCAGCTAAATTAACTTTCTTCCTCTTTGGCTTGGGTTTAAAACTTACTTCAGAATCCTCTGAATCCATGTCAGAATCAAGTGGCTCTGGTTGTCTTTTTCTTTTACGCACCCTTAGATTTTTTCTTATTCCACGATTTTCATACTTATTAAACCTAATGCCCCGCACCAGTTTAGTTTTTGGAGAATCATTTTGTGACTTACTGTCTTTCTGAATTCTTTGTCTTAAATTTTGACTAGGAGAGGATTGCAGATCTTTCTTATTTATTGAACTGCTATCAAATTTTGGGCTCCGTTTTGGTGTAACTATTTTAGGCTTTACTGGTGTTTTACTTTTTGCTTCACTAATATGGTCTCTAGAGTCTTGGTCTTTCAAGGCTTTCATGTTCCTTGAGTAACCATGTTTCTTTATTTCAGCACTGTCGATAGTGAAATCCACTAACCAGTTCTTGCTCTGCTGTAATTTCTTTTCTGGTGAATTAAGGAATTTCCGCAGTGCTGTGACTTTCTCACTAGCCAAATCAGGTTCTTTCTTATAATATCTACTTTTCAATTCACAAGACTTTGGTGAGTTACCGCCAGTTTTCAGGCTATCAGCTGCTACTTTTGAATCTAATGACCCCATCGACTTTGAGGTCATGGGAGTGTTTATTCTGTTGTAGTTCATAAATGCAGAAAGGAATGACGCTGATTCTGCTCTTTGAGACATTCTTTATTGTAGCTTCTGATTCTTCATCCTGAGAAAATAATCAAAGAATTGAGAGTACTGGTAGATTTTGTTTGTTTGATTTGGAGTTTAACGACCCAGTCAACACTATTTAGGTCATTTTTGAGCCGGTCAGTTTACCTATCCACACTTTCCCGGGCAGGTTTATTCTGGTACATATACAGTTAAACCAGTACAGTGAACATTCTTTTGCCAGAAACGGAAAAAAATGCCCTTCTTGAATCAGCGGGAGAGATTGACCGCAGAAAAGATTTCATGAACAAGCCCAACGAAAGAATGCTGCCGACCTCGGCAGGTATCGAACCCACGTCCCCCTGATCACCAGTCCGACGCGCATCCGACTGAGCTCCCGAGACCGGCGAGTACTGGTAGGTACATGTAGTAGATTGTCTCTGAGTGTAGGCATAGCAACAGATAAGGTTGGTACATGTATTTTGTGATAATTTGTCAAGTCTCCATAAAAACCTATGTTGTGGGTAGTCATTATTTAATGACTACCCACAACATAGGTTTATATGCAGAAATAAGGAAAACTATCCTTCAATTATCACAAAATACGCACCTTATCTGTAGCTATGTATCCCTGCAAAAGATGCCAATGGAGCACGTTGATCCCTTTTTCTTGGGGGTTGAACCCTGGACCTGAGGCAAGCCAGGGTTCTCACTAGGATTTTGAAAATTGGAGCAAAACTGCTATCCTTCAGAAATAGTTGGAGTTTTACCATAGTTTTCTATTAAGACTTTCCAAAACGTTTGTTTGTTTGTTTGATGTTTAACATCCCCGTCAACACTGTATAGGTCATTTTGGAGATGTTGCTTCCAATTTTGTGGGACTTTTACCCGACACCGAGATGGAATGACATCTAAAGCCCTGTCGCCCAATTAAACGAACAGGGTTTATAAGCATCATATACGGTCCGACTCGCACTGCTTTGCCTGGACAGGTTTAGATCCTCTAGGCAGTTTACCAGTACTCATGTGCCGTCAGTTTCAGCTCTGCATGGAAGCATCATGCAGCCCATCTATTTCTTCAAGCCCCAATGGACGGGAGCCGTCCAAAAAGTTGCGAGTCAGAAATGAAAAGTTGGGGAGTCAATTACTCCAATTTGGAATTAACGAGAAAACTGCAAGTGCAAGTAAATATTGGCTTGTACAGAGCTCTGTCCATGGGCCTCTTTTGCGGGATTTTCCTACCCTTCCGAATCAGGGACCAGGGGCCGCTGGGTTTGGGAAAAACAGCTGGCTAATATTTAAAGTTGGGAATTTAAATCAGCTGTAACTTTGTCAATTTTGGTTCAATTTTCATGAAATTTTTATCAAAATGTAGCACAACATCAGAAATTGGGAAATTTGTTATAAAATTTGGGAATATCTGTCTCCAAACTGGGAAAGGTAGGGGCCGATTACCGGCCCCAAATTTGCACTAGGAAAATACCTGTTTTGTGTGAAACCTTATATGTGTTATGGGCCGTTTTTCTTCTTGTGAAAGCTTATACTTGTTGCTACACAAATATAAAGGTCAACCTGCATTGTGGATATCACTAATCAGCAGTAATTGCTGTACTTCGGTGTTAGACCCTATGTCTATAATGTCTATGCGCATGGGTGTAGACAAGTGTCTAATAATTTGGAGGAGGACATAAAAGCAGATAATGGCTTTGCGGTCTTACAGGTTACCTAAAAAGATGTACTGTACCAATAACAAGAGGGCCCAGAGGGCCCTGGTTCTCTCACCTGTGTTTCACTGTCTCGAGTACATTCTATTTTTAGCTCTTGTGGCCATCTTGTTCATCAGCAGAGTGATTTTCGCTTATTTGGTAGGGAATAACCTAGGCAACATGCCTGTGAAGTTTGAATCAAATTGGCCTTAGGGTTTAGGAGTTCATGTTTGAATCAAATTTACAACATTCTTCTATTTTCAGCTCTGGTGGCCATTTTGTTCATCGGAGCAGGATCGTTTCAGCTTTTTTGGTAGAGGTCATATAAGCAACATTACTTCGAAGTTTGAATGAAATTGGCCCAAGGGTACAGGAGGAAGTGTTGTTTAAAGATTTTTTTTTATTTTTAGCTCTGGCAGCCATCTTGTTCATTGGAGTGCAATGAGTTTTAACTATTTTGGTAGGGAGTCAGCTAGGCAACATTCCTGTGAAGTTTTAAATCCAACTGGCCCAATGGTTTAGAAGGAGTTCACATTTGAAGCAAATTTACAATGTTTTTCTATTTTTAGCTCTTTAGACCATTTGTTAATCGTTTATGCTATTTTCCTAGAGGGTCACCTACACAACATTCCAATGAAGTTAAGAAGCCTTCATGGTGAAGTAGTCATGCTACTTGCCTTGTAAACCAGCGGTAGCAGGATAGATCCCGGGCTTCTCCAGACTTTCAAACCCACAAACAAATGGACAGTGCAAAAACTATATGCCCTTCTATGGGGGCATAAAAATACTTCAGGATAAAGGCCAGTAAATGACCCTGACCTTTGGAATTGATAAGCTTGGATTCAGCTGATTCCAAATATCATTTCTGATGCCACAAGCTACCATGCAATAAAAAACAAAAATCCACTGTTTTGCCCTTTTTTTCCATACAAATGTCTGATTGACCAAATTTGACCTTGCCGTAAAGCAGGTCAAGGTCAACCAAAGGTCATCATTCCAAAAACTTGGAAGGGCCCCCAAGTCCCCGATGCTGGATACCAAGTTTCAAGGTCATCGGCCATACAGTTCCTGAGAAGAAGATTTTTAAAGGTTTTTACCAAATATGGGCAATGACCGGTCACAGGTCAAAAAATTTACATGGGTGGGAAGCCCTTGTCACAAGGTACCTACAGGCCAAATATGAAGGCTCTATCTTAAATGGTTCAAAAGTTATGAGAAAGAAGGTCAAAGGTCAAGGTCACAGGTCAAAATTTTTTGAATGGGTGGAAAGTCCTTGCAACAAGGAACAAACATGCCAAATAGGAAGGCTCTATCTTAAATTGTTCAAAAGTTATGATAAAGTAGGTTACATGTCAAAGCCACAAATCAGTTTTGTATGAATAGGAAGCCAGGGCTTTATCCAGTTATTTTGGGAAAAGGTCCCTGAGAAAGATCGGGAAAAAATATCGACAGAACACCAAAATTGGGAAAACATTTCATCAGAGAAATCCTAACCTTAATCTTACCCTTACCTAATCCTTACCGTCATTGACCTACTCCTAACCTAACTTTAACCATCAGTGAACTACTCCTAATTTACTTAACTCAGTAAACAGTGGTCGACAGATTCTAAAGTCTAGCCAAGTAATGTTGTCAATGCTTTCTTTTGTTAAAATCAGCTGAGATTTTTTTTTCGTCATTATTGGAAAAAACATGGTGAAATTGAGAAAATTTGAGGCTTTTTGGCATTGGGAATGGGGCCGAATTTCGGCCCTGCTGAACAGGCAGAAAATGTCCTGGAAGCCCTTGTCACAAGGAAACTGCATGCAAAATATGAAGGCCCTATCTCAAATGCTTCAAAATTATGACAACGTAGGTCAACGGTCAAGGTCATAAGACAAAATTTTTGTATGGGTGGGAAGACCTTTTCACAAGGAACATACATGCCAAATATGCAGGCACTATCTCAAATGGTTCAAAGGTTATAATAAAAAGTGGTCAAATGTCAAGTTAAAGGTCACAGATCATTTTATGTATGAATAGGAAGCCCTTGGTGCAAGGAACCTACATGCCAAATATGAAGGCTGTATCTCAAATGCTTCAAAAGTTATGACAAAAGTAGATCAAAGGTCAAGGTCATGGGACAAAAGTTTTGAGTGGTTGAGAAAACCTTCTCACAAGGAACATACATGCCAAATATGAAGGCTGTATCTCATATGGCTCAAAAGTTATGACAAAGTAGGTCACAGGTCAAGGTCAGAGGTCAAGTCTTTATATGAGTGGGAAGCCCTTGTCACAAGGAACCTACATGCCAAATATGAAGGCTCTATCTCAAATGGTTCAAAACTTCAAAAGTTATGACAAAAAAACCTACTGATCTACTTTTTGATTTGACATGACCCATATTCGAACTTAACTGAGATATTGTCCAGATGATCATTCTGAGCAAGTTTTATGATGATTTGACTAAAACTGTGGCCTCTTTAGAGTGTTCAAAACATTTTTCTATGATTTGACCTGCTGACCTACTTTTTGACCCGACATGACCTATATTCAAACTTGACCCAGATATTGTCAAGATGATCATTCTGAGCAAGTTTGATGATGATCGGACCAAAACTGGGGCCTCTAGTGTGTTCACACGGTTTTTCAACTATCTGACCTACTGACCAGACATGACCCATGTTCGAAATTAACTGAGATATTGTCAAATGAACATTTTGAGGAAGTTTGATGATGATCGGACCAAAACTGTGGCCTCTAGTGTTCAGAAGGTTTTTCTATGATATGACCTACTGACATACTTTTTGACCAGACATGACCCATATTCAAAGTTGACTGAGATATTGTCAAGATGATCATTCTGGGCAAGTTTGATGATGATGGGACCAAAACTATGGCATCTAGGGTGTTCACAAGGTTTTTCTATATTTTGACCTACTGACCTATTTTTTCACCTGACAAAAGGCTGACATGACCCATATTCGAACTTAACCGAGATATTGTCAAGACTATCATTCTGAGCAAGTTTTGACGATGATTGACCAAAACTGTGGCCTCTAGTGTGTTCACAAGGTTTTTCTCTGATTTGACCTCCTGACCTACTTTTTGACCCAACATGACCCATATTCGAACTTGACCGTGACATTGTCAAGATGATCATTCTGGGCAAGTTTGATGATGATTGGACTAAAATTGTGGCCTCTAGTGCAATCACAAGGTTTTTCTATGATTTTAACATACTGACCTACTTTGTGACCCGACATGACCCATAATCGAATGTGACCAAGATATTATCAAGATGATCATTCTGAGCAAGTTTGATGATGATTGGACCAAACCTGTGGCCTCTAGTGTGTTCAGAAGGTTTTTCTATGATTTGACCTACTGACCTACTTTTTGACCCAAGAATACCCATATTCGAACTTGACTGAGATATTGTCAAGATGATCATTCTGGGCAAGTTTGATGATAGTAAGAGCTCCAAGCTATTAAGATTGAGCAATAGGTGGTCTGAAAGTACCAAAACTTTATGCCATAACCCTTTTAAGATCAACATATTGGAAGGTAGAAAACAGATGTTTCCCAACTTTTAAGTCTTGCAAAAGCTTTGAAATTATGGGATACATTAAGGTACTGTTGCGCTTATTCGAAATTTGCTGAATGGCCATGTTAAATGGCAGGATTCGAAATTTAAGATACACTGACAACTCAAAAAAGCATTTATTAACCATAACTGACACCACAATATAAGGTTATGGCAACTTTACCATGCTTTCAATATCTACTGGCATTTTCTGAGTCGAGACATGGTAAAAAGTACCTTAATTTATTGTATATCACTGTGTGACAGAATGCTGTGGAAAGCTATACTTTTTCTCCAGTGCAAAATGTCTTTATATTTTATGATTTATGATATATGCACTACAAACAAAGTATTTGCAAAGTCAAAAACAATTTTGGCCATTTCTGATGTGCTGAAGAACTCTCTGATGAATCAAATACACACAGTCCCGAATTGCTGCCAGAATATAAACAAGAGGCCCATGGGCCACTATGTTCACGAGAGCTCAGGTGGGCACTGCCCAACTGCAGCCATGTATTTTAACATGGTATCATTTTAATCTGCCAAGAGAACCCCAATATCCAAATGAGCACCCAATTGGATTCAGTATATGAAACATTAGGCCTTTTATGAAGTAGAGGGGCGGGGCATGGACCCAATGGAGCCCTGGTTGGTATCACTAAATGTGTCTTATCACACTAGGATAGTTTAGCAGTGGGGATCTGTATGGCTGGAGATATAAGGCCTCTTAAACAGTGGAGGGGTTGGAGCATGCCCTGTCGATCCCAGGAAAGCCCAAGATTGTTGTCCCTAAATGTGTCTTATCATAAGGACCAAGTATATATATGGTTTAGGGGTGGGAATCTGAACAGTTTCCGAGATATGAGGCCCTTTTATGAAGTGGAAAGGCCCCTGCGGACACCCCTACAGTAGGTGTGCTAATAATAAGGAACAAGAACATATATGATACTTGGGTTGGGATTTGAATGGTTTCTGAAATATATGGCCTTTTATGAAGTGGAAGGTCGGGGCACATTGCCTCAGCACAAAGAGACCCCCCAAGTTGATGTGACTGAATGAGTCTAATCATAAGGAACAAGAATATATATGGTTTAGGGGTGGGGAGCTGAACGATTTCTGAGATATATGGCTTTTAATGAAGTCAAGCGATGGGGCATGGCCCGGGCATGCCCCAGGGACTCACAAGCTGGTGTCACTGAATGCGTCTTATCATAAGGAAGATGAATATATATGGTTTAGGGGTGGGGCTTGGATCAGTTTCTGAGATATAAGGCCTTTTCTGAAGAGCAGGGGTGGGGCAAGGCCCTGAGTGACCCCCAGGTTGGTGTCAATGAATGTGTCTTATCATAAGGAACAAGAATATATATGGTTTAGGGGTGGGGATCTGTAAGGTTTCCAAGATATTGTAATATTATGAAATGGAGGGGGTGGGGCATGGCCCCAGAACATCCCTGGGGACCCCCAGGTTGGTGTCACTGAATGCGTCTTATCATAATGAATGAGAATATATAATGTTTAGGGGTGGGGATCTGTAAGGTTACTGGGATATTAGGCCTTTTATGAAGTGGAGAGGGTGGGGCATGGCCCCGGCACATCCCAGGGGATCCCTAGGTTGGTGTCACTGAGTCCATCTTATCATAAGGATCAAGAATATATATGGTTTAGGGGTCGGGATCTCAATGGTTTCTGAGATAAATGGCATTTTATGAAGTGGAGGGGGTGGGGCATGTCCCCGGGGGACCCCAAGGTTGGCATCACTTAATGCATCTTAGCATAAGGAACAAGAATATATATAGTTTAGGGGTTGGGATCTGAATGGATTCTGAGATAAATGGTATTTTATGAAATAGAGGGGGCAGGGCATGTCCCTGGCACATCCCGGGGGACCCCCAGGTTGATGTCACTTAATGCATCTTAACATAAGGAACAAGAATATATATGGTTTAGGGGTTGGGATCTGTAAGGTTTCTGAGATATAAGGCATTTTATGAAGTAGAGGGGGTGGGGCATGGCCCCGGCACAACCTAGGGGGCCCCCCAGGTTGACATAAAAGCATATGGCTGAGAGAAGTTTACTCAAGGAACATGTTTATGTAAGTTTTGTCAAAATATCTGCAATGACTTGGCAGTAAATGCCATTTTTCAGTTTTTCCTTTTATAAGTCAATGGAAACTCTAAGTTGTCATAGCAACAAAACTGAAAGGCCAAATTTCATAAAAAAAAAACACAAAACCTGTAAAGGCAGATATGGTGAATATTTTCATAAAGTCTCAGCCACCTAGAGCATATGGTTTCTGAGGAGATGATTTTTTAAGTATTTTTATGTCTATTTTTTTGCATTTTGGTTTCCATGGCAACCAATAAAAACGGGCAGAAGGCCTAAAATCATACGGCAGATAGTAGATTGCCTATGCAACATTTCTATGAAAGTTTTGTCGAAATATCTGCAGAGGCTTGGCAGTAAATGCCATTTTTCAATTTTCCCGATTATAAGTTTATGGAAACTACAAGTTGCCATAGCAACCAAACTAATGAGCCGATTTTGATAAAAACCACAAAACTTTCACCCCCCAGCCCAAGGATAATACAGATAAAATTTGGGCCCAATCAGCCCAGTGGCCTCAGAGGAGATGTCGTTTGAAAGTGTTGACGAAGACGGCATACGTCATACGACGCACGATGACGGACAACTGCCTATCCTATAAGCTCCCCCGGAGTCTTCGGCTCTGTTGAGCTAAAAATGTTCACTGTTAAACATACAATTCACATTCAAATGAAAAGGCCTCACTGGTGTATATGGAGCTAAACTTTTTGATGAAATCATCATCATCATCATCATCATCATCATTGTCATCAATGGCAATATCATCATTTACAGTATTTATTGTCGGTGCCATAATCCAAATATTTAAAATATGAGCATTTAGTATATAAACACCATATGTTTAAACAATCAGTTACTATCCAGGTCATCAATAACAATATTAATATCATGACCATTTATAGCACCAATATGAGCAATATAATTTAGCAAAAACAACGATTTGGATTATTTAGTTTTGGGACACTAATTGCACACCTGGGTCAAAGGTCTGATCCTTTGTTTGGAAATTTCATAGAGGGTTTCCATCCCATGAGATTCAACAGGGAAGGACCAGACAAGACTGTGCTAATGCCAAAGATGCTGATTACACTGTGTGTACACACAGACTTATCTGCATATTTATCGTTCATACATGAAATTTGCAGGTTTTCTCATGATGAGGCTCATTCATTATGGGTCTATAATATATTAAACAAGAGGGCCATGATGGCCCTGGATCGCTCACCTGATCCATAGTGTAAGAAGTGGGCCCCAGAGAGGGCCATTATTGGCCCCAGGGCTTTAATGTGCATAATGTTGAGGGAGGTCTTAAAGGTGAAGCTTCATACCAAACATCAACAAAGGCTATAATTTGAACAATCTTGGCAAAGGTCCACTAGATGAAGCTACACATCAAATATCAAAGACCTGGGCCTTGCAGTTTGAGAGAAGAAGATTGTTTTTTAAAGATATTCCCTACATAAGCCTATGCAAAACCAAATGGCCCAAGGGCTATATAAATCTATGTAAAACCAAAGGGCCCAGGGGTGGGGGCATTTGTGGCCCCAGAGCTATAATTTGAACAATCTTGGTAGAGGTCCATTAGATGAAGCTTCATACCAAATTTCAAAGTCCTGGGCCTTGTGGTTTCAGAGAAGAAGATTTTTAAAGATTATCCCTATATAAGCCTATGTAAAGCCGAAGGGCCCCGGGGCGGGGCCACTTTTGGCCCCAGCACTATAATTTGAATCATCTTGGTAGGGGTCCTTTAGAAGAAGATTCATACCAAATATAAAAGACCTAGGACTTGTGGTTTCAGAGAAGAAGATTTTTAAAGATTTTCCCTATATAAGTCTATGTAAAACCAAAAGGCCCCGGAGCAGACGCATTTTTTGCCCAAGGGCTATAATTTGAACAATCTTGGTAGGGGTCCACTAGATGAAGCTTCATACCAAATATCAAAGTCCTGGGCCTTGTGGCGGGGGCATTTTTTGTCCCAGCACTATAATTTGAACAATCTTGGTAGGGGTCCATAAGATGAAGATTCACACCAAATATGAAAGACCTGGGCCTTGCAGTTTCAGAGAAGAAGATTTTTAAAGATTTTCCCTATATAAGCCAATGTAAAACCAAAGGGCCCCGTGGCGGGGGCATTTTTTGTCCCAGCACTATAATTTGAACAATCTTGGTAGGGGTCCACTAGAAGAAGCTTCATACCAAATATCAATGTCCTGGGCCTTGTGGTTTCAGAGAAGAAGATTTTTAAAGATTTTCCCTATATAAGCCTATGTAAAACCAAAGGGCCCCGGGGCGGGGGCATTTTTGGCCCCAGCACTATAATTTGAACAATCTTGGTAGGGGTCAACTAGATGAAGCTTCATACCAAATATCAAAGTCCTGGGCCTTGCGGTTTCAGAGAAGAAGATTTTCAAAGATTTTCCCTATATAAGCCTATGTAAAACCAAAGGGCCCCGGGGCAGGGACATATTTGGCCTCAGCACTATAATTTGAATAATCTTGTTAGGGGTCCTTTAGATGAAGCTTCATACCAAATATAAAAGACCTAGGCCTTGTGGTTTCAGAGAAGAAGACTTTTAAAGATTTTCCCTATATAAGTCTACGTTAAACCAAAGGGCCCCGGGGCAGGGGCATTTTTGGCCCAAGGGCTATAATTTCAACAATCTTGGTAGAGGCCCATTAGATGAAGCTTCATTCTAAATATCAAAGTCCTGGGCCTTGCGGTTTCAGAGAAGAAGATTTTTAACGATTCTGCCTATATAAGCCCATTTAAAACCAAAGGGCCCCAGTGCGGGGACATTTTCTGCCCCAGCACTATAATTTGAACAATCTTGGTAGGGGTCCACCATAGCTCCAGATAATTTTTTATCCCCACTAAGTATTTACTTATCAAAATTAAAACCTTTTCAGTAAACTGAAAAAAATGGGTCAGTAAATATACTGATCAAATCGGGAGGTCGTTTCGTATTTTTATGAACCTGGTTAACTACCGATTCATTACAATTTAAGCTAGTTTATAGTTCACTGATACTGATTATAAAGACATATCAAGCCAATAAACAGAATCACCCTTATGTTTCTGGACAGATGTCTTAGCAAACAGCACACACCCAGATCAGACTACACTTTCTGAACATATTATGCTCAGTGTTTGCGCTAGCCGGAAAGTGGGAGTGGGGCACTCGATATCAGTAGCGTAGACGCGAATAAAAATACCGTCTGTGTCGTAGGACGCTAAAAAACTTTTATGATGCACAGCCAGTTTTTCTGCGTTCATGTTCAAAGACGCCGACGAGACATCTAAGAAGCTTGATAGGACGATAATTCTATTTTCAAATTGAGATGAATAGTTGTAAATAAGCAGGCCACCTGCGATTCACAGATCGATATATGCATGAAAACCAAAGTATTACAAGTTGATCCTACTAATTGTATTTTGGTTAAATGTGGTATAGAACACGGCAGACAAAGAGATCAGTATGTGCAGCGATAAAGAGTGAAAAAAACGGTTCCGTTTGAACTAAAATGTAATAGCACACAACCGTGCATTGATGACAATGTTGTGGGGAAAAAAGCGTCGGAATGATAAAAATATGAATATGGGTCACTGATGAGGCCTAATTGGCCTAAACTAGCTAGTCTGGCCATGAAAACATGTACACTCCATACGTTTCAGTTCTGTGGTATATTCTTTGCTTCCAAAGGATAACCCTTTTATAGTACATATTTATTTAATTGTTTCTTTTATCTTCAGAAAAAGATTTAATAAATTTTAACTGTTTCAATTATAACATACATTACATGCGCTGCATCAAATTATGAATAAATACTGGTAATCTCGTCCAAATCCGCTATTATAACCGAGATGTGCGATCATAGCATGCCGGAAAAACTTTATTAACACCTAATACGCCAGTCAATTTACCGGTTTGTGACAAAAATATATTTTTTTTAGTGAATAGATACTTGAACCGTATCAGAAGTAAACAACCATCATGATTCAATAATCAAAGGCATTGGAAAACGGCAAGAAACACGTTTTTAAGCGATATGAAACCTTGTGAACAGTGACTGCACATTCAAAGATTTTCAGGAAGACATTTCATGTGAGAGATGTTGAACAGTCTGATCCAAGTACCTATTCACTTACCACGTAATACAGGGTCCGAACTTAAGCATTTTTGCCACAAGCAAAATTTAGCTTGCTAAAAAAAGATCTACTAGGTAAAATGAAAATCAACTCGATTTTTTCAAAAAACCTTTTAATAAGAGCGGAAATTTTTCAAGAACAACTGCTACAGTAATGATTAACTTGTATGGGTAGTATTAATGCAAATAAAAAAACTGATGATGTGTTAGTCTAGGGCTGGGTACCGCCTTTGGAAATTGTACCGTGGTAACCACATGTTTCAAACACCAGGTGTTTGTACATCGTAAAATAAAACAGACAAGTAAACAGAGACTCATTACGCGTTTTCTAGGTGTTTACGGTCGCGAAAAATGTGACATTGGCAATAATATTGTCTTTGCAGTTTATCTGGATGCGATCTTTACTGATTGCTATTAATCTGTCCATGACCTATCACTAATCTTAAGCCAATAAATTAGTTAATCCTGTTAACAAATAAGACATGATGTTTTTTTTTCCAAATTGCTATGGGATAATGAGCGTAAAGTAAGCCAAGATTGCAAGTCATTCTTTTTATGTGTCACTTAATATCAATACCTGCTGGTTCAGGACATGACCACGCCTGATGTTCAACCCGCCGATATATAGCGGTTCTTTTGATATTGCGTGAATGGCTTTAGTTGGCTAAGTATTGAGCATATTTTATAATTATTGACCACATTAATAGGATTAAAGACGTCGGGGTTTTTCAGAAGTCGCCACATGCTATCTACCTGCGTTATCCATTTGAACTGTCTCTGGGCAATTTGTGATAAAATTATTTATTCACAGTTCGACACAGCGCTACACAGACTGATCAACATACATGCTGTCTTGCAATGTCATCTTTGTCAGTCGTGTTCCGACAAGCAGTGCATATATATGCTACAAAGTTTTCACGCAAGATTACTTTGAGCCCCAATTAGCAGGATTAAACTGTTAGGGTTTGATTAGAAATTTATTACCTATTTATCTGTGTTAATCCCAAGTGGCCGGCATGCGGAGCATGCTCTATTAGTTATTACCGCTATTCATCTCAAGTATCCGATAATTTTCGCGCCCTATCGGTCGCGTCGGCGTCTTTGAACTTAACAGTGCTCAGCATGACTAGCGGCGCATTATAAAAGATACTTTCCGTCCCTGCGAGGTTTTTTTTCGCAGCCGACGCTAGTGAAATCGTTTTGCAAACATATTTTTGTTCTTTCGCAAACATTGAATTAAATGATATAAAATTTCCGATAAAATCCGTCACTTGCCAAAAGTACCGATACGGCAAAGAAGAAAGAAAATACCGCGGTTTACCGGTGCACCGGCCTTACGTGCTACGCCTCCTGACCTCTGGAAAGTTTATAATCTAAATTTAGAACATCGGAATTGCAGAAGCAGTCGCGGAAATGGCGAGTTATTATTGTCGTCTGTATTATTACTATTATTATTTTTTACCGACGATCGGACACTCGCGAAAACTTTCTAGTACAAATATTTTGGCCTCGCATTTTGAAATTCTCACTCACATTTAGCGTAAATGCGAGCTTAATTTCGGACCCTGTAATAGTTTGCATTCAGGCGCATTCTACAGTCGAAACAAACAAGGTTAATGAGTCTACGAACAGCCAAAAATTTGTTACTTTTTTACAAAAGACCAGATTAACTAGTGAGTCTAGACAACCCGCGTGCTGCTGTTTTAAACACCAGAGGCATAAAAGGAGTGTACAGACAGATCAGACTGCACAGGCCTGTCTGTTTTCACCTATCCCACAGTCATATTTTCCGCTAAAGTATTAATGCAACAAACGTACATGCGGGAAATTATGTGCACGGAAAAAAAAGCAAAACATTTGTGAGACCAGTGAAGTGACTAACTACAGCTGCAGGTGTGAAAACACGTTTCGGATTCTTCTTCTTATTTCTAATCACAGCGGATAGCCGTCGGGTAGAGGAAGGGTATTAATTACATACCCTTTCATTGTCTTTGAGCTGACAATTGTAGATGGTCATGTTACAAAACGTTATGCAAGGATTACTGCGTAAATACGCGCCATATCATTGTCTCCTTCGTAACCTAAGAAAGGTCTACCGTAAATGGTACGATTTAAATTTTCAACCACTTCGTATTTTGCATTTTTTAATCCGTAATTTACGAAAATACGAAGCTTATCTGGCTCTCTGGGTCCACTAGATGAAGCTTCATACCAAATATCAATGTCCTGTGCCTTGTTGTTTCAGAGAAGAAGATTTTTAAAGATTTTCCCTATATAAGCCTATGTAAAACCAAAGGGCCCCGGGGCGGGGGCATTTTTGGCCCCAGCACTATAATTTGAACAATCTTGGTAGGGGTCCACTAGATGAAGCTTCATACCAAATATCAAAGACCTGGGCCTTGTGGTTTCAGAGGAGAAGATTTTTAAAGATTTTCCCTATATAAGTCTATGTAAAACCAAAGGGCCCCGTGGCGGGGGCATTTTTTGTCCCAGCACTATAATTTGAACAATCTTGGTAGGGGTCCACTAGAAGAAGCTTCATACCAAATATCAAAGTCCTGGGCCTTGTGGTTTCAGAGAAGAAGATTTTTAAAGATTTTCCCTATATAAGCCAATGTAAAACCAAAGGGCCCCGGGGTGGGGGCATTTTTGGCCCCAGCACTATAATTTGAACAATCTTGGTAGGGGTCCACTAGATGAAGCTTCATACCAAATATCAAAGACCTGGGCCTTGTGGTTTCAGAGAAGAAGATTTTTAAAGATTTTCCCTATATAAGCCAATGTAAAACCAAAGGGCCCCGTGGCAGGGGCATTTTTGGCCCCAGCACTATAATTTGAACAATCTTGGTAGGGGTCCACTAGATGAAGCTTCATACCAAATATCAAAGTCCTGGGCCTTGTGGTTTCAGAGAAGAAGATTTTTAAAGATTTTCCCTATATAAGCCTATGTAAAACCAAAGGGCCCCGGGGCGGGGGCATTTTTGGCCCCAGCACTATAATTTGAACAATCTTGGTAGGGGTCCACTAGATGAAGCTTCATACCAAATATCAAAGACCTGGGCCTTGTGGTTTCAGAGAAGAAGATTTTTTAAGTTTTTGGTGAAAAAAATCTATTTTTGGCTCCTGTGACCTAGATGTGCAACGGACCGGAACCATTTGAACAACTTTGAAAGGGGACCACCTAATGATCATTCCTGTGAAGTTTGGTCAAAATCCGATCAGTGGTTTAGGAGGAGATGTCCTTTAAAGAAATTGTTTACGCACGCACGCACGGACGCACGCACAACGGACGACGGACAAAAAGTGATCCCAAAAGCTCACCTCGTCACTACGTGATGGTGAGCTAATGATAAAAGTGTATGAATAGATTGGTGCACATGTTAAGCAGCTAAACTACACAGTTTGATCTAATCCTGTGTGAAAATATTTCAATGAAGCAGCCATCACTATTGTACCACTTTTGGAGCGGCTGTACTTACACATTCTATGCCAAATAGAGAATAGTATTCTCAATTCTCAAACAATCTATTATTTTATTCCTAAAAATTCCTGAAAGGGGTGTGTGCATGGCATATGCTGGTTACAAAACACTTTATAATGTATTTACTATTTAGCAATATACAAGTTGCCTATGTTAACTTAAAACAAGTTTTTCGTGAAAAGCTTACCCCAAATATGCTTACCATAGTCCCATTTTGGACCATTTTACTGGTTAAAATCATGGTGTGTATCATATTTATACTTCATTAATGAGTTTCCTGCATGAAACAAGTTAAACAAATGTAAATTGCACCACTGTTAATGACTACATCTGAAAAGACCTTAATATTTCAACATTGTCTTAATGTAAGTCTTATTACATTACTGGCACATTCGTGAACTTGCGTACCGCATGTTGGCATGATAAAAAACATGTTTTGCAAGACTAAAAAAATGGGAAATATTGTGTTTCATACTGCCCAGATATAGTACTAAAATAATATACTAAAGAGAATTTTGGTACCATGGTGGCCACTCAAAATGCATTTTTGTGAGCTTTCGTCACACGGGAGCTTCTACTATGATGATCGGACCAAAACTATGGCCTCTAGTGTGTTCAGAGGGTTTTCTATGATTTGACCTACTTTTTGACCCGACACGACCCATATTCGAACCTGACCGGGATATTGTCAAGATAATCATTCTGAGCAAGTTTGGTGATTATCGGACCAAAACTGTGGCCTCTAGTATATTCACAAGGTTTATCTATGATTTGACCTACTGACCTACTTTGTGACCCAACATGACCTATATTCGAACTTGACCCACATACTGTCAAGACGATCATTCTGAGCAAGTTTGATGAATGATCGGACCAAAACTGTGGCCTCTAGAGTGTTCACAAGGTTTTTCTATGATTTGACCTACTGACCTACATGTACTTTTTGACCAGACATGACCCATATTCGAACTTGACTGAGATATTGTCAAGATGATCATTCTGAGCAAGTTTGATGACGATCGGACCAAAACTGCAGCTATCATGCAGACAAGACCAAAATAGGCAATTTTGCCCTTTCAGGGGCCGTAACTCCGTAACACATGATGGGATATGGCTGGTTCAAGAAAGTAACCCAGATCTCATGGAGTCATGGTGGTACAAGTTGTGTGCAAGTCTGGTTAAAATCAAATCATAAATGAAGATGCTATCGTGCGGTCAAGAAACTGTTTACGCACAGACGGACGGCGGACGAATTGTGATCACAAAAGCTCACCTTGTCACTACGTGACAGGTGAGCTAAAAATGTGACAGTTTTTAAACAGTCTGTTTGAGTTGCGGTTTTACGTCCCTGTCAACACTATTTGGTATGTGCTATTCTTCAACTTGACCCGTATTAAGGAAAATCGGACCTGTAATTTATGGCTGTACAGCTCTTATCTTGGCCCCCACCCATCGGGGCTTGAAGAAATAGATTGGGCTGCATGATGCTTCCACGAGCGCTGAGAGCTAAAACCGACCGAAAAACTGCTTAAAGGTTCTAAGCCTGCCCAGGAAATGTGGTGCGAGTCGGCCAGTCCATGCATATAAACACTATTGGTTTCATTGGTTGGCAGGGCTTGTTATGTCATTTAATCTCAAAGTTGGGTAAAACTCCCACAAATTGGAAGCAACGTCTCCAAAATGACCTATACAACGTCTCCAAAATGACCTCTCTACATGACAGTGATGTTAAACCTTGAATCAAACAAACAAAACAGCCCTTATCTGGAGCACTGGAGCTACATCCCATTGCTAGCCTTTGCAGTGATGCAGCATACACACTGCGGAAGCATACACACTGGGTATCTGCTGCCATTAACTTATTGACCAGGGGGACACTCAATTTTACAACTGTTGTTATGCCATGGAAACACCCCTTTTACCCGCAACACCCACCCTGCCGTGATTATCCCGCATATTCACTATGTTTGTTGCAGATTTAATCCTTTCATCATGCCCTCTCTACATGGCGTTTCTTTCTTCTAGTATGAGTGTGAGGGAATTTTGTAATCTTCGTTGTTCTAAACTTTGCCAGTTTAGGATTTGGAGCATTTCAGGAACACTGCTGGTAAAGTCGTAACTATTGAGTACATATTTAGCTGCTGCCCTCTGAACTCTTTCGATCTTATATGCAAGTGTTTTCTGCCATGGATACCAGAATAGAACGCAGTACTCAAGCTGAGGGCGTACATGTGTTGTAAGCGGTTTCTTTAATTTTCTGATTGTTTGTCTGGACGTTTCTTTTAATAAACTTTCTTTTAATAAATTTCAGTGTGTTTGAGGCTTTGGAGGAAACAGTTTCAATATGAGGTTTCCAACTTAGGTCTTGACTGATTGTAACACCCAAACATTTAGCACTATCAGCTGTTTTTAATTCAGTATTGTGAAGTTTGAAGGGATAAATAATGGGATTTTTCTTTTTAGACACTCTAATAACTTCACATTTGTCTGGATTAAATTCCAAGCCGGCTGACTCTAGACTGGCCATCACTACAGCAGCGACGCACTGATGCAAGACTGGCACTGATATACAGGATTGTTCATAACCTGATTGACATACCAGCCAGCCTGCATCTCCATCCTGCCACCGTTTCCCTGCAGCAGAGGAGGAACGTGTGCAACCTGGTGCCATTCTGCAGCACAGACACTCCTTCCCAGTAACCGTTTGCCTCTGGAACAGCTTCCAGCCCCCATCGCCACAGCCGAGACCTTGGGCACAACACAATCAGAATGTAACTGGTGACATGTCAAATGACATTCATATACCAGGACCTGTGACAGCTTCCATGGAGGCCTGGCCACTCAGCACTAGATCTCAACTGTGGACATGTTTTTTATCAGTTTCTGCACTTTGTTTGTTGCCTCATGACACCCTTGTACAGTCACAGTGTGTCGATGCTCCAGAGGGGCCCTGCACTTATTGGGAAGAAGAAGCAGAGTTTGATTCTCATTCTTTGAATTTATGGAGGTCATTTTGTAGAATTTCAGGATCTTTCTTTCTTTCTACTGATACTACGACCAGTTACAGCTGACCTTTACTCGCAGGTAGGAGTGTAACGATGCATCGGACCATCGATGCATTGCGATAGGCACTGGGCCGATAGTACTGCATCGATGGTAAAGTTAAACATCGATGACTATCGCCGATAGTGTTTTGAACTATCGATAGTTTCGATAGTTTTCTATATCACAAGTTTTTCAGATAATTCCCGAAGTTGTTTTCATTCTAATATAATTTATATTCTTTATTACCACGTACGTCTTGTACCCGGTCAAGCGTCAAACTGTACATTGTCCTAATTATAATCCAATAATCTCTTGTGTACGGGAGACAACGGCTGCTTGTCGCCAGATAAAGGCAATAAAATTCCAACCGAATCGTGATTTGGCGGTCGTGATTTGGCGGTAGCCTGCAGGTACACTGTGTTTATGCATCCTATTTTGTTACACATTATCAACTTAACACCCAATGTCCGTATAAGGTCAGAACGCTGAATATTCCTTCATTGAACTGGTAAATTTACAACTTTCTGAAGCATATTTCAACAGCACTTTGATGTTAATTGATTTCGAAATAATTGACACGGACGACCACGCATATTTTGATTACGCTAATCTGCAAGCTGTCTGTAAGCCAGTGATAAGAAAAGCGATAATTAATGCGTGTTTACACAGTGGTATTTATTATCAAAGGGTGCCGCCCGCATTAATTAGCACATGAAGCATGGAAAGTCCGCACGTGTTACTACCGCTTCAAAAGATGCAAAAAAATGTTCTGGTCACTGATGTTTTAGATGATTCTTATTTTGTCAATAACAGACATCAAAGGAAATGAAAAACGTGTCGTCCTGCAAAGAACGTTTATTATTTGGGCATCCAGACATGTTTATACAGCCGAGGAATTAATTTTGAATCTTGGACACCGAGTAAGGGAAATACCGCACTAGAAAACAATTAAAGAAAATAAAAACGTGGTACGATTTTCTGTTTATTTGTATTGCTAAAATATTTCAAAAGATTTTACCAAACAACAAAAGGAAAATACAAATGATGTTTGGAAAAAAAAACATTACACAATGAAAATGATCGAAAATTAGATAAGTTGGCAGATGCAAGAATGTCGGGATGACATTGTAAGGCATGTTCGGCACGTTACTGATGATGTCATCGGTCGACCGGGGCCGATTTGGATATAAAAATTCTTTAGCCCTGATCTCAAAAGTGTTCCGTTTAACAAACGCATGCGATCGATTGTGTACCGATACACTGAGACTTATATTAAAAATTTCCTCAGATTTTCGGTCTTAACATTCAAATCTAACTTCCCAAAACACAGGTTCTGGTGTATGGATTCGTTTAACGTGTCATCGGTAACAATTCTGATTCTGAATCGTATGCATTGCTGACATAGTTTTTCAGCTATCTACTATTTATTTTAATGCAGCGTATTTCTTTCATAACCGGTAAAACATATTTTCTCAATAGCTAAACGGTTGTGGATAGAGGTGGATAGAAAACAGCGCCCTGCACAATTCCCGATTCATACCCGGAAGCTCGATCCGTGTCACCAACAACAGCATACAGATGTGTTTACACAAATAAAAGAGTTCGACTTTTCCCGCCAAGCGTCTCCTATTTTGGCACCAAAATATAGCCATGCACGAGGCAGTAGAATAGTCTGTTTTTATTAATATGCATACATCTACCGATAGATGAAGCTAATCGTCTTAGGAGCGATTTGATTGTGGATTAAATTTTATGATTGAGGGATAAATGCAAATTAGAGACATAACTTGATCTTATTTTCACACCTTGTCACGCGGAACATTATAGGCTTATCGGTAGCGCCGGAGGCTTGTGTTTACAGTGTAATTATAGAATAGACTGCATATCCGGCGTTTATTACACGATTCGGTTAACTAACATGGTCGGTTTGGTTGGAGCCTGAAGTGTGTTTGAAGACAAGCAAAGATTTCATTGCCTTCGTGAAGAGCTTACATTTATTTTGATTAAGAAACTGATTTCACATTCTCACTGGGAATTGATACATTTTACTTGGCTACTATTAAAATGAGTCTCCCGGCTCTTCCAGAAGGATTTACACTTAAAGGAAAAAAGATGCTCCTGGGGAGCTGTTTCCTCTTCATGTAGGGCAGACAGAAAAGCAAACAGGAGTTTACAACAGGTGTCTCTCTTGTGTAAATTATCTTGTTTATTTCTTGTATGCAGATAAAGCATACAGAAAACAGTTTGAAGGATTGAATAGTTTTATTTCCTTCTCAAATAAGAAAATATGTTTCAGGCAATAGTATCGCAATAGTATTGCAATAGTAGTCAGCAATAGTAATAGTATCGCAATGGTTATTCCTACAATGTCAATACTATCGCAATAGTCATTTTCTGACTATCTTTACATCCCTACTTGCAGGTGTACATTACATACACACCAGGTTTGCTGAAGATGTGATGAGACTAGTTTATTGTATGATTGTAAGATCAGATCTATTAGTAACAACATCCTACACACTAAAAAAACTGCAATTAAGTCATAAATATGATTTTTAATAATACAAAATAAAATGTTTTAAGCGTGTTCCAGTTATTACCCGTCAGGGGTTGAAATTTACACTCGTCCGCTCGTATTGACGAGTAGTTTGTCGGTATTAAAGGACTAGTGAAAATCGTTACTTGCTTGCCCTGCAGGACAAGTGAGTTTTTCGCCATGAAAATGTCTAATCTTCCTGTTCAGTGAAAGCATTTTCCAAAAACTATTAAATTACAGCAAACAAATGTTGAATGTGAAGCAAAATGCATTACCGTAATCGGACGTGTATTACCCAGTTTTTTTCCCTCAAATTAAAAGCCCAAGTTCAGGAAGTTCAGAAATGAAATATTGATTTTCTAACGATAAGACAGTGGCTGAAATTGGTGAGCTGTTTGGCACTTATTTCGCAACAACAAAAACGAGTGATTGAAAATGTGGTCGTGTAAACAATGCATTCCGTAACTGTGATTGCCATGGAGATGACCATGTATTCACTTATGATCTTTTGACGTGACTTTTTTAAGTTTCTATCGGTCTATAACGGGAAAATTATGGGTCAGAATGACTTCTGTTGTGCTCCAGGTTGTCAACCTTTATTACCTGTGATACTTTTGAGAGGAATGAAAAGACTGCAAAGTCTTGCACTTTTGCCAGGTTTCCATGGCTTTGTTACAGTCAATCCATTCCTCTCAACCTTTATTACCCGTGATACTTTTGAAAGCCATGCCTTTCTATACCATTCAGGCTTTTCAAGAAACCTGAAGAATGAGCATTCATGGCTACACACTTACGAATGCATTGTTTACACAACCACATTTTCAATCACTCGTTGTTGTTGTTGCGAAATAAGTGCCAAACACCTCACTAATTTCAGTCACTGTCTTATCGACAGCGTGGACAGACGACTTGTGGGCTCTGGATCAAAGATACTGGCGAGAAAAAAATAACAGGTAACTTGGGATGCAGGTAAGACCCCCCAGAGTTATTTTAATGGTGGCAGCGTAATAGAACCTTCGTCCATAATGCTTTATGTAGCAACAATCGTTGCGTAAATGCATTTGGCCATTTGCGACTGAAAAAATGTCTCTTGCTTTAGCCAATGTCATGACAAGGTGTTGCTATGGCTGTCTTGGGGAGCTATAGGGAATCAAATATGGAGAGCAGCTTCGGCTTGATGATCATATGATGTTCACACGTGATTAGATTGATTCTGTTAGCTGCTGAGGCACTGTGTATGTTACAAGGACCTGATCCCTGGTGTTATCTATGGTGGTAGGTGATCAACGGTGAGAAGTGAGATTCCTGGAGAATGATCTGGGGTTCCGGAGTACCTGATCTAAGATTTGCAGCATAGCTGGATTTCGAGGATAGGCATACTGTGTAAAAACAGTTTGCAGCTTTAATATGCAGTGAGCGGGTGACTTCTCAATCTAACTGGTGCTACAGGATCTTTGGGGATTTACTAAGCAGGTTTAGGGCCTGAAAAGACCCTATGGGCTGTGTGATATTGCTGTACGCAGATAAGTTTGACACGCATTACCACTGGCGTTGAAAATGAGGTGAAGGATTCAGATTTGACACCTGGCCAGAGCTTGGATCTGAGGACATCAGAAAAGGCAGTGGTACTGGTACCGTCAAGAATATAGGCAGTCGCAACAGGCAATTGAGGGGAGCCTAAAATCTACAGATTTGTGGAGCATCTATGGAGGATTGGATATGTCCCAAACGATGAACAAGACAATCATTGGAAGACAATGACCTGATCACTGAAAAGCAGGTGGTTGATCTGTTTGCCATTGGAAGTCTGTTGGACTTAAAACTACAGAAGAAAAAAGAAACAAGGACTCATGCAAGATGAGGCTTGTTCCCATTTAGGACTTAAGAAACATCCTCCTTCCCAGCAGTGGGGTGGAGCATGAGCAATGGTGAGATATCCCAGCATTGGGGTATTTTTAAGACTTAAGAAACATCCTCCTGCCCAGCAGTGGGGTGGAGGGTGTGCAATGGTGAAATATCCCAGTATTAGGGGTATTTTTCAAAGATTTTGGTGGCAAGCAAAAAAGGGATACAGAGGAGTCAACGATGAGTCAATGGTACGGAAGACAAGCTGCACTCCTGTTAAATAAAGTGGGGAGGAGTGTAGTGGAAGTCGGTACTGGTTGGCTTCTAGATAGTCACTGGCGTACGCCAGTGGTGGAAAACGAAGGAGCCGGGTACCAGACGAACAAGCGCCAGCGTGGACAGGCGACTCGTGGGCTCTGGATCAAATATACTGGCAAAAAAGAAATAAAAGGTAACTGGGGATGCAGGTAAGACACCCCAGAGTTACTTTAGACCTCTAACATCAGAGGCAAGTGCACAAACCACTGAGCTATGACACTCCACAGCTGCCAAATGACAACTGAAAATGCCAAAATATTACAAACAAAATGACTAGTTACTACCACTGATCAATCTCTTTCTAATTTAGCTTCACTTTTTATCCCACCCACGCATGTTGACATGTCATGTATTTTCGTGGTCCAAAGTTCCGTTCATTCAACAGCTGATTTAAAGAAGATCGGGGCTCCAAATTTCCAAGCATTCATTCGAAGTAAAAAACGACCAGATTGTTATATGCTTTGAAGCACTGACACATGAGAAATTACGATTGCATAGAGATCAAAGGCGTTGAAATTGAAACTAGCATTCTCCCGCCATCACGATTGCTTGCGCGGAGACAAGAAAATCGCTGAAGCAGATCGGATATTTATCGTTTAGGCTTTCTTTCAATATCAACTCTACTTTGATTCTTTATAGAACATTGGCTATGTGTCAAATATGGACTGATATTTCAATCTTTCGATGTATTGAATTTTATTTCTCAACAAACCTGAGAAGTCTGTCGAACTACCGGTTAAATTGAATCGGGCCCGCAAAGGACGGTAACTGGTCAACTCGTACCTAAGTCAACTCGTACCTGAGTCAACTCGTACCTGTTTTTGGTCAACTCGTACCCGTTCTTTGGTCAACTCGTACCCCCTAGTCAACTCGTACCTATTTTGGTCAACTCGTACCCCAGGGGTAGGTGGGGTACTCTATTTTTTTGCCGAACAATAGTTGAAATGGGTTATAACTTGCCCCGAGACATGTCTTGAGTTCACCGGAGGCCAGAAAGAAGTACTTTGGGTCCTTTTATTGTAACATGGTTTTCACAGCGCGGGGATTTGCGATCGCGCGCCATCAACCTGCTCTAGTTATTATTATTTTTATTCCCATTATTATTATTATTATTATTATTTTATTAGTATTATTCACTTTAAACCCATTCCGTCCCTGAAACCCACAAAGGGGTACCTTGTCAAACACTGCAGGCCAAGATCCGACGCCGCAGAACGCGGGGATATGCGATGGCGCGCCATCAACCTGCTCTAGTTATTATTATTATTATTATTATTATTATTATTATTATTATTATTATTATTATTATTATTCACTTTTAACCCAATCAGTATCAGAAACCCACAAAGGGATGCCTTGTCAAACACTGCAGGCACAGATCAGACGCTGCAGAACACGGCGTCGTATGATCAGGGCCTACGCTGTTTGAAAAAGTTTAGCCACTTCCCGAATAAATTTTGAAGAAAACACAACCTGACACCCCTAAATTTCGAAATATATAAGATGGCAAATTCCATTTGGGTAGTCAAACACTGAATGCCCAGATCAGACGCCGCAGAACGCGGCGTCGTCTGATCAGGGCGGACGCTGTTTGAAAAAGTATAGCCACTTCCCGAATAAATTTTGAAGAAAACACAACCTGACAGCCCTAAATTTCGAAATATATAAGATGGAAGATTCCATTTGGGTTAATTTAATTAACACTTTAGTTAATCGTGTACCGATTAATGTGGGTGTAAAAAACGATTATCGGTACTAGTTTAATCTAATCGTCCTTCATTAAAGACTGTTTTAAATTGCTTTAATTTTGCCGGCGAGCGGCTGTTTTTGTTCTGACAAAACTTAAAACTAAATCCCAGTTTTACTATTTATATATAAAAGTGGTTTTTAAGAAGGACAAATTCATATAGGCTTGCATCCGTGATGATTGTTTTTATTTAAGAGTTTGTTAGTTAAACGGTAAAACAAATGTTTATAATTTAAGCAATAAAATTATATAAATAACTGAGTTTATTTTTATTGTGCTACCTGTACATCCCGCTGTGTTTATACTCGCCGACATGTTACCGGTTTTGTCCGTGCAATGGGCACACCCTAAACCTCACTTTATATAGAGAAACTCGGGTTTACGGGGGTATACATTATCTTTCTTTATTTATGCTCCAATACATAGGTTGAGGGTACTCGTTAGAGTCGTTCCAACTAAAGATCACAGCCTATGTTTGAAGTATAAATAAGAAGAAAAAAAAAAAAAAACACGGATTTTCGTAAGAAAAATTGCCATTTTGGAGATGTGAAAAACGCACCATATTGCACGGGTGTGTTATCGTAAAGTAACAGTAATAAGGAATATGCAACATTTATGTTAGCCAACATTTATGTTTTGAGCATATATGAGAACAAATTATAATTGCATAACTACATTTTATTTGCAACTGAGCATGAAATGTAAGTTCTACAATTATATTTTTCTCGTTATTTTCATTTACATATTAACATATGAAGTTCGTCTTATGTTGAGCATGGTGTTATGTACCAATCACATCCCTCTGGAGCATAGATTGTTGGCACTCGTTAGAGCTGCCCCACAGGGATAGTTCTAACGAGCACCCATAAATTATGTCTGGCTAAAGGGATATGGGGGTCATACACATGAAAGGCGCCATTTTGGCGCACGTGCGTAATGGCGTCATGCACACACTATATATTGTCTTCATCGTCGGGAAAAGGATCAGGAGTCTGCATAGACCATAAAGTTGACCTGTATATATGTGTACTTAAGCCAAACCTACCCCAAAACAAATTTTATTTTTACTAAGGTACGAGTTGACTTAGGTACGAGTTGACTAAAGTAGAAGTAAAACAAAGATCAGGAATTGATACAATTAACTTACTCCACCCATAAAAGACACCAAAGGGAAAGAAATACAAACATTAAGCGACCAGACCATAATGGAAACCCAAACAAAGGAAGGCCATAAGGACAGTTACTTTCCCACAAAATGGCCATATGGTCATCCAAAACCAAAAGACACAAGTGATACACACAGTAAGTAACAAACAACAACACAAACAAATCGCCACAGAAGAGCCGCCCTGGAACGGTCAGTGGAAGATTTCCACTGGGGGGCTTAAATCGATTTTACGTGATTTTAAAGTACGAGTTGACCAAATTCGGGTACGAGTTGACTAAGGTACGAGTTGACTTAGGTACGAGTTGACCAGAAACCCAAAGGACAGCATCGAGGTCAGCATCGGGGCGCATTATAATCTACGGTACTCCGGTAGCGTCGGATCAGTCTTGATCGGTAAGACTCTGTGTCAGGGCTGTTGAGTATGTCCGGGGGGTATATCATTCGAATCCGGGTCGTTTCACGCCCGAAACCACTTACTCACCTGAGCCATTTTTGGGAAGGTCTTCTTGTTGTTGTTGTTGTATATCTTTAAGGCATTTTATCGCTGCCTATAGCCAATTGGTCTATGCGCACATGGCCGTTTTGAATTTTCTTTCTTCCGTTAGACTTCTATCTACAAAACTCTTGTCCGACCGCAATTGGAATATGCTTCCAGTGTCTGGTCACCCCATACAGCAACAGATATCTACAAACTTGAATCTGTCCAACGCAGAGCTGCCAGGTGGGCCACACGAGACTATATATGTACACATCAAGTGTTACAGCTATGCTTGGAAAACTCCAATGGCGTCCACTAGATCAGGGACGCATCGATAATCGCCTTATCATGCTATACAAGGTCACGCATGACCTTGTTGCAATCCCTGTCTCAGATTACCTCACATCAAATCGCAGAGAGTCGAAATTTATCCACCCTTTGGCATACAAGCAAATCCCCACCCAGACCAACTATCACAAGTATAGCTTCTTCCCAAGATCAGTTATACACTGGAACGCTCTTCCAGCCTATATTGTCTTGCTACCAACCTTGGCACAGTTCTGTCATGCTGTCTGCCAGGTGGTGCATGTGTCCCCCTAAGCCACCAGATTCTGTTTTATCTTTTCACTATACTAACTTTCTTTTCGCACTGTATAAACTCATTTCACATACTTTGCTTACCTTTTATTTCAGCTAACCCCCTTTAGCACTTGGTATACCGGAAACCCTTCTGTTGTCCTCTTATGAGGTTTAGAAGTATCGGAAGAAAGAAAGAAATCTATCTTCCTATTCCTTCATTGGTTAAAATGATAAATTTAATGTAATTCTTGATGTAGAAATTGATTTTGGTAAAATTTAAAGACGTTTGGAGGAAAAAGCAACATGCCTTATTCACAAATTTAACCGCATTTACCGAAAAGAATTTTCTCTTATAATTTCAGGGTTATATACAAAGTCACCTGATTTTATAAGCAGAAAAGTGAATTTTACGTGGGTATCTGTGACTTTCTTCTTTCTCTGCTCATAAATATAGACTGTGGGTACTCGTTAAAACCGAAGAAGTGGGTTCGCCACATTTACCGACAAGAGATTTCTCAAATAAGCTCGGGCTGAAAAAACAATGTCATCACATTTTATAAATAGAAAAGCGGGTTAAATCAGGATTCATGTGATTTTCCTACATGTTAAAGCCCATTTTATAGAAAGAAAACTGGGCTTACCATCTCGAAAACACGCCTATATAATTTTGACCACCTCAAACCCCACTTTTATACAGTAAGACTGGGGTTCACATGGACATCATTTTTCTTATTTCTGCTCAAAACATAGTTTGTGGGTTCTCGTTAGAACTGCCTTGCCGAGGCGGTTCTAACGAGTATCCACAATATATGTTTTGAAACAGAAATATGAAAAATATCCGACAAGGGTGCATTATCCGACATGGGTTCATTATCACACACGAGTGCAGCTTCAGATATGGGTGCATTTTTTCTCTTTGGTACAGTCTTAGAACGAGTTGCGGGTTTAACCTTTAGTACTGTTTTAGACACATGTGCATTATCAGACACAAGTGCATTAACAGACACGGATGCATTTTCAGACGTGGGTACATTTTCAGACAGGGGTGCAGCTTCAGACACCGGGCCAGCTTCAGACAATGGTGCAGCTTGAGAAACGGGTGCATTCTTCCTCTTGGGTACAGTCTTATACCGAGTTGCAGTCTTAGCTTTTGATAATACTTTAGACATGGGAAGCAGTTGGAATAGAAGTCTTCCTTCTTTCCTTCCTTAATCGTACGTGCGCCACTCATTAAGACAATTACTGGCAGTCAGTTTTGAGTTATCTCGGTTGATTAATCACAAGCTTGTGTAATTAGCATTTAGTCGACGTATTATTACGTATTATTTTGATTCCCCCTGCTAAACATAATTTCATAGTTTTGACACGAGAATAAATAAATAAATAAATAAATAAATAAATAAATAAATAAATAAATAACTAAATTTTAATTTGTTTAAAATTAAATCTTATTCTAATGATTATATTCTGTCTATTTATCATGCACGCACGCACGCACGCACGCTCTCTCTCTCTCTCTCTCTCTCTCTCTCTCTCTCTCTCTCTCTCTCTGTATGTGTTCCCAGAGAAGACTCAGATCAGCCTGTACATCAGTCTGATATCCGAATCGCTTATCTTTGCTGGGTGGGAGTGCGTTTGTGTGTGTGTGTGTTGGGGGGGGGTGGCTTTATACATTTTATAGAAATTATATGTGACACAGAAACAGAGTAGATTATCACATACACGTATTTTGACTTTATTCCCGACAAGAAAATCTGAAGAGGTACTGAAGCGTCATCGAGCATGTGTGCCTAGAACAGACTTCAGTGGTTTCTTGCTGTCGAGTCCTCACCGTTGTCTCACCTCTGTGGTTCTTTGATTTTTGTGTTCACGGAGATGTTGCACTGATGAGTTAGGAGGCCTTCATGCGGACTGAACAAATTATTTGTCTAAATCGCGACGGAAGTAAGGGCGAGGATTGTGGCCACGTAAAATCGATTTAAGCCACACAGTGGAAATCTTCCAATGACCGTTCCAAGGCGGCTCTTCTGTGGCGATTTATTTATGTTGTTGTTTGTTACTTACTGTGGGTATCACTTTTGTCTTTTTATTTTGGATGGCCATATGGCCATTTTGTGGGAAAGTAACTGTCCTTATGGCCTTTCTTTGTTTAGGTTTCCATTATGGTCTTGTCGCTTAATGTTTGTATTTCTTTTCCCTTTGGTGTCTTTTATGGGTGGAGTAAGTTAATTGTATCAATTCCTGATCTTTGTTTTACTTCTACTTTGGATAAACTTGCGCATATGCACAGTCAGGCGTGTTTTCTCCGCTGAGTGTATAATTTTATGTGCCAGTTAGTGTGACGGAGAAATATAGTAGATCATCTCATACATGTAAAATTTTCTTGTCACCAGCTTGACTTAATTCCCGACGAGAAAATCCGAAGAGGCACTGAAGCATCATCGAGCATGTATGCCTAGAAAAGACTTGGATATGCCTGTGCATATGTGCAGCCTGATATTTGAATCTCTGCTAGGGGCTATGCACATTTCATTGGAATTTTGAGTGACAGTGCGACACATCGTGTATATTCTCTTGTCACCAACTTGAATTTAATCCTGACAAGAAAATCTGAAGAGGCACTGATATGTTTCTAGTGGGTCTATTGGGGTTCTAGTGTCTTATATTGCATGAAATAATTCATTTTCAGGTATGAACACAGCATATGCCGATCGTTACAATAAATACTTTGGTTTATGATAGGGATGAAGTCATTTACAGACTTTGATATGCATGCGAGCAATTGCGTTTCTCTAGCTCGATTACTTAGCTGCATCGCATCATAGGAGTCTTAAAAGGAATCCAAACGCTTGCAAAAATGTTTAATATATCATATTTTACTTTAGAAAGTGTCGCAAAGGCGTTTTAATACTTCTTGTCACCATAAAATAGCTCTTGTCACTTCTTGTCACTTCTTGTCACCTCTTGTCACTTCTTGTCACCAAAAAGGGAGACCGCCTCAGTTGATTGGGTGGCTAAATTTAGAATTTAGCTGAAAAAAAAGAGAGGCACTGGATGCGTCCTTAAAACTATTTACAATCTGCATAACAGAGGTATCCTAAAACGCATACCTTTGAGTCTCAATCTTACACTGTACGGGCTTTAAACTCTTCTGCGGACTTGGCATTCACTGCAGAGGAGGGAAGACTATTCCATTGGGGAATAGTTCTAGGAAAGAAGGAGTTCTTCAGGGCATCACTATAGGACTGATATCTACGATATTGTGAGTCATTTACTTTTGATGCCCTTGTTTGGGTCGACACTGTTACAGGGATCAAGTACCTATCTTTATTAATAGACACTGAATCAGAGTGTATCTTGTAGAAGAAGGTTAAAGAGGACTGCTCACGACGGGCCTCCAGGGACGGCCACTCTAGCTCATTAAGCATGTCACCGACGCTACTTCTATTTCGCCATCGCCTACAGGTCCATCGAGCAGCTGTCCTCTTCACCTTCTCCACCTGCTGAGTCTGAGTTTTAAAATAGGGATGCCAAATGGGTGATGCATATTCAAGTTGAGGACGAACCAATGTTTTATATGCAACATCCTTTGTCTGCCTAGGTGCAAAAGCCAAGTTCCGTCTAAGGAATCCTAAAGTCCTAGTTGCTTAAGATGTAATCTCAGAGATATGTTGACCCCAATCAAGATCGTCAGTGATGGTGATACCAAGATATTTGGCGGATTGAACATGCTCCAAAATTTGCTGGTGAAGTGTATAGTCAAACTTAATTTGCTTGTCCGGAGGGTGTCGTGACACCCCCATTGAGTGACATTTGGCCACATTGAACTTCATTTGCCAATCGGCCTCCCACTGTGCAAGTTGATCCAGGTCATCTTGTAAAATAAGACAGTCAGAAGGAGAATATATGTTCCTGTACAGGACACAATCATCAGCAAACAAACGGACCGATGACCTGATATTATCGGGGAGATCATTAATGAGAACCAAGAAAAGGACCGGTCCAAGGACCGAACCTTGGGGGACTCCAGATAAAACAGGGACTGGATCAGACGCTTGGCCATCAAGTACAACTTGTTGTGAGCGCACAGAGAGCCATGAGCTAATCTACCTATGTGTGGATCCTCTTATCCCATAGTACTCCAGTTTATGTAATAGCCTTTTGTGAGGTACCTTGTCAAAGGCCTTAGCGAAGTCCATGATGATCAAGTCAGTCTGTTTGTGGCCACGGTTTATGGCCCCATCCAGATTGCTCACAATGTCATGGTAAAAATGAACACGCTGCGTTTCGCAAGACCTTTGACTCCGGAAACCATGTTGACAGTGTCATAGGGTATAGGTATATAGCACACTTGTACTGCCTTGCGGTACAAGCCGGCTTTTATAGCGACGTGGTAGAGTGTTTGCTTTCAAATCCGGCGGACCGGGTTCGATCCCCAGCCGGGTAAAGGTGATAGGATTTTTTCACCTGTTACATTTGGCGCCCACCGTAAATAACCCACATGTGCATTAAAACTCCTTGAGTATCATTTCACGTGATTCTCGGACTCCCAGAAATTCGAGGACGAATTTCAATGTGGAAGGGGAGAATGTCATAGGGTATAGGTATATAGCACACTGCCTTGCGGTACAAGCCGGCTTTTATAGCGACGCGGTAGAGTGTTGGCCTGTCATTCCGGCGGCCCGGGTTCGATCCCCGGCCGGGTAAAGGTGATTAGCATTTTTTTCACCTGTTACAACAGTCAGCAAGAATGCTCTCAAAGGCTAAGTGCTTGTTGATGTTGCTTACTAATATATGTTCCAGGGTTTTGCAACAGATGCATGTTAGCGACACTGGTCTATAATTTGCTCCAGCATAATTTTCCCGTTTTTATAAACCGGGTTAACATTTGCTTGTCGCCAGTCATCTGGTACAGTGCCCTGGGCAAGTGATTCATTGAAGATAAAGGCCAACAGAGGAGATATTTCAGCACTACATTCCTTAAGTACCCTGGCATTCAGGTCATCAGGCCCAGATGCCTTAGGTATCTTGAGCTTACCTAACAGTTTAGCGACCCCATTGGGGTCAACTGTTATGTCCCCCATAGAGGGGAACGGACTTGTACCTTTAGATGGTAGCTCACCATCAGTTTCACGCGTAAATGCTGATTGAAACTGTTTATTGCAAATATTAGCCTGATCGCGCGCATCTGTTTTTAGAATTCCATTTTCCCTTAGCGAAGTGATCCCAAACGCATCCTTTTTCAGGGACTTTACGAATGACCAAAACTTTTTAACTTTACCATTCTTTTGGGGGCTATCGGGATCTATATTGTCATCTTCAAAGGTAAAGATGCTGTTAACATGCTTCCAATATGCATCTCTTATAACCTTTTGCACATATGCTCTGAACCGTTTGTAATGGTTCTTAACGTCAGGGCTGCTAGACTTGCGAGCACGAAAATACATTCTATTGCGTCTTCTGATGAGATGCTTTATCATGTTATCGATCCATGGTGCCCTATATTTTGTTTTGGTCATTTTCGTTGGTATAAACCTTTCCATTGCCGTGGTTAATTCGGACTTAAAACTGACCCACAAGTCATTAAGTGACATGTGCGATCGGTCAGAGGAAAGGAACGAACCCTTAAATCGCGCCATATGGTCTCGCAGACCATCCATATCCGCACGTTTGTAGAGAAAAACTGTACACGGGACTTATCTGATTCGTTTAGCTTTTATGTCATACTCAACATATGACCGAAGAGGAAGCGCGATAGCTCAGTGGTTAGTGCACTTGCCTCTGATGCTTGAGGTCCCGGGTTCGATCCCCGGCAGCGGTGAAAAAATGTCAGTGTCCGAACACGCTCCATTGGCATCATTTGCAGGGATGAATGTAATAAAGTGCACCGGCCTTCGGATCGGGACGCTAACTGGAGGCCCCCTGTGCAGGGAGAACCATCCCCTGTGCAGGTTAAAGAAATCTACCGAAATTACATGATTTCTGTGTAGGTTTTCATCCTGCAAAACTGTAGTGTATGTAATATACACCGTCTCTGTCCCCTCCTGGAGTTAAGGCAAAACCGGAAGAAAGAAAGAGGACTTCAGAAGTGATGCATTTTATAAAGCATGACAAGTGATCCTATGTTCCTGCAAGTTTCTATGGTATGGAATTTTAGTTTGCTTGGTATGGCTGTGACACTACTTGTATAGGCGTAGTCGTTGAGTATATATCATTTCAAGTTGCTGCATGTATTTCTTTTGCCAGGGCCTCCAAACAGACGATGAATATTATAGAAAGGGTCGAACAATGATTTTTAAGCTATTTCTTTAATATTACTGTAAAATGTCTGTCTGTGTCGTTTAATGAATTTCTGAATACATATGACTTTAGCTGAGATCTGTGAGATGTGTCTGTTCCAAGACAGGTCATCTGAGATATTAACTCCAAGGTATTTTGCATTTTTGGTAGTGCGAAGTATGTAGTTGAAAAGGTAGGTTTCATCTCCGTAGTCGTTCGATTTTTATGCTCTATGAGATGTAGCACTTATAAGTTAGTGCGGACAGAACAGATTATTTGTCTAAGACGCGACAGAACTGAGAGCGAGGATTGTGGCCAAGTAAAATCTATTTAAGCCCTCCCCTCTGCCCCAGTGAAATATTTTTTACTGACCATTCCAAGGAGGTTATTGTCTCGCGGTTTATTTTTGTTATAGTTTGTCTTTGCATGTGTGTATTGCTTATATCTTTTTTTATTTTGGATAGCCGTTTGGCCATTTTGTGGGCAAGTAACCTGTCCTTTTGACTTTCCGCCTCAGGGTTTAGTTATTTAATGCTCGTGTTTCTTTCCCTTTGGTGTCTCTGATGGGAGGTGCTGGGTAATTGTATCGATTCTTGATCATTGCCTTCAATTCTATTCAAAAAGAACTTGTCGATTTGTGTAAACATTAGAGGTGTTCATTATACACAATGGCGAAAACTTAAGTTTTTTTTCTGTATGTTCTGCAAGAGCATGACGGATTGCATTAAGGGTTACGATTAGGATTTAGAGCTATTCTGTGAGATATGATGTTTTTTTCCTCTACTTTTTTTTAACTTTTTTCTTTCTTTGGCCAGTGGTTGGTTGGTTGATTTGAGGTTTAACGTCCCCGTCAACACTGTAAAGGTCATTTTAGAGACGTTGCTTCCAATTTTGTGAGATTTTTACCCGACATTGAGATGAAATGACATCTCAAGCCCTGTCGCCCAATGAAACCAATATGGTTTATTAGCATGGCCTCGCACCGCGGTTCCTGGACGGGCTTAGATCTTCTAAGCGGTTTACCAGTACTAGTGTGCGGGCCGGATTCAGCTCTGCGTGGAAGCATCATGCAGCCCATATATTTCTTCAAGCCCCTATGGGCGGGGGCCAGTGACTTCGTCGAGTTCTAAGTTCTAATCCATAATATTTGCTTGTCGAGATTTCTTTCTTTCTTTCTTATTGATGTTTTCTTCATCATGTATATCCTAGTATACTGAATTATTTCCTGTTAGATTAGGGTTACAAGGCTAAAGTAGGTTACCTCAATCGCTATTATTATTATTATTATTATTATTATTATTATTATTATTATTATTATTATTATTATTAAAAGTACCGACATTGTTAGCATTGTTATTATTATTACCGGTATCCGCGAAAAAAAAAAAAGAAAAAGAAAAAACATGTATCGTGGTAAACCGCAATAATCTGTATAAAGTTGGTTTTACAAGGGTATACAGTGAGTACTTACAATCAGTGTGTGTGCGTGCGTGCGTGTGCGCGCGCGTGTTTGTGTGTTTTCTAAATATAAATAGAATCATGTATATCCAGGACTCCTTCCGCAAAAGAGCATTGTTTAACCCATCACCTAAATGATTCTGTGGTATTTAAACCACGTCAAGAGTAAGCCTGCTTTTGATATGGGCCCCGTCAAGCGAATTTGGTACTTATCGCCTATGCGAGCAGTGAATCAAGAGGAACCTTCAGACAGAAAGCCATATCCCTGGCCCCTCTGAATGGCTGGGCATGCGCAGTTAAAATTTGTCATGACTGGTGGATCAAAATTATATAGGCATGTTTTCCTGATGCGAGAAGGAAACGAGTACGGTTTTCTTGTTGACGAGCCTCATTTTTGGGTCGACTGACAAAATGTTTGTATATCGACCAAAAGTTACTAAGCATAAAAACTCTTCAGTCGGCTAAAGTCCACGTGACCATCACTGACTTGTCGGAAAGCCAGGCCACGGTTATTTTTGGCAAGTAGTCACTGTGAGGTCATAGTGCGTAAGAGGGTTATCTATAGGATCTGGACTGGAATCATGTGTTGGGCTTGGCAAACAGTTTAGACCTGGGTCTACACTGTTTGCTTAACAAACTGGAATTTAAGGGTTAAACGAAAAAGTTTAAATTTCAGTCCAGGACTATTTTCCTAGCATGCAGTCAGAAACAATCGACCCATGAATACCCTCAGTGCTTTAATATACATGTAGTACTGTCTGAATGTCAAATTTACGTTGTCAACGCTTTTCATGTTTCATGTTCATGGAATATGAATGGTAGGGGTATTTATATTTATTTAACCTGTATGTTTTCCTCTGCTGCTTCCAGATAAAATATATCTTTGAATATTTGCGTTCAACAATTGATTTTGATTTGATTGATTTGAGGTTTAACGTCCCCGTCAACACTGTAAAGGTCATTTTGGAGACGTTGCTTCCAATTTTGTGGGACTTTTACCCGACATTGAGATGAAATGACATATCAAGCCCTGTCGCCCAATAAAACCAATTGGGTTTATTAGCATGGTCGGTCCGCCTCGCACCGCGGTTCCTGGACAGGCTTAGGTCCTCTAAGCGGTTTACCAGTACTAGTGTGCGGGCCGGATTCAGCTCTGCGTGGAAGCATCATGCAGCCCATATATTTCTTCAAGCCCCTATGGGCGGGGGCGGTGCGTTCAACAAAGACGAAAATTACCTTTATTTTCTATTCAGACCAAATACCAGCATGTCTGTAGGAACAAGTATTCGGTCAACGGACATGCACTAACACTGCATGGCGGAGATCCTGATCAGACTGCGTGGTGCACAGAATGCCCTGAGTCTAAACTGTCTCCACATGTTTGAGACATTTTTTTTGCTTGGCGCGGACAGTATGAGCAAATTAACAAGTCAGTTTAATAAATACATACATGTAGATTTGGGACAATTCATGAATGCGAAGTAGAGAAATTTCAAATTCTGGAGCCATGAAAGATACAATAGTTTGCGCGTGTCCGTTCTTCTGATGTGACTGAAGTATTGAAGTAGGCGTATTTCAATGTTATGTATCAGATAAGTATTATCAACAGGTTACAACAAACTAGCTGCTACTGGTTATAGCAACGACCTAGTCATACCTCCGAGTACACTCAACTGCATACTCAACTGCACACTGGAGATCATCCCTATAATTCATACATACATGCAGATTTGTGACAATTCATGAATACTAAAAATCACGGAGCCATGAGAGATACAATGTTTTGCGCGTGTCCGTTTTTCTGATGTGATTGAATTATTGAAGTAGACGTATTTAAAGGTTATGTATCAGATCAGTGTTATCAACAGGCTACAACAAACTGCTACTGGTTATAGCAACGACCTAGTCATACATCCGAGAAAACACAACTACATACTTGAGATCATCCTTATTATTCTTAGGCAAGTCAATAAGTAACCAGCCTATCACATTTCCAATTGACCGAGAAAGCCAAGATTTTCATGCCTTGTTTCAATACATGTTTTAGGCATGAGGGCAAAATTGCACCCTTATCGTGTCATTTATGGTAGGGTGACAATCTGGACCAAAAAAATGGGAACCCATACCCCCCCCCCGTATAACAAAACAAGTCATATACCAAAATGTTCGTCAGGACCCGTAGTATCTGAAACTGCCGGCATACATTGGCATAAATGATGGCGAGCTGAGAAATCCAAGATGGCTTCCAAGATGGCCGCCATAGCTGTAAATTCCAGTTTTTCGTAAAATTTGAATATAAATACCACAAATCATCTTACAAACTTATTTTAATTTATTTTTCTGGTGTAGAAAGAAGATTTGTGCTAGAATATAGATCAACTTTTTAGGTTTGACTTGAAAACCGGTGAAAAAAATGATATTTTATTGTTTTTGTGTCTAGTTTCATAGGTGGTACATAAAAGAAATTCTGATGTTTCAAAATTTTAACAGTTTTTACATATCTATTTGTTTTATTTTAACTAAGACACTATTCTAAAATACATTTAACACTATTCTAATATACATTTATGGTTTGTTATGACTTTTTTACCATCAATTTAGCCCCAGGATTACCCCTACCGCTCAGTTTACCAGTAAAATCCATTCACATAAATGCTCACAAACAAGGGATTGTAGGTGTGTGCTTCATTTTAGACAATTAAGTAGTAGAGGACATTCACAATAATGCTTAGTTCTGTTTTCATATCGTCTCAAAAACATGCCCATATGTTTTTGACCCCCTTGAACCTCACTTTGTTTTATAGAAAACTAGGATTTGAATTATGCGTGTTTTCGTAATGTTATGTATTTAGCCATTTGAAACACCACCTCTTTATAATACTGTTTTCTGAATCCAAGCATAAACCTCTTAGTTAAACAGTGTTATATCCAAGAAAAAGGTAGAATAGTGTAAAAGAAGTTCCTTTACATGTTTTTTGTCATTTTTTTCTATGCAAATAGTTAGGGGTTTGGGTTTTGAACAGTGTTATATAAAAATGTGTTATAAAACGATTGTGCTGTACTAATAGGCCATATCAGACTCCAAGTACATGATTTAAAACTGTCATAGTCCTCGGTATAAACATGAGCTAGTATTGTAAACAAGTTCTTACAAATGTTAGTTTTTGTTTGTTTGTTTGTTTGAATGGGGTTTAACATCCCCGTCGACATTATTAAAGTCATTTTAGAGACGTTGCTTCCAATTTTGTGGAACTTTTATCCGACATTGAGATGGAATGACATCTCAAGCCCTACCGCCAAATGAAACCAGAAGGCTTATATGCATTGGACGATCTGACACACACAGCTTTGCCTTGGCAGGCTTAGTCCTTCTTAAAAGCGGTTTACCAGTACTCGTGTGTGGTCAGATTCAGCTCTTCGTGGAAGCACCATGCAGTCCAATCTATTTCTGCATGCCCCGATGGGCGGGGGCGACTTACAAATGTTAGTTTGCTTGTTTGTATTGGGGTTTAATGGCCAAGTCAACACTATTTAGGTCATTTTTGAGCTTGTCAGTTTACTTATCCACACTTTTCCTGTGCAGGCTTATACGTAAGTGATTAACCAGAACAGTGCACATTCTTTCGCCAGAAACTGAAACTACCCTTCTTGAATCAGCGGAAAGGAGAGAATGACCGTTGAAATGATTTCATGATTAATCTCCACGAAAGAATGTTGCTGACCCCAGCAGGTATCGAACCCGCGTCCTCCTGATCACCATTTAGGCGCTTACAAATGTAAGACCTATTCAAACATGCTTTACAACTTGCAAGCTGGAGAACATGGTTGTACTTTGTATGAGCAAATGCAGTCATCACTATACTGATCAGGCTATTTACAACCATATTAGTTAAAAGAGAGAGGCTGCTTGCATCTGTGTTATGAGCTGTGGGAGCTGACCCAGTTTCAGGATCAACCCTAGGTCTATAGGGCTAGGCAAATTAATCTTAGATTTTATAGCTCCCCATCAAATCAGTAGCTGATATGTACACCTGTACAAATGGAGCAAAAAACTATTAGTTGGTGGTAGATGACTAGGTCTAACTCCGGATTTTTGGAGCACCATTGTTGTCTAATGTGTTTGGCTGAACAGCAAACCTACAGAAAAATTGCTGCTGCCTTAACTGGCCCTGAGACATTTGACTCAATACCAAGATCTGAAATCTCTTGAAGCTTGAAGTCTGATTTAGGCATTCTTCTCGCCTATACTATGTAAAGAAGAGCAGGTATCACATCCTGTAAGGCAATGCAGGCAGCATAATTGCCCTTTCATCTGGCTCTAGCTTCCTGAAAACAGTGTGAACTGGAATACCTGAAACTGAAACCAATACAGCTTATAGGCATGGACGGTCCGACTCGCAACGCTTTGCCTGGACAGGCTCAGATCCTCTAAGGGGTTTACCAATACCCATGTGCGGTCGGTTTCAGCTCTGCGTGGAAGCATCATGCACCTGATGGGCGGTTGGTGGGGGGAGGGGGTGGGGGTGGGGGCGAAGACATTTTGACAATATAGCTACTGGAGATGAAGTTCCTCAAGAGATAAGAGATATGATAAGAAGTTTGATAAGTTGCCATAAAATGGGTCAAAAGCCATTTGAGTCATTCATGCAGGAAAGGCTCATACCCATAGCTAGTTAGGCAGTCCAAAGAACAGTCTTATGAGCCTTTGCCTGGGTCAAAACTCCCGACTATGAGTGATATCAGGTCAATGGCACAGGTGTCTGGGGAATCCAGTCTGAAGAACTGACTGCCACCTGTGAAGAGATATATGCTCTCTATACATCAATTCATTCATTCAAGGTCTTGTCTTTCAAAAATGCTCATGATTACGCGAGTTTGTTTACAGATGAAGAATGTATGATGTCTACCAATAAGTCGGATTTCCTTGAAAAACTAGAAATACTTGCTGGTTGTATAGTATTTGACGGGATGTCTGTACTTAAAATGTTGCAGCATTCATCATGTCTCAAACTGACATATCAACAGATGGCTGCTATGTTTTGGTCTTACAGTCTTTTTACCATTATTTGGGTAGCTACCATTCACGTCGGTTTTGACAGGAATGAGGAAAACAGTCTCAAATCACAGACCCAACAAAAGTGTGGAAAGAATGTTTCTTCACACGTGCCTGTGTCTACGAGGAAAAATATAGTAAATGGTGATTGATAGATACTTTCAAACAGTAAAAGCAAGAACTTTACACTAGATACCTTACTGAAAATTGTCATGAACTTCTTAAGAAGAATGCTACTGTTGTTGGTGCAGGTTGACTTGAGAACAAGGCTCTGAAGTTTCCGCTGATGGAGCGCTGTGGTGCAGTGGTAAAGCATCGGATTTGAGATCGAGAGGTAGCCGGTTCGATCCCCGCAAGCGCCATGTGTTGCTTCCTTGAGCAAGGAACTTTATCCACATTGCTTAGTACTGGTTCCTGTCCAGGAAAAGAGGGCCACATGGAAGATTAGTACTACTACTAAATGTGTTATCCTCTATAAATAAGGTCGATTATTATTATTATTATCATGTTGTTCCTGTTCAGCATGAACTTTATTCCAACCGTGAAGAAGCTGATACTAGAATGATTTGCAACTAGCCGTTACAGGTTCTCTTGTTGTCAGTTCTGATACCGATGTTTTCTTTCTACTTGTGCATCACTTTAACCTACTTTATGCTGATGACAGGCAGAAAAGGTATTCATGCTGACTGCACCAGGTATATTCCAGTTCACACTGTTTTCAGGAAGCTAGAGCCAGATAAGAGGGCAATTATGCTGTCTGTATTGCCTTATGGGTTGTGATACCTGCTCTTCTTTACATAATGCAGGCAAGAAGAAGGCAATTCATGTTCTGCCTAAACCCATCTTCTTTCTTATGAATGTTTTCGTTGCTCTTAAAGGAACTCATTTTTGATTTTTATTTGCCTTCACTGCAGCTGGTGTTGTGCCGTGTGGCGGCCGTAAAACGTCTCCCCGTACATCAACCATAGTGCAGTTTATATTTTACTTTTGGTCCTTTGAGATCAGCGTGAATATTCTGAGAAATCAGAAATAAATTATTGGTTTAGACTCATATTCTAGACAGGTGTTTAATTATTTGGACCCCATTGTGATTTATATCAGTCTTTGTATCGACTGCCTATTCGAAATTCGCAAAATTGCAGTATGTTTCCTCTGGCTTTCTTTGCCGGATCATTACAGGGTCGCTGATAAGGCTTTATTAGCCGAAACTACGTAGTATGACCCATCTTCTTTCTTATGAATGTTTTCATTGCTCTTAAAGGAACTCATTTTTGATTTTTATTTCCATCTTCAAGAGATTTCAGATCTTGGGACTGAGTCAAATGTCTCAGGGCTACTTAAAGCAGTAGCAATTTCTTTTTAGTGCACATGTGTGCATATCAGCTACCGATTTGATGGGGAGCTTCAAAATCTAAGATTAATTTGCCTAGCCCAGTAGACCAAGGGTATACAGAGTAAACCGCTTAGAGATTCTAAGCATGCCCAGGAAATGTGGTGCGAGTTGGACCATCCTTGCATATAAAACTTTTTGGTTTAAATGTGTGGCGGGGCTTGAGATGTCATTTCATCTCAATGTCGGGGAAGGTCCCACAAAAAATTGGAAGCAATGTCACCAAAATGCAAAATGACTGATACAGTGTTGACGGGGGACGTTGTACCTCAAATCAAACAAAATATAACCTAAGTGCATTGCATATCCACTGTATAACACGTTTTTATAACACAGTTTTGGATATAACACTTTATAACCCCAAAAATCTAGCCAGTTACACAGCAAAAATGACAATGAAAGTAATTTTGGATCAATTTGATAAACACTTTTTTGCTATTTTGTTTGGATATAGCACTGCTTAATTAACATGGTCAATGCTCAGATCCCGAAAACAGTGTTATAAAGAAGTGGTGTTTCCTAATGGCTGATCATATAATATTGTATGAAAACAGAACTAAGCAGTAGTTTCAATGCTCTCTTCTACTTGTTGTGTAAAATGAAATCTTCACCTGCAAATCCCTTGAGTGTGAGTATTATGTGAATGAATTGTACTGGTAAACTGAGTGGGTGGGGTAATCCTGGGGCTAAATTGATGGTAAAAAAGTCATAACAAACCATAAATGTACATGAGAATATTGTTAAATGTATTTTAGAATAGTGTCTTAGTTAAAACAAAACAATAGATAAATAAAAACTGTTAAAAATTTTGAAACATCAGTATCGCCTTTATGTACCATCTATGAAACTAGACACAAAAACGATGAAATGTCTTTTATTTCACCAGTTTTCAAGTCAAACCTAAAATGTTGATCAATATTCTAGCACAAATCGTCTTTCTATACCAGAAAAATAAATTAAAATAAGTTTGTAAGATGATTTGTGGCAATATTGTGTGAATGAATTTTACTGGTAAAATGAGTGGATGGGGTAATCCTGGGGCTAAATTGATGGTAAAAAGTCATAACCAACCATAAATGTATTTTAGAATAGTGTTAAATGTATTTTAGAATAGTGTCTTAGTTAAAATAAAACAATAGATATGTAAAAACTGTTTAAATTTTGAAACATCAGAATATCTTTTATGTACCGCCTATGAAACTAGACACAAAAACAATAAAATATCATTTTTTTCACCGGTTTTTAAGTCAAACCTAAAAAGTTGATCTATATTCTAGCACAAATCTTCTTTATACACCAGAAAAATAAATTAAAATAAGTTTGTAAGATGATTTGTGGTATTTATATTCATATTTTACGAAAAACTGGAATTTACAGCTATGGCGGCCATCTTGGACGCCATCTTGGATTTCTCAGCTCGCCATCATTTATGCCAATTTATGCCGACAGTTTCAGATACTACAGATGCTGACGAACATTTTGGTATATGACATGTTTTGTTATACGGGGGGGGGGGGGGGGGGGGGGGTATGGGTTACTACCAGAAATAGGGGACTTTTTGGCCCATTGTCACCCTACCATTACCCATAAGATATTGAACTTCAAACATGGCTAGCGATGCAAAAGCAAGCTTTTAGTCAAAAGTTGAGTACCGTGCTGTGATTCGGTAATTGTATTTGAAAGACAAAACAGGTCGAGTTGACCAATGTTTATGGGTCTTCTGCACCATCGTATGCACAAGTTAAATTCTGGGCTAGGGATTCAAACTTGGCAGAACGTCTTTAGAAGACGAAACCAGGTCTGGCCGCCCATCAAATGCCAACCATTAAAAAAATGTGTAACAAAGTACGGGATATGGTGTACTCTGGAAGGTTTCTGTCGCAAGTAATATCTATCCCATAATAATCGAATGAGTCCAGAGTAGCTCAGTTACAAATAATTAATGTAAATGTTATTCTGCTTTTCCAAATAACATCTATTTAGTGAACAAAAAACTTCCTTCATAGAAAAAAGAAAACTTCCTTTCGCGAAAGGAACCTACCTTTCGCTACTTCCTTTCACGAACGGAAGCTTCATTTCTCTATATAGACCAACCCGGCCCGCAGAACCAACTCTTTTTTTTTTTTTTTTCAAAAAAGAAAAAAAAATTTTGTACTCTTTTCTTTAATGGAGAACAACACTACATGTATGACCATGCTTCATGTGTACTCCTGTCATATTACTTGCAGTCTCGCAGAAGTTATATTTTAGAATCATATATCACTTATGGCGTATCCGTTTCTTCGATAGCCGTCCGCATGTGGCATGGATATTTTGCTTCCATTTCATGATTCGTATTGCAATTTTTGTTCCATTTACTTCTTGTTTCGCTTGTATATAAATATTACATGTGTCTGTTAATATATTGTATGATCTTCATTTTGGAGGAAATAAAGAAGAATATAAAGAGACTACGATGAAGTACATATCAGAAATTGTATTTCACAGTTGACGGTTAGGTTGTTATCTTCTACACTGAGCGAGACAGCGAATGTTATAGCTATTGCAATTTGACATTGGACTGATGACCTCTATTACCATAATTTCACACCGACTAAACGTATTATCTTCGCCATTTTTCGAAGAGGTCAATGTTGTTATTCAAAACATAGAGGTCGGTAAATAGGTCGCCATTCACGAGATGCCGAAAATTCACGAGACGTTTACAAAACCGACCTATTAGGCGATATCATTGACTAATTTATTCTTTGCATAGAGGTCAGTCTCACGTCAAATTGCACCAAGTATACCAATGGAACCTTTACAGAAATCTACAATTAAAAAGTAAAAACAAAAAAAGAAAGAAAAAAAATATATATAATCACTTAGTTTTCGGAGTCTAACTGTTGGTTTTCTTTTGCTCCAGCAATTCTGTTGTTGTATGCTGTCGAGTCCTCAACCTTGTTTCATCTCTGTAGTTTTTTTTATTTGTATGTTCTCGGAGATGTTACACTGATGAGTTAGGAAGCCTTCATGCGGACTAAACAAAATTAGTGTACACCACGACAGAGATAAGCGGGAGGATTATGGCCATGTAAAATCGATTTAAGCCCCCAGTGGAATTCTTTCCACTGACCGTTCCAAGGCGGTTCTTTTGTGGCTGTTTATTTATGTTGTTGTTTGTTACTTACTGTGTGTCTCACTTGTGTCTTTTTATTTTGGATGGCCATTTGGCCATTTTGGGGGAAAGTAACTGTCCTTATGGCCTTCCTTTGTTTAGGTTTCCATTATGGCCTGGTCGCTGCATGTTTGTCTTTCTTTCCCTTTGGTGTCTTTGGTGGGTGGAGTAGGTTAATTGTATCGATTCCTGATCTTTGTTCTACTTCTACTTTTCTTGTGGAAATGCAACTATGCACACTACGCTCGTGTCCAAAAAGAAGTCCGTGATGTATATTAGAGGTATAAGAGTCTCTAATATATTTACACCACCGGAGACAGACACTTATACAGAAGACTGTCACTTTAATGATCGCCTGAAAAAGTTTTGGTCCTTTATGAAAAACTTAAGAAAATATTCTGCTCATCTAGCCTGCTTAAGTGAAAACGGTAATTTGAAAAGCGGAAGTAAAGATAAAGCTTATATATTGAATAGACAGTCTGAGTCTATTTATACCCGAGGACAAGCACTAGACCCCGAATTTAAAGGACTAAGCCCAGCTCTTACCCAGTCATTGACCATAATGTGGTGAAAAGTTATTGAACCGCCTTAACCCCCACAAATCATCAAGTATACGCGTGTTGAAACAATGCTGTGCTGAAATTGTTCCAAACCTTTCCTGCATCTTCAGCCAGCCCACTGCACAGGCTAAAATGCCAAACGATTGGTGACAAGACACTGTGGCGCCTATTAATACGAAGGGAAAAAGTAAGACCCTGCCAACTACTGACCACTTTCACTGACAATCTCTCAAACACTGTTATGTATAATATTTTTTTCTGATCTTCATATTGCACCCAGTGAATTTGTTTGTTTACTTACTTACTTTAAAAAAGATTTTTTTTTCTAGAATATTGTGTCAGACAATAAAAGTTGGTAAATATGTTGTTTACAAGAAAGGGGATCAAAGAGTAATCCAGAAGCTTCCAGATCACATTATTTTTAGCATGTGAAGTGATTTCAGCCTACAATATTCCTGAATCTCCCTTTACTACATAAAAGGGATCAGAATTTCCATAGTTTTTCAGTTTGGGGTATTTTAAGAATGTTTCATTTTAAATTCGATGTTGGATTATTTGTGGATTATTATTCATTTAAGCCTCAGTGGGATAAAAAATATAAGGATATATAACAGAGCTAAGTACATGTATTTGTTTCTTTCTTACTTCATTACAGTAATAACAAAAAGTTAAAATAGTTTGTTTTGTTTTTGTTTGATTTGAGGTTTAACGTCCCCGTCAACACTGTAAAGGTCATTTTGGAGACGTTGCTTCCAATTTTGTGGGACTTTTACCCGACATTGAGATGAAATGACATCTCAAGCCCTGTCGCCCAATGAAACAAATAGGGTTTATAAGCATGGACGGTCCAACTCGTGCGCACCGCTTTGCCTGGGCAAGCTTAGATCCTCTAAGCGGTTTACCAGTACTCGTGTGCGGGTCGGATTCAGCTCTGCGTTGAAGCACCATGCAGCCCATCTATTTCTTCAAGCCCCGATGGGCGGGGAAAAAGTTTGTAAATAATTTTTGTTAATTTTTCTAAAAGGCTTGTTTGCTTTTTTCTGCCACGCCTTGCTCGTAGCAACACGTTCTCGTGAGCAAAACCATGCAACCATAAGGGATCATTATAAGACCACAAGATCCTAGCTGGGTCTCAGCATAAATTTGGAAGTGGTTCCCAGCTTGTCCAGTTTATACGTGACCTTTAGGAAAGCCTAGACGGAGCTCATGATAGGGCTCACAAGACAGACCTCAGCATTATGGACTTTGCCAAAACTTTCGATATTAAATGGTCTGAAGACCAACAGATACTACAAGATGATCTGGATAAACTGGCACTCTGGGAGGTTGCATGGCTAATAAAATTCCATGTTGCCAAATGCCACTCAGTGAGAGAGCCTAGACACCCCCATTTCAAAACAAGTCGCTCATGGCTATGCATTAAATAACCATTAAAAAAAATACTATCAGCCAAATATTTAGCATTTAAAGTCAACGATCACTTCGAGTGGGATCAGCATATCAATGAAATAACCAGCAAGGCCACTAATACGTTTTGAAAAGTTAGATCCTTTGGAAGCAAGAAATACACACAAAAATAGAAAATAGCAGACATAGAGGATCTTACATGAATGTTCATGCATTATTGAATTTATTAAACGAACTGAGGAAAAGGGATAAAATGCGAAGCTTTGCCGAACATTTAATCCCTTTTCCGCAACGAGTTTAATACATTTACTAATACATGAACACGAGTGCAAGATTCTGTTTATCATATGACATTTTGAACACATTTTGTTCACGATTTTTTAACAAAAATGTCAATTTTTCGCCATTAGTAATCGCGATGTCGTTAAGGACGTCGTACGTGTACCGTTACGGGATGTATGTAACTAATTTGCATATCTAATCCACTAGTGGATTACTGTACGGAATTAAATACATGGCGTAATGACATTCTCAGACGCGACGTCATGTGATAATCGGCTATACTGAGTCTGTTCATGACCAGTACACCGGCCACGCCCTCTAGCAACTCTAAGACAGTAGGTTCTCTTCGGAGAATCTTGACCTTTGCTACAAAGGAAAAAGAAGCTGGTGCATACAAAAACTGGTCCGGCCCAAATAAGAATGTGCAGCACCAGTTTGGCTGCTTAATCCCCAAGCAGATATAACAAGAACAGAGCAAGTACAGAGTATTGTTGCTGGGCCATGTTTGGGGATTGCTTAATGATCATCAATGGCCAGAACTGCAGTAAAAACGACAACAGGCTTCTCTAACCATATTCTATAAAATTCATAACAATCCTGCTATTGTTAATAAGAATAGGGACTTGTCTAGATCTAAGGCCGAGGGATGGGGTCAGGGGAAGAAGGCCCACCCTTTTTAATAACACTGTCCAAATGCTTATACAGACGGTTTAAGACTTATTGTAAACAGTTTTAATCTGCTGGTGGCACTGTCACAAACGGTAGCACTTAAAATTTATAAGATGCATTTATATGTGACCAACATTGATAAATAACGACCCAAGATTCATACGATTAAAAAAATCACAGCACTGATAGTACTGGAGGGTCGATCGTCTCTGAGTGTAGGTTGGGAAAATAGTCATGAACTGAGAATCGAACTGTTCATTTAAATTAAAGCAAGCACAGTAGATCTGATCAGATATCGCGTTATGTGGCGTCGGATTATGTAGATTCTGTTTGCCAATGCCAAAGTGCACGAGCATAGTCCAACCGCCCCGCCCACCGGGGCTTGAATAATAGATGGACTGCATGATGCTTCCACGCAGAGCTGAAACCGACCGCACATGAGTACGGGTAAACCGCTTAGAGGATCTAAGCCTGCCCAGGCAAAGCGGTGCGAGTCGGACCGTCCATGCTCATAAACCCTATTGGTTTCAATGGGCGACAGGGCTTGAAATGTCATTTCATCTCAGTGTCGGGTAAAAGTCTCATAAGATTGGAAGTAACGTCTCCAAATGACCTATACAGTGTTGACGTGGACGAACGAGCACAGCCCAGAATTTCCTTCTTACGCTTCGCTCTGACGTCTTAGGGATGCTATAAACAACCAGTACTTGGAGTCTGTTCAAGGTCAGATGGTCAGTGATAGTCACGCGGACAATAGCAAGCAAAAGATTCTCTGCTTTATAACATAGGCTGTGGGTACCCGTTAAAACTCTTCATTATAAGAAAAGTGTTCAGTCAATTTTTTGTCTGAAACAAAAAATATGGTAGCATTTCCGTCATTTGTTAATGTGTTTAATTGTTTCAATTCTATTTACGCGTATATTGATTCATCTTTCTGAATTAAGAGTATTTCATTGATTATGCAAAACAATCTGTGCTGAAAAATATTACATGTTTATAATTTTATCCAGCTGCAAACAGAGTAGATCCATCGATGGCTTCTGATCAGCATCTACAATGTTTGTCGTTGTTTCTCCTCTGTTTTCTCTTCACTCAGTCCAACCACTTTATCCCAGATCCTGAATAACAGTGATCTGTAACAGAGACCCTTCAGCAATATGCTCAAACAAAAAAGTAAATTTTACATGTTGATGCAGGCCCGCACACAATTGGAAGGTGCAAACGGAGCCCCTCCACACTTTTGGAAATTATCTCAGATTCATGCAGTTTTTCACCCGAAATTCGCACCCTCAACCCGCCCCTTTTCAGAGTCTGCGTACGGGCCTGAATCATGTTCAAAATTGTTGCTACATACATATGGCGAACAGTGCCGATCCTGATCAGAAGGCATGTAGTGTCTATCCGATCTGGGTCTACGCTGTATGCCTAATAACGGTACCCATAAAGACTGGGCTGCTCATTTTTTGCTCTTAAACATTTCAAGGTTCTAATCAGAAGTGCGAAAAGTCTATTTTTACTCGACTTGGCAATCATGGAATTGGAGGAAGACTGTCAAATTGATAGATTCCATTCTTTGCTACAGACAATAGCGAATTGTTATCAATGGGGGCTCCAGGTTTTGTCTGGGTCCCGCAAGGGGCTGTTCTTGGGCCACTGTTATACTCCCTGTACATTAATGATATTTCCACTGACGTTGATTCAGACATAAGACTGTTGCAGATGACTGCGTTTGGTGGTGGGAAATTAGAGGATACAGAGGACTCAATGAAACTTCATAATGTTATATATAGACCAGAATGTTGTGAACGAAAATGGGGCATGAGATTTCAGCCCGTTTAATGCAATGTTATGCAGAGAACAAGGAAGGGAACCAATAAAATTGAAGCTTCTTTTTCTTTCGAGGGAACGGTCATCGAGAATGTGGAGTCCATTAAATACCTTGGTGTGATAATCATATTCGATTTGCGATGGAATACACATTAGTAACATGCGTAGTAAGGCAAACGGAACGCTTGGTTTCCTGAGGTGAAATCTTCATCAGTGTCATCAGGATGTAAAAGAGGCAGCATATAAAGGACTTGTTTGCCCAATCTTGGAATATGGCAATTGTATGTGGGACTCTCAGGGAGTGGTCCGTAATGAAGAAATTGAACAAGTTCAGAACAGAGTTGCTAAATTTAAAACAAGTAATTACTGGTTTGAAACTGGCAGTATGACTGGCATACTAGGAATTTTAAGATGGGAGTCTCTCAACAAAAGGAGAAGAGACAGTAGGCTCATACTATTATACAAAGGTCTAATGGGTGCTTCCAGCAGATGACCAAGTTCCCCAGCTAGGCGTGCGTTTCGTTGGCGTTTCAGGCCCCTTCTGCAAGAACTGACATTTACAAAGCACCTTTCTTCCATCTGCCCATTAGAGATTGGAATGCCCTTCCCAATTCGGTTATTTCTTCAGCTGAAGGTGCAGAGAGTAGTGTAGCTAAGTTTACCTCTTTGGTGAGAGCTAGATGACCAACTTCCCATATCACAGGTCATGGTGAATGAATGTCATTTGACGTGTCTGATTCTGATCGTATTTTAATAGGCTGTCATGCGATCCAATCGCCGCCTCTCTCGGTGACATGACAGTACCCAGAGCAGCCGCTGCACAAGATGATGTCTGTGTACGAACATTTGGAAAGGTGTTGAAATAGCCTATGGTAACCAATGAAAGGGGCCAAGATTCAAAAGTGACAGGGAGACTTGATCAGTCTTTGTATATATCCTGTCTTCGTATACTGCCTACACCCTCAAAGGCTTTTGTGGCAGGTTCTCGACTTACGTTCAGGAAAGCCGAGTTCCGAGTTCAAGGAAAAGATGTTTGTGACCAAATATCACACACTGCCCAGCTACTGTTGACATGTTATGTTAAATAGAAGTGATGCCAATGATCAAGAGTCGATTAAATTACCTCACACCTCTTATCCAAGACACCAAAGGGAAAGACCAACATTAAACAACTTCATCATAATGAAAACGTCACAAGCGGAAAACCAAACGGACAGTTGCTTTCCCACAAAACATCTCGAAAACACGCCTATATAATTTTGCCCCCCCCCCCTTGAACCCACTTTTATATAGTGGCTATGGAAATTTCCATTATCTTCCGTTTGTTGTCCCAGAACCGGACCCCTTTGAAAACAGCTCCGCGTCGACTATTAAGGAACATGTGTTTTAAACAATTTCTTTTCTTTTAGTATGGGCCCAAATTGACAAGAGGCAACAAATTAATGTAGAAAAACAACAACAAACATCACGTGAACAAGTCCGTAAAATGAAGAACCCCACATTATATACCGAAAACTGGGGTTTACGGGGGTATGCATTATTTTTTTTATTTCTGCTCCAAGACATAGGTTGTGGGTACTCGTTAGAATCGCCTCAATGAGCTCAATGAGGCGGTTCTAACGAGCACCCTCAACCTATGTTTTGAATATTTATAACAAAAAATCAAGGATTTTCATCAGAAAAGTAGCCATTTTGGAGATGTGAATAATGCACTATGTCGCACGGGTGAGTTATCGTAATGCAAACAAACAAAAACAAACAAACGAACTAGAAATGTACCATTTTGACACAGATGCCGTCGCCCTGGGTCCTTCCTCACCCTGAACAAAAGCACATTGCAGCAGCAGGTGTCATCAGACAGCTACGCTCACCTGGAAAAGTGTCCTAGAGGTCATAGGTGTAGGCGGAGGTGTTGTCTATTAAACCTTTGGACAAATATTTATCATCGTACAAAATATGAACCAAATTCATCATATAATGGTTTGTAAAGTATGAGCTCTTTAAAACTTTAATATTAAAATTTCTATGCCGGTGACCTTGCCCTTAAAGCCATGGACATGTGATTGGGGTATTGCTGAATAAAGCTTTGGACCTATATCTATCACCATACCAAATATGAACCAGATCCATTACATGGCTCTTAAAAACTGTAACATTAAAATGTCTGTGACCGTCAAGGGGCATGGGCATAGGTGGGTGGGGGTGGGGGTATATCTATCATCATACCAAATAAGAACCAAGTCCATCATATCGTTTGGAAAATATGAGCTCTTAATAAAAGCGAATTCCTAAATCTGTGACCTTGACCTTGAGGTCATTGGCATTAGCGGGATATTGCAGAATAAAACGCTTGACATGTATCTATTAAAATACCAAATACAGTAGAACTTCGATGGCTCGAACACCGATGGCTCGTTTACCATGGATGAGTCGAACCCGTTCTTGAGCCCCTAGCGAAATCCTCTACATAAGAAACAGTGGGGGCTAATTAAGGAGATTTTAGTCTTTTATCTTGCAAATGTGTGCTGTGTGTACTCATTAGAATCGCCTCGATGAGGCGATTCTAATGAGTACACACAGCATACATATTCATTATCGAACACCGATAAGATGTGTAAAAGTATCTCGTTATGCCTCCTGACAGTAACCTCAGTGGCTCGAACTACCCCTGTCTCGAACAGATTTTCGAAGTCCCAAAGGTGTTCGAGCCATTGAAGTTCGACTGTATAAACCAAATTCATCGTATGGTTTGGAATACATGAGCTCATAAAAAAAAAAAACAACTAAATTTTTACGTCTGTGATCTTGACCCTAGGGCATCGGTATGGGCATAGTCAGCGTATCACTGAATAAAACTCTAGACCTGTATCTATCATCATACCAAATATGAACCAAATCAATCATATGGTTGGAAAAATATGAGCTCTTAAAATGTATACAATCAAAAGTTCGTGACCTTGACCTTGAGTTCAAGGGCAAGGGCAGGGGTATTGGTGAATAAAACCTTGGACCTGTATCTATCATCATCCAAAGTATGAAGCATTCTATCATATGGTTTGGAAAAAATAAGCTCTTAAATACAACATAACACTTTTCTAAGTCTGTTACCATAACCTTAAGGCCATGGATATGGGCAGGGGTATCACAGGACCTGTATCTATCATCATACCAAATATGAACTAAATCAAGCATATAGTTTGGAAAATTTTAGCTCTTAAAATGTTTACAATCACAATTGCCAAGTTCATGACCTTGACCTTGGGGGTCATGCGCATGAGCGTGGTTATTTCTGAATGAAACATTGGCTCTTTATCTATCAGCACACAAAATATGCAGCAAATCCATTATTTGGTTTGGGGAATGTGAGCTCTTAGAAAATTCTAAATCCGTGAGCTTGACCTTCAGGTCATGGACATGGGCGAGGGTATTGCTGAATAAAACGGTGGACATTTGTGTGTGTGTGTGTGTGTGTGTGTGTATTGGGTGGTTATGTGTGTGTATTTGAGTTTTACGTCCCTCCCATAGCTAAGGTCATACGCAGACGGGACCTCGGTTTAAAGACTCATGTGAAAGTCTGGAGAAGCCCGGGATCGAACCCACGACCCCTGGTTTATGAGGCAAGTAGCATAACCACAACACCACGGGGGCTTTTACTTTGGACCTGTATCTATCATCATAACGAATATGAACCAAATCCATCGCATGGCTTGGAAAATTTGAGCTCTTAAAAGTTCAGGTTCAACCGGTATATCACGTACGTAGCCTACGTGCGTACACACATCCGTACAGGAGGACGGGCATTAGTACGCAAGTACGCACGTACCAACGGACGCATGTACGGAAAACCGAAAAAAAAACACTAAATGCTCCCGGCATCATCCGATGCGGGGCATAAAATTCCCTGATCTTTAAATGAACGTTAAAAAGTAAGAATGCTGAAGATATATTACGCCTTTTCGGTCCTGCAGAAGGTACTAATTACTAAGAGTTGTCTCTCTTAGACTATCAAACTATGATAGGTTGAGACAGCACAAGTTGTCTCCCTTAGACTATCAGACTAGGATAAGTTGAGTCAGTAAATATTAGATTTTGCAAAAGTTCGTGTTTTAGTGTGACAGCAAATATGCAAGTATAAGATTTCAGAAAAAAAAAATATAACAGCCACAGATTTAAATTACTGTGCTTTCAAAATTTTCACTCCAATGTCACTGACGACTCGTACTATCAAACAAAAGAAAAACAAACAAAAATAGATAAATAAATAGAACACCTTGTATATAGTGGAAGTCCGTTTTGGGGTTTGTGGGTGCCGGGTTTTGTTTTCTTTAAAATTTATTTCGAAAGTAGCTGGCTTTTTTGCAAACAGTATGGGCCCTGATTGGACGCCGCGCTGTGCGGAGCCTGGTTGCACTGTTTGCCAATGTACCCGTTCTGGGGTTTCCGGCACAAAGGGGTTAAATAACATATCATAAACTGCATCTGCTAATTAGTATCTGCAATGCCTTTGATTAGTTCTGTACTATAGATTTAAAAGACTATTTCGATTATTTAAACCTGCAGATATATTAATTCATATAGATGTAACCGTCGTAAAATGTGTTATGTTACACGTGCATATGTTTATACTATATGTGTCGTCAGAATAAAAAAAAAAAAAAAAAAAAAATATCTATATTTTACGGAACCCGGGAAGGGACATGATTTTTTAATTTTTATTATGTTGTGCGAACAAGATAATATCTTGAGCGGACAAGATATTATCTTCTTCGGACAACATATTATTTTGTGCGGACAAGATATTATCTTGTGCAGACAAGATATTATCTTGTTCTCACAAGATATTATCTTGTAAGGACAACATAATATCTTGTTCGCACAACATATTATCTTGTGCGCAAAAGATTTTAAGTTGTGCAAACAAGATATTATCTTGTCCGCACAAGATAATTTCTTGTCCGCACAACATAGATCTTGTGCGGACAAGATAATATCTTTTGCACACAAAATAATATCCTGGCCGCACAAGATATTATCTTGTTTGCACAACTTAATATCTTGTCCACACAAGATTTTGTTTTGTTTGAGGTTTAACGTCCCCGTGAACACTGTAAAGGTCCGGCATTTTGGAGACGTTGCTTCCAATTTTGTGGGACTTTTACCCGACATTGAGATGAAATGACATCTCAAGCCCTGTCGCCCAATGAAACCAATAGGGTTTATTAGCATGGACAGTCCGCCTCGCACCGCGGTTCCTGGACAGGCTTAGATCCTCTAAGCGGTTTACCAGTACTAGTGTGCGGGCCGGCTTCATCGCAGCTCCTTCTTTAAAATAAAAAATGAAAACGAACACAAGGCAGATGTACTTATTATGGGGGTAAATCAACTATTTGAACATGTTTATTTTGTAGACATGAGAGGCAAAAATAAGTCTGATAAAATGAAGGCATTGCTTCGGTCATGCCCGGGTTTTAATACAGATAACAATCATGATGACGAGTAAATAGAAATTTACATTCAACCAGTCATGATATTTTCTAAAATGCTTCCGGAGCAAACGTCAACCCTAGATTATCTACACCCCTGGACGTACACTGAGATACCAGTAGAGGCTACAGGTCCAGTACCGGATCCCTAGACTCGATGGCAAGAGATCCGATACCGGACCTCTAGCCCCCCGAGTCATCTAGCCATTCCTACTTGGGCGGGCTAGAGATCCGGTAATAGATTCCTTGTTAGCCATTTTCCACATTTAACATTATAAACAACAACAAAAAAACAACAACAACAACAACAAAAAAAAAACAACAAAAAAACAAAATTGCTGAGAGAATTAATCATAATCCCGGAAAAAAAAACTAAAAATAGCAACAAAGAAAAAAAAACGATTTGATCTGTTACTTAGCTGCCATCTTGAAAGGGTTACTCCCGGAGTATGTTTAGTGAAATGTGACAATTGCTAAACCGGAAGATATGTACAAAATGTAAAAATGTACTTGCTTTTAATATTGAATTTTATTATCATTATTATTTTTGTTATTATTAACTTTCTTAATCGAACTCTTTATGGACAACCTAATGTTTGTCTCAGTGGTGAAATTCAGTGTGTAGCAAGCAGCTATTACCTGACTGCGCGGCGAAGCTACCGCATATTGTCTTACCATCTCACTGCAAATGCACCACATGGTTACTGAAGTCATTGTCCTTTTCTACTGAATACAAACGAAGTAATTATTATTCTTGCAGAAGTCTTTCCCGAGAATGTTCTCTTATTGCTGTGCCATTTTCCCACAATGGTTGAAAGGCTCCACATCGGGCAAACCTGAAGACATAACCGTATTCGAAAGTGTTATTCTGCGCCATCAGAATGCTGTTTTTTTAAGCGAGACAGTAGAACAGTTGCACTGTCGCTGCATGGGTTCAAGGTTGTTTAACATTTGTTAGTCTTTTTCTTGTAGTCGTCGGTCTTGTTAGCTTTTAGGTCATTGCCCCCAATCTGTGTGATGCATACGTCGAAATGTCACTGTATTGTAGTAATTGGGTGTTTCCTCCCTTTCAATACGCCGTCCAACTAACAGGAAGAAACAAAACGCCGCCACTTTTAGTTGTTTACCTTTGTTTATGATAATAAATGGTGGTGAATAACAAACAAGTTCTCTAGACTCCGCTGATAGGAATGGCTAGAGATCCGGCACTGGACCTCTGGACTCGGAGGGGCTAGAGATCCAGTACCGGACCTCCAGCCACTGAGTCTAGAGAGCTTGCACGTAGATTGCATGGCAAGCAAATACACCACAACCTCTTTATAACACTATTAAGGTGGCCCAAAGCTGAAACCGGGTTAGTTAAACAATCGTGTTATACGAGGACTGTTCAAATATGAATGCAAGTAGAACGTTTTCTCATGCACTAATGCGAAAATCACCTGGAAATAAATATTACAGCGTAGAAAAACATTTTACCTATACATTGATACTAAACCTGTTAAAATCCGTTGACTTTAGCCATGTATATCGTTCGATAAACACTGTCTACTCTTGTATACTAATACAAAACATGGTTGAAAGAAGGTCAGATTACGCCGTTGAAATACGGTCCTTTATTAAGAATTGTTGTATTATTGGTATACGGTGCAAAGACATTTTTGATGAAATATGTTCAGTTTATGGGCATAATGAAATGTCTTTTCCGACAGTTTTTCGTTGGTGTAAGAAATTCAGCTGTGGGCTAGGCTAAACAGAAGATGCACCACATGATCGTCGGCCGAAAAGAGCAACATCTGCCAAGATGGTTGCTAGTGTGAAAGAAATAGTTGCTACCGATGCACGATACACCACTAGGCAAATAGCTAGTATGGTTGGCATCTCATAAGGAGCAGCTCATACAATTCTGAAACGGGATTTGAAAATGAGAAAGGTCTGTGCTAGATGGATTCCCCATCTGTTGACAGATGAGCAGAAAAAGACACACGTTAAGTGCGCCAAGAAGTTGCTTAAAAAGTTTCCAAATTACAATGCACGGTCTTTCGCTAATGTCGTCACAGGTGACGAGACATGGGTTCACTTTTTTGAGCCAAAACGAAAGATTCAGAACCAAATCAAGGCCCTGCTATTCAGGTTGCTGTGCCTAAAGGCAAATCTGTAAATGCGAAGTTTTACAAGAATAAAGTTCTTCGAAAATTGAAGAAATATTTCAAAGAACGAAGACCCGCAACTGGTTTGGCCAATGTCAGATTGCTACATGACAATCCGTCATCGCACAAGGCGTTCATTGTGCAAGACTATCTGAAGCAGGAAAAGGTTGTTGAACTCCCTCACCCCCCGTATTCCCCTGACCTTGCCCCGTGTGACTTTTTTTTTGTTCCCGCGGCTGAAAAAATACTTTTCTGGTCGAAAATTTGTACAGCGCAAACACCTCGGTTCTGCAATATTCCAATGCCTTCATAGTATACCTCGAAAAGACTACCAAAATGCATTCAATGATTGGATCAGAAGACTGAAAGTTTGTATATCTGTTAAAGGGGAATACTTTGAGGGGACAAAATAATTTTTTCATCGAAATCTTTCACGGAATCATTTTATGTGCTTAGTTGCATTCATATTTGAACAGTCCTCGTATATCAAAACAAAAATGTATTCACCTTATTTGCATTATCTGCCGGTTCCAAGTCTGAAGGTTATCAGTGTTGGAAAAACAGGTAACCAGACCCCCCTGACCTTGAAAGGTCAGGGGGTCTGGTTACCTGTTTTTCCAATATTGACAATGTGCAAGCTGGGAGCCAGCAAATAATGCAAATATGGTGAATAGTTTATATAGAAAAATAACCATTTATGGTCATTTTTCTATATAATCTAATTATTGTTGAGGCCCATCTTGAAACCGTGTTATATCCAAAACCGTATTATAATGAACAGTGTTATAATGAAGTTGTGATGTTGTGACAACTTGAAACAGCGTTGCAAGATAGAAAAGTATCACATGGCCATACAAATGGTTACTCATGTCCATGGTTGTAGATAAATGTTTTCTTACTACTGGTACTCCTATTGTTGGCGGTTGTTAGAACTGCCTAAGGCGGTTCGTTACAGCAAAGATAGATTCATTGTTCGTGATCGTAAGAAGCACCATCACTGAGGCGGTTCGAACGAGTTTATATTTATTTATTTATCTATTTTTTTTTTTTTTTTTTTTTTTTTTTTGGAAGAGTCTATTGACAAACGTTTGTCAATAGCACAAAGTCGGTAAAAATGCTATTGACAAACGGTTGTCAATGCCACAAACTCGCTAAAAATGCTATTGACAGACGTTTGTCAACAGCACAAACGCGGTAAAAATGCTATTGACAGACGTCTTTCAGATTTCAGAGTCGAAATGCGAAAATTGTTTTTCTTTTTATATTTCTTTTGTACATAATTGTAATTTTAGAAGGGCAGCTGTCGACTTATGCCATGGAAAAGTGCTCTGTACTTGTTAACCGCTTATTTATAAACATGTCAGGGAAAAGTGCGGGGAGGTTAACTGACCGGCTAGAATTGACCTAAATAGTGTTGATCAGGAGGATGTGGGTTCGAAACCTGGCGGCGTCGGCAACATTCTTGCGTAACGATTGATCATGAACCCACTGGTTCAAGCAGGGCGGTTATCATTTTTTATAGAAAGCATGCGTATGTATGTGTTAACCGTTTCCGTATAAGATTTTCTTGTGATTGTGGATAGACAAAGTGACCGGCTCGATATGACCTAAATAGTATTAATCAGGAGGTCGTGGGTTCCATGCCTGCCGGGGTCACCAACATTCTTGCTCGGAGCTTGATCATTAATCCGCTGACATGTATGTGTTCACAGCTCCCGTGTAAGTCTGTCTTTGGAAATTTTGGATAGGTAAATTGACCGGCTTGATATGGCTTATAATGACCGGCTTGATATGACTTAAATAGTGTTGACTGGGCAGTAAACTCCAATACAGACAAGTAGAAACCTCCGTGGTGCAGTGGTTACGCTACTCGCCTTGTAAACCAGGGATCGCAGGATCGATCCCGGGCTTCTCCAGACTTTCGGATGAGTCTTTAAACCGAGGTCCCGTGTCCGTATGACCTTAGCTGTTGGTGGGACGTAAAACTAAAACTCACTCACTCACTCCAATACAGACAAACAAAACAGAAAATAAGAACTAGCTAAATTAACTTTTTATTACATACATGAGGCTCCAGATAAGACATGTGAAAACATACGATGAGGGTACTCATTAGAAGTGCATTGATGAATCGCTTCTAATGAGTACCCACAGCATATGTTGTCATGCATACATAAGAAAGGTAATATTTGAGCTTGATCATGAATCCGCTGAAATGTATTTGTTCACCGCTTCCGTGTAAGTCTGTCTGGGGAAATTGTGGATAGGTAAATTGACCGGTGTGGGTACTCATTAGAAGTGCATTGCTACCTACTAGTGTCCTACTTGAACCAACGGAAGGACGGCCCCCGCCCATCGCGGTTTGAATAAATAGTTGGGCTGCATGATGCTTCATCGCAGAACTGCAACCGACCGCACAAAATTTGCGGTTAAACCGCTGAGAGAATTAAGCCTGTCCGGGCTAAGCGGTGCGAAAAACTTTCGCATTTCGACTCTGAAATCTGAAAGACGTCTGTCAATAGCATTTTAACCAAGTTTGTGCTTCTGACAAACGTCTGTCAATAGCATTTTTACCGAGTTTGTGCTATTGACAAACGTCTGTCAATGGCATTTTTACCGACTTTGTGCTATCGACAAACGTTTGTCAATAGCATTTTTACCGACGTTGTGCTATTGACAAACTTTTGTCAATAGACACTCCGTTTTTGTTTTGAATAAAAATAAGGAGAATGATGTATACCTGTGTAAATCCCATTTTCTCTATATGGAGTTGGGTTTAATTTATTTCACAGACTTGTTAATGTGATAAGTATCCAGATAATCCACACGCACACGCACGAACGCACGTACGCACGCACGCACGGAGTCTGTTTGCATTCAGTGGTGTAGCAAGGAGAAAATAAATTGTAGGCAAACAAAAGGAAATTTTAGAAAAAAAAAGAAAAAAAAAAAAAAAAAAAAAAGAAACTAACTCCACAGTATCGCCCTCGAAATGGGAACCACTCTTACAGAAAAGAATTCGCTCCTTTATGGAGCAAATTCTTTCCTGTAAGAGTGGTCTCTGTAATGATGATTGTTGTGGGTCTAACGACTCGTCATCTCTTATGGATCAGTTTGTGCCGTCCCATCACGATAATACGCCTATACAAATACATAGTAAATTTCACCGTCGTAAAAATGGAAAATTTCAGATAAAAAATTGTGATATTTTCTTATTTCTGCTCTAAAATATAGATTGTGGGTACTCGTTAGAACCGCCTCATCGAGTACCCACAATCTATATTTTAGAGCAGAAATAAGAAAGATACGGTTTACCCCTGTAAATTCCAGTTTTACGATATAAAAGTAGGGTTGAAGGGGGTCAGTATTATATAGCCGTGTTTTCGTAATGTCCCAGAGAAAGGGCGAAAAGAGATAGAAGAAATAGTAGAGGAGATGAAAGTGCGGGACAGAGGAGAAAGGGGAAAATGAATGGAAGTGCAGAGACAGAAGAAATGACAACATTCCCCTTGTACCCTAACCTGCTGCAACAACAGCAGGCCTTGTCCAACTGTAACCCAATATCAGTTTGGCGCCCCAGTGACGCAAGATACAAGTCATCTTTGCCTCACCCAACCACCCCCTGTTTCGGGTCTAACCATGCGTCATCTCTTGTGGATGAGTTTGTGCCATCTCCCAGAGAAAGGGAGAAAAGATATAGAAGAAATAGTAGTGGATATGAAAATGAGGGACAGGGGAGAAAGAGGAAAGTGAATGGGAGTGAAGAAACAGAAGAAATAACAACCCGTCCCGCTCTACCCTTACCTGCTGCAAAGACTCCCCAACTGTAAGCCAATATCAGTTGGACGCCCCAGTGACGAAATATTTACCCAACCAACCCATCTCTGTGACGAAGGAGGAAAGTATGTCAGGTGATCTGACATTTTTGCGAATTGTGTGTAATGGAAGTGCGTTCTTCTATATCTTCTTCTTCTTCTTCTTCTTCTTCTTCTTCTTCTTCTTCTTCTTCTTCTTCTTCTTCTTCGTATTTGCGTCAAGGGTGCCACGACTCGGAGATATTTGTACATTACTAGTTGAAATAAAGTCGAGAAACGACAAAACCTACAAGTACGACCATTGGAGACTCATGTCAGCCTACGTATCCACACAGTCTGATCAGAGTATTTGAATATCCAAAGGATGATTCCAGACTGACTGACTGGATGCGCAGGCTGATTAGAGTGTGTGTTGATCACACAAATCGTTTTAGTTTTTGCTGTGCCCTGACTGTGTCATGGATGTATTATATCTTCCCGATGTATTATACATCTTCCTGGAAACGTTGTCTTGTTAACTGTGACGTTTTATAGAAGTGAAAGGCAATGATCAGCAATCGATATAATTAACCCAAAGCTCCCATCAGAGACACCAAATGGTAAGAAGCTCAATTTGAAGCACATGAAAGAACTATACCCTAATGGAAACATCAATAGCGGAAAGCAAAAAGGACAGTTACTGTCTCCAAAATGGCCATTGGCTATCTAAAACAAAATAATAAAGTTTCTGAAGTGGAATCTTCAAGCTTTGAATTTTCAATACGGCAAACAGTATTGATGTTTGTTTGTTTATTTGATTTGAGGTTTAACGTCCCCGTCAACACTGTAAAGGTCATTTTGGAGACATTGCTTCCAATTTTGTGGGACTTTTACCCGACATTGAGATGAAATGACATCTCAAGCCCTGTCGCCCAATGAAACCAATAAGGTTTATTAGCATGGACGGTCTGCCTCGCACCGCGGTTCCTGGACAGGCTTAGATCCTCTAAGCGGTTTACCAGTACTAGTGTGCGGGCCAGATTCAGCTCTGCGTGGAAGCATCATGCAGCCCATATATTTCTTCAAGCCCCTATGGGCGGGGGCCGCAAACAGTATTGATCCTGATGAGATGGCTCATTCCTGGATCTACACTGCTTGCATGTGTATGTGTATTGGCCTACAGTATTGACTGTGTAGACTCCGTGCTACTTGCCTCATAAACCAGAGGAGCGTGGGTTCCGGGTTTCGCCAGACTTTCGGATGAGTCTTTAAACCGAGGCTACGTCTCTGCATGACCTTAGCTGTTGGTGGGAAGTAAAACTAAAACACACACTACAACATTGACTGAAGGCTGGTACATGTATTGTTGTGTTGTTTTGTGGTTTCACGACCAAGTCAATACCTTAGGTCATGTCAGACCGGTCAGTTGCCTTCACTGTTTCTTGACAGGTTTAGACCTCAAAGCTGTTTACCAGCATTCAGTTCGGCCCCCGCCCATCGGGGCTTGAACATAAAGATGGGCTTAATGATGCTTCCACGCAGAGCTGAAACCGACCGCACACGAGTACTGGTAAACCGCTTAGAGGATCTAAGCCTGCCCAGGCAAAGCGGTGCTAGTCGGACCGTCCATGCTTATAAACTCTATTGGTTTCATTGGGCGACAGGGCTTGAGATGTCATTTCATCTCAATGTTGAGTAAAAGTCCAACAAAATTGGAACCGACGTCTTCAAAATGATCTATACAGTGTTGAAGGGGACGATAAACCTCAAATCAAACAAACAACTTACCAGCAGTGAGATTGCCCCCGCTCACACGACAGTAACTGTCAACAGTTGGTGGGTAAACGGCCCAGTCCTTAAGCAACCGTCCATCTCGAGCCGTTTCCAAAGACATGGGTCGGCCTCGGTAGCCTAGTCAGATGCGCGACTGACTGGTGATCAGGAGGTCGTGGGTTCGATAACTGCCGGGGTCGGCAACATTCGTTCGTGGAGATTGATTATGAAATCTTTTCTATGGTAATTCTCTCCCTTCCGCTGATTCAAGGAGGGCAGTTGTCAGTTTCTGGCGAAAGAATGTGCACTGTACTAGTTAACCGCTTACGTATAAGCCTGCCCAAGAAAAGTGTGGATAGGTAAACTGACCGGCTCAAAAATGACCTAAATAGTATTTACTGGGCCGTAAAACTCCAACACAAACAAACAAACTTCAAAGACATAGGGCATAAGAAAAAAGGAAGGTATGATAAGTCATGGGAAAAAAAAAAGAAAGTTATGATACTAAAAGAAACAACACAAAAAGGCCTCCGGCCCGCGCCTCCTGTAAGCACAAGAGGCCCTTGCCCTAATAAAGCCAACGCAGTAGAACTCTCGGCCGGCATTGAAAGCTACATAACACCTTAACCCCGACCCAACCTCCCACGGCTGGTTTGGTAAAAGCATTGTACTCGTACTTTGTATTTCTGAGATTTCCGAAAAGATACTTTTCAATTATAAAAAATAGAGTTTTGAATAATTAATTGAAACTTTAATGCGGAACCAAATTTTAATTTTCAACATCATCAACTGCATTAAAATTTAAATCACTCATTACGCTATCATCCTATATAGTGCAGAATCTCCAGAGATTATAAGATACATATCAGCCGTTTTCTGAAATGAATATACATATATCTGTGTTGTTTTTCAGAAACATTATTTTACGGCCGAAACAACACGGTTAACCCTTTCTGTACCAAATGGAATCTGCCTCCTTATATATAGCAGGAGTTCATTTCAAAATTTACGTGTGTCAGGTTTTGTTTTCTTCAAAAACTATTTGAAAAAAATGGCTGAACTTTAAGCAAACAGTGGAGGCCCTGATCGGACGCCGCGTTCTGCAGCGTCAGATCCGGGCCTGCGCTGTTTGCCAAGGTACCCCTTTAGGGGTTTCTAGTACTGAATGGGTTAAAGTCACAGATCGGCGGTCAGAAAAAATCTTTTCGTTCTGTCCTTGAGCGGGCTTAGAATTCCAAACCAATATTCAGAGGACACGGGCTCCCGCACATCGGGGCTTGGAGATATAGATGGGCTGCATGATGCTTCCACGCAGAGCTGAAACCGTCCGCACACTAGTACTGGTAAACCGCTGAGAGGACCTAAGCCTGTCCAGGAACCGCGGTGCGAGTCGGACCGTCCATGCTTATAAACCCTATTGGTTTCATTGGGCGACAGGGCTTGAGATGTCATTTCGTCTCGATGTCGGGAAAAGCACCACACAATTGGAAGCAACGTCTCCAAAATGACCTTTACTGTGTTGACGGGGACGTTAAACCTCAAATCAAACAAAACAAACAAAAGCACCCTTATCGTGTCAATATTGAACGCCAGACACGGTTAGCAATGCAAAAACAAGATTTTCGTCCAAAGTTGAGTACCGTGCTGTAATTCGGTACTTGTATTTGAAAAGGAAAACATGCCAGGAAATACATTGTGAACTGGTCTTCTGCACCATCGTATGCACAAGTTAGACACTGGGTTTGGGGAATTCAAATGCGATAGAACGTCTATAGAACAAGAAACCAGGCATGGACGCCCATCAGATGCCACCGATGAAGAAATATGTAACAAAGTACGGGATCTGGTGTTCTCTGATATGCGAATTAAGGTGGAAGAAGTAGCGAATGCATTACACATTTCACATCGTAGCGTTTCAACAATTTTATATGATCGTAAACTAACAGCCCGTTGGGTCCCAAAATCCCTTAGCGACGAGCAAATGGCAACCAGATGATGCAACGCATTGTTGAAGCGGTTTGGGTAAAAACAGGATGATCTTCTTTCACGTCTGGTGCTGGGTCCATTATTATGAGCCAGAGAAAAAAACTCAAAGTCGCCATTGGGTAGGGTCTGGGTTTCCGAGGCCAAAGAAGTTCAAAACACAACCCTCTGCTGGCAAGGTGATGTCAACGGTATTTTGGCAATTGCAAGGTGTTAATATGTTGGACTTTCTAGCAAAGAAAAGTACAATAACAGGTGCGTAGTATGTACATTTGCTCGACCAACTGAGAACTGCGATCCGTGAAAAAAAAACGCCGAGGTAAACTCTCCAAAGGGATTCTGCTCCAACAGGACAACTTGCAAAATTGCAATGGATGCTTCGGATGCGCGTCTGACTGGTGATCAGGAGGACGCGGGTTCGACTCCCGCCGGGTCGGCAACATTCTTTCGTGGAGATTGATCACGAAATCTTTTCTACGGTCATTCTCTCTCTTCCGCTGATTCAAGAAGGGCAGTTGTCAGTTTCTGGCGAAAGAATGTGCACTGTACTGGTTAACCGCTAACGTATAAGCCTGCCCAGGAAAGTGTTGATAGGTAAACTGACCGGCTCAAAAATGACCTAAATAGTGTTGACTGGGCCGTAAAACTCCAATACAAACAAACAAAAGCAATGGATGCTGATGAGCGGAATGGGTACGAGCTAATACAGCACCCCGCCTATTCTCCGGACTTAGCTCCTAGTGACTATTTCCTATTCCCAAACTTGAAAAAGGATATCCGTGGACGTCATTTCCGATCCAACGAAGAAGTCATGGCGGCAGTTGAGGAGTGGGTCGGAGACAAGGACCCTGGCTTCTTCAGTTCTGGGCTGATGGCACTGGAGTAGCGTTGCACCAAGTGTATCATTCTAGAAGGCATTACAGCGAAAAAGAAGCCCTCTTATTTTACGGCCGAAACAACAGCAGCGACGATAATGCTGTCCTTGCAGTAGGTTAGGGTAGAAGGGAAGTGTTGTTATTTCTTCTGTTTCTACACTTACATTCATTTTTGGCTTTGTCTCCTATCCCTCACTTTCATCTTCTCTACTAACTCTTCAATCTCTTTTCATCTCTGGGTGATGACACAAAATGAACCACAAGGGTTAACGTGTCGTTAAATCCAATTCAATCAATCAACCAATTAATCAATCAATCAATCAATCAATCAATCAATCAATCAATCAACCAATCAATCAATCAATCAATGGCTTGGATTCGGACTCATGATTCACGTACTTGTAACTGTCGGCAGAACAATGCAACCCCACAACTGTCCCTTTTTTTTAGGTCAGGTTGACACGAGAGAGTCGATCCGAATTAAGGTGCACTATGGTACTCACATTTCGCACCGAGTTGATTATGATAAGGTTGGCAAGGACCAAGCTACGTAAAGTCGGTCCTGATCAGGTTAATCCGAACTAAACTTCAGATTAAAACCCTTTCAAGTCCCAAAGTCTATACTGCTATAAAGATTTTCTCCGGGGACTCCGGTTTTCGCCCACCTCTGATTAACGATCGGCTCGATATGGGTGAAATGATCTTGAAGGGCTGTAAAACCACCCCCCCCCCCAAAAAAAAAAACTGTTATAAAGATAACTGAAAAGATATCTTGCTAACAAAATTTCATAGTTTTTTTGGGAAGGGGCATAACTCCAAAAAGGGGCATAATCGTGATGAGAAAAAAAATAAATAAATAAAAACACGGGTCAATTATTTTTTCATAAGGAATCCATATATGAAATTTTAAAAACCTAGCATGCAAGGTTCAAAAGTTATGCTATGCAATAACAAGCGGGACGGACGGAAAGACGGAAGGAAGGAAGGACAGACGAACATGGCAAAAGAAATATGCCACCACAACTTCTTCGAAGTTGGGGGCATAAAATGACAGACACATTACGATAACATATTTGAGCCAGCGCACGACAAAACCTACACAAGACATGTGCGCCAAACGAAGACTCAGATCAGCCTGCGCATCCGCGCAGTCTGATCAGAGTCTTCGTTGTGCGCTCTAAGGATAGCTAAGGACCCAATGCTTCTTCATGCAGCAAGAGAAGTCTCTGGTTACACTATATGGATGCTCAGGATGACATGTGCGCCCAACGAAGACTCAGATCAGCCTGCGCATCCGCGCAGTCTGATCAGAGTCTTCATTGTGCGCTCTAAGGATAGCTAAGGGCCCAATGCTCCTTCATGCTCTGAATAGACTATATGGATGCGCAGGATGATCTGATTCTTCGCTTAGCGCACATGCAAATGCTGTGCCCCGGCTCATTTGTGCGCTAAAATGGCGTCTTTCATATCTTTAGAGCTAGAATTTTTCAGGTGAAGCATATTTCTGTGTGCTCGTAAGATCCGCAAAATTGATGCGGTTCTAATGAGTACCCGCAATCTCTGCTTTAGAGTAAAAATAAGAAAAACGGTGTATAACCCCTGTAAAACCTAAGTTTATAATAAGTGGGGTTTAGAGGAATGTTCGATACACGGACTTGTTAACCGGATGTGTTGACTTGGGGTTTTAATACCCCCCCCCCACACACACACACACAGCTCTCGAGTCCCCCCAAAATGGGGGTATGGCCCAGCCAGCCGCTGAAATGAAATCTAAGAGTGTCTGGGATCAACAATGCCGAAAATGACGGTGGCAAAACATGCTGCAAAGAGTGAAAATCACCAGTGTCAAAGCCCTTAATTTCTACCTTGACAGGTGTGTGAAGCCACCGTGGTGTAGTGATTATGCTACTCGCCTTGTCAACCAGGGGTCGCAGGATCGATCGCAGGCTTCTCCAGACTTTCGGATGAGTCTTTAAACCGAGGTCCCGTCCCCGTATGACCTTGGCTGTTGGTGAAACGTAAAACTCAAACACCCACCCGCCACCTCGACAGGTGTGTGAAGATTAAGATTCGTTCAAAAATACACGTGAAATCACACTTTTTGCAAACTTTATGATGCCCCTTGTTACGATGGTAACAAAGATTTAGCATAAAACGGTTGCATTTGAAAGGCTACTGCCCAGTGAATATTCATGCCGATTTTGGTGTAAATCAGCACAATACACAAAGTCCCCATGTGGGATTGGGTTAAGGGGAAGTACTAGACAGAGACGCACTTCCGTAGCGTTCTGTTCGGAGGTATATATATCATTTGTTTATGGAGAAGAGGTCGCCGGTGAAACAAAGCTTTGTAACAATGAGGTTATACACCCAGCAGGAAATGAAATGAGACAAAAATTAAATTGGGACGTTCGCAATTATAGGCTGACATATTCATTTGTTTTGGCACAGGTTAATGACAAAATTACTAGACTTAGGCCGAGTCGCCTAATTGATGTTAATATGTAGCAAACTAACCATTGTTTTCTGTAAAAGTGAAACCGCGTCACTCTTAATCATAGCGATAGTAATATCTGACACGAGGGTTAGAACAATAGGTCCGCCCACTTCCACTTTTGTTTTCTTTTATTATCATTCTAACGACACTTATTTGTTCCAATTTTTCATTTCTTGCTTTCTTTAATTGGTTAATTGGTTTACGAGGAACTTCGGTGTTTACTCAATGACTAATATACTGCGATTATAGACGCACTCATCACAACCCGCCCAGGAAGAACAAATGTTTTTCCGACTTGAAAAAAAAGAAAAAAAAAAGAAACAAAGAGTGCAGTTAACGAATGAGAAGCTCTGATGATTGTCCTTTTCTGTAACTTTAGTTTTTGGACTTATTTTTGAGAATATCAGTGGCGCCACTTCCTTAAAACATGGCGATAAAAATGATGATTTTAATTTTAGAAAAGTAAATTTTCCTTTCTCACACCGGTTACCGCAGTACAACGAACGCGACAGAGTACAACGAACGCTACAGAAATCATGACGTCACAGCAGTATTTTCGGTAAGAAAATGGTTTATTTTAGCCCAGATCCTAATCTTTTTGGGTGGTTATTATTTTGCATAGCTGCAGAGTAATGGTATTACCATTGACTGATACAGTTCCAGAGAATTCTGGTCATTATAAACGAAAACACAAACAATTTTCTTTCGTCTAATGTGTTTTCACCAACCCCAGCATACTTCGGTAAATGTTTTTTGACAGTAACACATCTTTTATGCACGTGATTTTGTGATTTATATGTTATTGCGATTTCAGTGCATCCATTGATGCATTTGCTTGAGCCCCAGTTCATGTCAATACCCACAGAATCCGTGGATGGTTCAATGGTTGATTTTTTTGTTAGGATACACCTTACCACGGGTTATGATACACCATAACGCGGTTAGTCAGCACAATTTGGGTACAACAAACACGGATTATATTCTTCATAAATTGAAATATTTGTTTGAATTGGGATTTAACGTCCCCGTAAACACTATTTAGGTCATTTTGGAGACGTTGCTTACAATTGTGTGGGATTTTTAACCGACATTGAAATGAAATGGCATCTCAAGCCCTGCCGCGCAATGAAACCAGAAGGCTTTTATGCATTGGACGATCTGGCTCACACCGCTTTGCCTGGGCAGGATTAGTCCTTCTAAGCGGTTTACAAGTACTCGTTTGTGGTCAGATTCAGCTCTGAGTGGAAGCACCATGCAGCCCAATTTATTTCTCAAGCCCCGATGGGCGGGGGCGAAATAAATTGAAATAAAACTCTTTAATCCGCCAGCGAAGGCATGATACATGATGCTGTTTTTAATTCAAAACGATCCATTTTGCTGTTACATACTCTTTAATGCCTATTTGATTCTCATTATTATCTCCGAACTTATACACGTGCGAATTTAAAGGGTTGGGTAAAAATCTTGGACAAAGGGGACGGGTGAACACATTTATTCTGGCTTTCCAGAACGTTTTTACTACATCTTGAATTTATAGATTCCTTTCTTTGCTACTGAAAATAGTAAGTTTTTATGCCATCCCCCACCCCGAGAATCTTTGATTCGTGGGAGGGGGGGGGGGACATATAGTATTTGCCCATTCTGACCAAGGGTCATAACTCTGTTTCATTTTTGGCTGAATTATCTCCCCTTGAAATTTTTCAAAAACTCAGAAATTGGCTCCCTCGGGGTCATTGGTCACCTATAGTTTCAGCTCTTGTTTTAAATGATATGGACCCAATATGAGTTAATGACGAGTATATGGAGTGTGTTCCAGTTTTGTCTGGGTCCCGAATGGGACTGGTCTTAGTCCTCTGTTATACTCCCTGTATATTAATCATATTTCCATCGACATTGACTCAGAAATAAGACTGTTCGCAGACGACTGGGTATGCTGCCGGGAAATTAGAGCTACAGAGGACTAACGTAAACTTCGGAACCAAATGGATAGACTAGGATGTTGGGCATGAAAATGTGGCTTGACATCATGCGAACAACTCCGTGAAATGAACACCCCTTACTTTATACAGAGAAAACTGTGATTTAAAGGTGAATTATTGAGCTACCGGGTCTCAATTTTTTTTTTTTTGGTTTTTATCTTCAATTCATACTCCTTTGTCATGTGTACACTTTTGGAGCCAAATACAGCTTCAGAACTTTGTGAAAATGGTCGTTTTCATTCGTGTTTACCCTTCACTCTGAACATGTGTTCGGAATTTCTGTTCTAAAAATAATCTGTTACTTTACACATGCATGGCGACAGTATCGTCTATGAGTGTCGTTACTTATGGCATGGTATTCAGCGTCATATTTTTTCCGATTCAGGCATGGCCTAAGCAAACAAGGCCAAAAATGAACGTCGCATAACGTCATAAAAGGGGATTCTATTTTGGTCATGAACTAAAAATAGATCTAACTAGTGTTCGAAACCTAGTTAGAGAATCCCTCTCAAACTCATTTACCTGTCATCATAATTTTTCGCATTTTTGCATAAAATGCATTCATTTGTATTGTTTTAAAGAAAAATACCGGCTATATGTATTTTATTTTTGGAAGCATTTTTTACCGATAGCTCAATAATGCACCTATACATACTTTTTTATTATATCTGCTATAAGACATAGGTTGTGGGTACACGTAAGAACCGCCTCCTTGAGACGATTCTAACGAGCACCCACAATCTATGTTTGCAGTATAAATAAGAAACATATCACGGATTTTCATCAGAGAAGTAGCCATTTAGGAGATGTGATAAAATACACTATGTCGCACGGGTGTGTTACCGGAGTGAGTTTTCAGGCCGTTTAATGCAATACATTAAGCAGACAACTATGCAGGGAACCAATGAAATTGAGGGTTCGTGCATTAGAACTCCTTGAGTATCATTTCACATGATTCTCGGACTCCCAGAAATTCGAGGGCGAATTTCAATGTGGAGGGGGAGAATGTCATAGCGTATAGGTATATAACACACTTGTACTGCCTTTCGGTACAAGCCGGCTTTTACAGCAACGTGGTAGATTTGCTATCAATCGGCGGCCCGGGTTCGAACCCCGGCCGGGCCAAAGGTGTGCAGCATTTTTGTCACCTGTTACACAATGTCAGTAAAAGGTCATTACTGTCCACGAAGAACAAAACTGGACCGAAAACGGCACCTTGTGAGACACCAGACACAACTTGAGCCCAATCCTAAGTTTCACTGTTAGGTTCGGCAATAGTATACATGGTGTTGGGGTCATCTGGATGACCAGCATCGCTAAACTCAAACTCAGCCATAATGTATCTTTCTGAAATAAAGAATATAAGACTTACTTGGGTATTCTTACGACATGAATGTCGTAACAATGGAGAGAAGCATAGTTGTAAAAAAGGGGAAAAATCGCTTATGGTGAGATTTGAACCTTGGACAATCGGGTAAAATCAACTGCTCTAAGCACTAAGCCAAAGAGTCAACTGCCTGCCTCAGTTGTCTTCCGCATAATCAACCAAGGCAGGTATAATGTAGGTTAGGTGCTGCGGGCCGTAACACCTCACCCCTTTTCTTCAAGTCCGTATGTTGATTCGAGGTCATTTTTGCGAAGAAAGTCAAATCCCGTGCGAGCCATCATCTTCCGACATGACAGCCATAATGAAGGAATGGAGCATAGCTGAAAAAAAAAAAATAATCGACTCTGTGCGAAAGAGTCGTATCCCTGACGCAGTTGTCATTGAATATAAACCTGTAGGCCAAGGAAGATAATTCAGGATTAGAAGTTGTGGGTCGTAACAGTATCAGGGGCGTAGCTGGAAGAAAATCATTTGTATGCAAACCAAAGAAAATACTAAAAATAATAACTCCGTTTACCAAATGGTGGCCACTCTTACAGGAAAGAATTTGCTCCCTGATGGAAAGAATTTGCTCCCATCAGGGAGCAAATTCTTTCCTGTAAGTGCGGTCCCCGTGGCAGAGGAGGAAACTATGCTAGCTAAAAAATATTTTTGCGTATATCCTAGACAAATTCAGTTCTTCTTCTTCTTCCTCTTCTTCTCGTTCTTCTTCTTCTTCTTCTTCTTCTTCTTCTTCTTCTTCTTCTTCTTCTTCTTCTTCTTCTTTCTCTTCTTACTTCTTCTCTCTGCTTCTTTTTATCTTCCTCTTCTTCTTTTTTCCACTTTTTCTTCTTCTTTTGCATCTTCTCCTTCTTTTTCGTCTTCTTTTGCTTCTTTTTTCTTTTTCTTCTTATTTTTCTTCTTCTTCTCCTTCCTCTTCTTTTTCTTCTTCTTTTTCTTCTACGTCTATTTTTTACGTTTGTAATGTGTACGCAAGTGCGTATCTGCGTACAGGTAGCTACGTCCCTGAGTATCATGGACAAACTTTCCTATCTATCCCTCACACTGATTTCTTTGGCTGGCTTGTTTCTTCGTTTGGTTGGGAGTTTAACAGCCCAGCAAGCACTATTAAGGTCACATCGAGCCAGTTAGTTTACCTTGAAGGCACAGTGCATATTCTTACGCCAGAATTTGACAACCACCCTTCTTGAGTCAGTGAAAGGGAGATAATGACCGTGTGTGTACTTTGAGTTATACGTCTCAGCAACCCGCTAAGGTTATACAGAGAGGGGGCCTCATTTAACGACTCGTCAGAAAGTTTGGAGAAGCCAAAAATCGAACCCAGGACCCCTGGTTTATGAGGTGAGTAAAACAGAATGATTACCAAAGAGAACATTTCATGGCAGACCCATTTCAGATTCTTTTTATTGCATTACTTAAATCTTAAAACATAGATTTTGAATATGCGGTCACTTCGACTGCTAACGTCCACAGTGACGTTTAGTGACTTCGCATTACGGGCAGCGTACACGACTTTCTATACAAATAGCGCACACCAGACACCCTTTGAGTTAAACACCTCAGAATTCTCGACTTCAATGCCAGCCCTTCATAGAAAACCCGGGTAGGATAAAAATTTCTATCCCAGGGTAAAATCTAGGATTTCCTCGTCTGGTGTGCAAGAACTTGTAAAACGGGGCTAGTATTTCGTTGCTCGCAGAATTTGATCGCTTTCAGCGATCAGACTATGTGCATGCGCAACTTCTGTACTAACAAATTATTTTGCAGATTCTTGTGGTCTCATTGAATATGATCTATAAAAGGGTTATCCTTTGGAAGCAAGGAATACACCGCAGAACTGAAAAATATGGAGTGTATATGTTTTTTTGGCCAGACTAGCTAGTTTCGGCCAATTAGGCCTCATCAGTGACCCTCAGATATTTTCAAAATTCCACAATGGAATCAATGATCCAAAAGGACAAGAAAATATAATCTACACTATGATGTAGGGCAGGGAGACGTTTTACCGCCGCCACACATTCCCAAGTTGGTTTTGCTCAGTATAGCTCATTGTTGGCTATTTGAACGGTCCCTCTGTTTTTATATTGTTTACATGTTTATGTACATGTTATTCTTGGGCCCCGTCCACCGCTGCATGTGGAAATAATTGGACTGCATGATACTTCCACACACAGCTGAATCCCGTCTCACAGGACTACTGGTTAACCACTTAGAAGGTCTTAGTCTTCCCAGGCAAAGTGGAGCGAGTCCGACCGTTCCTTCATATACATGTGAACCCTATTTGTCTCCTTGGACGGTAGATTTGAGATGACGGATAAAAAGACTTGCAAAGTTGGAAACAATTCCAAAATGACCTTAACAGTGTTGACGGGGACGTTAAAGCTCAGTTCAAACAAACAACATGTTATTTTGTGACATTTTTGATGGGTTATAGCGACTGTTTATTGTGCATCTGTTGTAAAAAGTTGTTTCTATGTCATAAACACACCTTACAACCCAAAACACTTTTTTAGAAGGTGATGACCTTTCAGGTCTCACCTTCTTATGGCAACACTCAGAGAATTCCCTTGATACCGCATCACTCCTCTGTTTCAAGAAAAATAGGTCCTCATAAATCAGTGAAGAGACGCGCCTGTATCATTTGATATGTGAAAATAATATGCAGATTGAAAAATAAACTGTAGATGCAAAATACACAAACAATGATCTTCAGTGTTAAATGTCATAAAATTGATCTAGATTTGAAATTGGTCTCGTTTCGCAGCTGACCTGGCCTAGTTATTAAGAGCGAGTTCGATTGACTTTCTAGAGTTAACTATAGTTACACCAAAACACGCGGGTTATGGCTCGTGCCGCACTACTAGAGTTAACTTGAGTTCAATCAAGCTTGCTTTGGGAGTTGGGAGTTCTGTCTAGCAAGAACAAGAAATACGACGGCAGGTGGATAATCATAGGTTAATTAAGAAATGAATGTAAGCTTATTAGAAGTTGATGGCCTTTCAGGTCTCACCTTCTTATGCCAATCGACACTGAAGCCCCTCGATGACGAATCACTCCTATGCTTCAAGAAAAAGAAGCCTCCATATATTTATCAATAGACGCGCATGTATCATGACAAGTGAAAATGATATGCAGATTGTCAAACTGAGGAAGCCAACTACACAAACAACTAACTTCAGAGTATAATGCCATAAAATTAACGCTATGGTTTAAATTGGTCTCGATTCGCAGCTTTGTTATAACCTAGTTTGCTGTGAGCGAGTTCAGTTGACCAACTAAAGTTAACTCAAGAAAAGTAGGGGAGACCGTAGGCTTACTCTTTTTTTTTTTTAAATCTTGCTCATTTTATTTTCTATAATCCCGTTACGAAGTTCTCTCAGAGATCCGGGCAATCTCTGGGAGGTGTACATATAACATATAAGTACATTTTATATTAGGTTATTAGCTTTCATTCTTCAGCTCCGGCTGTCCATCAAAATCAATGATACTTAGTTTTGAAACCTCTATCCTGTACAACGTATTGGTTAAGCTAAACCCATCACCGGCCAATAGCCAGTCGGACCACGTGATATACACCACAACCCCCTTATAACACGGTTCATTATAACACTGTTTTGGATATAACACATTTTCCAGATGGATCCCAAAAAAATGCAGAGATTATACAGAAATAAATGGTCATTTTTCTATATAATCTATACATTCCTGCTTGGACATAACACGGCTATTTAACTGACATGGTAACTGCCTTGAACCCCATCAATAGGGTTATAAAGAGGCTGTGATATACTATATTCATTCAGTTCACCAAATGCTTGATCAGATGGCCACTTCAAAAGCCAGCCTATCTTGGTCTGCACTGCCCACAAAGGCAGATGTGGCTGTGAACAACAGGACAAAGGTTAATAATTGTACGTATTCAGTAAATCATCATGAGATCTTCAATTTGAATGTTAGGATGTATCAAGCAAGATTTAGAAAAGGCAAAAGAGAGAGAAAGAGAAAAAAAAAAATAAAAGAAAGAAGACAGATTTTTACTATTTTGACCTGGCAAGACATTTCAATTCTGGAGGTTTTTCATTTTTAAACTGTGAAAAGGGGGGTAGACAACAGACATATTCTGATGGAAAAATGTATTTTCATTTTTAAGAAACACTCACTTCAGTCTTTCAAAGGTTTAAATTATACTGTTTATCAATGAAAGATATGGGTTCCATCCTGGCAGTTTGTTATTTGTTATAGCTATTTCCATATGTATCTTGTATGTCTGAAGTAGTTTTTTCTTGAAAACCTCAAAATACAAGACTTGTTGGTTACACCAAGTAATGAATATGAAGTATTTTGCATATAACAGTATAAAGCTCAGTATTGTAGCAGTATTAGTATTGGTATTTTCATCTATTCCAAAAATAAAGCTTTCTTCTTTTATGTCACAATTTATTTGATGCATGTTAAGCCACCTAGTCAAGTCTTTTAAAAACTGCCGAATCTTGTTACATTGCCAAAATAAGTGTATGATTGATTCTTCTTCTAATTGACAAAAATAGCAAAGTGGGTCATTTCTAAGTTTAATTTTGTAAAGATAGCTATTTGTTGCCAAAATGTTGTGGTTAATACAGGTTTGAAACCATTGTATTGCAGGGTATTTGGTTATTTTAAAAGGAAAGCATATATCCTCTTCCAATTTTCTATACTAATTGCATACGTTTTGTTCCAAGACACCATTCCAGTCGGGTTGTCATCATTCTTATTTAAAATGTTATATATAACTTGAGCACAGTAGGCTTACTCTTGTACAAAGTTGTACAATGACTTTATCCCCCCCACCCCATCGCCCTACTTCACGATCCCCGGCCCCAATTAGAAGCGAAGTGAAGCATCAAATAGCATTTGATGCGCCACCAGTAACGATTCAGATTCAGATTCAGAACTCTACTGACGTCAAGAAAATGTCATGGTTTGCCCTCGAGTAATGGAAAGTATAAAAATGTTTTCAAGTTGGACGTGATTTTTCCAACACGTGACCAAAATTTCAAAAAGTTGGAAATAATCGATTTTCGGATTGCATTTAACTTACAATTTCCACCTTCCACCGTATTCGTTGTTACTAGGCAAGGCTTCCAACTATCATACCAAGCTAACACTACACGGCGCGTTTTGGAGCAAGTAAACTCGTGTTAACTCTAGTACGTCAACTGAACTCGCTCAAAATCTAGATCGCGGATTAATAATTCAATGAATGTGTTGACAGTATGAATGGAGTACTACGACTTGCTATACTAAAGATAGAGCGAAGTTTTGTTTGTTTGTTTGTTTGTTTGATTTGAGGTTTAACGTCCACCTCAGCACTGTAAAGGTCATTTTGGAGACGTTGCTTCCAATTTTGTGGGACTTTTACCCGACATTGAGATGAAATGACATCTCAAGCCCTGTCACCCAATGAAACCAATATGGTTTATTAGCATGGGCGGTCCGCCTCGTACCGCGGTTCCTGGACAGCCTTAGATCCTCTAAGCGGTTTACCAGTACTAGTGTGCGGGCCGGTTTCAGCTCTGCGTGGAAGCATCATGCAGCCCATATGTTTCTTCAAGCCCCCATGGGCGGGGGCGGATAGAGTGAAATAACCTTCACTGTTGCATTTGTTTGATTTGAGGTTTAAAGTCCCCGTCAACACTGTAAAGGTTATTTTGGAGACGTTGCTTCCAATTTTGTGGGACTTTTACCCGACATTGAGATGAAATGACTTCTCCAGCCCTTTCGCCCAATGAAACCAATAGGGTTTATAAGCATGGACGGTCCTACCCGTGCGCACCGCTTTGAATGGGCAGGCTTAGATCCTCTAAGCGGTTTACCAGTACTCGTGTGCGGGTCGGATTCAGCTCTGCGTGGAAGCATCATGCAGCCCATATATTTCTTCAAGCCCCGATAAGCGGGGGCCGATTCACTGTTGCATGGATGTATATTTCTGTGAACCATCAGGAAAATATGACTTTATAACTTAAACTCCTTAATGTTAACGTTTATAGTACGGGGTAATACATTTTTATTCCGGGCGGTGGGTGCTTGTTTTTTTTTTTTTTTTTTTGAGCCGAGGTCAGAATATATCAGATTTTGTTTCCTCTTCTTCTGTGTCTGAATATTTCCCTTTCTTTACTGAGGTGTATTTGATTTGTTTGATTTGACGTTTAACGTACACATCAAGACTGTATAACGGCCCCGCCCACCTGGGCTTGAGGAAACAGAATGGGCTGCATGATGCTTCCACGCAGAGCTGAAATCGACCGAACATGAGTACAAGTAGACAGCTTAAAGGTTCCGATTCTAAGCCTGCCCAGGAAAAGTAGTGCGCGTTGGACCATCCATGCATATAAACTATATTGGTTGCATTGTGCGACAGAGGCTGAGTTGCCATTTCATCTCAATGTCGGGTAAAAGTCCGACAAAATTGGAAGCGACGTCTCCAAAATGACCTATAAAGTTTTGACGGGGCGTTAAACATCAAATCAAACAAATAAACAAAACTGTGTAGACGTGCTTCGAATTTCGTTGGATTCTTACCTAACACTGTGATGAAATTGCATTTAAAGCCTTGCCACACTATGAGACCATTGGACTTTCCGACTTCAAATTATAGCCCTGGGACCAAAAATGCCCCCGCCCCGGGGCCCTTTGGTTTTACATTGACTTATATAGGGAAACCCTTTGAAAATCTTCTTGTCAGTAACCAGGAGGCTTGTTTTACAGAGGCATCTCGCTGGAAAATCTTCAAAAATCTTCTTGTCTGAAACCATAAGCCTCAGATCTCAGATATTTGATATTTGGTATGTAGCTTCGTCTTGTGGACCTATATCAAGATTTTCAAATTATAGTCCTTGTGCCAAAACTGCACCCCCCCCCCCCCCCCCGGGTTGCCCTTTGGTCTTACATTGGGATATATAGGGAACATCTAAAAAAACTTCTCTGAAAATACAAGGACAAGGTCTTTCATATTTGGTGTGAAGATTCATTTAGCAGACCTCTACCAAGATTGTTCAAGTTATAGCCCTTGGGTCAAAAATGCCCCTGCCCTGGGGTCCACTGGTTTTATTTTGACTTATATATGGAAAACCTTTAAAAAGCTTCTTGTCTGAAACCAGAAGGCCTAGGTCTTTGATATTTGGTATGATGCTTCATCTGGTTGTCCTCTACTATGCTGTGTAAATTATAGCCCTGGGGTCAAAAGCTGCCCCGCCACAGGCCCTACCGGTTTTACATAGCCATATATGGAAAACCTTAAAAATGTTCTTCTAAAAAAACCAAGGCGCAGGTCTTTGACATTTTGCTGTAAGTTTCATGCGGGTGACCTCTACCAAGATTATTCAAGTCAAAGCCCTGGAGTAAAAAATGACCCCGCCTCAGGGCCCACTGGTTTCACATAGACTTACGTACTGAAAACCTTTAAATACCTTCTCGATTGAAACCAGAAGGTCCAAGTCTTTGAACTTTGAAAAGACTTCATCCTTATGCAGAAAGAGAATAATTTGGAAGGAATGTTCCATGGGTGACCCTCTGACAAAGTTTCTCAAAATAGTTTCGCTCCACTGAACATAAAAGCCACCAAACGAAACAATAAGACTTCTCATTACGATAACACACCCATGCGATATAGTGCATTTTTAACATCCCAAAAATGGCTACTTTTCTGATGAAAATCCGTGATATTTTTCTTAACAATGGTCAAAACATAGGTTATGTATGTAATTGTCTCCAGAATTATTCTCATTGACACAAGAAGGGATTCACAACATTTACCGTTCGATCCTCAGTTTTGTTTTTGACATTTCATTTGTCTGCTCCTCGCATAACTACAATCATACAAAACCATTGACTGTTTTAAAAATTAAAAAACAACAACAACAACAAAAAAAAAAGATAATGAAATGAAATGGCCCAATGTTAAAACTAACAATTATCTACCATCACCTTCTATTAGTACTTTCAGTACTTTGATTGTTTTAGGAATGGCCAAGCGCATACCGTACATATTGTAATTTTTCAACTAAAGGGCAAATATGTATGGTTCTTCTTGGCTGTTTCTTGAAAAATGGTGCTTATAATGGGCCAAAACGTACAGATTCGGTTTTTCATATCCGTGTTTGTTGTTCCATTTGTTCCGTGTTTAGTGTACTCAGACTCAACACATGATCCGTGGTAAGGTGTACCCGTGTTTCAAGGTAGTGAGCCAAAAAAAATCGGTACAATTCTTATTCTAAATGTTTTTATGAATTATTAAAAATAGTATACTTAATTCGATGCCTAGAGGCATGAAAAACCCAAGAATACTCGTGTATATGTCATTTATTTCTGACTGATAGACCCTTAAAACTTGAAGTTTTGTTTTTCTACCGATTTTGGCCTAACTTATGGCTTTGATTTCCCTTCTCTGACCGTGTCATAACTTAAAATTTGGACAAAACAACAAAAACACAATCTGTTGTCATCGCAAAACCAACAGAAAAGCGTAAATCGTGATATGTTCGAAAAAATAAAGGAAACATTGAACTCACACTTCTCCTGTCAAAAAAAAAAAAAAAAAAGACGATAGCGTTTGTTGTACTCAGTCGCGTCACGTTGTACCGCGGTAACCGGTGTGTTTCTGGGATGGTGATGTCACAATGACTATATATGTTCTACGGGTTTTACACGTTAAACCATCCATTTTGCTATCGCTTGTAGTCAAGATGATGTCTTTAATATTAGAAATAAGTTGACCAAACGGAATAAATCATTAACTGCTAAATTTCTAAATGAGGGTGGTCGGCATCATAAACTCCGTAATTCATTAGGTGTTATTTCGATTTCGACGTTGTACTTAAATCTCTTCGGCAATAAGGTCTGTCGGAACCTGAATTTAATGGTAACAAAGTATATAAATGAACAAAAATGTATATATGCATGTAATGATTTTACTTGTAATTTTCGTAAACGCTTTCTTCGATTTAACAAAAAAAAGATTGTGTACAATATAAATGTAATACGACAGCCTTCATGCAGTTAATCCATGACGCATCCGGCCTAAATATCTGTATGTAAGTTGGTTGGTGCCTGATGCTCGTCTCTGGTCGCAATTGTTTGAGTTTCTTGTGGTTCGGCACTTCAGTTGTTTCATGCTGTCGATTTATTATCGTTGTTTCACTTCTGAATTTGTTTGATTTGTATGTTTGAATGGAACTGTAGTTATGGGCACGTAAATCAATTTAAGCCGCTATCCCCACCCAAAAATAGTGAATACCAGGTTCATATCTTTTGATTTCAAGTTTATAAGGCAATGCTTCGAGAACGCTTGTATTTTACATGTGTTCTCGAAGCCGAGCCTGGTAAACTTGATATCAAATGACACGAATCTGGTTTTCTATTTATCAGTTAATCCCCTTGTATACTCTTACAGTTTTGCCAATTTTTCCAGTAGTCCAGTAACCCCAGTTGATTGAAGTGCAATGTGACGTTGACTTGATATTGCTCACTTGTCCCCCCGAGATAGCATATCTTTATCAGGTCAAGGTGTTACAATGCAATAATATAGGGGATAACTGATGAACTGATGACAGTTTCTTTCTCACAAAATCGCCAAACGCCTGATATTAAAAGTACCTACATGCAAAGATAAACAATTAATAAAATACAACAATAATAATGACAATAACTTTGGAACGGTCAGTAAAAATGTTTTACTGGGGGGGGGGGGGGGGGGGGGCTTAAATCGATTTTAAGTGGCCACAGTCCTCGCCCTAGGTTTTATTGTTGGTTTAGACAAATGATTTATTCAAAAGGTTTCTAACTCATCGAGAACATTAAAAAATTGAACAAATACAGAGATTAACCCTTAAGCTGCCTAGATAAAAATGGATCTTAAAATGTCGTCTGCTATGGTCGTCTGTTAAATTTTCTAGCAAACTTTTTAAAAATATATTTTCATACAGGCAAACCGATTTGACCCAGATCAGACTGCTCCTAGCGGAGCAGTCTGATCTCGGTCTATACAGTTTACAGAAATGAATTTTTAAAGTAACCGACAGACGACAAAGCTGACGACAAGTAAAAGTAAGTCTTCGGGTGTGAGCCGTTATAGAGTTTGAGGCCCGACCCGCGCCGGCGTACAATTAAAGTAGGACGGCTTATTACCATGCATGGAGTCTGCCGTTTAACATTTACGTTGTACCCAATCTTATTATATCGAAGAATAAATCTTTTAGGGATTGAAACCGGTGTTCAATGCCCTATGCATTTGCAAAAGCTACTCACATTTAAAAAAAGATATCAGCATATTTATCCTAATAAATAATCCAGGTTTTAACGATATGTTATCTAACAGGACCCTAGTTGTTTTCTTCTGCTCTGACGACAGAAAAAAATGTTCAGTGCCCAATCGTGAAAGTCTTACATACCATACCGTCATGTTAACAAGTCTGTGAAATGAACACCCCCGTCAACCCCAAATTATTTGGAGAAAACTGGGGTTTAGGGGAGTGTGTGTGTATGTGGGGGTGGGATGTATACATTGTTTCTCTTATTTCTGCTCCAAGACATAGGTTGTGGGTTCTCGTTAGAACCGCCTCAATATGACGGTTCACTAGCACCAACAACCACTGATTTGGTTTATAAATAAGAATAAATATCACAAAGTGTCAGAAAAAATACAGTTTTGGAGAATTAATAGACTGTCCTTTGTCGCATGGGTGTATTATACGGAACCCGGGAAGGGACAAGATATTATCTTGTTCGGACAACATATTATCTTGTGCGCACAAGATATTGCGGACAAGATAATATCTTGTCCGCACAACATAGATCTTGTGAAGATAAGATTTTATCTTGTTCGCACAACTTAATATCTTGTGCGCACAAGATATTACGTTGTGCATACAAGATATTATCTTGTGCGCACAAGATATTATCTTGTGCGCACAAGATAATATCTTGTGCGCACAAGATAATATCTTGTTAGCACAGTCTATTAAAAATTATCTCCCTTCCCGGATTCCATAGTAGTATGTCCTTTCCCGGATTCCTTATTATCATAATGCTTTGACTATGTATGTGTTGACTAACTTTTGAACTAGGAGCCATCCATGTGGAACAATTTGTTACTGTGATTATGTTTGAATCTACATTGGGATTGAGGGAGTGGGTAAATGGAGGATCTTATATGAGTGCTCATCCATTATTGAATTTATCAAACGAGTTGAGGAAAAGGGATAAAATGCGAAGCTTTGCCGAGCATTTTATCCTTTTTCCTCAACGAGTTTGATAAATTTAATAATAGTCTGTCATTACTGACAATGGCCAATCTTTATCATATCAGCTCTGTCGGTGATGCCTTAGCTCTGGCTTTGCGCGTTTCTGCTCAGCTTCTCTGATTCTTTTTGCCTCGTAATCACTGGCAACCCTTCTGATAAGACCTCGCCACTTTGCTATGTCCTGCACGACTGCTGTAATGTAGAAGTCCCTTGGGGAGACTTTGCTGGTGTTCTTGTAGCGCTTCTTCTGACCGCCTTGGCAGCATTTGCCCATTTCTAGTTCTCCATAGAGAATTTTCTTTGGCAAGCGCTCTTCAGGCATTCTGGTAACATGGACTGTCCATCTTAACTGTGCTAATTTCAGAAAAAGTATGTACACTTTGCATCCCTGCCCTGTTCAGGACTTCCGTGTCTGGAATCCTGTCTTGCCACTTAATCTTTAAGAGTTTTCTAAGACAGCTTGCATGGTAGTGATTCAGTCTTTGGTAAACTGTCCACGTTTCACATGCATACAATAGTGTTGGCAGCAGCACAGCTCTGTAGACTTTCAGTTTTGTGTCAGGTCTGATTCCACTTCGATCCCAGACACTACCACGTAATCGGTCAAATGCTGCACTAGCTTTGGCAATCCTGGCATTGACTTCATCACCAATATGCACGGCTCTTGACAGTGTGCTCACAAGGTAGATGAACTTGTCTATCACTTGCAATCTTTGACCTTTCACTGTGAGTTTTACCACCTGAAAAAGCATTAAAAAGTTTAAACCATTTTAGGGTCACTGATGAGGCCTAATTGGCCGAAACTAGATAGTCTGGCCCAGAAAAACTTATACACTTCATACTTTTCAGTTCTATGGTGTACACTTCGCCTTCAAAGGCTAAGCTTTTCATAGAACATACCCTTATATTCAAATCAAAAGTCCAACCGTCCTTGTGTACATCACGTGAACAAGTCCGTGAAATGAACATCCCCTAAACCCATATTTATATAGAGAGAAGAGGGATTTACGGGGGTATACATTATTTTTCTTATTTCTGCTCCAAGACAATGAGGCGGTTCTATTGAGCACCCACAACCTTTGTTAGCAGTTTAAAAATATCGCGGATTGTCATCAGAAAAGTTGCCAATTTGGAGATGTGAAAAAATGCACAATGTCTCACGGGTGTGTTATCGTACTGATGAAGAAAGAGAGAAAAAATTGCAAAATTCATATATTATCAAAACAAATAGGCCTACAGCACATACTCTTTTCATGAAACGGAAAAAAATCAAATTCCATTTGTTTCTTTAAAAGAAACCATATAGTACCAAGAACCTATCTACCTCGACAAAGAAAAAAAGAAAAAAAAGAAAAACAGTGAAACAAAAAAAAGAAAAAAAAAAGAATTACCTAAAAACGCTGGATACTGACGTAGTCACTGTTGAGTATACAGAACAGGCTCAGCCACTAAAGCTATATCCTGCACATATATAGCAGTCGCAGATAAGATTGACTAGGCGGAGCTATTCAGGTGTTGTCAATATATAGTGGTCGCAGATAAGATTGACTAGGCGGAGCTATTCAGGCGTTGTCAATATATTTCAAAATCGCTGAGTCCACTAGAAGATTCGGTAGAGTGCCTTTCGCATGCTTTTTGCAAGCGGACCAAACAGCCATGTACAACACACATTTGTTTGTGTCACAGTCGAATTCACACAATCGGGTGACTTGGTTTACCTTTTAGTGAATAGACCATTCCGAGGGCGGGTTCTAACGATAGAAAAAAACATAACCAGACATAAGAAACAAGAGGGCCATGATGGCCCTGGATCGCTCACCTGGTCCATATTGTACAAATGAAATTGTAGGTAATATATGGTGGAGTATTGGGTTTGAGCAATTTTGGTTGACCCAAGGAAGATTTTTATAATTTTAGCTCTGTTGGCCATCTTGTTCATCCAAGTACAACTGTTTGAGCAATTTTGGAAGAGGGTCACCCAAGGAACATTCCTGCAAAATTAATTCGAAATCCATCCACTGGTTAAGCAGAAGTTATTTAGAAGTTTCATCCAAGCAGAACTGTTTGAACAATTTAAATACAGGGTCACCCAATAAACATATCTGTGATTTTTTTTAAATCAATCCACTGGTTAAGGAGAAGAAGTTGTTTAAAGGTTTTTCTATTTTTAGCTCTGGAGACCATCTTGGCCATCCGAGGAGAACGTTTGGAGATATTTTGGTATGAGGTCACCTCAGAAACATTCCTGTGAAATTATTTAAAAATCCATTTACTGGTTAAGGAGCAGATGCCATTTAAAGGTTTTTTTTGTATTGTAAGCTCTGGTGGCCATCTTGTTCATCAGAGCGCAATGGTTTAAACAATTTTGGTAGAGGGACACCCAAGGAACATTCCTGTGGAATTATTTCAAAATCAATCAACTGGTTAAGGAGGAGAAGTCTTTTAAAGGTTTATCTATTGTAGATGGGTTTGTTTCGTGCAAAATTTATGCCAAACGAGATGACTTTGATTTTGAGATTGTAAATTTTCCTTTTTTGGTTGGTGATGTTGCTCGTGCGGCATCCTATGGCGTTTATATTTCGCAATTAATTCGATTTGCTAGAGTGTGTATTTTCCACTATCTGACTTCAACACTCGTAATAAATTATTAACGGCTAAACTTCTTAATCAGGGTTATCGGTACCATAAACTACGCAAAGCATTTTCAAAATTTTATAGACGCCATTCTGATTTAATTTCAAAATTCAATATTGGACTTAAATCTCTTCTGCTACAGGGTCTATCGGAACCCGAATTTAATGGTGACTAAGTATATAAATTCAGAGAAATATATAACCGCAATGACTTCAGCAGCCAATATCGTAAAATCATTCTTCGATATAAAAAGATTGGGTACAACATGGATGTTATACGACAGACTGCATGCATGGTAGTTAACCCAATCACGGTTGGCAACTTTGCTTCCCTCTTTAATTGCACGCCGGTGGACCAGGCCTCAGATTCTATGGCGGTTCCAACGTAAAGGCTTATTGAGAATTAGAGAGATCTAATTCAAGGTAATGTTGGTTGTTGCCTGATGCTCTGTCTCTGGTCGGGCCCATCGGAGTCTAACTGTTGGTTTTCTTTTGCTCCAGCATTTCAGTGTTTTTTTTTTTTTTTTTTTTTTTGCTGTCGAGTCCTCACCGTTGTCTCACCTCTGTGGTTCTTTGATTATTTGTGTTCACTGAGATGGTGCACTGATGAGTTAGGAGGCCTTCATGCGGACTGAACAAATTATTGCTCTAAATCGCGACGGAAGTAAGGGCGAGGATTGTGGCCACGTAAAATCGATTTAAGCCCCCCAGTGGAATTCTTTCCACTGACCGTTCCAAGGCGGTTCTTCTGTGGCGGTTTATTTATGTTGTTGTTTGTTACTACTCACTGTGTGTATCACTTGTGTCTTTTTATTTTGGATGGCCATTTGGCCATTTTGTGGGAAAGTAACTGTCCTTATGGCCATCCTTTGTTAAGGTTTCCATTATGGTCTGGTCGCTTCATGTTTGTGTTTCTTTCCCTTTGGTGTCTTTGATGGGTGGAGTAAGTTAATTGTATCGATTCTTGATCTTTGTTTTACTTCTACTTTTCTATTTAAAGCTCTGGTGGCCATCCTAATCATCCAAGCAGAACGGTTTGTGCAATTTTGGTATGAGGTCATTTTAGAAACATTCCTGTGAAATTATATCGAAATCCATCCACTGGTGAAAGACCAGAAGTCGTTTTTCTATTGTTAGCCCTGGTGGCCACTTTGTTCATCCAAGCAGAACGGTTTGAGCAATTTAGATAGAGGGTTAGAAGCCTCCGTGGTGTAGTGGTTACACTACTCGCCTTGTTAACCAGGGATTGCAGGATTGATCCCGGGCTTCTCCAGACTTTCGGATGAGTCTTTAAACCTAGGTCTCATCTCCGTATGGCCTTAGCTGTTGGTGAGACGTAAAACTCAAACACTCACTCACTTGATAGAGGGTCACCCAAGGAACCTTCCTGTGAAATTATTTCAAAATCCATGCACTGGTTAAGGAGAAGTTGTTTAAATGTTTTCTATTTTTAGCTCTGGCGGCCATTTTGTTTATCCGAGGGGAACAGTTTGAGCAATTTTGGTAGATGGTCACCCAAGGAACCTTCCTGTGAAATTATTTCAAAATCCATGAACTAGTTAATGAGGAGAAGTCGTTAAAAGGTTTTTCTATTTTTAGCTCTGGCGGCCATTTTGTTCACCCGAGCGGAAAGATTTGAGCAATTTTGGCAGAGGGTCACCCAAGGAACTTTCCTGTGAAATTATTTTAAAATCCATGCAGTGGTTAAGGAGGAGAAGTTGTTTAAAAGTTTTTCTATTTTTAGCTCTGGCGGCCACCTTGTTCACCCGAACAGAACAATTTGAGCAATTTTGGTAGACGGTCACGTAAGAAACCTTCCTGTGAAATTATTTCAAAATCCATGCACTGGTTGAGGAGGAGAGTCGTTTAAAGGTTTTTCTATTTTTAGCTCAGGTGGCCATCTTGTTCACCCGAGCGGAACAATTTGAGCAATTTTGGTAGAGGGTCATCCAAGGAACCTTTCTGTAAAATTATTTCAAAATCCATGCACTGGTTAAGGAGGAGAAGTCGTTTAAATGTTTTTTTTTTCTATTTTTAGCTTTGGTGGCCATCTTGTTCATCCGAGTGGAACGATTTGAGCAATTTTGGTAGAGGGTCACCCAAGGAACATTCCTGTGAAATTATTTCAAAATATGTCCAGCAGTTTTGGAGAAGAAGTTGTTTAAAGCAAAAGTTGACGACGGACGGACGCACGCACGAACGACGGACGGCGGACAAAGACCGATCACAAAAGCTCACATTGAGCATTTCGTGCTCAGGTGAGCTAAAAATAAGGTTTACTCTTGAAACTCCCAGTTTTACTATACAAAAATGGGGTTCAGTGGGGTCAAATTTATATAGGCGAGTTTTCGTGACGTTTCCCAAACTTGAAACGGCCAAACGGCTAGCCAAAAAGTCGGTTTACAGACCTATGTGTCGTAAAGAGACTAGTTTAACGTTACAGTAGACATTTTTTAGCTGGTCTGCAAGAATAAAATCATGTCATAGTAGCCTGGCATGGTAACGACTATTCGATAGCTTTATTACTCGAACAGTCCTACACCCATCAAAGGTTTATTGGTAGAAAGACAGCCTAGATTGCTTTCTTATTCATCGAGATCTGAAAATATACGATAATTTACGCTTAAGTAAGTAAAAATAAGCAAACTAGTTCTAATGACCGACGGCAATAAAAGAAAAACTATAAAAGCGGCAATATTTACGGACATTCAAGGCATAAACATCAAATTAAATGAGAAAATTCAGAAAGATATTGGACGCTTGCTATAACACTGGATTTTATGTCTATTAAGACGCCGTATCTGATGAGCTCTTAATGCATTTGCAAGTCTAAAACTATCTGTACTCAATATAAATGCATAATGAAGCATTATATTAGTAAAAACGTTTTTTTTTTCTGTCATTCATCACGAAAACACGCCTATATAATTATTACCCCACTTGAACCCCACTTTTTACAGTAAACATGGGGTTTACAGGGGTATACCTTATTTTTCTTATTTCTGCTCTAAAATATAGATACTGCAGACATACACATTATGTTATCCTTGAAAATGAGTATTTCCTTTGGCCCCCGCCCATCGGGACTTGAAGAAATAGATGGGTTGCATGATGCTAAAATATAGATTGTGGGTACTCGTTAGAACCGCCTCGATGAGGCGGTTCTAACGAGTACACACAATATATATTTTGAGCAGAAATAAGAAAAAAATATCACAATTTTTCTTCTTAAAATTAGCCTTTTTTGGCGACAAAATGTACAATGTATTTGTATAGGCGTGTTTTTGTAATGTGGAAAATACTCATTTTCAAGGATAACATAATATATATGTCTGCAGTAAGAATTAAAGTTTCATGTTTGCATTACATTATAATGTACGACATAGGATAAACTCTCAGTGTAACATTATAATGTACGACATAGGATAAAATCTCAGTGTAACATTATAATGTACGACATAGGATAAAATCTCAGTGTATTTTCAGAAAAAAATCCTTAATTGGGACATAAAACATAAGTACTTGGTGTTCAGGGTGTTATGACAGGTTAATACAGTGAAATACAATAAGGGATTATTACGGAACCCGGGAAGGAACATGATTTTTTTTTTATTTTATAAGTTGTGCGCACAAGATAATATCTTGTGCGGACAAGATATTATCTTGTGCGGACAACATATTATCTTGTGCGGACAAGATATTATCTTGTGCGGACAACATATTATCTTGTGCAGACAAGATATTATCTTGTCCGCACAAGATATTAAGTTATGCGAACAAGATATATTCATGTCCGCACAAGATAATATCTTGTCTGCACAACATAGATCTTGTGCGCACAAGATATTATCTTGTTCGCATAAGATATTATCTTGTCCGCACAACTTCCCAAGATCTATGTTGTGCAAACAAGATAATATGTTGTGCGAACAAGATAATATCTTGTGCGCACAAGATATTATGTTGTGCGAACAAGATCATACCTTGTCCGCACAAGATAATAGCTTGTCCGCACAAGAAAATATGTTGTCCGATCAAGATATTATCTTGTTCGCACAACTTAATAAAAATAAAAAATCATATCCCTTCCCGGGTTCCGTAGATTATCGTTCAGACTGATATGATATTTATAAATCATAGGGGCTTGAATCACTTCATTTGATAAAAAAATATGGTACTATGTTAGAGACGTCAAATAAAGTGATTCATGTCCCTATGTTATAAATTTAACAGTCAGTAACAGCATGGGGCAGCTTTCCGACCCTAGGGTGGCTCAATCCGTGTAAGATAGAAATATTATATCAAATGGATACATAAAGCACATTTTGGTACAATGTTCGAGAAAGCACTGTCTTTCATGGTTCTTAAAAAGATCATATGATATTCTCCATATCAATTTACAACAAACACAGTTTTGGGTGCTACTTGGAATGGCCTCTTTAAGCACCCACAGTCTGTTTCGGACAACCTTGTATTCCTCTTTTCGATATATAGTGAGTTTAAAGGGTATTAATGATAAGCGCGCGTTACCTTAACACGCCTGTATGACATAGTGTATTCTTTATATCTTTTTATCATATGACGTCGCGTCTGAGAGTGTAATAACGCCATGTAATATTTTCGATAATCCACTAGTGGATTAAATATGCAAATTAGCTGGATACGTCCCGTAACGTAACATGTACGAGGTCCTTAACGACGTCGCGTTTACTAACGGCGGACCCCCGCCCATAGGGGCTTGAAGAAATATATGGGCTGCATGATGCTTCCACGCAGAGCTGAATCAGGCCCGCACACTAGTACTGGTAAACCGCTTAGTCCGGGAACCGGGGTGCGAGGCGGACCGCCCATGCTAATAAACCCTACTGGTTTCATTGGGCGACAGGGCTTGAGATGTCATTTCATCTCAATGTCGGGTAAAAGTCCCACAAAATTGGAAGCAACGTCTCCAAAATGACCTTTACAGTGTTGACGGGGACGTAATACCTCAAATCAACCAACCAACCAACCAACTAACGGCGGAATATTGACATTTTTGTAAACAATCGTGAATAAAATGCGTTTTACATGTCATATGATAAATAGAATCTTGCTTTCGTGCTCATATGTTATTAATTTATTAAACTCGTTGAGGAAAAGGGATAAAATGCTCGGCAAAGCCTCGCATTTTATCCCTTTTCTTCAACTCGTTTAAGAAATTCAATAATACATGAACACTCATGTAAGATCCTCTATATAAGGGTTATTGTTCTGATCAAATGTTGTAACCGAGTACCCACAGCATGTGTCTTGGAGCAGGAATAAGAAATATAATGTATACCTCTATAAAATAGAAGTGAAGGCAATGATCATGAATCGATACAATTAACCCACAGCTCCCATCAGAGACACCTAAGGGACAGAAACACAAACATGAAACAACAGACCCCAATGGAAACATCAATAGTGGAAAGCCAAAAGGACAAATACATTCCCACAAAATGACCAATTGGCTATCCAAAACAAAATAATATAAGCGACATAAACACCCATAGACAAACCATAACAAAAATAAACCGCGACAGAAGAACCGCCTTTGAACGGTCAGTGAAACGAATTCCACTGGTTTTCCCTATGTAAAATGGAGTTTACCGGGGCATTCATTTCACGGAATTGTTAACGTGATGAAATTCAGTGTAATTAAGATATCCATTTTTAAAATCTAAAAATTCTTCTGAAAATACAAAATACTTGCTTTTCATATTAACAACAAAACCATGGTATCTTATGTTTTGTTTTAGGGCGTATCGTTCATCCATCACTTTGCGTTGGCAAAAAGTCAATTAAGAAAACTCATAAGCGTTTAATCTGCTATCTATATCGGACAATTAGCAGTATCAGGTATCCCAGTTTTGCAACAATATTATCACATTCAGAGCTTAACGACTCCTAAACATCGTTAAATGTTACATATTGTCTATATTATAACGCCTTGACGGTCCAGTGAATAAGAGATGATAATCGTTTTCAAGATCTCCCCGTGTTGTTCTGTGTTACATTGTGACAATTTGTCTAGATAGATTATCTATCTATCTTCTCATCTCAAGATCTCGCACAAACATGTTTCAAGTTACTTGTGTGGTTTCACAATATTTCCAAGTGGAAATCTACACCACATCCCTATATTAAGACTACCTTTGGGACTGTTCAAAAGTGGTCTGAAAGACCACTTTTGAACAGTCCCAAAGCAGTTCCTTGACCAGAGGACACTTGGGCAGAAATCACGAAGAAAGATTAAGTGAACCCTTCAAAATTAGCTTTTTAACGCAGAATTAGTCTTAATTTTAGGTGGTCTTAATAACGGGATTTTACTGTATTTCATTATTTATTTCAGGTAAAAATCCAAATTCACCTTTTTAATGCAAGTCAGCTTCTTATCATTGTTCTCATGTTTTCTTCAGCTTGTAGCTGGAAAGTTTCTAAAATGACCAGGAAACACAGGCGTCGACTGGAAGGAAATGGTTTCAAGAGAGTTGTATAAACCGTGCGTAGGTGTTGATACAAGAAGATTCCGGCCGCGACCATCCATACATGACAGTTAACACAGGAAAAAATATTGCTGAAAAGTTTGTTTTTGTTTGTTTGTTTGTTTGTTTGATTTGAGGTTTAACGTCCCCGTCAACACTGTAAAGGTCATTTTGGAGACGTTTCTAACTTTGTGGGACTTTTACCCAACATTGAGATGAAATGACATCTCAAGCCCTGCCACCCAATGAAACCAAAATGGTTTATAAACATGGATGGTCCGACACTTGCACCGCTTTGCCTGGGCAGGCTTAGAACCTCGGAGCGGTTTACCAGTACTCGTGTGCGGGTCGGTTTCAGCTCTGTGTGGAAGCATCATGCAGCCCATCTATTTTTTCAAGCCCCGATGGGCGGGGGCTGTCTTTCCCACTAAAAATGGGGTCTTCTCTCAAAGGAAAGAATTTGCTCCTCAGGAGCAAATTTTTTCCTTTAAGAGTTGACCCTTATTGACATGGGAGACAAAAATACTTTTGCAGGAGTTGTCTCCCCTGACGGTGTTCCTATTCCCCTTAACACAGGAAAAGCGAATTGCTGTACCACCACCTACAAAGAAGACTATGGGAGGTTGTACAGAATGTTTTACTTTGATAAGAGAAGGTTGAATTATGTTACACTCGAGTCTAACGGAAGCCTTCGTGGTGTAGTGGTTATGCTACTCGCCTTGTAAACCAGGGGTCGCATGATCGAACCCGTGCTTCTCCAGTTTTTCGGATGAGTCGTTAAACCGAGGTCCCGTCTCAGTATGACCTTAGCTGTTGGTGAGACGTAAAACTCAAACACTCACTAACTGGAGTCCAACTGTTGGTTTCCTTTTGCTTTAGCATTTAAGTTATTCCGTATCATTATTTCATCTCCGATTTTGTTTCATCTCTGATTTTGGTTCATTCTTAGGTTTTCGGTTATGTTGCACTGGTGAGTTAGAAATCCTTCACGCGGAGTGAAAAAAAAATGCAGGCTTGTTGAGACCAGAACTTATATAAAGGAGGGCCAATGATCCCGAATCGGAACATAGAGAATACCAGGTTCCTGTATTTTGGTGTCAAGTTTATCAGGCAAGGCTTTCAGAACGCTTGTCGAATCGTGAGGCTTGCCGAGCGATTCTACACGCGTTCTCGAAGCCTAGCCTGATAAACTTGATATTAATTGACACGAATCTTGTATTCTATTTTTCAGTTTATCTCCTTGTACACTTTTTAAATATGCAATTTTAAGATCAGGTATCAATTGTCCTCATTGCTTCTCAACATTCCGGCGTCCAATAATCGTATCATGTAACAGTATTTTTTCCTTTGATATTTTTGTTCTTTTATTTTTCCATTTTTTCAGTAATAATATTATTTTTGCATTTTTTTCAGTAGTCCGGTTCATTCATAAAAGTGGAATGTTACGTTGACATGATAAACCTCAATTATCCTGAGATAGCATATCTTTATCATGTCGTGGTCTTGCACTGCAATTACGATGCAGTCCGGTAACAATGCGCACATAAGGTTTTGATAACTTCGTGTGACTTTGTTAAAGCCACCTTTTAAACAATCACAATCAGATCGATTGCAACACTTCCTTATCTACTTGCTGCAATAGAAATTGGCCGCTGAATTTGTAACTGGCGGGAGATATAATTCTATGAAAAGGGATACTCCTTGAAATTTGATTACCAATTTTGTCGCCCAACATTGCGCACAATAAGTGTTTTGTGCTGGTTGAACACGAACATTGACTGTAACAAGTTGTTCATTAGATATTCTGCAATGTTGTTATATGCAGTAAATTTAGATACAAAACATTTGTCCATTTGCCTATTTTTAAACTCAGTCTTGGGTTTGGAAATTTTCAATCTTTTCGTATTTTGGCAAATTTGAAAAAATCCGCGAAAGTGTCACATCTGCACGTGCAACCCCATGTTTTCAAGGTTAAGTTAAAACTTAATGCAGCTGCACAGGTAGTGATGGTAGAAATTCTGAGGGTTAAAGTTATTGAAAATGTGAATGCAGGTTGCGCAAAGTAAACGGCCGCGCAATGTTACCGGACTCGACTGTAATATGAGGGGTAACTGATAAAATTATATAACACCTTCCGTCCAAGACACCAAAGGGAAAGAAGGACGTACTTAAAGCAACGGTACCACAAACCCAATCTTACTATAGAAAGAAAGCTTAATGGGCTGTTTTTTTTTTTTTTTTTTTTTTATTTTGTTTCTTCTCTTTTTTTTCAAAAATGGCCAAATATCTGTAAAGGATAAAAAAAAATAAAAATAAAAAAAAAAAAAAAAAAAAAACAGGCCATGCATGCAAAAACATACAATGACAATAATAACAAACCACAACATCTTACAAATATATTAGAGACTGCCAAAGAACCGCCGCATTGGGACGGTTACCAGAAAAAAAAAAAAAAAAAAAAAAAAAAAAAAAAAAAACATTGTGGGGAGTTTAAGGGGAATGGGAACATCTCCAGGGGAGGGAACTCTTGCAAAAGTATTTTTGTCTCCTATGTCCATAGGGGCCAACTCTTGAAGGAAAGAATTTGCCCCTGAGGAGCAAATTCTTTCCTTGAAGAGTAGACCTTTTTTCAGAGGGATCGACAGGGCTTATAGAATCCTGAAATTTGACTCCCTTTGAAAAATAATACGGAACAATCTACCATGTGCTCCCATTCCCCTTAAAGGCCTGAGTTTGCTAATATTCACCATTCGCTCTCCATTTCAATGCAGGCAGCTACGAAATATTGATTGACTTATATGAGGTTTAACGTCCCCGTCAACACTCAACACTATTTAGGTAATTTTGGAGACGTTGCTTCCAATTTTGTGGGAATTTTGCCTGACATTGAGATGAATTGACTTCTCAAGCCCTGCCACCCAATGAAACCAAAAGGGATTATATGCATGGACGGTCCGACTCGCACCATTTAGCCTAGGCAGGCTTAGAGCCTCTAAGCGGTTTACCAGTACTCATGTGCGCGGTCGGTTTCAGCTATGCATGGAAACATCGTGAAGCCCAATCTATTTCCTAAGCCCGGATGGGCGGGGCGATTCTACGTAATAACCAATTCATAGTCATCTCAACCGAGATGACAGCAACTTACCGTGTAAAGCAACTGTGTAAACTAGAACTGTCAGCGGATCTGACTATACCCCACGACCTCTTGATCACCAGTCAGAGAGCCCAGTGTCTCTTGCATGATATTAGTAATCATTACTGCATTTCATACTAAGTTGATGGCTTCCAGAACAGATAAACAAAAACAAAGAAAAAGTCCATCGTCTCAACTACGATATAAGTCATCATTATTGCATTGCATACCAGTTAGAGGATACCAGCTTTTGTATTTCCTGAGGAATCTTTGACAAAAAATCGACATTGGCCTATATGGAGAGAAAACAGAATGAAAGAACCAATGAACAAATAAGCCAAGAAAGCCCATTGTTTCTTACACAATATAAGCCATCCTTATTGCATCGCATACCAAGTTTGAGGCTTCGAGCTTTTGTAGTTCATGAGAAATCTTTGAAGAAAATTTTTTACATTAGCCTATATGGAGGGAAAGAAGAATGAAAGAACACATGAGCAAATAAGCCGTGAAAGCCAAGTGTCTCTTATACCATATAAGCTATCATTATTGCATTACAAAGTCTGAGGCTTCTAGCTTTTGCAGTCCCTGAGAAATCTTTGACGAAAAACTTAACATTGTCCTTTATGGACAGAAATGAAGAATGAAAGAACTAATGGATAAATAAGCCGAGAAAGACCACACTATACGCATTCACTATCGCATTGCACATCAAGTCTGAGGCTTCTAGCTTTTGCAGTTCCTGAGAAATCTTTGACGGAAAAATTTAACCTTGGCCTATATGGAGAGAAAGAAGAATGTTAGAACAGATGAACAAATAAGCCAAGAAAGCCTATTGTCTCTTTCACAATAAATGTCATCATTATTGCATTGCATACCAAGTTTGAGGCTTCTAGCTTTTACAGTTCCTGAGAAATCTTTGACAAAAAATAACAGTGGCCTATATGGAGAGAAAGAAGAATGAATTAACAGAAAAACAGATAAGTGGAGGAAGCCCATTGTCTCTTACACAATACAAGTCATCACTGCATAGTATACCAAGTTTGAAGCTTCTAGCTTTTGTTGTTCCTGAGAAATCTTTAACAACAAAAAAAAAAAAACAAACAAAAAAAAACATTGGCTTATACGGAGAGAAAGAAGAACGAAAGAACAGATGAATAAATAAGCGGATAATGCCCATTACCTCTTACACGATACAAGTCATCATGATTGCTTAGTATGCCAAGTTTGAGGTTTCTAGCTTTCATGGTTTTTGAGAAATCTTTGACGAAGAAAAAAAAAACGGACAGAAGGACGCACGGACGGACGGAAGGACAGATGTAAACCAGTATAGCCCCCCACCCCCTTCAAAGTGGGGATATATTTAAGGTAATCATGGACCAGAATTGAGGCTGACGTCAGAGCGAAAGAAAATAAACAGGTATATCAGGACAAAAACATCGGGCTGCATCCCTCCAAAATATTTAAGCATAGAGCCGAGACAGAGTTCAATGTCCGAGCCACCATGCAACCAAAAAGCAAAGCAAAGTAGCACACAGTGATAGGGTAGGCCTGTCGCAAAACATCTATGGTTTGTCAAATATTCTTGAACTGGCACCGATTTCCTGAACTGTAGTGCCTACAGGAAAATTAGTGCTACTCAATATTCTTTTGAGTTTATAAACTAAATCTCCGTAAAACCTAGATTCACCTGTCCGTGCTACAGGAGTTATATTTAGAAATGAATTCACACTTTCAATCCCCTCAGCCCAAGGATGCTATAGATGAAATTTGGGCTGGCTTCAGAGACGATGTCGTTGAAGAAAATGTTGACGTCAGACGTTATACGACGACGATGACAACGACGACGGACAGCGACGTTGGACAACAGCCTATCCTATAAGCTTCCCTGGAGCCTTCGACTCTGGAGAGCTAAAAAAATCCAGCTGAACCTAGAACTGGCGTATTAGAACGTTCTGGAAAGAATTTGCTTGCACATCCATAGTTTTAGCTTTGGATAGAAATTATGTTCTAACCCTGGTGTTCTTACACAAACTAGAATATTCTCGCGTGTTTGATAAATGCACTGGTTGAATACGACCTCATGCGCCGTCGTTAAGGTTGACGTCACAGCACGTTACGTGACGTCATTAAACATCACTGTAGTGTCATCACAATATGGCGGATTGCAACATTAAAATTCCAAGCTCAGAAATGGAAAATATGCAAGAAAAAGAATCCTACATGGGTGTGAGGGATGGATAGAAAATTCCGTTCCTCCGTATCACTGTCCGGCATCACGAAGCATCACGGACAGTGACCCTCGGGACGGAATTTTTCCTATCCACCCCTCACACACGTGTAAGATTCTTATATTCTTAGATAATAACTCAGCGCAGTGATAGCGTTTCTGACTAAAGTAACAAGAAGTCTTCTACACAAAGGCCCAGTGCTTTCTGTGGAAAACAAGTTTCAATTTCTATTTCTATTCAACACAAAGGCCCAGTGCTTTCTGTGGAAAACAAGTTTCAATTTCTATTTCAATTTAACACAAAGACCCAGTGCTTTCTGTGGAAAACAAGTTTCAATTTCTATTTTTCCCATAAAAAAGTCTATGTGACCAAATTTAACCTTAGGGTAAAATAGGTGAAGGTCATCCGAAGGTCATCATTTGACCAAACAAAGATAGGCCCCGAGTCCCAAATGCTACATGCCAAGTTTCATACCAGTCGGCCCACTGGTTATGGAACAGATTTTTGAAGGGACTTTACCTTACATGGGCATGGCGGCCATCTTGGTCAGGTGACCAAACTCAAATCAATTAATTAAATTTCCTTGTTCCTTAAAGCTTTCTTATGGGTTACAAATGGCCCGGTGGTTTCCGTGGAAAACAAGTTTAAATTTTCATATGTGAATGATGTTGGGTCAATGTAAGAAATGACCTTGATATTGAATACTCATGTAGTTTCATACACTCATTAAGCTAACTGCATCTAACAATTTTCAGATCACAGGCTACAATAGTATCCCAAAAATACTCAGTTTTGACTTTTTCCCATACAAAAGTCTAAGTGACCGAATTTAATCTTGGCGTTAAATAGAGTTTCATGCCAATCGGCCCACTGGTTCCAGAGAAGAAGATTTTTGAAAGTTGTTTGCCTTATATGGGCATGGGGCCATCTTGGTCACGTGACCTGGACCCCGCGAACAAACTTTCGTTTCCCCAACCCATGGGTGCTGAACATGAAATTTGACTTCATTCGGCCCAGTGGTTTCGAGAATGTTCGAAAATGTTGATAGACAGAAAGACAGGCAGACGACAGACAGATAGACAGGCAGACAGGCAAGCTTAAAAGTGGGGTTTAGAGGGGTGTTCATTAACGGACATGGTAACGGGATCAACAACTGAAGCAATTCCAAAAGACTTATTTGTAAAAATCCTAGACTGTGAAATAGATGCTGAAAACGAACGTTTGTCTGTACAGTGAAGTTCCGCTATTAAGACCACCTAAATTTAAGACAAATTCTGTTTTAAAAAACTTATCTAGAAGGATGCAGTTATTTTTTCATTGTGTTTTCTTACAGCTGTGTCTTCTGGTCAGGGACCACCTTTGGAACTGTTCAAAAGTGGTCTTAAAGACCACTTTTGAACAGTCCCAAAGGTGGTCCACTTTTGAACAGTCCCAAAGGTGGTATCAATATAGGAATTTTTATAGGATTACACAGTGATTGCAGTGACTAACCGATATTTAGGCCTAACGCCAAATTTGAAAATATGAGGCGTTGAAAATATCAGCATAGAATTTGGCAGAAATGCAAGGAACACATCATTCTAACTTGTGCCTGAAGTCAAAACTGACTACCTTGTTTCATAGATACGTCGATCTTTACCCTAAAAACTAATTGTCCATTACCGATGATATTAGTTAAAGCGTGAAACAATATAAACCATTTAAAAATTGGCAAAATAATAGAATGATAACAATATATCGACAATCGCGATCATGTGCCTGTCTGCATGATTAATCCTTGAAGATGACTACTTGATAAGCATTTTGACAAAGTCACAGCTTTATAGATTTAAAGCTAAATATGCCATGTCTTTATGCCACCTGAATTAACTTTACGCTATTGAATATAACTATTAACTATGATCTAAAACAATATTTGCAGATAATCCGGAGTTTATGAGACAATTTTATGGAACAGAAAGAGGAAAAGAAAATGGTTCAACATTGCTGTTGATATCGAAGACGCGGAGGAACGTGTTGCTTATATTTTATAAATACAGCTACGACAATGTATAAAACTGGGAGTAGTTCTGACTGGACGAAAGTGATAAATATCCCGTAACGTTTTAAAATGAGAAATCGGGATATAAAGAGTTTAAAACTTTAAGGATCAACAAATATCTGGGACCAGTTGTTCAAAACTAACGACATCATTAGTTAACGTATCGCAAATATGCTTATATTTTTGCTGAAAAATGTGAGCAGCTTTGCTCACTTTTTTCGGCAAAAATTCCAAACTTTTAGATATTGAACTTGCTAGAACAGTTAACAATAGGATCAATAACGAGCTCGTTAAGCTAACGATGTTTTGAACACCCGGCCCCTGGTGACCGACTCTCTAATGTTGTCCTTCAGCAACCCTTACTAGACTGACTGAAGATCAGGAACATATAACTTCAAAAGATAACATCGAAACGTCACTTTCGTTATACCACTGAGACCTGGACCTCTACAGCAGAAACAAAACTAGTTCCAAGATATTGAGAGGAAGTATTTTGGCCACGTAAAAAGGACTTAAGCTCCTCAAACCCCGCCCCCATCCCGGTAAAATTTTACTAGCCGTTGCAAGCGATACTTCTGTGGTTCATTATAATCCTGGGCTCCAGGTCAAGGTCACTGTGGGTATTTAGTAAGAAAAAACATTGTAATCGCTCTAGCACCTACATTTATTGATTGATTTTAATATGACGCCTCCTCTCAAGTGTTAAGTATGGTATCTTGAGCAGAGTAGACTTGCAGGGCCCTGGGCTCAAGGTAAAGGTCACTGTGGCTATTTTTAGCCAAACATTGTCATCGATGTCATCGCCTACATTCATTGATGGATTTTTTTACTAACTTCACACAATAGTTTGTTATTAAGATCGACTTTAAGGGCCCTGGACTTAAGGTCAAGGTCACTGTGGTATTTTTAGAAAAAAAAACTTTGTCGTCGCTCCAGCACCTATATTAACTGAAGATCGGAGTCTAACTGTTGGTTTTCTTTTGCTCCCGCATTTCAGTGGTTTCTTGCTGTCGAGTCCTCACCGTTGTTTCGTCTCTGTGGTTGTTTGATTTGTGTGTTCTTGGAGATGTTGCACTGATGAGTTAGGAGGCATTCATGCGGACTGAACAAATTATTTGTCTAAATCGCGACGGAAGTAAGGGGCGAGGATTGCGGCCGCGTAAAATCTATATAACTTGCTATTCAGCTAAAGGCTTAGCCTCGGTTCCGAGAGGCGTGGGCTTGCCCGGGGTTGGAAATACACAAATCGAGTCCATAGCATGAAATGGTCTTGTAATCTAATACTCCAAGAAACAATTGTTATAGATATTTGTTAGAATCGCCTCGGTGAGGCGATTCTAACAAATATCTATATTTGTTTCTTGGAGTAATGATGAGGAAAAGGCCTTTTATTACCTAGTATACTCCTACCTGGATTTTTTTATAACGGCAAATTGTTTGTAACGGCACAATAATAGGGAACAAATACTGTCGTTATAACGAGGGACCTCTGTACAAACGTGTATCGTTGAGTTGATGCGGCGCCATCTCTTGTGGACTTGCTTTTTCAAAGGTACAGTCGACTAAACTGAACTACTTAAACTGAACGTTTTTTTTTAAACTGTGTTTCATGTTTTTCCAGAGATTTAGTTTTTGCCACCATTTTTCTTAAAATCTGAAATGCGCCTTTTTGCAATTGGTAACAATATCTATCTAGACAACATGTTGTCCAGTGGCATATATCTCTTTAAGTACATATCTCATTTACTTGAATATCATATATCATTTGTTTATTAAATCTTAGAACAATAAACAAATCAAAAAGATGATCATTATCTTTTAACAGTTTTTGTTTTATCGTATACCTTAAGTGAGATATTTTCATTAATATGAACAGGTTCAACATACAGTTAAGTAAATTTAGTTTCGATGCTTTATGATAAAACTATAATATAGAAGGGAAGGCAATGATTCGGAATCGATACAATTAACCCACAGCTCCCATTAGAGACACCAGGGAAAAGAAACACAAACATAAAACAACTAGACCCTAATGGAAACATCACTAGCGGAAAGCCGAAAGAACAGTTTCTTTCCCACAAAATGGCCAATTGGCTATCCAAAGCAAAATAATATAAGCGATGCACACACTCAAAGACATGCCATACTATAAGTTTGATATTCATCGCATCACGTTAATTTTCATCGTACCATCGCGAAATACTCCACTTGTTTCTGCTTCAGGACAACAATTGGGGGTACTCCTTAGAACTGTCTCATTCAGGCGGTTCTAACGCGCACGCACAATGCGTGTTTGCTGAAGAATGATAACAGTATTTCAAAATTTTCATGAGAGAATGCTTTTTTCGGTCACAAAAGTGTCATATCCTTATTGATTTTGACGTTAAGTCATCAGACTTTGTCAAGTTACGCCCATAGTAAGTCTTGTAGCCGCAACATTAAGACCACAAGGTGAGAGCTTTACCATTGCATCACTTGACCAGATATTCATCAAGAATGTACACAGAATGTATTCTTTATGATAAACACACACACACACACACACACACACACACACACACACACACACACACACACACACACACACACTTAACAAACATGCAAGAAAAAAAAGTGAGGCGATTCTAGCTACTGTCCAAGACCATTATGAAAACACGCCCATATAAATACGTTGTAAACCTTACCTCCGAAAAATCGATTATTTTTTTTACATGAAAAATGGTGATTTTTTTCTTATTTCTCCTCAAATATAGATTGTGGGTACTCGTTAGAACCGCCTCATCGAGGCGGTTCTAACGAGTACCCACAATCTATATTTTAGAGCAGAAATTAGGAAAATAAGGTTTACCCCTGTAAACCCCCAGTTTTACTATATAAAAGTGGGGTTCAAAGGGGTCAAAATTATATAGGCGTGTTTTCGTGATGATTTGTTCTTGGAGTGATTAACCTATTACATCACTCTTTATTGGGATTCTTTCTACTGGCAAATTAGCTATGGCAGCAAATTGTAAGGGCACAAAATACTGTCATTATAGCAAGGGTCCTCTGTATAACATAGCTTAACAGAAAATCGGGTGCTTCCTGTTAACCCTTATCTTGCTGAATATTCATTTAGGCCACACCCATTTCTGTGTATCAACCAATCAAATTACTTAATGTAATTTATTGCTACAAATTCATAAACTGAATACCAAACAGTGTAGAACCAGATCAGATGGCTTCTGAAGAAGCCATCTGATCAGGATCTACACTGTTTGCAAAGATAGAGGTTGTCATGAACAGCAAGATAAGGGTTAAAACATATGTTGACACTTGCAAATGTTGACTTTACAGTAATGAAATAGATTACTCATTGCCTTATAATACGAGAATAATATCTTTTTTTCAAAACAAAATAATTGCTGTTTCTGAAATATCGATTTCATACAATACAATATTGATAATTCATAATTCCACCGTTTAAGCTTCTCTATTTATTAGCAATTAACTTGCACACCAGCTAAATCGCTTGAGAAATGACAATCCATTACGTTCCTCAACCGTCAACGAACGTTTAACAATTTCCTTAGATGGAAAAAGCCCATGTCACCAGTGCAATAAAATATTTACAATTTTTCGCTTACAGTTCCATAGCTATCTTTGTCCATAGAGCTGTTACCTTAACTGAACTTTTAAACGCTTCAGTAAACTTGAAAACCCCAGCGAGGATGTAATTATCTATAACATCTAAACCATCATGAAACAATTTATCGTTATCAGCTCGCATATCAGACTTTTGATTTAACTCATCGAACCGCGCAAATTTTTAATTTCGTACATTATACTGCTGGTATTTTCCATTAGGTTAAAATGATAAATGTTTTATTACAAAGTAGGCAGCGGAGAAACAGAAATTGATATTTGTTGTGGAAAAAGTAATCTCAGCTTGATAAGCATGGTTTTAGACAAGCCTATTTTAGATAAAATAAGCAAAGTTTCTTTCTTGCGTTTGAGTATAGCAGTCGCAGGCATTTCGATAACCGTGCGACATAGTTTTTTTTCACATCTCCAAAGAAGCTAGTAATGTGGCGACAGGTGTGCTACCATAGATGTACAATAATAGTGATACTGAGCTGATGAATGGAATTCAGTAGCAAGTTACGGCCTACCTACTCCGCATAGTCTCACAGCAGATTAATCGCATGGAGATGATGGACCTGGAGATGACATGTACAAGTCAATATATATCTAATGTCGGGCTATCAAGACTTATGGAGACCCTAAATACAGCTCATCCCAGCAATAACAGAGGCTTGGACGACTTATTTTTAGGCCACAGGTGGTCCCATGTAACATGCAGCAGCAGGGCAGAGGGGGTGGCCTAACTGGGCATCCCTTCACCTGTCCAACTTATGATGAGTCTGGAAGCCAGTCCGTAGTTATTAATTCCCATGTCCTGAAACCTGATTGGAATGTAAAAAAACGAACGAACAATAAATCAAGATCCCGGAAGGGCAGGGGGTGTGGTTGATTGCCATTGCAGAGAGGGAGGGGGTGAATTTAAGCAACCAAAGGATATGACACGGCCTCATAGTCAACTATATGAACCGCATAGTTACAGCAAGCGAGCTCAAACCTGCAGACGTAGTGGTGAGAGATCGATTACTTCTAGCAATGTCAAAGGGTCCAGACATGGTACCCATACCAAGAGATCCAGGCAAGGAGGAAGCTACGATGTAGCGGCCACATGGGCCTTGGGACGGCCAGTTTTCTATAGCAATGTTAGGAGTCTTAATGGTGGTACAAATGGATCCACACGTCAACCAGGTGGCGAGCTACCATCTCCGGCGATAACTTATTCAATATTGTAGCTCTGAACACACATTTCTGGCACCTTTTACAGTAAAAATATGAAGTTTGCCGTTTTGACCTAAAGTAAGAAAGCAAATATATATATGCCTGCAAAATAAAGAAAAAACAAGTGTCATTGGAAAGTATACACAGTCAAAAAAGTAACTATACCAACTTCCGAGTAAATTTCCAGTAGCTATCCGGTAGCCATTTAGTTAAAGATAGCTATAAACATGCAAATGAGGTGTTTAGCTACAAAATGCATAGATATGCGTTTGCCTATTAATCTGCTCAAGAGTTGCCTAGCAATATGTGCCTGTAATGGTTTTGCAAGGAATTTGACATTGCGCATGTGCAGATGATCATTTTGTGTCTGAGATGAAAGATAATGTCCATTGAACATTGAAACTCACTTTACCTTTACAATATCTCATGATCTTGCACTATAATATAGCCTTTAATTTGTGAAATTCTCAGATTATCTCTCTTTCAATTAAAAATATAGTAATTTTCACACTGTTCTTATTTCTATAACTGTCATTCATTTTTTACAATTTCTTTAAAAAGCGTTTTTGTTAAAACTAATTTATTTTAGTTCGATTGCGATGAAAGCTTCAAGCTTATTGAATCGCTCTCGAACACTCATTCCGGGTGTTTTCACGCGCGCGAGAGAGAGAGAGGCAGTGGCATTTACACCACTGCTACCCATTTACACCTGGGTGGAGTGGGGCAGTGTCATTACGTGTCTTGCCCAAGGACACACCTCGATACCGGTGGCAGATTCGAACGCACAACCTTTCGATCATAAGTCGAACGCGCTAACCACTGCGCTATCGAGGCGTTTTGTTACCACCATTGCTGTTAACTATGGTGGAAAATAATGTAGACACTTCATGTAGCATGCAGCACTACCAATTGCGATTTTCATGGAATTTCCATTGATAGTAGCATTTTGCACACCTTTGAAGAATCGGAGGCCTATACGAGATCGTCTGTTTTTCTTAGTAAATGGAACTAAAGTTCCAAATCGTTTGTGTATAGACACACAGGGTATCTAATAAAAGGTTACATGTATTAAAATTTAGAAATCTTATGCTAAGTGTAAAATCTTGGCTTTTGTGATGATTTATTCTGCGAATTGTCACTGTTTTAAACAGCCCAGGCTGGCGAGTTTACATAAACAAAAACAGTTTGGGCTTTTTGCGTGGACAAATGAGTCCTCTAACCAAACCAAACAAATTTTGTGTATTTTTCACTTGTAGTAACTGTAGTAACAGAAGCAATTTTATGTATAGAAACTTTTTTGACCGAGTATATTGCACCACGACAAGAGTAGTAAGACAATCAAGTAAAGCAAAGCGCGAGATGACACAGTCAGAAGTTCTTTGTTGCCGTGGACTTTGTCATGCTCTTCGGTTGCATAGTGGTGGAATGGACGTCGAACCCTGTGAAGATCGGATCCTAAATCTGTTGAAGCCCAGTGTTTTATGTTCTGAGGTTAGGACTTCCGTGATATAATTGATGATAACGTATGCCCTGAGGGTTGTGCTGTAGTCCTTGCTTCCAAAGGATTGCCCCTTTTTCAGAACTAAACCTTGATTTATGATTGTATCATTTAAAAAAAAAGCTGCCTTTCCTGTCAAATACTGTAATGGCTCACTGCAGGGCAAGGATACCGTAAGCGAAACGCCCATTACGAATATTACGCATATGCAAAATGTAAAATATATGCAATTAAGAGAAAGCACGCAAATAAGAGTGTTCTGTATTACATGTTATATATGGGTTGCTCTTAACCCTTTTAGTACCAAATGGAATCTTCCTCCTAGAATATAGCACGAGTCCATTTCAAAATTTAGGGGTGTCAGGTTGTGTTTTCATCAAAATTTATTTGGAAAAAGGCTGAACTTTAAGCAAACAGTGGAGGCCCTGTTCAGATGCCGCATTGTGCGGCATCTAATCTGGGCCTGCACTGTTTGCAGGGTGCCCGTTTAGGGGTTTTTGGTACTAAATGGGTTAAGGAAAGAATTTGCTCCCCTGGGGAGCAAATTCTTTCCTTTATGAATAGAAAGATAATTTATATAGAATTTTCCTGGTTATGCGTAATAATATTTTGGTTCTGGATACGCCCCTGGGCACTTCCATGTGGATCGGCCTGGTGTTATTATCATGTATGAATGCGGCATTGGCAATGCGGTCGAGAGTTGAATATTCAGAAACTCCGGAATTGAGCTGCATCCCTCAATAAGATCAGTAGTATTTTTTTTTTCTGCAGACCTTTCCAAGATTGTCATTCTATTGCAGTTTCTTATTTGTTGATAAGCTTAGTGTTGTGTACGTTTGTTGCCATGCAGTTTATGTAATAATAATAATAATAATAATAATAATAATAATAATAATAATAATCTTTATTTATAGAGGGTAGCACATTTAGTACTAGTACTAATCTTCCATCTGGCCCGTTTTTCTTCCTCTTCCTGGGAAGAAACCAGTACTAAGCAACGGGGATAAAGTCTCTTGCTCAAGGAAACAACGCGTGGAGATTGCGGGGAACCGGTACATCTCAATCTCAAAACCTATGCTTTACCACTCCACAGCGCTCCTCTTCATATCACTTAGTGATTTACTTCTCCCGGTGGCTTGAGACTGCTACATTCTTTATTCTTTTTGTTTTCTTTCTCTTTACCAATACTCTTCATGACAAATACATGCATCTAGAAAGACTCTATCACGCAAACACGCCTATATAATTTTGACCCCCTTCAATATTGTAAAACTGGGGTTTACAGGGGTAAACCTTATTTTTCTTATTTCTGCTCTAAAATATAGATTGTGGGTCCGCCTCGGTGAGCAGAAATCAGGAAAAAATATCACAATTTTGAATCTGATTTTTTTATATTTTGTTTTACGGCGGTAAAATTTACAATGTATATGTATAGGTGTGTTTTCGTAATGTGGTTCTGAAACAAAGAATGCATTTCCACAAATCATAGGTATCAAAAGCGCATTTTCGACGAATTTTGTTTCGGCGCGTGTTTGCAAACGGAAAATTGGTTTTATTGAGAGGGTCTTAATAAGCAGCACTGTAGGTTGCAATTCTGCTTACACCCTCTGTTATGCACAAGGTTAATGGGCAATGCCCTGAAATAGATTCAAAGATTTTAAAGGAATTAACAATATAACCTGTTCAATGGCGAACTACTGGGAGACGTTGTTCTGCCACCACACAATGCAAATACAAGCGAAGTCAATGATCAGGAATCGATAAAATTCCCTCCCACCTCCCATCCAAGACATCAAGGGGAAAGAAATAGGAGCATAAACCAACATCTAAATACTAAAAACGGAGCGGAAAGCCAAAGGACAGTTAGTTTCTCTCAAAATGGTCAAACGGCTATCCAAAATAATAAGATATTAGAATTGACACACGAAAAGACGCATTATAACAATAATAAATCACGCTAGAAGAACCGCCTTATTTTACTGTGGGCTTAAATCGATTTTACGTTCCCACAATCCGTCGTAGTTTTGACGAATAATTTGTTCAGTCCGCATGAAAGATTTCTAGCTCATCAGTGCAACATCTCCGAGCACATAAAAATCAAACGAATACAGAATATGAAACAACGACGAGGATTCGACAGCATGAAATAACTGAAATGCCAAAGCAAAAGTAAACAACAGTTGGACACCGGTGGGCCCGACAAGTGACAGTGCATCAGGCACCAACCGACATTTCAAAAATGCAAAACTGTTTTAGTAATTCATGGTGTCTGAGGCCCGACCCGCCGGCGTGAACTCTACTTTTTCATTATGAATAAGTCACGTCATGAGAAAACCATATTTAAGAAATAGATCAGCTCTAACTGTGATTTGTTGTGTAATAAATCACAGTTTGGAGGTCAGTTGTAAAGTAGACAAATCACAAGCGCGTAGCGCGCGTGATTTGTCTACTTACAACTGACCGACAAACTGTGATTTATTACACAACAAATCACTGGCTAGAGCTGATCTATTTCGATTCTAACACGCTGAAAATCGGCAATAATGTTGTTGTTTCCTTCAAAATCTCACAACTTCTCGCCATTGTAAGAAGAAATCCCGCTAAAATTATCGACTGAAACACATGCATTTATATCCTTTTCTAACGTTTTCTATGCGAGAAAATGACGTTACACCGTCTAACGTCAAGTAAATCGACTAGTGACGTCATAAATTTGCAGTTTTTAATGACGTCACACGTCACGCTCTTCCGAGCTGTGATTAGAAGCCTCCGTGGTGCAGTGGTTACGCTACTCGCCTTGTAAACCAGGGATCGCAGGATCGATCCCGGGCTTCTCCAGACTTTCGGATGAGTCTTTAAACCGAGGTCCCGTCTCCGTATGACCTTAGCTGTTGGTGGGACGTTAAACTAGAACTCACTCACTCACTCCGAGCTGTGATTTGTTGCAGAATAAAACACAGTTATTTTGCATTGCCTATATAGGCGCGCTGTGTTAGAATTGTCATTTACGAACAACAAACGTACTGATCAGTCTGCGCGCATCAACAACTTTGTGTTCGCTGCTTGTATAGTGCACAGTGCCTCTAGTCTCTGTATCTATAGGTGAAAGACTCTTGTTAGTTGTGTAGCGGAGCAGACCTGTGTTGTTCCTTACTGGTAGGAAACCTCAAAGACAAGTTTTCTCGTGACGATTTGTCTGGCTTTTTCTTACATGGACCTGCTATTATAAAGTGTTGACAAAACGAAGAGGTACGTATGGAAAGAAGGCTGGAGTTGCAAGAGCCAAGTCAAGCGAAAACGTGTCTTGGATAGTATGTGCATAGTGAAGACAGGCATCAACATGTGCACCAAATGAGAACACAGACTTTCAGAATGAAGATGGCTTGAGACATCAAGCATCCAGAAGGCTATATTTGCTTGTCCTTTGATATCATTGATTCCATTGTGGTAAATTGAAAATATTTTAGGGTCACTGATGAGGCCTAATTGGTCGAAACTAGCTAGTGTGGCCCAGAAAAAAACTTGTACACTCCATACTTTTCAGTTCTGTGGTGTATTCCTTGATTCAAAAAGATAACCCTTCCCTTCCACAGAAACAGATCGCATAGGCTGATAGGAAGCTTTGGTGTGTGCATATACAGTAGAACTTCGATAACTCGAACACCTTTGGTATCATGAAGTTTTGTTCGATATAGGGGTAGTTCGAACTATTGAGGGTTATTCATACTGCCAGGTTATGAGGCATAATGGGGATTACTTTAGAATATATTTTCGACTTTTTATAAAAATAAATATGTTGTCTGTACTCATTAAAATCGCCTCAGTGAGGCGATTCTAATGAGTACACACAACATATCTTTCAATAAAAAATCAAACAAACATTCATTAATTAATCTAAATACAGCTATAAGAACAATGCTGTAGGGACCCAAGAGTGAGTTTGAATTAGCCATAGTAAACGAATTTTCCGTATTTGAGTAATTGAAGGTTCATTGTATGGACCAAGAGCGTAGAAGTTGTTAAAATTGCAAGAAGTTAAGATCTATCATAGGTCATTTGCGATCAATGAGACCATTCGGGGTTTTGCATAATCTACATAATGGTGTATGATGCGGCAATATAAGCCGAAACCAGAAAAAACTGGCCGAAAAAAAAACAACCTCCCTTGTGTTGGAAAACAATATAAAGAGAGACAGTGAACAAAATACATGTAGTTGATAAAAAAGATATACATTTTGCCTTTGGATAAGTTGGAGGAAGCAGCACCCGGCTGTCTCTTATTCATGTGATGTCTGTGTACAGCAAGGAAAAACGTCTGGTCTACAAGAAAATACAAAATAGAAGTGAAGGCAACGATCAGGAATCGACACAATTAACCCACAGATCCCATCAGAGAAACCAAAGGGAAAGAAACACAAACATGAAACAACTAGACCCTAATGGAAACATCAACAGCGGAAAGCCAAATGGACAGTTACTTTCCCACAAAATGACCAATTGGCTTTCAAAACAAAATAATATAAGCGATACAAACACTCAAAGACAAACCGTAACAAAAATAAACCGCGACAGAAGAACCGCCTTGGAACGGTCAGTGAAGCGAATTCCACCGGCGGGCTTAAATCGATTTCACATGGCCACAATCCTCGCCCTTACTTCCGTCGCGATTTGGACACATTATTTGTTCAGTGCGCATGATGGCCTCCTCACTCATCAGTGCAACATCACCGTGAACACAAAAATATCAAACAATCACAGAGATGAAACAACGGTGAGGACTCGACAGCAAGAAAACAATGAAATGCTGGAGCAAAAAGAAAACCAACAGTTAGACTCCGATGGGCCAGACCAGAGACAGAGCATCAGATAACAACCAACATTGGTTTTGGTTTTTCATGAAATGGAAATTATAAAGGAAAAACGTAAACACAATTGTCGACAAGTTACAGAACATTGTAATGATGAGTTGGTTTTTCTGCATTCACAATTGTCGACAAGTTACAGAACATTGTAATGATGAGTTGGTTTTTCTGCATTCACAAGCTGAGTGAGAAAACCAACATTCAAGTCGCTTTTTATAGCTTATATGGAAAAGTATGGAAAGTATCGCAAAATGGTAAGTAGCAGCATGCGGCTGCTATAACGTGGTTTCCTTTCTTTCGTTGGATGTTTGATTGATCACGAAAACACTCCTATACAAATACAATCTGAACTTTGCCGCCGAAAAATCAACAATTTTCAGATGAAAAATTGTGAGTTTTTTTCTTATTTCTGTTCAAAATATAGATTGTGGGTACTCGTTAGAACCGCCTCATCGAGGCGGTTCTAACGAATACCCACAATCTATATTTTAGAGCAGAAATAAGAAAAATAAGGTTTACCCCTGTAAACCACAGTTTTACAGTATAAAAGTGGGGTTCAAAGGGGTCAAAATTATATAAGCGTGTTTTCTTGATGAGCATTGTATCCCTTTTCCTCAAAGAGTTTAATAAATTCAACAATACATGGGCAAGACGTCAAGATACACCCTTTGCCTTAGAATAAGTTGTAAGTAGCAGCACACGGATGTCCCTTCTGGGTACAGCATGGAAAAAAAAGTCTGGTCTACAAGACTGAAAATACAAATTCACGAAATGGAAAACATTATAAAGGCAAAACGTAAACTGAATTGTCGATAAGTTACAGAACATTGTAGTGATAAGTTTTTTTTTTTTCTGCATTGAAATCTAACATTCAAGTCGCTTTTATAGTATGGAAAGTATCGCAAAATGGTAAGTAGCTGCATAAAGCTGCGATAACGTGGTTTCCTTTCTTTCGTTGGATGTTTGATCAGAGCAAGAAAACACTCCTATTCAAATATATTGTGAACTTTACCGCCGACAAATTGACACTTTTCAGATAAAAAATTGTGATACTTTTCTTATTTCTGTTCAAAATATAGATTGTGGGTACTCGTAAGAACCGCCACATCAAGGCGGTTCTAACGAATACCCACAATCTATATTTTATAGCAGAAATAAGAAAAATAAGGTTTACCCCTGTAAACCCAAGTTTTACGATATAAAACTTGGGTTTAAAGGGGTCAAAATTATATAGGCGTGTTTTCTTGATGAGCATTTTATCCCTTTTCCTCAAAGAGTTTAATAAATACAACAATACATGGGCACGAATGCAAGATATACCTTATGCCTTAGGATAAGTTGTAAATGGCAGCACACGAATGTCCCTTCTGAGTACAGCAAGGAAAAAAAGTCTGGTCTACAAGACTGAAAATACAAATTCACGAAATGGAAAACATTATATAGGCAAAACTTAAACAGAATTGTCGATAAGTTACAGAACATTGTAGTGATAAGTTTTTTTTTTCTGCATTGAAAACTAACATTCAAGTCGCTTTTTATAATATACTATAGGGAACAAAGTTCTAGAACCCCCTTCTCAGAAGGATCCTATTTTTATCAGAGAATTCAATTTATTAGCTTCTAACAGTCATAGAATTCGTTAAATAAACACAAGTTGATGGCTGAAGAACTTATCTCTAATATTACTTAGTTGATGTTTATACATGCAAAAGAGGTGCTTTTTGAATGGAAAGGATAATTCATGAACCGTTGTTATAGTGGTTTGTTTCAACTGTTTGAATAAATGATATGGTATCACCTATAGACGGATATAAACTGGAGCCTGTATCTAGCAGTGAATCTCCCATCAGAGGTCATCAAAAAGGACGTGTAAATAATCATATTTCATGACCTTACTGCCTGAATTTTCCGAACTTCTACCTTGTTCCTGTATGTAAATAAGGAACGTATCGCAAAATGGAAAGTAGCTGCATACGGCAACGGTAACGTGGTTTCCTTTCTGTCGTTGGATGTTTGATCAGAGCAAGACAACAAGCCAACTGATGATTAAAATATGTCTCCGCAAGTCCTAACAAATGAAGCTAGTACCTAAACCATAATTAAGTGTTTATACCATATAGTTTACAGTTTGGTAATTAAAGAAACCAACAAATGTTTGAATGAATTTAAAATCAGAAAATTATGGTATTTTCAAAAGTATTTATCCCCGTCAATTTAAGGTCAAAGAATTTCCATTGTAGTAGGATAACTTAAGTTTATTATAAGTGTGATAGGCATCAAGCTATTGGTGTTGGCGTCAAATGGAAAAGCCAGACATAAAGTGTGAGCAATTAGTAAATGAAACACCGTTAATCATGCGCTCTTTATCGAGAAGCATTTTTGTTTGTCAAATATTCTTCAGCCATTTACTCCTAATTAAAAGCGTTTTCACTCTTTTTTCTTTCTGCATTATCTATTAGACTCTTTTTGAAATATGTAGTGACGAAACAGTTAAAAATGAACACTATTTTGGACGTTCATTATATGATTCATGTATAATGAACTATGCCTATGTCTGTGTGATGTCTAAGTAACAAAAGACACTGATCTGGGTCAAGTTATTCAAAACATCTTTAGCTTACCGAGCTCGTTAGTGGCCAAATTGTTAACTGTTCTGGTAAGTCTGACAATATCAAATACAGTGTATTTTTTGCTGAAAAAAAATGTGAGCAGCTTTTGCATTTGCAAAAGCTGCTCACATTTTTTTCAGCAAAAATATTAGCATAGTTTGTTTATTTGTTTGATTTGAGGTTTAAGGTCCCTGTCAACACTGTATAGGTCATTTTGGAGACGTTGCTTCTAATTTTGTGGGACTTTTACCCGACACTGAGATGAAATGACATCCCAAGCCCCGTTGCCAAATGAAATCAATAGGGATTATAAACATGGGCGGTCCGACTCTTACTGCTTTTCCTGGGCAGGCTTACATCCTCTAAGCGGTTAACCAGTATTCGTGTGCGATCGCTTTCAGCTCTGCGTGGAAGCATCGTGTAGCCTATCTATTTCTTCAAGCCCCGATGGGCGGGGACCAATTAGCATATTTACTATATTAACTTATCAAAGATTTAACGATGCGTTAAATAACGACGTCGTTAGTTTTGAATATCTACCCCCAGCACGTTTTTGCCCGCGTCTTGCTTGTTTTTGCTCGTTACCATTTGGCTCCATAAACAAAATTCCAAGAGGCTCATGCTGGTTTGTTTAGCAGAGCATTCCGGTATGTCTTCAACAAGAGAACCATGTAGTCCTGATCGCTCCCTGAGTCCTGAACACCGCAAATTTACTATTTGATTTTTTTTTGTCAGCTGAACTGTATGGATTAAAAGTGAATTTACCACTTAAATGGCCTTGGTGGTCATTTGGACCATGTGACCTGGACAATGTGAACACATTTTCATTCGCCCATCGTCAGGGGAACTGAATATGAAATTTAAATGAAACTGGCCCTGCGGTTTCATAGGAAATGTTCTATGAAATGTTAATTGATCTGCAATCCAAGTGAGCTGGGACCAAAGTCGATGGATGAACTGGAATCATAAAATTGCCTACCCTCATATGATTGATCACAAATGTTTTCGAAAAAATGCATTGTTTTTACTTTTTCCCAATTCAAAAGCCCAAGGGACCAAATTTGACCTTGCCGTAAAATAGGCCAAGGTCAAGCTAGGGTCATCATTTGAACAAACTTGGTGACAGAAAGCCACATACCAAGTTTCAAGACAATTGGCATTTCTTGAAAATGAGATTTTCAATTTTTAGCTCACCAGAGCCGAAGTCTCCGGGGGAGCTTATAGGATAGGCAGTTGCCCGTCGTCGTCGTCGTCTGCGTCGTCGTCTGCGTCGTATGTCCGTCGTCAACACTTTCAAACGACTTCTCCTCTGAAGCCACAAGGCCGATTGGGCCCAAATTTTATCTGTAGCATCCTTGGGCGGGGGATTGAAAATTTGTGTTTTTTTTTTTTTATGAAAATCGGCATATTAGTTTGGTTGCTATGGCAACTTAGTGTTCCCATAGACTTATAATGGAGAAAATTGAAAACTGGCATTTACTGCCAAGCCTCTGCATATATTTTGACAAAACTTTAATAGAAATGTTCCTTAGACAATCTACTCTCTGACATATGAATTTAGGGCTGCTGCTCATTTGTATTGGTTGCCATGGAAACCAAAATGAAATTATCTCAGAAACCATTAAGATCCCCACCCCTTAACCATATATATTCTTGTTCCTTATGATAAGACGCACTCAGTGACACCATCCTGGGGGTCCCCCGGGATGTGCTGGGCCATGCCCCATCCCCTCCACTTCATAAAAGGCCAAATATTCCAGAAACCTTACAAATCCCCACCCCTAAACCATATATATTCTTGCTCCTTATGATAAGATGCATTAAGTGACACCAACTTGGGGGTTCCCTCAGATGTGCCGGGGACACGCTCCACCCTTCCACTTCATAAAATGCCATTTATCGCAGAAACAATTCAGATCCCCACCCCTAAACCATATATTTTCTTGATCCTTGTGACAAGACACATTCAGTGACACCAACTTAGGAGTCACCCAGGGCATGCCCGGGCCATGCTCCACCCCTCAACTTCACAAAAGACCATATATCTGAGAAACTGTTCAGAGCCCTACCCCTAAACCATAATATATTCTTGTTCCTTATGATTAGACGCAATCAGTGACACTAGCATGGGGGATCCCCGGGGTGCCACGGGCCATGTCCCACCCCTTTACTTCATTAAAAGCCATATATCTCAGAAACTGTTCAGTTCCCCACCCCTTAACCGTATATATTCTTGTTCCTTATGATAAGTCCCCACTTCATAATAGGCCATATATCTCAGAAACCATTCAAATTCCCAGCCCATAATCCCATAATTATATTCTTGTTCATTGTTATTAGACACATTCAGTCACCCCCATCTTGGGGGGTTCGCAGGGGCCATTTCTCTCCAATCCACTTCATAAAAGGGCCTCATATCTCAGAAACCGTTCAGCATTCAGTGAAAACAATCTTGGGCTTTTCTGGCCGCCATGCCCGAATCCCTCCACTGCTTTAAAGGCCTTACATCTCAGGAGCCATACATATCCCCACCGCTAAACCATATATGTCTCTGTTCCTTTTGATAAGACACATTTAGTGACACCAACCAGGGCTCCATTCGGTTCATGACCCACCCTCTCTACTTTATAAAACACCTAATATTTCAGATACAGTCCACATGAGTGCTCATTTCGGTATGGGGTTTGTTTGGGAGATTTTATAATTAGTAGATTAAAATCATATCATGTTAAAATACATGGGCAGTGCCCACCTGAGCTCTGGTTTATGAAATTTGGCTCTTTGGTTTGTTTGCTATGGCAAGTTAAGAATTTCCATTGACTTATAATGGGGAAAATTGAAAAATGACATTTATGCCTTTCAAGATATTTTGTCAAACTTACATAGAAATGTTCCTTTAATAATGTTTTTTAGGCCTATTAGTTGCCACAGATGGGAAATTGTCAATTGTCATCTGTTGTCCTGCAACAACACATTCAAGCGACATCAGACCTCTGAAGCCACTAGGCTGATTGGGTCCAAATTCTATCTGTAGTATCCTTGGGCACAGGGCTTCCATGGTTAATTAAAATACATTGCTGCCAGTGGGCGGTGCCCCTTGAGCTCTGGTGAGCATAGTGGCCCATGGGCCTCTTGTTTTTTCATATTGGGGCATGGTGGCTATTTTGGTCATGTGACCTAAACCATTCTAACAAACTTTCATTCCACTAGGGCTGCATATGTGATTTTACACAATTGGTCCAGTCTTTTTATAGAAAAAGTCCTTTGAAATGTCAATGGACCTGCAATCCAATTCAAGTGATATAGGGCCAAGGTGGCCGAATGACATTGACCTTTTGCATTCAAAGACATTCATATTTTACCTACTCTGATTTCGTAGAGCATAGTAGTTTTCGAAAAATGACTTGTTTTATCTTTTTTATCATTAAACCGCCTAAGAAACTAAATTTTACTTAAGAAATAGATCAGCTCTAACTGTGATTTGTTGAGTAATAAATCACAGTTTGGAGGTCAGTTGTAAGTAGACAACTCACGAGCGCGTAGCGCGCGTGATTTGTCTACTTACAACTGACCGACAAACTGTGATTTATTGCTCAACAAATCACAGACTAGAGCTGATCTATTTCGATTCTAACAGGTTGAAAATCGGCAATAATGCTGTTGTTTCCTTCAAAATCTCACCACTTTTCGCCATTAATAGAAGAAATCCCGCTAAAATTATCGACTGAAACACATGCATTTATATCCTTTTCTAACGTTTTCGATGCGAGAAAATGACGTTACACCGTCTTACGTCAAGTAAATCGACTAGTGACGTCATAAATTTGCAGTTTTTAATGACGTCACACGTCACGCTCTTCCGAGCTGTGATTTGTTGCAGAATAAAACACAGATATTCTGCATTGCCTATATAGGCGCGCTGTGTTAGAATTTGCCATAAAATACAGTAGAACTTCGATGGCTCAAACACCGATGGCTCGTTTACCATGGATGTGTAGAACCCATTCTTGAGCCCATAGCGAAATCCTCTACATTAGAAATAGTGGAGGTAATTAAGGAGATTTTAGTTTTTTATCTTGCAAATATATGCTGTGTGTACTCATTAGAATCGCCTCGATGAGGCGATTCTAATGAGTAAACACAGCATACATTTTCATTATAGAACACCGAAAAGATGTTTGAAAGTATCTCTTATGCCTCCTGACAGTAACCCTCAGTGGCTCGAACTACCCATATCTCGAACAGATTTTCGAGGTCCCAAAGGTGTTCGAGCCATTGAAGTTCGACCTTAGCTCAAGTTCAACCTGGGGTCGTCATTTGAACAACCTTGGTATGCTAAGATTCCAAACAATTGGCCCAGTGGTGTTGGAGAAGATTTTACTATATTTGAGCCTGGCGACTAGCTTGGTCATGTGACCTAGAGCATTCGAACAACATTTCATCCCCTATTGTCGAGAATAAAAAACAACAACTGAAATTGGCCAAGCTGCAATCCAAGTAACGTTGGGCCAAGGTCGCCGAATGACCTAGACCTCTGGCATTCATACACATTCGTTTTGTACCTGCTCTCGTCATTGACCACAATGGTTTTTTTTTCGGAAAAATGCATTGTTTTACCAAGACTAAGGAACCAAACTTGACATAGCCGTGAAATAGGTCAAGGTTAGGCCTGGCTGTAAAATAGTTCAAGGTCAACCTAGGGTCATAATTTGAACAGACTTGCTAGAACTCTGTCATCTGATGCAAGGCGACCATCTTGGTCATGTGACCTGGACCATTCGGTCAAGGTTTCATTCCCCATTATCAGAAGGTTGCATATGAAATCATTACGAAAACACGCCTATACTAATACATTGTAAATTTTCCCGCCGAAAATATGGTATTTTTCCGCTTTTACTATATAAAAGTGGGGTTCAAGGGGATCAGAATTATATAGGCGTGTTTTCGCGATGTTAATTGAAATTGGCCCAATGGTTTCAGAGAGAATGTCCATTCAAATGTTCCGAATGACCTTGGGCCAAGGTGTCAAATGACCATGACCTTTGGCATTCATAGCCATTCCTTTAGTACCGAGACCACAATAGTTTTTTTCGAAAAATGCATTGTTCTTCCTATTTCGTATTCAAAAGCCCAATGCACCAAATTTGGCCTTGTCGTAAAAAAGGTCATGGTCAATCTGGGGTCATTATTTGAACATTTTTTTAATTTTTATCTGTAAATTTTCATTTTCATTACGAAAACACGCCTATACAAATACATTGCCACCTTTATCGCCAAAAAAAAATGAAAATTTTATGATGAAAAAGTGTGATTTTTTTCTTATTTCTGCTCAAAATATAGATTGTGGGCACTCGTTAGAACCGCCTCATCGAGGCGGTTCTAACGAGTGCCCACAATCTATATTTTAGAGCAGAAATAAGAAAAATAAGGTATACCCCCGGAAACCCCAGTTTTACTATATAAAAGTGGGGTTCAAGGGGGTCAAATTATATAGGTATGTTCTCGTAATGTTTTCTTGGTAAAATGTCCCATGTATTTTTTTAGTAATGAAATAGATTTAGATAATAGCAACGCCTGCGCATTTCACATCGGTGTTCACATACGAAAAGTGTTTTTTCTTTTTTTATATTTTTATTTTTTTATCTTATTTACAGCATTTTGTCACAGCATGACAGCAGAAACACGTGTTATACTTCGCCAAACTCTTAAATTGCAATTTACCCCTAGGACGGAGACATTTTAAGCATTTAGAAAAAAATCGCTGCTTCCGCAGTTGAATTATGTTTTGATATGAAATTCTGATGACACCCGCCAAGGAGCGACTGAAGCGAGTAAACATCTTAAAATGAAATGACAGAAGCAAATTGGTATTAGACTGCTTGGGCTTATATCTTGTAAACTGTTAAATAATTCACACCGAGATTAATTCAAAAAGTTGACCTATAAGTCACTTTGCAATTTATCCTTTCTAAAAGCGCTTTTATGGCGGTATAATGCTGAAATGATATGCTTTTCCGATTTCGCCTAGCATGAATAAAGCCCAAGTACAGATGTAATGTGATGTAAATAATGAAATATGAATCATATTTTAGGTTTCACTGATTTATGCGCAGGTGTGGTAGGCAAAACTCGGGTAATATATCTCTAAGATTTCGTATTGGGATGGCAAATAATTGCAGCAGGAATGCATAAAGCAATGATTACATTCATTACGTGCACACATCTATTCAGATACATTAGAAATTTTATCACCAAAAAGTGCAAATTTTCAGAAAAAAAATCTGATATGTTCCATATTTCTGCTCGAGACATAGAATGTGGGACTCTTAGAACCGATTCGGCGAGGCGGTTCTAACGAATACCCACAAACAATGTTTTGAAGCAGGAATACGAAAGATCAATGTTGCGCAAACCAAGATAATATCTTGTGCGCACAAGATATTCAGTTTTGAGAACAAGATATTAGCTTGTGCGCACAAGATAATATGTTGTGCGCACAAGCTATTATGTTGTCCGCACAAGATATATGTTGTTCGCACAAGATAATATCTTGTTCGCACAACTTAATATCTTGTTCGCACAACATATTAAAAAATACATCTCCGTTCCCGGGTTCGTAGGTAGAAGAAACTGTTTTCTATTTTTGTTTTCTCCCGAAAACAAAAACAGGGTCGAGCCTGTATTTTTTTATGTGTTTTTGTTTTTGTACATGTTTTTTGTTAATAAATCTGTCATGTTGAGACTTGCACTGTATAAGATGCTCAAAAAAGTCAGCTCTGTATTTTGGAAGGTACTAAATGCCAAAAACTACGAAAATGTACTTAAAACGCGAAATTTCTTTGGGAAAATGCAAAGATGACATTGGATAGGGTCGGAAATTGAAAATGGTAGGGTCGGTATTTTAATTTTTATTTTGTTCTTTTATTGATAATAGTAGAGTCGGGGGATCTGAAGCAGGGTCGGTCGGTTAGCAAAAACACGGCTATTTTTTAGGCCTTATTCACCGGAGCCAACGTTTCAACCCTTGCTCTTGTTTCTAATGTAGTATCAAGTACAAGTACAAAAAGAAATTGATCCGAATGGAGGCTTGTTGTGGCTTCGTTACGAAAACACACCTATACAAATACATTGTAAATTTTACCACCGGAAAAAGAAAAAAAGCACACGAACGTTTTTAGATGAAAATTTGATAGTTTTCTTATTTCTGCTCAAAATTTAGATTGTTGGCACACGTTAGCACCGCCTCATCGAGGCGGATCTAACGAGTACCCACAATCTGTATTTTAGAAATAACTTGAGGAAAATAAGGCTTACCCCTGTAAACCCCAGTTATACTGTATAAAAGTGGGGTTCAAGGGGGGTCAGAATTATTATTTTCATTATGTGTCTTTGCATGCATGTATAGTAGTCGCAGATAAATTGACTAGGCCCTCTGCCCTTGGAATGTTCTATAAACAAAAAGATAAACCAAGGTTCACGATTGTGTGAACAAACAAAGCTGTGGCGTACATGGCCATTTGGTCCGCTTAAAGGCACTCTACCGAATCTTCTGGTGGACTCAGCGGATTTGACATGTTTGACAACACCTGAATAGCTCCGCCTAGTCAATTTTATCTGCGACTATTATACTAGAGACAGTTCAGTTTATTTGGTGGCCATTTGTTGGGGGGATAAATAAGGCTTTCTACTTATGTTTTTGGTTGTTTTGTGTGCTTTCTTCTTTTCATTTGGTGTTTTGCACGGATGGTCTAAGCTAACTATCGATTCCTGATCGTTGCATTCCCTTTTTGTCACATTAGAACATGTGGCATAATGCATCCTTTTATGGCTCCGTCATGTCATTTTTATCCCGCGACCGAATAGGTTCGGAGGATATAGCAATCAGCATGCCGTCTGTCCGTCCGTCCGTCCGTAGACCCAACCTTGTGATGGCCATAACTCCAATACCCTTTTAGATTCATTGATGGTTCTTGGCACTATTGTTCACAAGACTAAGAAGGTGGATTTATGCGCAAGAACCAGAACTCTAGGTACCATAGTTCTTGAGTTACCCCCCCCCCCCAACACACACACACACACACACACCCTTCTAATCAAACAGAATGACTGTCTTGTGATGGCCATAACTCCAACACCCTTTGAGATATATTGATGGTACCTTGCACAATTGTTCACAAGTCTGAGGCTGCGTGTCATGCACAAGAGCCACAACTCTGGTTGCCATTGTTTTCAGTTATCTCCCAATCCAATAAAATAGAGTGACTACTTTGTGATGACCATAACTCCAATACCCTTTGGGATATATTTATGGTACCTGACACAGTTGTTCACAAGGCTGAGACGGTGTGTCAGGCGTAAGAACCTCAGCTCTACGTGGCATGGTTTTCTACCTTGTGAAGGCCACACCTCCAATACTCTTTGAGATATATTGATATATCGGTGGTACTTGATACAGTTTTACGTGAGGTTAAGCAGGCGTCATATCCGCAAGAACCACGACTGTAATTGCCATGATTTTTGAGTTCTCTCTCATTCCAAATTCCAATAAAACAGAGTGACTACCTTGTGATGGCCATAACTCCAATACGATATGAGATACATATTAATGGTACCTAGCACAGTTGGCCACAAGGCATAGGCGGTGTGTCATGTACAACAGCCACGACTCTGGGTGCCCTGGTTTTTTAATTATCTCCCCAGACAAAATAGCCTTTGATGACTATAACTCCAGTACCCTTTGAGATATATTGCTGGTACTTGGCACAAGTGTATACAAGGTTGAGACGGTGTGTCATGCCTAAGAACAACAACTCTGGGTGCTACGTTACTTGAGTTATCTGCCCTTCCAGTATAACAGTATGACCACCTTGTGATCCGTGCTTCCAATACCTTTGAGATATACTGATGGTACTTGGTGCAGATGTACATGAGGATAAGCAGTTGTGTCATGTGCAAAACTTACAACCCGGGGTGTCCTGTTTTTTTTAGTTATATCCCCTGACAATATAACCTTGTGATGACCATATCTCCAAAACCCTTCGAGATATATTGAAGGAGCTTGGCACAATTGTATAAAAGGTATAGAAGGCATGTCATGCGCAAGAACCACAACTCTTGGTGCTGTGGTATTGGAGTCATCTCCCTCCCCCAATATAACAGTATCACCAGCTTGTGATCACCATATCTCCAATACCCTTTGAGACATATTGATGGTACTGGGTACAGAAATACATGAGGTTAAGCAAGCGGGTCAAGCACAAGAACCACGATTCTGAGTGCCCTGGTTTTTAAGTTATCTCCCCTGACAATATAATCTTGTGATGGCCATAGCTCCAATTGCTGGTACTTGCCTAAATTGTGTATATACAAGGTTTAAAAGGCTTTTCATCTGCAAGAACCACAACTCAGTATACCTGTACTTTTTACAATGAGAATCTTGGCTCTTCATCATGTTGAGAAGCGATCCTTAGTATCATTAGATGAAGATAGTCTCAGTAAACATTACATATACAAAATATACTGTGGGTTTACTGGTGTATTTTAATTCTTTTGCACTTTCTATTTGTGAAGGCCATATTGGCTTTTGGTCGGGGGATTTGCCATCTCTTCTGATGGCTATTTTTATTTTATTTTTCCAACAAATAACGATTGTCGACTAACGTTTGAAAAGCATCAATATATTATGTGCCGTATAACAACGCAAAGTTCACTACTCCAATCTTTCTAATCAATACATAGAAGTGAAGGCAAAGATCAGGAATAACACATCTCCCACAAGAGACACCAAAGGGAAAGAAACACAAACGTTAAATAACTAGACCCTAATGGAAACATCAATAGCGGGTAGCCAAAAGGACAGTTACTTTCCCACAAAATGGCCAACTGGCTATCCAAATCAAAAAAGATATAAACGATACACACACTCAAAGACAAACCATAACAAAAATAAACCGCGACAGCAGAACCGCCTTGGAGCGGTCAGTGAAAGGAATTTCAAAGAATGAGCCTTAATAATAAAATGAACAGTCAAGAGAATATGTAATACAGCAGGAACATCTAGCGACAACTGAGATCATAAGCATACTCCCGCAGATCTATACACCCGAAGTTTATTCATAGTCTTCACAGTAAAAATAAATAACATTCTAACTACGCGGGTCGTTTTACTTAACTAGATCATGTAATTAGCCCATTACAAGGTCAGGATAAGTATGCATTAGTCTAAGGTGTTTTTGATTTTTTTTTCATTATTTTTGCTAATACCATTATAGAAACAAACTCCTAAATCTATGTTTGTGGAATAAAATTTACTCCGAATTTACAAACTGAAAATGCAATAACCAGCTCATTAAAACACTATTACATTGCCTTTACAGTGACATATTGGCTAATTGATGTCCAGGAAATTATGTTCTGGCTGCTCTTTTTATACAGAAACGTTGAAAATACAGTTCTGAAACGTCGTTTAGAAATGAGCCGGTGCATGACAAAACTTCAATCAGACCGTGCGACCAGCAGGGACTCAAATCAACCTGCCAACCCATCCACTATGACGAGACCGTTTGCATATGTCTGTTTGCATAGATCGAGGTCTATAATAGGTACATGCGATCAGCGAAGACTCTGATTGGACTGCGCGAATGCGCAGGCTGATCCGAGTCTTCGCTGGTCGCTCAAGCCTTCTCTCAGGTTTTTGTCATGCGGTGGCTCAAATTACGTCAAAATACGCCTAAATTGTACACACCTTATAGTCCTTTATGCTGCTATAGCTCATGAACTAACCCTGTAGTCAAAGACTTATTTCACCTCATTCTAATCAACAATGAATATGACTCAAAATGTCAGTTTATAAAAAAAAAGTCTATGGGCCAGAATATTTACTATTGGTAATAAAGCTGGAAAATTCGGCAATTTTCGTCGGAGTCCCATTGCTTTCTGTGCAAATGTTTCTGTTTCTCGCGCAGTCATGGCGCCTAAACGGTCTCGGTGGCGTATCATTTTTATCGCATGTGTCGATGCAGACTGTTGAGATGTATTCGCATCCCAGTTAGCATGCAACAGCGGGCCAACGTCGGGCCGACAGCGATACGACGTTGCCACGTCGTATCGCTGTCGACCCGAAGTTGGCCCGTCATTCTTAGCTAGCTGGGATGCAAAATTAAAAAAAAAAAAAAAAAAAAAAAAAAAAAACGATGATGGATCCCAGTTACGTATTCTTGACCCATAGCTAAGTTCTGGTAATTTTCCAATTACAAATTACAAATACATGCGAAACTACACAACACACGATATGAAAACCTGTGTGCCGTAAATCACGTTTGAGAGAAACTTTATTAGATAATCAAAGATTCAATATTTATTCTTGAATTTGTATGCTGTCTTTAGAAAACATTCAATTCTAAGACAAACCGCTGAATATGAGGTTAGTAATGATTTTCCCAGCTGTTACCCCATGCGAGGCGGGTCGATGAAAGCAACAGATTTCTAATGAATATATGTCTTAATTACTATCAAGGCTACGCGTAGTAATATATGAACCTTATATTTATAAAAAATGATCCATAAAATACAGTCTGATATCATTGCAGAAACTATCCATCCCTTTACAGGTAATATTAAATTGAAAATATCCCCTTGTCAGGTGTTGCAATATCAAAACATATGTATGGTTTCCTCTTTAGAATTGAGGATGGGAATGCTGTTCACTATGAAGTATTCGCCGAAAACACGATGATTTTCTTAATCCATGCAAATTGGAAAGTCACAGTGTGAAATGATTTCTATTCAACACCTATTGAAAGACACCGAGCCTAGCTGCGGGCGAAAATCGTCTCATTATGATATTCTTTAGAAATTGCGGTGTTCCACCCCGCTCTTATGAAGTCCACCACAATAGTTGCAAATTAATTCACTTAAGTTGCTAAAGATACAATCACCAGAAATAATAACATCGCAGAGAAACATCTGGGAAGTGACCCCATGGACGTGTTTTAGAGTCGGGTTGTGGGATGCGAAATCAGGCATGGCAGGTAGCCACCATTGGTCAGAAGCTGAGATCGTGTATTACTCCGCATCGCACTAAGTGACACAGCGGATACTTTGTAAATATGTTAATTAAATACTTTGGATGAAAAAGATATGGTAATTCATGAAGTGTTTTTAAAACGATGCTGTATTAATATTTCGAACATTAATATGTTGTTATTTGTATTTCAATCTATCGTTTAATTCACTGGCTAGGCATTATTAGGCCCGTTTTGACATCAGATTGCATGGTTCGGGCACCTGGCATTTTATGCACGTGAGAAAGTGAATTGGTTATATCAGAAATATATGTACGAATAAAGGAAAGAATTTGCTCCGAAATTCTTTTATTTACTTAAAGTTTTTGGCATGCGAGTTCAACCGAACATAATGCATTGAAAAATAGAGTAATTAAGCAATAATAACCTAAGCTGAGGGAACTATCAAGGTTTATGGATTACCCGGGGGCCAGGGCCTCGACCGCCGGGTTGATATGACCTAAGCCGCAGGCTCGGACAATATCAACCCGGCGGCCCAGGCCCTGGCCCAAGGACAGTCCATAAACCTTGATAATGCCCGAAGCTTTGATTTCTAAACAGCATTTAGTGCATTCAACAACTTCTGTTATATTAAACATTTATTGACAACTGACAGTTGTCTAGACCATTCCGTCCCAATATTATGATTTTACAGTAAAATCTACTGTGTGTCTGTTTGACTCTAAAACTATAGCATGCATAGGGCATGATGCCACGAAAGAACAAAACTGACATTTTACAATTTCCTCAGTGAAGGACGCTGAATTCCTCCAATTAAAGGGAGCGACAACCAAAAATAAAAACCAGTAAAGTAATCGCGATTGTCCGTTAACATTTTCCGGAAATCTCCGCAGCGGGTGCTATCACACTGGACTTGGACCAGTTCGATTAGCACTATCACACTGGACTTGGACCGGTCCGATTCTAATGTGATAGTGCCCGCTGTGCATCAGTCGCAGGTTAGCGATTTGCACGTGAAACGTTTCTAACCAATGAAAAAAACGTGTTTCATATGTGATATGCACTAAAATGATATATTACCGCGTTCATTTAGGCGCCGTGAACGTGTATAAATCAAAATCATTTGTACAGAAAGTAATAGAACTCTGGCAAAAATTGCCGAATTTTCAATCTTTTTGGCCAATAGAAATCGCGGGCTATAGAATTGTTTCTAAAAACTGATATTTGTTTCGTATGGAAAAGTTCCTTGACTACCAAAGTGTATAAATATGTATAATTTAGGTGCATTTTGACGTTATTTGTAAACGACGTTTCAGAAGTTTGCCGCAAACGTCCTAATATAAAGAACGACCAGAACATAATTATCAAAACAACATTTATTAGCAAATATTTCAACTCACTTTTAGACGCTAGTTGGGGAAACTCTTTTCTTACGTTAAATGTTCCTGTGTGCCTTAAGAAGCCTCCGTGGTGTAGTGGTTACGATACTCGCGTTGTAAACCAGGGATCACATGATCGATCCCGGGCTTCTACAGACTCAGTTTCGGATGAGTCTTTAAACCGAGGTCCCGTCTCCGTATGACCTTAGCTGTTGGTGGGACGTAAAACTCAAACACTCCCTCAGTCCTGTGTGCCTTTCAGTGAGTGTCTACTTATGACCACAATAATAGTTTTGACAAAAATAATGAAAATAATCGTAAGACCACTGCATACATTGTACTTCACTTCGCCTGGCAAAAACGGTAGCATTTTCTGGGCTGTTACATTTAATTCGATGGATTTGATCAAATTATGTAAAACGACCCGCGCAGAAGGAAACAAAATATTTGGTACTGTGATTTTGTTTGTTTGATTTGAGGTTTAACGTCCCCGTCAACATTGTATAGGTCATTTTGCTTCCAATCTTGTGGAACTTTTTCCCGACATTGAGATGAAATGACATCTCAAGCCCTGTCGCCCAATTAAATCAATAGGGTTTATAAGCATGGACGGACCGAATCGCACCGCTTTGACTGGGCATGCTTAGATCCGCTAAGCGGTTTACCAGTACTCTGTGTGGATGCATCATGCAGCCCATCTATTTCTTCAAGCCCCGTTGGTACTGTGGAGACTATGAAAAGACCGGAGGCGTATGCAAACTGATATCCTTTGTTGCTAGATATTCATGCTATTTTACAGTTTCTCATGACTGTTTATTTTTTATTTTGGCAAACTTGTTTGAAGATTGCTGAAAATGACTTACATTTGTGAACTTTGATTTTTATACGATGAATAAATAAATAAAAGAATAAATAAATAATAAATATATTGTATCATGCTTTGACCATAAAGACTGATGATTTGCATAATTTTCATCACCGATATTGCATGGAGAAATAATGACGTTTTCAATGAAGATGTTTGTTTAATACCAATTCACTGAGTAAAATTCCTATGTTAAGACCACCTTAGGGGCTTTTCAAAAGTGGTCTTAAAGACCACTTTTGAACAGTCCCAAAGATGGTCTCTCACCAGAGGACACTGTATGTAGAAAACACAAAGAAAGAATAACTGAAACTTTCTAAATAAGCTTTTTAAAGCAAAATTAGTCTCAATTTTTGGTGGTTTTAATAGGGGATTTTTCTGTATTTACATTTCCAGTGTAAAGTTTAATGTAAACCTATAGAAAACAATGAAGTTCATACTTCCATGAACGCATCGAGTCACATGATCTTCAGTGACGTCAAGTGACGTCAGTCTAAACCATGGTTCTCTACGGACGTTCATGACGTCAACGCTGCCCCGCTCTTTGTAGTTAAAGCAGCATGTAAATGCTTTTCAGCTTTAATAGTTTGCCCTATAAGTCTTTTTGCTCCCAGTGATGAGGGGCGAGGAATGTAAATATAAAAAATAAATTTAATTTTTCTGCTTTTCACGAAAGTATAAACGACAGCGGGTCGCTAGCAAAGTTTACAAACGGGGTTCATTTACCTTGCACGCGGCCCACTGCGTTCATACTTTTCATGAACATCAGAAAAATAAAATTCATTTGAGAAATGAAATTTATTTTTCTGCAGTTAATGGAAGTATGAACGCAGTGGGTCGCGTGCAAAGTAAATGAGCCCCGAAGGGGCTCATGTAAACTTTGCTCGTGGCCCACTGTCGTTCATACTTTCATGAAAAGCAGAAAAATTAAGTTTATTTTTTATATTTACATTATTTGCCCCTCATCAATGGGCGAAAAAATGCTTGTAGGGCAAACTTTTAAAGCTGAAAAACATTTACACGCTGTTTTTCTACAAAGAGCGAAGCAGCGTTGACGTCATCAACGCCCGTAGAGAACATTGGTTTAGAATGACGTCACTTAACGTCACTGAAAATCATGTGGTTCAATGCGTTCATGGGCGTATGAACGGAATTGTTTTCTGTTGGTTTACATTAGACTTTACACTGGAAATGTAAATATATCTTACATGACGTTGCCGGTAAACGCGCGTAAAAATTGGCGGTGACGTCATTTCATAGATTTGATATTAAGGTGCCAAGAAAACTGTATCTTAAAATGCCGTTAAAGTCATCTGCTCCATCATCTTGCAAACATTCATCACGAAAACACGCCTATATAATTTAGACCCCCTTGAACCCCACTTTTATATGGTAAAAGTGGTTTTCTGGGGGTATACCTTAGTTTTCTTATTTCTGCTCTAAAATATAGATTGTGGGTACTCGTTAGAACCGCCTCGATGAGGCGGTTCTAACGAGTGCCCACAATCTATATTTTGAGCAGAAATTAGAAAAATATCACAATTTTTCATAATAAGATTTTCATTTTTTTCGGTGATAAAGGTGGCAATGTATTTGTATAGGCGTCTTTGCGTAATGTAAAAATATTTTTGTATACAGACAAACAGTGTGTAGCCTGATCTTACTGTTCCTCGGTCTGATCTTGGTCCACTGTTTGCAGTGAGGATTTTTAAGAGTCCAGCAGACAACAAAGCAGACGACAATTGTTGCTATCGGCATCCTAGGGGTAATATTGATTAATACAGAAATTACCACCACTTTCCATCTGCACAGCTTTACTGATAACCCTTGCGATGCTAATCAGGCGTCATTTTCAGAATATTTTTCTTTTTTTTTTATAGAGAAAACACGGTTGGTATTACATGTGAAGCAGACGATATTCATGAAACACATAAGGAAAACATGCGAAATAATGGCGTACAACATGGTGTTAAAAATGACAAACTGAATATTAGTACAAAAATGATAACATCTTTCTTATTTCGGCTTTCAACATAGATTTTGGGTGCTCATTAGAATCGCCTCATTGAGGCGGTTCTGACGAGTACCCATAATCTATGTTTTATGGCAAAAATTAGGCAGATGATGTATACCCCCATAAACCCCCTTTCCTTTATATAAAGCGGGGTTGGGGGGGGGGGGGGGTCACGGTCTTTTTATCGTGTTGATGAAGCCTTATTTTCAGCAGACGAGACGATTTACATGTACTATTAAGCCTTAATCTATCGTTCAAATAAGAAAAAATAGAGTTGAAATCTACAACAATCGAATTTAGTTTCAGTTTAATCAAACTAGCCGTGGACTAGTTTAAAAACTAGTGATGATGAGCAAAGAATGTAAATATGAGAAATAAATTAATTTTTCTGCTGTCCATGAAAGTATCAACGACAACAGGTCGCTAGCAAAGTTTACCAGAATGGTTTGGCAAAATCAGTTGGTTCACCGGACATTTTTAAATAATGGTTAATCAAAACTGATTCCTGTCCAAAGTAGCTCTTCTTGGACCAACATACAATGAAAACATAAGGCAATGATCAGGAATCGATACAATCAACCCACAGCTCCCATCAGAGACACCAAAGGGAAAGAACCCCGCTTTCCATCTGCTCAGTTTTGTTTGTTTTGTTTGAGGTTTAAAGTCCCCGTCAATACTGTAAAGGTTATTTTGGAGACGTTGCTTCCAATTTTGTGGGACTTTTACCCGACATTGAGATGAAATGACATCTCAAGCCCTGTCGCCCAATGAAACCAATAGGGTTTATAAGCATGGACGGTCCGACACTCACACCGCTTTGCCTGGCCAGGCTTAGATCCTCTAAGTGGTTTACCAGTACTCGTGTGTGGGTCGGATTCAGCTCTGCGTGGAAGCATCATGCAGCCCATATATTTATTAAAGCCCCGATGGGCGGGGGCCGACCATCTGCTCAGCTTGGCGGTTAGTAAGATAAAGAAGGAGAACGCGATTTACAATGTAATTCGGAAAGCGTTATCAGATCAACAACTGCTTTTGGTCGACATCACGAAAACACATCTATATAATTCTGACGCCCTCGAACCCCAGTTTTATATATACTACTCAAAGTTTGATAGGGATCACTTTTTAAATGCAAAATAATTTTTGGATGAATTAATCAGCTGAATCCAAATTTGATACATAATGATAGAAAACGTATCCTTCACAAAACCTAGTGATTAATTTTGTCAACTGGTACTGCATTCAAGCGTGACAACAGCAAACGTCTTGGCACCCCCAAAATTTGCCGTAACACGAAGGGATTTGGACAACTGATTTTTCACAAATTTCCAAATTTTGTTTAGACAAACGTGCTTAATAACGTGTATGGCGTACAAGGGCATCAATTACAGTACGACATCGCTTGCGCATGCTCGTAATCCGAGTCTGTATCCGGTTTTGTGAAATCAGCTTTCATTCAGCAACCAATGCATCTTTGAGCTCCTGTAAAGTCCTCGGATGCACAGGTCGGGCTGAAACAGCACTCTGTAGCATGTCCCGCGCATGCTCAATCGGATTTAAGTGCGGTGACCGAGCAGGCCAGTCCATACGAACGATTGTCTCACGTTCCAGGTAGGAATCAGTGACGTTGGCAGGGTTGGGACGGGCATTATCATCCATCAGAATAAAGTCCGGGCCGATAGCATCTGCATATGGTCTCACAAACTCATCAAGAATCTCATTACAGTACCTCACTGCCATTAACGTTCCGTTTTCAACGACGTACAAGTCAGGTTTACCGTTCACGCTTATCCCAGCCCAAACCATGACTGACCCCTTTCCATAGCGATCATGCTCTGCCACATTCAAGTCATCGAATCGCTGTTTAGACATTCGCCACACTAATTGACGTTTATAAGTGAAGTCTAGACAGAATCTGGACCCCTCAGTAAACAGTACTGGCGTCAAGTCACGAACCGTCCACCTGACGTGAGTTGTGACAAAGTCTAACCGGTCTAGCACGTGCTGTCTCGTCAACGGGACACGTACAGCAGGCCTCATGGCATTAAGTCCGAACTCGTGGAGTCCGTTTCTGACAGTTTGTGTAGAAATTCGTACTCCAGTTCCGTTCATAAGCTCGTCATGCAAACGTCGAGACTGAATCAACAAGAAACGGCCCTGTCGTTGAGTTGTAGCCCTTTCTCGACCCCGCCGCGGCTGTGTGAAGGATTTCCGTGGGTAAGATGCCGACTCCACATTCGTGAAACCACGCTCTGAGACACATTCAGAATCCCAGCAACACGACGTTGAGAGACGCAAGATTCCAACATTCCGACGCAACGATTCATTTCTTCGGGGCTCAGACGGTTTATTAATATTGTCCCCCTAGGCATTTTAGTGTTTCACAAATCAAATGAAGTCCTTTTTACGCTTGGTAAAGAAACACTGACAAGTTTGATTGGTCTGTTGGAAAGCAGTGCTACGCAAGATTTTGGGGGTGCATGAATTCATTTGCGAATTGTGAGAAGTGTACACTTTTATGAGTACTGAACTGCACACGAGTTTCTGCTTAAGATATTTATCAATATACCGAGTACAAATTCTGTCAAGAACTTATAAATTTTCTGTGCAAAATTTGGTACATAAAAAGTGATCCCTATCAAACTTTGAGTAGTATAGTAAAACTGGGGTTGACAGGGGTAAACCTTATCTTTCTCATTTCTGCTGCTAAATATAGAATGTGGGTACTCGTTAGAACCGCCTCGATGAGTACCCACAATCTATATATTTTAAGCAGAAATTAGAAAAAATATCATTCTTATTTCTGTTCTTAAATATAGATTGTGGGTACTCGTTAGAACCGCCTCGATGAGGCGGTTCTAACGAGTACACACAATCTTTATTTTGAGCAGAAATAAGAAAAAAATATCACAATCAATTTTTCATCTTAAAATTTCTATTTTTCGGAGGTAAAGTTTACAATGCGTTTGTATAGGCGTGTTTTCGTAATTGAATATGGCAGTTTATGCTCTATTATAACATGTCGCAACAGTTTAGTCGAAGCTTGGTTGTTATCAAGAAGCTTTTATGTTCAATTCTGCAAGATTATTCCGTGTTGAAGCAGGTATATTAGGGCCTCGATGGCTTAAAGGTTAAGAGTGCTGGCTTTTAAACATTAGGCATTTTATCGCATTGGGCTCGAGCCTCGTTCCGGTCATATGTGAGACATCAAGTTCTGCCACGGGAGGTCAGATTTTTATGTCCCCAGGTAGCGATAGCGGGGACATGTTGTTTTTGCCCTGTCTGTTTGTTGGTTTGTTTGTTTGTGCGTGGACAACTTTAACGTTTGACATAACTTTTGAACCGTTTGAGATAGAGTTTCATATTTGCCATGAAGGTTCCTTGTGACAAGAGCTTCACAATCATGCAAAAAATGACCTGTGACCTTCACCTTGACCTTTGACCTACTTAAAGGAAAAAATAGCATTGATCATAACTTTTGAACCGCTTGAGAAACAGTCTTCATATCTGACATGTATGTTCCTTGTGACAAAAGCTTTACATTCATGCAAACAATTTTGACCTGTGATCTTGACCTTTGACCTACTTAAAATAAAAAATAACATTTTGGTCATAACTTTTGAACCGTTTGAGATAGAGCCTTCATATTTTACATGTAGTTTCCTTGTGACAAGAGCTTTACATTCCCACAAAAAAAGTTTTACCTGTGACCTTGACCTTTGACCTACATAAAAGAAAAAGTTATCATTAGTCATAACTTTGAACCATCTGAGATACAGCCTTCATATTTGGCATGTATGTTCCTTGTGATAAGAGCTTTACATTCATAAAAAAATTGACCTGTGACCTTGACTTTGACCTTTGATGACCTACTTAAAAGAACAAAAATAACATTTTGGTCATAACCTTTGAACAGTTTCGGATAGAGCCTTCATATTCGGCATGTAGGTTCCCTGTGATAAGAGCTTTACATTCATGAAAAACATTTTGACCATGACCTTGACCTTTGACCTACTTAAAAGAAAACATAAAACTGTTCATACTTTTTAACCGTTTAAGATAGAGCCTTCATATTTGGCATGTAGGTTTCTTGTGACAAGAGCTTTACTTTCATGCAAACCTTTTGGCAGATTTTTTATTGTGCATAACTTTTGAACCGTTTAAGATAGAGCTTTCATATTTGACATGTAAGTTCCTTGTGTCAAGGGCTTCCCACTCAAATCAAAATATTGACCTTTGACCTTGACCTTGAACTGTGACCAACTTCAAAAAATGACCATTCCCGGGGACAAGTTTGTGTTTCACAAACACATTTTGTTTTCTCTGGGTACACCGGTTTGCTCCAATCTCTTACTAAAGTTCGACTCGAAACAAGTGAATAATCTGTAAAATCATAATGGAAAAAAAATATAGCAAAAGTCCTGAACATTTTTGTCACGAAAGCTACACACATTTCTTCAGCACATATATTAGTAGCTTTCTCCGTTTACATAAAATATTTATCATATGACGTCGCGTCTGAGAGTGTAATAACGCCATGTAATAAATTCAATAATCCAGTAGTGGATTGAATATGCAAATTAGTTAGACAGACAGACAGACAGACAGACAGACAGACAGACAGACAGACAGACAGACAGACAGACAGACAGACAGACAAACACTTTATTCTCTTAAGTACATTGACATGACATATAAGGAAATATAAATTAAATAGCATTATACGGCGGCAAACATTTTGTCATTCCATGAACTAGAACATGTCAATTCTATGAGAGAGAGAGAGAGAGAGAGAGAGAGAGAGAGAGAGAGAGAGAGAGAGAGAATATATATTCTATCATTATATGATAATAACATTTCGTTGCAGTCAAAAACCATTGTGAACCCCGGTAACCGATCCAGCACGGATAGGGAAATACAGTGGGGTGCAAGGACATACATGCATTACATTTAAGTTATTCTATCACAAAGGTGACAACCCAGCGGGATCACGACACCTACCCAACGTCGAGTCAACGTCGATGCTTGGCGTTACATCGACGCCACACACTCCCCGTAACGTTACATGTACGACGTCCTTAACGACGTCGCGTTTACTAATGCCGAAATATTGACATTTTTGTTAAAGAATCATGAATAAAATTCGTTTTAAATGTCATATGATAAATAGAATCTTGCATTCGTGCTCTTGTATTATTGAATTTATTAAACTCGTTGAAGAAAAGGGATAAAATGCTCGGCAAAGCCTCGCATTTTATCCCTTTTCCTCAACTCGTTTAATAAATTCAATAATACATGGACACTCATGTAAGATCCTCTATATACATATCGGTAAAAATACAATGGAACAACTAGAACTAAGCGCCAACCAACTTGTATGAAAACCGTATCTATTGAACAAACAAGGTTAAAGCCTCTATCTCATTGGACTGTGCCTGTTGGCTAATTGCGAACTACACGAGAATATATATAAACTGTCTGGAAACGTGTTCTGCTCGAACCATTCGTGTGTGGGGCGGGGGGCCCACCTTCCCCGCATGAGTCGCAGGGATGTCGCTTGAATATGCGAGTTTAACATGTTTTCTCTAAAAATAGCCACACAGGAGTCGCGGGTGTCTGGAACCCGTCGCAAACCCTCCTCAATCTTGTTTCGTTGCAAGAAAGTGTGAGAAATGCGAGATAACTTTGTGACTGTCGTACAACTACTGCAAACATTTTGCATGATCGTCGTGCGACAGAATAAAGTGCCAAAATCAGAATTTCGTGAAGCGAACTTCGAGCGAGTCGCGCATAACTATCGCGCAAGTGTCGAGTGACATTCACGCTACAAATTTGCGAACTTCACGCCATTTTTGGCCCAACAGCGAGCGCGAAGTCGTAAGTGTCAAGTTGATGTGACTCAGAGTGTTTGCATATTGTATCGCAATTTTATATCTTTAAAAAGTCGCCCATTGTGGCATCCCAGTTCTCTATTACCTGAACCCATAATGTTCACTTAAATGTTATATTGTCATAAACGCAGTCCAACGCGGATTGATATTGCAAATAGCGGAAATGCAAGATCTTTTTGTCGTAAATTGGCTCATTCAAATATAAAAAATAGAAGTGAAGGCAATGATCAGGAATCGATACAATTAACCCACAGCTCCCATCAGAGACACCAAAAGAAAAACAAACATGAAACAACTAGACCCTAATGGAAACACCAATAGCGGAAAGCCAAAAGGACAGTTACTTTCCCACAAAATGGCCAATTGGCTATCCAAAACAAAATAATACGGTATAAGCGATACACACACACACAAGACAATTCATAACAAAAATAAATCGCGACAGAAGAACCGCCTATCTATAAAATTACACATATTAATATTTAATAAGAAAGTATAAACTACTGTATATCTTACTGTTTTGCAAACGTTGTCGTTTGTCTATCAAAACATGGAAAATGGGTAGGTATGTTAAGTGCTCACTTGTTTCAGTTGTATCCTAAGCTAAATAAATGTTTAACTAACAATTGGCATCAGGAAGAAGTCGACATTGATCCGATGCTCGACAAAACATACAATAAGATATCTTGTGCGACCAGCAAAGACTTAGATCAGCCTATTTATCAACCCCTTATGGCAAAGAGTTGTCGATTCATACCTTTGTGGATAGCCTGAAGGTTATATCGAGGATCTTACATGAGTATCCATGTATTATTGAATGCATTAAACGAGTTGTGGAAAAGGGATAAAATACGAGGCTTCGTCGCGCATTTTATCCAATGCGAGGCTTCGCCGCGCATTTTATCCCTTTCCCCAACGAGTTTAATAAATTTAATAACACATGAGCACGAATGTATGATTTTATTTAAAATGCATTTTATTCACGATATGTGTTACAAAAATGTCCATATTCCTCCATTAGTAAACGCGACGTTGTTAAATGTGCATTATTGAGCTACCGGGTCTCAAATTTTTTTTCTGGTTTTTATCTTCAATGCATACTCCTTTGTCATGTGTACACTTTTGGAGCCAAATACAGCTTCAAAACTTTGTGAAAATGGTCGTTTTCATTCGTGTTTACCCTTCGATCTGAACATGTGTTCGGAATTTCTGTTCTAAAAATAAATCTGTCACTTTACACATTCATGGCGATAGTATCGTCTCTGACTGTCGTTACTTATGGCATGGTATTCAGCGTCATATTTTTTCCGATTCAGGCATGGCCTAAGCAAACAAGGCCAAAAATGAACATCGCATAACGTCATATATGGAGATTCTATTTTTGTCACAAACTAAAAATAGATCTAACTAGTGTTCGAAACCTAGTTAGGGAATCCCTCTCAAACTTGTTTACCTGTCATCATAATTGTTCGCATCTTTGCATAAAATGCATTCATTTGTATTGTTTGAAAGAAAAATACCGGCTATATGTATTTTATTTTTGGAAAGCATTTTTTCCGGTTAGCTCAATAATGTACCTTTAAACTTCGTACGTGTAACGTTACGGAGAATCTAACTAATTTATATATTTAGTCCACTAGTGGATTACCGAATTTGATACATGACGTGATTACATTCTCAGACGCGATGTCATGTGATAAAGACGGTTCATGTGATCAGCGAAGACTGTCCAGAATGCGCGGATGATGCACAGGCGGACCTGGGTCCTTGGTGGTCGCACAAGCGTCATTCTAGGTTTTGTTGTTCGCGGACTCATTCACCTAGACCTATTCAAAAACGTACAGAAAAGGAGGCAAATTGGCAATGTCCCTGAATTGCCTTTCATTTTATGACTATGCTACTTTGATTGGCAATAGCGTGTTTGCTGGAGAGTAGTACTCTATTCTGTAACCCTAAGGCTTCGTACATATTTCAAAAGTTATATTTGTTCGATGAAATCTTCAGAGTGATAAGAAAATCAAACATACAAATACAGAAGCTGAGTATTTCTTTAGAACGACATCAACACGACAGAATCAACTCCAACACCTAATGAGTCATTCTCTTTCCTGTTCCTAATTCGCATCAGAAGCCATCTCCTTCCCAAAGATCTGTTCGCCATTTTATTTCCTTTGCGGATTATTTATACTGTACAGTGAGACAAAAATACTTAGAACCCACACTCTAAGATTATATCCATCCCAAGCCACCAAAGACACAAAGACGAAAGGACACGTGCACCAATCGTAGAAACCCGCAATAATATCAAAACGACTGCCAAGGGATAGGCAGTAGTAGCTATGCTACTTAGTTTCCGAAGTCCTCGTCATTATCATCATTTCATTTCACCCTTCTCTTGCTGAATATTCAGTTAAGCCACATCCATTTCTGTCTACCAACAAATCAGATTACTTGATGTAATTTATTCCTTCAAATTCATAAATTGAATGTCAAACAGTGTAGATCCTGATCAGATGGCTTCTTCAGAAGCCATCTGATCTGGATCTACACTGTTTGCAAAGATAGCGGTTGTCGTGAACAGCAAGGTTAACACTGCGAACTGATCGACATGAAAGTCTCTAGTCAAGATAGCATAGCAACATATGAAATAAATTTGTCTGAATAGTATTATCATGAATTAAAATATAGCACTCCACACACTGACGTCACAGCAACCACAAACTGCCAGAAAGACCAGGGAAGGATTTATTTGATATGACATGGGCCCTTGCTACAACAGAGTGTGTTTAATGAGTTCGGAGCAGAAATAAAAATATGGAAAGGCAGGATTTTTCCTGTGCTCATGGAAAAGTGTAAGTTGTCATGTGCCATAAGCAAAGACTCAGATCGGCCCGCGCATGCGCAGTCTGATCAAAGACTTCGCTAATCACAAGAGTATTCTGTGGATCTAAGCGTAAAAGTGCAAAATGTGAGGACGCTGTTATAGCTGCTTGGGTAGATATCAAATCCATCACGAAAACACGCCTATACAATTCTGAACCCCTTGAACCCCACGTTATATAGTAAAACTGGGGTTTACAGGGGTAAACCTTATGTTACTTATTATTGCTCTTAAATGCAGATTGTGAGTTCTAGAACGTAAGTTTCAATTTTTCGGCCTAACTAAGTTTTTGAATCTTTATCGACAACTCCTGGAGAAAGCGACGCATTCTGTTTGGTTTCAAAGTACTCCACATATGTACAAAATTAAAACAGAATACCAAAGAAACGCTTCTCTTTTTGCATAGGCTGACAGCAGCATCATTCCACTTACCCCACCCACTATTTTTACATACAAAAAGGCAGGATTCCACCTCACTATGACATATCCTGTGAATTATTTCCCAAAACACCAGTACTTGGCACTTGTCGAAATGCCATGTATACTCAGTCACATGCAAAGAAGTAAACAGAAAAGTATACCATCAACCAGTAAATTTTTTCAGGAATCCTCTTTGAAAAGTAGCCACTTTTAAGTGCCAAAGCTACCTTCGTGAATTCAGATATGCCGCTGCATCTTGAACTTGCACAGCCTCCAGACAGTAGGAGTGTTGGTTTCGTATTTTATTTCATAAAAGTTCAGATACTCAGCAAACAACCCCACATTGGCAAAAAATATCCACATATCACAATTTCTATGCGCAACCATGCCATTATTGACTCTTATACTGTGATATTTTGAAAAACGTCCACCCTCATATGCGAAACTGTCCCCTGATGCCAAAAAAGAACAGGGAGTTTAGAAAATGGTCCCCCTTTGAAAAATGGCGGAACAATCTGGCAGGTGTTCCCATTCCACTTAATACGTTAAATATACAGTCATACTTCGATTGTTCAAACCCGGATGGATCGTTTACCACGACTGCTTCGAATTTATTCAGTTCTAATGGAATTCTTCAAATACGTGTAGCTCCAGAAATCCATATATATTGTGGATAATTTAAGATTTGAGGCGGCGCATGACAAAACCTACAGTAAGACCGGTGCGACCAGCAGAGACGCAAGTCAACTTACGCACACATCCACTATGACAAGTCTTGCTTATGACTCTTTGCATGGATACTAGCCTGTAGTAGGTATATGCGATCAATGAAGACCCTCGGCCCCGCCCATCAGGGCTTGAAGAAATATATGGGCTGCATGATGCTTCCACGCAGAGCTGAAACCGACCCACACACGAGTACTGCATGGTAAACCGCTAAGACGTTCTAAGCCTGCCCAGGCAAAGCTGTGCGAGTCGGTCTGTCCATGCTTATAAACCAGACTGGTTTCATTGGGCGGCAGGGCTTGATATGTCATTTCATCTCAATGTCGGGTAAAAGTCCAACAAAATTGGAAGCAACGTCTCCAGAATGACCTTTACAGTGTTGACGCGGACGCTGAGCCTCAAATTAAACATATCAGCGAAATGCGAATGCGCAGGCTGATCTGAGTCTTCGCTGGTCGCTCAAGCCTTCTTGTAGATTTTGTCACTGGCTCATTTTTCTGCTTTTATCTTGAAAAGGTATGGGGTAAGTACTCATTAGAATCGCCTCAATGAGATGGTTCTGATGAGTAAAGAAAAGACACCTTTATTTCATAGCAAGAAAAAAGAAATGATTCCTATTCTAATGCACTTGCGTATTTATCGCCACATTTGATTGGATAACGTCAAAAATTTGCGACAGCACATCCTGCTATTTACTGTCTTAAAACCGAAGTTATGATGTTACGTCAAGTTTCATTGGGTACCTTGACCTTGGAGGTAATGATCTGTGTTTTCTGCGCATTGACTCATAATGGTTAACATTTCTGTCATTTTTTATTCATCCAGAAATAAAAAAAAGTTATTGACTGGGAACAAAAAAAAAAAAACAACTTTTTTTTTACCCTTGATCGCTAAGTATGACCTTGACCTTATAGGTACCGTCCTTGGTCTTGCGCGCGACAAATTGTTTCTTGATGGTTATCATTTCCATAAACTTCTTTCCAAATCCATCCAGGAATAACAAAGGTACTGACCGGACACTAAAGACGTTTTATCTTAAACTTTTACCTTTAAGTATGACCTTGACCATGGAGTACCAACCTGGGTCTTGGGCATGACACATTATCTAATGATGGTTGGCACTTCTGGCAAGAAATTTCTAAATCCGTCAAGGAATAACAAAGATATTTTCCGGACACAAAAAGACATTTACTTTATCTATTACCTCTAATGATACCAAACTGGGTCTTGCGCCCGACCCATCGTCTCATGATGGTTAACATTTCTGCCAAGCAATTTCAAACTACAACCAGGAATAACAGAGCCATTGACAAGACACGCAAAAATATCCTTTGTTTGGTCTTTGACTTCAGAGTATGACCTTGACCTTGGAGGTACCAACCTTAGTCTTGCGCACGACACATTGTCACATGATGTTTTTCATTTGTGTCTAGTAATTTCAGAACCCATTTGGGAATAACAAAAGTACTGACCGAAAAAAGCACCCATTTTTTACCTTTGACCGCTAAGTATGACATTGTCATCTGAAGTACCTCCTGGGTCTTGCGTGCGACACATCGTCTCATGAGGTTAAGCATTTCTGCCAAGAAATTTCAAAATCCAACCAGGAATAACAAAGTCATTGACCAGACACGTAAAAATGAACAAAGGTATTTTCCGGACACAAAAAGACATTTTACTTTACCTATGACCTCTAAGTATGACCTTGACCTTAGTGGTACCAAACTGGGTCTTGCGCACGACACATCGTCTCATGATGGTTAACATTTCTGCCAAGCAATTTCAAAATACAATCAGGAATAACAAAGCCATTGACCAGACACGCGAACCTTTGTTTGGACTTTGACCTCTAAATATGACCTTTACCTTGGAGGGACCAACCTTGGTCTTGCGCACGACAAATTGACCCATGATGGTTTTCATTTCTGCCTTGTAATTTCCAGACCCATATAGGAATAATAAAATTATTGACCGAAAAAAGCACCCATTTTTACCTTTGGCCGCTAAGTATGACATTGACCGTGGAGGTACCGTCCTGGGTCTTGCGTGCGACACATCGTCCCATGAGGTGAAGTATTTCTGGAAGCAATTTCAAAATCCAACCGGGATTAACAAAGTCATTTACCAGACACGAAAAAAGTGAACTTTTGTTTGGTCTTTGACCTCTTAGAATGACCTTGACCTTAAAGGTACTACCTGTGTCTGGTGCGCGACACATTATCTCATAATGGTTAACAGTTCTGCCAATTTTTAAATCCACCCAGAAACAAAAAGTTATTAACTGGACACAAAAACAACCACCTTTTTACCTTTGACCGCTAAGTATGTCCCTGACCTTGGAGGTAGCACGCTGCGACTTGCGTGCGACAAATTGTCTCATGATGGTTAGCTAACATTTCTGCGGAGTAATTTCCATACCCATCCAGGAATAACAAAGGTTCTGCCCAGACACAATATAAGACCCTTTTTCTTTTACTTTGGCCTCTAAGTATGACCTTGACCTTTGAGATACCAACCTGGGTCTTGCACATGGCACATTGTCTCATAATGGTTAACAGTTCTGCCAAGTAATTACCAAATCCATCCCGGAATAACAAAGGTATTGACCGGACACAAAAAAAGACATTTTGTTTTTCTTTTGACCTCTAAATATGATCTTGACCTTAGTGGTACTAACCTATTGTCTTGCGCACGACACATTGTCTCACAAGGACGCAAGGAAAAGATATTTTTTTACCTTTGACCTGTAAGTACAACCTTGGCCTTGGAGGTATCGACCTGGGTCTTGCGTAGAACAAATCGCCTCATGATGTTTGTTTTTTTTATCCAGGTTTTGACTGGAATCCAGGACAAGACAATTTTCTTTACATTTAACCTCTGAGTATGACCTTGACCTTGGAGGTACCTACCTTGGTTTTGACGACACATCGTCTTATGATGGTTAGCATTTCTGCCAAGCAATTCCAAATTCCAAACAGGAATAACAAAGAAATCGACGTAGACACGTGAAAACCCCTTTTTTGGCCTATGCCCTCAAAGGATGGCCTTGACTTTAGAGGTACTGACCTGAGTCTTGTGCGCGACACATCAGGAAATAATGGTTAATTTCGACAAAGAAAAAATTAAAATCGATCCAGAAATAAAAACAAATATTGACTGGACACGATGAAATGCACCCATTTTTACCTTTGACCGCTAAGTATGAAATTGACCTTGGAGGTATCGTCCTGGGCCTTACATGCGACAAATTGTCTCATGAAGTTAAACATTTCTGCCAAGTTCTTCCCAGATTCATCCAGGAATTACACAGGTATTGACCGGACACAAGATAAAGACGCATTTTCTTTAACTTTGACCTCTAAGTATGACCTTGACATTGGAGATGCCAATCTGGGTCTTTAGCATGACACATTTTCTCATGATGGTTAACACTTCTGGCCAGAAAGTTCCAAACCAGTCCAGGAATAACAAAGGTATTGTCAGGGCACAAAAAGACAGGTTCCTTTACATATTACCTCTAAGTGTGACCTTGACTTTAGTGGTACCAAATTAGGTCTTTAGCACAGCCCTACACATCGTCTCATGATGATATATATTTGTGTCAAGCAATTTCGAAATCAAACCAGGAATAACAAAGTTATTGACCAGCCACAAAAAAAGAACCTTTGTTTGGGCTTTGACCTCTAATGATGACCTTGACCTTGGAGGTACAACCTGTGTATTGTGACATTGTCTCATAATGGTTAACATTTCTGTCAAGAAGTTTTTAAATCCATCCAGACGTAAAAAAGTTATTGACTGAAAAAACAATAACAACACAACTTTTTTTACCTTTTACCGTTTAGTATGTCCATTACCTTGGGATTTGCGCGGGACAAATTGCCTCATGATGGTTAACATTTCTACCGAGTAATTTCCAAACCCATCCAGGAATGACCGGACACCAAAAAAAGACATTTTTTTACCTTTGACCTCTAAATATGACCTTGACCTTAGTGGTACCAACCTGAGTCTTGCGAACAACACATCGTCTCATAATGGTTTCATTTGTGCCAAGTAATTTCCAAATGCATCCCGGAATAAGGTATTGACCAGACAATTTTCTTTACCTTTGACCTCAAAGTATGACCTTGATCTTGGAGGTATTGACCTGGTTCTTAAGCACAACAAATCGTTCTATGATGGTTTTAGTTCCGCAAAATTAGTCCCAGATCAATCCAGGACTAACAAAGGTGTTGGCCGGACTCAAGAAAAAGACACTTTCCTTTACAGTTGACCTCTAAGTATGACCTTGCCGGTCTTGAGAGGTACCAACTTTTGTCTTGCGCCATCACATCGTCTCATTATGGTTAGCATTTCTGCCAAGCAATTCCAAAATCCAACTAGGTATCACAAAGTAATGGCCCAGACACGAGAAAATGACCCTTTTTTGGACTATGACCTCTAAGGATGACCTTGACTTTGGAGGTATATCAGCTAATAATGGTTATCATTTCGGCCAAAAAAATCCATCCAGAAATAAAAAAAAATATTTACTGGACACGAAAAAAAAAAAGCAGCCATTTTATACCTTTGACCGCTAAGTATGACACTGACCTTGGAGGTACAGTTTCTGTGGAATTATTTTGAAGTCAGGCCAGTGGTCTAGCAGGAGATATCGTTTAAAGGTTTTTTTCTATATGAAGCTCTGGTAACCATTTTGTTCAGCAGAGCGGAAGCATAAAATCAATTTTGGTAGAGGGTCACCCAAGAAACATTGCTGTGAAATTATATTGAAATCAGGTCAGTGGGCTGGGAGGAGATGTCATTTAAAGGTTTTTTACATTTTTAGCTCTGGTGGCCATTTTGTTTAGCGAAGCGGAACTATTTTAGCAATTTTGGTAGAGGGTCACCTTATGAACATTTCTGTGTAGTTATTTTGAAATTGGGCCAGTTGGCTAGGAGGAGATATCGTTAAAAGATTTTTTTCTATTTTTAGCTCTCATGACCATCTTGTTCAGCGGAGCGGAACCATTTTAGCAATTTTGGTAAAAGGTTTCACAAGAAACATTTCTGTGAAATTATTTTGAAATCGGGCCAGTGGTCTAGGAGGAGATGTCGTTTAAAGGTTTTCGATTTTTAGCTCTAGCGGCCATTTTGTTTAACGGAGCGGAACCATTTTAGCAATTTTGGTAGAAGGTCACCCAAGGTACCTTTCTAAATCCATTCACCGGTTTAGGAGGAGATGCCATCTGAAGACATTATTGACGACACACGACGCACGACACACGGCGGACGCCGGACACAGGCCAATCACAATAGCTCACGTTGTACGCAGGTGAGCTAAAAAAACTTAGGTCATCAATCCTCTTCCAGGGGCATGCTGCAGATTAGAAATGACTGCGATCAGCCTGCTGGCTGCAGATATATAACTGGTCAAATGTGTTGACGGACGGATCGACTTCTATACGTTAAGCGCCCCTGGAGCCTTCGGCCCAGGTGAGCTAATGAAAAATAATTAATTTACGTAAAATAAATTTTCTTAAATGAAAAATATTGCATTGCTATGTTGCATGTCTTCCTGATTTGTGGTAAAGACAGGGGTTTTCTGTTCACGTGACAAATGCCAGTTGAACTGGCATATGTCACGTGAACAAAAAAAAACCCTGTTGCCAGTTCACAAAGATCAGGAAAATTACGAGTCCTTGCATGAGTATTGAGATTTCTGCAGTGACATTCAAATTTAACTTTACGTTAAACTTTAAGACGCCGAGAAAAAACTTCATCACATAATGTCGTCTGCTAATGTCGTCTGCTGATCTTCTTGGAATTTTTTTTTGATATTAGGAGCAGTCTGATCTGGACCCACAACGATTGCAAAAAAAAAAAAAAATGACTTTTAAGGTAACCGGCAGACGGCAAAGCAGACGACAATTGTCGTGATTGTCATGTTATGGGTTACTAAGTCCGAGTGATAATCACCCTTATAACAACCGCTTTCTACACTGAAATGTGGGGTTTACATGAGAATACATCATTTTTCTTATGTCTGCTCTAAAATATAGATTGTGGATACTCGTTAGTACCGTTCTAACGAGTACCCAAAATCCATAATTTTGAATAAGAATAAAGGAAATAATGTATACCATTGAAAGCCCGCATTTTTCTATATAAAGTGCACTATTAACTAGGTCATGCATTTTACGGATACGTTCAAGTGATTATTTTCGATGCCATTGGCAAATACTTACATTCGCAGTGCATTTACAAAAAAAAAAAAAAAATGTCGTTAACTACTGGGAAGCATTGTTGTCCTTAGATCTACTTCAATATTTACATTTCCAGTGTAAAGTCTGATGTAAACCTTTAGAAAACAATGTATTTCATACTTCAATGGACGCATCGAGTCGCGTGATTTTCAGTGACGTCAAGTGACGCCAGTTTTAACAGTGGTTCTCTATGGGCGTTGGTGACGTCAATGCTTTTCCACTCATTGTAGAAAAACAGTTTTTCAGGTTTAAAATTTTTGCTCTATAAGCATTTTTTTCGCCCAGTGATGAAGGGCAAAGAATGTAAATATAAAAAATAAACTTAATTTTTCTTCTTTTCATGAAAGTATGAACGACAGTGGGTCGCTAGCAAAGTTTACATGAAACCCCTTCGGGGTTCATTTACTTTGCATGCGACCAACTGCGTTCATACTTGCTCAAAATGATCATTTGACAATATCTCAGCTAATTTCGAATATGGGTCATATCTAGTCAGTCAGTAGGTCATATTGTTGAAAAACCATGTGGACACACTAGAGGCCCAAGTTTTGGTCTGATCATCATCAAACTTGCTCAGAATGGTCATCTTGACAATATCTTGGTCAAGTTCGAATATGGGTCATGTCGGGTCAAAAAGTAGGTCAGCAGGTCAAATCATAGAAAAACGTTTTGAACACTGTAAGAGGCCACAGTTTTAGTCAAATCATCATAAAACTTGCTCAGAATGACCCTCTAGGAAAATAGCATAACGATTAACGAATGGGCACAAGAGCTAAATATAGAAAAACATTGTAAATTTGCTTCAAATGCGAACCCCTTCTACCCCTTTGGCCATTTGGATTTAAAACTTCACAGGAATGTTGCCTAGGTGATCCCTACCAAAATTGTTAAAACTCATTCCACTCCAATGAACAAAATGGCCACCGGAGCTAAAAATAGAAAAAAATATTGTAAATGTGATTCAATCGTGAACCCCTCCTAAACCCTAAGGCCAATTTGATTCAAACTTCACAGGAATGTTGCCTAGGTTCCCCATTACCAAATGAGCTAAAATCACTCTGCTGATGAACCACTATAGCTAAAAATAGAATGTACTCGAGACAGTGGCACACAGGTGAGCGAACCAGGGCCCTCTGGGCCCTCTTGTTTATATTTACATTATTTGCTCCTCATGACTCGGCGAAAAAATGTTTATAGGGCAAACTTTTAAAGCTGAAAAAACATTTACACGTTGTTTTTTTTTTACAAAGAACGGAACAGCGTTGACGCCACCAAAGCCTTTAGAGAACCATGTTTAGACTGACGTCACCTGACGTCACTGAAAATCATGTGTCTCGATGCGTTCATGGAGGTATGAAATTCATTGTTTTCTATAAGTTTACATTAGACTTTACATTGGAAATGTAAATATACTTCGATGAACGTGAAATAAATTACATTCATTTCTTAATTACGCTACAGACGCACTTCAATGACGGGTGCATTTTTTGGAACTGGAAATTTGTTCGAGACTTGGGTGTTCGAATTACTCATGGTTTGTCATATTACAATGCAAGGAGGTTTAAATGAAGTAATTTAGGGATGCCTTCTCAATCTGCAACAAGATAAAGACACGTTGTGTGATTACCTTGTTCACACAATATATTTTGTTCGCACAACATAGATCTTGTGAAGACAACATAATATATTTTGCGCTCAAGATATTATCTTGTGCGCACAAGAAAATATCTTGTTCGCACAACTTAATATCTTGTTCGGACAACAAATTATCTTGCTAGCACAATTTAATCAGACGCATAAGATATATTATGTTGTCCGAACAAGATCTATGTTGTGCAAACAAGATAATATCTTGTGCGCACAAGATATTAACTTGTGCGAACAAGATATTATCAAGTGCGCACAATATATTATATTGTGCGCACAAGATTATATCTTGTTCGCACAACTTAATATCTTGTTCGCACAACATATTAAAAATAATATTGTATGTCCCTTCCCGGTTTCCGTAAAAAGGGAGATTGCTTTCGGAAACATAAAGTGATTTTTTGATATTTCAATCCATTTCCAAATGAAAGTCCAAGTTTGCTCTCTCCTTGGGGTATAAGTATAGTCGGTGTGACGTCACTTTCGCTTAGGTCCGCCATTTTCGGAGGTGAAAACAAAGGTATTTGACCTGCTATATTACCTTACCAAATGTGCACAAGAAATATTTAAAATCTGTCTTAAACTTCTGACAAAGACTTACTTTTTATTATTGTTCCGTATATTTCTTTTAATTTTTGATGATTATCGATAAAAAAATCAACCACATTTTACTTTAAAACCTGTCTGAAAACGATGAAATTTTAGCCAAAATATCCGAAGCTTTCACCTCCACCAAATGAGAAAAATGGCGGGAAAGATAACCGTTCTTTGTTTATTTTTTTAACTGAAGAGTTTCTTGCCAACTGTCCCTATACGAATCTGGTATAAATTTCAATCCCTCTCCAAAGGAAAGTCCTGGTTGCTCTCTTTTTCGGGTAAAGTTTAGAAATGCAAGTTCAAAAAGAAAAAGTAACCAGAGGACCAATGGTCCTGAAGACGCTCACCTGACAGCAAGCATTGATTATTTTTAGCATTTGGCTGTATGACCAAGTGGTCCTTAATCACATTCCTGACTCTTGAAGATCAGTTGGAAAATTTTGAGTTTGAATTTTCAGTTATATTTAGCCAAGATAAAGCCTTAGATGAGCTAAAAGGTCAGGAGAAAATATATGGTTAATCGGTGGAATGCTTAACCATTTCTAAAGGGGGTGAGGCCCTCAATTTAACCTACGGTGTCCAAAGATCTATGTAACTAATGCCCCTTATCACAAGAAAATATATATGGTTTATGGGAGAGGATCTGAACAGTTTCTGATATTTGATGCATTTTATGTAATGCAGGGGTGGGGCATGCCCCCAGGGTCTCAAGATGCAAGTCACTTAAAGCCCCTTATCATAAGCAATAAGAATATATATTGTTTATGGGTGGGGATCTGAACAGTTTTCAAGAAATTGGTCACTTTTTGAAAAAACAAAAAAAGGGGGAGGGTTACTTGAGGTGTTACTTCCAATTCTAAAGGGGGTGGCGGCAGGTCGAAGACTCGTACAATAAAATTCTGTATTTTACAAAACACTGTAGAATAAGCTATTAATATTTAACCAAATCGATGAAATACATGTAATTGTTAAAGGGGTAATGTTATTTCTTTTAAAAAGTTGCTTACTGTAAACCCCAGTACACCTGAATGTAAAGGTTGATAGAAGTCAATGCATGTTTTGGTGGGTGGTTCTGAAGAAGAAACTTTTGAAGAGGTTTAGACTTCTTCAACGGGGGGGGGGGGGGTCATGCCCCTCCTCCCCCGGGGCCCCGGGGTTCCACAGGTCCATGTCACTGAATGCGCTTTATCATAAGGAACAACAATATATATGGTTTATGGGTGGGGATCTTAACCGTTTCCAAGATATTAAGCATTTTTTGCAATAAAGGGGGTGGGGCATGCCACCCCGGGGACCCTCCGATACCCTGATGTCCAAAGGTCTGTGTCACTGAATGCGCCTTATCATAAGGAACAAGAATATATATGGTTTATGGGTGGGGATCTTAACCGTTTCCGAGATATTAAGCATTTTGTGCAAAGAAGGGGGTGGGGCATGCCCCCCCCGGGGGCCCCAGGGTCCCAAAATCCATGTCACTCAATGCGCCTCATCATAATGAATAAGAATATATATGGTTTAGTGGCATTATTTGTAACAGTTTGCAAGATATCAGACATTTCTACTTTTTCCCATACAAATGCCCATGTTACCAAATTTAACCTTGGCGTAAAATAGGTCAAGGTCATCCCAGGGACACCATTTATGCAATTTATGATGGGCCCATGTCCCAGGTGCTACATGCCATGCCAAGTTTCATGCAAATCGGCCCAGTGGTTCCGGAGGAGAAGATTTTCGAAGGGTTTTTACCATATATGGGCATGGCGGCCATCTTGGTCATGTGACCTAGACCAAAAATGCAAACTTTCGTTCCCCCACCCCATGGAGCCTCCACATGAAATTTGACTACAATCGGCCCAGCGGTTCCGGAGGAGAAGACGTTTGAAAATGTGAACACACACACACACACACACACACACAGAGAATTTTTGCCTGGCCATACTATCAGCTCACCAATGAGCCTTCGGCTCAGGTGAGCTAAAAATGTGCAAGTCATTCAAATCAAGTGTCCTTTTATAATAGTAATTTAAAAAATAAAACAAATGTCTGTGTATGAAAAAAGGGACGTATTCAAGAGGCGATGCGTATCAGCTGTCTTAAACATGACTCGGGCATTTACTTTGTATACAATATTACTATTCTTTAGCAAATTTCGTTTAACCCAATCAATACCAGAAACCCCTAAAGGGGTACCTTGGCAAACAGTGCAGGCCCAGATCAGACGCCGAAGAACGCGGCGTCTGATCAGGGCCTACACTGTTTGCAAAAAGCTAAGCCATCTTCCAAACAGATTATGAAGAAAACACAATCTGTCACCCCAAAATTTTGTAGTGGGCTCCTGCTATATATATAAAGAAGAAGATTCCATTTGGTACAAAAAGGGTTAAATAGATACAGTACTAAATGCCTAAAATACGTTTCAGCTGTGACTTCTTTAACTCTTTTTGTACCAAATGGAATCTTCATCCTTATATATAGCAGGAGTCCATTTCGAATTTTAGGGGTGTCAGGTTGTGTTTTCATCAAAATTTATTTGGAAAATGTCTGAACTTTTAGCAAACAGTGGAGGCCCTGATCAGACGCCGCGTTCTGCGGCGTCTGATCTGGGCCTGCACTGTTTGCCAGGGTACTCGTTTTGGGGTTTCTGGTACTAAATGGGTTAACATATATTACAGAATTATGAAAATTACTGTCAGTCGCAATTGAAAACATTCAAAGAATTTTGACCACCAGAGACTCATAAACTTTTACAAATTTGCAATCGTTAAAACGGACTTTTTTTCTGTTGTCTTATCATATCCAATTGGCGACTAAAACACGCTTTATCATGAACTTGTAAAAAATTACTGTAATTTTCTCATGTAGTTTATCTTCCATCGCTGAACCGTTTAAGCACCAAGAAAGGTTCATAAAATCAATTGTGAGACGCGTCGAGTGTAAAGAATTCTCAAGGTACATGCGATCATTAAAGTTTAGTGCATTTTGATCAGAGTCTTTAGTCGGGCATTGTTCACACAAAATATGGTTGGGGGGGGGGGAACTTTTGAAGTTTCGGCCAATTCAGATACATCACGTTAACGAATACACTTGTACGTAAGCCCCATATGGGAACACCGTGTTTCAGTACAGGGCTACGCATTATTTTCCTTATTCTTGTTAAAAAACATAGATTGTGGGTACTCGTTGAGGTGGTTCTAACGAGCACCTACAATCTATATTTAAAGAAAAACTCAGACTTTCATCATCTCCGACGGGGTGGTTGGATGAGGCAAAGGTGGCGTGTATCTTGTGTCACGGGGGCGTCCAACTGATATTGGAGGCAAGGGTAGAGGGGGGGGGGGGGGGGGCATTGTTATTTCGTCTTTCTCCACACTTCCATTCATTATCCTCGTTCTTCACTGTCCCTCACTTTCATCTCCTCTGTTGCCTCTTCTATCGCTTTTCTCCTTTTCTCCGGGAGACGGCACAAAATGACCTACATGGGTTTACCTGTCATTCAACCCCAAACAATCAGACTTTCATCTGAAAAATGTAAGCTCAGGAGCAATTGAGAACAACCTATATCAGACAGATTGTTATCATAATGAGGGATGAGGGGGTGGGGGGGGGGTGGAGAAGCCTCCGTGGTGCAGTGGTTACGCTACTCGCCTTGTAAACCGATCGATCCCGGGCTTCTCCAGACTTTCGGATGAGTCTTTAAACCGAGGTCCCGTCTCCGTATGACCTTAGCTGTTGGTGGGACGTAAAATTAAAACTCACTCACTCATCATAATGAGGGATGTGTCATAATGAGGGATGTGTGACTGTGACTGCTTCCGAAGCCCCATATTAGCCTGCTTATTTTCAGTATTTCAAGGGCATCGCCTACGCTGCCCATAGACCCGCGTTATAACGACATTCGTTATGACGGCAAAACTCGAAATAACGACAATTTCAGTGGAATGAATTCTTAGCTCAATGTTTAGCCTCGATTCCGAGCGGCTTGGGCTTCCCTCGGGTTAGAATTGCCCAAATCAAATCCATAGTCATGGAAGATTCTTGTAATTTAATACTCCAAGAAACAAATGTTATAGACATTTGTTAGAATCGCCTCATCGAGGCGATTCTAACAAATGTCTATAACATTTGTTTCTTGGAGTAATAATGGGGAAAAGGCCTTTTATTACTGATCATACTGCTACGGCAAATACTTAATAACGGCACAGAGATAGGGAACAAATACTGTCCTTATAACGAGGGTCCTCTATAGTGCATTCTATCATATCTCCAGAATGGTTACTTTTCTGATGAAAATTCGTGCTATGTTTCTTATTTATGCTCCAAACATAGATTTGTGTGCTCGTGAGACCCGCCTTATTGAGGTGGTTCTAACGCGTATCCACAACCTATGTCTTGGAGCAAAAATAAGAAAAATAATGTATGTCCCTGCATATCCCAGTTTTCCCTGTATAAAGTAGGGTTTAGAGGGTTGTTCTTTACACTGACCGGTATACATAATGTACTGCAAAAAGATATTGTATTTCAACAGTAAAATTCCGCTATTGTTTGTTTGTTTGTTTGATTTGAGGTTTAACGTCCCCGTCAACACTGTAAAGGTCATTTTGGAGACATTGCTTCCAATTTTGTGGGACTTTTACCCGACATTGAGATGAAATGACATTTCAAGCCCTGTCGCCCAATGAAACCAATAGGGTTTATTAGCATGGACGGTCCGCATCGCACCGCTATTAAGACCACCTTAAATGAAGACTAATTCTTCTAAAAAAAATCATATTTAAAATGTTTCAGTTATTCTCTCTTTTGTGTGTTTCCGCTAGTAAGAAACCACTTTTGGGACTGTTCAAAAGTGGTCTTAAAGACCACTTTTGAACAGTCCCAAAGGTGGTCTTAAAATAGGAAATTTACTGTGTATAGTACATCGTGGTCTGCTTCACAGCCGGTCGCATTTGCAGAAAATGATGTTTCCCGCGACCAAGCTCAGTCAGTATAAGGAAAAGGGAGCTACGGTAATAGGATTTTAATAAGTGTCTTTTTTTCCTCCGTTGAGAGAGTGGTATCGATTTAAATACATAATTTATGTGCTTATTGAAGCCGTTTTTAAGTCCGCCCACTTGTTTCTTTGCGGCCGAATAGGCCGATATATTGCATTTCAGGCGGTCCTTAACGTCAGAGCTGACAGTAGCTAACATAAAGCCCATAAAAGAAAATGCAAAGGAGACAAAAATCGATGAAAAGCTAATGATTCTTCTTTAACACCAATATTATTGTGCGAATACTGCCACGCAAATAGTAGGCTGAGTTTAGCACAGAATATGATGACAAATTGGGCTTGTGAACAAATGACAAAGTAACTCAAGTAAACTCATATTATTTGACAGGATATATATCTTCAAACGTTTGAAAGCAATGATTATTTTACGCTTAAGGTCAAAATAGTAAAGTTTAATTTTAAAAGGGGTGGGCTTGTTACATTCTCGGCATTACGCTTCCTTAACTATACATCGTTAAAAATCCGTTTGTTCATTGGCATAGTGGTGGACAAAACTCTCAACAGATTTTATTACAAAATTAACAAAAATGAAGTTTAATCACAAAATGAGGAGGAACTCTACAAATATTTCTGAAGAATCGGATATGTGCTCGGAGGTTGAAGAAAACATAGATGTCGAAAATGACAGGGAAGAGCCGAGAATTCCGCGACCGAGTATAGCTCTGAGGATAATGAGACCAGAGCTAGATACACAAGAATCAGACTTTGATAAAGACAGGAGAAACATTTCTAAGTGTTCAAATTATTCATCGGCTTGTGAGTCAAATATTGCACAAAGACTTATGCGACCAGACTTTAGCTTGCAGCGGACAGACGTTGAAGACGCTAAAAATAGTCAAGCAAAGTGTTCAAACAGTACTTCAGTATATGAATCAAAACAAATTACAAGACCTTCGTTTTTAATAACAGACATTCTTTCGGACAAAAAGAAACATTGTGACTATGATTCTTCAGTGCCAAACACACCAACAAGTATAAATGAAACATTAAGTAAATTGGACTCTCATCACAGAATTGAAGGTGTTCCACATAGGACAGCATCTATCATACAGTCACCTAGAAGTGAATCACCGGGTTATTCAGAAGACGGTATGTTCTGTTTTACTGCTTTATGCAAACATACAGTAGAATTCCTATATTAAGACCACCTATAGGACTGTTCAAAAGTGGTCTTTAAGACCTCTTTTGAACAGTCCCAAAGGTGGTCTCCGACCAGAGGACGCTGTATGCAGAAACCACACAGAAAGAATAACTGCAACCTACTAAATAAGCTTTTTATAGCAGAATTAGTCTTAATTTTAGTTGGTCTTAAGCGGAATTTTACTGTTTAACACATGCTCAGATCTCTCTCTCTCTCTCTCTCTCTCTCTCTCTCTCTCTCTCTCTCTCTCTCTCTTCGTTCATTGCACCTTGAACTTCTAGACTTTTAGTGTCCTTATTCGCACCCGATAGGCCTTAAGTTTATTTTTTTAACATTTTTATAAATGTTTCCTGTCGTAGAATGTATTATAGTACAGTATGAAACAATACAGCAGCATCTACAAAGTTTAAAGGCGCGAGTACAGTATGATTTTGTTTGTTTGAGTTGAGGTTTAACATCCCGTCAACACTGTATAGGTCATTTTGGAGACGTTGCTTCCAATTTTGTGGGACTTTTATCCGACATTGAGATGAAATAACATCTCAAGCCCTGTCGCCCAATGAAACCAATAGAGTTTATGGGCATGGACGGTCCGACTCGCACCGCTTTGTCTGGGCAGGCTTCGATCCTCTAAGCGGTTTACCAGTACTCATGTGTGGGTCGGTTTCAGCTCTGTGTGGAAGCATCATGCACCCCATCTATTTCTTCAAGCGCCGATGGGCGGGGGCCTGAGTACAGTATGAAACAAACGAATAAAGAAGCATTTACAAAGTATAACAGGCGGGCACACTTTATACTTGAGCAGAAAACATTAATTGTGGGTAATTATTACAATCAACTTCGTCCAGTAAACTTCGATTTTTGTTTCGTTCATAAATATTATCAATGTCAATTTTAATGCGTTAAAACTCCCTACCAAAGGCCACGAAGACAGCATTACATTTCAAAACAGTGTTACATTAAGTATCTAGGACTATAAATATTGTGGTAAGTTCGGAATTGGACTGTACTCTCAATATCACGACAACGAGTCAGTGAAATGCAAACCATTAGAAACCAAAGACAAAAAACACCATATATGGCGAAAAGGGTGTATATGAGGATATACATTGTTCCCTTATTTCTGTTTCAAACATACATTGTAGACACTCGTAAGAACCGCCTCAGTGAGGCGGTTCTAACGAGCGCCTGCAATGTATGTTTGAAGCAGAAATGATGGAAATATCCGACTTTTTTATGGGGAAAAATAATTTCAAACTTTAATCGCGCACGGGTGTGTTTGCCAAATGAGCTCATTTAATTATTTTATATATCTAACAAGATGTTTCATGTTTTCACTTTTTTGTTCCACTGATTTGCGGAAAATGAATGTAGATATAACTATCACGTCATATTGGCCAGATGTTACAATACAGCACATTCTTTTTAGTAAATGATACAGCCTTCCCAGCAGCCACATGACGTAAGTGTGACATCACATCAACGTCGGTGCAACGTCATGATCTATATGCAACGTCACATTTACGTCGGTTGAACCGACGTTGATTTGACGCTGCCATCGCGACGTGTGTCTGCTGGGTTCTTTTCTAGTCCCTGTAAACTTGAGTTTTAGGGCAATTCTGAATTAAATATTTGCATTTTGTACAAGTTTAAAAGCACATTTTACTTCAACTTTATGTAAGATGATTACATGCCAACGTGGCATAATGTATCCTTTCATGACTGAAAATATTGAGCTCTTGTAATATTTTACTTATTTTCTGCTTTAATTTTAGATTATGGGAGCTCGTTAGATCCGCTCCAACGAGGCGGTTCTGGCGAGGATGCACAATCTAAGTTGAAGCAAGAATAAATAAAATAATGAATACTTATTTTAAACTCCCCTTTACTGTATGTGAAGTGAGGCTTGCATGGTTTTCAGTTCCACGGACTTGTCCACGTAATGCAACTTCGCATTACGATAAAACATCCGTGTGACAAAGTCCATTCTTTCATATTTCCAAAATGGTGACTTTTCTGATACACAAACTGTGATATTTTTCTTATATGTACTCCAAACATCGTATCGCTTGAGAATGGCTCCATATAAACGAGAGACTGCCAGGTATCGCCGAAACAATTTAATATAATTCATGGTGTTATAATCCAATATAATTCTTCTAAGACACGACGTCATATGATAAATTGCAATATTATAGGAAGCTTTTCTTCATTCTATGAAATAATGGTTTGATGTGCAATGAAATAATGGTTTGCAATTAAATAATTCTATGAAATAATGGTTTGATGTGCGTACTCATTAGAATAGCTTCTTTGAAGGATAAATAAAAGTAACATACAGTTATTCTCCAGTTATTGGAATTTCACTATCCTGGGATTAGTGGTGAACCTGCATGTAAACTAAAAGAACAACGCTAAAATGCCATCTATTGCATCTAAATATAGGCCTACATGTATATAATGCATCTATTTAGTCTGAGTACAACATCATTCCCGGGCTGCATGCTGGACTCTGGGACATAAAAACATCCATAAAGGACACACATTACGAAAACACGTCTATACAAATACATTGTAATCTTTATCGCCGAAAAAATGAAAATTTTAAGATGAAAAATTGGGATGTTTTTTCTTATTTCTGCTCAAAATATAGATTGTGGGTACTCGTTAGAACTGCCTCGGTGAGGCGGTTCTAACGAGTACCCAAAATCTATATTTTAGAGCAGAAATAATAAAAATAAGGTTTACCTCTGTAAACCTCAGTTTTACTATATAAAAGTGGGGTTCAAGGGGTTAACATTATATCGGCGTGTTTTCGTGATGACAAATTAAGGGTTATCCTTTGGAAGCAAGTAATATACCATAGAACTGGACAATATGGAGTGTACATGTTTTCTGGGCCAGACCAGCTAGTTTCGGCCGTTTAGGTCTCATCAGGCCGATCAACATGTGCATTTTCACAGGCTGAACTGAGTCTTTGGTGGGAACACAGTTCCGCTTGACGACTATCAAATAATATCGCAGTGTGACAAAAATCTTTCATAGTCCTCTGTGGTTAGGTACGTGCATAGTTCAGTGATATTCCTCGTTTCACAAAGGTTGCATTACGGGTTGCATCTCAGAAGAATCAAAACGCTTGAGAATGGCTCCATATAAACGAGAGACTGCCCAGTGTGCCAAAAGAATATACATGTGTAGCTAATCGCCTTTTTGTAATGAATCTCCCAGCTGTAAAACAGAGCAATGACCCATTAATCCCAAGGCCCCTTTAAAAGAACATTTGCAAATACTGTAGACCCGTATCCGCAGTGTATGAGGATATACTCAATTTGTCATACACTTTCAGTAAAACTTACTACAAATGGTATAAACAAAAAAAAAATGTCTATTTTACTAATTTGATATTGGAAAGAACGTCCATGCGCTTTTAATGGGTTAACGCACAATCTTATGCTATGTCCTCCCTTTGTTTTCCTGCTGTGTTAGTTACATTTGAGCCCCGCCAAGCGAATTTGTGTCTTCGAGCATTCCGTCATGACACATTTTAACTGCGCATGCCCAGCCATTCAGAGGGGCCAGGGATATGGCTTTCTGTCTGAAGGTTCCTCTTGATTCACTGCTTGTATGAGCGAGCAGCGAAGGTTCTGGCGAGACTGCGCGGATGCGCAGGCTCGCCTGAACCTTCGCTGTTCGCATAGGCGATAAGTACCAAAATCGCATGACGGGGCCCATTTGGACTCACTGAGTTGCGACTTAAAGTGGCGACGGAGTACCGCCGAAACAATTCTTCAGCAAGGTGTTTTTCCGGTCTCTGCTTCCATACGCCCATTTTAATCAGATGAAAATCAAGCCGCGTTCTTGCGTTTAGATGATGCCCGATAAGATTTGTCTCCGGTTGTTGTTGACAAAATCGTGGCGAATATTATCTCTCTGTGTGTATCTGGTATCTTCGTTGCGATGTTGTCAATAAGATCTTGTGAACTATTTTTGCGCAGGACCATTATGCAAAACCGCAACATTCTTTGCTCAAAAACAACTGAAATACAACAAGAGGTCAATGGTTTGAATAATGTGGAAACTACTATTGTAACAGATTTAACAATGAAAATTACTTGTCTTTTAAAATATTAAAAAGAGTTAGTAGATAAGAAACGGTGTTATCTTGTTAAATGTCTTAAGTTTTAACTCAGCATATTCGAAACTAAAACAATTCGATACATTATATCTTTACGTTTGTTTAACCCCATTTAAGCACGGTATAACTAAAGCATGGGTGAGGGACTATATTGTCTACATGACATTGTTCCTTCTAATGCTATGTGATCAAAACAAGTTACGAAAAACTCCTGTCAAAAGTAACATTTTTTTATATGAATTGTATTGAAAAAATAAATTGAATTGAAAAAAAAGTGTTATGCAATGAGGATATCAGAACAAAACTGCATTAAAGATTTGTGTAGTTCAATTTTCTACATTAAGACTGTGTCATACTCACGCACAGGTTTATATACATGTATCTTTACACGAACAAATTTGTTTAGAATAATTTTTTCATGTCTAAGAAAGGGTTGTTATTAATTTTCACGGATAAACTTATATTTACACAAAAAAGTATAAGTGTAGATGCCCCCTTCAATATGGTGGTCCGCGAAACACTTCACCGTTCTCTTATCTGGATAGGAGGCGTCTTACAACCTGAAAAATAACAAAACAAAATGTCTGTATTTCACAGACCCACGATAGTGCCTTGGCTCAAGGATATGATAATATATCTTTGAATATTTTAATGTGCCTAACCCTTTAAGACCTGGGCAAATCATGCAAACAGTATCAGTCCAGATAATGAGCCACCTCGTCTGGATCTACAGTTTACCATTTTCTTTATGGAAGTTGACTGTTTGCCCTGATTGTAACACATCGAATATAGTGGAGTCCAATTTAGAATAGAAGTGAATGCAATGGTCAGGAAGCGATAACTTAACCCAAAGCTCCCATCAGAGATACCGAAGGGAAAGAAACACAAACATGAAACAACAGACTCTAATGGAAACCCCAATAGCGGAAAGCCAAAAGGAAAGTTATTTTCCTACAAAATGGTCATTTGGCTATCCAAAACAAAAAGTAATATAAACGAAACAAACACTCAAAGACGAACCATAACAAAAATAAACCGCGACAGAAAAACCTATAAGCCTGTCAGAAAATGAAAGACTGAAGTGGACATTTGATTGGCAAAATATTGTGTTCGTTTCAGAGAGCAGAGAAGAATCATCACCTAGTCCTGATGACCATCAGCACAACTTGTCTAACAAAGCAAAGAAACAAAGAAAAGCCAGAACAGCATTCTCAGATCACCAGCTCAATAGTCTAGAGAAGAGTTTTGAAAGACAGAAATATCTCAGCGTTCAAGATAGAATGGAACTAGCGGCTAAGCTCAGTTTGTCAGATACGCAAGTAAAGACATGGTACCAAAACAGAAGGTAAGATTATGTAACTTTGATGCAACATGATATAACTTCAGTGTGACAGTCTGCAACTGCAGTGCACTCGAATGATACGAAAAATAGCGGACAGAAGCTAAATATGTTATATAAAAGGGTTATCAGTGAAGGCAATGATCTGATGAAAAGTTGTACTTTTTATGTTTATTCTACTAAACAAAAAACATATATGCATAACGGACCTTTTGAGGGACATTGGCAAACAGTGTAGATCCAGATCAGACCATTTTATCAGAGTCTACACTGTTCGCTTAAAGTACGTACATTTTTGTAAAACTTACAACGCACAAAATAAACCCGACACCCCTATTGGAAAGGGGCCCTTCCAAACTCATTAGGTGAAATATTTCATTGTCATATTTGGGTTAAAGTGATGCCTGTAACGGTGTTCATTTCACGGACTTGTTAATCAATTGAATAGTGGACTCTTCCATTGCTGTATGTTGGACAAGTCCATTTGTCATTTAAGGGGTGTCAGGTCTATTGTTTCGCTCTTATTCCATTTTGACGGAAAATTCTGTTAGCAAATAGTGCAGACCCTGGTCAGACGTCTGATCTGGGTCTGCACTGTTTGCTAAGGTACCCCGTTAGGAGTTTACCGCATACAATGGGTTAACCCATATATGCCTTGTGGCCCTTTTTTGGGACGTTGGCAAACAGTGTAGACCCAGATCAGACGCCGCATAACGCGGCGTCTGATCTGGGTCTACACTGTTTGCTCAAAGAACATACATTTTTGTACAACTTACATTAAACAAAACAAATCTGACACCCCTGTAATTGAAAATGGACAACTCCAAATTTATAAGATGGAAGATTCCATTGTCATATATGGGTTAATTCGATGCTTTGTTTTCTTTGGTACTTAAACACAACTATTAAACAATTTAGATACCTACAAAATCGGGGTTTTCCAGGAATAACAGAATAACAGGAACTTGCCGATTAAGTTTCCTATACACTAGAATTTTTATCAATGTCACCAAGCACGCGACGCTCGTATGTAGTACATGTTTCAGACAACTACCATATGAGCCCCGCCAAGCCAATTTGTGTCTTCGAGCATTCCGTCATGACACATTTTAACTGCGCATGCCAAGCCATTCAGAGGGACAAGGGATATGGCTTTCTGTCTGAAGGTTCCTCTTGATTCACTGCTTGTATGAGCGAGCAGCGAAGGTTCTGGCGAGACTGCGCGGATGCGCAGGCTCGCCTGAACCTTCGCTGCTCGCATAGGCGATAAGTACCAAAAACGCTTGACGGGGCCTATATAATGGATAGGGGATGTCACGGTGTCATTCAAGTAAGCCAGTTAGTTTGAATTAAAATAAAATAAGTATCCTCGTGGCGAAAATTAATCATAATGTATTTATATGCGAGTTTCTTGATCGTGGGTGTTATGCGACATAGCCGTCTCGATCTTCGGTGACATGCTCATTTTGTATTTCAACATCTTAACTTTTAATGCTTCCTCATAAAACAAAACTCAGCAGCATCGATACGACATCTGATATTTATAGTGTATTAATTATATTCAGTCTAAAAGGTGCAATCACAGGTAAATTGTGGTATCTTCCCTGGGATCACTTTATCGACAGTTCTGATTGGTCTTTTAGCTTAGGGCTAACATAAAAGTGATATTAATTTTTCAAGTTCCATATTGTAGACATATGGTGACTTTGAAATACACCATTTTCTTTTGTTAAATACAGGAGACTTAAACGGTGCCATATGCGTTCAATTAAATAATCGTGATAAATGTCGTTACCGTTACTTGAAGTGCTAAAATATGACAAATTGGCAATTTGGGTTTAAGGAAGAGTTGGAATACGAAATTAACAACATGACAAATAAAAAAAAAATAAAAATAAAAGCACGCAGTTTGGTTAAATCAAGCCATATTCCATGCAAATATAAACTGAAATAAAGCCATAAATGATGCATTCGAACACAAAAATCACAGAAACAAGAATGAAAATCGTGAACTAGTTTTCTGGCCAGACTAGTTAGTTTCGGCTAGTACTGCCTCAACACTGATATTAATTTTCACTTGAAGACCCAGCAACAGTGAACTATTTTGAAATTAACATTAATCATAATCCCGGAAAAAAATATTTTGAAATAGTATGTTTATTCCATCGGTGTCTTACTAACCAATACGTTGGTAAGTCTGAATAACCTCAGACAGATGAACTCGGTGATAATTTTTGTTTAACATCATCTTTCTTGTTGTAATTATAAAACAAAATGAATAAAAAATAAGTAAATAAATAACAGTAGGCAGAATCCATCACGATAACACACCCATGCAACATATTGCATTTTTTTTTCACATCTCAAAAATGACTACTTTTTCTGATGAAAATCCGTGATATTTTTCTTATTTATACTGCAAACATAAGTTGTGGTTGCTCGTTAGAACCGCCAAAACGTGGCGGTTCTAACGAGTACCCACAACCTATGTATTGGAGCAGAAATAAGAAAAATAAGATATACCCCCGTAAACCCCAGTTTTCTCTATATATATTTTTGTTTTGGTTTTACGGCCCTTTCAAGATTATTTCACTTATATCGAGCCGATCGTTACTCAGAGGTGGGCGAAAACCGGAGTACCCGGAGAAAAACCACCTGACCTTCCGTTGCAGAACTTGGCGTCTCGCATGTGACCCGAGCGAGGCTCGAACCACAGCGGTGAGAGACCTAATGATCAAGAGTCAGCGCTCTTAACCACTAGGCCACGGAAGCCCGTTTCTCTATATAAAATGGGGTTTAAGGGGTGTTCATTTCACGGACTTGTTCACCTGATTCATAGGATATCATCACCCGGGACGTAGTTTAAGACCATACTGAAATAGGACAAATTCGTTTGAAAAAAAAAAAAAAAAAAAAAAAAAAAACATACATGGAGCCATTCAACAGTGACACGGCAATAAATATGTAACTGATTTGGATTTGCGAAAACAACATTGTTTTTTTTTTTTTCTTCTTTTATGCAAATAATTTGTGGTCTATTTACTTGTTAGACTACAGCATTTAATGTAATTTTATTATTCATCTTCAGAACAAAATGGAAGCGGCAGACAGCTGTTGGTCTCGAACTTCTCGCAGAAGCTGGAAATTATGCTACAGTTCAACGTATGATGCAATCAAGTCCTTACTGGGGGTCATCTTACAGATATGCCGGTGCTGTTAATTCAGGACTTCTCACAAACTTGGACTCATTGTATTACCGCCATGGTGTCTCATCAATTCCAGCATTATCGTCTCAAAGAATGTATCTACAGAGCATTGGCCATATTTCACCACATTAATGCTTTTTGTTCATCGAAGATGTGTTCATGTCAACTGTACATCAATCGTACAAGTCCACGTGGAACCCGTTTTATTCAAGAAACGAAGGTTTTGCAGAGATATACATTATTTGCAGAATGTAAAGACATAGAATATGGGTATTCGTTACAACGGGTATCCAAGATCTGTGTGTCGAGAATGAGTAAAATGAATGTTTCTAGAATCTGCCACTTTTGAAATGGTACATAAAGCTGTCATAACCCGGCATACGTATATTGCCCTGGTGACTTGATGATCACATTCTCTAAATACTTATAGGGACTGTGACAATTATGATGAAACCAACAAGGACAATAAAAAAAATGTTCGGCTTATCTTCTAGTACGACAAATATTTCTATCTTTCTAGAAGTATGTTGGGACTGAGTCGAATATATGTGAAACCAAATTATTTACGGGTAAATAATTTAAATTGAAACTATTTGACAGAGAATGGGGACATCTACATGACCATATTCATACCTGAAAAAGCAGCAGACATATCTTTCAAAAAGTTATCGATGTTTCATCACGAAAACAAGCCTATATAGTTTTGAACCCCACTTTTATATAGTAAAACTGGGGTTTACAGGGGTAAACCTTATTTTTCTTATTTCTGCTCTAAAATAAAGAGTGTGGGTACTCGTTAGAACCGCCTCGTTGAGGCGGTTCTAACGAGTACCCACACTTTACATTTTGAACAGAAATAAGGAAAATAATCACAATTTTTCATCTTAAAATTTTTGTTTTTCCAGCAGCACAGTTTACAGTGTATTTGTAAAGGCATTTTTTTGTAATGAAAGTGAATTCAGAGGATGGTCATGGCTTTTTTTACATTTGTTTCAATTTTTTACATTTAAAATCACAAATGTATGTATTTATTAATAAATCTTTTGACAACGTATGTACATTCAGAGAACATACATATGTATCAAATGAATGAAATTTATTAATAAATATTTACATTTCCAGTGTAAAGTGTAATGTAAACCTATAGAAAACAATTGCGTTCATACGCCAATGAACGCATCGAATCACATGATTTTCAGTGACGTTAAATGACGTCATTCTAAACAATTGTTCTCTACGGGCGTTGATGACGTCAACGCTGCTCCGCTATTTGTAGAAAAACAGCGTGTAAATGTTTTTCAGCTTTAAAAGTTTGCCCTACAAGCATTTTTTTCGCCCAGTGATGAGGGGCAAATAATGTAAATATAAAAAAATAAACTTAATTTTTCTGCTTTTCATGAAAGTATGAACGACAGTGGGTCGCTAGCAAAGTTTACATGAACCCCTTCGGGGTTCATTTACTTTGCACGCGACCCACTGCGTTCATACTTCCATGAACTGCAGAAAAATAAATTTCATTTCTTAAATAAATCACAAATTGTAGCTTTATTTTTCTTCAGCTAGATTTTTTTCCGGGATGGGAAATTAATGTTATTTTATATGTTCACTCACTGATGAAATGCTCAGATGCTAAAATAACTCTTATCTTGCTGTTCACGATAACCCCTATCTTTGCAAACAGTGTAAATCCAGATCAGATGGCTTCTGATCAGGATCTACACTGTGTGACATTAACTTTATGAATTTATAGATATAAATTACATAAGGTAATTTGATTGGTTAAAAGTCAGAAATGGGTGTGGCTAAAATGAATGTTCAGCAGGATAGGGGTTAATATTAACACTGCCAAGTGCTAAATTAATATTAACACTGCCAAGTGCTAAATTAATATTAACACTGCCAAGCTTCAGCTTGTTTTGTGCCATATGGGGAAAAGAGGTTTTTTTTCTTAATTTTCTTATTTATTTACATGTTCATGTATCACATTACAATAACACATTTGTGCCATAAAGTGCATTTTTTCACATCTCTAAAATGGATACTTTTCTGATAAAAACCCTTGATATGTCTCCTATTTATGTAGCAAACATAGGTTGTGGGTGCTCGTTACATCACGAAAACACGCCTATATACTTTTGACCCCCTTGAACCCCACTTTTATGTGGTAAAACTGGGGTTTCCTGGGTATAACTTATTTTTCTTATTTCTGCTCTAAAATATAGATTGTGGGTACTCGTTAGAACCGCCTCATCGAGGCGGTTCTAACGAGTGCCCACAATCTATATTTTGAGCAGAAATAAGAAAAATATCTCAATTTTTCATCATGAAATTTTCATTTTTCGTCGATAATGGTCGCAATGTATTTGTATAGGCGTGTTTGCGTAATGGAACCGCCTCATTCGTATGCAGACCACCGTATTCGCCGTTATTATCGCACATGCTCTTATAAGCGCACACTCATAGTTTTTTTTTTCAAGAAGTATATTTGATCAATTTAGAACTGTATTCCGTTTAATCAGACAGAATTGTTGAAATATTACACTTACATATTTTAAATAAAAAAAGATCAAACTCCAAGTTCTTAATTAAATTTTATCCACGACTAGTTTTGGTTACATTCACTTACATATCTAGTTATCGACAATCACTCTTATTCAACACAGAGACCCCTTGCTGCCTAAGCATGTTAAGGAACTCATTTATTAGGTCCCTAAAGCGCATAATAAGGTAAAGGTATAACCAAATGCTACTTTATCATTTTCTTGTCCTTTTGGGATCATTGATTCCATTGTGGAATTTGAAAATATTTGAGGGTCACTGATGAAACCTCATTGGCCGAAACTAGCTATGTAGTCCGGCCCAGTAAAACGTGTACACTCCATATAGGGTTCAGTTCTGTGGTGTATTCCTTGCTTCCAAAGGATAACACTTTCATAGGACATTCATAAGGAACATTTGGTTATACTTGACTGTGCGCTTCACTGACATACTTCTACGGCTTGCTTGTTGTGATCTTTTTTATGGCGAATACGGTAATTAAGTCTCGGCTGAGTGCAAATGTCCGCAGACCCGTTTTGTAAGGCGTGGTTCAGTGTGTGTGTCGTATACACACAATAAAGCCTACCAATAAAACAGCGAAAAGCGAACGGCGAAGATGCAGGCTGGCCGCGAAAATGCAGTCTAGCTTGAGTCTCTGCTGATCGCACGTATAATAAGTATTCCTGTCTATAACAGCTCTAGCTATGGAGGAATGATGATTACTCTTGGATATGTCTTTTTTTATTTCGTCCAAAAAATATATATGCTGTGGATACTTGTTAGAATCGCCTCGTTGAGGCGATTCTAACAAGTACCCACAACATAGCTTTCTGACAGGAAATCAAGAAAATTATCCCCAAGTTATTGACATTACTCCTCAATAATAGGAGATTTTTTGTTTTACATTGTTTGAGTAATTGACTAACCCCTACAAGACAGTGGAATCATCCACCTAATAATTTTGGAGTGGACCATTTCCAATAATAGAGATGTTAGGTTTGTTTTTGTTTATTGCAAAGTTTACAAAAATGAATGTTCTTTAAGCAAACAGTGTAGACCCAGATCAGATGGATCTGGGTCTACACTGTTTGCCAATGTCCAAGAAAATGGCCGCTAGGCATACATGGGTTAACACAACTAAGTTGATGAAGTACAACGTAACCAGAAAATTCAAATTTCTTTCCCAAAGAGTAAATTGTAAAATGTTTTTTTTTGTTATTTGAATCCCTTCTCACGATGGTATTTACTAAAATCTGAGGAGGAAGAAATTCTCTCATTTGAAATTTCCGGGTCCATTTTGGCAATGTACTCATTTACCTTATCAATAGTAGAGGACAGGGCGGGGATTATTGAGGAATACATACATGTATTTTGTTTACTGATTTCTTCTTTGTATTGTTACAATGTTTAGTACATGACTGCCTAACGTTTTTGTTGTCATGTTTATACATGTCAATAAAAGAAAATAAAATTTAGAATGATCTATTCTTTCTTTTTCGTCTTTGATGTCCTGATGTACTCAAGACCCTGGCTTAGTTTTGTTCTCAGAAAGGTTTACTGCGAGCAAAAAAGTGCAAAAAATGTCGCCTACCCATTGAACAACCAAGATATGTCATTCATTAACTGACCTCGTTACTTTCTTGGGAACAGCATTGTGACAACGCTTGGTGTCCACACCACACATAGTGTCCATATGAACACTAAGCGTTACGACTGCAACGCTGAAGTCGCAACGCTTAGTGTCCATGTTGGACACAAAGCGCTGTCGATAATATGTGCGATCGCAACGCTTAGTTTTCACAACATCATTTTAACTTAGAAATTATTCAGTTTCAAGATGCTGTTTTCTTTTCTCAAATTTTTCGTATGTCGACTGCCACTCATCAGAAAGCAGTCATATTTGGGACCGACTAGACATCAAAATCTTCTGATACATGAACACTATATACTTCAAGATTATGCGTCAGTATGACACAGCATTTTGCCTGAAAATACTTGTCGGTCATTGTGACCTATATTTCATGGTCCAGTGATTTTTGCCTTGTATCGTGAGGATTATTGGATGTATGAACATCATACTTCACGATTATGAGTCAGTATGAGCCGACATTTGACCTAAAATAAATGTGGGACAAATGTGGGACAATGTGACCTACATTTAATGGCCCAGGGATTTTGCCTTACATCACGTGAACAAGTCCGTGAAATGAACACCCCACTAAACTGGGGTTTAAGGGGGTAAACATTATTTTTCTTATTTTTACTCCAAGACATAGGTTGTGGGTACTCGTTAGAACCGCCTCAATGAGGCGGTTTTAACAAGCACTCACAACCTATGTTTGTATTATTTATAAGAAAAATATCACATATTTTCATCAGAAAAGTAGCCATTTTGGAGATGTGAAAAAATGCACTATGTCGCACGGGTGTGTTATCGTAATGTATCCTGATAACTTTTTGATATATGAACACCATACTTTGGGATTATAGTCAGTATGATAGGACATTTGACCTCAAAATACACGCAGGGCACCGTGACCTGTATTTCATGTTCCAGCGATTTTACCTTATATCTTGAAGACTATTTAATATTTGAACTACATCCTTTGGTACTACGGGCCATTGTGAATCGATATTTGACCTCAAAATAAATGTAGGTCACCATTACCTGTTTTTCATGTCAACTGCCACTCATCAGAAAGCATTCATATTGGGTCATCTGTATGCTTGAGGGCCGGTTTTCTTGACCCCGGGTTTGATGTCCCGGGATGGGGCTAGACATGAGAATCTTTATGACTTTTCTTCAGGATAAAAGGCAAAAATCATTTAACCATGATATATAGGTCATGATGGCCTATATTTATTTTGAGGTCAAATATCGGATCATTCTGACTCATGATGCCAACGTATGGTATTCATGTATCAAACAGTCTTCAAGATATAAGATAAAATCACGTGACCAAGAAATACAACCTATGTGACACATAGTGCATTCTAACATATTTGCAAATTGGCTACTCTTGTTGCCCGACCCGTAGAAAAAGCAACCGACTGAAGTCGGTTGATTTCTAAGAGTGCCCTAAAATCACCGTGTCATTCTGTCATTCGGTCATTCTGTCAGTCTGTCAGTCTGTCCGTCCGTCCGTAACCCGTTTGTGAAAATTGGTGATAGTGACTTAACCGCTTGGAATATTTAAATCATTTTTGGCAAACCGATAGATATCAATGAGATCTATCCAATGAACTTGCGAAATATTACATTCCATTTAGAATAGCCTCGCCGAGGCGAAAAATGTGAAAATTTTCGAACTGCTTCTCCTCGGAAACCGTTGGGCAGATTGAAGTCAAATTTCATATGGAGCCTCTATGGGATAGGGAAACCAAAATTTGCTCATGGGGTCCAGGTCACATGACCAAAATGGCCGCCAAGCCATATATGGTAAAAACCCTTCAAAATAGTCTTCTTCAGAACCACTGGGCAGATTTCCATGAAACTTGATAAATAGCATCTGGGACGTAGGCCCATCATAAATTGCTAAAATGGTGACCCTGTGTTGACCTTGACCTTCTTTGTGCCTAGGTCAAACTTTGACACAAATGCTTTTGTATTGGAAAAGTGAGAATGCATTTTATCCTGCAAACGATACAGAATACAGTACTGAAGTATAAGATATATTTTTGCTCCTTACGATAAGGCGCATTTATTGGGGGAACCGTTTTAGGTCCAGGTCACATGACCAAAATGGCCGCCATACCCATTTATGGTAACACTCATAAAGCTAAAAGCATCCGGCGGGTCGTGCACTTCAGCTGAAGCACTGGTTTGTTTATTTGATTTGAGGTTTAAGGTCCCTGTTAACACTGTATAGGTCATTTTGGAGACGTTGCTTCCAATTTTGTGGTGCTTTTACCCGACAATGAGATGAAATGAATCTCAAGCCTTGTAACCAATGAAACCATTAGGGTTTATAATCATGGACGTTCCCACTCGCACCGTTTTGCCTGGGCAGGTGAGGTGAGGTGAGTGTTTGAGTTTTACATCCCACCAACAGCTAAGGTCATACGTAGACGGGACCTCGGTTTAGAGACTCATCCGAAAGTCTGGAGAAGCCCGGGATCGATCCTGCGATCTCTGATTTACAAGGCGAGTAGCGTAACCACTACACCACGGAGGCTAAGATCCTCTAAGCGGTTTACCAGCTCTGCGTGGAAGCATCATGAACCTCATTTATTTCTTCAAGTTCCGATGGGTGGGGGTCGAATTGGCTACGTTTCTGATGAAATTTAGTGACATTTTTTTCTATTTATACTCGAAATATAGGTTGTAGGTGCTCGTTTGAACCACCTCATCGATGCGGCTCTAACGAGTACCCATAACCTATTTCTTCGAGCAAAAATGCGCAGATTAATGTAGACCCATGTAAAACTCAGTTTTCTCTATATAAAGTGGGGTTAAGAGGGTCTTTTTATCGGCGTGATGTATGTCACAGTGACCTTCATTTCATTTTAGGCCTGGGGCCAGTTGTTCAAAACTAACGACATCGTTAGTTAACGTATCGTTAAAACTTTGATCATTAAATATGGCAAATATGCTGAAATTTTTGCTGAAAAAAATGTGAGCAGCTCACATTTTTCCAGCAAAAATACCAAAATTTACGATATTGTACTTGCTAGAAGAGTTAACAATATGACCACTAACGAGCTCGTTAAGCTAACGATGCTTTGAACAACTGGGCCCAGATGTCGGGGCGAACTGTCTCATAATTCTGAAGTATGATTTTTTTTTTAAATATCAAAACGTCTCCAAAATAGAAGTAGAGGCAATGATCAGGAATCGATACAATCAACCCATAGCTGCCATCAGAGACACCAAATGGAAAGAAAAACAAACATGAAACAACATACCCTAATGGAAACATCAATAGCGGAAAGCCAAAAGGACAGCTATTTTCCCACAAAATGGCCAATAGGCTATCCAAAAATAAAATAATATAAGCGGCACAAACACACAAAGACAAACCATAACAAAGACTAAACCGCGACAGAAGAACCGCATTGGAACGGTCAGCGGAAACGAATTCCACTGGGGGGGGGGGGGGGGGGGGGGGCTTAAATCGATTTTACGTGGCCACAATCCTCGCCCTTACTTCCGTCGCGATTTAGACAAATAATTTTTGCAGTCAGCATGAAGGCCTCCTAACTCATAAGTGCAACATCTCCGTGAACACAAATAATCAAACAACCATAGAGATGAAACAACGGTGAGGACTCGACAGCAAGAAACCACTGAAATGCCGGAGCAAAAGAAAACCAACAGTAAGACTCCGATGGGCCCGACCAGAGACAGAGCATCAGGCACCAGCAAACATTACTTTGAATTAGATCTCTCTAATTCTCAATAAGCCTTTACGCTGGAACCGTCATAGAATCTGAGGCCTGACCCACCGGTGTGCAATTAAAGAGGGAAGCAAAGTTATCAACCGTGATACGGTTACCATGCATGCAGTCTGTCGTATAACAGTTATGTTGTACCCAATCTTTTTATATCGAAGAATGATTTTACGAAATTGGGTGCTGAAGTCATTGAGGTTATATATTTTTATGAATTTATATTCTAAGTCACCATAAAATTCGGGTTCCGATAGACCTTGTTGCAGAAGAGATTTAAGTCCAATACTGAATTTTGAAATTAAATCGGAATGACGTCTATAAAATTTTGAAAAGGCTTTGCGTAGTTTATGGTACCGATAACCCTGATTAAGAAGCCGTTAACAATTTATTACGAGTGTTGAAGTCAGTTACATGGCTACACACTCTGGCAAATCGAATTAATTGCGAAATATAAACGGCATAATTCCAAGTCTTAAAACAAAATCACTTGACCATGAAATATAGGTTATTTATTTATACAGTTATTTCTAGGACAAACATCGGGACATACCGACACCAGAGTATGGTGTTCATATATCAAATAGTCTTCAAGACTTCAAGATATAAGCAAAATCACTGGACCATGAAATATAGGTCACAGCGTCCTATATCAAGTTTGCGATCCAATGTCGGGTCAATCATACTCTAGTGGTATGAACATACATCAAATAGAAGGCACAATCACTGGGCCATGGAATATAGGTCACAGGGAGCTACATTTATTTTGAGGTCAAATGTTGTCTCATTCTGACTTATAATCCTAAAGTATTGAGTACATATATCAAAAAGTCTTCAAGCTATAAGGCACAATGACTGGACCATGAAATACAGGTCACAGTATTTCACATTTATTTTAGGTCAAATGTCGACTCTTACGGACTCATAATCCTGAAATATTCACCTTATTTGCATTATCTGCTGGTTCCTAGTCTGAAGGTTATCAGTCTTGGAAAAGCAGGTAACCAGACCCCCCTGACCTTGAAAGGTCAGGGGGGGTCTGGTTACCTGTTTTTCCAATATTGACAATGTGCAAGCTGGGAGCCAGCAAATAATGCAAATATGGTGAATGATGTTCTTACAGCCAATAATCCTCACGCTATAAGGCAAAACCAATGGACCATGACATAATCAGTATAGGCCACAATGACCGGCAAGTATTTTAGGCAAAATGCTGTGTCATACTGACTTATAATTCTAAAGTATGGTCTTCATATATCCAAAAGTAAAAAGGATTTTGATGTCTAGTCCAGATCCGGGACATCAAACCTAGGGGTCAGTAGTCGGTCCCAAATAACGCCAAGTTCTGCAACGGACTGTCAAGTGGTTTTTGTCCAGGTACTCCAGTTCTCGCTCATCTCTGGTTAACGATCGGATCGAAACCAGGTGAAATCATCTTGAAAGGGCCATAAAACCAAAACCAGAAAGGAAAAAAGGTAGCTATCTGAAGGTAGCTGTAGATATAATTTCTATTTTGGGGTCGAGAAACTGGCGGCGTCTGAAAATGGTCTTCAATGTTCCTTTTTTGTGGAGGAATTTAAAGGTTAAATGAAACCATTTAAGTCAAGGTTTACGAGCATTTTTTCCAGTTTAAATTCAAGGACCATCAACCCTGCAGTGCTGTCGTTGCTTAGATAATTGCTAGAAGTATTTACCATTTACTGACATCACCTGGCGCATAATTCCCTTACATTCTGCTATCTACAAAGAGGGTTGACGCGTCGTTAAACACGAAATCATCATCATCTGCTATCTACCCTGAAGCCAAAAGTTTGTGCACGCCAATACCTGACAGAAATGTACAACAAGCCTGAGTGGGAACGCAGTGTGGCAAAGAAACACAACTCTCGCATTCTTACTGTTCTTGTTAAATTGACTTTGCGTTACATTACGATAACTCATCCGTGTGACATAGTGCATTTTTTTCACATCTTCAAAAATGGCTACTTTTCTGATGAAAATCCGTGGTATTTTTCTTATTTATACTGCAAACATAGATTGTGGATGCTCGTTAGAACCGCCTCTTTCAGGCGGTTCTAACGAATACCCGCAACTTATGTCTTGGAGCAGATGCATACCCCCATAAACGCCAGTTTTCTCTATATAATATAAAGAGAGGCGGGACTAGAGGTGTCTTCCTTTCACGAATTTGTTAACTTGATGTGATAGGCAGCGGATAGTTAACCCGTAACTTCTTTTCTCTTTACAATAACTTGATAATATGTAAGAATATAGGACAGACACAGTAGGCTTAAGGGGGTGGGATAGAGCATAACTCACTTCCTTCTCATTAGGACAACTCACCTGAGTGAATTCTTTTAAGGTTCAAAAATGACATTATTAAAGGATGTCATCACGTGAACAAGTCCGTGAAATGAACACCCCTTAACCCTTTATACAGAGAAAACTTGGGTTTACGGAGGTATACACTATTTTTCCTATTTCTTCTCCAAGACATAGGTTGTTGGTTTTCGTTAGAACCGCATCAACGAGGCGGTTCTAACGAGCACCAACAACCTATGGTTAGCAGTATAAATAAGACAAATATCAAGAATTTTCATCAGAAATGTAGCCTTTTTTGGAGATGTGAAAAAATGCACTATGTCCTTATCGTAATGAAAATTGTTTTTCTTTTCTTATTTCTACAAAAAATAAATTGTATTATTGGTGTTCATTAGAAACACATTATTGATGTGGCTCTGACGGGCTCTAACGAGTAGCAATATTCTATTTCTTAGTTTTGATCAGAAATAATGAAAATAATGTATGCCGCTGCATATGTAAAACCCACTTTTCTTTATATATCAGGGCGGTTTTCAAAGAAACACCAACATGAAGCGACCAGACCATAATGGAAACCTAAACAAAGGAAGGCTATAAGGACAGTTACTTTCCCACAAAATGGCCATTTGACCGTCCAAGATAAAAAGACACAAGTGATACACACAGTATGTAACAAAAAACAACATAAATAAACCGACACAGAAGAACCGCCTTGGAACGGTCAGTGGAAAGATATTCCCCTGTGAATTTTTTTTTCACTTACCGTTCCAAGGCGGCGGTCCTTCTGTCGCGGTTTATTTGTTTTATGGTTTGTCTTTGAGTGTGAGTATCGATTATATATTTTTGTTTTGGATAGCCAAGTGGCCATTTTTTGGAAAATGAACTGTCCTTTTGACTTTCCGCTATTGAGCTTAAACAAGGCATATGGCACAAAACATGATATCTCAAAACTAATAACCAGGAATTGAAATGGGCGGAAAAACGTAGTTTACGTTCCGTCATTTAAACTAGTTGTGCAAAAGAACTTTTAGGAACCTTCAAAATCCGTGGCAGTGATTCGTCATTCTAAGACTATGGTAAAGGTATATGTAGATATGTTAATCCAGGACAGACACCTGTTGTCGCCTGTGATCAACCACTCTATGCGATTGCCAAACTCATTCAAAGGAATTGGCCATATGTATACGATGAAGACACGTTTGTTGCCATGTTTGGGTGACTCTTTGTGTTTTTGGATAGTCAATTGACAATTTGTGGGAAAGTAACTGTCTTTTTGGCTTCCCGCTATTGATGTTTCCACTACGGTCTAGTTATTTAATGTTTGCATTTCTTTCCCTTTAGTGTCACTGATGGGAGGTGTGGGTTAATTGTATCGATTTCTGATCACTGCCTTCACTTCTATTTTGCATATAGAAAAGGCAGTATTCAAGGTAATTGACGAATGGCTAGAAGTTTCTGGTTGGACTCATGCTCTTTCTCAGAACGAAGTGGCCTCATCAGGTACTGCCGACTCTTTCCTGAAAGCTTCTCATGTCACAAAGACATGTCGTACTCACCAAGTAACAAAATGTAGTCTGTTCATTTTTCATCTCGCTGCATACAATGAATACACACGTGAATTTATAAATGAAACATCTCTGGACTTTTCAAGTTGATATGCTCAACAATGTCGGCTGAAAAACCAAAGTTTCAGTTTTGGTACTTGACACGTTTGCTGAAGTTGGATAATTTCACATTTGTCAGTTCGATAAGGGGGAGCAATTTTGGGCTGTACTTAGCCTCATTAACCAAACCTATTCCATGTTTTTCGCCCTGAACAACACAAACAATACAAAGTGACTCCTTATCCACGTTGGAGATATGAGATCATTACCTGTTAACAGACCATCAACCGAAACCCAGTTTCAGGCCGGTCACTTCAACCTACACAAAACACTCAAGAAAGTTTCAGGAATTGCTCTAGACCAGGCACACGAGCAAAATAACGCTCTACTTAAATCTGATGGCGGTGCAGTTGGTCACATTGAAAATTCTGTTGCGTTGCGCCGTTGGATGGTGATCACGACTGTCGTGATATTTGGAAGCTTTGTACCTTTGTCAAGACGACTCCCTTAAAGTGTCAAGCAGCAACCTTGTCATCAAAATGTAACATCCTTGGTAGAAAGGTTGGATGATCTAGGCAATCCCTTTGTAGAACAATGTGAGGATTTGGTTGCACTTGATGCAAAGGACATTGCAGATCCATCTCTACTGGAAACTGTGAGGCAAATTGAAAAGTCTGGACAATATATGTATAGACAATTTGTTGAGAAAATACTGGTAAAACGTGAAAAGAAATTGTTAGATCCCATAAAGTAAATGTTATATCTTTGTTTCGAACCCCCTCAGCAAAGACAACTTCAAAAGAAATTTCCAGACTTTCCTTTCTCAAAATTGATGAGGACTTTTTCAAGCACGAGAATCAGCGTTTTTCATCACCTTTGAGTCATAACGGCAGTATACGTTTGGGAAGCACGCCAGACCTTCTCTCAAAGTGCTTGGAGCCACGGTCAGTGGTATCGGAAGCGGCACCGTCAGTTGATGCCACGATAATGGATGGCGTAGCCCCTGTGAACGTGTTAAGATCCGGGGTTAGCAAACCTTTCAACAAATATGCGTCAACAGTTTTGTCCCTAACATTTTAAGGCAACTTGAGAGCATTAAACGCGTTGATGTCGTTTGGGACATATACTTACAAGACAACCTTAAATATACTGCAAGAGGAAGAAGGGGACAAGGGGTCCGACGACGAGTTCAAGGTCACGGTTCCTTACCAAGGAACTGGAGATGCTCTTACGGGTTGATGAAAATATAACGTAACTGTTTGAGTTTCGCGGTTCTCGCCCATTGTATCCACGAGCAAACAAATAGTTACAACATTCACACCGGAGATTCTCTGCAATTCAAATTTTCCTCAATCAACCCTCTCTCCATGCTCACACGAAGAAGCGGACACCAGGATGATACTCCATCTTGCTGATGCAGCTAAAGCCGGATACAATCGAATGTTGGTTCGAACTGTCGTTATAGACGTGGTTGTTCTGGTTGTCTGTAACTATTACACAGTCCCGGCGTCTGAAATATGTATTGAGTTGATTAAGATAACACACCCGTTCGATACACTTGTGTATTTTTTCGCATCTTCAAAATGGCTACTTTTCTGATGAAAATCCGTGTTAATTTTTCCTATTTGTATTGCAAACATAGGTTGTGGTTGCTCGTTAAAACCGCCTCAATGCGTTCTAACGCGTACCCGCAATATATGTCTTGGGACAGGAATAAGAAAAATAAAGTATAATTTAAAGCGGAGTTTATGGTGTGTTCATTTCACGGACTTGATCACATGATGTTGGTACAGGAAAACATTTGAGATACACGTCTTTGCAGAAGCACTCAGCCCTGACAAAAATCATCAGTATTGCCCTATTCCATGCGTTTTTAGGCTGGAAAAAGCAAGATATCTGCATGGGATCCTTTGTTTGCTTATGGCCAATTCACAGATGCTATTGCGATAATGATTAATCCTACTAGGGCAGCGAATTTCGAGATGTTCATTGCAGTCATAGAGAGGTTTGTCGTCGTTATGTATGACATGACGGGCAGTTCTATACATGTCGACGAAGCGAGGCTGCATCTGTTTGCTCAAACTGGAAAGCCCTTAGGAGATATTCTTCCTACCGGAGCAGCGTTGTTACAGCACAAAAAGAGATCCATATACCCGGGTACACTGATATGGGGAAACGCTTTGGAGCCAAGTTCAGCGCTTCCAAGTCCAGCTGAATTCTGTTGGATCAAAAATAACGATCGTAAGTCGGAAACTTTATCGACCATGCTTCCAGGGGCAGTCATTTCTTGCCAAGAGCTTGTGCATTGCAAGTGCAAGATGCGGTGTCGCAAAGCCTGCCAGTGCTTCAAACGTGCCCTTCCATGCTTCACTCTGTCTCTGTGCTCTTGCGGTGGTAATTGCACCTAAGTTCTCTAATTTCAAAGAATCTGCGATACTGAATGGAAGCAGTAGTGGCAATACTTCAGCAGGAAGTGACAATACTTCAACCGGAATGGGCAATATTTTCACCTGTAGCAAAGATTTGTTTAACAATTTGACTGACATATATCGGATACCTAAGCATCCTTCCGGTCAAGGTACGTTTATCTATGTGAAGCTTTGGCGAAATACACTGCCGCACATATGTATGAAATGAAGCGGAAGTTGACATTTTGTCACATTACTTCATGCCTAAAATTACGAATGCGTGACATAAGGGTCGAGTATTTGTTTAACTGCATTACAATAGTGTTGACCCATGCCATACACATTCTCAGCTAGAATTCATTCTTCAAAGAGACGACAACTGAATTGGTACAGGGGAATAAGCCAAGAAATGCTGGCCCCAACATGTAATATTATTTGGTCCTTTTATCCTTTTCTTCATTATTTACACTTTTTCAATGTCAGAATAATCATAAGTAGAAGTAAAACAAACATGCTAACATGCTGAGTAAACTTTTGTGGGAAAGTAACTGTCCTTATGGCCTTGCTTTGTTTAGGTTTCCATTATGGTCTGGTCGCTTAATGTTTGTGTTTCTTTCCCTTTGGTGTCTTTGATGGGTGGAGTAAGTTAATTGTATCGATTCCTGAACTTTGTTTTACTTATACTTTATTCAGTTTATATGTCTGATATGCAAACGCTCCCATAGTAGTCAGAAGAAGCGTTACAGTTACAAGGACACCCTTAAGGCCTCCCTCGAGGACTTCAACATACCAACGGAGTAGTAGGAACAAATTGCACAGGAACCAGCAAAGTGTCGAGGTCTTGTCAGGAGGCGTGCTAGAGAATTAGAGGCAAAAAGAATCAGCAAAGCCGAGCAGAAACGAGCACAGCGCAAAGCAAACTGACCCAACTCAAGCTAAGTGACCCTTAGACATGTTCAAAGCATGAAGTGTCTGAGCAAAGGCATCACTAGTAGAGCTGTTTTCCCCTAATCTCTGTTGCTCAATCTCCAACAGACGGCTCAGAGACATAACTGGTCTCATCAGCATCTTAGAACACACACACAGTAACAGTTCCAAAATATGATTAATATTGGTCATTGTCAGTACTGACAAACGAACTATTATGCAAATATGATCGCTAAAGAATCTGAGTTTCTTTTGCAAAGGACCTTTGCAATTCCTTTTGTTTAACAAAACTACCCGAATATAAGATACTGTACTTGCTAGGGCGTCTAACTGATAGTAGTTTACAGTTGGACAAGACTTGCTGTCCTTGCAGCAGTAAAGGTAGAGGGGGGGGCTGTCGTTTCTTTGTTTCTACACTTCTTTTCATTTTTTCAACTATCTCTTCTATTTCATTTCTCCCTTTCTCTGGGAGATATCACAAAATGACCCACAAGGGTTGACGTGTCCTTAAACCCAAAACAATCAATCAATGTAATTGCTAGAACAGTTAACAATTTGACCACTTACGAGTTCGTTAAGCTAACGATGCTTTGAACAACAACTAAGTAATTCAGACAGAATCTTGAATCTATTTCAGCCCTAATTGTATGCATTCGATATATCTGAACTTAATTACCTGCATCATTTTTACGTTCGATTAGTCTGACACATAATTAATCGACTAACAAATACTGCCAAACTAACTCGTAATTGTCTGTAATGTATCATTTTAGTTTTGTTTTCGTGTCAAACCATTGCGTACACATTTAATGATTTCTCTAAGGTTCGTAATTCCACAATTTGCTTTTAGAATGCCGCCTTTTATTATTAAATGTTGTCGCTTCCTGAGTGTAAAACTAACTCTATGGTTAATAGCGCATGAAATACGAACGCACTTTATCTATTGTTAAGTATTTAATATGCGACAGATTTTGCTACTGATAAACAGACATAATTGTAAACCGTTTAACTTGAGCTATTGTTTTTTACCAAGTTATTTAGAAGTCAATTTACTTTTGATTTTAGATAAAATGTCGCAAATGATTATTCCTAACAAGAACGGTGAACCGTGTAAATTAGTATAATTTCCCGTGCAACCGAATATAACATAAACTGTTTAACCTTAGATTTATTAAAGAACTTTCAATGTTCGATCCAATATCCCGGTATGATTAATTGCTATTTGCGTTACACCCTAGAGTTCATCAAGGACATATTATGATTCCAATATTATTCATTTAGAGAGTTCTTTAGCGTTACTGCAAAACGAGTAGTTAAAATTATTACATAACATTACGTGCTTCTTTTCATGAAACTGCTTACGGCATTCGGGGGAGACATCACGTTTCAAAGAATTCGGATTGGCCGTGGGAACTTTCACCGGTTGCTTCAGCCAATATTGGAAGAATGTATCACAACATTAAACCCTTCCAGTCTAACTACATATATATATTAATCCAATGTTTTCTTCGTTAATTTTATGTTTGACAGCTGATAATGTAACAAACTGTCTTAGTAAAACAAATATCAATATGGTCTTGGCACTGCCCAACAAAACTTTGAAAATGAGATGATTTTTGAATATCGGATTGTGTTCTAAATTGCTTTCAGTAGTGTTTTAGATGTACTTTGTATTATTAAATCCAGAAAAAAGGCCCATGAAAGCTTTAGCAAAGGAACGTGTCAAGTACTGTATTTGTTTTCTTCTGGCAACTGTCTCTACAGAATTAATGTAAGCTTGTTATCAAAAATGTCCAAACGTTGTGGCATTGATGTTCCAGAGTACAATAAACTCCCATATTAAGACCACATTTGGAACAGTTCAAAAGAAATCTTAAAGACCACTTTTATATAGTTCCAAAGTGGTCTGACCAGAGGACACCGTATGCAGAAAACACAAAGAAAGAATAACTGCAACCTATTGAATAAGATCATCACGAAAACACGCCTATATTATTTTGAATCCCTTGAACCCCACTGTTATATAGTAAAACTGGGGTTTCCGGGGGTATACCTTATTTTTCTTATTTCTGCTCTAAAATATAGATTGTGGGTACTCGTTAGAACCGCCTCGATGAGGCGGTTCTAACGAGTGCCAACAATCTATATTTGGAGCAGAAATAAGAAAAATATCACAATTTTTAATCATAAAATTTTCATCTTTTCGGCGATAAAGGTGGCAATGTATTTGTATAGGAGTGTTTGCGTAATGTTAATAGCAGAGCTGGTCGTGATTTTAGGTAGTCTTAATAGCGGAATTTTACTGTACAGCACTTCCTTCCGAACCAATGTTGGGATCGAGCTGAAACTTGATGGGACACCGGTGACAAACAGGTAATATTTGTTTAAATCATTGGGTGGTTTATATTTTCTAGTCCTTTGGGATCATTCATTGCACTGCGGAAATCTGAAAATATTCGAGGGTCTCTGATGAGGCCTGTTTGACAGAAACAAACTCGACGGTGTTCAGTTCTATTCTGTTGTCCTTGCTTCCTAAGGATTACCTTTTTTATCTAACATTTTTGCTTAAATCGTTTAATTCCGATATCCAAGATGGCTGTCATATGGGCTTTCTTGAAATTCTTCAAACAAAATCTTCTCCAAAAACGAAAGCCGGATTGAGCTGAAAACTGATGGTAGGCATTTGGGTGATGTGGAGTTTCAGAATTGCTGAATTTATTTCGTTCTATTGCTTCCACGTTGGCCATCTTGAAAATCTTCAAACCACATCGAAACGAATTGAGCCGAAACTTGATGGGAGGCATTGGGACGGCATGGAAAGTCAGACTTCTTAGAACCATTCTGTTCCGATATCCCAGATGGCTGCCACTTTGGCCATCTTGAAAATCTGCTATAGAACGGTCTGTTGCCTTGGAATAAAATCAGTGCGAGGCATTTGAGTGACATGTACATTCAGAATCAGTAAAACTGTTGCATTCTGATATTCCAAATGGCGCCCATCTTGAAATTCTTCGAAGCACCTGGAAAGTAGTCACATATATGATTTACAGGGAGGGGCAGCTCAAGTGTTGTCAGTATATGTTAAATTCTCTGAGTCCAGAAGAAGATTCGGTGTAAGTGTGGCTTTGTTTTTTTTTGCAAACGGCCATATACACCACGGCTTTGTTTGTGTTGCAGTTGAATTTACATGATTGGTTGACTTGGTTTATTTTTGTGGTATCAGAATATGCCAAAGGCCGATGCAATTGATAGCTCTGCCCTACAAAACTAAACAACTCCCTTCTGCATCAAATCCTAATCCAGTTATAAACTTAACTGTAATTATTAGATGTCCACATGAATACCAAATTCAACAACAAAGATTGTCCTTTTCGACAATTGTTTGTTGAGGTCGATAGAAGGAACATCTTCCTTTTTTCTTTCTGAATTGGACAGTTTGAAGCCATTGTTGAATTCAGAAGTATTGCATTGAACAGTGAAAACATTCACAGAGTTAATTCAACAAAGATTGAGTATGTGGGCACAGGTTTAGCAAAATTACAAACTGGCATGCGCGTTCTGCGAAGAGATCGGTCATCTTAATTCTCAGCAACTACTATTTACCCTCCTTTGCAACAGAAAGAACAACACAAATCCATTAATAATTTGTTTATATAAAGTCATTATCATGATTATTATTTGCGTCTGTTGTGAGCTGAACCCACGCAAAGATGTGGCGACGTCGTCTAGCACTGCAGTGCCCTGACGTCCTTACCAAGTTTGCCACTGGGGCATCACCAAAAAAAGGTGCTCATATTATTGAATATTATATTGATACTACAGTATACTCTATATATAGGGGTTTATTTTGTTTTATATTACTAAGTACTTTTACCGTATTATGGTTAATTCCCTCAGCAATGGAAGCAGTTCAGGTCGTAGTATTAAAGCGTTAATCCGAAATCATTAATCCATAGACAAATGGCAAATATCAATGTTCAGACCAACAGACATGGACTCCAGAAGAGTGTAATCAGGCGTCCTAGGATAGTAAGCATTACTTGGTAAGCAATCTTCGCCCACCATGCCTATCGACCTGAACGAAGAAAGCGACTTTTGTTTTACAACCAAAGTGGAGACAAAATCTGGGATAAATAAGCATTTACGTTTGGTGCGATTCGAACCCACGCACAGATGCGGCGACGTTGCGTAGCATTGCAGTGGCTGGGCGACCTTACCAATTTTGCTACAGAGGCATCCCACAAAAAGGATGCTCATATAGTGCATATGAGGCTATCTCTGTATATAAGGGTTTATTTGATATCATTGAGTACTTTTTCCGATTTATGGTTAATTTCCTTAGCATTGGAAGAGACATTTTGTCTTTACAACCATAGGCCAGACATAATCGAGATAAATAATATTTACGTTGGCTGGGATTCGCACCAGCGCACAGATGCGGTGACACCGCCTAACACTGCTGTGGCCAGGCGTCCTAACGAACTGCGCTACAGAGGCATCCTCAAAACTGGGTGCTCAAGGTTATGGTCTTCTATTTACATTTCCATAAGCTTACATGTTAATATTTGACCCTGTACCTGATAAATCTGCATTTCAAATTGATTTTCTTACCCCAAAACATGGTAAACAAACTCCCAACTACAAAAATATACAAAAAAAACAAGGGTGTCATGTGGCAATTTCAAGCATTCTAACTGTCTAAGGGAGGTAACCCTGCCTCAAAGTGAAAATTCAGTCTTGGAAATTCAGAGATACCACATGTACAATTATTATCACAACAGAAAATTCAGGAGACAGTTCACTTTGTTTCCTGTATATGTTTAATGCACATATAATACCCTGCAAGAAAAAAAATAACAGCTAAGTATTTCTCATCAGTTTCATAATTATATCCAATCAAATGTGACTATTGTCTCATACATGGCTAAAAGCTGGGTCCACAACCTCCTTTTCCAGGCTCATAACCTCAAATAGCGCATATAAGGCTGTCTGAAACTGCAGTAGACTTTGTATATAGGGGTTTATTTTATATTGCTTTTTCCGGATTATGGTTAATTTCCTCAGCAATGGAAGCGACATTTTGTCGGTCACTGCATTGCTTGGCGACGTAGCATCATCCGTGAGTTTGTAGGGAAGGGGGATGGGGGAAAGGAGGAGTCCGATCACGGAATATCCCGCGGTTTAAAATCTACTTCTCAATTTTTTTTTTAAGATTATTATTATTCATAGTCCAGGAAGAAGAACCAATCGCTAATACGCACTTATCGATGAGAGGCTCTGAGATGTGAGATTTTTACTGTTTTAAAGTTTTTTTCCAAGAGAGTCAAAACATTTATAGCTATATAAAGATTAAACTGTTGTCATGCTACAACATATGATGTGACATTTTATAATTTGTGCACGTCTTTATTCCACGCCATGTATTTCGCAGCAAACTGATTTAAGACTGACTGCTCATAGTAAGTGTACACTATGATTACGGCCCCCGCCCATTAGGGCTTGAAGAAATAAATGGGCTGCATGATGCTTCCACGTAGAGCTGAATCCGATCGCACACGAGTACTCGTAAACCGCTTAGAGGATCAAAGCCTGCCCAGGCAAAGCGGTGCGAGTCCGACCGTCCATGCTTCTAAAACCCTATTGGTTTCATTGGGCGGCAGGGCTTGAGCTGTCATTTCATCTCAATGTCGGGTAAAAGTCCCACTAAATTGGAAGCAACGTCTCCAAAATGACCTTAACAGTGTTGACGGGGACGTTCAACCTCAAATCAAACAAACAAACAAACTATGATTAGCGCAGGGAGACTTTAAGGGCCGCATAAAATTCCCATAGCATCCGTTATAGCGAGGTTTCCTGTCCAGAAAATGTGTAGTCATGTACACTGGCCGGCAAGATATAACCTAAATTGTGTTGGCTTTGTCGTCAATTTGCCAATAAACGCAACAAAAGAAAAAAATCCTGACTTGGTGTTTAAGATATCCCTCATTGTTTCGCACTGTCCCCAAAATAGAGGTAAATGCATTGATCAGGAATCGATGTTTACCTTACAGGGAGCTTTCCACTAAATGCTTTCCTTAGGCGACAATAGTAACCTTTTACCTGCTCCCACAAAAACTACACATACAAAACTTTTCAAACCTTACTTGTTTATAGAGCCATCCTAGCCCAACAAGTAAATGAGAAAAAAATCCACATGTTGACCGGCTCATTTTCAAGTTACAGTCAACCATGCTTGTTTACCTGCTAGAACGGAGTAAATAAAACCAACATTTTAAAGGAGGGGTGACCATATAAAATCAGCAAAAATTTCTTTGAGCTTGCATATATATTTATAAAACATGCATCATTTTAGTCCCTTATACCTATCATTTTCTCACATTGAAATAAAACATGGGATATATATCCAATGGAAGCAAGTCTGGTATTTAGAACGCAACTAAAAGCTCTGTCCTAAAGTGATAAAACCCGGCACCTCCCAGTATTTAGTGTAATGCTACCTATACCAAACCCTTATTTTCTTTATGTTGCATCAAAAGAATTGCCAAATAGAAATTTAGGTCATATGTAATAATTTAGTCATGCATAATAAAAGTTCAGTCACACAGAATCTTTCAAGTTTGCGAAAAAGTTATCGCTTTCAGATTCAACAATGAAAGGCGAACAAACCATAGTTTTTGAAAAGCCCAAAAGTTTATCTCTTTTTGGAATGGAACCCAGACACCGGCTTGCATCAGTGGTTCTTCTCCAATATCTTTGGAACAATTCAATCCTAAAATGCACAGAATTATGCCTAAATAGCACAAATACTCATTTTTATGGCTATTTTCACACCCATACCCCCTATTTAAAGTAAAAATGGCATTTTGAGGATATTTTGAGGACAAAAATGCCAAGAAAATTTTTATGAATGCCTTAATGCCATGAGGAATAGCTGAATATATCTGTCCACATCCTGTTACATGAATACAATAAAATAGAACTTATAACGGATGAGAAAGCTTATCCGGATATTGCAGCGGGCTGTTCGGAGAGACAATTTTGAAGTTTTGCTTTGGTTTGAGACATAGTACTAGTGCCATGAAACCTTACACTTATATTCCAGATGGAGTAGATTCTTTCTTGTGTTTGTGCAAATACAATTACTGCAAGTCTCCTTTCCAAACACATCAATAAAAACTGATTTACATGGCTTCAAAGTACCCCCCCCCCCTCCCAAGAACATAGGTCAGAGGCAAAAATTCATCAAATACATCCAGTTAGACCTAAATTAGCATTACCATCACATTTTTACAGTATCTATGGCAGAATACATGCCATGAGGATACATTTTATGAAACAGAATTGGACAGAACCTACAAATGTGTGGAAATAGTGTGAAATGACTGAAAACAGGATAGTCGTCTTCTTTTGCTATAGGGAGCTTTCCACTAAATGTTTTCCATAGGCGACAAGTCTGACAAGAAGCAAGTCTGGTATTTAGAACGCAACTATAAGCTCTGTCCCAAAGTGATAAAACCCGGCACCTCCCAGTATTTAATGTAATGCTACCTATAGTTTCCATCCACATAACGCAAACACGCCTATACGAGTACAAATACATTGCCACCTTTATCGACGAAAAGTGAAAATTTTATGATGAAAAATTGTGATATTTTTCTTATTTCTGCTCTAAAATATAGATTGTGGGTACTCGTTAGAACGGCCTCGATTTTCTAATTTCTGCTCTAAAATATAGATTGTTGGTACTCTTTGGAACCGCCTCATTGAGGCGGTTCTAACGAGTACCCACAATCTATATTTTAGAGCAGAAATAAGAAAAATAAGGTATACCCTCGGAAACCCCGGTTTTGCTATATAAAAGTGGGGTCTAAGGGGGTTAAAGTTATATAGGCGTGTTTCGTGATGTTGAAGGCAGTAACGGAAAAAAAGCACAAACAAAAATTAACGGTATGGTAATGAAGCACCACAAGCAAGAAGCCAATGGGATAGTTTCTTTCCCAAAAACAGCTATCCAAAATATAAAAAATATCACCAGTACATACAGTAAAATTCCTATATTAAGACCACCTTTGGAACCGTTCAAAAGTGGTCTTTAAGACCACTTTTGAACAGTCCCAAAGGTGGTCCCTGACCAGAGGACACTGCGGGCAGAAAGCCCCCGCCCATAGGGGCTTGAAGAAATATATGGGCTGCATGATGCTTCCACGCAGAGCTGAATCCGACCCGCACACTAGTACTGGTAAACAGCTCAGAGGATCTTAGCCTGTCCAGGAACCGCGGTGCGAGGCGGACCGTCCATGCTAATAAACCCTAATGGTTTCATTGGGCGACAGGGCTTGAGATGTCATTTCATCTCAATGTCGGGTAAAAGTCCCACAAAATTGGAAGCAACGTCTCCAAAATGACCTTTACAGTGTTGACGGGGACGTTAAACCTCTAATCAAACAAACAAACACTGCGGGCAGAAAACACAAAGAAAGGTTAAGTGCAGCCTTCAAAATAAGCTTTTTTAAAGTAGAAGTGGTCTCAATTTTAGGTGGTCTTAATAGCGGAATGTCACTGTACATGAAAAGATAAACAATGACAATAATAAAAACATAAAAGAAGAATCGCCTTGGAACGGTTAGTGAAAGATTCTACGAATGAAGGCGAGCGGGGAGGCTTAACATCACGTGAACAAGTCCGTGAAATGAAGACCCCCCTAGACCCCACTTTATATAGAGAAAACTGGGGTTTACGGGGGTATTCATTATTTTTCTTATTTCTGATCCAAGACATAGGTTGTGGGTACTCGTTAGAACCGCCTCAATGAGGCGGTTCTAACGAGCACTCACATCCTATGTTTTGAGCATTTATAAGAAAAATATGAAGGATTTTCTTCAGAAAAGTAGCCATTTTGGAGATGTGAAACATGCCCTATATCGTACGGGCGAGTTATCGTAATGAATCGATTTTACGTATCTCTTAGTTCTGTCGTTGTTTTCAAAGGTTAACTGTTTAGTCCATCTGAATTGTTTCTAACTCACCAGTACACCATCCCCGAGAACAAACATCGTCACTGTAATTAAAACATTACAAATACGAGGACTGTTCAAATATGAATGCAAGTAGAACGTTTTCTCATGCACTAATGCGAAAATCACCTGGAAATAAATATCACAGCGTAGAAAAACATTTTACCTATACATTGATACCAAACCTGTAAAAATCCGTGCCCTTTAGCCATGTATATCGTTCGATTACACTATCTACTCTTGTATACTAATACAAAACATGGTTGGAAGAAGGTCAGAGTACGCCGTTGAAATACGGTCCTATAATAAGGATCGTTGTATTCTTGGTATACGGTGCAAAGACACTTTTGATGAAATATGTTCGGTTTATGGGCATAATGAAATATCTTTTCCGACAGTTTTTCGTTGGTGTAAGAAATTCAGCTGTGGGCTAGGCTCAACAGAAGATGCACCACATGATCGTCGGCCGAAAAGAGCAACATCTGCCAAGATGGTTGCTAGAGTGAAAGAAATAGTTGCTACCGATGCACGATACACCGGTAGGCAAATAGCTAGTATGGTTGGCATCTCATTAGGAGCAGCTCATACAATTCTGAAACGGGATTTGTAAATGAGAAAAATCTGTGCTAGATGGATTCCCCATCTGTTGACAGATGAGCAGAAAAAGACACGCGTTCAGTGCGCCAAGAAGTTGCTTAAAAAGTTTCCAAATTACAATGCACGGTCTTTCGCTAATGTCGTCACAGGTGACGAGACATGGGTTCACTTTTTTTAGCCAAAACGAAAGATTCAGAACAAAATATGGGCAACGAAGTATTGCAAAAGACCATGCATTGCAAAGCGGACCATGAGCGTCAAGAAGGTAATGTTTGTCATATTCTTTTCAAATCAGGGCCCTGCTATTCAGGTTGCTGTGCCTAAAGGCAAATCTGTAAATGCGAAGTTTTACAAGAATAAAGTTCTTCCAAAATTGAAGAAATATTTCAAAGAACGAAGACCCGCAACTGATTTGGCCAATGTCAGATTGCTACATGACAATGCGTCATCGCACAAGGCGTTCATTGTGCATACTATCTGAAGCAGGAAAAGGTTGTTGAATTCCCTCACCCCCGTATTCCCCTGGCCTTGCCCCCTGTGACTTTTTTTGGTTCCCGCGGCTTAAAAAAATACCTTTCTGGTCGAAAATTTGTACAGCGCAAACACCTCGGTTCTGCAATATTCCAGTGCCTTCATAGTATATATTGAAAAGACTACCAAAATGCATTCAATGATTGGATCAGAAGACTGAAAGTTTGTATATCCGTTAAAGGGGAATACTTTGAGGGGACAAAATAAATTTTTCATCGAAATCAGTCACGGAATCATTTTTATGTGCTTAGTTGCAGTCATATTTGAACAGTCCTCGTAGAAAGCCAAAAAGACAATGACAAGACGGTTATCCAAAATAATAATAAATATATTAGCAGTACGCAAATGCAAAGACAAAGTGAGTTTTTTTTTAGCTTTACGTCCCACCAACAGCTAAGGTCATACGGAGACGGGAGCTCGGTTTAAAGACTCACCCGAAAGTCTGGAGAAGCCCAGGATCGATTCTGCGATCCCTGGTTTATAAGGCGAGTAGCGTAAGGAGGCTTCTAAATGCAAAGACAAACAATGGCAATCACAAAATACAACAAAAGTACCGCCTTGGAACAGTCAGTTAAATTATTGGGGGCTTAAATCGATTTTTACGTGACCAGAACCTCGCCCTTGTTTCAGCCGTGGTTTACACAAACGAGCCGGGGCACAACATTTCCTACAATTTACATTTCGCCCAACGAAGACTCAGATCAACCTGCGCATCCGCGCAGTCTGATGAGAGTCTTCGTTGTTGGCTCTAAGTATAGCTAAGGGACCAATGCTCCTTCATGCAGCAAGAGAAGTCTCTGGTCAAACTATATGCATGCGCAGGTTGATCTGATTCTTCGCTGGGCGCACATGTAAATTGTAGGAAATGCTGTGCCCCGGCTCAAATAATGTATTCCGTCCTCTCGAAACGTTTCCAACTCATCAGTGCAACAGTGCGAGACGAATTCAAAAATGGAAAACAACGACGGTGACTCGACAGTATGAAATAACAGAAATGCTGAAGCAAAATAAAACCGAACGTTAGACTCCGCTGGGCCCGGCCAAAGACAGAGAGAGCAACCGATTAAATAAAAATGTCTAGACCGAAGCCGTCCTATGGTCTGAGGCCCGACCAGCCGTCTTGTAATTAAAGACTGAAGCAAATTTACCAACCGTAAATTAGTTAAATACCATACATGGTTGGCGTGGCGTATAGAAGTAATTTCTTCAGTCCGCTTTAAGGGGAATTGTAACACTTTCAGATGAGGCAACTCATCTAAAAGTATTTTTGTCGCCCATGTCAATAGGGGTCATCTCTTAAAGAAAAGAATTGCTCCTGATGAGCAAATTCTTTTCTTTAAGCGGAGACCCCTTTTTCAGTGGGTCTTATAGAAAAGCGAATAGGAAGTCCCGAAACTTATCTGCCTTTGAAAAATGGCTGAAAAAATCTGCCAAGTATACCCATTCCACTTTAGGGTTTCTAACACATCAGTACAACATCGCATAAAAGCCGAACGAATTCAAAGGTGAAAAAACAATGAGAACTTGACAGCATGAAGAAACAGAAATGCTGAAGCAAACGAAAAATAACAGCTGAACACCGATGGGCCCGGCCAAAGATAGACCATCAGAAACCAACCGACTTAACTGAAAGTCTTAAGTCTTTAGACGTCCTAGCATCTGAGGCAAGACCCGCCGGTAAGAAATTAATGACTGAAGCAGAGTTGATTTGGTTAACTACCATGCTTGCAGTCTGTCGATTAACAACGACGGGGACTCGACAGCATGAAAAAGTAATTCAGAAGTGTGTGCGGCAAGGTTCAGTTGCGGACGCGCCAAAAACTGGTCTATCAAGATTGAGTAAAAGCGATGAAAACGTCAGTCCGCTGATGCAGACGCCGGCTGGTCGGGCCTCAGACCATAGGACGGCTTCGGTCTAAACATTTTTATTTAATCGGTTACTCTCTCTGTCTTTGGCCGGGCCCAGCGGAGTCTAACGTTCGGCTTTATTTTGCGTCAGCATTTCTGTTATTTCATGCTGTCGATGTAGTACTTATACGACATTGAGTACTGGAGATATTTTTTTCTGAATTTATATACCAAGTCACTATAAAAATATCGACAGGCCTTGTTGAAGAGACCTCAAACAACTTTTCATGGTCCCAAAGGTGTTCTATCAGATGATGCCGCTTGTAACGGACATTCGCAGAAAGTTTAAACGGCATTTCAAGAACAGACAACAGTCGGCAGACAACACATCTATAAAGAAATTCAGAAGTTTGTGCGGCAAGGTTCAGTTGCGGACGCGCCAAAAACTGGTCGACAAAGATTGAGTAAAAGCGATGAAAACGTCAGTTCGCTGAGAGAAATGCTCACCAACAGCTCAGAAAACTCGATACGTCGTTCCTCATCTGAAACTGGTATTCCTAAAACATGTGTTCACGATATTATAAAAAAAAATCTAAAACTTTTCCCCTACGAAATTCAGATTACGCAGAGTCTGAATATTACAGACCAGGGGCCAGTTGTTCAAAGCATCGTTAGCTTAACGAGCTCGTTAGTGGTCAAATTGTTAACTGTTCTAGTAAGTACATAATCTAATATTCTGCTACTTTTGCTGAAAAAATGTGAGCAGCTTTTGCATTTGCAAAAGCTGCTCACATTTTTTCAGCAAAAATACTAGCATATTTGCCATATTTAATGATTGAAGATTTAACGATATGTTAACTAACGACGTCATTAGTTTTGAACAACTGGCCCCAGGTACAAAGGCTTGTTCATTGACGTGGCTGACAATTATGCCGACGCTTTCCATGATGTTTGGTTCAGTGAGGAATCACACTTTCGTTTGTCTGGCCATGTATGTAAGCAAAACGTGAGGTTTTGGGCAAATGAACAACCGCATTGCTTCACAGAAAGATCCCTCCATAGTGAAAAACTAATAGTTTGGTGCGCTATGTCATCACACGGAATAATCGGACCGTACGTGTTTACGGACACAGTAAACTCTGAACGGTATCTGACGCTTCTGAAAAAACAAGTTTGTTTCAGCTCTTCAAAAGCGTACGGGAAGTCTTATGTAAGACGGTGCTACGGCACACACATCAAATATAGTTTTGGAAAGGCACTATTTTAAAGTGATATTTCTTAACAATGTTCGTGCAAACGTCAAGAAGCAAGGTTCACGTGCAATGCAAGAATGTGAGCTATAGCATGCATACCTCTGTAAAACGGCTGTAATTCGGTATGGGCCGATCTGTTCAAAATTTGAATATGGGTCAGAAACATGTCAATCCTTCGGTTATGCGTTATTTTGGGCTTCATAGAGACTTCATATGGTGTAAGGCGGTTCTTGGAAGAAGTTGAGGTCGCTCAAGCAGTCGCTTTGCTTGAAAGTGGGTACTTCCAAAGGATCGTTGCTGAACGCTTTATTGTATCAAGAAGTGTTGTTACCAGGCTATGGAGACGCTACCAGGAGACGGGCGAGTTTACTAGACGAGGAGGGCAAGGCCGACACCGTATGGTGTCACAAAGGGAAGATCAATATCTTCGAAATCTAGTGCTACGAAATCGGCAGTACACGACCAGAAGGCTACAAATTGATTTCCAGCATCCAATTGGTCACAGGATATCCGATCAAACAATACGTAACAGGTTACATGAAGGTGATCTGAGGGCCTATTCTCACCAGGTATCATCGTGGACGGCGATATGAGTTTGCGCAAGAACACCAGAACTGGCGATTGCAAGACTGGCGTACAGTTCTGTTCGCGGATGAAAGCAGATTTCACCTGAGTGCATGAGATCTACGTGTTCGAGTCTGGAGACGACCCGGAGAACTATACGAGGACTGCAACATTGTGGAAACAGACAGATAGGGGTGGGGGGGGCGAGTCAGTGATGGTATTGGGCGGAATTTCTTATAAAGGCCGAACGGATTTGTACGTGATAAACGGAGGAACATTGGCTGCATTACGGTGTCGAGTGAAATTTTAGATCCTATTGTGAGGCCTTTCGCTTGGGCAATCGGTGACAATTTCATTCTGATAGACGATAATGCGTGTCCCCAGACTGCTAGAGTGTACATGGATTACCTTAATCGTGAGACTATTGAAGTAATGGACTGGCCGGCAGGTTCTCCTGACTTTTAACCCAATAGAACATGTATGGGATATTCTTGACAGATGTATCTCACAGGGTGACCATCCACATTACTGGCAGGAAAAAGTGACTGATTTGTGCATGTCTATGACATTTGAAATAATCTGACGTAAAGATGGCGATTTCTCAAACATTTATGCAGATTCTTCAATAACAGGTTACAGGCCCTGATTTGTGAACTGGTTGCCAATGTTTGCCATTAACATGTTGCAGATAAAGTTATTCATCTTTCTGAATCGTTGTTTCATCATCGTATCCCGGGCTTCTCCAGACTTTCGGATATGTCTTTAAACCGAGGTCCCGTCTCCGTATGACCTTAGCTGTTGGTGGGACGTAAAACTCAAACATTCACTCACTGTTTCATCATCGTTATCCAACATGTGTTTGCTCCTTTAATTGTTTTGAGCAATTTACGAGGACTGTTCAAATATGAATGCAAGTAGAACGTTTTTCTCATGTACTAATGCGAAAATCACCTGGAAATAATATCAAAGCGTAGAAAAACATTTTACCTATACATTGATACCAAAATTGTTAAAATCCGTCCACTTTAGCCATGTATATCGTTCGATAAACACTGTCTACTCTTGTATACTAATACAAAACATGGTTGGAAGAAGGTCAGAGTACGCCGTTGAAATACGGTCCTATATTAAGAATCGTTGTATTCTTGGTATACGGTGCAAAGACATTTTTAATGAAATATGTTCGGTTTTTGGGCATACTGAAATGTCTTTTCCGACAGTTTTTCGTTGGTGTAAGAAATCCAGCTGTGGGCTAGGCTCAACAGAAGATGCACCACATGATCGTCGGCCGAAAAGAGCAACATCTGCCAAGATGGTTGCTAGAGTGAAAGAAATAGTTGCTATCGATGCACGATACACCACTAGGCAAATAGCTAGTATGGCTGGCATCTCATTAGGAGCAGCTCATACAATTCTGAAACGGGATTTGAAAATGAGAAAGATCTGTGCTAGATGGATTCCCCATTTGTTGACAGATGAGCAGAAAAAGACACGCGTTCAGTGCGCCAAGAAGTTGCTCAAAAAGTTTCCAAATTACAATACACGGTCTTTCGCTAATGTCGTCACAGGTGACGAGACATGGGTTCACTTTTTTGAGCCAAAACGAAAGATTCAGAACAAAATATGGGCAACAAAGTATTGCAAAAGACCATGCATTGCAAAGCGGACCATGAGCGTCAAGAAGGTAATGTATGCCATATTCTTTTCAAATCAGGGCCCTGCTATTCAGGTTGCTGTGCCTAAAGGCAAATCTGTAAATGCGAAGTTTTACAAGAATAAAGTTCCTCGAAAATTGAAGAAATATTTCAAAGAACGAAGACCCGCAACTGGTTTGGCCAATGCCAGATTGCTACATGACAATGCGTCATCGCACAAGGCGTTCATTGTGCAAGACTATCTGAAGCAGGAAAAGGTTGTTAAACTCCCTCAAACCCCGTATTCCCCTGACGTTGTCCCGTGTGACTTTTTTTTTGTTCCCGCGGCTGAAAAAAAAATACCTTTCTGGTCGAAACTTTGTACAGCGATAACACCTCGGTTCTGCAATATTCCAGTGCCTTCATAGTATACCTCGAAAAGACTACCAAAATGCATTCAATGATTTGATCAGAAGACTGAAAGTTTGTATATCTGTTAAAGGGGAATACTTTGAGGGGACAAAATAAATTTTTCATCGAAATCTATCACGGAATCATTTTTATGTGCTTAGTTGCATTCATATTTGAACAGTCCTCGTATATTTGTCTTCCACGTTCGTATGGTCTTTGAAGAATACAATTATAGACCTCGGTTTGTCTCCCCTGCGTACGCCAAACATATGCGCTAATTTCACATACATATTTCCTGTATCAAGTTCTAATACATGTATTTCAGTCATGGACATTCCATGCTATATCCACATCCTATGATTCTCATCGTCAATGGTTTCCAAGAAGGCAGATTATGTAAGGTTTTTCCTTAAAATATGAGCCGGCGAATGACAAAACCTACAATAAGACCCGTCCTATGGTCGAAGACTCAGTTCATCAGGCGGCCTGTCAGGTCAGCCTGGTCGGAGCATTCTCTTGTTCGCTTATGAAAAGCCCAGATGCTACAGAAGGCTCATGCGAACAGCGAAGACTCTGATCAGACTGCGTGGATGCGCAGGCTGATCTGAGTCTTAGCTGGTCGCACGGGTCTTAGTCTAGATTTTGTGATGTGCCGGCTCATATGTTAAATAGAAGTGATCGATACAATTAACCAACAGCTCCCATCAGAGACACCAAAGGGAAATAAACACAAACATGAAATAACTAGACCCTAATGGACAAATCAATAGCGGAAAGCCAAAAGGACAGTTTCTTCCCACAAAAAGGCCAATTGGCTTTCCAAATCCAAAAAAATATATAAACGATACACACAATGAAAGACCAACCATATCAAAAATAAACCACAACAAAAGAACCGCCTTGGAACGGTCAGTGAAACAAATTCCACTTGGGGCTTAAATCGATTTTACGCGGTCGCAGTCCTTCAGTTTTTATCGTTTTTCCGCGGCATTAAATGAACGCTGGAGAAACCAAAGGGTGTACAAGAAAAGCCACAATCAATTATTATAGCCCACTAACTGCTCCAAGGGAAACGGTAACAAATTATACGAATATTGGTATGTGTTCGTGGCATCAAGAAAAAACGCCTATACAAATACATTGTAGCCTTTATCGCCGAAAAAATGAAATTTTCAAGGTGAAAAAATGTGACATTTTTCTTATTTCTGATCAAAATATAGGCTGTGGGTACTCGTTAGAATCGTCTAATCGTGGCGGTTCTAACGACTACCCATAATCTATATTTTAGAGCAGAAATAAGAAAAAAAGTTTACACCTGTAAACCCCATTTTATTATATAAAAGTGGGGTTCAAGGGGGTCAAAATTATATGTGCGTGTTCTCGTGATGGTATTGCGTAAGAATGTTGTCATTGTCAATGTCTCAGTGTTGTTGTCTTAACAGAGACCTCAAATCAAGTGCATTAGCCTTTGAACATGGGGGGAACATGGCTGACAGTGATTTTCTTTTCTTATTTTCTTTTTTCTTTTTCTTATTTCTGCTTAAAAACAGACCAAAACTGGATTGAGAACAAATGAGAGAAAAAAACACAAAGTTTCATGAAAAAATACCTTTCAAAATTTGCAACGTAGGTGTGTTTCAAAATGGATACGGGGTAAATATATGCAAGCAAGTTTTGTGGGAATGTTTTGAAGAGGGAATCGCTTAAGTCTAAACAGCTAAAGTTATGATATAAAAGGTCCTAAAAGTCATTACCGCTTCCATGATTTAGTTACAAGGACAAATAGGGTTCACGCCACAACTAGTTTGCCAACTTCGTGGAGGCTAACTTTTGAAAAATTATTATAAAAATGGTCTTGTACAGGTGTTAAGAAAGAAATTTACGAAAAAGAAAAATACGTAATTACATAATAAGAATTGTAACGATTTAAAATTTATTGAAAATGGTAATAATTTAAAAGAATATTTATTTTAATAGCATTGTTACTAAAAAGCAAACAGAAAGATTTGTGTGTCTTTAACATTTCAAATGATAGTTTAGTCAAAAACATGTCACGATTATCGCTTATTATTTTAGTTTATTGTTTAATGAATGACCTCAAGGCTAGCAACACAATTTGTAAACACAACTAAACAGATTTTCTCACGGTGAGGAGCCCGCTATGATAGAATCATATCTAAATGCTTGTCATCACGAAAACACGCCTATACCAATAGATTGTAACCTTTATCGCTGAAAAAATGAAAATTTTATGATGAAAAATTGTGATATTTTTCTTATTTCTGCTCTAAATGTAGGGTGTGTGTACTCGTTAGAACCGCCTCGATGAGGCGGTTCTAACGAGTACCCACAATCTTTATCTTACAGCAGAAATAAGAAAAATAAGGTTAGCCCCTACAAACCCCAGTTTTACTATATAAAAGTGGGGTTCGAGGGGGTCAAAAATTATACAGGCGTGTTTTCATGATGTCAAATTATAAGCATGTATGGCTTAACAAACTCCTACATGTGTATGAAATCGTGGCTTTAAATGTTATGGCAAGTATGATATCTTATAGGCCTACATGAATAGTTTCGCGGAAAAAAGTGATTTGCTTTTACATCTTACAGCAGAATATCAGCATATTATATCATATTAAATGACCAAAGCTCTCACCATTTATTAACTAACGATATCTTTATGTTTGAACATCTGATCTCTGATTATTTCAACTTGCACATTACGATTGTTTTTCTTTTCATGTGCAGACAGCATTTAGATTTGTCAGACTATCAGTGGAAATGTTGGTTTATTCCTAAACTCTGACCACATTTACATGTACGGCTGAAATGAGAAAGTTATGTTGTTCTTTCGAAATAAAGAAAAGAAAACACATGTATATACATTAAACGTTAAAAGGATCTTGACTCGCAAGGCTGGGGCGAGTGGCGCGTGGTGCGTGGCAGAAACCAGTTCTAAACGGCACGACCCTACTCCCATACTAGTTTTATAGCCCCTAAACTTGCAGACGTAGTGTAGATTATATGCTCGCTTTGTTTAGCAAAAAAAAAAAAAAGAAAAGAAATAGAATAGTCATAGTAAGTTATGGATATTTTAACTTTTAAACGTAACGTTAGCACTTTACTCCACAGGTCGCAGGCTTGTCCATTCGAGTCACCATAAGCAAAAAAGCCCATGGATAGCATACCCCTAAAAATACTTTTAATTCAAACACCGCTGTACAGATAGATGCTATTATGAAGCCTCTTTAAACGCATTGAATGGTACTTCCTAGTTAAATGAAGAACCTTATATGTCGCACTAAGGCGATAGGCGGATAATCTTCGCCATGATTATTTCTAGTTGGTTCTAGAAGGAATTTTTGAGCCAGTGAACACATGCATAAGAATGTTCGCGTACCAGGTGGAGTGCCGACGTTTGCTGGACCAGGCTAGTGAGTTTCGACATTGTCCCTAATCTTTAAAACTTCTTTTTTCGTGCTCAACTCAACTCATCATTTCAACATGAAAACACACCTATATAATATTGACCCCCTTCAACCCCAATTTTATATAGTAAAACTGGGGTTTGTAGGGGTAAACTTTATTTTTCTTATTTCTGCTCTAAAATATAAATTGTGGGTACGCGTTAGAACCGCCTCATCGAGGCGGTTCTAACGTGTACCCACAATCTATATTTTGGGAAGAAATAAGAAAAATGTCACAATTTTTCATCTTGAAAATTTCGTAATGTTTCGGCGGTGACATATACAATATATTTGTATAGGCGTTGGGGTTGAGTTGTCCGTTTTGTTTACTGTCGTCACTCTATGTTTTGACATCTTTGCCTAGTGATATTGTGGGAGGAATTTGGGATCTGATTGTATCAGTTCCTGATCGTTTCTCTTTTTAATTTTGAGATAGTTGTTTTTTGTTTGTATTGGAGTTTGACAGCCCAGTCAACACTATTTAGGTCATTTTGAGCCGATCGGTTTACCTGTCCACACTTTTCCTGGGCAGGTTTTAACGTAAGCGGCTAACCAGTACAGTGCACATTCTTTCGCCAGAAACGAACAATTGCCCTTCTTGAATCAGCGGGAGAGAATGACCGTAGAAAAGATTTCATGATCAATCTCCACGAAAGAATGTTGGTATCGAACCCACGTCTTCCCGATCACTAGTTAGACGCGCATCCGACTGAGCTACCGAGGCTGGCATGGGTTGAGATAGTAATAAACAGTGAAAAATGCACTATGTCGCACGGGAATGGACACAAATAGAAGCCATCATTGTTGTTCTGTGGGAACAGACACCACAACCCTCAGGTTCAACAGTCATGTGGGAAACGAGGCTCTGCCGAGTTCCCACGTGACCACTGGACCTCAGGGTCTGAATTTCCTGTCCCCACTGAACAGCAATTATCGATACCTTTTCTCCCTTGCAACTCGAATATGACAATTTGACTTGCTGCCGGAACTTGGAGAAAAGCAGACAAAGCAAAAATGTTCTGACAAAATCGAGAAATTATGTACCAAGCTGTTCCTTTTGATTAAATTAAAAACAAAAGACGCATACTCACACTTGTTGTGGCTGTTTTCAGTTATCGTGTTTTTTTTTCTTCTGAGCAACTGTACCACTGCGGGTCATCGGATTTATAAGACGCACACGTATATGCACACAGAAAGAAAGAAAGAAAGAAAGAAAAAAGTAAAACGATGCACACAACATAAACACTAGGCCAATCAGCCAGCAAAAATATCGTAAAGGAAAACACGCCTTGGGACGTCGACATCAAAACAGAAAGGTAGGCTTTCATTTTCACCTTTTTTTAGTAATCTGTTTTGTTTCATTTTACAGATCTGCTCTCAGTGCATTTCCTGTAACTGCAGACATTTCATAATAATGACAATTGATGCGAAACGCAAAATATATGCATGTCTGAATTTTGTCAAGTTTTACAATTAAGGGGAGGGGAATGGATACGCCTGGAAAATTTTCCCGCCAATAGGGTTTATAAGCATGGACGGGACGGTCCGAGAATAGTAGACTGCTATTTGCGTGGTAGACAATTATATTTTTGCAGGAGTTGCAAGTGTAGTCATTCCCCGCATATGTGTATATTGCGTAAAATGACATGTCGTTTATCTTCGTTTGCGGGCAGATTTTGGTCATTCTTTGGGAATTCCTATTTTTCCGTTTTGCGCTTCGGGGCTTGGAGAAATATCATCACATTAAGAAGTCCGTGCAATGAACACATCTCTACATCCTACTTTATGTAGAGAAAACTGGGGTTTACTGGGGTATATATCATTTTTCCTTTTTCTGTTCTTAGGCATAGGTTGACGGCCCCGCCCATCGGGGCTTGAAGAAATATATGGGCTGCATGATGCTTCCACGCAGAGCTGAATCCGACCCGCACACGAGTACTGGTAAACCGCTTAGAGGAGCTAAGCCTGCCCAGGCAAAGCGGTGCGCACGAGTCGGACCATCCATGCTTATAAACCCTATTGGTTTCATTGGACGACGGGGCTTGAGAAGTCATTTCATCTCAATGTCGGATAAAAGTCCCACAAAATTGGAAGCAACGTCTCCAAAATGACCTTTACAGTGTTGACAGGGACGTTAAACCTCAAATCAAACAAACAAACTAGGCATAGGTTGTACCTAAGTTTGGAGTAAAAATAAGAAAAAAATATTACAATTATCAGAAAACATCCATTTTGGAGATATGCAAGTTTGTACTATGTTACACACCCACACGGGATTTGGCTGCTGGACCCTTTCGTGCAGAGCAGAAGTAGACGGAACGTTTTAATACCGGTAAAACGCTTAAAATGTCTAAGCATGCAATGGCAAAGTGGAGCAAGTCGGGCCGTCTCTTAAACCATGGTTGTTTCTTTGGGCGGTAGGGCTTCAGATGTTAATTCAGCTAAGTGTCGGGTAAAAGTTACACAAAAATTTGAATTAGCGTCTCCAAAATAACTGGCCAAAACAGTGTTGACGGGGACGTAAAACCTCAACACAAACAAACAAATTTTTCGTTAAAACTCTTCAGCGGCAGACTTTTTTGAACATTTTTGTCCCCGCCAATCTGTGTCCTCTGACTGACAAAACCAACAAAAACTTGCAGGATCATGATCGTTTTTGGTTCAAGCAATTGTCCATTGTTGATCATGTTTATGTCCTTATAGGGTAAAATTTTAGAAATTGTGATAGCCAATACAGCTACAGGCACGAAATATTGTGACCTTTGGCACTGCTTTCATCAAGAACCGAAGGGGGTATAAAATTCTATCAAATTATTAAATTAAGGTATTGAAATACTTAAATATATTATTGGTATCTGTCGTATTATCGGGTGGTAAACTTACAATAATTCGGACATTTATCCGGCCGCGTCCAGCGAAAGTGTTTCTTTGAAAATGTGTGATCTGGAAAGACTCAGATCAGCCTGTGCACCCATTCGGTCATAACATAGAGGGTCTTACACGCGTGGTCATTTTATATGAAATCTATGAAACGCGCCGTCGGCGAGTTTCATAAATTTCGTATGAAATGACAACGACATCTCGCCCTTTACATATATGAAACGAGCCTTCGGTGAGTTTCATAAATTTCATATGAAATGACCACGAGTGAAAGGTTCTGATTATCATTATAACAATTTTAAAACGAATTTTATTGCAGAAGAATGTCAATAGAAATCACATGGTGGTCACGAACGGCGTATTGACGTTACACGCCAGTTACAACTATCGGGGCTTGAAGAAATAGATGGGCTGCATGATGCTTCCACGCAGAGCTGAAACAGACTGCACACGGGTACTGGTAAACCGCTAAGAGGATCTAAGTCTGCCCAGACAAAGCGGTGCGAGTCGGTCTGTCCATGCTTATAAACCCTATTGGTTTCATTGGGCGACAGAGCTTGAGATGTTATTTCATCTCAATGTCGGATAAAAGTCCCACAAAATTGGAAGCAACGTCTCCAAAATGACCTATACAGTGTTGACGGGGACGTTAAACCTCAAATCAAACAAACAAACAATGCGTTATTACACATGGGGACATGTGATTTTTATTACATGACGTGTAAATTCTAATGTAAACCAACAGAAAACAATGAGGTTCATGCTTCCATGATCGCATTGAGTCACATGATTTTCAGTGACATCAAGTGACGTCAGTCTAAACCATGGCTCTCTACGGGCGTTGGTGACGTCAACGCTGTTCCGGTCTTTGCAGAAAAACAACGTGTAAATGTTTTTCAGCTTTAAAAATTTGCCCAATAAGCATTTATTTTGCGCCCATTGATGAGGGGCAAAGTTTCCAAATATAAAAAATAAACTTATTTTTTCTGCTTTTCATGAAAGTGTGAACGGCAGCGGGTCGCTAGCAAAGTTTACATGAACCCCAACTTTGCACGCGACCCACTGCGTTCATACTTGTATGAACAGCAGAAGAATGGAAATCATTTCTTAAATAACAGCGACGTCATAAGGTAAAAAAGAAAAAAAAAACTTCGGCCAGCGACCATCCATATAGCACATATGCAAGACTCGGATCAGACTGCGAATGCACATGCTGACCTGAATCTTCGCTAGGCGTATAATTCCAAAGGCATACGTTTCCAACTCGTGGCTCAAATTTTTAAATTTTGATATACACGTATCGTGTGATGATTTTAAAAATTATTTGGTTGATTAAACCTCTTAACAAATTTGTCATTGAACTAAACGTTTACGGTTAATTCTAATTTCTCGTTATTGAGATAAAAAAAATAAACAGGGTAAAATACATTCAGAAAAGATAAAAATGTTTCGTGATAAATGGATATTTGACTGGCTAAATTGTATTTGAATGATTTGAAGAAATTACCCCAAATTAGCAAATTTCTTGTGTTAAGAGCTGTTTCTATAATCAGATCCTCCCACAGCGTTAAACTGCACGCAATTCATGTCTCACGAAAAGCGATGCCTAGACACCTTTTCGTTTCTTTTTTAGTTTACCTGAGCCGACGGTTCATGGGTGAGCTTGTGGTGTTGTCTGTCTGTCTGTCTATCTGTCTGCTGTCTGTCAACATTTTCAAATATCTTCTCCTCCGAAGTCACTGGACCGATTGGAATCAAATTTCACGTGGAACATCCATTGGATGGGGGAACAAACGTTTGTTCGCAGGGTCCAGGTCACATGACCAAGATGGCACGGTAAAAACCTTTCAAAAAGCTTCTTCTCCGGAACCAGTAGGCCGTTTGTCATGAAACTTGGTATGTAGCATTGGGGACTCAGGTCCATCGTAGCTTGTTCAAATAATGACCCTAGGATGACCTTGACATATTTTACGCCAAGGTCAAATTCTGGTCACATAGACTTTTGTATGGGAAAAAAAACAAAACTGAGCATTTTTGGAACCTGTTGCAGCCTGTGATTTGAAAATTGGTAGATGCAGTAAGCTAAATGAGTTGACGAAACTACAGGAAATTCAAAGTCAAGGTCATTCCTTGACCTTGGCCCAATGTCATTCAGATAATAAAAATTTAAACTTGTTTTCCACAGAACCAAATTGCATATGAAAGCTTATAAGAACAAAAAAAAAAAAACAAAAAAAAAAAACAGAAACTGATTAATTTGGGTTCGGTTACATGACCAAAATGGCCTCCTTGCCTATATAAGGTAAAAACCGTTCAAATATCTTCTTCTCTGGAACCAGTAGGCCAATTGTCATAAAACTTGATATACAGCTTTAGGGACTCGGGTCCATAATAGTTTATTCAACTGATGACACTCGGATGACCTTGACCTATTTTATGCAGAGGTAAATTTTGGTGAAACTGGGTAGTTTTGGAAATTATTGCAGCCTGTGATCTGAAAATTAGTAGATGCAGTAAGCTAAATAAGTGGATGGAACTACAAGAACATTCAATGTCAAGGTAATTCCTTGACCTTGGCCCAAGGTCATTCAGATATGAGAATATATGAGAATTAAATTTTTTTCCATAGAAACCACTGAAACATTTTTACCAAACTGCTCATAAAGGCTTTTAGGAACAAGGAATTAAAAATTGATTAATTTGTGTTTGGTCACATGACCGATATGATCGCCATGCCCATATAAGGTAAAAACCCTTCAGAAATCTTCTCTTGATCCATTGGGTCCATTATCAGTTGACATGACCAAGATGGCTACCATGGTAAAAACCCTTTAAACATCTTCTCAGAAATGAAATGGCTCAATACACTCCCAGCACTCAGGTGAGCGACACAAGATCATTGGTCCTCTGGTTTCTAAATACAGTCCAACCTGTATTAAGCAAGCACTTAAATGCTTGTTAAAGACAGGTGCTTGCTTAATACAGGTGAATTATAATGTAGATGCCTTTGACGTGAACCAAATGCCTGCTTGCTTTAGACAGGTTGCTTGCTTAATAGAGGTGGCCACTATGACAGGTTTTACCGTACATTGAAACCTTTAGGACCATGGAAATAAGTTCGAGAGAGGGCTAGTTAGAGCCATTGAGGGTTATCCATAAAGCCAAGGCATGCGGCATAGTGCCGATATGAAATAAAGGTATGCTGTGTGTACTCATTAGAATCGCCTCGACGAGGCGATTCTAATGGGTACACACAACATACCTATTCGTAGTGAAATATCTATTAAAATTATACCTAACTGCATTTGTATGTCTTGCCAGAAGACATCTATATAATTTTGACCCCGTTAAACCCCACTTTTACATGGTAAAACTGGGGTTTAGAGGGGTATACATTATTTTTCTTATTTCTACTCAAAAACATAGATTGTCGGTACTCGGTAGAACCGCCTCGCTAAGGCGGTTTCAATTTCATCCAAAAACAATGTAAAGTGCAGAAATATAAAAACAAAATCTGATTTTTTTATCTGAAAATTTTCATTTTTGGTGGTAAAATTTTCAATATACAGTAAAATTCCTATATTAAGACAACCTTTGGGACTGTTCAAAAGTGGTCTTTAAGACCACTTTTGAACAGTCCCAAAGTTGGTCTCTGACCAGAGGACACTGCATGCAGAAAACACAGAGAAAGGATAACAGCAACCTTCGAAATAAGTTTTTAATAGCAGAAATTGTCTTAATTTAGATGGTCTTAATAGTGGAATTTCACTGTATTTGAATGGACTTGTTTGCGTAATGAAATGCGGAGAGAATTTCCTAGGGACTCAAGAATGACTTCGAAACAGCCATGGTATACGCGCCATCGATGTTCGAGACTTCGAAGTTCCATTATAGTGAAATTTCAGTGACTCGAACACCGATGTCACGTTTACCATGACTGAGTCGAACTTGTTCCTGAGTCCTTAGAGGTTTTTCTTTAGCTTTAAACAATAACAATTTTGAAGACAGGTTTAAGGAGAATTTCCCCTTATTTTAGCTTGAGAATGTATGTTATGTGCATTTATCATTTGGCGTTGCGTCTGAGAATGAAACATCGTCATTTATTACATACTTTCTATAGCATACATAGGAAAATCGCATTGGAATCTTTCAATACTGGCTCGGTTTTCGCTAGTTTGATAGACTGTGCCAAAAATTCACATAATATGTTTTTGGCGCTGTCTTTCAGCATTCGCACAACTCACTCTGTTGCTATAGAAATAGAATGTTTAGCTCGTGCTTCACAAGCTTCAAAATGGCCACAGAAAAGACACTCAAAGCACTGCCAAACCGACTTTTAGACCTCGACAGAGCAATAGAAGAGATATATAGCAGTAGATTTTGGGAAATATCGGATTTGGGAACCTATGAATCCGTGGAAAGCATGAACAATCCCATGAAAAGGAACTCCGACTTGAAAAAAATATCCACTCGTGGCTGGAAAGCGTTAGAGACTGGGTTGGGTATGAGACACAGGGGAGGAGAGAACCTATAGCCGGGGACATTTATCTCAGAAACACTCTAGAAATACTTTTTAATTAGCCATTGATTCGAAAGGATAAAAACAACTCTATATCAAAGAATAATGTTTACTTGTTTAGATTCAGGGTGTTGTCGCATCTTCAAGTGGGGACAAGTTCTTGCAATTAAGGGAGATAACTCAGTACCCAATAAATAGCAATTATCGCAAAAGTCATAACAACAGTAAATCAATTGTACCTTTAGGGTAGAAAAAAAATGTTGTTATAAAATGTTTTAGAAAGGTCGTGAACATATTTTTTATTAGTTTGATAAAGAAATATTGGGAACAATGCACCAAAAAGATACCTTTTTGACAATATATACATTTTACTATATAAAATTCTACTTTTCCCTGAAATAGGTGTCATTATCATGATAAAACAGATTTGAAGGACAGAAACTATATTAAGCATCACAGCTTATATCATTTAATTCATAAAAAATAAATCTAATGTCTGATATAAAGAGATATTCTTGCCAATTGGTTTATCAGAATAGATAAAGTCGGATAAGCAGTTATCTACAGATTGAGAACTGCTGGTAATTCGTAAATGCCTATGCTCCTACCCTAACAAATTCTATGTCTAAAATAGAGGTTTAATTGTTGGACTGCATTGGTTTGTGCCATATTGTCTCATAAAATGATGGCACACAAGCCTCATTACCAAGCCAAAGTAACAGCCCTTAGGAGGTAAAACAGAAGTGAAGGCAATGATCAGGAATCGATACATCACAGCTCCCATCAGAGACACCAAAGGGAAAGAAACACAAACATGAAATAACTGGACACTAATGGAAACACCAATAGCGGAACGCCAAAAGGACAGTCACTTTCCCACAAACTGGCCAATTGGCTATCCAAAACAAAGAATATAAGGGATAAACACCTCAAAGAAAAAACATAATAAAATAATCCTCGACAGCCTTGGAACGATCAGTGAAACGAATTCATCTGGGTGGCTAAAATAGATTTTACGCGACCGCAATCCTCGCCCTTACTTCCGTCGCGATTTAAACCCCACTGGTGGGTAGAAGTGAAGACATTGATCAGGAATCGATATAATTAACCCACAGCTCCCATCAGAGACACCAAAGGGTAAGAAACACAAACACGAAACAAACAGACCCCAATGGAAAGACCAATAACGGAAAGCCAAAAGGACAGTCACTCTCCCACAAATAGCCAATTGGCCATCAAAAAAAAAAAAAAAACAATATACAACTGAAATACTGGAGCAAAAGAAAACCAGCAGTTAGACTCCGATGGGCCCGACCAGAGACAGAGCATCTGGCGCCAACCAGAATTACATAAAATATAACTCTCTCTAATTCTCAGTTATCCTTACGCTGGAACCGTCATAGAATCTGAGGTCTGAGCAATTAAAGAGGTTAGCAAAATTGAAGTAAAACAAAGATCAGGAATTGATACAATTAACTTACTCCACCCATAAAAGACACCAAAGGGAAAGAAATACAAACATTAAGCGACCAGACCATAATGGAAACCTAAACAAAGGAAGGCCATAAGGACAGTTACTTTCCCACAAAATGGCCATATGGCCATCCAAAATTAAAAGACACAAGTGATACACACAGTAAGTAACAAACAACAACATAAATAAATCGCCACAGAAGAGCCGCCTTGGAACGGTCAGTGGAAGATTTCCACTGGGGGGCTTAAATCGATTTTACGTGGCCACAATCCTCGCCCTTACTTCCGTCGCGATTTAGACAAATAATTTGTTCAGTCCGCATGAAGGCCTCCTAGCTCATCAGTGCAACATCTCCGTGAACACAAAAATCAAAGAACCACAGAGGTGAGACAACGGTGAGGACTCGACAGCAAGAAACCACTGAAATGCTGGAGCAAAAGAAAACCAACAGTTAGACTCCGATGAGCCCGACCAGAGACAGAGCATCAGGCACCAACCAGCATTATCTCTCTAATTCTCAATAAGCCTTTACGTTGGAGCCGTCATAGAATCTGAGGCCTGACCAACGGGCGTGCAATTAAAGAGGGAAGCAAAGTTGCCAACCGTGATTGGGTTAACTACCATGCATGCAGTCTGTCGTATAATATCCATGTTGTACCCAATCTTTTTATATCGAAGAATGATTTTACGAAATTGGGTGCTGAAGTCATTGCGGTTATATATTTTTCTGAATTTATATACTAAGTCACCATAAAATTCGGGTTCCGATAGACCTTGTTGCAGAAGAGATTTAAGTCCAATATTGAATTTTGAAATTAAATCAGAATGGCGTCTATAAAATTTTTAAAAGGCTTTGCGTAGTTTATGGTACCGATAACCCTGATTAAGGAGTTTAGCCGTTTTGTTTTGGATACCCAAGTTGTCAACCGTGATTGTGTTAACTACCGTCGTATAACATTTATGTTGTACCTAATCTTTTTATATCGAAGAATTATTTTGCGAAATTGGCTGCTGAAGTTATTGTAATTATATATTTTCATCTAGAACGTCTCTTAATTTTTTTATCACTGCTAGTCTGACATTTGATGCTTCTCGTCCAGTCCGCACTCTTGCGCCTCTTTTTATTTGGCAAAAGTTTTAACGGACTACCAAAGGTGTTGGAAGAGCCGACCATTACTTAATTCTTCACATACCTAGTAAATTACTAACACTTAAAGTCCGGCTAGTGATTCTGGGTGGGCTACGACTAGTAAGGTTAACAATCAACAATTGGACAGATGCATTGTGACAAAATTTGATTTGCCTTATCGGTAAAACATTTGCATGTAAGGAACTGTTGACCTGAACACCGAACATTCAACCGTGTTTTAAGTCTTAAAACAAAAAGAGAAATCCGATAGAAGAGACAAAAGACAGAAAAAACACGCCCACAATACAGAACAGAAATATTTGGTTAAATTACCAAAATAGACAAGAAGACTAACATACAAAGTACAGTATTTGCATGTAGTGTGACAAGGCGACAAACTACATGGGGCATTTACAATATAATGCGTTTCTTATCGAGTCGGTGGGTCAGGCCTCAGATTCTATGACGTTTCCAGCGCAAAGGCTTACTGACAATGAGAGAGAATCTAATTTTATGTAATGTTGGTTGGTGCCTGATGCTCTCTCTGGTTGGGCCCACCGTAGTCTAACTGTTGGTTTTCTTTTGCTCCAGCATTTCAGTGGGGTTTTTTTTCTGTCGAGTCCTCACCGTTGTTTCATCTCTGTGGTTGTTTGATTTTTGTGTTCACGGAGATGTTTCACTAATGAGTTAGGAGGCCTTCATGCGCACTGAACAAATTATTTGTCTAAATCGCGACGGAAGTAAGATCGAGGATTGTGGCCATGTAGAGTCATTTTGGACCCACCAGTGGGGTTCGTTTCGCTGGCCGTTCCGGTGCGGTCCTTCGTCGTGGTTTATATTTCTTATGGCTTGGCTTTGAGTGTGTGTATCGCTTATATTGTTTTGTTTTGGATGCCCAATTGGCCATTTGTGGGAAATTGACTGACCTTTTGGGTTTCCAATTTGGTCTTTCCATTGGGGTCTGGTTGTTTCGTGTTTGTGTTTCTTACACTTTGGTGTCTCTGATGGGAGCTGTGAGTTAATTGTATCGATTCCTGATCATTGTCTCCACTCCTATTACTACCTTGCTGGAGCAGTTTCCAAACCATTAAATAGAACTAATTTTGTTTCAAACTTTATGTTCGAATGCCAAACACCGATTTCCACGTGCACACCTATAATTGTTTTTTTTTTCAGTTTGTAGCGTAGTTTTAATGTCATAGCCTAAAGATTTAAACGATACTTTCAATTTTTTTACCGTTACTGTACTACATTACATCGAGTCGTAGTGCTGTATTTATGACATTACTAATACATTCTGTTTATTTACCAGGACGTTTATCCCGTACACCTGTGGCATTTAAATATCAAGCTTCCCCGGCACTGTAACCAGTAAGGCTTTTATTCAATTTTTATACGAATGAAACCTTTGAAAACACAATATTGAATTATGAAATAATGGGGGTATGCTTACTAAATGGCATTTTTTTAAATAATTACTCAACGTATTCGCACCATTTTTCTTTTGTCAATTACAGACATATAGACCCTTTATATGACAGCAAAAATCATTTTAAGTCCAATGGTTATTTCCTCTGAGAACAAGAAAGCAGTCTGAAGGACAGCCAAATCCCCCGCCGCACTTAGAATCAAGGCTCAACCTTGTGAACTTCGCCTGTGACCTTGACCTTGAGTTGGCATGTTTAGCTTACTGAGGGGGATAATTGACCCAATTTCAATGAAAATCATTTGAGGGGTAAAGGAGATATGGAACAGACAAAAAATTCAAAGTTTTAAACTTGTGACCTTCAACCATGACCTTGACCTTGACTCGGCATGGTTCATTTATAGGTTCTGCAAACCAGCTTACTGAGACAAATAACTGACCAAAAATGAAAATCTATTAAAAGGTTCAGGAGATATGGAGCGGACAAGAAAAAGTTATGGACAGACGGACGGACGGATGGACGGACGGACTGACAGATGGACATGGTTCTGCACATCAGCTCACTGTGAAGAATATTTGACCAAAGTTTAATGAAAATCCTTCCAAGGGTAAAGGAAATATGGAACGGACAAAAAATTCCAAGTTTCAAATTCGTGACCTTTAGTCGGCATGGTTCATTTATGGGTTCTGCACACCGGCTCACTGAGACAAATAATTGACCAAAGTTTAATGAAAATCTATCAAAGGGTTCAGGAGATATGGAGCGGACAAGAAAGTTGTACGGACAGACAGACGGACGGACAGACGGACGTTCTCACGAACGGATACTTAAGTGGCTAGGCGTCGGCATATTGACTACATAAGCGGCAAATTCTCTTAAGCGGCAAGCCACCTAAGAGCGAATTTTTGCCACTTAAGTACCCAAATAACGGAATAAACCCCATTTGGACCTACGAATATATATATGTTCTGCGCAAAGTAAGAATCGGTACAATTTTAGAATTGTCCTGCGCAAAGTAAGAATTCTCACTTTGTTGCGCAAAGTGAGAATTCCTACCTTGCGCAATACAATTCCGGAGTTGTCTCTGCGCAAAGTGGGAATCGGGACAAAGTGAGAATTCCTACCTTGCGCAATTACAGTATCGGAATTGCCTCTGCGCAAAGTGGGAATCGGGACCAAGTGAGAATAGTAAAATATTATTACGGGATTTTATCACATTCATATGGAAATTGATCCCTGGTGGTAAAAATCACTTTATAAAAATGTAATCCAAACTTCGCGCTTCTATCTCATGGACATTCCGTTTTAATTTTCTTAAAAGAATATGAGCGGCATCACGCATTAAAGGTCCTTAGAACCTTCGCTGTACGCATGAAGAATACTAGAGGAAGGTTCAGACAAAGAATCAAATATCTGGCCTCAGTGAGACTTTGCGCATGTGCATTTATGTGATCAATTTACGGATATACGCTAAGTACCTTTTATGCGTGACGCCGCTGATATCATAGGCAGATGGTCATTAGTCCAGTGTTAGTAATAATTTCTTGATGGCTCGGTACACTTGAATTTGTTTTGAAATGCATTTTATTTTGCCGATATCATTATTATTTTTTATTTTTACTGCTGTTGCTTATGAAATTTTCTAACTTCATCAGTAACATAAGTTTTTTTTTCTTTACTTACGACAGCAAGATATCGGTAAAGCAAACACATTTCAGTCAAGTTGAAAGTAGCTGTTGCGGCGATGGATTGTATGAAAAAACAGACATGTTCAATTCACTTTTATTATGGTGACAAAACAAAACTGTGAGCACATGATGAACGAACATATGAAAGCACATATGAAATTAAAATGTACATTATATTAGCGAGTCTCCGTTGTTCTTGTGGATGACCTCAGACTCAGAAATGAACCACAAAATACATCTTATAAATCGTAATGATTCTAACAACTGGGACAACCAAGTACGTGAGCAAACAGTGTACACTCAGATGAGCATACATTCTGATCAGGGTGTACAGTGTTTACCATACAGCCTGCACTATGACCTTTATGCGCGAAACATCAATGACTGGAAAAGGAAAGGAAAAGATCAAGGTTTCCCACATTTTAGGCACATTACTCTACACTGTGTAAAAATGATAAGTACCCCGAGAGTTTTTAAATGTTTTTCCAAAATTACAAGACATACCTTGAAGATCAGAGATTTCATTTCGTTTCATCGAGGCGGTTCTAACGAGTATCCACAATCTATATTTTGAGCAGAAATAAGAAAAAATATCACTTTTTTCCTCTTAATTTTTCATTTTTTTTTCGGCGATAAAGGTTACAATGTATTTGTATAGGCGAGTTTTCGTATTGGTAGCATATTTGTCTCGATGGTTGTCGATTGAATACATTATGAAAACACGCCTATTCAAATATATTGAACAATTTTTCACCAAAATATTCATTTTTTAAACGTTTCTTTATCCCAGATAATCCCTAATTCCAAATAGTTTGTTTGCATTAATAAGGCAGAGATAATTACCAATTGAAATCGCTATGACGATGATGGTCCTCTTTTCATACTTGAAATTAATCACACGTGTTCATTATGTCTTTTTTGACCTACCGATTTGAAAAATAAAAAGTGAAATTAGCAAATGCATTGTGTGCATGTAATATACAAAACATTCAGCTCCTACAATCGCAAATAATTTTCTACTCACAAAACCATCAAAGTAATGTTACCCAAACTATACAGATGATAAATGCTATTTCAACAGATGAAAATTCGATTCTCACTTTGTTCCAAATATTCCCGCTTTGTCCATACGGATTAAACATTCGATTCTCACTTTGTCCGAAAGATTCCCACTTTGCGCAGAGACATTTACCTGTTTCATATAACATTCGAATCCCTTGCGCAATTCTAGAATTGTACCGGTACAATTTTAGAATTGCGCAACAAAGTAGGAATTCCTACTTTGCGCAAGACAATTCTAGAATTGTACCGATTCTTACTTTGCGCTGAACATATATACTTAAGTGTCAAAATGTCCAAATTTTTTGCCCCCTAAATGTCGTTTCGTTGGTGCGGACAGACGGACGGATGGACAGACGGACAGATGGAAAGACGGACAGACGGACAGAAGGACAGACGGACGGACTGACAGACGAAGGCCATTCCTATAATCCCCGCTCCGCTTCGCGGCGGGGGATTAAAACAATCCATATTTTTTACCATTTTGAGGGTTCATTTTCTGACATTATTTAAAAGAATATGGTTTGGTATTAAATGGCTAAAACTGCAGTGAACACTGGCTCAATGTATTCCAAATAACAGGACATGAACAGATTTTATAGGATATCCTGAAGTTTTGAAAAAAAGGCGTTGGAATGTTTTGAACATTTTTTACATAATTAAAGTGGTTAGCAAGAGCGTCCGTTTTGAAGACCTTGTCCCCACTTACAAATGCGACAACACCCAGAATGCGAAAGTTTGGGCTTTGATCTATCCATTTCAGGTAAGCTTATCCTTTCGAACCGCCGACTAATTAAATTTTCGAAAATGAGTTATATGTCCCCGGCTATAGCCCGATTCTTCCTGAGTGTCAAGAGAAAGAACGACAAGGTATACGAATCTGACTCGCTGAAAGCCTACCAAGCGATCCTAAATAGGTATTTGGCTCATCAACAGTACACAGTAGGCATATAAGGGGAACATCTTAAGGGACGATGCATTCAAGCACGCCAAAATGAAAATCTCTGAAGCAACAATGTCTTGGCAACAAGGTTATGCAGATCCCTACGAATTCTCTGTTGGGGAAGTTTTTTTTTTTCTCAATGAAAATGTCACACTTTTCGGGAGGAGTAGGCTTCTCCGTACCAAAGCCGCTTGTGTTTTCTTTTCTAATAATTTTTTTTTTTTTTTTTTTTTTTGTTTTGTTTTGTTCGAGAGGCGGATCTAATATATACATGTATAGGAACTTGCATGAGTTTTCATGTATTATTATATTTAATAAACGAGTTGAGGAAAAGTGGTAAAATGCTCGAAACCTCGCATTTTAATAAATTAAATAATACATGAGCACGAATGCAAGTTTCGATTTTATCATATGATATTAAAAACGCATTTTTTTCACGATTTTTTTATTCTGTCATTAGTAAACGCGACTTCCTTATCTTCTTTCTTATGAATATTTTCATTGCTCTTAAAGGAACTCATTTTTGAATTTTATTCTCCTTAAAGACGTCGTATTAGTACGTTACGGGGCGTATAATTTAATCCACTAGTGGATTACCGAATTTAATACTTAGAGGTTATTGTATGGTCAGATTGTGCCTCTAAGTCATATTGGCACCGGTATGTCATATTGCACCGAGGGCTTTATTTATGTTAAATTTGGTACTGAGTTATTCAGATAAATTGTGGAAATTCCGATGGGTACGAAATGCGCACCCCGTGTGGCTGATTTCTTCCTGCTCTGTTATGAAAAAGACTTCATGATGTCCCTTTCAGTTGAAAAGTAATTTGAAGATCTTAAAGCTTTCAGCTCGAGGTCTAGATAATTGGATGATTTATTAAATATCGACCATACCTACTTCGATGGTTTAATCAGTCAAATTCACCCTTCAGAACTTCAATTGAATAAAGCAAATTCTTCTGATACTGAAACTCCGTTTTTGGATTTTCATTTATTTATTGTAGATAGGTTTAGTGCGATCTAATTCAATGTAACGTTGGTTGGTGCCTAATACTCTGTCTCTGGTTGGGCCCATCGGAGTCTAATTGTTTAATTGTTGGTTTTCTTTTGCTCCGGCATTTCAGTGGTTTCTTTCTGTCGAGTCCTCACCGTTGTTTCATCTCTGTGGTTGTTTGATTTTTTGTATTCACGGAGATGTGGGACTGATGAGTAAGGAGGCCTTCATGCGGACTGAACAAATTATTTGTCTAAATCGCGACGGAAAAAGGGGCGAGAACTGTGGCCACGTAAAATCGATTTAAGACCCCCCCCCCCCCCAGTGGAATTCGTGTTCGTTGAAATTTTCAAGGCGGTTCTTCTGTCGCGGTTTATTTTTGTTATGGTTTGTCTTTGGGTGTTTGTGTCGCTTATATTGTTTTATTTTGGATAGCCTATTGACCATTTTGTGGAAAAGCAACTGTCCTTTTGGCTTTCCGCTGTTGATGTTTCCATTGGGGTCAGTTATTTCATGTTTGTGTTACTTTCCCTTTGGTGTCTCTGATGGGAGCTGCGGGTTAATTGTATCGATACCTGATCATTGCCACCACTTCTATTTTGTTGGTGACAAATTTATGATAAATGCAATGATTTTAATTTTGAGATTGCAATTATTTTCTTTCCTTGTTGGGAATGTTCATCGGGTGGAATTCTACGGTGTTTATATATCGCAAGTTTTACAGACGTCATTTCGATTCAGTTTCAAAATTAAATAATGGATTTAAATCTATTCTGCGACAAGGTCTATCGAAACCAGAATTTTATGGTATTATATAAATTAAAAAAAAAAAAAGCTTGCAAAGATTTCAGTACCAAATTTCGTAAAGTCAACCTTCGATTTAAAAAAACTGGATACAACATATAAGTTATACGACAGACTGGATGCATAATATACTGACCGGAAATAGAAACTATATTCTTTTAGACCGTCTCTCCTGACATTACCCATAGATAATTTAAATAAAACTTACTGATTTAGGATTGAGCTATAGTCATAAATCCTGTTACATTTTAAACAAAATCTGGCGTTCAAGGAAAACCTTTTGGGAGAAAATGTAAAAAAGTGCATTTTCACAAAATCTGTTATAATCATTCTTTGAATTCAACGTTTTTTTATGTTTTTTTTTTTTTCGTATGTGTTATAAGTCAAAAGCAAGAAATAAAAATACAAACAACATATAAAATTATCTAGAAACAAACCTTTTATAAAAAAAAATCAAAAACTGCATTGTTCAGCGAAAATTTCAAAATGTTTCAAGCCAAGAAACGACCCAAAAGTGCCTTCAATCGTTTTAGCATCTTGAATTTTGTCTTAAATATTGATTAAAACAATAACCGCAATCCGAATTCGCCACACTTTTCGCTCACTTCAGGTCTTTTGGTCCAATGTTTTATGATCAATAACAGCTCAAACATTGCGAAAATTTTGATTTTGTAAACAATATTCCCAGCATGAGATGATGAGTAACAATTGGTAAAAATGAGAATAACATTCACGACACAAAAGGTTTGAAACAATGGAAAATTGAACACCAAGATTTTGTCCCTTGCCTTGAATCGTAAGACTTACCCCTTAAATCGTAGCTATCATTAAATATTTTATGCAGAAAATCAGCAGCGGAGATGCCACTGATGATAATTTATATAATTGTTGTAATTCAAATTTCATTTAGATTTTTTTTTGCCAGAGACAATTTAAATATCAGTGTATAGTTTCTATTTCCGGTTAGTACCTAATCACGGTTGACAATTTTGCTTCCCCCTTTAATGCACGCCTCAGGCTCCATAATCTTCGGACTGAAGATTTACTTAAACTTTTTAAGTAATGTCGGCTGGTGCCTGGTGCTCTGTCTCTGATGAGGTCTACCCGAGTCTAACTGTTGATTTTCCTTTGCCCCAGCATTTCAGTTATTTCGTGCTATCAAGTCCACATCATTGTTTCATCTCTGTACGACAAGAAAACTACCGCCATGGAACGGTCAGTAAAAAAATTACTGTGAGGCTGAAATCGACGTTACTTTGCCACAATCCTCGCCAATCTCATCAGTGCAACTTCTCCGAGAACATATAACTCAGTGGTTTGTCATTGTAAGACTATGTACTGTTATTTTTTTAATTATTATTTTGGATAGTTGTTTGGCCATTTGGTGGGAAACCGGAGTACCCGGAGAAAAACCATCTCTGATTAATGATCGGCTCGAAATAAGTGAAATAATCTTGAAAGGGCCGTAAAAGACGAGTTAAACAGGGGGCCCCTGTGGCGGGACGATTGTTGGCCATAGGGATATAATTTGAATACTTTTGGTAGAAGTCCACTAGAAAAAGCTATGTACGAAATGTCAAAGGTCTCGGTCCCTTGGTTCCGGACAAGAAGATCTTTTAAAGCTTTTCCCTATATAAGCCTAAGCCGTGGGACGGGGAAATTTTGACCGAAGGCTATTATTTGAAAAATCTTGGCAGAGGTCCACCAGACAAAGCTCCATGCCAAATATCAAAGACCTAAGCCTTATGGTTTTAGACAAGATTTTAAAGGTTTTCTCTATATCAGTCTATGTGAAACTCTTATACTCTTGGGCGGGACCAATTTTGACCACAGGGCTATAATTGTACGACCCGCAGAAAAAGCGACCGACTGAAGTCGGTTGATTTTCTAAGAGTGCCCTAAAATCACCGTGTCATTCTGTCATTCGGTCATTCTGTCATTCTGTCAGTCTGTCAGTCTGTCTGTCCGTCCGTAACCCGTTTGTGAAAATTGGTGATAGTGACTTAACCGCTTGGAATATTTAAACAATTTTTGGCATACTGATAGATATCAATGAAATCTAACCAATGAACTTGAGAAATATTACATTCCATTTAGTATAGCCTCGCCGAGGCGAAAAAGGTGAAAATTTTCGAACTGCTTCTCCTCGGAAACCGTTGGGCCGATTGAAGTCAAATTTCATATGGAGCCTCTATGGGATGGGGGAAACCAAAATTTGCTCATGGGGTCCAGGTCGCATGACCAAAATGGCCGCCAAGCCATATATGGTCTGTCTGTCTGACCGTCCGTAACCCGTTTGTGAAAATTGGTGATAGTGACTTAACCGCTTGGAATAATTAAACAATTTTTGGCATACTGATAGATATCAATGGGATCTAACCAATGAACTTGCGATATATTACATTCTATTTAGTATAGCCTCGCCGAGGCAAAAAATGTGAAATTTTTCGAACTGCTTCTCATCGGAAACCGTTGGGCCGATTGAAGTCAAATTTCATATGGAGCCTCTATGGGATGGGGGGGGACCAAAATTTGCTCATGGGGTCCAGGTCACATAACCAAAATTGCCACCAAGCCATATTTGACCCTTCAAAAAAAGTCTTCTCAAGAACCACTGGGCAGATTTCCACGAAACTTTATAAATAGCATCTGGGACGTAGGCCGATCATAAATTGCTAAAATGGTGACCCTGGGTTGACCTTGACCTTCTTTGTGCTTAGGTCAACATTTGACACATATGCTTTTGTATTGGAAAAGTGAGAATGCATTTTATCCTGCAAACGATTCAGAATACAGTACTAAAGTATAAAATATATTTTTGCTCCTTACGATAAGGCGCGTTTATTGGGGGAACCGTTCTAGGTCCAGGTCACATGACCAAATTGGCCGCCATACCCATATATGGTAACACTTATAAAGCTAAAAGCATCCGGCGGGTCGTGCACTTCAGCTGAAGCACTGGTTTTGAATAATGTTTGAAGAAGTCCATTAGACGAAGATACATGCACCAGATATGAAATGGTGACAGACAATTTTCCCTATATAAATCAATGTAAAAGAAATGTCTCTCGAGTCGGGGCGAATATTGACCCCCAGTGCAGTAATTTTAACAATCTTGGTAGAGGTCAACTAGATAGATGAAACGACATACGAGTGTCAACGAGCTGGGCCTTCTGTTTTCAAACATGAAGGTTTTTAAAGATTTTTGCTTATTTCTCTCTTTTGGTTACCATGGCAACTAGAGTTCTGCATGAAATAGCATTTCCTTAACAACTTTGAAACAACATCACCGTATATTAAAGAAATTGTGGGCGGACGGCGTTTGGTTACTGACCACAATAACTTCCCAGAAGCCTCCGGATTAGGTGAGCTAGTACACCAAAATCGTTCAAAATCAAGAGAGATTTGACGTCCCTTTGATCTTGACCTGAGCACGAGGTGTAGAAGGGATGTTTTTGGCCAATCAATTACTTATTTGGATTGACCACGTGAAAGATGAGTGATTTTTTTTTTCAATATTTAGCTCTGGCAGCCACCATGTCCAGTGGAACGAAATTATTCATTACGAAAACACACCTATATTATTCTGACCCCTTTTACCCCACTTTTTATATAGTAAAACTGGGGTATACAGGGGTAAACCTTATTTTTCTTATTTCTGTTCTAAAATATAGATTGTGGGTAATCGTTAGAACCGCCCCGATGAGGCGGTTCTAAAGAGTAATCACAACCTATATTTCGAGCAGAAGTAAGAAAAATGTCACAGTTTTTCAATCTTAAAATTTTAATTTTTTTTCTTTTGGATGATAAAGGTTACATGTACTTGTATAGGGCAGAGCAATAGAAGACAGTGATAACAATAGATTTTGAGAAAAGTCTGATATTTCGTGGCAAGCATGAAAAATGAAAAATAAACTACTCTTTAAAAGAAGTTCAATCACGATTGGGAAGCATTATGAAGGACGTTGCTTTCAAGCACAGCAGGGATGTCCCAACATTTGAAACAATAAGATCTTGCCAACAACCTTAAACGAACAGACCCCTTCACTTATGGGGAGCTGGAAATTGTGTGGAAGAAATCTGTGGGAGGGAAAAATGTCCCCAAAAATTGTCTTGTATTTTAACGTAAAGAACCACGCGACTGACTGCTACACACGGAATCGATTATGCAATAGCTTGATGAATGACACTAAGAGTCTTTAAAATTAAAAAGGTCTTCAAATAAGCACAAAACATTCTGTAAAATACCTTAAAAAGCATTCTTTGAACTGCAGAAATTCTGTATCTAAAATGGCGATTTGTTTTTGTTTTGTTGTTCTGAAACTTACAGTTGCGACGTCACTTGTGATGTAATTTGCTGCGCACTACTGTGTTACTGTATTACCGTGAGCATGGTTAGTGTAGGCCTACTAATCAGTTATATAATTTAAAAGGAATTTCTTTTTTTTTTTCGGCGGATACCGAAAATATATCCTCAACACACCCGATGAAACGTTCCCGGCAACAACCTTAAAAAACTAAATATTCTCTATGCCTATATTTCTTCACGTTGCAATATAACTATGCTATATTAATGATGTAATAAAGAGGTTATGATATGGTGAAGGTGTGCCTCTAAGTCATATTGGCACCGGAAGTCATATTGGCCCTCGGGCTAAACACCTTTACCATATAATAACCTCTATGTAATAAATTCCGTAATCCACTAGTGGATTAATTAGATACGCCCTGTAACGTTACACGTATGACGTCCTTAACTACGTCGCGTTTACTTATGGCGGAATATTGCCTTTTTTGATAAAACCCGTGAATAAAATCCGTTTTAAATGTCATACGATAAATAGAATCTTACATTTGTGCTCATGTATTATTGAATCTATTTAACTCGTTGAGGAAAAGGGATAAAATGCTCGGCAAAGCCTCGCATTTTATCCTTTTTCCCCAACTCGTTTAATAAATTCAATAATACATGGACACTCATGTAAGATCCTCTATATATAAAGTTTTAAACCAAAATCAGGCATTCTAGTAACCTAATAAAGGGGGTCGAATAACTGTACGCTATAATCGGTACTGACCTATAATACCTTCTACTGACCTATAATTCATCTAGTGACCGTTTATAGAACGGACCTACTTTTCAGGTCCCTATTTTACAAGTATAAACAATAACATGCAACTTTTCATACATGGGAAAACAACGAAACTGCAATTTAAAAATCTTGAAATATTTATTTGAACAGATTTTAAGAAATTTCAGCTAAATTCTTACCTTCTTAGCTTTTCCGGGTTTGAATGGCCCGTTGGAATAACTGCGCACTGCTACTGCAGTTGCGCCTCAACCTCGAAAATAATTTTTAAGGTTAAAATAAACTATTTATTTGCAGATTATCATACAGAAAGTAAAGCGTTGAGAAACTTTTATTCGAGCGTCCATGATGTTTCTTTTGTCTTTGTGGCGCGGTGACGTCAGAAACTGTGCACTCGTTGACTACGTGTGCGCGCCAGTGGCACTGAATGTCGTTTAACATGCCACACTGTCTGCTGTCTTTTTTGCTTAAATTTGCTAAATTACTGCCAAACACATTGATTGTTTTGGATTGCGGTATAAACTAAATTCGTACATGGATAGTGTCTTAAAAATAAAATATAATCGGTTCGCCGCGACAGTTTTATAGGGCTCGCTAAAGCTCGCCCAAAACAATTGTTCACCGATTATATTTTATTATTAAAGACACTAACCATGTATTACTATATGGTAATCGGTCATAAGAGGAACATTTCCTTGATATTCTATTGGCATCCGGCCATTGGCTTCAAAAACTAGAACAAGAGATTTGTTTGTATTTTAGATATTGCAGCCATCATTTTAATAGAGCAGAACCATTTTAACAGTACTGGTAGAAGGCTGTAAATGGAACAGTTATGTGAAATTATTTTGAAATTGCATAACTGATTTAGAGCAGTTGTTGATGAAAGATTTGCATCAATTTTATCTCCGTTTTATAAAGTGTAGCAGAACCATTCCAGCAATTTTGGTAGATGGAAATGAAAGAAACATTCTTTTGAAATCATATATAAATCGAGCCACTGACTCGCAAGGAGATCTCACTTAAAGAGACTTTAAAGAAACATCCTTCCAAGCATTACATTTCTTAGAACGTATTAAATTCCGCTACAGTTGGTGTTCAGAGAATGTGTTGCGGCCGTAAAAAGTCTCCCTGCCCTTCGTTATTACGTAGCTTGGATATGTTACACTTTCTTGCATAAATACGTATGCACATGACTGTTTGAAGCAATTGTCAAATGGACCGAAAGCCGTGCTCAAACAACAAAAAACATTGTTCAAATCATGAAATTCGAGGACTGTTTTGGACATCGATTTTGAGCTTTTTAAATAACAAGATGGGCCTTGCTTTGTTTACATTCGTAACCTTATCATCCTGAACGTAGCGTTTTTTAGAGTTCTATGATGATGTCAGAGGGTTACTGAGTAACAAAGTATTTGTCCAAATGGCGATGGAAGTGAGGGCGAGGATTGCGGCCACTTAAAATCAATAACAGCCCCTCCCCCCCCCAACCCCACCCCGCAGTGAAATCCTATTCAATGACCGTCCCAAGGCGGTTCTTCTGCCGCGGTTTATATTTTTATGTTTTTTTGTTGTTTTTTTATGGTTTGTCATTGACTTTGTTTATCGTTTATATCTTTTGTTTTGGATAGCCAATTGAGAAATAACTGTCCTATCGGCTTTCCGCCATTGATGTTTCCATTTGAGTCTAGTTATTTCATGTTTGTGTTTCTTTCCCTTTGGTATCTCTGGTGGGAGGCATGGGTTTATTGTATCGATTCCTGATCATTGCCTTCACTTCTATTTCCCAAGGGATAACCCTTCTTAGGACATATTAAATTTGCTACAGCTGGTGTTAAGGGGATGTGTGGTAGCCGTAAAAAGTCTCGCTGCCCTTAATCATAGTGTAGATTATATTTTCTAGTCCTTTGGAAGCATTGATTCCACTGTGGATTTTGAAAATATCTGAGGGTCACTGATGTGGCCTAATTGACCGAAACTAGCTAGTCTGGTCTAGAAAAACGTGCACGTTCTACCCGTTTCATCTCTTCAATGTATGCCAATGCTTCCAAGGGATTACACTTCTGAACTCTTTTTGTACCAAATGGAATCTTCCTCCTTATATATAGCAGGAGTCCATTTCAAAATTTCGGGATGTCAGGTTGTGTAATCTTCAAAATTTATTTGGAAAATAGCTGAACTTTTCGCAAACAGTGTAGGCCCTGATCAGACGCCTGGTTCTGCGGCGTCTGATCTAGGCCTGCACTGTTTGCCAGGGTACCCGTTTGGGGTTTCTGATACAAAATGTGTTTAGCATTTTTTATTTTTTTTATCTTAACATTACCGTGGAAAACAACAACAACACAACGACAGCAGTTTAACAATCTTGGTACAGGACCATGAGAGAAAAAAAAAACTCTTATACAGTGAAATTCCGCTATTAAGACCGCCTAAAATTAAGACTAATACTGCTTTTAAAAGCTTATTTAGTAGGTTACCGTTATTCTTTCTTTGTGCTTTCTGCATACAGAGTCCTCTGATCAGATACCACCTTTGGGACTGTTCAAAACTGGTCTTAAATATCACTTTTGAGCAGTCCCAAAGGTAGTCTTCTTTCTTATGAATGTTTTCATTGCTTTTAAAGGAACTCATTTTTGATTTTTATTTGCCTTCACTGCAGCTGGTGTTGTGCCGTGTGGCGGCCGTAAAACGTCTCCCCGTACATCAACCATAGTGCAGTTTATATTTTAGTTTTGGTCCTTTGAGATCAGCGTGAATATTCTGAGTAATCAGAAATAAATTATTGGTTTAGACTCATATTCTAGACAGGTTTTTAATTATTTGGACCCCATTTTGATTTATATCAGTCTTTGAATCGACTGCCTATTCGAAATTCGCAAAATTGCAGTATGTTTCCTCTGGCTTTCGTTGTCGGATCATTACAGGGTCACTGATGAGGCTTTATTAGCCGAAACTACGTAGTATGACCCATCTTCTTTCTTATGAATGTTTTCATTGCTCTTAAAGGAACTCATTTTTGATTTTTATTTACTATAGGAATTTTACTCTATTTTTTTTTAACCTTGTAATTGACTGGGCGATGCCATTGTAAGCTGCTCTGGTGACCATATTGTGCAATGGAATGGAGCCATTTTAGCCATTTAGCAAATGAGCATAGCTAACACTAGTGTGAAATTATCCTGAAATTCACCGTCAAGTAAAGCAACACGACGGACGACGGAAAAGGGGCGATCACAAAGCGCACATTGTGTATTTATAGGAATATAATAATAATATTCGAAATACAAGTATAAAGGGAATTCAAAAGGGGTTACAGTAAAATTCCTATATTAAGACCGCCTTTGGACTGTTCAAACGTGGTCTTAAAGACCTTTGGGACTGTTCAAAAGTGGTCTTAAAGACCACTTTTGAACAGTCCCAAAGGTGGTCTCTGACCAGAGGACACTGTATGCAGAAAACACAAAGAAAAAATAACTTCAGCAACCTAAATAAGCTTTTTAAAGCAGAATTAGTCTTAATTTTAGGTGGTCTTAATAGCGACATTTTATTGTATTTAGACATGAAATGAGCCCCGCTAAGCGAATTTGTGTCTTCGAGCATTCCGTCATGACAAATTTTAACTGCGCATGCCCAGTCATTCAGAGGGGCCAGGGATATGGCTTTCTGTCTGAAGGTTCCTCTTGATTCACTGCTTGTATGAGCGAGCAGCGAAGGTTCTGGTGAGACTGTGCGGATGCGCAGGCTCGCCTGAACCTTCGCTGCTCGCATAGGCGATAAGTTCCAAAATCGCTTGACGGGGCCCAAATGATAATGAGCAAATAATCTTACAGAAAGCTGTATCACGAAGCCTCCATCCGTTAACTTAAACATGGAGATAACTGCGTCTGAGACATAGCATTAAGCGATTATTTTACCATCCATCCAAATATTCAGGATGAAAAAGCCTTAAATTTTGTTTGAAATTTTAACCTTTGTAATACTACAATTATTCGCTCTTTTATCTAATGCGTTATTTTCTTGTTTATCTGCGTTTACTATGGTTATTTTGGAAAACAGAACATGCTTAAGTTACCATAAAATAAAATCAAATTAAAGGAGACGTGAAATGTATAGTTGTCATTCTGCTTTCAACACCTGTAGCCGATTTCACGGATGGGTGGACTTAAATTTAGAGAAATGTGGAAGATGTCAATTTTTATTGATATATCACCGTTGTTACGTGGTTAGGACATGCAGTGAAGACCTAATTGAAAAGCATATTTGATACAAAAATTTTAAGATGCATGCAACAAGGATATTTATGTCTGTACAATGAAATACTTTCTTCTATAGCCCCGTTGTTGCTGACCCTAAAGCTTTAAAAAAGGTCTCTAACCGCTGTGGGATTGAGACACAAGGTTCTGCAGCGGAAGGTCGTTTGTTTTTCTGCGGGTACTACGCTTTTTACCAACCTATGATCAGCTCGATTAAAGTCAAAACAATCTTGGCTCTCAGAATAACTTTTTTCAGGTAAAACATATTTAATTTTCTTATTCCAATCATTGGTTTTTGCGTATTCCACAGGTCTACAATAGAGAGTGAGTTCATGTGCACCCCGAGTTAAATCCACGATCTGTGTCTATGAGTTGACATAAGAAATATTGTATTGTCTGCTAGCCTCACGTGCCTCGGCTTAAACCATTACGCGACAAAGATCATTTTTTCACATCTCCAAAATGACTACTTTTCTGATGATACTCCATAATATTTTTCTTATTTATACGGCAAACATTGCTTGAGGATGCTCGACAGAACCTGAGGCGGTACTTACGAGTACCCACAATCTATGTCTTGGAGCGGAAATAAGAAAAATAATGTAAGAGGGCTGATTGATATGTTGTGAGCCTCGTATTGAAGGAGCTACGCAGAGATGTTCTTTTCTCTGACTATATAGGGCCGTGTACCAAAGGACTGGTCTCATTTGGTCAATTTATATGGACAGGGTAGCACTCTAAAGCAAACAAGGCAAGCATTATTGCAAAATAGACAAAATCGATGGAAGAGCAGTGATTTAATATTTGCATAAAAAAGGTTTAACTTCTGATGGTATCCATAATGATATGGCAGCAACACAGAAAGATGCCCCTTCATATGCTACAGTGAAAATGTGGGTGACGGAATTTAAGCGCTTGAGGATAACCCCCGTCCTGGAAGGCCTGTCAATGTTGCAACCCCAAACATGGCCAATAAAATCTATGAAATTGTTATCACCGACACAGAAAGATATATAGCTAGTAGAATTGGGTTTTCACAGGAAAGAGTACATTCCATTCTGACAGAGAATGTTTTCGGTCCAGTTAGTACCAAGACGTCTGACAGATGATCAGAAGCACACCGGGCGCACATTATCGCGTGCTTATCTTAACCTTTTTTGGGGAAGATTCTGCCAACTTTCTTCAGAGATTTGTCTCTAAGGATGAAATATGGGTCCATAGTTTTGCCCGAGGCCAAACAGCAATCGAAACAATTGAAGCACCCTGGCTCACCCCCACGAAATAAGGCAAAAACTATTCCATCAGCTGGGAAGGGAAGGTTATGGCCTCGGTTTTCTGGAATGCAGATGGTATTCTGCTTATAATTTATCTTCAAAAGGGACTAACAATACCATGCTTCACTTCTGACGCAGTTACGGCGCAATATCAAACTAAAGCGCCGTGGAAGGCTCACTAAAAGTATGTTGTTCCATCATTGCTATGGCTGCCATCCACGATTGTGGCTTTAAATTGATTGAGCATTCGCCTTATCCACCTGATCTCGCTCCATCAGACTTTCATTTATTTCCAAAACTGAACGGCTATTTCAGGCACCCACTTTCAGTCCAGTGATGACGTCATATATGCAGTGGATGGCTTTCTGAACAGCCAAGAAAAGGAGTTCTATAAAAGTAGCATTGAGGCCCTTAAACACCGTTAGCAAAAGTGTATAGATACTGAAGGAGACTCTGTTATAATATATAATATGTCCGACAAAATTCAAATTCTTCAGTATTCGGCTCACAACATATCAATCAGCCCTCGTATACTACCGTAATTTTCTCTATATAAAGTGAGGTTTAGAAGTGTGGGGACTGCGAGTGTGTGTGTGTGGGGGGGGGGGGGGTGGGGGGTGGGGGGGGGGTCATTTCACAGACTTGTTCACGTGATGCTTAAGTGGTGTTGATAATTAATTAAAGAAACTTTGACGTGAGACGGAGCAAAGGATCTGTATAAAAAGTAATACTGAAGTTTATTTTCACCCATTTATGCGTGGACGTTTTTTTTTATATTCGTATCCTTTGGACAAGTCAATTAGTCACTAAGGGGTATCTGCTTTATGTATTGTCATCAATAAAATTCCGCATTCAGTGTTGATCCGGATCAGACAACACATTTTGTGGAGTCTGATCATTTAACTGGTCCGTTTTAGAGAATGCTATGAATAAATTTGGTTAAGGCGGCAATGTATGAAACCATGTAAAATAAGAAGGAAATATAACAATAAATCTTGTGAAAATTGGTTGACCTACTCCTACCTCACCCTATATGTTACCCAAGAAATTGTTTAGTCATTTGTTTATAGCTTAATTAGTTAGGTGGTTATTCAGTCATTTAGCATTCATTTTGTTAAAATTATGACAATCTCACAACCTTTGGTCTCCATAAAAGTCTTCGAATACCGATAAAAAATAAGCAAATTATTCTAATTGCGTTTTCGCTTTTATTGCAAAACTGTAAAACGGTGCGTTTTACAAGGTGTTTTTCTTTAAAATAGTGCAATCAAGGATGACCTAGGAACACCTATACCAATCATCGTATTTAGAAAACGATCATTTTCATTCCGTAAACACAAAGAGATGTCCTTCATTTAACAAAGATACCTTAATGATAGTAAAAATTATTCAGAATTGTATGAAACAAAAGATAGTAATGGCTGTTAATATGACTATTTGGAGTCTTTTAGGCTTCGCGTTGGTCACAAGCATTCCTAGGTGGTGATAAAACTTTCAAAATGGACAGTTATTGCCTTCACCCTTACACCCATGAATTTGAAAAGTGGACTCTTATACCTCCCGAACTAAGCATGTCCACTGTTGCCAATGCGGTTTTTGGTCAAATTCGAAAACAGAATGGCAAAAAGTGTAGACCCAGATGAGACGGCTCTTCTGAGCCGTCTCGTCTGGGTCTGCACTCTTTGCATAGGTATCTTTATCGGTCTGCAACGTTGAAAGCGTTGAAATATACAGAAATTGCGAAAAGATTTTGCTAAAAACTGGGCCTTCATACGCAGCTGAAAATTCTCTTTAGAGTTTTATTTTAAAATGTCAGAAATATTCTTTGGAAGGGTTTGAAGACAAAGGATGATTTATGACCTGCCCACTTATAAACAATGATTTCCTAAGACTTTTTATTTAAGACCGTCTATTAACAACAACGCACGCGTTATCATGTTTTTTTTAATTAAACAAAGTTTCAAAACAATCGAATTTGAAAACAAAGCCGAAAAATTATTTAATACACGACAGAACGTCGCGCGGAATATCGTACGACTATATATCGTACATAATAGAAGTGAAGACAATGATCTGGATTCGATACAATTAACCCACAGCTCCCATCAGAGACAACAAAGGTAAAGAAACACAGACATAAAATAACTAGACCCTAATGGAAACACCAATAGCGGAAAGCCATACGGACAGTTTCTTTTCCACAAAATGGCCAATTGTCTATCCATCTATTGTATATAAGCGAAGACAAACCGTAATAAAAATAAACCGCGACATAATACTAATACTTCGTCTGTCATTTATGACAATGTTCAGTCTAATTCAAATGTCTGAATTACAGTAAAATTCCTATATTAAGACCACCTTAGGAACTGTTCAAAAATGGTCTTTAAGACCACTTTTGAATAGTTCCGAAGGTGGTCCCCGGCCAGAGGACAGCGCGGGCTGAAACACAAAAACAGATGAAATGCACCATTGAAAATAAGCTTTTTAAAGCAGAATTAGTCTTAATTTTAGGTGGTCTGGGTTCTTCTGTCTTGTTTTATTTTTGTTATGGCTTGTCTTTGAGTGTGTGTATCGCTTATATTATTTTGCTTTGGATAGCCAATTGGCCATTTTGTGGGAAAGTAAATGTCCTGTTGGCTTTCCCCTACTGATGTTTCGTTGTTTCATGTTTTTGTTTCTTTCCATTCGGCGACTCTGATGGGAGTTGTGGGCTAATTGTATCGATTCCTGACCATTGCCTTCACTTCTATTTTTAATAGCAGAATTTCACTGTATTACTTTGTGTGCACTAAAATTACTGATTAGTACAGACTTAGCTCTAAACTGACAAATGCAAATGGAACAAGAGAGGTCTGAGGTAGAAAAGCACTGTTGGTGATGCCTTAGCTCTGGCTGTCCGCCGAGCACGTTTCTGCTCGGTTTCGCTAAATCTCTTAGCTTCGTATTCACCAGCGTCTCTTCTTATTAGGCTTCGCCACCCTGCTTGGTCTTATGCGATGTCCCTGCGACTCTGTCGGTATGTTACAAGTCATTGAGGAAGACTTTAAGAACTTACTTTTATCGCTCCTTATGACCACTACATAGTCTTGCCCAGAAAGTTTGATTCTTATATCTCTTTCTGATGGTTGTTCTTGGTTTCCAGCGGCAAACTTTATACAGTAAAAGTCCTATATTAAGACCACCTTGGGGACTATTCAAAGGTGGTCCTAAAGACATTAGAATGGGGATAATGGTTTTGTCATTTGGGAGGTAAATCGTCTGTTTTATGGTCGCAAATTCCGTTTTACGGCTCCAAGAACGTGTCGCCGTAAAACGAAATTTCTGACCGTTAAATCGCCGATTTACCTCCCAAAATGAGCTATCCCCTAATTTTACGGCCGCAAATTCAGTTCAACGCATTGCCGTGAAACGATAAAACCGTAAAACCGCAGATTTACCTGCCCAAAAGACAATTGAGTCGGGTCACAGCATTTCCTACAATTTACATGTGCGCCCAGCGAAGACTCAGATCATCATGCGCATCCGCGAAGCCTGACTAAAGTCTTGCATAGCTAAGGAGCCGATGCTCCTTCGTGCAGCAAGAGAAGTCTCTGGTCAGACTATATGAATGCTCAGGCTGATCTGATTATTCGCTGGGCGCACATCATTAGGAAAACATGTCCGTAAGAAATAATGGCGTCCAACATGGTGTCAGAAAATGATAAATATTAGGTACTTATGATAACATCTTTATTATTTCTGCTTTCAACATAGATTGTGGGTGCTCGTTAGAACCGCCTCATTGAGGCGGTTCTAACGAGTACCGACAATCTATGTCTTTGAGCAAAAATAAGGCAGATAATGTTTACCCCTTTAAACCCCTATTTTCTCTATATAAAGTGGGGTTTAGGGGGGTCTTCGTTTCACGGACTTGTTATCGTGATATGTAAGTTGTAGGAAATGCTGTTCCCCGGCTCAACTGTTATCACGTGATGAAAAGAATTTCATACGAGTGGTCATTGTATATGAAACAGAGGATCTTTCATGAGTGTTCACGTTTTAATGAATTTATTAAACGAGTGCGGAAGTGTTCAAATGCGAGGCTGTGCCGATCATTTTATCCCTTTTCCTCAACGAGTTTAAAGAGTTAAAATGCGAGGCTGTCCCAAGCATTTTATCCCTTTTCCTCAACGAGTTTAATAAATTCAATAAAACATGAGCACGAATGCAAGATTCTATTAAACATATGACATATAAAACACATTTTAATCACGATTTTTAACAAAATGTTAATATTCGCTATTAGTAAACGCAACGTAGTGAAGAACGTGAAACGAAATAACCGTAAAACCGCAGATTTACCTGCCCAAATGACAATTGAGCCGGGGCGAATCTAATTAATTTACCTATTTAATCTACTAGTGGATAACCGAATTTGAGCAAGCGCATGTCAAATCCTACAATAAGACATGTGCGCCCAGCGAAGACTCAGATCAGCCCGCGCATCCTTATAGTCTAACCAGAGACTTCTCTTGCTGCATGGAGGAGCATTGGGCCCTTAACTATCCTTAGAGCGCACAACGAAGACTGACCAGACTGCATGGATGCGCAGGCTGATCTGAGTCTTCGTTGGGCGCACATGTCGTATTGTAGATTTTGTCGTGCGCTGGCTCATTTTATACATGACGTCATTATATTCTCAGACGCGACGTGATAAATCGAGCTGAAGAACCTTTAAACCTTTGTGAATTCCATATTTTCTTAGTGCGTTCGTTTTGAATATAGTTTCAGTCGATTTGTCATTTCTATAAGCAATAAAGAATGGCAGGGCGAAGCTATCGTTTGCGTCTTCCTCTGGCACATTGTATTAAAATGTAAACCAGGTCACCCGATAATTAAAATTATACTGTAATACGTACAAACAAATCTATGATGTACTCGTATATGGTAATTTGGTTCGCTTGCTATAAAAAAAAAAAAAAAAAAAAAAAAAAAAAAAACATGCGAACGGCACTCAATGGAGTCTTCTTGTGGACTCAGCAAATAGTATAGAAACCCGAACTACCCCACCCTGCCAATCTTAACTGCGACTACTATACACAGTGTGTCATTCCAACTTTTATAGAACATATTTAACTTCACTACAGCTGGTGTGTGGGAATGTGTGGTGGCGATAGAACGTCTCCCTGCCCTACATCATAGTGTAGATTTATATTTTCTTGTCCTTTGGGATCATTGATTCCACTGTGGAATTTGAAAATATCTGAGGGTCACTGATGAGGCCTAAATGGCCGAAACTAGCTAGTCTGGCCCAGAAAACATGTACACTCCATATTTTTTCAGTTCTGTGGTGTATTCCTTGCTTCCAAAGGATAACCCTTTTATAGAACATATTTAACTTCACTACAGCTGGTGTGTGGGAATTTGTGGTGGCGGTAAAACGTCTCCCTGCCCTACATCATAGTGTAGATTATATTTTCTTGTCCTTTGGGATCATTGATTCCACTGTGGAATTTGAAAATATCTGAGGGTCACTAATGAGGCCTAAATGGCCGAAACTAGCTAGTCTGGCCCAGAAAACATGTACACTCCATATTTTTCAGTTCTGTGGTGTATTCCTTGCGTTTAAAGGATAACCCTTTTATAGAATATATTTAACGTCACTACAGCTGGTGTTTGGGAATGTGTGGTGAGGGTAAAACGTCTCCCTGCCCTACATCATAGTGTAGATTATATTTTCTTGTCCTTTGGGATCATTGATTCCACTGTGGAATTTGAAAATATCTGAGGGTCACTGATGAGGCCTAAATGGCCGAAACTAGCAAGTCTGGCCCAGAAAACATGTACACTCCATATTTTTTCAGTTCTGTGGTGTATTCCTTGCTTCCAAAGGATAACCCTTTTATAGAACATATTTTTCGCATTGGAAGCTGGTCATTCTGGTAAAATGCTGATGAAAAATTGTTCGATAAACAAACTTTTTTTGAGTCGGCACGCTTACATGTCTGACTTTTCTCACAAACACAAGAGAACACAGCGTATACACGGCGTTGATACGACATTGAAACAACGTCATTAAATATTCAAACGTTGTCTCAATGTCAAATGCCTACAGAAATCCCCACTCTTTCATTTAAGACCTTTACTTTAATTTAACCCAATTTCGTAAAATCATTCTTCGAAGATTGGGTACAACATAAATGTTATACGACAGACCGCTTGCAACGTTGCTTCCCTCTTAAATTGAACGCCGTAGGGTCAGGCCTCAGATTCTATGAGGGCTCCAGCGTAAAACTTACTGAGAATTAGAGAGAATCTAATTTTATGTAATGCTGGTTGGTGCCTGATGCCCTGTCTCTGGTCGGGCCAATCGGAGTCTAACGGTTGGTTTTCTTTTGCTCCAGCATTTCAGAGGTTTCTTGCTGTCGAGTCCTCACCGTTGTTTCATCTCTGTGGTTGTTTGATTTTTGTGTTCACGGAGATGTTGCACCGATGAGTTGGGAGGCCTCCATGCGGACTGAACAAACTATTTGTCTAAATCGCGACGGAAATAAGGGCGAGGATTGTGACCACTTATTAAACGATTAAACGATTTAAGCAACCCCACCCCCATCCCCACCCCCAGTGGAATTCGTTTCACTGACCGTTCCAAGGCGTTTTTTTCTGTCCGGGTTTATTTTGTGATGTTTATTTTGTTTTGGATAGCCGGTTGGCCATTTTGTAGGAAAGTAACAGTCCTTTTGGCTTTCCGCTGTTGATGTTTCCATTAGGGTCTAGTTGTTTCTTGTTTGTGTTTCTTTCCCGTTGGTGTCTCTGATGGGAGCTGTGAGATAATTGTATCGAGTCCTGATCATTGCCTTCACTTCTATTTTACTATGTGTGTATGTGCGCGGGCGCGTTTTGGCAAAACACGTTATTTTGTAATAAAACCTCACAAAAAACCTATGTTCATTAATTCATACGCACGGATCTCTCTAAATATCACATTAGCAGCCCAGTGTCTCGATTCCGGCCAATTATTGTCAAACGAGCATGCGCAATCCAAAAGATACTTCTTGACACGTGCGATCAGCGACGACTCAGATCGGTCTGCGCATGCGCATAGTCTGATCAGCATCTTCACGTTTCGCTCTATGGGTGCCCTAGGATCCAAGGAAGGTGCGCGGCTAGTGAAGACTCAGATCAGACTGCGCATGCGCAGTCTGATCAGAGTCTTCACTAGCCGCGCATTCTAACTTGTGCCCTTTCCTGTGCATAGGCTAAACTGAGAATCTGAAGCCACACTGCAGTTGTCTATGAAATTGAATTTATCTAACAAAACGTAGAATTAGACGGCATTCTCCAAAACTGATTGTATAATGGGCCTCCGATTGTTCAAGTAACAAGCACGTTAATAGATGGAACTGTTAAAAACTAGGAACGGTAATGCCTGTCTAAAAGGATTTGTAGACGTGAGAGGGGATTAAATCAGCCAGAGAGAAGAGCCATTTCGTGTTAAAATGGTTACCAAACAATGGGAGAAACTGTTGGAATCGTAGAACTGAAACAAATTGGAATTAATAGGAAATAAGAGCTAGGACAAATATCTGTATAACTAGTTAGTTTTCTGCGATTATGCTAATGTGAAAGGAAATTGGATTTCCTCTTCTTTAATGCTAACTTATTTGCCGAATGCGGCTGGCTTTTGTTTGCTTTTTATTTTGTCTTATTGCAATATAAGGAATATCCATTATATATATAATTCTAGGAAATTGAAAAACATACCATTCTGACAGACACGACAACAAGACAAATGTCTCGTTTATTCCGACATCTCAATTCCTCATCCTACCCCACTTCCACAAAAAAAATGCGTCAAACATGCAAGCAGCCGCTCACTATACTGAAGATAAGGTCACAGTAACAAATAAAATAAGTGTCGTTTTACTCTTTCATGTATTTAGACAGTTACAGATACATGTACAGTACATCTTGTGGAGTAGAGAATTCTTTCCTATCTCCGAAATGGTACGTTTCTGGTGAAAATCTCTCTCTCTCTCTCTCTCTCTCTCTCTCTCTCTCTCTCTCTCTCTCTCTCTCTCTCTCTCTCTCTCTCTCTCTCTGTTCTGCTCAATTTATGATTGCACCGTTGAATGAGTTCTAAGGCATCAAATATATCATCCTTTGGAAGCAAGAAATACACCACAGAAGTGAAAGGTATGAAGTGTACAAAATTTTCTGGGCCATACTTGGTACTTTCGGCCAATTTGGCCTCAAAAGTGACCCTCAGATATTTTCAAAATTCTACAATGGAATCAATTATCCCAAAGGACAAGAAAATATAAACTACTTTGAATGGCAGAAAGTTTTTTTCCGGCCATCACACTTTCCCTTTACGTTGAATATGTTCTATAAAAGTGTTATCCTGTGGAAGCAAGAAATACACCACAAAATAGAAGTGAAGGAGATACAATTACCCCACATCTCCCAACAAAGACACCAACCGCCTTGGAACGGTCAGTAAAACGTTTTTCACTTTGATGGTTGGGGTGGTGGCGCTGGGGCTTTAGTCGAATTTACGCGGTCACAATCCCCTTGGTTCTGTTGCGGTTTATATAAATAATTTGTTCAGTCCGCATGAAGGCTTTCTAGCTCATCAGTGCTACATCCCCGAGAACATAAAAATCAAACGACTACAGAGATCAAACATCGATGAGGACTCGACAGCATGAAATAACTGAAATGCTGGAGTAAAAGAAAACCACCAGTTAAGACTCCGATGGGCAAGACCACAGATAAAGCATCAGGTACCAACCGACATAACCTAAAATTAAGTAAACCTTTACGCTGGAGCCGTCATAGAATCTGAGACCTGACCCGCCAGCGTGCAATTAAAGAGGGAAGCAAAGTTATTAACCGTGATTAGGTTAACTAAGATGCATGCAGTCTGCCTTAAAACATTTATGTTGTACCCAATCTTTTTATATCGAAGAATGATTTTACGAAATTGCAAGCATAATTCTTTTGAAAAAATATCTTCTTTCAAAGTCTTCTTCCATTTTCTTCAGAGGTCTTTAAACGATAGAACTGCCTCATCTCTGCTAAACACTCCTTTGCAAAAAATGCTATGCGAACGTTTAAGCGAAAGTTCCAAAATGTTTGAGTGACGAAGTGGTATCATGTTTGCTACATGATTGACTTGCGATACCGATAAATGGTTTCGAATTGGCTAGCTACATGTTAGTGCTGATGCCTTTTGGTCTTAACCCTTGACCTGCTGAATATTTAAATATGCCACTCCCACCACTGATTATCAACCAATCAGATTTCTTGATGCAAATCATTGCAACAAATTCATAAACTGAATGACAAACAATGAAGATCCTGATCAGATGGCTTCTGATCTGGATCTACATTGTTTGAAAGGTAAGGCATATCCGAGCTCAACAGGACAAGGGTTAACACTATCGTCAAGTAAACAGAGCCCATAGATGGGAAAAAGCAACTTTTTTTTTTTTTACTTTTGGTCCTTTGAGATCAGCGTGAATATTTTGAGAAATCAGAAATAAATTTTTGGTTTAGACTCATATTGCCGGATCATTACAGGGTCACTGATGAGGCTTTATTAGCCGAAACTACGTAGTATGACCCATCTTCTTTCTTATGAATGTTTTCATTGCTCTTAAAGGAACTCATTTTTTATTTTTATGTGCCTTCACTGCAGCTGGTGTTGTGCCGTGTGGCGGCCGTAAAACGTCTCCCCGTACATCAACCATAGTGTAGTTTATATTTTACTTTTGGTCCTTTGAGATCAGCGTGGATATTCTGAGAAATCAGAAATAAATTTTTGGTTTAGACTCATATTCTAGACAAGTTTTTAATTTTTTGGACTCCAGTTTGATCTACATCATCTTTGTATCGACTGCCTATTCGAAATTTGCAAAATTGCAGTATGTTTCCTCTGGCTTTCTTTGCCGGATCATTACAGGGTCACTGATGAGGCTTTATTAGCCGAAACTACGTAGTATGACCCATCTTCTTTCTTATGAATGTTTTCATTGCTCTTAAAGGAACTCATTTTTGATTTTTATTTGACCATGCAAGAAAATATTACCTAACACGTATTACAGAGAATGAATGTGTTCTATGAAAGGGTTATCCTTTGGAAGCAAAGAAAACACCACAGCACTGAAAAGTATTGAGTGTACAGGTGTTTCTGGATAAGACTGTCTGGTTTCGGCCATTTAGGCCTCATCAGTAACATTTATTTATACACAGACAGAAAAACAGATAATTATATATTAGAATTCATTACAAATAGCGTAAACATGGTCAAGAACCAATAAAGACGCAAAGAAAAGCTAGACAATGAGATGCAAAGGCGCGAGGTCGAAACATCACGTGAACTAATTGACGCCAACTTGGAGACTTGAATGCGATGCTGCAGATTGCCTAGAAAAGGACGCGATCAACGATCACAGTCGAGAATGTACATAGTATAGGATTTAAAGTGAATATATTTCAGCTTTATTAACATTTGCGCCGATATTCATTGACTACTGAGAAAAAAGCTTGGAATGTTCAAAATAGAAGTGAAGGCAATGATCAGGAAACGATACAATTGAACCACAGCTCCCATCAGAGACACCAAAGGGAAAGAAACACAAACATGAAACAACTAGACCCCAACGGAAACATCAATAGCGGAAAGTCAAAGAGACAGTTACATTCCCACAAAATCAAAAACAAAATAATATATGTGATACACATACTCAAAGAAATATTTGGCTGCATGATTCTTCCATGCAGAGCTGAAACCGACCACACACAATTACTGGTAAACCGCTTAGAGGATCTTAGTATCTAAGCTTGTCCAGAAAGGCAGTGCGAGTAGTACCGTCAATGCTTATAAACCATATTTGTTTCATTGATTTAGACAAATAATTCTTTAAGTCCGCATGAAGGCCTCCTAACTCATCAGTGCCACATCTCCGTGAACACAAAAAATCAAACAACCACAGAGATGAAACAACGGTGTGGACTCGACAGCAAGAAACCACGGAAATGCTGGAGCAAAAGAAAACCAACAGTTAGACTCCGATGGGCCCGACCAGAGACATCAGAGCATCAGACACCAACCAACATAAAATTAAATTCTCTCTAATTCTCAGTAGGTCTTTTTGCTGGAACCGTAATAGAATCTGAGGTCTGACCCACCGGCGTGCAATTAAAGTGGGAAGTAAAGTTGTCAACCTTGATTGGGTTAACTACCATGCATGCAGTCTGTCGTATAACATTTATGTTGTACCCAGTCTTTTCATATCGAAGACTGATTTTACGAAACTGGGGGCTGAAGTCATTGCATTTATATGTTTTTCTGAATTTAAATACTAAAGTCACTATAAAATCCGGGTTTCGATAGACCATGTTGCAGATGAGATTGGAGTCCAACAGTGAATTTTGAAATTAAATCGGAATGACGTCTATAAGATTTTGAAAAGGCTTTGCGCAGTTTATAATACAGATAACCCTGATTAAGAAGTTTAGCAATTTACAATTTATTACTAGTTTTGAAGTCAGTTACATGACCAGACACTCTGGCAAATCGAATTAATTGCGAAATATAAACGCCATAGGATGCCGCACGAGGAACATCGCCATCCAAGGAAGAAAAAATTACAATCTCAAAATCAAAGTCATCGCGTTTATCGTTAAAATTGCAAGAAACAAACCCATCTACAATAGATAGATGTAAATCTAAAAACGGGGCCTCGGTATCAGAACAATTTACTTTATTAACTTAAGTTCTGGTTGGCGGGGGGGGGTAAATTTGACTGATCAAACCATAGAAATAGGTATTGTCAATATTTAATAAATCATTCAAATATTTAGAAGTCGAGCTATAGGCATTTATGATTTCAGATTGGTTTTCAACGGAAAGGGACAGCATGAAGTCTCTTTCATAACAAAACAAGAACAGATCAGCCACATGGGTGCGCAATTTGTACCCATCGGAATGCCCACATTTTGTCTAAATAACGCAGTACCAAATCTATTGTAAATGTTGTCAAGTAGAAAGGGTAGAGCTTCACATACTTTCTGACATGACCATAAAGTATAATTTTTACGCTCTTCAGAAGTGAAAAAGGCATTTCTTACATTATATGCAAAATAGAGGGAGGCTTCCGTCAATTAAATCATTAAGGTTTTCTTTTATAAGATAGCGAGGAAGTGTAGTATAAAGGGTGGAAAAATCATTAGTAGACAGACTTGAAGCACGAAAACGTCTGGATTCAATTTATTTGAAACTTCATTAGAATTTTTATAGACCAAAACAGATTTCTCCCCTGATCTTTCAAAGACTTTGTCGAAATATTTAATAATTCCTGGTAGTTAAATATGAAGTTAATAATTTGGATAGTCCAGTGATGGTACAAGAGCTTGAATTTGCAATAAACCGTGCTTTGTATGGAAGTTTAGGTAACCAATATAACGTAGGAAGCCTGCCTTGGTCTTCTGAAACACATACAGCTAACTTGCCTACAATATTTGACAAATGGGACCTACATGTATGCACCGAGTGATGAGTGGTCCCTTCAACGTGCATGCGGAAACACCCAGGAAGACAATGCTAAAACATTTAATCAGTGCTCATTTGCATGCGTGCAGCAGAGACGATTCTGACAAGACTGCGTGTGTTCAAAATCTTCACTGCTGTCTATCTTATTAGTGCATTTGACAAAGGGTCGTTATCTTTATTGTCTGCCCAGCTGAGAAATTTTGCTTATCTTTCTAGGTTTGAAAACGCCGCTTTTGTGTCGTGTTATCTGATCAATACTTTCTTTCATTTGAAATACTTAAAAACAAACAAATAATGAAAAGAAGGTATTGCCATCCTAACCGGTAAATTGAGTAAATAACTAGCAATTATTCAATTAAAATCTTATCTGCTTTTAGTTATGGTGTGATGTTTTACTGCCTTACTGTAATTTTCTTATGATCTGAGAGCGCCATTACTTGCAACATAATTATTACTTACTATTGCACGAAAGGTATATAGACTGTTATTCGCAAGATACTTGGCGCGATTTTTGTGGCTCATACGGGTATTTTTTTCTTTTTTCTCTTCTCTATGCTTTTTTAATTTCACACCCTTTAATAACATAAGTGTATCTAAATAAATTATTAGGCTCGAAAGCAAAGGTTAAGTGAAACTTTTAGGAAAGCTCCAGCCAATTAGAGGAGCACTGTGGTGAAGTGGTAAGGTAAGGTCCCGGTTTCGATCCCCACTAACATCACGTGTTGTTTCCTTTAGCAAGAGACTTGATCCCTATTGCTTAGTATTGGTTTCTACCCAGGAATAATGAGGGCCACATGGAAGATTATTACTAGTCTACTGAACGTGTTACCCTCTATAAATGAATAAGTTCTGAATAGTTAGATCCTCTGGAAGCAAAGAATACACCAAATAAACGAAAAAGCAGACTCGATTTTATTCAGTCTCTTCATGACCAGTACCGGCTTAAGTCGATTATTATTCTTAATTGCCAACATTTTGCTAAACAATACTTACATTTGAGATTTATTGCCTGTACTTCAATGACATCGAAAATCCTCCTAAAAGAAAAAACAAAAACAAAAAAAACTCAAAATGACCCAATTTCTTTTTATTTGATTTTCTTAAATTTGACATTGGAGGGAAAGAAAATCATTTTTCCACTTAAATTTCAAAGTAGAAGTAAAACAAAGATCAGGAATCGATACAATTAACTTACTCCACCCATCAAAGACACCAAAGGGAAAGAAACACAAACATTAAGCGACCAGACCATAATGGAAACCTAAACAAAGGAAGGCCATAAGGACAGTTACTTTCCCACAAAATGGCCATATGGCCATCCAAAATAAAAAGACACAAGTGATACACACAGTAAGTAACAAACAACAACACAAGTAAATCGCCACAGAAGAACCGCCTTGGAACGGTCAGTGGAAAGATTTCCATTGGGGGTCTTAAATCGATTTTACGTGGCCACAATCCTCGCCCTTACTTCCGTCGCGATTTAGACAAATAATTTGCTCAGTCCGCATGAAGGCCTCCTAACTCATCAGTGCAACACCTCCGTGCACACAAATAATCAAAGAACCACAGAGGTGAGACAACGTTGAGGACTCGACAGCAAGAAACCACTGAAATGCTGGAGCAAAAGAAAACCAACAGTTAGACTCCGATGGGCCCAACCAGAGACAGTTCATCAGGCACCAACCAACATTACCTTGAATTAGATCTCTCTAATTCTCAATAAGCCTTTACGTTGGAACCGTAATAGAATCTGAGGCCTGACCCACCGGCGTGCAATTAAAGAGGGAAGCAAAGTTGCCAACCGTGATTGGGTTAACTACCATGCATGCAGTCTGTCGTATAATATCCATGTAATACCCAATCTTTTTATATCGAAGAATGATTTTACGAAATTTGGTGCCTAAGTCATTGCGGTTATATATTTTTCTGAATTTATATACTAAGTCATATTTCTCAAGCCATATTTCTCAATGCATAATGAATGTTTTAATTAGTACAATTTAAAATCAGCTATTGGTTCTGTTGTGGTTTAGACAAATACATTACGCAAACACGCCCATACTAATACATTGCCACCTTTATCGCCGAAAAAAAATGAAAATTTTATGATGAAAAATTGTGATATTTTTCTTATTTCTGCTCAAAATATAGATTGTGGGCACTTGTTAGAACGAGGCGGTTCTAACGAGTTCCCACAATCTATATCTTAGAGCAGAAATAAGAAAAATAAGGTATACCCTTGGAAACCCCAGTACTATATAAAAGTGGGATTCGAGGGGGTCAAAATTACATAGGCGTGTTTTCGTGATGAGACAAATAATTTGATCAGTCCGCATGAAGACATTCTTGCTCATCAAAGCTATGCAAAGTTTTGAAGAAGCTCATGGCACCAAACAGGATATACTGATTCTGTTTCGTTTTTAAATATACTAAAACGGACTCAATAGTCACAAAGGAAATGTAAATAAACAGCTCTATGATGATTTTTAAGAAGGCATCCTACCGCCACAACAAGGTGTTTAGCATTAGTTAGAGTGAAGTGAAGTAGAGCTGTATGGGTTGCCACACAATGTAGATCAATTCTAAAACAAGACATCACGAACACACGCCAATATAATTTTGAGACCCTTAATACAGTAAAACCGGTATCTGCAGGAGTATAAATTATTTTTGTTATTTCTGCTTAAAGACACAAATTGTGGGAACTCGTTAGAATTACCCAGCGGTTCTAAGAGTACCCAAAATCTATGTTTTGTGACGAAATATGAAAAATATCATTTTTTTTTATCCAAAATATTTCATTTTCATTTTTTGTTGGTAAAAATTTCAATATATTTGAATAGGCGTGTTTACGTAATGAAAGTTTCATTAACAGCAATAAGTCTTTTTGTTTTCTACAGACTGTCCAAGGGCGTTAATTTCTTTACAATTTCTTAGAGTAGTATGTTAATTCGCTTTGCGGTGTTGATGATTTCGCGTTGTGGATTTAACCATTCTTTTTTATTTCTTTAAAAGCAATGAATATATACAGAATGCAAATATTTTATATACAACATTATTCAGGATCGGGTGGTAGTTGGAAGCTTATATATGTCATTTCCTTAGGCCAGCCGAATAAAACGGCATCTAGAAAAATGGCTGACGAAAAAACACACAAAACATTTAACATTTTATCCCTGCGAACAAAAAACTGTGGTATAATGACATAATGACATTAATGAGAGAGAGAGAGAGAGAGAGAGAGAGAGAGAGAGAGAGAGAGAGAGAGAGAGAGAGGATTCAGAGTTTAGGACTGTCTACATTCCATAAGAGTCATGTTCCTCGTGACCGGTGCTAGACAGGACGACAGACAAGAATGAGAACTAAAATGAATCGACAAGGTTTATGCATATAGCAAGACCTACGGCATTTAAGAATCACAGAGATGCTAACCGATTTCTGGACATTTTTGTCGCTACGTCCTTCGTTGTTTACACGTTACGTAGCTGGGTGTCATAAGCGGATCTGTTGTTGCACGCGTTGTGGTGTCCCCTCATTACACCAACTCATTTATTCTTTCGGCGGCTTGAGATGGCCGTATTTTATTCGCCTTTGTTTTACAGCGTAACTTTTTCTTTCTATTTAAAATAATGTTTCCAATTCGTGTAAGGTTTTCAGCAATTGTGTTGCATAACCAAGGCATTTGCTGTATAAACTGCTGTACAGCTTGTTAAACTTATTTTAACATAACTAAAGTTCCTGTACTTACAGTTTTGAAAACAAAATGTCAGATTTGGTTTCTACCTCGTATTAGGTACCTTTTGAAGTGGTACCTAATACGAGGAGAGAACATGTTCATCGGACGAAAGTTTTAAAAATCATTTTAAAGTAGAAGTGAATGCAATGATCAGGAATCGAGACAATTAGCTCACATCTCCCATCAGAGAGGCCAACATGAAACATCAATAGCGAAAAGCCAAAAGGACAGTTACTTTCCAAACAAAATGGCCAATAAGCTATAAAAAACAAAAAAGGATGTATAAGCGATACACACATTCAAAGACAATGACAAAAAATAAACCGCGACAAAAGGACCGCCTTGGAAGGTCAGTGAAAAGTATTTCACTTAGATCGTGGTCATCACGAAAACACGCCTATATAATTTTGACCCCCTTGAACCCCACTTTTATATAGTAAAACTTTGGTTTGCAGGGGTATACCTTATTTTTCTTATTTCTGCTCCAAAATATAGATTGTGGGTACTCGTTAGAACCGCCTCGATAAGGCGGTTCTAACGAGTGCCCCAAATCTATATTTTGAGCAGAAATAAGAAAAATATCGCAATTTTTCATCATGAAATTTTCATTTTTTCGGCGATAATGGTGGCAATGTATTTGTATAGGCGCGTTTGAGTAATGGTGGGGCCGGGCTTTAATCGATTTTACGCCGCCGCAAATCCTCGCCCTTACTGTCGTCGCGCTTTAGACAAATATTTTTCAGGCCGCATTAAGGCTTCCTTACTCGTCCGTGCAACATCTGTGAGAACACAAAAATTAAACAACCACAGAGATGAAACAACGGTAAGGACTCTACAGCAAGTAATAACTGAAATGCTGGAGCAAAAGAAAACCAACATTTAGACTTCGTTGGGCCCGACAAGAGACAGTCGTTAAAATATATAAATATATCAACAATGATGTATACAAAAGCATGCGACAATTCTGATACTATAGCCGATAATCAGTGCAATAGTTGATTTTTCTTTCACATTTCAATTCAGTTAACTACCACACATATGCAGATAAAATGCATTTGAAATCTCTGATAATGTCAGAAAGAGACGTTAAGTTCTCGATTTACCTGACAGACAAAATCTTGACAGGGATCTTAGATTGGTAGTTTAACAGCATTTATATTTGTAAAATAATAAATAGGCTTTAAGTCGTTTTTGCAGCTCAAAATAATGTCGAATAAATCACTGTTGTACGTAACATTTTTTATCGATAGAATGATAATTTAAGAAATTACAGAATTCATAGTTCTGCATAAATAACATACAATTATACACTTAGTAATATATATTTATATGGTTTTAAAATTAAATCAAATGCGATGAATTTCTGAAGATAACCAGGCCACAAATGAAAATTTCCATGTGGTGTAAACAAATGCACAGACGATAGAACGTGATGACCTTAAGTGTTGACTGGTCTGTAAAACTACAACACATAATATAACCTACAGTAGGAAATTCCTGAGCAAAAATAAAAATAAACGACTGCTTTAGGGACACGTTAGGACAAACGCCCCTACAATACATCTATAATGGCGTATTTTATGTGTCTTCAGATATAAATCCTCTGACATTTTTCTTAGTTTAAACACCCCCAAATTAAGGAAGATACTGTATGCCGTTGTGAAGCTCTTTTGTTATAATGCTACTTCCCAAGGGTTTTAATAACATCAGGCGTGTGCATAGTCTCTAGGATCAGACTTTTGACATGTTTGATGCACATATATTATTGTACTAGCATGTTAACCGGTGTATAAAATGGATGGTGTTCTTTAATTACGGATTTTTCTGAGCAACTATTTTCTTAATTCTGTCTATGTCCTTATCAGGCAGTGTGATTTGTGGTAAATTTCCGGGGTCCACACTATTTTCAAATGCCAATAATTGCTTTCGCATTTGTTAACCCATATATGCCTAGTGGCCCTTTTTTGGGACGTTGGCAAACAATGTAGACCCAGATCAGACGCCGCATAACGCGGCGTCTGATCTGGGTCTACACTGTTTGCTCAAAGAACATACATTTTTGTACAACTTACATTAAACAAAACAAATCTGACACCCCTATAATTGAAAATGGACAACTCCAAATTTATATGATGGAAGATTCCATTGTCATATATGGGTTAAGCACAGGCCTCGTATCTATAAAAGGAGGGGAAAGAAACTCGTATTTGTACAGTGAACAGAAGTATATCGATTCACAATTCTCTTAACTACTGAAGAGTATTTTCCCTTCCTTTACACCCCGTGGAAATTGATTTAGATGACACTTAATGTACAGTCAAACATCCACCTCTGCTGAGCAGCCATCTCTGTCCTCTAACCAACAGCCACTTTAACAAATCTGAATTCCCAATATTAAACAACAAAGTATACTCAGTAACCAAACATTGGAAGCAACAATAAGAATAATGTGTTTACTGGTGTGTTTATTTATTGCAAATTTCCATTTTATATGAAAAGAAAATAAATAGTGGAGAGGTGTTTGATGAGTTTTTTTTTTCTTTTGTACATCCATAATGAGCTGCCTACAGTTATCACAACATTTTCACTAGGCCATGTATCCGCTCATATATTTCCCTCTGCTAAATAGCCACCTTCCTAAAGCTGCCAGCTTTAGAGTTCCCCTGGGTGGCTGCTTAACAGAGGTTGCAATGTACAGTAAAATTCCTATATTAAGACCACCTTTGGGACTGTTCAAAAATGGTCTTTAAGAACCATCTTTGAACAGTCCCAAAGGTGGTCCCTGACCAGGGGACATTGTGTGCAGGAAAATCGAAGAAAGAACAACTGTACCCTTCTACAAAGGCTTCATTTCAGGTGGTCTTAATAATGGAATTCTACTGCATGTATGTAAGTTTAATCCTTTTAATTAAGAAATAATCTCCACGTACCGTGTGTTATCGTGATTAACACACGGTGTTGGAGGGCAGATTGCGAAATATTAATTCACGACGGCGAAGCCGGAGTGAATTAATATTCGCATCTGCCCGACAACACCGTGTGTTAATCACGATAACACACCGGGTGCGTGGAAATTATTTCGATTCTAACATGATGCTAAACTGAAATACAGTAGTAACAAAGCGTTATCTTGGGGACTATTTTGCAGCGGATGTCGACAGAAGGAAATGTTTACATGCAACGTCACGATGACGCCAAATTGCACGCACCACGTTGACGACGTGAATTATCGCATATTTGCAAACGCTGACGTTTCCACTGGGTTCAATGGGAAAAACGTTAACGTCATGTTAGAATCCTATATACGCAGTGTAAAGGTTAATGAGATGGCTCATAAGGAACTACATGTATCTCATCAGGATCTACAATGTTTTTTATAGTTCGTCTTTGCATGTATGTATTGCTAATATATTTTTACATCACGAAAATACGCCTATATAAGTTTGACCCCCTTGAACCCCACTTTTATATAGTTAAACTGGGGTTTCAGGGGGTATACCCTATTTTTCTTAATTCTGATCTAAAATATAGATTGTGGGTACTCGTTAGAACCGCCTCGATGAGGCGGTTCTAACGAGTGCCCCCAATCTATATTTTGAGCAGAAATAAGAAAACTATCACAATTTTTCATCTGAAAATTTCCGTTTTTAGGCGCTAAAGTATACAATGTATTAGTATAGGCGTGTTTTCGTAATGTTTTGATAGCCATTTGGCTATTGTGTGGGAAAATAACTGTCCTTTTGGTTTTCCGCTTGTGACGTTTGCATTATGGGAAGTAGTTTTGTGTTGGCGATTCTTTCCCTTTTGTGTCTTGGATAGGAGGTGAGAGGTTTATGTATCGATTCCTGATCATTGCCTTCACTTCTGTTTTGTTCCTGATGACAAGTAAAATCTCTGTCTGACAAACGTGGGATGCATTCAAAAGTTGACTTTTCCACCTCAGGAACTCTTAGGTGAAAGGTTTAACGGTAAAGTAAACCTGCATGCACCCCGCAGATGAAGAAATTCACGGTACATGTGACTACACAGGTTTATAACGAATTGGAGACTATAAGCAAAGTTATTAACCCTTGTCCTGCTGAATATCTTAATCTGCCACACCCTCTACCGATTGTCAGCCAATCAGATTAATTGATGCAAAATAATTGCAACAAATTCACAATCTGAATGACGAACAATGTATATCCTGATCAGATGGCTTCTTCAGAAGGCATATCCGGGCTCAGCAGGACATGGGTTAACCCATTGCATACTGGTTGAATCTTTCATTGCTATATGTTGGGCAAGTCCATTTGTCATATAAGGGGTATCATGCCTTTTTTTCGTATTAATTGTATTTTTGACGGAACATTTGGTTAGCAAATAGTGCAGGCCCTGATCAGACGCCGCGTTCTATGGCGTCTGATCTGGACATGCACTGTTTGCCAAGGTACCCAATTAGCATCACGAAAACACGCCTATAAAATATTGACACCCTTGAACCCCTCTTTTATATAGTAAAACTGGGGTTTACAGGGGTAAACCTTATTTTTCTTATTTCTGCTCTAAAATATAGATTGTGGGTACTCGTTACAACCGCTCGATGAGGCGGTTCTAACGAGTACCTAAAATCTATATTTTGAGCAGAAATAAGAAAAAAATCGCATTTTTTATCTAAAAAGTTTGATTTTTTTTTAGGTTAAGTTTACAATGTATTTGTATAGGCGTGTTTTCGTAATAGGGATTTCCCGCATGAAATGGGTAAAAGGAACGAATTTCATTTTTGTGGATTTTGTCAATGTTTAAACTCCGGGGAATCACCGAAGCCCGAAGGGCTTTATGCTAAGTTTATGAGTGATACGCCGAAGTTTACACGTCGATAAAATCCACAAAAAAAAATGACAATTCATTCCTTATAATTCCAACTTTGTCATAGAATTCATAGAAATGTTAAAACTACCAGCAATATGGTAAATTTCATGAATTCTTCCGTAAGCGTGAGAATTCACCATACTTGCATTATTTGCTGGCTCCCAGCTTGCACATTGTCAATATTGGAAAAACAGGTAACCAGACCCCCTGACCTTTCAAACAGGTAACCAGACCCCCTGACCTTTCAAGGTCAGGGGGTCTGGTTACCTGTTTTTCCAACACTGATAACCTTCAGACTGGGAACCAGCAGATAATGCAAATAAGGCGCCACGGCGGAATGATTATTCATTTAGAGGCTGCCATCTTTGTGAGGCACTCAAGCGAAAATATATATAAAAAAAAAAATAATAATAATAATAATAAAAAATAAAAAGTAAAGTCTTTATTTTGCGTTTATATGTCTTCTAACATTTACGTTTTCAAAAGTTTCCCATCTTTTAGCAGAATGCTGTTGATGTCATTTTATCTACAAGGACGTAACGCGGGGTTCTAAACGCGCTCTTTGACGTCACATTATGTTAATACCTGTCGCTGTATGAAATACTTTTAGAGTCTTGGTCATGGGATTTACTGAAGTAAAAAAACTTTTATATCAACCAATCAAATTGCTCGAAATGTACATAATGATGGAGGATTGGAATTATGCATTTATCTAACATGGTCAGGCAATAAAATATCTGGGGCCAGTTGTTCAAAGCATCGTTAGCTTAACGAGCTCGTTAGTGGTCATATTGTTAACTCTTCTAGCAAGTTTAATATTCAAAATTTTAGTATTTTTGCTGAAAAAATGAGAGCAGCTTTTGCAAATGCAAAAGCTGCTCACATTTTTTCAGCAAAAATATTAGCATATTTGCCATAATAAATTTTTAAAGTTTTAACGACACGTTAACTAACGACGTCGTTAGTTTTGAACAACTGGTCCCAGATCTTTAAATTTCGATCTTAAAAGCGAGGAAAAATTATGTCCCTTGACTGAAGATTGTGAATGCTGACACGCACGCATGGTTTTAACAAGAACACGGAAATTAAAGCGCACACTCATAAACCCGTTTTCTCAATATAAAGTGGGGTTTACAAGGCTATACCATTACGATAACACGATTATTCAAATACATTCTAAATTTTGCCGCTGAAAAATACGAAATTTTTCATATGAAAAATTGTGATATTTTTCTTATTTCTGCTCGAAATATAGATTGTGGGTACTCGTTAGAACCGCCTCATCGAGGCGGTTCTAACGGGTACCCACAATCTTTATTTCAGAGCAGAAATAAGAAAAATAACGTTTACCCCTGTAAACCCCTGTTTTACTATATAAAAGTGGGGTTCAAGGGAGTCAAAATTATATAGGCGTGTTTTCGTGATGGAATGTACAGTTATAAGACGATTCGTGGACTATGAGCATAATGTGTTTCCCTAACATGATCAGCCAATAATAAAGGCAAATCTAACAAAATATCAAGGTCAGATGTTTAGATACTATTGACGTTAGCCATCTTAAAAGCGACGAATAGTTATGTTCCTTGACTGAAGATGGCGCCATTTTGTTATTATAGCGCACACTCGTAAACCCGTTTTCTCAATATAAAGTTGGGTTTACAAGGTTTACAAGGCTATCATTATATTGATGTGTGAGCGAAAACAGTCGGCTGAGAAAAAGTCACAGTAAGGTATTGGCTTTCATGGTTGAAAATGTAGCTAAAAAGATTAAATATACAGCTTAACGTAGAGAGTTCGTTGCAAATGGTCTTTTAGAAAACATATTGATTCTCTGGAGTAAGTCATTCATGTCATTCTTTTTACAACTGACCCGTTTGTAGAAAAATAAAAAAATAACAAAAAATAAATATCTCATTTTGTACTTTTACGAAGCCAAACAAACTGATACTAGCAACAATATCAAGCGCATGCGCAAATACGGCATCGCACCAAGACCACCCTAATGAGAATGTATTGAGAATGACATGCTTAATTAGATCTGAATTCATATTTGATGTCATCAAGTAAATTTATGCGTGTTGCTTTTACTTTCTTAGGTCAAGAAGTATAAATCCTTGACAGATACCTCGAAAGTCGATAAACGTACAAAGTGAATGGGCGCCAGCTCTTGGCAAATCAATAACATTATATTGTATAGAGGGGGATCAGCACGGTTGTCCATAAAACGCCACGACGCTGTGTGGACATCAATGATGAATTATACCGTCACACAAATTATCAAAGATAGTGGCGCCGTATAATTTTCGGCTGCAGAATCCAAAAGAAGCTTGTAATTGTATGATTTGCCACTGTCACAACAGGCCCGATTTATTGGATTGTCTGTGATCGGTCTTATTTGAGCCAGCGCACGACAAAATCTACAGTAAGACACGTGCACCCATCGAAGACTCAGATCAGCCTGCGCATCCATATAGTCTAACCAGAGACTTCTATTGCTGCGTGAGGGAGCATAGTGCCCTTAGCTATCCTTAGAGCGCACAACGAAGACTCTGATCAGACTGCGCGGATGCGCAGGCTGATCTGAGTCTTCGTTGGGCGCACATGTCTTATTGTAGGTTTTGTCGTGCGCTGGCTTATTTTTATTTATTTTGCTGGCAAGCAAACAGCTGCTACCTTTTCAAAAGACACCCCTTCTCCATAAATACCTCAGTATTTTTATATTAGTTTCTACATCATGAGGACTTTATGATTTAATTAATAACTGAAAAGCCAGTATGAAGACCAGCTTGAAGTATGGTTCTCCCATGCAAAACGGTGTAATAAATATCTACCCTAATGCGCTTGCGCATGGAACGCTATGTTTGATTTGATAACGTCAAAATTTTGCGACAGTATATTCTGCGATATTCTGTCACAGTTCATTGGCTGGCATTTAGTTTTACGCAGCTCACTACGTCTGCAGTTTTGTGCAAAATAGTACACCTTTTTTTTAAAAACAAAACAACCGAATGACCGTATCAGAATGGGCATAACTTTATTGAAATTGCCGTTTCGGAAGGTAAATCGTCTGTTTTACGGTCGCAATTCCGTTTTATGGCTCCGCTAACGCGTTGCCGTAAAACGAAATTTCCGACCGTAAAACCGCCGATTAACCTTCCCAAATGACAATTTTGAATGCAGTTATCCCCAAAGAGTTCTGAGTAAGACATGCTGGAACTGCACATTTGAGTATTACTATTGTCCTGGCTGTTATCATTTGAACCAGTTAAGCAGCATTTCTTTTGTCAGGGTATTGTCAAAAATGTTGCCTCTTTATTCCTCCTAGCTCCTTCCTGTGACTATAGCACTTTGATTATTATGTTGTTGCTTATCTTAAGAGTTTCATTTTGGACGGGTTTAACCCTTTAAGACACGTCGACTCGCCCACTTAATTCCTTTGGCCTGGTCTATTACTTCATTACGATAACACGCCCGTATGGCATAGTGCATTTTTTCACATCTCCAAAATGACTACTTTTATGATTAAAATATGCGATATTTTTCTTATAAAAACTACAAACATAGGTTGTGGGTGCTCGTTAGAACCGCCTCATTGAGGCGGTTCTAACGAGTACCCACAACCTGTGTCTGGGAGTAATAATATGAAAAATAATGTTTACCCCCTTAAACCCCAGTTTTCTCTATATAAAGTGGGGTTTAGGGGGGTGTTCATTTCACGGACTTGTTCACGTGATGTATTAAACGCTTATCACTCTGGAATTTTCTTAGTTTTCCCGGAAACCAGAGTCTGACTTTTCAAACTGGAGACAATTTGCATGCAACGTCAAAGCTTGTTTTCAGGGAAAAATAAGAAAAAAAAATCACCAATTTGTCATCGACTTGTTTAGCCTAAAGAGTGCAAAAGGGTCGTTTTCATTTATGTTTAGTTCTAAAACAAGACCTTCTACTTTAAGCCAACAGTGAATACGCTGTTCAGACGCCGTACACTGCGCCGTCTGATCTGGGTCTGAACTGTTTGCCAGGGTCTCTTTTTAGGACGCTAGGTATGTTATTCACTGAAATTAAATCTGGAAGATGTTCATGTTAGCCCTGTGTATTCTGCATACTATTTTATTCTTCAATATTTAAGGTCAAAGGGAGATAAACTATTACTTACAGACTATTTGATTCATTTTTCACCCAAATTAGGCTCACTCTTCTATTTTTTCTTCTTATAATCATTTAACGTATACATGTATGACTTTAAATACATATGTTTCCAAAGTAAATCACATGCCTATGGCCTTCTATTCAGGCAATTTGTATCATTTTATTTATGATTGTGAAAATAATTTCATGAAACAAGGGAAATTGATTTATTTATTATGGCATTATTGTTTAAAATATCGGAGTGGCTATTTGCAGTCAACTGCAGATAGCAAAAAAAAAAAAAAAAAAAAAAAAATAGCCAGAAAACGTTAAAATGGCTTGTTAGCGTTAGAAAGGCCTCCTGGAGATTTTAAAATGGAACGGGCCTCTGCGGCCTAGTAGTTAATTAGAGCTCTGAATCTTAATCATTAAGACTCTCACCGTTATGGCAATGTTTGTTTAATTTGATGTTTACGTGCTCTGCAACACTATCTAGGACATTTTAGAGACGTTACTTCCATTTTTTGTGCGACTTCTTCCACAGATTGAGACGTAAAGACATCTCAAGCTTATGACACCTATAGGACATAGGGCGCAACGACTCGCACCACTTGGCATGCTAGTTCTTCTAAACGGTTTACCAGTACTCATCTGCAGGCAGTTTCTGCTCTGGATGGAAGCATCATGCAGCCAATCTATTTCTCCAAGCCGCGATGGCCTGGGACTATAAAATGGCTTTACAGAGTCATATAACACTCTAGAGGCCACCGTTTTGGTCCAAATATCATTCGACTTGCCCAGAATGATCATCATAATAATATCTAGGTCAAGTTCGAATATGGGTCATGTCGGGTCAAAAAGTAGGTCAGTAGGTAAAATCGTAGAAAAAATCTTGTTAACACCCTAGAGGCCACAGTTTTGGTCCAATCATCATCAACTTGCTCAGAATGATCATCATAACAATATCTAGGTTAGGTTCGAATTTGGGTCCTGTTGGGTCAAAAAGGAGGTCAGTAGATCAAATCCTAGAAAAACCTTGTTAACACTCTAGAGGCAACAGTTTTGGTCCAATTATCATTCGACTTGCCCAGAATGCAATCATAATAATATCTAGGTCAAGTTCGCATATGGGTCATGTCGGGTCTAAAAGTAGGTCAGTAGGCCAAATCACAGAAAAACCTTGTTAACACTCTAGAGGCCACACTTTTGGTCCACTCACCATCAACCTTTCTCAGAATGATCGTCTCGACAATATCTAGGTTATGTTCGAATATGGGTCATGTGGGTCAAAAGTACCCCAGTAGGTCAAATCATAGAAAAACTTTGATAACACTCTAGAGGCCGCAATTTTATTATAATCATCATCAACCTTGCTCAGAATGATCATCTGGACAATATGTAGGTCAATTTCGAATATCGGTCATGTGGGGTAAAAAAATAGGTCAGTAGGTAAAATCATAGAAAAACCTTGTTAGCACTCTAGAGGCCACAGTCTTTTGGTCCAATCATCATTAAACTTGCTCAGAATTGTAATACCTAGGTCAGGAGGAGTTTTTTTATGAATAGAGTGGTACCTTTTACAAAGGGCCACCCCTTGTCAACATTGTTAGTTAGACTGAGTCTATTCATCTCCGTCTGTAGCACTAGGACCTGACCCTCAATGTCTACAGTGCCCAGATAGTGACATACAGACCAGCTTTTTATCGTCAAAGGGTTCCACCCCCCCCCCCCCAACACACCATGCGTCATTGTTAGTATGACTGAGCCCGTTCATCTCCGTCTGGTGCACTAGGACCTGACCCCCAATGTCTACAAGGTGCCCTGATAGTGACATACAAGTCAGCTCCGTATTGCCAAAGTGATCCACCCCACCACACACACACACGCGCGCGCACACCAATAGTCATTGTTTGTTAGACTGAGCCTGTGACTATGACCTGACCCTCAATAGATACCCAGATAGTGACATACACAGTCAGCTGTGTATCGTCAAAGGGATCCACCCCCACTCCCTTTCACCTTCACCATAAGGCATTGTTAGTTAGACTGAGCCTGTTCATCTCCGTCTGGTGCACTAGGAACTGACCCTCAATGTCCACAAGGTGCCCAGATAGTGACATACAAGCCAGCTGTATTGTCAAAGGGATGGATACCGCCCCCCACCCCCTACCCCTGTCACCATGAGTTATTGTTAGTTAGAATGAGCCCGTTCATTTCCGTCTGGTGCACTAGGTCCTGACAGGTGCCCAGATACAAGTCAGCGCTGACTTCTTCCTTAAAAAAAGAAAACAATTTTGAAGGAATGTTCCATGAGTGCCACTCTGACAATTTTCCAATCCAGAAAAAAAAATATAACCCTTAAAATGACTTACGTTCCTAAAAAGCTAGATTGATTTTGAAATAATTGCACAGAAATGTTCCTTGGGCCACTGTCAGCCAAACATTGTTCAAACCGTCCACTCCACCTTACATTACCTGCCATAAGGATCAGCTGAGTGATCCAGGGCCGTCATGGCCCTCTTATTTGAATGAAGATGATGTATATTTTCCTTATTTCTAGTCTAAACGTAGATTGAATGTGCTCGTTAGAACAGACTCAATGAGGCCCCTTAAACCCCGCTTTTCTCTATATAAAGTGGGGTTTAGAGGAGCTATAATTTCATGGACTTGTTAACCTGATGCGAAGAACACACAACGAAGACTATGAATAGACAGCGCGGATGTGCAGACTGATCTGAATGTAGATGGGCGCACGTGTAAATGGCAGGAATATAAAACGACTGCAAATAACCATTTTAACGTTTTTTGGCTATCTGCAGTTGACTGCAAATAGCCATTTTAACGTTTTCTGGCTATTTGCAGTTGACTGCAAATAGACTCTTCCTTAAAATATACAATTATTATTTTCAACTTTATATATTTATTTATTTATTGTTGCAATATTTATAGGGGATATATAGAGGATATTGCTGCATACAATATTTATAGAGGGTAAGCACATTTATTTATAGAGGGTAACCACATTTAGCCAGGTAGAATTTTCTTCCATGTGGCCCGCTTTTAAGGTATTTACAACATATACATGTGTGACATGTTAGTACGGAACCGGGGAAGGGTCATGTCAATTTTTTTTAATATGTTATGCGAACAAGATATTTTAAAATTTGTGCGAACAAGATATTATCTTGTGCGCACAGGATATACCTTGTGCAGACAACATAATGTATATTGTGCGGACAACATAATATCTTGCAGGCAGTGTGCACAAGAAAATATCTTGTTCGCACAACTTAATATCTTGTGCGCACAAGATATTATCTTTTTCGCACAAAATATTATCTTGTTTGCATAACATAGATATTGTGTGGACAACATAATATCTTGTGCTAACAAGATAATATTGTGTGCGAACAAGATATTAAGTTGTGCGAACAAGATATTATCTTGAGTGCACAAGATAATATATTGTGCGCACCAGATATTATGTTGTCTGCACAAAATCACTGTTGTGCACACAAGATAATTTGTTGTGCGAACAAGATAATGACTTATGCGCACAAGATAATATCTTGTGTGCACAAGATATTATGTTGTTCGAATAAGATAATAAGGTGCGCACAAGATATTATCGTTTTCGCACAACATAGTAAAAAAAAGTTTTTTCCTTCCAGGGTTCCGTAGGTTAGACCGTTGAACTGTTTCATATAAAATTACAATATAGTTAAGATTATGAATAGGCGTGGAAAGTCTAAAAATATAGCAGAAACATGCTTAACGCTAAACGATAATGAGATTCGGAGATTTCTTAGGGTAGCGTTTTTATCATTTAACATAAACAGCTGGGCATGAGGCAGCTTTCAGCCCGTTGGGTGCCAAAATGCCTTAGTAAAGAGTATGAGCTGTCCCAGTATCCATGTCCGAGTCACATTTGGAAAGATATGATTCTGACCCGGAAGACTTTCTTGAAAGAATTGTTACCGGGGACGAAACTTGGACTCATCACTATGATCCTGAGGCTAAACAACACAGTAAACAATGGACTGGTCAAGGTTCACCGCGTTCAAAGAAATTCAAGACTCAGCCTTCAGTTGGCAAGGTCATGGCAACTGTGTTTTGGAATAGCAAGCGAGTTCTGTTGTTATTGCTAATATTTTGGACCAATTACGTGCAGCTGTAGTACAGAAAAGGCGTGGAAAAATATAAAAGGTGTGCTGTTGCAACATGACAACGCTAGAGTCCATACTTGCAAAGTTTCTCTGGACGCAATGAAGCGGAGCGGTTTCAAACTCTTACGCATCCACCATATTCTCCTGATCTGGCATCCAGTGTTAACTTTTGTTTCTGAACTTGAAGAAAGAATTGGATGGACGTCACCTCAGGTCATATGAGGAGCTTAAAGCAACATTGAAGGGTGGATTGACTCTAAAAACCCTGAATTCTACAAAAATAGACTTCAGCCTTGGAACATCGATTGAAGCAGTACTTATTGTTGCGGGGTGACCATGTAGAAAAAAAAAGACAAGTGTGACTCTAATTAGATAAGGCCATATACTTATTGACGACCCTTGTAACACAGGACAGAAAATCTTGGTTGTAAGGCAGGGGCCACGTTTGATTTACTTGAATCAGAATCAGGATTCGAAATATGTTTCTGTTTCATCGTTTTATTTTATTGAAAACAGAAACACGATACTGAATCAGAAGTTTTCCCCGGAACAACTAACTGCACCTACAATCTTGCAATTTTCCACCGTTGTTGGTAATGACTTCTTACCTTTAATGCTGTCTCTGATGGATTGTTTCGATTCCTGGTTTTTGCCTTCAATTCTATTTTGTTGTACTGTTGGAAAGAAAGTAAGAGCTGTTAGGTCAGGTTTAACAGAGCTACATGCCTATGTAATTCTTACAATAAATCATTTACTTTGCTTCATTTCTTTTTCATCAAAGATTTACAGGAACTACTGGGCCTATATGTTTTCATTTCTCCTGTATTTATGCGTTTTCAATGTTAATCGGGACATTAATCGTTTCAAAAGGCTGGTCACTTCCCGTATGAAATTTTGGAGCGGATTTCGCCCGTAAAATGAGCGGAAATGGGGCGAAATACCAGTTTTCCGGGCGAAAAAAGGGCGGAATCTATAATTCCGCTTCGAAAGTTTAAAAGCAACAAGTTTCTCCGGGCGAATTTCTTTTTTATTCCGCCTGTAAAGGTGAGGCGGAATAGTTTGAAGACGGAAAAATAGGACTTAAACTTTTTTCAGAGGCGAAACATTTTACTTAGAAGAAAATTTGGGGCGGAAATTTGTCAGCATCATTTCTTTAAAAATTTCTGCTGGCGGAAAAAGTTGACTTAGACATTTTTAGTGTTGCTAGAAATTTTAACTTATACACTTACAAACAAAATACTGGCAAGTTTAATATTTGCTCTAAACCAACATTACAATAGCACTCCCGTGCGACGTAGTGTAAAGAAAAATATACCATTGACATTCAAGTCTCCGATTTAAAGAAATAATGTGCCTATTGAATTTCTATGCATTACTACTTGTCAAAGGAAACAAAATTTGAATGTGACCAGCATTGAAAATAATGAAATCTAGAATTAGAAACTAGATTTTTTGTTATGTAACACGAACATCATTATTACTTTCTATTTTATGATATGTAAACAAATATGTTTCGTTGACTATAAAATAATGAGGATTTGCAGACTTCCTGGCATTTAGTAAAAAGAATTTTTTATAATTTCTGATGTGTTTGCCAATAGTAAGCCATAGGAAGACTTCCAAAATCTCGGACATACCCTTCTTGGCATTTACTCCATTTCTTCGTTCAGGTCGCTAGGCATGGTGGGCGAAGCTTGCTTACCAAGTAATGCTTACTATCCTAGGACGCCTGATTACACTCTTCTGGAGTCAATGTCTGTTGATCTGAACATTAATATTTGCCATTTGTCTATGGATTGATGATTTTAGATCAACGCTTTGGTACTACGACCTAAATTACTTATTAGAAAAAAAGCTAACCCAGGTATTGAATTCCTTTTCTGGGACGTAAAACTCAAACACTCTCTCACCCATCCCCTGTGCAGGTTAAAGAGCCCTAGAGCTTCCATATAATTACAAGATTACTGTATAGGCTTTCATCCTGCAGACCTGGTATGTTAGACAGACAGACAGACAGATAGATAGATAGCTAGATAGATAGATAGATTGTTTACATTATCACCTCGGCAACATTACTGCTTTTTGATATAGCCGAAAATGCATAAACCAAGATCAAACGAAAGAAGTGACATACTCAGTCATGTAATTTTATGTCTTATCTACACAAATTACATGAATTATATAGTACTTTCAAATAAAAATTACAGGAACGACTTGCTTGAATGCAGCAACCATAACAGAAAAGGTATCCAGTTTTCGCGACTTTGAAACCCTGCAGCACATGCCGATAAAAAAAAAATATTGTTTCCTATACTAAATCATAGGGGCAATGATAATGATGAGCCTAAAGAGAACGATCCTATTCAACATTAATATCTGACATAGCCAAGACGGAAGGAAAACGAAAGTAGCCGAGTATCCCCACCCACATAAAACGGATAGGGTATTCTATTATGCCAAGTAGTTTGACATACATTTTACATAATACCTTTAAGAAATAATTAAGTTATGCTTCTTCAAACATGATATGAAAAAAAAAAAAAATAGAAAAAAGTGTGTTTCTCTCAAAATTTGTCGAAATTAACGATACGTCTATTTCAATAACTGGGGTCCGCCATTTTGTATTGGTCACATGATTTCGTTGTCATGTATCCATTTATAATCTCAAACTATCCATTTTTGCATTCTTGGTTTTTATTTCTGCCTTTATTTAAGTTACCTCTGTTATCATTTCTGCTTTGTATTTTTTTTGGTTTTTGTTTTTCATTCTCCTTTCGTTATCATTCTTATTTTCTCTCGTAGTAACAACTTTTATTGAGATTATACATTTCGAAATCAATGCGCGCCAAAGACTTGCAAAGCCGATGTTTTCTTTACATAAAGAACGGACAAATTCAAGTAATTTGTAAATGCAGCAACATGAAATCGTTTCAGTAGTATGTCGTAAATGAATGGAATTATTGCAGGTAAATTTGTTTGATATTAGCTTACTGATACATGTACGTTTCCGCTACTATTCAAAATATTGATCGCGGGTGGTTTCGGACCGGGTCGTTTCGGCCCAATTTTCGGGATAGGCCGTTTCGGAGCATTATATTGCTTGAAAAGTGACAGAACTTTTTTGCATGTTCTGCGGCGTCTGATCTGGGCCTGCACTGTTTGTCAATTACCCTTTTTGGGGTTTTCTTGTACAAAATGGTTTAATAGGGCAATTCACTCAGTCTTGGCGTGCACATGTGGACCCAAGTGCCAGTGGAGTGGTCCTGATTGAGGACGTTTGAAGTTGAAGGGGCTCAGAGTGGAGCTGCTGGTTTTGTGGCGGGCTGTTGCTGCTTTGAGGCTGGGAGTATGACTGGAATGTTGGAAGATAGGAGTCTCTCGGGAATGGGATGGGAGACATTGGGCTTAGGACTGTTGTACTGCGGTCTAGGGGGCATCACTGCAGATGGATGGATGGCCTTGTTTCTGGGCGCTGTGGGGGTCATTATTCGTTAGCGTTTCAGACCCGGCCCTGCCGCGGGAGACTGATGTTAGCTTGCAAGGATTCCTTCTTCCCTCGGACCGTGTCATTTCGGTTCCCTCGGATTGTAGTGCCCTTCCTGATTCGGTGTATATAGTGCCAAGGAACTGCATGTCCCTTAGATGACAGACCACATGGGGGAGTCAAAGCTGGACCCGACAAGCTGGAGGTTGTAGCTTCCTCTTGCTGCCTATGTGATATGCTCTCAGCAGTGGGTGGTTGCGACCTTTCAACCACATGTGTGAAAACAGCCTGGAAGAATTCAAGGAGTTGCTACCAGTTCTCTCTTCCCGCCACCTCTAGTTCAAGACACGTGGCTGTTTGTACAGCTCTTGTGTGCGGAGCATAATGCTTCATGCCAGTGAGACATGGCCATTGACAAATCCAAACCTCCAACATCTTCAGCGGAATGACAGGGCAATGATCGGACAGATCTGCAATGTCAGGCCACAGGACACTGTTACCATCAGGTCAAGTGAGCTTCTTGAGCGTCTTAGCATTGAGGACCTAGACCTAATCTTGAAAGAGAGAAGGCTCCGCTGGTATGAACATGTGGAATGCTCCAACGATGCAGTCAAGACTGCCTTGAAATATAATACAGGTAGGTGGAAAGTGGGAGCCTGGAAGGCAAATGATGACCTGGAAGCAGCTGACAGAAAGAGATTGCTGAGAATGGAAGGTATCTGCTATTGATCCTCATGACAGACAAGCCTGGAGATCTGGTGTAAGATCTGCCATGCATGCAGCAAGCCAGCTACCTCGAATGTGGCCCACTTATGTGGATGTTGCCCTTGTACCTGCATGTTGATAAAAAAATCTGTTGATGATTCTCTATAGGATCTATGGAAATTATAGATTCTTGCAAACAGGAAAGATTCTGGTCAAACCCGCTGTTAGATCTGATTCTTTTCTGTATATATCAAGAAGCCGGCCTCGGTAGCTCAGTTGGATGCGCGACTGACGGGTGATCAGGCAAACGCCGGTTCGGTACCGGCAACATTCCTTCGTGGAGATTGATCATGAAATCTTTTCTACGGTCATTCTCTGCCTTGGGCCCCCGCCCATCGGAGCTTGACGAAATAGATGGGCTGCATGATGCTTCCACGCATGCAGAGCTGAAACCGGCCGCACACGAGTACTGGTAAACCGCTTGGAGGATTTAAGCCTGTCCAGGCAAAGCAGTGCGATTCGGACTGTCCTTGCTTATAAACCCTATTGGTTTCATTGGATGACAGGGCTTGAGATGTCATTTCATCTCAATGTCGGGTAAAAGTCCTACAAAATTGGAAGCAACGTCTCCAAAATGACCTGCATAGTGTTGACGGGGACGTTAAACCTCAAATCAAACAAACATTCTCTCCCTTCCGTTGATATGTGATTGAAGAAATGCAAAATATTGTCATTTTCAGGCGAAAGAAATTTCAGCACTGTACTGATAAACCGCTTACATGTACGTATACGCCTGCCCAAGAAAAGTGTGGATAGGTAAACTGACCGGCTCAAATATGACCTAAATTGTGTTTACTGGGCTGTTAAATGCCAATTCAAACAAACAAACAAACAAATATATCGAGAAAATTTGCTGAATATTCGCCACAGCATAAAATCCATTGTCCGAGCCCATATTCACAGCATAGTCGCTGTTTATTCACAGGATATTCACAGTTATTGTTCGCAGCATATTTACATCAAAATTTTTACATTATATTCGCAGAGTGTTCGCAGGATATTCACTCTATATTCAATTTGCAGTTTTGAATCCATGTTCGTCGTATATTCGCAGAATGTTTGCAGGATATTCGCTGCATTTTAATCCACTGTCTTGAATCATGTTTGCCGCATATTCGCAGAATATTTGCAGGCTGTTCACATAAAGTATTCGCGGCAAACCTAATTTGCATGTGAAAAGTGAACATCTTGCGAATATGCTGTGAATACTGTTCATGCCTTAAAAGGACAGTTCGCGGAATATTCTCGCAGTATTTGCCAAATGTTCGCAACATTAGTTCGCGGCAGTGCTTTTTTTTCCGTAAGGGTATAGCCTTCATCCAGATTTTTTTATTCCGCCCGGAATATTTTATGCCCTGGACGGAATCAAAGTATTCCGGGCGGATTTCTGTTGACCTATTGTGATTCCGCCCGGAACCTATTGGGATTCCGCCCGGAGGCGTTCTTGAATCTCGCCCGTAAACGTTTGCAGAATTCCGTCTAATTTGCATATTTCGCCCCAATATTACGCCAAGATTTCGCCCGGAAGCTTATATATCTTCATTAAGTTTCAAAAGCGTAAAAAGGGCAAATTTCCGGTCAAAATAGAAGAAAAATTTCGCCTTTATTACGGGCGAAACGTTTCATACAGGTTGCGATGACCATATCAGCCTGTCATTAAAAAGCAGTCCGAACAGCCGTTTTTGAGAGACGTTTGCGATTTCGTGGCCATCAGTTTGTACATTCAGCTGAGGCAATTAATGTAATTTGTGTCTTGACGGTTGTTTTGATAAAATTGATATGCGTTTTATTTTGTTCAGCCCATGTTTTGGCTTCATCTGCGTCAGTCTGTAAGTTAAATTCAATACTTGCAGAGCTGTTGCATCGTCTGCATAGAAGTCGGAACAAAAAAAAAAACAAAAACTGAACAGTGAACTCATTCTTTGTCTTACGTCCCTTCAGCTCGACGATCCGTTGTCAGCACGGAATTAATCCATATATAGATATCGATTCTAAAACGCTGGTCCGTTGTATTCTTTTCAGCAGCGTGAGTGACGGAATTGGACTCAACGATGATCGTCATAAAGTATAAAAACTGGCGGCAATTCAAATCAGCAACTTTCTTGCTGGACGTTTGATTCAAAATCCAAAAATAAGGAGATGAATCGAAGATTTTTAGGGTGGACCTTCTTATGCTCAACACAATGGAATACGAAATTTATGCTGCATGTGACAATAATAATCCAATAATCAGCCATTATCTCATGCAGTGAATACGATACTTTTATCAACAGTGAAATGATTTGCATATGTTCTATAAAAAGGTTATTCTTTCAAAGCAAAGAATACCCAGCATAACTTAAAAGTATGAAGTGTACAGTTTTCTGGGCCAGACTAGCTAGTTTCGGCCAATTAGACCTGATCAGTGACCTTCAAAAATATGTTCAAGGTTCCACAATGGAATCAATGATCCCAAAGGACAAGAGCATATAAACTACACTATGACTACGTACTACCTCGTTTACTATTGCTGATTTTAACCTATGGAATTTTCGTACAATTCTCTATATCGATATATTTAAGATTCTTCGTTTTGAAAATGCATTTTATGTTTACTCAGTTGTTTTTGTTTGTTTGATTTGAGGTTTAACTTCCTCATCAACACTGTATATGTCATTTTGGAGAAGTTGCTTCCAATTTTGTGGGACTTTTACCCGACATTGAGATGAAATGACATCTCAAGCGTTGTCGCCCAATGAAACCATAGGGTTTATAAGCATGGACGGTCCGACTCGCACCGCTTTGCCTGGGTAGGCTTAGATCCTCTTAGTGGCCTACCAGTACTCGTGTGCAGTCGGTTTCAGCTCTGCGTGGAAGCATCGTGCAGCCCATCTATTTCTTCAAGCCCCGATGGGCGGGGGCGGTATACCCAATTGATGGGGATCGATGAGTACATACTATATATAGAGGGTCTTACACCCATGGTCATTTCATATGAAATTTATAAAACTCGCCTTCGCGTGTTTCATAAATTTCATATGAAATGACCACAGGTATAAGATTATGTTTATCATATAGCGATCTTAAGCCAAAGAAAACAGAGCTGTCACGGACAGCGTCAAGACGTTACGTGCCAGTAACTATAAGTTATCACGTTTGTAACGATATTCTATGATGTTTAGGACATGGCAATCCTCGCAATGGAACGTGGTAGGTCAGTGGTTCGTGACTTGCCTGTGATACTGCAGGCCCCGGTTCGATTTCGAGGCCCGGCAACGTTGATTAAATCGCGGTGTCCGAACATGCTCCACTGGCATCACTTGCAAGGATAAATCACAAAGTGCACCGTCCTTCGCATCGGGACGTTAACCGGAGCGCCCCCCGACCCATTGCAGGGGGAACCATTCCCGGTACAGGTAAAATGTAGCAATAGTGATTACATGATCACTGTGTATGTTTCTTTCCCTTTGCTGTCTCTGACGGGAGGTGTGGGTAAATTGTATCGATTCCTGATCATTGCCATCTTTTCTTTTTTCATTAGGAAAACATGTCTATGTGTAATAATGGCGTCCCACATGGTGTCAGAAAGGATAAATATTAGTTAAAAATGATAACATCATTATTGTTTCTGCTTTCATCATTTCATCACAGATTGTGGGTTCTCGTTAGAGCCGCCTCAATGAGGCGGTTCTAACGAGTATCCACACTCTATGTTTTGAGAAACATAAGGCAGATAATGCTTACCCCGTAAGCCCCACATTTCTCTGTATAAAGTGGGGTATAGTGAGGTCTTCGTTTCACGGACTTGTTATCGTGATGCTACAAACCTTGAGTGTATGCCTGTCACCTGCGAGCAATGGTCATATGTGCTGATCGCAGTACTAAAAGAAAGAAAGAAAGAAAGAAAGAAAGAAAGAAAGAAAGAAAGAAAGAAAGAAAGAAAGAAAGAAAGAAAGAAAGAAAGAAAGACAGGCTAGAATATAGCGACGTTATGTGATCAATTTTTGTATTATAGAAGATAAAAAAGACGTCACTAGGTTAGTCACAACCTGTCTCCTGGTCAGGAACTTTGACTAATCCCAAGTAAGGCGAACTATATCTGTCTTGAATGCATATTTCATGGTCCCAACAAGACTCAGGTGAGTTTAGCCTAAAATATTCACATTGCGTTAACAAGTCCGTGGAATGAACACCCCTGTAAATCCCACTTTATACCGACAAAACTGGGGTTTACAAAGGTATACATTATTTTCATTATTTCTGCTCCAAAACATAGGTTGTCGGTAGTCGTTAGAATCGCCTCAATGAGGCGGTTCTAACGAGCACCGGCAATCTATGTTAAGGTAATAAATAAGAAAAGTATTACAAATTTTCATCAGAAAAATAACCATTTTGGAGATATGAAAGAATGTACTATGTCACACAAATACGTTGTCGTGATGCGTATATTTCGGACCCTTGTCGCTTTTGTCTGTTCGGATTTGTTTGTATTGTGGCTTAACGAATTAACGGCCCAGGCAACACTATTTTTGGTCATTTTTGAGCCGGTCAATTTACCTATCCACACTTTTCCTGAGCAGGTTTATACATAAGCGGTTAACCAGTACAGTGCACATTCTTTCGCCAGAAACTGACAACTTCCCTTCTTGAATCAGCGGAAGGGAGAGAATGACCGTAGAACAGATTTCATGATCAATCTCCACGAAAGAATGTTGCCGACCCCGACAGGTATCGAACCCGCGCCCTCCCGATCACCAGTCAGACGCGCATCCGACTGAGCTACCGAGGCCGGCGGGCTAATGTGTTATCGTAATGTGTTTACTTCGGACCCTGTCCGCTTTTGTCTGTTCAGAAAGAAAAAAAAAGTATTCTAACACAGCGCGCCTATATAGGCAATAGAAAACAACTGTGTTTTATTCTACAACAAATCACGACAAGAAAGAGCGTGCCGAGTGACGTCATTAAAACTGCAGAGTTATGACGTCACTAGTCGATTTCCTTGACGTTGGACGGTGTAGCGTCATTTTCTCGCATCGAAAACGTTAGATAAGGATATAAATGCATGTGTTTCAGTCGATGATTTTAGCGGGATTTCTTCTAGCAATGGCGAAAAGTTGTGAGAATTTGAAGGAAACAACAGCATTAATGCCGAGTCTCAGCGTGTTAGAATCGAAATAGATCAGCTCTAGCTAGTGATTTGTTAGGTAATAAATCACAGTTTGTCGGTCAGTTGTAAGTAGACAAATCACGCGCGCTACGCGCTCGTGATTTGTCAACTTTACAACTGACCTCCAAACTGTGATTTATAACTCAACAAATCACAGCTAGAGCTGATCTATTTCTTAAATAAAGTAATAAATTAAATAAAAAGAGACAGATAAAGGTTTTTTTTCTAAGGCACTAGAGACTCATTAATTTCACGACCTGTCGATCTTATGTCCATTAATTTACGACTTAAACTAACTTTATTACACTTTATTAACCAATATGAAAACATGTGATCACGATGTATTTTAAATGTGATTTATAATTGTGTTTTCATAGAAAATAATTGTCGAAACCATGCACGCATGGTTTATGAAGCTGCATGAAACTAATTAATAATATTATACTTAGCATGCGCGGTCCGAAATGTTCTTTCTTGTTCAAGTAATTGATAACACTTAACCATCTGTATCTAACGGTGGAATAAGGCTTTTAAAGGTAATAGGGGCCAAAAAGAGGGGCTCCCTGATATGCATGTTAAAACTGAAGAGGCATGCTTTCTTGCAGAGTTTTCAATGTGGCAAATGTGGCAGAATTCTTTGTCATTGCCAGTTACTATAGATATCTAGCCACGCTCAATAAAGACATTTGTTTTTGTTTGTTTGTTTGATATGAGGTTTAACGTTCCGTCAACACTGTAAAGGTTTATAAGCATGGACAACAAAAGGGTTTATAAGCATGGACACTCCGACTCGCACCGCTTTGCTTGGGCAGGCTTAGATCCTCTAAGCGGTTTACCAGTACTCGCCTGCGGTCGGTTTCAGCTCTGCGTGGAAGCATCACGCAGCCCATCTATTTCTTCAAGCCCCGCTTATAAACCCTATTGTTTTCATTGGGCGACAGGGCTTGAGGTGTCATTTAATCTCAATATCGGGCAAAAATCCCACAAAATTGGAAGCAACATCTCCAAAATGACCTACACGGTGGTGACGGGGACGTTAAACCTCAATTCAAACAAACAAACAAATCAAACAATTTGTTATCGTAATGTACAGAGACTAGTGAGAGTCTTGAAGTTTAGACGGAGAATCTAGAGTTATTGTGCTACCCCAGCAGCAAGCACTAGTTGACTGGGACGTTAAACCCCGAGTTGACGGGGACGTTAAACCTCAAATCAAACAAACAAACCAAACCCGCTCTTAACCCGCGGTGGGCCCCTCTATCCGAACGAAAGACACATCTGTTGAATTTATTCTGCAATTGTATTGACAAGCAGATAGGATATGTAGAAAACACATGGGACAATAAATTGTCCAGCCATATGCGGATTGTCCAATTAATGTTTTATCAGAGACTGATGAATCTCCTATTAAAATTATGCCCCCACAGCCGATCTTGATTTTTATGATCCAGCGCAGTCTGTCGTTATTGATGTGTTCAGTCGCTGTCACTGAAAGTGCTCGTACCAAGAATATGTCCAGATTCAGAAGTTTAGTGTAGTGGTTACGCTACTCGCCTTGTAAACCACGGATCGCAGGATCGATCCCGGGCTTCTCCAGACTTCCGGATGAGTCCCGTCTCCGTATGACCTTGGATGTTTGTGGGACGTAAAACTCAAACACGCACTCGCTCAGATTCAGAAGTTCAAATATACGTATCTTAAGGCTTAAAAATAGCCGTCATTTAAGAAATGAAATTTATTTTTCTGCAGTTCATGGAAGTATGAACGCAGTGGGTCGCGTGCAAAGTAAATGAACCCCGAAGGGGTTCATGTAAACTTTGTTAGCGACCCACTGTCGTTCATACTTTCATGAAAAGCAGAAAAATTAAGTTTATTTTTTATATTTACATTATTTGCCCCTCATCACTGGGCGAAAAAATGCTTGTAGTGCAAACGTTTAAAGCTGAAAAACATTTACACGCTGTTTTTCTACGAAAAGCGGAGCAGCGTTGACGTCATCAACGCCCGTAGAGAACAATGGTTTAGAATGACGTCACTTAACGTCACTGAAAATCATGTGATTTGATGCGTTCATGGAAGTATGAACGCAATTGTTTTCTATAGGTTCACATTAGACTTTACACTGGAAATGTAAATATTACGAAATAAACATGCTTATACAAATAAACTGTAAATTTTACCGCCGTAAAAATGAAAAATTTAAATAAAAAATTGAGTTATTTTCTTATTTCTGGTCAAAATATAGATTGTGGGTACACGTTAGAACCGCCTCATCGAGGCGGTTCTAATGAGTACCCAAAATCTATATTTAAGAGCAGAAATAAGAAAAATAAGGTAAACCCCTGTAAACCCCAGTTATACTATATAAAAGTGGGGTTCGAGTGGGTCAGAATTATATAGGCGTGTTTTCGTGGTTTCCGCTAACTCGACCAACCCTGATTTTTGTGCCGTTCCTGCAATTTTAATTACCATCCAGAAAAAAAAAAATTTTCTTACCTACCGACTTTAATATTTTCTAGCACTTTTGATAAAATTAATAAAATCAAAGTAGCTAACCTAATACTTCACACACTGTTCTTTTGCTTCCTTGATGCTTGTAAACTGAATGTTTTCAGCAAATATGGTTAAAATGTAGCCGTTTTAATGGTTATTATTACTATTATTATTTTGCTTTTTTCCATCGAATGAAATGTTGACGAAAAAAAAAATTGCGACCTACCGGCCCATACCCGTTTGCAGAATGTTAGTGAAAACACAGCTAGTTTTAGCTCACCTGTCACGTTGTGACAAGGTGAGCTTTTGTGATCACTTTTCGTCCTTCGTTCGTCGTGCGTGCGTCTGTGCATCCATAAACTTTTTCTTTAAACGACATCTCCTCCTAAACCACTGATCGGATTTTGACCAAACTTCACAGGAATGATCCTTAGGTGGTCCCCTTTCAAAGTTGTTCAAATGGTTCCAGTCTGTTGCACATCTAGGTCACAAGAGCTATAAATAGATTTTTTCACTGAAACCGCACTGTCCAGGTCTTTGATATTTGGTATGAAGCTTCATCTAGAAGACCTCTACCGAGATTGTTCAAATTATAGCCCTGGGGCCAAAATGCCTCCGACCCGAGGCCCTTTGGTTTTACATACACTTATATAGGGAAACATGTTCAAAAATCTTCTTCTCTGAAACCACAAGGCCCAGGTCTTTGATATTTGGTGTGAAGCTTCATCTGATGGACCTTCCTCAAGATTGTTCAAATTATAGCCCAAGGGCTAAAAATGCCCCCGCCCCGGGGCCCTTTGGTTTTACGTAGGCTTACATGTATATAGAGAAAATCTTTAAAAATCTTCTTCTCTGAAACCGCAAGACCCAGGTCTTCGATATTTGGAATGAAGCTTCATCTAGTGGAACTCTACCAAGATTGTTCAAATTATAGCCATTGGCAAAAAATGTCCCCGCGCCGAGATTTTACATAGATTTATATAGAGAAAAAATTTCAAAAATCTTCTTCTCTGAAACCACAAGGCCCAGGTCTTTGATATTTGGTGAGAAACCTTATCTAGTCGACCACTATCAAGATTGTTCAAATTATAGCCCTGGGGCCAAAATGCCCCCGCCCGGGGCCCTTTGGTTTTACATAGGCCCAGGTCTTTGATATTTGGTGTGAAGCTTCATCAAGTGAACCTCTACCAAGATTGTTCAAATTATAGCCCTGGGGCCAAAAATGACCCCACCCCAGGGCCCTTTGTTTTTACATTGATTTATATAAGGAAAATTTATTTAAAAAATCTTCTTCTCTGAAACCGGAAACTTTGACATTTGGTGTGAAGCTTCATCTAGTGAACCTCTATCAAGATTGGTCAAATTGTAGCCCTGGAGCAAAAATGCCCCCCCCCCCCCCCCCGCCCTGGGGCCCTTTGGTTATACATAGACTTATATATATCTTCAAAAATCTTCTTCTCTGAAACTGCAAGGCCCAAATCTTTTATATTTGTTGTGAAGCTTTGTCTAAAAGACCTCTATCAAGATTGATCAAATTATAGCCATAGGGTCAAAAATGTCCCCGCCATGGGGCCTTCTGGTTTTTCATAGACTTATATAGGGAAATTATAGCCCTGGATCCAAAAATGGGCCCGCCCCACAACCCACTGGTTTTACATAATATGGAAAACCTTTGAAAATGTTCTTGTCTGAAACCAGATGGCCAAGGTCTTAGATGTTTGATATGGAACTTCATGTAGTAGGCCTCTACCAAAATTGTCCAAATTATATCCCTGGGACCAAAAACGGACCCACACCGGGCCCACTTGTTTTACTCAGACTTATATTGGGAAAACCTTTCTTGTCTGAAACCAGAAGGTCTAGGTCTTTGATATTTGGTATGAACCTTTGTCTTGTGGATTTCAACAAAGATTGTTCAAATTAAAGCCCTGGGTCAAAAAATGGGCCCACCCTGTTGCCCAACGTTTTACATAGAAGAGCAAACCTTTGAAAATGTTCTTATCTGAAGCCAGAAGGCCAAGGTCTTTGATACTTGGTATGAAGCTTCATGTAGTGGGCCTCTCCCAAAATTGTTCAAATTATAGATCTGAGACTAAAATGGGCCCGCAGGTTCTTCTATCGCGGTTTATTTTTGTTATGGTTTGTCTTTGGGTGTTTGTGTCGCTTATATTTTTATTTTGGATAGCCTATTGGCCATTTTATGGGAAAGTAACTGTACTTTGGCTTTCCGCTATTGATGTTTCCATTAGGGTCTGTTCTTTCATGTTTTCGTTTCTTTCCCTTTGGTGTCTCTGATGGGAGCTGTGGGTTAATTGTATCGATTCCTGATCATTGCCTCCACTTCTACTTTTTATATAGACTTATATATATAAGGAAAACCTTTAAAAATCTTCTTGTCTGAAACCAGAAGGCTCCGGTCTTTGATATTTGGTATGAAGCTTCACCTTTTAGACCACTACCAAAATTATTCAAATTATAGACCTTGGGCCAATCATGACTCTCCTCGGGGCCCACTGGTTACCCTATGGATCAGGTGAGCGATCCAGGGTCATCATGACCCTCTTGTTTAAGGTCTTAACCCCGCAAAGCCTTACCAGGGCCATTTGGAAAGTATTACTAGTAGTCGTATTGCGGTTTCGTGCATTTTTAAAAAAATGTATGAAAAAACTAGCCTTTATCCACTTGACCAAATTAAAATTTGCACGATTTTCATGCTTGCAGTGTGCTAGAGCTGTATTTGTAGATGACGATGTCTTTTACACTGGGCAAAAAATATGGCCGAAAGTAGCAATGTTAAATTAGAAGAACAGAGGGTGTACGTACTGCAAAGTGCGCACATTGGTTGAAGTGTCGCCAATGGAGATCAAAGACGATGTGGAAAAAGTTTATGGTGAAAATGCACTATCGGATCCAACAATTTTCAGATGGGTGCGACCTTTCAGAGATAGACGAACTTCAGTCAAAGATGAACCGCGGCCGGGTCGACCGCTTTCAGCAGTGTCAGAAAAAAGAAATCAAGCTTTTGAAAACGGTTATTGAAGGTGGAAAAGATATGGGATTTATATGGCATGATTTTATATATTGAAAGAAGTACTTAAACTTAAGAAGGCTTATGCTAAGTGGATCCCCATCTTTTGACACCTGAACAAAAGAGGATTTGGATAGAAAAAGCCTCTGAATATCTAGCAAGGTATAAGGATGCGGATCCCAGGAGACTAAGAGAAATAGTAACTGGAGATGAAACGTGGCTGTATTTTTTAACCCGATTGCAAAGAAAACAATAAAGTTTGGGTAGGTGAAAATGTAATAAGACTGCAAACCGCGCGGAGAAATAAGACCTCGAGATGCATCATGTAAGCTCTATTTTTAGATTGCGATGGAATAGTGGCCTGAGTACCAGTAACTGAGAACAAGAGTGTCAAAGAATAACTTTATAAAGAAAAAACATCTTTCTGCCGTGGTGGATCAGTGTTGCAAAGGGCCCACGTGCAGGGCTGGGTGGTCTTCATATTATTCTTTGAGGCGATTCTAATGAGTACCCACAACCTATGTCTTGGAGCAGAAATAAGAAAAATAATATATACCCCATAAACCCCAGTTTTTAGCTCACCAGAGCCGAAGGCTCCGGGGGAGCTTATAGGATAGGCAGTTGTCCGGCGTCGTCGTCGTTGTCGTCTGACGTCAACACTTTCAAACATTTTCTTCTCTGAAGCCACTGGACCGATTCAGCCCAAATTTTATCTGTAGCATCCTTGGGCTGGGGGATTGAAAGTTTGTGTTTTTTATGAAAATCGGCCCATTAGTTTGGTTGCTATGGCAACTTAGAGTTTCCATAGACTTATAATGGGGAAAATTGAAAAATGGCATTTACTGCCAAGTCATTGCAGATATTTGGACAAAACTTTTATAGAAATGTTTCTTGAGTAAAATTCTTTCAGCCATATGCTTTTATGCCAACCTGAGGGTCCCCCAGGTTGTGCCGGGGCCATGCCCCACCCCCTCCACTTCATAAAAGGCCATATATCTCAGAAACCATTCAGATCCCGACCCCTAAACCATATATATTCTTGTTCCTATTGATAAGACGCATTTAGTAACACCAACCTTGGGGTCCTCAGGGATGCGCGGGGTCCTCAGGGATGCGCCGAGGTCATGCCCAACCCCCTCCACTTAATAAAAGGCCCAATATCTCGGAAACCATTCAGATCCCCACCCCTAAACCATATATATTCTTGTTCCTTATGATAAGACCCATTCAGTGACATCAACCTGGGAGTCCCCTGGATGCGCCGGGGCCATGCCCCACCCCCTCCATTTCATAAAAGGCCCAATATCTCGTAAACCTTACAGATCCCCGCCCCTAAACCATATATATGCGTGCTTCTTATGATAAGACACATTCATTGACACCAACCTGGGGGTCCTCAGAGATGCGCTGGGGCCTTGCCCCAACCCTCCACTTCACAAAAGGCCATATATCTCAGAAACTGTTCAGATCCCCACCCCTAAACCATATATATTCTTGTTCCTATTGATAAGACGCATTCAGTAACACCAACCTGGGGGTCGTCAGGGATGCGCACAGGTCAGGCCCCACCCCCTCAACTTTATAAAAGGCCCAATATCTCGGAAACCATTCAGATTCCCACCCCTAAACCATATATATTCTTGTTCCTTTTGATAAGACCCATTCAGTGACATCAACCTGGGAGTCCCCTGGATGCACCGGGGCCATGCCCCACCCCCTCCATTTGATAAAAGGCCCAATATCTCGGAAACCTTACAGATCCCCGCCCATAAACCATATATATGCTTGCTTCTTATGATAAGACACATTCATTGACACCAACCTGGGGGTCCTCAGAGACGCGCTGGGGCCTTGCCCCACCCCTCCACTTCAAAAAAGGCCATATATTTCAGAAACTGTTCAGATCCCCACCCCTAAACCATATATATTCTTGTTCATTATGATAAGACGCATTCAGTAACACCAACCTGGGGGTTCCCAGGGATATGCTGGGGCCATGCCCCACCCCCTCCATTTCATAATATCACAATATCTCGGAAACCCTACAGATGGCCACCCCTTAACCATATATAGTCTTGTTCCTTATGATAAGACACATTCATTGACACCAACCTGGGAGTCTCCCTGGGCCTTGCCCCACCCCTCCACTTCACATAAGGCCTTATATCTCAGAGAATGTTCTTAGCCCCACCCTAAACCATATATATTCATCTTTCTTATGATAAGACGCATTCAGTGACACCAGCTTGGGAGTCCCCGGGGCATGCCCAGGCCATGCCACATCGCTTTACTTCATTAAGTTAAACCTTAAATCAAACAAACAAACATCATTAAAAGCCATATATATCAGAAATAGTTCAGATCCCCACCCCTAAACCATATACTTGTTCCGTATGATAAGACTCGTTCAATCACACCAACCTGGAGGTCTCTTTGTGCTGAGGCAATGTGCCCCGCCCTTCCATTTCATAAAAGGCTTTATATTTCAGAAACCATTCAAATCTCCACCCCATAATCATATATGTTCTTGTTCCTTATTATTAGCACACCTACTGTAGCGGGGTCCGCAGGGGCCATTCCTATTTCATAAAAGGGCCTCAAATCTCTGAAACCGGTCAGATTCCCAGCACTGAACCATATATATACTTGGTCCTTATGATAAGACACATTTAGGGACAACAGTTTGGGCTTTCCTGGGATCAACAGGGCATGCCCCAACCCCTCAACTGTTAAAGAGGCCTTACAGATCCCCACTGCTAAACCATATATATTTTTGTTTCTTATGATAAGACGCATTTAGTGATACCAACCAGGGCTCCATTGGGTCCATGCCCCACCCCCTCTACTTCATAAAAGGCCTAACTTTTCAGATGCTGAGTCCACATGGGTGCTAATTTGGACATGGGGGTTCATTTGGTGGATTAAAATGATATCATGTTAAAATACATGGCTGCCATTGGGCAGGATGGGCAGTGCCCACCTGAGCTCTGGTGAGCATAGTGGCCCATGGGCCTCTTGTCTCTATATAAAGTGGGGTTTACGGGGGTGTTCATTTTACGGACTTGTAACTGTCCTTTTGGCTTTCCGCTATTGATGTTTCCATTAGGTCTGTTGTCTCATGTTTGTGTTTCTTTCCCTAGGTGTCTCTGATGGGAACTGTGCCCTGATCATTGTCTCCACTTCTATTTTGTTCACGTGATGACATAGCTTATGATGGCACTACGGACATTTCGAAATGGCAGACAAAAGGTAGCACAAATGGAGCTTCTAGAGAGGATATGACACCGAGCCTTAATTAAGCACTACCTTTTATTCGACAAAGGCCGAGCACTTAAGATCAGATTAAAACTGTTTTAAGCATAAGAAGGATGAAAAACAACAATTGAATCACGATAAAAACAACAATTGAATCACCTTATAATTGCAAATCTATAAAAGCAGATTTATTTCTTTTATTCGGTGTATTACTTAAGACCTTATAATAAATCAAATTAACAAGCTTTGTGGTTGTAAATTGAATCTGGGAGAAACCGTCGATCGCACACTAGCATCTCCATAAAACATGCTTTAATGCGCATCAAGATTACATCTTGTTCCAAACAAGGCTTTATTGCTTATCTACAAGCAGCTCAATAATGAAGACTTCCGGCTGCCGCTTCACTTTCGCATAATCGATGATCATTGGTCAGATCACGATTAATTGCTGGATTCTTACGCCTGTAATTCGGCTCATATCCGGCCGTTCGTGGCTAATCTCCATTTCTTAATGTTCTAGACAGCTCTAAAATTGTTGCATTATTTCCTATTCAGAATAATTGTGTTTTGATCGACATTGAACATTTTATGATAGGTTTGATTAGTGTCTCGATGAAATCGCGGAAGTGTTCACATCACACGGACGCGGTTACTATGGAAGCGGAAGCGAGAACGGTAGGCTCATAGACAGCACGCGTGCGCATTATTTCTAAGAATTTCATCGCTTCCATTGGCACGTGATCAATTTAAATTGGCGTATTGCATGTCGTGTAGTTAATTGCAATGTTTTGCGTGAAGTAAAGAAAAGATTAATAATACTTCTCAAGAATACGGAGTTTAATTTGTAAAAGTTTGAACTCCTTGAATGAAGTAGTCAACAGCAGTAGCTAACAATTTAATCCGTGAGCCAATGATATGAGAATTAATAAAGATGATATGGTTTCATCTGGTGAAATGAAAGCTTTAGTAGGCCTGAGTGTGTGCGTGAGTTGGGGTATTACTTAATATGGTGGTTCTAAAAGAGGCTTCACCGATCAATGGTATTTAATCACTATAACAAGTCCGTGAAACGAAGACCCCTCTAAACCCCACTTTATATAGAGAAAAGTGGGGTTTACGGGGGTATACATTATCTGCCTTATGTTTGCTCAAAAACATAGATTGTGGGTACCCGTTAGAACCGCCTCATTGAGGCGGTTCTAACGAGCATCCACGATCTATGTTTAAAGCAGAAATAAGAAAGAAGTTATCATTTTTACTCAAAATTCTTCACTTCTGACACCATGTTGGGCGCCATTATTTCACACGGACATGTTTTCCTAATGTAATGTTCTGCTTAGTCCTAGCCATTCTCGCAACTTAAACACGTCTCATTAGGAAAACCTGTCCATGTGAAATAATGGCGTCCAACATGGTGTCAATTATTTCAAATACATGCTATTTCTTATCATCACGAAAACATGCCTATATACTTTTGACCCCCTCGAATCCCACTTTTATATAGCAAAACTGGGGTTTCAAGGGGTATACCTTATTTTTCTTATTTCCGCTCTAAAATATAGATTGTGGGCACTCGTTAGAACCGCCTCGATGAGGCGGTTCTAACAAGTGCCCACAATCTATATTTTGAGCAGAAATAAGAAAAATATCAACATTTTTCATCTTAAAATCTTCATTTTTTCGGCGATTGAGGTGGCAATGTATTTGTATAGGCGTGTTTTTGTAATGTGGATGTCCTTTTCGATCAATGGCATTTAATGTTCTGCTTAGACCTAACCATTCTTGCAAACTAAAACACTGCTCATTAGGAAAACCTGTCCATGTGAAATAATGGCGTCCAACATGGTGTCAGAAATTACAAATATTAAGTTCAAATTGTGATATATTTCTTACTTTTTCTTTCAACATAGATTTTGTATGCTCGTTGGAACCGCTTCAGTGGGCGGTTCTAACGAGGGCCATATTTCATATTTTGAACAAAAATCAGGCAAATAATGTATAGCCCCGTTAACCCCAAAGTGGGGTTTAGAGGGGTCTTCATTTCATTGACGTCTTACCGTGATGTTATGAAGGTTCTCAAAACAACCTAAACCTTTTTTTTCAACAATAAATACAGGATCTTACATGAGAATTCATTTCGTATTAAATTTATGAAACGAGCTGTCGGCGAGTTTCATAAATTTCATATGAAATGACCACGAGTGTAAGATTATTGTTATCATATAACGACTTTAAATCGGATTTTATCGCTGAAGAAGTTAAAAAGATTGATGACGTCATGACGTTACGCACCAGTAATCAAGGTGTTATTACACGTGTGCTCATACGATTTTTATGACATGACGTTATCCACGTTATATGGTAGGCTATTTTATAGAAAAAAAAACGTAAAACTTCAGTGTCTCAAACATTTATGGTCGTTTACAATGGTTATTTAAGGGGAACGGGAACACCTGTCAGATTTTTTAGCCATTTTTCAAAGAGACACAACTTTCGGGACTTCCTATTCACTTTTCTTTCAGCCCTGTCCAGCTGAAAAAGGGGTCTACTCTTAAAGAAAAGAATTTGCGACTAAGGAGCAAATTCTTTTCTTTAAGAGTTAACCCCTATTGACTTGGAAGACAAAAATAATACTTTTGCAGGAGTTGTCTCCCCTTCTCCTCTGAAGGTGAATCAGGTCCCCTTAAAACTCGTTTTTAAATTTTAGGAAATTATTCTGAGACCTCAACATAAAGACTTATAGATAATTTGGGGTAATTGTTTTCTATTTCAACTATAAAAGAAATGTTGTGTTAACTCGTTAGAATTGCCTCCATGAGGCGATTCTAATGAGTATACACAACTTACCAATTTTATATATTAGAACATCAATAAAATACATGTAAATCATTCTGATTGCTTGAATAACCCTCGGTGGCTCGACTGTTCAACTAATACCCCTTGGATAAAAAACGGCGCCGCCCAAAGGGTCCCTTTTCTACATAGACCTGTATAGAGAAAACTTTAAAAACCTTCTTGTCTTAAACCAGAAAGCCCAGGCCTTTGGTATTTGGTACAAATCTACATTTAGTAGACCTCTACCAATAATGTTCAAATCATAGCTCCTGGGCTTAATTCTTGAACATAGAATTAACACAAAGTCTTAAAGCAATTTTCGTTGTGAAATTCCAGTATTAGGTAGGAGAATCTCTTAACTCAGACCATCCTGGCCCTCTTGTTTTTGTTTTGGTTTTACGGCCCTTACAATATTATTTCATTAATTTTGAGCTGATTGGTAATCAGAGGTGGGCAAAATCCGAAGTATCCGGAGAAAAACCACTTGACCTTCCGTTGCAGAGCTTGGCGTCTCATATGTGATCCCAATGTGTCTTGATCTTTCTGTTCTTTTATGACTTGAGATGGTTGTGTTATTCGTTCCTGGACTTGATGTTTTTTTTTATTAGTATTATTATTTTAATATTTTTTTCTTCTATTATCATAGCAACAGCTAAGTAAAGGATAGTTTTCCTTACTGCTCCATAAAAAACCTATGTTGTGGGTACTCATTAGAACCGCGTCGCCGAGGCGGTTCTAACCTATCATCACGAAAACAAGTCCGTGAAACGAACACACCCCAAACCCCACTTTATATAGAGAATAGTGGGGTTTACGGGGGTATACATTATCTGCCTTATTTTTGCTCAAAAACATAGATTGTGGGTACTCGTTAGAACCGCCTCATTGAGGCGGTTCTAACAAGCACCCACAATATGTGTTGAAAGCAGAAATAATAAAGATGTTATCATTTTTACCTAATATTTATCATTTTCTAACACCATGTTGGACGCCATTATTTCTTACGGACATGTTTTTCTAATGTGTTGTGGGTACTCATTAGAACCGCCTCGACGAGGCGGTTCTAACGATTACCCACAACATATGTTTTTATGGATAACTGAGAAAAACTATCCTCCAATAAGCACAAAATACTCACCTTATATGTTGCTATGATTTTTTTTTCTTTTCGTCACATAAACAATTCTCTCATGGCTGCAAAATTAATGTTGTTTGTGAAAAAAAAAAGATATATTTTTTCTTTATTTCTCAAGTTGGCAAATATAACATGTGGCGACTCATTGTACCCACAATCTAATGTGTTTGAGAAAAATAAGGAAAATGATGTAAACCGCAGTTTCTTCTATATAAATTGGGAAACGGGCAGGGGTGTTCACTTAGTAACCCGATATTTGTTTGTTTGTTTGTGTGTGTCGATTTTTTTTTGATTTTTTCTTTTTATAAAAATCAATAGAAGCAAATGTTTTATTGCTTCAATAAAATTAACCTCAAAAAGACATATCCCGACTAAAAGCTAAGGTTTTCACATTATCAAGTTCTTACGCCTTTGTAAACAATACCATCTCTTAATGCTCACGGAATGGGGCAATTTCTCTCCATTTCTGAGACTCTCTACATTATTATTGCGAAAGAAAATTGTTGGGCAATTGTTTCAATAAATGTGTTTTGTCTGCTGTAACTAATGGGCAACATCTAAAGTGTTTTTATATAGAACTCAAGCGTTTTGTTATTCAAAATGGGAACACAATTAACTTCTGTCGAGTCGATTTTCAGACATTTAAGGCCAAAATCATGCAATCGGAGCATCGTGTTACCACAAGCCGGAAGCGAAAACGGTGTTGTAAGAGCGATTCCTTATTCAATCGAATGAGCCATCATTTGTTCTCCTTTTAAGAAAGACAAATTCGTAATGGGTTGCGAATAATGGTTTTACAAAATAGGGGAATCGAATTAATGAAAACAAATATGATTTATTTTCAAATTGATTTATTCGATGATTCAGAAATAAGCCTGAATATGGTTCTGACATTTATTGTTGAAATAGCAGGATTCGCGACATTTTTCATCAAGTGCTGAGTATGCAATAATTTTCTTGCATGGATTGCATTCAGAACATCTCAAAGAAACAAAGTTCGTTAGAACCACACTGCCGTACTGATAAAGCGTTTTTAACAAACAATAACATTACTTTTGTATGTAGATGACATAAGAAAAATACGACAAATATATATTACGAAAACACACATAATTAAATATAATAAACATTTTACCGCCTAAAATGGAAAAATTTCATATAAAATTCTGATATTTTTTATATTTCTGTACAAATCAGAGATTGTGGGTACTCGTTAGAACCGCTCAGCAGAAATAAGAAAAATAATGTATACCCCCGTACACCTCAGTTTTACTTTATACAAGTGGGGTTGAATGGGTAAAAAATATAGGCGTGTTTTCGTGAAGTGATTCGGAAACAGAAGACGATGAAATGGGTTTTATACTACGTACCACAGGCTACAATGACTGGCACAGGTAGCTCCCCAACACTGAAAATTCCATTGATCTATTTTAGTACTTTTGCTGAGCCTGAGTCCTGATATACTTCGAAATCAGTGGCGTAGCCAGAAAGAATATATCATTGCGCACAGCAAGAAAGATCTATGTCAAATCACACCTCACCCAGATCACCCACGCTTAACCCATTGAATGCTTGTGGACTCTTCAATTGCTATCTATATGTTGAAACAAAACCATTGGTCATAAAACGGGTGGCAGGCCAATTTTATTTGTTTGTTTGTTTGTTTGTTTTTTTTTTTGTTTTAATTTTTACGGAAAATTATGTTAGCAAATAGTGCAGGCCCTGATCAGACGGCGTCTGACCTGGGCCTGTACGATTTGCCATGGTACCCCTTTAGGGGTTTCCCGCGTACAGTGAGTTAAAGAGTGGGGTGGGGGGGGGGGGCAAATTATTTCCATCAAAATCTAGTTTATGCCAACAATATGTTGGTGCTCGTAAGAACCGTCTCAACAAGACGCTTCTTTCGAGTATCTTAACCTACGTTTTGAATGAAAATAAGAAAAAAATAACACAGTGAAATTCCGCATTTTAGACCAAATAAAATTAAATCTAATTCTGCTTTGAAAAGCTAACTTAGTAGGTTTTTGTGTTTTCTGCATTCAGTGTCCTCTTCCCAGACACCACCATTGAGACTGTTTAAAAGTGGTCTTAATAGAGGAATTTCATCACCATAAGAGTCTGTGAAATTACAGCAGATTTTTTGTACAACTATGAAATAAGACACAATTTATGTTGTAATGTTTGAATTTAAGAATAATAAAGTTAAAATAAAAGTCTGTAAAATGAAAACCGCTTTTTATTCCACTTTATATAGAGAAAACTGGGGTTTGTAGGGGTATATATTGTTTTTCTTATTTCTGTTCCTACACATAGGTTGTGGGTACTCGTTAGAACCGCCTCAATGAGGCGGTTCTAACGAGCACCTTTAACCTATGTTTGGAGTAAAAATTAAAAAAAAATCACAAATTTTCGTCAGATAATAACCGTTTTGTAGATTGAAAGACTGCAGTATGTCACGCGGGCATGTTATCATAATGTTATTGTATATATCTCTGTACTTTTCACTTTAAAAAATAGGGGGCACACGACTATTCATTGCACGAACCTGGCATCGTGTATACTAACATGAAATGTATATGCCCTGAAGCAAATAAATCTATAACAATTCGTTGCATGGCCCAAATATTCAGCACTGTAGTACATATGCATGCCCCAACCTGTTCCAATGATTTGGTAGAGCGATTTTGAAAGGACATATTTGTCACATGAACCAGTCACACCATCAGAATAAGTGTAGCTTGGCTATCATAGCGTTAATAATTTCAAAATTTCAAAAACTGCGATATTTGCATCAGCGTAAACTCTCGGGCAGTTAAACTCTGTTTTGTTTGTTTGTTTGATTTGAGGTTTAACACTGTAAACACTGTAAAGGTCATTTTGGAGACGTTGCTTCCAATTTTGTGGGACTTTTACCCGGCATTGAGATGAAATGACACCACAAGCCCTGTCGCCCAATGAAACCAATAGGGTTTATAAGCATGGACAGGCCGACTCGCACCGCTCTGCCTGGGCAGGCATAGATCCCCTAAGCGGTTTACCAGTACTCGTGTGCTGGTCGGTTTCAGCTCTGCGTGGAAGCATCATGCAGCCCATATATTTCTTCAAGGTTAAACACTGTCACTGTCACACTAATATTAACGGCATTATTTAGAGATAAGATATAAGAATCAAAAGCTTCGATTACGTAGAAAAAATACATTAAGGAGACGACACACTCCCAGTGTATTAAAGTACATGTAACTGAGATAGCAAACTTAGATAGCAAACTAAGTTTGCAATCCGTCCTGTAGCATATCAGCCGCATAGGGGCAATATAACAGGGACCAAAACAGAAGTGAAGGCAATGATCAGGAATCGATTAACCCACACCTCCCATGGAAACATTGCTAGCGGAAAGCCAAAATGACAGATACTTTCTCACGAAATGGCCAACTGGTTATCCTAAACAAAAATATATATAAGCGATAAACACATTCCGAATCGAACTATAACAAAAAATAAACCGCGATTGTAACGGTCAGTGAAAAGTATTTCACTTGGGGGCTGCATAACGGGTACTCCTGCAATAAGTGTTGTTTCCAGAAGTCTCACAACGCAGTTCCAGTCAATGTATTCGAGAGCTAGCAGTAATTGTGTGGCATTTACAAATTGTGTTGATTTGGTTTAAGTGCTTGAGTTGCGGCGCACATCCGGTTTGTCTCCATTTTTCGCGATCAAGTTCCCGAAAATGTTTCTGATTTTCTACCAATTTCCGGAATGATTTTTACACGTCAAAGTGAATGCATACTAAACGAAAGAATTATTCATAGCTTAGTTAGATTTCCTTTTTGAAGAAACGAATCTGACAGTATTTGCCAGAATGTCTGCAAATCACGCGTTCTGGTTCCGTGTTCGACATCTTCACTTACAACATTGGTCTGCATGCTATACGCAGCTGGAAACCAAACTGTGGATTAGAGATTATTTGCTTCTTGATCAACTAAGAGCTTTCAAACCAACAGACTGTGACAAGCAAGTCGTCTGAACCTCTCTGATTGCGCATAGTTTCGATCGTCTTGGTACTAACCGAACAAAGGAATGGAGCTTATCTCTAGGATAACATACCTATGCAATCCAAGTCTATCTTAAGATCGCCGAAAACGGATATTTTTCTGACGTAAATTTCTCACCTTTTCTTATTTTTGTTACAATATACAGTCAATGGCCCCACGCCCATCGAGGCTTGAAGAAATAGATTGGGCAGCATAATGCTTACACGCAGAGCTGAAACCGACCGCACATGAGTCCTGGTAAACAGCTTAGCGGGTCTAAGCCTGCCCAGGCAAAGAGGTGTGACTCGGACCGTCCCCACCCTTTTGGTTTGTTTGGGCGGCAGGGCTTGAGATTTCATTTCATCTCAATGTCGTGCAAATTTCCATAAAATTGTAAGCAACGTCTCCAAAATGATCTAAATAGTGTTGACGGGGACGTAAAACCTCAATTCAACAAATAAAAAAAATACAATATTCAGTCGAACATCAATAGCTCAAAACATATTTTGTACCATAAACTTTGATCCAGATAGGGGTAGTTCAAGCTACTGAGGGTTACATGTTTTCATGGCGCGAGGACAGGAGATATAAAGGGCCGATTTAGGGATAGCTTTTTTATATTCCTTGAAACTCGTAAAAATATGCTGTACGTTCTCATTAGAATCGCCTAATCGAGGCGATTTAAATGAAAAGACACAGCATACATTTTCAAAATAATAAAAAAAAGTCTGCCTAAATTATCCGAAATATATTGATACCAGGAGGCACATGGAAAATTTCCTTCTGGACTCAAGTTCGTGTTCAAAACAGTTATGGTAAACGGGCCGATGGTGTTCGTGCCATCGAAGTTTTACCGTACGGATGCAGATAAACAGGAAGTACCACAATCACAGAACATCGTCCCGCCCATCGGGGCTTGAAGAAATAGATGGACTGCATGATGCTTCCACGCAGAGCTGAAACCGACCGCACACGAGTACTGGTAAACCGCTTAGAGGATCTAAGCCTGCCCGGTGCGAGTCGGTCCGTCCATGCTTACAACCCCTATTGGTTTCATTGGGCGACAGTGCTTGAGATTTCATTTCATCTCAATGTCGGGTCAAAGTCCCACAAAATTGGAAACAACGTCTCCAAAATGACCTATACTGTGTTGACAGGGAAGTTACCCCTCAAATCAAACAAACAGGACACCAATTTTACAAGTCCTGAAAATGAAGACTCCTTATATAGAGAAAATTGGGATCTACGGGGTATTCATTATTTTCCCTTATTTTTCCTCAAAAACATCAATTGTGGGTACTCGTTAGAACCGCGTCATTGAGGTGGTCCTAACGATCACTTACAATCAGAAAAGGAAAAATATCAAGTATTTGCAAACGCAGAAGCTACTTAATTTTTTTCAGCAAAATGTTTGCCAGAATGCCATAAAAAATGATTAAAGTTTCAACACTATATTTTGAAGAACAGGACCCTGCATCACAAAAATATGTCTATATAATTTTGACCCCCCCCCCCCCCCCTTGAACCCCACTTTTATATATTAAAACTGGGGTTTACAGGTGCATACCTATTTTTCTTATTTCTGCTCTAAAATATAGATTGTTAGTACTTGTTAGAACCGCCTCTATGAGGCGGTTCTATCGAGTATCCACAATCTATATTTTGAGTAGAAATGAGAAAAATATCACAATTTTTTCATCTTAAAATTTTAATTTTTTCGGCGGCAAAGTTTAAAATGTCTTTGTATAGGATTGTTTTCGTAATGGATATTGAAAGATATCAGCACGGAAGTTACTCGCAAAATGTTTTCGTGTTATGAATACCCCTCTAAACCCAACTTCATATGCAGAAAAAGATGGGTTTACGGAGGTATATATATTTTTGCTTTACTAATGCTCCAATGCATAGGTTGTGGGTACTCGTTTGAACTGCCTAAATGAGGCGGTTCTAACGAACATCTTCAACCTATGTTTGGAGTAAAAATAAGAAAAATATCACAACTTTTCATCAGAAAAATGCACGTGTTGAGATAGAAAAAAATGCACTATACGTCACTGATGTGTTATCGAAATGAAAAGTTTATCATTCATTTCTGCCAATCAGTATTTATAGCTGTAATATGACCCTTTTATCTCGCCCGCCAATCGGGGCTGGGAGAAATAGATTGGGCTGCACGATGCTTCAACACAGAGCTAAAACTGACCACACATGAGTACTGGTAAACCGCTTAGAAAACTAAGCCTGTCCAGGCAAAGTGGTGTGTGACAGATCGTCCAATACATACATTTAAATTGTTTGGTTTCATGGAGTGACAGGGCTTGAGATGACATTTCATCTAAATGTCGGATAAATGTCCCACACGAGTGGAAGCAACGCCTCCAAAATGATCTAAATAACGTTGACGGGGACGTTAAACCTCAAATCAATCAAACAAACAAAAATCAATATTTATAGCTGTATAATGAGCCTTTTATTCGGCCCCGCCCATCGGGACTTGGAGAAACAGATGGAGCTGCATGATGCTTCCAGGCAGAACTCAATCTGACCACACATGAGTACTGGTAAACCGCTTTAAAGGACTAAGCCTGCAAAGCGGTGGTGTGAGACAGATCGTCAAATGCATACACGTTTTTGGTTTCATTGGGCGGCAGGCCTTGAGATGTCATTTCATCTCAATGTCGGGTAAAAGTCCCACGAAATTGGAAGCAATGTTTCCAAAATGACCTATACAGTGTTGGCGGGGACGTTAAACCTCAATTCAAACAAACAAATAAAAATCAGTATTATAGCTATATAATATCCCCCTTTTATCTCGCCCGCGCCTATCGGGGCTTAGAGAAATAGATTGGGCTGCCTGATGCTTCCACGCAGAGTTGAAACGGACCACACATGAGAACTGGTAAACCGCTTAGAAGGACTAAGCCTGCCCAGGCAAGTTGTGTGAAACAGATAGATCGTCCAATGCATATAAATGTTTTTTGTTTCATTGGGCGGCAGGGCTTGAGATGTCATTTCATCTCAATGTCGGGTGAAAGTCCCACAAAAGTGAAAGCAACACCTCCAATATGACCTAAATAGTGTTGACGGAGACGTTAAACCTCAATTCAAACAAACCCAAACCCTTTTATCACAAAGTTACTCTGAAATACATTGTTTTTGAATATGTAACATGCATACAAACGTGGAATCCGTGCGCGCATCACATTAGCCGAGGGGTAAGCACGTGATGCCATATCGCAAACCCAATATTAGTCCCAACAATCCTTACCAACGCCCATGTACATGTAGCAGCCTACAAGCCATAGCATACCTAACGTAACATCTTCGGAACACTCGGCTGTTGACATGTGCCTGCACTGTTGTCTGAGTGCTCCAATAAAACAGTTAAAGAAAATGGAGAAGTATTATCACAAATGCATTGTTATGTATTTGGAATTTATATAATATTCTTGTTCATAGTTGGTTCTTCATAGAAATTTCTTGTCATTAAGAAAAGTATAAAAAATGTCAACTTTCGCTTTGCTTTTTCCACTAAAACTTTGCTTTGGTTTAGCAGAGCTTCAAACATAAAACTATAATAACATTTTTAAAAGGAAAATGTTGGGATATATATGATAAATAGATAATGACATGTCATTTTTCACATCATACCCCCATATCAGTCCTCGGGACTTCGTCTCTCGGGCCGCCATGGGGCTGATGGGGTATGAAAAATGACATATGATACTCTCTATATATCACACTGGCGTATCAATCTTATCTTAATAGAGGTAAAAAAAACCGCTAATAATGTGTGGGCCCATTAGTTCAAAGCATCGTTAACTAAACGAGTTCGTTAGTCTGTTCCTAGCAAGTAAATTACCTAATACGCTGCTAATTCAGCTGAAAAATAAAGATGCAAAAGCTATTTTTAGCAACACATCATCATTAAACGAACAGTTTAGCCGATTCGTTATCTGAAGACATCATTAGTCATTAGCCATCACGAAAACACGCCTATAATATTCTGACCCCCTCCTCAAAACCCATTTTTATAGGTTTACAGGGGTATACATTATTTTTTTTTCTTATTCCTTCTAACGAGTTCCCTCAATCTATGTTTGGAGCTGAAATGTGAAAAATATCACAATTTTTGGTTGGTAAAACTTCCCAATACAGTGAAATTTCGCTATAAAGACCGCCTAAATTTTAGACAAATTCTGGTTTAAAAAGCTGATTTAGAGGGTGCAGTTATTTTTTCTTTGTATTTTCTTACAGTAGTGTCTTGTAATCAGGGACCGCCTTTGGGACTGTTCAAAAGTGATCTTAAAGACCACTTTTGAACAGTCCCAAAGGTGGTTTAAATACAGGAATTTTACTGTATATTTGATAAGGCGTGTTTTCGTATTGTTTAAATATCAAACTTGGCCCTGCTCATTACGAAAACAGGCCTATACAAATAAGTTGTAAATTTTATCGCCAAACCCCCCCCCCCGAAAATTTTAGTTGAAAAATTGTGATATTTTTCTTATTTCTGCTCAAAATATAGATTGCAGGTGCTCGTTAGAACCGCATCTCTATATTTTAGAGCAGAAATAAGAAAAATAAGGTTTACCCATTTAACCCCCAGTTTGACTATATAAAAGTGGGGTTCAAGGGGGTAAAAATGGACGTGTTTTCTTGATGCGTTGAGAAAATCTAACTCTGCCAATGGCCACTACCAGCTGGACAAAGGTCTACTCGTAGGGATATAATGAGTCCTTTTGTAAGACTATAAGCGACTTGAAAGTTTTTTTGTTTGTTTTTTTTTTGCGGGGAGCGGGGTGGTGGTTATGACCCTTTCAAGATTATTTCACTTATTTCCAGCCGATCGCTAATCAGATGCGAGCAAAATAGGAGGACACGGAAGAAAAACATCTGATCTTCCGTTGCAGAACATGGCGTCTTCCACGTTGCCCGAGCCAGGCGCGAACCACAACCGTAAGAGAAATGATTAAGAGTCAGGGGCTCTTAATCATCAGGCCACGGAGAAACGTGAAAAAAGCTGTTGTAAATATGTTACCATTGCAATTCTCTCAATTGAAAATTTGTGGCTGGGCTATTTTGCGAAGGCTATTAATGCAAAAGTCTTAAAATGCACATATGTTGATCATGTATTTTTCCGTGCATAAGTTTGTTATTTTTACATTTTCTTGCATTAGAAGGAAATAACTCGAAATTTTAGAAATAATGCATTTCACATCTGCTACAAACGACATTTTAACCACTAAAATTGAATTAGCTTTTGCATTCTATTATTTGTAACGGTTCGCATTTAGGATTAATCTTGTATAATTCAGGCTGTGTTTGAAGTATAGCTACCAATTTCGAAAGAAATTAATTACTTTACGCCTGAGCTTAAGATGATTTGGTGTATTTCACGAACATACGAAATGTTTATTATATTCCGAGTGCGACATGTTGCCTTCCCTTTCAAATTTGGCATAGAGCTGAAGCAGACGGATGCAACAGCTTACCAGGAATAAAAGGTTTCGTTCTGGAAAATTGCAATTATTTATCTAAAACTACACAACTGTGATTCGAAACTCCACGGGGTAATATTTTTTGTTGTTTTTCTTCTTGTACAAAATAGTCCAAGACTAAAGCTATTGATTAACCCTTTTGGAACCAAATGGAATCTTCCACCTTATATTGCAGGAGTCCATTTCGAAATTTAGGGGTGTCAGGTTGTGTTATCTTCAAAATTGATTCGGGAAATGGCTTAACTTTTTGCAAACAGTGTAGGCCCTGATCAGACGCCGCGTTCTGCGGCGTCTGATATGTGCCTGCACTGTTTGCCAAGGTACCCCTTTAGGGGTTTCTGGTACTGAATGGGTAAAAGCACTTTTAACGTCATTAAGATCCAATCTATTATTGTTAGCAAAATGAAGAAATTTTCAAAAACATTACATGAATCAGTGAGCTTTGAATTTGCTTCGCTGCAAAGGAATAATCGTCACCGTTCGTTACCTAAGTGACGGAACTACTTCAAATAATATTCATACGCCAACTTCATCCTCTGCAATGGTAGCTTGGGAGAAATAATCATAGTCTTTCAATACTAGCAATTTGCTCCTCATTTTCAAACATAGAGGCGAACAGGATGACTGATTTTCTTGAAAAGGATGATTAGATTCGAAGAGAGAACCCAATCGCCAGATTCATTATACAACGGAAAATACCTCTATTGGAAAAATAAATGAATCACCAATTTTCTCAGAATTATTTCTTTGCATTTGCAGAATAATTTTTTTGTCAAGAACAAGATTGGAAGAGACATAACACTTTAAAATATCCGGCTTGGTCCAGTTGTTTAAAGCATCGTTAGTTTTTAGCGGAAAAATATTAACAGGCCTAGTAAAGTAGAAGTAAAACAAAGATCAGGAATTGATACAATTAACTTACTCCATCCATAAAAGACACCAAAGGGAAAGAAATACAAACATTAAGCGACCAGACCATAATGGAAACCTAAACAAAGGAAGGCCATAAGGACAGTTACTTTCCCACAAAATGGCCATATGGCCATCCAAAACCAAAAGACACAAGTGATACACACAGTAAGTAACAAACAACAACATAAATAAATCGCAATAGAAGAGCCGCCTTGGAACGGTCAGTGGAAGATTTCCACTGGGGGGCTTAAATCGATTTTACGTGGCCACAATCCTCGCCCTTACTTCCGTCGCGATTTAGACAAATAATTTGTTCAGTCCGCATGAAGGCCTCCTAACTCATCAGTGCAACATCTCCGTGAACACAAAAATCAAAGAACCACAGAGGTGAGACAACGGTGAGGACTCAACAGCAAGAAACCACTGAAATGCTGGAGCAAAAGAAAACCAACAGTTAGACTCCGATGAGCCCGACCAGAGACAGAGCATCAGGCACCAAGCGACATTATCTCTCTAATTTTCAATAAGCCTTTACGTTGGAGCCGTCATAGAATCTGAGGCCTGGCCCACCGGCGTGCAATTAAAGAGGGAAGCAAAGTTGCCAACCGTGATTTGGTTAACTACCATGCATGCAGTCTGTCGTATAATATCCATGTTGTACCCAATCTTTTTATATCGAAGAATGATTTTACGAAATTGGGTGCTGAAGTCATTGCGGTTATATATTTTTCTGAATTTATATGCTAAGTCACCATAAAATTCGGGTTCCGATAGACCTTGTTGCAGAAGAGATTTAAGTCCAATATTGAATTTTGAAATTAAATCAGAATGGCGTCTATAAAATTTTGAAAAGACTTTGCGTAGTTTATGGTACCGATAACCGTGATTAAGGAGTTTAGCCGTTAATAATTTATTACGAGTGTTGAAGTCAGTTACATGACTGCACACTCTAGCAAATCGAATTAATTGCGAAATATAAACGCCATAGGATGGTTTAATAGTAAGTTTAATATGTAATACAGGGTAATGTGAGCAGCTTTTGCAAATGTGTTGTAACTGTCGAATCCTCATCCTTGCTCCATCACATGTTTCTTTACATTACGAAAACACGCCAATACAAATACACTATAAATTTTACCGTCGTAAAAATTGTAAAATTTAAGATGAAAAATTGTGATTTTTTTTCTTATTTCTGCTCAAAATATAGATTGTGGGTATACGTTAGAACCGCCTCATCGAGGCGGTTCTAACGAGTACTCACAATCTGTATTTTACAGCGATGAAGCGGTTTAAACGTATATCCACAATATATATTCTGAGCAGAAAGCTCTAAAATACCGATTGTGGGTACTCATTAGAACTGCCTCGATGAGGCGGTTCTAACGTATACCCACAATCTATATTTTGAGCAGAAATAAGAAAAAAAAAAACAATATTGACCCCTGTAAACCACAGTTTTACTACATACAAGTGGGGTTCACTGGGGTCAGATTTATATAGGCATGTTTTCGTGATGATTTTAAGACATTTTGATTAGCCAGGAGACCTCCATGCGAACCGAATAGTCAACAAAATGGTGTAAACCTCGACAGAAGATAAGGGTGAAGGCTGGGGCGCCGTAAAAAAAAACAATTTTTACCCCGAATTATTTGTTACTGGCCGTCCCAATGCGGTACTTTCGTTGTGATTTTATTTGTGTTATGTCCGGTGCTGTTCAATTTCTAAATGCATTACCTGAACATGCCTATACAAATACATTTTAAACTTTACCTAAAAAAAGAGAAAATTTTAAGATAAAAAATTGTGATATTTTTCTTATTTCTGCTCAAAATATAGATTATGAGTAAGCGTTATAACCGCCTCGTTGAGGCGGTTCTAAGGCGTACCCAGAATCTATATTTTAGAGCAGAAAAAGGAATAATAAGGTTTACCCCTGTGAACCCCAGTTTTACTAGATAAAACTATGTTTCAAGGGGCTCAAAATAATATAGGCTTGTTTTCGTGATGTTTCATTTTAACACTTTTGTATGTCCAGATTATTTAGTTCAGTGACGATAACCCTGTCACCTGTTCGAGGAAAGGGCTGCTAACTCGGCTTGTCACTTGTTATTTTCTTCTGGTAAAGTTGTGTTTGTCCGTCTTTCTCTTTGATCATGTTTATGGAAGGCTTTGGGTTCTGATCCGACCAGTTCCTGGAGTATCTTTTCCCACTCAGCTTACATGTAAGAAACTAGGCAGAAACGACCGCACTGGGACGGAAGCAAAAACATTAACTTTGCATGCATCAACGACACAAACCAAACTTGGTTCCTTCATGTTTTGTGTTGGTGATTCTGATTCTTTCCCTAAGCATATACACGTATGTTATTTCGTTAATGATCTTTTTGGCTATTCATTTTTATTTACGTTTGTCCTTCCAGTTAAATGTTTGTCATGTTGGTGGATCTGGTTCTCCCCGCACACCCCCCCCCCCCGCCCGGCCCCCCATTATGTATATTGCTCAATTTAGTTAGGTTTAGAAATTCTGAGTCACCATATTTTTGGGAGCTGCTGACTCGGTTTACCTGTGGTCCGTTTTGAAACGGCAAAGGAAATACCGCCTTAGGTCGACAGTAGAACGTGAAACAATACACTCTTTTATTACACAATGCCAACTTTCAGTTTTATTATGATAGCGGTGATAATATTTCGGTGTCCGAACATGTTGCATTGGCATCATTTACAGGGACGTCTTCGGAATGGGACGTTATTGGAGGGACCCTGTGCAGAAAGAATAATCCCATGTGTAGGTTAAAGATCCCTACCGTAATAACATGGTTACTGTGTATGTTTTTATTCGCAAATCTGGAGTGTATGTAATGTACACTTGCTTTTACAGATTGCAGTAACAATGGATAGATTGACAGAACATATATTGTGTCTCAGAGCAGAAATAAGAAACGTTTACCCTCTATTTTCTCTATATAAAATGGGAAGCCTACATGCGGACTGAACAAACTATTTGTATAAATCGCGACGGAATCTAGGGCGAGGATTGCGGCCACTTAAAATCGATTTAAGCCCTCCCACATCCCACGCCCCCAGTGAAATTCTTTTCACTGACCTTTCCAAGGCGGTTCTTCTGTCGCGGTTTATTTTTGTTTGTCTTTTAGTGTGTGCATCGCTTATATCTTTTTGTTTGGATAGCCGATTGGCCATTTTGTTGGAAAGTAACTGGCCTTTTGGCTTTCCGCTACCGATGTTTCCGTTAGGCTCTAGTTATTTAAAGTTTGTGTTTCTTCCCCTTTGTGGTTTCTGATGGGAGCTGTGGGTTAATTGTATCGATTCCTGATCATTGCCTACACTTCTACTTTTAAAGGGATGGTCGTTACACAGACTTGTTCACATGATGAGATACCGCAAAGCAATGGACCCTTCGGAAAGCGCGGGTATCGGACCAATAAGCATAGACATCGGATAAATATACTTTGCAGCCAGTTTGAAAATGAACGGTTGGTACTTTATTTTATCATAAAGCTTTAGACATAAAAAAGTGACATTAAATGGGTCATCGGGAAGCTCCGAAGCTAAAGTATACCATATATACCACTGGGTGGCATGACAAATTTTACAGGAACAAGCACCTAACACTTTCTGGAACATATTTGACGTGAAATAATTATACAGTGATGGGTACACTTTTAATAAGGATTATATTTGCTTTTTTTTCTTGTTCGAATAAAATTGACCGTCTGCCAAATAGATCGATATGCCATTGCTTTGACGTAGGATGTCACCGTCGAGTTGGGTAGAGCATGACAAAAGTTTTATAACCTCGGAACAAAATAGGCCCCTAGTATTCATACAGAGAAATCGGTCCATGTCATCATGTCATACGTCTCTCGTTTCTTTCTTCGTACAGCACATGCAAGTTGACCTCTGTTAATACGAGTTTGACCCCTGACTTATATTGGTTAACCTCATACTAATATCAATGACCAGTGATCAATATTGAAATTCTTCGACTTGGTTGGCTGAGAAGCTATATTAACCTGAGGTAAAACCATATTAACCTGAGGTGCAATCATCAGAAAAAAAATGTTTTATGGTCTTAATTAATAAAAATTGTTATTAATCAAGTATTCTAACACAGCGCGCCTATATAGGCAATGGAAAATAACCGTGTTTTAATCTACAACAAATCACGGCAAGGAAGAGCGTGACGAGTGACGTCATTAAAAAACTGCAAATTTATTACGTCACTAGTCGATTTCCTTGACGTTGGACGGTGTAGCGTCATTTTCTCGCATCGAAAATGTTAGAAAAGGATATAAATGCAGGTGTTTCAGTCGATAATTTTGGCGGGATTTCTTCTAACAATGGCGAAAAATGTGAGAATTTGAAGGAAACAACAGCATTATTGCCGAGTTTCAGCTTGTTAGAATCGAAATAGATCAGCTCTAGCTCGTGATTTGTCTACTTTACAACTGACCTCCAAACTGTGATTTATTACTCAACAAATCACAGCTAGAGCTGATCTATTTCTTAAATTTCATATTGGCCGAGTTACAGGTCATTTGTCAGCTGTATTGGCCCTAGGCCTTCGTCCTCGGGTCAATTCAGCTAACCTCGAACCTGTAACTGGGCCAACACGAAACCACTTGTTTCATAATATAGGGGAAATGAAGAAATTACAAAGGTAAAAATAATTTTCGTTTTTCTGCACCAAAGTATGCCTATCGTTAGTAAATCGTTAGCACCGTCTTAATGAAACAGTGTTCTGAAGAGTGCATGTACCACAATTGAGAATAAACACATATATTTTAGGTCTGCAAAAGCGCCGTGAAAAACAAGTTTTTGCCAAGTGAGTGAGTTTTAGTTTTACGTCTCACCAACAGCTAAGGTCATGCGGAGACGGGACCTCGGTTTAAAGACTCATCCGAAAGTCTGGAGAAGCCCGGGATCGATCCTGCGATCCCTGGTTTACAAGGCGAGTAGCGTAACCACTGCACCACGGAGGCTTCTTTTTGCCAAGTAGGTGTGTGGTCCCAGTTAAGTGAATGTATTCATGATGTTGTCAATATACGCCAAATTCGCAAGTTCACAAGACGATTCGATAGAGTCTCTTTTGCATGCTTTTTGCAAGCGGACCAAATGGCCATACATACTGCTGTCGGAGGATAAGTTGACAGTGACGTCAGCGAATGTTTTTGTTATTGAGCATAGTCCACTGTTGTCGAAAGGTAAGCAAGGTTCGGTAATATTCAATATAATGCGATTTTGTTGTATACTTGTTAGACATGCAAACTGGCGCAGTGGAAAGACGGCTGACTAGAAACCGGTCAAATATTTTGAACTTTATAGTTGTGGGTTCGAGCCTCACTATTACACTGTTCTTTTTCCTTCTTAAGATTTTACATTATACAAATTATTGTTTAAAATATTGCATTGCCTTTTTCTTCTGCTGAAAGAAGTAATTCTGTTTCTATGTGCTAAGAAGAAGTAACACGAAACAATGTCACGAAGCTGTTGACGAGCTACTACACGATTGCAGGTTTCCAAAAAATCAAAGTTTAACATTGGCACCCAATCCAGGACACAACTGAAAGCAATCGACGTCAAAAGAATTTAAGTCATTTTTGAGCCGGTAAGTTTATATATCTACACTTTTCCCGCATAAGCGGATAGCCTGTACAGAAACTGACAACTGCTCTTCCTGAATCAGTGGAAGGGGAGAATGACCGTAGAAAAGATTTCAAGATCAATCTCCACGAAAGCATTGTGCCAACACAGGCACATATCGAACCAGCGTCGTCATTATAATATCAGAAGAAAAAAAGCACATTAAAAATTAAAAAAAAATAACATTGACCTAAAAAGTACGGAACCCGGGAAGGGAAATATTTTTTTAGCTCACCTGTCACATAGTGACAAGGTGAGCTTTTGTGATCACTTTTTGTCCGTCGTCCGTCGTGCGTACGTCCGTCCGTCCGTGCGTGCGTCCGTGCGTCCGTAAACAATTTCAAATAAGTATATCTCTAATACCCCATGGTCAATCATGATCAAATTTCATGAGAAGCATCATCAGGTAGGGGGAAAGGCTGCATAAGGTTTTTGGGCTGATCAGATTGGAATTCTGGTTGCCATGGCAACATATAGCTCCCATAGACTTACAATGGGAAAAAATTAAAATATCTTCTTCTCTGAAACCACAGGGCCCAGAGCTTAGATATTTAGCATGTGGTCACCTACATAATTCCTGCCATTCATGCCCCTGGGGTCCAAATTGGCCACACCCCGGGGCCCCTTCGCTCCCATAGACTCATAATGGAACAAAAAGCTTCAAAAATCTTCTTCTCTGAAACCACAGGGCCCAGAGCTTAGATATTTAGCATGAAGCAATGGCAAGTGGTCACCTACATAATTCCTGCCAATCATGCCCCTCGGGTCCAAACGGGCCACGCCCCGGGCCCTTTAGCTCCTATAGACTCATAATGGAAAAAAAGCTTCAAAAATCTTCTTCTCTGAAACCACAGGGCCCAGAGCTTAGATATTGAGCATGTATTAACGGCCAGTGGTCACCTACATAATTCCTGCCATTCATGCCCCTGGGGTCCAAATTGGCCACGCCCCGGGGCCCCTTCGCTCCCATAGACTCATAATAGAACAAATAGCTTCAAAAATCTTCTTCTCGGAAACCACAGGGCCCAGAGCTTAGATATTTAGCATGAAGCAATTGCAAGTGGTCATCTACATAATTCCTGCCAATCATGCCCCTGGGGTCCAAACGGGCCACGCCCCAGAGCCCTTTAACTCCTATAGACTCATAATGGAACAAAAAGCTTCAAAAATCTTCTTCTCTGAAACCACAGGGCCCAGACCTTAGATATTTAGCATGTATTAACGGCCAGTGGTCACCTACATAATTCCTGCCATTCATGCCCCTGGGGTCCAAATTGGCCACGCCCCGGGGCCCCTTCGCTCCCATAGACTCATAATGGAACAAAAAGCTTCAAAAATCTTCTTCTCGGAAACCACAGGGCCCAGAGCTTAGATATTTAGCATGTAGCAATGGCAAGTGGTCACCTACATAATTCCTGGCAATCATGCCCCTGGGGTCCAAACAGGCCACCCCCGGGCCCTTTAGCTCATATAGACTCATAATGCAAAAAAGCTTAAAAAATCTTCTTCTCTGAAACCACAGGGCACAGAGCTGAGGTATTTGGCATGTAGCAACGGCAAGTGGTCACCTACATAAATCCTGCCAATCATGCCCCTAGGGTCCAAATGGGCCACGTCCCGGGGCCCCTTTGTGCACATAGACTAATAATTGAAAAATTAAAAGCTTCATAAATCTTCTTCTTTGAAATCACAGGGCCCAGAGTTTAGATATTTAGCATGTACCAACGGCAAGTGGTCACCTACATAATTCCTGCCAATCATGCCCCTGGGGTCCAAATGGGCCACGCGCAGGGGCCCCTTTGCTCCCATAGACTCATATTTAAAAAAAGCTTAAAAAATCTTCTTCTCTGAAACCACAGCACCCAGAGCTTAGATATTTAGCATGTAGCAATGGCAAGTGGTCACCTACATAATTCCTGCCAGTCATGCCCCTGGGGTCCAAAAGGGCCACGCCCGGGGCCCCTTAGCTCCTATAGGCTCATAATGGAAAAAAAAAACTTCAAAAATCTTCTTCTCTGAAACCACAGGGCCCAGAGCTGAGATATGTGGCATGTAGCAACGGCAGGTGGTCACCTACAAAAATCCTGCCAATCATGTCCGTCGGGTCCAAATGGGCCACGCCCCGGGGCCCCTTAGCTCCCATAGATTCATAATGGAAAAAAGCTTCAAAATTTTTCTTCTCTGAAACCATAAGTCACAGAGCTTAGGTATTTAGCATGTAGCAATGTCGAGTGGTCGCCTACATGAATCCTGCCAATCATGCCCCTGGAGTCCAAATCCTGTGGCCCCTTAACTCCAACAAACTTATAATGGAAAAAGGTTCAAACAACTTCTTTGAAACCATGAAGTACAGACCTTAGATATTTAGTATATAGCAACACAAAATGGTCGCCTACATACACCTGCCAACCGTGCCCTTTGGCTCATTAGCTTCTATAGACTTATACTTGAAAAAACTTAAAAAAATCTTTTTCTCCAAAACCATAAGGCACCGATTTTGTTTGATTTGAGGTTTTACATCCCCGACAACACTGTATTGGTCATTTTGGAGATGTCTCTTCCAGTTTTGTGGGACTTTTACCAGACATTGAGATGAAATTACATCTCAAGCCCTGTCGCCCAATGAAACCAGTAGGGTTTGTAAGCATGGACACAGCTTTGCCTGAGCTTAGATATTTAGTATGTAGCAATGTCAAGTGGTCTCCTACACTAATGATTTTCTCGTACACAGGTGAGCGATATAGGGCCATTGGGCCCTCTTGTTTAATATGTTGTGCGCACAATATATTATTTTGTTCGGACAACATATTATCTTGTGCGCATAAGTGCGGATAAGATATTATCTTATGCGGACAGGATATTATCTTGTTTCGCACAGCATATTATCTTGTGCGCACAAGATATTAAGTTGTGTGAACAAGATATTACATGTATCTTGTCCACACAAGATAATATCTTGTCCGCACAATTTCCCAAGATCTATGTTGTGCGAACAAGATAATATTTTGTTCGCACAAAATATTAAGTTATTCGAACAAGATATTATCTTGTGCACACATGATAATATGTTGTCCGCACAAGATAATGTATGTTGTCCGCACAAGGTAATATCTTGTGCGCACAACATATTATCTTGTACGCTTGTTCGCACAACTTAATATCTTGTTCGCACATCATATTAAAAAAATCATGTTCCTTCCCGGGTTCCGTAAAAAGAACACATTAAATATAATTTCGATTTAAACATTTCGACATAATAGAAAAGGCAGAACTCTATTCACGATAAAAAGAAGAAAAAAAAACAACAAAAAAAAAAAACACTGGAATGAATCGAACCACGAATGGTCATTTCGTATTTTAAACAACCCCAACACTAATCGTTTGAGCTATTTCATCTCGGCTTGTAATTCTTTCCACTTTATAGGGTGGTTATTCGATTTTTATCAATGGTAACGGTAAAACCCTGTCTCACCTTTTGATGGTGGTATAGTCTAAAACGTCACTTTCAACTTATCCTCCGACTACTGTACCATAACTTTGTTTGTGTTACAGATGAATTCACGCAAACGAGTGACTTGGTTTACCTTTTTGTAAACAGAATATCCCAAGGGCAGGAGCAAACGATAGCTTCACCCTGTCAATCTTATCTGCGACAACTCTACTTGGCAGTAATTGATGTCAAAACAGCCAAGCTATATACGGCAATCAGACATTCTAGTAACCTAATTAAAGGGGGTCGAATAACTGCACGCTTTAATCGGTAGTGACCTATAATACCTTCTACTGACCTATAATACGTCTAGTGACGTTTATAGACCGGACCTACTTTTCAGGTCACTAATTTACATGTGTAAACAATAACATGCAACCTGTTATACATGGGAAAACAACGAAACTGCAAGTTAAAATCTTTGCAATATTCATTTGAATAGATTTTCAGAAATTTCAGCTAAATTCTTACCTTCTCGGCCTTTCCTGTTTTGAATGGCCCTTTAGAATAACTGCGCACTGCTACTGCAGTTGAGTCTCAACCTCGAAAGTAATTTCTAAAGCTAAAATAAACTACTTATTTGCAGATTTTCATACAGAATACAGAATGTAAAGCGCTGAGAAACTTTTATTCGAGCGTCCATGTTGTTTCCTATGTCTTTGTGGCGTGGTGACGTCAGAAACTTTGCACTCGTTGACGTCACGTTATACTACATGTGTGCGCAATGGCTCTGAATGTCGTTTAACATGTAACACTGTCTTTTTTTGCTTAAATTTGCTAAATTATTGCAAAGCCCCTTGATTTTTGAATTGCGGTATAAACTAAATACATGATAAGTGTCTTTAATAATAAAATATTATCGGTTCGCCGCCACAATTTTATAGGGGCTCGCTAAAGCTCGCCCCTTCTAAAATTGTCTAAGGTTCACCGATTATATTTTATTATTAAAGACACTAACCATGTATTTACTATATCACCGACAATCAATATAACGACAAAACTCAGTATAACGACAGTTTAATGGAAAGGCTCGTTTCTCAAATTCCATACAGAATAACCACTTGTGAAATATTCTGTTTATCATTTAACCCTTCTCTTGTTGAATATTCATTTTAGCCACACCCATTTCTGACTTTGAACCAATCAGATCACTTGATGTAATTTATTCCTACAAATTCACAAACTGAATGTCAAACAGTGTAGATCCTGATCAGATGGCTTCTTCAGAAGCCATCTGATCTGGATCTACACTGTTTCCAAAGATAGGGGTTGTCGTGAACAGCAGGATAAGAGTTAACAAATTTAAATCGGATTGTATCGGCGAAGAATTTCAATAGAAATCATAATCATCACAGACAGCGGCATGACATTACGCGCCAGTAACCATGTGTTATTGTACATGGAAAGAACGAGTTCCAAAAAGTACTCCGCAGGTCTCATAAAGTAGTTACAAATACAGGGGTGTTTGCTTCAGTACTCAAGTAAATACGAGTATATGTACTCATAATTTACTGTAAGTATGGAGTACAGAAAAGTACGGAAAATGGTACTCAAGTAAGTTCGAGTACCCCATCCCTGCATCCGACAACGCCAACGTCATTTTCACTTTGGCGCAATAGGGCGTGGTTTTTCAAAGTGTAGGCGGACACTTAACGACCTGCATTTTTTCCAATTGAAAGCACTCGAAGACATATAATCTTATTTCCCGTTCAAATTTCTATGCTACAACTGATAAATATTGTACAGAAGTTAAAAGGTCTATATTTATAGGCTAATGTCTTTGTAGTGTGAAATATTCGGCACGAGTTCATATGGCGATGAACGCACACGCTTGAACGAGTGCCGAATATTTCACAATATAAATACTATATACCCGAAACTGAATATACTGAATTGTCTTCTAGAAATCTGTCATAGAAAAGTGGTTTGAAATGGAAAATAATGCAGGTCGTATAGTGTCTTCATACACGCTGAAAAAAACACGCCCAATGGCACCAATGTGATATGAAGTTAACGTTGGTAGGTGTGACGTCATTAAAAACATGTCATGCGCATGGACTTTTCTGACGCAGGATACCATTTTTTCTGGATTGTCCATTGAATTTCTTTCAAAATACTGCCAAGATCCTTAAAATATTTAAAACCTACATGTATACAGACTGCAGATATGTCATTCTTTGCATCATAAAATGCACTTTTTGTTTTTATTATTCGTTTTGTTTTCCTTCAGTCAATACGTACGACAAGATGGTTGTCGTTTTTTTTTTTTATCTCAAAATGGACAAATTTGAAAATAGTTCTATTGTAAACAAGACTGCTTATCTACGGGCAATATGCACTTGTCTACGGACAATATGGAAAAATAATGACTTGTAACTTCTGTAGAAAATTAACGGGATGTATACTGGCTATATAATAATTTTCCATATTGCCCGTCGTCAAGTGCATATTGCGCGTTGCAAACTGCCTAGTACTCAGTCACCCAATGCTAAGTACCAAGTTTCAGGACAATCGGCCCATTAGTTCTGGAGAAGAAGCTTTTTTAAGGTTTTTACCATATTAAGGCATGGGACCATCTTGGTCATGTGACCCGGAACATTGGAATAATTTTTTGTTCCCTTACAGTCCTCAGGCTGTATGTAAAATTTAAATGAAAATGGCCCAGTGGTTTTAGAGAAAATGTTTTCTAATATGTCAATGAACCTGCAATACAAGTTACCTTGTGCCAAGGTCACCAAATGACATAGACATTCAATTTTTACCTATTCACATATCATAGATCACAATACTTTTTGAAAAATGCATTGATTCACCTATTTCCCATTGAAAAGCCTATGGAGCCAAATTTGAACTGGTGTAAAATACGTCAAGGTCAATCTAGGGTATCATATTTGCAAACTTGGTAGTACTCAGTGACCCGATGCTACATACCAAGTTTCAAGACAAGTGGTCCAGTGGTTCTGGAGAAGAAGATTTTTAAGGACTTTACCGTATTTGGGCATGTCAGCCATCCTGGTCATGTGACCTAGACCATACTTGGAAACTTTCGTTTCCCCATTGCCGGGAGGCTGCATATAAAATTTAATTGGAATTAGCCCTGTGGTTTCAGAGAAGAAGACATTTGAAAATGGTGGACGGACGGACGACGGAGGCCTACCATCCTTAAAGCTCCCTCGGAGCCTACGGCTCAGGGGAGCTAAAACGAATGCAGACCGTGACCAAGTGCATAAAGCATGTATGTTACACTGTTAAATATGACCTACCTGCAATCTGTACAGGTTTAGAATTATTTCTGTCAGGAAAGCATAATCATTTTAGGAGACTGACAACAAACTAACATATACATTGATCTATTAAAGATATTTTATATTTCCATTCCAGGTAAGAAAACATTCTCATACACATCAGTCCAGTCAGACATTGTGCTGCAATGAGAGTGTGCAACATCAGTCTTTAATAGTGGGAACTTTTGGACGCTGGACATGGATCCAGGGGTCAGCATGGACGCCGACATGATCTAGCCTATTGGAGGATGCACAACTTTGATTTATTAAATGTATTTCCAATTTTGATTCTGTACATCCATCATGTAGAGCCTCCAAATAAAATATTTCCAATCCGTTAAAAATAGAAGTGAAGGAAATGATCAGGAATCGATAGGTATAGAAATTTTACTGCATTAGAAAATTCTTTTTCAAGGATTCATGAGCAGGCCTTCACCTTCAGGATGCTAGACGGAAAAGGAAACTGCCAGTCCCGCAACTTGTAAATGTGCAATTAGCAATACGTGCGGCTTTGGTCCCAGTGTGCATGTCTAGATTTTTAAGTTTCATTGTGTATACCAGACGCATACCACAACTGCGATGATGCAAATGCAAACGTCTGTTAAACAGCTGGTGGATGGCATTTTATTTGTTGCATTGTTTGCTTACGGAGTCTCTTAAAATTAATTCATCCAACACTACGCTCCGAACAATTGTCTGTCCCCAAAATAAAGTGGACTGTCGTGGAACCAAGCGATAATCCCGAGTATTTGGAAAGAGATAAAACGGAGCGTCCGAAAAAATGACGTCCTGTGTTGGTAAATGTCAATGTTTTAAGGACATCACATCTACCAACGTGAAATATATTTTTCACTTTTGCGCCATTGTGCGTAATTTTTGAAAGTGTAGGAACACACTCAACGACCTGCATTATTTTGCATTTCAAACCACTTGAAGGCATATACTCTGATTTTGCCTTTAGATTTCTTTGCCAGACAAGGCTGATTTTTAGTAGACAATTAAAATTTTGGCTATAAAATCTTATATTTTAGGCTGTTGACTTTATATTGTGAAATACAGTAAAATTCCTATGTTAAGACCACCTTTGGGACTGTTCAAAGGTGGTCTTTAAGACAACTTTTGAATAGTCCCAAAGGTGGTCTCCTGGTCTCTGACCCGAGGACACTACGCAGAAATCACAAAGAAAGAATAACTCCAACCTTCTAAATAAGCTTTTTATAGCAGAATTAGTCTTAATTGTATGTGGTCTAAATAGCGGAATTTCACTGCATAACCTATAAATGGGCCCCGTCAAGCGATTTTGGTTCTTATCGCCTATGCGAGAAGCGAAGGTTCAGGCGAGCCTGCGCATCCGCGCAGTCTCGCCAGAACCTTCGCTGCTCGCTCATACAAGCAGTGAATCAAGAGGAACCTTCAGCCAGAAAGCCATATCTCTGGTTCCTCTGAATGGCTGAGCATGCGCAGTTATAATTTGTCATGACGGAATGCTAGAAGACACAAATTCGCTTGGCGGGGCTCAGATATAAAATGACAAACGAGAAAACCACTCTTAGCATTCTCTGATCTATGTTCTTCCAATGTACATGCAAAGCCAACAAATAAAATGGCTACATCACGTGAACAAGTCCGTGAAATGAAGACCCCCACTAAACCCCACCTTATATAGAGAACACTGGGGTTTACGGGGATCTTCATTATTTATCTTATTTCTGCCCAAATACATAGGTTGTGTGTACTCGTTAGAACCGCCTCAATGAGGCGGTTCTAACGAGCACACACAACCTAAGTTATGAGCATTTATAAGAAAAATATGACAGATTTTCATCAGAAAAGTAGCGGTTTTGGAGATGTGAAAAATGCACTAAGTCGTACGGGTGTGTTATCGTAATGGGTTCCTGATTTATCGAAAAAAGATACGACAAGGGATCGACATGCCCGCGAGCAGTACAGGCTATATTATTTTATTTTGGATAGCCTATTGGCCATTTTGTCGGAAAGTAACTGTCCGTTTGGCTTTCCGCTATTGATGGTTCCATTAGGGTCTGTTGTCTCATGTTTGTCTTTCTTTCCCTTTTGTGTCTCTGATGGGAGCTGTGGGTTACTTGAATCGATTCCTGATCATTGCCCCCACATTTACTCTGGTGTACCTTTGCTGTTTGCATATGCGACATGAGCTGACTCATATTATACATATTATTGACTGTTTCAAATTAAATGCATAACGTTTATCTTCATAAGCAAAATTGTAACTAACGCTTATCAACGCTAAATAAAGCCGCGTGACTATTAACAGATGTGACGTCACTATTGCAATGAAACAAATCAAAACAGTAACACCAAACCTTATCTTACTTATATACATTTACGCCTTTTCCTGCTTTCTTTCTTTTTTTTTTTTTTTAATTTTCATAGTTCATTGTTGAGCACAGGCTGACGTTTTCAGCTAGTTAGTTTCTTGTGAGTCCGTTTATCCCGGCTAAAACGTAGTAACATTTGCAAAAATGCCTGTGCTTTTGGCAAACTTAGAAGACCTAGATCAGACGCCGTTGAATGCACTGTTCGCTAATGTTTCATAAAGAAGGTCTCTAAACAGTATACACTTTAATTTGCGTGCAGTATAACTTCATTGGTCAGTGATAAACACGTGGCCAACAGCAATTGATAACTGCAGTATTGTTAATTTCGGTTCGATGGACGGCAAACAATTCTCCCAAAAGTGGGTGCCTGGCAAAATTAAGTCAATAACCTAATGTTCTTCTTGACGCGAAAACTGTAAATTTTATGCAAACGTTATATTGAATGAATACTATCTGCGTCGAAATCAAACCAATTATCCACTCTCCGATGCAGAGTTGTCAGTTTTTGACATGTCAGTCATAATAAACTGGCCAATTTCATCGCATTCGGCGTGAAAAAACGAAGCCACTTAATTAAATAGAAATTAAGGCCTTGTAAAGGGTGAGATATTTAGAGACCTCATCAAATCTATCTGTAAATGCGACCATACGGAGCGTAAAATATTATTCTATAACGGACGATGAAAAGCCAGGCATATGTTCCAAGGAGACAAGAATGAGACTCAAGGGACATGATAAAAGGGGCGATCAGATATTACATCAAAATGGTGATTAATTATCTGTTTTTGACCATTTTAGTACTTTCAACTAATGAAATACATTGTAGCTGCAAACGGGATCCTTTAAACCTACAGTGGGCACTTAAGTTACAGAGGGAAAGGGCTCTGTTTCACCAAATATTCTAGAACAAGATACTTCTTTGGAAGCAATGAGTACCACATAGAACTGAAAAAAAAACGTTGGGTATAGATTAGTTTAGGCTGATTAACTTCCTTGGTTACGCATGCGCAGTCTTGTGTGGCAAAAAGAAATCAATCGAGCCCGTGTAAACTAAGGAAAAATAAGATTTTTAAGCATAGTGTTTGTCATGTCATCCACAACATTCATCGATTTTTATACTGCAGTTTAGCGACCCCCGCCCATCGGGGCTTGAAGAAATAGATGGGCTGCATGATGCTTCCACGCTGAGCTGAAACGGACCCGCACACGAGTACTGGTAAACCGCTTAGAGGATCTAAGCCTGCCCAGGCAAAGCGGAGCGAGTCGGGCCGTCCATGCTTATAAACCCTATTGCTTTCATTGGGTGGCAGGGCTTGAGATGTCATTTAACCTCAATGTCGGGTAAAAGTCCCACAAAATTGGAAACGTCTCCAAAATGACCTTTACATTGTTGACGGGACGTTAAACCTCAAATCAAAGAAACAAAAACTGCAGTTCACAATCTTTTGAATCACAACAGTACTTAGCAATGTCCGAATCCCGACTGGATAGCACTTAAAGGTTCGGGACGAATCTCATTAGGCAGGGGAGAAGTGTAAAAGGTCGAAGGCGTGGCTCGGTATCTCAGACTGTTTGTACGGTATACGAGAGGCCCTGGGTTCACAGAGCTAAAACTGACCGCACATGAGTGCTGATATACCACTATAAACCACATCTTTTTTATTTGGCGGCAAGGCTGGAGATGTAATTTAATCTCAATGTGGGTATAGGAAGCAACGTCTCAAAAATGACCCAAATAGTGTAAACGGGGACGGTGATTTGTTTGTTTGTTTTGAGATTTAACGTCCCCGTCAACACTGTATAGGTCATTTTGGAGACGTTGCTGCCAATTTTGTGGGACTTTTACCCGATATTGAGATGAAATGCCATCTCAAGCCTTGTCGCCGAATGAAACCAATAGGGTTTATAAGCATGGACGGTCCGATTCGCACCCTTTTGCCTAGGCTGGCTTAGATCCTCTAATTGGTTTACCAGTGTGCGTTGGTTTCAGCTCTGCGTGGATGCATCATGCAGCCCATCTATTTTTTCAAGCCTCGATGGACGGGGGTCGCGGGGACGGTAAATTTCAATATTAAAACAACCCTGTTACTGGTAGTAAACGGTTGATCTTTATCACTAATATGTTTAATTCGTCTGGTTAGTAATCCTTCGATTCATCTTCACTGTCTCGCCCCCACCCATCGGGGCTTGGAGAAATAGATTGGGCTGCATGGTGCTTCCACAGAGAGCTGAAAGTGGCCACACATGAGTACTGGTAAACCGCTTAGATGGACTAAGATTGCCCAGGCAAAGTGATGTGAGTCAGACCGTCAAATGCATATAAGCCTTTTGGTTCCATTAGGCGACAGGGCTTGAGATGTTATTTCATCTCAATGTCGGGTAAAGTCCCGCAAAACTGGAAGCAACTTTTCCAAAATGACCTAAATAGAGTAGACGGGCACATTAAACCACAATTCAACCAACCAACGCATCGTTTGTCTTGCGACTAGCGCAACATGGCGCGACCATTGTCAGTTAATTATTCGATTATTAAATGTTTGGGTTTAACGACATGTCAACCCATGTGGGTAATTTTGTCTCGTCTCCCAGAGAAATGGAGAAAAAAAAATATAGAAGAGATCGTAGTTTAATGTAAAGGACAGAGGAGAAAGCGGAAAATGAATGGAAATGTAGAAACAGGAGGTGAATAAGAGCACTCCCCTCTTCCCTTACCTGCTGCAAGGATAACAGGTCTTACCCAATTGTCAGCCAATATGTGACGCAAGGTATACGTCACCATTACCTTACGCTCTATTTAAAATTGTCTAATAACTGCTATCGTATCAGTTTGAACAACGGTTATGTTTTTGCCACACAAAACTGCCCATGCGCAAAAATACGGAATCGAGGGATAGCACTTCTTTAGCGACCGGTGGCGTCCTAAACTCATCTATACTTGTTTGGCCCAGACTTGCTAGTTTCAGCCAGCACCAATGATCCTTTTTTGTTTTCAAAAGTCCACAGTGGAATAAGTGATCAAAAGGGACTAGAACATATAACCCGCACTATGATGAAGGACAGGGAGACTTTCTATGCCCGCGAAACATCCCCTTAACACAAGCTGGGGTGAAGTTAAATAAAAAAAAAACTCATCCTATTTTTGAAGGTTACCATTCGAGTTTGCGAGGACGTGAATCGTCTTTCATCCATATTAAATGCCAACCCAATGTTTCAAGTTTGGATGGCTCGAACACCGATGTCTCGTTTACCATGGATGAATCGAACCCATTCTTGAGCCCCGAGAGAAATCCTCTTCATAAGAAATAGTGGGGATAATTAAGGAAATGTTAGTCATTATCTGGCAAATGTATGCTGTGTGTACTCATTAGAATCGCCTCGATGAGGCGATTCTAATGAGTACACACAACATACATTTTCATTATAGAACACCGAAAAAATGTCTAAAAGTACCTCGTTATGCCTCCTGACAGTAACCTCAGTGGCTCGAACTCCCCCTATCTCGAACAGATTTTCGAGGTACCAAAGGTGTTCGAGCCACTGAAGTTCGACTGTATTTTGATAAGCCCATGAAGACTTTTCTTCGTTTTTCTTTGTAGAATACTGAGCATCACGAAAACATACCTATATGATTTTAACCTCCTGAATCCCCACTATTATACAGTAAGCTGTGGTGTACAGGGGTATATATTTTCTTTTTTCTACTCAAAACATAGATTTGGGGTAAGACAGTTCTAACGAGTACCCATAATCTATGTTTATAGCAGAAAAAGAGTTCAGACAAAAGAATAGAAGGGGTCCACTGTTCAGATTTATAAAATAGAATTTTTTATCGAGACGCGGCGCATTTTCACATAACAATGTTAATTTATGTATTTGATTTGTATCATGTTTTATCCAAGATAATGTCTTGATAATACACGATCCCGCGAGACCCTTTTAGCCTGCGAAAATTCCATTTCATTACTCCTTGTTTCTATTGCTATAAATAATTGATGACCTTCAAGAGGAGTTGCAACGTTTGTCATCCAATAAAAATACTTAATTACATCAATTGGATAGCTTCGGTTTCCCATTTGGACTAGTTCTGTTTCCATTAGCTCAATCAAATAACTTTAAAAGACAAACCATTACCTTCATTGTGGTAATCTACATAAAAGGATCTGGTTTATCTCGTAACAAGCGACTGTGTCTAACCTCTACAACAGCCAACCCTCTTTATATCGGCATTCGATACAACGCCAAAAACGACAATTTCAATGGAACGAATCCTTAGCCCAAAATGAGACGGAATACTCGAAATATTCAAGATAATACTCTAAGAAGTAAATGTTGTGGACATTTGTTAGAATCGCCTCGGCGAGGCCGAGGCGATTCTAACAAATGCCCACAAAATTTGCTTTTTGGAGTAATTAATGAAACAAAGTCCTTTGTTACCTATTCTACTACTCTTTATTAGGATTCCGCCCCCGCCCACTGGGGCTTGAAGAAATAAATGGGCTGCATGATGCTTCCACGCAGAGCTGAATCCGACCGCACACGAGTACTGGTAAACCGCTTAGAGGATCTAAGCCTGCCCAGGCAAAGCGGTGCGAGTCGGACCGCCCATGCGTATAAACCCTATTGGTTTCCCTGGGCGACAGGACTTGGGATGTCATCTAATGTCGGGTAAAAGTCCCACAAACTTGGAAGCAACGTCCCTAAAATGACCTTTATAGTGTTGACGGGGACGTTAAACATCAAATCAAACAAATGTTAATTTAGAGTCTTTATTGCGACAAATTCGCTATAGTGGCAAAATGTTAGGGACAAAATACTGTCGTTATAGCGAGGGTCCTTTGTATACGGAAAACCCATAAAATGGATCATTTACAAAAAGTGCATATCCAGATCAGATGCCATAGAACCTCCGCTGTTTGTCAAATAATCAGTCACTTTTGAAGAGGACGGTCCGATCATATAAATATATCTGTAAAATACCTGAACCTAACACCGTAGTTTTCGAATGAACTCGTACTATTAAAACTGGGGACGATCAAAAAGAGAAACGACGAGGAACCGAAAATTCCATTCAGTTCAAAAAACCTTTACGATAACACACCCGTACGACAAAGTGCATTTTTTCACATCTCCAAAATGGCTACTTGTCTGATGAAAATCCATGATATTTTTCTTTTTGTCCTTCGGGGTCATTGTTTCCATTGTGACTGTACACTTCATACTTTCAAGTTCTGTTGTGTATTCTTTGCTTCCAAAGAATAACCCTTCTATAGAACGTATTTGACATTGAACTACTATATTAAAATTGAACAGAAATCGAAAATTGTTATTTGTCTCCAACAGCCTGGGGGAGACAATGACAATAATTTCTATTTCTCGTCAAAGTAAACTTATCAATACTAGACAGAAATTAAATTGTATTTTCCGCTAATAAAGTGTGATGTAGCGTTTAATATCCGTGTGTTTTCTCCAAACCAGTAGCACCTCAGCAGACGATTTTTCGCATGACTTGTCTAACATGTGATCAATTACGTTAACACGTGTCAGGGTCACGTGGCTCTTTCTCACCTGAAAACTGCATGTAACTGGACCAAAAATAGCCTCTGGCTTTTTATAGTGTCCTATTCTAAATTTGAATAATTTGTCACTGTGTTGTGTAAATTCATAGCATGCGTCACGTTAAACATGTAAAAATGTCTCGTGCGTTTATAATGCACGTGCGAATGGAATATAATATTGGAAAATCAAGCGCACATCAAAGAAGAAATCTACCTGGCATATGGGCCAACCTGATAATCACGAAAGACAATCGAGTTTTAATCGCATTTTTGCTATATAGGAAATCACAAACATATGTCATCACCTGATAAACGGTCGCACTGAGAAAAACAAGCTTTACGGAACCTCGCCCGCCCTTGGCATTCTACAGTTCAAATGCGCGCAGAAAACTTATCGTATTAGAAATAGACAGCTTAAACTCTTATGAGAATCGTTATATCAATAAACAAATAAATACGTATAGTCCGACAAGGAATTCCTGGCAGTTACGTCATAATTAGTTTACTCGAATATTCATATGATATGGCCTTTACTTGAAACCTAGAGCTAAGATTATTTACATACTGCCGTAGTTTTGTAAATTTCGTGGCCGAGAGAGTAGATGGGTTGTTCTACAGACCAAGAGGTGGCTGGTCCGAAACCCGCGTGTCGAATGATTTTTTTTTTATTTAATTTTTTTTTTTTTTTGGTTGTTTTTTTTTTTTAATCTAGTAATACACACATACACACGACATGTGAAATCTGCTTTACCCATGTGGCATGTTAAAAGTGGATAATTATGACGTGTGCAGAACACATTTCTTGTTCATTTTCAAACACATAACGCTTGACTGCATAAAACTTGTTGATGAAAAAAGTGATTTAGAAAAAAAAATATATATATATACAAAACTTACTATAAATTTTAAACCACTGAAATAAAAAAAATGAAACAATGAACATTAAATTTACTATAAAAAGATAAAACTAATATAAAATGAAAATAAAAATAAGGCAATCAGTAAGATTCGAACTAGGACCGTCAGCATGACAAGCAGCGTTGACATACCCTGGACCGTTGTGACTGCTGTATTATAAGTGGCCGTGTCCTGTTCATACGATAAAGCCAAGTGCAAATTTAGACTGGAAAATCCTTTCTATTTTTAGCTTTGTTATTGATTTGACGTCACTGCCAGACCTAGTTTGTTAACCAGTACCTAATCATTTATCCTTGATTATACTAGCATTAGCAAAGGGAGCGCCAAATAACATTTTCGCGCATTTGCTATGGCGCGACAAGACCTCCCCGCTATACCATTGGGCTATCAGGAGCCATATTATCAATTAATACCCAACCTACTAAATAAAAGTAATGAGCTATTTTTGGCTACTAAACGAGTTTGCCGCATTTAGGGCGATGCCTCATAGTAGTCAGAAGAGTAATTTTGGCCTTGCTGTGTACGACCTTATTACCGTGAGAAAATATTGTCCCTTATTCAAAGTAGAAGTAAAACAAAGATCAGGAATCGATACAATTAACTTACTCCACCCATCAAAGACACCAAAGGGAAAGAAACAGAAACACGAAGCGACCAGATCATAATGGAAACCTAAACAAAGGAAGGCCATAAGGACAGTTACTTTTCCACAAAATGGCCAAATGGTCATCCAAAATAAAAAGAAACAAGTGATACACACAGTAAGTAACAAACAACATAAATAAATAAACCACCGCAGAAGAACCGCCTTGGAACGGTCAGTGCAAAGAATTCCACTTGGTGGCTTAAATCGATTTTACATGGCCATAATCCTCGCCCTTACTTCTGTCGCGGTATCCACTAATTTTGTTTAGTCCGCATGGAAGTTTACTAACTCATCAGTGTAACATCTCCGACACATACAAATAAAAACACTACAGAGATGAAACAAGGTTGAGGACTCGACAGCATACAACAACAGAATTGCTGGAGCAAAAGAACACCAACAGTTAGACTCCGAGGGGCCCTACCAAAGACGGAGCATCAGGCGCCAACCAACATAAAGAATACAAAAATAAAATAAAATTCAATGTATGCTTTTACGCTGGAACCGTCATATAATCTTAAGCCCGACCCCCCGGTGTGCAATCAAAGAGGGAAGCAAAGTTGCCAGCCGTGATTGGGTTAAGAGTCAAAACAGTTTCAAAAGTTCCTCATAAAATGAAACATGCAGCCGAAAGAAATGACTATTCTAACTTGACTGTTCTATACATGTATTCCACGTCCAGCTTACTTTCAAATAAGCGTACCTGGGCAGGTGTTCTCTGAGGGATTCTATATATAAGTGGGGTTCATTGGGTGACAAAATTATATACGCATGTTTTCGTGATGTTCTTTTGAACTTCTTCGAGGATATAATTCGATTTGAAATCGTCATATAATAAAGAAATCTTACACTTGTCATTCGGTGTGTATCACTTGTGTCTTTTTATTTTGGATGGCCATTTTGTGGGAAAGTAACTGTCCTTATGGCCTTCCTTTGTTTGGGTTTCCATTATGGTCTGGTCGTTTTATGTTTGTGTTTCTTTCCCGTTGGTGTCTTTGATGGGTAGAGTTTGTTTGTTTGATTTGAGGTTTAACGTCCCCGTCAATACTATAAAGGTCATTTTGGAGACGTTGTTTCCAATTTTGTGGGACTTTTACCCGACATTGAGATGAAATGACATCTCAAGCCCCGTCGCCAAATGAAACCAATAGGGCTTATTAGCATGGACGTTCCGCCTCGCAACGTGGTTCCTGGACAGGCTTAGATCCTCTAAGCGGTTTACCAGTACTAGTGTGCGGGCCGGATTCAGCTCTGCGTGGAAGCATCATGCAGCCCATATATTTCTTCAAGCCCCTATGAGCGGGGGCTTTTGATGGGTAGTGTAAGTTAATTGTATCGATTCCCGATCTTTGTTTTACTTCTTCTTTTCATATGAAATGATCTCTCGCGCAAGATCCTCTTTTTATAGCGGAAGACCGGAGCCTCTGCTGTTTGCAGCCATTTAGGGAGACCTTCATGTGGCTTCACGCAAGAAGACCCCTTTACGAAAACACGCCTATTCAAATATATTGGAAATTTTAGCACAAAAATTTGAAAAACAAAAAAAAAGTTGAAAATTTGTGCTATTTTTCTTAATTCTGCTCAAAATATAGATTGTGGGTACTCATTAGAACCGCCTCATTGAGGCGGTTCTAACGAGAACCTACGATCTATAGTTTAGAGCAGAAATAAGAAAAATAGGTTTACCCATGTAAACCCCAGTTTTACTATATAAAAATGGGGTTCAAAGGGGTCAAAATTATATAGGCGTGTTTTCGTGATGCGCTAGAATTTTAAGAGTATACATTACGAAAACACTCCTAAACAAATACATTGCAACCTTTATCGCCGAAAAAAAAATGAAAATTTTAAGATGAAAAATTGTGATAATTTTCTTATTTTAGGTCAAAATATAGATTGTGGGTACTCGTTAGAACCGCCTCATCGAGGCGGTTCTAAAGAGTACCCACACTTTTATGATGAGGCGGTTCTAACGAGTACCCACACTCTATATTTTAGAGCAGAAATAAGAAAAATAAGGTTAACCCCTGTAAACACCAGTCTCCAGCATTTCAGTGGTTTCTTGCTGTCGAGTCCTAACCGTTGTCTCACCTCTGTGGTTCTTTGATTATTTGTGTTCACGGAGATGTTGCACTGATGAGTTAGGAGGCCTTCTTGCGGACTGAACGAATTATTTGTCTAAATCGCGACGGAAGTAAGGGCGAGGATTGTGGCCACGTAAAATCGATTTAAGCCCCCTTTGAACGGTTCTTCTGTAGCGATTTATTTATGTTGTTGTTTGTTACGTACTGTGTGTATCACTTGTGACTTTTTATTTTGGTTGGCCACATGACCATTTTGTGGGAAAGTAACTGTCCTTATGGCCTTCCTTTGTTTAGGTTTCCATTATTGTCTGGTCGCTTGGTGTTCGTGTTTCTTTCCCTTTGGTGTCTTTGATGGGTGGAGTAAGTTAATTGTATCGATTCCTGATCTTTGTTTTACTTCTACTTTACTATATAAAAGTGGGGTTCAATGGTGTCAAAATTATATAGGCTGGTTTTCGTGATGAAATCAGAAACTGCCTCGGGGACCTTTTCTCATCGGTCGCCTGGACCTTTTCTCATGGGTCGCCTCATGTATTGCACCACCTCATTGGGTTGCGTCGAAAATTCCAGTGTATTCCACTATTCTGTCGAAAACCTGGTGGAATCCCTCAGTAACACTTTTCGCTTCCACAAGGCCTTCGTTCCTTTGCGGTTTCCCAAATGTCCATTGGCTCTATGTGTTGTCTGGTCTTTATGTCTCTTCTTTTCGTGGCTTGAACTGGCTGTTTTCTTTCTTTCCTGCTTTCCTACTCCTCCTCTTCCTCCTATCCATATTCCTCTTTCTTGGGGATGGCTGGTGAGGAAAAGGTGACGTTATTTTGCGTTACTGACGGTTTGACAAGGCCTGCTGTCCTGTAGTAGGCGGTTGTTGTTATTTCTTCTGTTTCTACACTTCCAGTCATTTTCCTCTTTCTCTTCGGTCCCCCACTTTCATCGCCTCTACTAACCCTTCTATCTCTTTTCTCTCTTTCTTTGGGAGACAACACAAAATGACCGACACGGATTGACGTGTCGTTAAACTCAAAACAATCGATCAATTCTTCTTCTTCTTCTTCTAAATGCTACATTGCGGTAAATGGGTCCAAGGAACACTTCATAGTAGCTTTTAATGTTTGAAGCAAACTGGCGCTTGCAAGATAGTTATCTCCATTTAAACCTGCTCATGAGAAAAGAGTTTATAACAGAAATCAAGATCCATCTATCTACTGATACTGCATCACCTCCTCGAGGGAATTATTGGAGGTGTCCCGCGTGCGTCAGAACTGGCGTCAGTGCAGTGAATGTAAACATAGAACAGAAGGATAAAAATACGTGGTGAAATAAAGATGATAGGTTAAAATGATAAAAATGCTTCCGGTCTATGGCATGGTGTAGGTCAAATTGTCAACTGCCAGTCTGAAGGATTCAAGGTCTGGCAGCATTTTTATACTTGGAGGCTGCGCAGTCGATCAGTATAAATGCTAGTATGTCGTGTAGATACCCGTGGGCGCACAAAATATGCACTACCACAAGACCATGCACTCCTGGCTCAGATCACATGTGAGACGTCAAGTTCTGCAACGGAAGGTCAGTTGTTTTTTCTCCGGGTACTCCGGTTTTCGCCCACCTCTGATTAACGATCGGCTCGATATGAGTGAAATAATCTTGAAAGGGCAGTAAAACCAAAACCAAGAAAAAAAAGACCATGCACTATCTTGTAAAATAGACATAACCGTGCATCCGTACGCCTGTCCTCAAAAGATCTCCGTTCATGTTCTCCTAGGATTTTGGTAACACTGTGTTAAGGTCAAGAATACGTATATAACGTCGCCGCCAAATTTTACGCCCGTTGACCGGCAACGTCATTGGATACCAAACAAACGTCCTCATTGAAAATCTCCTTATTCTTCATTGCCATGTTGGTTAAATGATAAAAATCTTCTGTCTCTGTTGTTAAAACATTATGCAGTTATTTATTTATTTATTTTTATGCCGTATAACAATGCAAAATTCACAACGGCAAGTTATTTACTGCAACATTTCAAATAAATTAGCCCAGATAAAACGTAAACAGTCACAAGAAAATGTAAAATAGTACAAACATTTAGCGACAGCTGAGATCAGTTTGCATACTCCCGCTGACTATTTGTTGTCTCCACTGTACCAAATGAGTTTGTTTTCCTAATACGCGGGTCGTTTTACAAAACTTGATCAAATCCACCGAATTAAATGTAAAAGTCAAGAAACGCTACCTATTACACGGCGAAGTGAGGTATGCAGTGGTCTAACGGTTATTTTCATTATTTTTGCTAAATCTATTATTGTAGGCATACGTAGAAAAACATTTTACCAAGCCTCTCTCACAGGCACACAGAATCTATGATTGTGGAGTTTTTTCTTCGAGTTTGCATATGGAAAAAAAATATCTCAACTGGCGTCTAAATGGGCTGTTGACATATTTGCTAATGCATGATGATTTGGAAATTATGGCATGGTCGCTCTTTATATTAGACTACAGGTTAAAGAACAGTTGACGGCGCACTTCTGAAACGTCGTTTACAAATTACGTCTAATTCGCCCAAATTATGCATACCCTATATTTCTTTACGCTGCTATAGCTCATAAACTAACTTGGTAGTCAAGGACTTTTTTCATCTCATTCTAATCAACAATAAATACGACACAAAATATCAATTTTTAGAAAAATTCTATGGGCCAGTTTATTTTCTATTGGCCAAAAAGTTTGAAAAAGGCAATTTTCGTCGGATTCCCATTGCTTTCTATACAAATGATTTTGTTTTTGGCGCCTAAACGACCATGGTAACATATCATTTTTATTTTATGTACCAGTGCAGAATAATGAGACGTACTCGCATGCAAAATTTAAAAAAAAATTCTGTGGGAGAGCCCATTTACGTATTTTTGACCTTAAGTTGAATAGCGTTAATAAACGAGCAGCACGCCTCTGAACAATTTTCAACTTATGCATTTTGGTGTGGGAGGAGACGAATATTCTAGGACGGTTCGGGCGTACTGTCGTTTTGTAAGCTACCTCTCTGTTGCTTGGGTCTTTGGCACAGATAATGAAACCTATGTTCTATTTTGCAGAAGTCACTGTATTTTGGATATGGTCATTCCAGGTGAGGTGGTCATTGATTCATCGATAACACATCCTTATGACATAGTGCATTCTTTTATATCTGCTAAATGGTGACTTTTGTAATAACAATTTGTGATTTTTTTCTTTTTGTTCTCCAAACATAGGTTGTAGGTGCTCATTAGAACCGCCTCAATGAGGCGGTTCTAACGACTACCCACAACCTATGTCTTAGAGCAGAATTAAGAAAAAGAGCAATAATAAGAAAAACAACGTATACCACCCTGTAACCCCCAGCTTTTTCCTATATAAAATGGGATTTAAAGAGGTATTCATTACACGTACTTGTCAACATGATGGTTACTCCTAAGTACTTGGACCCACTCACAGGCTTCAGGAAATGGCCGTACAGGGTATACTGTGATGGGACTGGAGACTTGCAATGTGTCACATGTACAACTGTGCATAATCAGAATTGCTTTTGGTGACACGTCAAATGACATTAATTCACCAGACAAAGACAACCGACAAATGCTTAGGTGAGCATGCGCGCATGCGCAGTCTCTCCAAGGCCTTTTCTGTCTGAAGATATTTGAAAAGAGACCTTGAGGAACATGAAACAGCAGTGCCGATGGTCTGTTTCTCATTTCCACTGCAGTTGTTGTCAGAAAGTAGAACTATAGTACAGTGTATTCTCTGTTGTGGCTTCCGAAACATTTCAGTGCTTATTTCAATACTGATGTCCCAGCCGTAGATTATGGATGCCGATTAGAACCACCCCAATGAGACCGTTCTGACGTGTAGATTATAATCTAAATTTTTTAACAGCAATAAGAAAAGCAATGCATAAATATAAAGTTGGTTTTAACCCATTTATGCCTAGCGGCCCTTTTCTTGACCATTGGCAAACAGAACGTGGTGTCTACAATGTTTGCTTAAAGAACATTCATTTTTGTAAAATTTGATTGACAAACCTGACACCCCTATCATTGGACATGGACCACTCTTAACGTACGAGGTGGGAGATCCCGTTGTCATATATGGGTTTAAGGACAGAGAAACAACTTCTTACGAAATTAAAATTCATATCGTTTTTCCACATGCGATGCAAATTTCAAGTGTATTTAAGAAATGGATCAGCTCTAGCAGTGATTTGTTGAGTAATATATTGCTGTTTGGAGGTCAGTTGAAAGGTAGATCAAATCTGGAGCGCAAAGCTCGAGCGATTTTTCTACTTACAACTGCCCGACAAACTGTGTTATATTGCTCAACAGATCACGCAATAGAGCTGATCTATTTCGATTCTAGCACACGGCAAGTCGACTAAATGCTGTTGTTTCCTTAATATTCTCTCAACATTCCGCCATTGTTGGAAGAAATGTCGCCAAAATGTTTGACTGTAACACATGCAGTTACCTGTTTTTGTAACATACTTAATGCGTGAAAAAGCCGTTATTCCGTCTAACGTCAAGGAAACGATCGATGACGTCGCAAAATGTCATAAAACGGCTGCTCTTCGCGTCATTGTTAGAATTATAATTAAAGCGTTCGTCGTTGAAGCGAAATGGTGCTTCCAATTCCAGTGTAATACTTTCCCATATTTAATGACATAACGACCAGTAACTCCCTGTAGGGTATTGTTCCTTTTAGCGGAACGTGTAATTACAACCCTTTATGCCAAAATAGACTCCACCACCTCATACATATTTCTTTTCAAAGTATAGGGAATGACTGATTTACTTTATTCATTGTAACTTTTCCAACACTCGGTATTTCAAAACAAACAATGTAGACCTTGATCAGCGTCTTCTCTGTTTGTCAATGTTCCTTTTCTTAGACGCTAGGCATAAGCATCATTAAAATAATTACCATGGCGGCATATTCTTCCACTTGTGCACATAAACTCGATAATCTAATTCGCATTATTTCAGAATTAAAGCTGATGTTTTGCCGAAACCAGTACTTGTAGGCTGTTATTTAGTGTCATTTAAAGATATGCAGGCCTTTCTATGTAATTGCTTCACAATTGATTGTTATAGGAAAGCTTAATGTAATCAGTCTCCTACAGCTTCTTGGTAACCACTCAGCAGAAATATCTTTTCAGACTCATCCTTTATACATATGGCAAAAAGTTACGTCATTTCACTCATAAGCTTCAAAATCAGACTCTTCCGTCTGTGAACTTGTGCACATCTGTTCTCGTAAACATTTTTTTTTTCAAAATCAAAATCATCAACAGGATGGCAAATGTGTTGATCCAGATAAGATGGCTCATGAGCCGTCTCGTCTGATCTAACCTGTTTGCGTACGTATCTGGACCGATCGCTTTGGGTGTGCTCATTTTATTTTGAAATGATTAGATTTAGATACACTGTAGTATTTTTCAGCATTTTTACATGAAAGTTTACTGTCATGACAAAGCTGCAAAAATGTAATTGTCGTTTGTCGGCTGCACAACGTTAATATTCTTAGAAAAGAACTTGGTATTAAAGCTTTCTCTTTAAGACTTAGATTCAGGTTCCTGAAAACGAAACTACTATCGTCAAAGAACATCTTCAAGACATACCAAGTTTCAATGTAAGTATAACGGAAGATCAAGAAAACTTCCTTTACCATACTGGTTACCGTAGCTTTACACAAATCCGTATAAAAGTCGTTTTATAGCCTGTTATAGTTATAGTTCGGGTACGACAACCGAACTTTCTAAATTACTTAACAGCTACATGCAATAAAATCATGTTACTAGATACTGTGGAAAGGTTTATGAAAAATCTGGCATTAACTTGTTTTGGTCTATAAAAATTTAAATTTTGAATAAACTGAAAGCTAGAGGTTTTCGTGGATCTAATTTCTCAACATACGTTTTTTCTACTTTTTACACAACTTTACCAAATAATTTGATTAAAGAGAAACTATTTTCTTGAACTGAAACAACTTTTCTTCAGGAAAAGTGTGTGTATTTCGCCTGCAATTATAGAAAGTAGAAGTAAAACAAAGATCAGGAATTGATACAATTAACTTACTCCACCCATAAAAGACACCAAAGGGAAAGAAATACAAACATTAAGCGACCAGACCATAATGGAAACCTAAACAAAGGAAGGCCATAAGGACAGTTACTTTCCCACAAAATGGCCATATGGCCATCCAAAACCAAAAAAAACAAGATGCTTCTTGAGATGCCAATAGTCGGTATGAGTATTAGACATGTCAAGAGGTTTGCGAAGCACTTTCCAGTTTACATAAGGTTTGGATCTAAATTATATAGACAAGTAGTTGGTATTCAAATGGGTACACACTGTGCTCCTATTGTTGCAGATTTGTTTCTGTTTTGTTATGTAAAATAATTCATATTGTCCTTTTCCAAAAATAAACATAACGATGTTATTGAGGCGTTTAACTCTACCTTTCGACAATATTGACAATATTTATTTTGAACAAATGGTCGGTAGAATTTATCCGAAAGAATTGATGGCTCTAAAGCCCCATTTTTGGACTTTCTTTTGACTGTATCTAATGGTACTGTTTCTTCCAAAATAAATTGTAAAATAAATTATTTTAATTTCGGAATTGTAAATTTTCCTTTCTTGAGTCCCTAAGGGTATTTCTTATGGGGTTTATATGTAGATATGCTAGAGCTTGTTTTCATGTTGATGAATTTAATGATCATAACAACTTTTAACAGAAAAAAAAACTTCTAAAACAAGGCTATCGGTATCATAAACCGCGCATTATTTTTAAATATGACGTTTCTTTGAAGACACTTCTGCAACAGGGACTGTCGGAACCTAAACTTTATGGAGATTCAGAAAAATACTAGGTAGTGATAGTTTTTGCTCAGTTCGGGAAAATTGTTTCGAAATACAAATAATAAGAATAAGAATAAGAACAATAATAATAATAAATGGTTATAGCATGGGTGTTATGTGGCCGACCGCGTGTTTGATTGTCGACCCTTTTACAGTGAACAAAGTAGAACTAAAACAAAGATCAGGAATCGATACAATTAACTTACTCCACCCATCAAAGACACCAAAGAGAAAGAAACACAAACATAAAGCGACCAGACCATAATGGAAACCTAAACTTTGCTTCACTCTTCGGGTGCACGGCGGTGAGCTGGACATCGTGGAGCAGGTTCTAACGAGTATCCACAATCTATATTTTAGAGCAGAAATAAGAAAAATAAGATAAACCCCTGTAAACCCCTGTTTTTCTATATAAAAGTGGGGTTTAAAAGGGTCAAAATTATATAGGCGTGTTTTCATGATGGACCCAAAATGAGTGGTGAATCAGTTATAAAAGCATACAAAAGAACCTGTCTTCCAATGCCATTTTACTCGAACAGCCTGCAGTAAACGTTTTTAACCGTATTTCAAGCAACCGCTTAAACGTATTTCAACCAACCGCTTTACCGTATTTCAACCAACCGCAATATTTGGCCATGAGATTCACGCAATATTTCTAGATAATCAGACATTCAATTGACTTATTGAATTACCCTTAAAAGTATAAAACGTGAAAATAAGATTCTAATTCTTCTTATTGAGATGTTTATATCAGATAAATTGAATCTATTAAAGATTTTCTCTATGTATTCAGCATCACTTCTTTCCGTTTTCTGCGTTAATTATTTTTGACGGAACTTACAACACAAAAAAAGAGCCGGTAATGGCAGTATAAGGGAAATCAGATTAACTTATCATTAGTTTCCAAAGAGTCTGCAATAATGAAGAAGCTTTAAAGTGGTTTGCTATTGTCGATAATTTGCAGGCATGAAGGACTTAAGACGGCTTTTCCTCAGAGAATAATTCGCTTAAATGTGGGTTCACTGAAGTGTATTTAAAGCACATTTGAAAGATATGATGAGAATGGAAATTGTTGGAAAGCATATAATGAATAAGAAAAAGATAGACAAATTTCGTGAAAAGGTGTGTTAGATTCTACAATGCAAGTTCCATTCACCAGTCATTTTTCCTTGAAGCTGGCGCAAAGATGGAAAAAAGAAGCAAATTAATTTCCTTTGAGACACAAAATAAATGAAAATCATAATACAACGAAAGTTTGAAAGAGGCAGGCCGACATGCAGGCAAACAGACGGACTGGGACGGGTGGAAGGACGGACGGGCAGAAGGACGGATGGGCAATAGATAGATAGATAGATAGATAGATAGATAGATAGATAGATAGATAGATAGATAGATAGATAGATAGATAGATAGATAGATAGATAGATACAGAGAGAGAGAGAGAGAGAGAGAGAGGGAGAGCGAAGGGAGAAGTGAAGAGAATTACTGGAAGGGAAGGGACCTGGATTTATTACTCAAGAGCTGATATATTTCGATTCCAACACATTGAAACTCGACAATTCTGTTGTTGTTTCCTTCAAAGTCTCCCTACCTTTCGCTATTGTTAGAAGATATCCCACAAAAATTATTGACCGCCACCCTTATTTATACGCTTTTGTAACATTTTCGGTGCGTGAAAATGACGTTTTGTCGATCTACGAATGACGGCATAAAAACTAAGGCTTCTCTTGTCACTCACTTCCGCTCTATTATTTATTGCAGAATAAGATTCAGTTCCTTTACATTGCTTATATAGGCGCGCTGCATTAGAATCACTAAAAACAGCGACGTTATAGAAATGAATTTCATTTTTGTGGATTTTATCGGTGTGCAAACTCCAGCGAATCACTTCTAAACTTAGCATAAAGCCCGAAGTGAGGATTTTATCGACGTGTAAACTCCAGCGAATCACTCCCAAACTTAGCACGAAGCCAGAAGGGCTTCGTGCTAAGTTCGGGAGTGATTCGCCGGAATGTAGGTGAATCACTGCCAAACTTGGCATGAAAATGGCTTCGTGCTAAGCCAAAACCTAGCAAGAAGCCCAAAGGGAGTAATTCGCCGGAGTTTACACATCGATAAAATCCACAAAAATGATAATTCGTCTCTTATAATTCCAAAATTTTAGGAATTATTTGGAAAGCGTAAGAATGAACTTGCCAACGACCAAGGCGGAATTATTATTTAATTAGAGGCTGTCATCTTTGAAAGAAACCCAATCGAAAACAAAAACAAAACAATAACAAAAACAAAAAAAAACGTCAAGTCTTGATGTTTCCATTAGAGTCTATTGTTTCATGTTTGTGTTTCTGTACCTCTGGTGTCTCTGATGGGTTAATTGTATCGATTCCTGATCATTGCCTCCACTTTTGTTTTAAATTTGATTTATTCGACTGCCAACATTTATACGTTTTCGATAGCTTTTATCTTTTAATCGAACACCGTTGACGTCGTCTACATACAATGACGTAACGCGCGGGTTCTTAGCGTGCTCTTTGACGTCACGTCATATTGCTTCCTGTTGCTTTGTGAAACAGATCTGAGTTTCTTGCATATGGAATTTATCGGAGTATAAAACTTTTATTTCAACCAATCCAATCGCTCGAAATGCAGATAATGATGGAGAACTGGACTTATTATATGATAAAGCCAAATAATACATATATAAGACACTGTAGAGGAACGGCGTTTAGTATGTTTTGTTTGTTTGTTTGTTTGATTTGAGGCTTAACGTCCTGGGCCCAGTTGTTCAAAGCATCGTTAGCTTAACGAGCTCGTTAGTGGTCATATTGTTAACTGTTCTAGCAAGTTCAATATTCAAAATTTTGGTAATTTTGCTGAAAAAATGTGAGAATGCAAAAGCTGCTCACATTTTTTTCAGCAAAAACATTAGCATATTTGCCAAAATAAATGATCAAAGTTTTAACGATACGTTAACTAACGACGTCGTTAGTTTTGAACAACTGGCCCCTGGTTAACACTGTATATGTCATTTTTGAGACGTTGCTTGCGATTTTCTGGGACTTTTATCCGATATTGAGATGAAATGACATCTAAAAACCTGCCGCCCAATGAAAACAACAGGGTTGATAAAAATTGGACGGTCCGACTCGTACCACGTTGCCTGGGCAGGCTTAAATCCTCTAAGCGGTTTACCAGTACTCGTGAGCGGTCGGTTTCAGTTCTGAGTTGAGGCACAATCCAGCCCATCTATTTCTTCAATCCCCGATGGGCGGGATCCGACGGTAAGTAGTTACCCGCAACAACTTGTTACATGTAGACACTAGAAATTTATATTGACAATCAAATAGTCAAGGCGGTCGAAAATAAAAATATCTGCTCGGCATAATTATTGGTTAAACACTGCACTGGGATAAACAAATATATGACGTTTGCCTTAACATCACGAGAAGAATTACGCTTCAGAAACTGTTTTCAAAGTCAGAGGGCACATTTTCGTTTTTGCTTGCTTAAACCCATCATCGCGTGTGATTAAATTCATCATAAAATTACGCTATACACAAGAATTCTATTTTTGCTTTTATATATATACATTTTCATTTCATGTTGAAAAATAAAAGTGGAGGCAATGATCAGGAATCTGTACAATTAACCCACAGCTCCCTCCAGAGACACCACAGGGAAAGAAACACAAACATGAAGCAACAGACCCCAACGGAAACACCAACAGCGGAAAGCCAAAAGGACAGTTACTTTCCCACAAAATGGCCAATAGGCTGTCAAAATAAAATAAAATAAGCGACACAAACACCCAAAGACAAACCGAACAAAAATAAACCGCGACAGAAGAACCGCCCTGGAAATGTCAGCGGAAACGAACCCCACTGGGGGGGGGGGGGGTGGACTTAAATCGATTTTACGTGGCCACAATCGTCGCCCTTACTTCCGTCGCGATTAAAACAAATTATATGTTCAGTCCGCATGAAGGCCTCCTAACTCATTAGGGCAACATCTCCGTGAACACAAAAATCAAACAACCACAGAGATGAAACAACGGTGAGGACTCGACAGCAAGAAACAACTGAAATGCTGAAGCAAAAAAAAAACAAAAAAAAAAAAAACAGTTAGACTCCGATAGGCCCGACCAGAAGCCTGTATGTCAATTTTCAAAATACTTGGAACTTTAATTCCAGCGGCTACCAGAAACAGGCGATCACGTATTGTCCTCCGATTCTTAGAAATCGTGTGCAAATGCCGCTTTGAACGGAAACTATGTACATGGCAAATTGTAATCGGTGGTGCTACAGCCTACATGCTATATGAATTTCTTTACATTGTTTACCATCGTGGTTAATAGAAATGGTGGTAAAATTGCGTTTTATAAGAAATTGCAAAAATTGATTGACATGTATATAAACAACAACAGATCGAAGTTTCCCGTATTTTTAATTAAAAGGAATATAATCTGAGAATGCAAGCTCGCTCAGGTAACGTGCTATTCGATATCCATACCACCGTATCTTCAATAGATTATCTATGCATTCGCAATGCCAATTTCCTTGCAAAACCTATCCAAGGCACATATTGCAAGAAAATGTTTGTGAAGAAAGGTATGGACAAATGCAGGTTTCTACATTTTCTAGCTAAACGTCCATTTAAAACACGTCTACAGCAGACTTTTAGCACGATTATTGCAGATAAATTGTTTGTTTTACTTGGAAGTTGGTATCGTTACGTTTTAACTAACTATTTAATAGCAATGACAGACTGATCCGCAAGGAGACTGAAACGGATATGAAAATAGAGGATATTACACCAGTGGTCATTTTAGATGAAACGAGCATCCAGTAGAAGAAGAGGACGGCATCGTGAAGTTGCGCGCCTGTAATTATGTGTTCTTGCATAAATACCTATGCGCATGGCTGTTTGAAGCCATTGTCAAATGGACCGAAAGCCGTGCTCAAACAGCAAAACCATGTTCAAATCATGAAATTCGCGTGCTGTTTGAACATGAATTTTGAGCTTGTTATATCACAAGCCGGGCCTTGCTTTGTTTACCTTACGTTGATCGACGTAACGTTATCGCCTTTAGCGTAGCGTTTTAGGGTTCTATGATGACGTCAGAACGTTACTGCATGACAACGTCATTGTAAACAACATTCTGAACTGGCCGCCATTTTCGTTAGCCTGTCGCATGTGAAGAGCTTATATGTAATTTCTATGGAGATTTTGGGCGTTTTCGTCAACAATTGCTGTCGGAATCGTAAGTTATGCAAGAACAACGATCATCCAAGGTTATTTCATTGCATTATAACATTTGCCGGATCCCTCGGAAGATATCTGAACATTCGGCCTAGCGGCCCTATGTTCAAACAGCTTCCTCGGGACCCGGTGAATGTTAATGCATGAAAAACCATGGTTGATCCCTATATTCTTGCATAAAGTCCTATGGGCATAGCTGTTTGAAGCTACTCTTGTATGGGCCAGAAGCCATGTTAAAACAACAAACCCAAGTTCACATTATGACATTTACCTGGTTTTGAATTTTTGATATCACAAATGGGCCTTGATTTGTTTACGTTACTTTGAATGCCATGAAGGTGTCATTTTAGAATATATGAGCTCCGCCAAGCGAATTTGTGTCTTCGAGCATTCCGTCATGACAAATTTTAACTGCCCATGCACAGCCATTCAGAGGGGCCAGGGATATGGCTTTCTGTCTTTAGGTTCCTCTTGATTCACTGCTTGTATGAGCGAGCAGCGATGGTTCTGGCGAGACTGCGCGGATGCGCAGGCTCGCCTGAACCTTCGCTGCTCGCATAGGCGATAAGTACCAAAATCGCTTGACGACGTCAGAAGGTCATGGCGTTACTGGCGTCATTGTAAATTCTGAACTAGCCGCATTGTCGGTTTGCAAGTCACATTAGAAGAGCTTATATGGAGCTTTGGGGCGTTTTCGTGACAATTTGCCGTTGGAATCATAAGTTATGCAAGAACAACGTTCATCCATGTTTATTTCATTGCATTCATTGGAATCGATTCAATTAACCCACAGCTCCCATCAGAGACACCAAAGGGAAAGAAACACAAACATGAGTTAACTAGACCTAAATGGAAACACCAACAGCAGAAAGCCAAAAGGACAGTTATGTTCCCACAAAATGGTCAGTCGGCTATCCAAAACAAAAAGATGTAAGTGATACACACATACCAATACAAACTATATCAAAACAAAAACGCGAGAGAAGAACCGCCTTTGTGCAACCATAGTGCAGTTTATATTTTACTTTTGGTCCTTTGAGATTAGCGTGAATATTCTGAGAAATCAGAAATAAATTATTGGTTTAGACTCATATTCTAGACAGGTTTTTAATTATTTGGACCCCATTTTGATTTATATCAGTCTTTGAATCGACTGCCTATTCGAAATTCGCAAAATTGCAGTATGTTTCCTCTGGCTTTCGTTGTCGGATCATTACAGGGTCACTGATGAGGCTTTATTAGCCGAAACTACGTAGTATGACCCATCTTCTTTCTTATGAATGTTTTCATTGCTCTTAAAGGAACTCATTTTTGATTTTTATTTGCCTTCACTGCAGCTGGTGTTGTGCCGTGTGGCGGCCGTAAAACGTCTCCCCGTACATCAACCATAGTGCAGTTTATATTTTCGGAGTGTCTATTGACAAACGTTTGTCAATAGCACAAAGTCGGTAAAAATGCTATTGACAAACGTTTGTCAATAGAACAAAGTCGGTAAAAATGCTATTGACAGACGTTTGTCAATAGCACAAACTCGGTAAAAATGCTATTGACAGACGTTTGTCAGCAGCACAAACTCGGTAAAAATGCTATTGACAGACGTCTTTCAGATTTCAGAGTCGAAATGCGAAAGGTTTTTTTTTTATATTTCTTTTCAAGGATTTCTGTTTTTCCTGTCATTTCTGACAGAAACATAAACATAATAGATTTCATGTAACTTTTGTATTTTATCATATTTCTCTGTCTTTTCTCTCCTACGACTCATGTTGAAGTATCTAAAAGTCAGATTATGATTTAAGTATGATTCTTGGTTACATGGAAATATCTAGCGGGTATAGGGGAAAGGGCGCAAAAATGTGTCGGTAGGGCAAAAATTAACCAATACTGTTGCTGAAATCGCCCATCTTTTCTAAGGGCTCATCTGCATCCTAGGTTTGTAGCATTGGAACCGTTGTTTCAAATGCTGAGGATGAAACATGTACACTGAAGCGAAACATGGACTTGCTACTTTCCGCTAGAAGCGGTTTGAATTAACTTTCGACTGGAGCCATAGATGATGCGGGTTTGGCCCACCCGTTCGCGGCGTCTTTCTTTTGAAAGACATTCCTCCTTCCGCTGGTTTGTTTGATCTGAGATTTAATGTCCCCGTCAACACTGTATATTTCATTTTGCTTCCAATTTTATGGCTCTTTAACGCATCATAGAAAACAAAAGAAATATAAAAAGAAAACCAATTTTCGCATTTCGACTCTGAAATCTAAAAGACGTCTGTCAATAGCATTTTTACCACGTTTGTGCTGTTGACAAACGTCTGTCAATAGCATTTTTACCGAGTTTGTGCTATTGACAAACGTCTGTCAATAGCATTTTTACCGACTTTGTGCTATTGACAAACGTTTGTCAATAGCATTTTTACCGACTTTGTGTTATTGACAAACGTTTGTCAATAGACTCTTCCTTATATTTTACTTTTGGTCCTTTGAGATTAGCGTGAATATTCTGAGAAATCAGAAATAAATTATTGTTTTAGACTCATATTCTAGACAGGTTTTTAATTATTTGGACCCCATTTTGATTTATATCAGTCTTTGAGTCGACTGCCTATTCGAAATTCGCAAAATTGCAGTATGTTTCCTCTGGCTTTCGTTGTCGGATCATTACAGGGTCACTGATGAGGCTTTATTAGCCGAAACTACGTAGTATGACCCATCTTCTTTCTTATGAATGTTTTCATTGCTCTTAAAGGAACTCATTTTTGATTTTTATTTGAACGGTCAGTGAAAAGTATTTCACTGGGGGGGGGGGGGGGGGGGGGGGCTTAAATAGATTTTACGCAGCCGCAATCCTCGCCCTTCCTTCCGTCACGATTTAGATCATTTGTTCAGTCCGCATGAAGTCTTCCTAACTCATCAGTGCAACATCCTCGAGAACACACGAAAAAAAGAAAGAGAGATGAAACAACGGTGAGGAGTCGATAGTCAGATACAAAACTGAAATGCTGGAGCAAGAGAAAAGCAACAGTTAGACTCAGATGGGCTCGACGAGAGACAGAGTATCAGGTTTTTTGTTTGTTTGATTTGAGGTTTAGCGTCCCCGTCAACACTGTAAAGGTCATTTTGGAGACGTTGCTTCCAATTTTGTGGGACTTTTACCCGACATTGAGATGAAAAGACATCTCAAGCCCTGTCGCCCAATGAAACCAATAGGGTTTATTGCCATGGACGGTCCGCCTCGCACCGCGGTTCCTGGACAGGCTTAGATCCTCTAAGCGGTTTACCAGTACTAGTGTGCGGGCCGGATTCAGCTCTGCGTGGAAGCATCATGCAGCCCATATATTTCTTCAAGCCCCTATGGGCGGGGGCCCTCACAGAGTATCAGGTACCAACCAACATTGCATAAAATTAATTTTTAATTCTAAGTAAGTCATTACGTTGTAATCTTAGGCCTGACCTGCCGGCGTGCAGATAAGTAAGGGATCAAAGTGTGTTAACTACCATACATGCAGTCTGTCGTATATCATGTACGATATACCCAATCTTTTTATATCGAAGAATGATTTTACGAAATTGGGTACTGAAGTCTTGCAAGTACATTTTTTCTGAATTTATATACTTAGTCACCATTCGGGTTCCGATACACCTCGTTGCAGAAGAGATTCAAATTTCAACATTGAATTTACATTTGAATTGACTTAATCGGAGTGACGTCTATAAAACTTTGCTTAAGCTTTGCGTAGTTTATAATTCCGATAGCCCTTTTTAAGAAGTTAGGCAGTTAACAATTTATCACGAGTGTTGAAATCAGTTGCATGACTAGACACTCCGGCAACGCGAATTAATACTGATAATTTCAGATTGCTTTTGAACGGAAAGGGACATCATGAAAAATAGAAGTGATAAGCAGTGAACAGCCGAATGGATAATAAAGCTATACGCCCTGCTAGCATTCTACATAAATCTACAGCGGGCCGTTAGCGGCCCGTCAGCTACCCTGACGGGCCGCTAACGGCCCGCTGTAGATTTATGTAGAATGCTTACTGGGCGTGCGTTGTCGTCTTGGAACTCAAAGTTCCCACCAATGCGCTGGGCGAATTGGACAGCCACTGGGCATAAAATTTGGTCTACATAACGCTGGCCAGTCAATTTGCCTTGAACGATCATGGTAACTTGATTTGCCAGCGTTACGTAGACCATATTCCAAGACGACAACGCACGCCCACATCGATCCCGTGTTGCCGTCGAATTTCTGAGACAACAAGGTGTAAGGACACTGCCGTGGTCAGCCAAATCCCCCGATATGTCGCCGATTGAGCACATTTGTGATGTCTTGGGTCGCCGCGTGCGCAACAGACCACATCCTTGTAACAATCTGCAACAGCTTGGCCGAGCATTGCAAGAAGAATGGCGACGGATACCAAGGATAATCCGTCGCACAATCACGAGCAAGCCCAGAAGGTGTCGTGCATGCATCAATGCTCGTGGTGCATGGACCAAATACTGATCCTCTTTGCATATAAACCTTCCCTGTGGCATTGAGGTTTCGCTTCTTTCTATTTGAATTTGGGGGTTCCCTTATTTTTTTTCCTAGTATATTTCCTGACTTCTTTTCCCTTTTAAATGCAAAAACCGAATAACAGCACGGTACTCAACTTTTGACGAAAAACAATGCGCTGCATACCGATGTTCTGATTGCCATTAGCTCGTCGCTAAGGGACTTTGGAACCCAGTGGGCTGTTAGCTTGCGCATACCCAAGCGATCATATAAAATGGTTGAAACGCTACCATGTGAAATGTTTAATGCATTCGCGATTTCTTCCACCTTAATTCGCCTATCAGACTACACCAGATCCCGTACTTTGTTACACATTTCTTCATCGCTGGCATCTGATTGGCGAACAGACCTGGTTTCGTCTTCTAAAGACATACTACCGCGTTTGAATTCCCCAACCCAGAATTAAACTAGAACAAACGATGGTGCAGAAGACCCATAAACATTGATCAACTCGCAATGTATGTCCAGACTTGTTTTCCCTTTCAGTCACAAGTACCGAATAACAGCACGGTACTCAACTTTCGACGGAAAGCTTGCTTTTTGCATCGCTAGCCGTGTTTGACGTTCAATTGAGAAATGAATTTTACTTTTCTGTTGTTCATGAAAGTATGAACGCAGTGGGACGCGTGCAAAGTAAATGGAGCACGAAGCGGTTAATGTAAACTTGCTATCGACCCACTGTCGTTCATACTTTCATAAAATGCACAAAAAATAAATGTATTTTTATATATACATTCTTTGCCCCTCATCACTGGGCGAAAAATGCTTATAGGGCAAACTTTTAAAGCAGAAAAACATTTACACGCTGTTTTTCTACAAAGAGCGGAACAGCGATGACGTCACCAACGCCCGTAGAGAACCATGGTTTAGACTGACGTCACTTGACGTCACTGAAAATCACCTGACTCGATGCGTTCCTAGAAGTATGAACTACATTGTTTTCTATAGGTTTGCATTAGATTTTACATATCTTATGAATGAGATAAGGATGCAATGTTGCCATCATGCCTTAAACGTGTATTGAAACAAGGCATGAAATCGCGGATGCCTCGGTCAATTGGAAATGAGACAGGCTGGTTACTTATTGACTTGCCATCGTATATACGTCTAGCCAAGTATGTCCTTATATTTCGTGTAACCCTATCAATGTTTATTTAACCCATTTAGTGCCAGAAACCCCAAAACGGGTACCCTGGCAAACAGTGCATGCCCAGATCAGACGCCGCGGAACGCGGCGTATGATCAGGGCCTCCACTGTTTGCTGAAAGTTCAGTCATTTTCTAAATAAATATTGATGAAAACACAACCTGACACCCCTAAATATTGAAATAAACTCCTGCTATATATAAGGAGGAAGATTCCATTTGGTACTAAAAGGGTTAACAGCGAACTGGAGCGCGGAGCTTGGTAGCTCGGTGCTTCTCATCTCAGTAATCTGCTGCTTGATGGATTCCCAACCGTATCGGAAACAGTAGAGCACTAAAGCTTCTGCCATCTGGCAAGGCTTCAAGATAAGATGCAATACCTGCTGAGATATACAAAGCAGCGGTACTCTAGTTGCAAACAAAGGGACAGAGTTATTTCACATCGTATGGAGAAAACAAACCATCCACCAAGAAGTCAGGATGCATAAATTATCCACCTATTCAAACGGAAAGGGAGACCATCATCGTGGCATCTCTTTATCGTCGATTGCTGGGAAAGTTCTCGCAAGAGTTCTACTTAACCATCTGAATGAACACCGTCACCAGTTACGGGTTCTATCAGAAAGCCATTGTGGGTTCAGAAAGGACGGGAAAAATGGACATTATCTTCACAGCAGGGCAGCTTTAACAGAAACGCCAGGAACAGAACATGGACCTCTACATGACCTGTGTTGACCTCACCAAAGCATTTGGCACAGTCAGTCGTGACGGTTATTGCAAAATTATGGCGAAGTTTGGCTGTCCAACCAAGTTCATAGCAATGGTGAGGCAGTTCCACAATGGTATGCTTTCAAGGGTCCAAAATAATCGTAGGTTTTCTGATCCATTCCCTGTGACAAATGGAGTCAAACAAGGCTTCTCAGCATGATGTTCTCTGTCATGCTCACAGATGCTTTCCAGGAGGGCGTCAATGGTATGGCTATCAGTTTTCGCTTTGATGGGGAGATTTTCAACCTAAGAAGGTCGCAAGCCAAATATATGGTGCAGACAGAGAGGTGTTAGTTGAGTTTCACTTTGCTGACGACATGGTAATGGATGCTCCAAAAGAAACGAAGATGCAAAAAGGTGTAGATCAAAGTATTTGACTCCTGTGACAGCTATGACTTCACAATCAGCATCAAAAAAAGACTAGAATGGTTTATCAAACAGCACCTGGCAAACCTCTTGGAATTACATTGTCAAGAACCGTGAAGAGCCGTGAACGTTGATAAAGAAATCGATGCCAAGATTGCCAAAGCTAGTGCAGCATTTGGTCAACTACGTGGTAGAGTTTGGGATCTAAGTTGAATGCGGCTTTAAACGTCTGCAGATCTGTGGTGCTGCCAACACTACTACATGTATATGCATGTGAAACTTGACAGTTTACCAACGGCACGCCGAAAGACTGACCACATCCGTACAAGCTGTCTTAGAAAACTTTTAAATATTAAGTGACAAGGCAGAATTACAGACACAGAAGTCCTGAAAAGGGCAGGGATGCAGAGTGTACATACTCTTCTGAAACTGGCATAGTTAAGCTGGACAGGCGCCCTAAGGTACGCTTGCCAAAAAAATACTCTTTGGAGAACTAGAAATGGGCAAACGTGTCCGTGGTGGTCCGGAGAAGAGATACAAGGCCACCCTAAAATCCTCCACAAAGACTTCAGCATGCCAGCAGGGTCGTGGGAAGAAATTTCACAGGACTGAGCAAAGTGACGAGGCCTCATCAGCAGAGGTGCCTATGAGGCAAAAAGAATCGGCTTCGAAGCCAAGCAGAAACGTGCACAACGCAAAACAAGAGCTGAGGCAACATCAACAGAGGTGTCTTTCTCTGACCTCGGTTGTTCTATCTGCAACAGACAGTATAAGGCTTCAATCGGTCTAATGGATCATCTTAAAACACACTAACTGTAGCATTTCTCGCATGTGAGTAAGACTGATAATTGTCAGAAATGACATACGAACTAATAGCTGGGTGGTTAGTGGAGCGAAGTACATGTAGCTTAGTGGTTAGTGCAGTTGCCTCTGATGCTAGGGTCCCCAGGTTCGATTCAAGGCAGCGGTAATAAAACTTCGGTTTCCGAGCATACTCCATTGGCGCCATTTGCAGGGACGAATGCCACAAAGTGCACCGTCGTTCATATCGGGACGTTAACTGGAGACCCATGTGCAGGAACTATCATCCCTTGTCATTACGAAAAAACGCCTACACAAATACATTGTAACCTTTATCACCGAAAAAAAAATAAGATGAAAAATTCTAATATTTTTCTTGTTTCTGCTCAAATTATAGATTGTGGGCACTCATTAGAACCGCCTCATCGAGGCGGTTCTAACGAGCATCCACAATCTATATTTTAGAGCAGAAATAAGAAAAAAAAAGGTTTACCCCTGTAAACCCCAGTTTTACTATATAAAGTGTGGTTCAAGGGGGTCAAAATTATATAGGCGTGTTTTCATGATGGCAGGTTAATGATCCTACCGTAGTTACATTTTCATCCTGCAGATCTGGAGTGTTTGTAATGTACATCTGCCTAGAATGCTCGACAGAAAAAAAAACTGACTTTGACAGTCTCATCCAATAGGTGTCAATACGTATTAAATGATCGATCATTTTTTGTGCCCTTCTTTCCCAGTTTATTGGCACATACGTAGAGGTAGCTTCCAAAAAGGAGTAGCTTTGCAGCTGCTATCTCTCGTAGAATACGTAGAATATTGATTTTGATGGTGAAAGGTTATTATCATTGCCATGTAATTTCGTGGTTTTACTCGTAATGAATATGTGTCACTTATGCATCCCGATAGTGATATATTCTACACTCCGTCGTAGAATGGTTTGTCTGTATTCTTTGTCCATGCGCCTGCGTCCGTTATCTGTATTGTATTTTATGTGCGTTGTCACTCTATTTTCACTCTTGTATATATGCCCTAAATAGTGTTGATGGGGACGTTAAACCCCATTTCAAACAAACGAACATCAACACAAACTCAGTCATATATATCGAGTTATTATATTTATGACCCCAGCGTCAAAAACAAACTTTCAAATCTGTTACATATTGCTACGGATTACAGTCGTTTGAGCCATTCGGTTTAGTGCAGAAAGGGTATTCTGACCATATGCATGTACTTATTGATAAAATAAGACGCTTGCATCCTGTTGCCTCCGGCTAACAGTAAGACACGTGCAGAAAAATATGCAGTTGCTCAACTCGTCACATCTCTGCTTACATTGTTTAAAAGAAAATTGCAGTGCACACATGTGCTCACTGAAATGGCTGGTTTTGAGACAATGAGGGGCTAAAAACGAACGGCAAACGTAATGATTTGTTTACACTTATCAGTTCTTTAATTACAGTTCTGAACTTAATGATAAAATTTTGCACTGCAAACCTGTTTCCCTTGTAATAAAATGGGAAGTTTTGGAACAAACGACTTAATTCATACAATGATCAGACCGGCTTTTCGGTGCAATTAGAACATTTTTGCTTTCATTCCAAGCTGATACCAGACGGGAGCGTCTTAATTTTATTATTCCTGTTTGTCGTGGCCATGGAAAAGTAATTATTCTCGCTTATGTTTGTTGAAAGAGTTTCCATTCCTTAGTGTGACTCTATTTGTTACTTAGAAACACAAATGTTTTCATTAACAATACTTTACAGCCAAGCTTGTGTTATATTTGGTAATTAATAAATGTATTATTTATAATTCTCTTTATGTTGCAACATTGCGCATGGTAACAGTTTGACACTCTAAAATTATTTTCGAGACGATACCTGAGTGCACTATTTGAAAACCAGACAGAACAAGAAAAAGTATAACATGAAGTTACATGTTATACAGAAGAGTTGCCTAACATAAGGATTGATTTCATAACTCCAGAACAAGCATTTTTCAGGTGAAAATCAGTGATATTTTCGTATCTTAAGTTCAAACATTGATTTTGGGTTCTATGGAGTACCCACAATCTATGTGCCAAGCTGAATGTTAAAAACAATACATTTGCTGTTCTACTGAACATATGTGCAGTGTGCAATTATGGATTTCGATTGTTAAAAACAAAACATTTGCTGTTCTACTGAACATATGTGCAGTGTGCAATTATGGATTTCGATTGCTTGCGAGTTACTAGCTCAAAAGCTCTAAGGGCCAGTTGTTCAAAACTAACTACGTCGTTAGTAAACAAATCGTTAAAACTTTGATAATTAAATATGGCAAATATGCTAAAGTTTTTGCTGAAAAAATGTGAGCAGCTTTTGCATATGCAAAAGCTGCTCACATTTCATCAGCAAAAATAACAAAATTTTAGATATTAAACTTGCTGGAACAGTTAACAATATGACCACTAATGAGCTCGTTAAGCTAACGATGCTTTGAACAACTGGCCCCAGGTCTTCTTATAGGTCCAGGTTATGGCATGAACTGTCTGTCGTAGGTGTGTCAGTAGCTTGTCAAGTTTTCACATCTTCTCCAGAACTCGATTTCGACTGAGCTGATACTTGATTGATGAAAATGGTATGACATTAAAAAGTCTGTGAAATGAAAACCCTAGTAAATCCAACTTTAGATTGGGAATAATAGGTTTTACACCTTTATACGTTAGATTCTTTATTGCTGATGGACATAGATTGCGGGTAATCCTTAGAATCCACACTCAATGTTTGAACTTAAGATACGCAAAGATGTGAAAAGATAAGAAAAGATCACTGATTTTCATCCGAGAAATGCTTGTTCTGGAGATATGAAATCAATCGAACCTATGGTGTCAGAACATGATTTCAGAACATGACTAGCTGTAATTTCAACTATGAGGTACCTCCAAACAAGCACTTAATCGGACCGCCATATTCGACATACAGACATCTGGACATAACCAATATTTCTTAAACTCAAGTTATCTCTTAACTCATCACCATTTTGCACCAATATTCTAAAGAAACTTCTTTAACGAACAATTATGCATTGAAATGTCCACAATATCCTTTATTCTAACACAGTGCGCCTATATACGCAATGGAAAATAACTGTGTTTTATTCTACAACAAATCACGACAAGGAAGAGCGTGACGAGTGACGTCATTAAAAAACTGCAAAGTTATGACGTCACTAGTCGATTTCCTTGTCGTTGGACGGTGTAGCGTCATTTTCTCGCATCGAAAACGTTAGAAAAGGATACAAATGCATGTGTTTCAATCGATAATTTTAGCGCTCGTGATTTGTTTTCTTTACAACTGACCTCCAAACTGTGATTTATTACTCAACAAATCACAGCTAGAGCTGATCTATTTCTTAAATAAATATGCCATTTCCGGCTAATTTATTATGAATATGGAATCCTGACAAACCGCCTACCGGAAGAGTCCAATATAATACCAAATACAAATATAGGCCTTTTCAAGAGTATTCTATTAAATCATTACTTGAATAAGTATATGTAGAATAATTTACTCCTAGAAAACAATTACTAAAGAAAACAAAATCAAATAACTCTGCCATCCAGCATGTTAACAAACAAGTCCGTAGAACGAACACCTTTCTAAACACCACGTTATATAGAGAAAACTGGGGTTTACAGGATTATACATCAGTTTACTTATTTCTGTTCCAAGGCATGTAGGTTGTGGTAATGTAATGTATAAGATCTTTTTTACGATCCTCACTTTTACCCCACTGGGTGTCGTATTATTAAAGGCTATTTAATATTTTGTTTACATCTACTGAAAGAAAGAATCTAGAAAATGAGTCACAACAAATTTATAGGTTGTAAATATTTTGTTTACAATAAAACTACAAAATTGAAGGTTCTAGAATAATGAGTCAGAGATTATAACAAGTTGGTAAACATGATATTGACAAAAAAGGGAATTAAAGAAGTACCTAGAAGATTCCAGATCGCATTAGTTTTAGCAGATGAGCACATTTATTCCTACAGTGTTTCGGAATATCCCCCATGTCTGTAACCGGGATAACAGATTTCCCTTGCTTCAGTTCAAGGGTATTTTAAGAAATTGTTAATTCTAATTCTGTGTTGGATTACTTGTGGATTATTATACATTTAGAACTAAGTGGGATCAACGATTGCAACGATATCTAATAACAGAGCTAAGTGTTTATTTCTTTCTTCCCTCATTACAGTAATAACAATAAGTTAAAATAGGTGGTAAATAAATGTTGTTAATTTTTCTTAAAGATTTGTTTGCTTTATCTTTCTGCTACGCTTGGTTGTAACAGGGTAATCGTTAGAGCCGCGCCTCTGAGGCGGTTCTAAACAGCAACCACAATTATGTTATGAGTTTAAATTAGAAAGACAACACAAATTTACATTTTAAAGGATACGAAAGAACCCACTTTATCAGTTACTCCCTACATATACTGCATTGAAACCCATTGACCTGATAAAGAAATGCAATCTCAGGACAAGTGAGCTTTATCACGTCAACATGACATTGCACTTTTATGAATGAACCGGACTACTGAAAAAAATGACAAAAAATGTTATTGTTGCCGGGAAAATTGTAAAAAATGCTTGAAAAAAAAAATAGCTTAGGAAAAATATGGTCAGCTGATACTTAATATATCGAGCGCTAGAATGCTGGGACGCACTGAGGACCATCAATAACTGATAGTAAATTGCTAATTTAAGGGTGTACAAGGGGATAAACTGATAAATAGAATACCATATTCGTATCATGTGCTATCAAGTTTATCAGGCTCGGCTTCGAGAAGGCATGTAGAATCGCTCGGCAAGCCTTGCGATTCTACAAGCCGTCTCGAAGCCTTGCCTGATAAACTTGATATCAAAAGACACTCACCTGGTATTCTCTATTTGTCACACCGGTTACACGAAAAACAAAAATACAAAGAAATCAATACAACATCAAACCTATACAGTAGAACTTCGATGGCTCGAACACCGATGGCCCTTTTACAATTGCTGAGTCGAATCCGTTCTTGAGCCCCTAGGAAATTCCTCTACATAAGAAACAGTGGGTGATAATGTATGAGAGTTTAGTCTTTTATCTTTCAAATGTATGCTGTGTGTACTCATTAGAATCGCCTCATTGAGGCGATTCTAATGAGTTCACACAGCATACATTTTTATTTACATACATTTTTATTCTAGAACACCGAAAAGATGTCCCAAAGTATATCGTTATGCTCCTAACAGTAACCTCAGTGGCTCGAACTACCCCTGTCTCGAACAGATTTTCGAGGTCCCAAAGGTGTTCGAGCCTTTGGAATTCGACTGTATTACGCTCGTGGTCTTTTTATTACGATCACACCCACGTGCATTTTTTCACATCTCCAAAAAGGCTACTTTTCAGATGAAAATCCGTTAAATTGTCCTTATTTATACTGCAAACAATGTGTGTGGTGCTCGTTAGAACCGCCTCAACGAGCAAACATAGGTTGTGGGTGCTCGTTAGAGGCGGTCCTAACGAGCACCTACAAACTATGCCTTGGAACAGAAATAAGAAAGATAATGTATACCCCCGTACACCCCAGTTTTCTGTATATGAACTGTGCTTTGGGGTGCTCATTCCACGGAGTTGTTCACGTGATGCATATGAAATTTATGAAAAGAGCGTTCGGTTGCATATTTTTTTTTCCGAAGAACGTCAAAAGAATTTCGATAGGAAAGAAAGGGTTGTCACGGACGACGTCATGAAATCAATGTATCATTTATGAATATCCATAAATCGATCTGAATTAATGATATCCGGGATCGAATTATATATAATTCGAATGTAGGGATCAACCATGGTTTTTCATGCATTAACATTTTCCGGATCCCGAGGAAGCTGTTTGAACATGAGGCCGCTAGGCCGAATGTTCAAATATCTTCCGAGGGATCCGGCAAATGTTAATGCAATGAAATAACCATGGATGATCGTTGTTCTTGCATAACTTACGAATCCGACAGCAAATTTGGGCGAAAACGCCCAAAAGATCCATATAAATTCCATATAAACTCTTCAAATGCGACAGGCAAACCAAAAATGGCGGCCAGTTCAGAATGTTGTTTACAATGACGTTGTCATGCAGTGACGTCGTCATAGAACCCTAAAACCCTACGTTCAGGGCAATAACGTTACGTCGCTCAACGTAACGTAAACAAATATAGGCCCGTCTTGTGATAACAAAAGCTCAAAATCCGTGTTCAAACAGCACGCGAATTTCATGATTTGAACATGGTTTTTACTGTTTGAGCACGGCTTTCGGTCCATTTGACAATGGCCTCAAACAGCCATGCGCATAGATATTTATGCAAGAATAATGAATATCCATAATTCGGTCTATTTATGGATATCACTTTTTCGATCCTCTGCAAATAAACCAAATGAATAATGACTGCTCCCTTTGCAAAAAAAAAAAATAAATAAAATAAAATAAAAAAAAGAACAATCTCGACTATTCCCGTCAGGTTTCTACGAAGGAGCATTAGGGCCACTTTAACTTTTATTTTTTTGACTCGTATCCCGAAATTTCGACTTAGTATCTCGAATTTTCGACTTATTATCTCGACATTTCGACTTACTATCTCGAAATTTCGACTTAGTAACTCGAAATTTCGACTTAGTATCTCGAAATTTCGACTTAGTATCTCGAAATTTCGACTTAGTATCTCGAAATTTCGACTTAATAACTCGAAATTTCGACTTAATATCTCGAAATTTCGACTTAGTAACTCGAAATTTTGACTTATTATCTCGAAATTTCGACTTAATAACTCGAAATTTCGACTTAATATCTCGAAATTTCGACTTAATATCTCGAAATTTCGACTTAGTAACTCGAAATTTCGACTTAATATCTCGAATTTTCGACTTATTATCTCGAAATTTCGACTTAGTAACTCGAAATTTCGACTTAATATCTCGAATTTTCGACTTATTATCTCGAAATTTCGACTTAATAACTCGAAATTTCGACTTAATAACTCGAAATTTCGACTTACTATCTCGAAATTTCGACTTACTATAATTTCTACATACTAGCTCGAAACTGACTCTTTGATCTGCGCTGTGACTTTCAACTCTGAATAGGGATTAGCCATAACAGGAATCTTGTTATGGTCAACTCAGAGTTGAAAGAAGACCTTAGATGTCATAACCAACTTTCCACAACTTCATTATCACGGTTTAAATATGGAGTTTGGATATTTTTGCATGTTTAGCGCCAGAAGTCATGCCTCATTTTGAGAACGAATCATTTGCCACTGGACATGTGTGCTAGACCCCGCCGTTATGGAATTGAGACATTGGCTTGGCTAGCTAGAAGCCCCTGGAACATATTTGGGAGATTCTTGGGCGTCGAATACAGAACACTGAACACACCCACGACCCCCATCCCCCACCTTCACACACACGCGCGGCTAAAGCTGACCAGCCATCAATTTCGACGTCTGACCGATGGGATGAAACGAAGGGTCTAGGAATCTGCTGCTCTGTCAAAATGATACATTTTGAACACGCAACGTATTCTGATACCGCATTTTCTGTCCGGTTGTTGCTTTGTTAAGTTAGTCATGGTGTTCGTGTTGCATAGTTTACCATCTTTTGGGTCGATTTTTTTTTTTCATTCGACCCAAAGTAACAACCTACAGAAGCTTCTCGCCTGCTATTGTCCACGTGACTATCGCTGACCATCTACACCATGAACGTACCGGTTATTTAATGAAGCTCTCTTCTCCGGCGTCTGATCAGGGTCTACACTGTTTGCAATATCCATGTTCCCCGGCCCAGTCTACATGGGGCACTGACGTCACAAGGAAAGACTATAGCGCTGCTATAAATAGCTCGACCTGGATTTTGAACATGGTCAGTGATAGTCACGAGGTCAATAGAAGGCGGGAAGCTTCTGTAGTTAGTAACTTTTAGTCAATTGATAATTAATCGACCCAAGTGCGGCGTCTGATCAGAATCTACACTTTGCTTATAGTATAGGAATTTAAAGGATAAACGAAACATGTTCAAATCCACACTCGAAGACAATCGACAGTGCTGTCAGTGCTTTGATCTATAAATGATTTTTTTTTTTTTTTTTTTTTTTAGAAGCCTCCGTGGTGCAGTGGTTACGCTACTCGCCTTGTAAACCAGGGATCGCAGGATCGATCCCGGGCTTCTCCAGACTTTCGGATGAGTCTTTAAACCGAGGTCCCGTCTCCGTATGACCTTAGCTGTTGGTGGGACGTAAAACTAAAACTCACTCACTCACTCACTATAAATGATTTTTACAGCACACGATGTGAAAGTTTGCTACCGAAAAAAACTGTCAAATATGACTTTTAGCCCGTTTGTATTTTACTGAAACGGGGTTGAATTTGTTTGTTTGATTTGAGGTTTAACGTCCCCGTCAACACTGTATAGGTCATTTTGAAGACGTTGCTTCCACTTTTGTGGGACATTTACCCAACGTTGTGATGAAATGACTTCTCAAGCCATGTCGCACTAATTGTTTGATTTGAGGTTTAACGTCCCCGTCAACACTGTAAAGGTCATTTTGGAGACGTTGCTTCCAATTTTGTGGGACTTTTACCCGGCATTGAGATGAAATGACATCTCATGCCCTGTGGCCCAATGAAACCAATGGGTTTATAAGCATGGACGGTCCGACTCTTGCGCACCGCTTTGCCTGGGCAGGCTTAGATCCTCTAATCGGTTTACCAGTACTCGTGTGCGGGTCGGATTCAGCTCTGCGTGGAAGCATCATGCAGCCCATATATTTCTTCAAGCCCCGATGGGCGGAGGCCGCCCTGTCGCCTTATGAAACCAATATGAAACCAATAGGGTTTATAAGCATGGACGGTCCGACTCGCACCGCTTTACCTCCTCTAAGCGATTTACCAGTACTCGTGTGCGGTCGGAATTCAGCTCTGCGTTGAGGCACTATGCAGCCTATCCATTTATTCAAGCCCCGATGGGCGGGCCCGTGAAACGGGATTGAATGCGCGACGTCCTGATGAGACAGAAAACCCTCTGACTCTTACATGATACATATGTTTTGGGCTTCTAGTTTTATAGTTCTTGAGAAATATTTGATAAAATTAGCATTGGTCAATATAGAGAGAAAGAAGAATGAAAGAACATGTGACAAAATACACCGAGAAAGGTCATTGGCGTTTACACGATACAAGTAAGCCGATAATGACCATAGTCTCACAATGTTATCACATAATATGCATAATCTGCTTGATGTAAACTTGTTTTCAAAGCTGGGGTATAATGAAACGGGGGTGTTTAACATTAACTGTGTGTATAGGACTTAATATCTCGTAAGTCGAAATTTCGAGATACTAAGTCGAAATTTCGAGTTATTAAGTCGAAATTTCGAGTTAATAAGTCGAAATTTCGAGTTATTATGTCGAAATTTCGAGATACTAAGTCAAAATTTCGAGATACTAAGTCGAAATTTCGAGTTAATAAGTCGAAATTTCGAGTTATTATGTCGAAATTTCGAGATACTAAGTCGAAATTTCGAGTTATTATGTCGAAATTTCGAGATACTAAGTCGAAATTTCGAGTTAATAAGTCGAAATTTCGAGTTACTAAGTCGAAATTTCGAGATACTAAGTCGAAATTTCGAGATACCTATCAAAAGAAAAAAAAGTATACCTGGCCCTAATGCTCTTTCGTAGGTTTCCGATTTCAGAATGTAATGAAGGCCGGGATGGAGGTGGAGGTTTTGTTTGTTTGTGTGTTTGTTTGTTTGAGGTTTAACGTCCCCGTAAACACTGTATAGGTCATTTTGGAGACGTTGCTTCATTTTTGAGGGACTTTTACCCGACATTGAGATGAAATGACATCTCAAGCCCTGCCACCCAATGAAACCAATAGGGTTTATAAGCATGGACGGGCCGACTCGCACCGCTTTGCCTTGGCAGGCTTAAATCCTCTAAGCGTTTTACCAGTACTCTTGTGCGGTCGGTTTCAGCTCTGCGTGGATGCATCATGCAGCCCATCTATTTCTTCAAGTCCTGATGGGCGGGGAGATGTGGTACAGTAGGGTAGTTTTAGTGGTGGCCTATGGTTTGGGAGGTTTATGTTGTTTGTTGTTTTTTTTTTTTTTTCAGTTCGATTTGAGGTTAAACGTCCCCGTCAACACTAATTAGGCCATTTTGGAGATGATGCTTCCAATTTTGTGGGGCTTTTAGCCTACATCGAGCTCAAAGTGCCTTTTGGAAACTCCGCCAGTACGGAATAAAAGGGGAAAGTATTGGGTTGGATCCACGCATTCTTAGGTAGTAATTCTTGAGGGTGAGGAATCAGGTTCGGTCCCAGTTCGTCAGGAGTGTCCCAGGGCTCTATACTGGGCCCGATCCTGTTCCTTGTCTATATAAATGACTTACATGAACAGTTAAAATCACAGGTCCGTCTGTTTGCCAACGACACGGCCGTTAACCTCATCATAGAAGGAGCGGATAGTGACCAGAGATCAGTTGTTCAAAGCATCGTTATAGCTTAACGAGCTCATTAGTGGTCAAATTGCAATTGTTAACTGTTCTAGCAAGTACAATATTGAAAATTTCGGTATTTTTGCTGACAAAATGTGAGCAGCTTTTGCTCACATTTTTTTCAGCAAAACTTTCAGCATATTTGCCATATTTAATGATCAAAGTTTTAACGATACGTTAACTACCGACGTCATTAGTTTTGAACAACTGGCCCCAGGTGCTACAAAATGATCTAAACACCCTGTCTGCGTGGGAGTCCAGATGGGACATGGAGTTTAACCCCTCGAAGTGACTACTTCCAGGAGACCAATACACGTCCTGGAGGTGGTCACCAGTGCTAGGTACTTGGGGGTGGATATATCCAGTGGCCTGTCCTGGAACTCCCACACAGACAGGATAACTACAAATGCAAACAGGACCCTTGGATTCCTTAGAATGAATATCAAAACCAAACTACCAAGGCTTAGATAGACTGTCTACAACACTCTGGCACGGCCCTAGCATGAGTATACAGTCCCTATATGGGACCTTTGGATTCCTTAGAATGAATATCAAAACCAAACTACCAAGGCTTAGAGAGACTGCCTACAACACTCTGGCACGGCCCTAGCTGGAGTATACAGTCCCTATATGGGACCTTTGGATTCCTTAGAATGAATATCAAAACCAAACTACAAAGGCTTAGAGAGACTGCCTACAACACTCTGGTATGGCCCCAGCTGTAGTATGCAGCCCCTATATCGGACCCCTTTACCCGAACCAAGATACTCCAGTGAGAAAAAATCCAAAGGAGGGCTGCTCGCTGGACCACCATGCGGTGACTATGACACAAGGTCAAGCGTTACAGCTATGCTTGATAGACTTGGTTAGAGATCTTAGGGAGAAATCATTAAGCTAAAGGCTTTTGTGGTGAATTATGGATATCCATTAAACGAAATATTGATATCATAAATTCAGATTGATTTATGGATATCCATAATTTGATTAATGGATATCCATAATTCGAATTATGGATATCCATAAATACGGATAAAATAGTAAAACGGCGCCCATACCCATCCACCTTACCCCCGCACCCGACCAAATGTTGCAGCTAATAGTTTTAACTGGCGACATTTTTGTAGCTTAGTTGCTTTAGCTGCATGCCTAATCATTCAATGAAGGATTGACATTATTCACAAACTTGTTTCAGCCCTTGAAGACAAACTTGATGATGGGCTGCATGGTGCTTCCACGCAGAGCTAAAACCGACCGCACACGAGTACTGGTAAACCGCTCAGTAGAGGATCTAAGCCTGCCCAAGCAAAAAGTGCGACTCCCTTTGCTTTGGTCCATATTAGTAAATTATATTGGTTTCATTGGACGACAGGGCTTGAGATGACATTTCATCTCAATGTCGGGTAAAAGTTACATAAAATTGGAAGCAACGTCTCAAAAATGACCTATATATTGTTGACGGGGACGTTAAACCTCAAATCAAACAAACTTGTTCATAATGTCGTTTACGAAAATATTCATCACGAAAACACGCCTATATATTTCTGACCCCCTTCAACTCCACTTTTATACAGTAAAACTGGGGTTTACAGGGGGTAAACCTTATATTTCTTATTTCTGTTCCAAAATATAGATCGTGGGTACTTGTTAGAACCGCCTCGATGAGGCGGTTCTAACGAGTACCCATAATCTATATTTTGAGCAGAAATAAGAAAAATCACAAGTTTTTATGTGAAAATGAAAATATTTTTGGTGGTAAATTTACAATGTATTTGTATAGGCGCGGTTCCGTAATGTATTCTTTACATGCTTATCAATTTATTTCAGGGCCGCGACAAACGAAACTATCTTAGAATATTTTAACTCAGCGAATACGCTGTCTGATCAGAGTCTTTCTTTGGCGTACAAAATAGAAAAGAAGGCAATGAGAAGGAATCGATACATTTAACACCCATCAGAGACACCAAAGGGAAAGAAACACAAACATGAAGTAACTAGACCAAATGGAAACACCAATAGCGGAAAGCGAAAAGGAGAGATACTTTCCCATAAAATGGCCAATTTGCTATCCAAAACAAAAAAGTATAAGCGATACACTAACTCAAAGACAACCCATAACAAAAATAAACCACGACAGAAGAACCGCCTTGGAACGGTCAGTGAAACGAATTTCACTGGGGAGGGGTGTGGGGCTTAAATCGATTTTACGCGGCCGCAATCCTCGCCCTTACTTCCGTCGCGATTTAGACAAACAATTTGTTCAGTCCGCATAAAGGCCTCCTAACCCATCAGTCAACATCTCCGAGAACACAAAAATCAATCAACCACAGAGATGAAACAACGATGGGGATTTGACAGCAACTGGAAACTCATTCTCGCTTAGCGGGGCCATTTTGGTCGATTGATTATCAATCGTCACAAAGTTATAAAGCTTCGGAGCTTTTCAATACTAAAGTCGTAAGTTCGGAAATCCAGAGAGCGATTATTTATAGAAAGCGGGCTCAATATTCTTATCGCTGTGAGGTCAAACATTATGATAACTCACCCGTGCGACATAGTGCATTTTTCACACTTCCAAAATGGCTACTTTTTGATGAAAATCCGTGATATTTTTTTTATTTTTACTGCAAACATAGGTTGTGAGTACTCGTTAGAACCGCCTCACTGAGTACCCACAACCTATGTCTTGGAGCAGAAATAAGAAAAATAATGTATACCCCCTTAAACCCCTGTTTTCTCTATTTTAAGTGGGGTTTAGGGGGGGTCCTCATCTCACGGACTTGTTCACGTGATGGTGCTGCACAAGAGGGTCTTTTTGGGTTTAGCAAACAGTATCTACCCAGATCAGACGCTGCAGAATGCGTGGCTTCCCGCCCATCAAGGCTTGAAGAAATAAATTGGGTAGCATACTGCTTCCACGCAGAGCTGGAACTGACCGCACATGCGTACTGATAAACTGCTTAGAAGGTCTAAGCCTGCCGAGGCAAAGTGGAGTGAGAAGGACCGTTCATGCATATAAACCTATAGTGCGGGGCTCGAGAAGTCATTTCATTTCAGTCGGGTAAAAGTCCCACAAAACTGGAAGCAACGTTTCCAAAATGACCTAAATAGTGTTGACGGGGAGTTTAACCTCATACAAACAATCGAACTTCACTGTCTGCAAACTACATATATTCAAGGGTTAAACGAAACACTCTAAGATCTCATTCAGATATTATCTTGTGCGCACAAGATATTATCTTGTCCGCACAAGATCTATGTTGTGCGGACAAGATATTATCTTGTTCGGACAATATATTATCTTTTGCGGACAAGATATTATCTTGTTCGCACAAGATATTATCTTGTGCGGACAACATAATATCTTGTTCGCACAAAATATTATCTTGTGCGCACAAGATATTAAGTTGTGTGAACAAGATATTATCTTGTCCGCACAAGATAATATCTTGTCCGCACAACATAGATCTTGTGCGGACAAGATATCTTGTTCGCACAACTTAATATCTTGTGCGCACAAGCTAATGTGTTGTGCGGACAAGATATTATGTTGTCCGCACAAGATAATATCTTGTGCAAACAAGATAATATCTTGTCCGCAAAAGATAATATGTTGTCCGAACAAGATAATATCTTGTCCGCTCAAGATATTATCTTGTTCACACAACATAATAAAAACAAAAAATCATGTACCTTCCCGGGTTCCGTACGTTCAGGATTTTACGTGGGGTCCACCATCAGTACATACAGGAATTTCACTTTGCCTCATGAAAAAAGAAAATAACATTTTGGCTTCCGTTTTTTTTTTTTTTGTTCCGTAACCTGTAGACTGCACCCCGCCCATACCCATCCCCTCTAAGCGGAAAGACTATCATAATATCAAAAGTACAAGTTAGTTTTCCATTAAAAGAGAAGACCTTTTTCAGAATGCTTTCCTATTCTGTGAGAGAAGAATTTTTTTCAGAGGTTGGCAACCCCTAAAAATTCAACTTGAGGTTACAGAAAAATATACCGGAAGTCAAAATGATCTTTTCTAAAAATTGTAAACATTTAAAATAAGTCGGTTATATCCCCATCCCGGCCTAAAAGTACATTCCTTCAAGTTATATTGGAACCAAGCTCACTGGCATGTTTTCTGTCGGCCATATTGGAAATTCTTGGCGCGTTAATAAATCTATTGACCTACCCACACTTTCTGACCTCCAATAACAAAAGATCGCTTTCCTGTGTAAACTTTACAAACGTCCCATCGGGGCTTGGACATAAAACAACTCATAAAACACCTATAAATGCCGCAAATACCGAATAATATTTTCTAATTTTCTAATTTAAAAACCAATACTGTGCAGTGAATCGTGAGATTGGTTTTGCTATTCTTAATTGACTTGAATTTACTCTTAAAGAGCCAAGCAAAATATTGTGGAGCTGAAGTCATTTTAATCATTCTTTAACATTTTCCAGAAAAATTAGACTTGACATTTAATGTGAATGCAGACGATTCCCAAGAAATATCAAGCCTGATTTTCACTAAAAATCAAGCCTAAATTTCACTTAAAATGTAGAAATATGAAGATCGTCTTTTCTAAGTGTTTGGCACTGAAAGGGTCAACTTATTCTTCCGCGACAGAAAATGAGAAGAAGAGTAAATGAAGTCAAAAATTAATATTCAAAATATATCGATATATCCATATTTTGATTCAAAGACAATTTTACTGGTTTGATGATTAAAACGAATCGACGCCTTAGATGAATTCTCCTTTATAATAGAGGTCACGGCCACGTGACTTGGTCATTCTGGGGAAGGGTTAATAAATAAGATTAATAAAGCTGGATGTTTGCTTTCAGAATGCGATTTCTAACTGACAAAAAGAAATGGAGAAGAGCTATAAATGTAATAGTAAATATAGCTAGATTTTAGCTTTATTAAAGAAAGAGATTCTCATTGGTAATTTTTAACAATACCCATTAAAGAACATGTTACACTGTGAAAATAGGGATGCATAATTATATCATTTTTTCTTACTTTTGTTCCATATATAGATTGCGTATATTCATTAGAATATAACAAACAAAAACATAGATTTTCCTGCAGAAATGGCAACCAACTAGGCATCACCCCCTTAAACCCCACTTTTATATAGTAAAACTGGGGTTTACAGGGGTAAACAGTATTTTCCTTATATCTGCTTAAAAGCATAGATTGTGGGTACTCGATAGAACCGCCTCGTCGAGGCGGTTCTATCGAGTCCCCACAATCTATGTTTAGAGCAGAAATACGAAAAAAATCCCAATTTTTCATCTTACAATTTCCATTTTTTGGCTGAAAAATTGACAATGTATCTATATAAGGGTGTTTTCGTAATGGATAATAGCTTTATCTCATATAGTTGTGTAAGTCTAACGATGCCACTCCACTATTATATGTTAACGCTGCGCATGCTTTTTTCAGCAGAATATATTTTGAAATATTTTTTTGTTAGAACCGCCTCAATAAGTAAAATATCACAATTTTTATAATAAATTTTTCATAATTTTAGCGGAAAAATTTACAATGTATTTGTAAAGGTGTGCTTTCGTAATGTTTTAGCCAGAAAAAAAGGATTTGACCATCTCATGCAAATTGTCTCCATTTTCATTTTTTTTTTTTTTTTTTTTTTTTTGCCAGAAACTGTTTACTAGGGAAAATAAGAAAAATATCATCATATTGTCGTCTGCTGAATTAGCCTAGAGTGTGGTAAATGTTAAAGTCTCGTAAATATGCCGTTTAATGGATACAGTATAAACATAGTTTATTGTATCAGCTTTACCAACATTAGTTACGGTCCTTCCCCTTAATCTGACCCCGCCCATCGGGGCTTGAAGAAAGAGATGGGCGGCATGATGCTTCCACGCAGAGCTGAAACCAACTGCACATGAGTACTGGTAACCCGCTTAGAGGATCTAAGCCTGCCCAGGCAAAGGGGTGCGAGTCTGACGCCCATGCTTGTAACCCTATTGGTTTCATTGGGCGACAGGGCTTGAGATGTCATTTCATCTCAATGTCGAGTAAAAGTCCCACACAACTCCAAAATGACCTATACAGTGTTGACGGGGACGTTAAACCTCAAATCAAACCAAAAAACCTTCCCCTAAATGATAATGGCAAATATTCAACCCTTGTAATGCTGAATAATGTAAAATTGCCTGGCCCATTTCTGACTAACAGCCAATCAAACTATTTGTACATGTATACAGTGTATACATTGTAGGAATGAATTTCATTTTGTGGATTTTATCGATGTGTAATTTCCGCCGAATCACTCACAAACTTAGCAAGAAGCCCATTTTTGTGGATTCTGTAGTTATGTAAACTCCGGCGAATCACTCACAAGCTTAGCAAGAAGCCCATTTTTGTGGATTTTGTAGTTGTGTAAATTCCGGCGAATCACTCACAAACTTAGCAAGAATTCCATTTTTGTGGATTCTGTAAACTCCGGCGAATCACTCACAAACTTAGCAAGAAGCCCATTTTTGTGGATTTTGTAGTTGTGTAAACTCCGGCGAATCACCCACAAACTTAGCAAGAAGCCAATTTTTGTGGATTCTGTAGTTGTGTAAACTCCGGCGAATCACTCACAAACTTAGCAAGAAGTCCATTTTTGTGGATTTTGTAGCTGTGTAAACTCCGGCGAATCACTCACAAACTTAGCATGAAGCCGTTATACTCCGACGAATCACTCACGCGCTGCAGTTTGTGAGTGATTCACCGGTGTTAACACATCGATAAAATCCACAAAAGAGATAACTCATTCCATATAATTCAAACTTTGTTATTGAAATGTTGAAAATGCCACCAAAATGGAAAATTTTGGAATTCTTTCGACAGCTTAAGCGACCACGACGGAATGATTTTGCAGTTAGAAGCTGCCATGACGAAAACACACCTATATATTTTTGACCCCCTCCAACCCCACTTTTATATAGTAAAACTGGGGTTTACAGGGGTAAATCTTATTATTTTTCTTATTTCTGCTCTAAAATATAGATTGTGGGATGAGGCGGTTGGTTCTATCGAGTACCCCACAATCTATATTTTTAGCAGAAATAGGAAAAAATCACAATTTTTCATCATAAAATGATCTTTTTTTGGCGATAAAGGTTACAATGTATTTGTATAGGTGTGTTTTCGTAATGCATGTTTGAAAGAATCACAAGTGAAAAAAACTTCAAGTTTTTTTTTTTATCTCACTTTATTTCTCTTCTAGCAACTGCCTCCGTGGTGTAGTGGTTATGCTACTCGCCTTGTAAACCAGGGGTTGCAGGATCGATCCTGGGCTTCTCCAGACTTTCGGATGAGTCTCTATATGACGTTGCGTCTGAGAATGTAATAACGTCATGTAATAAATTCGATAATCCACTAGTGGATTAAATATGCAAATTAGATAGACACGCCCGGTAACGTTATAGGTACGACGTCCTTAACGACGTCGCGTTTACTAATGGCGGAATATTGACATTTTCGTTAAAAATCGTGAATAAAATGTGTTTTAAATGTCATATGATAAATAGAATCTTGCATTCGTACTCATGTATAATTGAATTTATTAAACCAATTGAGGAAAAGGGATAAATTGCTCGGCACAGCCTCGCATTGTATCCCTTTTCCTCAACTCGTTTAATAAATTCAATAATACATGAGCACTCATGTAAGATCCTCTATATCAGTATTAAGACTGGAATGTAGTCAACATAAAATACTTTTAATAGAAACTTGTGAACACAGAATGATACACATTAATAGCATGGAAATGCAATTCTATGCATTTCGCATCAATTTCTCTGATTATTAGATAGCAGTATACCATTGAAAATCTGAAACACCACACTATTCAATTTTTTACGAAAAAGATATCATCATGAAGGGCAAAGACTGAATTTTAATGCAAACACTTATATATCGGCGTCTAACCGTCGGTTTTCTTTTGCCCCAGCATATCAGTGGTTTCTTGCTGTCGCGTCCTCACCGTTGTTTCATCTCTGTGGTTGTTTGTTTGTTGTTGTTTTTTTTTGTGTGTGTTCACGGAGATCTTGCACAGATGAGTTAGGAGGCCTTCATGCGGACTGAACAAATTATTTGTCTAAATCGCGACGGAAGTAAGGGCGAGGATCGTGGCCACGTAAAATCGATTTAAGCCTCCCCAGTGGAATTCGTTTCACTGACCGTTCCAAGGCGGTTCTTCTGTCGCGGTTTATTTTTGTTATGGTTTTTGTCTTTGGGTGTTTGTGTCGCTTAATCTATTTTGTTTTTGATAGCCAGTTGGCCATTTTGTGGGAAAGTAACTGCCCTTTAGCCTTCAAATATTGATGTGTCCATTGGGGTCTGTTGTTTCATGTTTGTGCTTCTTTCCCTTTGATGTCTCTGATGGGAGCTGTGGGTTAATTATATCGATTCCTGATCATTGCCTCCACTCCTGTTTTTTTTATAGCAACCAACCAACGAGTTGTTTGCCGCCGAAGGCGGCAAACAACGAGAGTTGGTTGCTTAACGGTAACACGTATATTTATTTATGAACATACCCCATCCATTCAAAACCTCAAAAGCCAACAGGACTAAGGCCAAAATTTTCTTCGTACTTCCGGTTTTACAGCTTCCTGTTGCCGGAAGTAAACCAGATTGGATAAAGCTTGAACTTCCTTGTTACCATGGACGCACGTTCATCTTTTCGAAATAAACAAACTTGGCTGTGCTATATCAACTCACAATACAGCTTTCTCCCGTTTAACAGCTACATCAGAATCAGAATTCTGACATCTAATTCAATGATAAAAACGTGTCTTCTTTACCCTTTCGCTGGTATATTCCTCTGCATGAGGTAGTACTACAAATACAGTGTCACAGACCGTGTCAAAACTAATAGCCGTTAGTGTTGGCGAGAAGACGTAAACAAAAGTTTTCCTGCTGTGAAATGAGTGAATAAAATAATACAGTAGGTAAATTTTTCTTGAAACATCTTGCTTAAAAATTGGTATTTCAGTTCAATGTACCTGTTGTTAAAATACAGTACACAATGCTCAGTGAGGATTTTTCCACTACAGTCGAAGAAAATCAGGGCCGGACTCTAGCTCTTGTCGAAAATAAGCATGCAGCTACCAGGCTACTAGCTCGAGATAGTACATGAAAGAAGAAAACTCTACCCACTGATGGCCAGGATCACAGCAATAGGTGAATTGGGATGCAAACATCTTGTTCAAACTTTGGTGTTTCATTTCAAAGTATGGTACCTCTTGTTTTAACAAAGCAGCATTGGAGGTCACAGGAGTGAAATGTCTTACAATCTCAGAAGACACTCCCAGGTATCCAAGTTGTAAATATGAATGCTATGTGATGAGTGACTGTTTCAAAAACTTTACAAAGGTGTTCTCGAATTTGACCCCTAGCCAGACCCTAGGGCGTAAACCCAGAGGTCTGTTCTCTTTGAACATTAGAAGACCCTCCCAGTAGGGCTGGCTAATCTGACAGAGCTGGAAAGATAATCAATTATCATTCCTGTCATTGCGATCGATAATCAATTAGTAATCACTGAAGATTTAGTCATAATTTTACCTGCCTGGCTTTCTGTCTGAGCGTGACTCCTACCATATGCTGTACTTTGCCATATGTATTTGGACAGACAGACCTGAGAAAACAATGTAGACCCAGATGAGACACCACAGAACACCGTGTCTCATCTGGGTTTGCACTGTTTGTCACTCATACAGCTATTTTAGGTATAACTTTGGGAAGTAAATTGTACGTATCAAATAATCGATTGCAAGCAAATCAGTAATGATATTCATTTGTGTGGAATTTATCGATCGATAATAATCGATTTATTCGATTATCCAATTGATCGTGCCAGCCTTACCTCCCAGGTACTTAAGTTCAAAATATGAGTGCTCTTTGATGAGTGACTGTTGAGAAAAAAGCATTTGAAAAACTTTACTGCAGTGTCACGGGAACGCACACGCAACCAAGCACATCCTAGGTGACAACAATAGCTCTCCATGTACTTCGTACAGGCAAGCTAAAAAGCACTTGCATAGCCAACATTTGGACTTGCCCTCATGGAATTTGGGCAATGGACTTGTCAGGCCCTGCTTAATAGAAGTTCTCATCTAGTACTGCATTAAAGTGTTTGCCTGAGCTAGGCTTTAGAATTTGTCTGGCACTTTAAGCATTTCATTTTTTCTGGCTAATAAAAGATCTTTGATAGATAACAGCAATGCATGCATCTATCGGGAAGTCTATACAAATCATTGTGTCAAACCCTGCAATCCAATGAAACCAGTAGGGTTTATATGTATGGAAGGGCAGACTTGCACCACTCTGTCTGGGCAGGCTTAGCAGTTTACCAGTAATTCCACAAAAACAAGCAAATATGCCCCTTGAACCCTAATAGTAAAACTGGGGTTTACAGTGGGTAAACCTTATGTTTCGATTTTCCTCTCTAAAATAAAGATTGTGGGAACTCGTTAGAACCACCTCAGTGAGGCAGTTATAACTTGTATCCACAATCTATATTTTGAGTCAAAATAAGAAAAACATCACAATGTTCCATCTTGAAATTTTCAGGGTTTATTTTTTGCGTTTAAGTTTACATTGTATTTGCATAGGCATGTTTTCGTAATGTAAAGATGCTGTTGATATCGCTTTACACAGAAATACCATGCAGCCCAATATATTTCTCCTGGGGTTAAAATAACTTTGGATCAAATAATTGTTAATCTGGTCCAACTGCCTGTCTTTACTCTTATCTGTTGCCAAGGGCTGACCCAAAATGATTGCCGCTTTATTGCTTGGACAGCCAAAAAAAAAATTCTATCAATTCCCCATAATCTCCCCTAAGAACACCTATCTTCATATCTATATTTCTATCTTGGTCCCTTGATTTGCCCTAAAAGCTTGTGGAATGTGTAAAATGCAAAAATATGAGAAAAAATATAGTGGAGTGTGGTAGCTCAGTGGTTAGTGCACTTGCCTCTGATGCTAGGGGCCCCCACTTCGATTCCCGGCAACAGTAATAAAATTGCAGTGTCCGAACATGCTCCATTGCCATCATTTGCAGGTATGAATGCCACAAGTGCACAGTCCTTTGGATCCAGACGTTAACTGGAGGCCCCCTGTGCAGGGAGAAACAACCCCTGTGCAGCTTAAAGATCCCTACCATAATTACATCAACAACAACAGCCTGTTTACTATGTAGGCAGCTCCATCTTGCGAAACCTGGAGTGTATATACATGTATATGTAATGTACACCAGGAGTGTTTTGTTTGTTTGATTTGAGGTTTAATGTCCCCATCAACACCAACCCAAGACCGACAGATTTTGTCTGGTGAAAAGCTGGACCAGGTCAGGTATAGTGAGGTCAGTGGCTGGCTGGTCCGAATGGTCTAGTTGAAAATCTGCCACCAGTCATAAAAATCCATGTTTTTAGCTCATTGATTATAAAATGGATTTCTGTTTTCAGTATGTTGCAGCAGCTTTACTATGTAAATAATAATAGAAATATTTGTTTGATTTGAGGTTTAACATCCCCATCAACACCGTAAAGGTCATTTTGGAGATGTTGCTTCCAATTTTGTAGGACTTTTATCCGACATTGAGTTGAAGTGACATCTCAAGCCCTGCTGGCCAATGAAACCAATAGGGTTTATAAGCATGGACGGTCCGACACTTGCATATTTTCAGTATTAAACTGTATCCCTCATTGTCAGTTTCACTATTATCATGCGTCAGCATTAAGTTGTGTAAAGCCTTGAAAACACGAGCTTGTACTTGCAGCTGTGCCACTTTCCCAGAACTTTTCAATTTTTGTCAAAATAAGAAAAATCTGAAGATTTCCATAGTCAACACTAAGTTTGAACTAGCCAAAGGCACAAATATTTTATATCTAAAGTCACTGCATCTAACAACATTGCAGGATAACTAATCAACAACTTGTTCAAGTCAAGCCCCGTGTTCAAGTAGCTTAAAAACTTTTTAGTGTGTCGTGTTGGGGGAAAAAATGGTAGTTCCATTTCAAGGGGGTATCCCTTTTCAAAGAATTCTTTGTCCTGTTTGTTAAAAATTCAGAGACCAATTTTCATTGCAGATAGTTGGTAGGGAAAGTGTTGCAATGTTTGTGGTGGTGGCTTTGACAAAGTCACATATAAGAGCTTAGACCAAAACTTAATGTAGGCAATGTTACTGGACTGCATCGTAGATATATTTTTGACCCGTTTTATTTACTTTTTACACATTCGGTAAGTTTACTGGGCAGATCAACAGGCCAACTACAAACTCTGTGATAATAAATTGGTCTTACCTATATTCTGATATAGAATTTCCTGTGCCTGCGCAGGCTATAGATGCCGTAATTACAGAACTACTGTGTAGGCTTCCGGAGTGTATGTAATAATCTACACCTAATGTGACGTACTTGTAACTTGTGTATAGAAGAATCCCGATATCTGAAGGATCGTCTCCTAGACCCGCTTTCCATCCCCATTGGGAGTTTTGTTTGTTTGATTTGATGTTTAACATCCCCATCAACACTGTATAGGTCATTTTGATGATGCTGCTTCCAATTTTGTGCTACTTTTACCCGACATTGAGATGAAATGACATCTCAAGCCTTGTATCCCATAAACCAATATGGTTTATAAGCATGGACGGCCTGACTTGCACCGCTTTCCCTGGGCAGGCATAGATCCTCTCAGCAGTTTACCAGTACTTGTGTGCGGGTCGGTTTCAGCTTTGCGTGGAAGCATCATGCAGCCCATCTATTCCTCCAAGTCCCAATGGGGGTGGGGGAGGGGGGCGGATAGATTAACTTTATTCCCTGGGCAGGCATAGATCCTCTAAGCGGTTAACCAGGCAGTACTCCTGTGCTGTCGGTTTCAGCTCTGCGTGGAAGCATCATGCAGCCAATCTATTTCTTAAAGCCCCGATGGAGTGGGGCTGGGTGGGGGGGGGGCACCTTGGGGAGATAGATAGATTTTGTTTGTTTGATTTGAGGTTTAAAGTCCCCGTCAACACTGTAAAGGTCATTTTGGAGACTCTGCTTCCGATTTTGTGGGACTTTTACCCAACATCGAAATGAAACACCATATCAAGCCCTGTCGCCCAATGAAACCAATAGGGTTTATAAGCATGGACGTTCTGACTTGCACTGCTTTGCCTGGGCAGGCTTAGATCCTCTCAGCAGTTTACCAGTACTTGTGTGCGGGTCGGTTTCAGCTTTGCGTGGAAGCATCATGCAGCCCCATCTATTCCTCCAAGTCCCAATGGGGGTGGGGGGGGGGATAGATTAACTTTATTTGCATTATCTGCTAGTTCCTAGTCTGTAGGTTATCAAAGTTGGAAAAACAGGTAACCAGAACACACTGACCTTCAAGGTCAGTGGGGAGGATATGGTTACCTGTTTTTCCAATATTGACAATGTGGCAGCAAATAATGCAAATATAGTGAATAGATATAATTTTGGCATTTCTATCTCTTGAACAGAAATAATAACTCTTCCCTACCCGAAAGTATGGATGCAACTGCAGTTTTCCAAAAATAATACTGGTTCTACAAAATACCGATACCATTCTCTGGAAGGAGTGATTTTTTTTTTCGGTCAACTATCTACTGCACAGTTCAAGTTTAACTTTGTTGCTGTCGACCACCTTTGAGACTGTTGAACTTTAGAACAGTCCAAAATGAGGTCTTAATATAGGAATTTTGCGGTACTAGTGCAAATGTCCATTTAGAATACCTTTTCATTTAAAAAGACCCACCTAATACTGAATGCACAAAATGGGAGGTTTATAAGCATCAAAACGGTTGGTTGCAGTTAGGTCGCGCCTATTTCATATTAATTGTATGCCATTTTCCAGGAAAAAGAAATATATTAAATTAAATGTAATGGCTGCATACATTTTAGTGCATTTCGTCATCAAATAAATCGATAACTCTCATGACTAGCAGGGATTTTGAGGATACTTTTGACATATGGCCGAAAAGTCGACCGGGCAAGGTCTGTGCTGTATGGAGGGTATCTTAAGGTAGTAATCTACTATTCCTCCAAATATTTGACCACTACGGTAGAACGATGAGCTGGTGCATTATTATGTAAAACTTGAGATCATGGGGCCCTGTTCGTGGACGCTTTGCAGCATAATGTTCAATTATACAAGACAGGAACAATCCTTGTAAAATGTTCCAGTCAAACTTATGTGTTCAGGCACTGAAACCCGTACCACAATTCCGTCGCTGTCAAAGGATAAGGCGTACATAATACATTTGGCTGCCCTGGTTCGTCGCGCAATCTGCGGCCCATTACGAAAACACGCCTATACCAAAACATTGTAACCTTTATCGCCGAAAAAATGAAAATTTTGAGATGAAGAATTGTGATATTTTTCTTCTTTCAGCTCAAAATATAGATTGTAGGTACTCGTTAGAACCGCCTCGATGAGGCGGTTCTAACGAGTACCCACAATCTATATCTTAGAGTAGAAATAAGAAAAATAAGATTTACCCCTACAAACCCCAGTTTTACCATATAAAAGTGGGTTTCGAGGGGGTCAAAATTATATAGGCGTGTTTTCGTGATGTCTAGCAATTTTCGCCGACCCATACTTTGTTATTTTCTTTGTGTTCTGGTTCATATAAATATACCCACCGGAGTCCAATTGTTGGTTTTCTTCAGCTACAGCATTCCAGTTATCCCATGCTGTTGAGTCCTCATCGTTGTCTAATCTCTGTATTCGTTTGATTTTTATGTTCTCGGAGATGTTGCACTGATGAGATAGGAATCCTCTATGCGGACTGAACAAACTATTTGTCGAAACTAAGGGCGAGGATTGTGACCACGTAAAATCGATATAAGCGCCCCTCTCCAACCCCCACCCAGTACAAACTTCTTGCTAGCCGTTCCAAGTCGGTTCGTTTATTGTGGTTTATTATTCATTACGATAAAACACCCGTGCGTCACAGTGCATTTTTTTTACATCTAAAAAAATGGTCATTTTTCCGATGAAAATTTGTGATGTTATTCTTATTCATACTCAAAACATAGGTTGTGGGTGCTCGTTTGAACCGCCTCATTGAGGCGGTTCTAACGAGTACTCACAATCTATGTATAGGAGCAGAAATAAGGAAAATAATGTATACCCCCGTAAACCCCGGTTTTCTCTATATAAAGTGGGGTGTAAGGGGGTGTTCATTTCACGGACTTGTTAGCGTGATGTGTTATAGTTCGTGTTTGCATGTGCATATTGCTTATATATTTTTTTTTTTTTATTTTTTTTTTGGATTGCCGTTTGACCATTTTTGGGAAAATAGTGGGGGTCAAAATTACAAGCGGAAAACCTTGTGGCTTTCCGCTTGTGAAGTTTTCATTATGGTGAAGTAATTTTATATTTGAGCCCCGCCAAGCGAATTCGTGTCTTCGAGCATTCCGTCATGACAAATTTTAACTGCGCATGCCCAACCATTCAGAGGGGCCAGGGATATGGCTTTCTGTCTGAAGGTTCCTTTTGATTCACTGCTTGTATGAGCGAGCAGCGAAGGTTCTGGCGAGTCTGCGCGGATGCGCAGGCTTGCCTGAACCTTCGCTGCTCGCATAGGCGATAAGTACCAAAATCGCCTGACGTGGCCCATTTGTGTTTCTTTCCCGTTGGTGTCTTGGATGGGAGATGTGAGGTAATTGTATCGATTCCTCATCATTGCCTTCACTTCTATTTTTATCACCTGTGACAACTTCTCTCACACGTCTGTTGGGGTCCTTGCCTCTGAACAGGGTTTCTTAGGCGCAATTTGGCTTTTGCACCTAGGCAGACAAAGGATGTTGCATACAAAGTAGAAGTAAAACAAAGATCAGGAATCGATATAATTAACTTACTCCACCCATCAAAGACACCAAAGGGAAAGAAACACAAACATTTAGCGACCAGACCATAATGGAAACCTAAACAAAGGAAGGCCATAAGGAGAGTTACTTTCCCACAAAATGGCCATATTGCCATCCAAAATAAAAAGACACGAGTGATACACACAGTAAGTAACAAACAACAACATAAATAAACCGCCACAGAATTACCGCCTTGGAACGGTCAGTGGAAAGATTTCCACTGGGGGGCTTAAATCGATTTTACGTGGCCACAATCCTCGCCCTTAATTTAAAACCTTGGTTAGACCTCAACTAGAGTATGCATCACCTGTTTGGCATCCCCATGTTAAAACTCAGGTTCAACAGGTTTAGAAGGTTCAGAGGACGGCTGCCCGATGGACCTGCAGACGATGGCGGAACAGAAGTAATGTTGGTGAAATGCTCGATGAGCTGGAGTGGCCTTCGTTGGGGGCCCGTCGAGAGCAGTCCTCTTTAACCTTCTTTTATAAGATACACTCTGACACAGTGTCTCTTAATAAAGATAAATACTTGACCCCTATGTCTACTTTAACTCAAACAAGGGCAACAAAATTAAACAACAGTCAATATCGTAGGTACCAGGCCTATAGTGATGCCCTGAAGAATTCTTTCTTCCCTAGAACTATTACTCAGTGGAACAGTCTTCCCTCCTCTGTGATAAATGCCAAAACTGCAGAGGAGTTCAAGGCCTGAATGGTGTAGATTGGGACCCAGAGGTGTGCGTTTTAGTACACCTCTGAAAGCAGATTGTAAATAGTTTTAAGAACTCATCCAGTGTTTTTTTTTTTTTTTTTTTTTTTCTGTTGTTGTTGTTTTTGTTTTTTGTTTGCTAAATTCTAAATTTAGCGCACCACCCAACTGAGGTAAAGGCCAACTATGACCGATTCAGTATATGAAGATAAATAGATAGGGATAGAACACAGCAAAAAGCTGACATGGTCCCGTTTTTGCTTTGGTGTCAACACACGGGGTACCCAGCGCACACAAACCTTCCTCCTGAGCTTGAGTCTTTTAATATGCAAAAAACGGCCGACGAATTTTTCAAAGGGAGACAACTTTCGAGACTGCCTGCCTGTTCACTTTTCTATAGGCCCAGTCCCACAGAAAAAGGGGTCTACTCTTAAAGGAAAAAATTTGCTCCTAAGGAGCATTCCTTAAAGAGTTGGCCCCTATTAACATGGGAGACAAAAATACTTTTGAAGGAATTGCCTCCCCTGAAGGTGTATTCATTCCCCTTAAACCAGATAAATCATAGAATTTCGAATATCCTCATCACACTAGAAATAGAGAATACCGGGTTCGTGACTTTTGTTATCAAGTTTATCAGGCAAGGCTTGGAGAACGCTTGAGGGATCGCGAGACTTGCCGAGCGATTCTACATGCGTTCTAGAGGCCGAGCCTGATAAACTTGATATCAAATGACACGAATCTGGTATTCTATTTATCAGTTTATAATGGCAATAATAATAGTTTTGCCGTTTCTTCGAGTAGTCCGGTTTATTCATGAAAGTACAATGTCACGTCGACCTGATAAAAGTCACTTGTACTGACGTAGCATATTTTTATCAGGTCAAGGTGTTACAATGCAATTAATATTGGAGGTAACTCATAAACATCTTTTTCAGATACAGCTGTCGCAGGCCTACCGGTTCTCGCATCCTTTTGAACATTCTCTTACTGCCGCTGAACAGACACACCCATTGGGCAACAGTCGAATATGCTAGTGAATTTTCCACATAAACCTTATTCAAATCACTTTTTATCTCCATAGTACTATATCATTTTTTTCTCGAATTTTGCAATACGCTAGTTGTTTCTCTTGGAAAGGGGGTCTTTCATTTGTGCCCATGCATGTTTTATCTTTAAACTTTGTATATTAATAACTCAGCATATACAACCTATAAAAATGTATTTAATAAATTATATAAATCAAAGTAGGACTCAGGAGGCCACTCTAACTGACTCCCTCCATGAGCTGATATCTGTGTCTAAATAAGTCTGTCTTAAATCTTACGTTTTATGTAGTTTCAAGATCTGTGAACTGGATTGAATGCAGAACTCCATAGGCATGCCTTTGATACTAAAAAACCTTTTGAATTAATTAAAGTTTACATTTTCTGATAAAATAATTATCAAAAATCTCATTTTTTAATTAAAGTTTTAAAAAAATATCAAAATTCAATCCCTAAGATAAATATGTTCTAGACTTTGTCAAGATTTCATTTTGCTAGAAAAACTTTCCATATGTATCGTCTTTAGCTATGCCAAATTTCATGAAAATCCCAAACTTTCAACACTGTAGTTTTACACCTTTAATGGATGTAAGTTGATTCTGCAAAATCTACTATTTTATTGATATCATCCAAGAACCTTACAAAAAGGCAATTCGTAACACTTACGTAATAAAAATGAGATCATACAAATCAAAATGAATACATATTGAGCTGATCTAGCTTAGAAACTATTAAAATATCGTGAATTTCTGATATTTGCCTTTCATTTATACACTATGATCTATCAAAATAGTAGATAGTAAAACACTTAATCAAAAGTAATTCTAATCAACAAATTAGGCCTATAGGCTTATATATTGCTTTTTTATTAGCAGCAAAATTATTGTGAACATGTGCAACTTTATTTAATGACTTTGCATAAATCATGCTACTCAAATAGGTGTAAGGCAAGGAGATTTCCATACCAAGCTGGTATGCAAGGATGCAATGGTCAGTGGTTTGTTGTTACTAGTAAAAGTAGTTCTGTTGATAAATCCATGGCCAGATTAAGCCTTAGATATACTCTGTCTTTATGAACGCTAAATTATTATCCTAACAAAAAAGTTACAGTAATTATTGGTTAGTATTTCCAAAAATCGAAATGTCACTGATATTGAGTTTCTGTTGCAAAAGATATCATTGATGGATGAGGTGCAGAATAGTTGGTGTAAACAAAGCTGTTCCATGACCTAGAGAAATTTTGCTATTAGACAGGGAGAGAAACAGTTTTCTTCCTTATAGTACACATGCAGAAATATGTCTCTTTTCTGCATTGGTATTGTAATTGTTGACGTTTCTTTAGTGTCTTATTTTTTCTATTTACTTTGTCAATATGGTGGTGAATTTATCGGAATCGAGCTTTTAGTATTTTTTTCTGGTTGTAAAACTTTCAACCACTTCTTGAATGTTTCTGCTGAATGCAAGTTCACTGTTTGTTTAAGCGCTGTTCTTGCTTGTTTTTTGTTCATTAATAATTACCAGTACATTTCTGTGCAATGTATCTCTCAGCTTAGAAAGAGCATTGCAGTGTTTGGACAGAAAAAAGCATCACAATGTATTTACTGAAAATATTTTAAAATCCTATGAGTAATGCGATAACTACTCACGGATTGAATAATTATTATCAAAAGTTTAAATGCTTCTTGATATCTTAAATAATGTGCTTTGTAATTACTGCAACAACTGCTGAGATAGGTAAATGAAGTTAAAGACCTATACAAATATACAGACAACACAATCATGATCACATAAGTTTTGGAACACTGACAATGTACGACCATGTGAATTCTAAAAGCAAATTCAAATGGCTTTGCAATACAGCTTCGGGAAGCCGTTTGACTTCGTTCATAGGGGCTATACAAAAAAGATAGATTGGCCAGTGCCTATGCAGATACAAATTCTGAAAACTTAATGTCCAGGAAAAGTAATCTCAAGTGTTATTGATTTTCCCTAGAGTAAACCTTTCTTTTTAAATGGACAGTTAGGATTAAATAAACAAACAACAGTTTGACTTGAGAGTCATTTATCTCGAGTCGGATAACAAATCTCACAAAATCTGAAGCAACATCTAAAGTGACAGGTATATTGTTGATTTGAATGTTAAATCTATACATCACCTTAGCACCATTACCAAATTAGACAAGAAAGACAGAAAGAAAACTGTGCAAATAATTACATGGGTGCGTTTGATGACGTTTGTCATTGAAACCTTTTCGGTATAGTTCTGTAGACAAAATAGTTTGTTCCATAGGGGGCAAATTTACTGAAATGGATGTTTTGAAATAATACTTATAATTATGCTATGAACTACTTACACAAATCATACTCTACTGTAGCCATCCAAACTGAAAGCAATGGTAAAGTATTGCTAAACAGCATGACCAAAACATGCTAATCATATAATTTGACATTTTGCTGAATCAGGACTATCAGTATTCAGTCTGTTAAAACAGAATGTTACCGGTCCTCAATTTCCATGAAAATTCATCAACATGTTCCTAAGATAAGTTGGTAGTTTTTATGCTAAAATGGTGTCTTGACAAAAATTGGAACATGGTAAAAATGCATATAAAATTTTAATGAATACAAAAATAGGAGCTGAAATATGAGGACACCATCAAAGAAAACTGAATGCCCAGTCACTATTACTAGACATATGAGGTCATTCATAGTATAAACTAACTCACCAATTATGGCTTTAATTCATAAAACATAGCAGCATTATATATATGAAACTCTGAATACTGTAGACAAGTTTATATGAGAGTACTCTCTGTTGTGATAGAGACTTCATAAAATATGTAATAAATTTACTACGGAAATGAAATTTTAAAGTGAATGCATCGTAATTATAATGGTTATACCCAAGGCAATTATTGTGCATAATTTCATAAAAATCCAAGTGTGGGCAGAAACCAATGCAAATTTCCTATACCTTGAAAGACCCCCTTTTCACCACTTTTTGGCGACATCCTAGCTATGTTACTTTGAAAACACGCTGTACATTTACAGTGCCCGGAAATCCGTTCGAGAAGGACATGGTTCGAAAGAGGACAACTTTTTCCAAAATATAATATGCGTTAGTTGTGTGTGCACAAAAAAAGGACATTGAAAGAATTTTCTAACTAACCATCGTAATATCAATAATAAATCTCTTCTATTTCGAAAGTGAGTTGCAACATCAAAATACAGAGTTTTATCAGCCGATTCAAACTGAGCAAATTGTCTAGATATCAGAATCAGACCTCGACGTTATGAAACTTTTTTTCATTCGCAACGCAGTTTAGCATGAAATATACAATGCTAGTATTTCTTAGTTTTTTTTTTTTCATATTTAGATCCGTAGAGGCTGGTGGCAATTATTTGTTGTTGGCATTTATTTATAAGCAGCCATGTGAGTTGAGCATGAAAAGACTGTTAAAGGGCCTAATAAGTTAGAGCGCTAACTCTTAATCATTAGGCTCATCGCCGCTGTGGTTCGAGCCTCGCTCGGGTCATATGTCAGACGCAAACGTCTGCAACGGAATGTCAGATGTGTGTTTTTTTCCTTCGGATACTCCGGTTTTCGCCTACTTCTGATTGACGGTCGAAATAAATGAAATAATCTTAAAAGGAACGTAAAACCCAAACCATACAAAAGTCGGTTAACATCGACCCCAGAACTGATAACTGGGACGATTGAAGTCAAATTTCATGTGTAGCAGCCATGGGGAACGAAAGTTTGTTCGCGGGGTCCATGTAACATGACCGAGTTATGACAATTAAAACTTATTTTCCTCAGAAATCAGTCAGGCATTTGTTACCAAATTTCATGTAAATGCCTTTAGGAACAAGGAAAATGAAAATAAAAATTAATCAAAATGAGTTTGGTCACATGAACAAGATGCCCGACATGCCCATATAAGGTAAAATCCCTTCAAAATTTTTGGCCTCCGGAACCAGTGGGCCGATTGCCATGAAACTTGGTATGTAGCATTGGATACTCGGGCCCATCATAGTTGCTTCAAATGATGACCCTTTGATGACCTTGACCTATTTTATGCCAAGATCAAATTTGGTCACATAGATTTTTATATGGGAAAAAGTCAAAATTGTGTATTTTTCGGAAACTTTTGCAGCCTGTGACCTGAAAATTTGTAGATGGAGGTAGCTAAATGAATGGATGAAACTACATGAGTATTCAAGATCAAGGTCATTTACTTACCTTGGCCAAATAACATTCAGATATTAAAATTATTTTCCTCAGAAAGCGCCTAGATCTTAGAAACGAAATTTCTTATAAACGCCTGTAGGAACAAGGAAATGAACATTAATTGTAATGAGTTTGGTCACATGACCAAGATGACCACCATGTCGATATAAGGTAAAACCCTTCAAAAACCTTCTCCTCCGGAACCAGTGGGCTGATTGCCACGAAACTTGGTATGTAGCATTTGGGACTCAGGCCGATCATATTTAGTTCAAATGATGACCCTCTGATGACATTGACCTACTGTACGCTTTTCACTTTTGTATAGGGAAAAAGTCGGAAACTCTTGCAAATAGTTAGATGCAGTGACCTAAATGATTGGATGAAACAAAACAAGTATTCAAGGTCAAAGTCATTCCTTGACCGTGGTCTAAGGCCTTGCAGATATGAAGATTAAAACTTATTTTCCACTGGAACCCTGTGCCGTTTGTGATCATTTTTTATATAAAGGTTATAGAAACAAGAAAATGAAAATTTAATTGATACAAGTTTGGTATGCCAATAAAGGGTAAAACGCTTCAGAAATCTCTTCTCCGCAACCAATGGGTCGATTTTCATGAAACGAAACTTGGTATGTAGCATTGGGGACTTGGGCCCATTATAGTTTCCTCAAATGTTGACGCCTTGATGGTCTTGACCTATTTTATGACAAGGTCAAATTTAGTCGCGTAGACATTCGTACGCGAAAAAGTAAACAAAAAACGTGTATTTTTCGGAAACTATTGCAGTATGTGATCTGAAAATTGGTAGATGCAGTTAGCTTATTGAGTGAGTGAAACTACTTGAGTATTAAAGCTCATGATCATTCCCTGACCTTGGATCAAGGTCATTCAGTTATGAAAATTAAAAAAAAAAATCACAGACACCACCGCTCCATTTGTAACCAAATTTCATATGAAAGCTTTGCGGAACAAACGCATGAAAATTTATTAATTTGAATTTGGTCACATGACCAATATGGCTACCATGCCCGTATAAAGTTAAAACCTTTCAAAAACTCTCCACACTCAGGTGAGCGGCTCAGGACCTCTGGTTTGGCTATGGCATTGGTGGGAAGACACTAAGATGGATAGTTTCCGTTATTTGTCATAGAAACCTGATTGACTTATTGTTAGTGGAGACACTTAGGAATGGGTGCCAGTTTAGTCTGGTCTGCCACAAGGAGCCGTTCCTCGTCCATTGTTTTTCTTTGTACAATATATGTTTTCTTTTCTTTTTTTCTTTTCTTTTATCTTTTTGCAGGTGACCGTTTGCAGTCGATAAGAAAAGGAGAAGGAGGACAGATAACAGACAATCTCTTGTACGAAGGTTTATTTGATGCTGTCAGCATTTTAAAACCCCTCTTCCAACAAAACGGCGCTACAGAAAGCACTCCTTGACTTTTCAGACCCCACATCAAGAACCGACATTTACAAGGGGGTCTGTTCTTCCCTCAATGAGGCGGTTCTAACGAGCACCAACAACCTATGTTTGGAGCATAAATAATAAAACTCTCACATTTTTCAGCAGGAGGACGCGGGTTCGATACCTGCCGAACGTCGGCAACATTCTTTCGTAAAGATTGATCATGAAATCTTCTCAACGGTCAGTCTCACCCTTCCGCTGATTCAAGAAGGGCAGTCGTTCACTTTTATATAGTAGAACTGGGGTTTACAGGAGTATATTTACATTTCTAGTGTAAAGCCTAATGTAAACCTATAGAAAACAATTAAGCTCATACTTCCATAGACGGAAGAAGTCACATGATTAACGGTGACGTCAAGTGACGTCAGTCTAAACCATGGTTCTCTACGGGCGCTGGTGACGTCAACGCTGTTCCGCTCTTTGTAGAAAAACAGCGTGTAAATGATTTTCAGATTTGAAAACTTGCCCTTTGAGAATTTATTCGCCAAGTGATTAGGGGCAAAAAATGTAAATATAAAGAAATAAACTTATGTTTTTCTGCTTTTCATGCAAGTATGAACGACTTTGGGTTCATTTACTTTGCATGCGACCCACTGCGTTCATACTTTCATGAACAGCAGCAAAATAAAATTCGTTTCTTAAATACATTATTTTTCTTATTTCTGCTCAAAAACATAGATTATGGGCACTCGTTAGAACCGCCTCGTTGAGGCGGTGCTAACGAGTTTCCACAATCCGGCTATGTTTTAAGCAGAAATATTAAAAATATCAGAATGTTTTTATCAGAAAATATTCATTTTTTTTTATGGTAAAATTTCAATATATTTGAATAGGCGCTTAATGACACGAAGACGCTTTATGCCTGTGACAATCCGAAAAAAACGCACAGTGAAGACTCTGATCAGACTGCGCGTCTTCGCTTGGCGCCATGTATTAAAACACCTCATCATTTGCAACGGCTTGTGTGTGATAAAAATATAACGCGTTGTCAATGCAAGAAAACTGGTACTAAAATTTGTTCTTTGAGTAACCAATGAAATGGACGAAAACGGGAGCATCATATAACGCAGAATGTGCGCTGCACTGTTAACCCATTTAGTACCGGAAACCCCAAAACGGGTACCCTGGCAAACAGTGCAGGCCCAGATCAGACGCCGCAGAAGGCGGCGTCTGATAAGGGCCTCCACTGTTTGCTAAAAGTTAAGCCATTTTCCAAATAACTTTTGAAGAAAACACAACCCGACACCCCTAAATTTTGAAATGGACCCCTGGGACATATAAGGAGGAAGATTCCATTTGGTACCAAAAGGGTTAAGAGGCCTGGGAAAGATTTTGTTTTCCAGTTTCTGTACCACAAAGAAATCTATTTTGTCAAGTCTTGTCACGATTAAACGTAACCCCTTTCTGCCCTTTAAGCCGGTTATACTTTTCAGATTTGATTCATTGGTTGAAATCTAACCGAATTGTTTGGAACATCTCTTTTGCAAAATTTTATTACTTTTCATTTTTTTTAAAAAAGCAATATGCTGCCATGAATTTCAGATTTGGATAGAAATTAGATTTATTTTAAGATAATGACAACTTTTTAATGGTGGATAACGTATATGCATTTTCAGAACAACTGTTGCATAGGACAAGGACTATATTTTAAATTCAAATTTTCATTTAGCAGATGCGCTCAGCATCACTTTAAAAAGTCTATGCAATGAACACCCCCTTAAACCCCATTTTATATAGAGGAAAACGAGGGATTATTTCATGCAAAATTTATGATGAACATGATGATTGTAAATTTTCGTTTTCCCTAGCGCGGTGTTTAAATATAGCATCCATTCTGTTCGCTGGAGTGTCTAGTCATCTTACTGCCATCAAAACTCGAAAGCCATGTTACTGCCGTCGACACTCGAAAGTCATATAACTGAAGTAATGTTAGTGCCGTCAAAACTCAAAAGTCATGTTACTGCCGTTAAAACTCGGAAGTCACATTACCGACGTCAGCACTAGAAAGTCAAGTTACTGATGCTAAAACTCGAAAGTCATGTTACCGATATCAAAACTCGAAAGTCATGTTACTGACGTCAAAACTCGAAAGTCAAATTACTGGCAACAGTACTAGAAAGTCATGTTATTAAAGTCAACACTAGAAAGTCATGCTACTGGAGTCAATATTCGAAAGTCATTTTACTGACGTCAAAACTCGAAAATCATGTAACTGACGTAAAAACTAGAAAGTCATATAACTGATGTCAGGACTAGAAAATCGTATTATTGACGTCAACACTCGAAAGTCCAACATTTGGACTTGCCCTCATGGCAGTTGGTCAATGGACTTGTCAGGCCCTGCTTAAATTTGACCTTGTCATAAAATAGGTCAAGACCATCAAGGCGTCAACATTTGAGGAAACTATAATGGGCCCAAGTCCCCAATGCTACATACCAAGTTTCGTTTCATGAAAATCGACCCATTGGTTGCGGAGAAGAGATTTCTGAAGCGTTTTACCCTTTATTGGCATACCAAACTTGTATCAATTAAATTTTCATTTTCTTGTTTCTATAACCTTTATATAAAAAATGATCACAAACGGCACAGGGTTCCAGTGGAAAATAAGTTTTAATCTTCATATCTGCAAGGCCTTAGACCACGGTCAAGGAATGACTTTGACCTTGAATACTTGTTTTGTTTCATCCAATCATTTAGGTCACTGCATCTAACTATTTGCAAGAGTTTCCGACTTTTTCCCTATACAAAAGTGAAAAGCGTACAGTAGGTCAATGTCATCAGAGGGTCATCATTTGAACTAAATATGATCGGCCTGAGTCCCAAATGCTACATACCAAGTTTCGTGGCAATCAGCCCACTGGTTCCGGAGGAGAAGGTTTTTGAAGGGTTTTACCTTATATCGACATGGTGGTCATCTTGGTCATGTGACCAAACTCATTACAATTAATGTTCATTTCCTTGTTCCTACAGGCGTTTATAAGAAATTTCGTTTCTAAGATCTAGGCGCTTTCTGAGGAAAATAATTTTAATATCTGAATGTTATTTGGCCAAGGTAAGTAAATGACCTTGATCTTGAATACTCATGTAGTTTCATCCATTCATTTAGCTACCTCCATCTACAAATTTTCAGGTCACAGGCTGCAAAAGTTTCCGAAAAATACACAATTTTGACTTTTTCCCATATAAAAATCTATGTGACCAAATTTGATCTTGGCATAAAATAGGTCAAGGTCATCAAAGGGTCATCATTTGAAGCAACTATGATGGGCCCGAGTATCCAATGCTACATACCAAGTTTCATGGCAATCGGCCCACTGGTTCCGGAGGCCAAAAATTTTGAAGGGATTTTACCTTATATGGGCATGTCGGGCATCTTGTTCATGTGACCAAACTCATTTTGATTAATTTTTATTTTCATTTTCCTTGTTCCTAAAGGCATTTACATGAAATTTGGTAACAAATGCCTGACTGATTTCTGAGGAAAATAAGTTTTAATTATCATAACTCGGTCATGTTACATGGACCCCGCGAACAAACTTTCGTTCCCCATGGCTGCTACACATGAAATTTGACTTCAATCGTCCAAGTTATCAGTTCTGGGGTCGATGTTAACCGACTTTTGTATGGTTTGGGTTTTACGTTCCTTTTAAGATTATTTCATTTATTTCGACCGTCAATCAGAAGTAGGCGAAAACCGGAGTATCCGAAGGAAAAAAACACACATCCGACATTCCGTTGCAGACGTTTGCGTCTGACATATGACCCGAGCGAGGCTCGAACCAAAGCGGCGATGAGCCTAATGATTAAGAGTTAGCGCTCTAACTTATTAGGCCCTTTAACAGTCTTTTCATGCTCAACTCACATGGCTGCTTATAAATAAATGCCAACAACAAATAATTGCCACCAGCCTCTACGGATCTAAATATGAAAAAAAAAACTAAGAAATACTAGCATTGTATATTTCATGCTAAACTGCGTTGCGAATGAAAAAAAGTTTCATAACGTCGAGGTCTGATTCTGATATCTAGACAATTTGCTCAGTTTGAATCGGCTGATAAAACTCTGTATTTTGATGTTGCAACTCACTTTCGAAATAGAAGAGATTTATTATTGATATTACGATGGTTAGTTAGAAAATTCTTTCAATGTCCTTTTTTTGTGCACACACAACTAACGCATATTATATTTTGGAAAAAGTTGTCCTCTTTCGAACCATGTCCTTCTCGAACGGATTTCCGGGCACTGTAAATGTACAGCGTGTTTTCAAAGTAACATAGCTAGGATGTCGCCAAAAAGTGGTGAAAAGGGGGTCTTTCAAGGTATAGGAAATTTGCATTGGTTTCTGCCCACACTTGGATTTTTATGAAATTATGCACAATAATTGCCTTGGGTATAACCATTATAATTACGATGCATTCACTTTAAAATTTCATTTCCGTAGTAAATTTATTACATATTTTATGAAGTCTCTATCACAACAGAGAGTACTCTCATATAAACTTGTCTACAGTATTCAGAGTTTCATATATATAATGCTGCTATGTTTTATGAATTAAAGCCATAATTGGTGAGTTAGTTTATACTATGAATGACCTCATATGTCTAGTAATAGTGACTGGGCATTCAGTTTTCTTTGATGGTGTCCTCATATTTCAGCTCCTATTTTTGTATTCATTAAAATTTTATATGCATTTTTACCATGTTCCAATTTTTGTCAAGACACCATTTTAGCATAAAAACTACCAACTTATCTTAGGAACATGTTGATGAATTTTCATGGAAATTGAGGACCGGTAACATTCTGTTTTAACAGACTGAATACTGATAGTCCTGATTCAGCAAAATGTCAAATTATATGATTAGCATGTTTTGGTCATGCTGTTTAGCAATACTTTACCATTGCTTTCAGTTTGGATGGCTACAGTAGAGTATGATTTGTGTAAGTAGTTCATAGCATAATTATAAGTATTATTTCAAAACATCCATTTCAGTAAATTTGCCCCCTATGGAACAAACTATTTTGTCTACAGAACTATACCGAAAAGGTTTCAATGACAAACGTCATCAAACGCACCCATGTAATTATTTGCACAGTTTTCTTTCTGTCTTTCTTGTCTAATTTGGTAATGGTGCTAAGGTGATGTATAGATTTAACATTCAAATCAACAATATACCTGTCACTTTAGATGTTGCTTCAGATTTTGTGAGATTTGTTATCCGACTCGAGATAAATGACTCTCAAGTCAAACTGTTGTTTGTTTATTTAATCCTAACTGTCCATTTAAAAAGAAAGGTTTACTCTAGGGAAAATCAATAACACTTGAGATTACTTTTCCTGGACATTAAGTTTTCAGAATTTGTATCTGCATAGGCACTGACCAATCTATCTTTTTTGTATAGCCCTATGAACGAAGTCAAACGGCTTCCCGAAGCTGTATTGCAAAGCCATTTGAATTTGCTTTTAGAATTCACATGGTCGTACATTGTCAGTGTTCCAAAACTTATGTGATCATGATTGTGTTGTCTGTATATTTGTATAGGTCTTTAACTTCATTTACCTATCTCAGCAGTTGTTGCAGTAATTACAAAGCACATTATTTAAGATATCAAGAAGCATTTAAACTTTTGATAATAATTATTCAATCCGTGAGTAGTTATCGCATTACTCATAGGATTTTAAATTATTTTCAGTAAATACATTGTGATGCTTTTTTCTGTCCAAACACTGCAATGCTCTTTCTAAGCTGAGAGATACATTGCACAGAAATGTACTGGTAATTATTAATGAACAAAAAACAAGCAAGAACAGCGCTTAAACAAACAGTGAACTTGCATTCAGCAGAAACATTCAAGAAGTGGTTGAAAGTTTTACAACCAGAAAAAAATACTAAAAGCTCGATTCCGATAAATTCACCACCATATTGACAAAGTAAATAGAAAAATAAGACACTAAAGAAACGTCAACAATTACAATACCAATGCAGAAAAGAGACATATTTCTGCATGTGTACTATAAGGAAGAAAACTGTTTCTCTCCCTGTCTAATAGCAAAATTTCTCTAGGTCATGAACAGCTTTGTTTACACCAACTATTCTGCACCTCATCCATCAATGATATCTTTTGCAACAGAAACTCAATATCAGTGACATTTCGATTTTTGGAAATACTAACCAATAATTACTGTAACTTTTTTGTTAGGATAATAATTTAGCGTTCATAAAGACAGAGTATATCTAAGGCTTAATCTGGCCATGGATTTATCAACAGAACTACTTTTACTAGTAACAACAAACCACTGACCATTGCATCCTTGCATACCAGCTTGGTATGGAAATCTCCTTGCCTTACACCTATTTGAGTAGCATGACTTATGCAAAGTCATTAAATAAAGTTGCACATGTTCACAATAATTTTGCTGCTAATAAAAAAGCAATATATAAGCCTATAGGCCTAATTTGTTGATTAGAATTACTTTTGATTAAGTGTTTTACTATCTACTATTTTGATAGATCATAGTGTATAAATGAAAGGCAAATATCAGAAATTCACGATATTTTAATAGTTTCTAAGCTAGATCAGCTCAATATGTATTCATTTTGATTTGTATGATCTCATTTTTATTACGTAAGTGTTACGAATTGCCTTTTTGTAAGGTTCTTGGATGATATCAATAAAATAGTAGATTTTGCAGAATCAACTTACATCCATTAAAGGTGTAAAACTACAGTGTTACTGGTTTGGGATTTTCATGAAATTTGGCATAGCTAAAGACGATACATATGGAAAGTTTTTCTAGCAAAATGAAATCTTGACAAAGTCTAGAACATATTTATCTTAGGGATTGAATTTTGATATTTTTTTAAAACTTTAATTAAAAAATGAGATTTTTGATAATTATTTTATCAGAAAATGTAAACTTTAATTAATTCAAAAGGTTTTTTAGTATCAAAGGCACGCCTATGGAGTTCTGCATTCAATCCAGTTCACAGATCTTGAAACTACATAAAACGTAAGATTTAAGACAGACTTATTTAGACACAGATATCAGCTCATGGAGGGAGTCAGTTAGAGTGGCCTCCTGAGTCCTACTTTGATTTATATAATTTATTAAATACATTTTTATAGGTTGTATATGCTGAGTTATTAATATACAAAGTTTAAAGATAAAACATGCATGGGCACAAATGAAAGACCCCCTTTCCAAGAGAAACAACTAGCGTATTGCAAAATTCGAGAAAAAAATGATATAGTACTATGGAGATAAAAAGTGATTTGAATAAGGTTTATGTGGAAAATTCACTAGCATATTCGACTGTTGCCCAATGGGTGTGTCTGTTCAGCGGCAGTAAGAGAATGTTCAAAAGGATGCGAGAACCGGTAGGCCTGCGACGGCTGTATCTGAAAAAGATGTTTATGAGTTACCTCCAATATTAATTGCATTGTAACACCTTGACCTGATAAAAATATGCTACGTCAGTACAAGTGACTTTTATCAGGTCGACGTGACATTGTACTTTCATGAATAAACCGGACTACTCGAAGAAACGGCAAAACTATTATTATTGCCATTATAAACTGATAAATAGAATACCAGATTCGTGTCATTTGATATCAAGTTTATCAGGCTCGGCCTCTAGAACGCATGTAGAATCGCTCGGCAAGTCTCGCGATCCCTCAAGCGTTCTCCAAGCCTTGCCTGATAAACTTGATAACAAAAGTCACGAACCCGGTATTCTCTATTTCTAGTGTGATGAGGATATTCGAAATTCTATGATTTATCTGGTTTAAGGGGAATGAATACACCTTCAGGGGAGGCAATTCCTTCAAAAGTATTTTTGTCTCCCATGTTAATAGGGGCCAACTCTTTAAGGAATGCTCCTTAGGAGCAAATTTTTTCCTTTAAGAGTAGACCCCTTTTTCTGTGGGACTGGGCCTATAGAAAAGTGAACAGGCAGTCTCGAAAGTTGTCTCCCTTTGAAAAATTCGTCGGCCGTTTTTTGCATATTAAAAGACTCAAGCTCAGGAGGAAGGTTTGTGTGCGCTGGGTACCCCGTGTGTTGACACCAAAGCAAAAACGGGACCATGTCAGCTTTTTGCTGTGTTCTATCCCTATCTATTTATCTTCATATACTGAATCGGTCATAGTTGGCCTTTGCCTCAGTTGGGTGGTGCGCTAAATTTAGAATTTAGCAAACAAAAAACAAAAAACAACAACAACAGAAAAAAAAAAAAAAAAAAAAAAAAAACACTTGATGAGTTCTTAAAACTATTTACAATCTGCTTTCAGAGGTGTACTAAAACGCACACCTCTGGGTCCCAATCTACACCATTCAGGCCTTGAACTCCTCTGCAGTTTTGGCATTTATCACAGAGGAGGGAAGACTGTTCCACTGAGTAATAGTTCTAGGGAAGAAAGAATTCTTCAGGGCATCACTATAGGCCTGGTACCTACGATATTGACTGTTGTTTAATTTTGTTGCCCTTGTTTGAGTTAAAGTAGACATAGGGGTCAAGTATTTATCTTTATTAAGAGACACTGTGTCAGAGTGTATCTTATAAAAGAAGGTTAAAGAGGACTGCTCTCGACGGGCCCCCAACGAAGGCCACTCCAGCTCATCGAGCATTTCACCAACATTACTTCTGTTCCGCCATCGTCTGCAGGTCCATCGGGCAGCCGTCCTCTGAACCTTCTAAACCTGTTGAACCTGAGTTTTAACATGGGGATGCCAAACAGGTGATGCATACTCTAGTTGAGGTCTAACCAAGGTTTTAAATTAAGGGCGAGGATTGTGGCCACGTAAAATCGATTTAAGCCCCCCAGTGGAAATCTTTCCACTGACCGTTCCAAGGAGGTAATTCTGTGGCGGTTTATTTATGTTGTTGTTTGTTACTTACTGTGTGTATCACTCGTGTCTTTTTATTTTGGATGGCAATATGGCCATTTTGTGGGAAAGTAACTCTCCTTATGGCCTTCCTTTGTTTAGGTTTCCATTATGGTCTGGTCGGTTAATGTTTGTGTTTCTTTCCCTTTGGTGTCTTTGATGGGTGGAGTAAGTTAATTATATCGATTCCTGATCTTTGTTTTACTTCTACTTTGTATGCAACATCCTTTGTCTGCCTAGGTGCAAAAGCCAAATTGCGCCTAAGAAACCCTGTTCAGAGGCAAGGACCCCAACAGACGTGTGAGAGAAGTTGTCACAGGTGATAAAAATAGAAGTGAAGGCAATGATGAGGAATCGATACAATTACCTCACATCTCCCATCCAAGACACCAACGGGAAAGAAACACAAATGGGCCACGTCAGGCGATTTTGGTACTTATCGCCTATGCGAGCAGCGAAGGTTCAGGCAAGCCTGCGCATCCGCGCAGACTCGCCAGAACCTTCGCTGCTCGCTCATACAAGCAGTGAATCAAAAGGAACCTTCAGACAGAAAGCCATATCCCTGGCCCCTCTGAATGGTTGGGCATGCGCAGTTAAAATTTGTCATGACGGAATGCTCGAAGACACGAATTCGCTTGGCGGGGCTCAAATATAAAATTACTTCACCATAATGAAAACTTCACAAGCGGAAAGCCACAAGGACAGCTATTTTCCCAAAAATGGTCAAACGGCAATCCAAAAAAAAAAAAAAAAAAAAAAAAATATAAGCAATATGCACATGCAAACACGAACTATAACACATCACGCTAACAAGTCCGTGAAATGAACACCCCCTTACACCCCACTTTATATAGAGAAAACCGGGGTTTACGGGGGTATACATTATTTTCCTTATTTCTGCTCCTATACATAGATTGTGAGTACTCGTTAGAACCGCCTCAATGAGGCGGTTCAAACGAGCACCCACAACCTATGTTTTGAGTATGAATAAGAATAACATCACAAATTTTCATCGGAAAAATGACCATTTTTTTAGATGTAAAAAAAATGCACTGTGACGCACGGGTGTTTTATCGTAATGAATAATAAACCACAATAAACGAACCGACTTGGAACGGCTAGCAAGAAGTTTGTACTGGGTGGGGGTTGGAGAGGGGCGCTTATATCGATTTTACGTGGTCACAATCCTCGCCCTTAGTTTCGACAAATAGTTTGTTCAGTCCGCATAGAGGATTCCTATCTCATCAGTGCAACATCTCCGAGAACATAAAAATCAAACGAATACAGAGATTAGACAACGATGAGGACTCAACAGCATGGGATAACTGGAATGCTGTAGCTGAAGAAAACCAACAATTGGACTCCGGTGGGTATATTTATATGAACCAGAACACAAAGAAAATAACAAAGTATGGGTCGGCGAAAATTGCTAGACATCACGAAAACACGCCTATATAATTTTGACCCCCTCGAAACCCACTTTTATATGGTAAAACTGGGGTTTGTAGGGGTAAATCTTATTTTTCTTATTTCTACTCTAAGATATAGATTGTGGGTACTCGTTAGAACCGCCTCATCGAGGCGGTTCTAACGAGTACCTACAATCTATATTTTGAGCTGAAAGAAGAAAAATATCACAATTCTTCATCTCAAAATTTTCATTTTTTCGGCGATAAAGGTTACAATGTTTTGGTATAGGCGTGTTTTCGTAATGGGCCGCAGATTGCGCGACGAACCAGGGCAGCCAAATGTATTATGTACGCCTTATCCTTTGACAGCGACGGAATTGTGGTACGGGTTTCAGTGCCTGAACACATAAGTTTGACTGGAACATTTTACAAGGATTGTTCCTGTCTTGTATAATTGAACATTATGCTGCAAAGCGTCCACGAACAGGGCCCCATGATCTCAAGTTTTACATAATAATGCACCAGCTCATCGTTCTACCGTAGTGGTCAAATATTTGGAGGAATAGTAGATTACTACCTTAAGATACCCTCCATACAGCACAGACCTTGCCCGGTCGACTTTTCGGCCATATGTCAAAAGTATCCTCAAAATCCCTGCTAGTCATGAGAGTTATCGATTTATTTGATGACGAAATGCACTAAAATGTATGCAGCCATTACATTTAATTTAATATATTTCTTTTTCCTGGAAAATGGCATACAATTATAGCAACCAACCAACGAGTTGTTTGCCGCCGAAGTTGGTTGCTTAACGGTAACACGTGTATTTATTTATGAACATACCCCACCCATTCAAAACCCCAAAAGCCAACAGGACTAAGGCCAAAATTTTCTTCGTACTTCCGGTTTTACAGCTTCCTGTTGCCGGAAGTAAACCAGATTGGATAAAGCTTGAACTTCCTTGTTACCATGGACGCACGTTCATCTTTTCGAAATAAACACACTTGGCTGTGCTATATCAACTCACAATACAGCTTTCTCCCGTTTAACAGCTACATCAGAATCAGAATTCTGACATCTAATTCAATGATAAAAACGTGTCTTCTTTACCCTTTCGCTGGTATATGCCTCTGCATGAGGTAGTACTACAAATACAGTGTCACAGACCGTGTCAAAACTAATAGCCGTTAGTGTTGGCGAGAAGACGTAAACAAAAGTTTTCCTGCTGTGAAATGAGTGAATAAAATAATACAGTAGGTACATTTTTCATGAAACATCTTGCTTAAAAATTGGTGTTTCAGTTCAATGTACCTGTTGTTAAAATACAGTACACAATGCTCAGTGAGGATTTTTCCACTACAGTCGAAGAAAATCAGGGCCGGACTCTAGCTCTTGTCGAAAATAAGCATGCAGCTACCAGGCTACTAGCTCGAGATAGTACATGAAAGAAGAAAACTCTACCCACTGATGGCCAGGATCACAGCAATAGGTGAATTGGGATGCAAACATCTTGTTCAAACTTTGGTGTTTCATTTCAAAGTATGGTACCTCTTGTTTAAACAAAGCAGCATTGGAGGTCACAGGAGTGAAATGTCTTACAATCTCAGAAGACACTCCCAGGTATCCAAGTTGTAAATATGAATGCTATGTGATGAGTGACTGTTTCAAAAACTTTACAAAGGTGTTCTCGAATTTGACCCCTAGCCAGACCCTAGGGCGTAAACCCAGAGGTCTGTTCTCTTTGAACATTAGAAGACCCTCCCAGTAGGGCTGGCTAATCTGACAGAGCTGGAAAGATAATCAATTATCATTCCTGTCATTGCGATCGATAATCAATTAGTAATCACTGAAGATTTAGTCATAATTTTACCTGCCTGGCTTTCTGTCTGAGCGTGACTCCTACCATATGCTGTACTTTGCCATATGTATTTGGACAGACAGACCTGAGAAAACAATGTAGACCCAGATGAGACACCACAGAACACCGTGTCTCATCTGGGTTTGCACTGTTTGTCACTCATACAGCTATTTTAGGTATAACTTTGGGAAGTAAATTGTACGTATCAAATAATCGATTGCAAGCAAATCAGTAATGATATTCATTTGTGTGGAATTTATCGATCGATAATAATCGATTTATTCGATTATCCAATTGATCGTGCCAGCCTTACCTCCCAGGTACTTAAGTTCCAAATATGAGTGCTCTTTGATGAGTGACTGTTGAGAAAAAAGCATTTGAAAAACTTTACTGCAGTGTCACGGGAACGCACACGCAACCAAGCACATCCTAGGTGACAACAATAGCTCTCCATGTACTTCGTACAGGCAAGCTAAAAATCACTTGCATAGCCAACATTTGGACTTGCCCTCATGGAATTTGGGCAATGGACTTGTCAGGCCCTGCTTAATAGAAGTTCTCATCAAGTACTGCATTAAAGTGTTTGCCTGAGCTAGGCTTTAGAATTTGTCTGGCACTTTAAGCATTTCATTTTTTCTGGCTAATAAAAGATCTTTGATAGATAACAGCAATGCATGCATCTATCGGGAAGTCTATACAAATCATTGTGTCAAACCCTGCAATCCAATGAAACCAGTAGGGTTTATATGTATGGAAGGGCAGACTTGCACCACTCTGTCTGGGCAGGCTTAGCAGTTTACCAGTAATTCCACAAAAACAAGCAAATATGCCCCTTGAACCCTAATAGTAAAACTGGGGTTTACAGTGGGTAAACCTTATGTTTCGATTTTCCTCTCTAATATAAAGATTGTGGGAACTCGTTAGAACCACCTCAGTGAGGCAGTTATAACTTGTACCCACAATCTATATTTTGAGTCAAAATAAGAAAAACATCACAATGTTCCATCTTGAAATTTTCAGGGTTTATTTTTTGCGTTTAAGTTTACATTGTATTTGCATAGGCATGTTTTCGTAATGTAAAGATGCTGTTGATATCGCTTTACACAGAAATACCATGCAGCCCAATATATTTCTCCTGGGGTTAAAAAACTTTGGATCAAATAATTGTTAATCTGGTCCAACTGCCTGTCTTTACTCTTATCTGTTGCCAAGGGCTGACCCAAAATGATTGCCGCTTTATTGCTTGGACAGCCAAAAAAAAAATTCTATCAATTCCCCATAATCTCCCCTAAGAACACCTATCTTCATATCTATATTTCTATCTTGGTCCCTTGATTTGCCCTAAAAGCTTGTGGAATGTGTAAAATGCAAAAATATGAGAAAAAAATATAGTGGAGTGTGGTAGCTCAGTGGTTAGTGCACTTGCCTCTGATGCTAGGGGCCCCCACTTCGATTCCCGGCAACAGTAATAAAATTGCAGTGTCCGAACATGCTCCATTGCCATCATTTGCAGGTATGAATGCCACAAGTGCACAGTCCTTTGGATCCAGACGTTAACTGGAGGCCCCCTGTGCAGGGAGAAACAACCCCTGTGCAGCTTAAAGATCCCTACCATAATTACATCAACAACAACAGCCTGTTTACTATGTAGGCAGCTCCATCTTGCGAAACCTGGAGTGTATATACATGTATATGTAATGTACACCAGGAGTGTTTTGTTTGTTTGATTTGAGGTTTAATGTCCCCATCAACACCAACCCAAGACCGACAGATTTTGTCTGGTGAAAAGCTGGACCAGGTCAGGTATAGTGAGGTCAGTGGCTGGCTGGTCCGAATGGTCTAGTTGAAAATCTGCCACCAGTCATAAAAATCCATGTTTTTAGCTCATTGATTATAAAATGGATTTCTGTTTTCAGTATGTTGCAGCAGCTTTACTATGTAAATAATAATAGAAATATTTGTTTGATTTGAGGTTTAACATCCCCATCAACACCGTAAAGGTCATTTTGGAGATGTTGCTTCCAATTTTGTAGGACTTTTATCCGACATTGAGTTGAAGTGACATCTCAAGCCCTGCTGGCCAATGAAACCAATAGGGTTTATAAGCATGGACGGTCCGACACTTGCATATTTTCAGTATTAAACTGTATCCCTCATTGTCAGTTTCACTATTATCATGCGTCAGCATTAAGTTGTGTAAAGCCTTGAAAACACGAGCTTGTACTTGCAGCTGTGCCACTTTCCCAGAACTTTTCAATTTTTGTCAAAATAAGAAAAATCTGAAGATTTCCATAGTCAACACTAAGTTTGAACTAGCCAAAGGCACAAATATTTTATATCTAAAGTCACTGCATCTAACAACATTGCAGGATAACTAATCAACAACTTGTTCAAGTCAAGCCCCGTGTTCAAGTAGCTTAAAAACTTTTTAGTGTGTCGTGTTGGGGGAAAAAATGGTAGTTCCATTTCAAGGGGGTATCCATTTCAAAGAATTCTTTGTCCTGTTTGTTAAAAATTCAGAGACCAATTTTCATTGCAGATAGTTGGTAGGGAAAGTGTTGCAATGTTTGTGGTGGTGGCTTTGACAAAGTCACATATAAGAGCTTAGACCAAAACTTAATGTAAGCAATGTTACTGGACTGCATCGTAGATATATTTTTGACCCGTTTTATATACTTTTTACACATTCGGTATGCACTAAAATGTATGCAGCCATTACATTTAATTTAATATATTTCTTTTTCCTGGAAAATGGCATACAATTAATATGAAATAGGCGCGACCTAACTGCAACCAACCGTTTTGATGCTTATAAACCTCCCATTTTGTGCATTCAGTATTAGGTGGGTCTTTTTAAATGAAAAGGTATTCTAAATGGACATTTGCAGTAGTACCGCAAAATTCCTATATTAAGACCTCATTTTGGACTGTTCTAAAGTTCAACAGTCTCAAAGGTGGTCGACAGCAACAAAGTTAAACTTGAACTGTGCAGTAGATAGTTGACCGAAAAAAAAAAATCACTCCTTCCAGAGAATGGTATCGGTATTTTGTAGAACCAGTATTATTTTTTGAAAACTGCAGTTGCATCCATACTTTCGGGTAGGGAAGAGTTATTATTTCTGTTCAAGAGATAGAAATGCCAAAATTATATCTATTCACTATATTTGCATTATTTGCTGCCACATTGTCAATATTGGAAAAACAGGTAACCAGATCCTCCCCACTGACCTTGAAGGTCAGTGTGTTCTGGTTACCTGTTTTTCCAACTTTGATAACCTACAGACTAGGAACTAGCAGATAATGCAAATAAAGTTAATCTATCCCCCCCCCCACCCCCATTGGGACTTGGAGGAATAGATGGGGCTGCATGATGCTTCCACGCAAAGCTGAAACCGACCCGCACACAAGTACTGGTAAACTGCTGAGAGGATCTAAGCCTGCCCAGGCAAAGCAGTGCAAGTCAGAACGTCCATGCTTATAAACCCTATTGGTTTCATTGGGCGACAGGGCTTGATATGGTGTTTCATTTCGATGTTGGGTAAAAGTCCCACAAAATCGGAAGCAGAGTCTCCAAAATGACCTTTACAGTGTTGACGGGGACTTTAAACCTCAAATCAAACAAACAAAATCTATCTATCTCCCCAAGGTGCCCCCCCCCCACCCAGCCCCACTCCATCGGGGCTTTAAGAAATAGATTGGCTGCATGATGCTTCCACGCAGAGCTGAAACCGACAGCACAGGAGTACTGCCTGGTTAACCGCTTAGAGGATCTATGCCTGCCCAGGGAATAAAGTTAATCTATCCGCCCCCCTCCCCCACCCCCATTGGGACTTGGAGGAATAGATGGGCTGCATGATGCTTCCACGCAAAGCTGAAACCGACCCGCACACAAGTACTGGTAAACTGCTGAGAGGATCTATGCCTGCCCAGGGAAAGCGGTGCAAGTCAGGCCGTCCATGCTTATAAACCATATTGGTTTATGGGATACAAGGCTTGAGATGTCATTTCATCTCAATGTCGGGTAAAAGTAGCACAAAATTGGAAGCAGCATCATCAAAATGACCTATACAGTGTTGATGGGGATGTTAAACATCAAATCAAACAAACAAAACTCCCAATGGGGATGGAAAGCGGGTCTAGGAGACGATCCTTCAGATATCGGGATTCTTCTATACACAAGTTACAAGTACGTCACATTAGGTGTAGATTATTACATACACTCCGGAAGCCTACACAGTAGTTCTGTAATTACGGCATCTATAGCCTGCGCAGGCACAGGAAATTCTATATCAGAATATAGGTAAGACCAATTTATTATCACAGAGTTTGTAGTTGGCCTGTTGATCTGCCCAGTAAACTTACCGAATGTGTAAAAAGTAAATAAAACGGGTCAAAAATATATCTACGATGCAGTCCAGTAACATTGCCTACATTAAGTTTTGGTCTAAGCTCTTATATGTGACTTTGTCAAAGCCACCACCACAAACATTGCAACACTTTCCCTACCAACTATCTGCAATGAAAATTGGTCTCTGAATTTTTAACAAACAGGACAAAGAATTCTTTGAAATGGATACCCCCTTGAAATGTAACTACCATTTTTTCCCCCAACACGACACACTAAAAAGTTTTTAAGCTACTTGAACACGGGGCTTGACTTGAACAAGTTGTTGATTAGTTATCCTGCAATGTTGTTAGATGCAGTGACTTTAGATATAAAATATTTGTGCCTTTGGCTAGTTCAAACTTAGTGTTGACTATGGAAATCTTCAGATTTTTCTTATTTTGACAAAAATTGAAAAGTTCTGGGAAAGTGGCACAACTGCAAGTACAAGCTCGTGTTTTCAAGGCTTTACACAACTTAATGCTGACGCATGATAATAGTGAAACTGACAATGAGGGATACAGTTTAATACTGAAAATATGCAAGTGTCGGACCGTCCATGCTTATAAACCCTATTGGTTTCATTGGCCAGCAGGGCTTGAGATGTCACTTCAACTCAATGTCGGATAAAAGTCCTACAAAATTGGAAGCAACATCTCCAAAATGACCTTTACGGTGTTGATGGGGATGTTAAACCTCAAATCAAACAAATATTTCTATTATTATTTACATAGTAAAGCTGCTGCAACATACTGAAAACAGAAATCCATTTTATAATCAATGAGCTAAAAACATGGATTTTTATGACTGGTGGCAGATTTTCAACTAGACCATTCGGACCAGCCAGCCACTGACCTCACTATACCTGACCTGGTCCAGCTTTTCACCAGACAAAATCTGTCGGTCTTGGGTTGGTGTTGATGGGGACATTAAACCTCAAATCAAACAAACAAAACACTCCTGGTGTACATTACATATACATGTATATACACTCCAGGTTTCGCAAGATGGAGCTGCCTACATAGTAAACAGGCTGTTGTTGTTGATGTAATTATGGTAGGGATCTTTAAGCTGCACAGGGGTTGTTTCTCCCTGCACAGGGGGCCTCCAGTTAACGTCTGGATCCAAAGGACTGTGCACTTGTGGCATTCATACCTGCAAATGATGGCAATGGAGCATGTTCGGACACTGCAATTTTATTACTGTTGCCGGGAATCGAAGTGGGGGCCCCTAGCATCAGAGGCAAGTGCACTAACCACTGAGCTACCACACTCCACTATATTTTTTTCTCATATTTTTGCATTTTACACATTCCACAAGCTTTTAGGGCAAATCAAGGGACCAAGATAGAAATATAGATATGAAGATAGGTGTTCTTAGGGGAGATTATGGGGAATTGATAGAATTTTTTTTTTGGCTGTCCAAGCAATAAAGCGGCAATCATTTTGGGTCAGCCCTTGGCAACAGATAAGAGTAAAGACAGGCAGTTGGACCAGATTAACAATTATTTGATCCAAAGTTATTTTAACCCCAGGAGAAATATATTGGGCTGCATGGTATTTCTGTGTAAAGCGATATCAACAGCATCTTTACATTACGAAAACATGCCTATGCAAATACAATGTAAACTTAAACGCAAAAAATAAACCCTGAAAATTTCAAGATGGAACATTGTGATGTTTTTCTTATTTTGACTCAAAATATAGATTGTGGGTACAAGTTATAACTGCCTCACTGAGGTGGTTCTAACGAGTTCCCACAATCTTTATATTAGAGAGGAAAATCGAAACATAAGGTTTACCCACTGTAAACCCCAGTTTTACTATTAGGGTTCAAGGGGCATATTTGCTTGTTTTTGTGGAATTACTGGTAAACTGCTAAGCCTGCCCAGACAGAGTGGTGCAAGTCTGCCCTTCCATACATATAAACCCTACTGGTTTCATTGGATTGCAGGGTTTGACACAATGATTTGTATAGACTTCCCGATAGATGCATGCATTGCTGTTATCTATCAAAGATCTTTTATTAGCCAGAAAAAATGAAATGCTTAAAGTGCCAGACAAATTCTAAAGCCTAGCTCAGGCAAACACTTTAATGCAGTACTTGATGAGAACTTCTATTAAGCAGGGCCTGACAAGTCCATTGCCCAAATTCCATGAGGGCAAGTCCAAATGTTGGCTATGCAAGTGATTTTTAGCTTGCCTGTACGAAGTACATGGAGAGCTATTGTTGTCACCTAGGATGTGCTTGGTTGCGTGTGCGTTCCCGTGACACTGCAGTAAAGTTTTTCAAATGCTTTTTTCTCAACAGTCACTCATCAAAGAGCACTCATATTTGGAACTTAAGTACCTGGGAGGTAAGGCTGGCACGATCAATTGGATAATCGAATAAATCGATTATTATCGATCGATAAATTCCACACAAATGAATATCATTACTGATTTGCTTGCAATCGATTATTTGATACGTACAATTTACTTCCCAAAGTTATACCTAAAATAGCTGTATGAGTGACAAACAGTGCAAACCCAGATGAGACACGGTGTTCTGTGGTGTCTCATCTGGGTCTACATTGTTTTCTCAGGTCTGTCTGTCCAAATACATATGGCAAAGTACAGCATATGGTAGGAGTCACGCTCAGACAGAAAGCCAGGCAGGTAAAATTATGACTAAATCTTCAGTGATTACTAATTGATTATCGATCGCAATGACAGGAATGATAATTGATTATCTTTCCAGCTCTGTCAGATTAGCCAGCCCTACTGGGAGGGTCTTCTAATGTTCAAAGAGAACAGACCTCTGGGTTTACGCCCTAGGGTCTGGCTAGGGGTCAAATTCGAGAACACCTTTGTAAAGTTTTTGAAACAGTCACTCATCACATAGCATTCATATTTACAACTTGGATACCTGGGAGTGTCTTCTGAGATTGTAAGACATTTCACTCCTGTGACCTCCAATGCTGCTTTGTTAAAACAAGAGGTACCATACTTTGAAATGAAACACCAAAGTTTGAACAAGATGTTTGCATCCCAATTCACCTATTGCTGTGATCCTGGCCATCAGTGGGTAGAGTTTTCTTCTTTCATGTACTATCTCGAGCTAGTAGCCTGGTAGCTGCATGCTTATTTTCGACAAGAGCTAGAGTCCGGCCCTGATTTTCTTCGACTGTAGTGGAAAAATCCTCACTGAGCATTGTGTACTGTATTTTAACAACAGGTACATTGAACTGAAACACCAATTTTTAAGCAAGATGTTTCATGAAAAATGTACCTACTGTATTATTTTATTCACTCATTTCACAGCAGGAAAACTTTTGTTTACGTCTTCTCGCCAACACTAACGGCTATTAGTTTTGACACGGTCTGTGACACTGTATTTGTAGTACTACCTCATGCAGAGGAATATACCAGCGAAAGGGTAAAGAAGACACGTTTTTATCATTGAATTAGATGTCAGAATTCTGATTCTGATGTAGCTGTTAAACGGGAGAAAGCTGTATTGTGAGTTGATATAGCACAGCCAAGTGTGTTTATTTCGAAAAGATGAACGTGCGTCCATGGTAACAAGGAAGTTCAAGCTTTATCCAATCTGGTTTACTTCCGGCAACAGGAAGCTGTAAAACCGGAAGTACGAAGAAAATTTTGGCCTTAGTCCTGTTGGCTTTTGAGGTTTTGAATGGGTGGGGTATGTTCATAAATAAATACACGTGTTACCGTTAAGCAACCAACTTCGGCGGCAAACAACTCGTTGGTTGGTTGCTATAATTGTATGCCATTTTCCAGGAAAAAGAAATATATTAAATTAAATGTAATGGCTGCATACATTTTAGTGCATTTCGTCATCAAATAAATCGATAACTCTCATGACTAGCAGGGATTTTGAGGATACTTTTGACATATGGCCGAAAAGTCGACCGGGCAAGGTCTGTGCTGTATGGAGGGTATCTTAAGGTAGTAATCTACTATTCCTCCAAATATTTGACCACTACGGTAGAACGATGAGCTGGTGCATTATTATGTAAAACTTGAGATCATGGGGCCCTGTTAGTGGACGCTTTGCAGCATAATGTTCAATTATACAAGACAGGAACAATCCTTGTAAAATGTTCCAGTCAAACTTATGTGTTCAGGCACTGAAACCCGTACCACAATTCCGTCGCTGTCAAAGGATAAGGCGTACATAATACATTTGGCTGCCCTGGTTCGTCGCGCAATCTGCGGCCCATTACGAAAACACGCCTATACCAAAACATTGTAACCTTTATCGCCGAAAAAATGAAAATTTTGAGATGAAGAATTGTGATATTTTTCTTCTTTCAGCTCAAAATATAGATTGTAGGTACTCGTTAGAACCGCCTCGATGAGGCGGTTCTAACGAGTACCCACAATCTATATCTTAGAGTAGAAATAAGAAAAATAAGATTTACCCCTACAAACCCCAGTTTTACCATATAAAAGTGGGTTTCGAGGGGGTCAAAATTATATAGGCGTGTTTTCGCGATGTCTAGCAATTTTCGCCGACCCATACTTTGTTATTTTCTTTGTGTTCTGGTTCATATAAATATACCCACCGGAGTCCAATTGTTGGTTTTCTTCAGCTACAGCATTCCAGTTATCCCATGCTGTTGAGTCCTCATCGTTGTCTAATCTCTGTATTCGTTTGATTTTTATGTTCTCGGAGATGTTGCACTGATGAGATAGGAATCCTCTATGCGGACTGAACAAACTATTTGTCGAAACTAAGGGCGAGGATTGTGACCACGTAAAATCGATATAAGCGCCCCTCTCCAACCCCCACCCAGTACAAACTTCTTGCTAGCCGTTCCAAGTCGGTTCGTTTATTGTGGTTTATTATTCATTACGATAAAACACCCGTGCGTCATAGTGCATTTTTTTTACATCTAAAAAAATGGTCATTTTTCCGATGAAAATTTGTGATGTTATTCTTATTCATACTCAAAACATAGGTTGTGGGTGCTCGTTTGAACCGCCTCATTGAGGCGGTTCTAACGAGTACTCACAATCTATGTATAGGAGCAGAAATAAGGAAAATAATGTATACCCCCGTAAACCCCGGTTTTCTCTATATAAAGTGGGGTGTAAGGGGGTGTTCATTTCACGGACTTGTTAGCGTGATGTGTTATAGTTCGTGTTTGCATGTGCATATTGCTTATATTTTTTTTTTTTTTTTTTTTTTTTTTGGATTGCCGTTTGACCATTTTTGGGAAAATAGCTGTCCTTGTGGCTTTCCGCTTGTGAAGTTTTCATTATGGTGAAGTAATTTTATATTTGAGCCCCGCCAAGCGAATTCGTGTCTTCGAGCATTCCGTCATGACAAATTTTAACTGCGCATGCCCAACCATTCAGAGGGGCCAGGGATATGGCTTTCTGTCTGAAGGTTCCTTTTGATTCACTGCTTGTATGAGCGAGCAGCGAAGGTTCTGGCGAGTCTGCGCGGATGCGCAGGCTTGCCTGAACCTTCGCTGCTCGCATAGGCGATAAGTACCAAAATCGCCTGACGTGGCCCATTTGTGTTTCTTTCCCGTTGGTGTCTTGGATGGGAGATGTGAGGTAATTGTATCGATTCCTCATCATTGCCTTCACTTCTATTTTTATCACCTGTGACAACTTCTCTCACACGTCTGTTGGGGTCCTTGCCTCTGAACAGGGTTTCTTAGGCGCAATTTGGCTTTTGCACCTAGGCAGACAAAGGATGTTGCATACAAAGTAGAAGTAAAACAAAGATCAGGAATCGATATAATTAACTTACACCACCCATCAAAGACACCAAAGGGAAAGAAACACAAACATTAAGCGACCAGACCATAATGGAAACCTAAACAAAGGAAGGCCATAAGGAGAGTTACTTTCCCACAAAATGGCCATATTGCCATCCAAAATAAAAAGACACGAGTGATACACACAGTAAGTAACAAACAACAACATAAATAAACCGCCACAGAATTACCGCCTTGGAACGGTCAGTGGAAAGATTTCCACTGGGGGGCTTAAATCGATTTTACGTGGCCACAATCCTCGCCCTTAATTTAAAACCTTGGTTAGACCTCAACTAGAGTATGCATCACCTGTTTGGCATCCCCATGTTAAAACTCAGGTTCAACAGGTTTAGAAGGTTCAGAGGACGGCTGCCCGATGGACCTGCAGACGATGGCGGAACAGAAGTAATGTTGGTGAAATGCTCGATGAGCTGGAGTGGCCTTCGTTGGGGGCCCGTCGAGAGCAGTCCTCTTTAACCTTCTTTTATAAGATACACTCTGACACAGTGTCTCTTAATAAAGATAAATACTTGACCCCTATGTCTACTTTAACTCAAACAAGGGCAACAAAATTAAACAACAGTCAATATCGTAGGTACCAGGCCTATAGTGATGCCCTGAAGAATTCTTTCTTCCCTAGAACTATTACTCAGTGGAACAGTCTTCCCTCCTCTGTGATAAATGCCAAAACTGCAGAGGAGTTCAAGGCCTGAATGGTGTAGATTGGGACCCAGAGGTGTGCGTTTTAGTACACCTCTGAAAGCAGATTGTAAATAGTTTTAAGAACTCATCCAGTGTTTTTTTTTTTTGTTTTTTTTTTTTTTCTGTTGTTGTTGTTTTTGTTTTTTGTTTGCTAAATTCTAAATTTAGCGCACCACCCAACTGAGGTAAAGGCCAACTATGACCGATTCAGTATATGAAGATAAATAGATAGGGATAGAACACAGCAAAAAGCTGACATGGTCCCGTTTTTGCTTTGGTGTCAACACACGGGGTACCCAGCGCACACAAACCTTCCTCCTGAGCTTGAGTCTTTTAATATGCAAAAAACGGCCGACGAATTTTTCAAAGGGAGACAACTTTCGAGACTGCCTGTTCACTTTTCTATAGGCCCAGTCCCACAGAAAAAGGGGTCTACTCTTAAAGGAAAAAATTTGCTCCTAAGGAGCATTCCTTAAAGAGTTGGCCCCTATTAACATGGGAGACAAAAATACTTTTGAAGGAATTGCCTCCCCTGAAGGTGTATTCATTCCCCTTAAACCAGATAAATCATAGAATTTCGAATATCCTCATCACACTAGAAATAGAGAATACCGGGTTCGTGACTTTTGTTATCAAGTTTATCAGGCAAGGCTTGGAGAACGCTTGAGGGATCGCGAGACTTGCCGAGCGATTCTACATGCGTTCTAGAGGCCGAGCCTGATAAACTTGATATCAAATGACACGAATCTGGTATTCTATTTATCAGTTTATAATGGCAATAATAATAGTTTTGCCGTTTCTTCGAGTAGTCCGGTTTATTCATGAAAGTACAATGTCACGTCGACCTGATAAAAGTCACTTGTACTGACGTAGCATATTTTTATCAGGTCAAGGTGTTACAATGCAATTAATATTGGAGGTAACTCATAAACATCTTTTTCAGATACAGCTGTCGCAGGCCTACCGGTTCTCGCATCCTTTTGAACATTCTCTTACTGCCGCTGAACAGACACACCCATTGGGCAACAGTCGAATATGCTAGTGAATTTTCCACATAAACCTTATTCAAATCACTTTTTATCTCCATAGTACTATATCATTTTTTTCTCGAATTTTGCAATACGCTAGTTGTTTCTCTTGGAAAGGGGGTCTTTCATTTGTGCCCATGCATGTTTTATCGTTAAACTTTGTATATTAATAACTCAGCATATACAACCTATAAAAATGTATTTAATAAATTATATAAATCAAAGTAGGACTCAGGAGGCCACTCTAACTGACTCCCTCCATGAGCTGATATCTGTGTCTAAATAAGTCTGTCTTAAATCTTACGTTTTATGTAGTTTCAAGATCTGTGAACTGGATTGAATGCAGAACTCCATAGGCATGCCTTTGATACTAAAAAACCTTTTGAATTAATTAAAGTTTACATTTTCTGATAAAATAATTATCAAAAATCTCATTTTTTAATTAAAGTTTTAAAAAAAATATAAAAATTCAATCCCTAAGATAAATATGTTCTAGACTTTGTCAAGATTTCATTTTGCTAGAAAAACTTGCCATATGTATCGTCTTTAGCTATGCCAAATTTCATGAAAATCCCAAACTTGTAACACTGTAGTTTTACACCTTTAATGGATGTAAGTTGATTCTGCAAAATCTACTATTTTATTGATATCATCCAAGAACCTTACAAAAAGGCAATTCGTAACACTTACGTAATAAAAATGAGATCATACAAATCAAAATGAATACATATTGAGCTGATCTAGCTTAGAAACTATTAAAATATCGTGAATTTCTGATATTTGCCTTTCATTTATACACTATGATCTATCAAAATAGTAGATAGTAAAACACTTAATCAAAAGTAATTCTAATCAACAAATTAGGCCTATAGGCTTATATATTGCTTTTTTATTAGCAGCAAAATTATTGTGAACATGTGCAACTTTATTTAATGACTTTGCATAAGTCATGCTACTCAAATAGGTGTAAGGCAAGGAGATTTCCATACCAAGCTGGTATGCAAGGATGCAATGGTCAGTGGTTTGTTGTTACTAGTAAAAGTAGTTCTGTTGATAAATCCATGGCCAGATTAAGCCTTAGATATACTCTGTCTTTATGAACGCTAAATTATTATCCTAACAAAAAAGTTACAGTAATTATTGGTTAGTATTTCCAAAAATCGAAATGTCACTGATATTGAGTTTCTGTTGCAAAAGATATCATTGATGGATGAGGTGCAGAATAGTTGGTGTAAACAAAGCTGTTCCATGACCTAGAGAAATTTTGCTATTAGACAGGGAGAGAAACAGTTTTCTTCCTTATAGTACACATGCAGAAATATGTCTCTTTTCTGCATTGGTATTGTAATTGTTGACGTTTCTTTAGTGTCTTATTTTTTCTATTTACTTTGTCAATATGGTGGTGAATTTATCGGAATCGAGCTTTTAGTATTTTTTTCTGGTTGTAAAACTTTCAACCACTTCTTGAATGTTTCTGCTGAATGCAAGTTCACTGTTTGTTTAAGCGCTGTTCTTGCTTGTTTTTTGTTCATTAATAATTACCAGTACATTTCTGTGCAATGTATCTCTCAGCTTAGAAAGAGCATTGCAGTGTTTGGAGAGAAAAAAGCATCACAATGTATTTACTGAAAATAATTTAAAATCCTATGAGTAATGCGATAACTACTCACGGATTGAATAATTATTATCAAAAGTTTAAATGCTTCTTGATATCTTAAATAATGTGCTTTGTAATTACTGCAACAACTGCTGAGATAGGTAAATGAAGTTAAAGACCTATACAAATATACAGACAACACAATCATGATCACATAAGTTTTGGAACACTGACAATGTACGACCATGTGAATTCTAAAAGCAAATTCAAATGGCTTTGCAATACAGCTTCGGGAAGCCGTTTGACTTCGTTCATAGGGGCTATACAAAAAAGATAGATTGGCCAGTGCCTATGCAGATACAAATTCTGAAAACTTAATGTCCAGGAAAAGTAATCTCAAGTGTTATTGATTTTCCCTAGAGTAAACCTTTCTTTTTAAATGGACAGTTAGGATTAAATAAACAAACAACAGTTTGACTTGAGAGTCATTTATCTCGAGTCGGATAACAAATCTCACAAAATCTGAAGCAACATCTAAAGTGACAGGTATATTGTTGATTTGAATGTTAAATCTATACATCACCTTAGCACCATTACCAAATTAGACAAGAAAGACAGAAAGAAAACTGTGCAAATAATTACATGGGTGCGTTTGATGACGTTTGTCATTGAAACCTTTTCGGTATAGTTCTGTAGACAAAATAGTTTGTTCCATAGGGGGCAAATTTACTGAAATGGATGTTTTGAAATAATACTTATAATTATGCTATGAACTACTTACACAAATCATACTCTACTGTAGCCATCCAAACTGAAAGCAATGGTAAAGTATTGCTAAACAGCATGACCAAAACATGCTAATCATATAATTTGACATTTTGCTGAATCAGGACTATCAGTATTCAGTCTGTTAAAACAGAATGTTACCGGTCCTCAATTTCCATGAAAATTCATCAACATGTTCCTAAGATAAGTTGGTAGTTTTTATGCTAAAATGGTGTCTTGACAAAAATTGGAACATGGTAAAAATGCATATAAAATTTTAATGAATACAAAAATAGGAGCTGAAATATGAGGACACCATCAAAGAAAACTGAATGCCCAGTCACTATTACTAGACATATGAGGTCATTCATAGTATAAACTAACTCACCAATTATGGCTTTAATTCATAAAACATAGCAGCATTATATATATGAAACTCTGAATACTGTAGACAAGTTTATATGAGAGTACTCTCTGTTGTGATAGAGACTTCATAAAATATGTAATAAATTTACTACGGAAATGAAATTTTAAAGTGAATGCATCGTAATTATAATGGTTATACCCAAGGCAATTATTGTGCATAATTTCATAAAAATCCAAGTGTGGGCAGAAACCAATGCAAATTTCCTATACCTTGAAAGACCCCCTTTTCACCACTTTTTGGCGACATCCTAGCTATGTTACTTTGAAAACACGCTGTACATTTACAGTGCCCGGAAATCGGTTCGAGAAGGACATGGTTCGAAAGAGGACAACTTTTTCCAAAATATAATATGCGTTAGTTGTGTGTGCACAAAAAAGGACATTGAAAGAATTTTCTAACTAACCATCGTAATATCAATAATAAATCTCTTCTATTTCGAAAGTGAGTTGCAACATCAAAATACAGAGTTTTATCAGCCGATTCAAACTGAGCAAATTGTCTAGATATCAGAATCAGACCTCGACGTTATGAAACTTTTTTCATTCGCAACGCAGTTTAGCATGAAATATACAATGCTAGTATTTCTTAGTTTTTTTTTTTTTTTCATATTTAGATCCGTAGAGGCTGGTGGCAATTATTTGTTGTTGGCATTTATTTATAAGCAGCCATGTGAGTTGAGCATGAAAAGACTGTTACTGAAGGGCCTAATAAGTTAGAGCGCTAACTCTTAATCATTAGGCTCATCGCCGCTGTGGTTCGAGCCTCGCTCGGGTCATATGTCAGACGCAAACGTCTGCAACGGAATGTCAGATGTGTGTTTTTTTTCCTTCGGATACTCCGGTTTTCGCCTACTTCTGATTGACGGTCGAAATAAATGAAATAATCTTAAAAGGAACGTAAAACCCAAACCATACAAAAGTCGGTTAACATCGACCCCAGAACTGATAACTGGGACGATTGAAGTCAAATTTCATGTGTAGCAGCCATGGGGAACGAAAGTTTGTTCGCGGGGTCCATGTAACATGACCGAGTTATGATAATTAAAACTTATTTTCCTCAGAAATCAGTCAGGCATTTGTTACCAAATTTCATGTAAATGCCTTTAGGAACAAGGAAAATGAAAATAAAAATTAATCAAAATGAGTTTGGTCACATGAACAAGATGCCCGACATGCCCATATAAGGTAAAATCCCTTCAAAATTTTTGGCCTCCGGAACCAGTGGGCCGATTGCCATGAAACTTGGTATGTAGCATTGGATACTCGGGCCCATCATAGTTGCTTCAAATGATGACCCTTTGATGACCTTGACCTATTTTATGCCAGATCAAATTTGGTCACATAGATTTTTATATGGGAAAAAGTCAAAATTGTGTATTTTTCGGAAACTTTTGCAGCCTGTGACCTGAAAATTTGTAGATGGAGGTAGCTAAATGAATGGATGAAACTACATGAGTATTCAAGATCAAGGTCATTTACTTACCTTGGCCAAATAACATTCAGATATTAAAATTATTTTCCTCAGAAAGCGCCTAGATCTTAGAAACGAAATTTCTTATAAACGCCTGTAGGAACAAGGAAATGAACATTAATTGTAATGAGTTTGGTCACATGACCAAGATGACCACTATGTCGATATAAGGTAAAACCCTTCAAAAACCTTCTCCTCCGGAACCAGTGGGCTGATTGCCACGAAACTTGGTATGTAGCATTTGGGACTCAGGCCGATCATATTTAGTTCAAATGATGACCCTCTGATGACATTGACCTACTGTACGCTTTTCACTTTTGTATAGGGAAAAAGTCGGAAACTCTTGCAAATAGTTAGATGCAGTGACCTAAATGATTGGATGAAACAAAACAAGTATTCAAGGTCAAAGTCATTCCTTGACCGTGGTCTAAGGCCTTGCAGATATGAAGATTAAAACTTATTTTCCACTGGAACCCTGTGCCGTTTGTGATCATTTTTTATATAAAGGTTATAGAAACAAGAAAATGAAAATTTAATTGATACAAGTTTGGTATGCCAATAAAGGGTAAAACGCTTCAGAAATCTCTTCTCCGCAATCAATGGGTCGATTTTCATGAAACGAAACTTGGTATGTAGCATTGGGGACTTGGGCCCATTATAGTTTCCTCAAATGTTGACGCCTTGATGGTCTTGACCTATTTTATGACAAGGTCAAATTTAGTCGCATAGACATTCGTACGCGAAAAAGTAAACAAAAAACGTGTATTTTTCGGAAACTATTGCAGTATGTGATCTGAAAATTGGTAGATGCAGTTAGCTTATTGAGTGAGTGAAACTACTTGAGTATTAAAGCTCATGATCATTCCCTGACCTTGGATCAAGGTCATTCAGTTATGAAAATTAAAAAAAAAATCACAGACACCACCGCTCCATTTGTAACCAAATTTCATATGAAAGCTTTGCGGAACAAACGCATGAAAATTTATTAATTTGAATTTGGTCACATGACCAATATGGCTACCATGCCCGTATAAAGTTAAAACCTTTCAAAAACTCTCCACACTCAGGTGAGCGGCTCAGGACCTCTGGTTTGGCTATGGCATTGGTGGGAAGACACTAAGATGGATAGTTTCCGTTATTTGTCATAGAAACCTGATTGACTTATTGTTAGTGGAGACACTTAGGAATGGGTGCCAGTTTAGTCTGGTCTGCCACAAGGAGCCGTTCCTCGTCCATTGTTTTTCTTTGTACAATATATGTTTTCTTTTCTTTTTTTTCTTTTCTTTTATCTTTTTGCAGGTGACCGTTTGCAGTCGATAAGAAAAGGAGAAGGAGGACAGATAACAGACAATCTCTTGTACGAAGGTTTATTTGATGCTGTCAGCATTTTAAAACCCCTCTTCCAACAAAACGGCGCTACAGAAAGCACTCCTTGACTTTTCAGACCCCACATCAAGAACCGACATTTACAAGGGGGTCTGTTCTTCCCTCAAACATAAGAATAAGAAACCGGAATTTCATTTCAGATTCGATTATGTCCATTCCTGAAGGCGCAGAGGTTAGTGTAGCTGAGTTTACCTCTTTGGTGAGACCTAAGAACTAATTTTCAATATCACAGGTTCTTGGTGTATGAATGACATTGCCAGTAACACTTTAATTCTGATTCTTATGTAATTTTCAAAACTTGTCTTTCCCCAATATTAGCCTTTGCGATAACGTTTTAAGCGTTAATCTATGATTTTATCATGTTTGAAGCTTCAGATAAATGGCAACGAAAATGATTCATGCTACATGTACAGAGGGCCCTCGTTATAATGACAATATTTGTTCCCTATTATTGTGCCGTTATAAATCATTGCCGTTATGAAGAATCCCAGTTTGATAGGTAATACATCATTACTCCAAGAAACAAATGTTATAGACATTTGTTAGAATACCCGCAGTTCCACCATTATGCAAAATACAAACTGAATATTTCGTTGTTCCTATAAGTCAATTGATCAATAAAGGTGCATCCGTGTCCTAGGAAGAGCGCTGACTTAATCATTAGGTCTCTAACCGCTGTGGTTCGAGCCTGGCTCGGGTCACATGTGAGACGCCAGGTTCTGCAACGGAAGGTCAGGGGTTTTTCTCCGGCTTTTGTCCACATGTGATTAACGTTCGGTCCGATATTAATGAAATAATCTTGAAACGGCTTGAAAACAAAAAGAAGTTGATCAATAATTTTCATATTCTATGCGCCTATACTTTAGTCTTGGTTAGACTTTTGTTGTTTAATCGTCTTTTTGGAACGTGTTTTTTTTTTTTTTTTTTTTTTTTTTGGGGGGGGGGGGGGGTAGGGTGGTGGTGGGGTGGATGGAGTGGGTGGGGTAATGCTCTGACTATCCAAAGGTAAAGGCATTAACAGAGTGTAGGCACAATGGAAGATCATAAGATAACCTGAAAGCGTCAAGCCAAACTGAAGCAGACCACATAAAATGTTATAGTGTTTTTCTGTGAAAGTAAGGCTTGATATTTCATGTGAATTATCTGCCATGCAGATGATTCACATGAAATGTCAAGACTGTCTTTCTCTGAAAAGTAGTGTTCAAAAATAGGAATATCCTCTGTTAATAGCTGTGTGTCGCCTTATGCTTTATTCCAAGAACCTCATTTTGACAAGCTCAGGAATTTTTCATATTAACAAGTTAAACACGTGTAGTTTTAATATTATCATTTAATACTGCATGTCCCATCATCCCAAAAAAATCGCTGTTTTGAAAACCAAAAGGAACAAAAACATTTTACAATCACAAACATACTGTTTTGACTTACACAAAAATTACATAAGGGCTATCAAATCCATGGGCTACATCATGACTTTAATCATTTGGTATTTTGTACTTGTACTACAGAATACCCACAGTCTATTTTTACAAGCAAGTATGTCACGAAAACATGCTTATATGATTTTGACCCCGGAAACCCCACTTTTATACAAAAAAGCTGGGCCTTTATTTTTCTTATTTCTGCTTTAAAACAAAGATTGTGGGTACTCGTCCGAACCGCCTCGCCGAGGCGGTTCTAACGAGTTCCCACTATCTATATTTTCAGCAGAAATTAGGAACAAAATATGGGAAATTTTAATCTGAAAATTTTCATTTTTGGTGGTAAAAATTTCAATTTATATGAACAGGCGAGTTGTTGTCAAAATAATATTGTAAATAGAGAATACCCCTATAAGCCCCATGTTTCTCCACTTAAAGTGGGGTATTCAGGGGTCTTCTTCTCACGGACACGTATAGCTTCAGATTAACAGGAGGAATGAGAGTACGTTTTTGTTATTATAAAGTGGAATGGTAACACCTGGCACATTTTCCGCCATTTATCAAAGGGAGACAACTTTCAGAACTTCCTGTTCGCTTTTCTATAAGCCCTGTCCCACTGAAAAAGGGGTTTACTCTTAAAGGAAAGAATTTGCTCCTGTGGAGCAAATTCTTTCCTTTAAGAGCTGACCCCTATTGACATCGGAGACAAAAATACATTTGCACGAGTTGCCTCCCCTAAAGGTGTACCCATTCCCCTCATAACAGATGTTCCCTTTGACGGACTGTGACTTTCACTATCGCTCTTCCTGTGTATAGGCCCCCGCCCATCGGGGCTTGGAGAAAAAGATTAGACTGCATGTTGCTTCCAAGCAGAGCTGAAAACGACCGCACAGGAATACTCTGCTTAGAAGGTCTAAGCCTGCCCAGGCAAATTGCTGCGAGTCCATGCATATAAACCTTATTGGTTTCATTGGGTGACAGGGATTGAGATGTAATTTCATCAATGTCGAGTAAAAGTCCCACAAAATTGGGAGCAATTTCTCCAAAATGACCTAAATTGTGTTGACGGGGACGTTGAACCTCACATCAAACAATCTCCCTGTGTACTATTTTTCTTTATTTTTCTCTGTGGCCAGGAAGAAATTGGGGCCATTCCCAAAAGTATTTTAATTATCAATTAATTACGTGCACTCCTCGTCATGGGGGGGGGGGGGGGGGCTGGGTAAGTTTTGTAGCTGTTTGTAGCATTGTTCTCCCTTTGGTTGACTGTGGCTTTTGTTGTTTTTCCTTGGTATTTTTGGGTCATTATGACAACTCACCCGTGCGACATCGTGCATTTTTCATATCTCCAAAATGGCTATTTTTCTGATGATAATCCGTGATATTTTTCTTATAACTGTTCAGAACATAGGTTGTGGGTGCTCGTTAGAACCGCCTCATTGAGGCGGTTCTAACGAGTACCCACAACCTATGTCTTGGAGCTGAAATAAGAAAAACTATTGTATACCCCCGTAAGCCCCAGTTTTCTCCATATAAAGTGGGGTTTAGGGGGGTCTTCATTTCACGGACGTGTTCACGTGATGTGTATATTTTTTCTCTGTGGCCAGAAGAAATTGACCCGATTGTAGCCGTTTTGGTAGGGGGTGACCTGAGTAACATTCCTATGAAGTTTAAATGAAACTGGTCCAGGGGTATGGGAGGAGTGGTCGTTTAAAGATTTTTTCTATTTTAGCTCTGGTGGCTAGACTTGCCCAAGTCCCTACATCTACATTTCTTATTTTTAAATGAAAGTCCCTTCAAACAAAAAATATGTAATAGTCTCTTTAGTCTTCATCTCTGAATGTAGGTTAATTTCACAATTTTCATAAAAGACTGTAGTCATTTACAATGTATTTATTTTTTTTATTTTTTTTTGTAAACAATTATTTCTACAATGGACACCTAATTAACAGAATTGGGCAAGTCTACTCTGGTGGCCATCGGAACAAGTTTATCTATTTTGGTAGAGAGCCACCTGGACAACATTCCTGAGAAGTTTTAGCCGAATTGGCCCAAGGGTTTACGAGTACTTAGCATTTTAAGCAAATTGTTGATGTTTTTATATTTTTAGCTCTGGTGGCCATCTTTTTCAATGGAGCAAAACGATTTCAAAACATCTGGCCACAGAGAAAAGTATACCCAAAACACCGTGGAAAATCAACAAATAAAGCCACAGTTTTCTCTATAGGAAGGGGGATTTAAAGGGTTTCAATTTCACGGACTTGTTCACGTGATGTCACATCATTAAGCAGGTGTATGTACTTTTACAGATGAACATATCCAACTGTGGTATCTTAAGGAGCACCGTACAAGTAAACTGTCATATACATGTTTGCCTCGAATGTTACAAGGGGTTTTCTCAAAATTTTCCAGAACGCAAAATATAAATGTATTAAGGATAATCTGTCTTGCAAATGTATGTTGTGCGTTCTCATAAGAATCGCCTCATAGACATAGCTTTTGTTTGTTTTGTTTGATTGAGGTTTAACGTCCCCGTCAACACTGTAAAGGTCATTTTGGAGACGTTGCTTCCAATTTTGTGGGACATTTACCCGACGATGAGATGAAATGACATCTCAAGCCCTGTCACCCGATGAAACCAACAGGGTTTATAAACACGGACGGTCCGACTCGCATCGCTTTGCCTGGGCAGGCTTAGATCCTCTAAGCGGTATACAAGTACTCGTGTGTGGGTCGGATTTAGCTCTGCGTTGAAGCACCATGCAGCCCATATATTTCTTCAAGCCCCGATGGGTGGGGGCCGAGACATAGCTTTATTTAATTTATTATCGAAAAGGTATTCTTGAATAATCCTTATGGTCGGGTGAGGCGAGTTTATCGTGTACCTTGCGTCACGCAATCGGCTCGATATGAGTGAAATAATTTTGAAAGGGCCGTAAAACCCAAACCGAAAAAAAAAAAAAAACATCATTTGTTTTCCTCTATTTCCCGTGTCCCTCACTTTAATTCCCTCTACTCCTCTACTATCTTTTCTATCTCTTTTCTCTCCTTCTCTGGGAGACGATATAAAGTGATCCACAACCGTTGATGTGTCGTTAAACCACAGCATCCCCATTATGCTGATAAACCTTCATTCTAATGCACTTACGTATGTAACGCGCGACATCTGATTGGATAACGTCAAAACTTTGCGACAGGTTATCCTCCGATATACTGTCGGAAACCCGACGTCATTATGTAACGTCCCTTTTCATTGGGTAGCATTTGGTTTTACGCAGCTCACAGCGCTTGACGTTTTGAGCAAAATAGTTCAATTGATAACAAATAAACTGAATAAGTGCATTAGAATGGCGCAAACTGTACTAAAAATTGTCATTTGTGGAAGTAAATCGGCGGTTTTACGGTCGGACGCTAGAGCGTCGCCGTAAAACGAAATTTCCGACGGTAAATCCACCGATTTACCTCCCCAATGACAATTGTGAGTACAATTATCCCTTTTGTGTCTCAACATACCGTATTTTGAACAAATTTTCACGGTTTTATGGTTCAAAAGGTGTTTGAGACATTGGAGTCCGACTGCACACCGTATAGCACACATTCAAGTATATATAAATATTTAGAACAATGAAAACTGTTATAATAATTAATTTCAAATATACATCAGTTTCTGTTTTCACCAAAAATACTCGGACTAGGAAGATGATTGACATGTTGTTGAAGTCCATGTATAAACATCCGCGGTAATGTAGGTCTCTGTCCTTGTAACGCATTTTCTGCACCCGCCCTGTAATATAGTGCGTCTAAATTTGAGATAATACTCGCAGCCTGAGGATGATAAGTAAACCAGTAAGGATTTGATTGAAGCATTCGCTGTACTGCGGCATAATTTCCCGCTTCCGCAAGTAGTTCCAACCCAACAGCAGTCTGTCGCTTCCATTTTGTTCTGAAAGCAAAAGAAGAGCACAGTTTTAAGACTCTGAAAGACTCGACCAACACACAGGGGTCACAGAGATGGATACGAGTAGACTTTTAAACCAGATTTGGCAAAAAAGTTACCTGTAAACTAGACAAGACATCTAAGTCGGGTCGTCCACTATATATCGCTTCAAACATATTCCCTTAACAATTGTCGTCTGCTGTGTTGTTTGCTGGTTAGTTTAAAAGTCATTGATGCAAACAGAGTGGTCCCAGATCAGATTGCTCCTAGACCAACAATGAAGACCAAAATCAGATGCAACGTTCAGTGGCCGCTGATCTGGATCTACGCAGTTTACCAGTGTCCCTTTTATGGGACGCCAGGCTTATATGAGGTAGGGGATTGAATGTCCTCGCAATACTGGGATGTCCAGGGACCACATTGAATTCCGCTATTAAGACCACCTACAATTAGGACTAATTCTGCTTCAAAAAGCTTATTTTGAAGGTTGCTCTCAATCTTCCTTTGTGCTTTCTGACCACAGACCACTTTTGAACAGTCCCAAAGGTGGTCTTAATATAGGATTTTTATTGTGATCTGGTCCAAAACAGTACATATGGCTAAACTGGTATATTAACAATGGGACCATAATGCTACAATAAAGAGTTGCCATTCTGATTATAATTTTGATTAGCATGGCTTCTGACAGCAAGGAATATTTCAAATTCAAAGATTGAGTGGTCTACGTCAGAAATCCAGGGTTGAAGGGTTTAAGCTAAAACAAACAGCAACAAAAGACATGTTCCCTGGCCCATCGGGGCTTGAAGAAATAGATGGGCTGCAAACTGCTTCCACGCAGAGCTGAAACCGACCGCACACACGTACTGGTAAACCGCTTAGATGATCTAAGTCTGTCCAGGCAAAGCAGTGCATGCTTCTAAACCCTATTGGTTTCTTTGGGCGACAGAGATTGAGATGTCATTTCATCTCAATGTCGGGTAAAAGTCCTACGAAATGAGAAGCAACGTCTACAAAATGACCTATACAGTGTTGACGGGGACGTTCAACCTCAACTCAAACAAACAACAACAAAAGACTTGTAAGCTAATAGGATGCTACTATTCAAAGCAAAGCAATACGGGTATTTTTACAGTATTTTTACACGTGACACCACCTTTATTGTGTTCCAAACGAAACTATCCGTAGGTCTCGTTTAGTTCGTTTTTCATAAAAACGAGATTTGCACTGGATGCTTTATAAGAAACAATACATCCTATTGGTCACACGTATTTGTGTTGAAGACACCGCTTACCGCTAGATGGAAATATGACAATGTCTAAGATCAAAGTTTAATCATTTAGTATTGTCGATTAACCACCTGTTCCAGGCAGTTAATCAAACACTGCACATTTCCCCGGCACCACAGTGCGACAGATTTTTCCTGGTTGTTGTTGTTTTTACTTTCAATGCTAGTAGAGACCACCCCGATGTTGGCCGCTTAGTGCATATAAAAATCCCTATTCAAGATTGCTTTTTCTTTCTAAATCAACCTTATAGCCGTTACGAAAGGGCCAGTTAAAGAACACTTGAAACGAAGTGTGTAATTCCAATGTACGGAGGCGCATTCGTATTCGATGCAAAAAAAAGTAAAAGCGATCGACGATTGACTATCACGCTGATTAGTCCGCGTAATGAACACCTCTGTACACCCCGTTTCATATAGGGAAACTGGGGTTTACAGGGGTATGCATGTACATCATTTTTCATATATTTCGGTCTAAAAACATAGAAAGTGGGTACTCACTAGAAATGCCTCAGTGAGGCGGTTCTAACGAGCATCCACACTCTATGTTTCAAGCAGAAGTAAGATAATTATAACATTTTTTGTAATCAGAAAAAAAATCATTTTGCAGCCATGAAAGGAAGCATTTCACCAGATAAGTGTGCTATTCCCATGGCCACAGAAACTACATAAAAAGTCGTAGCAATGATGTCATCAATTCCGATATTTTTGTCTGTGTGGTAGAAATTAGCCGCCGTACAAACTGATCGGGAATTGCTTATAAGATCGATTCTCACCAGCTGGGAGGTCACTGAGTACAGAATTGGATCCGCACCGAAAACCCCCAGAACGTTAAATTTCTATATAATAGCAATCATTTTCGCTCTTACGGCAGCTGCTGAGACATAAAATATACCATAGAAATTATTGAATACATACAAATCAGGCTAATTCATATGAATACGAAAAGTATGATTGGTAAAGTACAGTTTTATTGGTTGAAATTTACAAGGTCAGTGCTTGAATTAAGTGTTATTATTAATGGAATTGACGTTGTTGGTTTATCTCTGTAGATTTTGGATCGTTATATTTTTTCAGATGTCAAGTAGGACGAGGTTGTTTCCTATTGGATAGTTGTTGCATGTGATTTGGAGTTGACAGGCGGTGTTTCGGCAGCCATTTTGTCCGACATGGTATGATGGTATTAATCTTTGGACTGAATAAAATGTATAAATAGTTGTTTTGTAGAAAATATAGGCTTTCCGGTGAAGTATATTTTAATAACGATTTTGAGGCAGGGTTCAGCAACACGTTAAAAATGATGACTTTGGCCATCTAAGACTCTGGTCAGCCTGCACATATGCGCAGTCTGACCAGAGTCTTAGATGGTCACACTAATCTTCAATATACACTTGGCCAAGAGAAGAATCAAACGGAGCCACGTACATGATGACTGACTGATCAGATTCTTAACTGGTCATACGTATCATATTGTTGTTTAGTTCGGACTCAGAAATGTATGAGAAATGTGTGGGCGTAATACGTGTCCTTTGGAGCGGCATCCTATTTATATTTGCAAACTCCATAGATCTCGAAAAAACGACTTTATAGTAACCGTGCAAAAAGACTCATCAGTCAACCGCAGCCACACCCTTACGGCTTCTATACCAGGTGTTCAATAATCAAACCTGACCGCATGAGTACGTGCTTTTATGTTCATTTCCTGCTTCTATACGAAAACGGTTTCTGAGCGAAAAAGCAAATAGTGCGTATGTCGTCACTTGCTTATTTACTACGATCAGTTTTTATTTCGTCTGCGAATGGTGAATGTTTTTGCGTAGTCCAGGCCTGCACAAAGGGTACAGGAATGTTCAAGTTTTTTGTAACGCATGCGTTTGTTTTACTAGAAACTGAGATTTAACCCCTTATTTTGCCACAAAACCGCAATTTTAACTCCCCTTACGTCTTTTGAAAAACTGATCTAAATCAGAAACCCCTTTCCAGACAAACTCATAAAAATGCCCTGTAAAACTCCGATTCCCAGACCACAGCCCAAGAGTGATACCAATAAATAATAATTAGGCCCCGTCAAGCGATTTTGGTACTTATCGCCTATGCGAGCAGCGAAGGTTCAGGCGAGCCTGCGCATCCGCGCAGTCTCGCCAGAACCGTCGCTGCTCGCTCATACAAGCAGTGAATCAAGAGGAACCTTCAGACAGAGAGCCATATCCCTGGCCCCTCTGAATGGCTGGGCATGCGCAGTTAAAATTTGTCATGACGGAATGCTCGAAGACGCAAATTCGCTTGGCGGGGCTCATATAACAATTCAACAAACAGATACCAAAAGTCACAGAACAGGAGATGAAGCCCGTTAGCCACATGGCTTTAGTCACATCGTATTTATACATGTGTATTGTAAATGTATGAAGCTTAAAATAAAATACTGTTTTAACCAAAGGCCTCACAGAAGGCAAAGTCACCAGTCCCCTCGTCCTTCCAAAAGATGTCAACAAATTAATAGTAAATAAAGGACCTTTGAGAGTTTAAAATTCAAGCGTCAGAGATGAAACTATTCCATTTTTAAGGGAAGTTAAGTTCCGTATACCTTTTGTCACGGAATTTAAAAAAAAAACAAATATGGTGTTGGTACGAACTCCAGGTTATTACAACATATAAAATTAAGAACAGAACTGTAACTATCGACCAATGTAAAATACCAGCTAAAGGACATGGTGGACGTGTCACCAGTAAACACTTCTGATTCTGATTCTGAGTTCAAGATTTAACGTGCAGTCACTCTAAAGTTTTTCAAAATACAAATAGCAAAACCCACATACATAAGAGCTCTGAAAGAAAAGCCTCATGCTAGATAAAAAGTGAATAAACCAAAAACAGTCGTACAGTCTGTGCGATTTGTCATGAACACACCAGTAAAACCCCGTTTATATCGATAATACTATGATGTTATTACATGTAATCAAGTAATTTCGTATTGGCCAAGTTGCAGGTCCCCGGCCAGCTGTATTGGCCTTGGCAAAATGACAATTTGATAAAATGACACAATTAAAAAAAAACATAATTATTAATTTTTGACTTCAGCCTGACATCTGATCAATACAGGATAGTCAGTTAGTAATGGGTTTTACAGCGGTATACAATATTTTTCTTATTTCTGTTCCAAAGCATAGCTTGTGCGTACTCGTCCGAACCACACGACTACCAACAACAAGTGTTTGGAGTCTCTTAGATAAGAAAAATGTCACGAAGTTACATCAGGGAAATAAAAAGTTTTGGAAAAAAAAGGGTAAAAGTGGGCTATGTGTCATGGATGTGTTATATTATAGTACATTGTAGTGTTGTTTCTGCATTAAAAATATAAAATATAATATTTGTTGTGGTATTTTTTATTCTTACAGATCATTTTTTTTTTCAAAATTACCATTTATATTGCTCCGGTGCGTAAAACTGAACTCAGATTATCTGCGGTAAAGCATCACGAAAGCACGTCTATATAATTTTGACTCCCCGCTTTAACCTTACTTTTATATTGTAAAACTGGGGTTTACAGGGGTAAACCTCATTTTTCTTATTTCTGCTTTAAAATGTAGACTGTGTGTACTCGTTAGAACCGCCTCGATGAGGCGGTTCTAACGAAACTCACAATCTATATTTTGAGCAGAAATAAGAAAAATATCACAATTTTTCATCTAAAATTTCAAGTTTTTTCGGCAATAAAGTGTACAATGTATTTGTATAGGCGTGTTTTCTTAATGGATAATGTTGTTCAATATCACACGTGGGCTGATTCCATCCCAAGTTCCCGCAATGTTGAAAGTTTTGGCGATTAAAAGCCCAGGTGACGGAAGCTTCTCAAGATTTAAATAAGTCCTTTAATCACTTAAAACTTAAAGTTAAAAGTGGAATTTACAAGAGTGTAAATGAGTGTTCTACAAGACACAAATAGTGGATATTCGTAAGGGGAGTGGTTCTAAAGAGCATTCAATATTTATGTTTTGCGTATAACTTAGCCAAAAAAGACGGCTTTCATACAGCAAAAGAATAACTATAATTTCATATTCATAAAAATGTTTTGTAATAATGAATTGTTGACATTTTATTTTTAGGGTTTCCAAATAAATAAATAATAAATATAAATAAATTTAAAATCAAGCGGTCCATGATGGACCTAATTCGCTCAACTGCGTTATGATGTACTAACATTATTGTTTACGGGGTTTTCTATATTTAGCTCTGACAGCCATTTTGTACAGTGGAACAGAACCTCTTAAACATTTTTGGTAGAGGGGTCACCCAAGGATCATAAGTTATTCTGAAACTGAGCCATTGGCCTTGGAGAAGATGTTCTTTGAATATTTTTCTATCTTTTCCTCTGCAGTCATATGAACATTTTCTTCAGCAGAGTAAACCCATTTCAGCAATTTAAGCAATCATCAGTACAATAATCCTACTTTGGGATGGGATGTTTCAATGGAACAGACCTTAGCTGAGCCAAACTATTTTATCAATTCTGGTACAAAATTTAAAGAGAAGCATTTCTGTGAATTGGGGTTGAAATTGTGCCTTTGACCTAGAAGGATACGTCATTTAGAGGTTCTTTTTTATTTTTTGGCTCTGGCAGCCATTTTCTTCAGTGGAGTGGGACCATTTTAGCAACATTGGTAGAAGGTCAACAAAGGAACAGTTCTGTGAAATAATTTTGAAATTGGATAATTAACCTAGGAGGAGATGTCCTTTAAAGTGTGTTTCTATTTTTAACTCTGGTGGCCTTTTTGTTCAGCGAAGTAGAACTCTTTTAACAATTTTAGGAGAAGGTCACCAAAGGATCATTTCTGTAAAATCATGTTGAAATGTGACCTAGGAGCAGATGTCATTTAAAGGTTTTTCTATTTTTAGTGAGCTAAAAATATCAGAAAAGCTTATACGACCAATAAACATCCAAAATGTAAAATTTACCTTCTATTCTGATACCAGGTCTTGACTTGGGTATCTGTCAAATTCAGTTTCGCTGCCAGCTCCATCCGATCTTGCACGCTAAGATACTTCTGACGTTCAAAAGTTTTTTCAAGACTATTTAGCTGGTGGTCTGTGAATGCAGTCCGCGCCTTTCTTGGCTTTTTAGGTTTAATAAGGTTTGGTGGACTATCTTTATCCGATCCTTGATCGTCATCTTTTTCTGTAAAGATACAATTTATACGCGTTACAATCACGTGAACAAGTCCGTGAAATAACCCAACTCTATACAGAGAAAAAATGGCTACTTTTCTGATGAAAAACCGGTGATATTTTTCTTATTTATACTTGAACATAGGTTGTCGGGACTCGTTAGAACCTACGAGTACCCACAACCTATGTATTGGTGCAGAAATAAGAAAAATAATTAATACCCACGTAAACCCAAGATTTCTCTAAATAAAGTGGGGTCTAGGGGGTCAGTCGTTCCGTAAACCTTCACGATTTCTTCGGGCGGTAGGGCTTGAGAAGTCATTTCATCGCAATGTCGGGTAAAAGTCCCGCAAAATCGGAAGCAATGTATCCTAAATTACCTAAATAGTGTTGATGGGGACGTAAAAGCCCAACATAACTAAACATGCAAAGACAGACAATGACAATAATAAAGCACAATAATTACTGGAGCTTAAATCGATTTTGCCACAACCTCGCCCTTATTTCTGCTGCGGTTTACCAAAGTAAAGTACAGTCCGCGTGAAGGTTTTCGTAGCCATCAGTGCAATATCTCCGTGAACATAAATATCAAATGAGCTCAGAAATGAAACAACGTTGAGGACTCGACAGCATGAAATAACTGAAATGCTGCATGAAGCAAAAGAAAATCAACAGTTGGACCCCTACGGGCTCGACCAGAGACAGCGCATCAGGCACCAACCGACTTACTTAAAAGTCTTAAGGTCGGAACCGTGATTGGGTTAAATCCATGCATGAAGTTTGTGTTACACCCAATCTTTTCAAGTAGAAACATGATTTTACAAATTGCATGGATATATTTTTTCTTAATTCAAAAGCTAAGTCATAAAATTCAGATGCCGATATGCCTTGTTGAAAAAAAAAATTAAGTCCAACATTTAGTTTTGAAACAAAATCGAAATGACGAACGCTTTGCGGAGTTTATGATGCCGATAACCCTGATTTAAAAGTAAAGCAATTTATTTCGAGTATTGACGTCAGTAGCATGACTTTCGAGTGTTGACGTCAATAATACGACTTTCTAGTCCTGGCATCAGTTATATGACTTTCTAGTTTTACATCAGTTACATGATTTTCGAGTTTTGACGTCAGTAAAATAACTTACGAATATTGACTCCAGTAGCATGACTTTCTAGTGTTGACTTCAATAACATGACTTTCTTATACTGACGTCAGTAATTTGACTTTCGAGTTTTGACGTCAGTAACATGACTTTCGAGTTTTGACATCAGTAACATGACTTTCGAGTTTTGGCATCATGACTTTCTAGTACTGATGTCTGTAATGTGACTTTCGAGTTTTAACGGCAGTAACATGACTTTTGAGTTTTGACGTCAGTAACTTGACTTTCGTGTTTTGACGGCAGTAACATGACTTCAGTAATATGGCTTCCGAGTTTTGACGGCAGTAACATGGCTTTCGAGTTTTGACGGCAGTATCATGACTAGACACCCCAGCGAACCGAATTGATGTTATATTAAACGCCGCGCTAGAGAAAAGGAAAATTTACAATCATCACGTTCATCATAAATTTTGCATGGAATAATCCCATTAAAACAGACGGAGTAAATCCAATACAAAACGGGTCTTCGGTATCAGAAGATTTTGCGTACTTTATTGGAGCTCTGAGGGTATTATCAATATGTAATAAATCGCCAAAATATCTAGACGTCGAGCTGAAAGCTGCAATTACTTCAGATTGTTTTTCTTCAGAAAGAGTCATCGTTATGAAGTCTTTATCATCACAGAACTAGAACATTAGCCATAATCACTTGCAAAACATGGTCATGTGATATAATGGCGTCCAACATGGTGTCAGAAGATTAGGTAAAAATTGTACCATCTTTCTTATCTCTACTTTCAACATAGACTGTGGTTGCTCTTTAGAACCGCCTCAATGAGGCGGTTCTAACGAGTATACACAGTGTATGTTTGGGTAAAAAATATGGCAGGTAATGTTTACCCCCGTAAACCTCAATTTTCTCATTATACTATGGGATATAGAGGGTTCTTCATTTCACGGACTTGATATCGTGATGTTAAGTGGTGCACAGTGGAATAAGATATGCGTGTAAGCTAAAAAATGTTTACTCTGTTCCGAAAAATAGGCTTAGAACTGAAGCCATCTTATAATCTTGTATTTAGGAGCGTTTCTATATAAGTTAAAGGTTCTAACTAACAGAATAGATGCTTATGAAGGGTTCTGTTTGTTTGATTTGAGGTTTAACGTCCCCGTCAACACTGTATAGGTCATTTTGGAGACGTTTCTGCCAATTTTGTGGGACTTTTACCCGACATTGCGATGAAATGACATCTAAAGTGTTACCGTCCAAAGAAACCGTTAAGGTTTACAGAAAGGTTTGGCCCCCTAAACCCCACTTTATATAGAGATATCTGCGTTAACGGGGGTATACATTATTTTTCTTGCCGCTTAACGAGTACCCACGGTCTATATTTTGAGCAGAAATAAGAAAAATATAACAATTTTTTATCTTAATACAGTCGAACTTCAATGGCTCGAGCACCTTTGGGACCTCGAGAATCTGTTCGAGACAGGGGTAGTTCGAGCCACTGAGGTTATTGTCGGGAGGCATAACTAGATACTTTTAGACATCTTTTCCGTGTTCTATAATGAAAATGTATGCTCTTTAGAACCGCCTCAATGAGGCGATTCTAATGAGTACACACAGCATACATTTGCAAGATAAAAAACTAAAATCTCCTTAATTATGCCCCACTGTTTCTTATGTAGAGGATTTCGCTAGGGGCTCAAGAATGGGTTCGACACATCCATGGTAAACGAGCCATCGGTGTTCGAGCCATCGAAGTTCTACTGTATGTACGTTTTTGGCCTTAAAGTTTACAATGCATTTGTATAGGCATGTTTTCGTTATGATATTCGGCATTTTTCGACGGATATACAAATGATTCTCTATTTGCGCGGGCCTGGCGCCTAAACGAACTCAACATATCGTTTTTATTGCGTGTTTCGATGCAGAATGTTAAGATGTACTCGCATGCAAAATTTTGAGGCGGTTCTAACGAGTACCGAAAATCTATGTCTTGGAGCGGAAATTAGAAAAATAATCTATACCCTGTGGCCCCTCGTTTTCCTCTATATAAAATGGGGTTTAAGGTGGTGTTCATTGCACGGGCCGGCCTCAGTGGCTCAGTCGGATGCGCGTCTGACTGGTGATCAGGAGGACGCGGGTTCGACTCCCGCCGGGGTCGGCAACATTCTTTCGTGGAGATCGATCATGAAATCTTTTCTACGGTCATTCTCTCCCTTCCGCTGATTCAAGAAGGGCAGTTGTCAGTTTCTGGCGAAAGAATGTGCACTGTACTGGTTAACCGCTTACGTATAAGCCTGCCCAGGAAAGTGTTGATAGGTAAACTGACCGGCTCAAAAATGACCTAAATAGTGTTGAATGGGCCGTTAAACTCCAATACAAACAAACAATCATTGCACGGACTTGTTAAAGTGGTGCTGAGCGCATCTGCTAAATGAAAATTTGAATTTAAAAGATAGTCCTTGTCCTATGCAACAGTTGTTCTGAAAACGCATATACGTTATCCACCATTAAAAAGTTGTCATTATCTGAAAATAAATCTAATTTCTATCCAAATCTGAAATTCATGGCAGCATATTGCTTTTTTTATAAAAATGAAAAGTAATACAATTTTGCAAAAGATACGTTCCAAACAATTCTGTTGGATTTCAACCAATGAATCAAATCTGAAAAATATAACCGGCTTAAAGGGCAGAAAGGGGTTACGTAGAATCGTGACAAGACTTGACAAAATAGATTTCTTTGTGGTACAGAAACTGGAAAACAAAATCTTTCCCAGGCCTCTTAACCCTTTTGGTACCAAATGGAATCTTCCTCCTTATATGTAGCAGGGGTCCATGTTAAAATTTAGGGGTGTCGGGTTGTGTTTTCTTCAAAATTGATTAGGAAAATAGCTGAACTTTGCAAACAGTGTAGGCCCTGATCAGACGCCGCGTTCTGCGGCGTCTGATCTGGGCCTGCACTGTTTGCCAGGGTACCAGTTTTGGGGTTTCCGGTACTAAATGGGTTAACAGTGCAGCGCACATTCTGCGTTATATGAGGCTCCCGTTTTCATCTATTTCATTGGTTACTCAGAGAACAAATTTTAGTACCATTTTTTTTTTGCAGTGACAACGCGTTACATTTTTATCACATACAAGCCGTTGCATATGACGAGATATTTTAATACATGGGGCCAAGCGAAGACGCAGATCAAACTGCGCATCCGCGCAGTCTGGTCAGAGTCTTCACATTGCGTTTTTCGGATTGTCACAGGCAAAAAGCGTATTCATATCATTACAAAAACATGCCTATTCAAAATATATAAAAAAATTTACAACTAAAAACGAAAATTTTCAGATAAAAAAAAGTAATATTTTCAAATTTCTGCTTTAAACATAGATTATGGGAACTCATTAGCACCGCCTCAACGAGGCGGTTCTAACGACTGCTCATAATCTATACTTCTGAGCAGAAATAAGAAAAATAATGTATACCCCTGTAAACCCTAGTTTTACTATATAAAAGTGAAGTTTAAGGGGTCTAAATTATATAGTCGCGTTTTTTTGTGATGTAGACAGACACAGATTTACATTAATATCGATTATTTGTTTTGTGGGTTTGTTTTTGGAAATTATCGGACCAGTCAACACTTCTAAGGTCATATCGTCCCGGTCAGTTTACCACAACTTTCCTGGGCAGGCAAGACGAGTACAGGGCACATTCTTTCGCAAAACACAGACGACTCACTGCCCTTCTTGAATCAGCGGAAGGGAGAGACTGACCGTGGAGAAAATTTCATGATCAATATCTACGAAAGAATGTTGTCGACCTTCAGTAGGAAACGAACCCACGACTTCGTTCTGAAAAATGGGATATTTGTCTTATTTCTGCTTAAATAAAGATTGTGGGTACTCGTTAGAACCGCCTCATAGAGGCGGTTCTAACGAGTACCAACAATCTATATTTTGGAACAGAAATAAGAAAAATAAGGTTTACTCCTGTAAACCCCAGTTTTACTACATAAAAGTGGAGTTCAAGTATAGGTTTGTTTTCATGATGTTATTATTATTATTATTCGGATTGGTGTGAGTTATTAAACTGAGGCCCAGTATACATCTGACCTAGCTGGGAAGTAATATCATTATGGATAGAAGAGAAACGCGCGAAATCTTGAACTGAAATGCCTTTTCGGTGTCCTTACCAAAGTATAAACGCACTTGCAAAACTGGTTACGGTAATTTAGCTACCTTTTCATACAGCTGCCGTCTTGCACTTCTTGCATTTAAAGAATTTGAAAGAGACATTTTTACAGCCTTTTTGGTGCAGTGACACACTTTTAAGCATGTTAAGAGAGTTTGTGAGAGAGTGCTATATATTGCAGATGCTAGCGTAACGACGCTGGGTGGCAAAATAATTGATTGACTGATTGTTTTGGGTTTAACGACACGTCAACCCTTGTAAGTCATTTTGTGTCGTCTCCCAGAGAAAGGGAGAAAAGGGATAGCAGAGATAGTAGAGGAGATGAAAGTGAGGGATAGTGGAGAAAGAGCGAAATGAATGGAAGTGTAGAGGCAGAAGAATTAAAAACGCCCCCCACTACCCCTTACATGCTGAAAGGACAGCAGGCCTTGTCCAACTGTAAGCCAATACCAGTTGACGCAAGATGCACGTCACCTTTGCCTCACCCAACAACACCGTGGGGGGGGGGGGGGGCAAAAGAAACCAAACGACTGAGAGCATCAGGGTCGATTGTCTTTATTGGGAAAATGGGCCTCAACGGGAGCTTTGTCCGTTTCGTTTAACCTTTTAATTCCTTTACTTTAATCAAATGGTGTAGACCCTGATCGGCGTCTGATCTGGGTCAACACTGTTTGCCAGTGTTCAAAGACTCGAGGATAGTCCAGATTTTACTTTTTACGCAGCGCTCTTACGTCACAAGGAGACTAGAGCTGCTATAAATAACCGGTTCCTGGATTCTGTACATGGTCAGCGAAAGTCACGGCGACAGTTACAGGCGGTGAGATTCTGTAATTAGTTACATATGTTTCGGATATTTCCCCGATTTCGTATCAAAGAGAACGGCTACACCGTCATGGAGAGACAACAATTTTAGGGAAATTGTGTCTCCCTTATCCGCAGAAGTCAACACTTATAGGAAAGAATTTGTTCACCTTGGGAGCAAAATCTTTCTCACGATAAGATAGCCGCGTAATATTGTAGACTATTTGAATTCTCCGAAACGGTCATATTTCTACTGAAAATATTTTTCGTATTTATACTAAAATTGTGGTGCCCGTTAAAACCACCTCGATGAGGCGGTTCTCACGGGTCTTGGAGCAGAAATCAGAAAAATAATCCCAATACCCCTGTAACCCCCAGTTTTCTCTACATAAAGTGGGGTTTAGAGATGTTTTCATTTCACGGACTTGTTAACATGAGAAGTCATTACTTAAGGGAAATGGGTACACCTCCTGGGGAGGCAACTCCTGCAAAAGTGATTTTGTCTCCCATGTCAATAGGGATCAACTCTTAAAGGAAAGAATTTGCTCCAGAGGAGCAAATTCTTTCCTTTAAGAGTAGACCCCTTTTTCAGTGGGACAGGGCTTATAGAAAAGCGAACAGGAAGTCCCGAAAGTTGTCTCCCTTTGAAAAATGGTGGAAACATCTGCCAGGTGTTTCCATTCTGATTAAAGGTAAGAATTATGAGTAAGGTTTCAATTGGTAGAAAAGCAAACAAGAAGTCTTCTACGTTTTCCTTAATGTGCATGTATGGTATATGCCCAACATACTTTCATTTGCAAACAGAGCGAAAATAAAAAGTTGCTTAGGAAAAGCCAGGCGCAACGACGCCACCGAATGGAAGAGAAGTGAAAGAGGCACATAGACAACACATGCACTGACCGCATAGAAACAAATAACATACAAAACTGCAGGTCTTGAATTAAAGTATCACACTGTAAATACAGTAAGCCCGCCAAAAATTAATACTAATTCTGGTTTGAAAAGGTTACTTAGAAGTTAGCTAAGCCACTAGGCGTTAAAATAAATAATATGGAATTAAAATCATCTTTTGCACTAAAATGAACAGTGTATATTATCTTGTGCGAACAAGATATTATCTTGTTCGCACAAGAAAGTATCTTGTCCGCACAAGATATTAAGTTGTGCGAACAAGATATTGTCTTGTCCGCACAAGATAATATCTTGTCTGCACAACATATATCTTGTGCGGACAAGATATTATCTTGTTCGCACAACTTAATATCTTGTGCGCACAAGATTTTTTTTTTTTTTTGTTTTTGGTTTTACGGCCCTTTCAAGATTATTTCACTCATATCGAGCCGATCGTTAATCAGAGGTGGGCGAAAACCGGAGTACCCGGAGAAAAACCACCTGACCTTCCGTTGCAGAACTTGGCGTCTCTCATATGACCCGAGCGAGGCTCGAACCACAGCGGTGAGAGACCTAATGATCAAGAGTTAGCGCTCTTAACCACTAGGCCACGGAGGCCCGTTGTGCGAACAAGATAATATCCTGTCCGCACAACTTCCCAAGATCTATGTTGTGCGAACAAGATATTATCTTGTGCGCCCAAGATAATATGTTATCCGCACAAGATAAATTATGTTGTCCGCACAAGATAATATCTTGTTCGCACAACTTAATATCTTGTTCGCACAACATATTAAAAAGAATTCATGTCCCTTCCCGGGTTCCGCATTTTTGTGGATAGGAAAAATCTTGTGTAAACTCCGGCGAATCATTGAGGTGATTCTAAAGGCAACCCACAGCCTATGTCTTGGAGCAGAAATAAGAAAAAATAATGTATACAACCATAACCCCCCAGTTTTCTCATTATGAAGTGGGGTTTAGGGGAGGGTTCATTTCACGGACGTGTAGAACCGTAAGAAACGTAAATCTGACCTGGTTGTGTTTGTTAGTTTGACGTACCACAAACAACTAAGGTAATACGGAGACGGAACCTTGGTTTAAAGACTCATCCGAAAGTCTGGAGAAGCCCGAAATTAAACTCATGCACCCCGGGTCTATAAGGCGAGTTTCAAAACAACTACCCCAAGGTTTCCAAAATCTGGCCTTTGCGTTACAACCTACGGAAGATTACGGACTCTTGATACCAGATTTCACAGGTCCTGGTATCTCAATTCTGGAGAAAATTTTCAAGGGTTTAAATAAATATTGTCTGACCTTCTTGCTCAGGGAGCTAAAATGGACACAATGCCCATATCACCAAAACGGAAGTTTAAGCTCATGAATCTGGACCAACCTTTAACCCTTTTTGTACCAAATGGAATCTTCCTCCTTATACGATATAGCAGGAGTCCATTTCAAAATTTAGGGGTGCATGTCAGGTTGTGTTTTCTTCAAAATTGATTAGGAAAATGGCTAAACTTTTAGCAAACAGTGGAGGCCCTGATCAGACGCCGCGTTCTGCGGCGTCTGATCTGGGCCGGCACTGTTTGCCAGGGTACCTTCTGGTACTAAATGGGTTAAACCACTCTTGAATTCATTATCATAGTCATGAAAGTCGATGTTATTTAACTGTTGACGACAAGCCCGTTAAATCTTACTGAAGAGCCGTTTTAGATATAAGGATTAAAATGTCAAAATTATTCTTTAATCCACTCCTACCAGCGTGGCTCACTATGATGCGCCATTCTGAAATAAGCTTAGATCTATTTCATTGCTGATTAGCTTTTTCGTAACACAGATTTTATAATCAAGTGTTTATGAAGTAAGAATGTCATGATACGCTAAACACCAACAAAATGATGTACCTTTTTAACGCGACCTGTGACCTTTCGCATGGGTGGGCCAATAAAACGCACTCCAGGCATTCTTATACATTTTAGGAAGAGCCTATACATCTTCATAGGAGGCAAATCTTTTGAAATAAGTTTGCCTCCTTTAACTGAATGCGTCTATTCTTTGTGGACAGAGTTTGTTCATCTTTAAACTCAGATGTACCTAGCGTCTCATTTTTGGGATGTCGCAAACAGTATAGACCCTGATCACACGCGGCGTCTGATCTGGGTCTACACAGTTTGCTTCAAGTACAGTGATTAAGACCACCTAAAATAAAGACTAATTCTGCTTTAAAAACTTATTAAGAATGGTTACTCATCTTCTTGTTTTCTGCTCACAATATCGTCTGGCTAGGGGCCACCTTTGGAACTGTTCAAAAGTGGTCTTAATGACCACTTTTGAACAGTCCCAAAGGTGGTCTTGATATAGGAATTTTACTGTACATACATTTTTGTAAAGCTCGCCACAAACAAAACAAATCAATTGGAAATGAACCACTCCAATGGGGGGAAGATTCCCTCGATATATATGGGTTAAGATTTTTTTTTTGATTTTTTTAAGAGGGAAAGCGAAAAAGAAATTCCCGAATTTTGGCTAGAAAATATGCTACATGTTTCTTACATGCTATTCAATGAAATATAGAGATTTCTCAGTGAAATAGAAAACGATATTGTTACTGTTTCAAACAGTGACTGATATCAATTTTATTTTTCACTGTTTGGGACTACTTTTTCTCCAAATCCAATTCTGTGGTCAGTTTTTCCATCGTCAGATAATTGAAAATTAATGAACTGTATTAGATTTGACGCTCAACCCGTTCACAAGTCACGAGGACGTTAATGGCGTCATTTTCGGTGCTGACGTCACGTATTTGGTTGCGCGACGTTAGATCTGTTTGGGGAACTAATATCTCAATTATTTCAGTAACCATATAAAAATGCCATCCCAGGCTATTTTTCAGGCGTTACACCCAATGTTATACCCAGTAAATACATTGGACACCACTAAATTGACGCGAAACGACCAGGAACAAAGTTAGTTTTCTCTGAGGATGGGTGACGCGATTAGTGAAGCTAAATATTGCCGTTTTGAAGCATGTAAGAAACAGAAAATTTGATTTTTTCTGTGAAAGATCAAATTTTATTTCACTCATGAACACCAAAACTGGTATTTTCACTCGTGGCTACGCCACTTGTGAAAATACTGGTTTTGGTGTTCATTCGATGATATAAAATTCGATCTTACACTGTAAAAATTCAAATATCCTCTATACGTATAACTATTTTCCTTAGAGGGGCACAGTGGGATGTTTACAGAAACCAAACACTTATTGAATATTAAGCCGTGATGTGCATAAAGGGTCCTTAGACGATATGCGAATGCGTTGGTGTAACCCTCTCAACCCTGTTGATATAGGAAATAGTAACTACATATCCAATCAGTGTAAATCCTCATGAGACGGCTCATTTCGAACCATCTCATCAGGATCTACAATGGTCGTCACCCTGTAAATGATGTAAATGATTTTGCCCTTAAGCCTCTATGTACAAGAAAGCACACGCTGAAATTTACAGATATAGGAGTCTTTTTCAGAAACTAAGGGGTGAAAGCGGCGGGTGACTCTACACCCCGTCCAAAAAAAACATATTGATACAGTACAGCGAAATTCCGCTATTTAGACCACCTAAAAATAAGACAAATTATGCTTTTAAAAGCATATTTAGAAGGTTTCGGTTACATTTTCTTTGTGTTTTCTACATCCAGTGTGCTCTAGTGGGAGACCACCTTTGGGACTGTTCAAAAGTGGTCTTAAAGACCACTTTTGAACAGTCCCAAAGGTGCTTGACCACTTTTGAACAGTTCCAAAGGTGGTCTTAATATAGGAATTTTACTGTATAATATTCATGGTTCTAAGATGTTTTCGTTGTGTGTGTTTCAGGTTTACGTCCCACCAACAACTAAGGTCATATGGAGACGGAACCTCAGTTTAAAGACTCATCCGAAAGTCTGAAGAAGTCCGAAATCGATCCCGGCCACGACCCCTGGTTTTATCAGGCGAGTAGTACGTCCGTATCGAAATAAAGGTGGGGTCAGGTTGAGTTTCAACAATTTATTTAGAAGATGACTTTTTGCCGTCAGTGGCGGCTCCAGATCTGCACTGTTTGGAATTTGCGGTCTAAAATGGATTAAATCTTAATATACCAGTCACAAAATTGTCGTCTGCTTTTGTCGTCTGCTGTTTACTTTAAAAGTCAAATCTGCAAACATTGTGGACCCAGATCAAACTGCACCTCTAAGAGCAGTCTTATCATGTTCCACACTGTTTGCCTGTTTTTTTTTTTTTTGTTTTTTTAATTTCGTAAGAAGACGCAGCAGACGACACATGCAGACGACACATGCAGACAACATTTCCAATGAAGGGTTTCTTGGCATCTTAAGGTTAAAGCGGGTTATTTATGAAGTAAATCAAAGAAGATAATAAAAAGAATACAAAAATACGATATTTTTTATTTAAAACCCTTTATTTTATATTGAAAGGCGCTTGACACTATGGTTGATATCATCTTAAGAAATAAACCACGTCAACTAATTTGACACAGGGCGTTTAAGAAATAAAAATACTTTTGTGGAAGAATTTTGAAAATATGTTAAGAAGTTATATTGACCATTTATCAGAAAGGAAGGAAGTATGTCTGTCATTAGAATCCTGTGACCTTTAAACTATAATTTTCGTGTATTTTTGATGAAAGATGTTTTGTTTGTTTATTTGTTTGATTTGAGGTTTAACGTCCCCGTCAACACTGTAAAGGTCATTTTGGAGACGTTGCTTCCAATTTCGTGGGACTTTTACCCGACATTGAGATGAAATGACATCTCAAGCCCTGTCGCCCAATGAAACCAATATGGTTTATTAGCATGGACGGTCCGCCTCGCACCGCGGTTCCTGGACAGGCTTAGATCCTCTAAGCGGTTTACCAGTACTAGGTTGCGGGCCAGATTCAGCTCTGCGTGGAAGCATCATGCAGCCCATATATTTCTTCAAGCCCCTATGGGCGGGGGCGGAAAGACTGAAAGATGAAAAACTGTTTCTTTTGAGATTTTTCTAAAAATAAATCCGAAAATGAGATATTTTGAAATGATGATGATGATGATGATGATGATCATCATCATCATCATCATCATCATCATCATCACCACCATCATCATCATCATCATCATCATCAAAATAGAAGTGAAGACAATAATCAGGAATCGATACAATTAACCCACATCTCCCATCAGAGACAACAAGGAGAGAGAAACACGAACATGAAATAACTAGACCCTTGAATGAAAACATCAAAGGACAGTTACTTGCCCACAAAGTGGCCAATTGGCTATCGAAAACAAAAACATATAAGCGATACACCCATTCAAAGACGAACCATAACAAAAATAAACCGCGACAGAAGAACCGCCTTGGAACATTTCACTGGCGGGATGAACGCATGTAAAGCCGTTTTATTTTTGTTATACAGTAGAACTTCAATGGCTCGAACACCGCTGGCTCCTTGACTATGGCTGGGTCGAACCCTTTCTTGAGTCCCTAGGGAATTTCGCTACATAAGAAATAGTAAGGGGAAAATTTAGGCTATTTTCGTTCCTTATCTTGCAAATGTATGCTGTGTGTACTCATTAGAATCGCCTCAACGAGGCGATTCTAATGAGTACACGCAGCATTCATTCATGTTATAGAACACCGAAAAGAGGCCCCAAACTATCCCCTTTACGCCTCCTGGCAGTAACCCTCAGTGGCTCGAACTACCCCTGTCTCGAACAGAATTTCGTGTCGAGCCATCGAAGTTCGACTGTAGTTCCTCTTTGAATCTTCTTCCGGTTATAGGTCAGGAGTCTCTTTGACTGTAAAGTTGACCTGGATGAGTGTATCGCTTATTTATGATTGTTTTGGATACCCAATTGGCCATTTTTGTTATAATTTATTTTGTTTTTCCTGCCCAATTGGCCATTTTGTCGGAAAGTTTGTTGATGATCTGCAAATTGTTACCATGACTGAATTTCGTCACTCATTTTGATGATGATGATGATGGTGATGATGATGATGATGATGATGTTCTCTTTAGAATGGTTTCCTATCATTTCGTACCCCGAGTCATATCCTACCCAAGTCAGTTCCTACATTTTTGACAATTTCGAACAAAATGACCAAAATTGGGTATTTTTTATAGGGGGAAAAACTGAAGTTCGTACGAATTGGCCAAACCTTAATTTGGTACAAAATTACCGATTTTGAAATATTGGGACTTCAAAATGGCCAACATGATGCGAAATGATTTAGGTTCGAAATTACTTTGTAAACCTAAATTTTCATAAAAAGGGGTAAGCAACTGAGTTTATCACAAGGACCTGATATTGTGATCATAGTTTATTTATTTATTTATTTACTTATTTATTTTGGAAATCTGGTCACTGACGTTTATTGTTTAACGGTACTGCATTCGTTTGGCTTGGTGTCAGATTAAATCTTAAAATCGTTGCGTTAGGGGCACTTTAAACAGAGAAAAAGTCCTTTTACTAGTTATGCAACAAGTCATAGTTGTTTGATACTCGGTAGAACCGCCTCAATAAATGCTTGCAGCATCCACAATCTATGTCTGTGTTTTGTTTGATTTGAGGTTTAACGTCCCAGTCAGCACTGTATAGGTCATTTTGGTGACGTTACTTCTAATTTTGTGGGGCTTTTACCCGACATTGAGATGAAATGACATCTCAAGCCCTGCCGCCCAATCAAACTAATAGGGTTTATATGCATGGACTGTCCAACTCGCATCACTTTTCCAGGGCATGCTCAGAACCTGTAAGCAGTTTACCAGTACACGTGTGCGGTTGGTTTCAGTTCTGCGTGGAAGCATCATGTAGTTCATCTATTTCTTCAAGCCCCGATCGGCGGGGCGGTATACCTATGAAACTGAAATACATTGTAAGTTTTCATTTAGGAACAGTACCACGTGTGTAAATTAATATTAATTATACAACAACTGACGTAGCGAAAAAAAGTAGATTCTACCCTTTACTGGCGATATAAAAAATTAACTGCTTCGTTGATTTTCGGGATAAAGTGGTCATATACATCAAAGAGTTTCTGAACTTCTTCTCTCAGCGGTTTCTTCTTTAGAAACATTTTGTTTACAGATTTGATAGTCACAGCGGAGGAATTGCAAATTGCATTCAACACGTGTTTATGTTTCATTTTTAGAGACCGCTGGACAAAATTGACAAAATTAGCGTCCCGTTACGACTCAAAGAGAAAAAATGTCGGCATATTTAAATATGAAAAGATGAAAGGTTTGTTGATGATCTGTCTAATATTTCATAAACACGTTTAAGTTTTTGAATTCAATGGATAACAAATTAAAATATGCTAAATTTTGGCACATGCATTTTTTCTCATAGATTTTACAAATGCCTCCGTTTTTGGAATTTTTAAGAAAATACTAAAATGTTTGGATTCCTGGACGATTTATATGATCTTATTATCATAACCTGTTGGTTTATTTCTGTAAACTCTACGGAACTCCGAAAAAAATCTAAATTTTTAGATGAAAAGGTGTGATATTTTTCTTATTTCTGCTCAAAATATAAATTGTGGGTATTCGTTAACGAATCTAACGAATACCCACAATCTATATTTTAGAGCAGAAATAAGAAAAATAAGGTTTACCCCTGTAAACCCCAGTTTTACCATATAAAAGTAGGGTTCAAGGGGGTCAAAGTTACATAGGCGCGTTTTCGTGATGTGCATGGTGTTTCCATGCAGAGCTGAAACTGACCACATACATGAGTACTGTTGAGTGAGTGAGTGTTTGAGTTTCACGTCCCACCAACAGCTAAGGTCATACGGAGACGGGACCTCGGTTTAAAGACTCATCCGAAAGTCTGGAGAAGCCCGGGATCGATCTTGCGATCCCTGGTTTACAAGGCGAGTAGCGTAACCACTACACCACGGAGGTTTCTCATGAGTACTGGTAAACAGCTTAGAAGGAATAAGCCTGCCCGGGCAAAATGATGCGATTCAGCCCGTCCAGTGCATATAAGCCTTCTGGTTTCATTGGGCTGCAGGGCGTGAGAAGTCATTTCATCACAATGTCGAGTAAAAGTCACACAAAATTGGAAGCAACGTCTCCAAATTGGCCTAAATAGTGTTGACGGTGACGTAAAACCCCGATTTCGACCCCGCCCATCGGGGCTTGAAGAAATAGTTGGACTGCAGAGCTGAAACCGACCCGCACACGAGTACTGGTAATCCGCTCAGAGGATCTAAGCCTGCCAAGGCAAAACGGTGCGAGTCGGACTGTCCCTGCAAATAAACCCTACTGGTTTCTTTGGGTGGCAGGGCTTGATATGTCATTTCATCTCAATGTTCGGGTAAACATCCCACAAATCTGGAAGCAACGTCTCCGAAATGGCATTAATACTGTTGCCGGGAACGTAGAACCTCAAGTCAAGATCCCGAAGTGTTCTCCGGTTTGACAAATAACAATACTGAACTGACGGAAAACCGCTACAAGTCCGGCCCCAACCAACTACAAAAGAGCCACCATATCAGAACCATCATTCACTCTCAATCCCGACAAAAACATGGAAGCAAAGTTGCCAGCTGATTGTTGCAACTGATTGCGACAAATTAACCGTTTCATTAAACACGTACTCAGATTAACGTTTTCCTATTTTAAGGGAAATGGGAACACCTTCAGGGGAGGCAACCCCTGTAAAAGTATTTTTGTCTCCCTTGTCAATATGGGTCAACTCTTAAAGGAAAGAATTTGCTTCTGAAGAGCAAATTCTTCCCTTTAAGAGTAGACCCCTTTTTCAATGGGACAGGGCTTATAGAAAAGCGAACAGAAAGTTCCGAGAGTTGTCTCCCTTTGTGAAAATGGCGGGAAAATGTGCTAGGTGTTCCCATTCCCCATAAAGCGCATTGAATTACATTAAAGATGAGGACAAATTATTTAATGACATTATCGCTTAAAATGTCATGATGAAATTACATGAAATTTTAGAGGACACATCTATAATCTGATGATGCGCCCTTCATATTATAATAAAGTTATGATCCGAAAATGGGACCTCTACGATTAATCAAGATCAACATATAACCAAACAGTACCAGAAACCGATACCCACCCGTGTCAGCCGTTTTGTTTATGGGTGATATTCAAGTTTTGTAACCGCTCCCAGATGAAGAATCTGTTATGAATGCTTCTAAACTAAAATATGTCATAACATAACTTATCAACCCTTTTTGTACCAAATGGAATCTTCCTCCTTATATATAGCAGGCCATTTCCAAATTCAGGGTTGTCAGGTTGTTTTCTTTAATAACAAAAAATATTTGGAAAATGGCTTAACTTTTCGCAAACAGTGTAGGCCCTGATCAGACGCCGCATTTTGCGGCGTCTAATCTGGGCCTGCACTGTTTGCCAGGGTACCCCTTTAGGGGTTTCCGGTACTAATGGGTTAATGGCGAATAGAAAAAATCAAATCCATAGTTTGGAAAGGTCTAATGCGATGAAAGGGGTGTCTGGTTTATTGCATGTTTCAAATCAAATTCTAAAGGCAAACAGTGTCGACCCTGATCACACGCCGCGCTTTGTGGCGTCTGATCTGGATCTTCACATAATAACTTATGTCATTTCGACGGACGCAAGGCTTCGATGTGTCAAGATATTTTATTACAGTCATTATTTATGGGCGTTAGTCAAAAGTCAGATGTAGGAAGATTTTGTCTTGTATACAATATTTTGCGGAAAATGATATGATTTCTAAAAGGTCTTTTCTTTTTCTTTCCTTCCTAAGATTAATGGTATTTTAAAATATCACCTATATGAGCCGTCCCGGTGTCAATCTAAGTTGAGTGAGCACGTAGTACCCGGAGAAAATCATATGATATCTGGTAAACGGAGTACAATAATACGAAGTACCCGAGAAACAATCACTTAATATTAAACAAACGCGGTAACCAAAGATTTTTGTTTGTTTCAATTGAGGTTTCACATCCCCTTCAACAATTTTAAGGTCATTTCCAATTTTGTGGGCCATTTACCCGACATTAAAATGGTATGGCATCGCAAGCGCTGCCGCCCAATGAAATCAAGAGGGTTTATATGCATGGACGGTCCGACTCGCACCACTTTGCCTTGTCAGGCGTAGACCTTCTAAGCGATCTACCAGTACTCATGTGCGGTCAGTTTCAGCCGCTGCGTGGAGGCACCTTTCAGCCAATTCTATTTCTCAAAGCCCCGATGGGCGGGTGCCAATAGACAGATATTAACTTAAAGGAACATAGGAGAACAATCACCTGAAATCACTTAAACAGACATTGGCTTTCAATCTCTTATCCCGGATGAACGTCTGGCTGGATATCAGTGGCTAGTTTCGATACCTGCACAGTCGGCAATGTAAGAATCTGCTACTTTTGTAGATTGGCGTTTCCAACCCGATGGATGACCGCGCTGAGCGGAAGATACCACACTATTATGGAAAGAAACTTAGATAATTTAGGGCTAATTTTCTTCACACTTCAGAAAAACCTTGCTGTGTATACTTGTTAAAAAATGCTCGATCGAGGCGAGGTACCCACAACAGAAGTATTTTATGACGACAAGAAAAAAGTATCCTCGTTTCACCTTTTTTCTGGAGCTAAGACCAGAGTTTACCAAAAAAAAACAGAGCAAACCTCACTGACACCAACTTAGTATCTTATAAAGATGACAGTCCAAACTATACACAGGGATTTGTAAGACTCCTGGCTGAGCAATAAGGCTGATGAAATCAAGTCCTATGCAGATGGAAAGGATATGAAGAAGGTCTTTGATGCACTAAAGACAGTTTAATGAGTTTATGGTCCCCAGAGCTCAGGAACCATCCCTCTCCTTAGTGCAGATGGAACTAGTCTTCTGACTGTAAAAGAGGCTATCTTGAAAAGATGGGCAGAGCACTTTGAAAGTGTTCTTAATCGGCCTTCCTCTATCAATGATGATGCTATCAACAGTTTACTACCGGTTGAATGTAATCTGCTGCCTGACGAGTCCCCAACCGCTATGAAAAAATGAAAGCAATAAAACTTCTGGCATCCGGCAAGGCTCCGGGATCAGAGACAATACCTGCTGAGATCTACAAAGCAGGAGGTACTCCAGTTGCAAAGAAGATGACAGAGTGGTTTCGCATTATGTGGAGAAAAGAAGTCATCCCTAAAGAATTCAAGGATGCGTCAATTATCCACCTATTCAAACGGAAAATGAACCCTCAGGTCTGTGACAATCATCGTGGTATTGTCTGTGACAATCATCTCTTTACTGTCAATTGCTTGGAAGGTCATTGCAAGAGTCCTGCTTAACCTACTGAATGAACACATTGAACAGTCAGGGCTACTACCAGAAAGCCAGTGTGGGTTCAGAAAAAACTGAAGAACAATTGGCATGATCTTCACAGCAAGGCAGCTTCAAGAGAAATGTCAAGAACAGAACATGGACCTATACATGACCTTTGTCGCCCTTACCAGAGCATTTGACACAGACAGTTATGATGGTCTTTGGAAAATTATTGTGAAGTTTTGATGTTTAACCAAGTTCATAGCAATGCTGAGCCAGTTCCTCGATGGTATGCTTGCATGGGTCCAAAATGATGGTGAGCTTTCGGACTTTGACTACGGAGTCAAGCAAGGCTGTGTGCTAGCCCCAACACTGTTCAGCATGATGTTTTCTGCCATGCTGAAAGATTCTTTCCAGGATGCAGACAATGGTATACTTATGAGGTATCGCTTTGACGGGAAGCTTTCCAATCTCAGAAGGTTGCAAGCCAAACCGAAGGTGCAGACAAAGGTACTAGACGTGTTCCCTTTGCTGATTACAGTAGAACTTCGAATGCTCGAGCAACGATGGTTCGTTTACCATGGATGAGTCGAACCCATTCTTGAGCCCATAGCGAAATCCTGTACATAAGAAATAGTGGGGTATAATCAAGGAGATTTTAGTCTTTTATCTTGCAAATGTATGCTGTGTGTTCTCATTAGAATCGCCTCGATGAGGTGATTCTAATGAGTACACACAGCATACATATTCATTATAGAAAACCGAAAAGATGTCTAAAAGTATCTCGTTATGCCTCCTGACAGTAACCTCAGTGGCTAGAACTACCCCTGTCTCGAACAGATTTTCATGGTCCCAAATGTGTTCGAGCCATTGAAGTTCGACTGTATATTGCAAAAAGTGCTCCGACAGAAGAGAAGAATGCTAAAGGGCATAGATCAAGCGTCTAACTCCTGTAATAGCTATGAACTCACAATTAGCATAAAAAAGACAGAGGTACATGTAGTCTATCAACTAGCACCTGGCAAGCCTTTCAAAGAGCGTACCATCACAGTGAAAGGTCAAAGATTGCAAGTTGTACACAGGTTCACCTAGCTTGGGAGCACACTGCCACGAGTCTTGGGAGCACACTGTCACTGATGATGAAGTCAATGCAAGGATTGCGAAAGCTAGTGCAGCACTTGGCCGACTACGTGGTTGTTTTGGGGACCGAAGGAATCAGGCTTGACGTGAAACTGAAAGACTAAAGCGCTGTGGTGCTTCCAGCACTATTGTATGCATGAGAAAAATGGACACGCCAAAAGACTAAATCGCTTTCATACAAGCTGTCTTAGAAAACTGTTAAAGATATAATGGCAAGACAGGATTGCAGACACGGAAATCCTGAAAAGGACAGGGATGCAAAGTGTAGATACTCTTCTGAAACTAGCACTAAGATGGACAAGCCATGTTACCCGGATGTCTGAGGACCGTTAGCCAAAGAAAATTCTCTATGGAGAACTAGAAATAGGCAAACGAAGCCTCCCTCAAGGACTCTTACACCCCAAAAGAGTCGTGGGAACAGATTGCACAGGACAGAGCATCCAAAGACTGCTACTAGTCCGTGTCGCTGAACAGGTGGGTTTGCGTCTTGCCTGATCGCAAGCCCCGAAGACAGGTTTTATACAGATGTGGCTCATATGTCTGTTCGTATAGCGTTTTTATAAGTCCGTGCATTTTGTAGCATGGGCGCTTGGTTGTGATGTACGTTACGTATACAAACCAAATTCGAATTCCCTCTAAATGTCAACAATCTTTTAACCCTTAAGATGTCATGAAAAAATGCATCTGAAAATGTCGTCTGCTTATGTCGTCTGGTGCGTCTTCTTGCAAACGTATAAAAAATATTTTGTGTACAGGCAAACAGTATGGACCGTGGTCAGAGAGGAGCAGTCTAATCTGGGTCCTCACTGTTTGCAAAATATCTTCTAAAGTTACCGGGCAGACGACAGTTTTGTGATTGACATCTTACAGGTTATGTCTAAACAGTGAACAGAAACCACAAAACATAAGCAAAGCAAAACATCTTTTATATACAGAGTTGCCAGCCATTTGTTTCTGTGTTACCTTTTCTGCAATAAATCACGTAACTATCCTAGCCTCTTTTAACTGCAATAAACATTAAGGTGAATGCATACATCCCGAAAATATGCTCCCCCTTCAACCCCACTTTGAAATAGAAAAACTGGGGTTTATATGGGTAAACCTTATTTTTCTGCTCTGAAATATAGAGTGTGGGTACTAGATAGAACTGTCTCGACGAGGCGGTTCTTTCGAGTACCCACGATCTATATTTTGAGCATTACTATTCTAACGAGTACCCACAATCTACATTTTTCAGCACCGTGCATTCAAAATTATTTCTCCAGGCCCCGATTGGCAGGGGCGCTATCGTAGAACAGCCGTGGAGTTCCATAGGGTACGAGCGTAAACAGGGAGGTTACAACACTTTCAAAAATATTTCCATAACATCTAGATGGTCAAAAATCAAGAAATTGTCTAAGAATCAATAAAAAAAATCATTTGGCGTCCTCACAAGTTGGTTTTTGCGGCCCCCGCCTATCGGGTCTTGAAGTAATAAATGGGCTGCGTGATGCTTCCACGCAGAGCTGAATCCGACCGTACACGAGTACTGGTAAACCGCTAAGAGGATCTATGCTTATAAACCCTATTGGTTTCATTGGGCGACAGCGCTTGAGAAGTCATTTCATCTCGATGTCGGGTAAAGTCCCACATCATTGGAAGCAAAGTCTCCAAAATGACCTGTATAGTGTTGACGGGGACGTTAAACCTCCAATCAAACAAACGAACAAACTTTTGCCAGTGGTGTAGAACTTCTCTTGACCATTGGGTTACGGCGATTTCATGGGTCCTAATATTTAGATTATTTACGTATTTTAAGGGGAATGGATACACCTGATATCTTTTCCACCATTTTTGCAAGAGAGACAACTTTCTGTTTTCTTTCCCTTAATCTCAGCCCTTTTGAAAAAGGGGTCTACTCTTAAAGGAAAGAATTCGCTCCTCAGGAGCGAATTCTTTTCTTTAAGAGTAGACACCTCTTGATAGAGGAAACAAAAATATTTTCAAAGAGTTACTTCTCCTTAAGGTATATCAATCCCCCTTAATCGAGAATTACGTATATTGCACTGGCAATATGTGACTTATGTTATTTTCTATGTAAAGAAAACATTTCATTCAATAATCAGGTTTGAAAAGGAAGAAATTTCTATCGTAATTGCGGAAAAGTAAATTTAAGTGCAGTACATATGATCATCACTGTTTCTATGTATAGATTTTATTTATCTGAACATTTGGCGAAGTCCGATGAAAATTTAAGAAAAACTGATACATGAAAATTCCCATTTTCTCGTCATTATTAGAACACAGGGCACATTTTGTGACTTTCTGTTTGACAATGACAAAAAGTTGCGACGCGTACAGGGGAAACGTTTCTTTGGAAAGATGCGCCCAGCGAAGACTCTGATAGAACTGTGAATCGATGTAATCTGATAAGAATCTTGGCTTTGCGCAGTGTGCATGCTGACCCAGTGCATCAACAATTGTTTTTCTTATGCCCTCGGAATCAAAGATTCGGGGACATATAGTTTTTGGTCTGTCCGTCTGTTTGTCTGCCTGTCCGCAAAAAACACAAAAAAAACCTTAACATCGGACATAACTTTTGAATGGTGACTGATACGGCTTTCGTATTTCACATGTGCATTCCTTGTCACAATACCTTTCCAGTGGTACCATAATTTCGACATCATGACCTTGACTGTGACGTTTGACCTACTTTTTAAAAACTTTAGCATTGGCCATAACTTTCGATTGGTAAGTGACAGAGCTTTAATATTTCACATGTGGATTCTATGTCATAAACCTTTCCAACGGTACCATACATTTTGACCTTGTGACCTTGACCTTGACGTTTGACCTATTTTTCAAAAACTTTAATATTGGCCATACCTTTTGACTGGTTAGTGATAGGGCTTTCATATTTCATATGCGCTGTCCGGGGGCATCAGTGCTTCACAAACACATCTTGTTTTTTTATTATTATTTTTATGGGCCTTTCAAACTTGTAAAACGTCTCCCCGTACATCAACCAAAGTGCAGTTTATATTTTACTTTTGGTCCGTTGAGATCAGCGTGAATATTCTGAGAAATCAGAAATAAATTATTGGTTTATACTCATATTCTAGACAGGCTTTTAATTATTTGCAACCCATTTTGATTTATATCAGTCTTTGAATCTACTGCCTATTCGAAATAAATTCGCAAAATTGCAGTATGTTTCCTCTGGCTTTCTTTGCCGGATAATTACAGGGTCACTGATGAGGCTTTATTAGTCGAAACTACGTAGTATGACCCATTTTCTTTCTTATGAATGTTCCATTGCTCTTAAAGGAACTCATTTTTTATTTTTATTTGTGTCACTTATTTTGAGCCAATATTATAACAGAGGTGGGCGAATACTCTGAGCTTCCGTTGCAGAACATGGCTTCTTAAAGGTGATCCGAGCGATACTCTAAACCACAACACAAAGAGGTCTAATGATAGAGACAACGCTCTTACTCACCAGGCCACGGAGGCCAATGCTTCTTCAGATTGTTTTCAGCAAGCTCTCTGGATTTCCAAATGGTATAAATGACCTCCTGATGACACTGAGACGTTCCCTTATCTGGTAAGAGGCATGCAACCATGCCTATGGACCCAATCCACATGAGGCTAAAGACAAGTTCAATGATGATCTTGATTTCTGCTATTTCCAGGACAGAGAAACTCATCCTTCTGGACACTTCAATCCTGGAATGGAATGGGCACACACCACCCAACCTTGGAAGAAGCGACTGGGACTGAAGGAGTAGGAAAGTGCAATAGCAATGACCTTCTCCTCACGAGAAAGTATGCAGAGCATCAACTGCTGATCACTAATACAGTCTTCATCTGCCAACTTGCAATAAGACATCATGGATGCATTCTTGCTCCAAAAACTGGCATCTCATTGATTAAGTCATAATTCGATGGAAAGACAGATAGAATGCCAGAATGACAAGTACTATGTGTGGTGCGGACTGCTGGACAGATGACAGTCTTGTTGATAGCAAACTCAACATGCGCATTCAGCGTGCACGGGGACCACAAAGCAAGAAAGTGCCGAAGACACTGGATGTCTCTAAGCTGGAAAAAGACAGCAAGAGGCAAGCCTTCATCCATGACATCTGCAGCAGACTAGATGCAACGGAACTCAGTTCAGAGAACTGGACAGTCTTCAGGGACACCGTTCACTCTTCAGCAATGGATTCCCTAGGACAAGTATCTCGTAAACACCAAAACTGGTTTGACGTGAATGACGAAGAAACCCATGAACTACTTGAAGAGAATATTCAAAAACACAAGACATAGCTCAGTGATACCAGGTCAGTATCTGATAGATATATGCAAGACAGTCAAGACTAGGCTCAGGGATATGCAAGTCTCATGGCTGAGCGTTATGACTGATGCAATCCAGTCCTTTGCCGACAGAAAGGATATGAAGAAATTCTTTGATGCACTTAAGACTGTTTATGGTCCCCAGAGCTCAGTGCAGATAGAACTAGTCTTCTGGCTGACAAAGTGACTATCTTGAAAAGATTTAATAGTGTTCTTATTCAGCGATGAGCTATCAATGATGACGCCATCAGCAGAGTACCATAGGTGATGTAATTTGCTGCTTGACGAGTTGGCAACCGTTTGTGAAACAATGGAAGCAATAAAACTTCTTTAATTGACAAGGTTCCATGATCAAATGCAATACCTACTAAGATCTACAAAGCAGAAGGTACTCCAGTTGCCAATAAAATGGGTCATTTCACATTATGTGGAGAAAAGGAGCCATCCCTTAAGAATTCAATGATGCGTCTAATACCCACCTATCCAAACGGAAAGGGAATCCTCAGGTCTGTGACAATCATCGTGGCATCTCTTTATTGTCGATTGCTGGAAAGGTACTTGCAAGAGTCCTACTTAACCGACCGAATAAACAACTTGAACAGTCAAGGCTCCTACAAGAAAGCCAGTGTGGATTCAGAAAGAAAACAGGAACAATTGACATGATCTTCACAGCAAGACAGCTTCAGGAGAAATACCAGGTACAGAACATTGACCTCTACATGACCTTACTTACGACAGAGTCAGTCGTGAGGGTCTTTGGAAAATCATATGGTGAAGTTGGCTTTCCAACCAAGCTCATACACGATTGTATGCTTGCACGGGTCCAAACTGATTGTCAGTTTTCTGATCCATTCCCTGTGACAAATGGAGACAAGCAAGGTTGTGTACTACACCCAACACTGTTCAGCATGATGTTTTCTGCCATGCTCACAGATGCTTTCCAGGATGGTGACAATGCCATGTTTGTTAGGTATCGTTTTGATTGGAAGCTTTTCAACTTTAGAGGGTTGCAAGCCAAATCCAAGGTCCAGCCATATGTGCTAGATGAGTTCTTCATTGCTGATCACATGGCAAAGGGTGTTCCAACAGAAGAGAAGATGCAAAAAGGTACAGATCATGTGTCTGACTCCTGTGACAGCTATGATCTCACAATCAGCATCAAAACGAATGAAGTGGTCTATCAAATAACACCAAGGTGCCCGCCATCAAAGTGAAAGGTAAAAGATTTCAAGTGGTAGACAAGTTCAACTATCTTTGGAGCACACTGTCAAGAGTCGTACACATTGATGATGAAGTCAATGCGAGGATTGCCAAAGCTAGTGAAGCATTTGTCCCACTGCGTGGTAGTGTTTCGGATCGACGTGGAATCAGGCTTGACACAAAACTGAAAGTCTACAGAGCTGTATTATATGCATGCAAAACGAGTACAGTTTCCCAACGGCACACCAAAAGACTGAACCACTTCCATACAAGTTGTCTTATAAAAAATTAAAGATTAAGTGGCAAGACAGGATTCCAAACATAATAGTCCCGAAAAGGGCAGGGATGCGGGGCAGGGTGTACCTTACACTTCTAAAACTGGCATAGTTAAGCTGGACAGGTCATGTGACCAGAATGCCGGAGGAACGTTTGCAACGAAACTCCTCTATGGGGAACAAGATTTGGGCGTGGTGAGAAGAGCCGTTAAAAGGTCACCCTCAAAGCCTCCCTCAAGGAGTTCAACATATCAACAGAGTCGTGAGAACAAATTGCACAGGACTGTTGCTCTATCTGCAACAGACAATTCAGAGCTAAAATTCGTCTCACCAGCAATCTTAGAAGACACAAACAGCAGCACATTACGCAAACTCGCCTATACAAATACATTGCCACCTTTATCGCTGAAAAATGAAACTTTTATGATGAAAAATTGTGATATTTTTCTTATTTCTGCTCCAAATATAGATTGTTTGCACTCGTTAGAACCGCCTCATCGAGGCGGTTCTAACGAGTACCCACAATCTATATTTTAGAGCAGAAATAAGCAAAAATAAGGTTTACCCACGGAAACCCCAGTTTTACTTTATAAAAGTGGGGTTCAAGGGGGTCAAAATTATATAGGCGTGTTTTCTCGATGAGTTCGCGCATGTGTTTAAGACTGGTCATTGTCAGTAATGACAGATGAACTATTATTAGTCTGACCGAGTGATTACGCAGGCTGATACGAGGCTTCGCTGAGTGCACATGTCCAAAGTAACATTGTTTTCAATGACGCCGTTCAGTTAATGTTGGGAATTGTAGTTTCCATTTCCCATGGCATAATCAAAAAAGATTCGGCTTCGAGCAGAAATCCCACTTATGGACAATTATTCCAGATACAGGTGTGATTTGATTGATTGAATTGTGGGTTAACATCCCCGTCAACACTAATTAGGTCATTTTTGGAGACGCTGCTCTGAACTGTGTGGGACTTTTACCCGACACTGAGATGAAATGACATCTCAAGCCCTGCCACCCGGCAAAACCAAAAGGCTTATATGCACTGGACGGTCAGGCTCAAACTGCTTTGCCTGGGCAGGCTTAGTCCTTCTAAATGGTTTACCAGTTCTCGTGTGTGGCCAGTTTCAGCCCTGCGTGGAAGCAACATGCAGCCCAATTTATTTTTCCAAGAAACAGGTATGAACATCTCCCACTTATGTGGTATCTTGTATACGGATGATTCGCCAGTGTGTCCCAGTGCCAGTTGACTCTTTGAGAATTTTTATGGACTGGCTCTTCATTGTTTGCCAAACCCAATCCATAATTTCAATCCAGACTAAATGCTGACTTCACAGCGATAAAAATAAGGAGGCTATTTTCTATAAATAACCGTTTTCTAGATTTCCTACACATAAGTGATAGTCACGTGGACATCAACATGAAAAAAACAAACTGTGCTAAATAACTTTGGGTCGACTAACAAACAATCGACCCAATAAAAAATCTTGGTGCTGTATATTATACATGTACTGTAAAATTTCTATGTTAAGACCATCTTTGGGACAGTTCAAAAGTGGTCTTTAAGACCACTTTTGAACAGTCCCAATGTTGGTCTCATATTAGGTGACACTGGGTATAAAAAACACAAAGAAAGAATAACTGAAACCTTCTCAATAAGCTTTTAAAAGCAGATTTAGTCTTCATTTTAGGTGGTTTTAATGTACTTCCATACCAGCGGCCCCCGCCCATCAGGGCTTGAAGAAATAGATGGGCTGCATGATGCTTCCACGCAGTGCTGAAACCGACCGCACACAAGTACTGGTATACCGCTTAGAGGATCTAAGCCTGCCCAGGCAAAGCGGTGCGAGTCGGACCGTCCATGCTTATAAACCCCATTGGTTTCATTTGGCGACAGGTCTTGAAATGTCATTTCATCTCAAGGTCGGGTAAAAGTCCCACAAAATTGGAAGCAACATCTCCAAAATGACCTATACAGTGTTGACGAGGACGTTAAATCTCAAAGCAAACACACTTCCATACTACATGAACTCAGCAATACTCGCACTTGTATGCAGTGGTAAACTGTTTGGGCTTTTTACGTGAAAGCGATCCACAGAGCATACCTAAAGTCACAGGCCGGCATGCATTCGATGAAAACCCATTGAGGCGATTCTAACGAGTACCCCCAACCTATGTGTTTGTGCAGAAATAAGAAAAAAGTACACGTATGTATACCCCTGTTAGCCCCAGTTTTCTTTATATAAAGTGGACTTTGTTTGTTTGTATTGGAGTTTAACGGCCCAATTAACACTATTTAGGTCATTTTTAGCCAGTCAGTGTACCTATCCACACTTTTCCTGGGCAGGCTTAAATGTAAGCGGTTAAGCAGTACAGTGCATATTCTTTCGCCAGAAATTTTCAACTGTCCTTCTTGAATCAGCTGAAGGGAGAGAATGACCGTAGAAAGGATTTCATGATCAATCTCCACGACCCCGACCGACATCGAACCGGCGTCCTCCTGATCACCAGTCAGACGCGCATCCGACTGAGCTACCGAGGCCGGCATAAAGTGGACTTTATCGGGGTGTTGTTAACGTGATGAATAAAACAGACTTTTGCTTAATATCATTTCATATCTGTCTTTGTTTATTTGTTTGAATGGAGGATTGACGTCCCCGTCAACACTACTGAGGTCATTTTGAAGACATCTCAAATCCTGCCGCCCAATGAAACCGTTATATATTTAGGGATTTATATGCATGGACGGTCGGTCACATGTGAGACGCCATGTTCTGCAACGGGAGGTCAGGCGGTTTTTTCCGCGTACTCCGGTTTCCGTCCAACTCTGATTAACGATCGGCTCGAAATAAGTGATATAATCTTGAAAGGGCCGTACAACCAAAACTAAACACAAATAAATACGTGGACTCAAACCACTTTGCCGGAGCAGGCTTAGACCTTCTTACTCATGTGCGGTCGGTTTCCATCAGGTTAACAAGTGCGCGTAATGAACACCCCTCTTAACCCCACTTTATATAGAGAAAACTGTGGTTTACAAGGGTATACATTATTTGGCCTATTTCTGTTCTAAGACATAGGTTGTGGGTTCTCTAACGAGGCGGTTCTAATAGGTTGTGGGTACTCGTTAGAAACGCCTCCATGAGGCGGTTCTAACGAGCACCCACAACCTATGTTTGGAGTATAAATAAGAAAACTATCACACATTTTCATCGGAATAGTAGCCATTTTGGAGGTATGAAAGCATGCACTATGTCTCACGGATGCGTTATCGTACTGTCAGCTCTGCGTGGAAGCACTGATGTACTTCGCACTGAAAGTTAATTTAGTTCCAAGATTTTTATGCTGCAAACATGGAACATGCAGTGAAATTCCGCTATTAAGACCACCTAAAATAAAGACTAATTCTGCTTTAACAAGCTTATTTGGTAGGCTGTTGTTTTTCTGTCTTTGTGTTTTCTGCATAAAGTGTCCCAAAGTCAGAAACCACTTTTGGGACAGTTCAAAAGTGATCTTAAAGACCACTTTTGAACAGTCTCAAATGTGGTCTTATTCAATTTTGGGACAGTTCAAAAGTGGTCTTAAAGACAACTTTTGAACAGTCCCAAATGTGGTCTTATTTGGTCTTAAAGACCACTTTTGAACAGTCCCAAATGTGGTCTTATTATAGGAATTTTACTGGAATTGCTAATTATTAAAACTGTTATAATTGCCTCGATGAGATGGTTCAAAAAGCGCCCTAATCATCACGAAAACACACCTATATAATTGTGACCCCCTTGAACCCCACTTTTAAATAGTAAAACTGGGGTTTACAGGGGTGAACCGTATTTTTCTTATTTCTGCTCTAATATATAGATTGTGTGTACACGTTAGAACCGCCTCGACGAGGCGGTTCTAACGTGTACACACAATCTATATTTTGAGCAGAAATTAGAAAATATCACAATTGTTCATGTTAAAATTTACGTTTTTCGGCGGAAAATAATGCATTGAATTTGCATAGGCGTGTTTTCGTTATGAAATGTATGCCTATAAACCAAACTCTTATAAAGCGTTGCTTACCAGAATGGTTCTTTGCTTGAGTTTTTTAAAAGACGAAAACACATTTTGTTTTAAATAAATGAGCAACAATTAATCCTTTTTAGCACTCAAACGAATAAAAACCTCGCAATGAAATAAAAAGGTAATAATATTTTGATATCCGAGCCTAACACACAAAGTTGTAAAATTATTTTGATACTGTTTGTTTCAGCTTTCAGTATCATCAAAATACAGCCAGTATTTTCTTTCAAACAATATTTTTGGAGAAACTGTAAACATATATGTATGTATATTGTTATAATTTCGTAAACCATCGCATTCCCGGGACCTCCTCATACAAGTTTGCCTATTATGCTTGTTTGAATCGTGATTCCAACTGAAACGGTACAGAGACATTTGACAGAACCATTGTATTTCATTTAACATTTAATTTCCGAAATAATAAAATGTCTTGTACATAAATGTTATTTTGGCATATGCCGAAGCTGAGAGGCAAAAAAAAAAAATATATATATATATATATATTTGTTTATGAATTTTACTTATTTATTTATATGGTCATATATAAACAGCCCGACTTTGCATTGCGCTTATTTTTATCATAGTAGTTGTAGTAGTAGAAGTAGAAGTAGTAGTAGAAAACACACTATATTTAATTTTGTCCCCTTGAATAGTAAAATTGTGGTTTATATTATTTTTTTTCTGCTCAAAACATAGATTGTGGGTACTCGGTAGAAACGCCTCGTTTAGGTGTTTCCAACGAGTACCACTAACGAGCACTAACAATCTATCTTTTAAGAAGAAATAAGAAAAATATCAGAATTTTTTATCTGAAAAGTTTCAATTTTTAATAGTAAAATTGTCAATATATTTTAATAGGCATGTTTTCATAATTATTATTATTATTATTATTATTATTATTATTATTATTATTATTAATATGATCATTATTATAATTATTATACAGCATTTGTCAATCTACTTTAAAAATACAATGAGAATATGAAAAAATAGCGTTATGTTAAAAAAAAAAAAAATATATTATAAACATGTTTTTCACAGATGTTTCTGCAGTGATTTTAAATTTTAAAAAAGCAGTAAACCATCTTTTGTCTAATATTATATTTTTATCAATTCTTTTATTCTGAAATATTCACGTATAGAATATGCAATGTTGTCTCAAGCATCATAGGGACTTTTTTGTTTTTCATTAAAACGTGTCACTACAAAATGCATCCGTTTGTAGTAAATTTCTTATTTATAACTTATAGGTTTTTGGTGCTCATTAGAACCGCCTCACTGAGGCGGTTCTAACGAGTACCCACAATCTATGTATTGGGAGAGAAATAAGAAAAAAAATAATGTATACCCCTGTTAACCTCAGTCTTCTCTGTGTAAAGTTGGGTTTACGTGTGTTTATTACATGGACTTGTTAGCCTGATGGATTTCTTTGTTACTTCGATAAGTCAAACAACATTTCAAACGACTGGAATTTTTTATCTCCAAATTAAAAAAAAAAAAAAAAAAAAAAAATTAAGAGATGATATACAATAAGCCCCAGAAACAGTTTAAGGTTTAAGAATCTACTAAGTTTGAACTTGTTTGAGATACAGTAAAATTCCTTTATTAAGACCACCTTTGGAACTGTTCAAAAGTGGTCTTTAAGACACTTTTGAACAGTTCCAAATGTGGTCCCTGACAAGAGAACATTGTGTGCAGAAAGCACGAAGAAAGACTAATTGCTACTTTCTAAATAAGCTTTTTAAAGAAAAATTAGTCTCTATTTTAGGTGGTCTGAATTTCACTGAATTTGAATGACATCTCCCTTTTGCATTTTATTTGAATGAAAAAAAAATATTTATTTATTTTATTTATTTATTTATTATTTATTTATTTATTTATTTATTTACATCACGTGAACAAATACATGAAAGGAACACACACACAGACCCAAACACACCCAAAACCCAAGTTTATAAATAAGAAAAAAATCACAGATTTTCATCAGATAAGTATTTTGGAGATTTGAAAAAAGCAGTATGCCGCACGGATGTGTTATCGTAATGTTTATTTATTTATTTATTTATTTATTTATTTATTTATTTATTTATTTATTTATTTATTTATCCCTATTTCAGAAAGTATCACAGTTTAAATATATAGGAATATGTTATCTTTCATGCTGCGAGAAAAAGCATGCCATATATAAAACAATCAACATTGTGTATTATTTTTAATCCAACTTTAGATTTTGGCGACGTTGAACAGTCTTACAGAGGCGACTCTGGAATACAATGATAATTTAACGCTCTGTATGCTGAGTATTTTTCATCAGACGATATTTTGGAATATGTTTTCTTTTTTTTTTTTTTTTTTTTCAAGAAAACATGATTTGTCATTTCATGCAAATTGTCTCCTCTGGAGACAATTTGCTTGAGATGTCAAGTCCTGTTTTCTGGGGAAAGTGGGAAAAATAACAATTTATCGTTTACTTATTTAGCCCAGAGAGTTGTAAAGATTAAGAATGATACCAATGTGAACCCCAGTTTTCTGAATATGAATTGTGACGTTAGGTTTGCCAGGTATTTCGTACATGGACTTTTTAACAGAATGTCCATGTGGTCCTTGGAAACTCAACTTTGTACTAGATAAAGTAGGGTTTATAAACCTCAATTCAAACAAACAAACAAACAAACAAAACAAGGGTGTATATATTTTCTGTTCTGAAACATAGAATGTGAGTATTCGCTAGAACCGCCTCATAGAGGCGAGTCTAACAAGCTCCCACAATCTATTTTTGGAACAGACATTTGAAAGAGCCATTTCATCTGGCATGAAAACCACCATGATATATCACATGCATGTGTAACGTCATGAAAACTTTCTGACTTCAGCAGTGAAGTAATGCTTGCCTGCCGTCTTTAAAAACATTCCAGGTACAAAACCTTGTAACATAAGCAAATTAGCTTTGCCCTGAGAAAACACATTAGGATGGAAAATCTGTGTGCCGTAGTGCATTCTTCTATACACTTTGTCCAAAACTGACATTCTTTATTCTGATAAAAACGTGGGTTATTTTTTATTACTTCTGGTGCAAACATAGATTATGGGTACTCGTTAGAATCGCCTCATTGAGGCGGTTCTAACGAGCACCCACATTCTATGTTTTTCAAAGAAAAAGGGAACGGATATCTTGGTAATCCCCATTTTCTCTTTATTATAAAATGGGGGCTTAAAAGAGCATCTGTTGCAGTGACATTCAAACATAAGTTATTTAAAACAATGAGTGTTTATTTCTTTCTCTTTTTTTTCTTGAAAACACGGAAAAACTTTCATTAAAAATTCGAAGAAATGCACAGTTACACAAGCTTTTTAAAAAAAAAAATGTAAAAAAAAATAATTTAAGAAACTTGGTCCCCAAACCAAACATTCAAAAGAGTTTAAAGAGCTACTTATAAACATTTGATTGGACTGCATGCTTCTGCAGCAGTAAGAAATATACTGTCAGAATTTTTTTGTCTAAAATAAAGTTTGAATAACTGGAATGTCAGAAATCAGGTACCAAAACCAAACATTAAAACAGTTTCATCATCATAACACGCCTATATAATTTTGACCCCCTTTAAACCTCACTTTTTTACAGTAAAAATGGGGTGTTCAGGGGTATACAGTTTTTTTATTGTATCAGCTAAAACATATATTGTGGGTACTCCTTAGAACCGCCTCGCCAAGGCGGCTCTAATATGCTCCCACAATTTATGTTTTGAGCAGAAATATGAGAAATATCAGATTTTTTTTATCTGAAAATTTCAATGTTTTTATGATAAAAATTTCAATATATTTGAAGAAGCGTGTTCTGATTGGATTGCAGGCTTCTGTAGCTGTATCATGAAAAACAATTAGAAAAAAATCTTGAACCACGCAGAAAAAGTTCTTAGCTCCTATAAAATAGTAACGAAAAACTCGACATTTACGTTGCCTCGCCAAAGCCTTTACTATCACCCATACAGTACAAACAACTATATGAAGCTGTAGACAATGTTGCAGAAAAGGAGTCCCACTGAGGGGTCTTTCTAATGAACACTGAGGTAAACCCCATTTTGTATCCAAACGTGGGTTCTGCGTGAGCATTTATTATTTTCATTTTATAATCCAAACAAAGATTGTAAGTACGCGTTAGAACCGCCTCAGTGAGGCGGTTCTAACGAGTACCCACAATCTTTTTGGACAATTTTAAGAAAAATTCAATGAATTTTCATCAAATGCAATTTCTAGCCTCGTGAAAGATATAATTATACTGTATGGGCAAGACATCCTAATGAATACGCTGAGAACCTTTTCTGCGTCACGTGGGTCAATAGTCAAACCATACCATCATTCTCTGATCTGTCATCACCATAATCATCACTCTCATTGTCTGTTAACCTATTGATGCCACTGCCCCCGGGCTCCGAACTACATGAACTCCCCGTCAGCGGCCGATCCAGAAACATTCTGTGCTGGAGCGCTAGCGCCCGAGGGTCTATCAAGAGATTCGAACCAGGTCGATCTTTTTTACTGTCAGATAAAATATCAGTAATAAGAAAAGATGGTTTAGCAGGGGGTGTCCGTTGTGCTTGTGACCCACTTGTACTATCTTTACTAGTCGGACTATGTACAGGGTTGAAATTTGAAGATTCTGATGGAATCTGTAGTCTATCAATAAAACTATTTACACAGCCATTTAGACTTTTGATAGAAGCATCCATTGGATGATCTTGTTCTTCATCAAGAAAGTTTCTCGACATTTTTTCTTCGACTTTGTCCGAGTCACTCACTTCTTTATTTTTACTGAAACTTAACCTATGGCACAAGAAACTGCTTTCGCTTTCAACAGAAGATTTGTCTTCAATACCTGCTTTTACCTCATCATTATTGTTTAGCCTTCTTTTCACTTCAACACTTAAATCTAATTCTGGACCCTTTTCATAAGTACTTTTATTGACATCTCTCCTTTGTTTCTCCGTATTTGGTTGTTCTTCTTCTCCGCTACTATCCATCTTGCAATAATTCAGTGAAGATTATCTTTCAGAAGCTGTACTGTATAATTAATGTACTTTCTGATATTCTATAATTACTATATTTCTATAGTTTAAATACTTTTTTCTTATTATTGAAATTTTCTTATTATTGGAAAATTCATTTTATTATCAATAATATTCCTATGTTTAATTTAGCAGTTACTGTAGTTCCAGGGTTTTCCCTATAGCTATTAGTGCTGTTCCTGCATCTGACCCTGCTAGATCTGATTCCTAGCTAAATAGCAGTCAAATGAAACTTAGTAAATCTTTTTTACTAGTAAATACTTGTCCAAAGTGAGTGACAAATCACAATATTTAGGTGTAAATCTCTGTCAAAATTAAGTATAATTTGACTTCAGATGTGCGTTACAATACACCGAAATAGATAGCGATCTGTTTAATTTAACACCCATCCAATTGACTCTAAATATCTTTCATTGTAGGCTTAAGATGCCATCATTTGTCAAAACGATTGTATCTCTCCTATGTCGAAATTTTGTAACATAAGCCCTTCGTAAGGGACCTAGGTTAAATCTTTCTATATTTTTACTCTTAACCACTATTTGTCATCTTTCACTTCTTTTCTTATTCTCCCGATACTGAGATTCAAAATATTGTCAAAATTTCAAAAACGCTCCTAAATGCTGAGTTAGAATTACCAGATAGAAAAATGCGTGCTTTTATTTTCAAACGCACATCACATAAAGTAAAAGTCACGGCTATATGTTTAGACGAAGAAATAATAAATTTACCAATTTCTGTCCCGTATTTGGTAACACTGACTAGAATTACATGTCACGATTGCACCCAATATTAATATCCCTCGCTTTCCTTCGTTTTCAGATATATTGTCTTTTTAACTCGTTCTTATAAAAAACATAACGTAATTTTCAATAAATAATTTACCATGCGTCTTATTTATTTAGTTTATGAAAAATACTTTCTTCTCTGGACCCCACACATGTTTTTGAAACTCAAATAACTAAAGCATATATTCATAGGATTAATCGGTCATGAAGGACACCAAATACTTTCAATTTTAAACATCTTCTATTGGATGTTTCATCTTAACGCTTCTGTAATAGCTAATTTATCTCATTTACATAGCCACAAAGACGGCCATATTAGTTTCTGAACCTGCCTTTGGCGCGGAATACAATATTGACCAATAGGAGTCAAGTAGGCGGTCGTCTCCCGCATTTGCAACAGCTTTAGCATCGCAGAAAACCATATTAGTATCGAATGTTCTAAGAGTCTTGTTGCGGTTGTGTTGTCTCTATTGATTAAGAGTGAGAAAATAGCGAAAATTACTTGTCTATCGACAAATATGGGACGGAGTCCGGGCACGAGCGAAAATAATTCCAACAGTTATCAGTTATTTATTAATTAATTGCCTAACGGTCCTTTCTTTGGGACATTGGCGTGTAGACCCAGATCAGACGCCGCTCGCGGCGTCTGAGCGAGCGGCGTCTAATCTGAGTATACACCGTTTGCTTAAAGTACGTACATTTTTGTAAAACTTACTGGACACAAAACAAATCTGATCCCTATAATTAGAAAGGGACCATTTCAGACTCATTAGGTGGAATATTCCATTGCCGTATATGGGTTAAAGTGGCAGACACCACTGGCCGAAGACCTTTTACAATGTTCATGTCTTTTTTTTTTCTTTTTTTTTTTCAGGAAAATAAAGGCTTGTCAATTCATGTGAATCGCCTGCTCCCGACCCTTTAAAAAGTCAGCAAAATTGAAGCTTGACATTTGATATTTCAAATGAAAGATCAAGCTTGATTTTCTCTGACAACAGAACATTACGAAAACAGGCCTATTCGAATATATTGAAAATTTTACCACCAAAAACTGCAAATTTTCAGATAAAAATAGTCTGATATTTTTCTTATTTCTACTCAAAACAAAGTTTGTGGGAGTTCGTTAGAACCGCCTCGAGGAGGTTCTACGAGTATCCACAATCTATGTTTTTTAGCAGAAATAAAAAAAATGTATACACTTTGTAAATCCCAGTTTTACTATATAAACCAGGTCGTGGGTTTGATTCCGGGCTCCTCCAGACTTTCGGTTGAGTCTTTAAACCGAGGTCCCGTTGTATCACGTTTACAAGTCACGTTTACAATGAACACCCCCGTAAACCCCATTTGTATAGAGAAAACTGGGGCTTATGGGGGTATTCGTTTTTTTTTTTTTTTTTTTTTGTGGTGGTTTGATTTGAGGTTTAACGTACCCGTGAACACTATTTATGTCATTTTAAAGACGTTGCTGCCAATTTTGTGAGACTTTAACCCGACATTGAGATGAAATGACATCTCAAGCCCTGTCGCCCAATGAAACCATTAGGGTTTATAAGCATGGACGGTCCGACTTGCACTGCTTTGCCTGGACAAGCTTAAGAGCTAAATTCTCAATCGAAGATGTAGCAAAAATGGGATTTGCATTAAATTCATTAAAAGCAGTGAACACATTTTTCATTTGTTGGGTCTTCTCGACTTTTGCGGTTTTTTTTTTTTTTTTAACTTTCACGAAATATCATACGTCGTATTTTGACTTGATAACGCAAGCCTATGTTTGCAATAGATTGAGGGGTATCGTGCCCTGATAAGCTTGGACGGGCGACCACTGCCCTGCCGCATACAAACATGAAATCGGTTCGCATCGATGACAAGAGAGGGACATGCTCCTGCGTCACAAAAAGGAACATTGGCAAACAATGTAAACCAAGATCAGACTGCAGCGATTGATCTTGGTCGTTTGTAACGCCTTATCCGGGTCGTTCGCAGCGTCTGATCTGGGTCGTTTGAAGCGTCTGATCTGGGTCGTTCGCAGCGTCTGATCCGGGTCGTTCGCAGCGTCTGATCTTGGTCGTTCGCAGCGTCTGATCTGGGTCGTTTGCAGCGTATGATCTGGATCGTTCGCAACGATTGATCTGGGTCGTTTGCAGCGTCTCATCCGGGTCGTTTGCAGCGTCTGATCTGGGTCGTTCGCCGCGATTGATCCGGGTCGTTCACACCGTCTCATCCGGGTCGTTTGCAGCGTCTGATCTGGATCGTTCGCAGCGATTTATCTGGGTCGTTTGTAGCATCTGATCCGGGTAGTTCACAGCGTCTGATCCGGGTCGTTCGAAGCGTCTGATCCGGGTCGTTCACAGCGTCTCATCCGGGTCGTTCGCAGCGTCTTATCCGGGTCGTTCGCAGCGTCTGATCTGGGTCGTTTGTAGCGTCTGATCCGGGTTGTTCGCAGCGTCTGTTCCGGGTCGTTCGCAGCGTCTGATCTAGGTCAATCGCAGCGTCTGATCTGGATCATTCGCAGCGTCTGATCCGGACCGTTCGCAGCGTCTGATCTGGGTCGTTCGCAGCGTCTGATCTGGGTCGTTTGCAGCGTCTCATCCGGGTCGTTCGAAGCGTCTCATCCGGGTCGTTCACAGCGTGTCAACCGGGTCGTTCGCAGCGTCTGATCCGGGTCGTTCGCAGCGTCTGATCAGGGTCGTTTGTAGCGATTGATCCAGGTTGTTCGCAGCGTCTGTTCCGGGTCGTTCGCAGCGTCTGATCTGGGTCATTTGCAGCGTCTGATCTGGATCGTTCGCAGCGATTGATCAGGGTCGTTTGTAGCGTCTGATTTGGATCGTTCGCAGCGTCTGATCCGGGTCGTTCGCAGCGTCTGATCTGGGTCGTTTGCAGCTTCTGATCCGGGTTGTTCGCAGCGTCTGATCCGGGCTGATCTTGGTCGTTCGCAGATTCTGATCTGGGTTATTCGCAGCGTCTGATCTGGGTCGTTCGCAGAGTCTGATCTGGGTCGTTCGCAGCGTCTGATCTGGGTCGTTCGCAGTGCCTGTGATCTGGGTCGTTCGCAACATCTGATCTTGGTCGTTCGCAGCGTCAGATCTGGGTCGTTCGCAGCATCTGCAGCGTCTGATCTGGGTCGTTCGCGGTGTCTCGGATCTGGATCGTTCGCAGCGTCTGATCCGGATCGTTCGCAGCGTCTGATCTAGGTCGTTCGCAGCGTCTGTTAGGGTCGTTCGCAGGGTCTCATCTCGGTCGTTCGCAGCGTCTCATCTTGATGGTTCGCAGCGTCTGATCTGGGTTGTTCGCAGCGTCTGATCCGGGTCGTTCGCAGCAGCTGATCTAAGTCATTTGCAGCGTCTGATCTCGGTCATTCGCAGCATCTGATTTGGGTCGTTCGCAGCGTCTGTCTGATCTTGGTCTAAAATGTTTGCTTAAAGTACAGACTTACGCAAACAAAACAAACCTTACACACATATAAATGGAAGCCAAGCTATTTGATGGAAGAATATTTTGGTAATAATGTTATGCCATGAGTTTAAGTCAACAGTTCACAAAGCGATCGTCTAACGTCATCGGTATTGTCATACGTCGCAAGTCATAAGTAAAAAGAAGTCACAAAAGCAGAGTAAATAACATAAACAGATCTATTTAATGGCAGTTTTCAAACAATATAATACATTAGGAGCAAAATCGCTTATCTCACCGGAATCAGGCGTCGCCATCATTGTCCGCCATCCGCCATTGCTTCAGGTTTGTAAAAAGTCACAAGTCAAAAATCATACGTCGAACGTCATAAGTCACAAGTCCAAATGTCACAAGTTAAAATGTCCCCCATCGGCTTCCATATTCCAAATTTTGATATGCAATAATAAGCAATTGTCACAACTCAAAAGTCGAAAGTCGCAACTCATAAGTCGAAAGTCACAAGACGAAAGTCACAAGCCGCCATTACCGTAACTCAGTCTATTAAACACATTGAAAAGTTCACCAACAAAAAATGAAAATTTTCAGACAAATATTTTTGACATTTTTATATTTCAGCTCTAAACAAAGATTGTGGGAACTCCTAGAACCGCATCGGCAAGGCGGCCCTAACGTATACCTACAATCTATGTTGTTTAGCAGAAATGAGAAAATTAATGTATACGCTTGAAAACCCCAATTCTACAATATACAAGTGGGGTTTAAGTGTCTCAAAATTATATGGGCTTGTTTTCACGATGTATAATGGCGTCTTTCATATCTCTAGAACTAAGTTGTATTACGTTAGTTTTAATACTTTGCTATCGGGTAACACACTGTATGAAACAATGGCATTTTTTTATTTCTCCAAAACGATTTCTTATGAAAATTGCGTCATGTTTCTTATTTCTGCTTCAATCATAAATTTTTGTAGCTCCTTAGAACCGGCTCAGTGAGGCTTTTTTTTTGTTGTTGTTTTTACGTCCCTTAAGATGATTTCACTTATTTCGAGCCGTTCGTTAACAAGAGATGGGCGGAGTATACCCGGAGAAAAAACCATCTCACCGTCCGCTGCAGAACTTGGAGTCCTAGTGACCCGAGCCAGGATCGAACCTCATTGAGGCGGAAGATAGATTGTCGGTACTCGTTAGAACAACCTCATTAAGGCGGTTCTGGTTCTAAAGAGTACCTATAATCAAGAGCAAAAATAAGGAAAATAATATATATTCGAGTAAGTCCACTTTTCCATGTTTATTTATTTATTTCCTCTGGTCAGGGTCCAACTTTGGGACTGTTCAAAAGTGGTCTTAAAGAACACTTTTGAACAGTCCCTAAGGTGGTCTTAAATGGGAATTTACCTGTATTATGAACAGGTATTCCTGCGTAAAAACGAATACAAAGCTACGTGAATATTATGTCCTCGCAGCTCAAGGACACGACATTTTGTATCATTGGGCATCGAACACGAATCATCTCGATGTTACGTCCGATGCACCACTGTGCTCCACTGATGGGTTCGAAAGATCAGGTAGAAATCTGTTTTGGTCTACAAAAACTTCAAATGAAGTTTTAAATAAATTGAAATCCAGACGTTTTCGTGCTTCAAGTCTGTCTACTTATGATTTTTCCTACACTACACTTCCTCATAATCTTATAAAAGACAAACTTAATGATTCAACTGAATGGACATTTCATAGAGAAGACTCCCTCTATCTTGCATGTAATGTAAGAAATGCTTTTTTTTAATTCTGAAGAGCATAAAAATCATACTTTGTGATCATGTACGAAAGTGTGTGAAGCTCTCACCGTTCTACTTGACAATATTTACAAAAGATTTCGTACTAAGTCATTTAGACAAGTTGTGGGTATTCCGATGGGAACTAATTGCGCACCCCTTGTGGCTGATCTGTTTTTGTTTTGTTATGAGATAGACTTCATGATGTGGCTCTCTGCGGAAAACCAATCTTAAATCATTGAAGCTTTTAGCTGTGGGTGATTTATTAAATACTGACAATACCTTTTTCGGCGCCCCCGCCCATCGGGGCTTGGATAAATTGGTGGGCTGCACGGTGCATCCACGCAGAGCTGAATCCGACCAAACTTGAAACCTGGTAAACCGCTTAGGTCTAAGCCTGCCCAGGAAAAGTGATGCTAGTCGGACCGCTCCTTAAACCCTAGCGGTTTCCATGGGCGGTAGGGCTTGAGATGTCATTTCATCTCAGTGTCGGGTAAAAGTCCCACAAAATTGGAAGCAACGTCTCCAAAATGACCTAAATAGTGTTGACGGGGACGTAAAACCTCAACTCAAACAAAAAAAAAAACAATACCTATTTCGATGGTTTGATCAGTCAAATTTACCCACCAGAACTTCAGCTAAATTGATACCGAGGCCTCGTTTTTGGGATTTACATCTATCTATTGTAGATGGTTTTGTTTCTTGCAAAATTTTCGATAAATGCGATGATTTTTATTTTGAGGTTGTAAATTTTCCTTTTTCGGATGGTGATGTCCTATGGCGTTTATATTTCGCAATTGATACGATTTGCCAGAGTGTGTAGTCAGGTAACTGACTTCACCACTCGTAATAAATTGTTAACTGCTAAACTTCTTATCGGGGGTTATCGGTACCATAAAATACGCAAAGCCTTTTCGAAATTTTATAGACGTCATTCTGATTCAATTTCAAAATTCAATATTGGACTTAAATCTCTTCTGCAACAAGGTCTACCGCATTACGATAATACACCCATGCGTCATAGTGCATTTTTCACATCTTGAAAATGGCCATTTTGTTGATGAAAATCTGTGATATTTTTCTTATAAATACTGCAAACATAGGTTGTGGGTGCTCGTTAGAACCGCCTCATTTTGTGGTTGCTCGTTAGAACCGCCTCAATGAGGCGGTTCTAACGAGTACCCACAACCTATGACTTGGAGCAAGAATAAGAAAAATAATGTATGCCCCAGGTAAACCCCAGTTTTCTCTATATAAAGTGGGGTATAGGGGGGTCTTCAGTTCACGGACTTGTTCACGTGATGGGAACCCGAATTGTATGGTGACTTAGTTTATAAATTCAGAAAAATATATAACCGCAAAGGCTTCAGTACCCAATTTCGTAAAATAATTCTTCGATATAAAAAGATTGGGTACAACATGAATGTTATACGACAGACTGCATACATGGTAGTTAACCCAATCACGGTTGATAACTTTGATTCCCTCTTTAATTGCGCGCCGGTTGGTCAGGTCTCAGATTCTAATATGGTTCCAGCATAAAAGCTTACTGAGAATTAGAGAAAATCTAATTCTATGAAATGTTGGTTGGTGCCTGAAGCTCTGTCTCTGGTCGGGCCCATCGGAGTCTGACTGTTGGTTTTCTTTTGCTCCAGCATAACAGTGGTTTCTTGAGGTCGAGTCCTCGTCGTTGTTTCATCTCTGTGGTTGTTTGATTTTTTTGTGTTCCCGGACATATTGCACTGATGAGTTAGGAGGCCTTCATACGGACTGAACAAAGTATTTGTCTAAATCGCGACGGAAGTAAGGGCGAGGATTGTGGCCACGTAAAATCGATTTAAGCCCCCCCCCACACACACACACACACACACACCCCCCAGTGGAATTCATTTCACTGACCGTTCCAATGTGGTTCTTCTGTCGCGGTTTAATTTTGTTATGGTTTGTCTTTGAGTGTTTGTATTACTTATATTATTTTGTTTTGGATAACCAATTGGTCATTTTGTGGGAAAGTAACTGTCCTATTGGCTTTCCGCCATTGATGTTTCCATTAGGGTCTGTTGTTTCATGTTTGTTTTTCTTTCTCTTTGGTTTCTCTGATTCCTGGACATTGCCTTCACTTCAATTTTAAAAGGCTATTCATCACATGGATTTGTTCACGTGATTTTGAAATACATAGACACGTTGACGTACATGTAATGCCGTGTTTGTGTGACATAGGTCATTAATAGTTCTATTCCGTTTGAAGCAGTCAGTTAGTTCTGATTACCCTCGTAATGACTGCACCCCTTTTTTCTACATTAGTTATCTAGTAATCTTTGATCTAAAGTAAACCCTGCCTTTTCGTTGGTATAACGTAAATATCTTTCTTAATATTAAGTGTTTATTTAATATAACACGTAAGCATTAATAATTCTTATATGCGTGAGAAGTGCATGTTGGAATATTACAAACAATCACCCAAACAATCGTTTTGACTTTCCACTGAAAGATTTATATGTTAATCTCGTGCAATTATGTTTTATCTTCCCCAAATTAGACGAAGATTTCCAGAAAATCTTATCATGCCCTCCTTCAAAGGTTTCTCAAACTGAATTATTTAAAGCATTTGCCGAGGGCTTTAATTAAAATCAAGTAAAAGTTTCTAAGAATCGTCAACAACAACAGATAAGTTACTAAGTTAAAGCAATAAAGATGTAATAAAAAGAGCATTGCTTTCTAACTGAACTAAAGTCACGCTTTTCCCTTATCAGCTTTAAATCATGCACATGCTTTTTCTTATTCATTAGGGTAACACACCTATGTAAAAGCGATATCATTGATGATTTCAGCTTGATGTATGTCCTAAAGCACGTATACACGTCTGTGAAAAGCAACCGTGGTCAGGATGTTAAATCAAATCTGTAGATCCTAAAATTACCCCTGTCCGAAGCTATGGTAGGCGCTATGCCAATAAACGGCTACAACCCCCCCCCCCACACACACACACACAAACACACACACGCGCGCACGCGCACGCAACTATAGCACCTCTACAGTCTTGCTGTAGGTGTCGGGTCTTATGGCGACGGGAGTAAAGTAGTTGTCTTTTTACGGAGTTAGGCAACGCACTGCGGATAGTCAATTTTAAGGATGACCGCGCTGACTGACGTCGTGGAAATGAAACATTTGGTGTCAGAGGTGGGATAAAGAAGTGTCCTTATTGTGTTGCATGTCTTTCACCCTTGGCTCTGCCAAGTAATGCCATGTAAGCAGTGTGCGGAATAAGATGAGGGTAGAAATAAAACGTTAAACATGTACATGTACCACTTGCTGTAGAAATCAGTTCTTGCTGCGATGCGGGAATAGAGATTGGCTTTTTCACGAAGTTAAGCAATGGACCTCTTGGTTACTACCTGGATGGGTGACCGCGTTATGACCAAGATGTCAGCGGTGGAATTGAAGTAGTTTTGCATAGGCTCCAAAATCGGGTCTACGGATCGAAGTGGAGGAGGAGGAATATAACGATTATAGAGGACTTACATGAGTCTTCATGTATTATAGTATTTATTAAACGAGTTGAGAAAAATGGATAAAATGTGAGTCTTTGCTGAACATTTTATCCATTTTCTTTAACGAGTTTAAAAATTCAATAATACATGGACACGAATGCAAGATTCTGTTTATCATAGGACAATTAAAATGCATTTTATTCACGATTGTTTAATATAAAAAATGTCAATAGTTCGCCATTAGTAAACGCGACGTCATTAAAGACGTCGTATATATAGAGAATACCAGGTGAGTGTCTTTCGATATCAAGTTCATCAGGCAATGCTTCGAAAACGCTTGTAAAATCGCGAGGCTTGCCGAGCGATTCTACATGCGTTCTCGAAGCCAAGCCTGATAAACTTGATATCAAATGACACGAGTCCGGTATTCTATTTATCAGTTTATCCCCTGTACACTCTTAAATTAGCACTTTGCGATCAGTTATTTGTGGTTCTCAGTGCGTCCCAGCATTCGGGAGGTCGATGTATTTAGTATCAGCTGACTATATTTTTCCTATGATATTTTTTCAAGCATTTTGCATCAGTTTTCCCAGTAACAAAAACATTTTTGTCGTTCATTCATAAAAGTGCAATGTCACGTTGACGTGATAAAGCTCACTTATCCTGAGATAGCATATCTTTATCAGGTCAATGCGTTTCAATGCAAAATATATAGGGGGTAACTGATAAGTAACGTTACGGGGCGTATCTAACTAATTTGCATATTTAATCCACTAGTGGATTATCGAATTTATTACACAAGGTTATTACATTCTCAGACGCGACGGCATATCAAAGATTGATATATACCACTGCTACAGTCTTGGTGTAGAATCCGGCTCATAAAATGATGTTTATAAAGTGGTTGGCTTCTTCACAAAGTTGAGAAATGGGCATTGCGTTAATACTGGGATGGATGACCGCGTTGCCTGACTTCATGGAGGACCCGGCAAACACTTCAAGACTATGCAGAGTCTGCATCTTAGCATGTAAACGCACAGCGAGATAGCTATACACCTGAGGAAAGGGCTGTGGAGCCTAGTGCCAAGCTTAAAGGACTGGTAGATGAGATGGAAAGGTACAGGTGAACTCTCATCGCTATCTGCGAAAACTGAAAAAAAATAAGGAAGTCTGCGTAAAGGAGGACGAACATAATTATTCATCAGGAAAATACGACTATATAATATTGACCACCTTGAAACCCATTTTTATATGGTAAAACTGGGGTTTACAGGGTTAACCTTATTTTTTTTATTTCTGCTCTAAAATATAGATTGTGGGTACTCGTTAGAACCGCCTCCTCGACAATCTGTATTATGGGCAGTAATAACAAAAATATCACAATTTTTCATCTTAAAATTTTCAATTTTTCAGCGATAAAGGTGACCTTGTATTTGTATAGGCGTGTTTTCGTAATGGTACAGATTTCTGGTACAAAAAGGCACAGTGAAATGAGTCAAATGATGAGCCGGTGTATCTGGTATATTCCCTTAGCCCATCACCATTTGTTTGTTTGTTTGTCGGTTTTACGTCCACATCAACACTGTTTAGGTCATTTTGGAGAGGTTGCTTCCGATTTCGTAGCACTTTAACCCGACTTTGAGATGAACTGACATCTCAAGCCATACCGCCCAAAACAACACTAGGGTTCAAGGAGCGGTCCGACTCGCATTAGCAGAATTAAGTCGGTGTCAGCTATGTGCGGAAGCACCATGCAATTCATACTTCTCTAAGCCCCGAAGGGCCGGAGCAGCCCATCACCAGTATATACAAAGAGTATCAGCATCTGAGGCAGAAACTTCTTCTCATGTGAAAATCATTACAATAACACACCCGTGCGACATAGTGCATTTTTTCATATCTCCAAAATGACTACTTTTCTGATGAAAATCTGTGATATATTGCTTATAAATACTGCAAACATAGGTTGTGGGTGCTCGTTAGAACCGCCTCAATGAGGCGGTTCTAACGAGTACCCACAACCTATGTTTTGGAGCAGAAATAAGGAAAATAATGTTTACCCCCCTAAACCCCAGTTTTCTCTATATAAAGTGGGGTTTAAGGGGGTGTTCATTTCACGGACTTGTTTACGTGATGGCTGTATAGCTCTGAGGTCTGGTCCTGAGCTGATGAATTTTATTTCATGTTCAACTCGATTTAGCATGAAATTTATCATGCTGATAATTATCAAAATATCAACATCTGAGGATTTTTCTCATATTTATGTCGGTGACCGGCTGATAAATACAGTGAAATTCCGCTATTAACACCACCTAAAATTAAGACTAATTCTACTTTGAAAACCTTATTAAGTAGATTTCAGTTTATTCTTTCCTAGACTTCTCTGCATCAGTGTCCTCTGGTCTTAGACCACCTTTGAGGCGGTTCTAACGAGTACCCACAGCCTAAGTCTTACAGCAGAAATAAATAAAATAATGTATACCCATGCAAGCCCCAGCTTTCTCTTAAAGTGGGGTGTTATCGTGATGTTAAGCCTGTGCCAAACTGTAAGGCCATGCTTTGTTTGTTTGTTTGTTTGATTTGAGGTTTAACGTCCCCGTCAACACTGTAAAGGTCATTTTGGAGACATTGCTTCCAATTTTGTGGGACTTTTACCCGATTTTGAGATGAAATGACATCTCAAGCCCTGACGCCCAATGAAACCAATAAGGTTTATAAGCATGGACGGTCCGACTCGCACCGCTTTGCCTGGGCAGGCTTAGATCCTGTAAGCGGTTTACCAGTACTCGTGTGCGGTCTGATTTCAGTTCTGCGTGGAAGCATCATGCAGCCCATCTATTTCTTCAAGCCCCGATGGGCGGGGGCCGATAATGCATCAGCCTTATGTTTGGTATATACTAGTTTTCGTTAGGTTTAATACTTTCTCCCAAATTCTGCTTAAAATGAAGTCGAATCTGAACTTTCAACTTACTACAAATCAACTGTAAAATGATTCTCAACTTCGTCAATACCAAATGTAATCATGTATTTTGTTTGAATCAAATTATCAAAACATGCTGGAAAGACCATAACCTCAAAATGTCTGCCATTTTCAATTAAAATGAAAAATCAAATCAGCTTCTTGTTGAAGAAGTGAAAACCCTGCCTCCACTTGTCAAAAGTGGTGCCCTCTTTTGTCATAATTATCTCAATTTCTGGTTCTTATTTAATTTACACTTTGACATATGGTTGTATTGGCTTTTCTGATGTGACTTTTATTCAGGTATCCCGTAATCGTATAAGGTGGCGAAATTGTGGTAAAATAGGCAAATTTTACACCCGTATCAGTTACAATTGTCCATAATTATTTGTTTACCGAGGTGTTGTGTTTAAATCAGCGATAAGAGCCCCGGCTATTGTCACGAGGCAATGACTTCTGGGCGAGATTCGGGGCACTTTAAAATTGATGAAGTCGCGAAGAGGTCTTAGTTGACACTCTCAAGTGGGGACAGTTAATATTGGGGCTGGAAGAAAATTATAAAATTGAGAAGTATTAAATAGCAACTTGAGGAGGTTGAAAATAACTGACTCATTTTTTCAGCTACTTTCTACAGGAAATTCAACTTTCTTTTTTCTCGCCATAATGCCACACGCCCGCGAGGACATTCTAGGCCATAATTTATCTTCATTGAAACTGAGCCTGTCAAAATGGTCTTTAAGTGGGATGGGGACTAGATTCCCTCATAAATGGTCACCTATTTATAAAAGTGGGAGACAAAACCTTGACGAAATTAAGAAATAGATCAGCTCGAACAGTGATTTGTTAAGTAATAATTGATTTATTGATTGTGTGGGTTTAACGACACGTCAAACCTTGAGGGTCATTTGTGTCGTCTCTCAGAGAAAGAGAGAAAAGAGACAGTAGAGAAAGTAGGGGAGATGAAAGTTAAGAACAGGGCAGAAAGCGACAAATGATAGAAAAAAATGAATAAAAGAGTAGAAGCTGGAGATATAACAACATTCTTCCCACTATATATACTCTTACCTGCTGCAAGGACAGCAGGCCTTGCGCAACTGTCAGCTGGACGGCCCCGTGTCGGTGACCTAAGACACACGACACTTTTGTCTCACCCAACCCCACCCCCTTGTTGAGTAATAAATCATACTTTGGAGGTCAGTTGTAAAGTCGATCAAACCACAAGCGCGAAGCACGAGTAATTTGTCTACTTACAACTGACTGACAAAGTGTTATTCATTACTCAACAAATTATATACTAGAACTGATCTATTTCGATTCTAAAACACACTGAAAAGCGATAATTTTGTTGTTTCCTTCGAATTCTCCAAACCTATCGCCATTGTTAGACATAATTGACTGCGTCACACATATGTATCTGCTTTTGTAATGTTTTGATGCGAAAAAAAAAAAACGTTTCACCGTCTAACGTCATAGAACTTTCGAGTGACGTCATAAAACGGCGGCTTTTTGTGTCACACTCTTCTTCGCCTAGATTTATTGCCGAATAAATCACAATTCCTTTCGACTGTCTATGCAGGCGTGCTGTGTTAGAATTACCCTTTCTAACTGTCGGTCTGTTTTAAACGCATTTTATGGACTCATTGCATATATTGTGTATGTACAATAAGACATGTTTCCTATTACTTCCATTGGGCGTAGACCGGCTCAAGCAAGAGACAGAGATCACACTCGACCTCAGCGCTTTGTAACATTAGGAAAGCATGTCCATGTGAAACAATGGCGTCCAAAATGGTGATATTACATAAAAACTGAAACATCTTTCTTATTTCTACTTTCAACATAGATTGTGGGTGCTCGTTAGAACCGGCGGTTCTAACGAGTACCCACACCCTATGTTTTTGAGCAAAAATAAGGCTGCTGATGTATATCCCCGTAAAACCCTATTTCTCTATAAAGAGTGGGGTTTAAGGGGGGGGGGGGCTTCGTTTCACGGACTTGTTATCGCGCTAAGATCTGGAAATCATTACGAGTACTAGGCCCGGTTGAGTTGCACTTGTTGGCGTTTTGGATTAATTTTGAAGGCCTTAGATACTTGGTTTAAACGTATTTATTTCAACGACATTCACGTTATCCCCAAATACTTTTAAAATCGTGATTAGATGTATTCTCATTTTCAAAATTAAACAGAAACATACTTTTCTGTTTACCTTGGTATCAGAAAGACTATTTGATGTTTTAGTCCTTGTTTGTTTCTGTGTACTTTAAGTAGCTGTCCATATGTGTCGGTGTCATGTTTTGACACAAGCCGAAAAAAGATACCGGAAAAGACTGCTGCAAAATCACAGCACTGATTGACCTGGTGGGACGATTCATCTCTGAGTGTAGGCTGGGAAAATGGCAAACGGAGAAGTCGTGTTCTCTGTCTGTCGGCTTCCGGGGCTATGCTCGAACCCCGCGACCCATTTAATGACAAATAGACTTGTCCACCATATAAAAGCAGAAGAATCCACCAGGGTGGAAGTTTACAGAGGGCTTGATAAGGTGATAACATAGATACGCAATAAGTGCTGGTTTCTCCAAGTTTTTTTTTTCTGCTTGTATTAGCCTCGTTCCGAGCAAATTCCTCATTTAAAAAAACAAAAAAAACAAGGTATGACCACGAAGTACCAATGAAAATTCTAAAGCCGACGACAATCCATTTTATTTATTTCTCGGAGTAAATAAGACTTGACATTTCATGTAAATCGTCTGCTTGTCTACCTAGAAGACGATTATATGCAATACCAAATCCTATTTTCTCCAATAATAGGTAATGTTTTATTATGTGCAGAACAATGCCATTAACGCAGAGTAAATAAGACGACATTTCACGTGAATCGTCTGCCCAGCAATGATGGCGAGATCTTAAAGGTCAATTATCACGGTCTGGTTTTTGTTGGATTTCGGTAGGACTTTGTATAAACAGCGATGTTCAAAGAAAAAAAAAAGTAGAAAAATGCTTACTCATTAATTAATTAAGCAATTAATTTAACTTCGGTCATACAGTGTTACTTCGGTTATCTCCCTTTGCGAGTGCATTCCCCTTACCGGAAATGACGTCACAGTTGTAGCCGGCCATTTCTGTTAAACAACTATGGGCCATTGCGTCGGGATGGTTTTTGAAGTTGATAGCGATTTAGACAGACTTTTGTCAAACCGTTCCTCTTACCATGATAAAGAAGCACTTTGTTCTGGTTTTGCATTATTTGGTTATGTTCGTAAGACGTCTTAATTGTCTTTTCCAGTGGCAGAGGTATACTGATTTCGTCCGCAGTTCTAAAGGTCTACAACTGGTTGGTATACAGTAACAGGTGGTGATATTTTGTGGTTCACAAATTCAGATATTCTTTTTATATATCCACCTTTTTACGCTGTTTTTTTTTTTTTTTTTTTTTTTTTCAACAACTGACTAAATCAGAATCTCAAAATTAGAATATTTGTTCTAATACTGCAGCTATGGCCCGGAGAGCAACTGTAATTAAATTCAGTAAGAGGTGATACTAGCCAGGGCCCTATGTTATATATGCAAAGTTTTTTTATTTGCTCAACTCAACTGAGTATGAAATTTGCTGAGCTCATAAATATAAAATTTCAAGCAAATTAGGCAATTGTCTTGCCCAAACCAGCCAAGAATGTTCTTTATTCTGCTTACAAATTTTAAAAAGCCAACAATTTGTGGCATTTTAAAATTTATAAGCAGGGTAAATTGCACTTTAAAATAAAGTGAGCATGGCAAAAAAAAACTTATAACCTTGCTGCAAGATTTCTGGTAATACGTACTGTAGCTAGACAATCTTGAGACTGGCTGCAATCATGACAGTTATACATTCAGACATTATCTAATTTACCACAAGGCTTCAAACGCCGCCTTGTTGGTGGCCATTTAATTTGCCCTCGCGTGCGCCCGACACATTTTCGTGCTAAAATATCACCTAGAAGCTTCTATACGATACCTTAAACATGTAATTTTTCTTGATTCTAGATTTCTCACACGATTCTGTGAAAGTGAAAGATAATTCCAAATTGTTCGCGTTTCTTGGGAAAGATTGCCGATACCCTTCACTTATCGCCTGAATATATAACTACTGGGGGAAAGCGATAAACCACTAGGGAGAGACAACTGCTGCCATTTTTTTTTTCTCCAGTATCAATAAGGGTCTACTCTTAATTAAGAAATTGCGCAGGAAGGGAAGTTTGTTTTCCTTTAAGGGTAGACCGCTTTTTCGGACGAGATCGGATTACAGAAAAGTCTCACCAGAAAGTCACAGTGGTTGTCTCCCTTAAATAAACTCATTACGAAAACACGCCTATTCAAATATTTTGAAAATTTTAGCACCCAAAATCGAAAATGTTCTGATAAAAAAAACATCTGATATTTTTCAAATTTCTGCTCAAAACATAGATTGTGGAAACTCGTTAGAACCGCCTCGGCGGAGCGGTTCTAGCGAGTAGCAACCATCAATGTTTTTGAGCAGAAATAATAAAACTAATGTATACCCCCTTAAACCTCAGTTTTACCACATAAAATGGGGTTTAGGAGGGTCAAAATTATATAGGCGTGTTTCCGTGATGGCTGGGCTTTATGTTATGCCCATATGATGGACGGTTTGTCAGAAGATTTGGACAACAGATCAATGACTATGTTGAGGTTGAGACCGAGACAGGGAAATCTCCGACAGGATTTCAATTTATCTATCATAGTCTCATGCGAGGCCACTGTATGGCAAGCATGAGACTTAAGTTAACTAAAACGGGCCTGATAGGTCCTTGTCGAGGTCTTAACCCCATCATTGATTATTTTTGTCACCCACCAACTTTCAAGAATGCGTTGTGAATGGTAAAATGGTGGTTATAAAGCAATTGTCCTCAGACTGCGCAAGAATACAAAGACAATATGCAAAATGTAAACTTCACATAAATGTAAGAGAGCAAAAAAGTAGAGCATTCATTATTCCTACCTTCTAAAGAAAGTTGTTTCAACAATTTTCCAATGAGCTGCTTCTTTCAAAACGTTTATTTACATGTAGTGGTAACCACTTGTTGGTTTTCTATAACAGTGTATGTATATTTCATGATTTTCTTCCTGACACATGACAGCAGTTTGATGTCACACTAAATGTTCATTTCATTAAACATTGACCAAGGACACAACATAGTGCCTCTGAAAAAAATGTACATCAAGGCGTAGCTCCTTCTTTGCATGGCATCACGAAAATACGCCTGTATAATTCTGACCCACGTGAACCCCACTCTTTTATATAGTAAAACTGGGGTTTGCTAGGGTAAACCTTATTTTTCTTATTTCTACTCTAACTATAGATTGTGGGTACTCGTTAGAACCGCCTCGATGAGGCGGTTCTAACGAGTACACACAATCTATATTTTGAACAGAAATAGGAAAAAAAAATCATCTTAAACTTGTCTTTCTTTTTCGGCGGTAAAGCATGGTAACAAAACATGCACCAGAAGACAATTTGAGCAAAAACAGTTCCAAAGCAATGTTCATAGCCTATATAAAGCTGTTATTAGCAGATTAAGATAGGCGACATACCAAAGTCGTTAAAATGGTACTAGCTGCTCCTCGCTTGGCACTCAGATTCACGGGGTAGAGCTAGGACTGGTCGACCCAGTGTCAGGATAATGTGACTGGGTGTGGTATCATGTAATGTGTCTGGGACATGATACTTCAGTCAGGCAGCACTATAAAAGTGAGCATTGAGCTCCCTGTCGCAACCAGACACCGTCGTGATGTGACTGAAAAATTGTTGAAAGCGACGTTAAACCCGAATTCACACACACACACACACACACACACACACACACACACACACACACACACACACACACACACACACACACACACACACACACACACACACACACACACATACGCACACACACACACACACACACACACACACACAGATTAAGATAGCTAATAAACCCTAGTATGTGATAGCAGTGTGAGACAAAGAAACCATACACTGACATACAAAAGGAATATTCAGGCCCCGTGCACCGGAGCTTGCAGAAATAGATTGGGCTACATGAAGTTTCCACGCAGAGCTGACCGTTCAGTGCATATAAGCCCTATTGGTTTCATTGGGCGGCAGGGCTTGAGATGTCATTTCATCTCCATGTCGGGTAAAAGTCCCATCGTCTCCAAAATGACATAAATAATGTTGACGGGGACGTTTAACCTCAAACAAACAAACAAACAAACAAAGGGATATTCTTGTCCCATGTGTAAGAAAATGTTGCCTTTGATGATTCTGGCAAATGCGTTTTTCATTGGGATAACAAAATTAAAAAGAGAAACGACCAGGAACTGATATAATCAGATCCCAGATTATTCCCTAAATATCACTAGGGAGAGAGTGACGACAGTAAAAACAACGGACAACAGGAAACCGGGTCAGCAGCTCTTTCCCAAACAGGTGGTGACTCAGAATATCCAAAACCTAACTAAAAAGGAGCAATATACATAAAGAAGGAACGAATCGGAATCACCAACATGACAAACATTAAACTTCAACGACAAACGTAACTAACAATGAACAACCAAAATGTAGGGAGGAATCAGAATCATCAACGTAACAACATATATGGTTAGGAAAAGAATCAAAACTACCAACAGAAAACCTGAAGGAATCACAGCAAAAGCACCGACTTCGAACGGTCAGTAAAAATTAATGATGGGTTCAAGTCGTGTGATACAGTGCATATTTGCCTACCGCTACAGCCAACATTTTGTGATTTACTTATTCATATTCCATACATAAGTTGTGGGTGCTCATTAAAAAACGGTATAAGGCGGTTCTAACAGGAACCCATAACCTTAGTCACGAAAGTACAAATATGAATAGAATTATTTCGAGAAAACATCCGTGCGGCACAGCGCATTTTTCAATATCTCCAAAACGGATAATTTTCTATTCTAACACAGCGCGCCTATATAGGCAATGGAAAATAACTGTGTTTTATTCTGCAACAAATCTCAGCTCGGAAGAGCGTGACGAGTGACGTCATTAAAATTCCCAATTTATGACGTCACTAGTCGATTTCCTTGACGTTAGACGGTGTAACGTCATTTTCTCGCATCGAAAACGTAAGAAAAGTATATAAATGCATGTGTTTCAGTCGATAATTTTAGCGGGATTTCTTCTAACAATGGCGAAAAGTTGTGAGATTTTGAAGGAAACAAGAACATTATTGCCGATTTTCAGCGTGTTAGAATCGAAATAGATAAGCTCTATCGGTCAGTTGTAAGTAGACAAATCACGCGCGCTACGCGCACGTGATTTGTCTTCTTTACAACTGACCTCCAAACTGTGATTTATTACACAACAAATCACAGTTAGAGCTGATCTATTATAAATGAAACCGACATTGGTTGTTGGTGCTCGTTAGAATCAACTTTATGAAATAATTAAACCCTAATGAAAATATCACAAGCGGAAAGCCAAATGGATAGTTACTTTCCAACAAAATGGCCAAACGACTAGATATAAGCAATGCATACATGCAAAGACAAACTGTAACAAAAATAAACCCCGACAGAAGAACCGGCAAAAAGTCTTCCACTGGCGGGGGCAGGGGTGCAAATAGATCCCACGTGGCCCTCGCCCTAGGTTCGGTAGTGGCTTTCTTTAGTCTGCAAGAAGGCATTCTAGATCATCAGTGCAACATCTCTGCGAACATAGAGATCAAACAACTACAGAGATGTAACAACGATAAGGACTCGACAGTCAAGTACCAACCAGCATTACCTAAAACAATATGTAAAATAGAAGTGAAGGCAATGATCAGGAATGAATACAATTAACCCACACAACCCACCAGAGACACCAAAGGGAAAGAAACACGAACATGAAATAACTAGACCCTTTAAGGGGCTCTTACACTGTCACGATTTTGGCCACGACTCACCACGATTTTTTAAATCGTGGTAAATCGTGAACAACGTCGTAGAGAAGTCGGCAGAGATCTTGAGGAATCGCGGTTGATCGTGATAGTTCGGGAGTGACCACGACTGTTTTGGACATGTTCAAAACATTCGTGACGAGTCGGCATCATTTTTCAAATCGTAGAGCGGTCGTACAGAAATCGTAGCTCAGTCGTGAGCCGTCGTCGTGGTAATCGTGGCCAATCGTGAATAATCGTGACTGAATTCTACCACGATTGTGCTACGACGAGACAAGATCATCTACGACGCCTCTACGATTCCGTTGCGACTGCCGTACGATCTACTACGATATCATGACGACTGTTCACGACAATGCAAGATTCACCAGGAATGCACTACGATTGATGACGACGCTAGCACGATTTATCCCGACGCTACGTCGAACGTACTACTTTCTCCACGTAACTTTGTACATATAATTACCCAAGCAACTATGGTCAACTGTCAACTATCTCCCTCCTCTTCCTCTGCACCTCCAGTTGTTCGGCCATTGCAATGTCATTTTCGATCATGTCTTGTTCGAGCTGAACTAAATTTTGAAGATACAGAAGCCTTTGACCTGGCTGCAAAAACATTTTCGTCAGATGCTCTCTACAGAAATGGTTGAAACTGAATGACACTGTGCATTTGATGAACACTTTTATATACCCAGATCGTTATAAATCCTGACGAATCGGGATAAGTCTTGGTTAATCGTGAGTAAATCGTATCGAATCCTCCATGATCGTACTGAGTCTTTGATCATCGTGCCTTGGTCGTAGAGCAGTCTTGCAGGGATCGTGAGAAATCGTGTGTGATCGTCTGATATCATGAAGCAATCGTGGTGCAGTCGTAGAAGAATCCTAGAGGATCGTAAGACATCGTGGTCGATCGTAGAGGATCGTTGTAAATCGGCTCCATTATCGTACAGCAGTCGTGATTGTTCGTAGAAGTGTCGTAGCAATGTCGTGAGTATTCGTAGGGTAGTGAAATCGCAACCGTGTATGTCCCGATTTGCCACGATTTTCATGGTCCCAATTGGTCGTAGACAATCGTGGTCAAAGTCGTGACAGTGTAAGAGCCCCTTAATGGAAACACCAATAGCGGAAGGACAGTAATCTTCACACAAAATGGACAATTGGCTATCCAAAACAAAAATATAAAAAATAGAAGGGAAAGCAATGATCAGGAATCGTTACAACTAACCCACAGCTCCCATCAGAGACACCAAAGGGAAAGAAACACAAACATGAAACAACTAGACCCTAATACAAACATCAATAGCGGAAAGCCAAAAGGACAGTTACTTTCCCACAAAATGGCCAATTGGCAGCGTATAAGCCTTTACGCTGGAACCCACATATAATCTGAGGCCCGACATGCCGATGAGCATTAAAAGAGGGAAACAAAGTTATCAGCCGTGATTTAACTTCCAAGCATGCAGTCTGTCGTATAACATTTATGTTGTACCCAATCCTTTTATATCGAAGAATGATTTTACGAAATTGGGTACTGAAATCATTGCAAGATTATATATACTATAAGTCATAAAAAAATTCGGGTTCCCATAGGTCTTGTTGCAAAAGAGATTTGAATTCAACACTGTATTTTGAAGCTAAAGGAAAAGGCTTTTCGTACTTTATGATACCGATAAGTCTTATAAGTTTAGCAGTTAACAATTTACTACGGGCGTGTTTGTTTGATTTCAGGTTTAACGTCCCCGTCAACACTGTAAAGGTCATTCTGGAGACTTTGCTTCCAATTTTGTGGGACTTTTACCCGACATTGAGATGAAATGACATGTCAAGCCCTGTCGTCCAATGAAACCAATAGGGTTTATAAGCATGGACGGTCCGACACTCACACCGCTTTGCCTGGGCAGGCTTAGATCCTCTAAGCGGTTTACCAGTACTCGTATGTGGGTCAGATTCAGCTCTGCGTGGAAGCATCGTGCAGCCCATATATTTCTTCAAGCTCCGATGGGCGGGGGCCTATACAATTTACTACGAGTGTTGACGTCATTTACATGACTAGACACTCTGGCAAGTCGAATTATTTGCGAAATACGAGGACTGTTCAAATATGAATGCAACTAAGCTCATAAAAACGATTCCGTGATAGATTTCGATGAAAAAAATAGTTTGTCCCCTCAAAGTATTCCCCTTTAACAGATATACAAACTTTCAGTCTTCGGATCCAATCATTGAATGCATTTTGGTAGTCTTTTCGAGGTGTTTGCGCTGTACAAATTTTCGACCAGAAAGGTATTTTTTCAGCCGCGGGAACCAAAAAAAGTCACACGGGGCAAGGTCAGGGGAATACGGGGGGTCGGGGGGGGGGGGGGGGGAGGAGTTCAACAACCTTTTCCTGCTTCAGATAGTCTTGCAGAATGAACGCCTTATTCGATGACGCATTGTCATGTAGCAATCTGACATTGGCCAAATCAGTTGCGGGTCTTCGTTCTTTTAAATATTTCTTCAATTTTCGAAGAACTTTATTCTTGTAAAACTTCGCATTTACAGATTTGCCTTTAGGCACAACAACCTGAATAGCAGGGCCCTGATTTGAAAAGAACATGGCATACATTACCTTCTTGACGCTCATGGTCCGCTTTGCAATGCATGGTCTTTTGCAATACTTTGTTGCCCATATTTTGTTCTGAATCTTTCGTTTTGGCTCAAAAAAGTGAACCCATGTCTCATCACCTGTGACGACATTAGCGAAAGACCGTGCATTGTAATTTGGAAATTTTTTAAGCAACTTCTTTTTCTGCTCATCTGTCAACAGATGGGGAATCCATCTAGCACAGATCTTTCTCATTTTCAAATCGCGTTTCAGAATTGTATGAGCTGCTCCTAATGAGATGCCAACCATACTAGCTATTTGCCTAGTGGTGTATCGTGCATCGGTATCAACTATTTCTTTCACTCTAGCAACCATCTTGGCAGATGTTGCTCTTTTCGGCCGACGATCATATGGTGCATCTTCTGTGGAGCCTAGCCCACAGCTGAATTTCTTACACCAACGAAAAACTGTCGGAAAAGACATTTCATTATGCCCATAAACCGAACATATTTCATCAAAAATGTCTTTGCACCGTATACCAAGAATACAACGATTCTTAATATAGGACCGTATTTCAACGGCGTACACTGACCTTCTTCCAACCATGTTTTGTATTAGTATACAAGAGTAGACAGTGTTTATCGAACGATATACATGGCTAAAGTCAACGGATTTTCACAGGTTTGGTATAAACGTATAGGTAAAATGTTTTCTACGCTGTGATATTTATTTCCATGTGATATTTTCGCATTATTGCATGAGAAAACGTTCTACTTGCATTCATATTTGAACAGTCCTCGTATAAAAAACCGTAGGATGTCGCACGAGGAATATCACCATCAGAGAAAGGAAAATGTTCAATCTCAAAATAAAATTCATCGCGTTTATCATAAAGTTTGCAGGAAACAAAACCCATCTACAATGGATAACTGTAAATCCAAAAACGGGGCTTCGGTATCAGAAGAGTTTGCGTTATTTAACTGAAGCTGAGGGGCCAGTTGTTCAAAGCATCATTCGCTTAACAAGCTTATTAGTTGTCATATTTTTAACTGTTCTAGCAAGTTAAATATTTAAAATTTTGGTATTTTTGAAAGCTGCTCACATTTTTTAGCAAAAACATTAGCATATTTGCCATATTAAATGATCAAAGTTTAATCTATTCGTTAACTAGCGACACCGTAAGTATTGAACATCATTACCGGAGGGTAAATTCGACTGATTAACCCATTTAGTACCGAAAACCCCTAAAGGGATAATTGGCAAACAGTGCAGGCCCAGATCAGACGCCGCAGAACGCGGCGTCTGATCAGGGCCTACACTGTTTGCAAAAAGTTAAGCCATTTTCCTACTAAATTTTGAAGAAAAAACAATCTGACACCCCTAAATTTTGAAATGGACATCTGCTATATATAAGGAGGAAGATTCCATTTGGTACAAAAAGGATTAAACCATCGAAGTAAGAAGTGTCAACATTTAATAAATCATCGAAATATCTAGAAATCGAGCTAAAAGCTTCAATGATTTCAGAAAGGTTTTCAACATCATGAAGTCTCATTCATAACAAAACAAGAACAAATCAGCCACAAGGGATGCGCAATTCGTAGCCATCGGAATACCCACAATTTTCTAAACAAATTAGTTGCAAATCTTATATAAAAATTTTGTCAAGTAGAAAAGTGAGAGCTTCACACTTTCTGACATGACCACAATGTATAATTTTGTAATGCTCTTCAGAGGTGAAAAAAGAATTTCTTACATTATATGAAAGATAGAGGACATCTTCTATCGTCTCTATGGAATGTCCATTCATTTAAATCATTTAGTTTTTCTTTTATAAGACTATGGTGAAGTGTAGTGTACTTTTATAAGACTATGGTGAAGTGTAGTGTAAAGCGTAGAAAAATCATAAGAACACAAACTAAAAACACAAAAACGTCTGAATTTCGATTTATTGAAAACGTCATTCGAATTATAAACCCCACTTTATACAGATAAATGTGGGGTTTATGGGCTATACATTAATTTCCTCACTTCTGCTCCAAGACACAGGTTGTGGGTACTCTTGTGGGTTCTAACGATCACCCACAACCTATGATTGGAGTAAAAATAAGTTAAATATCACAAATTTTCATCAGAAAATTAACCGTTTTGGAGATGTGAAAAAAATGCAGTGTATCGCACCGATGTGCTATCGTAACGCTCAGAACTGCCTCATTTTCAACAAAAGCAAGAAACTAATGTATACCCCTTTAACTCCCACTTTTCTCCGTAAATATGGAATTTTCTAGGATATTCATTATGTGGATTTGTTGGGCCACAGTCGAACTGTCGCGTATTGAGCGCTAGGTTTTTCTACGTTTCTATTAAAACGTAACAGAACGGCAATAAACGTGGTAAAACGTTGTGAAAAATGTATAACATACTAAGTACAAGGAGCTTATGATACCACACGTGTGATGTGCCCTTGATACGGCTATAAATGTCTACATAGGACACAGTCTCACTGTCACGTATTGAAGGCTAGGTGTTACTGCGTATTCTAAAACGTAGCCAAAACGGCAATTATCGTAGTAAAACGTAGTGAAAACGTAACATATACGGCTATAGGTGGTTACATACGTGACCCAGCTACATTTGCTTTGCAAATATGCATACATTTTGATATACGTAGTGTATACCTAGCAAAACACGTAGTAAAAGATACTAAAACGTAGATGGAAGGCATTCCATACGTAAAAAAAAAAAAAAAAAAAAACTCGTACGGGAGGTTCTCAATATTTGTTTATTTGTTTGTGTGTTTGTTTGATTTGAGGTTTACCCCCCCCCCCCACGCCACTGTATAGGTCATTTTGGAGACGTTGCTTCCAATTTTATGGGACTTTTACCCGACATTAACATGAAATGACATCTCAAGCCCTGTCTCCTAATGAAACACTAGGGGTTTATAAGCATGGGCGGTCCTACTCGCACCGCTTTGCCTGGGCAAGTTTGGATCCTCTAAGCGGTTTACCAGTACTCATGTGCGGTCGGTTTCACCTCTGCGTGGAAGCATCATGCAGTCCAGGCCCGATGGGCGAGGGCGAGAGGTTCTCAACATATTACACTATACATCACCGTCGGTTTCCTACATCTTAATTCGCTTTGCTACGTTTTAGACTGGGGTTTACAGGAGTAAACCTTATTTTTTCTTATTTCTGCTCTAAAATATAGATTGTGGGAACTCGTTAGAAACGCCTCGATAGGGCGGTTCTAACGTGTACCAACAATCTATATCGAGACGTTTCTAACGAGTATCCAAAATCTATATTTAGAGCAGAAATAAGAAAGATATCACTACATTTAATTTGATTTTTTTTTGGCGATAAAATTTACGATGTATTTGAATAGGCATGTTTTCGTTTGTTTGTTTAATTTTAGGTTTAACGTCCCCGTCAACACTGTAAAGGTCATTTTGGAGACGTTGCTTCCAATTTTGTGGGACTTTTACCCGACATTGAAATGAACTGACATCACAGGCCCTGTCGCCCAATAAAACCAACAGGGTTTATAAGTATGGACGGTCCGACTCGCACGGCTTTGTCTGGGCAGGCTTAGATCCTCAAAGCGGTTTACCAGTACTCATGTGCGGGTCGGATTCAGTTCTGCGTGGAAGCATAATGGAGCCCATATATTTCTTCAAGCGGGGGCTTGGCATGTTTTCGTAATGAGTGTGACTGGTGCGTTGAATAAACACTTCTAGCTTGTTTGGATGATTGATTCATGCCTGACATATGGGATATATAGATGGTGAAGAACCACTCGATGGCATGGCCTTTTGACAATTGTATACGTATTTTCAGTCGTTTGAAGCCTATCATCAGAATACTGTTCCTCGAACATACCCATTTAATTTGTTACATTGTTCCAAATTTTCCTACAAAAGGTGGCCTGGGAAATTATGGAAAATTGGCTTTAATATTTTATTTAAAGATACAATAGCGCTCTAATGGCAAATATTCAGTTCCCACCAGACTTTGTTTCTTTCATAGGACAACTTGGGTATATTTATATCGCTATTTTGCATGTAAGCGTTGCCTTTAATCGATGTTTTATCCGTTATAGTTTCATTAATTTGATTGAATTGCCACTATTTTATCACAGTTAGCTTTTTTGCATCACTTTCCGTTTTCAATTAACAATTAATTCGCACAGTATGGCCACATTGCTGTTATGGCGGCGTACTTTATTTTGTCGCGGATCACAAAGGTAGAGGTAGTTCGCGGACTAATTGCCTAAAACGTCCCCATATGTCATGACGTGATGTGAAGATATAATATCGTAATTACTCTTTCCTTTCTCTCAAGGGGATGGAACTCAATTGGTCTAATTGACAGAATTTCTAGGTAAATTCGTCGATAACTGCTTTAAACATTAATTAATTGGATTTTCTGTATAGTAGGGGTGATATTAAGCATTTCTTAATTACGTTGATAGCGTCGTAAAGCTGAGCTATAATGTAAATATTACCAGTGATACTAGAAAGATTCCAGAAGGGAATTATTTTTGTTATTATTTAATGCTCGTCTGATAGATGGTGATAAGAGGCTGTAAAAGGCGAAATCATTCTATACAAAACAAGTGAAGCTGTAACTGCACTCGTTACCAGGTTGAATTAAGTTTATGTCGAGATCAAAAGAACATTAAAATATCAATTGTCATTGTTAATTAAAGAGTTTTATCTGTTGATTAAAAACAAAACCTTTGTTGTTATTGTTGTTTTTCTTTCAGAAGCTAGAGCGTAATTACGTGGCTGAATGTGGAGCTGCATGCATGCCTCATTCAGGCCAGGGTGCACAACTAATACGAGTGTCTTTAGAAAGTATCCATATAGTAGCCGTATTGCGTATATCGAAGGTTTTGTGCATTTTTCAAACATGCATGAAAAATCTAACCTTTAATCGCTTGTCTGAATTAAAATTTGCACGATTTTATGCATGTACTGCGCTACAGCGGTCGTTGTAGTTGGCCATGTCTTTGACACTGGGCGAAAATACTGCCGAAAATAGCAATGTTGCTCGCATATTAGAAGAACAGAAGTGTCCTGCAAAGTGCGTGCATTGCTAGACATGTCGGCATTGGAGATCAAAATAGAAGTGGAGGCAATGATCAGGAAACGATACAATTAACCCACAGCTCCCATCAGAGACACCAAACGGAAAGAAACACAATTATGTAACAACGGACCCTAATGGAAACATCAATAGCGGAGAGCCAAAAGGACAGTTACTTTCCCACAAAATGGCCAATAAAATAATACAATTAAGGCGTAACTATACCAAATTTAGTGACACAGAGGCCTTTCTGATATTTAATCTTCATCAGTGTGTCTCAACCCCAAAGTTTTGAAACCTAAACGGATGATGGAGAAGGTCCGACAAACACAGCACCCCCTCCCCCCACCCCATCTCCGAACACACACCGACCGACGTAGCTCATGAGACAGGTCAACTGGAGGCATCAGGCAAGATACAAGCGACACAAACATCCAAAGACAAAGCATAACAAAAATAAACCGCGACAGAGCCGACATGGATCAAATCTATGGTGAAAATGCACTATCGTATCCAACAGTTTGCAGATGGATAGTGTCATTGAGAAGAACTTCAGTCAAAGATGAACCGCGGCAGTGTCAGAAAAAGAAATCGAGATTTGATACACTGTGGAAGAGATAGGGGATTATATGGCATAAATTAGTCGGCCGTATTTTATATATTGAAAAGAAGTGCTTAAGCTTAAGAAGGTTTATTCTAAGTTGATCCCCATCTTTTGACACCTGAGCAAAAGGGGGTAAGGGTAGAAAAAGCCTCAGAACTTCTAGCAAAATATAAGGATGCGGATCCCAGGATACTCATAGAAAAAGTAACTGGAAACATGGCTGTAATTTTTTAACCCGATTGCAAAGAAAACAATAAAGATTTGGTTGGTGAAAATGGCGAAATACGACTTCGAATTCGAGACGTGTCATGTACGCTCTATTTTCTTGACTGCGATGTACCTAAGAACAAGAGTGTGACGGGATTATTGTATAAATAATATATTGTCGTTCTGTTGTGGTGGATCACCATGTTGCAAAGTGCCCACGTGCAGAGGTGCGCGGTCTTCATATTCTTCATGATAACGCACCTGCACACGGAGATCAGCCATGGTGATGGAATATTTGGGGGAATTGAAAATTGAAACTTTTCTACATCCTCGGATCCGTACAGTCCAGACCTTTCTCCCTGTGATTTCTGGTTCAACCCTTATATTTAAACATGTTTTCGAGGACGTCGTTTTGAAAGCCGTCATGCTTTGGGCAGTGCGTTGTTCCGCTGTAAACCGTATACCCACAAAAGAGTTCAAAAATACATTTTGTGAGGGGATAAAAAGTCTGGAGTGAGTGAGTGGGTGTTTGAGTTTTACGTCCCACCAACAGCTAAGGTCATACGGAGACGGGACCTCGGTTTAAAGACTCATCCGAAAGTCTATAAAAGTCTGGAAAAAAAGCGGACAGGTCAAGGGAGAATACTTTGACGGACTCCACTAGATAGTTTTGACCACATTACGAAAACACCTCAATAAAGTTTTGACCCCCTTAAACCCCACATTTATATAGTAAAACTGGGGTTTTCAGGCTTATTTTTCTTATTTCTGCTCTAAAATATATAGATTGTGGGTACTCGTCAGAGCCGCCTCAATTTTTCATAATAAAATCTTCATTTTTTCAGCTGCTCGTTGTAACGACCTGATAATAGTCTAGTCTGAGGTCGTACCCAAACGATTAGTCTTGAACTCGGCAGTCGAGGAAACTGAACGTGTGGATCCAACTTTTTACCAATATGTTGCATTCGACAGTTTGGTGTAGACAAATAGTGCGAGTCGGACCGTCCATACATATTAACAATATTGGTTTCATTGGGCGACAGGGCTTGAGATGTCATTTCATTTTAATGTCGTGTAAAAGTTCCACAAAATTGGGAGCAATGTCTCCGAAATGACCTAAAGAGTGTTGACGGAGACACTAAATCTCAAATCAAACACAATCGACAGTTTGGTATGCGTATACAAGCAAACTGAAGTAAACCTGCGCTGAATTCATGACTGTTGAAGTGGGTGGAGATTCATCGTGGGCCCGGCACTGAATTACATGTTTCACACGAAAAAGTGGGCGTCACTGAGGCGGTTATAACGTAGAAAAACAACATTTACAAATCCGTTAAATCAACACTCATGTAAACCCTACATTGCATTGAGATAAGTGGAAGTTTTCCAGGGTGTACCATTTCTTAGTTTGGCTACGAAACATAGATTATGGGCACTCGTTAGAACCGCCTCACTGAGGCGGTTCTAACGAGTGACCACAACCTGAATGATTGTTGGGGTTAAACGACACGTCAACTCTTTTAGGTCATATTGCCTCGTCTCCAAAAGAAAGGGATAAAAGAGATAGCAGAGATATTCTAACACACCGCGCCTATATAGGCAATGGAAAACAACTGTGTTTTATTCTACAACAAATCACGGCTAGCAAGAGCGTGACAAGTGTCGTCATTAAAAACTGCCAATTGATGACGTCACTAGTCGATTTCCTTGACGTTAGACGGTGTAACGTCATTTTCTCGCATCGAAAACGTTAGAAAAGGATGTAAATGCATGTGTTTCAGTCGTTAATTTTAGCGGGATTTCATCTAACAATGGCGAAAAGTTGTGAGATTTTGAAGGAAACAACAACATTATTGCCAATTTTCAGCGTGTAAGAATCGAAATAGATCAGCTCTAGTCTGTGATTTATTGAGTAATAAATCACAGTTTGTCGGTCAGTTGTAAGTAGACAAATCACGCGCGCTACGCGCTCGGGATTTGTCTACTTTACAACTGACCTCCAAACTGTGATTTATTACTCAACAAATCACAGTTAGAGCTGATCTATTTCTTAAGTAGAAGAGATGAGAGAGAGAAAGAGAGAGTCAGGAGAAAAAAAAAGAAAAATGTATGTAAGTGAAGAAACAGAATAAATATTCTTGCACACCAAACAAGGAAATCCGTGATTTTACCCTGGGATAGAAATTTATGTTCTGACCCTGGTGTTCCGACCCCAAATCGAATATAATCGCGTGTTTGATAAATGTACTCCCAGTAAGCATTCTACATAAATCTACAGCGGGCCGTTAGCGGCCCGTCAGGGTAGCTGACGGGCCGCTAACGGCCCGCTGTAGATTTATGTAGAATGCTAGCAGGGCTGGTTGATTACAACCTCATGCGGGGCGTCGTCATGCGTGACGTCACTAAACATTCCTGTTATGTCATCACAAAATGGCGGACGTCGATAACCGAAGTGACAGCAGCATTAAAAATTTGCAATAGAAATGGAAGGTATGCAAGAAAAAGAATCCAATATGGGTGTGAGGGGTGGATAGAAAAATCCGTCCCTCGGGACACTGTCCGGCATCACTCAGCAAGCCTCGTGATGCCGGACAGTTTCCCTCGGGACGGATTTTTCCATCCCCCCCCCCTCACACCCATATAAGATTCTTATAGAAATACCCCCCCCCCCCCTTCTCTTACCTGCTACACTGGCAGCAGTACTTGCCCAACTGTAAGCCAGTATCAGTTGGACGCCCCACTGACGTAAGATAAACATCACCTTCGCCTCATCTAACCACACCCCTGTGACCACAATCTATGTTTAAATCAGAATTAAGAAAAACAAACCAGACAGAAAGTGTTTTTTTCTCGACAGGAATGGTATTCATTATCTCACATGGAGGTGTATGCAAACAAACCATTTCGGCTGCCAGGTTCTTCTTTGCCTGAACTTTCGATCGTGATGAATGTTTCATTCTTACATGCTTTTCAATGAATGATAGAGATTTATCAGTGAAATATAAATCGATATTTTCACTGTTTCAAATAGTGAAAATACGGTTTTTTGTTTTTCACTGTTTGGGACTACTTTTTTCTTCAAATCTAACTCTAATTTCAATTTTATCTTTGTCAAATAACTGAACAATACTGAAATGTGTTCTAATTGACGCATAGCCCGTTCATGGGTGACGGGGACGTTACTGACGTCATTTATGACGCTGACGTCACGTCTTTTGTCGCGCGACGTTAGACTTGCCAGCAACTTCTTTGGAAAACTACTCTCTCAATTATTTCATTAATCATTCATAATAATACCATCCCAGGCCATTTCTCAGGTGCAAACTTTCAGTTTACACCCAATAGTATACCCACTAAACACGATGGACACCACTAAATTGACGCGAAACGAACAGGAACAAAGATAATTTTCTCCGAATGTGAGCGACACCATTAAAAACGCTAAATATTGCCTTTTGAAGCATGTAAGAAACAGAAAACTTGATTTTTTCAGTGCAAGATCAAATTTTATTTCACTTATGAACACCAAAACTGCTATTTTCACTCGTGGCTACGCCACTCGTGAAAATAACAGTTTTGGTGTTCATTCGATGAAATAAAATTCGATCTTACACTGAAAAAAATCAAATATCCTCTATATGTTACGGTATTCTACTAGAACATTTCGATAACTCAAACACGGATAGTCCGTTTACCATAATTAGTTCTGGCCTTCTTGACAATATTTCTCAAAACTTCTGGGGCCAGTTGTTCAAAGCATCGTCAGCTTAACGCGCTCGTTAGCGGTCAAATTGATAACTGTTCTAGCAATATCTAAAATTCTGTTTTTGCTGAAAATGTGAGCATGCAAAAGCTGCTCATTTTTTTTTTCAGCAAAAATATTAGCATATTTCGCATATTAAATGATCAAAGTTTCAGCAATACGTTAACTAACGACATCATTAGTTTTGAACAACTGGCCCCAGATATCCACATATTTCGGATACTATATGGATTTTTTTCTGATTATATCTTTAAAAAGTATGTTGTGTGCACTCATTAGAATCGCTTCAATGGGGCGATTCTAATGAATACACACAACACAACCTCTTTATTGATGATCGTTAAAATATATAAAAGTGAACCCTATTATGCCCCATGACCTACTTCTATGTTTAAACCTCAGTGATTTCAACTACCCATATTTATTGAAGTTTGTAGTGTTTTTTGTTGTTGTTTTTTTTTTCATTGCAGTAGGCCCCCGCCCATCGGGGCTTGAAGAAATAGATGGGCTGCATGATGCTTCCACACAGAGCTGAAACCGACCCGGCCACGAGTACTGGTAAACCGCTTAGAGGACTTAAGCGCCCGCCCAGGCAAAGCGGTGCGAGTCCATGCTTATAAACCGTATTGATTTCATGGGGCGGAAGGGCTTGAGAGGTTATTTCTTCTCAATGTCGGGTAAAAGTCCCACAAAAATGGAAGCAACGTCTCCAAAATAAGCTTTACAGTGTTGACGGGCACGTTAAACCTCAAATCAAACAAACACATTTTCATTGCAGTTAACCTCTTACATTCCAGACACTTAGCCTGATTGCGAAACCCGCATCATTCGACTCACCTGGAATGTTTCCGGACGGTGATCAATCACCATTCATGAAGCGGCAAGAATGCTGACTCGCGATATCGAAAGAGAAATCGTCAATTCTTATTGGTTGGTTGGTTGATTTGTGGTTTAACGTCCCCGTCAACACTGTAAAGGTCATTTCGGAGACGTTGCTTCCAATTTTGGGGGACTTTTACACGACATTGAGATGATATGACATCTCAAGCCCTGTCGCCCAATGAAACCAATAGGGTTTATTAGCATTGACGGTCCACCTCGCACCGCGGTTCCTGGACAGGCTTAGATCCTCTAAGCGGTTTACTCGTGCTTGTGTGCGGGCCGGATTCAGCTCTGCGTGGAAGCATCATGCAGCCCATATATTTCTTCAAGCCCCTATGGGCGGGGGCCACAATTCTTATTGGAGAAACCCTGATTGTATATAGCATTTCATCTGAACATTACAATAACATACCCGTGCGACATTGGTGCATTTTTAACATCTCCAAAATGGCTACTTTTCTGATCAAACTCCGTGATATTTCTTTCTTATTTATCCTGCAAACATAGGTTTTGAGTGCTCGTTAGAACCGCCTCATTGAGGCGGTTCTAACGAGTACCCACAACTTATGTCTTGGGGCAGTAAGAAAAATAACACATAGCCCAGTAAACCCAAGTTTCCTCTATATAAAGTGGGGGTTAGTGGGGTGTTTATTTCACGTACTTGCCCACGTGATGGTTGTTGTTTTTACAGAAAAAATGATGGTTTGTTACCTATAAAAACAGAAGAGGAAAAGCTATAATCATGCATAATGCCTGTGTCACACTATTACGTTTCTTGTCACGTAAGCTGCGTATTTTATAAAAATCCCCTTATGCAGACCAAACGCCGAGACACGTGGCGTATTTTATGCAATTTAGAAGTCCTGTGACGTACATGGCGTATGCGTTTCGTATACGCGACGTAACTGTGGCAATTCTGTGGCGTATCTTGGGTATCACTGGGTTCTTCTGACGAAGGCCTCGCGTAGCGTGACGTATGTGTGGCGTATAGTGGCTGCTGCTTCGTTGACACGGCGTTTCATTCCTATCTGCGATGTTGCTGTTGCCTACAAGCGGCGTTTACAATTTGAAATAGACGTATAGTATATTTGCAAACCGGTTTGTCTCTGGTCGGGCCTATCGAAGTCTAACTGTTGGTTTTCTTTTGCTCCAGCATTTCAGTGTTTTCTTGCTGTCGAGTCCTCACCGTTGTTTCATCTCTGCGGTTGTTTATTTTTTTTGTGTTCACGAAGAGTTGCACTGATGAGAAAGGAGCCCTTCATGCGGACTGAAATAATTATTTGTCTAAAAGGGGCGAGAATTGTGGCCACGTAAAATCGATTTAAGCCCCCCATTGGAATTCGTTTCACTGACCGTTCCAAGGCGGTTCTTCTGTCGCGGTTTAATTTTGTTATGGGTTGTCTTTGAGTGTTTGTATCGCTTATATTATTTTGTTTTGGATAGCCAATTGGCCATTTTGTGGGAAAGAAACTGTCCGTTTGTTTTTCCGCTATTGATGTGTCCATTAGGGTCTGTTGTTTCATGTTTGTGTGTCTTTCCCTTTGGTGTCTCTGATGGGAGCTGTGGGTTAATTGTATCGATTCCTGAACATTAACTTCACGGGTAACTTCTTTTTTACAAAATGTTGCTGAGCTGACTGGCTGCCACTGCATCATATCATGATTATTCCATTACATGTGAAGTATACGGTTTGCAGAAGAATCTTTCAAAACACACTGGCATTATGAGTTGATTGAGTCACTGATATGACAGTTTACTACTGTATCTTTTCTCGTTCCATGTGTTCTCTTGGTTTTATGTTGGTAACGGTCGCATTCTCGCCTAATTAAGCTTGACCATGCTGGATTTTAGAGACCATGTACATAGAATTCCGCTATTAAGACCAGCTAAAGTTAAAGTTAGGTCTGCTTTTAAAAGCATATTTAAATGATTTCTGCCATTCTTCCTTTGTTTTCTACACAGAGAGTCTTCAAGAGTAGGACCACCTTTGGGACTCTTCAAAAGTGGTCTTAAAGACCACTTTTGAACAGTCCCAAAGGTGATCTTAATATAGGAATTTTAATGTACTTTATTATTAAGCTGAACCAAATTCTGAACAAGCTTTTACCTAGCCTGATTTATGTATTTGGATAAGCCTTTCCTTGACTCAAATATGTAACCTTGCTTTTGTCGAGATTCAAAATAGAAGTGAAGGTAATGATCAGATATAATTGACCCATAGCTCCCATCATCCTTCGTTTCTGTGAACTTACAATAACGATAACATACCCTTGTGACACAATGGCGTCGCTAATATCTATCTATAGATCTAGAATTGTTCATATGATTTTTGTTTCTTTTTCTAATTTTTGTTCGAAAACTAGATTGTGTTTGCTTACTGGAACCGCCTCCAAACAGAGATTGCGGTTGCTCGTTGGAACCGAGGCGGCTCCAACAAACACCCTCAATCTATGTTTTAGCAGAAATAAGAAAATAATTTATTCAGTTGTAAACCCCACCTTTCTCTATTTAGTCCAGCAGAAGCCCAGCTTGACCTGGAAATGCGGTTCAAAGTTTTTTTTCTTCGCTGATTTTTGTTGGTCAGACATTGTATTTGAAGAATCTGACTGATGTCCCCTGACATCATTGAGCATTTTGAGAAAATCAAGATGACGACCAAGATGGCAGTTTTAACATAATAACAGACGTATGTCGCCAAATAATTGGCTACACATGGTTGTTAAATTCAATATAATCCTTATCTAGTGATGTTTGTGCAAAAGGCTTGCCCGCAACAAGTCTAACGAGAATGTACATACAATGTATTTGTAATATCACAAAACAGAAAGATGGCATCCAAGATGGCTGCTATTTATGTATTTTTTTTTCTAGAATTTCGGTAAATTATGTAGATCAATTTCTTAGAAACAATTCTTATTGAATCCTAATTGCTATTCAGGAAAGTTATGGCTTGATTTCTATTACATTTCAGAATTTGTCAAATAGATATGGCATTCAAGATGGTTACCAAATGTATACCTGTTAACACAAGACATTTCTAACTTCTAATTTCTAACTCCTTACTTCTAACTTCCAAGTGGTAGGTAGGTAGGTGTGTAGGTAGGGTGGGTGGGTGGATAGGTAGGTAGGTAGGTAGGGGTGAAGATAAGTAAGTAGGTAGGTTGGTAAGTAGGTAGGTAGGTATACAGGTAGGTAGGTAGGTAGGTAGTTACGTACGTAGGTAGGTAGTTACATGCTCAGGTAGGTAGGTAGCTAGGTAAGTAGGTATGGTAGGTGTGTGGGTGGGTGGTGTGTGGGCGGCTGGCTGGCTGGATGGATGGATGGGTAGGTAGGTAGATAGATAAGTAGGCTTGTTTATATGACCTGTATAGGTCAATTGAGAAGAAATGACATCTCAAGCCTTGCTGACCAATGAAACGAATAGGGTTCGACGTTGTAGGTAGGTAGGTAGGAAGATTGGATGGGCGGATGGGTAAGTAGGTAGGTAAGGTAAGTAAGTAGGTAAAAGTAGGTAGTTACGTACTAAGTGCTTAGGTTGGTAGGTAGCTAGGTAGGGGCTGGGTTGGTTTGTAGGTATGTAGGTAGTGTGAGTGAGGGGGTGTTTGGGATTGTATGTAGTTAGGCAGGTAGACAGGCGGGTGGGAGGGTGGATTGGTAGGTAGGTAGATAGGTTTGATTTGAGGTTTAACGACCCCGTCAACACTATGGAGACGTTGCTTCCAATTGTGTTGGACTTTTACTCTACATTGAGATAAAATGACATCTCAAGCCCTGTCACCTAAAGGGTTTATAAGCAAGTTGAATCTCCGGTTAAGGACAGAAAATCAGTTGTCAGAAAATCAATTGATATCAGAGTAACGGCGAGGAAAAACACAGAAATTATCCCCAGACTTGATTTCTGCGCATGCTTTATCTGGCTGTGGCACGGTGGCCTGTTATTATGGGATTGGTTAAACCAAAGTGGTGAAGATATTAAGATCGGGACAAAAACTGTGTGACAGTATGTCCAGAACAAGGCTATAAATGTGGACATCAAAAGTTGATAAATCCCCTAAATCGGTGCCAAAGTTATCTTCTCTTTTTCCAACTACAGAATCTTTCACAGAAAATGTGAAACGAGCACACTTCCAAACATCTGTGTGGAAACATGCCCTTGATTCTGATCCACCAGAAATCAAGGTTGGCAAAAAGCCATTCAATAAGAGTATTGACCAGGCCGGTGGTTAAAACCGGTCATTACTGGTCAATTAAATCACTGGAGTATATGCCTCTGTCCTGTTGTTGTCTGGTCTTTAAAGCTTCCCCTCCTCCCACCCACCACACTCCCACATCATGTACATGAGGTGAGACTATATTTTCATCAGTGAACAAGACAAAATAGTTTTTATTAATGACAGTAATTATTTGAGGTCTTTTTTTTATTTGTTCAGAAGTCAAAAGACATTATAACTGTTCAACTGAAGAGGTTGGATTGACTCAATGAACTGTAGATATGTCTATTCTTTTCAATCGAACAATCTTTATGATTTATAATTTTCCTTTATAGGTTAGATCAATTGTTCATATTTTGATTTACTGGAATATGAATAAGTTGAACTTATCATGGATTTTGAAAGATTTATGGAAGGTCCTATTTTGTTTGACAGAAAAGAAGAATTGTTGTTCCAGATTGTGCCACCCACTCTCTCTCTCTCTCTCTCTCTCCTGTGTTTGAAGATTCACTGATGTCTTTGCAGTATATTTAAGTATCTGCAACACCTGTAAATTTCTGTCAAAACAGATTAACAGATGCAAAGGCTGCCACTGCAGTGGGTGTGGCAAAGATCTTATTGCCAAAGTGACCAATCACATGTCCATAATAGGAGTATTATACACTGACACCAGGCTTTATTCCTAATGTGTGCCATTTTTATTTATTTGGAATCTCAATACTATCTTATCATCAAGCTGTTACTGAAGGTGTCAAAAATGAATGAACATAAAGACCCAATTTGGAAAATCTTTGCTATTTTGGAAGAAAAAAAAACAGTGTAAGGTGCAAAGATTATAATATTGAAATTAGTGCGGTCATATATTAAAATGCCTAGGTCTATAAAAGCCAGAACATAATGCTAAGAGACCACTTGAAGAAACATTTGAACCTTAAACTCTATCAAATGATATCAGCCTCCACCAAAGAGACCAAAACTTCAACAGACTAGTTTCAGTAGCTTGGGCATTTCAACACAAAAAATATTCAATTCACCACTCAATATTTCAATTGACCAGTATTGACCACTCCCGGAGTATTGACCGGGGTGGTTTTAACTAGTTAAAGCCGTCCCTGCTTTTGACCGCCCAACCTTGCCAGATGTGGCACCAGAAGAATTTGGATGGCTTCACAATCTCTGATCCCGTCAACAATGCCTCAGGGAACTTCTCTTGCACCGGTAGATGTCTTGAAACTAATTAGGTTTCAGTGTAAGTCGGAGGAGCCGTGCGGCTGTAACAAAGCCAGACTTGGGTGTACTGTGTTCTGCGTGTGTCAAGGGACAGTTATTTGCAAGAACGAGCCAACAGTTTTAAAGAATGACTGAACAGTTGAACTGATTTGTTGAAGTCTTTCTGAGTATTCGGCATGTGTATAGTTTTATGTTTGTGTTAACCATTTTGAAGAATTTCCAGTATGGTTTCATGTTGCCTTAATTCAGGCAGGGAACCCTTCTCTTTACAACCATAATGAAAACAAGCAATAATCATACAGTATGATTCTAATATTACATAGATGTATACCAGCTGTAAAGTTTGCGTATGATTATACTTTGTGATGATTTCATATTTTATCTATATTCAGTCCAGAATACTTGTCTAGTGTTTGATTGTTGTTTCGTTGGTGAAAGTTTTTTCTCCCCTGGGTGTAAAGAGTGACAAATACATTTGCTTGTCAGCCATCTTGAATGCATAAACATAGTTTTACACATTTAAAGTTTGTTATTCACATCAGAATGTCAATTGATATGAACAAAGTAACTATGAATAGTTTTGAGCCAATCAAACCGTAATTTCAAGTTCAATTTCATAGTTTTACGTAACATAGCAGCCTTCTTGGCTGCCATCTTAAGAGTTATTTCCCACAGTGAAGTGCCTGTAGTCTCTGTCAGGGTCCACAAACACAAATCTGCAACAAAAGTGATTGTTTGGGGGCATTGAAAACCGTAATTAGGTAAAAACTGATATTTGGAAGCCATCTTGGACGCCACCTTGAATTTCTCAAAATGCTCAATGATGTCAGGGTGACATCACTTAGATTATTTTAGGGGAATGTCTTGGCTATAAGAATCAGCCGAGAAAAAACTTTGAACCCTATTTCCAGGTCCCCACAGAATATGCAGTTTTTCTGCCGGACTAATTTAATATAGGGGTTTATGAAGTATTTATTACGCGGACTGATTAACGTGATGGGATGGGAATTTCCGCCAAAACGTATAAAACTGAAATACAAATGTTGAAATGCGTTTTAAATTCAGAAAAAACAACAACAAACGATTATGTACTTTTCATGTTTAAAAGTAAAATGACTGGCATTACTACAATGCAGCGCTACCAAGGGGCCATTTGTTCAATGTGACATGTGAAATAATAGCGACCAACATGGTGTCAGAAATTACAAATATTAAGTAAAAATTGTAATATCGTTCTTATGTTTTTTTTTTCAACATAGATTGTTGGTGCTCGTTAGGACCGCCTCAATGATGCGGTTCTAAAGAGTACCCACAATCTATGATTTTTAGCAAAAAAATAAGGCAGATAATGTATACCCCCGTAAACCCCATTTTTCTCTATATAAAGTGGTGTTTAGTGGGGTTTTCGTTTAACGGACTTGTTATCGTGATGAGAAGTTGTTAGTTAACGTTTCATTAAAACTTTGGTCATTTAATATGGCGTATACTCTAAAAATAATTCCAGCAAAAATACCAAACTGTTTCTATACATATCACACTTGCTAGAATAGTTAACAATTTGACTGCTAACACTCTCGCTTTGAATCGCTATTGTAGTGTATATGTTTATCCCATTTTGTACCGGAAATCCCTAAACGGGTAATTGGCAAACAGTGCAAAATAGAAGTGAAGGCAATGAATCGATACAATTAACCCACAGCTCCCATCAGAGACACCAAAGGGAAAGAAACACAAACACGAAACAACCAGACCCCAATGGAAACACCAATAAGGACCGTCACTTTCCCACAAAATAGCTAATTGGCTATCCAAAACAAAAACACAAGCGGCACACACACTCAAAGACAAACCACAACAAAAACAAACCGTGACAGTAGAACCGCTTTGGAACGGTCAGTGAAACGAATTCAACTGTGGGGCTTAAATCGATTTTACGCGGCCGCAATCCTAGCCCTAATTCCGTCGCGTCTGATCAGGGCTTGCACTGTTTGCAAAAAGTTCAGCTTTTTTCCAAATAAATTTTGAAGAAAACAAAACCCGACACCCCTGAATTTTGAAATGGACTTCTGCTATATATAATAAGGAAGATTCCATTTGGTAGAAAAGGGTTAAAACGAGTTTTAGGTGCGGGCGGCTGAAGATACACTGTAGGCATTTCAATTTCTGTTCATTAGGAACTGTCAATCTTACTATATTAAAACATTAAATTCGCGTGTGTACAGAATATTCTATTTATTAAAATAAGACAAAGAATCCCTCATATAAATTGCTTAGAAATTCAGTCAGTTTGAACGGCTATAGTATACGTTAAATCTGACAGATTTACACCGTTTCTCAAATAAATGGAAAGAAAGTTACATGTTCATTTCTCACGTAATACCATTTTCCAATTTCGAAAAGAGCTGGAGCGATTCTGACATTTCATCATTGCATGTTTATTTACATGCCGTGTAGTTGACCCATGTTGTTTTAGAGCCTTTTTGGAGACAAGTTAGCCATGTTTACCAGAGCTATTGGCGTCATCCGTCAATATTTCTCTGAAGAAGGGTCAAATTCGTAGCCTCACAGAGATTAAATACACGGAAAAATTTCCGCTTTCTCGATTTACCCGTCATGAGAAGAGATTTGGAACAAATTCAAACGCTTAAAATGATGAGCCGTTTTGCTTTATTTCTATTCCGCACTATAACCAAGCGCTCATAAATCTTAGCGTTCACATTTCCGGCCAATTACGATTTACAATATCTCGCGTATAAATCGTTCCACGTGAATAACTTTGGATTCTTTTTCAATAAGCTGTCACTCTACCATTTCCGGTGGTATAATTACCTCCCTTAGTTTGGCGAGAACAAATTTAGTGCTTTTATTGTGGTCGACTGTAAAAATTGGGAAAAGCGAGAATCGATACCGCGTATTTGGCGCCAGCGCTCAGAATGAGATCGTAGCCAAATGCTACAAAACAAGACTGACCACAAATTGCACCGTGAGCGTCTTCCAATGATATGTCTAGGAAAAGTAGCATTTAATGTCTCTGCGTCATTCAGTCATGTGACCGGAAATTTCCGAAACATAAGTTGTAAATTGGTTCCGCAGGGCCACGTGAGTTTTGGGTAATGCAGATCATACACAAAATGCATTGAATACGTTATCATCTACGCTGTTGGAAGCCCTGCTATTGAATGAAATGACAGGCTGTGATCGTTGAATGTGTTTTTCCTTGAACATCTATTTATATAATGTAAAAAGGATATCATGGATATCTGATTATTCCTTTATTTAATCCATCACATGCATAGCACCCTATAAAAGAGACACTGGAAAATATAGTAGATTCAGATATTCAGATCAGATGCAGCAGAGCTCAGGGTCTATTATACTGTGCCTAGATTATAGGTTGTGTTTTTAACTTACAAACTGAAACTCCCAAATTGAAAATGAATCTGTCCAAACCTATCATGTAGACGATTCTTTAAGTAACATGTTGGTCTGAAAGAATACGGCTGAATTTTTATCTGTACGTGGAACTTGCGTTTGAAGGTTTTCTTTGCTGATTCTTGAAATCCAGACAACGCCTTTCACTTTTATTTCAAGAATCTGACTGACGCCACCTTGTCATCATTGAGCAGTTTTGAATATCCAAGATGGCTTACAATATGTCCGTCGAAACAGTATACACTTACACAGTACTTTTAAAAAAAAATAAGGCCCCCGCCCATCGGGGCTTGAAGAATAGATGGGCTGCATGATGCTGCCACGCAGAGCTGAAACCGACCCGCACATGAGTACTGGTAAACCGCTTAGATGATCTAAGCCTGCCCAGGCAAAGCGGTGCGAGTGTCGGACCTTCCAGCTCATAAACCCTATTGGTTTCATCGGGCAACAGGGCTTGAGATGTCATTTCATCTCTATGTCGGGTAAAAGTCCCACAGCATTGGTAGCAACGTCTCCAAAATGACATGTACAGTGTTGAGGGGACGTTAAATCTCAAATCAAACAAACAAACAAACAAACAAAAAATAAATAAATAAACCTGCTCTATTCAATAGGAGGCATTTGGTTTGTGTAAGGGCTCTAGACCCTCTGGAAATGCAGGTGGTACAGAAATTGACTCTCATGCCTGTATTCTAAATACTACCTTTCCCGTAACTTAAGTTGTCTACACTACATTCATAATTACAACCAATCTTCGAGTGCAAAATTAGTGTATCAACAACGGCTCTAAAGTTATGACCAAAATGTTATTATTTTTTCTTTTAAGTAGGTCAAAGCTTAAGGTCACCGTTCAAATTCTTTTGCATGATTGTAAAGCCCTTAACACAAGGAATCTACAGGCCAAATATGAAGGCTCTTTCTCAAACGGTTCAAAAGTTATGACCAATGTTAACGTTTTTGTTTTAAGTAGGTCAAAGGTCAAGATCACATGTCATTTTTTTGCGTGAATAAAAAGCTCTTGTCACAAGGAACCTACATGCAAAATATGAAGGCTCTATCTCAAACGGTTCAACAGTAATGGCCAAAATGTTATTTTTTATTTTAAGTAGGTCAAGGTCACAGGTCAAAATGTTTGCACGAATGTAAAGCTTTTGTCACAAGGAACATACATGCCAAATATGAAGGCTGTATCTCAAGCGGTTCAAAAGTTATGACCAATGTGTTTTTTTTCTTTCAAGAAGGTCAAATGTCAAGGTCACATTGTCAATTTTTGGGCATGGATATGAAGCACTTGTCACAAGGAACCTACATGCCAAATATGAATGCTCTATCTCAAACGGTTCAAAAGTTATGACCAACGTTAAAGTTGACCACGTACAAACCAATAAACAAACAAACAAACAGACAGCGCAAAAACAATATGTACCCGCTATCGCTACCGGGGACATTTTTTTTTTTTTTTTTTGGTTTTGGTTTTACGGCCCTTTCAAGATTATTTCACTCATATCGAGCCGATCGTTAATCAGAGGTGGGCGAAAACCACCGGGGACATAAAAAATCTTAAGTACAAGTGTACATCTGTAATGTTTGGATGCAAAGTCTAAACGAAAGGCTAAACAAAGGCTATCCTTGCTGGTGTTTATTAATGAATTAAGGTAGCTCTGTCGAAGGTTTTAATGTTCAGCTTGCTGTTAGAAGCCTTCATGGTGTAGTGGTTATGCTACTCGCCTTGTAAACCAGGGGTCGTAGGATCAATCCAGTGCTTCTCCAGACTTTCGGATGAGTCTTTAAACCGAGGTCTCGTCTCCGTATGACCTGAGCTGTTGGTGAGACGAACATCTCAACACTATTTAGTTCATTTTGGAGACGTTGCTTTCGTTTCTGTGGGACTGTTACCCGACATTTAGATGAAATGACACCTCATGCCCTAACGCCAAAAGAAACTGCTAGGATTTAAAGAGCAGTCCTACACGCACCATTTTTCCTGGACAGTTTATAAAAGACCTTCTAAGCTGTTTACCAATATTCAAGTTCGGTCCGATTCAGCTCTGAGCAGAAGCAACATGTAGCCCAATATATTTCTCAAAGCCCCGATGGGCGGAGGCACTTCCTACATTGTTACCAAAGTAAAGTTTTATGTAAATAAATAAACTAAAATAAATGGGGATAGGGAACGCAGCATGGTTTTCTTTCTAAAGCAAATAAATATTTGACTTACAAACAGCGGAAAATGAAGTAAATATTTTCTAGCTATACCAAATTTCAAGTGTTTATAGGTAATCAATGAAAGAATACGATATTTGCCCGAGCCATTAGGCTCGGGCAAATATCACTTTCAAGAGGGGGTGGGTGTGATCGCTAGTTTACATAACGAATTTGTTATACTGCAAAGCTTTGTCACAAAATTTTGTCCATTGTTGCAATATTTTCAAAATAACTATGTTGTACCGTCATCAAATGTGCCCTGCTGATTGCAATACGTTACTTACGGTGCCCAGTGTGAAATCATTTACGTCATGTTAGAATGAGAGCTAGATGAGAGAATGCTTCCAAAGGATAACCCTTTTATAAAACATATTTCATAACGGAAAACAATGAAATAAAGTTTGTTCTAAGAAAGATTATCCTTGGAATCATGGAATACACTACAGAAATGAAAAATGTTGGGTGTGCAAGTATTTATGGGCCAGACTAGCAAGTGTCGGCCAATTAGGCCTCATCAGTGACCATAAAATATTTTCAAAATTCCACAGTGGAATCAATGATCCCAAAAGAGTAGGAATTATAATCTACACCGAACGCATTACAAACAATTAGCTGTTTTAATTTGAATATTTATTAGCTGAATTCAACGAAGGCGAGCGCGAGAGGACAATATTATTTTTGCTCATAGTATATATGGAAAATTATTGCCCTTGCGCTGTTCAATCAAAAGCCTGCACATTTCTTTGCGGTATAACAAAGTTTATTTTTACATAAGATTCTTATGAGTTTTAAGTTATCTGATATCTTTTAAATGAAAAATAGAAGTAAATGCAATGATCAGGAATCGATACAATTAACCCACAGCTCCCATCAGATACACCAAGGGAAAGAAACACAAACATGAAAAATCTAGACCCTAGTGGAAACATCACTAGCGGAAAGCCAAAAGGACAGTTACTTTCCCACAAAATGGCCAATTGGCTATCCAAAGCAAGAAATATAAGCGATACACACACTCAAAGACAAGCCACAACAAAAATAAACCACGACAGAAGCTGTACTGGACAAAGTAGTTTGTCGGAGCCGTTATATTAGACAGGAACTGCTATAAACTTCACAAAATAAGAATTAATTCATTCTGCTAAAAATTCAAAATAAAATCTCTTGTTATCAAACTCTCCTGGAGTAATGAATTGTACAGATATTTTGAGGAGAGTGATTTACTTAAAATGGACGAAAAAACTTTTGAAAGTATGTGTGCCCCTTATCAATAACGATCTACTCTTGATGGAAAGAATTTGCTCCTCATTCTTTTCTTTAGGTGCAAATCCCTTTTTCAGAAGGGCTCGTTTTCTGTAAGGCAACATTACGAAAACACGCCCATACAAATACATTGTAATTTAACCCCCCCCCCCCACACACACACACACAAAAAACAAAAACAACAAAAAAAAAAAAAAAACATAAATTTTAAGATGAAAAAAAAATGTGATATTTTTCTTATTTCTGCTCAAAATATAGAGATAAGAAAAATAAGGTTTACCCCTGTAAACCTCAATTTTACCATATAAAAGTTGGGTTCAAGGAGGTCAGAATTATATAGGCATGTTTTTGTGATGCCGGAGGTGAGGAAATTGTCCCCCTTATAGATAGATGGGAAAAATGTACATCACTGAAGCCAGTCGCCTTAATTATTGTGCTGCTCGAATAACCACTTCTCTCCAATTACGAAACCCCAATTGTCTTTGACATCGTATTTCTTCTCAATGGTAATTCTTGGAATGTTATATTCAAGTGTCAAGACTAATAGCTTTTAATGTGTCAATTTCCGCGAAGGACCATGAATATATTTGCATATTCATTGTGAAGTTATTACTGTAACAAATGAAACAAAACGCAATAAATAGACATAACAATCTAAGCGATGCGCAAATTGATATTGTGTCAAAGTTCACAGAGCCGCTAAGTTGTTGGGATGGAACCGTTAATGAGGTTATCAAAGAACTGTAGTTGAGTCTTTTCTTTGACATATGTTTTGGGAGATAAAATCGCAAATTTTTTCAGTAAAATCGACTATCACCTAAATGCTGAGACACTACTCACGAAGTGCTACCAGAAACTGATGAGCGTCCGAATTTTATTATGAACTTTAATGACTCTACCTCTGCAAAACCCGTTAGGGAACATACCTATATGCCTAAAATTGTTATGGTATATTCGAATGACATTTGATTTTTTTTCCAGACTGCATTTCTTAATTTCATAGGCCCATTCAGTGAACCCTATCATTGTTTTAGCAGGTTTAGTTTATACTAATTTATTGTAGTTCGATTGCGATGAAAGCTTTAAGCTTATTGAATCGCTCTCGAACACTCATTCCGGGTATTTTCACGCGCGCGAGAGAGAGAGGCAGTGGCTTTTACACCACTGCTACCCATTTACACCTGGGTGGAGTGGGGCAGTGTCATTACGTGACTTGCCCAAGGACACACCTCGATACCGGTGGCGGATTCGAACGCACAACCTCTCGATCATGAGTCGAACGCGCTAACCACTGCGCTTAGCAGGTTTAGAGTCCTTAGTGGTCGAAAACGGACTGTAATGCATTTTATTAATTGATTATCCTGTATTACACCAGGTCAACCAATATTCAAAAATCATAAATCATGTTTTTAATTGCGTCAATTAATAAAATTGTCATTAATCAAGTAATTTCATATTGGCCCAGTTACAGGTCCTCGGTCATCTGTATTGGCCTCGGCCTTCGGCCTCGTGCCAATACAGCAGACCTCGGACCTGTAACTGGGCCAATATGAATTTTTTTGATTAATAACATTATAGTAATAATTCGTCTCGAATCCATACAATCTGGCGTCTCCGTGACAAAAACTCTATAAACCCCTGTCGTGTTTTAATATGTTACCTGATTTGAGCCAGGACAGACCATACGCTGTAAAAGACACACGGCCATCGATGGACTGTGCATCAAGACAACCTGGCTCGAGTTTTCGCTGTTCATACTAGCTTTCTTTAAAATCTGAAGAAGACGACAGAGAATATTCTAATAGGATTGTGCGGATTTGCACAGTTGCAGCCACGGTTAAATATTAAGGTGTTGTTTGTGGTTTGCCCCATCTCGTTTTCTGGCTAACAGCGGCATAGAAGTTTCACGTTGTGCTGTTTCTCTGATATGCCTAAAAGTACGCCGTTTACAAAAGAAAATTAGAAACGTTCATCATAAATAAACCTATTAATAATAACGGAAATATGTTACAATCTTGCTGCATGACGCGTTATTGCAATTTCTTATTATAAACATGCTAATTAAATCCTGTTAAATTTCATGGTTGGAGTTTTGTTCGCAAAAGGCATGATCTCGCGGCATCTGTTGTTTAAAACATGTCTGGCAAAAAGAAATTCTAAATTTCAAAATGACAGAAAACTGAAAACTGGTGGGATTGCTAATTTTATCGACAAAGGAGAAGACGAACTATCAACATCCCTGTGGTTCCACAGGCAGCACTAATTTATCTTGCAACTGCTGCAGACTATATCAAGGGTATGGCTACTTAATTTTATAACGCCTCACGTGACTTTCCCAAACAAAACCCCCATAGGCCTGAGTGTGATATTTCACTATCACCCTGCGATAATTTCGTCTATCACATGCACGGAATTGAGTGCGCGTACGAACCGTACGCGCACTCAATTCCGTGCATGTGATAGACGAAATTATCGCAGGGTGATAGTAAAATATCACTCACAGGCCTATGGGGGTTTTGTTTCTTCATGGAAGCGTCTAAACCAAAACATTGTAACAAAGTCGAGAAATTTTGTTACCAAACTGTTTCTTCTGATTTAATTAAGAAAACGCATACCCACACTTTAGTATTTTTATATTCAGAAATAATAAGTTAAAGATGTTTAAATTTCTGAATTTGTGTTTCACAAGCTAATGTCGCTTATGCTATCCGATAATTTGGAACACCATAACGTCAAAATATCTTACCAATTGTTTAAAAACATTAAACATGTGTTCTTCGGTATAATAAAATACATATTATATTCGTTTGAGGGTGACAGTGAAATATGTTACTCTTCGGAATTGGAATATCAACCTCGGCTGCGCCTCGGTTGATATTCATATTCCTTAGGATGACATTTTTCACTCCCCTCCCCCCTCCCAGAATTGTAATACATGTATTTATATATTGGTGTTGAGCCTACTGCCTCGTCTCCTTTTCTTGAGAGACTCACATCTTAATTTTCCTAGTATTCCAGTCATACTCCCAGTTTCAAAGCAGTCAAATCTAGTAGGTATATTCTGAACTTTTCAATTTCTTCATTGAGGACCACTCCACTGGGCTACCATATTCCAAGATTGGGCGAACAAGTCCTTTATATGCTGCCTGTTTTACATCCTGAGGACATTGATGAAGATTTCGCCTCAGGAAACCAAACGTTCAGAATAAACAATAAAAAATAGAAGTGAAGGCAATGATCAGGAAACAATCAACCCGCAGCTCCCATGAGAGACACCAAGGGACAGAATCACAAACATGAAACAATTAGACCCTAATGGAAACATCACTAGCGGAAAGCCAGTAGCACAGTTACTTTACCACAAAATGGCCAATTGGCTATCCAAGGCAAAATAATATAAGCGATACACACCCTCAAAGGCAAGCCATATCAAAAATAAACCGCGACAGAAGAACCGCCTTGGAACGGTCAGTGAAACGAATTCCACTGGGGGGGGGGGGGGGAGGCTTAAATCGATTTTACGCGGTCACAATCCACTTTCCCACAAAATGGCCATATGGCCATCCAAAACAAAAGACACAAGTGATACACACAGTAAGTAACAAACAACAACATAAATAAATCGCCACAGAAGAGCCGCCTTGGAACGGTCAGTGGAAGAGCCGCCTTGGAACGGTCAGTGGAAGATTTCCACTGGGGGGCTTAAATCGATTTTACGTGGCCACAATCCTCGCCCTTACTTCCGTCGCGATTTAGACAAATAATTTGTTCAGTCCGCATGAAGGCCTCCTAACTCATCAGTGCAACATCTCTGTGAACACAAAAATCAATCAACCACAGAGATGAAACAACGGTGAGGACTCGAGAGCAAGAAACCACTGAAATGCTGGAGCAAAAGAAAATTGTATAAAACGTGCGTATGTAGACCCAGATCAGACGCGTCTTATCGGTGTCTACACTGTTTGCCAATGCCCCCAAAAAGGACCGCTATGCATATATGGGTTAAATTTGTTCTTTGTTTTTTTTATAGAAAACTTAACGTTTGTTGTTTGTATTGTAGTTTAACTGACCAGTTAACACTATATTAGGTCATTTTTGAGCCGGTCAGTTAACCTATCCACACTTTTCCAGAGCGGACTGAATTTTATGGTGACTTAGTATATAAATTCAGAAAAATATATAACCGCAATGACTTCAGCACCCAATTTCGTAAAATCATTCTTCGATATAAAAAGATTGGGTACAACATGGATATTATACGACAGACTGCATGCATGGTAGTTAACCCAATCACGGTTGGCAACTTTGCTTCCCTCTTTAATTGCACGCCGGTGGGTCAGGCCTCAGATTCTATGACGGCTCCAACGTAAAGACTTATTGAAAATTAGAGAGATAATGTTGGTTGGTGCCTGATGCTCTGTCTCTGGTCGGGCTCATCGGAGTCTAACTGTTGGTTTTCTTTTGCTCCAGCATTTCAGTGGTTTCTTGCTGTCGAGTCCTCACCGTTGTCTCACCTCTGTGGTTCTTTGATTTTTGTGTTCACGGAGATGTTGCACTGATGAGTTAGGAGGCCTTCATGCGGACTGAACAAATTATTTGTCTAAATCGCGACGGAAGTAAGGGCGAGGATTGTGGCCACGTAAAATCGATTTAAGCCCCCCAGTGGAAATCTTCCACTGACCGTTCCAAGGCGGCTCTTCTGTGGCGATGTATTTATGTTGTTGTTTGTTACTTACTGTGTGTATCACTTGTGTCTTTTGGTTTTGGATGTCCATATGGCCATTTTGTGGGAAAGTAACTGTCCTTATGGCCTTCCTTTGTTTAGGTTACCATTATGGTCTGGTCGCTTAATGTTTGTATTTCTTTCCCTTTGGTGTCTTTTATGGGTGGAGTAAGTTAATTGTATCAATTCCTGATCTTTGTTTTACTTCTACTTTTTATACGTAAGTGGTGTTCCAGTACAGTGCACATTCTTTCGCCAGAAACTGACAACTTCCATTCTTGAATCAGCGGAAGGGAGAGAATTACCGTAGAAAAGATGTGATGATCAATCTCCACGAAAGAATGTTGCCGACCCCGGCAGGTATCGAACCCGCGACCTCCTGATCACATTAAGCATCTTTAGTAGATACTAAAACATACCATGCCATACTCATTAGAAAATAAGGAGTTTACATATGTTTACCAATAATATGTCGACATCGAGAAACAAGATTGCTTAAGTGGTATAGATCGATGACTGTTTACTGAACACTACCTCACGCGGACCATTCCATCGGAAACCGTTATGTCGGGGTAACCAACTTTTCCCTCGCTTAATTCACAAAATCTTTGCTATATATTATTCTGATATGACATCGTTTAAGGTATACGATATGGCGGTATTGGTTAGATACATAAACTTTAACGATCTAGATATCAAAAGGTCGTAGGTTCGAATCTCAAATTTTGAATAACATTTTTGTTTTTCCTCCTTTTTTCCTTTAATATACAGTTTTTTGCAGCCTGTGGCAAATGTGCAAATCTGAGCTTTTGGAACTTTGCAGACGAAATAAACCAGCTCCTCCTTATCGAGTTGACCAGCCTTTGAAGAGACACGAGCACACAGTTCTGCGGCTTTCACGTACCACCCTGGTCTGAATGCCAAAACGATGATATGGGCAAATTTGAAAGGTTATATTTGCCAAAGAAATTTTCAGCTTCACATGACATATTTCAAAGCTCTGATCGAAGAAGGCATTGGCAGTACTGTTGGAAAAGAATGGTCTGCTTGCTTAACACATGTCGAAAAGGGTGAACAGGACTATTCTTTTGTTTGATCGGAGGTGTATCGTCCCCGTCAACACGGTATTGGTCATTTTTGAGACGCTGCTTCCAATTTTGCCGGACTTTTACCCGACATTGAGATGAAATGACATCTCAAGCCCTGTCGCCCAATGAAACCAATAGGGTTTATAAGCATGGACTCGCACCGCTTTGCCTGGGCAAGCTTAGATCCTCTAAGCGGTTTACCAGTACTCATGTTTGGGTCGGTTTAGCTCTGCGTGGAAGCATCGTGGAGCCCATCCATTTCTTCCAGCCCCAATGGGCGGGGGCCTGAACAGGACTATCGTAAAAAGCGACATCGCTGTTGAGGCTGAAATGGACTCTGACAGTGATATTAGAGTTGGTAGCGACGAAGGTACAGAGACTGCTACTGAGGGTGATGAATCTACCGAACATCACGAAAACATGCATATGTACACTGTAAATTTTACCGCCGTAAAAATGTAAAATTTATGATGAAACTTTGCAATATTTTCCTTATTTTTGCTCTAAAATATAGATTGTGGGTACCCGTTAGAACCGCCTCGAAGAGGCGCTTCTTATGTGTACCCAGAATCTATATTTGAGCAGAAATAAGAAAAATAAGGTTTACCCCTGCAAACCCCAGTTTTATTATATAAAAGTGGAGTTCAAGCGGATCAAAATATTATAGACGCGTTTCCGTTATGACTGCCGAAGAATCAAAACCCTTTTTGTTATGCAATTTCGAAATATGAGATTCTAAAATTAAGAAATTCAAGTTAATGTGAATCGCTGAAATTTGAAAATTATGAATTACATACTAAAATTAAAAAAAAAAAAAAAGATAAAGTGGGGGGAATCTTAGAATAAAAAAAAACAACAAATATATACAATAAATACAATCAAAACTATACGTAGAGCTGTAGCAAGGCTCAAAATATATGTGATAATTTTTATTTATAATAATACAGAAAAAAGAGAAAAAAGGAAAGTTTTAAAAATAATTACACCGTACGAGGGTCTCTTCTGCCCCTTGCCCTCACCACACCGCGGACTTCAATAATTCTGAACTGTAACTGTAACCACTGGGCTATTTGTTATTCACGAGCATTTGAGCGTACAGTAAACTTACATTCAAAACGATGCCTACCATCAAATTAATACATAAGGTATTTGTTTTTAAGTTTTCAGTTCTTCTCGACAATTTTGGTCATATTTTTATTTTCTGTCTTTTATAATTCAAACAATGTATTCTGTTGTTGCGCATGAGAATGTGTTTCAGCTTTTATCTGAGAAGTTTGCAATATACTGATGACACTGTCCTCCCTAGATAACGGTATCAGATGGACCGGCCCGTGTGACGTAATGTTCAGTAAACATTCATCGACCTATAGAAGCCATCGTGGTTATGCTACACGCCTTGTAAACCAGGGGACACAGGATCGACCCCGAGCTTCTCCAGACTTTCGGATGTGTCTTTAAACCGAGTTCCCGTCTCCCTATGCCCTTAGCTGTTGGTGGGACGTAAAACTCAAAACCCGCACTCGCTTTCGTGGTATTCAGCAGTAATACAAGCGCAACAATTCAGTTAATTTTCCAGTTATATTTTATCTCGGATTTACTTCCCATGCATCATTCACACATCATGGAACCTCTCCGAAAAGTGATCATCTACTGGTGGAAGTATGATTTATACACACTAGATGAAAAGTGGTGACGAAAATGTATATATCTAATATATTTATGCTAGTAAAATAGTGTATATACTTAAAACCAAAAGTAACTACAGTTTATGGTTTAAACTTTATTTTATTTATTTATTTATTTATTTATTATTTTGTATAACTAATACATGTAGATTCAAGCATATAAAAGCTACAGAATTACAATGATATATATATGGCATTCGGGAGAAAGTCGTTTGACTTTTAGCAAATCTGTATCCCACTTCGCTAAACAAGGTCCTGAGTGCATTATTTCATGGATGTGTTTCGAAATTTATTTGTAAATACAATATCTGCTGCAAGCTCCACGGCACTGTGTATTTTGTCAAGGGCTTGAGCTCATGTAGGCAAAGACAAAACATACTTGGAGCGGTTTACGCCTATAGAACATTTACATTGTAACATTAGTAGCTGTCAGAAATGTTAGATGAGTGTACAGCATGAGCAGAATAGTACGAAAGATACATCTTTTGTGACTTCCTAACAGCATGCGTTATACCACCCCTAACAACCTACGTCACCGTTACTTCACGTATTGTGTAGGATTTCAACCGTTCAACTGTAACTAGTGTCCGGTATAAGAAGCAAGGCGTTGCAATAGAAGTCATATTCAAAAATATTTTCAGTGCACTAAAAAGATTAAAATCTTGTTGACATGTTTTCATTCAGAAAAAAATAAACAACAACAATTTTTTCTTTTTATTTCTAACACCTCAACCAAAATCGTCATTGTGTTACGCTTACCTATTTCAGTATGGATGTTCATGATACTGACTGAGTGACATCGTTGTGTGTTTTTATACGTTTAAATACTGTGTATTTAATGTTCCAAGTACTGTTTTAAAAGCGTTTCATATCTTTAAGAAACAAACTTTTTTTTTGTTTTGCAGAAAATCATGCAGCTAGGAAAACTTGTTAATTCTGCTGTAAGGAAAACTCTGAACTGTCAAAGAGCAGAAAATTTAGAGTGGGGCGACAAATTATCTCCGATACTGTATCGAGCAACGTTTGTCTATGGTTAGTATATTAATTGTACATAAGCCTAAAATGATATGTATCTTCTTTTAAGCCACAAGCACAAAGAGAGTTATTAATAATACTTTTAGAGAAGAGATGCTGATTTAACGAACTGCATTTGTCCTTTCCCAAGTCTTGCATGATAAATTTGTCCAAGTCTGTTTCCATAAAGGTAATATTTCGGAGGAATTTCTACGTTTGCATTTATTTTCTATTGGTAAAAATCGCTGGAGGAAGAATTGAATATTTCTCCAGGAAGGTCGTTCCAATCTCTAATAGCAGATGGCAAAAAAGAAATATCGTATAGTTGTGAATTTGCGTGTGTAGTACTAATGTTTGATGCATTACGTAGTTGATAGGCTGAGGTATTCCCAACTGAAGGCGGTACCAGAGAAGAAAGGTAATCAGGTGCTCAGCCGTTATTCATTTTTGAAAAAAAAGTGTTTTTTTTTTTATTCTAGACGATAGTGTTACCCACACAGTTTTAGAGCGGAGAGCATCGATAGAGACAAGTTTAGTTGCTCCTGTGACAATCCGTGCAGTTTCATTTGGTTTTTGTTTGCTTTTTTATTTCAAGCTCGTTAACTTCGTACTGGGTTCATTTGTCCCAGACAACGTCTGCATATTCCTAGAGAGGTCTTATGAAAGAGATATTGATAGTCTGTAGAGATTTCCTATCAAGAGTAAACTTGTGTTTCCGCATTACATTAATACGAACCCACGCCTTTGGCTTGATATATTCAACGTACTTGTGCCATGTACAATCACTCGTAAAGATTAATCCGAGATGTTTATGACAAGGTACTTCATTTATTTGTGTTTTATTAATTAGAACTGGGAGTGTGGGGGGATAATTTTGTGACGTTTTCGTAAGAAGGTAATGGACTCTGAATTTGCTGGGTTAAATGTGACTAACCATTTAGTTGCTCATTGGCTTACTTTGAAAAGATAGGAATTTAGCTGATGAGCAGCTTGGTCTGGCTTTTCTCCTGTTATGTAAAGACTAGTATCATCTGCAAAGAGACTAAAAGAAGAATTTATATCCTCAACGATATCATTAATGTATAACAGAAAAAGAAGAGGGCCAGGAATAGTCTTGTAGTACTCCGGTTTTAGTAGACGTCCACTGAGAACTTATTCCCGGCAAAACAACTCTCTGTTTCTGTTATCTAGGTAGTTTGTGAACAACTGTAAGAGACATCCAGTGATACCAGCTCTTTCAAGCTTAAAATGCAGACCTTTATGAAATACTCTATCAAAGGCTTTGCTTATGTCACAGAATCCTTTCCCTTCATCGAGATATGGAAAGTGTTATATATACCTACCAACTGATTCACCGTTGAATCGCCTGGAACAAGCAAAGAGAAGTGAAGGCAATAATCAGGAATCGATGCAATTACACCACACCTCCCATTGCATAATTGTGATAATATAATTATTACGAAAGAAATTGAAGATTTTTTTTTCTAAAACTTTTCCTATTGTGCTCAAGAAAGAGATAGGCCTATAGTTAGTTACGTCTGAAAGGTCATTTTTCTTGAAAGCTGGCGTTACATTAGCTTGTTTCCATGTGCATAAGATCTTGCCCATAGAAAATGAAAAATTAAATATTTCAGATATGGGATACGATAGCGACTGTGCAAGTTCCTTTAGAAGTATTTTGTTGATAGAATCTGGTTCGCTGTTTTGATAGTTTGAAGGGCACGAAGAATGGATGTAACTTTTACAGGTGATGAAACAACTGATTCTAGTTTATTAAGGGGACTGTTTGTTTATTGAATCAGAAATGCATTACTTTCATGTAACTCAGTTTGTTGTGTAAAAATATTGATTTAAGCCTTCAGCGTTTTCACATACAGTGGAATATATTGTACTTACACTTTTAAGTAAGGGAATTGTGGATGTCTGTTCTAGTTTCTTTCCCTTCGGTGACTTTAATGGGAGGTGTGGGGTAATTGTATCGATTCCTGATCATTGCATTCACTACTGTTTTATAAGTTGTTTCAACGTTTTTCACCAATCCTTAGGGCCTAATCTATTTGCTAATTTCCTTATGTCATCATTTTTGGATTTCCTTATTTCGTTGGTTAATTTGTTTCTGGTATGTTTGTAATTTTCGAAGTCGTGTATATTGTTTATTCTCTTATACTTATCATACAAAAGTTTCTTTTTCCTTCTTAATCGTTTTTTATCGTATGAAAGTCACGAGGGATCTGACAGTCTTACTTTTATAATTTTGTTAGGTATATGTTTGTTTCTGCAAAGCAGACATATTTTGTCTGTAATATTTCCTGTACAGGTATCAACATCATTATATTTAGTAATTGCCCGTCTGTTTCTTCCAGCTCATTTGAAAATGATTGGTAATTGCCTTGGTTATATAGATAAGATGCGAGTAAACCGGTTTTTTTATTGTTATTTTTTTCGAATATGGAAGCTGTACAAATCCCTAATTTTCAAGAAGACATCACAGCCATTTTATCTATTGAATGTGGATTAATATATTAATGCCTTTATGTACCATATGCTGTGCCCCGCCCACTGGGGCTTAGAGAAATAGATTGAGCTGCATGGTGCTTCCGCACAGAGCTGAAACTGAGCGAACCGTTTTTGGATTTACATCTATCTATTGTAGATGGATTTGTTTCGTGCAAAATTTATGATAAACGCGAAAATTTTGATTTTGATATTGTAAATTTTCCTTTTTTGGATGGTGATGTTCCTCGTGCGCCATCCTATGGCGTTTATATTTCGCAATTAATTCGATTTGCTAGAGTGTGTAGTCATGTAACTGACTTCAACACTCGTAATAAATTATTAACGGCTAAACTCCTTAATCAGGGGTATCGGTACCATAAACTACGCAAAGCCTTTTCAAAATTTTATAGACGCCATTCTGATTTAATTTCAAAATTCAATATTGGACTTAAATCTCTTCTGCAACAAGGTCTATCGGAACCCGAATTTTATGGTGACTTAGTATATAAATTCAGAAAAATACATAACCGCAATGACTTCAGCACCCAATTTCGTAAAATCATTCTTCGATATAAAAAGATTGGGTACAACATGGATATTATACGACAGACTGCATGCATGGTAGTTAACCCAATCACGGTTGGCAACTTTGCTTCCCTCTTTAATTGCACGCCGGTGGGTCAGGCCTCAGATTCTATGACGGCTCCATTGTAAAGGCTTATTGAGAATTAGAGAGATAATGCTGGTTGGTGCCTGATGCTCTGTCTCTGGTTGGGCTCATCGGAGTCTAACTGTTGGTTTTCTTTTGCTCCAGCATTTCAGTGGTTTCTTGCTGTCGAGTCCTCACCGTTGTCTCACCTCTGCGGTTCTTTGATTTTTGTGTTCACGGAGATGTTGCACTAATGAGTTAGGAGGCCTTCATTCGGACTGAACAAATTATTTGTCTAAATCGCGACGGAAGTAAGGGCGAGGATTGTGGCCACGTAAAATCGATTTAAGCCCCCCAGTGGAAATCTTCCACTGACCGTTCCAAGGCGGCTCTTCTGTGGCGATTTATTTATGTTGTTGTTTGTTACTTACTGTGTGTATCACTTGTGTCTTTTAATTTTGGATGGCCATATGGCCATTTTGTGGGAAAGTAACTGTCCTTATGGCCTTCCTTTGTTTAGGTTTCCATTATGGTCTGGTCGCTTAATGTTTGTATTTCTTTCCCTTTGGTGTCTTTTATGGTTGGAGTAAGTTAATTGTATCAATTCCTGATCTTTGTTTTACTTCTACTTTGAGAACTGGTAAATCGGTTAGGTCTAATCCTGCCCACGAAAAGTTGTGCTTTTGGGAACGCTTCTTCAAGCCTAGCTGTTTCTTTGGGCGGTTATGATGTCATTTCATCTCATTGTCGGGTAAAAGTCCCAAAGAATCGGAAGAAACGTCTCCAAAATGGCTTATATAGTGTTAACGGGCCGTGAAACATAAACTCAAACAAAATAGGCAAAATAGTTTATTTGCACGGGTGCCTATGTAGATAAATAAATTAAAATGAACACTATAAATACATTCGTGGACATTAGATCAACTTTCAAGAAGACACAACTTGACAACCGAAACAGAGCCATATTCCTTTTCTAAATGTCATACTGTCAGACAAATGAACTTTTCATGACAGACCTTTTTAGGTAAAAAGACGTTTCAAGCATGGTCAATGCTTGGAAAATCATCCCAAATCAGGGAGTTGTCCTGTAACGTAGGCCAGGACCGTTACACATCACGAAAACACGCCTATATCATTTTGACCCCCTTGAACCGCACTTTTATATAGTAAAACTGGGGTTTACAGGGGGTAAACCTTATTTTTCTTATTTCTGCTCTAAAATATAGATTGTGGATACTCGTTAAAACCGCCTGGATGAAAAATATCACATTTTTTTTATCTTAAAATTTTTGTGTTCTTTTTTTCGGCGGTGAAGTTTACGATGTATTCAGTATATAGGCGTTATGATCCCATTGCTGCAGTTTACGCTAGCAGCTGAAACCGCGAGATGGACAAACAGATACTGCATTGTGTAGTAAAGTGTGTCGCTTGAAAACTTAATCCAGGTCTCCAGTGCGATTTGTTTCGTTGAATTTAGGCTTAACGTTCCCGTAAACACTGTTTAGGTCATTTTGGAGACGTTGCTTCCGATTTTGTGGGACTTTAACCCGACATTGAAATGAGAGGACATTTCAAGCCCTGCCGCTCAGTGAAGCCAAAAGGCTTAAATACATTGGACGGTCTGACTCACACCACTTCGCCTGGGCAGGCTTAGACTTTCTAAGCGGTTTACCAGTGCTCATATAAGGATCTCCAGTGTGAATGCGGAAAATTACACTTTACTTCTTTGTTCCCTGTAAGATTATCATTGTTTAGAGTATTTTTTTCCTATTTATGTGGAGGTTTCAGGTCCCGGTCAACATAATTTTGGTCATGTTGGAGACATTGCTTCCGACTTCGAAGGACTTTTAACCGACATTGAGATAAAATGACATCTCAAGCCCTACGGCCCGAATAAACCGCTTGGGTTTATGGGAGGTCCGACTTGCACCACGCTACCCAGTCTATTTCTCCAAGCCCCGATGGGCGGGGTGCCGTTGTTTGGAGTAAATGCGCATAATGAATGTACTTTGTGTACAAAACGTGGGTTTAACAGGTGTGGTGATAATTGAATGCTTATGTAATTTAAGAAAAGATCAGGGGCCAGTTGTTCAAAACTAACGACATCGTTAGTTAACATATCGTTAAAACTTTGATCATTAAACATGGCAAATATGCTAAAATTTTTGCTGAAAAATGTGAGCAGCTTTTGCGGATGCAAAAGCTGCTCACAGTTTTTCAGCAAAAATCCCAAAATATTCGTCAGTGTCCTTGCTAGAACAGTTAACAATTTGACCACTTACGAGCTCCGCTAAGCTAACGATGCTTTGAACAACTGACCCTAGACTGGAAACACTCCATTCATTTAATCATTTCACTTATAAGAATATGCTTATTAATTTTAACCCAGCTCAAAAGCAATGACTTCCATCCCATAGCACCAAAAGTTTTGGAGATCAGAAAGTATTAGAGAGGAGAATAATATAAATTCATTGCTAATACAAATGAGAAGATATTGGTTAAAACTTTTGGACTGATTCCAGTCTAAACTGGCCCCAGCTCTAGCTGTAATTCGTCGAGTTTTAAATCACAGTTTGGAGGTCAGCTGTAAAGTACATCAAATCAAAAGCGCTACACAGTTTGGAGGTCAATTGTAAAGTAAATCAAATTGTAAGGGCTTAGCGCAAGTGATTTTCCTACTTACAACTGACCTCCAAACTGTTATTTATGACTCAACAATTGACAACTAGAGCTGATCTATTTCGATTCTAACACACTAAAAATCGACAGATGTGTTGTTATTTCCGAGGCTTCAAATTCTCCCAACCTTTCGCCTTGATTCAAGAGATCCCGCCAAAATTATTGACTGTAACACATGCATTGATGTGCTTTTGTAACGTTTCCAACGCGAGAAAATGACATTACATTACAAAGGAATCTAGGAGTGACGTCATAAAACGGCCGTCACGCTCTTCTTCCCTGTGATATATTGCAGAATTTTTACATTCTCGGTGCAGTTAAAGAAAACCCCTATAGTTAACTACTAGGAAGCAGTGTTGTTCATACTTCGATGAGTGCAATGACAGACGCGACGTCAGTGACGTCGAAATAAACAATAATTCTCTTCAATATGATTTGACGATGTCGACTTAGAGGATCTAAGCCTGCCCAGGCAAAGCGGTGCGCACGAGTCGGACCGTCCATGCTTATAAACCTTATTGGTTTCATTGGGCGACAGGGCTTGAGATGTCATTTCATCTCAATATCGGGTAAAAGTCCCACAAAATTGGAAGCAACGGCTCCAAAATGACCTTTACAGTGTTGACGGGGACGTTAAATCTCAAATCAAACAAACAAACAAATGGCGCCAACGACGAAGTTCTGCATCCCATAAGAAAATTGCGTGCAATTGTTTTCTTCTTTCATTTGAGATTGAACAAGTTTTTTCGTCCGGAAATAATGTGACCGTAAGTAATAAAAGTACACCATCGGGTCACGAGCAAAGTAAGTGAACCCCGTTCGGGGTTCACTTACTTTGCTCGTGGTCCGATGTTTTTCATACTTCGATTTATGTTAAATAAATCACATTCATTTCTTAAACAAAGCACAGTTTCTTTCCATGGCCTACATAGGCGTGTTGTATTTTACGTATAACGAAACCAATTTTATCCTTAATTTAGCCTTACTTTCGGCGAAAAACGAAAAAAAAAAATCTAAACGTGATTTTTGCATTTAACATGTTTAAGGTTTAACTTACAAATTAAAACAGGTGAAATTAACTGGGTACGATAGTCATGCAACTGATTTTAAACAATGACAGAAATATGAATACAACATATCATATTGGTTTGGCAAAGTGAAGGTCGTATAATAAGTCTATCGACAAACAGCATTATTTGGCACTTTGTTTTTATTTTATATTCATGTAAGTATTTTTTTTCTTCTCCTTTTTTTTTTTTTTTTTTGTATGTGTTATACATGTTACATCATTGAAAATTTGCATAATTGATGCCCTTTTTCAATCCCACTTTTATAAAGCAAAGGCATAAATTACGGTATGTTATTTTTATTTTTTTATTTTTTTTTTTTTTTTTGATAAATGTAAAATATATATTTTTAGTTCTTTGGAATCATTGATTCCATTGTGGAATTTCGAATATATTTGAGGGTCACTGGTCAAAACTAGCACGTCTGGCCCAGAAAACACTTCTCATGAGCACTCAAAAACTATATTTGAAGGACAAAAAGATGCCTATATAAGAAGCATTATAGCACTAACACTAGTGTTATATTAATGAAATAAACAGAAATGCATTTTGCTTGCTGTTCAAAGTTTGTTTTATTGTCTTTATCTGTTTGTACATTAATTAACAACAATTCACATACACACATGCGCACACGCACACACACACACATGAACACACACACACGCGCGCGCACACACACACAGAGTAGACGTTGCAGAAACGTCATGACGATGCATTGCGCAATGGGCAACGTCAAATCAACGTCGGTGCAATGTCGACGTTGCAAAAGGCGAAGATGTGACGTTGCATCAACGTCTTGACGTTGTATAGATGTTGGTGTAACGTTGCTGTTATATTACATGCACGTTCATCCGCCATCGCATTAGTCATGATTGTGCATGCTGGGAATAGAAGTCTCGGTTTTACTGACACTCTTCGCCATTGCAGTTGACAAGATTTGAACCGATATATGGCACAGAGGATCTTACATGAGTGTTCAAGTATTATTGAATTTATTCAACGAGTTGAGAAAAGGGATAGATGCGAGGCTACGTCGAGCATTTTCCTCGACGATTTTAATAAATTCAGTAATACATGAGCATGAATGCAAGATTCTATCAATCATATGACATTTAAAACATACTTATTCACGACTGTTTCACAAAACATGTCAAATCAGACTCCCTAAGCACGGAGACAGAACACGACCTTTTCTGTGTGACTCAAAAAGCATTTGGTAAATTGTCAGCCCCTATAGCGCACAGCGAAGACTCAGATCAGCCTGCGCTGATGCGCAGGCTGATCTGAGTCTTCGCTGGGCGGACATGTCCGAAGCAAACTTTTACGTGTGGAGGCCTTAATTATTTCCAGCTTTGTTGTAGCTCCTGTATCAACCGGTAGGAAGACTTCTGAGATGATCGAGTTTAGAGTATCAACATTTCTTCTGGCGTTGTATGTTGTGTCAGAAATACCCAGTAAATTCCAGAGTCTGGAACGTAAGTTGTTCGTGCGTGTGTGCGTGCGTTAGAGTATCGCATTCTTGTATAGTAGTCGCAGATAAGATTATTCAGTGTTGTCAATTATGTCAAATTCGCTGAGACCATAAGAAGATTCGTTAGGGTGCTTTTGCACGCGGACCAAATGACCATATACGCCACAGTCAGTTTAATTCACACAATCGGGTTACTTTAAACTATAGCTCCGGGGGTGGTTAATTGAGGCAAAGGTGATGTGTATCTTGCGTCACTGGGGTGCCTAGCTGACATTGGCTTACAGTTGGTCAAGGCCTGCTGTCCTTGCAGCTGGTAAAGGTTGATGTGGATGTTTTTATTTCTTCTGTTTCTACACTTTTATTCATTTTCCTCTTTCTCTTCTGACCCTCACTTTCATCTCCTCTTCTATCTCTTTTATATTTTCTCCTTACTCTGGAAGACGAAACAAAATGACCTACAAGGGTTGACCTGTCGTTAAACCCAAAATAATCAAACTATAGCACCTCCCTGTCAATCTTACCTGCGACAACTAGTGAGGCTTTTGAGTCCATGGTTCCATGTGTATGCAGTCTCGTTAAGCAAGTCTCTCTCTCTCTCTCTCTCTCTCTCTCTCTCTCTCTCTCTCTCTCTCTCTCTCTATACAAACGACGGTCGCCTCCCGGAATGACGACATATTTAATTACCAAATGCAGTAATAGTTTTATGCCTCCCCCCCCCCCCCCGCCCATGGGGCATATAGTTTTTGCACTGTCCGTTTGTGGGTGTGTGCGTTTGTGGATGTGTGTGTTTGTAAGTCCGCACTTTTTTGTGATGGCTCCCACGGGGGCATTGCTCACTTATAGTGACAGCTCTTGTTTCATTTTGTATGAAAAGATAAGCACTTTTGGTGACGTAAAGCCGAAGATGGACCAATGAAAAACAACGTTATATGATGACGCAATTAACACGTTTTCCTTTTGGACGTCGTGTTGTTTGCAAGTACAGCGAAACTGCAATAGCTCAAACACGGAGGGCTCGTCATAGCAACAGTTGACGTTGGTATTTTTTTGATAACTGAAGGATAGTTTTACTTATTTCTCCATATACACCTATGTTGTAGGTATTCATTAGAACCGCCTCGTCGAGGCGGTTCTAATGAATACCCACAACATAGGTTTTTAATGAGAATTGACAAAAACTATACTTCAATTATCAAAAAAATACGATCCTTATCTGTTGCTATGGCCCGAATACCTTGGCTGATTCGAACTTGCTTTTGTGTCCATAGAGAACGCATCCGATAGCTCCCGTCATATACAGTAAAATTCCTATAATAAGACCACTTTTGGGACTGTTCAAAAGTGGTCTTTAAGACCACTTTTGAACAGTCCCAAAGGTGGCCTCTTTCTAGAAGGCACTAAGTGCAGAAAACACACAAAAGGAATCACTGAAAGCTTTTAAATATGCTTTTTAAAGGAGAACTAAACGGGTCTCCGCGGCCGCTGACTCTAAATCATTAGGTCTCTCACCGCTGTGCGTTCGAGCCTGGTTCGGGTCACATGTGAGAGGCAAAGTTCTGCAACGGAACGTCTGGTGTTTTTTCTCCGGTACTTCTGTTTTCGCCTTCCCCCTCCCCCCCCCCCCCTTCTGTTTAACCATCGGCTCCATATGAGACAAATGATCTTGAAAGGGCCATAAAACCAACCCACTCCTCGCCAAAAAGAAGGAGATTTGGAATTTCACTGTATTTGAATATTTTTGGAAGGTTTTCCTGATTTTAGCCTGAAAAGGTACATTGTGTGTACTCATTAGAATCGCCTAAATAAGGACTAATGAGTGCACACAACATGCCTGGATTTTATTTTTGTTTGTTTGATTTGAGGTTTAACGTCCCCGTCAACACTGTATAGGTCATTTTGGAGACGTTGCTTCCAATTTTGTGGGACTTTTACCCGACATTGAGATGAAATGACATCTCAAACCCTGCCGCCCAATGAAACCAATAGGGTTTATAAGCATGGACGGGCCGACGCGCACCGCTTTGCCTGGGCAGGCTTAGAACCTCTAAGCGGTTTACCAGTACTCGTGTGCGGGTGCGTGGAAGCATCATGCAGGCCATCTATTTCTTCAAACCCCGATGGGCGGGGGGGGGGGGGGCGAGGTAAGTACTTGTATTTTGTAATAACTGAATGATAGTTTTTGTCAATTCTTCATAGGTTTAAATGGATAAAAAAGGAAAGCTATCATTCACTTAACACAAAATACCTTATCTGTTACTATAGACCTAAGACTATGATTAAACCCATTTCGTACCAGAAACCCCAAAACGGGTACCCTGACAAACAGTGCAGGTCCAGATCAGACGCCGCAGAACGCGGCGTCTGATCAAGGCCTTCACTGTTTGTTTGGCCCCCGCCCATAGGGGCTTGAAGAAATATATGGGCTGCATGATGCTTCCACGCAGAGCTGAATCCGACCCACACACTAGTACTGGTAAACCACTTAGAGGATCTAAGCCTGTCCAGGAACCGCGGGACGAGGCGGACCGTCCATGCTAATAAACCCTATTGGTTTCATTGGGCGACAGGGCTTGAGATGTCATTCCATCTTGATGTCGGGTAAAAGTCCCACAAAATTGGAAGCAATGTCTCCAAAATGACCTTTACAGTGTTGACGGGGACGGTAAACCTCGAATCAACCAACCAACCTACACTGTTTGCGAAAGGTTAAGCCAATTTCCAAGAAAATATTGAAGAATACACAACCTGACACCCCTTAATTTTGGAATAGACTCCTGGTATATATAAGGCGGAAGATTCCATTTGGTACAAAAAGGGTTAAACCTCAGTAGTTCAAACTACCCCTACCCTGAACAAATTTTCATGGTCCCAAACGTGTTCGAGGTATCGAAGTTTCACTGTATTTTGTATTTTATATAACAGTCGAACTTCGATGGCTCGAACCCCTTTGGGACCATGGAAATTTGTTCGAGACAGCGGAAGTTCGAGCCAATGTTGCATACTTCCAGAAAACATAACGGGGTATTTTTGGACTTCTTTTCGGTGTTCTGTAACATAAATGAATGCTGTGTGTACTCATTAGAATCGCCTCATTGAGGCGATTCTAATGAGTACACGCAGCATACATTTGCAAGATAAAAGTCGAAAATCTCCTAAATTATCCCACACTTTTTCTTATGCAGAGGAATTCCCTAGGGCTCAAAAATGGGTTCGACTCAGCCATGGTAAACGAGCCATCGGTGTTCGAGCTATCGAAGTTCGACTGTAGTATTATATAGAGGATCTTACATGAGTGTTCATGTATTATTGAATTAATTAAACGAGTTGGGGAAAAGGGATAAAATTGTGAGGCTTTTCGAGCAATTTATGCCGCCCCCGCCCATAGGGGCTTGAAGAAATATATGGGCTGCATGATGCTTCCACGCAGAGCTGAATCTGGCCCGCACACTAGTACTGGTAAACCGCTTAGAGGATCTAAGCCTGTCCAGGAACCGCGGTGCGAGGCGGACCGTCCATGCTAATAAACCCTATTGGTTTAATTGGGCGACAGGGCTTGAGATGTCATTTCATCTCAATGTCGGGTAAAAGTCCCACAAAATTGGAAGCAACGTCTCCAAAATGACCTTTACAGTGTTGACGGGGACGTTAAACCTCAAATCACTCACTCACTCGAGCAATTTATCGCTTTGCTTCAAAGAGTTTAATAAATTCAGTAATGCATGAGCACGAATGCAAGATTCTATTTATCATATGATATTTAAAACGCATTTTATTCACGACTGTTTAACGAAAAATGTCAATATTCCGTCATTAGTAAACGCGACGTCATTAAGGACGTCGTACATGTAACGTAACGGGGCGTATCTAACTATTTTGCATATTTAATCCACTAGTGAGTTATTGATTTTTTACATGGCGTTATTACATTCTCAGACGCGACGTCATATGATAAAGGGTTTTATATCGCAACCAGACAAAACCGCGAGTCGAATAACTGCACGCTTCAATCGGCACGTAGTGAGCTAAACTTCAGCGATATTCTTACCTTCTCGGGCTTTTCTGGTTTGAATGGTCCGTTGGAATAACTGTGCACTGCAACTTCGGTTGCGTCTAAACTTCGCAACTAATTTTCAATGATCAAATAAATTATCAATTTGTAGATTCTCATACAGAATGTAAAGCGCCGACAAAATTTTATGTGAGTAGCCATGTTGTTTGTGGCGTCTCTGAGGCGCGGTGACGTCGTCAGAAACGTTGCACTCTTTGACGTCACGCTATGCTACGTGTGTGCGCCATGGCACTGAATGTCATTTAACATGCCACACTGTCTGTAGTCTGTTTTGGTGATTTTTTTCTTAATTATTACAGAACCCCTTGCTTTTAAGGATTGCGGTATGAATTAAATGCATGATTACTGTCTTTAAGAATAAAAAAATATTTATTATTAAAAACCCTAACCACGTACAGAGGACCCGCGTTATAACGGCATTCGTTATTACGGCAAAACTCGTTATAACGACAATTTCAATGTAATGAAATCTTAGCTCAAGGTTTAGCCTCGGTTCCAAGCGGCTTTGGCTTCCATCGGGTTGGAAATGCCCAAATCGAATCCATAGTGATGAAAGATTTTTGTAATTTAATACTGCAAGAAACAAATGTTATAGACATTTTTAGAATCGCCTCATCGAGGCGACTCTAACAAATGTCTGTAACATTTGTTTCTTGGAGTAATTGTGTGGAAAAGACCTTATAACCTATCATAATCCTAACTGGGATTCTTTGTAACGGCAAATTCATCATAAGGACACGATAATTGGGAACAAATACTGTCGTTATAACGCGGGTCCTCTGTATTTACTATATTGCAGAAATATATTGGTAACACTATCCCTTGTCTTAATATCGAAGGACCTGAGCTTGCGAGTGACCTTCGATGTCCCGCCGAGGCACAATATTCACCAATAATTCCAGTTCTTCATTATTATGTACATTTCAAACGATCTGATTGGTTTGAATAAAAGTTTGATACTTCGATAAATTCCATGAGCAAGAATCTCAGAACTATTTCACACAGCGACAGTTGGTAATATAACGCGACATCAAAGAGCACGTTTTGAACCCGCGCGTTACGCCATTGTATACCAAAACGACGCCAACAGCGTTCGATTAAAAGGTGGGAATATAAGAATCTTATATGGGTGTGAGGGGTGGATTGAAAAATACGTCCCGAGGGACACTGTCCGGCATCACGAGGCTTGCCGAGTGATGCCGGACAGTGATCCCGAGGGACGGATTTTTCTATCCACCTCTCACACCCATATTGGATTCTTTTTCTTGTACACCTTCCATTTCTATTGCTAACTTTTAATGCTGCTGTCACTTCGGTTACCGACGTCCGCCATTTTGTGATGCCACAACAGGAATGTTTAGTGACGTCACGCATGACGACGCCGCGCATGAGGTTGTAATCAACCAGTGCATTCAGTATCAAACACGCGAGTATATTCGATTTGGGGTCGGAACACCAGGGTCAGAACATAAATTTCTATCCCAGGGCAAAAGCACGGATTTCCTTGTCTGGTGTGCAAGAAACTATGGGAAATGTAAATTTAGGAGGATAAATAAACTGAATTAAAAAGACGATGTTTTTTTTTTTTTTTTTTTTTTTTGTATGGGTCACTTTTAAAGATGGCAGCTTCTACTTGAATACTCATTCAGCCGTGACCGTTGGTAAATTCATTATAACACTTTCGAAAGAGAACCTAAAATTTATCATTTTTGTGGCATTTTTAACATTTCGGTCACAAAGTTGAAATGAATTGCCATTTTTGTGCATTTTTATCGATATGTAATCTCCGGCGAATCACTCACAAACTTAGCATTTCATGCAGTTTGTGAGCGATTCGCCGGAGTTTACACAAAATGAAATTCATTCCTATAATACAAGTGCAACAACCTATATTTCGTGAAATTATTTGCTATGTTTTCTTTGTAGGGATGACCGTTGTGAGAGCTTGCGGTGTATAATTTTTTTGCAATGAATATGATCAAACTAAATAACCCTTTATCATACAGCAATATTTTTTTCATCATAACCATTAGTTTTAGCACCAATTTATGGATTTTATCAGAAACTGTACGTTTGTCTAGCAATTGTTTCGCCTGTCGTCATTGCCATAAAACGTCAGCAGATGAAACATAACATACCTAACGGTAACGCCGAAGTCAAACGAGTGAGCGTGCAATATAAAGTATGTTTACCTTTCTGTAATTTCATATTTTAGTTGTAATTTCAGTGATACACTTCGTTAGCGGTTTCAAAATGGCACCCATCCAGTATTTTCTTTCAGTCAGCTTATGTGTCGCTACGCTGAATGAACTGTTAATATGATCTGTAAAGCGTCAACTGTCCTGATAACTGAGTTGGAATGATCCTGAAAGCCCATCAAATTGCATGTAATATACAGTTTATTAATTGCATCCATTTTATATGGTTTATAAATCCAATGTTTAAAATAGGAGAAGTAATAAACTCTATAGCGTGGCGATATCAGCACAATTGCTCCTCGGATTTCATCGGTCATTATTTATATAGAGGATTTTTCATGAGTGCTCATGTATTATTGAATTTATTAAACGAGTTGAGGAAAAGGGATAAAATGCGAGGCTCTGCCGAGCATTTTATCCCTTTTCTTCAACGAGTTTAATAAATTCAATAGTATATGAGCACGAATGCAAGATTCTATTTATCATATGACATTTAAAACGCATTTAATTCACGATTGTTTCACAAAAATGTCAATATTCCGCCATTAGTAAACGCGACGTCGTTAACGACGTCGTACATGTAACATTACGGGGCACATCCAACTAATTTGCATATTTAATCCATTAGTGGATTATCGAATTACAAGGCATTATTACATTCTCAGACGCGACGTCATATGATAAAGCATTATAATCTTAAAATGTGGTACATGTGAAAGAAAGCTATATAATATTCGTTATAAGAGCAGACACATTTTTCTGAGGAAATAGGTGCATGACTGAAAGCAGGAAACTCCTTGTACAGATGGTGAAAAAAAAAATGTCAGATTTATCCCTCATTTTAAAATAATCCTTGACAGTGTGTGAGCCTGGCTTCCAACCCATAACTCTAGGTGTGGAAGAATGTACTCCAGACAACTGCCATGGGAAATGTACTGCAGCGAAGAATCCGGAAGGGCTAGAGTTTGACATATGCTGCGTTGGTAAGTAATAAATATTTTTTTTCTGCTATGATCATCTTATCAATGTTAAGTGGGTCCCGTCAAGCGATTTTGGTACTTATCGTCTATGCGAGCAGCGAAGGTTCAGCTCGCCAGAACCTTCACTGCTCGCTCATACAAGCAGTGAATCAAGAGGAACCTTCAGACAGAAAGCCATATCCCTGGCCCATCTGAATGGCTGGGCATGCGCAGTTAAAATTTGTCATGAAGGAATGCTCGAAGACACAAGTTCGCTTGGCGGGGCGCAAATAATATGCAAACCCCGCTTTATTTGGAAATGTACTTTATTGCAGTCAAGGTCGAAACATCGGCCATTAGGATAGCATACCCGTGTAGCATTTAAGAAACTTGCATGGGTGTCAGGGGTGGATAGAAAAATCCGTCCCGAGGGTCACTCTCCGGCATCACGAGGTGTGCCGAGTAGGGGTTGATAGAAAAATCCGTCCCAAGGGTCACTGTCCGGCATCACGAGGTGTGCCGAGTAGGGGTTGATAGAAAAATCCGTCCCAAGGGTCAGTGTCCGGCAGCATGCCGAGTGATGCTGGACAGTGATCCCATAAAGACGCTTTTGTTTTTATCTCACCCCACAGGCATGTTAGATTCTTTTTCTTGCATATCTTTTACTTCTGGGAGTTGCAATCACTTCGATTGCCGATGCCCGCCATATTTTGATGACAGTAATGCGGCATTTTGACGTCACTGTACATGCAATGACGTCAGTCTTAACCATTACGCAAACACGCCTATACAAACACATTGCCACCTTTATCGCCGAAAAAATGAAAATTTTATGATGAAACATTGTGATATTTTTCTTATTTATGCTCAAAATATAGATTGTAGGCACTCGTTAGAACCGTCTTATCGAAGTATACCCCCGGAAACCCCAGTTTTACTATATAAAAGTGGGGTTCAAGGGGGTCAAAATTATAAAGGCGTGTTTTCGTGATGGATGTCCTATTCAACCAGTGCACAGCAATTCTCGGTTTTTATCGTATCATCCCCATGGGTATGATAACCTGGGTGGTATAAGAATATCTATCCCAGGTTTAAGTCCAGGATTTCCTTGTATGCAAAATATTGCCTTCTATAATATCTCCGAAAATGATATTTTGATGAAAATCTGTTATTTAAAGCTTACGTCGCTGAAGGTGCTCGTTAGAACCGCCTCGAACCGCCTCGATTAGGCGGTTCAATCTATGATTTGGATCATAAATAAGAATGTATATCCATGTAAATTCTAATGTGTTGAATATGAGATGGGTTTACAGGGGTGTCCATTACACAGTCTTGTTTCTCAGTCAAAACTACATGTAAGTCTGTTTGTTACGAACAGCTAAAACTATCTCGAACATCATTTTAATATTAATATACATTTTGGAATTATGAGCAGTACGAAACTGCATCTGAACAATGTCATTCCTTGAGCGGTGAGAAAGAAAGCGTAGAAATACATTAGGCTGCTTTGGTTTAAACATACTTTATTTCACATATAAATTATCTCAAGGAGGCCCAAACATGCTTTCTACATTAGTACATGTGAGGCAGTTCGATCATCGACCATACTATGGTAGCGGAAGTCAAACTGCGCATGTTCTTTCACCGGTGTGATCGAACGACCTCTGATAGACATTTGGTAAACAAACATGGCAGCCCCCATGTCACGCTTGGAATTTTTGGACGACGAGGAAGATCACAATTTTGAACACTGCAGAAACAGCAGTGCCGATTGTATCTTTCATATTGTGCAAATTTTACATATTTTTACAAATAAACATGCTTTAACAACACTTAAAATGTGTATTTTCCTTGGGCCAAAAGATTTTGTTTACTTTTCGCCACCATCTTGTACACTGTTTACCAAAGAAACCAACGCTTTAGTCTGGTTGGGCCAGAGTGACGTCACGACTTTCCCGCCATGCTACCAGACTGAGTTCGATCACACTTTGGTTAACCAATCACTTTAGTTAACCATTGGTTAACCATGGGTTTAACCATGGTTAACCTAGGTTCGTGATCGAAATACATGTACTTCTGTATTAATCTGACACAATGAAAAGCATCAGCATTTCTCTACGTTAGCCATTGGCCTCCATCTTTTATACCCCACACGTGGATATCTTCTTGGGTTCTAGTACTTTACCAGCCTGAATTCTGAAAAAATATGCAAGAACACCAAGGTATATTATGAATTCGGACACGAGTGCGTGAGCAAATACACAAAACTGCAGTGATCTGATAAAGGTCGTCCATCAGCACATTGTTAAATCACAGTCTGACAACAAAAGCTAAAACTGAGTTGTTAAGAATCAGGACTAAACCAGAAAATGCAACGAAATCTCCTTAAAGCGGTCAGTAGCGAAACCATACATAGAAGTCAAATGCTGATTAGAAAATCAAAGTACTGAAAGTACTGAGGAAGGTTGATTTATGAGGAATAATTATTATATAACAATGTTAGTCGTAGATCAAGCAGTTATCTAGATATTTTGAGACTAACTTCTCATATCACAGGTCCTGGTGTATGAATGTCATTTGACGTGTCACCAGTAACAATTCTGATTCTGATTTGACAAGGCCCCAGAGGGTTAAAAATTCGACAAAGAAAAATCAAAGTACTGAGGAAAGTTGATTTATGAGGAATAATTATTATATAACAATGTCACTCGTAGATCAAGCAGTTATCTAGATATTCTGTTGAAAAAATAACTAACTTCCCATATCACAGGTCCTGGTGTATGAATGTCATTTGACGTGTCACCAGTAACAATTATGAGTCTGATTTGACAAGGTCCCAGAGGGTTAAAAATTCGACAAAGCAAAAAATGATTCATCGATTGTTTTAAGTTAAACGACAGGTCAACCCTAGTGGATCATTTTTGTCGTCTCCAAGAGAAATGGGGAAAAGAGATAGGAGAGACAGTAGAGGAGATGATTTGTTTGTTTGTTTGATTTGAGGTTTAACGTCCCCGTCGACACTGTAAAGGTCATTTTGGAGACGTTGCTTCCAATTTTGATGGACTTTTACCCGATATTGAGATGAAATGGCTTCTCAAGCCCTGCCGCCCAATGAAACAAATAGGGTTTGTAAGCATGGACGGGCCGACTCGCACCGCTTTGGCTGGGCAGGCATAGATCCTCTAAACAGTTTACCAGAACTCGTGTGCGGGTCGGTTTCAGCTCTGCATGGAAGCATCATGCAGCCCATATATTTCCTCAAGCCCCGATGGGCGGGGCCGTTGTAGAGGAGATGAAAGTGAGGGACAGAGGAGAAAGAGGAAAATGAATGGAAGTGTAGAAACAGAAGAAATAAAAACACACCCACTCTACCGTTACCTGCTGCAAGGACAGCAGGTGTTGCCCAACTGTAAGTCAATATTAGCTGGACTCCCCAGTGACACAAGATACACATCGCCATTGTCTCCTCACTCAACTACCCCTACGAAGAAAAAAACGGAAGAAAGAAAGATAAACGTATCTGCCAATTTCTTCGTGGTCAAACCATAAATTTCTAAACTAGCTCAGTACCTGCTAATAATCTTACAGTGGGCACATGGTGACTTAGCAACGTCGCATTGATGCGACGATGCACATACGTTGTGCAGCCGCTTGGAGCTATGTTCCTTCGGGCGTCGGGACATAAAAAGGAGAATAACTTGACAAAAAAGATCATTTTCAAACCATTTGATTTAGACATTATAACCCTGATCAGATGCCGCGTTTACCCAAGGCGAATTAAAATACGTTTATTCCAACCTGTACGGGGTCCTAAAACATTAACCCATAAATGCCAATTGTTTTCTGAACCAGTTAAGATAGATTAGAGGCGTCTGATCGGTGTCTTCGCTATTTGCATAAGTACGGAACTTGATTTAAAACTCCTGTTTAGAAACTCAGGGATGAAAGAGTATCGGAAAGCGCGTAGGAAAATAGTCCCAGAGTATTGTTTTCTTTTCAGAATTCGTCTTTCTGTGCCAATTTATATTCAATCCGTATAAAGTCTCGAAAACTGAAATATTTTGAAAGACGTTCCATGCCTGCAAAATTAATTTTCAAGAGTTCCTTTAGACTATTTTATGCAGCGAACGAACAGCGGAAGTGGAGTAACGCGGTCCAGTACCGGAAGTAGAAATGTGTTGACTAAGAAACTTGATTTTAAAAATCAACTTTCAAAAATGATTCATCGATTGTTTTGAGTTTAACCACAGGTCAACCCTAGTGCATCATCTTTGTCTCTCAAGAGAAAGGGGGGGGGGGGAGAAGAGAAAGAACAGACAGTAGAGGAGAGGATTTGTTTGTTTGTTTGATTTGAGGTTTAACGTCCCCATCGACACTGTAAAGGTCATTTGGAGATGTTGCTTCCAATTGTGTGGGACTTTTACCCGACATTGAGATGAAATGACATCTCAAGCCCTGTCGCCCAATGAAACCAATATGGTTTATCAGCATGGACGGGCCGACTCGCATCGATTTGCCTGGGCAGGCTTAGATCCTCTAGGCAGTTTACCAGTACTCGTATGCGGGTCGGTTTCAGCTCTGCGTGGAAGTATCATGCAGCCCATATACATGTATTTCTTCAAGCTCCGATGGGCGGGGGGGGGGGCGTTGTAGAGGAGATGAAAGTGAGGGACAGAGGAGAAAGAGGAAAATGAATGGAAGTGTAGAAATGGAAGAAATAACAACGCTCCCCCACTCTATCGTTACCTGCTGCAAGGACAGCAGGTGTTGTCCAACTGTAAGTCAATATCAGCTGGACTCCCCAGTGACACAAGATACACATCGCCATTGCCTCACTCAACTACCCCCACGAAGAAAAAACGGAAGAAAGAAAGATAAACTTGTTTGCCAATTTCTTCATGGTCAAACAATAAATTTCTAAATTAGCTTAGTACATATCTGCTAATTATCTTACAGAGCAGTTCATGATGTCTTAGCAACGTCGCATCAACGTCGCATTGATACGACGATGCACATACGTTGTGCAGCCGCTTGGAACTATGTTCCTTCGGGCGTCGGGACATAAAAAGGAGACTAACTTGACAAAAGAAAGATCATTTTTAAACCATTTCATTTAGACATTATATCCCTCATCAGACGCCGCGTTTAAAATACGTTTATTCCAACCTGTACGGGGTCCTAAAAACATTAACCCACAAATGCGATTTGTTTCAATACTGGGACATTCTGAAACAGTTAAGATAGATTAGAGGCCACAGTATGTTGCGTCTGATAGGTGTCTTCACTATTTCGCTAAAGTACGGAACTTGATTTAAAAATCCCAGCTTACAACACGTGTTTTGTAATTAGAGCTCTCAATAGCAGGCGAATTGTAGGTCAGTAAAGGGTTATTTAGTTGGTCACTGATAAGCTAACCCTTTTAACCGTGTAGACCGGTGCAGACACCGAGGTAGAAATACACTGAATCTAGGCAAACCTAGTAGGTCCTGATAAGACGGCACGTAGCTAGAACGCCTCGCCAGAATCTACATATACACTGTTTGTCATCATGTCAGTGAACTAATCAGAAATCCCTTTCTATAAGAATATATTCAAAGCGAGAACAGTCCTGTTTAGAAACTCAGGGATGAAAGAGTAAAAAACATAAATATCATCGGAGAGCGCGTAGGAAAATAGTCCCTGAGTATTGTTTTCTTTTCAGAATTCGTCTTTCTATGCCAATTTATATTCAATCCGTATAAAGTCTCGAAAACTGAAATATTTTGAAAGACGTTCCATGCCTGCAAAAATAATTTTCAAGAGTTCATTTGGACTATTTTATGCAGCGAACGAACAGCGGAAGTGGAATAACGCGGTCCAGTACCGGAAGTAGAATTGTGTTGACTAAGAAACTTGATTTTAAAAATCAACTTTCAAAAATGTATATGCATGCCTTTAACGATTGTACCTAAAAGCCCTTTTGCAACATCGATTTTGTACTAGTACCGCTCGGATCAGTAAATGCCTAGTGCATAACTTAACCATAGGATATACCTTTCAGATTCGACGAGTTTCACGTGCTTTAGCCGAGCCAATCTGGCGGACTTGAGAGACGCTTGTTTAAACACTTCATCTCAGACTGGTACGACTTGCGAGTAAGTAATAAACATTCTTGGTTGTAAATAAAACATAACTATAGATTTACTGACTTTATTGGCTGAATAATAATAATAATAATAATAATAATAATAATAATAATATTGTATATGTAATGACTTTCAATGACCAATCTTCATCACATGCGAGAAATGCTACTGTTTGTGTGGGATAAGATGGCTAAGTGGACCAATTCTAGTTCTAAACTGCCTGTTGCAGATAGAACAAGAGAAGTAAGGGAAAGACATCTATGTTGGTGATCTTAGCTCTGGCTTTGCGCCGTGCACGTTTCTGCTCGGCTTCGCCGATTCTTTTTGCCTCATATTCAATAGCACCCCTTTTGATGAGGTTTCGCCACTTTCCTCGGTCTTGAACATTTTGTTCCCTCTACCCTGTTCGTATGTTGAATTCCTTGAAGGAGGCCTTGAAGTTGTGCTTGTATCGTTTCTTCTGACCACCATTGGAGCGTTTGCCCATTTCCGATTCTCCATAGAGGACGTTTCCTCAGGCATCCTGGTAACATGGCCTGTCCATCTTCACTCTGTCGATTTCAGAATAGTATGTACACCCCCCCCCCCTTTTCAGGACTTCTGTGTCTGGAATCCTGTATTGCCATTTAATCTTTTAAAGTTTTCTAACACACCTTGTATGGAAGTGATTCAGTCTTTTGGCACGCCGTTCGTTGGTGAACTGTCTGATTTCGCATGTATATACATAATAGTGTTGGCAGCAGCTCTGTAGACTTTCAACTCTGTCTCAAATAAAAATCAAAAGTGAGTTCCTTTAAGAGCAATGAAAACATTCATAAGAAAGAAGATGGGCCATACTACGTAGTTTCGGCTAATAAAGCCTCATCAGTGACCCTGTAATGATCCGGCAAAGAAAGCCAGAGGAAACATACTGCAATTTTGCAAATTTCGAAAAGGCAGTCGATACAAAGACTGATATAAATCAAATTGGGGTCCAAAAAATGAAAAACCTGTCTAGAATATGAGTCTAAACCAATAATTTATTTCTGATTTCTCAGAATATTCACGCTGATCTCAAAGAACCAAAAGTAAAATATAAACTACACTATGATTGATGTACGGGGAGACGTTTTACGGCCGCCACACGGCACAACACCAGCTGCAGTGAAGGCAAATAAAAATCAAAAGTGAGTTCCTTTAAGAGCAATGAAAACATTCATAAGAAAGAAGATGGGCCATACTACGTAGCCCGATTCCACTTCGACCCCAAACACTACCATGTAGTCGGCCAAACGCTGCACTAGCTTTGACAATCGTGGCATTGACTTCATCATCAATGTGCACGACTCTTGACAATGTGCTTCCAATACAGGTGGACTTGTCTGCCACTTAATCTTTGATCTTTCACTGTGATGTTGAGTTACTTGTAAGGCTTGGTCGGTGTTGCACATATCAGTACTGGTCATGAACAGACTCAGTAAAACCGAGTCTGCTATTTTCGGGTATTTGGTGTATTCTTTGCTTCTAAAGGATCTATCTATTTAGAACTTATTCTCAGGTGCCGGTTGATAAAGCACCTCGGTCTTTTTGATGCTGATTGTGAGATCATAGCTGTTACAGGAGTCAGAAACTTGATCTACATATTTTTACGTCTTCTCTTCTGTTGAGTCACACTTTGCCATGAAATCAGCGAAGATCTTCGGAACTCACCTGGCACCTCTGTTTGCACCTTGTATTTGACTTGCAACCTTCTTAGGTTGAAAAGCTTCCCATCAAAGCGATACCTAATAGGTATAACATTGGTACCATCCTTGAAAGCATCTCTGAGCATCGCAGAAAACATTATGCTCAACTTCGATGGGGCTATCACATAGTCTTGCTTGACTCCATTTTCACAGGGAATGAACCAGAAAGCTCACCACCATTCTGTACCCGTGCAAACATGCCATCGTGAAACTGCCTCACCATTGATATGAACATGGTTGGACAGCCAAACTGTACTGTAAAATTCCAAACACTCTCACGAGAGACTGTGTCAAATGTTTTGGTTATGTCAACAAAGGTCATGTGGAGGTCGGCATTTCTCTTGAAGCTACCTTGCTGTGAAAATCTTTTCAATTGTTCTTCTTTCTTTCCTGAATCCACACTGGCTTTCTGGTAGAAACCCTGGTTGTTCAATCGGTTAAGTAGAACTCTCGCAAGGACCTTCCCGGCAATCGACAATAAGGAGATGCCACGATGATTGTCACACAACTGAGAATTCATTTCCGTTTGAATAGATGGATAAATGACACATCCTTGAATTCTTGAGGGACGGCTTCTTTTCTGCACATAATGTGAAATAACTCTGACATCTTCTTTGCAACCGGAGTACCTCCTGCTCTTTAAATCTCAGGACGTATCGCATCTGATCCTGGAGCCTTACAAGATTACAGAAGTGTCATTGCTTTCACCGTTTCAGAGATGGTTGGGAAATCGTCAAGCAGCGAATTACATTCCACCTGTGGTAGTCTGTTGATAGCGTCATCACTGATAGATGATGGCTGACTAAGACCACTATCAAAGTACTCAGCTCATTTCTTCAAGATATTTTTTGAACAGTCAGAAGATTAGTTCCGTCTGCACTGAGAAGAGGGATGGAATCTGGGCTCTGGGGACAATAAACTTGCTTTAGTGCATCAAAGAACTTCGTAATACCCTTTCTCTCTGCAAAAGACTGGATTTCATCAGCCTTACTGCTCAGCCAGGAGTCTTGCATATATCTGAGCCTTTTCTGGACTGTTAGATACTGAGCTGGTATTATTGAGGTATACCTTGTGCTTTAGTGATTTCAAGGAGTCCCTAGATTTCTTCCTCATTCTCGTCAAACAAGTCTTGGTGTTTACGGGATACTGGTCCTGAGTGAGCGGTGCCTCTGAAGACTTCCAGTTCTGTTCTGGATCACCCGAGTTTCATTGCATCTAATCGGCTGCAGATGTCAGTGATTGTCTTGATTCAGCTGAGAGACATCCAGTCTCTTTGGCACTTTCTTGCCTTATGGTTACAATGCAGGCTGAATGCACGGGTTGAGTTTTCTGACAGCAAGCTTGTGATCTGTCTAGAGGTTTGTACCACACATAGTCTTCATGCGGACTGAACAAATTATTTGTCTAAATCGCGACGGAAGTGGGGGCGAGGATTGTGGCCACGTAAAATCGTGTGGGAAAGTGACTGTCCTTATGGCCTTCCTTTGTTTAGGTTTCCATTATGGTCTTGTCGCTTAATGTTTGTGTTTCATTCCCTTTGGTGTCTTTGATGGGTGGAGTAAGTTAATTGTATCGATTCCTGATCTTTGTTTTACTTCTACTTTGTCACTCTGACATCCTGTCTATACTTCCTTCGTACTATGACATAATCAATGAAATACCAGTGTTTGGAGCGAGGATGCGTCCGTGATGTCTTGTTGCAGGTTGGCAGATGGAAGACTATGTTAGTGATCAACAGTTCTTGCTCTGCATACTTACTATAAAGGAAGAGGCATCGCTACTGCACTTTCTTTCTCCTTAAGCCCTAATGACTTCTTCCTAGGTTTGGTGGTCTGTGCCCGCCCTAAAATTGAAGGCTCCCAGCAGTATGAGTTTGTCTGTCCATGGTGTAACAGAAATCACAGAGTTCAGATCATCACAGAACTTGTCTTTGACATCATCTGGGTTGGTCATTGTGGGTGCATAGGCATTTAAATAGTTGCTTGTCTCATACCAGATAAAGGAGGTCTTAATGGTTTAGGAAGTCAAGAGAGCTTGCTGACAATGTGTGATTTCTCCTGCTTTACGCCGTCTTCTTTCTTGCGTCCCCTCCAGAAGAAAGTGCAATAGCTAGTACCAACTTTTTTAATAGCCCTTCCTCTGTAAGGCGAGTCTCACTATGAGCTGCAATCTCGACTTTGTACCGACGAAGTTCTCTGCCAACTAGAGCTGTTCTTCGATGTGGTCTGTCTGAACCAGCACTGTGCACCACGGTGCACCTTTTCATGCCCCGATTTCAAAGGTTCATCTTTATCTTCTTTCTCGTCGACCGCTAAATGGGATCCCCGCTGATCACGGTTAACCAGCAAGGGGTTTTGGAATTGATTTTCTAGCCTCTTCCCCATACCAAGGGAATGAGCAGTGCTAAAATGTCTGCTCAGTCACTCAGTTTGACTGCCGAATTCGTAAGGAAAGCGACCATATAGAACCAAGTCGCCTGTATGCAGGTCCACAACTACAGCTTCCAGTGTTACCTAACCTTCTGCACCGCTCACACATCGCCACAGGGCTTTTTATGCGGCTTGTATGGTTGCGTGCTTCCAGTGACTGCGTGTACAGTCGAACTTCAATGGCTCGAACACCTTTGGGACCATGAAAATCTGTTCGAGACAGGGGTAGTTCGAGCCACAGAGGCTTATGGCCAGGAGGCATAACGAGGTACTTTTTGACATATTTTTGGTGTCCTGTAATGAAATGTATGCTGTGTGTACTCATTAGAATCGCCTCATCGAGGCGATTCTAATGAGCACACACAGCATACCTTTGCAAGATAAAAGAGGAAAGCCTCCTAAATTATATCGCACCATTTCTTATGTAGAGGACTTCCCTATGGGCTCATGAATGGGTTCGACTCAGCCATGGTAAACGAGCCATCGGTGTTCGAGCCATCGAAGTTCTACTGTATATGATTAAGATGACATGCGCTCTGAATTGGATTAAAGTGAGGGTGAGGCGCGCAGAGTCAGCCTCACTCTCAGGTCCTTCCTAGCTGGATTCAGAGGCAAAATAGTATCAACACATCTGGAGTGAAGCCCGGATGCAACGGATGACCATATCTTTCTTAAATGCCTCATCATGCTCTCCATAAATGACCGCATCGCCGCTCCGGCCGTTGAATCAAAGAAATGTTTTCTTCAATCCTAGTTTCTGAAGCAGACGTTGCGGATTGCGGCCGCGAGGAATTGATTGAAGCCCCTCCCCACCACCACCACCCCAAGTGAAATTCTTTTCCCTGACCGTTCCAAGGCGGTTCTTCTGTCGAGGTAAATGTTTGTTGGGGTTCGTCTTTGAGTGTGTGTATCGTTTGTTTTTTTTGTTTTTTTTGTTGTTGTTGTTGTTTTTTTTTAATAGCCAATCAGCTATTTTATGGGAGAGTAACTGTCCTTTTGGCTTTCTTCTATTTCTGCTAATGATGTTTCCATTAGTGCCTAGTTGTTTTATATTTATGTTTCTTTCCTTTTTGTGACTCTGATGGGAGCTGTGGGTTAATTGGATCGATTCCTGGTCATTGCTTTCAGTTCTGTTTTACATAGCTGGGACAGGCAAATCCAGATATGTTGGCTTTTGTTTGGAGATGCCTTCTCCTAGATGCATTCCCGACCAGAGCTTGAGAGCTCCATCTACCCCGGATACAACGATTCAGTTAACAGTTATACAGAAACTGTAACTCATCTTATGTAGCTCAGTGTAGCTGAGGGAATATCGACGCGTCCTTCGATATCCCGATGGGAAACAATAAATAGAGAATTCCATATTCGTGTCTTTTGACATCAGGTTTATCAGGCAATGCCTCAAGAACGCTTGCGAGGCCTGTCGAGCGATTCAGTGTACGTTCTCGCAGCTGAGTCTGATAAACTTGATATCAAATGGCACGAATCTGGTCTTCTATTTATCAGTTTATCCCATTGTACACTCTTTAAATTGGCAATTGAGGATAAGTAATCGATTATCCTCAGTGCATCCCAATATTCCGGCACGCAATTATCCATCGATAAATTTAGCATCAGCTGTCCATATTTTTCTCAGGATTTTTTTTTAAAGTAATTTTTCATTTTTTTTTTTCAGTAAAATAACATATTTGCCAATTTTTCAGTAGTCGTCCGGTTCATTCATAAAATACAATGTCACGTTGTCCTACGATAGCATATCTTTATCAGGTAAAGGTGTTACAATGCATATTATATAGAGGGTAACTGATTATCACTAATATTAGGACAACAACGTTCTTATTGTATGTACCGGGCACAGTATTTCCTACAATTTACATGTGCGCACAGCGAAGAATTAGATCAATCTTCGCATCCATATAGTCTGACCAGATACTTCTCTTGCTACATGAAGGGTCAATTGGCCCTTAGCTATCCTTAGAGAGCACAACGATAAGAATGCGCGAATGCGCAGGCTGACCTGAGTATTCGCTGGGTGCAAATGTAAATTGTAGGAAATACTGTGCCCCGGCAAATATAGCTATAATATTTGGATTACCGGTAGATTTATCCTCAGGAAGATTTTATCAGAATGTGTACAATGAAGCTGAACTTAAGTTTACACAAAGTGCACTTGTGACGTGCACGCTAAGTGCACTATTTGCATTAAAATGATAGTAAAATTGTGCACCTGACGTGAACACCAAGTGCACAAGTGTGTAAACTTTAGTTCTGACTCCACTGTGCGCGTGCGCAGCAAATATTTCGCGTGACGTCATTGCCGTAAGTTGTCATCAGATGCAACGTCACCTAAACGTAAAATTCGAAGGCATCTGAATAAGCATGTTATATCAAATTAGCTTGCTGATATCGAGTGATAGGAGCATCGTTGTTCCTCGAATTTTATCGTTCATTACTAACCATTTATATTTATAGCTGTACAATAACAGACATAACTGATTTCAAGCAAGATTCTACTGTAGGCATTTGCTATTGGACATACATGTACATTGCAGAAACACGAACAAACGTGAACATTTTCAATGCGAAAACTACAAAGCCTGTGGATGAATGACCCGGATTCGTACTCTCTAAAGCTCATATGACTACATGAGTTCCATTTGCACGCTTTGGTTCAGAAAGAACGGCAAGTTCTAAGTGATTCCTCTCTGGTTAAACCAGTAATTGGCTCTTCTTTTATATTCTTGAAATGTCGAAAACGAATAACAAAAAGTAACCAATGGGCACTAATTCTATACCAAAAAGGGAGTTGCTCTCATGATGCCCTAAGCCTTTTCAGTTTAGGCGTGGTGTTGTCCTTAAAATTGATTTAAGGGTTGAAGAAGCACTACATGAGTTGGTATAAATTTGCAAAACGAATTAATGATAAAAATGTCATTTCAGTCACATTGGAACATGAACCAAAAGTTAGTCCTTAGCGTATATGACCTTATGACAAAATAGAAGTGAAGGCAGTGATCGGGAATCGATACAATTAACCCACCGCTCACATCAGTGACACCAAAGGGAAAAAAACAAATATGAAATAACTAGACCCTAATTGAAACATCAATAGCGAAAAAAGCCAAAAAAACAGTTACTTTCCCACAAAATAGCCAATCAACTATCCAAAACAAAATAATATATAAAGCGATACACACATTCAGAGACAAACCATAAAAAAAAAAACAAAAAAAAAAACGCGACAGAAGAACTTCCTGGGAACGGACAGTGAAATGAACTCCACTGGGGCTTAAATCCGTCGCGATTTAGACAAATAATATTTTCAGTCCGCATGAAGGCCTCCTAACTCATCAGTGCAACATCTCCGAGATCATAAAAATGAAACAACCACAGAGTGAAACAACGGTGCGGACTCGACAGCAAGAAACCACTAAATGCTTGAGCAAAAGAAAACCAATAGTTAGACTCCGATTGGCCTGACCAGAGGCAGAGCATCAGGCACCAACCAACATTACATAAAATTAAAGTCTCTCCAATTCTCAGTAAGCCTTTACGCTAGAACCGTCATAGAATATGAGGCCTGACCCACCGGCGTGCAATTAAAGAGGAAAGCAAAATTATTTGTCTTAATCGCGACGGAAGTATGGGCGAGGAGTGTGGCCACGTAAAATTGATATAAGCCCCCCCCCCCCCCCCCCCCCCACCGCTGACCGTTCTAAGGCGGTTCTTCTGTCGGGATTAATTGCACGACCCGCAGAAAAAGCGACCGACTGAAGTCGGTTGATTTCTAAGAGTGCCCTAAAATCACCGTGTCATTCTGTCATTCTGTCAGTCTGTCTGTCCGTCCGTAACCCGTTTGTGAAAATTGGTGATAGTGACTTAACTGCTTGGAATATTTAAACAATTTTTGGCATACTGATAGATATCAATGAGATCTAACCAATGAACTTGCGAAATATTACATTCCATTTAGTATAGCCTTGCCGAGGCGAAATATGTGAAAATTTTCAAACTGCTTTTCCTCGGAAACCGATGGGCCGATTGAAGTCAAATTTCATATGGAGCCTCTATGGGATTGGGGAAACCATAATTTGCTCATGGGTTTCAGGTCACATGACCAAACTGGCCGCCAAGCCATATATGGTAAAAACCCTTCAAAAATAGTCTTCTCCAGAACCACTGGGCAGATTTCCACGAAACTTGATAAATAGCATCTGGGACGTAGGCCCATCATAAATTGCTAAAATGGTGACCCTGGGTTTACCTTGACCTTCTTTGTGCCTAGGTCAAACTTTGACACATTTGCTTTTGGAATGCATTTTATCCTGCAAACGATTCAGAATGCAGTACTAAAGTATAAGATATTTAAATAATTTTTGGCATACTGATAGATATCAATGAGATCTAACCAATGAACTTGCCAAATATTACATAACATTTAGTATAGCCTCGCCGAGGCGAAAACTGTGAAAATTTTCGAACTGCTTTTCCTCGGAAACCGTTGGGCCGATTGAAGTCAAATTTCATCTGGAACCTCTATGGGATCGGTAAAACCAAAATTTGCTCATGGGGTCCAGATCACATGACCAAAATGGCCGCCAAGCCATATATGGTAAAAACCCTTCAAAAATAGTCTTCTCCAGAACCACTGGGCAGATTTCCGCGAAACTTGATAAATAGCATCTGGGACGTAGGCCCATCATAAAGTGCTAAAATGGTGACCCTGGGTTGACCTTGACATTCTTTGTGCCTAGGTCAAACTTTAACACATATGCTTTTGTATTGGAAAAGTAAGAATGCATTTTATCCTGCAAACGATTCAGAATACAGTACTAAAGTATAAGATATTTTTGCTCCTTACGGTAAGGCGCATTTATTGGGGGAACCGTTTTAGGTCCAGGTCACATGACCAAAATGGCCGCCATACCCATATATGGTTACACTCATAATGCTAAAAGCATCCGGTGGGTCGTGCACTTCAGCTGAAGCACTGGTCTTTGTTATTGTTTGTCTTTGGGTGTTTGTATCGCTTATATTATTTTATTTTGGATAGCCTATTGGCCATTTTGTGGGAAAGTAACTGTTCTTTTGGCTTTCCGCTATTGATGTTTCCATTAGGGTCTGTTGTTTCATGTTTGTGTTTCTTTCCCTTTGGTGTCTCTGATGGGAGCTGTGGGTTAATTGTATCGATTCCTGATCATATAGATCACTTATGTTGTACCAAATCTTTTTATATCGAAGAATGCTTTTACGAAATTGGGTGCTGAAGTCATTGCAATTACATATTTATCTGAATTTATATACTTAGATCTCAAGCCTTTCTTATTTCAATTCAGTTTCTGTCGCATGTTTTGGTTTCTAAAAACTGCTCAAATGTTTTCGGGGCGTAAGTTTATGCATCAATCAAATAACCATGCATTTTTAATCTTGATGTCAGGTCTTTTGAAGAGAATGTACGTTGCGCTGCAAGTTTTTACAATGAGACTGTTGAAAACTGCCACAGACAGTACTTGATGCTCTACCAGATGGTGCTTTCAACCACGGATAAGTTTGACCCAGAAAATTGTAAGTTGTAGGTTTTGCAGCGTATTTTCGCTATAAAAATAAAGGAAACGTTTACACTTTATGGAAAAGATCTTCAAAAATACCCGTCTGCCTATTCAATAATGGTCTCCTTACCTTTCTTCAAGACTTAGTGTATACTTCTTTAGGGCTCTCACCAATGTTACTTCGGATTAAAGGTGGAAAATAGATCAGCTGCATTTATGCATATTAATTTATAATGGGATTTTAAGTAAGTCTAAGCAAAGATTTTATTTTATGATGGCAACTTAAATAAGCATATCAGGTGTAGTTAATTAAGGCGTAACTATACCAAATTTAGTGACACAGAGGCCTTTCTGATATTAAATCTTCATTAGTGTGTCTCAACCCCAAAGTTCTGAAACCGAAACAGATGATAGACAAGTCCCGGCAAACACAGCACATCCACCTCCGAGCACACACCGACCGACGCAGATCATGAGACAGGTCAACTAGAGGCATCAGGCAAGAGACGCCTACATCAGGACTAATAGGCGTCCACCACCGAGCCAACATCAGCAAACATGGCCCACACTCCACGGAAGTCCCGGCATTAGGAAGGAGATGTCCAAAGAAGCGAGACTTGCAAAATTAAAAAATATAACAAAAATTGGCAACCAAATCCGCTAAGATGCATGTCTCACCTGACAAGTCAGTCTTAGTTTTAGAAAAAAAAATAGAATTTTATGCTAAGCTGTCATGAGATCCTCAGCTTATGATACAAATGTGCATCAGAAACAGTTCCACACAACGCAAAACAAGTTTTGCAATATACGATTCTGTGAAATGCACATCAAACAAATGCGCCCTGTTGGTTAAAAGTCTGAATGAGAATTGGTTGGTTGGGTAGGGTATATATTACCAGTAAAATTCTTATTTTAAGACCTTTGTGACTGTTCAAAAGTGGTCTTTAAGACCACTTTTGAACAGCCCCAAAGGTGGTCCCTGACCAGAAGACACTGTGGGCTGAAAACACAAAGCAAGATTAAACGCACCCTTTAAAAGAACCTTTTTATAGCAAAAATAGTCTTAATTTTAGGTGTCGTAACAGCGAAATTCTACTGTATATGTTCTTCGTATAGATAGATGAAGTGGGCTTCGCAAACAACTGCTGTTTTGACTTCCTTCATGAGTCCCTTGGAATAACTTTTATAATAACGACCCTCAGCTCTGTCTTAAACCATTCACATTCCGAGCAAAAGCAGTGAATACTTTGTATATCTACAATGTGCATTTTGCAGGTCCTTGTAACACAAACTATACAAAGATCAATGAAAAATGCCCCTGTCTTGATGATACGGATGCTTGCGGTATAGATATGGGCCAGGATGACTTTTGTTGCTTTAAGAACAGTTATCTTCAACAAGGTAATACAAATTTAAGCACCACCAGAATAGCTGACCTCTGGATTTGTAAAATATAATTTATGAAATAATACAGCATGATCTTACACGCGTGGTCATTTTAAACTAATTTTATGAAACGAGCATTCTGCGAGTTTCATCCTTTAACCAGTTTCATTAATGTCATATCAGCTTGTCTTTTTATGTCAATTGACGATTTGCCTTGGTAGGATTGCCGTAGATTATTTAGACAGCAGTACGTTGTCATGAATGCGTTAGCACACGTCCAGACGTTTGTCATATGACAAATATATTGATCTTTATTACCCACTCTCTTATATAAAGTGTTATGATATATGTCTGACTACTTGCCAGTTGTATTTCTGGTCGATATGGTGTTGATCCATGGACTGTTTGCAGGTGCTGTAATAATTTAAGGCAGTACACATGGCTTTGGTTACAGTTATCAACAATGGCATTCTTGGAATTTGGTCTACGTAACGCTGGCCAGTCAAGTTACCATGATCGTTCAAGGTAACTTGACTCGCCAGCGTTACGTAGACCAAATTTTACGCCCAGTGGTTGTCCCATTCGCCCGGCGCATTGGTGGGAACTTCGAGTTCCAAGACGACAAAGCACGCCCACATCGAGCCCGTGTTGCCGTCGAATTTCTTAGACAACAAGGTGTAAGGACACTGCCGTGGCCAGCCAAATCCCCCGATATGTCACCGATTGAGCACATTTGGGATGTCTTGGGTCGCCGCGTGCGCAACAGACTGCAGCGTTGTAACAATCTGCCACAGCTTGGCCGAGCAGAAGAATGGCGACGGATACCAAGGGAGATAATCCGTCGCACAATCACTAGCATGCCCAGAAGGTGTCGTGCATGCATCAATGGTCGTGGTGCATGGACCAGATACTGATCCCCTTTACATATAAAACCTTCCCTGTGACATTGAAGTTTCGCTTCTTTCTATTTGAATTTGGGGTTTCCCTTATTTTTTTCCCTAGTATACCCATACCCTTTGACATATGTTTGGCTGGGAGGAATTCAAATGCTCACACAAATATGTAAAAACGGTCTATACCGGTTTGAAACACTGAGTTCTGTGCAGAATGCCTATACTCGGTACATTTTTCAGTATCGCCCTGTTCAAGTTCAGAGGAGCATTTTACACTAAGCGAGGCATGTACGTCGAACACATGCAGGGGAAGATGTGAAAATATGAATTACGGTGGACAGACAGACTTACAAATATGTTGTGTTAATCCAGAAGATCTGAAAGAGGACGATAATTCTCGTGAGTAGTATAAGAATCTTATATGGGTGTGAGGGGTGGATGGAAAAAATCCGTCCCGAGGGTCACTGTCCGGCATCACGAAGCTTGCCAAGTGATGCCGGACAGTGATCCCGAGGGACGGATTTGTCTATCCACCCCTCAAACCCATATAGGATTCTTTTTCTTGCATACCTTCCATTTCTGTTGCGAATTTTAATGCTTTTGTCAGTTCGGTTAGCGACGTCCGCCATTTTGTGATGACACGACAGGAATGTTTAGTGACGTCACGCATGACGACGCCGCGCATGAGGTTGTAATCAACCAGTGCATTTATCAAACCCGCGATTATATTCGATCTTGGGTCGGAACACCAGGGTCAGAACATAATTTTCTATCCAAGGGTAAAATCACGGATTTCCTTGTCTGTTGTGCAAGAATAAACAGTCTAATTATAGTAGCCGCATAAGATTGACTAGGCGGAGCTATGGTTTGCACCTGCTCTTGGAATGTTCTATTAACAAAAAGGTAAACCAAGCCACCCGATTGTGTGAATTCAAATGTAACACTGGCGTATATGGCCATTTGGTCCGCTTGAAGAAAGCATGCGAAAGGCACTCTGCCGAATCTTCTGGTGGACTCAGCGAATTCGACATATAGTGACAACACCTGAATAGCTCCGCCCAGTCAATTTTATCTGCGACTGCTATACATTGGAATAAAATTTATGCATATATCAGGTAAATAAAGAACCGAAACATAAATTTAGCACCCAAGCCCTGCAATTACACTGCAGTCATTTTCATACCAAAAATTTCATTTATCATATAACGTCGCGTTTTAGAATGTAATAACGCCATGCAATAAATTCGATAATCCACTAGTGGATTAAATACGCAAATTAGTTATATACGCCCTATGACATTCTTAACAACGTCGCGTTTACTAATGCCGGAATATTGATATTTTTGTTTAAAAAAATCGTGAATTAAATAGAATCTTGCATTCGTGCTCGTGTATTATTGAATTTAATATACTCGTTGAGGAAAAGGGATAAAATGCTCGACAAAGTCACGCATTTTATCCCTTTTCCTAAGCTCGTTTAATAAATTCAATAATGCATGTTCTGTAAGATCCTCTATGTACGCGTTTTAGCACACTGACTCTAATAAGCACACACCAATAATTTTTCAAGAAGTATATTTGACACAATTTTGTAGTGCTAGATTTGAAGTCAGCTGAAGTTGTAACAGGGCTAAAAGATCATTCTAACATATAAATTAATAGCTCTGTGTTGTTTATAAAGGAATTTGTTAATTTTGACTATCCTGTATTTATCGGAGGTCATCCGTGAATAACACCAGATCAACCAATATTAACTGAGATCAGTTGGGGTCAAAAAATCATAATCATGTTTTTTTTAATTGTGTCAATTAATAAAATTGTCATTTAAAACAATGCAGCAGACCTCGGACCTGTACCTGGGCCAATACGAAATTACTTGATTAATAACATTATATTATTTTCGATTGGCTTTTATTTGGCCATGACGGACAATTTGACTATTCGATCAGATTAGTATATAAGAACTAATGCTTCATAATCAACTTTTCAACAATTGTATCAATCAATAAATCAAAAGTGTCAACTTTGAAACAACGTCATCACTCAACTAAAAACGTTGACTGCAACAATCCACATGATTCAAGTCAGAAATCAACCAACATTTTCATAATCAACATCATGTCCTATTATTATGTCCCGTTATGTACAACGCATCAACAACTTCAAATCAACGTCCCATGATTTCAACTCTTACTTTCACTGTACACATTTTACCTTAAAAATATGGAGGGGAACCAGCCATATTATAATTTCTAAATGGACGGTCGAATGCTGCCGTAGCAATCAACGTGCACGATTCCAAAGCGAAAGAGGCACGAGGTGACGCCAATGTGCAGATTATCTGTAAAACAACTAATCTGCTCACCGCCATTCGATTTTTATTCTTCTAAATTTGTCGACTTCTCGAAAATTTTTGCTGACAACAAAAAGAACGATTACTCTTCAACAAGTATTGTTAGAAGCCTCCGTGGTGCAGTGGTTACGCTACTCGCCTTGTAAACCAGGGATCGCAGGATCGATCCCGGGCTTCTCCAGACTTTCGGATGAGTCTTTAAACCGAGGTCCCGTCTCCATATGACCTTAGCTGTTGGTGGGACGTAAAACTAAAACTCACTCACTCAACAAGTATTAACATTGAGGGAAAATTTTCTACAGCGCCCTCCAAGACAAAGTTACAAATGGTGTGTTCACAATAATAAAAGAATTTAATTCAGATCGAATTAAATTTCATTATTTTCGATACACATGCTTCTTATACCGACTTTGAACGGGGTTGTTTCAACCAATCATGTACAAATTCGACATCAGGAGCATACGCTTGTGCCTGACCTTTTGTAAAACTGGCGAGGTCGGCCTATCTGTCATAGAGTTGCATCCCCTTGATAACTGAAAATGCCTATATATCCAACATAATGGCGAAACAGCTAACCAAATTAAAAAGATATAAGCAAGACATACATGCAAAGACGAACTATATCAATAATATACCACAACAGAAGAACAGTGTGATATGTTAAAATTACATTTTGTGGATCGTCTTGAAACACTACTAGCATCTTAAGTAGTTTTGTAGAAAGATTTTTTTAATTCTGAACTTGTTTAAATGACGTTGACGGTACAAGCTTCTCTAAAACAACCAAAAAACGATTGTCATCTGTGTATATTTCTGTAAAATTTATATTTATCATATGACGTCGTTGATAAGCAGTGGATAAGGTCGTGTAGTAAAACTCGTATGACCACACGTGAAATAACACTTTGGCGGGATTAAGTAACGTCATGACGGCTTCCATGTCAACAATGCATTTTTCTTGGACAAATTGCCAGATTAAAAGGCGATAAAATCCATTTTAAAGTGGTCATATGATAAACAGAATCTTACACTCGTGATCATTTAATATGATATTTTTGAAACTCGCGGAAGGCTTTTTTTCATAAATATCATATGAAATGACCACTCGTGTAAGATCCTATATATTCTGGCTTTTCTCTTGTTGGTTTACAGCTAATCGTCCGTCAGAAAAGCCAACACCTGCAGGTCCTATAGTAGGAGCAATAGTAGCTCTTCTAGTGGTGGGGGCGGTCATTGTTATGCTTCTGGTAAGTGAATGTTTATATGTAACCAAACATCACGAAAACACGCCTATATAATTTTGACCCCTTGAACCCCATTTTCATATAGTAAAACTGGGGTTTACGGGGGTGAACCTTATTTTCCTAATTTCTGCTCTAATATATAGATTGTGGGTACTCGTCAGAACCGCCTTGATGAGGCGGTTCTGACGAGTACCCACAATCTATATTTTGAGCAGATATAAGAAAAATATCACAATATTTCATCTTAAACGTTTCATATTTTCGGCGATAAAGGTCACAATGTATTTATTTAGGCGTGTTTTCGTAATGTGTTTAACCATTATACTTACACGCAAAACAAAGAACACGCTAGAGAAACACTAATTGAAGTTAAAGCAATGATCAGTAATCGATACAGTTACCTCACACCTTCCATCCACGACAGCAAATGGAAAGCTACACAAACACACAAAAAACTTCACTATATTTAAAACTTAAAAAAGCAGAAAGCCAAAAGGACAGTTACTTTCCCAACGGCTATCCAAAATGAAAAAAAGATATTAGCAATGCATATATGCAAAGACGAACTACAGTCGAACTTCAATGGCTCGAACACCTTTGGGACCTCGAAAATCTGTTCGAGACGGGTAGTTCGAGCCACTGAGGTTACTTTCAGGAGGCATAACGAGATACTTTTTAGACATCTTTTCGGTGTTCTTTAATGAAAATGTACACACAGCATACATTTGCAATATAAAAACTAAAATCTTCTCAATTACCCTCCACCTATTTCTTATGTAGAGGATTTCGCTAGGCGCTCAAGAATGGGTTCGACACATCCATGGTAAACGAGCCATCGGTGTTCGAGCCATCGAAGTTCTACTGTATAACAATCGTAAACCACAACGCCTTGGATTTTACGTGGCAACAATCCTCGCTCTTGGTTCTATTGTTGTTTGGACAAATAAATTGTTCGCATAGAGGATTTCTAACTCATCAGTAAACCTGTCCGAGAACATACAAATCAAACGAATACAGAGATGAAAGAACGATGAGGACTCAACAGCAAGAAATAACTGAACGGTTGGAGCTAAACAAAACCAACAGTTGGACTCCAGTGGGCCCGACCAGAGATATAGCATCAGGCACCAACCATGCCTTAAAAAGTAATCATTAGGCTGGAGCTGTCATAGAGTCTGAGCCAGACCCACCGGCCTCGTTTCTAAACTTTTGTGTCACTTTTAAAACAATTGTCCAGGAGAAGAGCTTCCGTTTTCGATGAATGCATGTAAGCCCTGTCACGACAAAAATTTTCTTTGGACATATGCGCAAGCTGATCTGTATCTTTATATGGTGCCGTTTTACTATTTAATACAATTTCGATATATTTATATTTTTCGATTTATATTTTTCGATATATTCGAATTATAGATATCTATGAATCAAAATATAGATATCTACAATTGATGTTATTGATATCTATAATTATAAATATTTTTGGTGTCATAAAATGTAATCAATGATATGTCATATATATTTCTTGAAATCTATAAATTTGCATTATGATATCCATTATTCCTTTGCATATATAGATATCTAAAAATCCAATTATAACTATCATTTAAAAGGTTGAATTATAGATAACATGATTTTCAATAATGAATATCAGAAAATATATTTTGGATATCAATAAATGTAATTATTGATATCCTTAAATGTTCTTCAATATTTGATATATATATATATATATATATATATATATATATATATATATATATATATATATATATATATATATATATATATATATATATATATATATATATATATATATATATATATATCACATAATAGATATCTATAATTGGAATTATAGATATCCCTTACATTTTATGGATATCATAAAATAAATAATAGATATCTAATATTTATAAATATCTAATAATGTTTATTGATATCCTATATTTTCGTTATAGATATCATTAATTTTATTTATGGATACCTTGAAATTCGATTACATAGTAAAATGGCACCTCAATTACCTTTGCTGTTCGCTAATGGCAAAACCCAAGTTTTCTCTTACGCGGCTCATGTGGTACTTGTGGAGAATATCGAATGTGTAGTTTCACAGAATGTTCCTCTTATGACCCTTCAAAGATGTTTAAATCATTCCATTTTGCTGAAGAGCTAAAATAGGAAAAACATGTAAACGACATCGTCTCGCCCAATTAAAGGCCTGATTTCAAAATAAATCCACAGGATGTTCCACTTATCCATCTTTGGCAAGATTGCTAAAATCATTCTGCCAGAGCTGAAAATGGCTTAATCTTTAAACTTTTTCAAAACAATTTCACAGAAATGTTCCACTAATGTTGCTGGACGGGTTCCACTCCATCGAAAAAAAAAATGGCCGCCAAAGCTAAAACTAGAAAAAAAATCATTGGTCCGCATGTCTTTTAACAATTGACTGCTTTACTTCCATAAGCTATTAAACATCTTGGACTCATGTGAGCAATCCATGGCCTTCATGGCATCTTAAACAAGATGCCATGAAGGCCATGGATCGCTCACATGAGTCCAAGACGTTTAATAGTCCAAGACGTTTAATTAGTACTATCTGTCTTTCGTATTACATAGATCTATTTGCGAAGAAAAGGTGTGTGTAAGGGATTTCCACTAATGAAGAAGAACAAGAACACGAAGGAATATGATGATATTCAGGTTTGTGGAGGATCTTACATGAGTGGTCATGTATTATTGAATTTATTAAACGTGTTGAGGTAAAATGGATAAAATGCGAGGCTTCGCCGAGAATTTATTCCTTTTCCTGCACAAGTTTAATAAATTTAATGGTACATGAGCACGAATGCAAGATTCTATTTATCATATGATCATTAAAATGCATTTTATGCACGATTTTTCAGTAAATATGCCAATATTCCGCCATTAGTAAACGCGACGGCGTTAAGGACGTCGTACGTGGAACGTTATGGGACGTATCTAACTAATTTGCATATTTAATCGACTAGTGGATTACCGAATTTATTACATGGCGTTATTACATTCTCAGACGCGACGTCATATGATTAAATGTTTTACAGATGTGCTTGCAGTGTGCGCAATGAACACAGACAGGATGCGCATATAAATAGATGTAAGGCTTAATCGGCTTTATATGCTTTTAAGAGCAGATAGACCTGGAACATTATCCATTATCCACCAATTTTTACAAGGAAAATAGAAGTGAATGCAATAATCAGGAATGGATACAATTACTTTACACCTCCAATCCAAGATACCAAACGGAATAAAACAAATTCACCGTAGTCAAAACATCACAAGCAACTATCAAAAAATAATAAAAAAAAAGAAAAAAGAAAGATTTGAGCACTAGTTACATACAAAGACAGACAATGACAGTAATAAGCAACAGAAGAAGCACCGCCTTGGAATGGTTAGTAATTTTTACCGGGGGGTGGGGGAGGCTAAAATCAACTGTATGTGGCCATAATCCTTGCCATTGTTTCTGCCATCGTGTAGATCAGTCCGCGTGAAGGGGTTCAGACAGTTTTCCGATATTTTATGCCCTAAGTTCGTACCTCCGTGATTCAATCGGTGGTTTTCTCTGCTCTTATGTCAGATTGTTGTTGGGTCGCCAACCCAGATCCATGTATAGTTGTTTTACTCTGCTTTACTGACCCCGCCCATCGGGGCTTGAAGAAATAGATGGGCTGCATGCTGCTTCAACGCAGAGCTGAAACAGACCCGCACACGAGTACTGGTAAACCGCTTGGGTGATCTGAGCCTACCCTGGCAAAGCTGTGCGAGTCTGACCGACCATGCTTATAAACCCTATTGGTTTCATTGGGCGGCAGGGCTTGGGATGTCATTTCATCTCAATGTCGGGTAAAAGTCCCACAAAATTGAAGCAACGTCTCCAAAATGACCTTTACAGTGTTGACGAGGACGTTAAACCTCAAATCAAGCAAACAGATTTACTCTGTTTGTTGTTTTCAAGACTCATCGCTTAGCTAGGTTTCCTCCAATATATATAATGTTTTTGGATAAATTTATTATTGTTAATGCATTTATATAGAAGATCTTACATGAGTGTTCATGTATTATCGAATTAAAAAAACGAGTTGAGGAAAGGGAATAAAATGCCAGACTTGGCCGAGCAACTTATCCATTTTCCTCAACGTGTTTAATAAATGAAATAATACATAAACACGAATGAAAGATTCTATTTATCACATGATATGATTTGTTTGTTTGTTTGATTTGTGATTTAACGTCCCCGTCAACAGTGTATAGGTCATTTTGGAGACGTTGCTTCCAATTTTGGGGACTTTTACCCGATACTGAGATGTAATGACATCTCAAGACCTGTCGCCCAATGAAACCAATCGGGTTTATAAACATCTGGATGGTCTGACTCGCACCGCTTAACCTGGGCAGGCTTAGATCCTTTAAGCAGTTTACCAGTACTCGTGTGCGGTCAGATTAAGCTCTGCGTGGAAGCATCATGCAGCCCATCTATTTCTTCAAGCCCTGATGGGCCGGGGCCGATCATATGATATGAACTGTTATCCTTTGGAAGCAAGGAATATGCCACAGAACTGAAGCGTATGGATAGTACAAGTTTTCTGGGCCAGACTAGCTAGTTTCGGCCAATAAGACCTCATCAGGGAACCTCAAATATTTTTAAAATTCTACGATGGATTCAATGATCTCAAATGACTAGAAAATATAATCTACACTGTGATGAAGGACAGGGAGAATTTTACGGCCGCCACACATTCCCTTCCTTTAGCTAATTTTGTTCACGTTTTTAAATAAAAATGCCAATATTTCGCCATTAGTAAACGCGACGTAGCTAAAAACATGTAACGTTACGGGGCGTATCTAACCAATTTACCTATTTAATCCACCAGTGGATTACCAAATTTGTCATTTGACGTCGTTGATAAGCCGTGGATAACGTCGTGTAATACAAATCGTATGACCACACGTGATATAACACTTTGGCGGGATTAAGTAACGTCATGGCGACGTTCATGTCAACCATGCATTTTTGTGGAACTTTGTCAAATTTTAAGGCGACAAAATCCAATTTAAAGTGGTCATATGATAAACAGAATGCTAGACTCATGGTCATTTCATATGAAGTTTATGAAACTCGCCGAAGTCTCACTTCATAAATATCATACAGATGAACACTCGTATAAGGTCCTCTATTTATTGTATGACGTTATTACATTCTCTAAACTCCTTGTGACAAAGGGATAAAATACATGATATTATTAAATTTATTAAACGAGTTGAGAAAATGGAATAAATGCAAGGCTTTTCCTCAACGAATTAAATAAATTTAATTGTACATGATATTATAACAAATTTAATAATACAGGAACACGAATGCAAGCTTCTATTCATGATATGACATTTAAAACGCATTTTATTGACGATTTTTACAAGGGTGACAATATTACGCCATTCGTAACCGCGGCTTTATTAAGGACGCCTTGGATGATGTTGTATGTGTAACGTTACGGGACATATCAAACCAACGCAGCACTGCGGTTGCAAGAAATGATTACGCCCCAAAGCATCTACGGTGCATATGAACTGTAAAATAACACGGATTGAGCAGACAATCTCTTCATAACGTGGGACGGGATTGCTACATGTATCGAAGTTTTCAAATCAGATATTTCAAGTACAGTCCATGTCCATGCGCAATTCAGAAAATTTCAAATGCGAAGTATGTTTTATCACAGATTTGATTGTCTGAGTGCGAAAATCGCCAAGTCGTTATGTTGTAGGTCTTCTGGGTGAAGTGAAACAAAGTATTTGTTAGAAGCATACATCATGGATTAGCTTGACTTTTTCAAAACAAAATCTTTTTTTTTTTATTTCAGATGCAGACTCGTGAAAATGAAACATTTTCTAACGTCTTATATGGTGAAAGCATGGGAGTCGAAGGAAAGAAATAGTTTGAAATTGTCCATCATATGAAGCAGATATTTATTCTTCCTAAGGATAGTGTATGGAAGATGGAACACATCAACAGTTCTGTTTGCAAACAAAACAAAACAGAAATTAAAAAATGAACTAAAGAAATTTCAAATGAAACAATTTTTAAAAAAGAAAGGAAACAATACTTTACAATAACACACCCGTGCGACATAGTGATTTTTTACATTTCCAAAATGGCTACTTTTGATAATTTTCTTATTTATACTGCAAACATAGATTGTTGGTGCTCGTTAGAGGCGGTTCTATCGAGTATCCACAACCTATGTCTTGGAGCAGAAATAAGAAAAATAATGAATACCCCCGTAAACGCCAGTTTTCTCAATATAAAGTGGGGTTCAGGGGGGGGGGGTGTTCATTTCACGGACCTGACCTGTTCACGTGATGCCTTTTCGAATGAAAAAAAAAATGAATATAACAAAAATATGAATAAAATAAAAGCCCAAATGGGCCGAAAATCGCTCACCTGGTTTTGGAAATTCATAGCATGTAACACTGTGCCATAGTGGCTATCTTGGATGTCAGAGTAATTATGAATCTGCATGCTTCCATGATGCCGCAGATAAAGGTTTTTAATATTACGAAAACACGCCTATACAAATATATTGTTACCTTTATCTCCAAAAAAATGAAAATTTTTAGATGAAAAATTGTCATACGATTTTACTTATTTCTGCTCAAAATATAGATTGTGGGTACACGTTAGAACCGCCTCATCGAGGCAGTTCTAACGAGTACCCACAATCTATATTTTAGAGCAGAAATAAGAAAATAAGTATTACCCCTGCAAACCCCAGTTTTGCTATATAAAAGTGGGGTTCGAGGGGTTCATAATTATACATGCGTGTTTTCGTAATGAAGAGATCAATCCGAATGAAGGGCGTAGATGGCATTCAAAGAATTGCAAAAGACTATCATCCTGGATATCGGAACGGAGCGAATTCACCATGCCGTCCAAATGTCTTCCAAGAAATTTCGGCACCATCCGACGTACCATCCGGATGCGAATCAAGATGGCCATAATGCTGGCCAACTTGGATATCGGAATCGAACGATTATCACCATTTCGCCCCCATGCTTCCCATCAATTTTCCCCTGAATCTGACCTTAAATTCGGGAGAGGATGTTGTTGGAGAATTTTGAGTTGACCGCCATAGTGGCGGTCTGGTTCATCGGAACGGAAAGATTTAAGCAATTCTGAATCTCCATGTCGTCCTAATGCCTCCCACTACGTTTCGACTCAGTCTGGTACTGGAACGAAACTGGCCCCCGCCCATCGGGACTTGAAAAAATAGATGGGCTGCATGATGCTTCCACGCAGAGCTGAAACCGACCGGGCACGAGTACTTGTAAACCACTTAGAGGATCTAAGTCTGCCCAGGCAAAGCGGTGTGAGTCGGACCGTCAGTGCTTATAAACCCGATTGATTTCATTGAGCGATCAGGGCTTGAGATGTCATTTCATCTCAATGTCGGGTAAAAGTCCCACAAAATTGGAAGCAAAGTCTCCAAAATGACCGGGGACATTAAACCTCAAATCAAACAAACAAACTGGAACGAAAGGCTTTTAACATTTATGAATCTACTCGTCGTTCATGCCTCTCAAGAGGTAACGGCTCAATCAGACGTCCCGTCCCGGAGAATATGTGGTTTGAAGCTTTTAAAGCTGGACGCTAGAGCAATTCCCCTGTAGTCCCGCTTCTTCCCGCCAATTTTCAGCTCAATCCGAATTTCTTTTGTGAAGGCAATGTTGTTCACGGATTATCAAGATGTACGCCATGATGCCGACAAGGAAATCACAAGCAAGTTTTCAGTTTATTTATTTAAGGCTCTTGCGAAGCTTTGTCAAGCATGAGATTCAAATTCGCCCTAAGATAATAGCATGAGACTGTCCAAGAATACAGAATATCAGTTTGGAAAATGGCCCATTTGCGAAAACTTAACATAGAGAAAGATCAAAGCCTCACAAGTGACTTAAATAAACTGAAAACTTGTCTGAAATTTCCTGGCCACGTATCAATAACATCATAGTTGCTATTAATACGACTCTATGGAAGGTGAAAACGTCAAAAGCTCTTTTTGCAAACAAAACAAAAAATGGAATGAATTAAAGAAATTTCAAATAAAGCAACTCGTCGAAACAAATGTATTAATAAATTTTTAAAAAATAAAATCAAAGACATCAAATATGTTCTATAAAAGGGTTATCCTTTGGAAGCAAGGAATACACCACAGAAGTGAAAAATATGGAGTGTACATGTATTCTGGGCCAGACTAGATATGGAGTGTACATGTATTCAAAGGCTTTATTATTCTTACTTTTAAAGACAGTTGTTGGAAACACCTTTCTACAACAGCATCCCATATAGGGTTATAGGGTTACCGAGGTCATATGTGGAGAAGTAGCAAGGTTGTGCGTCAGTGCTATTGAGACTCTTCATAAGCAGCGCTACAAAGAAGTTGGCGCTGGATACACTTTCTGAAGTGGACGCAAAAAAAGAAGAACGGTGTAAAGCCATCAATCATACCTTGTCAGCATGCTCTCAGGACTTCCAAAAAAGCATAAATGACCGCCTGATGACGCTGAGCTTACCTAATCTGGTAGGAGGCATGCAACTATTGTAAGTGCCTATGCACCCACAATGACAATAGAAGTGCAGGCAATGATCAGGAATCGATACAATCAACCCACAGCTCCAATCAGAGACACCAAAGGGAAAGAAACACAAACATGAAACAACAGACCTAATGGAAACATCAATAGCGGAAAGCCAAAAGGACAGTTACTTTCCCACAAAACGGCCAATAGGCTATCCAAAATAAAATAATATAAGCGACACAAACACCCAAAGACAAACCATAACAAAATAAACCGCGACAGAAGAACCGCCTTGGAACGGTCAGCGGAAACGAATTATACTGTGGGGCTTAAATCGATTTTACTTGGCCTTAATCCTCGCCCTTACTTCCGTCGCGATTTAGACAAATAATGTATTCAGTCCGCATGACCCAGATGACGCCAAAGACAAGTTCCATGATGATCTGATTTCTGCCACACCCCGGGAAGACAAACTCATCCTCCTGTGAGACCTCAATGATAGTGTGGGCACAGACCACCAAACCTGGGAAGGAGTGATTGGAACTGAAGGAGTAGAAAAGTGCAATAGCAATGGCCTCCTCCTTTTGAGGAAGTGTAAAGAGCATGAACTGGTGATCGCTAAAACAGTCTTCCGTATACCAACTCACAACATGACATCATTGATGCATCCTCGCTCGAAACACTGGCATCTCTTTTATTATGTCACAGTTAGAAGGAAGGACACACGGGATGTCAGAGTGATAATTCCTATATGTGGTGCAGACTGCTGGACAGATTAGTCTTGTTGTCAGCAAACTCAACCTGCGCATTCAGCCTGCACGGCGACCACAGGGCAAGAAAGTGCGCAAGAGACTGGATGTCTCTAAGGTGCATCAAGACAACAAGAGGCAAGCCTTCATCCATGACATCAGCAGCAGACTAGATGCAATGGAATTCACTTCAGATGATCCGGATAAGCACTGGACAGTCTTCAGTGACACCGTTCATTCTTCAGCAATGGATTCCCTAGGGCCAATATCTCGTAAACATCAAGACTCGTTTGACGAGAATGACGAAGAAATCCAGGGACTCCTCTAAGGGAAGCCAAAAAAAAGAACATGGCATACCTCAGTAACACCAGCTCGGCATCTTATAAAATAGAAGTGAAGGCAATGATCAGGAATCGATTATTAACTCCCATCTCCCATCAGAGACACCAAAGGGAAAGAAACACAAACATGAAATAACTAGACCCCAATGGAAACATAAGGCTGCCTGTTCAGATATATGCAAGACGGTCAAAACTATGCAAATAAGTTCTGAATAGGTGGATCCTTTTCAAATGAAGATTGGTCATTGTCAGTAATGACAGATGAACTATTATAAGCAGCACGGTAGTTTGTAAATTGTAAAACTACTTCCACTCTGTAGCGCCAAATAAAGAAGCGATAGCTTTGGTTTCTTTTTAAATAAAGCTACAAAGATTCTTTGGCACACACACACACACACACACACACACACACACACACACGCACACACCCGACTGAAAATCAGAAGTCAAGCCTCTGGGCCAACCTACAAAATGTAGCTAGTTTCGGTCATTTAAGCCTCATCAGTGACCCTCGTATTAAGTGCCAATACCTTAATGGTCTAGATGATCCCAAAACAAATAAACTGCAATAAGCATAACACATAGAGATGTTCTGTCGCCGCCACACGACATTTAACACCAAATACAGTAAGACTCGTTTAAAGGAGTACTGTGGTTTTAAAATAAAAGTGAAGGCAATGATCAGGAATCGATTCAATTAACCCACAGCTCCCATCAGAGACTCCAAGGGAAGGGAACACAAACATGAAACACGGAAACATCACTAGCGGAAATCCAAAAGGACAATTACTTGCCCACAAAATGACCAAATGGTTATCCAAAGCAAAATAATATAAGCGATACACACACTCAAAGACAAGCCATAACAAATATAAACAACGACAGAAGAACCGCCTTGGAATGGTCAGTGAAACGAATTCCACTGGGGGCTTAAATCGATTTTACGTGGTCACAATCCTCGCCCTTACTTCCGTCGCGATTTAGACAAATAATTTGTTCAGACCGCATGAAGGTCTCCTAACTCATCAGTGCATCATCTCCGTGAACACAAAAATCAATCAACCACGGAGATGAAACAACGGTGAGGACACGACAGCAAGAAACCACTGAAATGCTGGAGCGAAAGAAGACCAACAGTTAGGCTCCGATCATCAGGTAGGGGGGACAAATCAAATACAAGCCAATAATCTTTTACGGCGTTGAAATAAAGCAAGATAAGATAAATGAGTAGATATTCAAATGATCTAGGAAACCTACACTTGTGTGTCGCTTCTGTTATTTTGTTTGGAATAGCCAATTGGCCATTTTGTGGGAAAGTAGCTGTCCTTTTGGCTTTCCGCAAGTGATGTTTCCAGTAGGATCTAGTTGTTCCATGATTATGTTTCTTTCCCTTGGTGTCCCTCATGGGAGCTGTGGGTTAATTGTATCGATTCCTGATCATTGCCTTGACTTCTATTTTACTCTTTGTGAGGGTGTCTGCACTTGTGTAACCTACAGAATATTTGAATGTCCAAAATTGTACGCACAATCTATTCTGACTAAAAGGTCGGATAAAACAGATGGAGGTATGTAATTTCGAATTTTAAAAGTCGTAGTTCTTATCTCCTTATTTCCAGTATGGGAAAGTTGCTTTGTTCAACAGCTCAATGCATACGCTAGAGCAGTATTCCTAAAGATATCTGGGTGCTCTTTCTCAAAAAGCATTTCTTTCTACTTTTGCAGAATTTGACTTATAGCAAAAATAACATGACTATAGACAAAAGTTAAAATAAGTAAATATATGCAAAATTGTGATTCTACTGGACTTACGACTCTGCGGTAGATGCCCCCATCTTAACTTTTTCAAAACATCTTAACTTGTTCATTATGTCAGTTGACTTTCGGATGAGTCTTTAAACCGAGGTCCCGTCTCTGTATGACCTTAGCTGTTGGTGGGACGTAAAACTAAAACTCACTCACTCAGTATGTCAGGTATATTCCCTGCTTCTAATTTGTAATTGCTAGTTACAAAATAGATGTGAAGACAATGATCAGGAATCGATACAATTAACACACAGTTCCCATCAGAGACACCAAAGGGAAAGAAACACAAACATGAAACAACAGACCCTAATGAAAACATAAATAGCGGAAAGCCAAAAGGACAGTCACTTTTCCACAAAATGGCCAATTGACTATCCAAAACAAAATAATATAAGCGATACAAACACCCAAAGAAAAATCATAACAAAAAATTAACCGCGACAGAAGAACCGCCTAGGAACTGTCAGTGAAACGAATTCCACTGTTGGGGTGGGGGGTTTGTGGCCACAGCCGTATCCATGTCTAACAGCCGTATTCGGAACTTTTTTTTCCATTTGTGTTTGAAAAAAGAAAAACATACCCTGGGGATCACAAAATGGACATAGACATAGAAAGTTTATTTTACGTCGAATATTGCCAACAAAAACAAAAAAAAACATACCCTGGGGATCACAAAATAGACATAGACATAGAAAGTTTTTTAACGTCGAATATTGTTAACAAAACAACATAAGCCATGTGTGGCCGAAACTAGCTAGTCTGGCCCAGAAGCATGTACACTCCATATTTTCCAGTTCTAAGGTATATTCCTTGCTTCCAAAGGATAACCCTTTCTATAACATATTTAACGTCACTACAGCTGTTGTCTGGGAATGTGTGGCGGCCGTAAAAAGTCTCCCTGCCCTACATCATAGTGAAGTTTATATTTTCTTGTCCTTTGGGATTATTAATTCCATTGTGGAATTTTGAAAATATTTGAGGGTCACTGATGAGGCCTAAATGGCCGAAACTAGTTAGTCTGGCCCAGAAACATGTAAACTCCATATTTTCCAGTTCTAAGGTGTAATTCTTGCTTCCTGAAAATTAGAGCGATCTAATTCAATGTAACGCGGTTGGTGCCTGATACTCTGTCTCTAGTTGGGCACATTGGGGTCTAACTGTTGGTTTTCTTTTGCTCCGGCATTTCAGTGGTTTCTTGCTGTCGAGTCCTCACCGTTGTTTCATCTCTGTGGCTGTTTGATTTTGTTTGTGTTCACGGAGATATTGCACTGATGAGTTAGGAGGCCTTCATGCAGACTGAACAAATTATTTGTCTAAATCGCGACGGAAGTAAGGGCGAGGATTGTGGCCACCTAAAATCGATTTAAGCCCCCAGTGGAATTCGTTTCCGCTGACCATTCCAATGCGGTTCTTCCTTCGCGGTTTATCATTGTTATGGTTTGTCTTTGGGTGTTTGTGTCGCTTATATTATTTTATTTTGGATAGCATATTGGCCATTTTGTTGGAAAGTAACTGTCCTTTTGGCTTTCCGCTGTTGATGTTTCCATTGGGGTCTGTTGTTTCATGTTTGTGTTTCTTTCCCTTTGGTGTCTCTGATTGCAGCTGTGGGTTAATTTATCGATTCCTGATCATTGCCTTCACTTCTATTTTCCAAAGGATAACCCTTTCTAGAACATATTTTTCTTCGACAAACATTTGTAAGACTAGAGCAAGAAAAAAAAAATACTGTACTCATATCAACGTATATTTTTGAAAGCAAAAAGGCTTATTTTGGCATTCATTCTGCTAACAGAGCATGATCGGACACCGAAATTTCATCACCGCCGCCGGATTCGAACCGAAGGCTTATAGCATCAGAGGCAAGTGGACGGACCACTGAGCTACCACGCTCAACTTGAGCAATATGAAAAATAGAAGTGAAGGCAATGATCGGGAATCGATACAATTTACCCAGGTCACATCAGAGACACCAAAGGGAAAGAAAAACAAACATGAATTAACTAGACCCAATGGGAACACCAATAGCAGAAAGCCAAAAGGACAGTCACTTTCACACAAAATAGCCAAGTGGCTATCCAAAACAAAAAGGTATAAGCGATACACACACTCCAAGACAAAAATAAGCCGCGACAGAAGAACCGCCTTGGAACGGTCAGAGAAAAAAAAACTGCAGAAAAAGTCTTTGTCTTTTGGGTTCAAAGGAATATATTTTACAACAAATTCGTTTGACTGCGCCCGCTGGCCAATACACATATCGAAACAAACTAAAGCATTCACGGAAAAGGTTCTTAGCCACTACTTCAAGTCACCCACATGAGTGTGTACCCAAAAACAAATCCAGTTTATCATCAATTAAAACACCCCCCAAAATATCTGCAAACTTTAACATACCCCAAAACTATTTCAAAATTATACTGGCTTGTTTATTGTGTTTACTTATTTCTCCTGTCTCATGATTGTATTGGTAACACAAGTGCATAAACAGTTTCTTAAAATTTAGCTCTGCAATTACTACGATTTCATTGTACTGTTGTGCAGCATGGAAAAACATTATTCAAACAGAAGACTAACCACAACCCCCCCCCCCCCCCCTCACCCCCCCCCCCCCCCCACAAAAAACACACACACACAACAAAAAAAACAACAAAATAAACAAACAATGGTTTTGAAAAGTAAAAAAATGTCTACATAATGCCATACGCCCGTTAAGAACAGGCATGTTGCATTATCGGGCAACCCAAGTTTGAGTAGAAATAGCTAATAGATACAAGCATGATAGTTTTAGAGAGACTCCCATAAATATCTGCTAAATGCCCTTTACCCATAAAAATGCCCTTTTTCCAAAACCAAAAACATTACGATAACACACCCGTGCGTCATAGTGCATTTTTTCACATCTCCAAAATGGCCATTTTTCTGATGAAAATCCGTGATGTGTTTCTTATAAATACTGCAAACATAGGTTGCGGGTGCTCGTTAGAACCGCCTCATTGAGGCGGTTCTAACGAGTACCCACAACCTATGTCTTGGAGCAGAAATAAGAAAAATAATGTATACCCCCATAAACCCCAGTTTTCTCTATATAAAGTGGGGTATAGGGGGGTCTTCATTTCACGGACTTGTTCACGTGATGAAAAGCAAACAAAAAAACAACAACTAAAATCTAAAATAAAAGAAAAAAATAGTTCCAGCATAATGTAGCAGGCAAAATTCAGGCTAACCCCTTCCACCCTTCCCCCGGGGGTGTGGGGATGGGGGCATCACACACAAGCGCACAGACGCAGAGACATGCCTCCCTGCTGATATATGAGAACACAATAGAGCTGTAGTACGACCGAACCAATCTAACACGCCTCACGCGCGCGGGCTTTTTGGTAAAACGTCGTACCATTCACACGATTATCATATCAACAGTTTCACGAATTACGCGGGGTCCTTCAAAAATGTAAACATTGTTAGAAACTATATTTTCATCAATATTTCACTGATTATGAGACTTAAATCGCTTGAATCAAGTCTCTTAACAGAAGGCTAACAGAACACCCCAGATTTGCTGGAAAGGGGTCGTTTCGGTCCGGATCGTTTCGGCCCGAGTCGTTTCGGATCAATTTTGGAGGTCGGTCGTTTCGGCCAAATTGGTAGGGGAGATCCGGCAAATTTCGGACAGGAGGGGAAGTTCGGACGAACGTTTTTCTATTCTGAATAATTGTACTGGACTACCGTTAATGTACGGAGCTTGTAACTGAACCATTTACCTTAATATGATTTTTTGCGGTCCTTTACGCTCTATTCCGTCAGCAATACTGTAATCCCGTGAGATTTCCTCAGCCTGTTCCCGCGAAAGCATCTTTGAGCCGGGACCGCACTTGACGTCATATTTCATAAATTTGGCTCGGAAGAGGTATAAAGACATTCTGGATTACTGGATTTGCGTTATTTCACGCTGTTTATTGATAATGATGCGTTTTGTATAGACACATCCAAACACTACGTCATCACTCAATAATAGGAGGTTTTTTCGTGACGTACTTCCGGTTCTAAAAATAGAACGAGGAAAAGCCCTGGCCGTCATCTGTCGTATTGCTTCGAGGCAGTTGGACAGATTAAGTATTAATTACAGCGTAAAACAGTGGAATTATTTCAAACTTATGGCGAATTCTAATGCAAGATAATAGGAGAAATGCCGATATGCTGCCAGATGTGAATTTTCGCATTACGAAAACGATACATTGTACATACCACCCAACAGGGTCCTCTCTCTCTCTCTCTCTCTCTTAGCGCACCAACAATTAGCGAGCGTAGGTAAATGTAAATTACAGTTTGTCGTTAAATAACGCGGCGTCAACCGACATGAAGCGTGTCAACAATGTCGTGCCAACATCAAAGCGATGCACTGAATTTGACTTTGCAATGTCGATGAAACGTCAGAACGTTGCGTTGGCGATAATATGGCGTTGCTTAATAAAATGTCATTTGCCCAGTGCTCGGACCCATCAAGACTCAGTGAGATTGGAATATTAAATTCAAAACAAACGTAGAACAGTGCATGAGAATGAAACAATCTTTCGCAAGTGCCAGATCTTACGGTAAAATCTTGTAGTTTTTTAGATTGGTTCAACCTGCCAAGCCCTTAGGCTTACATTAATCCATCTGGTACCGGAAACCCCAAAAGGAGTAAGTGGCAAACAGTGCAGGCCCAGGTCAGACGCCACAGAACGCGGCGTCTGATCAGGGTCTACACTGTTTGCAAAAAGTTCGGCTATTTTCCAAATAATTTTTGAAGAAATCCCAACCTGACACCCCTAAATTTTGAAATGGACTCCTGCTATATATAAGGAGGAAGATTCCATTTGGTACAAAAAGGGTTAAGGGCTTCTTGGATACAGGGATCAGTCAAGCCTCTCTCTCATCTCAACAGTCACGTGACATTGAAGTGAGTTGGAGTGGTTGTCGACGGCATGACGTCGAGCCAACGTTGACTCGACGCCCGTCTGTCAGTCCACTCATTAGTTTTTTCTGTCTGTCCGTCCGTTCGTGTGTTAATCAGTAAGTCGGTCTGTCTGTCGTCTGTCTGTCTACTGTCAGTTTGTCAGTCAAACCCCTCTCTCTCTCTCTCATCCCAACGACCATGTGGCTTTGAAGTGAGTTGGAGTGGGTGTCGACGGCATGACGTCGAACCAACGTTGACTCGACGCCCGTCCGTCAGTGCACCCATTTGTTTATTTCGACTGTCAGTATGTTTATTTGTCTGTGTAACAATCTGTCCTTTTGTCTGATAGTCAGTCTATTTGTTTGCCTGTACGTCTGTAGACACATCATTGGACAGTTTTCTCAACAGATAGATAGATATATAGATAGATCGATTGATTGATCGATCGATCGAAGTTTTGTCCGTATGTGATAGTTTTACTTGGATAGCGAATAAAACAAAAAGTTACGCACAAACTTATTTTGTAAGTAAGCTTTCGTGAAAAACGGTATCTAAGCCATTAACACGGGCCATTCACGAAGAGATTTTCGTCAATTAAAAACGGATTCAGCATAAATGAATTTCAGTATTAAACTAGAATTTGTTTTTCTACAAAAACACAGATGTCTCCCCCGTTTTTGACTGCTAAGTATAACCTTGACATTGGAGGTATTGAGCTGGGTCTTGTGTGCAACACATCATCTAATGAAGATGAACATTTCTGCATAGTAACTTTAAAAATGTTCATAGAAAAATAAAAAAGTTATTGGCCGTAAACAAAAAAAGCACCTTTTTACCTTTGACCTCTAAGTATGGCCTTGACCTTTGCGGCACAACACATCGTCTCATGATGGTTAACATTTCTGCCAAGTAATTTCATAATCCATCAAAGAATAAGGAAGTTATTGACTGTCCTTTTTTTTACCTTTGACCTCTAGGTATGACCTTGACATTGGAGGTATGGAGCTTGGTCTTGCACATGACTCATGGTCCAACTTTCAAGCCTCTAGCTCCAACAGTTTTTGAGATATCTTGCTGACAAGATTTTATTAAAAAAAATTCAAAGGGCAATAACTCTTGAAAGGGGCATAATCCGGATGAGAAAAAAATACGTGTCAGCTTATTTTCCATCAGAAATGCATAAATGAAATTTCAAAATTATAGCATACACCATTCTAAAGTTATGCTATGCATCACTTTTAGCATACATTACAATGGGCACAAATTACCAAAATGACAAAGGGCCATAACTCACAAAGTATTTTTCGGAATTTTGTCATAAGTTAATCAGTTCATCTACTCATCACCAACAATCTATTCACCAACTTTCAAGGCTCTAGCTCCAATAGTTTTTGAGAAATCTTGCTGACAAGATTTTATTAAAAAAATTTCAAAGGGCAATAACTCTTGAAAGGGGCATATTCCGGACGAGAAAAAAAATACGCGTCAGCTAATTTTCCATGAGGAATCCATATATGAAATTTCAAAACCCTAGCATACATGGTTCTAAAGTTATGCTATGCATCACTTTTAGCATACATTACAATGGGCACAAATTACCAAAATGACAAAGGGCCATAACTCACAAAGTGTTTTTCGGAATTTTGTCAAAAGTTAATCAGTTCATCTACTCATCACCATCAATATAATCACCAATTTTCAAGGCTCTAGCTCCAATAGTTTTTGAGATATCTTGCTGACAAGATTTTATTAAAAAAAAAAAAAAAAAATCAAAGGCCAATAACTCTTGAAGGGGGCATAATCCGGACGAGAAAAAAAATACGCGTCAGCTAATTTTCCATGAGGAATCCATATATGAAATTTCAAAACCCTAGCATACACGGTTCTACGGTTCTTTAGTTATGCTATGCATCAAAAGCATAATGGAGGGACGAACGGACGAACGAACCAGAACCAATATGCCCCTCAAACTTTTTCAAAGTTGGGGGCATAATAAGAAAGTTATTGACAGAACACAAAAAAAGGCCCTTTTTACCTTTAACCTCTATGTATGACCTTGACCTTTCAGGTATTAAACTGGGTCATGCGTGCAACACATCATCTCATGGTGGTTAACATTTCTGCCTAGCAATTTCAAAATCCATCTAAAAATAAGAAGGTTATTGACCAAACACGAAAAAAGGCCCCTTTTTTACCTTTGACCTCTATGTATGACCTTGACATTTTAGGTACCAAACTGAATCATGCATGCAACACATCGTCCCATGATAGTTAACATGTTTGCCAAGTAACTTCAAATTCTATTTAAAAATATGCAAGTTATTGACAAAACCCGAAAAAAGGCCCCTTTTTTTACCTTTGACCTCTAAGTATGACCTTGACCTTTGAGGTACCAACCTGGGTCATGCATGCAACACATCGCCTTATATTGGTTCACATTTCTGCCATGTGATTTCAAAATCCATCTCAAAATAAGAAAGTTATTGACCAAATACGAAAAAAGGCCCACTTTTTGACCTTTGACCTCTAAGTATGACCTTGACCTTTAAGGTACCGACCTGCCTCATGTGCACCACACATCGTCTCATGATTGTTAATAATTATGCCAAGTAATTTTAAAATCCATCTCAAAATTAGAAAGTTATTGACCAAATACGAAAAAAAGGCCCCTTTTTTGACCTTTGACCTCTAAGTATGACCTTGACCTTTGAGGAACAGACCTGCCTCATGCGCACCACACATCGTCTTATGGTTGTTTATAATTATGCCAAGTAATTTTAAAATCCATCTCAAAATAAGAAAGTTATTGACCAAATACGAAAAAAAGGCCCCTTTTTTGACCTTTGACCTCTAAGTATGTCCTTGACCTTTGAGGTACCGACCTGCCTCATGCGCACCACACATCGTCTTATGTTTGTTAATATTTCTGCTGAGTAATTTTAAAATCCATCAAAAAATAAGAAAGTTATTGACCGGACACGATTTGCCCATACATATATACATACCAACAAACTTCCAAGGGAGATAATTCAAAAAGTATAAATGCGAGAGTTATGGTTCTTGCGCACTGCACGTCGTCTAATGCTGATTAATATTTATACGAAGTTTCGTGACGATAGCTCTAACGGTTTTCAAGTTACAGAGCGGACACGAAAGTGTGACAGACGGACAGACAGACAGACGCCCGGGGGAAAAACAATATGTCTCTCCGAAAAAATTTTTTTCGGGGGAGACATAATAAAAGCAAAATATCATTCTTTCCTTCTCGAGGCATTATTGCAATGTAAACGGGTATATTTTCTCACAAAATGTCTGAATATTGTTAGCATTTTAAGTTCCGCCAATACATTTGAATATCGATGGCCGTTTCAATTGACGGCCAGTGCTTTGCGCATGCGCAAGAATGACGTCATAAACGGAATTCCTAAAACCTCCTATACTATTTGCCGGGACTTACCGGTGGTGGGCAAAAAACGTCTTTGGCCGTTTATCGCCATTATAAATGCGATGTTATTTTCTCTAAACTTGTATTTTGATTGGAATCGAAACAACAAAATTGATTTTTAAACTTTTATAATAGACATGTCTTAGCTAGTAATTATTGGTTTCTAGAAGATTTGAGGACGCTTTGATGATTAAATTACCTCTTAAACATATGCAGGTAATGAGGCGGGACGGTCTTAAGTATTTGAAATAAAAATGCGCTAAATGAACGACTTAACACGGAAAATGCATGAATGAACTCTAAAATATATTTATCTACTCATTTTAAGTGTTATTCGATCAATTTTCTGTAACAGTCAACTAAAATTTGCCCGTAATATTAAACCTTATTACAATGTGTTTATATGGAACAAAGGGCTTTTTGCCAACCACGAAAAATCGTTATCAAAAGGAAAAGTAATTTTGCGCATGCGCAACGACATGTAAACAAGGTCACGTGTCAAAACATTGGATCCGTCTATAATAAAATCTATTAATACAAACATCTATAGACGAGAATTATGTGGTAATAATCAATAAAAAATGTCCGAACTTCCCCACGTCTTGAGTGAGGGCGACGAGGAAGTTCACTCGGTGTGGAAGCAACTTTCTCTGTTTAAAAAAAGCAGTGTGTGTCATGTGTACCATGTGCGCGTACTTGAGGACCCGGAGTGCAGGGAATGCCAGGGATGGCGGGAGATAGGGGGAGGGAGATGAGAGAATAACACTGGATAGTTGTCTTCTAACCTCTGTAACAAAGCCTCTATAATCTTTTGGAAGTGTCTAGAGTGCCAGGTCCGTCACCCTAGACTCTGAGGCTAGAGTGCCGGGTCCGTCACTCTAGACTCGGTGGCTAAAGTGACGGTCCCGGCACTCTAGCCATTCCTATATGGCCAGGCTAGAGTGCCGGTAATACAATACTTGACAGCTATAATTCGCCAGAGAGCATCATACTAAGGACAAATTAAAGAAAGAAAACATTTACCTGACATAATATCTAAAATTATCAACCATATTGGAGGATGGTAGGTTTACTAAGTATATCAACCACTGCATAACCGCCTCAAGGGAAAATACTTCACAAAATTTTGAAACTGTGTATATCAACAACTGCTAAAATTGGGCTGGCTAGAGTGCCGGTAATATATTAATTCTTTGTTATTTTGTTATTTCCATCATCTACCACCTAGAATCGAAATAAAACGGACATTATTTCTCAGATATGCCATGTTAATCTGTGAACTACACGGATGCACAGGCTGATCTGCGCCGCTGTTATTCGCATATGCAATTAACCGGTTTTCTCACGACACGGCTAATTAATGTCTTCACGGAAAGAAAGTATGCAATAACGTTATAATTGGAAATAAATTTATTATTTTAATTATCTTCCGTATTGGAATGGAAAACAATGCAGGTCGTAAAGTGTTGTCCTCCACGTTGAAAACCCACGTCCAGTAGCACCATATTCCATTGTTTGTACACAACGATAATTGAATTTGAAACCAGTGTTTGTCACGGTTGTAAAAATAATTATGTTGTGCTACAAACAACCTGTTACCAGATTGAGCGGTCGAACCACCTCAAAGACATCTTTAATAAAGTTTAAAGATACTATTGTCTTACATTATCACCGGCAACAAATCACACACTTCAGTTTTCTCCTCAAAACAAACAAACCAATTATTTAAAACTACTTAATGCTGGCCCTAAAAAGTTATCAAGTATTGTATTACCCGGTATTACCGGCACTCTAGCCTGGCCACATATGAATGGCTAGAGTGCCGAGACCATCACTTTAGCCACCGAGGCTAGAGTGACGGACCCGGCACGCTAGCTTCAGAGTCTAGGGTGACAGACCCCGCACTCTAGACACTTCCTAATCTTTTCCAGCCAAATGTTGCTGAAGTTAGACTGCCTGAATACCTGGCTTTCAGCTGACTGCCATATTATTTTCATCGCTTACACTATCTTACAGACACAAATAAAAGTGATCCCTATCAAATTTTGAGTAGTACATGTATATATTATGATTATGCGAGTTCATTGCATGAGACTTTGACACTTTTAAGTAAAACAATTGTACATAAGCTGTCTCTTGATATATTCTTCATATATACCAGCCAAACAGTCTAACCGGCCACTTCTAAAATTGGGATAAAAAAATCCGAATTCAGTGATGATGGAAATGTCTGTTTTTCTTTTAAGGTAAACACTCAGCAAATTATTTTTGTGACCCAAATTGCTGCAAATGCAGTCTCTCGAGCTCCACCTGCATTTATCGTTTTTGAGCAATTCCCACTTTGCACATGGAGTTTTGCTGAGTATCTGAATAATTATCACGGCAATCGAAGGTTATAGTACTTGTGACTTGACGTTTAAATATTCGAAAAAATATTTTGCCTATTAACAGTTTTATCCCAATTTAAAAGTGACCGGTTAGAACTTTGGCTAGTATATAATTATAATACAAATACGATTCATAATATGAGGGACAGTGGATTGAGAATTTTAAAGATCACCGTTTCACCATATATTTTTAAAAAGTCAAACATGTCCGAACTTCCCCATCTGAGAAAATAATGTTGTCCAAAGTTTACCTTGGGTGGCCAAAGTTCTACGGACTGTTAGGTATGTTTTGTAATGCGCTTGAGCCCGTTTTTTATGGCGGTAGCACGAAAGAAAACTGTCATTTAAGAGCCAGAACAATGGATAAAACCCGAAACGTATTCCCTGTAAAGCGGAAACCATCCTATCTATATCTCTATCTTCTTATACTGAGTCGGTCATATCTGGCCATTACCTCAGTTGATTGGGTGGCTAAATTTAGAATTTAGCTGAAAAAAGAAAAAAAGAGAGGCACTGGATGCATCCTTAAAACTATTTACAATCTGCATAACAGAGGTATCCTAAAACGCATACCTCTGAGTCCCAATCTTACACTGTGCGGGCTTTGAACTCTTCTGCGGACTTGGCATTCACCGCAGAGGAGGGAAGACTACCGGTATTCCATTGGGGAATAGTTCTAGGAAAGAACGAGTTCTTCAGGGCATCACTATAGGACTGGTATCTACGATATTGTGAGTCGTTTACTTTTGATGCCCTTGTTTGGGTCGACACTGTTACAGGGGTCAAGTACCTATCTTTATCAATAGACACTGAATCAGAATGTATCTTGTAGAAGAAGGTTAAAGAGGACTGCTCACGACGGGCCTCCAGGGACGGCCACTCTAGCTCATTAAGCATGCCACCGACGCCACCCCCATTTCGCCATCGCCTACAGGTCCATCGAGCAGCTGTCCTCTGCACCTTCTCCACCTGCTGAGTCTGAGTTTTAACATAGGGATGCCAAATGGGTGATGCATATTCAAGTTGAGGGCGAACCAATGTTTTATATGCAACATCCTTTGTCTGCCTAGGTGCAAAAGCCAAGTTCCGTCTAAGGAATCCCAAAGTCCTAGTTGCTTTAGATGTAATCTCTGAGATATGTTGACCCCAATCAAGATCGTCAGTGATGGTGATACCAAGATATCTGGCGGATTGAACATGCTCCAAAACTTGCTGGTGAAGAGTATAGTCAAACTTAATTTGCTTGTCCGGAGGGTGTCGTGACACTCATCCAAGTAAAGGTAAAATACAACGCTGTGTAGTATACCATGGGAAAGGACCGACTATGTCCGAACTTTGCCGGATCTCCCCTAGGTTGTTTCGGTCCATTCTTTTTTTCTCACTATTTCAAAGATTGCATATCAGAGATTAGCCTGTGAAATTGCTATCTTCGTTCGATTAGAGAGGTCTTCTTTGAACAGCGAAGTCTCCGATCACAACAACAGGTGCAGGCTGATCATATAAAATTGTTGGAGCAAGTATCGTATATATGCCTTTTTCGCAAGTTACAAATACTTATCAGTCAACACATATTCAGCACACTGCACAATTCATCATTTGAAAAGCAAACAAATACTGTGAATCAATCAATCAACAGCTGACTGCAGTCACGTGTCAACCCAGATAATGTTTTGCATGCTGTTTTGAAACTCTGAATGCTATTGTGATACTATCGAATACAAATCAGCCTGCGTATCAGTGCAGTATGATCAGTATTAGCCGATCGCAGGCGCATGGCTGTCAAGAAAAAAATCATACAATGGATGCGCATCATGATCTTAAATTGTGCATGTCTGTATGTGGCACGTGAAGAAGTAGACCATCGTACACTTGCATGCGCCTGATCATAATCTTTGAGGTTTGCACGAACCTTCAAAATCCTTGAGACTTGCACGAACATTCTACAGCCACAACGACATACAAAGAGATAAAGGCTATACCTTTGTCATAATGAATGAATGTGTATTTGCATGTCGTTTTTTGACCAGGAAGACTCAGATCATCCTGCCCATATGTGCAGTCTATTCAGTCTTCATAGATATGAACCTTCTGCAGTCACAATGCCATCCAAGTTATTCCAACATGTTATATACGGCCCCCGCCCATCAGGGCTTGAAGAAATATATGGGCTGCAAGATGCTTCCATGCAGAGCTAAATTCGACCCGCACACAAATACTGGTAAACCCCTTAGAGGATTTATGCCTGCCCAGGCAAAGCGGCGCGAGTCGGACCGTCCATGCTAATGAACCCTATTGTTCTCATTGGGCGACAGGGCTTGAGATGTCATTTTATCTCAATGTCGGGTAAAAGTCCCACAAAATTGGAAGCAACGTCTCCATAATTGTTGTGTCCAAGCCATAACTCCTTAACTGTATGGAATATATTTATGAAACTTTACAGGTGCATGCATGGCATTGAGACGATGTGTCATGAACAAGAAAGACAACTCTTGCTTTTTTGGTTTTTGAATTATCTGCCCTTGACTTAGTTGTGTCCATGCCATAACTCCTTAACTGTATGGAATATATTTGTGAATCTTTACAGGCGCATGCATGGCATTGAGATGATGTGTTATGAACAAGGAAGACAACTCTTGCTTTTTTGGTTTTTGAATTATCTGCCCTTGACTTAGTTCCTTATAGTAAACTGTGTCCGGGTCATAACTCCTAAACCGTATGGAATATATTTATGAAACTTTACAGGTGCATGCATGGCATTGAGACAATGTGTCATGAACAAGGAAGGGAACTTGCTTTTTGTTTTTTTAAATATCTGCCCTTGATTTAGTTCCTTATAGTAAACTGTGTCTGGGCCATAACTCCTAAACCGTATGGAATGCATGTATATTTATGAAACTTTACAGGTGCATGCATGGCATTGAGACAATGTGTCCTGAACAAGGAATACAACTCTTGCTTTTTTGAAAATGATATATATACCTTAATAATAACTTCATGCTATACCTGTTACAATTTCAAATAAACCCTTTTTTCTGAATGGCATTTTGGTGGGGGCATCCGTGTCCTATGGACACTTTTTCTAGTTTATTTATGTATTTATTATTTTATTTCACACTGTTGTTGGCTTTTTTAAGTAGTTCATCATACGTTAATGCTATGTTAATCAATCACCCGTTAATCAATTTCGCTGGAGTTATCTAATACCATTCCTTTTTTCGGTGATTAACTGTGAGTGCTGGTGCATGACTTTTATTAGGTATGAAAACATGCATTAAATGCGGGCGTCTTTTATTATGGAGGTGAGATCATTTTTATTGTAGCCCTTTGACTTTGTTGGTCAATTCTGTTAAGTTAGTGTTTAACGTACAAATTATCCAAATATGTCATACTTGATATGCTTTCGTTTCAAGGAATCTTTTAAATGTCAGCAATCAATGTATATCAGATGCTCAGAGACACCATCCCATCACTTATCCTTGTAATCACTTATAACGATTGTCAAAGGATCTTTAAAAATATCTTTTTATTGTGCATTGCATGTGACAAAGAAGTCACTTTAACGTCGGTGCAATTTCATAAGGTTTATGCAACGTCACTTCTACGTCAATGCAACGTCATGATGCTGTACCGACGTTGATTTGATGTTGCCTTATCACCTTATCTGATATACAATTTTATATATAAATGTAGTAAAGTCGTTTTCAGACAATTATCAAATCCTAGTCACACCAGCTCGCTGGTGCTAACTGAAAATTAATTACATGCTTTGATATGTCCATTTTACTTGTTTAAAGGTCAAGATCTTTGTTTCAAATCCAAATAAAAAATAAAGCAGAAAATTAAAGATTCTTACCAAAATTATTTAGAAAAGCTCTTGGGTCTAAAGGAAAATGTCACCACTAGTAATAAGAAACTATTTAGCTTTATGAAAAACTCCCATAGGGATCGGCAAGGCACACCACCCCTGAAACATGATGGTACCCTTCACACTGATACAAAATTCATAACAAATATTTTCAGTTCCCAATTCAATTCAGTTTTTACTCCGAAAGTACCTCACTCTCTAAGATGCACTTATAGGACCAAATAAATGCAGGTGGTTTGTCTCCTGACTCCACTCAAGACCCTAAGACAGTCATGCCGGACATCAACATATCCCTAAACGGCCTACTCAAACTGTTAAACAACCTAAAACCTGGAAAGGCTGTCAGACCAGAAACTCTGCTGAAAGAATTACGAGAGGAGATTGCACCCATCATCAAAATGATCTTTGAAAGATCTCTACAGACAGGACAGCTCCCACCTGAATGGGTTAATGCAAATGTCATGCCGGTTTTCAGAAAGGGTGACAAATCTCTAGCAGCCAATTATCGACCTATCTCCGATCCTACAACAATTTATAGAATCAAACATAGTCAAACATTTGGACGAACAAGGTGTCTTGTATGACCTCCAACATGGTTTTCTTGAGAAGAGGTCATGCGAGACCCAACTTGTTATGCTCATAGAGGACCTTGCCAGGGGTCCCAATTTGGGAAAGCAGAAACACATAATATTACTGGACTTCTCAAAGGCTTTCAATAAAGTTAACCACAGCGAACTTCTGTGGAAGCTCTATAATTACAGCATTTGTGGTCAGGTGTTGAGTTGGATTAAAGCCTTCCTTGGGAACAGATCTCATTGGGTGGTTGTAGATTGGGAGCAGTCCGACCCGATTCCAGTTACGTCTGGTGTCCCCCAGGGCTGAGTCCTGTGACCGATCCTGTTCTTCATTTACATTAATGACTTGCCTGAAGAGAGCTGCTCTCAAGTGGAGCGTGATAGCTCAGTGGTTAGTGCACTTGCCTCTGATGCTAGAGGTCCCGGGTTCGATCACTGGCAGCGGCGATAAAATTTCGGTGTCCGAACATGCTCCATTGGCATCATTTGCAGGGATGAATGTCATAAAGTGCACCGTCATTCGGATCGGGACGTTAACTGGAGGCACCCTGTGCAGGGAGAACCATCTCCTGTGCAGGTTAAAAGATCCCTACCGTAATTACATGATTACTGTGTAGGCTTTTATCCTGCAAAACCTGGAGTGTATGTAATGTACACCTGTTGTAATGGCCAAATGTGACGGACGCAGTATTAGTAGAAAGAAAGAAAGTGCGCCTCTTTGCAGACAATACATGCAGCCTTGTATACGACTATCAAGAATGAAGACGACAGCTCAACCCCACAGAATGACCTACTCAGACTCGAAGCTTGGGAGACTAGGTGGGACATGGAGTTCAACCCCTCAAAATGCCAGGTAGTACAGGTGACTGGCTCCAGGAAACCCTGGAAAACTACATAGTATACACTGCATGGCCAAGTCCTGGAGACAGTCACCAGTGCAAGGTATCTGGGGGTTGATATCTCCAGTGGACTAGTGCAAGCCGGACACTTGGGTTCATCCGGAGAAACATCAGAACCAAGATGCCAAAGGTCCGTGAAAAGGCATACAACACCCTTGTCAGACCGCAGCTAGAGTATGCTTCAGCTGCTTGGGATCCGCACACTAAGGAGCCGATCTCCTTAATCGAACAGGTCCAACGTAAAGCTGCTCGCTGGACAGTCAACAACTTCCATAGAGAGGCCAGTGTAACTAAGATTCTACAAGAACTTGGATTGAGATCATTGGAACAAAGGTGTCCCGAAGCCCGCCTTTCATTGTTTTATAAAATCATTCATGGACTTGTTGCTGTTCCGCTCCCAACCTACATTCTAAGTCTAAGATATTCCAGATATTCACACTCTATGACCTTTAGGCAGGTCTACACACCCCGTGACTATTATAAGTACTCCTTTTTCCCCTTTGCTATAGTACAGTGGAATCCACTTCCCATGTCTGTTGTCAGCCTGCTGAGCCTTGATACCTTCAAGGCAGAAGTCTGCAAGCTACAGCACCTGCGCCCTTCGTCCCTGGAAGGCTTGTTTTTATCTGCTCAGACCTGCCTAAAATGTCCGCGTGGGCGTGTGGCAGTATATAGAGATAGATAAATAAAAGACATACAGAAAATAAAATCCTGTTTGCAATGGCGACAAATGGTGAAATATTTTTTTTTTTTTGCCAACCACCGACAGGTCTTGGCAAATAGTAGGACCTGGTGATGATATAGAGCTTGGATGCATCTATTTGAGGAGTGTGTTAGCTCAGTGGTTGGTGCACTTGCATATAATGCATAATAATCCCTCAGTTCAAGCCCAGCAGTGATGATAAAATTTTGGTGTCGGAACATGCTCCTTTAGCATAATTGGCAAGGAAGAACCTAATTGTTGTTATTCATCCATTAGGTCAATGTGACACTCCGGTATCTTCCTCCCAGTAGTTAACCCGTTTAGTACCGGAAACCCCAAAACAGGTACCAGGGCAAACAGTGCAGGCCCAGATCAGACGCCGCAGAACGCAGTGTCTGATCAGGGCCTACACTGTTTGCAAAAAGTTCAGCCATTTTCCTAATAAATTTTGAAGAAAACACAACCTGACGATCCTAAATTTTGGAATGGACTCATGCTATATATAAGGAGGAAGATTCCATTTGGTACAAATTCTTGGTTTAACCTTTACCCTGCTGTAGGCGACAAGCCCTATCTTTGCAAACAGTGTAGATCCAGATCAGATGGCTTCTGAAGAAGCCATCTGATCAGGATCTACACAGTTTGACATTCAGTTTATGAATATGTAGAAATAAGCTGCATCAAGTAATCTGATTGGTTCAAAGTCAGAAATGGGTGTGGCTTAATTGAATATTCAGCAGGTTAAAGGTTAAACAGTATTTATTTCAATCATTTGCATGCAAAAATATGAAACACCGACAAAATCATAAAATTCAAGACCTGACAGTAAGCAAAAATGCATGTCTAGAAGTCATCTCCAGAATATTCTTAGTATAGCCTCACGAGTACTCGTATGAAAAACTGCACTGTCCGTCAGATCAGGGCGGTAATTGGAGGCCAACTGTGCATGGTGAGTCATTCCATGTGCAGGTTAAAGATCTTTACCGCAGTTACATGATTACTGTATAGGCTTTCATCCTGCAAACCTGGAGTGTATGTAATACACCTGTAAGTAATGGTCAGATATTCCCGATCACAGTATGAGTAGAAAGAAAGAAAGAGAGATAGGGAGGGCATTACAATCTAATTGTCTGAGCAACATCAGATGCTTGGGTTAGGTCACTTTCAACATTATTTACCAATGATTGGAACACTTATTATCACTCTATAACATGTTTATAAACTTAGAAAACAGTGCTTCTGTCATAGAAAAATGCAAAAATACCATTTAACCCATTGTATGCTAGTGTATTCTTCCATTACTATATGTTGGGCAAGACAATTTGTCATTTAAGGTGTGTCAGGCCTATTCCTTTTTATTCAATTTTTTGACGGAAAATTCTGCTGCAAATAGTGCATGCCCTGATCAGACGCTGCATTCTGCGGTGTCTGATCTGGGCCTTCACTGTTTGCCAAGGTACCCCTTTAGGGGTTTCCATGCATGCAATGGGTTAAAAATATATGTTCTTGCATAAATATCTATGCCCATGGTTGTTTGAAGCCATTGTCAAATTGACCGAAAGCCGTGCTCAAACAGCAAAAACCATGTTCAAATCATGAAATTCGTGTGCTGTTTGAACATGGATTTTGAGCTTTTGATTTCACAAGACTGGCCTTGCTTTGTTTACGTTACGTTGAGCGACGTAACTAACGTTATCGCCCTGAACATAGCGTTTTAGGGTTCTGTGATGACGTCAGATGGTTACTGCATAACAGTCATTGTAAACAACATTCTGAACTGGCCGCCATGTTGGTTCCCCGGTCGCATTTGAAGAGTTTACAAATTATGGAGTTTATATGGAGCTTTTGGGCATTTTTGTCAACATTTGCTGTCGGAATCTAAGTTATGCAAGAGCAACGATCATCCATGGTTATTTCATTGCATTAACATTTGCCATATTCCTTGGAAGATATTTGAACATTCGGCCTGGCGGCTTCATGTTAAAACTGCTTCCTCCGGACCCAGCGAATGTTAATGCATGAAAAACCATGGTTGATCCCTATATTCTTTTTATATTCTTCAGGTACAGAAAAGAATGTAAGGTCTTGGAGATTGTAAAGCATACATGTATAAAAATCACAGTATAGACCTACCTACGCAATATCATGTCTCAGACATCTTTTCTAGAAGCTGTGGTCTCCTGGGATGAGGCACAATGTAAACAAAACCTAGATGAAGCATTGCCTAAACTTATTGTATCCTTTTACTGGGAAAAACATTGGCCCAGAAATTTTGGAAGAAGTAATTTCTCTCTGAACAAAAGCGGGGAGAAATTTTGGGCTGAATTATGTTTTTATGCCCCCGCCATTCGATGAATGGTGGAAAGGGCATATAGCGTTGCCCCTGTCCGTCCGTCCGTGCGTCCGAAACTTAAATGCAGTCCATAACTTCCTTATTTATTGATGGATTTTAAAATTACTAGGCAAAAATGTTAACCATCATGAGAAGATGTGTCACATGCAAAACCCAGGTCCGTACCTCCAAGGTGAAGGTCATACTTAGAGGTCAAAGGTCAAAAAAGGGTCCGAAACTTAAACCCAGTCAATAACTTACTTATCTCTGGATGGATTTTGAAACTACTTTGCAGAAATGTTGGCCATCAATAGACAATCTGCCTCACACAAAACCAAGGTCCTTACCTCCAAGGTCAAGGTCATACTTAGAGGTAAAATGTGATAAAAGGGTCCAAAACTGAAACATGGTCAATAACTTTCTATGGATGAATACGAACATAGACATATTTTCAGGCGGGGGCATCCGTGTCCTATGGACGCATTTCTAGTTCTATACATATTATTCTATACATTTTGGCATCTCCCTTAGGTGATAATTTGGAGAAGTTTGGGTCTGTAGGGAGATTATTTCTCTCATTTATCCCTCTAGCTTGTTTCCTGCGGTTGAGGCACTACGGCATCACATTAGCCCCCACCCAACGGGGCTTGAAGAAATAGATGGGCTGCAAGATGCTTCCACGCAGAGCCGAAACTGACCCGAACATGTGTACCTGTAAACCGCTTAGAGGATCTAAGTCTGCCCAGGCCAAGTGGTGTGAGTCGGTCTATCCATGCTTATAAACCGTATTGTTTCATTGGGCAACAGGGCTTGAGATGTCATTTCATCTCAATGTCGGGTAAAAGTCCCACAAAATTGGATACAAAGTCTCCAAAATGACCTGTACAGTGTTGACGGGAACGTTAAACCCCAAATTAAACAAAAAAAAAATCAGAAACAATGTTTCTAAAATGACCTAAGTAGTGTTGATAGAGACATGAAACCCAAATTCAGACAAACAAACATAAAACTTGATCATATTTTAGAACAAGTATGGTAAGCAGTTGAGGACAGGTGTCCAAATATTTAGGGATAATAGGGTACATGTATGTTAATGGGCATCCATAAGGTTCACAACTAAGACTGACCAGACTGTGGGTGTGCAAGCTGGTCTGAGTCTTAGTTTAGTTGGGTGCTGATGCTAAAATACCTCTTTTCTCCAAGTGGGGCCCATATAATCTGTCCATTCTTTGTTTGGCAATGATGTCAGCTGTTGCAAATTTTACTTTGCCAGAAATGTTGTGCTGAAGGTTTGTATTAACTTTTTTTGCAAGTAGCAAGTTGTTGCTGCTTGGTCTGAAAGTAGGTGGCAAAATGCATCTCCTTGGCAGCAAAATGTGTCATTCCAGTAGGAGTCCTACTTCCAGTAGACTAACCCTCCAAGCACAAAGTATGTTTAGCTGATGACATTTCCAAAGGATTTTCTCTTATTTTCCAGCAAAAATAAGGCTTGACACTATATGTGAATCGTCTGCCCAGCAGACGATTCACATATAGTGTCAAACCTTATTTTCCTGCATATGATTCACATGAAGTGTCAAGCTTTATTTTTGCTGATAAACATTTGCTTATAAACAATGAAAAAGACAAAACAAAAATATTTGCTCTCGTAACACTTCAAGTTAGCAATATTTGGGCCGCTGGCTATTATGATAGTACCAGATGTCAACCTTTTGCTACCAATTGTTTGACGGTAAACTTTGACCTGGTAGCAAACTGAATTTTCAGGTAGCAAATTTGCTACTTGCTACTGTTAATTTCAAATCCAGTGTCCACATGTATTTTGTTTCTTTAACTTTCTTTAGTCACAACTGGAACAGACTGAAGCGCTCCAAGAAGAAATAGGTAAGCTTCTGATTTACCTTATGTATTAGGACAGACAGGGTTGAGCAAACAGTGTAGACCAAGATGAGATGCCACAAAATGTGGCATCTCATCAGGGTCTACACTGTTTTCCACTCATCTAGCTATTTTTAGGCCTAGCATTGGGTATTAAATTGTACTTGTTCATATTTTTAGAGGAGGTATGGTAAGGAGTTTAGGTGTCCGAATACTTAGGGTAAATAAGGTACATGTAGTAAAATGTAAAATTAATGATTGCAAAGATTCATAAAAATTAAAAAGAGAAATGATCAGGAACTGATACAATCAGATCCCAAATTCTTCCCACAATATCACCAGGGAAAGATGTCGAAACACAGAGTGACGACAGTTAAACAAAACTGACAACAGGTAAACCGAGTCAGCAGCTCTTTCCCAAACAGGTGGTGACTCAGAATATCAAGGAGCAATTTACATAAAAGGGGAAAGAATCAGAATCACCAACAAGACAAACATTATACTGAAAGGACAAACATAACTGTTCAAAGCACTGAGAGTACTGGTGGGTCGATTGTCTCTGAGTGTAGGTTGGGAAAATAGTCCCGAACTGAGAATTGAACAGTTCGTTGAACCCTTAACCTTTGTCCTGCTGAGCCCAGATATGTCTTATCTTTCAAACAATGTAGATCCAGATCAGATGGCTTCTGAAGAAGACATCTGATCTCGATCTTCATTGTTTTTCATTCAGTTGAAAAATTTCTTGCAATGATTTGCATAAAGAAATCTAATTGGTTGATAATCAGTTGTAGGTGTGGCATATTTAAATATTCAGCAGGTGAAGGTGTTAAAATTCCACTATTTTAAGAGTAGACCTGATCAGACACCGCATTATGTGGCGTCTGATTAGGTATACACTGTTTGCCAATGCCCACATGCACAAGCACAGTCCAGTATTTACTTTTTACACTGTGCTCTGAGATCTTAGGGAGGCGTCTAGCGCTGCTATAAACAACCAGTACATGGTTTTTGTTAAGTGTCAGCGACAGTCAGTTGGTAAATAGCAGGTGGGAAGCTTCTGTATTTAGTATCTTTGGATCGATTGATAAGGGAATACCTCGTTCACCAGCCTAGTCCAGATTGTCTTTGGGTAAATTGGTAAATCAATACCTAGTTCACGAGCCCAGTCCAGTTTTACCTTTTGCACAGCGCTCTCAAAGGGAAAAGACTAAACACTGTTGTAAATAACATACCTGGGTTTTGTACAGTCACAAGGAAAATAGCAAGCAATATAACGTAGATTGTGGTACTCATTAAAACGCTTCATTATAAGAAAAGTATTCAGTACAATTTTGTCAGTTTAAAAAAAATGACGTTCTTGTTTTTCATCAGAAAAGTAGCCGTCTTGCAGATGTGAAAAAATGCACTATATCGCAGGGGTGTGTTATCATAATGGTTTATACATGTATATCTAACATTTGTATGTTTGCAGGAATCTTAAAGATAATATGTCAGTCATTTTTACCATGTTTGGAAGTACAAGAGGCTGAGGACAGGTTGTTTTCCCAGATCACTAACAAGGTATCATTTGATTTGATTTGAGGTTCAACACTCTATAGGTCATTTTGGAGATTTTGCTTCCAATTTTGTGGAACTTTTACCCGGCATTGAGATGAAATGACATGTAAAGCCCTGTTGCGCAATGAAACCAATAGGGTTTATAAGCATGGACGGTCCAACTCGCACTGCTTTGCCTGGGCAGTCTTAGATCCTCTAAGCGGTTTACCAGTACTCCTGTGCTGTCGGATTTCAGCTCTGCATGGAAGCATCATGCAGCCCATCTATTTCTTTAAGCCCCGATCGGTGGGGGCCGAACAAGGTATCATTCATACAAATACAGTAGAACTTCGATGGCTCGAACACCGATGACTTGTTTACCTTGGATGAGTCGAACCAATTCTTGGGCCCCTAGCGAAATCCTCTACATAAGAAATAGTGGGGGGATAATTAAGGAGATTTTAGTCTTTTATCTTGCAAATGTATGCTGTGTGTACTCATTAGAATCGGCTCGATGAGGCGATTCTAATGAGTACACACAGCATACATATTCATTATAGAACACCGAAAAGATGTCAAAAAGTATCTCGTTATGCCTCCTGACAGTAACTTCAGTGGCTCGAACTATCCCTGTCTCAAACAGATTTTCGAGGTCCCAAAGGTGTTCGAGCCATTGAAGTTCGACTGCATATTGAAGTTACATGTATCTGGCTGTAACGGTCAAATAATTGTCTCCAATTACATGTTTTTCTCTACACATGATGTGTGATGATTTCAGTGCCTTAGTATACAAGAACATTATTTAGCTCTTAACCCATTTGGTACCGGAAACCCCAAAAGGGGTAAGCGGCAAACAGTGCAAGCCAAGATCAGACGCCGCAGGACACCGCATCTGATCAGGGCCTACACTGTTTGCAAAAAAGTTCAGCCATTCCCCAAATCAATTTTGAAGAAAACACAACCTGACACCCCTAAATTTTCAAATGGACTCCTGCTTTATATAAGGAGGAAGATTTCATTTGGTACAAAATGGGTTAAAGTGACAATACTTGTCATCTGCTTTGTTGTCTGCTGGTTACTTTAAAAGACATTGTTGCAAACAATGTGGACCCAGATCAGATAAGACTGCTTCTCAGGTTGATTTTGTTTGTTTTGTTTGATCAAGTTTAACGTCTCCGTCAACACTGTAAAGGTCATTTTGGAGACGTTGCTTCCAATTTTGTGGGACTTCTACGTGACATTGAGATGAAATGACATCTCAAGCCCTGCCGCCCAATGAAACCAATAGGGTTTATAAGCATGGACGGCCCAACTAGCACCGCTTTGCCTGGGTAGGCTTAGATCCTCTAAGCCGTTTACCAGTACTTGTGTGGGGGTCTGTTTCAGCTCTACGTGGAAGCATCATGCAGCCCACCTATTTCTTCAAGCCCTGGTGGGTGGGGGCTGTTCTCTAGGATGAGGCAGTTCTAACAAGTACCAACAATCTATAAGTTGAAGCAGAAATAAGAAGAATAATATATACCCCAGGAAGCACCTGTTTTCTCTGGGTATTGTGGGGTTAATAGGGTTTGTCATTACATGAACTTGTTTACGTGATGTGTACAGGGTTTGACATTAACCCAAGACTGATGGACATTTTCCAGTGAAAACCTCATTTGGTCTAGAAAGTTTAGTGGTTGGCTGGTCCAGTTGAAAATCTGCCACCAACGCTATTAAAATCCATGTTTTCAACTCATTTACCATAAAACTGGTTTCTGTTTTAAATTTTTTTGCCCCCGGAATCAAAGATTCAGGGGATATAATTTTTGGTCCGTCCGTCCGTCTGTTTGTATGTCTGTCTGTAAAAACCTTAACATTGGGCATAACTTTTGAACAGTAACTGATAGGGCTTTCATATTTCACATGTGCATTCCTTGTCAAAAGACCTTTTCAGTGGTACCATAATTTTTGATCTCATGGCCTTGACCTTTGACATACTTTTTAGCTCATGGAAAAAATATTCTTCTCTGAAACCACAGGGCCCAGAACTTAGATATTTAGCTTGTAACAATATCAAGTGATTGCTACATAAATCCTGCCAATCATGCCCCTGGGGTCCAAATTGGCCAAACCCCGTGTCCCCTTAGCTCCCATAGAATTATAATGGAAAAAAAGCTTCAAAAATCTTCTTATCTGAAACAACAGGACCCAGAGCTTAGATATTTCACATGTAGCAACAGCAATTGGTCGACTACATAAATCCTGCCAATCATGCCCCTGGGTTCCAAATGGGCCACATCCCGGGGCCCCTTAGCTCCCATTGACTCATAATGGAAAACAGCTTAAAAAATCTTCTTCTCTGAAACCACAGGGCCCAGAGCTTAGATATTGAGTATGTAATAACGGCAAGTGGTCAGTTTTACATCTCACTAACAGCTACGGTCATACGGAGACGGGACCCTGGTTTAAAGACACATCCGAAAGTCTGGAGAAGCCCAGGATCGATCCTGCCACCCCTGGTTTTCAAGGCGAGTAGCATAACTCCTACACCATGGAGGCTTCTTTTGATAGTTGAAGGGTAGTTTTCCTTATTTCTCCATATAAACCTATCTTGTGCATATTTATTAGAATTGCCTCATCCAGCAACATAAGTTTTTATGGGAATTCGACAAAAACTAATCTTCAGTTATTACAAAATACCAACCTTATCTGAAAATGACAAATACGTTAAAACTCAACTGTATTAAGCAAGGTACTGTCTTAAGCAAGCACATGTTGGTTATTGCTTAGATGCTTGCTTAATACAGGTTGGACTATACAACCATATAACAGTTACACTATTGTTTGGGTGCAAAGCAGAAAAACGCATGCAAGTTTAACAATTATGTCATATGGAAGCAAAAATGTATAGCTTATATAAAAAAATGACCATTTATGGTCATTTTTCTATATAATCTATACAGTTTTGGAATCGATCTTTAAACCCTGTACAATGAAAAGTGTTATACAGTGGTTTGAGTGTATAAAAACATTGTATTTTACTTTTATTCTCTGCAGAGCTGTGAAACATGGGACAAGATAATGGAAAATCTGAAAACTTTACCAAAGCAAGTGCAGATACAACAGAAGATCATTGCTTTCTTAGAGGTGAGATTTCCGACATTTTGGAGAAATGTATCTGAATGATAAAGTTAGAGTGAGTGTTTGAGTTTTACGTCCCACCAACAGCTAAGGTCATACGGAGAAGGGACCTTGGTTTAAAGACTCATCTGAAAGTCACGAGAAGCCCGGGATTGATCCTGCGATCCCTTGTTTACAAGGCGAGTAGCGTAACCACTACACCACGGAAGTTTCTGAATGATCAAGTTAAGTATTGGGCGAAATTGTTGGATTTGCTTTCCGTTATGAAAACACGCCTATGCAAATACATTGAAACCTTTATTGCCGAAAAAAAGAAAAATTTTAAGATGAGAAATTGTGATATTTTTCTTATTTCTGCTCAAAATTTAGATTGTGGGTACTCGTTAGAACCACCTTTTAACAAATACCCACAATCTATATTTTACTATGTAAAACTGGGGTTCAAGAGGGTCAAAATTAGATAGGTGTGTTTTCGTGATTTGACTTGTGACCAGGAGGACACAGCTTCAGTTCCGGTGCATCCAACATTTTCTGTGGGCATTTACTCCCTTACACTGAATCAAGAGTTTCTGGGAAAAGAATTCACACTGTACTGATTAACCACATAGGAAATGCTGTCTGGCTTATTATGACCAAAGTGTGTTGACAAAGCTGTTTAGCTACAAACAGCTGATTAGCCAGACTGGGTAATTTGTACAAACTTTTGCAACAACTGTATATGTATAATAGCACAGCTGAGAAGGCTCATGAAGAAGTCACAGCTTTTAACCCGTTAACCCTTATCTTGCTGTTCATGACAACCCCTATCTTTGCAAACAATGTAGATCCAGATCAGATTGCTTCTGAAGAAGCCATCTGATCAGGATCTACAGTGTTTGGCATTCAGTTTATGAATTTGTAGCAATAAATTACATCAAGTAATTTGATTGGTTGATAGACAGAAATGGGTGTGGCTTAAATGAATATTCAGCAAGAGAAGGGTTAAGAAGCTGAAAATGCCATTGTCTACTGAATCTTCTTACAAACTTTTTAAAAATATTTTTACATATAGGCAAACAGTGTGGACTCAGATCAGACTGCTCATGAGATCTGGGTCTACACTCTATGCCATTCAGTCTGCATCTATTTGACACCTTGCTGGATTAAACAAATTTGTTAAAAAATTAGGAGAATTAGAGAAAATCCTCAAAGTGTCTAAATATTTATGATTTTTAACAACATAGGTTTGTATGGAGAAACAAGGGCAGTTATCCTTCAGTTATTACCAAATGGATAAGATGGACACATGGAGATTTATCTTAAATATTTTCTGTGATTGTTCTCCTTGTGCTGCTTCAAGAAAGGCAGTTGTTAGCTTCTAGCTTTTGATATCAGGTTTATCAGGCAAGGCTTCAAAAACACATAGAATCACAAGGCTTACCGAGCGGATTCTACACGTTCACGAAGACGAGCCTGATAAACGTGATATCAAATGACACAAATCTGGTATTCTATATATAGAGATTATCATATGGCATTTTTCATATCATACCCCATATCAGCCAAAGACTCCCATATCAGCCCGAGGGCCGAAGGCACGAGGGGTGATATGGGTCGAGGGCTGATATGGGGTATGATATGAAAAATGCCATATCATAATCTATTTATCATACATTTTACTTTTAAAAAAAATTGTTCAAAATAAATTGTGCACGTTTCCATTGTTTACCGAATCACTAGTTTTGTTTGTTTGATTTGAGGTTTAACGTCCCCGTCAACACTGTAATGGTCATTTTGGAGACGTTGCTTCCAATTTTGTGGGACTTGCAAATGTGGGAATATTGCAAATGGCTTCCTGAACAACAAATGCGAAATGCCGCAAAAGGAAGAACGCTGCATGTTCCGAATAGGGTGACGTCAATGGTATGATAAAGGCTTAGGGGTGCGATAAAGGGTTGTGATATGGATTTTGGGGATATGATAAAGCCCATGCGATATGGCAGCACGTGCAAGCGTGATACGTGGATTGGTGTCACGTTCATATCGCATATTCAAAAACTAAGTATTTTATACTAAATGTATGATAAATCAGTTTATCCCCTTGTACACTCTTAAATTGGCAATTTGCGATCAGTTATCTATTTTCCTCAGTGCATCCCTAGATTCTGGTGTGCAATAATGTCAATATATTAAGTGTCAGCTGACTGTAATTTATGATATTTTATCAAATAATAATTCCAATTTTTCTAGTCATAATAACAGTTTTGCCAATTTTTCCAGTAGTCAGGTTCAATCAAAAAAAGTGGAATATCATCATTTGTCATGTTGACCTGATAAAGCTCATTTGTCCTGAGAGAGCATATCTTTATCAGGTCAGGGTGTTACACTGCAATTAATATAGGGGGTAACTGCTAATGTGCCCTATTGGTTAACTGCTTATGAAAATAAAGCTGCAAAGGATGCCCTTAGAAACAAAGAACATACAAGAATGAAAATCAAAAATATGTTTTCTAGCTAGTTTTGGCCAACGAGGCCTCTTGAGTGGCCGTCATATTAATATTCTGGACTCGACATTGGCTTGATGATCCCACAAGAAATAAAAAAGATTAACTTAAACACCACATCCTTGTTAACACAGTTTTGGATATAACACAGTTTCAAGATGGATCCCAAAAATGTATAGATTATATAGAAAAATTACCATAAATGGTCATTTTTATGCTCCCGCCTTTTCGAAGAATAGCGGAAGGGCATTATGTTTTACCCCTGTCCGTCCGTTCTTCCGTTCGTCCGTTCATTCGTCCGTCCCGACATCGTGTCCGGGCCATAACTCCTAAACCGTATGGAATATATGCATGAAACTTCACAGGTGCATTTACCACACTGAGACGATGTGTCATGAATAAGGAAGACAACTCATGCATTTTTGGTTTTTAGCTCACCTGTCACGTAGTGACAAGGTGAGCTTTTGTGATCACATTTTGTCCGTCGTCCGTGCGTCCGTCCGTGCGTCCGTAAACAATTTCTTGTCCGCACGATAGCGTCTTCATTTATGATTTGATTTTAACCAGACTTGCACACAACTTGTACCACCATGAGATCTAGGTTCCTTTCTTGAACCAGCCATATCCCATCATGTGTTACTGAGTTACGGCCCCTGAAAGGGCAAAAAATGCCTATTTTGGTCTTGTCCGCACGATAGCATCTTCATTTATGATTTGATTTTAACAAGACTTGCACACAACTTGTACCACCATAAGATCTGGGTTCCTTTCTTGAACCAGCCATATCCCATCATGTGCTATGGAGTTACGGCCCCTGAAAGGGCAAAAATTGCCTATTTTGGTCTTGTCCGCACGATAGCATCTTCATTTATGATTTGAATTTAACCAGACTTGCACACAACTTGTACCACCATGAGATCTAGGTTCCTTTCTTGAACCAGCCATATCCCATCATGTGTTACTGAGTTACGGCCCCTGAAAGGGCAAAAATTGCCTATTTTGGTCTTGTCCGCACAATAGCATCTTCATTTATGATTTGATTTTAACCAGTCTTGCACACAACTTGTACCTCCATGAGATCTGGGTTCCTTTCTTGAATCAGCCATATCCCATCATGTGCTACGGAGTTACGGCCCCTGAAAGGGCAAAAATTGCCTATTTTGGTCTTGTCCGCACGATAGCATCTTCATTTATGATTTGATTTTAACCAGACTTGCATACAACTTGTACCACCATGGGATCTGGGTTCCTTTCTTGAACCAGCCATATCCCACTATGTGTTACGGAGTTACGGCCCCTGGACGGGCAAAAATTGTCTATTTTGGTCTTGTCTGCATGATAGCTGTTTCATTTATGATTTGATTTTAACTAAACTTGCACACATTTTGTACCACCACAAAATATCTCGGTCAAGATCAAATATGGGTCATGTTGGGTAAAAAAGTAGGTCATTAGGTCAAATCAGAAAAAAAACCTTGTGAAGACACTAGAGGCCACAGTTTTGGTCCGATCATCATCAAACTAGCCCAGAATGATCATCTTGACAATATCTCAGTCAAGATCAAATAGGGTGTTGTCGGGTCAAAAAGTAGGTCAGTAGGTCAAATAAGAGAAAAACCTTGTGAACACACTAGAGGCCACATTTTTGGTCCAATCATCATCAAACTTGCTCGGAATGATAGTCTTGACAATATCTCGGTCAAGTTCGAATATGGGTGATTTCAGGTCAAGAAGTAGGTCGGTAGGTCAAATCATAGAAAAACCTTGTGAACACACTAGAGGCCACAGATTAGGTCCTATCATCATCAAACATGCCCAGAATGATCATCTTGACAATATCTAAGTCATGTTCAAATATTGGTCATGTCAGTCCAAAAAGTAGGTCAGTAGATAATATCATAGAAAACCCTCTGAACACACTAGAGGCCACAGTTTTGGTCTGATCATCATCAAACTTGCTAAAAATGATCATTTGACAATATCTCAGTTAATTTTGAATGTTGGTCATATCTAGCCAGTAAGTAGGTCAGTAGGTCAGATTGCTGAAAAACCTTGTGTACACACTAGAGACCCCAGTTTTGGTCCGATCATCATCAAACTTGCTCAGAATGATTATCTTGACAATATCTTGGTCAAATTTGAATATGGGTCATGTCGGGTCAAAAAGTAGGTCAGCAGGTCAAATCATAGAAAAACGTTTTGAACACTCTTAGAGGCCACAGTTTTAGTCAAATCATCATAAAACTTGCTCAGAATGATCATCTGGACAATATCTCATTTAAGTTCGAACATGGGTCATGTCAAATCATAAAGTAGATCAGAAGGTTATTTTGTCATAACTTTGAACTGTTTGAGATAGAGTCTTCATATTTGGCATGTAGGTTCCTTGTGACAAGGGCTTCCCACTCATATAAAGATTTGATCTGTGACCTACTTTATCATAACTTTTGAACCATATGAGATAGAGCCTTCATATTTGGCATGTATGTTCCCTGTGACAAAGTTCTCCCAACCATTCAAAACTTTTTAGCCATGACCTTGACCTTTGACCTACTTTGTCATAACTTTTGGATCATTTAAGATACAGCCTTCATATTTGGCATAAAGGTTCCTTCATAGGAGTGAGTGTTTGAGTTGAAGTCTCACCAAAAGCTAAGGTCATACAGTGATGGGACCTCTGTTTAAAGACCAATCTGAAAGTCTGGAGAAGACTGGGATCGATACTGCTACCCCTGGTTTACAAGGCAAGTAGCATGACCACTTCACCATGAAGGCTTCTAAACTTCATTGGAATGTTGTGTAGATGACCCTCTAGGAAAATTGCATAACCATTAACAAATGGTCACAAGAGCTAAAAATAGAAAAAAATTGTGAATTTGCTTCAAATGCGAACTCCTACTAAACCTTTGGGCCAATTGGATTTAAAACTTCACAGGAATGTTGCCTAGGTGACTCCGTACCAAAATAGTTAAACCTTATTCCACTCCAATGAACAATGGCTGCCAGAGCTAAAAATATAAAAAAATCTTCAAATGACAATTCCTTCTGTACTCTTGGGTCAATTTCATTCAGACTTTGAAGTTATGTTGCTTAGATGACCCTGTACCAAACAGGCTAAAACAATCCCGCTCAGATGAAAAAAAATGGCCACCGGAGCTAAAAATAGAAAAATATTGTAAATCTGATTCAAACGTGAACCCCTCCTAAACCCTAAGGCCAATTTGATTCAAACTTCACAGGAATGTTACCTAGGTTACTCCCTACCAAATAAGCTAAAATCACTCTGCTGATGAACAAGATGGCCACCATAGCTAAAAATAGAATGTACTCGAGACAGTGACAGACAGGTGAGCGAACCAGGGCCCTGTGGGCCCTCTTGTTGAATTATCTGCCCTTGACTTAGTTTCATATAGTAAACCGTGTCCGGGCCATAACTCCTTAACGGTATGGAATATATTTATGAAACTTCACATGTGCATTCTTCACACTGAGACGATGTGTCATGAACAAGGAAGACAACTCTTGCATTTTTGGTTTTTGAATTATCTGCCCTTGACTTAGTACCATATAGTAAACTGTATGGAATATATTCATGAAACTTCACAGGTGCATTCATCACACTGAGACGATGTGTCATGAACAAAGAAGACAACTCCTGCATTTTTGGTTTTTGAATTATCTGCCCTTGACTTAGTACCATATAGTAAATAGTGTTCGGGCCGTAACTCCTAAACCGTATGGAATATATTCATGAAACTTCACAGGTGCATTCATCACACTGAGACAATGTGTCATGAACAAGGAAGACAACTCTTGCATTTTTGGTTTTTGAATTATCTGTCCTTGACTTAGTACCATATAGTAAACCGTGTCCGGGCCATAACTCCTAAACCGTATGGCATATAATCATGAAACTTCACAGGTGCATCCATCATACTTGGACGATGTGTCATGAACAAGGAAGACAACTCCTGCTTGTTTAGTTTTTGAATTATCTGCCCTTGACTTACATCCATATATAGTCAAATGGTATGTCGTGTCCGGGCCATAACTCTTAAACCGTACAGAATATATTCATGAAACTTCACAGGTGCATTCATCACACTTAGACGATGTGTCATGGACAAGGAAGACAACTCTTGCATTTTTGGTTTTTGAATTATCTGCCCTTGACTTAGTACCATATAGTAAACCGTGTCGGGGCCATAACTCCTAAACCGTATGGAATATATTCATGAAACTGCACAGGTGCATTCATCACACTGAGACGATGTGTCATGAACAAGGAAGACAACTCTTGCGTTTTTGGTTTTTTGGATTATCTGCCCTTGATGCATATATTTTATGATCGATTTGAAGTACATTTGTAATATTTTTTATGAATGGCATTTGGTGGGGGCATCCGTGTCCTATGGACACTTTTTCTAGTTATATATAATCTATACATTTTTAGTTTGGATATAACACAGTTGTTTAACTAACATGGTTTCTGCTTTGGATCCCATTAATAGTGTTATAAAGAGGTTGTTGTATGCATTATGATGAAGTATGGGATGATTTTCTTCCTCCACCATATCTCACTTGAATACACTGTAGATGCAATACTTCACATTCCGTTATTTCGCGAAATCCAGTTTATCGCGAACTTTCCATGGACCCCAAATTTACCATGTGCAAAAATATAAAAGAAAAAAAAAACACCCAAAAAAAAACAAACATATAAGTCCGGTTGTTAGTTTGCCGAGACTCCAATATAATCGCGGCGGTAGTTTGCCGAGACGCCGATATAAGTCGGGGTTGTTGTTTGCTAAGATGCTTTTTATCAGTCCACACTAAACTAAATGGCTTGTTCAGAGCTGACATTTTCACAGTTGGAAGAAAATAATACAACTGACTGTTATTCCGATATTGTTTTTTTGCACATATTCTGATGCAAAATCACTACAGTTCACACATTGTGACCAAATAATCCAACTATCACCGTGACTTTAATCGGCATCATGGCAAACTAGTCGGCGACTTATATCGCGATCTAGATCTATCATGCTAGCGGAACTTGGACCCCAAACATTGCGATATATTGGATCTACAGTATACCAGCTGCAGTGAAGTGAAATACAGGTTGCCTTTGGAAACAAAGAATACACACACACAAGATCGAAAATCAATAATCAAGTTTTCTGGGGCAGACTAGCCTGTTTCAACCAATTAAGCCTCATCAGTGACCCTTTCCAGGACCCTGCGCATGCTCTGTGATCCAGTATTCAAATTAGGCTGCGCCCTGTGCCCCCTTTTTAGCTCACCTGTCACGTAGTGATGAGGTGAGCTTTTGTGATCCTATTTTGTCCGTCGTGCATGCGTGCGTGTGTGTGTCCGTGCGTGCGTGCATCCGTAAACAATTTCAAATAAGTATATCTCTAATACCACATGGCCAATCTTGATCAAATTTCATGTGAAGCATCATCAGGTAGGGGGAAGGTTTTTGGGCTGATCAGATTCGAATTCTGGTTGCCATGGCAACATATAGCTCCCATAGACTTATAAAGGGAAAAATTTTAAAAATCTTCTTCTCTGAAACCACAGGGCCAAGAGCTTAGATATTTAGCTTGTAACAATATTAAGTGGTCACCTATGTAAATCCTGCCAATCATGCCCCTGGGGTCCAAATTGGCCACACCCCGGGGCCCCTTAGCTCCTATAGACTCATAATGGAAGAAAAGCTTCAAAAATCTTCTTCTCTGAAACCACAGGGCCCAGAGCTTAGATATTTAGCATGTAGCAACGGCAAGTGGTCACCTACATAATTTCTGCCAATCATGCCCCTGGGTTCCAAATGGGCCACGCCCCGGGGCCCCTTCGCTCCCATAGACTCATAATGGAAAAAAACTTCAAAAATCTTCTTCTCTGAAACCACAGGACCCAGACCTTAGGTATTTAGCATGTAGCAACAGCAAATGGTCACCTACATAATTCCTGCCAATCATGCCCCGGGGTCCAAATCGGCCACATCCCGGGACCCCTTAGCTCCCAAAGACTCATAATGGAAAAAAAAGCTTCAAAAACCTTCTTCTCTGAAACCAAAGGCCCAGAGCTTAGATATTCAGCATGTAGCAACGGCCAGTGGTCACCTACATAATTCCTGTCAATCATGCCCCTGGGTTTCAAATGGGTCACGCCCCAGGCCCCTTCGCTCCCATAGACTCATAATGGGAAAAAAAGCTTCAAAAATCTTCTTCTCTGAAACCACAGGGCCCACAGCTTAGATATTTAGCATGTAGCAACGGCAAGTGGTCACCTACAAAATTCCTCCCAATCATGCCCCTGGGGTCCAAACGGGCCACAGCCTGGGGCCCCTTAGTTCCTATAGACTCATAATGGAAAAAAGCCCCAAAAAAAGCTTTTTCTCTGAAACCACAGGGCCCAGAGCTGAGATATTTAGCATGTAGCAAAGGCAAGTGGTCACCTACATAAATCCTGCCAATCATGCTCCTGGGGTCCAAATGGGCCACAACCTGGGGCCCCTTAGCTCCCATAGACTCATAATGGGAAAAAAAAGTTTCAAAAATCTTTTTCTCCGAAAGCACATGGCCCATAGCTTAGATCTTTAGCATGTAGCAACGGCAAGTGGTCACCTACATAATTCCTGCAAATCAAGTCCCTGGGTTTCAAATGGGCCACGCCCCGGGGCCCCTTAGCTCCTATAGACTCCTTATGAAAAAAAGCTTCAAAAATCTTCTCCTCTGAAACCACAGGGCCCAGAGCTTAGATATTTAGCAGGTAGCAACGGCAAATGGTCACCTACATAATTCCTGCCAATCATGCCCCTGGGGTCCAAATGGGCGACGCCCCTGGGCCCCTTAGCTCCCATAGACTCCTAATGGAAAAAAGCTTCAAAAATCTTCTCCTCTGAAACCACAGGGCCCAGAGCTTAGATATTTAGCATATAGCAACAGCAAATGGTCACCTACATATTTCCTGATAATCATGCTCCTGGGGTCCCAATGGGCCACACCCCGGGGCCCCTTAGCTCCCATAGACTCCTAATGGAAAAAAGCTTCAAAAATCTTCTTCTCTGAAATCACAGGGCCCCGAGCTCCGATATTTAGCATGTAGCAACGGCAAGTGGTCATCAACATACATCCTGCCAATCATGCCCCTGGGGTCCAAAGGGGCCACGCCCTGGGGCCCCTTAGCTCCCATAGACTCCTAATGGAAAAAAAAGCTTCAAAAATCTTCTTCTCTGAAACCACCTGGCCCAGAGCTTAGATATTTAGCATATAGCAACGGCAAGTGGTCACCTACATAATCCTGCCAATCATGCCCCTGGGGTCCAAATGGGCCAAGCCCGGGGCCCCTTAGCTGCCATTGACTCTTAATGGAAACCAGAGGACCATTGGTCCTGAATCGCTCACCTGACTTTTCTGAGGAAGTCCTCAAAGACTTTAATATGTGATCTTTGGCCAAGAGGGACCGAAGGTCTGTGTAACTGGGTGGGGATCTCAACTGTTTCCGAGATATTAAGCATTCAATGCGATAAAGGGAGTTGGCCCCCAGCCCCCCCCCCCCCCCCCCCCCCCCCCCCCCCCCCCACTGGAACCGTAGGTCCAACGGTCCATTACACTGAATGCGACAAGAATATATATGGTTTATGGGTGGGGGTCTTAACCGTTTCCGAGATATTAAGCATTTTGTGGAAAAAAGGGGGTTAGGCATGCCCCCCTCCCTCACCCAGGGACCCCCGGGTCCAAAGGTCCATGTCACTGAATGCGCCTTATCATAAGGAACAAGAATATATATGGTTTGTGGGTGGGGATCTTAACCTTTTCCGAGATATTAAGCATTTTGAGCAAAAAAGGGGGAGGGGCATGCCCCCCCCGGACCCCTGGTATCCCAGGGTCCAAAGGTCCATGTCACTGAATGCGCCTCATCATAAAGAACAAGAGTATATATGGTTTATGGGTGGGGATCTTAACCGTTTCCGAGATATTAAGCATTTAATGCAAAAAAGGGGGTGGGGCATGCCCCCCTGGGACCCCCGGGTCCAAAGGTTCATGTCACTTAATGCGCCTTATGATCAGGAACAAGAATATATATGGTTCATGGATAGAGATCTTAACCGTTTCCGAGATATTAAGCATTTTGTGCAAAAAAAAGGGGTGGGGCATGCCCCCCCCCCCCCCCCCCCCCCCCCCGGACCCCTGGTACCCCATGGTCCAAAAGTCCATGCCACTGAATGGGCCTCATCATAAGGAACAAGAGTATATATGGTTTATGGGTCGGGATCTTAACCGTTTCCGAGATATTAAGTATTTTTTGCAATAAAGGGGGTGGGGCATGCCACCCCGGGGACCCTCCGATACCCTGATGTCCAAAGGTCTGTGTCACTGAATGCGCCTTATCATAAGGAACAAGAATATATTTGGTTTATGGGTGGGGATCTTAACCATTTCCGAGATATTAAGCATTTTGTGCAAAGAAGGGGGTGGGGCATGCCCCCCCCCCCCCCCCGGGGGGCCCCAGGGTCCCAAAATCCATGTCACTTAATGCGCCTCATCATAAGGAATAAGAATATATATGGTTTAGTGGCATTATTTGTAACAGTTTGCAAGATATCAGACATTTCTACTTTTTCCCATACAAATGCCCATGTTACCAAATTTAACCTTGGCGTAAAATAGGTCAAGGTCATCCCAGGGACACCATTTATGCAATTTATGATGGGCCCATGTCCCAGGTGCTACATGCCAAGTTTCATGCAAATCGGCCCAGTGGTTCCGGAGGAGAAGATTTTCGAAGGGTTTTTACCATATATGGGCATGGCGGCCATCTTGGTCATGTGACCTAGACCAAAAATGCAAACTTTCGTTCCCCCACCCCATGGAGCCTCCACATGAAATTTGACTACAATCGGCCCAGCGGTTCCGGAGGAGAAGACGTTTGAAAATGTGAACACACACACACACACACACACAGAATTTTTGCCTGGCCATACTATCAGCTCACCAATGAGCCTTCGGCTCAGGTGAGCTAAAAAGCTTAAAAATCTTCTCTGAAACCACAGGGCCCAGAGCGTAGATATTTAGCATGTAGCAACAGCAAGTGGTTGCCTACATAAATCTTGCCAATCATGCCCCTGGTGTCCAAATGGGCCACGCCCTGTGGCCTCTTAGCTCCCATAGACTCCTAATTCAAAAAAGCTTCAAAAATCTTCTCCTCTGAAACCACAGGGCCCAGAGCTTAGATATTTAGCATGTAGCAACGGAAATTGTTCACCTACATAAATCTACATACATAAATCCTGCCAATCATGCCCCTGGGGTCCAAATGGGCCATGCCCGGGGCCCCTAAGCTCCCATAGACTCATAATGGAAAAAAAGCTTCAAAAATCTTCCTGCCAATCAAGTCCCTGGGTTTCAAATGGGCCATGCCCCGGGGCCCCTTAGCACCCATAGACTCCTAATGAAAAAAAGCTTCAAAAATCTTCTTCTCTGAAACCACAGGGCCCAGAGCTTAGATATTTAGCATGTAGCAACAGTAAGTGGTCACCTACATAAATCCTGCCAATCATGCCCCTGGGGTCCAAATGGGCCACGCCCCCGGGCCCCTTAGCTCTCATAGACTCCTAATGGAAAAAAGCTTCAAAAATCCTCTCTGAAACCACAGGGCCCAGGTCACCCACATAAATCCTGCCCCTTGGGCCAGAATTGGCCACACCCATGGCCCATTAGCTACCATGGATGGACTTAAAATGGAAAAAAAAACTTGAAAAATATTCTTCTGTGAAACCATAAGGCCCAGAGCTTAGGTATTTAGCATGTAGCAACATGGAGTTGTTGCCTACATGAATCCTGCCTGAGTCTTGCCCCTGGGGTTCAAATTGGCCAAATCCTGTGGCTTCTTAACTCCAATAAACTTACAATGAAAAAAAAAAAGCTTTAAAAATCTTCTTCTCTAAAAACCATGAAGTACGGACCTTAGATATTTAGTATATAGCAACATAAAATGGTCGCCTACATAAATCCTGCCAACCATGCCCTTTGGGTCAAAATTGACCTATGGACTTATACTGGAAAAAAAAAAAAAATTTCTTCTCCAAAGCCATAAGGCCCAGAGCTCAGATATTTAGTATGTAGCAATGTCAAGTGGTCTCCTACACTTATGATTTTCTGGTACACAGGTGAGCGATATAGGGCCATTGGGCCCTCTTGTTACATGATGAGCGCACTAGAGATCATTCAATGGGCCCGTTGGGCTCAACTTTAGAATTTAGTGACTATTTCTTCTAGAGTTCATTTTTGTGACTTAATCACGATTTTTCGGCTGTGTGGTGCATATTATTCAGTTAATCACAAACCGCATGTTGCCCAATAAAAATAACTCAGAAAAACTATTTGTTTTATCTGTTTAACCAGTAACAATTCTTATTTTTCAAATCCAAGTCGATGTTTTGTTTACTGGGGATACAGCCTTGTCTGGTCTACTTGTGTGCGCCAGGTGGCTAACACCATATTCGTGTGCGCCGTGTGGCTTACGCTAAATACCGGACCAAAGTACCACAAAATACTGAAGTGGGCGCTATTTATTATAGAGTTCTTGTCTTCCAGAAATGAATTTAATGACATTTATTCAAAGTCTTTGAGCAAGACACTTTATTCAAATTGCTTTATACTGGTTTACTGAGGTAATTGGCAAATGTGACCAACTCAGTACAAGAAGATGGATAGATAGATAAAATAGATTCTGTCTGTGATGTCTAACTTGTTTTGTTTCCATTTTTATCATGCAGCCAAAACCTAAAGATAAATTTGATAACTTTATATAGTATAATTCAAGAGCCCCCTAAATTTCCAAATGACCGCCTTTTCTAAGGCCTTTGGGCCCAGAGGGCCCCCCAAACCCCAAATCCTAGATTGAACACTGCGATCTCTAAAGAAATAAACATGCGTAGGAAAAGCGGTTGGGTAAATGGAACAGCTTACCATGACCTTAACAGTGATGACTGGGTCATACAACTCAAACGTAAGGCCCCTTTTCACTTTCACAGCTTGTATGATGAATAACCTGTTTGTCTTTTCAGCTGTTAGCAGATCTACTGGACTGTTTCCTTTTCTGTGTGAAATTTGTTCAGTCGTCTGCAAAATCCACGGAAATCTCAGCTGTACACTCACTACCATATGGGACTATCCATCTTCTTAGGGGAACTTACTCGCATTGTAAGGTCAGTATGTTGTCATCGTAAGCATATAAAAAGCTTAAGGGGAATTGGAACACCTTCTTTGCAAACAGTGTAGATCCAGATCAGATGGCTTCTGAAGAAACCATCTGATCAGGAGCTACACTGTTTGGCATTCAATTTATGAATTTGAAGCAATAAATTACATAAAGTAATTTGATTGGTTGATAGACAGAAATGGGTGTGGCTTAAATGAATATTGAGCAAGATAAGGCTTAAAGGATGACCATTTGGCCATTTTGTGGGAACGTAACTGTCCTTATGGCCTTCCTTTGTTTAGGTTTCCATTATGGTCTGGTCGCTTCATGTTTGTATTTCTTTCCCTTTGGTGTCTTTGATGGGTGGAGTAAGTTAATGGTATCGATTCCTGATCTTTGTTTTACTTCTACTTTAAAGGAAAGAATTTGCTCCTGAGGAGCAAATTTGTTTCATTATCCCCCGACCAAATAGGTTCGGGGGATATAGCGATCAGCCTGGCGTCCGTCCGTCTGTCCGTTCGTCCGTAGACGCAACCTTGTGATGGCCATAACTCCTATACCCTTCGAGATTCATTGATAGTTCTTGGCACAATTGTTCACAAGGCTGAGACGGCGTGTCATGCGCAAGAACCAGAACTCTGGATGCAATACTTTTTTAGTTATCTCCCCTTTTAATAAAATAGAATGACTACTTTGTGATGGCCATAACTCCAATACCCTTTGAAATATATTGATGGTACCTGGCACAGTTGTTCACAAGGCTGAGACAGTGTGTCATGCACAAGAACCACAACTCTGGCTGCCATGGTTTTTGAGTTATCTCCCCTTCCAATAAAATAGAGCGACTACCTTGTGATGGCCATAACTCCAATACCCTTTACTATTTATTGATGATACCTGGCACAGTTGTTCACAAGGCCAAGAGGGTGTGTCATGCACAAGAACCACAACTCTGGCTGCCATGGTTTTTGAGTTATCTCCCCTTCCAATAAAATAGAGTGACTACCTTGTGATGGCCATAACTCCAATACCCTTTAAGATATATTGATGATACCTAGCACAGTTGTTCACAAGGCCGAGACGGTGTGTCATGCACAAGAACCACAACTCTGGCTGCCTTGGGTTTTGAGTTATCTCCCCTTCCAATAAAATAGAGTGACTACCTTGTGATTGCCATAACTCCAATACCCTTTAAGATACATTGATGATACCCGGCACAGTTGTTCACAAGGCCGAGACGGTGTGTCATGTACAAGAACCACAACTCTTGGTGCCATGGTTTTTGAGTTATCTCCCCTTCCAATAATATAGAATCACTACCTTGTGATGGCCACATCTCCAATGCTCTTTGAGATATATTGATGGTACTTGGTACAGTTGTACATGAGGTTAAGCAGGTGTGTCACATGCAAGAACCACAACTCTGGGTGCCCTGGTTTTTAGCTCACCTGGGCCGAAGGCTCCAGGGGAGCTTATAGTATAGTGGGTCCTCCGTCGTCCGTCGTCCGTCCGTCCGTCCGTCGTCCGTCCACACTTTTGAGCAGCTATATCTCTGTATCCTGCAGGCTGATCTCAATCATTTCTCACCTGTAGCATGCCTCTGGTGGGGCATTGATGACATAAACTTTTTTTTGAAATCGCTCTAAAACTTTGGTTCCTATGGCAACCACAAGGTCCCATAGACTTACTATGGGAAAATGCTTGTCATCACCGTAGCGCCTTCAGTTTTGATCGGATCTTTCTGAAACTTATATGTAAGGTGACTAGGGATAAAAACTCGGATGAGTTCGAAAACCGGCCAAGTCGGCCCATTTATCATAGAGTTACGTCCCTTTGAGTGCTGAAAATGCCCATTTTCGACCTTGTCATCACTGTAGCCCCTTCAGTTTTGATCGGATCTTTCTGAAACTTATATATAATGTGGCTGGGGATAAAACCTCGGATGAGTTCGAAAACCGGCCAAGTCCGCCAATTTATCATAGAGTTACGTCCCTTTGATTGCTGAAAATGCCGATTTTTGACCTTGTCATCACCGTAGCCCCTTCAGTTTTGATCGGATCTTTCTGAAACTTATATGTAAGGTGGCTGTGGATAAAATCTCGGATGAGTTCGAAAACCGACCAAGTCGACCCTTTTATCGTAGAGTAACGTCCCTTTGATTGCTTAAAATGCTGATTTTTGACCTTGTCATCACTGTAGCCCTTTCAGTTTTGATTCAATCTTTCTGAAACTTATATGTAAAGTGGCTGGGGATAAAATCTTGGATGAGTTCGAAAACCAGCCAAGTTGGTCCATTTATCACAGAGTAACATCCCTTTGATTGCTGAAAATGCCGATTTTTGACATTGTCATCACCGTAGCCCTTTCAGTTTTGATCGGATCTTTCTGAAACTTATATGCAAGGTGGCTGGGGATAAAGCCTCGGATGAGTTCGCATACCGGCAAAGGTGGCCTATTTATCATAGAGTTAGGTCCCTTTGATTGCTGAAAATGTTGATTTTTGACCTTGTCCACACTGTAGCCCCTTCAGTTTTGATCGGATCTTTCTGAAACTTATATGTAAGGTGGCTGGGGATAAAACCTCGGATCAGTTCGAAAACCGGCCAAGTTGCCCCATTAACTATATAGTTATGTCCCTTTGATGGCTGAAAATGTCGATTTTTTACCTTGTCAGCACCGTAGCCCCTTCAGTTTTGATCGAATCTTTCTGAAACCTATATGTAAGGTGACTGGAGATAAAACCTAGGATGAGTTTGAATACCGGCCAAGTTGGCCCATTTATCATTGATTTACGTCCCTTTTATTGCTGAAAATGCCGATTTTTGACCTTGTCATCACCATAGCCCCTTCAGTTTTGATCGGATCTTTCTGAAACTTATATGTAAGGTGGCTGGGGATAAAATCTTGGATGAGTTCGAAAACAGGCCAAGTCAGCCCATTTATCATAGAGTTCTGTCCCTTTGATGGCTGAAAATGTTGATTTTTGACCTTGTCATTACTGTAGCCCCTTCAGTTTTGATCGGATTGTTCTGAAACCTATATGTAAGGTGGCTGGGGATGAAGCCTCGGATGAGTTCGAAAACTGGCCAAGTCGGCTCATTTATTTTAGAGTAACATCCCTTTGATTGCTAAAAATGCCAAATTTTGACCTTGTCATCACCATAGCCCCTTCAGTTTTGATCGGATCTTTCTGAAACTTATATGCAAGGTGGCTGGGGATAAAGCCTCGGATGAGTTCGCATACCGGCAAAGGTGGCCTATTTATCATAGAGTTAGGTCCCTTTGATTGCTGAAAATGTTGATTTTTGACCTTGTCCACACTGTAGCCCCTTCAGTTTTGATCGGATCTTTCTGAAACTTATATGTGAGGTGGCTGGGAATAAAATCTTGGATGAGTTTGAATACTGGCCAAGTCTGATCGGATCTTTCTGAAACTTACATGTAAGGTGGCTGGGAATAAAACCTGAGGTGAGTTCGAATACCGGCCAAGTCGGCACATTTATCATATAGTGATGTGCCTTTGATTGCTGAAAATGCCTATTTTCGACATTGTTATCACTGCTGCCCCTTTAGTTTTGAACGGATCTTCATGAAACTTACAAACAAGGAAGTCAGGCAGAAAGCTTGGAGGAATTTGAAAACTCTTGTTTTTGAACTTGTCATCACCATAGCCACTTCAGTTTAGATAGGATCTTCTTAGCAAGTCAGGAATAAAAGCTTGAATGAGTTTGAAAACCGGTGAGGTCAGCCTGTTTATCATAGAGTTAAATTCTACTTGATTTGCAGAAAATGCATACCCTGTCATCACCATGTCCTCCCATAAAGCCTTCAGTAAAGGTTGGCACTTCCTTAAACTTTGAATCTGTTAGCTCAGGTGAGCGATACAGGACCAAGCTAGCTTGGTCCTCTTGTTTAATTATCTCCCCTGACAATATAACCTTTTGATGGCCATAACTCCAATACCCTTTGAGATATATTGATGGTACTTGGCACAATTGTATACAAGGTTGAGACGGCGCTTCATGTCTAAGAACCACAATTCTGGGTGCTATGATAAATATTTGAGTTCTCTACCCTTCCAATATAACAGTATGACCAGCTTGTGATCTCCAACACCCTTTGAGACATATTGATGGTACTTTGTACAGAAATGCATGGGCTTAAGCAGGCATGTCATGTGCAAGAACCACAGTTCTGAGTACCCTGGTTTTTTAGTTATCTCTCCTGAAGTATAATCTTGTGATGGCCATAACTGCAATCCTTTTGTGATATATTGCTGGTTTAATTCTGTTTTTTTTTTAGTGGGACAGGGCATATAAAAAATGAACAGGAAGTCCTGAATTTGAAAAATGTGCCAGGTGTTCCCATTCCCCTAAAACGTATAAAAAGCTTACATGGGTCGCAATCTGGCATCATGAGGCTTGCCAAGACATCATGAGAATGTGTGTCACATGCAAGACAAAAGTCTATAGATCCAAGGTCACGGTCACACTTAAGGTCAAAGGTAGAAAAATAGGGTATAATTTTCTTGTCTGGTATTATAAAAACAAATCAAAGCACAGAGTATGGGTGGGTTGATTGCCTCTGAGTATAGGCTGGGAAAACAGTCTTGAACTGAGATTTAAACTGCTTCCTTTTAACCCTTAAGGGGAATGGGAACACCTGGCAGATTTTTCCACCATTTTTCAAAGGGAGACAACTTTCGGGACTTCCTGTTCATTTCTGTAAGCCCTGTCCCACTGAAAAAGGGGTCTACTCTTAAAGGAAAGAATTTGCTCCTCAGGAGCAAATTCTTTCCTTTATGAGTTGACCCCTATTGACTTGGGAGACAAAAATACTTTTACAGGAGGTGCCTCCCTTAAGGTGTTCCTATTCCCCTTTAAGTCCAGTATTTAAAGTAAACATTGTAGACCCTGATCAGACATTGCATTATGTGGCATCTGTTCTGGGACTACAGTGTTTGCCATTGACACAGCACACAAACCCAGTCCAGGTTTTACTTTTTAATTAGTGCTCTGACGTCACAGAGAGAAGACTAGCACTGCTATAAATAGCTGGTACCTGGATTTTGTACATGATCAGTAGTCACATGGACAATAGCAGGTGGGAAGCTTCTGTAGTTATTTTGGTTGATTGCTCAACAGTCGACCAAAAAATGACAGCCTCCGTGGGATAGCCTGGTGGCTCTGCTGCACAACTGGCTACTGATCAGGTCGTTGTGGGTTTGATCCCATTGTCAGACAACAATTTTGTTGGGGGTGATTTATCATGAAGTACCTCATTCCCTGTTTCTGGTTCAAGAAGGGCATTGTATTCAGAATGAAATCTTCCCCTTTATATATAGCAGGAGTTTATTTTGAAATTTATTTGTGTCAGATTGGAGTTATTTTTAGAAATTTATTTATTTATATGGAGTGTGGTAGCTCAGTGGTGAGTGCACTTGCCTATGATTCTAGAGGTCCCTGGTTTGATTCCCGGCAGCAGTAATAAAATTGCGGTGTGTGAACATGCTCCACTGGCATCATTTGCAGGGATGAATGCCACAGAGTCCACCGCCCTTCAGTCCAGGATGTTAACTGGAGGCCCCCTGTGCAGGGAGAACCATCCCCTGTAAAAGCTCCCTACCATAATTACATGATTACTATGTAGGCTTTCATCTTCAGACCTGGAGTGTATGTAATGTGCACCTGCACATTATCCTTGCATGGGGGTGTTTCAGTATATAAAGAAGGAAAAATAAAGAAAGAAAGAAACTTGATGAACTTCTGGCAAACAGGAAAGGTCCTGATTAGACATCACATTGTATTCCGTGATGTCTGATCTGTGTCTGCACTGTTTGTCAGTGTCAAATTTTCAGTGGAAGGGTATAAAAGGGTAAAAATTCCAAGAACAGCTGTCTTAGCACTGGCCAGTTCATGACAGTCATTGGGAATAAGAACATAGTGCTGAGTCACTGGTTGTAGAAATAGCTTTATTTTAAATACACAACTCAGTATCTGAGCAAACGCATATACAGTCAACCCTCTTTATACTGACATTCGTTATAAAGGCAAAACTCGTTATAACGACAGTTTCAATGGAATAAATTGTTAGCTCATTGCTTGGCCTCTATTCCGAGCGACGTGGGCTTCCTTCGGGTTGGAATTGCCCAAAATCAAATCCATAGTCATGAAAGATTCTTGTAATTTAATACTCCAGTAAACAAATGTTATAGATGTTTGTTAGAATCGCCTCACCGAGGCGATTCTAACATATGTCTATAACAGTTGTTTCTTGGAGTAAGGATGTGGAAAAGACCTTTTATAACATATCATAATTCTAACTTGGATTCCTTATAACGGCAAATTCATTATAATGGCACAATAATAGGGAACAAATACTGCAGTTAATATAACGTGGGTCCTCTGTAACATGTAAGTAAAAATTGATTCTGCGCATAATGAAACCTTCAAGAAGAAGACTTATGGCCAGGTGTTCAAAACTAATGATATTGTTAGTTAACATATTGTTATAGAATTGAGGTTTTACATCCCCATCAACACTATTTGGGTCATTTTGGAGACATTGCTTCTAATCTTAGCGGACTTTTACCCGACACTGAGATGAAATGACATCTCAATCCCTACCACCCAAACAAACAAAGACAGTTTAAATGCAGAGACAGTCAGACTTGCACCACTTTGCCTGGGCAGGTTTAGCCCTTCTAAGTTGTTTACCAGTACATGTACTCATGTCAGGTCTGTTTCAGCTCTGTGTGCATGCACTATGCAGCCTTATCTATTTGGCCCCCGCTTGATTCGGGGCTTGAAGAAATAGATGGGCTGCATGATGCCTTCATGCACAGCTGATACCGACCGTACACAAGTACTGGTAAACCCCTTAGAGGATCTATTTGGAGACATTGCTTCCAATCTGGTCGGATTTTTACCCGACACTGAGATGAAATGACATCTCAAGCCCTAACACCCAAATAAACAAAGACAGTTTAAATGCAGAGACAGTCAGACTTGCACCACTTTGCCTGGGCAAGTTTAGCCCTTCTAAGTTGTTTACCAGTACATGTACTCATGTCAGGTCTGTTTCAGCTCTGTGTGCATGCACTATGCAGCCTAATCTATTTGGCCCCCGCTCGATTCGGGGCTTGAAGAAATAGATGGGCTGCATGATGCCTTCACGCACAGCTGACTGACCGTACACAAGTACTGGTAAACCCCTTAGAGGATCTATTTGGAGACATTGCTTCCAATCTGGTCGGATTTTTACCCGACACTGAGATGAATGACATCTCAAGCCCTACCACCCAAACAAACAAAGACAGTTTAAATGCAGAGACAGTCAGACTTGCACCACTTTGCCTGGGCAGGTTTAGCCCTTCTAAGTTGTTTACCAGTACATGTACTCATGTCAGGTCTGTTTCAGCTCTGTGTGCATGCACTATGCAGCCTTATCTATTTGGCCCCCGCTTGATTCGGGGCTTGAAGAAATAGATGGGCTGCATGATGCCTTCATGCACAGCTGATACCGACCGTACACAAGTACTGGTAAACCCCTTAGAGGATCTATTTGGAGACATTGCTTCCAATCTGGTCGGATTTTTACCCGACACTGAGATGAAATGACATCTCAAGCCCTACCACCCAAACAAACAAAGACAGTTTAAATGCAGAGACAGTCAGACTTGCACCACTTTGCCTGGGCAGGTTTAGCCCTTCTAAGTTGTTTACCAGTACATGTACTCATGTCAGGTCTGTTTCAGCTCTGTGTGCATGCACTATGCAGCCTTATCTATTTGGCCCCCGCTTGATTCGGGGCTTGAAGAAATAGATGGGCTGCATGATGCCTTCACGCACAGCTGATACTGACCGTACACAAGTACTGGTAAACCCCTTAGAGGATCTAAGCCTGCCCAGGCAAAATGGTGTGAGTCCATGCTTATAAACCCTATTGGTTTCATTGGGTGACAGGGCTTGAGATGTCATTACATCTCAATGTCGGGTAAAAGTCCCACAAAATTGGAAGCAACATCTCCAAAATGACCTATACAGTGTTGACGGGTACGTTAAACCACAAATCAAACAAACAAAAGCCCAATCTATTTCTCCAAGCCCTGATATTACATTGCTCATTTAATATGGCAAATGTAATTGATGCAAATGAAATCTGAGCTACTCACTTTTTTCAGAAAAAGGAGTATATATTAAAGTTATTGTACAGTAAAATCCTGCTATTAAGACCAGCTAAAGTGTTGACTATTTCTGCTTTTAAAGGCGTATTAAAAACATTTCACCTGTTCTTTCTTTGTGTTTTCTAGAAAGAAACCACCTTTGAGGCTGTTCAGAAATGGACTTAAAGACCATTTGAACAGTACAAAAGGTGGTCTTAATATAGGAATTTTACTGTATTTGCAAGAAAAGTTAACATTTTGACCACTGACAAGCCTGCTGTCCATGACAGCCCTGCCATTGAAGAAGCCATCTGGTCCGGATCTACACTGTTTGTCATGCAGTTTGTTTAAAGAATGAACATATTATATCAAATAATCTGATTGGCTGATAGCTGGTAATGGGTGTGACTTTATTAACATTCTGCGGGATAAGGGTTAAGCCAATTGAACTTTGAAAAACTGGGCCCGCTGTGCCAAGTGAATACTCAGATCCGACTTCCCATCCGCCCAGTCCGATTTAGAGTCGTCCATGTTCACATGAGCCTTCTTTAGCCTCTTGGCTATTCAAAGAGCAGCAACTGAAGACTCTGGCCTGACTGGCTTGATGCACCGTCTAGGGCCAGTTTTTCAAAACTAACGATGTCGTAAGTTAAGTATCATTAAAACTTTGATCATTTATTATGGCAAATATGCTAATATTTTTGCTGAAAAAAATGTGAGCAACTTTTGCGGCAAAAGCTGCTCACATTTTTCAGCAAAATTAGCAAAATTTTAAATATTAAACTTGCTAGAACAGTTAACAATATGACCCTAACGAGCTCGTTAAGCTAACGATGCTTTGAACAACTGGCCCCTAATCTGAGTATTTACAGCTTGCACAGCTTTTTGTTGTACGTTTTGCTATGTTCATGCTCAATGAATTTTGAGATTTTTAGTGCATTTGCTTTGCACATACATGTAGTATGGCTGAAGTTGGTGGCTCAGTCAGAATCACAATCTGCAACCTCCTGATCACCAGTTGGACATGTTAGACATCACAGACAGAATTGATTTTGTCAATCTATCCATCTTCTAGCATTGAGTTGGTCACTTTTCGCCATTACCTCAGTTAACCAGAACAAGGACTAAATGCATGTTTTATTTAGAATGAAATGTCATTAAATTTATTTCTGGAAGTATACCAAACATGGCCAAATCCCTGGTAAACAAAACATCAATTTGGGTTAAAAAAAATCAGAATTGGTACTTGTTAAACAGACAAAACAATGCATGTCTGACTGGTGAAGTTGGAGATCTTGATCCCCGCATGTCTAGCAGCAGTCCATCGTCGAGATTGATCATGAAATGTTTTCTATGTTTTTTTTCTGCCTTTAGCTCATTCAAGAAGGGCAGTTGTCAGTTTTTGATGAAAGAATGTATACTGTACTGTCCAGGAAAAGTGTGGTTAGGCTGGGCCATTAAACTCCAACCAAGCATATTGTACAAATAGTGAGGAGTACACCACTGCCTCTTTATAATGCTGTCTCTGGGGTCCAAAGCCAAGATGGTGTTACCTCGGCAACAGTGCTGTACCAATAGTATGAATTACATATAAACATGGCCATTTATGGTCTTCTTTGTCACACCTGCTTTTAGTATGTTTTGATATTGGGATCAAGTTTTCCATCCATTCATTTGTCCAGGGGTCAGCATTTGCATCAACCCTGGTGTCAACCCCTTGGACCCCACCCATTGGGGCTTGAAGAAATAGATGGGCTGCATGATGCTTCCACGCAGAGCTGAAACCGACCCGCACACACACACGAGTACTGTCGCTTAGAGGATCTAAGCCTTTCCAGGCAAAGCGGTGCGAGTTGGATCGTCCATGCTTATAAACCCTATTGGTTTCATTGGGCGGCAGGGATTGAGAAGTCATTTCATCTCAATGTTGGGTAAAAGCCCCACAAAATTGGAAGCAACGTCTTCAAAATGACCTAAATAGTGTTGGTGGGGATGTTAAACCTCAAATCAAACAAACAAAACCAGTGTTGACCCCAATGTTTAGGTCAGATCTGATTGCCATCTGCTCCAGAAGTTTTTTCAGTGCTTGAAGTGCTATGAGTTTCTACCTTTTTGGGGGTAGAGTACCCTGCCTTGGATGTAGATTGTATTTTTAGCTCTTAGATAAGGATGTGTAAAAAAGATACCCTCACCATGCTGAATATTTCAATAAACATGTACCACACTCCTCCCCACTTTTCAGCCATTTGTGTTGCATGATTTAAATTTTTACCATGGAGCAGAATGGAAAACAGTATAGATCCAGGTCAGCTGGCTTCTGAGAAGCCAGCTGACCTGGATCTATACTGTTTTTATTAAAAATGGTATAAACAGATTCAGCCTGGTGAGTATGTGAGTGTTTGAGTTTTACGTCCCACCAACAGCTCAGGTCATACGGAGACGGGACCTCGGTTTTAAAGACTCATCCGAAAGTCTGGAGAAGCCCGGGATCGAGTCTGCAATCCCTGGTTTACAAGGCGAGTAGCGTAACCACTGCACCACGGAGGCTTCAAAATCAGCCTGGTGAGGGTTAATGGATAACTTCCCTTGTTTTTTATTAGCTCACCTGTCATGTAATGTGAGGTGAGCTTTTGGGATCACTTTTCGTCCGTCGTCCGTGCGTGCGTGCGTCCGTCCGTAAACAATTTCTTCAAACGACATCTCCTCCTAAACCACTGATCGGATTTTGACCAAACTTCACAGGAATGATCCTTAGGTGGTCCCCTTTCAAAGTTGTTCAAATGGTTCCGGTGTCCCAGTTTATCTTGACCCCTGGGTAGCTTTACCCCCGGGGGTAAAGCTACTCAGGGGTAGCTTTACCCCCGGGGGTAAGGATATCCTAGGATATCTTTACCCCCATCCTGGATATCTTCACCCCCGGGGGTAAAGCTAAACTGGCCAGGATATCTTTACCCCCGGGGGTAAAGCTAAACTGGCCTGGATATCTTTACCCCCACCCCAACTTTTGGGTATAAACTTTTTTCTTAATACCCAATTTCTTCTTATATGTAAGAGAAGCAAGATAGTGGACTTGATGTTTCACTTTAACATTTTTCGTTTCATTCATGACTCAGACTAATAGAACTACCCTTAGTAAGAAATATGACCACATTATAGAGGCAAATGATTATTTAATAACTTCTTTTTGTATATTTTCTTATTCAAAATGTCCCTTATGACAATCTTTCATAATCTTGCATTATCCCTGTCAGTTGTGCAATGGTTGGTGGTGGTGAGTGCAAAGGCGGGGGTAAAGATATCCCAGCTGGGATATCTTTACCCCCGGGGGTAAAGCTAAACTGGCCAGGATATCTTTACCCCCACCCCAACTTTTGGGTATAAACTATTTTCTTAATGCCCAATTTCTTCTTATATGTAAGAGAAGCAAGATAGTGGACTCGATGTTTCACTTTAACATTTTTCGTTTCAATCATGACTCAGACTAATAGAACTACACTTAGTAAGAAATATTACCACATTATAGAGGCAAATGATTATTTAGTAACTTCTTTTTGTATATTTTCTTATTCAAAATGTCCCTTATGACAATCTTTCATAATCTTGCATTATCCCTGTCAGTTGTGCAATGGGTGGTGGTGGTGAGTGCAAAGGCGGGGGTAAAGATATCCCGGCTGGGATATCTTTACCCCCGGGGGTAAAGCTAAACTGGCCAGGATATCTTTACCCCCACCCCAACTTTTGGGTATAAACTATTTTCTTAATGCCCAATTTCTTCTTATATGTAAGAGAAGCAAGATAGTGGACTCGATGTTTCACTTTAACATTTTTAGTTTCATTCATGACTCAGACTAATAGAACTACCCTTAGTAAGAAATATGACCACATTATAGAGGCAAATGATTATTTAATAACTTCTTTTTGTATATTTTCTTATTCAAAATGTCCCTTATGACAATCTTTTATAATCTTGCATTATCCTTGTCAGTTGTGCAATGATTGGTGGTGGTGAGTGCAAAGGCGGGGGTAAAGCTACACTGGCCAGGAAATCTTTACCCCCACCCCAACTTTTTGGTATAAACTATTTTCTTAATGCCCAATTTCTTCTTATATGTAAGAGAAGCAAGATAGTGGACTCGATGTTTCACTTCAACATTTCTCGTTTCAATCATGACTCAGACTAATAGAACTACCCTTAGTAAGAAATATGACCACATTATAGAGGCAAATGATTATTTAATAACTTCTTTTTGTATATTTTCTTATTCAAAATGTCCCTTATGACAATCTTTTATAATCTTGCATTATCCTTGTCAGTTGTGCAATGGTTGGTGGTGGTGAGTGCAAAGGCGGGGGTAAAGATATCCCGGCTGGGATATCTTTACCCCCGGGGGTAAAGCTACACTGGCCAGGATATCTTAACCCCTACCCCAACTTTTTGGTATAAACTATTTTCTTAATGCCCAATTTCTTCTTATATGTAAGAGAAGCAAGATAGTGGACTCGATGTTTCACTTTAACATTTTTCGTTTCAATCATGACTCAGACTAATAGAACTACCCTTAGTAAGAAATATTACCACATTATAGAGGCAAATGATTATTTAATAACTTCTTTTTGTATATTTTCTTATTCAAAATGTCCCTTATGACAATCTTTCATAATCTTGCATTATCCCTGTCAGTTGTGCAATGGTTGGTGGTGGTGAGTGCAAAGGCGGGGGTAAAGATATCCCGGCTGGGATATCTTTACCCCCGGGGGTAAAGCTACACTGGCCAGGATATCTTTACCCCCACCCCAACTTTTGGGTATAAACTATTTTCTTAATGCCCAATTTCTTCTTATATGTAAGAGACGCAAGATAGTGGACTCGATGTTTCACTTTAACATTTTTCGTTTCAATCATGACTCAGACTAATAGAACTACCCTTAGTAAGAAATATGACCATATTATAGAGGCAAATGATTATTTAATAACTTCTTTTTTGTATATTTTCTTATTCAAAATGTTGCTTATGACAATCTTTCATAATCTTGCATTATCCCTGTCAGTTGTGAAATGGGTGGTGGTGGTGAGTGGAAAGGCGGGGGTAAAGATATCCCGGCTAGGATATCTTTACCCCCGGGGGTAAAGCTAAACTGGCCAGGATATCTTTACCCCCATCCCAACTTTTGGGTATAAACTATTTTCTAAATGCACCTCTACCATTGCTCACCTCTACACACCTCTGCCATTGCTCATGGGTGGGGGTAAAGATATCCCAGCTGGGATACCTTCACCCCTGGGGGGGGGAGGCAAAAATATCCTGGCTGGGGTAGCTTGACCCCCACCCTTCCAGCATTTTGAAAAACACAAACAAGCACACTTATACTATAGTGTGCATTAATCAGTTTTTCACAAATTGTACCATTGCGCATAGGTGGGGGTGAAGATAGTGTGATGCCACCCCACCCCAAATCCAGACTTTGGAAGACCAAAACAAGCACACTTCTCAACAATGAAGGTACTACTGATGTCCATTGGTCTATGGTTGACATAACATCACCACAAGCTAGCTTGCATGAATCAGGATTTCACATCTCTACCATTGCTCATGGGTGGGGGTAAAGATATCCCAGCCGGGATATCTTTACCCCCGCCTTTTAGCTTTACCCCCGGGGGTAAAGATATCCCAGCCAGGATATCTTTACCCCTGCCTTTGCACTCACCACCACCACCCATTGCACAACTGACAGGGATAATGCAAGATTATGAAAGATTGTCATAAGGGACATTTTGAATAAGAAAATATACAAAAAGAATTTATTAAATAATCATTTGCCTCTATAATGTGGTCATATTTCTTACTAAGGGTAGTTCTATTAGTCTGAGTCATGATTGAAACGAAAAATGTTCAAGTGAAACATCGAGTCCACTTTCTTGCTTCTCTTACATATAAGAAGAAATTGGGCATTAAGAAAATAGTTTATACCCAAAAGTTGGGGTGGGGGTAAAGATATCCTGGCCAGTTTAGCTTTACCCCCGGGGGTAAAGATATCCCAGCCGGGATAGCTTTACCCCCGCCTTTGCACTCACCACCACCAACCATTGCACAACTGACAGGGATAATCACTTGCCTCTATAATATGGTCGTATTTCTTACCAAGGCTAGTTCTATTAGTCTGAGTCATGATTGAAACAAAAAATGTTTAAGTGAAACATGGAGTCCACTATCTTGCTTCTCTTACATATAAGAAGAAATTGGGCGTTTAGAAAATAGTTTATACCCAAAAGTTGGGGTGGGGGTAAAGATATCCTGGCCAGTTTAGCTTTACCCCCGGGGGTAAAGATATCCCAGCCGGGATAGCTTTACCCCCGCCCTTGCACTCACCACCACAACCCATTTCACAACTGACAGGGATAATGTAAGTTTATGAAAGATTGTCATAAGGGACATTTTGAATAAGCAACTATACAAAAAGAAGTTATTAAATAATCATTTGCCTCTATAATATGGTCATATTTCTTACCAAGGGTAGTTCTATTAGTCTGAGTCATGATTGAAACAAAAAATGTTAAAGTGAAACATGGAGTCCACTATCTTGCTTCTCTTACATATAAGAAGAAATTGGGCGTTTAGAAAATAGTTTATACCCAAAAGTTGGGGTGGGGGTAAAGATATCCTAGCCAGTTTAGCTTTACCCCCGGGGGTAAAGATATCCCAGCCGGGATATCTTTACCCCCGCCTTCCCACTCACCACCACCCCCATTTCACGACTGACAGGGATAATGCAAGATTATGAAAGATTGTCATAAGCAACATTTTGAATAAGAAAATATACAAAAAGAAGTTATTAAATAATCATTTGCCTCTATAATATGGTCATATTTCTTACTAAGGGTAGTTCTATTAGTCCGAGTCATGATTGAAACGAAAAAATGTTAAAGTGAAACATCGAGTCCAATATCTTGCTTCACTTACATATAAGAAGAAATTGGGCATTAAGAAAATAGTTTATACCCAAAAGTTGGGGTGGGGGTAAAGATATCCTAGCCAGGTTAGCTTTACCCCCGGGGGTAAAGATATCCCAGCTGGGATATCTTTACCCCCGGGGGTGAAGATATCCAGGGTGGGGGTAAAGATATCCCGGGATATCTTTACCCCCGGGGGTAAAGCTACCCAGGGGGTAAAGATAAACTGTTACACCGGTCCGTTGCACATCTAGGTCACAGGAGCCCAAAATAGATTTTTTTCACCGAAAACTTAAAAAATCTTCTTCTCTGAAACCATAAGGCCCAGGTCTATGATATTTGGTATGAAGTTTCATCTAGTGGACCCCTACCAAGATTGTTCAAATTATGGTGCTGGGGCCAAAAATGCTCCCGACCCGGGTCCCTTTGGTTTTACATAGGGTTATATAGGGAAAATCTTTAAAAATCTTCTTCTCTGAAACCGCAAGGCCCAGGTCTTTGATATTTGGTATGAAGCTTCATCTAGTGGACCCCTACCAAGATTGTTCAAATTATAGTGCTGGGGCCAAAAATGCCCCCCACCCGGTCCCTTTGGTTTTACATAGGATTATATAGGGAAAATCTTTAAAAATCTTCTTCTCTGAAACCGCAAGTCCCAGGTCTTTGATATTTGGTATGAAGCTTCATCTGGTGGACCCCTACAAAGATTGTTCAAATTATAGTGCTGGGGCCAAAAATGCCCCCGCACCAGGGCCCTTTTGTTTTACTTGGGCTTATATAGGGAAAATCTTTAAAAAAATTTCTTCTATGAAACTGCAAGGCCCATGTCTTTGACATTTGGTATGGAGCTTCATCTAGTGGACGTCTATCAAGATTGTTTAAATTATAGCCCTCGGGCTACAAATGCCCCTTGGTTTTACATAGACTTATGTAGAGATAATCTTTGAAAATCTTCTTCTCTGAACAGCAAGGCCCAGGTCTTTGATATTTTGATGTGAAGCTTCATATAGTGGACCTCTATCAAGATTGTTTAAATTATAGCCCTGAGGCCAAAAATGCCCCTGCCCCGGGGCCATTTGGTTTTATATAGGCTTATGTAGGGAATATCATTAAAAAAAAATTTCTTCTCTGAAACCGCAAGGCCCAGGTCTTTGATATTTGGTGTGTAGCTTCATCTAGTGGACCATTGCCAAGATTGTTCAAATTATAGCCTTTGTTGATATTTGGTATGAACCTTCACCTTTTTAGACCTCCCTCAACATTATAGCCCTGGGATCAATAATGGCCCTCCCCGGGCCCACTTGTTACTCTATGGACCATGTGAGCGATCCAGGGCCATCATGGCCCTCTTGTTAGAAATATATGTTGTGGGCACTTATTAGAATCGCCTCTATGAGGCGATTCTACTCCCCAATTTTTTCAGCCATTTGTGTCGCATGATTTCAATTTTTACCCTGGATTCAAAAGCAGAATGGAAAACACTATAGATCCTGATTAGCTCGCTTCTGAGAAGCCAGCTGATCTGGATCTATACTGTTTCCATTAAAATGGTATAAACAGATTCAGCCTGGTGAGGGTTAATGGATAATTTTCCTTGTTTCTTATTAGAAATATATGTTGTGGGCTCTTATTACAATCTCCTCTATGACTCTATGAGGCGATTCTAACAAGTACCCCCCACGTATGTTTTTACGGAGTTAACAGCAAAAAATAAATAAATAAATATCTCGAAATTTTCCTTGTTGCACATCCTTATCAGGAGCTATGTCTAATCATTGGCGTAGAAATTTATTAGACAGATGTCACCCTCATAGTATGCACATTTGCAACAATAAAATACAAAGGATGTAATGAGGTGTCTTCACTGTCAGACTCTGACATGTTGTTACGTTCTTGTTTTGGTCCCTCAGGACGGAAGTTTCCGTCTTGGTCAAAATAGAGAGGTATACCAGTCTTTGATATGAAAGCTCGTAGAGCATTATCATTGCCGCGGGATGTCATCTGAAACTTTGTGGTTATGTCATGGTCGTCTGTGGTTGCGTGGTATTGCTGCAATGAAAAGGAAAATGCCAATCACAACAATTGACGTCTGCTTTGCCGTCTGCCAGTAACCTTAAAAGTTTTTTTTTCACAGACAGTGTGGACCCAGATGAGACTCCTCCGGTCTGATCTGGGCCCACACTGTATGCAAAAATATTTTTAAAAAGTTTGCAAAAAAATCAGCATACGACATAAGCAGACGACATTTTCAGATGTAGTTTCTCTCAGTGTCTTAAGGGTAAACAATTTCAGTATTTGTTGACTGTCCCAATGCCAAAAATACATGGCACCTTGAAAAAGGTCCTTTGCAATACAGCAGACACTTTGAGTGAGTGTGCTGGGGTTTAATGACACGTCAACCCTTGTGGGTCATCTTGTGTCGTCTCCCAGAAAAAGGGAGAAAAGAGATAAATGAGATAGTAGAGATGAAAGTGACTGTGTGGGACAGGGGAGAAAGAGGAAAATAAATGGAAGTGTAGAAACAGAAGAAGAACCACATTCCCCCTCTACTTGTACTTGCTGCAAGGACAGCAGGCCTGTCGCTACTGTAAGCCAATATCTGTTGGACACCCAGGTGATGCAAAATACAGAACTCCTTTGCCTCACCCGACCACCGCTGGCCTCGGTAGCTCAGTCGGATGCGCGTCTTACTGGTGATCAGGAGGATGCGGGTTCGATACCTGCCGGTGTCGGCAACATTCTTTTGTGGAGATTGGATATGAAATCTTTTCTCTGGTCATTCTCTCACTTTCGCTGATTCAAGAAGGGCAGTTGTCAGTTTCTGGTGAAAGAATGTGCACTGTACTGGTTAACCACTGCCCAGGAAAAGTGTGGATAGTTAAAACTGACTGGCTCAAAAATAACCTAAATAGTGTTTACTGGGCCATTAAACTCCAGTACAAACAAACAATACAAACAAATCACCCAACCACCACAGTCATGCAGCAGCACTTTGAAAAAGGTCCTGAACAGTACATCATAACTACAGATAAGGAGCAATAATGATGATATTAGACACATAGCAACAGATAAGGTAAGTATTTTGTGATAATTGGAAGGATTAGTTTTCCTTATTTCTCCATATAAACCTTTGTTGTGGGTACTCATCGGTAAGGCGGTTCTAATGAATACCCACAACATAGGTTTTTATTGAGAATTGACAAAAACTATCCTTCATTTATCTCAAAATACTTACCTTATCTGTTGCTATGAGACAGATACAGTCAACTCTCGGAGCCTCTAAATACTGACATTCATATGAACGACAAAAGTTATTAAAACGACAAATTCAATGAATGAATCCTTAGCTCAAGGCTTAGCCCCTGTTCGAACATTGCAGGCATCCCTAGGGGTTGGAAATCCCTACATCAAATCCATATTCGTGAAAGATTCTTGTAATCCAATACTCCAAGAAACAAATGTTGAGGATATTTATTAGAAGCGCCTCAGCTTGTCCTGTAAGCAAACAGTGTAGACCCTGAAGAGACACTGCATTCTGCAGTGTTAGATCTGGGTCTGCACTGTTTGCAGGTGTCCCATTTTTGTCACACCTGCTATTAGCATGGCGCGATATAGGCGCCTAGTTTTCCATCCGTTCGTCCGTCCGTCCGTTTGTCAAGGCGTCAACATTTGCGACCACCCTAGCGTTCACCCTGAGGTTCAAATTTATTTCTAAAGAACTATAAGAGCTTCATTAATGATATTTGGTACAAACTTGTCAACTTAAGTGCAAGCATCCATATTTGACCTTGACCTACATTTCATGGTTCACTGACTTTGTAAAATATTGCGACCACCCTAGCGTTCACCCAAAGGTTCAAGTTCATTTCTCAAGAACTATAAGAGCTTCATTAATGATATTTGGTACAAACTTGTATCTGTTGATGGCAACTTAAGTGCAAGCATCCATATTTCACCTTGACCTACATTTCATGGCTCATTGACTTTGTAAAATGTTGCGACCACCCTAGCGTTCACCCAAATGGTCAAGTTTATTTCTCAAGAACTATAAGAGCTTCATTAATGATATTTGGTACAAACTTGTTTCGTGGATAGCAACTTAAATGCAAGCATCCATATTTGACCTTGACCTACATTTCATGGTTCACTGACTTTGTAAAATATTGCGACCACCCTAGCGTTCACCCAAATGGTCAAGTTTGTTTCTCAAGAACTATAAGAGCTTCATTAATGATATTTGGTACAAACTTGTATCTGTGGATAGCAACTTAAATGCAAGCATCCATATTTGACCTTGACCTACATTTCATGGTCCACTGACTTTGTAAAATATTGCGACCACCCTAGCGTTCACCCAAATGGTCAAGTTTGTTTCTCAAGAACTAGAAGAGCTTCATTAATGATTCTTGGTACTAACTTGTATCTGTGGATGGCAACTTAAGTGCAAGCATCCATATTTGACCTTGACCTAAATTTCATGGTCCACTGACTTAGTGAACTATTGCATCAACCCTAGTGTTCAACCTAATGTTTTATTTCATTTCTCAAGAACTATAAGAGCTTCATTAATGATATTTGGTACAGGCTTGCATCTAGGAATGGCAACTTTCATGAAAGTATAAATATTTGTCCTTGCCCTAGATTTCTTGGTTCGGTGACTTTGTGCCCTCACAGGCGCGACATAGCCTTCGGCGGAATTCTTGTGGAAAGTAACGAATATTTTGGTTAACCAGTTGAATAATGAAAAACACTTCTCGTTACTTGTGGGTCCTTTATTTTCATTCCATTCTGATTATTTTTAATTTATGGATCATTTCTCTATTGATCAGTGATAGCAGTAAAGTGTGATGTATACACAGTGTATATATAATTTCGGGTTGATTGACAATCAATCCAAAAATGAAAATGTATGAGGAAATGAAAATCTTACTCTGGTTTTGAGACTAGTTCCATCCATATACAAGATTTGTCCCTTACACAGTCCACCCTGACAGATTATCTGGTAGTAGTTCTGACTAGAACTGAACCAGTGAATTACTTCAAAGAACGCTGAAAATATACATAAAATGTTCCTTTCATGACTTTGTCATAAATTTGTAAGCAATTTGTCAAAAAGCTTCCATCTCTGAAGGTCAGGTGGTGTTTCTCCAGGTACTTTAGTTTCTGGCTCAAAATATCTTGAAAGGGCCGTAAAACCAAAATAATAATAAAAATATATCATTAAGTCTGTTGCTATTTGGGCCATATGTGAGATGCCAAGTTCTGCAACTTCCATAAATGGTTATATTTCTGTACATTTTTGTTTGGATATATCATTGGACTAGATCAGTAGTACTAGTGTTACAAAGAGGTTGCTGTGTGTATATATAGGAAGATTCTGTTCAGCTGAAGCTAGGTTACCTTTACACAGACACCTCTTTATTAACCCATTTTGTACCAGAAATCCCAATACCCTGGCAAACAGTGCAGGCCCCGATCAGACGCCGCAGACTGCGGCATCTAATCAGGGCCAACACTGTTTGCAAAAAAGTTCAGCCATTTTCCAAAAAGATTTTGAAGAAAACACAAACTGATTGAAATGGATTCTCTTTATATAAGGAGGAAGATTCCATTTGGTAAAAAAAGGGTTAACAGAAAATTGGGGTTTACTCGGGTATACCTTTTAGCTCACCAGAGCCAAAGGCTCCGGGGGAGCTTATAGGATAGGCAGTTGTTGGTCTTCGTCATATGTCGGCGTCAGGCGTCACCACTTTCAAACGACATCTCTGAAACCACTGGGTCAATTGGGCCCAAAATTCCATCTATAGCATCCTTGGGCTGGGGGATTGGAAGTTTGTGTTTTTTAGCTCACCTGACCGAAGGTCATGGTGAGCTTTTGTGACAGTAAGATGTCCGGCGTCGTCGTGCGTCGTGCGTCGTCCGTCGTCCGTCGTGCGTCGTCCGTGCGTAAACTTTTTCTTGTGAACACACTAGAGGCCACAGTTTTGGTCCAATTATCATCAAACTTGCTCAGAATGATAATCATGACAATATCTCGGTCAAGTTCGAATTTGGGTCATGTCGGGTAAAAAAGTAGGTCAGTAGGTCAAATCATAGAAAAACCTTGTGAACACTCGAGAGGCCACAATTTTGGTCCAATCATCATCAAACTTGCTCAGAATGATCATTGTGACAATATTTTAGTGAAGTTTGAATATGGATCATGTCGGCTTAAAAAGTAGGTCAGCGGGTCAAATCATAGAAAAACCTTGTGAACACCCTAGAGGCCACAATTTTGGTCCAATCATAATCAAACTTGCTCAGAATGATCATCATGACAATATCTTGGTCAAGTTCGAATATGGGTCATGTCCGGTCAAAAAGTAGGTCAGTAGGTCAAATCATAGAAAAACCTTGTGAACACTCTGAAGGCCACTGTTTTGGTCCAATTATCATGAAACTTGCTCAGAATGACCATTGTGACAATATTTCAGTCCAGTTCGAATATGGGTCATATCGGGTTAAAAAGTAGGTCAGCGGGTCAAATCATATAAAAACCTTGTGAACACCCTAGGGGCCACAATTTTGGTCCAATCATAATCAAACTTGCTCAGAATGATCATCATGACAATATCTCGGTCAAGTTTGAATATGGGTCATGTCCAGTTGAAAAGTAGGTCAGTAGGTCAAATCATAGAAAAACCTTGTGAATACTCAGGAGGCCACAAGTTTGGTTAAATCATTAATCTTGCTCAGAATGGTCATTGTGACAATATCTTGGCTAAGTTTGAATAAAGGTCTTTTCGGGTCAAAAAGTAGGTCAGTAGGTCAAATTAAAGAAAAAACTTGTGAACACTCTAGTTTTACATAGACTTATATAGGGAAAATCTTTAAAAATCCTTTTCTCTGAAACAACAAGGCCTAGGTCTTTTATATTTGGTATGAAGCTTCATCTAAAAGACCCCTAACAAGATTATTCAAATGATAGTGCTGAGGCCAAAAATGTCCCCGCCCCCGGGCCCTTTGGTTTTACATAGGCTTATATAGGGAAAATCTTTAAAAATCTTCTGCTCTGAAGCTGCAAGGCCCAGGACTTTGATATTTGGTATTAAGCTTTATCTAGTGGACCCCTACCAAGATTGTTCAAATTATAGTGCTGGGGCAAAAAATGCCCCCGTTCCGGGGCCCTTTGGTTTTACATGGCCTTATATAGGGAAAATCTTTAAAAATCTTCTTCTCTGAAACCGCAAGGTCCAGGACTTTGATATTTAGAATGAAGCTTCATCCATTGGACCTCTACCAAGATTGTTCAAATTATCGCCCTTGGGCCAAAAATGCCCCCGCTCAGGGGCCCTTTGTTTTTACATAGACTTATATAGGGAAAATCTTTAAAAATCCTTTTCTCTGAAACCACAAGGCCTAGGTCTTTTATATTTGGTATGAAGCTTCATCTAAAAGACCCCTAACAAGATTATTCAAATGATAGTGCTGAGGCCAAAAATGTCCCCACCCCCGGGCCCTTTGGTTTTACATAGGCTTATATAGGGAAAATCTTTAAAAATCTTCTGCTCTGAAACTGCAAGGCCCAGGACTTTGATATTTGGTATTAAGCTTTATCTAGTGGACCCCTACCAAGATTGTTCAAATTATAGTGCTGGGGCAAAAAAAGCCTCCACCTGGGGCCCTTTGGTTTTACATAGGCTTATATAGGGAAAATCTTTAAAAATCTTCTTCTCTGAAACCGCAAGGCCCAGGACTTTGATATTTTGTATGAAGCTTCATCTAGTGGACCCCTACCAAGATTGTTCAAATTATAGCCCTTGGGCCAAAAATCCCCCTGCTCAGGGGCCCTTTGGTTTTACATAGACTTATATAGGGAAAATCTTTAAAAATCTTCTTCTCTGAAACCGCAAGGTCCAGGACTTTGATATTTAGAATGAAGCTTCATCCAATGGACCTCTACCAAGATTGTTCAAACTATCGCCCTTGGGCCAAAAATGCCCCCGCTCAGGGGCCCTTTGTTTTTACATAGACTTATATAGGGAAAATCTTTAAAAATCCTTTTCTCTGAAACCACAAGGCCTAGGTCTTTTATATTTGGTATGAAGCTTCATCTAAAAGACCCCTAACAAGATTATTCAAATGATAGTGCTGAGGCCAAAAATGTCCCCGCCGCCGGGCCCTTTGGTTTTACATAGGCTTATATAGGGAAAATCTTTAAAAATCTTCTGCTCTGAAACTGCAAGGCCCAGGACTTTGATATTTGGAATTAAGCTTTATCTAGTGGACCCCTACCAAGATTGTTCAAATTATAGTGCTGGGGCAAAAAAAGCCTCCGACTGGGACCCTTTGGTTTTACATGGCCTTATATAGGGAAAATCTTTAAAAATCTTCTTCTCTGAAACCGCAAGGCCCAGGACTTTGATATTTTGTATGAAGCTTCATCTAGTGGACCCCTACCAAGATTGTTCAAATTATAGCCCTTGGGCCAAAAATGCCCCCGCTCAGGGGCCCTTTGGTTTTACATAGACTTATATAGGGAAAATCTTTAAAAATCTTCTTCTCTGAAACCACAAGGCCTAGGTCTTTTATATTTGGTATGAAGCTTCTTCTAAAGGACCCCTACCAAGATGATTCAAATTATAGTGCTGGGGCCAAAAGTGGCCCCGTCCCGGGGCCCTTTGGTTTTACATAGACTTATATAGGGATAATCTTTAAAAATCTTCTCTGAAACCACAAGGCCCAGGACTTTGAAATTTGGTATGAAGTTGCATCTAATGGACCTCTACCAAGATTGTTAAAATTATAGCCCTGGGGCCAAAAATGCCCCCACTCTGGGGCCCTATGGTTTTACATAGACTTACATGGGGAAAATCTTCAAAAATCTTCTTCTCTGAAACCACAAGGCCTGGGTCTTTGATATTTGGTATGAAGCTGCATCTAGTGGACCTCTATCAAAATTATTCAAATTATAGCCCTGGTACCAAAAATGTCCCCGCTCCGGGGCCCTTTGGTTTTGCATAGACTTATATAGGGAAATCTTTAAAAATCTTCTCTGAAACTGCAAGGCCAAGGCCTTTGATATTTAGTATGGAGCTTTATCTAGTGGACCTCTACCAAGATTGTTCAAATTATAGCCCTGGGGCCACAAATGCCCCCACCCCGGGCCGGGGCCCTTTGTTTTTACATAGATTTATATAGCCCTGGGGCCATTTGGTTTTGCATAGGCTTATGTAGGGAATATCTTTAAAAAAAATCTTCTTCTCTGAAACTGCAAGGCCCAGGTCTTTGAAATTTGATGTGTAGCTTTATCTAGTGGACCTTTGCCAAGATTGTTCTAATTATAGCCTTTGTTGATGTTTGGTATGAAGCTTCACCTTTAAGACCTCCCTCAACATTATGCACATTAAAACCCTGGGGCCAATAATGGCCCTCTCTGGGGCCCACTTGTTACACTATGGATCAGGTGAGCGATCCAGGGCCATCATGGCCCTCTTGTTTTATGAACCTCTGCTTTATAGTTTGGTTGCTATGGCAATTTAGAGTTTTCTTGACTTATAATGGGGAAAATTGAAAAATACCATTTACTTCCAAGCCTTTGCAGATATTTTGACAAAATGTTTAAAGAAATGTTCCTTGAGTAAACTTCTTTCAGCCATAAGCTTTTATGCCAACCTGGGGTCTCCCAGAGTGTGCCGGAGCCATGCCCCACCCCCTATGTTTCATAAAACGCCATATATCTTGGAAACCATTCAGATCCCCACCACCAAACCATATATATTCTTGTTCCTTGTGATAAGATGCATTCAGTGACACCAATCTGGCGGTCTCCTGGGTGTGCTGGGGCCATGCCCCACACCCCCACCCCCACTTGGTAAAAGGCCCAAAATCTCAGAAACCATTCAGATCCCCACCCCTAAACCATATATATTCTTGTTCCTTATCAGACACATTCAGTGATACCAACCTGGGGGTCTCCTGGGGTGCGCCAGGGCCATTCCCCACCCCTCCACTTCACATAAGGCCAAATATCTGAGAAGCTGTTCAGAGCCCCACCCCTAAACCATATATATTCATGGTCCTTATAATAAGAAGCATTCATTGACACCAACATGGGGTCATGCTCAACCCCTACACTTCATAAAAGGCCATATATCTCAGAAAACATTAAGATCCCCACCTGTAAACTGTACAATATTGTTTTGTTCCTTGTGGTGAGACTCATTCAGTCACACCAAGCTGGGGTTCTCTTTGTGCTGTGGCATGCCCTGCCCCTCCACTTCATAAAATGCCATATATCATGGAAGCCATTCAGATCCCTACCCCATAATCATACATATTCTTGTTCCTTATGATTGGACACATTCAGTCACACAAACTTGTGGGGTCCACAGGGGCTATTCCTCTCCACTCCATTTCATAAAAGGGGCCTCATATTTCAGAAACCGTTCAGCTCCCCATCCCTAAACCATTCCACTCCATTTCATAAAAGGGGCCTCATATTTCAGAAACCGTTCAGCTCCCCATCCCTAAACCATATTATATTCTTGGTCCTTATGATAAGACCTATTCAGTGACAATAATCTTGGGCTTTCCTTGGATCCGCCATGTCCCAATCCCTCCACATGGATGCTCATTTGAGTATTGGGGTTCATTTGGGAAACTTTATAATCGGTAGATTAAAATCATATCATGTTAAAATACATGGCTGCCAGAGCTCTGGTGAGCATAGTGGCTCATGAGCCTCTTGTTTTATTCCTGTTCCAAGACATAGGTTGTGGGTACTCATTATAGCCCGCTTTGAAAAAGTGGGGCTATATTGGATTTGCCATGTCCTTCTGTCATTCCGTAATTCCGTGATTCCGTTAATTTGTGTTGGCTCCATAACTTTGTATCTGCTTAACATATTTTCATGAAACTTCACACAAATGTTAAACAACATAAGACAATGTGCAGAGCGAAGGAATTATAACTGTGGATTGCCTACTTTTGGAGTTATTGCCCTTTGAACATTTTCCGTGATTCCGTTAATTTGTGTTGGCTCCATAACTTTGTATCTGCTTAACATATTTTCATGAAACTTCACACAAATGTTAAACACCATAAGACAATGTGCAGAGCGAAGGAATTATAACTGTGGATTGCCTACTTTTGGAGTTATTGCCCTTTGAACATTGAAAAATGGCAATTTTAATTGTGTCCGCTTCATAACTCAAAAACCGTTTGAGATATTTTTAGGAAACTTCACACAAATGTTAAGCACTATGAGACGATGTGCAGAGCGCAGGAACCATAACTCTGCATTGCTTATTTTTGGAGTTATTGCCCTTTGAACATTGAAAAATGGCAATTTTAACAGTGTCCGCTTCATAACTCGAAAACCGTTTGAGATAATTTCATGAAACTTCACACAAATTTTAAGCACTATGAGACAATGTGCAGAGCGCAAGAACCATAACTCTGGTTTTCGTATTTTCTGTGTGTCTGTCTGTGTGTCTGTCTGTGTCTGTTAACAATTTTCGTGTCCGCTCCATAACTTTAAAACCCATTCACATATTTTCATGAAACTTCACACAAACATTAAACACCATGAGATGGTGTGCAGAGTGCAGGAACCATAACTCTGGATTGCCTAATTTTTGAGTTATTTCCCTTTGAATATTGAAAAATATCAATTTTAGCCCTCTTTGCTCGATAACTCAAAAACCGTTTGAGATAATTTTATGAAACTTCACACAAATGTAAAGCACCATATTACGTGTGCAGAGCGCAGGAACCCAAACTCTGGATTGTCTACTTTTTCAGTTATAGGCTTTTGAATATTAAAAAATGGCAATTTTAACTATGTCCGCTCCATAACCGTATCTGATATTTTCATGAAACTTCAAATAAATGAAAAGCACCTTGAGATGATGTGCAGAGTGCAGGAACCATAACTCTGGTTTGCCTACTTTAGGAGTTATTGCCCTTTGAACATTTAAAAAGGCAATTTTGACTGTGTCGGCTCCATAACTCACAAACCATTTGAGATATTTTCATGACACTTCACACAAGTGTAAAGCACCATGAGACAATGTGCAGAGCGCAGGAACCCTGACTCTGATTTGCCTACTTTAGGAGTTATTACCCTTTGAACATTGAAAAATGGAAGATGAAATTTAGTATAAACATGGACATTCTGGTAATGTATCATGCTCATTGAAATGAGGGACAAGGGCTCACAACTCTTAGAGTTTTTCCAGATAATGTAAAATTTTCAACAGTTATTTCTTGTTCATAACTGTTTTCTCTGCAGCTTAAATAACTTTCTTCTCTGACAGCGCTGAAGCGGGGCTATAGTCAGATCCTCTGACAGCTCTAGTTAGAACTGACTCATTTTAGAGCTGCCTTAGTGCAGCAGTTCACACAAGCACCTGCAACCTATGTTTGAAGTATAGATAAGAAAAATATCACAAATTTTCATCAGAAAAATTAACTTTTCTGGAGATATCAAAAGAATGCTCTATGTCACACATATGTGTTGTCATATTGGGGTTCACGCTTATCATGCTGTTGACGACAACCCCTACCTTTGGAAACAGTCTAGGCTTCAGAAGCCATCTGATCAGGATCTACACTGTTTGACATGAAGTTTATGGATTTGTAAGAATATATTACATGAAGTTATCTGATTGGTTCAAAGTCAGAAATGGGTGTGGCTAAACTGAATATTCAGCAAGAGAAGGGTTAAGTGGCTGTAAGTACGTTTTCTCTGATAGTGTGTTGTTCATTATAAATAGTAAGCCCAACCTAGTACCCCAGGTATTGTGTACTCTTCTGTCATATGTTTGACATATGATGTTCAATGATTGTTTAAGAAATACAGTAGAACGTCGGTGGCTCGAACTTCTTTGGGACCATGGCAATTTGTTCGAGACAGCGGTAGTTCGAGCCAACGTTGCATACTTCCAGAAAACATAACTGGGGTACTTTTGGATATCTTTTCGGTGTTCTGTAACATAAATGTATGCTGGGTGTACTCATTAGAATCGCCTCATTGAGGCGATTCTAATGAGTACACACAGCATACATTTGCAAGATAAAAGTCAAAAATCTCCTTAATTATCCCACACTTTTAATTATGCAGAGGAATTCCCTAGGGACTCAAAAACGGGTTCGACTCAACCATGGTAAACGAGCCATCGGTGTTCGAGCCATCGAAGTTCGACTGTAGGTCATCTCCAGCAGCGAATTATTGAGTAATCGTTTGTTTGATTTAAGGTTTAACGTCCCTGTCAACACTGTATAGGTCATTTTGGAGCGTTGCTTCCAATTTTATGGGACTTTTACCCGACATTGAGATGAAATGATATCTCAAGCCCTGTCGCCCAATGAAACCAATAGGATTTGTAAGCATGGACGGTCTGACTCTCACCGCTTTGTCTGGGCAGATTTAGATCCTCTAAGCGGTTTACCAGTACTTGTGTGCAGTCGGATTCAGCTCTGCGTGGAAGCATCAAGCAGCCCATCTATTTCTTCAAGCCCTGATGGGCGGGGGCCAATGTTTGACATATGATGTTCAATGATTATTTAAGAAATAGATCATTAGCAATGATTTGTTGAGTAATAAATCACAGTTTGGACATCAGTTGTAAGAGACCAAATTACGAGCGCGACTCAGTGTCCACTTAAGGAGTCAATCACAACAATTGTCCTCTGCTTTGTTGTCTGCTGGTTACTTTAAAAATCCTTGTTTCTAAAAGTGTGGACCCAAAACAGGACTGCTCCACTAGGAGCAGTCTGATCAGGGTCCACACTGCCTATATGCAAAAATATTTTCAAAAAGTTTGCAAGCATACGCAGCAAACAACATAAGCAGACAACATTTTCAGATGCAGTTATCCTTGGCATCTTAACCCATTTTGTACTGAAAACCCCAAAACGGGTAGTTGGCAAACAGTGCAAGCCCAGATCAGATGCCGCAAAATGCGGCATCTGATCAGGGCCTGCACTGTTTGCAAAAAGTTCAGCCATTTTCCAAATAAATTTTGAAGAACCCCTAAATTTTGAAATGGACTCCTGCTATATACATGTATATGGAGGAAGATTCCATTTGTTTCAAAAAGGGTTATCGGCTAGCTTTTTGTTTTGTGGAGTAATGTCATTGTAATATGTCACACAAGAAATAGGATCAGTTTTAAAAAGAAAATACAAATAGAAAATTAAAAAAAAAAAACATAAAACAACTTACTGGCAAGGTTGCCATAGTAACCATTGGTTTTCACATCTCCATCATCTGTTACCCAGAGATACCTGTTCTCATTGCTTGTATTGGTTGCCAGGAAACGAAGAAAAAATTTTTCATCATGAACATCACTTTCATCTATAAAGTCTATTTCTTTGGAATAAGAATGGTATTGCACTGTTTCTAGAGAATTTTCTGTCACCTTGAAAGAAAATTTGAAGTACATTTGACTCTCATTATCTCAAACACTGATAACACAAATCACTGCTTAACCCATTGCATGCTTGTGGACTGTTCCATTGCTATATGTTGGACAAGTCCATTTGTCATATAAGGGGTGTCAAACCTATTTTTTTCGTTTTTATTCTATTTTTGACGGAAAATTCTGTTAGCAAATAGTGCAGGCCCTGAGCAGACGCCGCATTCTGTGGCGTCTGCTCTGGACCTGAACTGTTTGCCAAGGTACACCTTTAACCCTTATCTTGCTGAATATTCATTTAAGCCACACCCATTTCTGTCTATCAACCAATCAAATTACTTGATGTAATTTATTGCTACAAATTCATAAACTGAATGGCAAACAGTGTAGATCCTGATCAGATGGCTTCTTCAGAAGCCATCTGATCTGGATCTACACTGTTTGCAAAGATAGGGGTTGTCATGAACAGCAAGATAAGGGTTAAGGGTATCCCGCATACAAAGGGTTAAGGCAAACTAAATTTTATCCACTTTTGATTCAGTTTTGCTCTATGTTGCTTAGATTTCAACTCCTTTTATCTCGGACTACTGTAATCTCAAACCAAAATTTCCAGTCCCTTGGAGTTTGAGATACTGTAAAATTCCTAAAAATTGGGACACCTTGAGGAAATGCTGTAATTCTAAAATTTTAGCAGGTTTGTTTCACGATCTAGCAAGGAGTCCAAAAAGCGGAGACAGAATAGCAAACGGTGTAGACCCTGATCAGGCTGCTCCTTCAGAAGCAGTCTGATCTTGGTCTACACTGTTTGCTTAAGCCTGTCTGTCCCAATACTTAGGATCATTGTGGTAACGAGTTGACCATATTTGTTTCCCCATATCTTCCAAAAACACATTTAGATGCAATTCCTCTGGTGAAGCGATCTGGTGAGGGTCTACACTGTCATTTAGTTTTCAGATTTGGATGGATACTTTATATCAAGTAATTTGATTGGTTGATAGTCAGAAATGGGTGTGGCAGAATTGATATATTCAGTCGGACAAGGGTTAACCTTTATTGACCCTTCAATGAAGAATTTTTTGGGCAATTCCAAATGCAGTATAAAGGAAGTTAGGTTTATGTTGTTTGTTGTATGGTTAAAAGGGAGTATACACATACTGTTTTTTTTTTGTCGTGCCTGCTATTATTGTGGCGCCTGCTATTAGCATGGTGTGATATAGGCGCCCGGTTTTCCATCTGTTCGTTCCTCTGTCCGTTTGTCAAAGCGTCAATATTTGCGACCACCCTAGCGTTCACCCTAATGGTCAAGTTTATTTCTCAAGAACTATAAGGGCTTCATTAACCCTTTACCACTCAGATACGTGTTTTTACGTGTCTGCACCCCCCCCCCCCCAATTTTAAGCCCCAGAAGCACCTAAAATCTGCTGCATATGTCTACCCCTGGATAGTTATGTTTGCTTCAGGATTTGTTGGGAAATCCCCCCCCCCCTCACATCCCGAAAATTTTTTGGTGTGTGGCCCAACCGGCCGCTAAAATTTATATCTGAGGGCGTCTGGGGTAAAAAATTCCTGAAAATTGATGCTGATAAAACATGCTGCAAACAGTGAAAATGGCCAGTGCCAAACACCTTAATTGTTGCCTTGATAGCTGTGTGAAGAACAAAATGTGGTCAAAAATTCATGTGAAAACACACTTTTGGCCAACTTTGAGATGCCCCTTCTTTACCATGACAACAATGATCAAGTCATGAAAGGTTGTATTTGAAAGGCAACTGCACAATGAACATTCATACCAAGTTTGGTGTAAAACAGACCATCCATTATGAAACAATGGCTAGTTGAAGTTGCTGTCAGGTGCAACACTGTGAAAATCAGCGAAATTCACAAAATCCCTGAGTGGTAAAGGGTTAATGAAGAAAATCCCAATCAACCAAAATAATGGTTTTTTCATCATTTTATTGCAAGAAACAATATTTTAGATATAATTAATGCATTTTAGGCTAAAATTCAGTATCAGTTCCCAGATTTCAGTTAACCCTTTACCACTCAGATACGTGTTTTTACGTGTCTGCACACCCCCCATTTTAAGCCCCAGAAGCACCTAAAATCTGCATTTCTACCCCTGGATAGTTATGTTTGCTTTAGGATTTGTTGGGAAAAAAGTGACCTGTTTTTTCGCGCGCCTCCCCACTAAAAATATTCTGGAGGGGATTGAAGTTGGGGGGGGGGGGGGTGGGGGCAACGCCCCCCCTCACATCCCGAAAAATTTTTGGTGTATGGCCCAACCGGCGGCTAAAATTTATATCTGAGGGTGTCTTGGGTCAAAAATTCCTGAAAATTGATGCTGATAAAACATGCTGCAAACAGTGAAAATGGCCAGTGCCAAACACCTTAATTGTTGCCTTGATAGCTGTGTGAAGATTAAAATGTGGTCAAAAATTCATGTGAAAACACACTTTTTGCCAACTTTGAGATGCCCCCTCTTTACCATGACAACAATGATCAAGTCATGAAAGGTTGTATTTGGAAGGCTACTGCCCAATGAACATTCATACCGAGTTTGGTGTAAAACAGCCATACATTATGAAACAATGGCTAGTTGAAGTTGCTGTCAGGTGGAACAGTGTGAAAATCAGCGAAATTCACAAAATCCCTGAGTGGTAAAGGGTTAATAATACTTTATACAAACTTGTATCTGGGGATGGCAACTTATATGCAAGCATCCCTATTTGACCTTGACCTACATTTTATGGTTCACTGACTTTGTAAAATATTGCAACCACCCTAGCGTTCACCCTAATGGTCAAGTTTATTTCTCAAGAACCATAAGAGCTTCATTAATGATATTTGGTACAAACTTGAATCTGGGGATGGCAACTTAAATGCAACCATCCATATTTGACCTTGACCTTATTTCATGGTTCACTGACTATGTAAAATATTGCGACCACCCTAGCGTTCACCCAAATGGTCAAGTTAATTTCTCAAAAACTATAAGAGCTTCATTAATAATACTTTATACAAACTTGTATCTGGGGGTGGCAAGTTACATGCAAGCATCCATATTTGACTTGACCCACATTTTATGGTTCACTGACTTTGTAAAATATTGCAACCACCCTAGCTTTCACCCTAATGGTTAAGTTCATTTCTCAAGAATTATTACAGCTTAATTAATGATACTTAATACAAACTTGCATTTAAGTATGGCAACTTTTATGCAAGCATCTATGTTTGACTTTGGCCTAGATGTCATGGTTTGGTGACTTTGCGCCCCCACAGGCGTGACATAACCTTCGGCGGAATTCTTGTCTTATTTCTGCATGGAAACATATGATGTTGGTATTCATTAGAAGCACCTCAGCGAGGCACTTCCATTACAGGCATGAGACTTTTCCGATTATTGACAGATTTCAGAATGTTTGGTTTTGTTTGTTTTGTTTGATTTGAGGTTTGGTTGTAAAACGGCAGTGATTTTTTTACAAATTTTCAACTATGCGTCCTGGGACTCGCTCAACCAAAAAACTGTGCGTCCCAAATCTGAAAGTATGAGTCCAAATATTTGGAGGGAAAAAAAGGAAGTATAAAAAAGATCGGTTCAGTATAAATGCCATTATTCATAGTTAAAAATAATGCTGTCTAGTATATTTTATATGCAATGAACAGAATCAATTATCAACTTATGTTGTTTACTAGCCCCCTGCTAAAATGTACGTTTTTAGTCTATTTTCCGTAATGTTTTCTACTTTCGTTTTCAATAAATGCGCACCGCAACATGTGCGTGAAATTTACTTCATGCACAATGGAGATAATATTCCGAACCATTATCGACAAATGTTTCCTCCCCTGATTGGGACACCAGCTACCTAGGTTCAGGGGCTGACAAATCCATTGCCCGGCCACCCGGTACAAGTCCAAAATCGCGCCAGGAAGGTGCACTTTGATCTTAGGACGCTCGGTCGGGCAAGTGCAAAAAAAATCGTCTACAGCTGTCACTCTTCTGAGTCCTTAAATACAGTAAAACCAGAGTAAGTAAATCACAATAATTGTGCTGCACTGCCCTGCTTTGTCGAGTGAGTGAGTGAGTGTTTCAGTTTTACGTCCCACCAACAGCTAAGGTCATACGGAGACGGGACCTCGGTTTAAAGACTCATCCGAAAGTCTGCCTGCTTTGTCGACAATTCAGAGACAAACCGTCTGTGTATTTATAACAGTTCAATTATGACACTATTGTTAATCCCTGTCATATAATTGCCAAGTAAACATGATTGCCCTGCGGTGCGTGTCTTTCATTTCTGGCAATAAGCCAACTTGAACGAGGTGTGAAAATATGGTCAAGTTATGTCTCTAATTTGCGTTTATTCCCCAATCATAAAATTTAATCCACAATCAATCTGAAAATGATTTACTCGCTCCTTAGACAATTAGCTACATCTAACGGTAGATGCATGCATTATAAAAACGGATCGTGATTGGTTATGTTTTGGCGCCAAATAGCAGACGCTAGGCTTGGCGGGAAAAGTCGAACGCTGTTGTTGGAGCTGCTGGGGATAATTCGGGGGCTGTACAAAGCGCTGTTTTCTATCCACCTCCATTCACAACCGTTTAGCTATCGAGAAAATATTTTTTACCGGTTCCAAACATTTTTTTTAAGAATGGGATACAGCCCATTAAAATAAAACAATGGCATTAAACACGTGCTGGGTTGCTGGCATCGGATGACGTCATTTGACACATTTACCGATCACGTGCAAAAAAATGGTAGAGTTGGTTTAAAGGCGGCGATTTGGATGGCGGAAAACTTTGATGTTCGCATTGAACTTGCTTGTGTGAAAGTTTGGGCTCATTTTGGATGGAGGGGATTCTCGTCTTGTGGTTGGATCATTAAATTGTACCCGTATCGATTTTTCGGTGACTCGTTGGGCAGTTGAAGGTTCGGTAAATGTGCGGTATTTTATCACTTCCGCCGATATTTACAGCAGTGAAAATGAAAGTTAGTTGTATATTCGCCCATGAAATATTTGCGTCCAACGGACGCACATATTTCATGATCGTGCGTCCTCAGTCCTTTTTATGCGTCCTGGACGCAGGACGCACGGGTAAAAAAATCACTGAAACGGTTTTGCATAGTCACATGTTTTTGTCTGAAAGTTGCAAAAATAACATTTTGGCAGGGGTGATAAGGGTTTCAGACTTTTTATGCCCCCAACTTCGAAGAAGTTGTGGGGGCATATTGGTTTTGCCCTGTTCGTCCGTCCGTCCTTCCGTCCTTACGTCCGTCCCACTTTTTACTGCATAGCATAACTTTAGAACAATGGGTGCTAGGTTTTTGAAATTTCATATATGGATTCCTCATGAAAAAATAATTGACCCGTGTTTTTTTTCTCGTCAGGATTATGCCCCTTTTTTGAGTTATGCCCCTTTGCAAAAAATACTATGAAATCTTGTAAGCAAGATATCTCAAAAACTGTTTGAGCTATTGCCCTGAAACTTTACATGCTGGTTGGGGATGATGAGTAGATGAACTGATTAACTTTTGAAAAAAATCCGAAATTTTTTTCTTGAGTTATGGCCCTTTGAAATTTTTCGCGTTTTAAGTTTGTAAGCAAGATATCTAAAAAAACTATTTGAGGTTTTTCCCCGAAACTTCACAGACTTGTCGGGGATGATGAGTAGATGAACTGATCAACTTTTGAAAAAAATCCGATTTTTTTTTCTTGAGTTATGGCCCTTAGATTTTTTTCGTGTTTTCAGCTTGCAAGCAAGATATCTCAATAATTGTTTGAGCGATTGCCCTGCAACTTTACAAGCTGGTTTGGGATGATGTGTAGATGAACTGATTAACTGTTGAAAAAAAATCCTATATTTTTTTCTTGAGTTATGGCCCTTTGAAATTTTTCGCGTTTTAAGTTTGTAAGCAAGATATCTCAAAAACTATATGAGGTTTTTCCCCAAAACTTCACAGACTGGTTGGGTATGATGAGTAGATGAACTGATTAACTTTTGAAAAAAATCCAATTTTTTTTTCTTGAGTTATGGCCCTTTGATTTTTTTCGTGTTTTCAGCTTGTAAGCAAGATATCTCAAAAATTGTTTGAGCTATTGCCCTGAAACTTTACAGGCTGGTTGGGGATGATGAGTAGATGAACTGATTAACTTTTGAAAAAAAATCCGAAATTTTTTTCTTGAGTTATGGCCCTTTGAAATTTTTCGCGTTTTGGCGTCCTTCCGTCCTTCCGTCCTTACGTCCGTCCCACTTTTTACTGCATAGCATAACTTTAGAACCATGGGTGCTAGGTTTTTGAAATTTCATATATGGATTCCTCATGAAAAAATAATTGACCCGTGTTTTTTTTCTCGTCAGGATTATGCCCCTTTTTTGAGTTATGCCCCTTTGCAAAAAATACTATGAAATCTTGTAAGCAAGATATCTCAAAAACTGTTTGAGCTATTGCCCTGAAACTTTACATGCTGGTTGGGGATGATGAGTAGATGAACTGATTAACTTTTGAAAAAAATCCGAAATTTTTTTCTTGAGTTATGGCCCTTTGAAATTTTTCGCGTTTTAAGTTTGTAAGCAAGATATCTAAAAAAACTATTTGAGGTTTTTCCCCGAAACTTCACAGACTTGTCGGGGATGATGAGTAGATGAACTGATCAACTTTTGAAAAAAATCCGATTTTTTTTTCTTGAGTTATGGCCCTTAGATTTTTTTCGTGTTTTCAGCTTGTAAGCAAGATATCTCAATAATTGTTTGAGCGATTGCCCTGCAACTTTACAAGCTGGTTTGGGATGATGTGTAGATGAACTGATTAACTGTTGAAAAAAAATCCTATATTTTTTTCTTGAGTTATGGCCCTTTGAAATTTTTCGCGTTTTAAGTTTGTAAGCAAGATATCTCAAAAACTATATGAGGTTTTTCCCCAAAACTTCACAGACTGGTTGGGTATGATGAGTAGATGAACTGATTAACTTTTGAAAAAAATCCAATTTTTTTTTCTTGAGTTATGGCCCTTTGATTTTTTTCGTGTTTTCAGCTTGTAAGCAAGATATCTCAAAAATTGTTTGAGCTATTGCCCTGAAACTTTACAGGCTGGTTGGGGATGATGAGTAGATGAACTGATTAACTTTTGAAAAAAATCCGAAATTTTTTTCTTGAGTTATGGCCCTTTGAAATTTTTCGCGTTTTGGCATATTGGTTTTGCCCTGTTCGTCCGTCCGTCCTTCCGTCCTTACGTCCGTCCCACTTTTTACTGCATAGCATAACTTTAGAACCATGGGTGCTAGGTTTTTGAAATTTCATATATGGATTCCTCATGAAAAAATAATTGACCCGTGTTTTTTTTCTCGTCAGGATTATGCCCCTTTTTTGAGTTATGCCCCTTTGCAAAAAATACTATGAAATCTTGTAAGCAAGATATCTCAAAAACTGTTTGAGCTATTGCCCTGAAACTTTACATGCTGGTTGGGGATGATGAGTAGATGAACTGATTAACTTTTGAAAAAAATCCGAAATTTTTTTCTTGCGTTATGGCCCTTTGAAATTTTTCGCGTTTTAAGTTTGTAAGCAAGATATCTAAAAAACTATTTGAGGTTTTTCCCCGAAACTTCACAGACTTGTCGGGGATGATGAGTAGATGAACTGATCAACTTTTGAAAAAAATCCGATTTTTTTTCTTGAGTTATGGCCCTTAGATTTTTTTCGTGTTTTCAGCTTGTAAGCAAGATATCTCAATAATTGTTTGAGCGATTGCCCTGCAACTTTACAAGCTGGTTTGGGATGATGTGTAGATGAACTGATTAACTGTTGAAAAAAAATCCTATATTTTTTTCTTGAGTTATGGCCCGTTGAAATTTTTCGCGTTTTAAGTTTGTAAGCAAGATATCTCAAAAACTATATGAGGTTTTTCCCCAAAACTTCACAGACTGGTTGGGTATGATGAGTAGATGAACTGATTAACTTTTGAAAAAAATCCAATTTTTTTTTCTTGAGTTATGGCCCTTTGATTTTTTTCGTGTTTTCAGCTTGTAAGCAAGATATCTCAAAAATTGTTTGAGCTATTGCCCTGAAACTTTACAGGCTGGTTGGGGATGATGAGTAGATGAACTGATTAACTTTTGAAAAAAATCCGAAATTTTTTTCTTGAGTTATGGCCCTTTGAAATTTTTCGCGTTTTAAGTTTGTAAGCAAGATATCTAAAAAACTATTTTAGGTTTTTCCCCGAAACTTCACAGACTGGTCAGGGATGATGAGTAGATGATTAACTACAGCTTTTCTTGTGTAATTTCAGCATTACAGCCACATAAAAACAAGATATCTCAATTACTGTTAGGGACAAGCAGTGTTAGGGTCAAGCAGTTGGGGGCATTGTGTTTCATAAACACTGGCTCTAGTTTCACTCAGGTTTCAGATTTTTCAGCAGTCCTCCAGTCTCATGCTGGTTCCAGTGAATACCCACAACGTATGTTTTCGTGCAGAAATTGGAAAAGCGCCTTATCTGGAGCAGCAAATAATTAGACACCATGTTCTGTGGCATCAGATCTGGGTCTACACTGTTTGCCAGTCTCTGTTTATTGTGACGCTAGACATATATATAGGCATTTTAACCCTTCTCTTGCTGAATATTCAATTTAGCCACACCCATTTCTGACTCTGAACCAATCAGATTACTTGATGTAATTTATTCTTACAAATCCATAAATTGAATGTAAAACAGTGTAGATCCTGATCAGATGGCTTCTTCAGAAGCCATCTGATCTGGATCTACACTGTTTCCAAAGACAGGGGTTGTGGTGAATAGCATGATAAGAGTTAAATAATGAAATTGTCAGATATTGTATCAATTCAATATTCTACTCTACTCAAGCATTAAATAAAATTGTTAAGCCTTAAACTGCCATGAAAAACCGCATTTAAAATGCTGTCTGTTTATGTCTGTTGCATCTTCTTGTAACTTTTGAAAATAATTGTTTTGATGGAGGTAAACAATGTGAACCCTGATCAGATTCTCCTAGAAAAGCTTCTGAATTGGGTCAGCACTGTTTGCAACAACGACTTTTAGAAAACAACAACCAGTAGAAAACAAAGAATACAACAATATTGTTGTGATTGGCATCTTGAAAAATGTAAAATATTTTCTAGCAAGTGCAATATCTATTTTTTTTATTATTATTTTTTTTTTTTTGCAAAAGTTATTCACCTTTATTCAGCCAAAATATTAGTATAATTGCAGTTTTGAATCCTGGAAGCCAGCTGATTGAAAAGGCAGCTGATTAGGACCATTAGTTTCAATCCAGGAAGCCAGCTGATTGAAAAGGCATCTGATCAGGACCACTCTAGTTTCAATCCTGGACGCCAGCTAATTGAAAAGCCAGCTGATCAGGACCATTCTAGTTTCAATCCTGGAAGCCAGCTGATTTGAAAAGCCAGCTGATCAGGACCATTCTAGTTTCAATCCTGGACGCCAGCTGATTGAAAGCCAGCTGATCAGGACCATTCTAGTTCTAGTCCTGGGAGCCAGTTGATTGAAAAGGCAGCTGATCAGGACCACACTAGTTTCAATCCAGGAAGCCAGCTAGATGATTGAAAAGCCAGCTGATCAGGGCCATTCTAGTTTCAATTCTTGAAGCCAGCTGATTGAAAAGGCAGCTGATCAGGACCATTCTAGTTTCAGTCCTGGAAGCCAGCTGATTGAAAAACAAGCTGATTGAAAAGCCAGTTGATCAGGACCATTCTAGTTCTAATCATGGGAGCCAGCTGATAGAAAAGCCAGCTGATCAGGACCATTCTAGTTCTAATCCTGGGAGCCAGCTGATTGAAAAGCCAGCTGATCAGGACCATTCTAGTTCTAATCCTGGGAGCCAGCTGATTGAAAAGCCAGCTGATCAGGACCATTCTAGTTTCAGTCCTGGAAGCCAGCTGATTGAAAAACCAGCTGATTGAAAAGCCAGCAGATCAGGACCATTCTAGTTTCAGTCCTGGAAGCCAGCTGATTGAAAAGCCAGCTGATCAGGACCATTCTAGTTTCAGTCTTGGAAGCCTGCTGATTGAAAAACCAGCTGATTGAAAAGCCAGCAAATCAGGACCATTCTAATTTCAGTCCTGGAAGCCAGCTGATTGAAAAACCAGCTGATTGAAAAGCCAGCTGATCAGGACCATTCTAGTTTCAGTCTTGGAAGCCAGCTGATTGAAAAACCAGCTGATTGAAAAGCCAGCAGATCAGGACCATTCTAGTTTCAGTCTTGGAAGCAAGCTGATTGAAAAACCAGCTGATTGAAAAGCCAGCTGATCAGGACCATTCTAGTTTCAGTCCTGGAAGCCAGCTGATTAAAAAATCAGCTGATTGAAAAGCCAGCTGATCAGGACCATTCTAGTTTCAGTCTTGGAAGCCAGCTGATTGAAAAACCAGCTGATTGAAAAGCCAGCAGATCAGGACCATTCTAGTTTCAGTCTTGGAAGCCAGCTGATTGAAAAGCCAGCTGATCAGGACCATTCTAGTTTCAATCCTGCATTTGAAACAGTGGTAAAAATTGATATCATGCAAAACAAATGGCAGAAAATCAGGGAGGAGTGAGTACATGTTCCAACATGGTGAGTGTTGATAAGTTATATTCACAGTACTCAGTAATAAGTGGTTCTTGTACCCACCTGCTGTCCATTGTCATCAACTGGTGGTCCTGTTGAATATGTTTCCTACAAAAACAAAAGAGTAACAATCCATTTCATGAGAAAAAAATTGCATCTGATCATTCAGAGATCTAAATGGTCTCTCTCTCTGTCTGTCTCTCTGTCTGTCTGCATTGCACTCTCTCTCTCTTTCCATCTCTCTCTCAGCTGATTTTATGTGTTTCTTTCAACACTTTCCATCTTTAATTTTGACAGATAGGCCTGAGCATACAGAGTTAACCCAGATGGGATGCTGCATAGCTCTGTAACACATCAGGGTCTGCACTGCCACTCATCCAGCTATTTTTAGACACAATTTCAAGTAGTCAATTATACTTTCACTCAGTGTGTAAATATTGTAGCTTTTTTCCACAAAATTGTAAGCAACGTCTTCAGAATGACCTAAACAGTTTTGATGGGGACGTGAAACCTCAATTAAAACAAACGATAGCTTTTCCTGATCACATTTCATTATGATAACACACCCGTGTGACATAGGACATTCTGTCCTATCTTCAAAATGGTTACTTTTCTGATAAAAATTTGTGATAATTTTCTTATTTACACTTCAAACATAGGTTGTGGGTGCTTGTTAGAACCGCCTCGATGAGGCGGTTCTAACGAGTACCCACAACCTATATCTTGGACCAGAAATAAGGAAAATAATGTACAACCCCATAAACACCAGTTTTCCCTATATAATTTGGGGTTTAGAGGGGTGTTCATTTCATGGACTTGCTAACATGATGTGCAAAAGAATTACATGCAAGTTCCATTTTCAGCAAGTTCCATTTTAGTACAATAGCTCAAATAAAGCGTCATTATCCATGCATTAAGTTAAATCTTAAGTACCCTCCACTTGAAAGCTGAAGTGATTTAAGCATGTCACAAGTGCATGTCCTTCTTAATTGTGACACCTTACAGCACTTAACAAAATGATACTTTGGTTGATGATGTCATCAACGACAGTCGAGCTTCAATGGCTCAAACATCTCTGAGACTTTGGAAAGTTTCTCAGCAACGCCGTCCATCTGGGCTTGGAGAAATAGATTGTGCTTCATGCTGCTGCTATGCAGAGCTGAAACCAACAGCAGATGGGTACTTGTAAAACTGCTTAGAAGGTCTTAAGTCTATCCAGGCAATGTGTTGCGAGTCGGACCATCCCTACAGCTAAACCCTATTGGCTTGTTTGAGCAGTAGGACTTGAGATGTCATTTCATCTCATCGTTGGGTAAAAGTCCCAAAAAATTGGACGCAACATCTCCAGAATGACCTAAATAGTGTTGATGGGGATTCAGTTAATCTTTCTTTGTGTTTTCGGCATACAGTGTCCTCTGTTCAGAGACCAACTTTGGGACGGTTGAACAGTCCCAAATGTGGTCTTAATAGAGAAAATTTACTGTATAGAGATAACTGGAGCTATTGGAAGCATTTTGTAGAGACTCGAGAGACAATTTGAATTAGCCGTGGTAAATGAGCCTTCACTATTTCATCCACAACATTTGTTTCTTGGAGTCTTAAAATAGTCTTACATGAATCCATTACGAGTAATTTGTCTCATCTTGAGCTAAGGTTTTGAGCCATTGAAATTGCCATTTAAACAAGTTTTGTTGTTATATTGAATGGCAATATGTATGATAAAAAAATGACAGAGTGTCCTCCCTAGCAAGAGTGTTGGCTGTATAACTAAAAAATAACAGAATTGCATCCTATAAAGAGAGTTGACTGTATGACAGAAGCATATGACTGAGTTGCCTCCCTAACAAGAGGATTGACTGTATGACAAAAAATGACAGAATTGCCTACTATAAAGAAGGTTGTATGAAAAATAAATGACAGTTGCCTCCTATAAAAATGGTTCACTGTATGTCAAAAAAATAACAAGAGTTGCCTCCTATTAAAAGGATTGACTGCATAACAAAAATGACAAGAGTTGCCTCACTATAAGGAGGGTTGACTGTATGACAAAATAAAAATGACATATTTACCCGCCCTAACAAGAGGGTTGACTGTATGACAAAAAAAAATGACACAGTTGCCTCCCTATAAATAGGGTTGACTGTATGACAAAAAATGACAAGAGTTTTTCTCCTTATAAAGAGGGTTGACTGTATGACAATAATAACAGAGTTGCCTCCCTATAAATAGGGTAAACTGCATCATGACCAAAAAAAACAACAACAAAAAAAAAAAACGACAAAGTTGCCTTCTATAAAGAGGGTTGATTGTATGACAAAAAAATGACAGAGCAGCCTCCCTATAAATAGGGTTGACCCTGTGTGTGTGACAGAAAATGACAACTCCCTCTAAATAGGGATGACTGTATGACAAAACAAATGACAGTGTTGCCTCTTATAAAGAGTGATAACTGTATGGCAAAAAAAATGACAGATCTGCCTCCCTATAAATAGTGTTGACTGTATGGCAAAAAAGGCAGTTTTCTCCCTTCAAAGAGTGTTGACTGTGTGGCAAAAAAATGATGGAGTTGCCTCCTTATAAAGAGGGTTGACTGTATGACAAAAAAAAGGCGGACTTTCTTCCCTTGAAAGTATCTGTTTCTTAACCCTTATCTTGCTGAATATTCATTTAAGCCATGCCCATTTCTGTCTATCAACCAATCAAATTACTTTATGTAATTTATTGTTACAAATTCATAAACTGAATGCCAAACAGTGTAGATCCTGATCAGATGGCTTCTTCAGAAGCCATCTGATCTGGATCTACACTGTTTGCAAAGATAGGGGTTGTCGTCAACAGCAAGATAAGGGTTAAAATTGGTGAATTATGCTGGACTACGTCTTACCTTTACTTCTTCTATGATAATGTCTGTGTTGAAGTCTGGTGAATGGATGAATGTCCAGGGACTGAGAATTGTAAGTATGTCGTCCATGGTTAGTACTTCATTGGTCTTCTAGGTCATAATGGTCTGAATATCTAAGAGAAAACATTTTGTGTGAATTTGGTATGCACATTGCAGTTGAAACAGATACAGTCGAACTTCGATGGCTCGAACACCGATGGCTCGTTTACCATGGATGTGTCGAACCCATTCTTGAGCCCCTAGCGAAATCCTCTACATAAGAATTAGTGGGGGATAATTAAGGAGATTTTAGTCTTTTATCTTGCAAATGTATGCTGTGTGTACTCATTAGAATCGCCTCGATGAGGCGATTCTAATGAGTTCACACAGCATACATTTTCATTATAAAACACCGAAAAGATATCGAAAAGTATATCGTATACCTCCTGGCAGTCTCCCTCAGTGGCTCGAACTTCCCCTGTCTCGAACAGATTTTCGAGGTCCCAAAGGTGTTCGAGCCACTGAAGTTCGACTGTACATTTTTTCGCCTGCATGTTTGTTGGAATGCCCTTCCCGATTTGATTATTTCGACTGATGGTGCTGATGATTGTGTAGCTAAATTTACCTCTTTGGTTAGAGCTAGGGACAAACTGCCCACATCACAGGTCCTGGTGTATGAATGTCATTTGACGTGTCACCAGTAACAATTCTGATTCTGATGTTTTTTCCCTGTGACATCTTTTTGATTTTCTTAAGGGGAATGAGAAGACCTCGCCGATTTTTCCACCATTTTTCAAAGGGAGACAACTTTTGGAACTTCCTGTTTGCTTTTCTATGAGCCATGTCCCACCGAAAAAGGGGTCTACCATTAAAGGAAAGAATTTGCTCCTCAGGAGAAGAGCTCAGTGGCGGGGAGATGTGAGGGAACTGTGGGAAGGACTTACTAGCTGAGGTGCTGTGAGCCCACTGGCTCACTGTGAGCTGTGGAATGGCGCACTGGCTGGGAAACGTGAGGAGGGCCCACTAGTTGGGAGCTGTACAAAGGGGCCCACAGGAAGGGCCCACTAGTTGGGAGCTGTACAAAGGGGCCCACAGGAAGGGCCCACTGGCTGTGATACTGTGAGAAGTGCCCTCTGGCTGGGAACTGTGAGAAGGGCCCAAAGGCTTGGAGCTGTGAGAAGGGCCCACTGGCTTGAAGCTGTGAGAAGGGCCCACTGGCTTGAAGCTAAGAGAAGGGCCTACTGGCTTGGAGCTCTGAGCATGGCCCACTGCTTAGGAACTGTGAGAAAGGCCCACAGGCCAAGTTGTTAGGGTCCTGATACCATATTATGCACAAGTCATTTGAAATTAAGCCCATCTCCACCCAGAGAAAATAGTAGGAACTTTGACTTTCACAACAAAACAAGCAGTTGATAAATCACTGCAAATAATGCTGCCAGTGTCAGAGCTGTCATTAAAAAAATGTGTCATAGGTACTTGCAAGTCTGAAGTGGATTGAGGAAATCATTCTTGCTATGCATGAATTATGTCCCCCTACCAGAGGGGAGGGGGACAAATTGTTTTTAATGCAGATCCTGTTTGTGTGGGTGTCAGCGTAACCTGTTTGAAGCGCTCAAGATAACATGTAAAGCGCTCGTAATAATATGTAGAGTGCTCGAGATAATATGTCAAGTGCTCGAGATAATATGTCAAGTGCTCGAGATAATATGTCCAGCCCTCGGGATGTTAACCATGTTATTAAAGTCACTTTTCTGGAGCTATGATAGCCCCCGCAACATAGATGAGTGAGTGTGAGCGTTAACCAGCCTGACTGTTGTTGCTGGGAACCAGTCAGTCATAGTCTGACCATCCTAGTAGGATGGTCAGACTATGGTTGACTGGTTTCCAGTTTTCCCTGAAGAACAGCAGATCACAACCAGTAATTTTGTTTCGTCAGCATTGATTGGTCGCTTCTTTCACAAGGTAGAAAAGACTAATAGAAATAACAGCAACTGTTTTGTTTGCTTGATTTGAGGTTTTACATCCCCGTCAACACTGTAAAGGTCATTTTGGAGACATTGCTTCCATTTTTGTGGGACTTTTACCCGACATTGAGATGAAATGACGTCTCAAGCCCTGTCGCCCAATGAAACCAATAGGGTTAATTAGCATGGGCGGTCCCGCCTCGCACCGCCGTTCCTGGACAGGCTTAGATCCTCTAAGTGGTTTACCGGTACTATTGTGTGGGCCGGATTCAGCTCTGCGTGGAAGCATCATGCAGCCCATATATTTCTTCAAGCCCCTATGGGAACAGCAACTGTAGTCAGTCTAGTTAACCCTTTTTGTACGAAATGGAATCTTCCACCTTATATATAGCAGGAGTCTATGTCAAAATTAAGGGGTGTCAGGTTGTGTTTTCTTCAAAATTGATTTGGAAAATGGCTGAACTTTTTGCAAACAGTGGAGGCCCTGATCAGACACCCCCTTCTGCGGCGTCTGATCTGGGCCTGCACTGTTTGCCAGGGTACCCCTTTAGGGGCTTCCGGTCTGAAATGGGTTAATAATAATGTCTCCAAAATTACTTTTACAGTGTTGAAGAGGACGTTATACCTCAAATTAAACAAACAAACAAACAGTCTAGTTAACGCCAAGAACTCATTCATAAAGAAAAATGTTGAATATTTAGGCAGTTTCTGTATTTAAAATAGTTTTCATGACACACATAATGCGCAATAACCACTACACCAATGCTGTTTATCATAAGGTCTCTCACCACTGTGGTTTTGAGCCTTGCCTGGGTTACATGTCACCAACATCATCAGAGTTTTGATTAACATGTAGGTACATGGGCAACATCCACATAAATGGGGCCCCTTCCAGGTAGCTGGCTTGCTGGACACAAGGCAGATCTCACACCAGACCTCCAGGTTTGTCTATCATGAGGGTTGATAGCAGAGAGCTTCCACTCTCCGCGATCTCTCTCTGTCAGCAGCTTCCAGGTCATCTTTGGTCTCCCAGGCCCATACCTTCCATCTACCTGCATGTCACAGGCAGTCTTGACTACACAGTTGGAGCTTTCCACATGTCCATACCAGCAAAGCCTTCTCTTTTTCAGGATGAGGTCCAAGCCCTCAATGCCAAGCCGTGCACGTAGCTCACTGGACCTGATGGTGACAGTGTCCTGTTGCTTGACATTGCAGATTTGTCTGATCATTGCCCTGTCATTCCGCTGAAGTCACTGGAGGTTTGGCTTTGTCAATTGCTTAGTCTCACTGGCATGAAGCATTGCACTCTGTACACAAAAGCTGTATACACGGCCTCATGTCTTGAACGAGATGCGAGACTCCAAATTCTGCAGCAGAAGGTCAGATGATTTTTGTCCGACCACCCAAGCCTTCACCCAAATGGTCAATTTTATTTCTCAAGAACTATAAGAGCTTCATTAATGATACTTGGTACAAACTTGTATCTGGGGCTGGTAACTTAAATACAAGCATCCATATTTGACCTTGACCTATATTTCATGGTTCACTGACTTTGTAAAATATTGCGACCACCCTAGCGTTCACCCTAATGGTCAAGTTTATTTCTCAAGAACTATAAGAGCTTCATTACTGATATTTGGTACAAACTTGTATCTGTGGATGGCAACTTAAATGCAAGCATCCATATTTTACCTTGAACTACATTTCATGGTTCACAGACTTAGTAAAATGTTGCGACCACCCTAGCATTCACCCTAATATTCACGTTTATTTCTCAAGAACTATAAGAGCTTTATTAATGATACTTGGTACAAACTTGTATCATGGGATGGTAACTTAAAAGCAAGCATCAATATTTGACCTTGACCTATATTTCATGGTTCACTGACTTTGTAAAATATTGCGACCACCCTAGCGTTCACCCTAATGGTCAAGTTTATTTCACAAGAACTATAAGAGCTTTATTAATGATACTTGGTACAAACTTGAATCTGGGGATGGCAACTTAAATGCAAGCATCCATGTATGACCTTGACCTTAATTTCATGGTTCACTGACTTTGTAATATATTGCGACCACCCTAGCGTTCACCCTAATGGTTAAGTTCATTTCTCAAGAATTATTAGAGCTTCATTAATGATACTTAGTACAAGCTTGCATTTAAGAAGGGAAACTTTTATGCAAGCATCTATATTTGACCTTGACCTTCATATCATGGTTGGGTGACTTTGCACCCCACAGGCGCAACATAGCCTTTGGCGGAATTCTTGTTATCCAGGTTCTTCGGTTTTCGCACACCTCTGATTGATGATTGGCTCGAAATAAGTGAAATAATCTTGAAAAGGCCATAAAACCAAAAATTAAATCAGTTCTTCAACTATTTCTGTCCCTTGCATTTCCTAAATCTGTGTGTGTGTATGATTGAGAGGGTTGACATGATTACATAGAGGATCTTACATGAGTGCTTTATCCCTTTTCCTCAACGAGTTTAATAAATTCAATAATACATGAGCACCAATGCAAGATTCTATTTATCATATGACATTTGGAACACATTTTATTCACGATTGTTTACAAAAATGTCAATTTTCCGCCATTAGTAAACACAATGTCGTTACGGATGTCGTACATGTAACGTTACGGGACGTATCTAGCTAATTTGCATTTTTAATCCACTAGTGGATTATCGAAAATATCACATGGCGTTATTACACTCTCAGACACAACTTTATATGATAAAAATGTTTTGTGCATAAATCAGTGAATACATGAGGCAGCCTAGGTAGCTTAGTTGGATGCGCGTCTGACTGGTGATCAGGAGAACGCTGGTTCGAGACCTGCCGGGGTCGGCAACATTCTTTAGTGGAGATTGATCATGAAATTTATTTGGAGGTCATTCTCTACCTTCCGCTGATTCAAGAAGGGCAGTTGTCAGTTTCTGGTTGAAGAATGTGCACTTTACTGGTTAACCCCTTATGTATAAGCCTGTCTAGAAAAAGTGTGGATAGGTAAACTTACCGGCTTAAAAATGACCTAAAATAGTGTTTACTGGACATTTAAACTCCAATACAAACAAACATACAAACAAAACATACATTTATTTAATTTATTTTATCTGGTATTCCATGAAGGGATGGAGTCATGAGGTCATCAGTGTCAATTGATTTACATTGTTTACTTCATGTTATCTCTGGACTGTTTGATGTTTGATAAAATAGTACTTGTTGTTGCTTTCGTTTTTGTCCCTAAAGATTTGAGACAAAAACATTTTTTCATCCTCAGCACAACTGAGCATGAAATTTGTAATGCTCATAAGTATTAAAATACAAACAAATCCAGTGGCTCCCACCCATCATTTGAAGAAATAGGTGTAATCGGCCCCTTTCATGGAAAATATTGTTGTGTCATCGGCGGGAGTGATCAAGTTACTTAAAAGCTTGAACCTGTCTAAAGCTTTACGACCTGATGATCTTCATCTTAGAGTCCTGAAGGAACTAGCAAATGAGTTAGGTCCAGTTTTTGCACATCTTCTCCAACAATCTTGATACAGGTGAAATCCCCAAAGAATGGCTCCTAGCAAACATTTGCCCACTTTTCAAAAAAGGGAGACAGGGCTCTTGCTCATAATTATCGCCCGGTGTCACTGACCTGTGTTCTATGTAAATTGCTCAAACATCATGGCCCACTTGGATGAAGAAATAGATGGGCTGCATGATGCTTCCACCCAGAGCTGAAATCGCAAAGTGGTGCGAGTAGGACTGTCCATGCTTATAAACCCTATTGGTTTCATTGGGCGACAGGGCTTGAGATGTCATTTCATCTCATTGTCGGGTAAAAGTCCCACAAAAAAGAAAGCAACATCTCCAAAATGACCTATACAGTGATGACGGGGATGTTAAACCTCAAATCAACCAACCAACCACTTGGATGAACATAAACTTTTGTTAGACAGACAACATGCATCTACAAAAAGGCATAGTTGCGAAACTCAGTTGAGCACGGTTATTAATTATTGGGCAAAAACCTTGAACAGAGTGGGGCAGGTGGACACATTTATTCTGGACTTCAAGAAGGATTTTGACCCCCCAACCTCATGAACTACTTAAATCCAAATTATTTGGTTATGTAATTGGGGGATGGGGGAGAAACTCTCAAATGGATAGATTCCTTCCTTTGCTACAGAAAACAGTGTGTTGTGAATCTTCAGTATGGGCGCCAGTTTTATCTTGGGTCCCACAGGGGACTGTTCTTGGTCCACTGCTATTCTCCCTGTACAGTAATGATATTTCCACTGACATTGACTCAGAAATAAGAGATGAGTGTGATTGCTATTGGGAAATTAGAGATACAGAGGACTCAATGAAACTTCAGAAGGATATAGATAGATAAAAATGTTGGGCACAAAAATGGGGCATGAGATTTCAGCCCATTAAATGCAATATTATGAAGATAACTAGGGAGAGAACAAATAAAATTGAGGCTTCATACACCTTAGAGGGAACAGTCCTCGAAAATGTGAATTCCATTAAATACCTTGGTGTGACAATCACACAAGATATGAGATGGTATACACACATTAGCAACATGTGTGCTAATGTGAATAGAACATTTGGTTTCCTGAGGCAAAATCTTCATCAGTGTCCTCACCATGTGAAGGTGACAGCATATAAAGGACTTGTTTGCCCAATTTTGGAATATGATAGTTGCATCTGGGACCCAAGTAGAGAGGTCCTTAATGAAGAAATTGAAAAAAAAATCAGAATAGAGCTGCTAGATTTGTAACAAGCAGTTACTGCTTTGAAACTGGGAGGATTACTGGAATTCTAGGAAAATTAAGATGGGAGTCTAAAGAAAAAGGAGAAGAGACAGTAGACTCATACTCTTATACAAAGATGTAAAGGATGCTGCCAGCATTCCAACAGATGACCTTGTTCCCCCAGCTAGGCACTGTAGAAAGCACCATCCATTGGTGTTTCAGACCCTTACTGCAAGGACTGACATTCATAAAGAATTGTTCTTCCCCCAAACCATTAGAGATCGGAATGCCTTTCCCGATTTGATTATTTTGACAGGATTGTGTAGCTAAGTTTACCTCTTTGGTTAGAGCTGAGACTAACTTCCCATATCAATGTCCTGGTGTATGAATGTCATTTGACATGTCACCAGTCACAATTCTGATTCTGATGGGCTGCATGGTTTCCACGCAGAGCTGAAGCCGACCACACATGAGTACTGGTAAACCGCTTAGAGGATCTAAGCCTGCCCAGGCAAAGCATTGCCAGTCGGACTGTCCATGCTTATAAACCCTACTGGTTTGAGAGGGCTTGAGATGTCATTTCATCACAATGTCGGGGAAAAGTCCTACAAAATTGGGAGCAATGTCTTAAAATGACCTTTACAGTGTTGATGGGGATGCTAAACCTCAAATGAAACAAATACAAACAAATCCAGCAATTTTCTTCTCAGTTCAGCAAAGAATATTGTTTGTGCTGCTCATAAATTTTAAAATGCCAACAGTGCCATTTTTGGCATTTTAAAATTTATAAGGAGGACAAATTGCATACTCATTTGAGTTGGGCATAAAAATATGTTTAACCCTTATCTTGCTGAATATTCATTTAAGCCACACCCATTTCTGTCTATCAACTAATCAAATTACTTGAAGTAATTTATTGCTACAAATTCATAAACTGAATGCCAAACAGTGTAGATCCTGATCAGATACTGTTTGTAAAGATAAGGGTTGTCATGAACAGCAAGATAAGAGTTAATAACCTTTGGGCCTGATTGCCATTTTAATTTTTAATAAGTTTTCTAAATAATATAGTTTCTGTTGAACCCATAATGCCAATCACGACAATTGTCGTCTGCTTTGTCGTCAGCTGGTTACTTTAAAAGTCATTTGTGCAAACAGTGTGGACCAAAATCTCACTGTTTGCCTGTACTCCACAATATTTTTTAAAACATTTGCAAAAAAATTCAGTAGACGACATAAGTAGACGACAATTTGGTTTAAACAATATTTATTCATTTTAAATAGATAGGCAAGTTACAACAGTACATGTATAAATTGCAATGACAGAATTTGAAAACAAGCGAAACGCTTATGTGAATCATCTCCTGAAAATTTTAGATGTAGCATTTCTCGGCGTGTCAAGGATTAACCCTTATTTTGCTGAATATTCATTTAAGCCACACCCATTTCTGTCTACCAACCAATCACAATCAAATTACTTGATGTAATTTATTGCTACAAATTCATAAACTAAATGCCAAACAGTGTAGAGCCTGATCAGATGGCTTCTTCAGAAGCCGTCTGATCTGGATCTACACTGTTTGTAGAAATAGGGGTTGTCGTGAACAGCAAGATAAGGGTTAAAAAAAAATTCTCACACCATTTTTTTTTTTTAGTCTTTGTACTCAAAGACTAATGTTGTCATTTATGCTCACCAAAAATGTTAATCCTTAAGATGCCAAGAAAAAGGACATCTGAAAATGTTGTCAGTTTATGTTGTCTGCTATATCTTAATGCAAAGCTTTCAAAGATATATTACTTCTAAAGTAACCAGCAGACAAGAAAGCAGACGACAATTATCGTGATTGGCATGTTAAAGGGCTAAAGTAAATTGTAGGGCAAATGGCAGTCTATTTTTTATTTTCCAGCTAACTGTCAATTCCCCCCCCCCCCCCCCCCCCACACACACACACCATAGGGGCTTGAAGAAATATATGGGCTGCATGATGCTTCCACGCAGAGCTGAACCCGGCCCTCACACTAGTACTGGTAAACCGCTTAGAGGACCGAAGCCTGTCCAGGAACCACGGTGTGAGGCGGACCGTCCATGCTTATTGGTTTCATTGGGGAACAGGGCTTGAGATGTCATTACATCTCAATGTCGGGTAACAGTCCCACAAAATTGGAAGCAACGTCTCCAATATGACCTTTACAGTGTTGACGGGGACGTTAAACCGCAAAACAAACAAACAAAACTGTCAATTTTTGGTTCTGATGCAATGTCAAGCCCTATTTTTGGTGGAAAAAAGAAGGGAAAAAAAATTGAAAATGCATCTGCTAAATTTGCTAAGCGTGTGAAGGGTTATTAGGATAGGACTTAATTTAAAACATGCATACATATCATATGATCATTTACACTATTAACAAGAAAACACATAACCTCGAACATTCAAATCATGACTTAACTAGCAGACGGCATTTTCAAAGTACATATGCGTTAAGACTTGAAATTACATATGAATTGGCTGCTGGGCAGCAGATGATTTAAGTACCCTGTCATGTTATTTTCTTTAAAAAAAAAAAGACAATATAATGGTGGATAGTAAACAGTGTAGACCCAGATCAGACTGCTCTATGAGCAGTCTGATCTGGGTCTACACTGTTTGCTCAGGCCTGAATGTACACACCTGAGAGAGATGTAAACCTCCTAAAAACTGTACCTAACCACTTCCTTGTATATATATATCCTTCTGTTTGTAAATGTAAACAACTCTTCTGGTTTGTCAAATAATAAACTTTGTACTCCTAATATAAAAACAACACTCAATTTAGAAATATTGATTAAATTGATTATTTTTTTGGCTTGTCATCGATACAAAGTTCTATTCAACTTAAACAAATTTGCATGACTGCCAGAAAATGAAATTTCTGACAGTGTCTTGCTTAACCCTTTTTGTACCAAATGGAATCTTCCTCCTTATACATAGCAGGAGTCCATTTCAAAATTTAGGGGTGTCAGGTTGTTTTTTCTACAAAATCTATTTGGAAACTGGCTGCACAGTTTGCAAACAGTGTAGGCCCTGATCAGACGCTGCGTTTTGCGGCATCTGATCTGGGCCTGCACTGTTTGTTAGGACACCCGTTTTGGAGTTTCCGGTACGAAAAGGGTTAATATGACATGCAACCACATGTTACAAGTATGTGAACCAGGCTGTGAAAGTGTATTGTGCTTAGCTGAAATGGTAATAGATTAAATTGCAAGGTCTTGTTGTTGTATCAGGGTAGATTGAACTTTTAAAGGCAAAATATTAACTTTTTAGAACGATAAGCTCAGGTAAAAATACACATACGAAAAGGTAGATATTAGATATTTCAACTGTTAAATATCCATTGACCCATAAAAATACCAAGCATAAGTACAGCAGATGACATTTTTTTTTTAGAAAATTGGGCTTGACATTTCAAACCCCTATTTTGTATGAAAAACAGTAAACACACACTGCAGACAAAAATATGTTGATTCAGACCAGAGTGTTACTAACAAGAGCATCGGTGAAACCGAGGGATGCTCCCCGAAGATGCGCAGTAGGAGGGTTATTTTAGTGAAATGATCCTATACACTTTGAAGTTTGATAAGATTTGTTTGAAGACAAGGTTATGGGTACTCGTTAGAACCGTCTGAATGAGGAGGTTCTAATGAGTAACCTCAGCTGATGTTTTGAGTACAAATAAAAAAACAAGGTAGTGATTTTCAACAAAGAATGCAAAATAAATGAGAAATGTAAGGCCCCTTCCCTGCAAGGACCTGTAAATCTTAAACCATAAGGCTAAGAAACTCAATTTTGTGTTCCCTAGTAAGTGATTTTCAATGGAAAATGTCACAAGGAATACACATGTGAAACATTAAAGCCCTATCACCCATGGTTATGAAATAACAGGAGATATTTTTTTGAAAAAGGGGAAATGATTAGTGAAAATAAGCAATATAGTAATGGCCCTTTGTCAGAATGTAGGTTTTTGTAATGTAAGTATGTGTGTGAAGTTTCATGAGAGTAGGACAAATACTTTTAAAATTTTGACCGGAGTTTAAGTTGTTTGGGTATGGCCTGACAAACACACACCCAAATGCAATTTGTCAAGATGTAGGTCTTGTGATGGTAATTATGTGTGTGATGTTTCATGAGAGTAGACACAATACTTTTGAAGTTATCACCGAGGTTAAGGTTTTTGGTTTAGGTGTGACAAACACATAAGTTATTCTCCTTTGTCAGAATGCAGGTCTTGTGATGGTAAGTATGTGTGTGAAGTTTCATAAGAGTAGGGCCAGGTTAAGGCGTGACAAACACGAGTTTCATGGCATCTGATCTGGGCCTGCACTGTTTGCCACTTACCCCTTTTGGGGTTTCCGGTACCAAATGGGTTTAACCTAAAGTCTAAGAATTCCTTAGTTAGTGATTTTCAACAAAGACTGCAAAAATAAGGAAAAATGTAAGGCCCCTTCCGTGCAAGGGCATGTAAATCTTAAACCATAAGACAAAGAAACTCAGTTTTGTGTTCCCTAGTAAGTGATTTTCAATGAAGAATGTCACAAGGAATACATATGTGAAATATGAAAGCCCTATTACCCATGGTTATGAAACAACAGGAGATATTTTTTGAAAAAGGGGAGATAATTCAGTGCAAATAAGCAACATAATGATGGCCCTTTGTCAGACTGTAGGTTTTGTGATGGTAAGTATGTGTGTGAAGTTTCATGAGAGTAGGATAAATACTTTTAAAATTTTGACTGAGTTTAAGTTGTTTGGTTATGGCCTGACAAACACACACCGAAAAGCAATATAGTTATGGTCCTTTGTCAGAATGTAGGTCTTGTGATAGTAAGTAAGTGTGTGCAGTTTCATGAGAGTAGGGCAAATACTTTTGAAGTTATGACCGAGGTTAAGTTTTTTGGTTAAGGCGTGACAAACACACGGACAAAAGCAATATGGTTTGTCAGACTGTAGGTCTTGTGATTGTTAGTATGAGTGTGAAGTTTCACGGGAGTTGGGATAATACTTTTGAAGTTATAACCGGTTAAATGTTTTGGTTTAGATTTGAAACTGACTGACAAGGAAATTGCTATAGGGCACCCAAAATACTGTGTGTGGCCCTAATTAAGAAGGGAAGTAATTCCGTAAATACTGTTGGTAGGGTTATGCTTCTTGCATTCTGCGATTTCTCTCATAGCCCCCTATCAGTGTATCAAGTTTCACTAAATTACCTTTAAAACTTTTAGAGATATGCTCTGGACAAGCTTAATATAGCAAAAACTAAAAAGGGAAATAACTCTGTAATTACTTGTGATAGAGCTACAGTTCTTGCACTCTGCACTTCCTCTAATGGCCATCTATCAATGTATCACGTTTCACTTAAATCCCTTCTATACTTTCAGAGATATGCTCCGGACAATTGTTCATTGAAATAGTTAAGAAGGGAAGTAACACCATAAATACTGGTGACAGGGTTATGGTTCTTGTATTTTACGATTCCCCTCATCGCCCTCTCTCAGTATATCAAGTTTCACTTAAATACCTTTAATACTTTTAGAGATATAGAGCGTGACAGACGGACGGACGGTCGGACGGACAGACGGACAAAGCGGCGACTATATGGCTCCCCCTTCGGGGAGCATAAAAATAGCTCCACTCCAGATAAAAAGGAGAAACAAGAAGGATTTTTGGGATATTTTTTTTCTTATTTCTTCCACACACGAGTACAGGTAAACATCTTAGAGCCTCTAAGCCTGCCCAGGCAAAGCGGTGCGCACGAGTTCGACCGTCCATGCTTATAAACCCTATTGGTTTCATTGGGCGACAGGGCTTGAGATGTCATTTCATCTCAATGTCGAGTAAAAGTCCCACGAAATTGGAAGCAACGTCTCCAAAATGACCTTTACAGTGTTGACGGGGACGTTAAACCTCAAATCAAACAAAACAAACTTCATTAACCCATATAATGGGGGTTCTTGTTTGAAGCATCTTGGCAAGGTGATTTTGACAAGTACCCACTTCATATATTTCTAACAAGAAATGAAAATTACCCTCTGATAGCTCACTTATCTAGAGCTACAGTAAAGATCCTAAAATTTTGGACGCCTTCAGGACTTGCTGTAATTTTCCTAAATTATTAACAAATTTGTTTCACGATCCAGCTAGGAGGTCAAAAGGTGCAGACAGAATGGCAAACAGTGTAGACCCTGATCACATCAAGAAAACATGCTTAGATAATTTTGACCACTTTGAACCACCCATTTATATAGTAAAACTGGGGTTTACAGGGGCAAACCTAATTTTCTTATTTCTGCTCTAAAATATAGATTATGGGTTTGTTAGAACCGCCTCAACGAGGCTGTTCTAACGAATACCCTCAATCTATATTTTGAGCAGAAATAAGAAAAAAAAAATTTTTTTCATCTTAAAATTTTCATTTGTTCACTGATAAACGTTACAATGTATTTGTATTGGCGTGTTTTCGTAATGAGACTGCTCCCAGTCTGATCTGGGTCTGCACTGTTTGCTAAAGGCCCATCTATCCCAACACTTGGGATCATTTCGGTATATTGGCCTCTGTGGCGTAGTGGTTAAGAAGGCCAATTCTTAAACATTACTGTAGGTTTGTCACCACGGTTGGGTTAGAGCCGTGCTCAGGGTACTCTGGTTTTCATCCACCTTTTCATCAATAATGATTACTCTGTTGCTATTTCTATAGCAGTTGTTAGTTACTGTAAAAATGGGAAAATATGCGCATTTTGTACTGGTCAACCACCGTAGTCTATCCAGGAGCAATGTCAATAGATCAGCTGCCTACCTTTATAATGACCTTGATAGTGTTGACTGGGCCAAAAACTGTGAAATAAATGAACAAAAGATCAACCCTTTATAACATGCCAACCCATAGTTCCAGACAAGACGCTTTTTTCATCCGAAGTGTACTAATATTTTCCTTATTTCTGCAATAAAATGTATGTTGTGGTACTCATTAGAAGGGCCTCGATGAGGCCCTTCTAATGAGTACCCACAACATATGTTTTCGTGCAGATATAACCGAGGTGCTTCTAATGAGTACCTATAACTTACATTTTCATGCAGAAATAAGAAAAAGAACCTGTGGATACTCCCTCTGACTGGGGCTATGTAACCTCTTTATAAAAGGCCGGCCTCGGTAGCACAGTTTGATGCACATCTGACTGGTGATCAGGAGGACACGGGTTCGATACCTGCCAAGGTCAGCAACATCATTTCGTGGAGATCATGAAATCTTTTGTACGGTCATTCTCACCCTTCCACTGAGTGAAAGGTCATTCTCACCCTTCCGCTGGGGAAAGAATGTGCACTGTACTGGTTAACCAAGTAGGTATAAGCCTGCCCAGGAAAAGTATGGATACTTTAGGTCATTTTTGAGCCGGTCAGTTTACCTATCCCGGATAGGTAAACTGACCGGCTCAAAAATGACCTAAAATAGTGTTGACTGGGCTGTTAAACTCCTATTCAAACAAACAAACAAAACAAATCTCTGTATAATACTATTGTTGGGGTCCAAAGTAGAAACTAAGTTATTATATCCATACAAAAATGTATAGATTAAATGGAAAAATGATCATTTTAATACAGTCATTTTCTTTCACGCCTGTTATAAGCATTACATGATACAGTCAACCCTCTTTATACCGACATTGGTTATAACGGCAAAACTTGTTATAACGACAATTTCAATGGATTGAATTTTTAGCTCAATGCTTAGCCTCGATTCCTTGCGATGTGGGTTTCCCTTGGGCTGAAAATGCCCAAATCGAATCCATAGTCATGAAAGATTCTTGTAACTTAATATTCCAAGAAACACCTGTTATAGATATTTGTTAGAATCGCCTCCTGACTGTGATTCTTTATAATGGAATATTCATTATAACGGCACAATAATAGGGAATAAATACTGTCGTTATAATGCGGGTCCTCTGTATAAATAATAATAACCCTTGTCCTGCTGAATATTCATATATGCCACACCCACTACCGATTATTAACCAATCAGATTACCTGTAGCAAATTATTACAACAGATTCACAATCTGAATGACAAACAATGTTGATCCTGATCAGATGGCTTCTTCAGAAGCCATCTGATCTGGATCTACATTGTTTCAAAGAAAAGGCATATCCGGGCTCAGCAGAACAAGGGATAATAATCAACCTTATTAATAGAGGGTAACACATTTAGTGCTAGTACCAATCTTCCGTGTGGTTCTCTTTTCCTGGGTAGGAACCAGTACTAAGCAATGTGGATAAAGTCTCTTGCTCAGGGAAACTACACTTGGCGCTTGCGGGGATCGAACGGGCTACTTCTCTACCTCGAATCCGATGCTTTACCACTGCACCACATCGCTCCAAAATTGGAGGCCAATTTTCCGTCTGTCCATCTATATGGCATTCGGTCAGCATTTTAACTACCCCATCATTCACCCTAATGGTCAAGTCAATTTCTCAGGAACTATAAGAGCTTCATCAACTAGGGATTGCGACTTTAATGCAAGTATCCATATTTGACATTGACCTACATATCAGGGTTCACTGACTTTGTGAACTATTGCATCAACCCTAGCTCTCACCCTTATGTCCCAAGTCATTTTCTCAAGAACTGTAGGAGTATCATTAATGATAATTGGTGCAAACTTCCATCTAGGGGTGGCAACTTTAATGCAAATATCTATATTTTACCTTGATCTAGGTTTCATGGGTCACTGATTTTGTGACGATTTTCCTCCCCACAGGCATGACATACAGGTTTCAGCGGAATTCTTGTTCTACATATATGTATACATGTATACATTTTTGTTTGGATATAACATGGTTGTTTATCAAACAGGGTTTCAGCTTAAATGGGCCCCAACAATAGTGGTGTCAAGAGGTTATGGCATGGCATACCGTAAAAATTCTAAAAATTGGGACACCTTGAGGACTTGCTGCAGTTCTCATAAACTATTAACAAATTAGTTTCACGATCTCCCAAGGAGTCCAAAAGGTGCAGACAGAATGGCAAACAGTGTATGCCCTGATCAGACTGCTCCTTCAGGAGCAGTCTGATCTGGGTCTGCACTGTTTGCTTAGGCCTATCTGTCCAAATACTTGGGATTATTATAGTACATGTAACAAATGTTTGGAAATGCACTAGGCACCCTGTATTGAGATTGTTTTGTTTGTTTGATTTGAGGTTTAACATCCCCGTCAACACTATATAGGTCATTTTGGAGATGCTGCTTCCAACTTTGTTGGACTTTTACCTGACATTGAGATGAAATGACATCTCAATTCCTGCGGCCCAATGAAACCAATAGGGTTAATATGCATGGACGATTACGGAGCGTGATAGCTCAGTGCTCAGTGCACTTGCCTCTGATGTTAGAGGTCCCGGGTTCGATCCCCGGCAGCGGCGATAAAATTTGGGTGTCCGAACACGCTCCATTGGCATCATTTGCAGGGATGAATGCCATAAAGTGCACCATCCTTCGGATCGGGACGTTAACTGGAGGCCCCCTGTGCAGGGAGAACCATCCCCTGTGCAGGTTAAAGATCCCTACCGTAATTACATGATTACTGTGTAGGCTTTGATCCTGCAAAACTTTGAGTGTATGTAATGTACACATGCGGTAATGGTCAAATGTGACCGACGCAGTATCAGTAGATAGATAGATAGATAGATTGTTGTCATGTTATATGTCATATTTTATCATATGACATCGCATCTGAGAATGTAATAACGCCATGTAATAAATTTGATAATCCACTAGTGGATTAAATATGCAAATTAGTTAGATACGCTTCGCAACGTTACATGTACGGCGTTCTTGATGTTGCATTTACTAATGGCGGAATATTGACATTTTTGTAAATCATGCATAAAATGCTATATAAATGTCATATGATAAATAGAATCTTGCATTCGTGCCCACATATTATTGAATTTATTAAACTTGTTGAGGAAAAGGGTTAAAATGCTCGGCAAAGCCTCCCATTTTATCCTTTTCCTCATTCGTTTAATAAATTCAATAATACATGAACACTCATGTAAGATCCTCTTTATAATTTCTGTTTTAGGACAGTGCGGAAATCTATGGTGATGTTCTGGGCAGCGTTACTGAACCACTCTCACTCCTTTTCAAGAAAGCTCATGGTTTGCAGGTGGTAAGTTTTGCTGTAAAACAAAATTCTTTCTACCATTAAGACAAGAACCGTTCCTTAATGATCAGTCAACTACTTTCAGACTGGGGCTAACTTGAACAGGTACAATGTTGACATTTTCATTAGGAAATTGTGACCTTTTTGTCATAAGAAATTGAAATTTAAAACAACCCATTGTATGCAGGAAACCCCTAAAGGGGTACCTTGGCAAACAGTGCAGGCCCAGATCAGACGACAAATGTACTTGTGGAACATATAGCAATGGAACAGTCCTCTAGTATACAATGGGTTAAATTGTAAGAATCATTTTTTACATGATCCATTTTCACATATGATTTTTGGGGTGGACCTCTATGTCTTAATGAGTAAAAGTTCTTTCTGGTAATCATTAGGCCTGCTGTGGGCTCGAGCCTGGCTCGGGTAACATATGAGATCCCAGGTTCTGCAACAGATTCTCCCATACATTCACCCACCTCTAATTAACCCTCAGCTCGAAAAAAGTGAAATAATCCTGAAGACCTGGCTTCCTCTAATGGACGAGGTGAGGGCATCTGTCTACTTCAGACTTATCTCTAGTTAGCTCCACTAGCGGGGCTATTGTCATGGCCCTGTGTCTGTCATGTGTCCGTGCGTCCAGTCGTCCGTGCGTTAACTTTTTTCTTTAAACATCTTCTCCTAAACTACTGGGCCAATTGTAACTAAACTTCACAGGAATGTTCCTTACTTACTTAGTCCTCTTCTAAATTCCTTCAAAGAATTTTGTTACACCCAGAACTCTGGTTGCCATGGCAACAAAACCACAAAAAAATTAAAAATCTTTAAAAATCTTCTCCTCCAAAACCACCTGTTGGATTTCATTTTTATTTTGCATGAAAGTTCCTTGAGTGGACCTCTTTCAGATTCCTTGAAGAAATTTTGATCCGACAAAAAACATGGCCACCATGGGCGGGGCTTATTTTCACTATTTAACATATAATGTAATGCTAAAAAATCTTCTTCTGCAAAAGTACTTGTGGGATTTCATTGTAATTTGGCATGAATGTTCCTTGGGTAGACCTTTGTCAGATTCCTTAAAAAAAAATTGATCTGACAAAAAACATGGCTGCCATGGGCGAGGCTTATTTTCACTATATAACATATAGTGTAATGCTGAAAATATCTTCTTCTACAAAAGTTCTTGTTTTATTTCATAGTTATTTGGCATGCATGTTTCTTGGGTTGACCTCTGTCAGATTCCTTGAAGAAATTTTGATCCAACAAAAAACATGGCCGCCATGCGGGGCTTATTTTCACAATATAACATATAGTGTAATGTTAAAAATGTCTTCTCTTCTTCAAAAGTTCTTGTTGGATGTCATTGTTATATGGCATGAATGTTCCTTGGGAAGATCTCTGTCAGATTCCTTCAAGAAATTTTGATCCAATAAAAAAAAAATGGCCGCCATTGGCGGGAATTTTTTCAATATAAAACATACAACCAAATGTCAAAAAGATTTTCTTCTCTAAAGTACTTATTGGATTCCATTGTAGTATGGCATGAATGTTCCTTGGGTAGACCTCTGTCAAATTCCTTGAAGAAATTTTGAACTGATAAAAAACATGGCTGCCATGGGCAGGGCTTATTTTCAATATAAAACATATAGCCTTATGCCAAAAAGATTTTCTTCTGCAAAAGCACCTGTTGGATTTCATTGTAATTTGGCATGAATGTTCCTTGCGTGAACCTCTGTTAGATTTCTTGTTTTGCATGAATGTTTCTGGGGTGGACCTCTATATCAAATTCCTTGAAGAAATTTTGATCTGACAAAAAACATGGCTGCCATGGGCGGGGCTTATTTTCACCATATAACATAATATAGTGAAATGTAAAAAAAATCTTCTCCAAAAGTACACGGTGGATTTCATTGTAATCTAGCATGAATGTTCCCAGAGTGGATCTCTGTCAGATTTCTTGGAGAAATTTTGATTGGACACAAAAATGGCCACCACGCCCATGGGCTCATTAGTGTCCACAGACTTATAACAGGAATAACTTCTAAAATCTTTTTTCTCTGAAATTCATAAGAGGCATAGCTATGATATTTAGTATGTAGCAATGTGAATGACCTGCTTAAGTCCTGTCTACCATTTCTCTTGTGTCCAAATTAGCCACGTCCCCCCGGGGCTCAATAGCTGCCATAAACTTATAATGGAAAAACCTTAAACTGAAATTGCAAGGCTGACAGCTTTTAATAGATATTTAGCATGTAGTAATGTCAAGTGATCACCTATTTAAAAATCGTGCCGACCTTGCCTCTGGAGTCCAAACTGTCCATGTCCTGAGGCTTATTAGCTGCCATGGACTTATAATGGGAAAACTTTTCCAGCAGATGGCATTTTGAAATATTTTTCTATTTTCTGGGAAAATAAAATAAACAATTAATCAATTTGTTGTCTGCTGATGTAGCCTACAGACTCGTGAAGTTTAATTAAAAGGCATGGACTTTTTTAGCCAGTGGAGCAACAGGCCCTCTTGGGCCTCTTGTTGACAGTCATCTTTGTTATCAATCTTTTCAGCACTGATTCTTCCTTAAAATTTGGAGATGTCAAGATTGGCATGTTATAGTATGGGTTAAAATTTGGAGATAACAAGTCCAGTAAATTTTGAATTTAATCAAACTGATTAATAAGATGGCAAACAGTGTAGATTCTGCCTCTGTTGCTCTATATGCAATGGACAGTTCAGAGCTAGAACCGGTCTCATCAGACATCTTAGAACACACAAACAGTAACATTTCACAAATATGATTAAGACTGGTCATTGTCAGTAAAGACAGATGAACTATTATTATTATCTACACTGTTTGCATAGGTATTTGTACCAATCTAGAGTAACTGTTGTAAGGGTTGAAGAAGTTTACTGACTGAGGTACTGTGCTGTTTGGTGATTGTCTTCTTGTGTCATTGCAGGTGTTTATCAGTATGTTGGAGAAGATTGATGTTGTGTCAGCCACAGAACAAGATGCCCAAGACCTCTGTTACGGTAAGAAACATTAGTTTTGGGACATAGTAAATGTTTAGGCCTCGCTTTTTAAGAAGGGTCTCTCATGAATGCACCTTTTATGTCTGAAATCTAAAATCACTGAACAATGAAATATATGAAATAGGCAAACTTCAATAACTCAAACACCTTTGGAACCATGAAAATTTGTTTGTGTTAGGAATTGTTCGAATTACACAGGGTTAATTATGGTTACAGGCAACAAGGCAAAGTGGGGATGACTTTAGGATTTTCTTCGCTCTACTACGAGATAAAGGTATGTTGTGAGTACTCATTCGAATCGCCTCATCAAGGCGATTCTAATGAGTACACACAACATAACTAATCAAGATAAGATCAGAAAAAAAATCATAAATCATGCTAAATGTATGCATATCTGGTGCTATGGGAAAAATTATCTGTGAACACAAAAATGAGTTCGAATCAGACATAGTGAATGAGATTTCCGTGTTCCGGTTATCGAAGTTTCACTGTATTTGAAACTGGTCTTCTTTTGAGAGAGCTAGCTTTTTCCCCCAGGTTATGGTCTTTTTATACTAATATGGCTTCTTAACTTTAAACTAACATCCTTTGTCCATTTTACATAACTGGTGGTGGGAAGTCAACCTCAAAATGCAAAATGAATAATTATTTAAGGGTCTCCAGACAAGTATGCCAGCAAAGACAGATCAACCTGTGTATCTGTGCAGTCTGATCAGAGATTTTGCCTGGCAGTCTGTGGATACCATGTTAAACCTAAATATTCAGACATCTCAACTCCTTACCATGCTTGTTCTAAAATTTGAACAAGTACAATCTACTACTCCATGTTAAGACTTAGTGTAAAAATAACTGGATGGGTGGCAAACACTGTTGACCCAGATTAGATGCCGCATTCTGTGGTATCTCATCTGATTCTACACTGTTTGCTCAGGCCTGCCTGTCCAAATACTTACTGTAAAATATGGTAGCCATTAGCCTGAAGTTACTTCAGGCAGAAAAGGAAGCTTATATTTATACCCCCGGCATACGAAGTATGCTATGGGGGTATATAGTTTTCATCTTGCCGTTCGTCCGTCTGGTAGTCCATCTGTCCATCCGTCCATCCATCCGTTAACATTTTGGCTAAAGTTTTGCGTCAGAGTTTCTAAGAGATTGTATCTTCTGAACCCTTTCATAAATTTAGTTCATACTTACACTGAAGTTACATACTGGTCTACAGATTTCATTGATGCATGTCTCACCCCCACAGTGACCTTGAGGTCAAGGTCACAGACTTTGAAATTTTACATTTGGTTAAAGTTTTATGCCAAAGTTTATAGATGCCTGTATGTTCTAAACTCTAACACAAATTCAGTTGATACTTCCATCGATGCTTCATACCAGTTCAAAGATTTCATTGATGCATACCCCACCCTGCTGCTTCAGTAACATTGATGCCCCCACCCCTTCAGTAACTTTTATACCCTCACTCCTTTGGTCCATTTACAAATTGTATGTTTATACCCCCCGGCATATGAAGTATGCTATGGGGGTATATAGTTTTCGTCCAGCCATTCGTCCATCCGTCCGTCCGTCTTTCCGTCTGTCCGTCCATTAACATTTTGGTTAAAGCTTTACGTCAAAGTTTCTAAGAGATTGTATCTTCTGAACCGTTTGATAGATTTAGTTGATACTTACACTGAAGTTACATACTGGTCTAAAGATTTCATTGATGCATGTTCCACCCCCCCACAGTGACCTTGGTGTCAAGGTCACAGACTTAGAAATTTTATGTTTGGTTAAAGTTTTATGTCAAAGTTTCTAAGAGATTGTTTCTTCTGAACACTTTGATAGATTTAGTTGATACTTACACTGAAATTACATACTGGTCTAAAGATTTCATTGATGCATGTCCCACCCCCCCACAGTGACCTTGAGGTCAAGGTCACAGACTTGGTTAAAGTTTTATGACAACGTTTATAGATCCCTGTATGTCCTAAACTCAAAGACAAATCCAATTGATACTTGCATCAATCTTGCATACCAGTCCAAATATTTCATTGATGCATATCCCACCCTGCTGCTTCGGTAACATTGATGCCCCTACCTCTTCAGTAACTTTGATGCCCTCAATCCCTTGGTCCATATAGAAATTTTATCTTTGGTTTAGCTTTTACAAGCACATTTATACATTCTTATAGCTTCCATATTACATACAATTAAGCTCTAAAGATATATCAGAGGGTGGCGCTGGCTGGGGGTATACGTGACCCACTGGTCGCTTTCTCTAGTTTGATTATATTGTAACTGAATGCGCAGGCTTATTGGACTCTTTCCTGTGTCCACATATCAGAAAACATAGTTTTGCTGGTTTGGGTTATTATCACTGCATATTCTGCAACATTCTTTTGAGGCATTACGATAACATACCCGTGCTACAAAATAGCTACTTTTCTGATAAAAATCTGTGATATTTTTACTTATTTGTTCTGCAAACATAGGTTTTGGGTGCTCAATGAGACGGTTCTAAAGAGTACCCACAACCTATGTCTTGGAGCAGAATTAAGGAAAATCATGTAAACCCCTGTTTTCTCGATATAAAGTGGGGTTTAGTGGGGTGCTCATTTCACGGACTTGTTCACATGATGGAGATTGATCATGAAGTCATTTCCAGAGTGATTCCCGTCCATTGATTGAAGAAGTACAAAGTCTGGCGAAAAAACATGCACTGTACTGTTTAATGGCTTATGTATAATCCTGCCAAGGAAAAGTGTGGTTGGGTAAACTGACTGGCTTAGTTTGACCTTAATAGTATTGACTGGGCGGTTAAACTCCTAATAAATAAATATAAACAAAAAAAAAAGCACTGCATAATATATCTCAACCTCTTTTTAGCTCACCTGTCACATAGTGACGAGGTGAGCTTATGGGATCATTTTTTGTCCGTCGTGCATGCGTGTGTGCGTAAACTTTTTCTTCAAATGACATCTCCTAAACCACTGATCGGATTTTGACCAAACTTCACAGGAATGATCCTTAGGTGGTCCCCTTTCAAAGTTGTTCAAATGGTTCCGATCCATTGCACATCTAGGTCATAGGAGCTAAAAACAGATTTTTTAAACAAAAATTTTAAAAATCTTCTCTGAAACCGCAAGGCCCAGGTCTTTGATATTTCGTATGAAGCTTCATCAGTGAACCTCTACCAAGATTGTTCAAATTATAGCCCTGGGGGCCAAAATGCCCCTGCCCCGGGGGCCTTTGGTTTTGCATAGGCTTATATAGGGAAAATCTTAAAAAATCTTCTTCTCTGAAACCACAAGGCCCAGGTCTTTAATATTTGGTGTGAAGCTTTACCTGGTGGACTGTTACCAAGATTGTTCAAATTATAGCCTTGGGGCCAAAAATGCCCCAGCCCCGAGGGCCTTTGGTTTTACATAGGCTTATACAGGACAAATCGTTGAAAATCTTCTTCTCTGAAACCGCAAGGCCCAGATCTTTGATATTTGGTGTGAAGCTTCATCTAATGGACCTCTTTCAAGATTGTTCATATTATAGCTCTGGGGCCCCACCCCGGGACCCTTTGGTTTTTCATAGGCTTATATAGGGAAAACCTTTAAAAATCTTCTTCTCTGAAACCACAAGGCCTATGTCTTTGATATTTGGTATGAAGCTTCACCTAGTGGACCTCTACCAAGATTGTTCAAATTATAGCCCTGAGGCCAAAAATGCCCTGCCCAGGGGGGGGCCTTTAGCTTTACCTAAGCTTATGTAGGGGAAATCTTTAAAACTTTTCTTCTCTGAAACCGCAAGGCCCAGGTTTTTGATATTTGGTGTGAAGCTTAATCTAATGGACCTCTACCAAGATTGTTCAAATTATAGCCCTGGGGCCAAAAATGCCCCCGCCCCAGGGGCCTTTGGTTTTACATAGGCTTATATAGGTAAAATCTTTAAAAAAATCTTCTTCTCAGAAACTGTAACGCCAAGGTCTTAGATATTAGGTGTGAAGCTTCATCTATTGGACCTCTATCAAGATTGTTCAAATTATATAGCCCTAGGACCAAAAATGCCCCCACCCCAGGACCCTTTGGTTTTTCATAGGCTTAATTAGGGAAAATATTTAAAATTCTTCTTCTCTGATACCACAAGGTCCTGGTCTATGCTATTTGATATGAAGCTTCACCTAGTGGACCTCTACCAAGATTGTTCAAATTATAGCCCTGGGGCCAAAAATGCCCCCACCCCGGGGGCCTTTGGTTTTTAGCTCACCTGAGCACAAAGTGGTCATGGTGAGCTATTGTGATCGGTCAATGTACGTCGTGCGTCGTGCGGCGTCAACAATTTGCTTTAAATGCTAACTCCTCCTTAACCATTGAGCCAATTTCAATAAAACTTCATAGGAATATTGCTGAAGTGACCCTCTACAAAAATAGCTAAAATTGTTCCGCTCCGCTAAACAAGATGGCCGCCAGAGCTAAAAATAGAAAAATCTTTAAACGACAATTCCTCCTGTACCTTAAGGCCAATTTCATTCAAACTTTATAGGAATGTTGCTTAGGTGACCCTCTACCAAAATAGCTAAAACGTTTCTGCTCCGGTGAACAAAATGGCCACCAGAGCTAAAAATAGAAAATTCTTTAAAAGACAACTCCTCCTGTACCCTTAGGCCAAACTAATTCAAACTTCATAGGAATGTTGCTTAGGTGACCCTCTGCTAAAATACCTAAAAGGGTATTGCTCTGATGAGCAAAATGGCCGCCATAGTTAAAAATAGAAAAAACATCGTAAATTTGCTTAAACACAAACCCTTCCTCAACCCTTGGGCCAATTTGATTCAAACTTCACAGGAATGTTGCCCAAATGACTGCCTACCAAAATAGCTAAAATCATTGTGCTCTAAAAAACAAGATGGCCGCCAGAGCTAAAAAATAGAAAAATTCTTCAAACGACTACTCCTCCTTTACCCTTGGGCCAATTTCATTCAAACTTCATAGGAATGTTGCTTAGGTGACAATCTATCAAAATAACTGAAAAGGTTCTGCTCTGATGAGCAAAATGGCCACCATAGCTAAAAATAGAAAAAACATCGTAAATTTGCTTCAAACACGAACACCTCCTTAACCCTTGGGCCAATTTGATTCAAACTTCACAGGAATGTTATGTAGGTGACTCCCTAAAGAAAAAGCTAAAATCATTCCGCTCTGACTAACAAGATGGCCGCCAGAGCTAAATATAGAAAAATTCTTCAAATGACTACTCCTCCTTTACCCTTGGGCCAATTTCACTCAAACTTCATAGGAATGATGCTTAGATGACCCACTACCAAAATAGCTTAAACGTTTTGGCTCTGATGAGCCAAATGGCCGCCATAGCTAAAAACAGAAAAAAACTTTGTAAATTTACGTCAAAACGCGAACTCCTCCTCAACCCTTTGGCCAATTTGATTCAAACTTCACAGGAATGTTAGTTAGGTGACTCCCTACCAAAATAGCTAAAATCAGTCAATGCGGCGGACAAGATGGCAGCCAAAGCTAAAAATAGAAAATATCTTCAAACGACAACTCCTCCTTAACCCTTGGGCCAATTTGATTCAAACTTCACAGGAATATTATGTCGTGACTCCATACCAAAATAGCTAAAATTGTTCCAGTCTGACTAACAAGATGGCCACCACAGCTAAAAATAGAAAAATTCTTCAAATGACAATTCCTCCTTACCCCTTGGGCCAATTTGATTCAAACTTCTGGAATATTATGTCGTTGACACTCTACCATATTAGCTAAAATGATCCCGCTCCAATGAACAAAATGGCCACCTGAGCTAAAAATAGAAAAACATTGTAAATTTGCTTCAAACTTCACAGGAATGTTGCCCAGGTGACTCCCTACCAAAATAGTTAAAATCATTCAACTCTGATAAACAAGATGGCCACCAGGGCTAAAAATAGAAAAAATCTTCAAACTACAACTCCTCCTGTACCCTTGGGCCAATTACATTTAAACTTCATAGGAATGTTGCTTAGATGACTCTCTACCAAAATAGCTAAAATGGTCTCGCTCCGATGAACAATATGTACACCAGAGCTAAAAATAGAAAACATTTTAAATTTGCTTCAAATGCGAACTCTTCCTAAACCCTTGGGTCAATTTGATTCAAACTTCAAAGGAGGTGACACCCTATCAAAATAGCTAAGATCGTTCCACTCTGATCAACAAGATGGCCACCAGAGCTAAAAATTGAATGTACTAGAGACAGTGACATTCAGGTGAAAGAATCAGGGCCCTCTGGGCCCTCTTGTACATAGGCTAATACATGGAAAATCTTTAAAAATCTTCTTCTCTGAATCCGCAAGGCCCAGATCTTTGATATTTGGTGTGAAGCTTCATCTAGTGGACCTCTTTCAAGATTGTTCAAATTATAGCCCTTGGGCCAAAAATGCCCCCACCCTGGGACCCTTTGGTTATTCATAGGCTTATATAGGGAAAACCTTTAAAAATCTTCTTGTCTGAAACCAGAAGGCCCAGGTCTTTGATATTTGGTATGAAGCTTCATCAAGTGGACCATTACCAAGTTTGTTCAAATTATAGTCCTTGGGCCTAGAATGTACTAGAGACACTAATTCTCAGGTGAGCGATTCAGGGCGCTCTGGGCCCTCTTGTTTTCACTTGCTTTCAAATCCTGTCATAGTAATTGTATGTGTGTGTGTTTGAGTTTTACATCCCACCAGCAGCTTAGGTCATACTGAGACAGAACCTCGGTTAAAAGACTCATCCGATAGTCAGGAGAGGCCCGGGATCAGACTCACAGCCTCTGGTTTATGATGTGAGTAGCATAACCACTACACCACAGAGGCTTCTAAATAATTGTACATGTACTGTTTTAACATGCTTATCTATTGTAAATGAATAAATATTGCTTAAATCAACCAAGTTTTGTTCGTTTGATTTGAGGTTTAACATCCCCGTCAACACTGTAAAGTCATTGGAGACATTGCTTCCAATTTTGTCGGACTTTCACCCGACATTGAAATGAAATGACATCTCAAGTCCTGCCCCCCACTGAAACCAATAGGGTTTATAAGCATGGATGGACCGACTCGCACCGCTTTGCCTGGGCAGGCTTAGATCCTCTAAGCTGTTTACTAGTACTCGTGTGCGGGTTGGTTTCAGCTCTGCGAGGAAGCATCATGCAGCTCATATATTTCTTCAAGCCCCGATGGACCGGGGCCGAAACAAACCATGTTAAATCCAAACAAAAATGTATAGATTACACAGAAAAATGACCATTCATGGTCATTTTTCTATGTAATCTATACATTTTTAATCAATTTGTAAACCATGTTAAATCCAAAACCCAGTTTTAATGAACATTGTTATAGTGCAAAGAAATTTCCAGGCTTTGATTGGACAGCGCAAGGGCACTTATTTTACATATACCCCGTGAGCAAAAATATATTACTGTCTTGCAATTTCCTTCGCTGAATTGCGGTGTCTGCCATCTTGGATTTACTGCAGTTGATAAGAAATATAAACAAAATAATTTCATGCACCTCAATAATTTCCAGCCAATAAATAGATAAATAAAAACTTTTGATTGTTTACTGCAGTTGATAAGGAATATATGGAAAATAATTTCATGCATCAATATAATTTCCAGCCAATAAATAAAAACTTTTGGTTCGTTTTTCATTCATTCAGTACTTTGTTTCATTTTCTTCCTTTATAAAACTCATATTCCAACATGACATAAACGTTTTCCCACTGAGTCCCGTGATCAACGTAGTGCGTGCAGAAGGGCACGTTTGATGACATCACATGTAAATATGTAGTTCTGACGTCTGCTACGAAACAATCCTTTGGAAAACATTGCAACAATGTACAAAATTTCAGTGAAAACATTTCCAGTATAACAAATTCGTTATTTCTATTCTTGTTTGGGAACAGGAATTACATTCCCCACCTGAAAGCGATATTTACCCTCGCCTAATGGCTCGGGCAAATATTGCTCTCAGGTGGGGAATGTGATTCCATGTTCCCCGCCAAGAATCAAAATAACTTGAAGTGTTATATAGAGGTTTTGGTATATCAGATCCAAGCAATAGTCTTCTATGCTTTTTCTCGCACAGTCTGTCAGGGTTTGTTTGAAGTCTGTCAGGTTGTTACCTCGCTTGACCTGAAGCTGATGTGTAGCATCTGGAAAACCATCTCAAGGTAAGTTTCAGCTCATTTGCATAAAAGAACATGAACTGATGTTGTCCCACCCTGTGGTTGATTATCATTTACTATCAGATGCCCACCCATTCAAAAGCCTCATCACAAGATAACCTGTTTTGTGACCAGGAATCTGGGCCAAGTTGGTCAAAGCAGGGCTTGAGAAACTGAAGAATCCAAATCGGTCCAGCCAGATTAAGCCAAAAAATTAGGGAAATTGCCGTCCTTGGTTTCTTTTGTTTAGTGATTTGCAATTTCAAAAAAAGAGTGCCGCTGTGTTATCAGCGTAACGAATGGCCTACCAATATTGCTCTTGCACTTTTCCAACGAATATGAACGTCAGTATCTCTATTATAAACAGCAATTATTGCACACATTATTCAGACACGCCAGATATTTCATCTACTTTCATTTTCACAATATCCGGGTCACCCAGTAACTGAAGAGCTTTAAAGGGAAACAACCACCGTGGTGCGCTCAAGGACCAGTTTGCTTTGTGCTGCAGTTGGCCACTACATTTTTATGCCCCCGGAATCTAAGAGATTCGGGGGCATATAGTTTTTGGTCTGTCTGTCTGTTTGTCTGTTTGTCCGTTTGTCTGTCTACGAAAACCTTAACATTGGGCATAACTTTTGAATGGTAATAGATAGAGCTTTCATATTTCACATGTGTATACCTTATCACAAGACCTTTCCAGTGGTACCATAATTTTTGATCTTGTGACCTTGAACTTGACCTTTGACCTATTTTTTTCAAAATATTTAAAAACATTTAACATTGGCGCTGTACGGGGGCATCAGTGTTTCACAAACACATCTTGTTTCAGTCCCGCAGTTGACTGAATCGGGTTGCCAGTCCAGTTTGTGTGATCATTTTTAGCCAGTCCTGGTGTGTATGTAATGTACACCTGCGTGTAATGGTCAGATGTGACCAATCCCAGTAGAAATTGGTTGATTGATGTGTGAAAACAAAGTGTCTCTTGTTACATTTTGATGTATAGTTTTTTTTAAAGGTCAGCACTCCAAACCCGCTTAGTTACGCATTACAATAAAAAGGATGTTTTTTCTCTGTTGTTAATTGGTTTATCTGTAATTGCCAATTATCTGAGATGCAAAAATTTTAATTTAATATCAAAAATAACTACCCATCACTACAATTATAGCCTTTTCACCAGACGCAGGTCTGGGACAGTCTGACACAAAAAAAAAATCTAGCCAGAAATGCCACCGGCATGTCCCTTTTCCCGTGACCTCCCAAGCGTCGAGTCCTGATTGGTCGCTGATGTCACATGACCTATCAGACCAATAGGCAGACGATACAGGTCACGTGACCGCGATTTTCGCGCCGAGAAGGTCATTATTTTTTCAGACTTGCTTGGGATAGGATGGTCAAACTACATTCCATGGAAGAATGAATAAACGGATAAGTGTTTTATTCTTTTTTGATTTTGCACTTACCTTGAGTTTCCACAACGTACTTAGGCTTTTTAAGCTTACTGTTTATTCCGAAATTCTTAGAGACTTTATTTCGTGTGTTTCTGCCGACATTACATGTGTAGTGGTTGTCCGCCATTTTGAAATTTCACTTGGAAGTTTTGTTTATCATGTGATCAACCGTTTTTGGTTTTTGATAAGCACCACACTTCTTTTCATGTTATGTGCCAGGGTATACGCTCGTATTATTCCTGGTAATGTTTTAATAGAAGTCGGCGTTGTGGAAACTTAAATTGCCAGAAAAGAGGACGTTTTTTGTACGTGTTCCTTCCACTTCCGGTATCGGAAGACGTTGTATCGCTGAATAAAAATTCTCAGCATTAATTTAGTTTTGAACATGTGCAAGACCCGTCATTGTTTAGCACTTATAAATCCCACGATGCAGATGGATAATATTCAGGTCCCTTTGTGGCCTTTCTATAGTATCTTCTAAACAGAATCCATCCAATTCGTGTGGGTCACCATTGCCGAATCAAGATGAGCCAGTCTATGTCCCCTCCTCCCATTTGGGCCTGGGTTGACTAGGATAGGTTCGTCGACCGCCCCGTAGAGACCCTGCTCATAATTGCGGGGACTCCGGGGTGCGGGGAACCTATGCCCAAAAATTTTTTCCGAATCCATGTTACATACGAATTTTGGTACGGTTCCGATCCCGGTTTTTATCGGGTAACCTTTCCGGACCTTCGGTACTTAGTTTACCTTGGTCATATGCTTCTTTCCTCTTATTATGATAAATTTTTGTTATCATAATCATTAAATTGGATTGTTTTCCCTTGTAAAACATACAGATTTGGGCATCGTTTATTGGAATACCGTAACTATTGCAAGTGAATCCGGGACGTTTCGGTACTGAGTCGTTTCGGCCTGGGTCGTTTTCGACCCGAATTTGCACCTGGATCGATTCGGCCTATTTCGGTGGGTCGTTTCGGCCTTGGGCCGATTCGGCCTTGATCGTTTTAGGCACGGCTCCTTGAATGCTCAATTTTGATTCGGCAATTTCGCATGTTCAGTGCACTATATACATAAAGGGCCTAACACTGGGGAAGTTTAATTGAGCCTCAAGTGTTTTGCCCCTAGAGCTGAATCTGGGCCTAGTGATTATCCTCTGGGGATATATCAATACTCAGAGGTTGGTCCTTTTTCGTCCTTACTATTTAGCGATTATGAGAAGGACATATTTAGAGCCTCATCACCTATTGATTCTAAAACTATAAGCGGACCATGTCTTCCCAACGTTTTCAGAATCAAGCTTCAAGACCGGGGGCACTCGTGCGAAAAGAACTTGGAACATTGGTTCTAACAACAAAAAAAACATCAATTTTTTGTTCTTATGAAATTCCTAAATTCGACCCAGATTCAGTCTCTGTATATATGACGTCAGGGAAATTGGCATTACTTCCTGTTTCGACGCTCTAACATTGGAGCTTCTTACCAGGACTATTATTAAGTGGGTTCTCATTATGACTGGTATTCTAGTTCTACCCACTTTGCCTTCAAACAAGAGCATTCCGACCATATAGCTGCTATTCTAATGCTTTTGTTTATTTCCCGGTCATTTTTTACATGCCATGGCTGTCTACCACCATGTTGCATGTTTGGCGCAACTCTGCTCTTGATAACTGGTTCAGTTTTTACTGAGCATAGTAAATGAAAACTTAGAGCCTCAGCGCCTCTTGATTCTAAAACTATAAGCGGACCATGTCTTCCCAACGTTTTCAGAATCAAGCTTCAAGACCGTGGGCACTCGTCTTTTTTGAAGTCTTCGGAGAGCGTATCAAGTACAGGTACCGCAACCAAGAGACGCTCTTCGACTACTTCCGATGACTTTTAAGTGCTTATCACCCTCGACTAGAAGATCTCAATCAGTCCCCATCTACTAGTAGATCATTCTCAGATCAGGGTACACGGTCCTTTCGTTCCAGAGGTCGGACTGGAACGAAATCTCCCAATAGAGGAAGACACAAGTCTAACAAATGACTTTCTTCCTTCCCCTCCTCTTCATCTTCTTCCAGTAGGAGCCGAGCTATTTCAGTTCTATCAAGCCTTGGCTTCTTTTATCAAATATATTTTGAGTTTTATGAGTTTGGAGAAAGGGTTACTGGATTGAGTTCGTTAGGAATCCTTTCTCTTTCTCACATGCATATACTATTTCTGGTAAATAGTATCAAGAAAAGAAATCTTTTTATTGGAAGAGGAAGGGTTCTTCTCCAAAGAAAGCCGTATAAGTAGAAAAACTTCTCCTTTCCCCAGGCTTCTACAGGCGGATCTTTCTGGTCGAGAAGAAAATGGGAAAATCGACTCATCATCGACTTCTCACACTTAACACAGATGATGCAAGTCGATCATTTCAAAATGGAAACTTCGTCCTCGATTAGTCAGGTCAATTCTCCCAAAGTCGGGGACGATTTCCGTAGTTTTAAAGGACGCTTACCGTCACATCTCCATCCATAGGTCATTACGCAAATACCTTCGTTTCACCTTGGATGGAATTTTGTGTATCAGTCCGTTGCCTTTCCTTTGTTGGATTTGTCAACGGATCAATGAAAAGAAAAGAAGAAAATGGGAAAATCGACTCATCATCGACTTCTCACACTTAACAAGATGATGGGAGTCGATCATCTCAAATGGAAACTTCGTCCTCGATTAGTCAGGTCAAATTTCCCAAATTCGGGGACGATTTCCGTAGTTTTAAAGGTCGCTAACCTTCACATCTCCATCCATAGGTCATTACGCAAATACCTTCGTTTCACCTTGGATGGAATTTTTGTGTATCAGTCCGTTGCCTTTCCTTTGTTGGATTTGTCAACGGATCAATGTTTTCCCTGTTCACCAACTTAATAGAAATTAATTAAGCAGCTCTCATCATAGAATTAGGCCCCAATCTTGTGTACTGTTCCGATGATGGGTTTTGTCATCATTTTTACAGATACTGTTTATCATACCTTGTCTTAACGTGTACAGGTTATTGTGAATTTAGATTTCATACACTTTATCGAGAAGTTGAAATTGATTCTACCTCAGAGATACTTCTCCAATTTTTTCATGCCCCGAAAAACTTTCGATTTATGTCAGGGGTTTGTTTCCCCTTTTTTAGAAACTAGTAATTGGATCCAGTTTCCCTGGACAATCTCATCTTAGACCTTTCCAGTTTTTTTTGCTAACATTATCACTGGAAATACCATACGGTCTATAGGAGCAATAAATTCCATTATCAAGATTGCTCTCTACGATTTATGAATCCCTCAGTATCAAATGGGGTCTTCTCTTTTAGAGACTATTCCCTATTTGTTTTTTTTTTCGCATGCCAGCCTTTCAGGTTGGTTTCCCACTTCGAACCTCAGGGATTAGTTGTTCAGGGAACGTGGGGCCTATATTAGGCGGGGCTATATATATATATATATATATATGTGTGTGTATGCGTATATGTATGTATATATGTATATGTGTATAAACATTCTGAAACTTCAGACAAATTTCCTTGGTTTATCAGTTCTTCATAGCTCCAAACTGAGGAACAGCTTCATTATTGTTACTCCAGACAAATGAATAGTGTAGTTTTTTCTACTTATCAGGGAGTGACTCATTACTCTTCCCTGTTGGCTTTTACATGGAAGATTATAACTTGGTGTCTTCAGGAAGGTATGTCTATCCTTGTCGGACACCTCCAGGGCAGATTACGTCATTGGGATCGCCCCTATAGACCAGTTCACCATCCGTTCTCTACAGGGCGTTTTCTCAAATGGAGAGAACCTTTATTGGGCCTTTTTTAATCAAATGTCCAAACAACTCGGTTCTCCAATCAACTTTCATTATGTTTCAAGTTTCAGATCACCTGGAACGTGCAGTTGATTTAAAATCTCTAGATTGGGGGAATCTTTTACATATGCGTTTACACCATTCAACTGAATTCCTCTAGTTCTAGGAAAAAATTCAAGCGTCCAAAAGCCGAGCCATTCTGATTACGCCTCCTATGGCCTCAGAGATCTTGGTTTTTTAGTCATTCTGAGCCTAGTCTCAAGACTTGCAACCCGTCTTCTAGTAGTTCCAGATCAAATATCTTAAAGGTGTGGGTCAAGCATTCCATTTCAATCCAGAAATGCTTTACTTACACTTCCAGATGTTGTCAGGAATCAAACCAGAGGTAGACACTTTTCTGGTTTCTCTGCCGAGTGTATCTTCAAATATAGAAAGATCTCCACTCTCAAGTTTTACTCTGGAAGATGGAAGATATTTTCTAGTTGGTGTAGAAAAAGGGAAATAAATCCAGACAATTCCTCTAGGGAGGTTTTTTTTTACTGGATTTCTTTTTCTGTCTGTTCTCTACCCTTCAATTTCTATTTCATCTAAGAGAAGGGTACAGATCAGTAATCTCGAACATGTTAAAATTTTAGTCGGCTTCACACTTTTTCATTAAACCCTACCATCACCAGCTTATTAAAGGGGTTTTTCACTATGCCGACAGGTTTCCAGGACTTTGAATCCAAATGGAATCTTGCATGAGTGTTGTGGTCTTTTCTAAACCACCTTACGATCCGGTGAATTCAGCTTCTTTTGTTCATTTGATAATCAAGCTGTATTTCATTTGACATTTGCTTCAGTTAGTAGAAGTTATAGTCATGCTTTGCCAATTGCAGAGGGTTGTTTTCAGGTATGAGAAGAACAATGACTTCTTTTTCTCTTCTCATTCAACCTATTTTTGTTTCAGGCTATAAATCACCTTGTCTGAAACTATTATTTATCCTGTCATTTCCAGGATTCGTGGATCGTAGACTAATGTGAATTTTTTGTATACATTAGAACGTTTAAAACGTTTCGAGATTATCATGAGAATTTTTTCTTTCCAATCAAGGGGTTTTGGATATATTTCTAACCATCCTTGATTGCAAAGTGGATTTGTAAAGTGATAAAGCTTCTACCAGTATATGCTAATTTCACTTCTGCCCTATTATCATTCAGAATACAGTATGAGGTTAGAACCTTCTACATTTTGGGCATATTGGAACTCCATTTTTTCTTCAGAATGTTTTTTCTTACTGCGTAATGGATGTTCCAACGCTACTTTTCATCCCTTCACCTAAGGAGCTTGGTTCCCATTCGTAGTGGTACTCATTCCTTGGGTAGTTTAGTAGCTTCTCAATCTATTATGAGCAGCACTTATTTTGGGATTTTATTTTCCTTGGTTGTTTGTTAGCCTGTTTGAATAGGTATGAACCTTCTATTTTGACTCCGGTTCCTGTCCATTTATCTTCTCCACTTGTGAATTTTGGATTTGGATCCCTTGCAGTCATGGTGGATACTCCCTTACGTTACCATCATTGGATGGTTTTAAAAGGGGTATAAACAACCAAGGTTGGAGGAGTTAGGTATGTGTAACTTTATTTTTCATCCAACCCTCCACTTGCTTTGAATTCAGGCTATAATTGTAGTGATGGGTAGTTATTTTTGATATTAAAATGATATTTTTAATGTAAAATTAATTTTAATTAATAATATACCTACCCATCACTACAATGGTATGTCCCGCCTCCCAGCCCCGCCTGAAATATTTGTTTTCCTGAAAGAAATAATGACCTTCTCGGCGCGAAAATCGCGGTCACGTGACCTGTATCGTCTGCCTATTGGTCTGATAGGTCATGTGACATCAGCGACCAATCAGGACTCGACGCTGGGGAGGTCACGGGAAAAGGGACATGCCGGTGGCATTTCTGGCTAGATTTTTTTTTTGTGTCAGACTGTCCCAGACCTGCGTCTGGTGAAAAGGCTATAATTGTAGTGATGGGTAGGTATATTATTAATTAAAATTAATTTTACATTAAAAATATCATTTTAGGGGATAAGGTTAAAGTTTGATTTTTAATTGTCTAATACAAAGAAAGGTGTTTAAATCGGTCCTGATAATAATAGAGTAACAATTTTAGCTGCTTGTAAGATTGTTTAATATCACCTTTTCAATTTTTGAAATGGCACAGCGTAGTATTTTGTCTATGTTGCAGAAGACAAATCATGATAAAAACTGGCTTGGTAACCCGGTTCAGTCAGCTGATGGACTTTCTTTCTTTCTCCTTTACCTTGCATATCAAAAACACCGATATGGTATCCTCCCATGCCTCACCGCTCACCAAAGTGGACAAATCAGATTACATAATTTTGACACACGGATCAAATTTCGCTATGATAAGATCAAAGACCCTGATGTTGACTTATCAGATTTTCACCTAGTTAGGTAATGAACCAGTCTAACACCTTGTGCTCTAGGTGTTTTTGTGTACTTGCTTGGATTAGCAGTGGAACACGGATCAAATTTCGCTGCGATAAGATCAAAGACCCCAACGTGGACTTAACGATTTTTACCTAGTTATACCCCCGGCATACGAAGTATGTCATTATACCCCCGGCTTACGAAGTATGTCAGGGGGTATATAGTTTTCGTTTTTCCGTTTGTTCGTTGGTTCGTCCGTTCATTTGTTTGTTTGGTCGTTCGTCCACCTTTATGTCAAAGTTTTGCATTAAACCTTTTTGATTGCTCATATCTCTGTAGCCACAGGTTGGATTCTCTTCATATTTGGTACAGGATATCTCTAAAGCATTACCTTTCATATGGAATATCTAAACCCCTGGGTCAAGCCCCTGGGTGGGTTGTCTGTCTGTCCGTCTGTCTGTTCATCTACTTTTACGTCAAAGTTTTGTGTTAAAATTTTTTCATTGCTGATATCTCTGTAACCACATGTTAGGTTCTCTTCATGTTTGGTAAAGGATATTGCTATAGCATTACCTTTCATATGGAATATCTAAGCCCCTGGGTCAAGCCCCTGGGTGGGCTGTCTGTCTGTCTGTTCATCTAATTTTACATCAAAGTTTTGTGTTAAACCTTTTTCATTGCTGATATCTCTGTAACCACATGTTAGATTCTCTTCATGTTTGATAAAGGATATCTCTATAGCATTACCTTTCATATGGAATATCTAAGCCTCTGGGTCAAGCCCCTGGGTGGGCTGTCTGTCTGTCTTTTCATCTATTTTTACGTCAAAGTTTTGTGTTAAACCTTTTTCATGGCTGATATCTCTGTAACCCCATGTTAGATTCTCTTCATGTTTGATAAATGATTTCATGATGCATGTCCCTTCCCCCATCCACGGTGACCTTGACCTCAAGGTCATGGACTTAGAAATTTTACAATTGGTTGAAGTTTTATGTCAAAGTTTATAGATGCCTGTATGTTCTGTTTGATGCCCTCACTCCCTTGGTCCATTTAGAAATTTTATGTTTGCTTTAGCTTTTACAAGCACATTTATAGATGCTTATAGCTTCTTGACTTCATTCATATTACATACAAGCTCGAAAGATATATCAGGGGGTGACGCTGGCCGGGTATACGTGACCCACTGGTCACTTTCTCTAGTTAGATAATGAACCAGTCTAACACCTTGTGCTCTAGGCGTTTTTGTGTACTTGCTTGGATTAGCAGTGGAAAAAGGTCAGTTTGTTTTTACAAAATAATGGCTTTGTGATAATTTTCGAACCAATTTTTTGAAAATGTTATTGAATTATGGACCTATTTTTCAATATTCTTTTGCAGTTAAAATTGGTTCAAGGAACCCAAAATCGGTCCGGAACCGGCAAAACCGGCATTTTCTTGAGCCCTTGTTCAAAGCATTGTTAGATTAACGAGCTCATTAGTGGTCAAATTGTCGACTGGTCTATTAAGAAAAATACCTAACACAGTGGTAGTTTTGCTGAAAAATGTGAGCAGCTTTTTGAATTTTTTCAAAAGAAGCCATCTGATCAGTGTCAACACTGTTTGCAATGGTAAAGCATATCCTGGCTCAGCAAGACAAGGGTTACTGACCTTGCTTATAATGTTCTGTTTTGCAGATTTTCCACAAGGCACAAAGACAGTGTAAAGGATGACTTAGATGTAGATGCAATGGTGATATATCTGTGTAATGAAATTACCAGTGGATATCTTTATCTCTTCCAACTTGCCCCACCGCAGCTTGACTCACAGGAGATAGTAAGTAAAACTGGATGTAGATATTCAGCCTGGCCCCGGCCCATTGGGGCTTGAAGAAATTGATGGGCTGCATGATGCTTCCATGCAGAGCTGAAACTGACCCACACACAAGTACTGGTAAATGACTTAGAGGAGCTAAGCCTGCGCAGGAAAGCGGTGCAAGTCGGGCCGTCCATGCTTATAAACCCTATTGGTTTCATTTGGCGGCAGGGCTTGAGATGTCATTTCATCTCAATGTCGGGTAAAAGTCCCACAAAATTGGAAGCAACGTCTCAAAAAATGACCTTTACAGTGTTGATGGGGACTTTAAACCTCAAATCAAATAAAGAAAGATATTCAGCCTATTAACTTCACAAGCCCTGAAGATTTCAAGTTAGCAGTGTCATTCACACAGTGTTTTTAAGGGGGATAGGTTCCCTGTTTAAATGAGCCAGTAATTTCAGATTTTCGATAAAATAGAGGAATGTGTGTACTCATTAGAATCACCTCATTTAGGGGAATCAGAAATACATGTACTTAAATAAATTGTCTCATGTAAATGGATATCTGGAGCTTTGGAAGGAACTAGAAATACTTGATGCCAAGTTTATAGCAAACAATACTTTAGTGGTTTAAAGTTGAGAGGTGGTGATATCAGGATATTCATTTTGAAGGTTGCGCACGGGACATCAAGATAACACGCCTATGCAATGAATGCTCCTGCAACCCCCACTTTAAATAGGAAAAAGTGGGGTTTGCAGGGGTATTCATTATTTCCTCATATCTGCTCTAAAACATAGATTGTGGGTATTCGTTAGAACCGCCTCGTCGAGGCGGTTCTAACATGTACCCAAAATCAATGTTTTAACCAGAAATAATGAAAATCTCTTGTTTTTTTTTCCTCTGAAAATTTTCAAATTTTTTTGGCAAAAATTTTTAGAAGCCATGTTTTCTGACGCATACTTGATTTGCTTGGTTTGAGTTCTACTTAAGAAATAGATCAGCTCTAGCTGTGATTTGTTGTGTAATAAATCACAGTTTGGAGGTCAGTTGTAAAGTAGACAAATCACAAGCGCGTAGCGCGCGTGATTTGTCTACTTACAACTGACCGACAAACTGTGATTTATTACACAACAAATCACTGGCTAGAGCTGACCTATTTCGATTCTAACACGCTGAAATTCGGCAATAATGTTGTTGTTTCCTTCAAAATCTCACAACTCTTCGCCATTGTTAGAAGAAATCCCGCTACAATTATCGACTGAAACACATGTATTTATATCCTTTTTTAACGTTTTCGATGCGAGAAAATGACGTTACACCGTCTAACGTCAAGGAAATCGACTAGTGACGTCATAAATTTGCAGTTTTAATGACGTCACACGTCACGCTCTTCCGAGCTGTGATTTGTTGCAGAATAAAACACAGTTATTTTGCATTGCCTATATAGCCGCGCTGTGTTAGAATACTTGATAAGGATCATTCAGGAAGGAACAGAATTCCAGTCGTTTTATCAGTTCTCTGATTGTGTAGTAGCAACAACAAATAATTTACCACTTTCAGACACGAGCACTTACCTTTGAATTCATGTTTTGTACCTGTACCTGTTTTGTGAAGGTATTAGTAATAATCGAAATGTACTTCAAAAAATGTCTGAAACAACCCAGTGGCAAAACGACTTGACATTGCATATGAGGCAATTGTCTAAAACCCAAAAATCACAAAATAAACGCAAATCATAGAGTTCATAAACCAAAATTATAAATAAAAGCAAAATTGTGACAACTCGATATCAAGAAAAATCACCAAAAAAAAACGGTGTTTTTGCAGTTTGTTGGATAATCTATTTATTTAGAAGTATAGATAGTCTGCAGACTCAAGAACGTGTTTGAATCAGCCTTTTTAGCTCACCTGTCACATAGTGACAAGGTGAGCTTTTTTGATCACTTTTCGTCCGTCGTCAGTGTGTGTGTGCGTAAACAATTTCTTCAAATGACATCTCCTCCTAAACCACCAATCAGATTTTGACCAAACTTCACAGCAATGATCCTTAGGTGGTCCCCTCTCAAAGTTGTTCAAATGGTTCCAGTCCATTGCACATCTGGGTCACAGGAGCCAAAAATAGATTTTTTTCACCGAAAACTTAAAAAATCTTCTTCTCTGAAACCACAAGGCCCAGGTCGTTGATATTTGCTATGAACTATGAAGCTTCATCTAGCGGACCCCTACCAAGATTGTTCAAATTTTTGTGCTGGGGCCAAAAATGCCCCGGGGCCCTTTGGTTTTATATGGGCTTATATAGGGAAAATCTTTAAAAATCTTCATCTCTGAAACCGCATGGCCCAGGTCTTTGATATTTGGTATGAAGCTTATCTAGTGGACCTCTACCAAGATTGTTCAAATTATAGTGCTGGGGCCAAAAATGCCTCAGCCCCAGGTCCCTTTGGTTTTACATAGGCTTATATATGGAAAATCTTTAAAAATCATCTTCTCTTAAATTACAAGGCCCAGGTCTTTGCTATTTGTTATGACCCTTCATCTTGTTGACCTCTACCAAGATTGTTAAAATTATAGCCCTGGGACCAAAAAAGCCCCCGCACCGGGGCCCTTTGGTTTTACATAGACTTATATATGGAAAATCTTCTCTAAAACCACAAGGCCTAGGTCTGTGATATTTGGTATGAAGCTTCATCTTGTGGACCTCTACCAAGATTATTCAAACAAACAGCCCTGAGACCAAAACTGCCCCCACCCCGGGGCCCTTTGGTTTTTACATAGACTTATATAGGGAAAATCTATAAAAATCTTTTTCTCGGAAACTGCAAGGCCCAGGTCTTTGCTATTAGGTATGAAGCTTCATCTTGTGGACCTCTACCAAGATTGTTCAAATTAAAGCCCTGGGGCCAAAATTGCCCCTGCTCCGGGGCCCTTTGGTTTTATATAGACTTATATAGGAAAATCTTGAAAAATCATCTCCTCTGAAACCACAAGGCCTAGGTCTGTGAAATTTGGTATGAAGCTTCATCTAGTGGACCTCTACCAAGATTTTCAAATTATGGCCTTGAGACCAAAAATGCCGCCCCCTCGGGGCCCTTTGGTTTTACATAGACTTATATTGGGAAAATCTTTAAAAATCTTCTTCTGTGAAACCACAAGGCCTAGGTCTTTTATGTTTGGTGTGAAATTTCATCTGGTGGACCTCTGTCTAGATTGTTCAAATTATAGCCCTGGGGCCAAAAATACCCCTGCCCCTTTGGTTTTACATAGACTTACATAGGGAATATCTGTAAAAAAATCTTCTTCTCTGAAACTGCAAGGCCCATGTCTTTGATATTTGGGATAGGGAATATCTGTAAAAAAATCTTCTCTGAAACTGCAAGGCCCATGTCTTTGATATTTGGGATGGCGCTTCATCTAGTGGACCTCTACCAAGAATGTGCAAATTATAGCCCTCAGGCCACAAATGCCCCTGCCCCAGGGCCCTTTGGTTTTAAATAGACTTATAGAGATAGGCTTTGAAAATCTTCTTCTCTGAAACAGCATGGCCCAGGTCTTTGATATTTGGTGTGAAGCTGCATCTAGTGGACCTCTATCAAGATTGTTTAAATTATAGCCCTGAGGCCAAAAATGCCCCCGCCGTGGGGACATTTGGTTTTACATAAGCTTATGTAGGGAATATCTTTAAAAAAATCTTCTTTTCTGAAACTGCAAGGCCCAGGTCTTTGATATTTGGTGCGTAGCTTCATCTTGTGGACCTTTGCCAAGATTGTTCAAATTATAGCCTTTGTTGATATTTGGTATGAAGCTTCACCTTTTTAGACCTCCCTCAACATTATGCACATTATAGCCCTTTGGTCAATAATGGCCCTCCCTGGCCCACTTGTTACTCTATGGATCAGTTGAGCGATCCAGGGCCATCTTGGCCCTTTTGTTATAAGTTTCATATGGAATATCCTTGACTGTAAGATTCTGTTTATTTGAAGGGTTTAACCCATTTCAGACCGGAAACCCCTAAAAGGGTACCCTGGCAAACAGTGCAGGCCCAGATCAGACGCCGCAGAATGTGGCGTCTGATCAGGGCCTCCACTGTTTGCAAAAAGTTCAGCCATTTTCCAAATCAATTTTGAAGAAAACACAACCTGACACCCCTAAATTTTGAAATAGACTCCTGCTCTATATAAGGTGGAAGATTCCATTTGGTACAAAAAGGGTTAAAATAGGGCTTCATTGCATGAAAAGTGGACATGTTATCTACAGCGTTGTCACAGTGGCCCAGTTACCATGCACATTATATTGCACCACTGGGTAATATTGACAAATTGTAAGTATGATAAAAATAGTTTGCTGTCCCTATAGGGTCTTTATTGTTAGTACACATGTCATATAGACCTGGGTAAACTTTAGAATAAGAACAATCTTCCACTTGATTCAGCCTTGTTTTGTACTGCGTGGCAAGAAATAACATGTCTTGGATGTAGCACTTTAGTAGTGAGACGGTATTACACCACAACCTCTCTATAACCCAATTAATGGGGTCCAAAGCAGAAACCGTGTTAGTTTAACAACTATGTTATATCTTAACAAAAATGTATAGATTATATAGAAAAATGACCATTTTTCTACATAATCTATACATTTTTGTGATCCATCTTGAAACTGTGTTATATCCAAAACTGTGTTATAATGAACCGTGTTATAAGGAGGTTGTGGTGTATTTAAAAAAGGCTTTGGGGTCATTGTTATAATCAGACCTCACTGTCATACAAATGACAATTGATTGAAGCAACATAACCAGTAAACCTATCACATTTAATCATTCTTGAAATTTTTGTTACGCATATACATATTTTTACGAGCTTGAAAAAAGGTTTATTTCTTCACACATCTTAAATGATTATTACTGTCCTTTAAGGGAAGGGGTATGCATACACCGTCATGTGAAGCAACAAGGGGTCCATTTTTAAACCTAGGGGTCCATTCTTCAAGGAAATAATTTGCTTCTCAGGAGCAAATTTTTTCCTTTGAGAATGGACCCTTTTCTGAGGGCCTGAGAAGCAAATTCTTTCCTTTAATTAAGAATGGACCCCTTTTCTAGAGGGGCTCACTTTATGGAAAAGCAAACAGGAAAAGAATTTGCTCTTCAGGAACAAAGTCTTTCCTTTAAGAGTGGACCCCTTTTTTTGGGGGGGGGGGGGGGGGCTCATAGGAAAGCAAACAGAAGTCGCAGAAATTGGAAAGCAAACAGAAGTTGTCTCCCTTGTAAACAAAATGGCAGAAAATAGCTTAGATCTCTATCTTTTCTCCTTATCATCATCATCATCATCATCATCATGTTTTGTTACAGTCTTTGTCTCAAGGTGACAGTGCAGCATTTCAGAAGTCGGTGAAGGTCCTTGGGTACCAGATGAGAATTATGATGTCACTGATCGACACCTTCGTTGATTACATCAGTGACTGTGAGATACACGTGGTCAAACTATTACTGGTACTACAAAGGTAAGCTACAGCTTGTTAATGCCATAAAATACTGTAACATTTAGACATACATAATCGGTGTAGACCAGTCTCCCTAACCTAGTGGTTAAGAGCATTGACTCATAAACATTAGGTGCTAGTTGTTCAAAACTAATGACGTCGTTAGTTAATAAATCGTTAAAACTATCATTTAATATGGCAGGTGTACTAATATTTGCTGAAAAAATATGAGTAGCTTTCGCATGTGCAAAAGCTACTCACATTTTTTTCAGCAAAAATACCAAAATTTTATATACTGTACTTTGTAGAACAGATAACAATATGACCACTAATGAGCTCGTTAAGTTAATGATGCTTTGAACAACTGGTCCTAGGTCTCTCACCACTGGGTTTAGGCTTTGCTCAGATCACCTGTGAGATGCCAAGTTCTGCCAGTGTTTGTTTTTATTGGGTACTCTGGTTTTTGCCCAATTCTGATTAAGGATAGGCGTGATTATAAGAATCTTATATGGGTGTGAGGTGTGGATGGAAAAATCTGTCCAGAGGGTCACTTTCCGGCATCACTAGGCTTTACGAGTGATGCCGGACAGTGATCTCGAGGGACGGATTTTTCTATCCACCCCTCACACCATATAGGATTCTTTTTCTTGCATACCTTCCATTTCTTACTGGGCTTTTAATGCTGCAGTCACTTCGAGTACCGATGTCCGCCATATTGTGATGACAGTACAAGAATGTTTAGTGACGTCACGTAATGTGCTGTTGTGTCAACCTTAACGATGGAGCATGCGAGGTCGTAATCAACCAGTGCATTTATCAAACGCGATTATATTCGATTTTGGGTCGGAACACCAGGGTTAGAACATAAATTTCTATCCCAGAGTAAAATCACGGATTTGCTTGTAGGATGTGCAAGAAATAAAGTTTACCTGACCACACTTTTCCTTGGCAGTCTAGTATATATAGAGGATCTTACATGAGTGTTCATGTATTATTGAATTTATTAAACGAGTTGAGGAAAAGGGATAAAATGCTAGGCTTTGCCGAGCATTTTATCCCTTTTCCTCAACGAGTTTAATAAATTTATCCCTTTTCCTCAATGAGTTTAATAAATTCAATACTACATGAGCAGGAATACAAGATTCTATTTATCATATGACATTTAAAACACATTTTATTCACGATTGTTTACAAAAATGTCAATATTCCGCTGTTAGTAAACGTGACGTCGTTAAGGACGTCGTACATGTTACGTTACGGGACGTATCTAGCTAATTTGCATATTTGATCCACTAGTGGCTTATCGAAAATATTACATGGCGTTATTACACTCTCAGACGTGATGTCATATGATAAAAGTGGTTAACCGGTACAGTGCACATTCTTTCACCAGAAACTGACAGCTGTCCATCTTAAATCAATGGAAGGGAGAGAATATTTTGTGAGCAAACTCCAGGAAAGAATGTTGTTAACCCAGCAGGTATCAAACTTGCGTCCTCCTGATCACCAGTTAGACGTGCATCTGACTGTGCAAAATGATATTATGATAGACTCTAGAAGGCCATTTAGAAATGGTAAAGGCAGCCAAATAAGATATGAGTAGTAATTGTGTTCCCGCCACCAAGGGGCACATTGTTTTTGGTGCGGATTCCATTTGCGTTGGCATAGCTTGTTTGAAGCACTATATCTCCTGAACCAATGATTCGGTCCAAACTTGCATGGTTGCATCATTAGGATCTGGAAAATTGGATTCTTGCCAAACCTGCCTGGTCTGGCAAAACCAGTCATTAGGTTTTGATGGCCTTGAACTCACTTTCAAGGTCACTGTCAATTTAGGTCACTTGCCTGCATCCTGTCTCTGGAACTGGAATGAATCAGTGTCTTTTGTTCAGACGTGATGACACAATTCGGATAAGTACCCACAACATACATTTTCATGGAGAGACAAGAAAAATTATCCAAAAATTATAATCATCTATCCTTCTTATCAGGAGCTATGGCCCATGGCATAGTATATAAAAGACTTAGTGCCCTGTTTCTGTTGATATCTGAATTTTGATGTGAGTAGTTTTATTCCATCTAGGAATTTACCACCCTGCTTGAAAGCTCCAGAGATTGCTGCCCACCATGCTGATGAAATACAGAGGCAGTTATTAAATGCTACTGAGCCGTTGGTGTCAACTCTTGCAGGCAACAGAAAGTTTATGGAATATCTGTCACAAACCGAAATAGGTAAGTTTCGGTAAACCTTCAGTTTTAAGGTTGTATTCCTTATTGGTCTCCCTATGGTGACATACAGAGGACCCATGTTATATATTGTTCCCTACGGGCCTCCGTGGCCTAGTGGATAAGAGCGCTGACTCTTAGTCATTAGGTCTCTCACTGCCGTAGGTTCAAGCCTCGCTCGGGCGACGTGTGAGACGCCAAGTTGTGCAACGGAAGGTCAGGTGGTTTTTCTCCGGGTACTCCGGTTTTCGCCCACCTCTGATTAACGATCAGCTCGATATGAGTGAAATAATCTTGAAAGGGCCGTACCCCCCCCCCCCCCCCCCCCCCAAAAAAAAAAATATTGTTCCCTATTATTGTGCCGTTATAATGAATTCTTTGTTTTAAAGAATCCCAGTTAGGACTATGATAGGTTATAAAAGGTCTTTTCCACATCAGTGCTCCAAGAAGCAAATGTTATAGACGTTTGTTAGAATCGCCTCGGTGAGGCGATTCTAACAAATATCTATAACATTTGTTTCTTGGAGTATTAAATTACAAGAATCATTCATGAGTATGGATTCGATTTGGGCATTTCCAACCCGAGGGAAGCCCACGTCGCTCGGAATCGAGGCTAAGCCTTAAATGAAGAATTCATTCCATTGAAATTGTCGTTATAACGAGTTTTGCCGTTATAACGAATGTCGGTATAAAGAGGGTTGACTGTATTATATAGGAAAGCTTTGATGGTTAGAACATCTTTTGGATCATGAAAATTAAATTGAGGTTGTTTAACCCACATCAACCCCTTCCTTTTGCCTTTTCTGAAGAAGCCATCTGATCAGGATCTACACTGTGGAGCGTTGTGGTGCAGTGGTAAAGCATCGGATTTGAGATGGAGAGGAAGCTGGTTGGATCCTCGCAAGCGCCATAGTGATGTTTCTTTCAGCAAAAACTTTTTCCACATTGCTTACTACTGGTTTCGACCCAGGAAGAAGAAAAGAGGGCCACATGGAAGATTAGTACTAGTTTACTAAATGTGTTAACCTCTACAAATAAAGTTTATTATTTATTACTTCTGTCATGCAGTTTGTGAATTGAAAAAAAGACATACCAGGTAATTTGATTGGTTGATAGTCAGAAATGGGTGTGGCTAAATTAATTTATTCAGCAGGATAATGGTTAAAACAGTTTTTGTTGTCTACTATATGAGCATCTTCACGAGAAAACCTATCTTCATTGGTTACAACCAGGGAAGACACAAACCAGTCTGGTCTGTTAAACATACTAGCATTTCGAAATTACGCCTATACAAATACATTGTAAATTTTACCCCCGAAAAAATGAAAATTTTAAGATAAGAATTGTGATAGTTTTCTTATTTCTTCTCAATTCATAGATTGTGGATACTGGTTATAACCGCCTCAGCAAGGCAGTTCTAACGAGTACCCACAATCTGTTTTTTTAGCAAAAATAAGAAAAATAATGTATACCCTTGCAAGCCCCAATTTTACTATACAAAAGTGGGGCTTAACCCTTTTTGTACCATACGGAATCTTCCTCCCTATATATAGCAGGAGTCCATTTCAAAATTTAGGGGTGTCAGGTTGTGTTTTCAAGCAAATAGTGGAGGCCCTGATCAGACGCCGCATTCTGCGGCATCTGATCTGGGCCTGCACTGTTTGCCAAGGTACCCTTTTAGGGGTTTTTGGTACTGAATGGGTTAAGGAGTGTCAAAATTATCTCAGCATGTTTTCGTGATGCAAGTCTTAATTTTTTTTACATAAAAGCTAGAGGTGTTGTATTGGCCAAGCAGCAAAAAAAATTAAGTGCTGATCAGACTCTGTGAATGTACAGGATGATCTGAACCTTCTTTAACTCTTACCATGCTGTTCACGACAACCCCTATCTTTGGAAACAGTGTAGATCCAGATCAGATGGCTTCTGAAGATGGCTTCTGAAGAAGCCATCTGATCAGGATCTACACTGTTTGACATGAAGTTTATGGAGTTGTAAGAATAAATTACATGAAGTAATCTGATTGGTTCATAGTCAGAAATGGGTGTGGCTAAACTGAATATTCAGCAAGATAAGGGTTAAAACTGGATTTCTCATTCAGTGGCTTATACCATCCAAAATATTTGGTTTGTACTTTTTATATTTACAGGTTTGGAGGAGGATATGTGGCTACCTTATTTGTTATTACTGGTCAAAATACTGGATTGTCTTCCAAAACAGAAAGGTAACAAATAACCTTCATGGGTCAGTTGTTCAAAACTAACAAAGTCATTAGTTAACATATTGTTAAAACTTTGATCATTTATTATCGGTAGGTATAATATGCGAAATCAAGTTGATTTCGCGAAATCAGCCCGATTTAGCGAAATCAACTCATAAAATCAACATTTTTAAAAACGGGCAAACAATTGTTAATGCATATTATCTAGAATGTTATTATACATTTATGAGCCAAGTTTCATGAGAAAATTTGAATATTTAGTATCTATTTGATCGGAAATTCTCAAATTCTATTCTGTCACTTGATTTCGCTGGTAATCACATGTGCGAAATCAACTCATTTTAGCGAAATCAAAGTATAAAATACCATTTTCCCAAAACTGAATAAAACATATTGGTGCATATTATTAAGAATGTTGTTAATCATTTATGAACCAAGTTTCATGGTGAAATTTGAATATTTACTATGTTTTTGAGAGGAAAATCTATTCTGCCACTTGATTTCACTGGCAATCGCATGTGCGAAATCAACTCATTTTAGCGAAATCAATGTATAAAATACCTTTTTTCCCAAAACTGATTAAAACATATGCGTGCATATTATTAAAAATATTGTTAATCATTTGTGAGCCAAGTTTCATGATGAAATTTGAACATTTAGTAGGTTTTTGATAGAAAAATGTATTCGGCCACATGATTTCTCTTGCAGTCTCATGTGCGAAATCTACTCATTTTAGCGAAATCAATGTATAATAAAATAACCTTTTTCCCCAAAACCAACTTAAACGTTTTTATACATGTGCATTAACCCATTTAGTACAGGAAACCCTTAATGGGGGTAGTTGGCAAACAGTGCAGGTCCAGATCAGACGCCGCAGCAGAATGTGGCGCCTGATCAGGGCGTACACTGTTTGCAAAAAAAATAAAAAAAATAGAAGAAATCACAGCCTGAAACCCCTAAATTTTGAAATGGACTCCTGTAATATATACGAGGAAGATTCCATTTGATACAAAAAGGGTTAAGAATGTTGTTCTACATTTATGAGCCACCGTTTTATGAGAAAATATTGATGTTGAGTTCTAGCTTTTGTTTCGGGCGTTATATCACCAAAACAAACAAGAAGCAGAGATAAAGGAAAATATCATTAGAAAGAACGGGCGATACATCACCAAAACACGCCTGTATAATTTCGACCCCTCAAACCCCATTTGTATACAGAAAAACTGGGGCTTACAGGGCTGTAAATTATTTTTCTAGTTTTTGCTCAAAACATAGAATATGACTCGTTAGAACGGCCTCACTGGTCCAGTCAGAAGGAGTACCCACAATCTATGTTTAGAGCACAAATATGAAGAATATCGGAATTTTTCGCCAGAAAATTTTCATTTGTAAGGTGGCAAAATGTCGAATATATTGAATCTGCGTATTTCCGTGTTATTTATCACGGATGCGTTATCAAATTGTTATTATTATTATTATTATTATTATTATTTCTAATAAAAAAAATGCATTAAATAAGCACTAATTTGACGGGCGCATCGTCGGACAGACAGACGGACGAACTGACTGACTGACGAATGGACGGACGGCTAGATAGATAGATGGACAGTTAGACAGGAGTGAATAAATAGTGTGTTTGTTATTCACACAATCACAGGTAATAACGTGTGAAAGTCAGTAAACCGAAGTTTGATTAAATTACTTGGCGAGTGTTCGTTAATCTCTATACCTGCTGTGTGAAGTACAGAAAGATGTCTTTTAAATTTAATTATGATTGCCTTAATAGCAAAATGAAGGAATGATAATCCCAATTATACTGTATCAGAACATAATACTCCCAATTATACAGTATCAGAAACCCCGAAAGGGGTACCGTGACAAACAGTGCAGGCCCAGATCAGACGCCGCAGAATGCGGCGTCTGATCTTTCTGATCAGGGCCTACATTGTTTGCTAAAAGTTCAGTCTTTTTCCAATTAAAGTTTGATGAAAATACAATCAATTTTACCAATTTAGTATCAGAAACCCAGAAAGGGGTACCGTGGCAAACAGAATGCGGCGTCTGATCAGGGCCTACATTGTTTGCTAAAAGTTCAGTCATTTTCCACTTAAATTTTGATGAAAATACAACCAATTTAACCAATTTAGTATCAGAAAGCCCGAAAGGGGTACCGTGGCAAACAGTGCAGGTCCAGAGCTGACGCCACAGAATGCAGCGTCTGATCAGGGCCTACATTGTTTGCTAAAAGTTCAGTCATTTTCCAATTAAATTTTGATGAAAATACAATCTGACATCTCTAAAGGGTTACCGTGGCAAACAGTGCAGTCCCAGCTCTGACGCTGCAAAATGCAGAATGCGGCGTCTGATCAGTTTGCTGAAGGAGGAGGACGACGACGACATGGAGGACGACGACGACGACGATGATGATGATGATGATGATGATGATGATGAAAAAAAAGCAGATAACAAGTATTGGAGTAAGTCTGTTGATTTCACCTGCTATTTGATTTCGTTTGACTAATCAATTAGCAATATTTTGATATGCGTCTTTTATTCCAGACGATGAAACTTGGATCAGAAATGTATACTGCCAGCATTCTTAATAATAGGCAAAACGGGTTTTTAATCGTTTTTGGAAAACAAATGCTGTTACACATTGATTTCGGAGTTGATTTTGCACAAGTGCTTATCAGCGAAATCAAGTGACAGTATATCTTTTCCTAATAAATATTTATATTTTCTCGTGAAATTTGGACCTAAAATGTTTATCAACTTTCTAAACAATATGCATTTTTATTCAGTTTTGGGAAATATTTATTTTGTACATTGATTTCGCTAAAATGAATTGATTTCGCAGATGTGATTTCCAGCGAAATCAAGTGGCAGAATAGATTTTCCTACCAAAAAACTTACTAAACATTCAAATTTCATCATGAAACTTGCCTCATAAATGTTTAACAGCATTATTAATAATATGCACAAATATGTTTTTTTAGCTCACCTGTCACGTAGTGACAAGGTGAGCTTTTGGGATCACTTTTTGTCCGTCGTGCGTCCGTGCGTGCGTCTGTGCGTCCGTGCGTCAGTAAACTTTTCTTCAAACGACATCTCCTCCTAAACCACTGATCGGATTTTGACCAAACTTCACAGGAATGATCCTTAGGTGGTCCCCTTTCAAAGTTGTTCAAATGGTTCCGGTCCGTTGCACATATAGGTCACAGTAGCCAAAAATAGATTTTTTTCACCGAAAACTTAAAAAATCTTCTTCTCTGAAACCGCAAGGCCCAGGTCTTTGATATTTGGTATGAAGCTTCATCTAGTGGACCCCTACCAAGATTGTTCAAATTATAGTGCTGGGGCCAAAAATGCCCCCGCACGGGGGCCCTTTGGTTTTACATGGGCTTATATAGGGAAAATCTTTAAAAATCTTCTTCTCTGAAACCGCAAGGCCCAGATCTTTCATATTTGGTATGAAGCTTCATCTAGTGGACCCCTACCAAGATTGTTTAAATTGTAGTGCTGGAGCTAAAAATGCCCCCGCACGGGGGCCCTTTGATTTTACATGGGCTTATATAGGGAAAATCTTGAAAAATCTTCTTCTCTGAAACCGCAAGGCGCAGATCTTTGATATTTGGTATGAAGCTTCATCTAGTGGACCCCTACCAAGATTGTTAAAATTATAGTGCTGGGGCCAAAAATGCCCCCACACGAGGGCCCTTTGGTTTTACATGGGCTTATATAGGGAAAATCTTTAAAAATCTTCTTCTCTGAAACCGCAAGGCCCAGGTCTTTGATATTAGGTATGAAGCTTTATCTAGTGGACCCCTACGAAGATTGTTCAAATTATAGTGCTGAAGCTAAAAATGCCCCCGTACGGGGGCCCTTTGGTTTTACATGGGCTTATATAGGGAAAATCCTGAAAAATCTTCTTCTCTGAAACCGCAAGGCCCAGGTCTTTGATATTTGGTATGAAGCTTCATCTAGTGAACCCCTACCAAGATTGTTCAAATTATAGTGCTGGGGCCAAAAATGCCCCCGCACCAGGGCCCTTTTGTTTTACATAGGCTTATATATGGAAAATCTTTAAAAACCTTCTCTGAAACTGCAAGGCCCAGGACTTTGATATTTGGTATGAAGCTTCATCTAGTGGACCCCTACCAAGATTGTTCAAATTATAGTGCTGGAGCTAAAAATGCCCCCCGCACGGGGGCCCTTTGGTTTTACATGGGCTTATATAGGGAAAATCTTGAAAAATCTTCGTCTCCGAAACCACAAGGCCCAGGTCTTTGATATTTGGTATGAAGCTTCATCTAGTAGACCCCTACCAAGATTGTTCAAATTATGGTGCTGGGGCCAAAAATGCCCCCGTACCAGGGCCGTTTTGTTTTACATAGGCTTATACAGTAGAACTTCGTTGGCTCGAACACAGATGGCTCGTTTACCATGGATGTGTCGAACCCATTCTTGAGTCCCTAGCGAAATCCTCTGCATAAGAAATATGGGGGATAATTAAGGAGATTTTAGTCTTTTATCTTGCAAATGTATGCTGTGTGTACTCATTAGAATCGCCTCGATGAGGCGATTCTAATGAGTACACACATCATACGTTTTCAATATAGAACACCGAAAAGATGTCTAAAAATATCTTGTTATGCCTCCTGACAGTAACCTCAGTAGCTCGAACTACCCCTGTCTCGAACAGATTTTCGAGGTCCCAAAGGTGTTCGAGCCATTGAAGTTCCACTGTATAGGGAAAATCTTGAAAAATCTTCTTCTCTGAAACTGCAAGGCCCAGGTCTTTGATATTTGGTATGAAGCTTCATCTTGTGGACCTCTACCAAGATTGTTCAAATTATAGCCCTGGGGCCAAAAATGCCCCCGCTCCGGGGCCCTTTGGTTTTACATAGACTTATGTAGGGAAAATCTTGAAAAATCTTCTTCTCTGAAACCACAAGGCTTAGGTCTTCGATATTTGTTATGACGCTTCAGCTAGTGGACCTCTATAAAGATTGTTCAAATTATAGCCCTGAGACCAAAAATGCCCCCGCAATGTGGCCCTTTGGTTTTACATAGACTTATATAGGGATAATCTTTAAAAATCATCTTCTCTGAAACACAAGGCTTAGGTCTTTGATATTTGTTATGAAGCTTCAGCTAGTGGACCTCTACCAAGATTGTTCAAATTATAGCCCTGGGGCCAAAAATGCCCCCGCTCCGGGGCCCTTTGGTTTAACATAGACTTATATAGGGAAAATCTTGTTTTACATAGACTTCTATATGCAGGGTAAACCTTTAAAATCTTCTGCTCTGAAACCAGAAAGCCCAGGTCTTTCATATTCGATATGAAGCTTCATCTTGTGGACCTCTACCAAGATTGTTCAAATTTTAGCCCTGGGGCCAAAATTGACCCAGCCCGGGGCCCACTTGTTATGCTTTGGATCAGGTGAGCGAACCAGGGCCCTCTGGGCCCTCTTGTTTTTTTTTTTTTTGTTTTTTTTTGGTTTGGGTTTTACGGCCCTTTCAAGATTATTTCACTCATATCGAGCCGATCGTTAATCAGAGGTGGGCGAAAACCGGAGTACCCGGAGAAAAACCACCTGACCTTCCGTTGCAGAACTTGGCGTCTCACACGTGGCCCGAGCGAGGCTCGAACCTACGGCGGTGAGAGACCTAATGGCTAAGAGTCAGCGCTCTTATCTACTAGGCCACGGAGGCCCGTTACAAATATGTTTTATTCAGTTTCGGGAAATATTTATTTTATACATTGATTTCGCTAAACTGAGTGGATTTCGCACATGTGATTACCAGCGAAATCAAGTGGCAGAATAGGATTTCCAATCAAATACATACTAAATATTCAAATTTTCTCATGAAACTTGGCTCATAAATGTATAATAACATTCTAGATAATATGCAATAACACTTTTTTGCCTGTTTTTAAAAATGTTGATTTTATGAGTTGATTTCGCTAAATCGGGCTGATTTCGCGAAATCAACTTGATTTCGCATATTATACCTACCCATTTATTATGGCAAATACAGTGAAATTCCGCTATTAAGACCACCTAAAATTAGGACTAATTCTGCTATAAAGCGCTTATTTTGAAGGGTGCAATTAATTTGTCTTTGTGTTTTCTGCCTAAAATGTCCTCTGGCCAGGGACCACCTTTGGGACTGTTCAAAAGTGGTCTTTAAGACCACTTTTGAACAGTCCCAAAAGTGGTCTTGATATAGGAATTTTACTGTATGCTAGTATTTTTACTGAAAAAATGTGAGCAGCTTTTGCATTTGCAAAAGCTGCTCACATTTTTATCAGCAAAAATACCAAAAATTTAAATATTAAACTTACTAGAACAGTTAACAATATGACCACTAAGAAGCTCGTTAAGCAATGATGCTTTGAACAACTGGCCCCAGATGAGTAGGAGTAAGGAGATAATTGGGTATTTTATCAAGACTGCTAGGGCTGCAATGATACAGTTACTTCACAATACGTATCACGATACCTGTGCCCCAATATGACACGTATTGTTTTTCAATTGAGAATTTCCATAAAATCAGTAGTAAGCATGACTCGAATATTAGTATTTTGTTTGTTTGTATTGGAAACAACCCAGTCAACACTATTTTAGATAATTTTTGAGCTAGTCAGTTGACCTGTCCACACTTTTCCTTGGCAAGTTTAAACGTAAGCGGTTAACCAGTACAGTGCACCTTCTTTCGTCAGAAATTGACAACTGCCCTTCTTGAATCAGCAGAAGGGAGAGAATGACCCTAGAAAAGATTTCATGATCAATCTCCATGAAAGAATGTTGTCGACCCCGGCAGGTATCGAACCCGCGTCCACCTGATCACCAGTCAGACGCGCGTCCGACAGCTACTGAGGCTGGCAGTATTTTGTAGTCATTAACTGAAATGATTATACACAATGGAAATAAAAGCGAAAACAGTGACATATTTGTATTGTGTTGTTTAAAAAAAATTGTATAGTAAATCAACACCAGCACAAAATAATCTTTATCATATATTAACATCTGTGTTATTAAAATTCATGTAAAACTAGCAAAAATGTACATCACATCCATCAAATAACACTGCTGTATTGTAAATGTATTGTCAAAATACTTCAAGATACGATACTCGTATCATCAGCAGATGTATCCCGATTATGATATGATTCAGTGAATCATTGCACCTCTAAAGGCTGCACAACTGGTTCTGTTAATATTCTGACTGACACCTTCCTGAAAATGTCTGTAATATGAGCCAGAGCATGACAAAATCTACAAAAAGGCAAGTGCAACCAGCTAAAACTCAGATCAGCCTACGCATTCGCGCAGTCTGATCAGAGTCTTTGCTATTCACATGAGCCTTCTATAGCCTCTGGGCTATTCATAGGGCAATGAGAATGCTCCGACATGGCGGACCTGACAAGCCAGCTGAATTGAGTCTCCGACCAAAGCAGGTTTTGTTATGTGCCGGCTCATATATCTATTATCATGTAATGTCTTGTTTGTTTACTGGATAATGCCATGCCATAAAAATACTACGACCAAACCTGTAATAAAATATGGTAACTGGTGTGTAATGTCATGTTGCTGTCTGGGACAACCCCATTTTACGCTCATGGTCATTTATGTGAAATTTACAAAACTTGCCAGAGGCTTGTTTCATGAATTTCGTATCAAATGATCATTTGAGCCCCGCCAAGCGAATTTGTGTCTTCGAGCATTCCTTCATGACAAATTTTAACTGCACATGCCCAGCCAGGTCTCCGGACGTTAGCCCCCCAGGACGTTTGCCCCCCAATGACTTATTCTAAAAATGGACATTTGCCCCCCAGTTGAAAATGCGACCCGGACATTTGCCCCCCAGAGCTTATTTTTGGTATGGACGTTTGCCCCCCAGTGCTTATTTTACAGGTGGACATTTGCCCCCCACTGCTTATTTCAGAAAGGGACATTTGCCCCCCACCCCGCTGCCTGATACATCTACCATTCCATATTTTTGTATTGTCTCTAAATAAAATAAATAAAAATTACCATTAACTTGCATCAAGAAGAACTTTTTTTAACAATTTACTAATTAGCTTAAATCCAGGTGCATGTTAAAGTAACTAATTACATGCAGTTAATCAGTTAAAGCTATTTATTAATTAGCTAATCCATGATAAGCAATTGGTGAGTTCTTATGTATTAATTACTTAAAAAATTAACTTTAATTGCGAACAAAAATCATATCAGCTCTTACCTGATTGACTGATTTTAATTAGGAAGATAATTAAACTCTTGATCTGTATATAAGACATGCACCAAAATGATTTTCCATCAAAATAACCATGGAAGTCATCAGAAGTAACCGTGGAGGACAGAAACTGCTTAAAGAAGGATTCTCTTACACCAAGAAGAAATCCAGGAAATTTTCAACTCACTGGGAGTGTTCAAAAAGGAAGAGTGCATCTTGTAAAGGAACAGTAACAACAGATCTTGCTGTAAGTACATATACATATCTTATACATGGGAGTCTGCCAGCTGTCTGTGTTTTTAGATGCCACAGAATTGGTCTTTCTGTTTTGTGACGTGGGTACTTGTTAGAGCCATGCACCCGCCAAATGGAGAAATAGATTGGGCTGCTTGATGCTTCCACGCAGAGCTGAAACCAACCTCACATAAATACTGGTAAAGCGCTAAGAAGGACAAAGTGGTGTGAGTCAGACTATCCAATGCATATAAGCCTTTTGGTTTCATTGGATGGCAGCCATTTCATCTCAATATCGGGTAAAAGTCCCACAAAATTGAAAGCAATGTCTCCAAAATGGTCTAAATAGTGTTGACAGGGACGTTAAACTTCAATTCAAACAAACAAACAAAACTTCTTAGAGCCACCTTAATTGGTTCTCACAAGTATCCAAAACATATGTTTCTGAAGAAATTAACCCTTATGTTGCCAACTCCATGCTTATAAACCCTATTGGTTTCATTGGGCAACAGGGCTAGAGATGTCATTTCATTTCAGTGTTGTTCAATGACCTTATTATTGCTTGAATTGTTAAATGTTCGAGTAACTACAATATCTAATTCTCCTCTATTTTTGTGGAAAATATTTTTCAGCAAAAATATTGGCATTTTTGTCTTAGTAAATCATCAAAGTCTTCACAATACATTAACTTGGATCATTGTTAGTCTGGCCCCTGATTACTAAGATTTTTCTGATCCAGACGTTTTTGATGAATATTTTAGATAATTACTGTTTTCAAGATTGTTTCACTTGTATACTTCAAACTGGAAAGGCAGTTTCAATACAAAATAATGGCAATGGTTTAAACATTGTTGTAGTTTAACCATTGTTATAATCATGAATTACTAAAAAGTACTAATTGAATATTATTATTTATCTAATAAAACATTCTTTGTTTCCCAATCATTGTATGACTAGAGTGTTTGGCTTGTAAGGAGACAGTTTTAAGGATTACAGTTGATTGAATTTAATTATAACTATTAGTATAGTTGATTAAATTTAAATAAAACATGATATCAAAATGTTGAAAGGTGTTAGAAATTAATTATTATTTTGATTCCTTTTCATATTCATTTTGATGGGTTTTATTTGTTTCTTTGTATTTGAGTTTAACAGCCTAGTCAACACTTTTTAGGTTATTTTTGCGGTTAACCAGTCCAGTACACATTCTTTCACCAGAAACTGACAACTGCCCTTCTTGAATCTTTCTAATTGGTGCTTGAGCAAAACTATCGAAAACGATGTGCTATAACCCATTTTGTACCAGAACCCCCTAAAACAGGTACTTTGGCAAACAGTGAAGGCCCAGATTAGATGCCACAGAACGCGACGTCTGATCAGGGCCTACACCGTTTGCAAAAAGTTCAGCCATTTTCCAAACAAATTTTGAAGAAAACACAACTTAACATCCTTAAATTTTGCAATATACTCCTGCCATATATATGGAGGAAGATTCTATTTGCACCTTTCACTGGAATTTTTCAGTTGAAACTTTTAATATTTATTTCACTTTGCTTCAAACAAAGATTATGGGTGCTCGTTAGAGCTGCCTCTGCACTGAGCACTGGTAAACCTAAACCTGTCCAGGCAAATTAGTGAGAATCCGACTCTCCATGCACATAAACCTTAATGGTTTTATTGGGAGGGTGGGGGGGTTGGGGGTCAGGGCATAAGGTGTCTAAAATGATCTGAATTGTGTTGACCCGGACAAATCAAACAAAACTATTTGTACTGGTTAATGCAATTATTCCCAATTTCGACAATTTTCGCTTATTATTCTTTATTTTGTTTTATAGGTGTCCCAGATTACTGCATCAACACCGCACAACCACCCAGCAGATCAATTTGCCACTGAAGCAATGAAAGTTAGAGATGAGATTAAGACCAATGCAAAAAACAGTCGCTGCAAAACCAGTCAGCTTGTTGTTGACAAACTTTCAGAAAACCCCTTAAGTGTACGTGTAGCAGCTGGAAAACCAGAGACCATCAGCCGTGCAGTAAGGCGTGTCAGACGTGGAAACTCTCCATCAGAACCTGATAATATCACAGACATTCCAGAGCTTCCTGAAGAATACACTACTACGGGTGGTGCTGATGATCTTCCATTCCTTCTGTATGACAACTACAGAGCAGGTGATGCCAACGAAAACAGAATCATGGTCTTTGGTACAGAGATGGGACTCCGTCATATGTGTGACAGTGACAAATGGTATATGGATGGAACATTTGATACATCTCCCAGACAGTTTAAGCAACTGTTTGTCATTAGGGCTGCTGTGGATGATGTTAATGTCACATGTATATATGCTTTTCTTCCAAACAAACTACAGACAACATATGAAGAAGTATTTGCTGCGCTGCTGGATTCTTGTGATAGATTTGAAGTGACCCCATGTCCAACAGAAATTTCATGTGACTTTGAACTGTCTATTCATAGAGCAATACACACAATGTTGGACCCTAACATTCAAATTCAGGCGTGTTTCTATCATTTGACGCAGAGCACTTGGAGAAAAATTCAAAATGAAGGACTGTCAGTCTTGTACAAGAATGATGCAAATGTAAAACACTTCTGTGGAATGTTGGATGGCTTGGCTTTCTTACCAACTGATCTAGTGGTGGATGGAATGCAGTACTGCCACATGAGCTAGAAGGACTGTTAGAGTACTTTAACTGTACATATGTTAGTGGACAATTCCGGTCAGTTCGCGGCCCTAGAGGAATTCTGCGACTGTCGCGTACAAACAGTCCAAGATACCCAATAGATGTATGGAATGTTCACAATGTAACAATCAGTGGTGGTACACGTACAAACAACATATGTGAAGGATGGAATAGTGGCTTCACACATTTAGTCGGTCATAAAAACCCAGGACTGTGGTATTCTATTAAATGTATACAGAAAGATCAGCTAAATGCATTGACTGATCTAGAAAGATTAAGAATAGGCCAGCCTCTGAGAAAACGAGTCCGCAAAGAAACCAGTGATCTTCAGAAGAAGTTAAAGACCCTCTGTGAGCAACAGTCTCGAGGAATAAAATCACTCCCAGAGTTTCTGCAGGCCATTGGACATGTCATTAGACATTACTGATTCAGATAAAGATAACTTAGGCGTCATAGACTGATTCCATTAGTATAAATTGTTGCTCAAGTTTTGTTATTGTGCTGTTTTATATGTGCTATTTAAATGACAGGAGCTTGATGTACTGTCCATAAGTGTGCTGACTTTAAACAATCAATTTTATTCTATAACAAGGCTACTTTAAAAACATTGGGATAACATAGATGTGCAAAATATAGTGCACTGCACTACATTCTTCATATTTTGAAACTGAGAAAAGTGGGACACAAACTCAATATATGGTTCTGTAGCTGACTTGATTAACCCTTATCCTGCTGAATAAATTAAGCATCTCCAATTGTTGACTATTAACCATCACATTCTTGGTATATTTTTATAACAAATTGCTTGACAAACAGTATAGATCCCCATCAGTTATGGCATCTGATCTGGATCTATACTGCTTTCTAAGGTAGGGGTTGTCCATAACAGCAGGTTATTATGGTCATAGATGGAGTAATTTATTGCTTAACATTTTGTATGTATGATAATAAACCAATAAATACATTTTTTTCCTCCTTTGTGTTGGCCCTGGTCTATCTGGGGGGCAAATGTCCCTTTCTGAAATAAGCAGTGGGGGGCAAATGTCCACCTGTAAAATAAGCACTGGGGGGCCGGTGAGTCTATTCACCCCACGACACCCACCGACACACCACGACACCCACCGACACCCCACGACACCCCACGACACTTTAATTATGATATATACGCCCGTTGACAAAACACGGACCTTTTACGGACCTACCGACTTACGGACCAATGAAAATTCAATAAGTCCGTAAGTCCGTGAATAGTATTATTTTATCAAAGTTTATATTCGATCCGAGAATGGTCATTCATGAACCACGGATGGTCTGCCAGTGCTACATTATTGTTGGTCCGTGAATCGTCTATGGTCCGTTAATGGTACGTTATGGTCCGTAAACGGTCCGTAAATTATTATTAGTCCGTTGTCAGATAAGGATCGTAAAATGGAAGTTGTTGATCCTTGAAAAGTGGTCAGATGACCTTTATATTCGGTCCGTGAATGGTCATTTATGAGCCTCGGATGGTCTGCCAGAGGTACATTATTGTTGATCTGTGAATCGTTTTTGGTCCGTGAATGGTAAGTTATGGTCCGTAAACGGTCCTTAAATTATTATTAGTCCGTTGTCAGATAAGGTCCGTAAAATGCAAGTTATGGCCCCTAAATCAACCGAAATAAATGACTATAACTTTTCAAATTTTATTCATTTGTATGTTAAGACCGACAATCTAAATATTTGATGGTTTTTGATAATTTTACTTGCCTTACTGACTGTGTAATATTCTGGCATTTCGCATGAAACCATTTTTGACATTTTGAGCAAGTAAACATAAAACTAGAATCGGGCTTGCGGCAGGTACAAAATAGTGGAATTCCAGTCACTTTCAGCACAACCTTTTTCACAATACAAGGCCTTTGATGAGTTGATCTCTCATTTTGGAGACGGTATACCTTATGCCACTTGGGTCAATTCCGTTCAAGATACTTACCATATTTGCAATGGCGTAAACGCTACAGTCATTTCAACTTGTTTGTTCAGAACATTTAAGGTGCCTTACAAAGATTTTGGCATCGGGCTGATCATTCTCAACGAAAAGAAAAACTTGCAGGCATAAAAAGAGAGAAAGATTGAAAGAAAATCACGTGAACAACTCCCCTTATTGGATCCTCCCTTTAAACCACATTCTAAGACACAGGTTGTGGGTATTCATTAGAACTATCACGGATTTTCATCAGAGAGAAAACTGGGGTTTATGGGGTATACATTATTTTTCTTCGTTCCGCTCCAAGACATAGGTTGTGCGCTTGAAGATCTTAATCAGAAAACATCACGAAAACCCACCTATATAATGTTGACCCCCTTGAACCCCGCTTTTACATAGTAAAACTGGGGTTTAAATGGGTAAACCTTATTTTTCTTATGTCTGTACTAAAATATAGAGTGTAGGTACTTGTTAAAACGGCCTCGCCGAGGCGGTTCTAACGAGTACAAACAATCTATATTTTCAGCAGAAGTAAGAAAAATATCACAATTTTTCATCTTAATTTTTTTGTTTTACAGTGGTAAAGTTCACAATGCATTTGCATAGGCGAGTTTTCGTAATGAGTAGCCAGTTTTCACCCCTTTAAACCCCATCCTCAACGAGGCGGTTCAAACGAGCGCCCACGATTTATTTTTGCAGTATGAATAAGAAAAATATCGCGGATTTTCATCAGAGAGACAACTTGGGTTTATGGGGTGGGGGGGGGGGGGGGGGGGGGTAGGTAATGGGGTATGCATTATTTTTCTTCGTTCTGCTCCAAGACATAGGTTGTGCGCTATCAACCTATATATATGTTTGAAGTACGAAAAAGTACGCGATCACAGATCTTGAACAGAAAAGTAGCTGGTTTGGAGATGTGAAAAAAATATATATGGCACGGGTAAGTTATAAGCAAAAATTTGCATCTCTATGCAAGACATAAACTTGCTGAGACATGTACTTTCAAAAACGTAATATCCTCAAAACGATAGAGAGAGAGAGAGAGAGAGAGAGAGAGAGAGAGAGAGAGAGAGAGAGAGAGAGGTGGAAAACACTCGGTAGCGCGGAAACTAGAAAAGACCACATAGAAGGGAGAAATAATAAGATTACCTTGCAGTATATATATGCAGTCCATTTTACATTTCTCAGAACACATATTTCGCCATTGTGAAAAAGGCCAAATGTAAAATATGTCTATAACTTGGGGCTATAAGGACCAAATTTCAAGTTTCTTTTGAGGATAATAGAATGCGGCGGGAGTCTTTGACATTAATGATCTTTGATGTCTGATCTTCTTAATTTAATCAAACCAAATAAATACAAATGAACGGACTTCAACGTGTGCATTTTAATGACTTTACACTTCGGCACGTGTCTTTATGATGTCTTGTCTGCTTAAATTGATATGGTGTTAATCCATAATGACATTTTGTTAAACAATGGATACCCGCCCATCACACTTCAGGTGTGAAAATCTTCAGTTAATATAAATAAACACGAACACTTATCGCGCACAATTAAAGAAGGTGAGAAAATCATTTAATAGAGAAAGAGAGAAAATAAGAAAAAAAAATGAATTGAAAGAAATAGTGGACTTATCTCAATTTGGATTGAATATGACATAAATTGTGATTGTGTATTCTTTGAACAATATGTCTGTGTTCTTCCCCTTACATTGCAAGTATAGATCTTGATAATTGATATATTAATGGTTAAGTCGTTAAACCTAATATATAGGTACCCTATACATTATTTTCATGGTTATACTCCAAATAATACGTTGTGGTACAGTTTGAGCCGCAACAATGATACGAGTACGCATTTGCAATCTATGTTTGAAATAGAAATACGAAATTTTGTCATATATTACATAGGAATATTATCACATCGGGTTAATGTGTCCGTGTAATGAACATTCCTCTAAACCACATTTGATGCAGAGACAAAATGGGGTTTGCTGCACTGATGAGCTAGGAGGCCTTCATGCGGACTGAACAAATTATTTGTCTAAATCGCGAGGGAAGTAAGGGCGAGGATTGTGGCCACGTAAAATCGATTTAATCCCCCCCCCACCCCCAGTGGAATTCGTTTCCGCTGACCGTTCCAGGGCAGTTCTTCTGTCGCGATTTATTTTTGTTAAGGTGTGTCTTTGGGTGTTTATGTCGCTTATATTATTTTATTTTGGATAGCCTATATGCCATTTTGTGGGAAAGTAACTGTCCTTTTGGCTTTCCGCTCTTCACTCAAATCGAGCAGTAATTTAACAAAAATCATTACCAAAACCCTTCTTTGAACATTGGTGTACTCGTTAGAACCAAGTACCCACAATCTCTGTTCTGCTCAACATCATAGAGGCTATAGCTATTCTTATCACGTGAACAAGTGGTAGAAAACTGGGGTTTACCAAAACCCTTCTGTGAACATTGGTGTACTCGTTAGAACCAAGTACCCACAATCTCTGTTCTGCTCAACATCATAGAGGCTATAGCTATTCTCATCACGTGAACAAGTGGTAGAAAACTGGGGTTTACGGGGGGTATTCATTATTTTTCTTATTTCTGCTCCATGACATAGGTTGTGGGTACTCATTAGAACCGCCTCATTGAAGCGGTTCTAATGAGCACCCACATCCTATGTTTTGTACATTTATAAAAAAAAATATAGAGGATTTTCGTCAGAAAAGTAGCCATTTTGGAGATGTGAAAATGCACTATATCGGACGGGCGAGTTATCTTAATGAGCGAGTATCCAGATGTATTCAAATGCATTTTTAACTTTTTTAACCCAAAAAGAAGAAGGAGTGTTTTCTGTACAAAATGTGGCACCTGATCAGGGCCTATACTGTTTGCAAAAAGTTCAGCCATTTGATTCTGTTTTCTATTAATCCAATTAACCCTGGTTATGTTTCTAGCAAACTGTTAAAGTGTCGTGGGATCATCAGTTCATGTGCCGCTGTTAGTGCATGCGGTATGCGGTATCTACCTTAGGTATTGCGCTTAGTATCATTAATTAACATAAATTGCAGTACCACTAATTAACATGAAATGTCTCTTTGATCTTTGAAATTATTATTATTATTTTCCTTTCTTCCATCAGTTTGTAACTAAATGCTCTTTTAAAAGTCAATTTTAATCTAAGAAAAGCATATACCGCAATTAAAATAAACCAAGTGTCATGGTGTATACGTTTGTAATAAGGTTAAGTGTCACTAAATAATATAAAATATCTTATATTAACCTCTGTTTTGTCTGTATATATCATACTTAAAGTGTCGTGGGGTGTCGTGGGGTGTCGTGGGGTGTCGGTGGGTGTCGTGGGGTGAATAGACCGACCCCTGGGGGGCAAACGTCCATACCAAAAATAAGCTCTGGGGGGCAAATGTCCGGGTCGCATTTTCAACTGGGGGGCAAATGTCCATTTTTAGAATAAGTCATTGGGGGGCAAATGTCCTGGGGGGCAAATGTCCTGGAATCGCCCAGCCATTCAGAGTGCCAGGGATATGGCTTTCTGTCCGAAGGGTCCTCTTGATCCACTGCTTGTATGAGCGAGCAGCGAAGGTTCTGGCGAGACTGCGCGGATGCGCAGGCTCGCCTGAACCTTCGCTACTCGCATAGGCGATAAGTACCAAAATCGCTTGACGGGGCCCATTTGTGTAAGACCCTCTACTAATTACTTCTCTTTCAGCTGACATACAAGATAAATGGATACGTCCTGTGGTGTACGAAGGAGACACGCCGAGAAATGGAATACTCACTGCAGTGTTCAAATCTGCTGAAAAATGTAAGAAATTTACAGAGGTCCAGTAAAATTAAATTGTCAGTGTCATTCTGTGCAATATTCAAACCTGGGGCCAGTTGTCCAAAACTAATGATGTCGTTAATAGTTGACATACCATTAAATTAAACTTTGATCATTTGGGCCCCATCAAGCGATTTTGGTACTTATCGCCTATGCGAGCAGCGAAGGTTCAGGCGAGCCTGCGCATCCGCGCAGTCTCGCCAGAACCTTCACTGCTCGCTCATACAAGCAGTGAATCAAAAGGAACCTTCAGACAGAAAGCCATATCCCTGGCCCCTCTGAATGGCTGGGCATGCGCAGTTAAAATTTGTCATGACGGAATGCTCGAAGACACAAATTCGCTTGGCGGGGCTCATTTAATATGGCCAATATACATGAACTGTTTTTGCAGACTCTCATTTCTTTCAGCAAAAAATACTGCTGTATTAGATATTGCACTTACTAGAACAGTTAACAGTTTGATAACTTATGAGCTCGTTAAGCTAACAATGCTTTGAACAGCTGGTTTCTGGTCATTAAAGGTGCATTATTGAGCTACCGGGTCTCAAAAAAATTTTTCTGGTTTTTATCTTCAATGCATACTCCTTTGTCATGTGTACACTTTTGGAGCCAAATACAGCTTCAGAAATTTGAGAAAATGGTCGTTTTCATTCGTGTTTACCCTTCGCTCTGAACATGTGTTTGGAATTTCTGTTCTAAAAATAAATCTGTAACTTTACACATACATGGCGACAGTATCGTCTCTGAGTGTCGTTACTTATGGCATGGTATTCAGCGTCATATTTCTTCCGATTCAGGCATGGCCTAAGCAAACAAGGCCAAAAATGAACGCCGCATAACGTCATATATGGGGATTCTATTTTTGTCACAAACTAAAAATAGATCTAACTAGTGTGCGAAACCTAGTTAGGGAATACCTCTCAAACTCGTTTACCTGTCATCATAATTGTTCGCATTTTTGCATAAAATGCATTCATTTGTATTGTTTTAAAGAAAAATACCGGCTATATGTATTTTATTTTTGGAAGCATTTTTTCCAGATAGCTCAATAATGCACCTTTAAAGGAAATGGATATGCCTTGATGGGAGGCAACTCTTTCAAAAATATTTCGGTCTCCTGTGTCAATAGGGGTCATCTCTTAAGGAAAGAATTTGCTCATATGGAGCAAATTCTTTCCTTAAGAGGAGACCGATTTTGTGGAGAGAATCTGTTCACTAGTTTGCTTGAAATTCAATGGCCCTGTCAACACTATTTAGGTCATATTGAGCCGGTCACTTTACCTAACCACACTTTTCCTGGGCAGGCTTATACATAAGCAGTTAACCAATACAATGCACATCATTTCGCCAGAAAGTGACACTAAGTCTTGTCCTTCTTGAAACAGCAGAAAGGAGAGAATAACTGTAGATAAGATTTCATGATAAATATCAAGGTAAGAATGTTGCCGCGGGTATGTGTCGAACCCAGAGAATAGCAAACATGAAGTCATAAAATTTGTCTTCCATGTAAATATGGGGAAAATATGCCAGGTGTGTCCATTCACCTTTAGTGGATAAGTTGCTGTGCAAAATAATGGAAATTTTCAGCAAAAATAGTGCACAGTAGTTTTCAAATTGCATGAAAATAGTTTTGAGATCATAGTTAATAACAGCTTTGTTTGGTTTTGAGACACTTAGCACAGAATGACCTGTGTTATCGTGCTAATGCAATTATGTTCTTTACGGGGATTTTAACAACAAAACCTTGAATAATGTGGTAATTGAGTGCACAAAAGTGGGAATTTTTTTACAAAGGAAGAGTTTGGACTCAGTGCCTGACAAATTCATTACCTAGCTGCCCAGGACAAGTCTAAATATTTGCTGGGCAGGTGATATTTTATTTCAGAAAAATATATAAAGCAAATATTGTAATTCCATGCCATTTTGAAGATGCTGTGAACTGCCAGGCAAGTGGTTGAAACATAGATTTGGCCTGGTGCGCTACACTGGTTAACCACTTAAGGGGAATGGGAACACCTTCAGGGGAGGCAACTCCTGCAAAAGTATTTTTGTCTCCCATGTCAATAGGGGTCAGCTCTTAAAGGAAAGAATTTGCTCCTGAGGAGCAAATTCTTTCCTTTAAAAGTTAACTCCTTTTTCAGTGGGACAGAGCCTTTAGAAAAGTGAAAAGGAAGTCCCGAAAGTTGTCTACCTTTGAAAAAATGGCGGAAAAATCTGCCAGGTGTTCCCATTCCCCTTAAGTATATTAGATTAGATAAACTGACCGGCTCAGTATGACGTTAATAATATTGACTAGGACATTAAATTCCCGGCAACTGACCATCATTGAACAATGCTTTAAGAAATGACACAAGTTTAATTTAGTTTTGAAAATAACCTACTACACCTATTAGTGAAAAAATCATATTTTATATTTATCATATTTATACCCCCGCAAACGAAGTTTGAAGGGGGTATATAGGAGTCAGCTTGTCGTCTGTCGTCGGTCTGTTACAAAAAACTTTAACATTGCTCATAACTTCCTTATTCTTTGACCGATTTCTTTAATATTCACACACCACACACCTTAGTACTTAAGATTGATATACACAAACCTGACCTTGACCTTTACGTTGACCTTCCTCAAGGTCAAATACTTGTAAAAATTTGTCGTCTGCCGTCGGTCCGTTGCAAAAAACTTTAACATTGCTCATAACTCCCTTATTCTTTGACCGATTTCTTTAATATTCACACACCACGCACCTTGCCACTAGTACTTAAGATTGATATACACAAACCTGACCTTGACCTTTACGTTGACCTTCCTCAAGGTCAAATACTTGTAAAAATTTGTCGGTAGCGGGGGTATAATTGGCGCCCGTTAGGCGGCAGCTCTAGTTATTTTTATTCCCAAGTATAGTGGCAGATCTGATCAGAATGTACAAAGCTGCATCGGAACGGTGTAAAGCAAAAGCGTAGTTTATTCGGTGCATGACAAGTTTACATTCCAGCAACATGCCCGCGGATCTCAGTAGTTTTCAAAATCACTGGGAATTACAATATTCTGTATACTCAATTTATGTATTTTTCTCAGCAAGTGAAGTTAAAATCAAAGTACTGAAAGTACTGAGAGGCGGGCGAGTAATGTCATTTCTGTACAACGCTCTTGAAAAGAAGCGAACGTTTGAAACTTTATATCGGATATATCTTATAAAACTTGGAAAAAAAAGTCTTTTACGCTCTAATCACATATAACAGCATTTGAATGTATCATTGAGTGTTTTTATCTTCAAACGGGCAATTTTAATAAAAAAGACCGCATACAAGATGCATTTCTCAACACGTTGACTGTTTTTCTAGCTGGAAGAAACTGTTATTTATTTATTTATTTATTTATTTATTTATTTATTTATTTATTTACATTTACCTTCTTTTATCTGAAATAAACTCCTCCGACTTTGCTGACGATCACATATCTATAGACATTACGAAAACAGGCCTATACAATTACATGAAAAATTGTAATATTTTCCTATTTGTTTGTTTGATTTGAGGTTTAACGTCCCCGTCAACACTGTATAGGACATTTTGGAGACGTCGTTTCCAATTTTGTGGGACTTTTTACCCAACATTGAGATGAAATGACATCTCAAGCCCTGAAACCAATAGGGTTTATATGCATGGCTTTGCCTGGGCAGGCTTAGATCCTCTAAGCGGTTTACCAGTACTTGTGTGCGGTCGGTTTCAGCTCTGCCTGGAAGCATCATGAAGCCCATTTATTTCTTCAAGCCCCTATGGAGGCGATTCTAACAAGTACCCACAACATATGTGTTGGAACAGAAATAAGGAAAATAATGTATACCCCTGTAAACTTCAGTTTTACTACATGAAATGGGGTTCAAGGGGAATCAGAAGTATATAGGCGTTTTCATGATGAGGACCACCTATAAATTATCATTCTGAGTATTAAAAACATCAGAAATTTCACTCGTGCATCGCACTCGTGAGTTAAACTATCTTAGTCGAGAATGGAGACATACCAAATCCGACGGAGGAAAGGCAAACATAAATAAATAAATAAATAAATAGACGAGCCTGTTAAGTTGTCGTTTTTCATGTTATAACCGTAAATTTGAGATAATAGCTCAACTTACGCCACAAATAAAGTTCTGTTCTGCCCCCCCCCCCCCTCCCTCCCCCTCTCTGTAAAATGGACACGCCCCACCATTTCCTTCGAAAGTGGGGCAAAAAAAAGTTTGCTAAATTTTCAACGTCAGTCGTTTGACCCTTTAATTTCTGTATTTGAAATTAATAGTGTAAGCCCTGATCAGATGCTGCACTATATTAACTTCAACTTTAACTGATTCGTCTTACTAAGGGCGTATAAACGAGTTCACAGATTCTTCAGCTTATTTGCCCATAAATGCCTAGTATCCCTTTACTGGGACATTCGAAAACACTAGACCCTGATGACAGGCCACATAATGCGGCGACTGATAAGTGTCATCATTAATGGCTTGAGGTATGGAACTTTATGTAAATTCACAGCGTTGTAATCGTGTCAGCCCTTTCAACCCTGTGCATCGCTGCAGATGCCGATTCAGGTACAGATACCGATACATACCTTATAGATCCAGATCAGACGGCATGTGACTAGCAGTCTCAATCAGAATCTACACTGTTTGCAAGCTGTCAATGACTTGAACAAAACATTTTTCTATAAGAATTGGTACACTGAATATCAAACCTAGAAGGGTTCCTTCAGAAACAGAGGGATGAAAGGTAATGATTTCAAGCATAAACAGCAACGGCGTAGGAAAATAGTGCCAGATTTTGATAATCAGTCTTCAGCGCAAATGTATTTGTAAAATCCAACAAGCAGTTCTATTTTTACCAACTTTTATCATTTTTCAAACAGTCCGACCGAACTTAATCGAATTTTTTGCGTGTATTGCTTTTTTCATATTTAGATATGTTAGTTTTTCTTTTTTGAGCGGAGGACTACAAGAAGGAATGTCTAAAGAGGTGCACAAAAATCTGATGTATGAGGTGTACGGTGACTATAGACGGGCTAACGCCCGCCTAAAAATCACTTGCAAAGCAACAATTAGTACTTGTCCCAGGCAACTGGGCAATGGATTTGTCAGGGCCCTGGATTATTTTAGAGTTTACACATGAATTCTCTCATTCCCAGGTTATGTGGAACTGTCTATGCCATTGACCCTCCCTGGAGTTAGTTGTGGGGGTAAACCAGTCAGGTAATGTTGAAATATTTTTATATACACCACAAACTCTTTATAACACTATTGTTGAGGTCCAAAACAGAAACCGTGTTATAGTTTATCATCGACCTTTGAGAGTTCAACGTTCAACCGTGATAAGACTATTACATGTTTTAGGGGATGTATGTTTTGGATTTCTTTTTTCACAGGATTTTTAAATTATAAATATGTTTTTGATAATGCCATTATGTAGAAGTCGTGGCCAAGTGGTAAATATGATGCTGTACGATCCTCAGTAAAACTATATCACCCAATATAAAATCGGAACTGAATGCGATTTACCTAAAACGTAGACTAGTCCAAAATGAAATGTGCACTCAAGTCTCACTGCGTTTTGAACGACTATAGTTAGACAACTGTGTCATAAACAAACATTAATATTAATTTTTTTCTATATAATCTATACATTTTGGGGATCCCTCTTTTAACAGTTAAATGAAAAACCATGTTGTAAAGACTAGTGTAAACTGTTACAAAGAGTTGGTGTAAATGATATTGTTAACGGACCTCAGTGGTCTAGTGGGTAAGAGCGCTGTCTCATGATCATTAGACCTTTCACCACTGGGTAGGATCCTCTGTGATGTAGTGGTTATGCTACTCATCTGGTAAACCAGGGATTGCAGGATCGATCCCGGGCTTCTCCAGACTTTCAGATGAGTCTTTAAACCGAGGTCCCATCTCCGTATGACCTTAGCTGTTAGTGAGACAAAAAAAAGAACTCAAACACACTTTACCACTGGGTGCGAGCCTTGCTCATGTCACGTGAGATGCCAGGTTCTGCAATGGAAAGGTAAGGTGGTTTTTCTTTGGAATTTCAAGTTTTGTGGTTTTTCTTTGGAATTTCAAGTTTTAGCCCACCTCTGATTAAGAATCAGCTCAAAATAATCTTGAAAGGGCTGTAAAATCAAAAGCAGATAAAAAAAGAAGAACAAAAAACACTGATATTATGTTGTTCACATTGCAACAAAAAAACATTGGTGACTTGTTTTCATCTTGCAGTCTGGCCTAGCTGTCAGTATTTCGGGCGCCAATCGGGGCTTGAAGAAATAGATGGGCTGCATGATGCTTCCATGCAGAGCTGAAACCGACTGCACATGAGTACTGGTAAACTGCTTAGAGATTCTAAGCCTGCCCAGGAAAAGTGTTGCGAGTCAGACCGTCCATGCATATAAACTCATTGGTTTCTTTGGGCGGCAGGGCTTGAGAGTCCCACAAAATTGGAAGCAATGTCTCCAAAATCACCTATAGAGTGTTGACGGGGATGTTAACCTCAAATCAAACAAAAAAAAGCAGTGTGGCCTATCGGTCAGTACTGTTTCAGCCTGACTGCAGTATTAACCCATTGTATGGGGGAAACCCCTGAAGGGGTACCTTGGCAAACAGTGCAGGCCCAGATCAAACGCCACAGAATGCGGCGTCTGATCAGTTCCTACACTATTTGCTAACAGAATTTTCCGTCAAAAATGAAAACCAAAAAAATAGGCCTGACACCCCTTATAGGACAAATTGACTTGTCCAACATATAGCAATGGAAGAGTCCACTAGTATACATACAATGGGTTAAAATGGATTAACATTTCCGAAGATGAAATTCAGTAGCGAACATATTATTCGTAGGCTGCTACTTTCATCATGATATATATTGGTATAAAAAATCTGGTGATAATGATGACGGTGATGATGATAAGGATGATATATTGCAACAGTTTTTTTTTTTTCCAAGACTGAATTTAATGAATGTAAGCTGGTTTAATTAGTCTCAGTATTCAGATACCTTTAACCAATATCTAACAATAAATTGCATTCAAGGGATCTAATCAAAATTGTTACGAGATGGAATAGGAAACCTCTCTGGTGCTTATGCACATCTAAATTATTTTAGTAGATATATGGTAGGGCGGTGCGAGTGAAATATTTTAGGTGAAATATGGTACGCAAACTATGCGGCTCCATGAACAAGTCATGCACATATCATACGATGTATGCATGAGTGGTTTATAGAGAGCTGTTTTTACAATACAGGGGGCCGATAAAAGGCCGAGTCCTATAGAATTTGCCTAAAAATCGCCAACCGCCAAATTGTGCCATATATGATTTTTATTCCCGTCACGTGTTGTGTGGGTGTTCGTTTTGACAGGAGTCATGTCATTGATTATAGGGTCGTTTCATCAATTTTTCCTATGGGAAATATACTATTTGAACGCAAATCCATTGTCTACTCGATTTTTGCTATCTAGCTTTGTTTGTGGCCGGTATCTCCACTTCCCCACGAACAAAGCAAGGTAATACGAGTAGGCATGATTTTCCGGTAGTATTCATAGATATATAAACCCTGAAAAAAAGCGGACACTTTAGCAGCAGGTCAAGTTGTAAAGAGTGAACATTGTGACGGGGAAATAGAAAATATATTGAAAGGTATGTTAAATCTATGTTTAGTATTATTTTTGTATGAACATGCTTGTAGGTTTTGGAGGGGTTTACTTCTAGTATACCCCAACTTTCTGAAGCCTATTCTGAATTCACTGTTGTGGCCTGTAGTGATTAGGCTACTAGCTTTGCCAGCTAGACGTCGCAGAATTGATCCCAGGCTTCTCCAGTAGTAGAATGAGTCTTTCTAAGTGAGTTCCTGTCTCATGCTGACCCTAGATGTTGGTGAGACGTAAAGTTTGGACACCCGCTCATTCTAGATTCATTTAGGCTTTTACACCCCTTTTGTAGAATGTAACTAATAAACGCCGGGTCACTTGTTTGATCCATGACTTGTGACTAGCTGTGGTTAGAAAACCGTGGTTCCGTCCCAATATGATATTAGGTGTAGAGGGGACGTAAACTTAAGACGGGTTTAACCATATCTTCATCATCAGGGCAAACTCTTACAAGAGCCTGTTGGGTTATCCGTGATGATGAACTGTAATGAATTTTATTTTACAAACATGTTCACGTTGATTAGAAATAATTTTGTTCAAGAAGAATTACGAGTTCATTTTGTAATGATGCCGTTTTTGTCTGATAACTCAGTTTGTGCATGTATGTACATATAAAGAACGTGATGATGCTAAGTGGGAGTATTTGGTCGCCACACGTCATAGCGGCCTGAGCGGTGGGGACGACGTCAGCTGCGTCGTCGGCGTCGCGAGGACGGTTGTGACGGGGTGCCTACCAAATAGAGAGAATTTACGGCAAACAGTGTTGGCCCTTATGAGACACTAACAAATGTGGTGGATTATAGATGAAAATCTTTTGTTGTAGTTTCTATCTGTTATTAATGTATTGAATTTGTGAATAGCTATATTTGTGAGCCGTGTCGCGGAGAAGGATATGAAATAGAGATTGTTATGTTTCCTGTAATTGGCAGCTGACCAGGTAGCGCAAAGGCGTGGTCTGTTCAATTGCCTCTTACTTGTGATAATGTAGTGAGCACAAATTTGATGAGTATTATGCTCAGTAGTAGTGAGCATTAATTGATTTCTGTAGTGCTCAGTAAGGAAACATGAACTTTGAGTATTATTGTGTCAAGCGCTGGGTGCTGATAATTTGATGCACAGTCAAGTTGAGTTCTGCTGTACGGTTATTTGTCGCATGCACTAATCAGCCTGTATGTCTGGTCGGCGCATGCGCAATAACGGTATATGCATGAACATATTCTTACTTCTCCGGGAGGGGGATCATGATATAGCATGTATGTTTTGTGACTCGTTTCTAGTCCCGTTATCGTAATTTGCAGGCATAACAATGTGTGACCTGCTGCTCCCTGCTTCATAGCAGCAGGTACTGGTACGACGCTAGGCGTTAGGGTCCAGCAAGGGCGGACAGACCGCCGTAATCAGCGCCTACCAGGATAGAAGCAGATTCTTCTAAATCTTGTTCGTTGTAAACAAATGTGATCATGGAAGAGGTCAACTTACCTTATTTGGACGATCACTAAACGTCTGATCAGCAAACGTGATCGCTAATCTTAGGATTATCAAATATGTTGATAGACTAGTTTTACTAGTTCGCGAGAGGAAGTGTCACGCGAGTGGGGGATTCACCCTAAGTTATAAACTGGCCAGTCGCGTCTTGTGTTGATTTTTTTTTTGTTTTTCTTGTTTTTGTTGTTTGCTTCTGTAGGTATTCACGTCACCCGTTCCGAGCACAGAACAGTGTTTTGCCTTCGGAGCGGACGTCGTGAGTTGGCTACAGAAGCAACAATTTGTGATGTTTTGTGTTAGTAAGTGTTGTATGTAGATACTGTAAATAATTCATGTCATTCATTTAACATCTTTCTTGTGCCTTACCCCACAGCTGCCCGTACACCTGTCAGAGATCACGCTCGGTTGTCTTGTCAGCATGGGGGTTTGCGGGACGCCGTAAACCCACATGTAACAAAAATATGCAAATGAGCTGAAAATATGCAAATTTTGCAGTTTTCTGTTTTGAAATCAAGAAAATATGTCACAGCTGGAGGGTAGAGAGGAGGGCTTGTTGGGATGAGGTGCAAATTCTGCTGGGGAAAATAACATGATAATGCCTAATCAGATAGTTATAACATTCAAACATTGTCTTAAGCTAAACTTTTCTGACAAAAAGTGTAGACCCTGATCAGACTGCGTGGAGCAGTCTAATTCAGGGTCTTTTGTTTGTTTGTTTGATTTGAGGTTTAACATCCCTATCAGCACTGTAAAGGTCATTTGGGAGACGGTGCTTCCAATTTTGTGGGACTTTTACCGGACATTGAGATGAAATGACATCTCAAGCCCTGTCATCCAATGAAACCAATAGGGTTTATAAGCATGGACGGTCCGACTCGCAACGCTTTACCTGGGCAGGCTTTGATCCTCTAAGGGGTTACCAGTACTCGTGTGTGAGTCGGATTCAGCTCTGCATGGAAGCATCATTCAGCCCATATATTTCTTCAAGCCCCTATTGGCGGGGGCTGTATTTCAGGGTCTACACTGTTTGCTCAGACATTTCTTTTTAAATAATTTTGAAGTGTTGCCCCATTTCCAATTGTTGCAGAGAAGTAAGTCTGTACGAGTACCTCTGTACCCACTTGTGTGCCTTTGTTGGAAGTTGTCCATCTAGACATTTTTCATCGCTGGAAGAAACGTTGCTAGAAAATCTTCTGTCTCACAGTTTCTACTGCTCAAGTCTGGCTATTGATGTTTGGTGCTTTCTTGCCAGGTAAATCATGAAATGTGGTGGTTTAAGCCATTCAGTACCAGAAACCACTAAAGGGGTACCTTGGCAAACATTGCAGGCCCAGATTGTTGTGGATTCTCCACAATAAAAGTATTAGGTTATATTTTCATGTATTTAATATAGTTATGTATTTAATATAGTTATAATAAGCTACATTAGGCACATTAACTTTACAATAGGTTGCATTACAATTACGGACGTAACGTCGCGACGTTAATGTCGTTGCTAGGGAGTCATATAAAAACAACATGGAGTAACAGGAACAAACAAATGAGGAACATTGCGGACAGGACTGAACAATTACAGGAACAATACGGAAGGAACAGTTGACAGAAATGAACATAACAAATATAGAAACAGTACAAATAGGAACATAGAAGTTAGGTAAACAGCACACAGAGGCTTCAGATAAATATATATACAGGAATCACAGAAATACAACCTCACATGGACATAGCAATATTCTAATACAGGACAAGAAAGTATGTGACATTAACACAAACAAAACCTCTAACACTTGATTGCCATAACTTCTATACCTTTCAATATACCAGTACTTTGTAGTTAGAAATCTCCTGTTGAGAAGGGATTGAGGCAAAGGTGATGTGTATCTTGTGTCACTAGGGCGTCCAACTGACATTGGCTTAGTTGGACAAGGCCTGCTATCTTAGCAGCAGGTAAGGGTAGAGGGAGAGTTTTGTTATTTCTTCTGTTTCTACACTTCCATTCATTTCCCTCTTACTCCTCCGTCCCTCACTTTCACCTCCTGTACTATCTCTTTTCTCCCGACACAAAATGACCCACAGGGGTTGACGTGTTGTTAAACCCAAAACAGTCAAACAATGAGAAGGGATTGTTAATATCATTTGGTCATGAAAACCCTAATAAACACATATTTTATACAATATCTTGCAGATATGTTTTGCTGATACTTTGCAGCAATGTACTTGAGGATTATCTGGTATGTTTTATTGCTTGTTGCAGGTTTGGTACAGCAGATCTCTGTTTCTTACAAACATCATTCCTGATAGACATGTGGTTAGAGCTGTGCTCATCTTTTGGTAATAACAACATTCCAATTCTAGTGGGAAGGCTGATCAAGTTCTTAGCACCAGAACATCAGGTTTGTCCCCGGTTGATCATAGGTCAATTTTAATTTCAGAGTATCAAAGGTTGGCTTATAAGAATCTTATATGGGCGTGAGGGGTGGATTGAAAAATCCGTCCCGTGGGACACTGTCCGGCATCACGAGGCTTGCCGAGTGATGCCGGACAGTGATCCCGAGGGACGGATTTTTCTATCCACCGCTCACATTCATATAGGATTCTTTTTCTTGCATACCTTCCATTTCTTAGCGCGGAATTTCAGTGCTGCAGTCACTTCGGTTACCAACGTCCGCCATATTGTGTTGACACTGAGGAATGTAAAGTTACGTCACGGGTCGTGCATGACGTCAACCTTAACGACGGCACACACAAGGTCGTAATCAAACAGTGCATTTATATTCGATTTGGGGTCGGAACACCAGGGTCAGAACATAAAGGAGCAGTCTCTATAAGGCTGTTTTCATGGCCAAAACCGATTTCCTTTAAACTTTGTAGCTTCAAATTGGTAGTGATGTGCGATATTATCGGTATATCGGTATATCGTGATACAGTTCAGAAAAAAATCATATCACAATACGGTCCGCCAATACCGATATTTTCGATATTTTCTTTTTTTATCCATTTTTCATATTTTCTTTCATAAGTGAACGATAAATACAGCTCAGTGTAAACAGAACTATTCCCGGGGCTAAATTTAGTAATTTAATCGATTCCCACCCTTTATATATAAGCCGGTCTGTGTCTTCAGTCACCACTGAGGGCTACATAATATTATGTAATGAAATGATAGTCCTCAATAATCAAGAATACATGCCTTTAAATACGGTAAAACTAGACCAGTAAGTAAATTGCAATAATTGCTGCAATGTCAATTCAGAGACAAACCACCTGTCTATTTATTACAGTTCAAGTATGACACTATTGTTAATCCCGGTCATAAAATTGCCAACCTGCGTTGCGTGTCGATAAGGTGTGAAAATATGGTCAAGTTATGTCTCTAATTGGCGTTTATCCTCCAATCATAAAATTTAATCCACAATCAATGTGAAAATGATTAAATCGCTCCCCAGACAATTAGCTACATCTAACGGTAGATGTTTGCATAAAAAACGGACTTTTCTACGATCTCATGAATGGTTATGTTTTGGCGCCAAATAGCAGACGATGGGCGGGAAAAGTCGAACGCTGTTGTTGGTTATTGACATGGAGCTTCTGGGGATAATTCGGGAGCTGTGCAAAGCGCTGGTTTTCTATCCACCCCTATTCACAACCGTTTAGCTATCAAGAAAAGCTTTTTACCTGTTCCAAACATTTTTTTAATGAAAGAAATACACACAATTACATTAAACACGTGTGGAGGTGCTAGCGTTGGATGATGTCACTTACCGATCGCATGCAGAAAAACGGTAGCGGTGGTTTGTGGGCAGCGATTTATATCAATTAAAAAAATCACCGATTGGCTTTTTCCATATGTCTGGTCTTCGCCGGACATTGCCAGAAAAAGCCTGCAGTCCATGGCGTAATCAAGTGAAAACCAAAACAAACTTTACCATGGCCAACTGCCAAGTCGTTGAAAATCAAAAAGGAAAAGCCGATATCTAGCAACAGTTCAGGTTGCAAAAGATGACAGTCACAAATAAAGTGACTGAGGCCATCAATCTAATACAACATTTAATAGCATTTTCAGATAGTATCTTTATTTCCCTCGCAGTAGATACTGAAACACATCATAACACTGGGACAATTCTTTTAAGTACCTTTGTTTTGTAAGTAGGTTAAATGATATTTACCCATGAAAACTCCCTATATATTGTGGTTTTCCAATTACCAGTGTGTTTCAGATTGCTACATAATATATCGTGATACGTATCGTGATACGCAGTAACCATATCGCAATATATCGTGATACGAAAATTCTGACAATACCCATCCCTACAAATTGGTAGATATTGACTGTCTAATGGTGAATTTTAAGACTCTTTGGTCCACTGGTTTTTGCTGTATACACTATTAAAGTGGGTGGGATAATGTCACCCCATCAAGGGTATACCGACAAAAATGCTATTATTTTTGTTCACAGTGCGTGACTGGAGGCGATGTTTGCCATATGTTTACTACCCTTTTAGGCATAACAGCCGGTGATAACAGTCTTATAAATATCAAACAAGAGAAGAGTTTATACGCGCTTGTAAAATGTACCCAAATATTAGTAATTTTTATTCCCCAACTTTACGAAAAACCACAACACCTTTACAGTTTTCAACTTATTTCAAAGATCTTTCATAAATATAATGTTGATGTAATAGTCATTCTAGGTATATGTCAGAATTATTGTTAGTTCATAAAACTTAAAGAGCTACCTGCCCCTGAAATTGGATTTTACCCATTTTTTTTTAAATCGGAGTGCATTTATCCATTTGTAGTACTCACAACTTCATTTGAAAGTGAATAAACCGATTCCATGCAAATATTATTAAATAGATGTGGACAAGGAAGTCATTTGATTTAATAGTGCATGATAGTATTTTCTTTTTATGCCCCCGGAATCTAAGAGATTCGGGGGCATATAGTTTTTGGTCTGTCCGTCTGTTTGTCCGTTTGTCCGTTTGTCCGTCTGCAAAAACTTTAACATTGGGCATAACTTTTGAATGGTAATAGATAGAGCTTTCATATTTCACATGTGTATACCTTATCACAAGACCTTTCCAGTGGTACCATAATTTTTGATCTTGTGACCTTGAACTTGACCTTTGACCTATTTTTTTCAAAATTTTTAAAAACATTAACATTGGCGCTGTCCGGGGGCATCAGTGTTTCACAAACACATCTTGTTTCTTTTTTTTTTTGGTTATTTATGAACTCTTAATTTCCAGGTGCAAATGTAACATTTGTCAACTGTCAAACATTTTTGACCACCAAAGCAGGCTTTGCTCATGTTGTGGAGCCTCCAGTCATGCACTTTGAACAAAAATAATAGCATTTTTGTTGGTATACCCTAGATGGGGTGACATTACCCCACCCACTTTAATAGTGTATACAGCAAAAAACCAGTGGACCAAAGAGTCTAAAATTTCACCATTAGACAGTCAATATGTACCTATTTGAAGCTACAAAGTTTAAAGGAAATCGGTTGTGACCATGAAAATAGCCTTATAGAGACTGCTCCTTTCTATCCCAGGGTAAAATCACGGATTTGCTTGTCTGGTGTGCAAGAAGGCTGTTTCCAATCCAAGGGATGACTGCTGAGTAGAACGGAGGCTGTGCTGAGGTTCTGCTAAGCTCGGTCATCCGGAAGGTTGGAAATGCCCATCTATAATAGTACCCATATTGGACTCTTTTTCTTGCCCACCATCTGTTCATTTTACTTGATTTCTATCCCAGGCTAAAACAACGGATTTCCTTATCTGGTGCTCAAGAATATAGGTTATTCCCCTTCATGCTCAAATTATTTGAGCATTAGATTTTTACAGCTCACTGTTCCACTATTGTGGACTCTTTCATCTTTTAAATATGTAAATCGTAAATACCGTATTTACTGTGTGTATTTGGATAGATATATGTGAGCAAATGGTGCAGACCCAGATGAGACGCTGCAGAATGCAGCGTCTCATCAGGGTCTACACTATTTGCCACTCATCCAGGTATTTTTAGACACAACATCTGGAAGTAAATGTTTAGAACAAGTATGGTAAGGAGTTAAGGTGTCCGAATACTTAGGGTAAATAATGAAGTGTTGATTCTGATGAGACGGCTGTTTATGAGCATAGATATTTGTACCAGTCTACATGGTTAACCTATTTTGTACCAGAAATCCCAAAACGGGTAGTTGGCAAACAGTGATCAGATGTGGCATCTAATCAGGGCCTACACTGTTTGCAAAACGATCAGCCAGTTTCCAAATGGATTTTGCAGAAGATACACAATCTGAGACCCCTAAATTTTGAAATGGACTCCTGCTATAAAACAGGTTAATGTAAAATACATAAACCTGAATCTTTATACAGAGCTACATTGTAGAGGATCACAGATAACTTGTTCTTGCACACCAGATAAGGAAATCCATAGGTTTAGCTTGGGATAGAAATTCTGTTCTAACCCTGGTGTTCTTATCCAAAATCAAATATTCTCGTGTGTATGATAAATGCACTGATTGAATACAACTTCATATCGTCACCTTAGTGCAAAAACGGGTTAACTGACATTTTTCACAAAATCACTTTTTTTGATAAAATGGTGTACTATATCATGATACATGTATATAAGAATTATTTCAGTTGACCTTAAATTGGAAATTGTATTTTTTGCAAAAAAGCAAAAAAGGTTATCTACAAGCTAATATTTTTTTGGTGCAAAAACGGGATAAGTACACTTATCCTCTTTTTGCACCAAGTTATTTCTATATAGCAATACAAAAAACTTGGTGCAAAAACAGTACAGGCATTAATAAGCCCTTCTTTTAAAGCTCTTTTTTTAAACTATCTTAAAATACATCTTTTTTTTTTAAACATAATCAAATATGTGTACGGTAACTGATGTGTTTTTATTTGAAACCCTGTCACTATGATAATGAAATATTTTGGTGCGAAGAGCGCAAACAGGAAGGTTGCTGGGGACAAAAATAGCAAAAGACATCTAAGAATGGGGGTCTGGGGCTCCTCCCCCAATGGGGGTAAAGGGAACGGTGCCCCTTATGGGGGACCATGGGACAAAGCCAACCCCCCACCCCCGGGCGAACACGAAAAATAATAGAACAATTAACGAGTTCTCCGAGGTTTTTTACTCTTTTTTTCCCTTTAACAAGCTCATACTTGCGGATCCAATGTGTACGCACATACGTATATTGAAGCTACGCCCCTGGGAGCTATAGTACTTTACAGTGTGACATCACTTTAAATTTAATGTCATGATAAAATGCAAAAATGGTTATTGAAATTTCTGACAGAATGGATGTGAAAATTCTTGAATCCCTAAAAAAGATAAACCCTCCAAGCACTAAGCATATTTAGCAGACAGCGTTTTCAAAGTGTTTTTTTTTTTCAGGGGTGTTAGGTTGAGTAAGTTTCAGAAATTCATACAGAAAATATAGTTGAAGTTTCTGCAAACAGTGAAGGCCCAATTTAAATCTGATGCCATTCTGTTGCATCTGATCTGGGCCTGCAACGTTTGCCAATTAACAATAATAATAATATGTAATAATAATAATCGACCTTATTTATAGACGGTAACATATAGTACTAGTACTAATCTTCCATGTGGCCCTCTTTTCCTGGGTAGGAACCAGTGTGGCTCTTGCAAGGATCGAACCGGGTACCTCTCGATCTCAAATCCGATGCTTTACCACTGCACCACAGCGCTCCACAAACAACCGTTTGGGGTTTCCCATATAAAATGGGATAACCCATTAATGACAAGTAAAATCTTCCACCCATGACATTGGCAACGTCCCTTTTCAAGTTAGCCATGCCCATTTCTGACTTTACTGTGTGGATCCTGATCAGATGGCAGAAGCCATCTGATCAGGATCTACACTGCTTGCAAAGGTAGGGAAAAGCAGGATAAGGGTTAAGTGGCATCTGTTCCCCTTGAAAGAAAGTTGTGATGGGAATATAGCACCGCTGCCATGTGTCCCGTGTGTGTGTGTGTCCGGAACCTTGTGAACAGGATAGAAGACAAAGCTTTCATAATAGAAGCATTCGATGCAACATGTAGGTAAGAGCTATCTATAAAGTCTGGTCAGAAATTGTGTGCTCGGTTTGGCAAACACCGAATACCAAGATCAGATTGTGACGCAGAATGTGGCGTCTACTCAGCCGGCTGCTCAGGGAATACACTGTTTGCATAAATACTGACAAGGGTTAAACCAATGTCAGGTTGCTGCCATCATGAAAGGAAAACAAAAACAGTATCTGTCACTCGCTGTCACGTGACGACTTTCGGAACATTCCATTCATAAAACTGTTAGAAATGGACTTTTACACATATGTTTGCCAAGTTATTTCTTTCTGCGATATAATGTTACTCTTCACACTTCTGCTTAGAGCTTAAATGCAGATTGGGTAGACAGTACATTTCGTCTGATCAGGGTCGGCACTGTTCACCTTACATACAGCAACATTTTAGAACATGATTCAGGCCTGTACGCATACTCTGAAAAAGGGAGGAGGGGTGCGAATTTCGAGTGTTTTGCAGAGGGTGAAATAATGCATGAATCTAAGATGATTTTAAAAAAAGATGGGAGGGTGCGTTTACACGCCTTCCCACTCTGTGTACGGACCTGCATCAACAGGTAGAAGGATTTGTTTGTTTGATTGTATTGGAGTTTAACAGCCCAGGCAGAACTATTTAGGTCATTTTTGAGCAGGTTAGTTTACTGATCCACACTTTTTCTGGGCAGGCTTATACCTAAGGGAATAACCAGTACAGTGCACATTCTTTCGCGAGAAACAGACAGCTGCCCTTCTCGAATCAGCAGAAGGGACTGGTAGAATGAACTAGCCATTACGATAACACATCCGTGCGAAATAGTGCATTCTTTCATATCTCCAAAATGGTGAAATTTCTCATGAAAAATTGTGATATTTTTCTTATTTATACTCCAAACATATGTTGTTGGTGCTCGTTAGAACCGCCTCATTGAGGCGGTTCTAATGAGTACCCACTGCCTATGTCTTGGAGCAGAAATAAGAAAAATAATGTATACCCCCGTAAACCCCAGTTTTTCTCTATATAAAGTGGGGTTTAGAGGGATCTTCATTTCTCAGACTTGTTCCCGTGATGGCTATTTTGTTTAAACCTTGCCGTTGAAGGGGCTCTGTTATTCAGTAGCTTGGATGCAGTAGTGGGACTGAGCGAGGAGGAACAATAAGTGTAGATTCTGATCTGCAGAAGACATCGACTGATATACACTGTTTGGATAGGAGCAGTAAAATGTTATACATGTAATAACTTTTCCAGCACATATTTTCCTCCATATGAGGTTAAGTATTATCAATGAAATGTTAATTCAGAAAGGTGAATCTGTTGTGCTGGTTGAATATATGTGTATACAGAAGGGTAAATAAACACATTAACAAATGATAAGAAAACAATTTTGAAAACCTTGAAGGAAAATGCTACAAGTGTAACAACAAGAAGGTCATTTTTTTTTTTTTTTGCAGACAAAAATTGTACTGAATACTTTTCTTATAACAAAGCTTTTTAATGAGTACCCACAATCTACGTCATAATGCAGTTTTCCTGTTGCTTGTTATTGTCTGCGTGACTATCACTGACCATGTACAAAACCTAGGTACCGGTTATTTACAGCAGTGTTAAGTCTTCACCCTGTGACATCAGAGCTCTGTAAAAAGTAAAATCTGGACTGGGCTTGTGAACGAGGTATTGACTTATCAATCGACCCAAAGAAAATCTGGACTGGGCTCGTGTACGAGGTATTCGCTTATCAATCGACCCAAAGATACTAAGCACAGAAGCTTCCTGCCTGCTGTTTACAGGAGTACTGGTTAACCGCTTAGAGGATCTCAGCCTGCCCAGGCAAAGCGCTGCGAGTCGGACTGTCCATGCTTATAAATAAACCCTATTGGTTTCATAGGGCGACAGGGCTTGAGATGTCATTTCATCTCAATGTCGGGTAAGTCCCACAAAATTGGAAGCAACGTCTCTAAATGACCTATACAGTGTTGACAGGGATGTTAAACCTCCAATCAAACAAACAAGTGACATTGCTTCCAATTTTGTGGAACTTTTACCTTACATTGTGATGACAAACCCTGCCGCCTAATAAAACCAATAGAGTTGACACGCATGGACAGTCTGACTCGCACTACTTTGTCTGGGTAGGCTTAGATCCTTTAAGCAGTTTACCAGTACTCATGTGCAGTCAGTTCCAGCTCTGCATGGAAGCTTCATGCAGCCCAATTGTTTCTCCATGCGCCAAAGGACTGGGGCCTATCTAAGCTTGTTGCTTGAGAAATAAAAATAAATGGCCATAGTAGGAAACTAGACTGCTCTTTTTCTGCTGCTTTTGAATGATTTGAAGTTAAATGAAAATCTTTACATGATGCATTATGAATTGCTCAAGTGCATCACATTTCCAAAAACAACATTGAACACCTTACTTGACAAAGTAAAAAGTTGAGATTACATGGATATTCATCAATTTATTTATAAAGGTACTGGAAAAGGTAGGACACTATGGACTTTACTTTTTGTTGACCATAAGCCTCTTTCTAAAATAAAGTCAATAAATTAAATATTATCTTTATATTAATAGTTCATTAATTGTTTTATACAACAAAAATTGGTGCAAAAACAGAATATGTGCTTTTATCCTCTTTTTGCACCAAACAAATAGTGTGCTAGAATATGATAAGGGCACTTGTCCCGTTTTTGCACCAAAAACTTCAGAAGCCATTTCAGGTTAAATGATTTTATTTTTCAATTTATTCTTTTATTTTCAAAGTTGAAACTTTGTTACTTATACAGTTGAGTAATAACATATTGTCAATGCTTTTATTCCTAAAATTGTTTGCTTTTCGCAAAAGGTACAAATAATGGAACGTTTTTTCTCCGTCCTGTAAATTTTGAAAAATGCAGATAACCCGTTTTTGCACCATCGTTAAGGTTGAATGACAGCACGTTAGTCATCACAATATGGTGGACGTCAGTAACCAAAGTGACTGCAGCATTAAAAAATCTACGCTAAGAAATGGAAGGTATGCAAGAAAAAGAATCCTATATGGGTGTGAGGTGTGGATAGAAATCCGGGTGTGAGGGGTGGATAGAAATCAGTCCCTCGGGATCACTGTCCGGCATCACTCGACAAGCCTCGGAACCAATTTTTCCATCCACCCTTCACACCCATATAAGATTCTTATATTTTAACATTTAATCAGTCTGACACACATGGGCCTTGAGGCTATAAAAGTTTTCTTGTCGTCAAATCACTTGAGCATAACATTTGTAATGCTCCTGAATATTTCAACACAAAAACAACAATGTTTGAGAGGGTATATAGGAGTCAACTTGTTGTACTGTTCGCTTTCATTCTGCCAGAATTTTGTCGGACAATAACTTGAAAACTGCTTGAGATACCCTGATAAAGGACACTGTGCAGAAGTGTAGTGCACAAGGGCCATAACTCTTTTCTTTAACATTAGCAGAGATTGGACTTTTTTTTTTTTTAGCTCACCTGTCACGTAGTGACAAGGTGAGCTTTTGTGATCACTTTTCGTCCGACGTCCGTCGTCAGTGCCTGTGTGCGTGTGTGCGTGCGTGAACTTTTTCTTCAAATGACATCTCCTCCTAAACCACTGATCGGATTTTGACCAAACTTCACAGGAATGATCCTTAGGTGGTCCCCTTTCAAAGTTGTTCAAATGGTTCCGGTCCATTGCACATCTAGGTCACAGGAGCTAAAAATAGACTTTTTAAACGAAAACTTAAAAAATCTTCTTCTCTGAAACCGCAAGGCCCAGGTCTTTGATATTTGGTATGAAGCTTCATCTAGTGGACCTCTACCAAGATTGTTCAAATTATAGCCCTGGGGGCCAAAATGCCCCCGCCTCGGGGGGCCTTTGGTTTTACATGGGCTTATATAGGGAAAATCATTAAAAAATCTTCTTCTCTGAAACCACAAGGCCCAGGTCTTTAATATTTGGTGTGAAGCTTTACCTGGTGGACCTCTTTCAAGATTGTTCAAATTATAGCCCTGGGGGCCAAAATGCCCCCGCCCCGGGAGCCTATGGTTTTACATAGGCTTATATAGGGAAAATCATTAAAAAATATTCTTCTCTGAAACCACAAGGCCCACATCTTTAATATTTTGTGTGAAGCTTTACCTGGTGGACCTCTACTAAGATTGTTCAAATTATAGCCTTGGGGCCAAATATGCCCCCGCCCGGGGGGGCCTTTGGTTTTACATAGGCTTATACAGGGAAAATCTTTAAAAATCTTCTTCTCTGAAACCGCAAGGCCCAGATCTTTGATATTTGGTGTGAAGCTTCATCTAGTGGACCTCTTTCAAGATTGTTCAAATTATAGCCCTTGGGGCCAAAATGCCCCCGCCCCGGGGGCCTATGGTTTTACATAGGCTTATATAGGGGAAATCATTAAAAAATCTTCTACTCTGAAACCACAAGGCCCAGGTCTTTAATATTTGGTGTGAAGCTTTACCTGGTGGACCTCTACTAAGATTGTTCAAATTATAGCTTTTGGGTCAAAAATGCCCCCGCCCGGGGGGGCCTTTGGTTTCACATAGGCTTATACAGGGAAAATCTTTAAAAATCTTCTTCTCTGAAACCGCCAGGCCCAGATCTTTGATATTTGGTGTGAAGCTTCATCTAGTGGACCGCTACCACAATAGTGTTCAAATTATAGCCCTGGGGCAATAAATGCCCCCACCCTGGGACCCTTTGGTTTTTCATAGGCTTATATAGGGAAAACCTTTAAAAATCTTCTTGTCTGAAACCAGAAGGCTCAGGTCTTTGATATTGGGTATGAAGCTTCATCTAGTGGACCAGTACCAAGTTTGTTCAAATTGGGCCTAGAATGTACTGGAGACACTAATTCTCAGGTGAGCGATTCAGGGCCCTCTGTTTTTTTTTTTTTTTTTTTTTTAGAATTTCGTCCGGATAATAGCTGTATGACATATCATCACAATAACAGGTTGTGACTAACACTTTTGAAAATTCCTGTTTACTTAGTAAAAAGTCATATGTTTGATCCCCATTTCAGTAAAATGTGCTAACGCGGGGCTATAGCTGTCTGCTCAGATCCTCTGTCAGTTCTTGTTTGTCCTGCTTATAAACCAGGGGTCATGGGTTCAATTCCGGACTTCTCCAGACTTTTGGATGAGACTTTAAACCAAGGTTCCTCTCCATATGACCTTTGTAGTTGGTGGGACTTAAAACTCAAAACACCCATGAGAAGGGGGCAAAACTCTTTAACCCATTATATACGGGAAACCCCAAAAGGGGATACCTTGGCACACAGTGCATGCCCAGATCAGATGCTGCAGAATGCGGCATCTGATCAGGGCCTGCACTATTTGTTAACAGAATTTTCTGTCAAAAATGTAATAAAAACGAAAAAAAATAGGCCTGACACCCATTATAAGACAAATGGACTTGTCTAACATATAACAATGGAAGAATCCACTAGTATACAATCGGTTAAGGTCAAAAGGATATTCCTGGAAGGTGTTGCAATATACAGTAAAATTCCTATATTAAGACCACCTTTGGGACTGTTCAAAAGTGGTCTTTAAGACCACTTTTGAACCGTCCCAAAGGTGGTCTCTGACCGGAGGACACATTATGCAGAAAATGCAATGAAATAATAACTGCAACCTACTAAATAAGCTTTATACAGCAGAATTAGTCTTAATTTTAGCTTGTCTTAATAGTGGAATTTTACTGTATATGTACCTTTAGCGTGTTTCATTTTCTTCCCACAGACACAGCTCGTCAAGAAATACCCTCCATCGGACAACGTTAGTCTCTGGTGTCAGATGCCACTCAAGTCGTTACCCTCGTCAACAGCCAGAGATGTGGTGGAAGAAATTTTCAACAGATGTGCGAAAAATATCCATAATTTTATCAACAAGTCAGAGAAGTTGTACAAAGATCTTTTAGAGCTAGTAAGTCAAAACTTTTCGCCATTTATATCTCAGCATACGTCAGATCTTATGTCAGACTGTTTGGCTCTTAACTGATTTTGTACCAGAAACCCCAGAACGGGTATCCTGGCAAACAGTGCAGGCCCAGATCAGATGCCGCAGAATGTGGCATCTGATCAGGGCCTACACTGTTTGCAAAAAGTTCAGCCATTTTCCAAATAAATTTTGGAGAAAATACTACCTGACACCCCTAAATTTCGAAATGGACTCCTGCTATATATAAGAAGGAAGATTCCATTTGGTACAAAAAGGGTTAAACCACGAGCAGACAATAATCTTATTCTATGTGTGTTATTTTTCAGAAAAAAGAAGGCTTGACATTACAAGTGAATTGTCTGCCCAGCAATCTCAATCCTTATTTTCTCTGACAAAAGGAAATATACTTAGAAAATGTTGTTTGCTTGTGATTGGTGTTTTAAGCGCTAATGACAAGTCTGAAATCAAAAACTTTCTACAAGAAATCTATTTAGCACGTAATTTTGCACAGTGTTTCTGTTACACAGTTCATGCATAACATGCTTAAAATACTACCATTTGCTGTAATATAGGCACATTGTACTTAGACATTTCCTTCCTATCTTAAAAACGAGCCCTAGAAGCCTGAAGTGTATAACCCATTCTATCTTTAATGAACTGGCTTTATAAATTGGAAGTGTCAGTTTTCAATTTTATGGGTGTCATATTTATGGGTGATATATAGAAATTTATTTAGAAAATGGCTGAACTTTTTTTGCAAACAGTGAAGGCCTAGATCAGATGCCACAGTATGTGGCACCTGATCTGGGCCTGCACTGTTTGCCCTTTGGGCCGTCTAAAATGATTTTCGGAGCATACCTGATCTGGTCAGCACTGTTTACTTAGGCAGTGTATTGGGTCATTCAAGTGTCTTTTGAATTTCAGACGATGTACCTAAGAAGCCTTAATGGATTGTACAGAAATCAAGAATTGACTTCAAAATTCCTGACCCCAACTCTGCAGCAAATTTTGATTGACAAGTTAAGGGATCTCTGGTCTCTTATGGAATTAAGCGGGACTGAGCCTGTACTGGAAGTGTTCTTAGCAGAACTGTTGCAGTTATCTGCCTTCTTAGTGACTGAGCTGCAAAATGCAGATTTGTTAAATGTGAGTATTTGTAGTTAATATGTTAACAGACCCGTGTAATGAACACCCTCCTAAACGCCACTTTATACAGAGAAAGCTGGGGTTTACAAGGGTATACGTTAACCCTTGTCCTGCTAATCCCGGATATGCCGTTTCTTTGAAACAATGTAGATCCAGATCAGATGGCTTCTGGCGAAGCCATCTGATCAGGATCTACATTGTTTGTCATTCAGGTTGTGAATTTGTTGTAATAATTTGCATCAAGTAATCTGATTGGTTGATAATCGGTAGTGGGTGTGGCATATATGAATATTCAGCAGGACAAGGGTTAATTTTCTTATTTATGGTCCCAGACATAGATTGTTGGTATAGTAGTCGCAGATAAGATTGACTAGGCGAAGCTATTCAGGTGTTGTCAATATATGTCAAATTCGCCCAGTCCAACAGAAGATTTGGTAGAGTGCCTTTCGCACGCTTTCTACAAGTGCACAAAATGGTCATATACGTCACAGCTATAGTGGTGTTATAGTTGAATTCACACAATCAGGTAACTTGGTTTACCGTTTTGTTCATGGAAGATTCTTAAGGCAGGTACAAACGATAGCTCCACCTAGTCAATCTAATCTGCGACTGTTATACTCGTCAGAACAGCTTATTGGTTAGAACGGCCTCAACAAGCACCTACATGCTATGTTTAGATGAGAAATAAGAAAATATCACAAATTTTAATAAGAAAAGTAACCAGTTTAGAGATGTGAAAGAATGCACTATGTCGCACGGATGCCTTATGTATAGTGAATCTTCATTTACTTGAACACCAATCACTCTTTCATGTTTATATCTGTGGCCTCCACTCATCAGGACTTGGAGAAATAGCTTTTGCTGCATGAAGCTTCCATGCAGTGCTAAAACCGACAAATCTGAGTACTTGTTTGTTTGTTTGTTTGATTTGAGGTTTAACATCCCCGTCAACACCGTAAAGGTCATTTTGGAGACGTTGCTTCCAATTTTGTGGGACTTTTTCCCAACATTGAGATGAAATGACATCTCAAGCCCTGTCCCCCAATGAAACCAATAGGATTGATAAGGATGGACGGTCCAACTCGTGCGCACCGCTTTGCCTGGGCACGCTTAGATCCTCTAAGCGGTTTACCAGTACTCGTGTGCTAGTCGGATTCAGCTCAGCCTGGAAGCATCATTCAGCCCATATATTTCTTCAAGACCGATGGGCGGGGGCCTGAGTACTTGCTAAAAGGACCGCTACTTTCCCACAAAAAAGGCCAATGGACTATCCAAAAGAAAAAGATATAAGTGATACACACATTCAAAGACAAAATCAATTTTGGGTGGCCGCAATCCTCGCCCTTACGTCCATAGCAATTTCGACAAGTGAGGACTCGACAGCAAGCCTGCACAGGAAAAGTAGTAAGAGTTGCATGGTTCCTTAAACCCTAGTGATTTCTGGAGGTGATAGGGCTTGAGAAATCATAATGTTGGGTAAAAGTCCCACAAAATTGGAAGCAAAGTTTCCAAAATAACCTAAATAGTGTTGATGGGTGCATTAAACCTGAAATCAAACAAATCTCCAAAAATTTAAGCAAATTTGTTTCAAGATCCAGCAAGGAGTCCAAAACGTGTAGACGGAATGGCAAACAGTGTACACCCTGATCAGACTGCTCCTTCAATAGCAGTCTGATCTTGGTCTGCATTGGTTTCTTAGACATGTCCCTCCAAGAACGATTATTAGAGGCTTGAGTCCTACCTTGAAAAAAATTCCATGTTGCCAAAAGTATTCGAGCTTTTGAAGTAAGACTGTATGATATAGAGATTAGAAAAAACATCTTCTTAGTCTGATGTCTTTGTGTCATGATCGAATTTTAGAATTGTGAACTTGGCAAATACAGTAAAGTTCCTATATTAAGACCACCTTTGGGACTGTTCAAAAGTGGTCTTAAAGACCACTTTTGAACAGTCTCAAAGGTGATCCCTGACCAGAGGACATTGTAGGCAGAAAACACAAAGAAAAAATAAGTGTAGCCTTCAAAATAAGCTTTTTATGCCCCCACATCATATGATGCCGGGGGCATATAGTTTTTGGGTTTTCCGTACGTGCGTACATGTGTACGTCCGTCTGTACGTGTGTGTGTACGTACGTACGTGATCCTGTAACCTCAGGTTAAAGTTTTTGTAACAGGTAGAGCCTGAACTTTTAGAACTCATATTTTCCTAACCATTTGATGGAACTGGTTCATCTTTGGTATGATGATAGATATAGGTCCAAAGTTTTATTAAGCAATACCCCCACCCATGCGTGTGACCTCAAGGTCAAGGTCACAGACTTAGAAGAAATTTTCAATGGTAAAGACTCAGGTTAAGGTTTTTGTAACAGGTAGACTTGAACATTTTAGAACTCATATTTTCCAAACCATTTGATGGAATTGGTTCATATTTGGTATGATTATAGATATAGGTCCAAAGTTTTATTCAGCGATACCCCCACCCATGCCCATGGCCTCAAGGTCAAGGTCATGGACTTAGAAATTTTCCATGTTAAAGACTCCAGTTAAGGTATTTGTACCTGCTAGAACCTGAACTTTTATGATGGCTTTGGTTCATATGATGATAGATATAGGTACAATGTTTTATTCAGCAGTACCCCCACCCATGCCCTCAAGGTCAAGGTCACAGACTTAGACAATTTTAATGTGAAAGATTTTAAAGAGCTCAAATTTTCCAAACTATATTATGGATTTGGCTTATGTATGCTATGATGATAGTTACAGGTCCAAATGTTTATTTGGCAATACCCCCACTCATGCCTATGCCTTCAAGGTCAAGGTCACAGACTTAGAAATTTTTAATTAGATATTTTAAGAGTTGATATTTTCCAAATCGTGCGATGGATTGAGTTGATATTTGGTATGATGTTAGATACCTGTCCATTTTATTCAGCGATACCCCCACCCATGCCCATGAGCTCTAGGTCAAGGTCACAGACTTAAATTTTTTTTAATTATCCCCTCGCACAACATAGCTCTAGCTTCTATATTTCTTCACTGATTTCAATATAACTTCACACAAATGGTCCTTATAATAATATCTCGAGCGAGTTTGACTTTCAAGGTCATGACCTCAAGGTCAAGGTCACTGTGGCTATTTTTAGAAAAACTTTGTCATAGCTCTTTCGCCTGCATTTCTTCAATGGTTTCAAAATAACTTCACACAAACGTTCCTTATGACAATACCTCGAATGAGTTTGACTTTCAAGGTCAAGGTCACTGTGGCTATTTTTAGAAAAACTTTGTCATTGCTCATGCGCTTACATTTTTTCACCAATTTCAGTATTACTTCACACAAATGTTCCTTATGACAATATCTCTAGCAAGTTCCACTTTCAAGGTCAAGGTCACTGTGGCTATTTTTAGAAAAACTTTGTCATCGCTCTAGCGACTACATTTCTTCACTGATTTCAATATAACTTCACACAAATGTTCCTTATGACAATACCTCGAGCGAGTTCGACTTTCAAGGTCAAGGTTACTGTGGCTATTTTTAGAAAAACTTTGTCATTGCTGTAGTGCTTACATTTTTTCACCAATTTCAATATAACTTCTCACAAATGTTCCTGATGACAAGGTCACACACTTAAAAAGTTTTCTTGTAACATGGATTTTCGGGGTGAGGTGGGGCCCTTGGCGGGGGCATCCGTGTCGTCTGGACACTTTTCTAGTTATTACAGAATTAGTCCTAATTTTTGGTGGTCTTAACAGCGGAATTTCACTGTAGTTTATTGAGTTATGATGTCATATTTTCTTTTACAGATATTCCAGTGCATATGTACCAAGGTTTGCAATTGTGGTGACCTGGTCAAACTGGCCATTTCAAGATTTCTACAGAACTGCGGAAGAAGAAAATTTCCACCATCATCAGAGGTAGTGTAGATTTTATTAGTTTATTCTAATTTATTTTGTTGAATCGCTCTAGAACACTCATTCCAAGTGTTTTCACACGGGCACGAGAGGCAGTGGCTTTTACACCACTACTACCTTTTTTATACCTGGGTGTAGTGGAGCAGTGTAATTAGGTGTCTTGCCCAAGGACAAACCTCGATCAGGTGGCCGGATTCAAACGCACAACCTCTCGATCATAAGTCGAAAGCGTTAACCACTGCTGTATAGAGGCTGACAATTTTATTGCAGATTTTACTGACCTTCATTCAATACAGTTTCATCTCTGCATGTGCAATATTGCCTTGTTGACTTGCATGTTTTTTGTTTGTTTTTTTTATTTATCGGGCATTATTTCTATTTGTCAGACCTGTGAATCAAGATGGTGTGTCAACTCATTTTTCACTACTTTGAATACACACTTCTTTTATGTGTATTTAATTTTATAATGTGGGTCCAAAATAGAATACTTGTTGTCCCCGCACTGTTTCCTAATCAGAAAGTGGATTGAGACAATGATAGGCTGACTAAAGTTTTGACCTTCACTACCCACACCCCTGCTTGTGATCTTCCGGGACATGTACTCGGAAATTTTGTTTTATAGAAGGCCACCTCAGTGGCTCAGTACACGTTTGACTGGTGAACAGGAGATTACATGTTCAACCCGTAGCGGGTTCAGCAACATTTTTTCTTGGAGACTGATCATGAAATATTTTCTACAATCATACTGTCTCAGCTGATTCAAGAAGGGCAGTTTCAGGTTCTGGTGAGAGAGTGTGCGCTGTATTGGTTAACTGCTTACATATAAGCCTGCACAGGAAAAGTATGGTTAGACATACTGACTGGCTCAATATGACCATGACAACAGCACTGTTGAGTGCATTGTCAGAATCTGCACAAAAAAAAACTTTTATTTGTGGTGCCCATGCTCAACCAGTATATTCCCTTATTACCCCAAGCCTCAGCAGAGGCATTTGATTAATATTTAACCTTTTCACTCTTGAGCTTTTGAAGTAAACCTTTCTGTCTTTGAATTTCGGGATGTCAGATCATAGCAACAGATAAGTAAGTATTTTGTGATTATTGAAGGATAGTTTTTGTCAGTTCTCATGAAAAACATATGTTGTGGGTACTCATTAGAACCACCTCGGCGAGGCGGTTCTAATGAATACCCACAACATAGGTTTATATGAAGAAATAAGGAAAACTATCCTTCAATTATCACAAAACATTTACCTTATCTGTTGCTATGGTCAGTTCTTGTAATCAGGGGTTTAGTCAGAACCATTATCAGGATGGCAAACATTGTAGATCCTGATGAGATGGCTCATTATGAGCGGTCTCGTCTGGATCTACACTGTTTGAATAGATTTCTGTACTAGTTTGCATAAGTGCAGGGCTGAAAGGGAGATTCCATGCATAAATGTAAACTGGAAAATATTCTATTCTTACAGCAGCCCCAGATCTTCTCCAAAATTCCACAAGCTTTTGACAAGCTCCTGTGCCACACAAATGCTCTAGTACACACAAAGGCTGTAGAATCGTTTACACAGTTTGCCGAGTCAACTCCACACGAGACGTTGGTACCAGAATGCATTGGTAGCAAACCTTTCCTCCAGGATATTGTCGTTGCCTGTTTAAGTAAGGTAAGACAAAATTTCTCCATTTGCCAAAACATAGCTGTAATTGCTTTTTCAGTTCCTGTGGAAAAACCAAACCTAGTGACACAGATTCCTGTCTGGAACATGATATGACCATTCATATTGACTGTACAGTCCAACCTGTATTAAGCAAGCACCTAAGAGATAAGCAAAATGCGCTTGCTTAAGACAAGTGCTTGCTTAATACAGGCAAATTTTAATGTATTTGTCTTTTTGGGGAACCAAATACATGGTTGCTTAAGACAGGTTGCTTGCTTAATAGAGGTGGCCACTATGACAGGTTTTACTGTACATTTTTGTTTGGATATAACATGATTGTTTACCTATAAACACAGCATCTGCTGTGGACCCCAACAATTGTGTAATATAGAGGTTTTAGTGTATTTCCAAGGAGCCAATCGTAAAAGAAAGAATTTGTTCTTGCAAAGGGTTGAAATATCTTTGTAGCACTGTTTGTTATAACATGGTTTTTGTCGCGCCTGCTATTAGCATATAGGCGCCCGGTTTTCCGTCTGTTCGTCCATTCGTCCGTCCGTTTGTCAAGGTGTCAACATTTGCGACCACCCTAGCGTTCACCCTAAGGTTCAAGTTTATTTCTCAAGAACTATAAGAGCTTCATTAATGATACTTGGTACAAACTTGAATCTGGGGATAGCAACTTAAATGCAAGCATCCATATTTGACCTTGACCTAAATTTCATGGTTCACTGACTTTGTAAAATATTGTGACCCCCTAGCGTTCACCCTAATGGTCAAGTTTATTTCTCAAGAACTTTAAGAGCTTCATTAATGATACTTGGTATAAACTTGTATCTGGAGATGGAAACTTAAATGCAAGCATCCATATTTGACCTTGACCTACATTTTATGGTTCACTGACTTTGTAAAATATTGCGACAACCCTAGCGTTCACCCTAATGGTCAAGTTTATTTCTGAAGAACTATAAGAGCTTCATTAATGATACTTGGTACAAATTTGTATCTGGGGATGACAACTTAAATGCAAGCACCCATATTTGACCTTGACCCACATTTCATGGTCCACTGACTTCGTAAAATATTGCGACCACCCTAGCGTTCACCCTAATGGTCAAGTTTATTTCTCAATAACTATAACAGCTTCATTAATGATACTTGGTATAAACTTGTATCTGGAGATGGAAACTTAAATGCAAGCATCCTTATTTTACCTTGACCTACATTTTATGGTTCGTTCAAAATGTAAAATATTGCAACCACCCTAGCGTTCACCCTAATGGTTAAGTTCATTTCTCAAGAATTATTACAGCTTAATTAATGATATTTAGTACAAGCTTGCATTTAAGAATGGCAACTTTTATGCAAGCATCTATGTTTGACCTTGGCGTAGATGTCATAATTCGCTGACTTTGTGCCCCCACAGGCGCGACTTAGCCTTCGGCGGAATTCTTGTCTGTTTAAAGATGGATCCCAAAAATGAATAGATTATGTAGAAAAATGACTATAAATGGCTATGTTTCTGTGTAATCTATACATTTTTGTTCGGATATTTTTTCAAGGGGAATGGGTACACCTTCAGGGGAGGCAACTCCTGCAGAAGTATTTTTGTCTCCCATGTCAATAGGGGTCAACTCGTATGACCTTAGCTGTTGGTTGGATGTAAAACTTAAACACTCACTCACTCCAACACAGTTTCTGATTGGGACACCAAGAATAGTGTTATAAGGAGTTTGTATTGTATTTCAGACTCCCCACCTGTCTGAAGGTTACTCAGAGGAGCAGTATATACAGAATCAGAAGACTCAGCTGGCATGTATAAAAGAGGAAGCTACCATCAATAGTGATACTGCCAGTATGGACACAGATTCTACTTGTCAGGTATTTGTTTTTATACAATAGTAACCTAAAATCCCTGGGCAGATATGGCCAGAGCCACAGGCAAGGGCTATATCAGCTCAGGGGTTCTGGCCTAGGCCCTACCACTGCCCATAAATCTAGATAGAGCCCAAAACATAGGTTGCTATTGTATAAAAGTGCATTAATCCTTTCAGTTTAAGCAATGTTGGCACCCAATATAGAGACATTGCATGTTCATGGCTGAAGTTTGTGGACTCCTGACATCAACAAAGCATCATTATGTTCTCTCTTTATGATTGCATTCAACCCAAGTTTTCATGTGAAAATCTTCATAGCTTTTGTAGTCCGCATTTTCAATCTTTCTTTTCAATTCAGAAAAAATTTATGAGCAGAACAAATAACATTCTGTGCTGATCTGAACAGCCAAAATTGCCTCTTTTATTTGTAGTTTAATATTTATGAGCACTATAAATTACATAACTCAGCTGAGTTGAGCATGAAAAAAGTTTTATAACCTCGGGGAAAGCTGTAGGAGAACTCACAAGATAGGCTGGTTGCAGTGATCATCTTTCTCTCTATATATACTGCAATATGCCTTCCCGGACATTCTAGGCAGGTGTACATGACATACACTCTAGATTTGCACAATGAAAGCCTACACAGTAATCATGTAATTACAGTAGGGATCTTTAACCTACACAGGGGATGACGTCCCGATCCGAAGGGCGGTGCACTTAATGGCATTTATCCCTGCTAATGATGCCAAAGGAGCATGTACGGACACCACAATTTTATTACCGCTGCCGGTAATCGAACTGGGAGCCTCTAGCATCATAAGCATGTGTACTAACCACTGAGCTACCACATTCCATATACAGGTTTTGCTGTGCCTTGGCAAATATTTAACCCATATGTACTGTCAGAATGGAATCTTACCGCTTACATATAGCAGGAGTCCATTTTCAATATTTAGTGGTATCAGGTTGTGTTACCTTTAAAAATTTTGGAAAATGACTGAACTTTTTGCAAATAGTGTAGCCCCTTATCAGACACTGAGCACTGTGATGTCTGATCTGGGCCTACATAGTTGACCAGCATCCTGTTTTGGGGTTTCCCATAGAAAATGGGTTAACCAGTACAAAGCTCATGTCAATAGATGTTAGTATCTCCATTTTAAATTTTCAGCCGTCAACAAAACGAAAAAGACTGCAGCAAGAAGAAGTAAGTACTTTATTTCATTTTACCATGACACTGAAAGCTCACACAAATTCTCCAAGGCGTGAAAGAAGCCTCTGTGGTGTAGTGATGCTGCTCGCCTTGTAAACCAGGAGTCGCAGGATCAATCCCGGGCTTCCCCAGACTTTCGGATGAGTCATTCAACAGAGGTCCCTTCTCCGTATGACCTTAGCTGTTGGTGACACGTAAAACTCAAACACTCACTCCAAGGCGTGAATGTTGGCATACTGTGGTCTTAGTTTTGGTGAAAACTACCAATCTCGAATGGGTGTCAACTACCCTGTCACATAAAAACCCAGAATCAAACCTGGGTTTTGACAAGCCCGGGGCATACTGTGCCAATCCAGACCTCATTTGTAGACTGCTTGTTACAATTTTTAGAATTCTACAGTTTTAAAAATTTCTTTGGATACTGAAGGGATATCAAACTGTGCAGTCCCTGAGAGAGCAGTGTGATGTTGTTAAGTAAGAGGGAAGCCGATGTTTGTTTTAAATCCTTTAATACCCTGAACCCCCACCCCCTTTCGGAAGCTGATAGTTAACCGCTAACACCACAGTGGTTGAGGATCTTTACTCGGATCAGCCAGCCATTCATGCAATCTGTCAGATGTTTTTTACGTGCATAGCTGGCATAAGGGTCATAGACTAATCGTACAGTAGGGAAATAGAATTATAAAGGTTTCTTTTTAGAATAAAAAGCACAGGCCTTAGAAAATAATGTTTGTGTTTCCCACTAACAACTAAAGCCATATGAAGACAGGACCTTGATTTTAAGACTCATTCAAAAGTCTGGAGAAGCTCGGAATTGAACCCACTAACCCTGGTTTATGAGGTGAGTAGCTCAACTACTACAGCACAAGGGCTTCTGTAGAAAATGGGAATCTTGGTATTATCAAGACTAATCATAAGCAGTACTATACGAATCTTATATGGGTGTGAGGGGTGGATTGAAAAATCCGTCTCGAGGGACACTGTCCGGCATGATGAGGCTTGCCGAGTGATGCCGTACAGTGATCCCGAGGGACGGATTTTTCTATCCACCCCCCACACCCATATTGGATTCTTTTTCTTGCATACCTTCCATTTCTATTGCGAATTTTTAATGCTTCGGTTACCGACGTCCGCCATTTTGTGATGACAAAACAGGAATTTTTAGTGACGTCACGCATGACGACGCCGCGCATGAGGTTGTAATCAACCAGTGCATTTATCAAACACGCGATTATATTCGATTTGGGGTCGGAACACCAGGGTCAGAACATAAATTTCCATCACAGGGTAAAATCACTGATTTCCTTGTCTGGTGTGCAAGAAAGTAGTTTTCTAATAGCACATGAGCTCACAGTTACCACATTGGGCGCATCAGTATAACCAGTAGACCAGATAAGGTGGGTTTGTATCTCTTAAGTTAATGAAAACGTATGTAGTGGGTATTAATTTGAACCGCCTCATTGAGGCGGTTCAAATGAATACCCTTAACATATGTTTTCCTTGAAAAATAAGGAAATATATCCTTCAATTATCATCCGTTACTCCCTTTATCTAGTCTGCTGTATAATTGATTAAGCAGCTGATGTTCAGATCAAGCCCCGGAACATCAAAATCTGTCTTTGGCTTTTGACCAGGCAAGACACAAACCAGCCAGCTCAGCTACACAGACTAGTAAGAGTTTTGAAATTTTAGATATAGCAACTAGAGGTATTGTACTATCCTAGCAGTGAACAAAAAGCTGCTGATCAGACTGCACAAATATGAGCCCCGCCAAGCGAATTTGTGTCTTCGAGCATTCCGTCATGACAAATTTTTACTGCGCATGCCCAGCCATTCAGAGGGGCCAGGGATATGGTTTTCTGTCTGAAGGTTCCTCTTGATTCACTGCTTGTATGAGGGAGCAGCGAAGGTTCTGGCGAGACTGCGCGGATGCGCAGGCTCGCCTGAACCTTCGCTGCTCGCATAGGCGATAAGTACCAAAATCGCTTGACGGGGCCCATATGATCTGCACCTTTGTTGTTTGCAAATACCATAAAACAAGTTTTCTCAGACTTAGTGGAGTCTGTTGCCTTTATTATATACCCAGAAAATGTTCCGTTTACTTTGCGCTGAAGTTACCAGTCAATATTATAATGTTATTAATCAAGTAATTTCCTAATGACCCAGGTACAGGTTTGAGGTCTGCTGCATTGGGCCTCAGGCCAGTGCAGCTGACCGAGGACCTGTAGCTGGGTCAATGTGAAATTACTTTTGTTATTTGACACAATTAAAAAACATGATTATTGATTTTTTGACCTCACTTGACCTCAGTTAATATTGCTTGACCTGGTGTTAATACGGAAGACCTCCGATCAATACAGGATAGTCAATAATTTTTCATAATGTCCATAGTCAAGCTCATATTGCCCGTAGATAAGCAGACTCTATGCCAGGCAATCCCGAATTCTGGCAGACAGTCAAAGATTTGGGTATATAATAAAAAGGTTATTGACTTTATATTGTGAAGTATTCGGCTCGTTCATATGGCGAAGACGCACTCATGCATCCTTCGCCATATGAACTCATACTGAATATTTCGCAATATAAAGGCAATAACCTATAATTATTTTGATTTGATTCCTTTCAGAGCTGTGACAAAGTAGAAGATATATTGACAGTAATAGAGACCAATCTACAGGAATTGGAACAGTGTAAAGTGGTCGGCTCATTCCCTTCTAGATCTACAGAGAGACTTAAGGCTCTTGCCACAAGAATACAGAAAATTCTTGATGAAAATGGATAATATGACAGTTTTGTGATACAGCCCGACTTTCAAAGTGTTTGATTTTGAATTGATGTTTTACCACACTATGAAGATTATAATTGAAGTCTTGAAAAATTGAGCCAACTCATAAGAGTGGGTTAAAAAGGGCATGGGCTTGCAGCAAAGGCTCTGGCGGGCCTGCGCATAAGCTCAGCTTGCCAGAACCTTTGCAGCTTGCAGACATGTACAGATTACCTTGAGAAGCCTCCGTGGTGTAGTTGTTATGCTATTTGCCTGATAACCATGGGTTGTGGGTTCAATCCTCGGCTTCTCCAGACTCTTTAATCCGAGATCCCATTACCATATGACCTTAGCTTTTGGTGAGATGTAAAACTCAAACACACACAAACAGACTACCTTGAGGTAGCTACATGCAAGAAATTATTTGTCTAGCATCTGACTGGTGATCGGAAGGTTGATACTTGCTGGATCGGCAACATTCTTTCGTGCAGATTGATCATGAACTCTTTTTTTATGGTAATTCTAATCAGGGCAGTTGTCAGTTTCTGGCAAAAGAATTAGCACTGTACTGGTTAACCCCTTATGTATTAGCCTGCCCAGGAAAAGTGTGGTAAAAAATGTAGGTAAACTGGCCAGCTTGATATGACGTAAATAGTGTGGACCCTTAAGGGGAATGGGTACACCTGGCAGATTTTTCTGCCATTTTTCAAAGGAGGACAATTTTTGGGACTTCCTATTCACTTTTCTATAAGCCCTGTCCCACTGAAAAAGGGGTCTACTCTTAAAGGAAAGAATTTGCTCCTCAGGAGCAAATTCTTTCCTTTAAGAGTTGACCTCTATTGACATGGGAGACAAAACTACTTTTGCAGGTTACCAACTTACCAATCGAAAGTTATGGCCAGTGTTAAAGTTTTTAAAAAGTAGGTTAAGATCATAAGGTCAAAAATTATGGTATCACTGGAAAGGTCTTGTGACATGGAATGCACATGTGAAATATGAAAGCCCTAGCACTTACCAATCATCAGTTATGGCCAATGTTAAAGTTTTTAAAAAGTAGGTCAATGGGTAAGGTCATAAGGTCAAAAATTATGGTATCACTGGAAAGGTCTTGTGACATGGAATGCACAGGTGAAATATGAAAGCCATATTGCTTACCAATCATAAGTTATAGCCAATGTTAAAGTTTTTAAAAAGTAGGTCAATGTTTAAGGTCTGAAGGTCAAAAATTATGGTACCACTGTGAAATATGAAAGCTCTACCAGTTTCCATCCATAGTTATGCCCAATGTTAAAAGTTTTTTTGAGGACAAACGAGCAGAGATTTTACCCTGGGATAGAAATTATTATCCTTTCCAGCGACAGATTCTCATGTGTTTGATGTACTCTGGTTGCATAGGATATCAAGTATGCTGTCACACTGTCATTATGGTTGTTGTCACTACACTTGACATCACTAAACTACATAGTAATGTCATCACAATATGATTGACGTCAGCTATCAAAATGATTGCATTATCAAAAAACCATGCTCAAAAAAGAAAGGTGTGCAAGAAAAATGTGAGGGGTACAGAGAAAAATCTCCCTGAGGATCACCATCCCGCATCACAAGGCTTTCCCTAGGATAGCCTCGTGATGCTAGACAGTAATTCTTGGGATAGAATTTTATCAACCCCTCCCATCCATGTTAGGTTCTTATATTGTTATCTTGAGTCCCATTCAGCTACGTCATTAGCGTGGGTATTTGATCCATATATTTTTTGCAGCCATTTTGACAATAGAAGGTAAGATTTTTCTGTCTTAAAGCTTTGTACCTAAAAAAGAAAAGCAATGAATGGCTCAGTGGGGAGCTCCGATGCTGCAGTTAACCATTAACACCACTACTGAGCTGTGAAAAGCTTTTTACAGGGGCTAACACCTAACTACAATATCTGAATTGAGAAAAGTCAGCATAAGCAACTTTTGTTTTGGTTAGCCTCCCTGTAGAGAAGTGTTTGATCAGACAGTGCACTTAATGTGCAAACTTCCTTTTCTAATGTATAAAGCATGTTTTTTCCCACCTTGTCAAAACAGTGCTCAGTACATAATGGATGTTGAAAATATTTTTTAACATTAAATGTTGTCAAATAAAAATTGGAAAATGTGGTTCCGATGTCACTGCTAACCCTTGTTTTCCATTACTCAATAATCTTAGTTTAAAACTTTCAGAATACATCCATTCTCCATTCTTCTTAAACCCTTAAGATGCCAATCACAACAACTGTCTGCTTTGTTGCCCGTTACTTTTAAAAGTCATTCCTGCAAACAGTGTGGACTCTCTAGCAGTCTTATAAGGGTCCACACTGTTTGCCAGTTTTCTTAAAAAAAATTTAAAAAGTGTGCAAGATGTAGCAGATGACTAAACAGATGGAATTTTCAGATGCAGTGTTTCTTGGAATCTTGGATGTTAAAATGATAAACAAAAAAAAAAAACCTACACGTAGTTATTCCTGTTTAATCATTTTTATTCAAAATATATAAAATGGTTACATGATGATCAACAAACTTAATTGTTGTTAAGTATGTGGCAGAAACCATTGTTACAATCAAAACATTAACAATGATCAGTGAAATGGAACAGGGCCTCCATGGCTTAGTGGTTAAGAGCTCGAACTCTTAAACGTTAGCTCTCTCACAACTGAGCTCAAGCCTCACTCAGAATACATAGGAGAGATCAAGTTCTGCAACAGGCCATGTGCTTTTTATCCCCCCGACCGAATAGGTTCGGGGGATATAGCGATCAGCCTGGCGTCCGTCCGTCTGTCCGTAGACGCAACCTTGTGATGGCCATAATTCCTATACCCTTCATTTCATTGATGATTCTTAGCACAATTGTTCACAAGGCTGAGACGGCGTGTCATGCGCAAGAACCAGAACTCTGGATGCCATTCTTTTTGAGTTATCTCCCCTTTTAATAAAATAGAAAGACTACTTTGTGATGGCCATAACTCCAATACCCTTTGAGATATGTTGATGGGTACCTGGGACAGTTGTTCACAAGGCTGAGACAGCGTGTCATGCACAAGAACCATAACTCTGGTTGTCATGGTTTTTGAGTTATCTCCCCTTCCAATAAAATTGAGTGACTACTTTGTGATGGCCATAACGCCAATACCCTTTAAGATATATTGATGATACCTGGCACAGTTGTTCACAAGGCCGAGACGGTGTGTCATGCATAAGAACCACAACTCTGGGTGCCATAGTTTTTGAGTTATCTCCCCTTCCAATAATATAGAATCACTACCTTGTGATTGCCACATCTCCAATACTCTTTGAGATATATTGATGGTACTTGGTACAGTTGTACATGAGGTTAAGCAGGTGTGTCATGTTCAAGAACCACAACTCTTGGTGCCCTGGTTTTTTAATTATCTCCCCTGACAATATAACCTTGTGATGGCATTAACTCCAAAACCTTACAGATCCCCACCCCTAAACCGTATATATTATTGTTCCTTATGATAAGACACATTCATTGACACCAACTTGGGGGCCCCTCGGATGCGCTGGGGCCTTGCCCCACCCCCTCCACTTCATAAAAGGCCCAATATCTCGGAAACCTTACAGATCCCCACCCCCAAAACGATATATATTCTTGTTTCTTATGATAAGACACATTCAGTTACACTAACCTGGGGGCTCCGGGATGTGCCGGGGCCATGCCCCACCCCCTCCACTACATAAAAGGCCATATATCTCAGAAACCTTTTAGACCCCCACCCCTAAACCATATATATTCTTTTTCTTTACGATAAGATGCATTCATTGACACCAACCTATAGGTCCCGGGGATGTGCCGGGGCCTTGCCTGACCCCCTCCACTTCATAAAAGGCCCAATATCTCGGAAACCTTACAGATCCCCACCCCTAAACCATATATATTATTGTTCATTCTGATAAGACATATTCAACGGGCCTCCGTGGCCTAATGGATAAGAGCGCTGACTCTTAGTCATTAGGTCTCTCACCGCCGTGGGTTCGAGCCTCGCTCGGGTCACGTGTGAGACTCCAAGTTCTGCAACGGAAGATCAGGTGGTTTTTCTCCGGGTACTCCGGTTTTCGCCCACCTATGATTAAGATCGGCTCGATATGAGTGAAATAATCTTGAAAGGGCCGTAAAACCCAAACCAAAAAAAAAAAAAGACATTCAATGACACCAACCTGGGGGCCCCCTGAGATGGGCCAGGGCCCTGCCCCACCCCTCCATTTCATAAAAGGCCATATATATCAGAAACCATTCAGATCCCCCCTAAGACGCATTCAGTGATTCCAACCTAGGGGTGTGCTGGGGCCATGCCCCACCCTGCCACTTCATAAAAGCGATAAATCTCAGAAACCTATCAGATTCCCACTCCTAAACCATATATATTCTCGTTTCTTATGATAAAACGCATTCAGAGACACCAACCTGTGGGTCTCTTGGGATGTGCCCGGGCCATTCCCCACCCCCTCCACTTCATAAAAGGCCCAATATCTCAGAAACCGTTAAGACCCCCACCCATAAACTATACATTTTTTTGTTCCTTATGATAAGATGCATTCAGTGATATCAAATTGGGCTCTGTTGGGTCATCTCCCACCCCTCCACTTCATAAAAGGCCTAATATTTCAGATACAGAGTCCACATGTAATGAGGGTTCATTAAAACCATACATGGCTGCCAGTGGGCAGTGCTGGCTTGAGCTCTGGTGAGCATCAAGGCCCATGGGCCTCTTGTTTAGTTATCTCCCCTGACAGTATAATATTGTGATAGCCATAACTGCAATACTTTTGTGATATATTGCTGGTTTAATTCTGGTGCACTTTCTATTGGTGTACAATCTTCTGAAGGCCATATTGGCTTTTGGTCGGGGGATTTGCCATCTCTTCCGATGGCTATTTTTCTCTGGGTACTCCACCTCAGATTTAACCCATTGTATACTGGTGGACTCTTCCTTTGCTATATGTTAGACAAGTCCATTTGTCATATACAGGGTGACAGGCCTATTTTTTCGTTTTTAATCTATTTTTCATGGAAAATTCTGTTAGCAAACAGTCCAGGCCCTGATCAGATGATGCCATATTCTGCAGCATCTGATCTGGGCCTGCACTGTTTGACAAGGTACCCATTTAGGGGTTTCCTGCATGCAGTGGGTTAATGATCAAAACGTGAAATTCTCTTGAAAGAGCCATAAAACCAAAAAAAAAATGATATTATATAATGTAGTTACATGTACATTGGAAATTTAAGAAGTCAGGGTCACTTATGCACCTATAGATTAGTGCATTACAATAGTGGCGGAAACATACATGAAACTTTATTTTTAACAAAAACTGAACAATCTTCAACATTATTGAGCAGAGGAGACATCAAATACATAGTACTTGCACGGGTGAAAGTTTTCAGGATTATTCTGGATTTCAGGATTTTGAGACTTTTTGTCCCAATATAAAGTATAGGCAAAATTGTGAAACCTGCATTTCAAGATTCTTGAAGTTTTTAACTTTCACCCATGTACTTGGGCAAATGCAGTAACTAATACCATACAAACTCCAAGAATTTGGACACCTCAACTCTTTACAACAATATACATGTTCTAAAATTTTAACAGGCTAGGGGTATACCCTTATGAGATGCTGCATTCTGCGTAGAGTCTCACTTGGGTCTACAATGTTTGCTCAGGTATGTCTGTCTGAATACTTTTGTTTGTGCTGAGGTTATATGTCCTCATCAACGTCCAAGAGGAGTTATTGTTCTTACATTGGCCCTGGCATTAGAGTCAGCATCGGTGTCCACATTTACATTGAAGTTTTTTAAAAGCTCATAATTTCCAAACCAAAAGATGGATTTGGTTCATATTTGGTATGATGATAGACATAGGTCCAAAATTTTATTCAGCAATATCCCCACCCATAATGTCAAGGTCAAGGACTTAGAATATTTTAACATAAAATATTCTAAGAGCTCATATCTTCCAAACCATATGATGGATTTGGTTCATATTTAATATGATGATACATATAGGTCCAGACCCATGCCTCTGACCTCAAGGTCAAGGACTTAGAGATTTCAAAACCTCTTATTTTCCATACCATATGGATTTGGTTCATAATTGGGATTTGGTTCATAATTGGTATGATGATAAACAAAGGTTGAAAAGTTTATCCCCACCTATGCCTATGACTTCAAGGACACTGTCAGGTGAGCTTCGCTGTCTAATGACAGCTCTTGTAGAGACATTGTGCCTGATTTTGTGGGACATTTACCCGACTTTGAGATGATATGACATCTCAAGCCCTACCACCCAAAGAAACCACTAGGGTATAAGGGACAGTTTGACCTACTTTAGACCTAAGCAGTCTACCAGTACACAAATGCTTGGTTGGTTTCAGCTCTGTGCCAAAGCACCATGCAGACCAATCTATTTCTCCAAGCCTCTATGCCTGGGGGGTGCTGTCCAAATAACGATAAATACGAGACATTTTTGCTGAAAAAAAAAATCATTTTTTCAGCAAAAATATTAGTGTATTGGCTGTATTGAATCAAAAAGATTACCACAAACTAGTGCATATTAGCTTTGAGCTGGGCACATGTCTCCATGCAATAGTTCTGACAATATCGACATGTGTTCAAGATCACATCACTATGGTGACTACTAATCTACTAGGTAACCATGGTAACACACTAATCTACGCAATTACCATGGAAATGTGATTTAAACAAGAATTCGGCCAAAGGCTATGTCATGCCTCTGATTGTAGTTCTTGAGAACTGGACTTGAGCATTCAAGCTGATAAATGTTCAAGGGTCTACAAATGGACGGAAAACCAGACGCCTAAAATGAGCCCTGCTTAAAGCAGGTGCAGCAACAGATTTACAACAAAAGATTTACAACAATAGATTAACAACAACAGCACATGGTAATGGAAACAAGAAAAACTTGAAATGGATTGACAAACTGCATCAAAAATACAGTTCCTTTTCCAACTATTATGCAAGACAGAAAGCAAAAAAGAACAAGAGGGCCATGATGGCCCTGGATCGCTCACCTGATCCATAGTGTAACAAGTGGGCCCCAGAGAGGGCCATTATTGGCCCCAGGGTTTTAATGTGCATAATGTTGAGGGAGGTCTTAAAGGTGAAGCTTCATACCAAACATCAACAAAGGCTATAATTAGAACAATCTTGGCAAAGGTCCACTAGATAAAGCTACACATCAAATTTCAAAGACCTGGGCCTTGCAGTTTCAGAGAAGAAGATTTTTTTTAAAGATATTCCCTACATAAGCCTATGCAAAACCAAATGGCCCCAGGGCTATATAAATCTATGTAAAAACAAAGGGCCCCGGCCCGGGGTGGGGGCATTTGTGGCCCCAGGGCTATAATTTGAACAATCTTGGTAGAGGTCCACTAGATAAAGCTCCATACTAAATATCAAAGGCCTTGGCCTTGCAGTTTCAGAGAAGATTTTTAAAGATTTCCCTATATAAGTCTATGCAAAACCAAAGGGCCCCGGAGCGGGGACATTTTTGGTACCAGGGCTATAATTTGAATAATTTTGATAGAGGTCCACTAGATGCAGCTTCATACCAAATATCAAAGACCCAGGCCTTGTGGTTTCAGAGAAGAAGATTTTTGAAGATTTTCCCCATGTAAGTCTATGTAAAACCATAGGGCCCCAGAGTGGGGGCATTTTTGGCCCCAGGGCTATAATTTTAACAATCTTGGTAGAGGTCCATTAGATGCAACTTCATACCAAATTTCAAAGTCCTGGGCCTTGTGGTTTCAGAGAAGATTTTTAAAGATTATCCCTATATAAGTCTATGTAAAACCAAAGGGCCCCGGGACGGGGCCACTTTTGGCCCCAGCACTATAATTTGAATCATCTTGGTAGGGGTCCTTTAGAAGAAGCTTCATACCAAATATAAAAGACCTAGGCCTTGTGGTTTCAGAGAAGAAGATTTTTAAAGATTTTCCCTATATAAGTCTATGTAAAACCAAAGGGCCCCTGAGCGGGGGCATTTTTGGCCCAAGGGCTATAATTTGAACAATCTTGGTAGGGGTCCACTAGATGAAGCTTCATACAAAATATCAAAGTCCTGGGCCTTGCGGTTTCAGAGAAGAAGATTTTTAAAGATTTTCCCTATATAAGGCCATGTAAAACCAAAGGGTCCCAGTCGGAGGCTTTTTTTGCCCCAGCACTATAATTTGAACAATCTTGGTAGGGGTCCACTAGATAAAGCTTAATTCCAAATATCAAAGTCCTGGGCCTTGCAGTTTCAGAGCAGAAGATTTTTAAAGATTTTCCCTATATAAGCCTATGTAAAACCAAAGGGCCCGGCGGCGGGGACATTTTTGGCCTCAGCACTATCATTTGAATAATCTTGTTAGGGGTCTTTTAGATGAAGCTTCATACCAAATATAAAAGACCTAGGCCTTGTGGTTTCAGAGAAAAGGATTTTTAAAGATTTTCCCTATATAAGTCTATGTAAAAACAAAGGGCCCCTGAGCGGGGGCATTTTTGGCCCAAGGGCGATAGTTTGAACAATCTTGGTAGAGGTCCATTGGATGAAGCTTCATTCTAAATATCAAAGTCCTGGACCTTGCGGTTTCAGAGAAGAAGATTTTTAAAGATTTTCCCTATATAAGTCTATGTAAAACCAAAGGGCCCCTGAGCAGGGGGATTTTTGGCCCAAGGGCTATAATTTGAACAATCTTGGTAGGGGTCCACTAGATGAAGCTTCATACAAAATATCAAAGTCCTGGGCCTTGCGGTTTCAGAGAAGAAGATTTTTAAAGATTTTCCCTATATAAGCCTATGTAAAACCAAAGGGCCCCAGGTGGAGGCTTTTTTTGCCCCAGCACTATAATTTGAACAATCTTGGTAGGGGTCCACTAGATAAAGCTTAATACCAAATATCAAAGTCCTGGGCCTTGCAGTTTCAGAGCAGAAGATTTTTAAAGATTTTCCCTATATAAGCCTATGTAAAACCAAAGGGCCCGGGGGTGGGGACATTTTTGGCCTCAGCACTATCATTTGAATAATCTTGTTAGGGGTCTTTTAGATGAAGCTTCATACCAAATATAAAAGACCTAGGCCTTGTGGTTTCAGAGAAAAGGATTTTTAAAGATTTTCCCTATATAAGTCTATGTAAAAACAAAGGGCCCCTGAGCGGGGGCATTTTTGGCCCAAGGGCGATAATTTGAACAATCTTGGTAGAGGTCCAATGGATGAAGCTTCATTCTAAATATCAAAGTCCTGGACCTTGCGGTTTCAGAGAAGAAGATTTTTAAAGATTTTCCCTATATAAGGCCATGTAAAACCAAAGGGCCCCGGAACGGGGGCATTTTTTGCCCCAGCACTATAATTTGAACAATCTTGGTAGGGGTCCACTAGATAAAGCTTAATACCAAATATCAAAGTCCTGGGCCTTGCAGCTTCAGAGCAGAAGATTTTTAAAGATTTTCCCTATATAAGCCTATGTAAAACCAAAGGGCCCGGGGGCGGGGACATTTTTGGCCTCAGCACTATCATTTGAATAATCTTGTTAGGGGTCTTTTAGATGAAGCTTCATACCAAATATAAAAGACCTAGGCCTTGTGGTTTCAGAGAAAAGGATTTTTAAAGATTTTCCCTATATAAGTCTATGTAAAACTAGAGTGTTCACAAGTTTTTTCTTTAATTTGACCTACTGACCTACTTTTTGACCCGAAAAGACCTTTATTCAAACTTAGCCAAGATATTGTCACAATGACCATTCTGAGCAAGATTAATGATTTAACCAAACTTGTGGCCTCCTGAGTATTCACAAGGTTTTTCTATGATTTGACCTACTGACCTACTTTTCAACCGGACATGACCCATATTCAAACTTGACCGAGATATTGTCATGATGATCATTCTGAGCAAGTTTGATTATGATTGGACCAAAATTGTGGCCCCTAGGGTGTTCACAAGGTTTTTATATGATTTGACCCGCTGACCTACTTTTTAACCCGATATGACCCATATTCGAACTGGACTGAAATATTGTCACAATGGTCATTCTGAGCAAGTTTCATGATAATTGGACCAAAACAGTGGCCTTCAGAGTGTTCACAAGGTTTTTCTATGATTTGACCTACTGACCTACTTTTTGACCGGACATGACCCATATTCGAACTTGACCAAGATATTGTCATGATGATCATTCTGAGCAAGTTTGATTATGATTGGACTAAAATTGTGGCCTCTAGGGTGTTCACAAGGTTTTTCTATGATTTGACCCGCTGACCTACTTTTTAAGCCGACATGATCCATATTCAAACTTCACTAAAATATTGTCACAATGATCATTCTGAGCAAGTTTGATGATGATTGGACCAAAATTGTGGCCTCTCGAGTGTTCACAAGGTTTTTCTATGATTTGACCTACTGACCTACTTTTTCACCCGACATGACCCATATTCGAACTTGACCGAGATATTGTCATGATGATCATTCTGAGCAAGTTTGATGATGATTGGACCAAAACTGTGGCCTCTAGTTTGTTCACAAGAAAAAGTTTACGCACGACGGACGACGGACGACGCACGACGACGCCGGACATCTTACGGTCACAAAAGCTCACCATGACCTTCGGTCAGGTGAGCTAAAAAAAAAGTTACCCAGTAAACTGAAATAATGATGTAATGATGGGAACAATTTTCAAAAGTATTGCACATATTCTGTAGCCTATTTCTCAAAATTCCCTTTGTAATAACATTTCAAAGTGTTTTTCACTGTGAACATTGTACATGTAAATATATGATATATAGTTTGTGCATCTTAGAATGTTGTCAAACACATACTGACAGACTGAAAATCAAAATTATAACAGGTATCGATAGGGGTGTACTTTTAAAGGAGATACTTAACTCTAAAGGAGATAATTCTTTCCTTTTACAGTAGGCCCCATTTTCATATTAGCAAGCATTCATTGTCTCTTGTAACAATGTTTGAAAAACTAAGGTTTATTTGTTCGCCTGAGTGATTGTACAATGTTCACGAAGCCAAGCCTGATAACCTTGATATCAGACGACACAAATCTGGTATACTATTGATCAGTTTATCCCCTTGTACACGCTTTGAATATGCAATTTATGATCAGTTAATGTCTTCAGTGCGTTCCAAGATTCTGGTGTGCAATAATCTGTCCACATATTTAGTATCATCTGACCTTAATTTTTTCCTAAGATATTTTTTCATGTAATTTTTCCAGCAGAAACAGCAGTTTTGCCAATTTTTTTTGGAGTCTGGTTCATTCATAAAATTGCAATGTCACCTTGACCTGATATGCTCTCTCAGGACAAGTGAGCTTTATCAGGTCAAGGTGTTGCAATGCAATTAATATAGGGGGTAACTGATAGAACGAAACAAGAGCTATCGCATGACAGCATAGCTCGCCTGTTTCGCACCTTCAAGATATAAGGTAAAATTACTGAACCATGAAATATAGGTCAAACTCACATAGATATATTTTGAGATCAATCATCTGGTCACATGGAACATATCTTCCAGATATTACATTTCAGAATAAAATTGTGTCTTAATTATAAGGCAAAATCATTGAACCATGAAAATAGGTCACACTGACCTAGATATATTTCTATGTCAATCATCTAGTCACATGGTAGTTATAATTCATGTTTGAAATTTCTCCAAAAAAAAAGTATTCAAAATATTTGGCAGATCAATGAATCATGAAATATAGGTCACACTGACCTACATATATCTTGAGGTCAATCATATGGTTGCATTGAAGTAATATCCCTGGTATAACATTTCTCCATCAAAATAGTATTCAAGATAATAGACAAAATCACTTAACCATGAACTATTGGTCACACTCACTTAGATATAATTTGAGGTCAATCATGGCGTCACATGAAATAAATAATCCAGGTATGACATTTCTCCATCAAATAGTATTCAAGACAATAGGCAAAATCACTGAACCATGAAATATAGGTCACACTGACCTAGATATATTTTGAGGTAAATCATGGGGTCACATGGAACTAATAACACAGGTATGACATTTCTCAATCAAACAATATTCAAGATAATAGGCAAAATCACTGAACCATGAAATATAGGTCACACTGACCTAGATATATTTTGTGGTCAATTATCAGGTCACATGGAACTAATGATACAGGTGTGACATTTCTCCATCAAATAGCATTCAAGATAACAGGCAAAATCACTGAACCATAAAAAATAGGTCACAGTGACCTAGATAAATTTTGAGGTCATTCATGAGGTCACATAGAACGAATAACCTAGGTATGACTTTTATCCATCAAATAGTATTCAAGATAATAGGCAAAATCACTGAACCATGAAATATTGGTCACACTGACCTAGATATATTTTGTGGTTAATTATAGGGTCACATAGAACTAATAATCCAGGTCTGACATTTCTCCATCAAATAGTATTCAAGATAGTAGGCAAAATCACTGGACCATGAAATATCACAGTGACCTAGATATATTTTTAGGTCAATCATAGGGTCACATAGAAGTAATAACCTAGGTACGACATTTCACCATTAAATAGTATTCAAGATAATAGGCAAAATCACTGAACCATGAAATACAGGTCACACTGACCTAGATATATTTTGTGGTCAGTTATCGGGTCACATGGAACTAATAATCCATATATGACACTGCTCCATCAAATAGTATTCAAGATAATAGGCAAAATCACTGGACCATGAAATATAGGTCATAGTGACCTAGATATATTTTGAGATCAATCATAGGGTCGCATGGAACTAAAATCCCAGGTATGACATTTCTCCGACAAATAGTCTTCGAGATATAAGGCAAATTCACTGGACCATGAAATAATCACTGGACTATGAAATGTATGTCACCATGACCTTCACCCTTTTACACTTGAACCAATGTCACTTGGTTGGCTGATGTATAACCAATTGTGTCTATAACTTGTTAGCATAATGGAAAGGTATACAGCAAATTACAAAGGTGTCCTAGATTTTGACCCCTAGTCCCACCCCCATCCCCCCTCTCAGGCATGAACCCAGGAGTATATTGTCTTGGAATCTCAGAAGACACTCCCAGGTATCCAAGTTGTAAATATGAATGCTTTGTGATGAGTGACTGTTGAGATATAAGCATTTCAAAAACATAAACACAGTATTACAAAGGTGTTCTAGAGTTTGACCCTAGCCCCACCCCGGGGCATGAACTCAGGGGTCTGTTCTCTTTGAACATCAGAAGACCCTCCCAGGTACTTAAGTTCCAGATATGAGTGCTCTGTGATGAGTGACTTGAGATATAAGCATTTGAAAAACTTTAAAGCAGTGTGACGGGAACGGGAATGCGCACATCAGAGGTGACAACAATAGCTCTCCATGCACTTCGTACAGGCAAGCTAATCAGCCGCATTACAAGAAAGCCAGACATGCATCCGACTGAGCTACTGAGGCAGGCTTCAACTAGGCGAGTTATCTATATTTACAGCATGTGTTCATATGAGCCGGCGTATGACAAAAGCTACAATAAGACCAGTGTGACCAGCAGAGACTCAAATCAACCTGCGCACCCATCCACTACGACAAGACCTTTTGCTTATGTCTCCGCATAGGTATTAGCTTATAGTAGGTACATGCCATCAGTGAAGACTGATCAGACTGCTTGGATGCACTGGCTGATCTGAGTCTTCGCTGGTCCCTCAATACTCCTTGTAGATTTTATCATGCACTGGCTCATATATATTTACAGAGAACTGAGAAAAATAACAAATACCAGCTTCATCTCTAAAAATCGCTAAGAATAAACTTACAGATCCTGGAGTATATATGTTTTACAATAAATATAGCTGAGGTAGCCTCTTGATCCAGCTGGCATATGCAGAATTCTTGAATATCAAATACATACACGTTTCATTTGACACCTTTCACATGCAGCCACTCAATAGAACAAATAAGGGGAGTATTTGATGATTTTTTTTGGGGGTTTGTGTTGAGGTTTTACAGCCCCATTACCACATTGAGATGAAATGACATCTCAGCCCTACTGTCAAAAGAAACCACTATGGGTTACATGCAGGGACGGTCAGACTCGCACCACTTTGCCTAGGCAGGTTTAGACTTAAGTGGTTTACCAGTACTCATGTTCGGGCACGGAAGCACAATGCAGCCAAATCTATTTCCCCAAACCCCAATGGGCTGGGGCATTGTATTTGATAATACATACTATTTTTATGCCCATTTAATGAACACCTCCAGAAAAAATTGGGGCTTGCATGGGGTATTCAATACTATCTCAGCCATTTCTAAAACTGATGACCTTACTCCTTTATAATCACCCACAATCTTTAACCCTTTTTGTACCAAATGGAATCTTCCACCTTGTATATAGCTGAAGTCCATTTCAAAATTTAGGGTTGTAAGGGTGTTTTTTCTTCAAACACTATTTGGAAATGGGCTGAAATTTTGCAAACAGTGCAGGCCCTAATCAGACGCTGCATTATGCGGCATCTGATCTGGTCCTGCACTGTTTGCCAATTACCCTTTTTGGGGTTTTCGGTACAAAGCGGGTTAATGGGAGCATTTAATGTAGAAAAAATTTACAACTGATCTTTTCTGCAGTTTGGTAAAAAAAACAGAATTATGTCATCTAGCCTACTGCTGTAATGAAGATAGTTTAAAAAGTATAGTGTAATGCCCAACCCCCCTCCCCACTCCATAGCATTATACCAGAAGTGTGCTGTAACCAAAGCATATGATTTTAGGTAGAGATAATAAGAAAACCTCTTAACCCTTAATGGTGCATTATTGAGCTATCTGGAAAAAATGCTTCCAAACATAAAATACATATAGCCGGTATTTTTCTTTAAAACAATACAAATGAATGCATTTTATGCAAAAATGCGAACAATTATGATGACAGGTAAACGAGTTTGAGAGGGATTCCCTAACTAGGTTTCGAACACTAGTTAGATCTATTTTTAGTTTGTGACAAAAATAGAATCCCCATACGTTCATTTTTGTCTTGTTTGCTTAGGCCATGCCTGAATCGGAAAAAAAATATGACGCTGAATACCATGCCATAAGTAACAACACTCAGAGACGATACTGTCGCCATGTATGTGTAAAGTGACAGATTTATTTTTAGAACAGAAATTCCGAACACATGTTCAGAGCGAAGGGTAAACACGAATGAAAACGAACATTTTCACAAAGTTCTGAAGCTGTATTTGGCTCCAAAAGTGTACACATGACAAAGGAGTATGCATTGAAGATAAAAACCAGAAAAAAAATTTTGAGACCCGGTAGCTCAATCATGCACCTTTAAGAGACCAAGAAAAACTGCATCTGAAAAGTTTATGTCCTCTGCTGCTTCTTTCAAACATATTAAAAATATTTTTGCATACAGGCAAAAAGTGTGGACCCTGATCAGACTGCTCCAAAGGAGCAGTCTGATCTGGGTCCATACTGTTTGCAACAATGCCTTTTAAAGCAACCAGCAGACAACAAAGCTGACCACAATTGTTGCGATTGATGATAATTACATTATCCTTAAAAAGTCAATCAAATACAACCCTCATCTGTTCCTCTGTCAGTTCTGATTGTTTTAAGGGGAATAGGAACACCTGGCAGATTTTTCCGCCATTTTTCAAAGGGAGACAACTTTCTGGACTTCCTGTTCGCTTTTCTATAAGCCCTGTCCCACTGAAAAGGGATCAACTTTTAAAGGAAAGAATTTGCTCCTCTAAGAGTTGACCCCTATTGACATGGGAGACAAAAACACTTTTGCAGGAGTTGCCTCCCCTGAGGTGTGAAGGTGTACCAATTCCATTAATTACATATCACAATTTCACGATAGTGGGTCCGATAGTCATACACCTTTGAACTTCCAAGGAATTTTATCCTTCTCTTTGTTCTCTTCCAGTAGCCAGGCCTTGTCTCCTTTCTTTGACCTGAATAGAAATAAAATGGTGTAAGTTTGTTTGTATTGAGGTTTTACATCCCTGTCAACACTATCTAGGTCATTTTGGAGGCATTGCTTCCAATTGTGTGGGACTAGTACCCAACATTGAGATGAAATGACATCTCAATCCCTGCCAGTTTGTTTCTACTGAGGTTTTACATCCCCGTCAACACTATTTAGGTGATTTTGGAGACTGCTTCCAATTTTGTGGGCCTTTTACCTGACATTGAGATGAAATGGTATCTCAATCCCTGCCGCCCAAACAAACCAACAGGTTTATATTCAGGGACGGCGGTCCAACTCAAACCACATTGCCTGACAAGATCCTACTTTTTCTTACTTAAAAGCATGCTGTAAATATTGCTTTTTCAAAACATGTCAATAGGGATGTACTCGTACACTAAAGCAATTCTTTCTTTAAGAATATTGATTTATTGCCCTTGTGTGAGGGGAGTATGATAATTTGTTCACCTGAGCAGTATTATTGGCGAGAGGGCAATATTACCTGTTGAGGGTGAAAAAAAATCGTCATATTCTTCTCTCACAAGACCAGCAAATGATTTATGATGCCTAATTCTTCCAGTGAATCACAAGTGCACGCGACCACAAGTGCTGTTGTACTTTTGAGTAGTAACATCAGAGGGGAATATTGAAGGGGGAATATGATAATTTATTGCCCTGTGAGTGGCATGCTACTAATCAATCAGAATTCTAGAATAGCTTATGAATATTAATGAGGTATGATAAACCAGAGGAGCTAAGTTTATAGGAGAGCAAGCAGGAAGTTGTATCCCTTGTATAATATTGCAGAAAATATGCCAGGTGTATCCACTCAACTCAATTTGCACAAAATGGAATCTTCCACCTTATATAAAGCAGGAGTCCCTTTCAAAATTTAGGGGTACCAGGTTGTTTTCTTCCAAATTTATTTGGAAAATGGTTGAACATTTTGCAAACAGTGTAGGCCCTGATCAGATGCCGCGTTATGTCGTGTCTGATCTGGACCTGCAGTGTTTGCCAATTTCCCATTTTGGGGTTTCTGGTAAAAATGGGTTAAGCCATGAGAGAGTAAAGTTATCACTGGAGAATGTTCACCTATACCCAGCCAAAAGATCGCAGTTTAAGTAAGTGCTAAGAAAAGAAATCGTGTAAGACTACTAGTTCACATAGCAGTGGCAACTAAGATCGGCAGGGCTGAGCAGTTCTGATGTTATCAATGTATGTCAAATTCAATATGTCCACAAGAAGCTTTGGTAGAGTGCATTTTGCATGCTTTTTACAAGCAGGCTAAAGAGAAATATACACCATAAAATAGATGGTTATGTTACAGCTGAATTAAAAAAATCATGTAATATGCTTTACCGTTTTTGCTAATGGAATATTCCAAAGGCAGGTGCAGACAAAAACTCAGCCCTGATAATCTAAACCCTCATGATGCCAAGAAAAACTGCATCTGAAAATGTTGTCTGTTTATGTTGCCTACTGCATCTTCTTGCAAACTTTAAAGAAATAGTTTTGCATACAGGCAAACGGTGTGGACCCTGATCAGACTGCTCCAACACTTTTGCAATTGTTTGTATTGGAGTTTAATGGCCCAGTCACCACTATTTAGGTCATTTTTGAGCCGTCACTGTTTGCAACAGTAACTATTCAAAGTAACCAGCAGACGACAAAGCAGATGACAATTGTTGTGATTGGCATTTTTAAAGGTTATATGAACGACTAGACCAGCATTGAGTGTGATCTGAACCAAAGGCTCATAGGTTCGTTTATAATAATCAGCCTTATCTATGGAGGGTAACACATTTGGTACTAGTACTAATCTTCCATGTGGCCCTCTTTTCTTGGGTGGGAACCAGTAATAAGCAATGTGGATACAGTCTCTCGCTCAAGGAAACAACACTTGGCACTTGTGAGGATCGAACCAGCTACCTGTCAATCTCAAATCAGATGCTTTACCATTGCCCCACAGAGCTCCAAATATTATGATGCTAATATGTGAAGACTACACCACTTACTTTGGTAGCCTTTGTTTATCTGATCTGTGTTTATATGCCCCGTCATCTTCATCCATCATCTCTAGAAGCTGTGACAGATCGTTGGACTCCAGAGGAGCTATGGAAATATCTCGTACTGCTCGGAATTGACCACAGTTGTTCAAGTGCTCATTCTCAAGTCGGAAGAAATTCCAAACAAACCTCCTGTCAGTAAATACATGTAATTAACATTTTACATTTTATGTAACATTAACCCATTTAGTACCAGAAACCCCAAAACCGGTACCCGGGCAAACAATGCAGGCCCAGATCAGACGCAGCAGATGTAGTTAAACAGACAGATTGACATACAAGCAACAGTGACTGACCAGCCAATATACTACAGACTAGCGAATTACAGATTACAAAGATACTGTCTTGAGCTGATGAAGTTAAACAGACAGATTGACATACAAGCAACAGTGACTGACCAGCCAGTATGCTGCAGACTAGTGAATTACACATTACAGAGATGCTGTCGAGCTGATGTATTTAATAAACAGAATGACATACAAGCAACAAGAACTGACCAGCCTGCATACTGTATACAGGCTATTGTAGGCTTGCAGACACTGATCCAACAATTTGGAAGTGTATTTTTATCTGCGGCCAGTGTTAATATATGACATTTTCTGCATTTTTGCTAAGCCTCAGTTTTAGCTAGCCATCGTTATTGTCTAATTTTTCCAGCATGTGTATAGCTAGTGCAATTTGACATGAGACTGACACCCTCTATTACCATAATTTCACAGCCAACTGAATGTATATATTTATCTTTGCCATTTCTGAAGAGGTTGATATAGAGGATCTTACATGAGTGCTCATGTATTATTGAATTTATTAAACGAGTTGAGGTAAAGGGATAAAATGCGAGGCTTTGCCGAGCATTTTATCCCTTTTCCTCAACGAGTTTAATAAATTCAATAATACATGAGCACGAATGCAAGATTCTATTTATCATATGACGTTTAAAACGCATTTTATTCACGATTGTTTAACAAAAATGTCAATATTCCGCCGTTAGTAAACGCGACGTCGTTAAGGATGTCGTACATGTAACGTTACGGGACGTATCTAGCTAATTTGCATATTTAATCCACTAGTGGATTAACGAAAATAATACATGGCGTTATTACACTCTCAGACGCGACGTCATATGATAAATTGTTATTCAATACATAGAGGCCGGTAAATGGGTCGCAATTCACGAGATGCCGAAAATTCACGAGAATCTTATGAAAACAGACCTATTAGGCAATAACACTAATTTATTCTTTGCATAAGGGTCAGTCTCACGTCAATTTGCACCACCTATACCACAGTATTTGATATTGCACTTGCCAGAACAGTTTACAATTTGACCATTAACAAGCTCATTAAGCTAACGATGCTTTAAACCACGGGGCCCTGCATATAATATTTAGGGTTGAAACTGTTGAACTCACCTAAAAATTTCTAATGATGCTAATAGTGTTTGTAAAACTTCACCATGTAAAAGAAGGCCTTCACCTATGGAAACTGATAGTGACCATGTAAATCGTAGCAGGAAGTCTTCTACCATAGCAAAATAATAATAACCCTGTAGAGAAAAATAGAAACTAGAAATGCATCCACAGGACACGGATGCCCCCACCTGAAAATACGTCTATGTTCCTATTAATCGATAGAAAGTCATTGACAGTGTTTAAGTTTTGGACCCTTTTTTTCACATTTGACCTCTAAGTATGACCTTGACCTTGGAGAAAAGGACCTTGGTTTTGTGTGAGGCAGATTGTCTCATGATGGCCAACATTTCTGCCAATCCATCCAGAAATAAGAAAGTAATTGACTGCGTTTAAGTTTTGACCTTTTTTTTTACCTTTGACCTCTAAGTTATGTCCTGGACCTTAGAGGTATGGACCTGGGTTTTGCACGTGACACATCGTCTCATGATGGTTAACATTTCTACAAAGTAATTTCAAACTCCATCCAGAAATAAGAAAGTTATTGACTGCGTTTAGGTTTCAAATGGACGGACGAACAGGCGGACAGGGGCAACGCGATGTGCCCTTCCACCATTCTTCAAATGGCGGGCGCATAAAACTTGATTGGATCCGATGGAAAAAGGGCATGTTAACTACTTTTGATCCAAACATGTACTGATAATACAGAAAATGTCCAAAGTTATTGTCCTCTTTAACCCTTATCCTGTTAATCTAGATATATATGGGATGGGGGAGGAAGGGAAGACTCACAACTTGTAACCCACAAGGCTCATCAGCTATAACACACCTACTCCAGTGCAGGAGGGTCTCTTCTACATAGCAGAACAGAATGTTTTACACAAGAAGTTGGTGTTGGATTTTAAACCCCAGAGCATTTCTGAAAATGGGCAATTTCTATAATGTACAATTTTAGGAAGTACCCACATCCTACTTTTGCCCAGTCATCTGGAGGCAACTCAAACAATTTTGGCTGGCTAGTACCTATTCAACAACCTAATCAGTTGTGGCCTGTGCTTTCCACACTATGCACTTTATCAAACTATCTTTTTGTACCCCAAACCCCAAAACAGGTACTTGGCAAACAGTGCAGGCCCAGATCAGACACCGCAGAAAGCGGAGGCCCAGATCAGACACTGCAGAATGCGGTGTCTGATCAGGGCCTACACTGTTTGCAAAACATACAGTCATTTTCCAAATAGTTTTTTGAAGAAACACAACCTGACACTGCTAAATTTTGAAATGGACTCCTGCTTTATATAAGGAGGAAGATTTTATTTGGTATAAAATGGGTTAAATAATTGTCCTAAACATCCTTGTAACGTCATGTGACTTACATATTTGGAAATCATGTTATTTCTACTGCTTCTGGCTATATGACAGCCTCTCATAACTGCTTAATGTGACAAGAGTTTTCTAGATGTGAAACAATTTATACAAAAGTTACACCTCATCAAGTTGGGGTCAAAAGTTCAGCTCCAGAACAAAGCCTAACAGGACATGGGTTAAATAGTCTTGGTATGTTTTAAGAATCCATCTATAAACTGTCATACACAAATCTATACCAAAATGAACAGTCTATAAATATGTTTTTTTAGTTTAGTCACTGCAGCATACAAGTAACATATTTTGCATGAATAATTACTTCCAAAATTACATCAATCGAGACAAAAATTTACAAGCAATATCTCAAGCTTTTAGAAATAGCAGGTTATTAAAAATACAACTACAGTAGAATCTCGGTGATTCGAACGCCGATTTTTCGAAACTACCGATTTTTCGAAGACGACTGGCGGTCCCGACATTTTTCTCTATAAGTTATTGCAAAAATATTACCGATTTTTCGAATTTCGATTTTTCGAAAAATTCGATTTTTCGAACAGTTTCGTCGGTCCCGATCAAAGAAATTCTTATTAAAATCCCCTGTTTAATTCGAAATATTACTTGGCTAATTAAGGTCACACATGGCAATTTTGCGGCGAGTTTGATTGTTACACTTCACATCCGACTGACTTCAAGAATTAGTAGATACAGGTAATTAACACCGGATTAACGGCCACACTACAGGTGATGATCCTTTATTGAGTAATTGGTGTCTTTAATTGATTTCGTCCGCAATGAATATTTTATTTGATGTTTTTTATGTGTTTTAATTACGGTACATTATTGAGCCTTTTCGATTTGTATCAGCCAGTTTATTACAGACTGATACAAATCTTCGCTAGCTGTCAGTGTTTGTCAGTTCTGTTGTTCTTTTTGCGGGGTTAAATATTTCGTCAGTAAAATGGTTAAGTAATTTGCATTCAACCTTCATTTTTGTTATTGTTGATGGCTGTAAATAAAAATGTAAGTTCAAGTTTTATTACTATTTCCTGCTTTCGTAGCCCTGTCAAGCATAAAAGACGATGAGATTAACTTTCACGTACCTCATTTTCTTAAATGTTTTCGCAGTTATTACCGTTTCTTTATCATAGCGCCGAAATGAAGTTCGAATTATAGTCATTTGAATTGCATTGAATAAAAGAATCCGAACATATCCGAAAATTGCCGATTTCGATAATTCGAACTCTCGATAATTCGAAGGAATTCCTGCGGTCCCTTGCACTTCGAATTATCGAGGTTTGACTGTACTTACCCTATATGCATAAACAGTTTCTTCTCGTAAAAATCTGTTTTCCCCTGCATTTTTGTCCAGCAAGCCCCAGTCCATTTTAATGTCCCATGTTAGAGTGTAACATGTACTGACAAGTGCAGCCACTATCCACAGATAGAAAAATACATTAGACTGACGTTGATCGTCTCCATACAATTCTGTCAGAAAGTAAAATAAATATACTACAACCTGTCCTCTTTATAACACTTTCCTGGTGTCCAATTAACAATAGTGTTATAGCTAAACAAAAATGTATAGATTATATTGAACATTTATAATCTATACATTTATAAGATCCATATTAAAAGAGTGTTATATCCAAACCCATGTTATCATGAACAGTTTTATAAAAAGGTATAGATGTACAAGCAAGAGACAGGAAACTACATAACAGTGAATTAACACCATTTTAAAGGGATGGGGTGCAACTCTCACAATTTGATTTCCTATTATCAATGGGGTACAGGGCCAGACAAACCCAAATTTCATCACATCAGATTTTTTCTTCTTTTTTTTTTTTTATTTATTTATTTTTATGTTTTTGGATGGGGCTCATTAGACTATTGTGGTTTAGTGAAACACTAATATTTAAAGGCCATTTTGTGTTGTCCTCCAGAGAAAAGGAGATTAATCCACTGAGTACCAGAAACTCCAAAACGGGTGATTGGCAAACAGTGCAGGCCTAGATTAGACACCGCAGAATGCGGTGTCTGATCAGGGCCTACACTATTTGCAAATAAATTTTAAAGGTAACACTACCTGTCACCCCTAAAACTCGAAATGAACTCCTGCCATGTATAAGGTGGAGATTCTGTTTTGGTACAGAAAGGGTTAATAACGCAGTAGTAGGAATTAAATGAGAGGGATAGGGGAGGATGAGGAGTGGGAAGTCAGAAGAACTAAAACATAGCCCCTCTACCCCAAACTGCTGCAAGGACAGGTTCAAAGCATGATATCTTAATGAGCTTGTTAGTGAGTTAAATGTAAAAGCTACTACATTGTTTTCAGCAAAAATAATAGCATATTTGCCAAATTAAAGGATCAAACTTTTAACAATACCTTAAATAACGACATCATTAGTTTTGAACAAACTGGTCCTTAGCAACAGTAAGCTGCTTATATCAGTTGGACACCAGCTTCCAGCTGTTCAAAGCAACTCTGGCTTAAAGAGCTTGTTTGTGCTCAAGCTGTTAAGCGTTCTTGTTAGAACAATATGTAATACAATGGTATTTTTGCTGAAAAAATGTAAGCAGCTTCTGCATTTTCAAAATCTGCTCACATTTTTTTTTTCAGCAAAAATACAAACATATTTGCACTTGCCATATTAAGTGAGTGAGTGAGTTTTTTCAGTTTTATGTCCCACCAACAGCTAAGGTCATACGGAGATGGGACCTCGGTTCAAAGTCTGGAGAAGCCTGGGATCGATCCTGCGACCTCTGGCTTCCAAGGCAAGTAGCATAACTACAACGCCATGGAGGCTTCTATTTGCCATATTAAATGATCAGTTTTAACGATACAGTAACAAATGATGTCGTTAGTTTTGAACAACAGGCCCCAGGATGCTGAACAGTACATGACACCTTTGCCACACTCATCCACCCCAAACTTACCACAGAACACTTAAGATCAACAAATTTAATATAGATACATAAACAAGCATACCTCACCAAACAAAACAAGAGGGCCCACAGGGCCCTGATTCGCTCACCTGTGTGTCACTGTCTCGAGTAAATTCTATGTTTAGCTATGGTGGCCATCTTGTTCATCAGCAGAGTGATTTTAGCTTATTTGGTAGGGAGTAACCTAGGCAACATTCCTGTGAAGTTTGAATCAAATTGGCCTTAGGGTTTAGGAGGGGTTCACATTTGAATCAGATTTACAATATTTTTCTATTTTTAGCTCCGGTGGCCATTTTTTTCATCAGAGCGGGATTGTTTTAGCCTTTTTGGTAGAGGGTCATCTAAGCAACATTACTTTGAAGTTTGAATGAAATTGGCCCAAGAGTACAGAAGGAATTGTCGTTTGAAGATTTTTTTTTATTTTCAGCTCTGGTAGCCATCTTGTTCATTGGAGTGGAATGAGTTTTAACTATTTTGGTAGGGAGTCACCTAGGCAACATTCCTGTGAAGTTTTAAATCCAATTGGCCCAAAGGGTTAAAAGGAGTTCACATTTGAAGCAAATTTACAATGTTTTTTCTATTTTTAGCTCTTGTGAACATTTGTTATCGTTATGCTATTTTCCTAGAGGGTCATCTACACAACATTCCAATGAAGTTTAGAGGCCTTCATGGTGAAGTGGTCATGCTACTTGCCTCGTAAACCAGGGGTAGCAGGATCAATCCTGGGCTTCTCCAGACTTTCAGATTGGTCTTTAAACAGAGGTCCCATCACTGTATGACCTTAGCTGTTGGTGAGACTTCAACTCAAACACTCACTCCTATGAAAGACCCTATATGCCAAGTATGAAGGCTGTATCTTAAATGCTTCAAAAGTTATGACAAAGTAGGTCAAAGATCAAGGTCATGGCTCAAAAGTTTTGAATGCTTGGGAAAACTTTGTCACAAGGAACATACATGCCAAATATGAAGGCTCTATTTCATATGGTTCAAAAGTTATGATAAAGTAGGTGAGAGGTCAACGACACAGGTAAAATATTTATATGAGTGGGAAGCCCTTGTCACTAGGAACCTACATGCCAAATATGAAGGCTCTATCTTAAACAGTTCAAAAGTTATGACAAAATAACCTACTGATCTACTTTTTGATTTTACATGACCCATATTCGAACTTAACTGAGATATTGTCCAGATGATCATTCTGAGCAAGTTTTATGATGATTTGACTAAAACTGTGGCCTCTTAGAGTGTTCAAAATGTTTTCCTATGATTTGACCTGCTGACCTACTTTTTGACCCGACATGACCCATATTCAAACTTGACCCAGATATTGTCAATATGATCATTCTGAGCAAGTTTGATGATGATCGGACCAAAACTGGGGTCTCTAGTGTGTCCACAAGGTTTTTCAACAATCTGACCTACTTACTGGCCAGATATGTCCCATATTCAAAATTAACTGAGATATTGTCAAATGATCATTTTTAGCAAGTTTGATGATGATCAGACCAAAACTGTGGCCTCTAGTGTGTTCAGAGGGTTTTTCTATGATTTTATCTACTGACCTACTTTTTGGACCGACATGACCCATATTCGAACTTGACTCAGATATTGTCAAGATGATCATTCTGGGCATGTTTGATGATGATCGGACCTAATCTGTGGCCTCAATAGTGTTCACAAGGTTTTTCTTTGATTTGACCTACTGGCCTAATTTTTGACCTGAAATGACCCTATTGTAACTTGTCCGAGATATTGTCAAGACTATCATTCCGAGCAAGTTTGATGATGATTGGACCAAAAATGTGGCCTCTAGTGTGTTCACAAGGTTTTTTTCTGATATGACCTACTGACCTACTTTTTGACCTGCCATGACCCATATTCGAATGTGACCAAGATATTATCAAGATGATCATTCTGAGCAAGTTTGATGATGATCAGACCAGAACTGTGGCCTCTAGTGTGTTCACAAGGTTTTTCTCTGATTTGAACTACTGACCTACTTTTTAAACCGACATGACCCATATTCGAACTTGACTCAGATATTGTCAAGATGATCATTCTGGGCAAGTCTGATTATGATTGGACCAAAACTGTGGCCTCTAGTGGGTTCACAAGTTTTTTCTATGATTTGACCTACTGACCTACTTTTTGAACCGACATGACCCATATTCTAATGTGACCAAAATATTATCAAGATGATCATTCTGAGCAAGTTTGATGATGATTGGACATAAATTGTGGCCTCTAGTGTGTTCAGAAGGTTTTTCTATGATTTGACCTACTGACCTACTTTTTGACCCGACAATACCCATATTCGAACTTGACTGAGATGATCATTCTGGGCTAGTTTCATAATGATCGGACCAAAACTGTGGCTTATAGTGTCTTCACAAGGTTTTTTTTTCTGATTTGACCTACTGACCTACTTTTTGACCCAACATGACCCATATTCGAACTTGACCGAGATATTTTGTGGTGGTACAAAATGTGTGCAAGCTTAGTTAAAATCAAATCATAAATGAGACAGCTATCATGCAGACAAGACCGAAATAGGCAATTTTTGCCCTTTCAGGGGCCATAACTCCGTAACACATGATGGGATATGGCTGGTTCAAGAAAAGAACCCAGATCTCATGGTGGTACAAGTTGTGTGCAAGTCTGGTTAAAATCAAATCATAAATGAAGATGCTATCGTGCGGACAAGACCAAAATAGGCAATTTTTGCCCTTTCAGGGGCCGTAACTCCGTCACACATGGTGGGATATGGCTGGTTCAAGAAAGGAACCCAGATCTCATGGTGGTACAAGTTGTGTGCAAGTCTGGTTAAAATCAAATCATAAATGAAGATGCTATTGTGCGGACAAGACCAAAATAGGCAATTTTTGCCCTTTCAGGGGCCGTAACTCAGTAACACATGATGGGATATGGCTGGTTCAAGAAAGGAACCCAGATCTCATGGTGGTACCAGTTATGTGCAAGTCTGGTTAAAATCAAATCATAAATGAAGATGCTATCGTGCGGACAAGAAATTGTTTACGCACGCACGGACGCACTGACGCACGCACGCACGCACGACGGACGACGGACAAAATGTGATCACAAAAGCTCACCTTGTCACTATGTGACAGGTGAGCTAAAAAAATATAACAATCAACAAGAAAAATTAAACAAGAATCAAAAATGAAACAAAAATATTCATTGTACCAAAGCCAAAGACAGAGGTGTATCCATTCACTGAAAATGAATGCAGAATAGATGCATTTTGTGAGCCATCATGCTAACAAGTCCATGTAATGAAGACCCCTCCAAACCTCACTTTATATAGAGAAAACAGGGGTTTAGGGTGGGGGGGGTATACAGTATTTTCATTATTTCTGCTCATAGACATAGATTGTGGGTACTCGTTAGAACTGCCTCAATGAGGCAGTTCTAACGAGCACCCACAATCTATGTTATGTGTACAAATAAGAATAATGTCAAACATTTTCATCAGAAAATTGACCGTTTTGGAGATGTAAAAAAAGCATTATGACGCACAGGAGTGTTATCAAAAGACAAAACCTACAGCAAAGACTAATATCAGCCTGCACATCATCCAATATGACAAGGGCTTTTTTCATTAGCCCCTGCCCATCACGCTTGGAGAAATAGACTGGGCTGCATAATGCTTCCATGCAGAGCTGAAACCGACTGCACATGAGAACTGGTAATTCTTCCACCCAAAGCTGAAACCGACTGAAAACCACTTAGAGGGTCTAGGCCTGCCCAGGCAAACCGGTGCGAGTTGGACCATCTATGCATATGAACCCTAGCTGTTTCATTTGACAGCAGGGCTTGAGATGTCATTTCATCTCAATGTTCGTTAAAAGTAAAAAAAAAAATGGAAGCAATGTCTCCAGAATGACCTATATAGTGTTGACAAGGTCGTTAAACCTTTCATCAAACAAGCAAAATTTCTCTTTGGCTAGCTCTTAGAAGAGGGTTCATGCAATAAATGAAGACTCTGACAGACTATATGGATGCACAGGATAATTCAATCTTCACTGTTGCACAGATAGTTTTGACATGCAATGAATGATATATTTTACAATCATGTTGTAAGCAGAAACAATGTTCATATAAAAGAAGAAGGATCTTGTAAGAGTGGTCATTTGAAATGACGTAAACAAGTAAGGTAAAAACCTAAACATTTTAAAGATTTAAGGGGAAAGTGAACACCTAGCCCATTTCCCGCCGTTTTTCAATTGGGAGACAACTTTCAGGACTTCCTGTTAGTTTCTATAAGCCCTGTCCCATGAAAAAGGGGTCTACTCTTTAAGGAAAGAATTTGCTCCTCAGGAGCAAATTCTTTCCTTTAGGAGTTGACTCATATTGACATGGGAGACAAAAATACTTTTGCAGGAGTTGCCTCCCCTGAAGGTGTTCCCATTCCCCTTAATATGCAAAATTTTTCAAATGAGCTACAATTATTTTCATATTTTAATGTGCACAAGATCCAATTCCTGTTATGATAAAATCTGTAACTTCTCTTCATTTCTCTAATGGGTGCGTGTATGTATCAAGGTTGAGTGGCAAATTCCACCCCCGGTATTTACCAGTGGCATTTACCGGTATTTACCGGCCTGGAAAATATGCCCAAAGTGGCAAATATGGCAAATATGATTTTGGTCTTAAAATATTTTAGAAATCTCGACCAAGTCAGAAATTGAGATATTAAGCAGGTAAAAATAAAATCACAGGTATGCATTTAGCTGTGCCATTGACACTAATATTGATCCTAAGTTTTTGGATAGACAGTAGACAGGCCTCTTAAAGATTGTTCAGATCAGAACAGTCTGATCAGGTCCTTGACTGATTTGTCTGTTTATTTTCTCAACAACATGCTTTAACCTTTATCCTGCTCTTGGCGACAAGCCCTATCTTTGCAAACAGTGTAGATCCAGATCAGATGGCTTCTGAAGGATCTACACTGTTGACTTGACTTGATAGATTTTGTAAGGTAACCGGGCGCTAAAAGCACATAGGGGCTACCCCCATCTCGCTAAATGGGATTAGTTTATGAACTGCTCTTCCCAGGGCCTCCAATGTGCTGGCACTTGTCAATTCGACAGGTGTCAGCTGACCAATGGGAATATACTGAACTCTTAATCGGAGGAAGGCACAAATCGCACCCAAGGTACAGCGTTTGTCCTAAGAAACACAGTTCTATAGCGATTTTAGAATTTTGAGTGCAGGAATCAGACCAAAGACGGGCTCTAGTATGTGATGACGTGTTGCCAATTTCGACTGCCAAATGTGTCAGAGCACAGCCCTGTTTTCAAATGTCTGGCCGAGGAAAAAAGCTAACATACATTATCAGTTCTGGCTTCCATTATTCTCTGCCTCCACCCCTGACATGGCAAAGAAAACGCCTTCGGTCACGATGCTTGTTAAAGGGTGATAACGCATGAATTTTTGAATTTTGAACAGGCATCTAAAGTGAGCCAGGATGGGTGACTAATAGACCAGCCAATTCCGGCTACTGCAAAAAGTCCTAGTACCCGTGCTTTCATCACGGAGACCTGCCTATGCAAGTGGGGTTCAAAATTGGACAAGTGTGTCTTCGTGATGTGTTTGGAGGTATGTGCTTGTTTGGGAAAGGCAGTGATGAGGCTAATCAGCCGTTTTGCAATCCCGCTAATTTTTATTTTTGAATGGTCTTCCAAAAGGCATTTTTAAGGGACTTCCTATTTCCAAATACCTAGCAAATGGTTGATATTGCCGTTGCCCCGCCTATAAAGATATTTAGCGTGTGACCTGTCCCCGTTTGTATGCTCGGTTCTGGCAGTATTTATGCCTTCGCTTTGCCTACTTCAGGGGACTTCATTCTGTTGGTACCTAGGGGGAGCCCAGTACGGGCTTTCTCCCAGGTGCCCTCAGGATGTTGTCCCGACGGGCTCCGTCGAGCCTCCTCTCGTTCCTGAAATAGAAAAGTCGGATTAGTGCTTTGGGACCCCATGTGTGCGCTCGGATCATCTACACTGTTTGACATTCAGTTTATGAAATGTAGAAATTAATTGTAAACTGATTGGTTCAAAGTCAGAAATGGGTGTGGCTTAATTGAATATTCAGCAAGTTTGACACTATCCAAAGTTGCAAGGAGTTTTACATAAATTGTCAATTTGACATTACTTAACAACAAAATTAAGAACATGTTTATTTAGCTCTGCCAGTGACACTTGGTATATTGACCCTTAATCTTTGGATAGACACTAGACAGATAGAATTACTAAAACAACAAATTTAAGAAAATGTTTATTTAAAGTAGGTAGAGCATAGCCAGAGGCAAAGATGAAAACAAGATGTCATAATTTGTTATTTGTTTGTATAACTTAGATATTTAGTCTAGGTGGAATTGAAAAGAGGTATCTTAGGTGTGAACTGAGTAATTGTATGGCTTTAAGCTATGTATACCCTAGAAGTTAGAGCATTACTGTTCATTAAATGTCCTGAAATTTAGCTAAACACATCTAAAGCAAACTACTACTAGTCATTTTTTGGAACATACTGGATGACCATCAATTGAATTTGCCATATTTGCCATATTTGCCATAAATGCCATAAATGCCGGTAAATGCCAGTGGCATGGAAAATATGATTTTTGCCGGCATTTTTGCAACCTTGGTATGTATTCACTAATGGGTGTGTGTGTGTTCTTATCCAATATTCCGTGAAGTTAGTGCGACTTTATCATTCCTCTGTCACAGTAGAACTCATGTCAGCATTGTGGCAACATTCATGCATGCACTGACAAGTGCTATGCTAGGTTAAGGGGAATTTATACACCTTCAAGGGAGGCAACTCCTGCAAAAGTATTTTTGTCTCTCATGTCAATAGGGGTCAACTCTTAAAGGAAAGAATTTGCTCCTGAGGAGCAAATTCTTTCCTTTAAGAGTAGACCCCTTTTTAGTGGGTTAGGGCTTACAGAAAAGCAAACAGGAAGTTCCTAAAGTTGTCTCCCTTTGACAAATGGTGGAAAAATCTGCCAAGTGTTCCCATTCCCCTTATTAGCCATCATGTTTTCATAGCATAAGAGAGAAGTAGAAGGGACGTTTTTTTCATATTTCTGTACTTGATAGCATTGCCTCAATGAGTCTACAAGATAGGAAGGGTTAAGTTCACTAACTGACGGAACATTTGTATATTCAGCTCTGATGTCTATAAAGACAAACTTGTGCTCTGTCTCTGGTTGGGCCCATCCGAGTCTGTTAGTTTTCTTTTGCTGCAGCATTTCACAGAGATGTTGCACTGATGAGTTAGGAGGCCTTCATGCGGACTGATATTCTTGCCAACTTTTCAAATTTTTCATGGGGGAGATTCTGCGTGTCACAACATTTTTCGATGGAATAAAGCGCGGTGAATATTTTCCCCAAGATTTCCATGGCGGAGATTTTTTTCAAACTCGTCCACTAGCACAATCAGAAAAATTGCTTGACTTGATAGATTTTGTAAGGTAACCGGGCGCTAAAAGCACATAGGGGCTACCCCCATCTCGCTTAATGGGATTAGTTTATGAACTGCTCTTCCCAGGGCCTCCAATGTGCGGGCACTTGTCAATTCGACAGGTGTCAGCTGACCAATGGGAATATACTGAACTCTTAATCGGAGGGAGGCACAAATCGCACCCAAGGTACAGCGTTTGTCCTAAGAAACACAGTTCTATAGCGATTTTAGAATTTTGAGTGCAGGAATCAGACCAAAGACGGGCTCTAGTATGTGATGACGTGTTGCCAATTTCGACTGCCAAATGTGTCAGAGCACAGCCCTGTTTTCGAATGTCTGGCCGAGGAAAAAAGCTAACATACATTATCAGTTCTGGCTTCCATTATTCTCTGCCTCCACCCCTGACATGGCAAAGAAAACGCCTTCGGTCACGATGCTTGTTAAAGGGTGATAACGCATGAAATTTTTGAATTTTGAACAGGCATCTAAAGTGAGCCAGGATGGGTGACTAATAGACCAGCCAATTCCGGCTATTGCAAAAAGTCCTAGTACCCGTGCTCTCATCACGGAGACCTGCCTATGCAAGTGGGGTTCAAAATTGGACAGGTGTGTCTTCGTGATGTGTTTGGAGGTATGTGTTTGTTTGGGAAAGGCAGTGATGAGGCTAATCAGCTGTTTTGCAATCCCGCTAATTTTTATTTTTGAATGGTCTTCCAAAAGGCATTTTAAGGGACTTCCTATTTCCAAATACCTAGCAAATGGTGGATATTGCCGTTGCCCCGCCTATAAAGATATTTAGCGTGTGACCTGTCCCCGTTTGTATGCTCTGTTCTGGCAGTATTTATGCCTTCGCTTTGCCTACTTCAGGGGACTTCATTCTGTTGGTACCTAGGGGGAGCCCAGTACAAGCTTTCTCCCAGGTGCCCTCAGGATGTTGTCCTGACGGGCTCCGTCGAGCCTCCTCGCGTTCCTGAAATAGAAAAGTCGGATTAGTGCTGTGGGACCCCATGTGTGCGCTCGGATCAGTGTAGTTGTTTCCAGTTTCTTGTCCCCCGGGGTCCCACCTGTACCTGTGATACAAACAAAAGTCGTTAGTGCATATTGTGCTTGTGCTAATATGACCCCGCCATCCGTCACATATTTTGGCTTCCCATTCTGTGCACAGGGCGGGCCGGGCTTGTGAGGGGGGTCCCCCCACAAAGGCACGGTCCGGCTCTTAGGGTAACTTGTTCAAAACCAAGTTAACGGGTGGCGCGGTTATTGTGAAGAATTACCTTCCCATGGGGGCTGCCTGTCCTGCCGCGGCATGTTACCTCATCGGAACACTCATAAGTGCAAAGCACATGAGCCGCAACCACAGTGTCCCGAATCGGCTTGTCGCCGCAGGTTCAAGCATGTCCTTGGGAGTTTTCGGGCTATGGGATTTTCTTATGATGCACCCTTGCCCGTGGTCTGTTATGATGTTGAAGGTATGGGAGGGTCATTGGTTTGTCCTTTGACGGGGGTAGCCTCGGCATGGCACCCATAAGTGCAAAGCAAATGAGCCGCAACCACAGTGTCTCGCTTTGACGCCCCCGTCTCAGGTCCAAGTGCAGATTGACGGTAGGTCATGGTTGCCTAAGCGCGGTGTGTGGGTAACAAAAGCTGTTTTTCTTATATTACTTCCCAGTAATTTGTGTCTTTAAGGAATTTCTTAACCACCTCGGCTATGGCCGAGCAGTGTTTTTCGGGGGGAGCGAGGAGATCTTGTAGGTGTACCGATTCATATCCTAATTTGAACATTTCAGATTTTATCTCTTCTCGTGCATGGGCGTTTGTTACACATTCAAACAAGATGTGTTGTGTTGTTTCTAGTTCATAGTTATCGCATTTTCTGCATAGACCTGTTGTGTTACCTAGTTGAGTGAGGTTGGCATTTAGGCCGTTATGGTTAAATCTCAAACGGGAAATTACCACGTCTAATTTTCTGTTGTTGCTAAATTGGTGGGCAGATTTACCTACTGTGGGCTGGAGGAGTTGGTAATGCCTCCCGGTGTTGGTTGGGTTTCTGTCCCATAGAGCTTGCCATTTTCTCGTTATGGCGGTGTCTATGATTGTATAGATCTCCCGTTTTGAAGGGAGAGTATAATCTTTAATACCTATATCTAGTGCTAATCTGGCTGTTTCGTCGGCCGCCTCATTACCGGGGATGCCGACGTGGGATGGGATCCAGTCGATTTCAATGTCTTGCCCTTCTCTTTTTGCCTTATCTAGTTTAGACAGGATTGAGTCAATTTGGTCAGGTCGTGTTTTGGATTTTCCTGACTGTAGGGCCTGGATAGCGCTAAGGCTGTCCGTGAGTACTGTGGCTTTGGGTGTCTTAACTGTGATGGCCCAGGAGATGGCCCAGTGAATGGCAATCAGTTCAGTTGTGAATACTGAGAGGTGTTGGTTTGTTTTAATCGGTACGTGAAGATTTCTCTCTGGGACAACAAATGCGGCGCCGGTTTTTCCTGTTGTGGGGTCCTTACTGCCATCTGTGTAGATTAGAGTTTTCCCAGCATGGCTGGTGCGAACATAAGAGAGGCTTTTATTTTTCATGTATTCATTTGTATTTTCTTCTTTCCTCCCCAGGACCTGATGGAGGTAACAGGAGGGTGTGTTGTGTTTGAGATCCCATTTGGATCTGTACTTGGGTGCCTGGATCTTATCGGGTATGTTGTGCTCTTTCAGGAGGGCACGGACTTTCTTACAATATGGGTTGTAGTTCTTGGCTCTCCTACATGAATAGCAACCATGATCTGTTAATAGATCATTCACTGGGAGGGATTTGCCAAGTGGGGAGGATCTAGCCCAGTATTTTAGTATGAGTTCTTCCCTTCGTAGATGTAGTGGTTTAAGTCCACATTCTACCTCTAGTGCGTTGATTGGGGTAGATCGGTATGCTCTTGTTGCTATCCTGAGGGCGTGGTTTTGAATGATATTCAGAGTTTTAAGGATATTCTCTGACGCGGAGTTGTAAGCCTGGGCTCCATAATCTAGCTTACTAAGAATAAGGGCTTTGTATAGGATCAGGAGTGTCTTTTTATCAGCTCCAAAGGTGGTACCTGACACTACTCGTAGTAGGTTCAGGTCTTTTTCACATCTTTCTTTGAGATCTTTAATGTGATCTCTCCAAGTCAGATGTTTGTCGAGGATCATGCCCAGAAATTTGATGTTCTGGGCCCATTCTATTTCCCTACCAAAGAGGTATAGTTTGTTTTGAGTGGTCTTCAGATTTCGTCGTTTGCTGAATATGATTGCTTTAGTCTTTAGGTTTGATACTTTGAATCCCCATCTTAGTGCCCAGGTTTCGATTTCTCTTAGAACTGATTGTAGGTCTTTGACCGCCAGTTCTAGAGTAGAGCGTTTCCCCCACACCGCGCTATCATCGGCAAACTGTGACAGGCCTATATTATTATGTGGTTTCAGGGCCTCGTGAAGGGTGTTAACAATTACGTTAAAGAGTATGGGACTTAGTACTGAGCCTTGGGGGCAGCCGTTTTCCAGGATTAGTTCCTCTGAGGTATTGTCCCCAACTCGGGTTTGAATTTTTCTATCCTTGAGAAAGCTATGGATCCACTTTAGCATGTTTCCGCTTATTCCGTATTCCTTTAGTTTGGTTATGGTGCCGGTTGACCACATGAGGTCAAAGGCTTTTTCAAGATCGAGGGCTACCGCTACTAGGATTTTGTGTTCCATGAAAGCCATGTTTATTTCTGATTCCAGTCGGACAAGTTGATCAGTTGTGGATCTGTTAGGCCTGAAGCCTGATTGGTTGTCTGAGATGATATTATTAGCTTCTAGATAGTTGGAGAGGCGTTTGGCGATCATGGTTTCCATAGTTTTACATGTGCATGAGGTGAGGGAGATGGGTTGATATGATTGTGGATCCAGCTTATCCTTGAGTGGTTTTTTTATTGGGATTGTTGTGGCTAGTTTCCATTGTGTGGGGACTTCTCCTCTACGCCAGGAAGTGTTTATGAGGTCTAAGAGTTTTTGTTTGCTATCTAGTGGGAGCTGTTTCAGCATTTCATAATGAATTTTGTCCGCTCCTGGAGCTGTGCTGCGTTTACTCTGCAGAGCCTCATTGAGTTCAAATAGGGTGAAGTCGCAGTTCAGGTTACTGCTTCTTCGGTCATCTTTGAAGAGGTCAGGGAGAGATTGGTTGAAGGTTCTCTCCTCGGTCTCTTTTATTTTTTGGAAGGCAGGATCTTGGTTGGAGGTTTTCGACATATTATGGTAGTGGTTGGCAAGGGCGTCTGCTTTCTCTCTATCATTAGTTATGGTCTGGCCGTTAATTTTGAGACAGTTTATCTTTTCAGTAGGTTTACCCCTAAATTTATTAAAAGTAGACCACATTTTCTTACTAGTGGTCTTATGGTTAAGTTTGTTGACTATTTCTTGCCACCCTTGTTTTTGTGCTATTTGTAGGGTGGTTCTAGCGTGTGCCTTAGTTTTATTGTAGTTATTCTTAAGCTCGGAAGTTCTATTTTTCAAGTATTTCTTCCTCGCTTGCTCGCGTTGATTTATGGCTTTCCTACAATCTTGATTCCACCAGGGTGGGAGTAGTTTTTTACGTTTAACTGAGGTCGTTGGAATTGTACTGTCACAGATCTCTTTTAGGGTGGACGTAAACTGGTTGGCAATTTCGTCTATGTTTTGGTTGTCACTAATTTCTAATTTTTGTGAGCAGAGATTTTTAAAGAGATCCCAGTCGGCCTTGTTTAGGTTCCATTTTTGGGAAACGGCTGCTCCCGTGGTGTTGTATTTGGCATTATATTTGGACAAAATGGGGAGATGGTCACTACCACAGGAATTGTCAAGGGTATACCATTCTGAGCGGGCTGAGAGGTTTGGGGTGGCTATGGTGATGTCAGGTGAAGATTCAGTTTCTGCCATGGTTGGTGCCCCATCATTGAGGATGGTAGCCCCGTATTCAAGTAATAACTCTGATAGTGCCTTCCCCCTTGGGTTCTGCTTTGGGCTCCATAGCGTGTCATGGGCGTTAAAGTCACCTACAAGTATGTAGCTTTGGTGCGGGATATGGTCGAAAAGTTTTCTTAGTCTATCTAGTTCTTTTGTTGCGTTTTTATTGCTGGGCGGGTCGTAACAGTTTATCAAGGCTACTTTACAGTTTTTCAGATGGATGGTGACAGCGCACGATTCAAAAGTGGGGTCATTGATATTTAGGTCTAGCTTTTCGAATGGGATGTTATCTTTCATATAAATGGCTACGCCACCTCCTCCTTTTTCCTGTCTGTTGGAGATGGCGGCAAGTTTGAATGTCGGTATCGTAGGGGTTCTTTTATTATCTTTGAACCAGGTTTCTTGTAGGCATATAGCGTGGGGGGATATTGTTTTTTCATCTAGAAAGGCTCTAAGTTGATGTAAATTGACAGCGCTACGGGAGTTCCACTGCAGAACGTCAAGTCGGGAGGCTGGTGGAGGGGGTGGTTTTGCAGTGGAGTCCGCCATAATATATCCTTATAGGGTCGGGTGGGTGGGGGTCAGAATGTCTATGGGCTTGGGGTCGGGTTTGTTGGGTTGGGTGTTGAGGTATCCATGGGAGTTGGGTTGTCTGCTCTTAGTGCTGCTATACGCCTGTTGGTGGCATTTGTATGGCAGTGCGTTTTTTGTCTAGCCGGGGTGTCTGTTATGTTTGTACTCAGGTGTGGGTTTATGTGGGTGTGGGTTCTGACGATATTTCCCACTGCTTTCGCTTTGTCTTTTGGGGCTAGGGTCAATTTATCCAATTTCATCACCTCAACGAGGATGGTGATGAGTTGTTCTGTTGTAACATACGTTTGGTTATGGCTGGGTGTATGGCTAGGGTTAGGATTAGGGTTAGGCATGGGATAATTTGGTACTGATGGGCTGGCTATGGGCTGTGTCTGCATCTGGGTTATAGTGGGAGATGTTTGGGTGGGGTTATGAGTGGGGGCATCGTCTAATGGGTGTGCAACATGAACGACGGACTCCTGTACACGCCTAATGTTCCATTCCTCCCTGGTTATTCTGTTAAGGGTATCTACCTTCCTTTTGTATGTGAGGAAGGTAGGGCACTGGGGGTGAGCTGCACCATGTGGCCCCCCGCAGTTTGGGCATTTCCTGTATCTATAGTTGACTTGGCATTGGTGATGGGAGTGCCACATGCTACAGTGGGGGCAGACTTTTATTTTGTTTGGGCACTTCCCCGCGGAATGACCATGAGACTGGCAGGAGTTGCACCGTATGTACGGTACCCTGCACGGTTGGATAAGGTAGGTCCTATCAGCTGTTTTAATAATGCTGGGCGCGAACTTTTCTTGAAAGGTCACTTTCACTACCCTGGTTGGTTTTTTGTTTCTTGTGAGCACACGTTTTGTTTTTATTATGTTGTGCCCACTTGTGTTGAGTTTGACCTTCAGCTCTTGTAGGTCAGTGGCTATGGGAACATTTTCGATGACGCCTGTGCTTTTGAGAATGCCAGTGCCGGTATTGGAGTTTATTGGAGGGTCGGGTCTTTGGGTCTTTGGACCCCTTTTTCTGCCAACTGGGGGGCTGCTTGACAGCTGAGCTTTTGGCTCGAAGGACAGCCTGTGGTTGGCTGTGTAATGTTTTGCTTTATGGCTGGCCTGGCTTGTTATTTTGAAGGTGATCCCGGGGTTACCTTCTGGTCCAAGGGTGTATTTGATATTGTCGTATTTAAGAAAGGCTGTGAAGTCCCTGATAGTTTCTTTCCTTTCTGACTTTGAGATGGGTCCCCCGACCTTTGTAATGGTGACGTAGGTGAGAGATGGGGATACTGGTGGGGATCGGGGTGGGTTTGGGGAGGGTGTAGTGTTTGGGCTTCCATTGGATCCATGGCAGCTCATGTTGTTGACTGCCATATTGACTACATTCTGCACGGAGCGATCAAAGGAATCGTCCCCTTCATTGGGGTTGATGGGGGAGATGCCTACGTTGGCTCGTTTGGGCTGGTCGTCTGGGGAGAGGGGGGATCTGTCGACCTGTTTCCTCTTTTTAAGAGTTAAAGGGGTAGCCGGGTTTTGAGTTGAATTGGACTGTAGGCTGACTGTGGGGCTGGTTTTAGGGGTATAAAATTTGGGGGATTTGGCGGTGGTGTGGGTTATGCTAATCCCCCCCATTATGATAGGCCCAGCCGCCGTGACCCCGGTGGGTCTAGTGGCGGTTGCTTTTCTTCTTTGGGGCTTAGGAGTGTTTGAGCTGGTATTTGGGCTTCCTGGACTGGCTGGGCTTGGGGTCTCTTGAGAGGGTAACTGCACCATAGTCCCTATGGTCTGAGGGCTCTTGCCTTGTGGGTGGGATTCTGTCATGACAGGGGAGGTTAGACCGGAAGCGACCTCGGCATAGGTCCGCGGGCTTCTATCCTGGGAGGGGGAGGGGGAAAGTGACCCAGAGGTTTCGGATCCCGACAAGATTGAAGTCCCGGGACTTGAGATGCTGGTATTGGGAGTTTCCACCATGATGGTCAGGTCCCCTTCTCCCCGACCCGATGAGCTGTCCCTAGAGTTTGGGGAGCATGGAGATACAGGTAATGGGGTGTTGATCATGGTATTGATCATGTTCTCCAAGGTTTGGGCTGAGTTGCTTATGTTCATATTACATATTGCATGTTTACATTTTATGTATTATCCAATAAATCACTGGTATAATACTTAAGCTTTAACAATTAACAGTATTTGCAATAACTAAAGCTTGTCTGAATACATGATCTGTCTGAAATTAGGTTCCTTTACTCAGAAACAGTTTTCATACAATTGCAAGGAGAGCTTAATGTCTGACTATAACAGCCTTTATTTTGCAAAACAATTGTTTCTGAAGTGTTAGAACACTCATTACCAAATAACAATACAATTCTTAGTTTGAGAGACAAAAACTACAATTTTCGTAAATACATGACATTGCTCATTCATAGGTAAATATTTACTTTCAATACATCTGGGAGAGATTGAATAATTGTTCAAACATACTTACATGAAAAGATCAGCAAAGGGCATCCCTGTTCATGCTCATACAGATAGAAAACTGTTGGCAACTTGAATTTGTTTGAGGGTACTTGGTAATCTATCATTGTGTTAAAAATTGCCAATACAACTAAAAATATACTCAGGGTTTTTCCACCTCCAAAATAGATAGTGAAGAAATCCAAGATATTCCAAAAGACCATCCACAAACAATATGCTGATAAAAATACCAAGCGTGAGGAGGTGGAAAAATCATGATTTTTGCCTTATTTTGGCAACACGATCGTGAGGTCAAAATGCATGGAAAAATCTTGAAACTCACTCCTAATGGGTGAAAGTTGGCAGGTATGGGACTGAACAAATTATTTGTCTAAATCGCGACAGAAGTAAGGGCGAGGATTGTGGCCATGAAAAATTGATTTAAGCCCCCCAGTGGAATTCGTTTCACTGACCGTTCCAAGGCAGTTCTTCTGTTGTGGTTTATTTCTTTGAGTGTGTGTATCCCTTATATAATATATTTTGTTTTGGATAGCCAATTGGCCATTTTGTGAGAAAGCAACTGTCCTTTTGGCTTTCCGCTAGTGATGTTTCAATTAGGGTCTGTTGTTTCATGTTTGTGTTTCTTTCCCTTGGTGTCTCTGATGCGAGCTGTGGGTTAATTGTATCGATTCCTGCATTGCATTCACTTCTATTTTGTGCTTTATCCTGTAATATACCAGCATGGTTTGGAACAATTTACTTTTATGTGCATATTTGTAATCAACATCCATGTTTTAAACACCGGTGGCACCATGAGGGTTACTCATAGCACCATGCTAATCACGACAATTAGGATCTGCTTTGTCGTATGCTGGTTACTTTTAAAGTCATTTTTACAAACAGTGTGGACCCATATCAGACAGCTCCACTAGGAGCAGTCTGATTTGGGTCCACACTGTTTGCCTGTATGCAAGAATATTTTTTAAAACATTTGAAAAAAAATCAGCAGACGACATTTTCAGATGTAGTTTTTCTTGGCGTCTTAAGGATTAACAATATCTTTAATACAAACTTCTATGAAATACGGGTATGTTATGTATACTCATTAGAATCACCTACCTACAACATGTCCTGTTCATCATAAAAGAAGAAAAATCTTGCTAAATTATCCAAAAGTATTTGTTATCTGGTGCTATCAGGAAAATGTCAAAACGACTTAGGAATGGGTTTGAATAAGCCATGATAAATGAGCCATCAGTGTTCATACCTTTCCAGTTCTACTGTACTATGAACTAAAGCTCACTAACACAACAAGCACAGATACTGATTAGCCCATAAGTGGCCAGTCCTACAATCACCGTCTGCTGGTAACTTTAGAAGTCATTTTTGCAAACAGTGTGGACCCAGATCACACTTCTCCTCCAGAAGCAGTCTGATCTGGGTCCACACTGTTTACCGATATGCAAAACAAGAGGGCCATGATAGCCCTGGATCGCTCACCTGATGCATAGAGTAACAAGTAAGGGTCCGGAAAGGGCCCTTACTGGCCCCAAGGTTATAATGTGGGTAATGTTGAGGGAGGTCTAAAAAGGTGAAGCTTCATACCAAAAATCAACAAAGGCTATTATTGTCCTCTAGATGAAGCTTCATACCAAATATCAAAGACATGGGCCTTGCAGTTTCAGAGAAGAAGATTTTTAAAGATTTCCCAATATAAGTCTTGTAAAACCAAAGGGTCTTGGGGCGGGGGCATTTTTGGCCCCAGGGCTATAATTTGAACAATCTTGATAGAGGTCCACTAGATAAAATTTCACACCAAATATCAAAGACCTAGGACTTGTGGTTTCACAGAAGAAAATTTTTAAAGATTTTCCCTATATAAGTCTATGTAAAACCAAAGGGCCCCAGGGCGGGGGCATTTTTGGCCCTAGCACTATAATTTGAACAATCTTGGTAGAGGTCCACTAGCTAAAGCTTCATACCAAATATCAAAGACCTAGGCCTTGTGGTTTCAGAGAAGAAGATTTTTCAAGATTTGCCCTATATAAGACTATGTAAAACCAAAGGGCCTGGAGGGGGGGGGGGCATTTTTGGCCCCAGGGCTATAATTTGAACAATCTTGGTAGAGGTCCACAAGATGAAACTTCATACCAAATATCAAAGACCTGGGCCTTGTGGTTTCAGAGAAGAAGATTTTGAAAGATTTTCCCTACATAAGCCTATGTAAAACCAAAGCGCCCCGGGGCGGGGGCATTTTTGGCCCCAGCACTATCTTTTGAACAATCTTGGTAGGGGTCCACTAGATGAAGCTTCAAACAGAATAGCAAAAACCTGGGCCTTGCAGTTTCAGAGAAGAAGATTTTTAAAGATTTTCCCTATATATAAGCTGATGTAAAACCAAAGGGCCCCGAGATGGGGACTTTTTTGGCCCCAGCACTATAATTTGAACAACCTTGGTAGGGTCCACAAGATAAAGCTTCATATCAAATATCAAAGACCTGGGCCTTGCGGTTTCAGAGAAGAAGATTTTTACAGATTTTCCCTATATAAGCCCATGTAAAACCAAAGGGCCCCGGGGCGGTGGCATTTTTGGCCCCAGCACTTTAATTTGAACAATCTTGGTAGGGGTCCACTAGATGAAGCTTCATACCAAAAATCAAAGACCTGGGCCTTGTGGTTTCAGAGAAGATGATTTTTGAAGATTTTCCTATATAAGCCCATGTAAAACCAAAGGGCCCAGGGGCGGGGACATTTTTTGTCCCAGCACTATAATTTGAACAATCTTGGTAGGGGTTCACTAGAAGAAGCTTCATACCAAATATCAAAGACCTGGGCCTTGCAGTTTCAGAGAAGAAGATTTTTCAAAACTTTCCCTATATAAGACCATGTAAAAGCAAAGGGCCCCGGGTGGGGGCTTTTTTGGCCCCAGGGTTATAATTTGAACAATCTTGGTAGGGGTCCACTAGATGAAGCTTCATAACAAATATCAAAGACCTGGGCCTTGCGGTTTCAGAGAAGAAGATTTTTAAAGATTTTTCCAATATAAGCCCATGTAAAACCAAAGGGCCCCAGGGCGGGGGCATTTTTTTCCCCAGCACTATAATTTGAACAATCTTGGTAGGGGTCCACTAGATGAAGCTTCAAACCAAATATCAAAGACCTGGGCCTTGGGGTTTCAGAGAAGAAGATTTTTAAAGATTTTCCTATATAAGCCCATGTAAAATCAAAAGGACCCGGGGCGGGGCATTTTTGGCCCCAGCACTATAATTTGAACAATCTTGGTAGGGGTCCACTAGATGAAGCTTCATACCAAATATCAAAGACCTGGGCCTTGCGGTTTCAGAGAAGAAGATTTTTTAAGTTTTGGTGAAAAAAATCTATTTTTGGCTCCTGTGACCTATATGTGCAACGGACCGGAACCATTTGAACAACTTTGAAAGGGGACCACCTAAGGATCATTCCTGTGAAGTTTGGTCAAAATCCGATCAGTGGTTTAGGAGGAGATGTCATTTGAAAAAATTGTTTAATCACGGATGACAGACAAAAAGTGATCCTTATATAAAACACAAGAGGGCCATGATGGCCCTGGATCGCTCACCTGATCCATAGTGTAACAAGTGGGCCCCAGAGAGGGCCATTATTGGCCCCAGGGCTTTAATGTGCATAATGTTGAGGGAGGTCTTAAAGGTGAAGCTTCATACCAAACATCAACAAAGGCTATAATTTGAACAATCTGGGCAAAGGTCCACTAGATGAAGCTACACATCAAATATCAAAGACCTGGGCCTAGCGGTTTCAGAGAAGAAGATTTTTAAAGATTTTGCCTATATAAGCCTATGTAAAACCAAAGGGCTCCGGGGCGGGGGCATTTTTGGCCCCAGCACTATAATTTGAACAATCTTGGTAGGGGTCCACTAGAAGAAGCTTCATACCAAATATCAAAGTCCTGGGCCTTGTGGTTTCAGAGAAGAAGATTTTTAAAGATTTTCCCTATATAAGCCTATGTAAAACCAAAGGGCCCCGGGGCGGGGGCATTTTTGGCCCCAGCACTATAATTTGAACAATCTTGGTAGGGTCCACTAGATGAAGCTTCATACCAAATATCAAAGTCCTGGGCCTTGTGGATTTTTAAAGATTTTCCCTATATAAGCCTATGTAAAACCAAAGGGCTCTGGGGCGGGGGCATTTTTGGCCCCAGCACTATAATTTGAACAATCTTGGTAGGGGTCCAGTAGATGAAGCTTCATACCAAATATCAAAGACCTGGGCCTTGTGGTTTCAGAGAAGAAGATTTTTAAAGATTTTCCCTATATAAGCCAATGTAAAACCAAAGGGCCCCGTGGCGGGGGCATTTTTTGTCCCAGCACTAAAATTTGAACAATCTTGGTAGGGGTCCACTAGATGAAGCTTCATACCAAATATCAAAGACCTGGGCCTTGTGGTTTCAGAGAAGAAGATTTTTAAAGATTTTCCCTATATAAGCCAATGTAAAACCAAAGGGCCCCGTGGCGGGGGCATTTTTTGTCCCAGCACTAAAATTTGAACAATCTTGGTAGGGGTCCACTAGATGAAGCTTCATACCAAATATCAAAGTCCTGGGCCTTGTGGTTTCAGAAAAGAAAATTTTTAAAGATTTTCACTATATAAGCCTATGTAAAAACAAAGGGCCCCGGGGCGGGGGCATTTTTGGCCCCAGCACTATAATTTGAACAATCTTGGTAGGGGTCCACTAGATGAAGCTTCATACCAAATATCAAAGACCTGGGCCTTGTGGTTTCAGAGAAGAAGATTTTTAAAGATTTTCCCTATATAAGCCTATGTAAAACCAAAGGGCCCCTATGCGGGGGGATTTTTTGTCCCAGCACTATAATTTGAACAATCTTGGTAGGGTCCACTAGATGAAGCTTCATAACAAATATCAAAGTCCTGGGCCTTGTGGTTTCAGAGAAGAAGATTTTTAAAGATTTTCCCTATATAAGCCTATGTAAAACCAAAGGGCTCTGGGGCGGGGGCATTTTTGGCCCCAGCACTATAATTTGAACAATCTTGGTAGGGGTCCAGTAGATGAAGCTTCATACCAAATATCAAAGACCTGGGCCTTGTGGTTTCAGAGAAGAAGATTTTTAAAGATTTTCCCTATATAAGCCAATGTAAAACCAAAGGGCCCCGTGGCGGGGGCATTTTTTGTCCCAGGACTAAAATTTGAACAATCTTGGTAGGGGACCACTAGATGAAGCTTCATACCAAATATCAAAGTCCTGGGCCTTGTGGTTTCAGAGAAGAAGATTTTTAAAGATTTTCCCTATATAACCTATGTAAAACCAAAGGGCCCCGGGGCGGGGGCATTTTTGGCCCCAGCACTATAATTTGAACAATCTTGGTAGGGGTCCACTAGATGAAGCTTCATACCAAATATCAAAGACCTGGGCCTTGTGGTTTCAGAGAATAAGATTTTTTAAGTTTTTGGTGAAAAAAATCTATTTTTGGCTCCTGTGACCTAGATGTGCAACGGACCGGAACCATTTGAACAACTTTGAAAGGGGACCACCTAAGGATCATTCCTGTGAAGTTTGGTCAAAATCCGATCAGTGGTTTAGGAGATGTTGTTTAAAGAAATTGTTAACGGACGGATGCACGGACGGACGGACGCATGCACGACGGACAAAAAGTGATCCCAAAAGCTCACCTCGTCACTACGTGACGGTGAGCTAAAAATGTGTTTGAAAATTTTGCAAGAAGATGCAGCAGACGACACGAGCAGACGACATTTTCAATTGCATTTTTTGATGGCATGTTGACCCTTGTCCTGCTGAACCCGGATATGTCTTTGCTTTCAAACAATGTAGATCCAGATCAGATGGCTTCTTCAGAAGCCATCTGATCAGGATCTTCATTGTTTGTCATTCAGTTTATGAATTTGTTGCAATAATTTGCATCACATAATCTGATTGGTTGATAATCAGTAGTGGGTGTGGCATATATAACTAGAATACTGTCGATGGCGCGCCATCGCAAATCCCCACGTTTTCTACAGAGGGGCCAAGTACCGAAAACCCCTCACCCTGGGCCCTAATTTGACTCCATGGTCAAAATATTACCTGTATTATATTCTACTAATCATGCGCTTCAATTTCATATGCCACATGACTATGTTCCAAAAAACTTAAATTTTGACCCTTTGACCCCTCTCCCAGGACCCCAATCTGACCCCAGGGTCAAAATTTTACTTGTAGTTTATTCTACCCATTATCCCCTTCGCATAGATATGCAACATGACTATGTTCTGAAAAACTTTAATTTTGACCCCCCCCCCCCCCCAAGTCCGACCCCAAGGGTGTGACCTAGGGGTCACAGCCAAAATCCCGTTCAATATGTTTTACTTTTTTCATAACTAAGTACATGTGCAAAGTTTGGCATCAAAATCTTCAAAATTGACTTTGTATTGAATTTTATTGATATTTGACCTTTTGACCCCTCCCCAGGGCCCCTGGGGGCGGGGACAAAAAAAATGTGCTCTTGCGCAAGCCATTCATGTAAGCAACTCGCATACCAAATTTGGTTGAATTCCGGCTAACGGTTTAGGAGGAGATAGCCAGACAGACAGACGGACAGATGGACGGAGGCGATCGCAATATCCCCACTTTTTTTTAAAAACGTGGGGATAAATATTCAGCAAGTCAAGGGTTAAGGGTTTATGATGTAAACATCTCTTACCTTTCTGGACATTATACAGAGTAGAAAATAAGGCTGTGAAAAAAGATGTGGAATATTTTCCAGCGTTGACAACATGTGGGAAGACAAGTTTGGTGTCCCGGTATCTTCTAAGACACTGGGCAAATCTGAACCATGCTGGAAGGATTCCGATTATAGTCCTTACACCGTACAGCTGACTGGTACAAACTTTTGGCCCTGGAAACAGAATCGTATTGTACATGAAATTTCATTGTCAAAACTATGAACGTGTCTTCAAAAGATTAAAAAAGATTGCAAATGAATTTAAGACATACACCAAACCAAGTCCCGATGGGCTGGAGCCTACCAAACTGAGGCAATGCTAATGAGTAAATAAAACATACCTTTATGCAATTCTAATGAGTAGACACAACATATCTTTATTTATCATATGACCTCATTGATAAGCAGTGGGTAACGCTATGAAATAAAAATCGTATGACCACACGTGTAATAACACTTTGGCGGGATTAAGTAACGTCATGATGACGTCCATGTCAACCATGCATTTTTGTGGTAAAATTATCAAAATTCAAGGCAATAAAATCCAATTTAAAAAGGTCATATGATAAACAGAATCTTACACTCATGGTCATTTCATATGAACAGAATCTTACACTCATACACTCTTACACAGAATCTTACACTTGTGGTCATTTCATATGCAATTTATGTAACTCGCCAAAGGCTTGTTTCATAAACTTCATATGAAATGACCACTTGTGTAAGATCCTCTATTTTTATAGAAGAGTGAGATACCTTAAATTATCTCCATTGTGCCTCCTGACCTAACGCTATGATTAACCCATACTGGTTCAAACTACAACTATCTCCAATTTTCATGCTCCCAAACGGCCCCCGCCCATCGGGGCGTGAAGAAATATATGGGCTGCATGATGCTTCCACGCAGAGCTGAATCTGACCCACACACGAGTACTTGTAAACGGCTTAGAGATTCTAAGCCTGCCCAGGCAAAGCGGTGTGAGTGTCGGACTGTCAATGCTTATAAACCCTATACATTGAACACAGGGCTTGAGATGTCATTTCATCTCAATGTCGGGTAGAAGTCCCAGAAAATTGGAAGCAAAGTCTCCAAAATGACCTTTACAGCGTTGATGGGGACTTTAAACCTCAAATCAAACAAACAAAAACAAACATGCTCCCAAGCCATTAACTCATTGTATACTGGTGGACTCTTCGATTGCTATATGTTAGACAAGTCTATTTGTCATATAAGGGGTGTCAGGCCTATTTTTCATTTTTATTCTAGTTTTGACCGAAAATTCTGTTAGCAAATAGTGCAGGCCTGATCAGACGCCGCATTCTGTTTGCCAAGGTACCCCTTCAGGGGTTTCCCACATACAATGGGTTAAGCCGGCCCCGGTAGCTCAGTCGGATGCGTATCTGACTGGTGATCAGGAGGACGTGGGTTTGATACCTGCTGGGGTCAGCAACATTCTTTCATGGAGATTGATCATGAAATCTTTTCTATGGTCATTCTCTCCCTTCAGCTGATTCAAGAAGGGCAGTTGTCAGTTTCAAGTGAAAGAATGAGCACTGTACTGGTTAACTGCTTATGTATAAGCCTGCCCAGGAAAAGTATGGATAGGTAAACTGACCAGCTCAAAAATGACCTAAAATATTGTTGACTGGGCCGTTAAACTCCAATACAAACAAACAAAGCCATGGATTAAAATTAAAACACTGACAGCTGATTTGTTTTTAAAGATTTACTGTGGTATGAACTTACTATCATCTCCCCACCAATCCACTTCAAACGCGTACTAACAGATCATATATTCAAAATCCAGCAGCACCACTACTATATTGGGTCTCTCATTACTGTGGTTCTAGCTTGGCTCGGGTCACATGTGAGACGCCAAGTTCTGCAACGGAATGTCAGGTGGTTTTTCCCCGCGTTCTCCAGTCTTCACCCACATCTGATTAACAATCAGCTCAATATAAGAGAAATTATCTTGAAAGGGTCGTAAAACTAAACCCAACCACCCCCTCCAAAAAACGTCATTCCCATCATTCATTTTGACCTGGGGCTGTTGTTCAAAAATAACGACATCATTAGTTAACATATCATTAAAACTTTGATCATTTAATTTGGCAAATATGCTAATACTTTTGCTGAAACAAGAGGGCCATGATGGCCCTGGATCGCTCACCTGACCCATATGATAGAGTAACAAGTGGGCCTCGGGGAGGGCCATTATTGACCCCAGGGCTACAATGTGCATAATGTTGAGGGAGGTCTAAAAAGGTGAAGCTTCATACCAAATATCAACAAAGCTTATAATTTGAACAATCTTGGCAAAGGTCCACTAGATGAAGCTACACACCAAATATCCAAGACCTGGGCCTCGGGGTTTCAGAGAAAAAGATTTTTTAAAGATATTCCCTACATTAGCCTATGTAAAACCAAATGGCCCCGGGGCGGGGGCATTTTTGGCCTCAGGGCTATAACTTAAACAATCTCGATAGAGGTCCACTAGATGAAGCTTTACACCAAATATCAAAGACCTGGGCCTTGCTGTTTCAGAGAAGAAGATTTTCAAAGATTATCTCTATATATAAAACTATGCAAAACCAAAGGGCCGCGGGGCAGGGGCTATAATTTGAACAATCTTGGTAGAGGTCCACTAGATGAAGCTCCATACCAAATATCAAAGACATGGGCCTTGTGGTTTCAGAGAAGATTTTTAAAGATTTCCCTATATAAGTCTATGAAAAACCAAAGGGTCTCGAGGTAGGGGCATTTTTGGCCCCAGGGCTATAATTTGAACAATCTTGATAGAGGTCCACTAGATGAAATTTCACACCAAATATCAAAGACCTAGGCCTTGTGGTTTCACAGAAGAAGATTTTTAAAGATATTCCCTATATAAGTCTATGTAAAACCAAAGGGCCCCCGAGACAGGGGTGTTTTTGGTCTCAGGGCTACAATTTGAACAATCTTGGTAGAAGTCCACTAGATGAAGCTTCATACCAAATATCAAAGACCTAGGTCTTCTGGTTTCAGAGAAGAATATTTTTCAAGATTTTCCCTATATATAAGTCTATGTAATACCAAAGGGCCCAAGTGGGGGCATTTTTGGCCCAAGGGCTATAATTTGAACAATCTTGGTAGGGGTCCACAAGATTAAGCTTCATACCAAATATCAAAGACCTAGCCCTTGTGGTTTCAGAGAAAAAGATTTTTCAAGATTTTCCCTAAATAAGTCTATGTAAAACCAAAGGGCCCTGGAGCGGGAGCATTTTTGTCCCCAGGGCTATAATTTGAACAATCTTAGTAGGGGTCCACTAGGTGAAGCTTCATACCAAATATCAAAGACCTGGGCCTTGTGGTTTCAGGGAAGAAGATTTTTAAAGATTTTCCCTATAGAAGCCTATGTAAAACCAAAGGGTCCCAGAGCGGGGGCATTTCTGGCCCCAGCACTATAATTTGAACAATCTTGGTAGGAGTCCACTAGGTGAAGCTTCATACTAAATATCAAAGACCTGGGCCTTGCGGTTTCAGAGAAGATTTTTAAAGATTTTCCCTATATAAGCCTATGTAAAACCAAAAGGGGGGGGGGGGGACCTGGGCCTTGTGGGGTGAAGCTTCATACCAAATATCAAAGACATGGGCCTTACAGTTTCAGGGAAGAAAATTTTTAAAGATTGTCCCTATATAAGCCCATGTAAAACCAAAGGGCCCCGGAACGGGGGCATATTTGACCCCAGCACTATAATTTGAACAATCTTGGTAGGGGTCCACTAGATGAAGCTTCATACCAAATATCAAAGACCTGGGCCGTGTGGTTTCAGAGAAGATTTTTAAAGATTTTCCCTATATACGCCAATGTAAAACCAAAGGGCCCCCTGGCGGGGGCATTTTTTGTCCCAGCATTAAAATTTGAACAATCTTGGTAGGGGTCCACTAGATGAAGCTTCAGACCAAATATCAAAGTCCTGGGCCTTGTGGTTTCAGAGAAGAAGATTTTTAAAGATTTTTTACTATATAAGCCTATGTAAAACAAAAGGGCCCCGGGGCGGGGGCATTTTTGGCCCCAGCACTATAATTTGAACAATCTTGGTAGGGGTCCACTAGATGAAGCTTCATACCACATATCAAAGACCTGGGCCTTGCGGTTTCAGACAAGAAGATTTTTAAAGATTTTCCCTATATGAGCCCATGTAAAACCAAAGGGCCCCGGGATGGGGGCATTTTTGGCCCAAGCACTATAATTTGAACAATCTTGGTAGGGGTCCCCTAGATGAAGCTTCATACCAAATAACAAAGACCTGGGTCTTACGGTTTCAGAGAAGAAGATTTTTAAAGCTCTTCCCTATATACATGTAAGCCCATGCAAAACCAAAGGGCCCCGGAGCGGGGGCATTTTTGGCCCCAGCACTATAATTTGAACAATCTCTGTAGGGGTCCACTAGATGAAGCTTCATACCAAATATCAAAGACCTGGGCCTTGTGGTTTCAGAGAAGAAGATTTTATTTTTAAAGATTTTCCTTATATAAGCCTATGTAAAACCAAAGGGCCCCGGGGCGGGGGCTTTTTTGGCCCCAGCACTATAATTTGAACAATCTTGGTAGGGGTCCACTAGATGAAGCTTCATACCAAATATCAAAGTCCTGGGCCTTGTGGTTTCAGAGAAGTTTGATCTGACCTACTGACCTACATTTGACCCGACATGACCAATATTCAAATTTGACCGAGATATTGTCATGACAATCATTCTGAGCAAGTTTAATGATGATTGGACCATAACTGTGCCCTCTAGTGTGTTCACAAGGTTTTTCTATGATTTGACCTACTGACCTACTTTTTGACCCAACATGACCCATATTCAAACTTGACTGAGATATTGTCAGGATGATTATTCTGAGCAAGTTTGATGATGATTGGACCATAACTGTGCCCTCTAGAGTGTTCACAAGGTTTTTCTATGAATTGACCTACTGACCTACTTTTTGACCCGACATGACCCATATTCGAACTTGACCGAGATATTGTCACAATGATCATTCTGAGCAAGTTTGATGATAATTGAACCATAACTGTGCCCTCTAGAGTGTTCACAAGGACTATCTATGGTTTGACCTACTGACCTACTTTTTGACCCTACATGATCCATATTCGAACCTGACCGAGATATTGTCATGATAATTATTCTGAGCAAGTTTGATGATGATTGGACCAAAACTGTGCCCTCTAGAGTGTTCACAAGGTTTTTCTATGATTTGACCTACTGACCTACTTTTTCACCCGACATGACCCATATTCGAACTTGACCGAGATATTGTCATGATGATCATTCTGAGCAAGTTTGATGATGATTGGACCAAAACTGTGGCCTCTAGTTTGTTCACAAGAAAAAGTTTACGCACGACGGACGACGGACGACGCACGACGACGCCGGACATCTTACGGTCACAAAAGCTCACCATGACCTTCGGTCAGGTGAGCTAAAAAAATGTGAGTAGCTTTTGCATATTTGCTGAAAAAATGTGAGTAGCTTTTGCGTATGCAAAAGCTACTCACATTTTTTCAAGAAAAAATTACAAAATTTTAGATATTGTACTTGCTAGAACACTTAACAATATAACCACTAACAAGCTCCTTAAACTAACGATGCTTTGAACAACTGGGCCTAGGGTGTTATGATTAACCCTCAGTGGCTCAAACTACAACTATCTCCAACAAGTTCAACTAATCATGGTCCCAAAGGTGCTTCAGCCATTTAAGTTCAACTGTACATAGCTCAAACACTGACAACTGATTCTTTCTGACAGAGTTACTGTGGTATGAACTTACTATCATCTCCCCACCAATCCACTTCAACTGCATAATAACAGATCATGTATTCAAAATCCAGCAGCACCACTACTAAACTGTTGAGCTGATCAGCCAGCCAGAAATCAGCAAACCCAACATGGTGGAATGGGGCCGTGAAAATACGGAACTGAAACAATAAATTTAACCCTTAACCCTTGTCCTGTTGAATAAATTATTCTAGCTGCACCCATTTCTGTCTATCAACCAATCAAATTACTTGATACAATGTATTTGTTTGATTCACAAACTGCTCGACAAAGAGTGTAGATCCTGATCAGATGGCTTCTTCATAAGTCAGCTTATCTAGATCTACACCGTTTGCAAAGGTAAAGGTTGACGTGTTGATCAGGACAAGCGTCAAAGTGCCATGTAAATATTACAGTAGACAGCAATTTTATTGTTTAAAGTGTGTTTTTTCTTTGTTTGTTGGTTTTTTGTTGTTTTTTTTTTTTCAGCTAATATGAGGCTTAATATAATATAACGTCTGCCAAGCAGACAATTCATTTCTTTGAAAAAAAAATTGAAAATGACATCAGCAAATGTCATGACACTTACGGCACATAACATAATAACATCATGTCTGTAACAACGCAATATTTTTCGAAGCCTCCATGGTGTAGTGGGTACGCTACTTGCCTTCTAAACCAGGGGTTGCAGGATCGATCCCAGGCTTCTCCAGATTTTTGGATGAGTCTTTAATCCGAGTTCCCGTCTCCGTATGACCTTAGCTGTTGGTGAGACGTAAAACTCAAATACTCGCTCAATGCGATATTTACTTGTAGCATGAGTAGCAACAGCTGTATTGGTAATCAAAGCACTATGGGTTGCTTGCCAGTGAGTGTAGGCTGGAAAAATGGTCCTGCAATCAGTTGTTCAAAACTAACGACTTTGTTAGTTAATGTATCGTTAAAACTTTGATCATTTAATTTGGCATGTATGCTAGAATTTTTGCTGAAAAATGTGAGCAGCTTTTGCAAATGCAAAAGCGAACGGGCCTCCGTGGCCTAGTGGTTAAGAGCGCTGACTCTTGATCATTAGGTCTCTCACCGCTGTGGTTCAAGCCTCGCTCGGGTCACATGTGAGACGCCAAGTTCTGCAACGGAAGGTCAGTTGGTTTTTCTCCGGGTACTCCGGTTTTCGCCCACCTCTGATTAACGATCGGCTCGATATGAGTGAAATAATCTTGAAAGGGCAGTTAAACCAAAATCCAAATCCAAAAATGCGAAAGCTGCTCACATTTTCCAGCTAAAATACCAAAATTTTTGATATTGTACTTGCTAGAACAGTTAATAATATGACCATTAACGAGCTCGTTAAGCTAGCAATGCTATGAACAACTGGCCCCTGAACGGGGACTCAAGACTGTTTGGTTTAACCATAAAATTCCTTATTTTAAGCAAACAGTGTAGAAGTTAAACATATGCCATTTCTGCTGCATCTGATCAGGGTCTACACTGTTTGCTTGTGTCCAAATATATGAGCCCAGTCAAGATTTTACAGATAACCAAACCTTTTAAGGGGAATGGGAACACCTTCAGACTGAAAAAGGGGTCTACTCCTCAGGAGCAAATTCTTTCCTTTAAGAGTCAGTCAACCCCTATTGACATGGGAGTCAAAAATACTTTTGCAGGAGTTACTTCCACTGAAGGTATATCCATTCCCCTTAAGGAGGTGGGTCGTGTTGTTCATTCTATGTGGCCCATATATACAGGGATATTTTATGTTCAGTCCTGTTTGATGAACTGTCATTTTTTTTTTACTTCCTTCAAAGCATTGTAATCACTTTGTCAAAGTGAAAAGATGGTTGTTTTGCTTTCCGTTGCCGATAAGTTTTATACAGTCCATAGCAACAGATAAGGTGTGTATTTTGTGATAATTGAAAGATAGTTTTTGTCATATCTCCGAAATGCGGAAAACTATCCTTTAGTAAACACAAAATACCCACCCTATCTGTTGCAATGACAACATAAAACTGCCATCGATAGCCTGTGACTGTGGCACTTCAGTCATCTTAATTTGCATTTTTCATGGTCTCATGGCTGTTTGAAACATTGACATATGTCAATCAAAATTCTGCATTACCTTAATCTTTACCCTCTAGGCTAATTCAGCAGACGACAATTACTGATATTTTTCTTATTTTTTTTTTTTTTACTAGAAAACAGGGTTTGACATCTCATGCAAATTGTCTCCATAGGAGACAATTTGCATGAGATGTCAAATCCTGTGTTTTGGTAAAATTAGAAAAATATTTCAAACTGTCGTCTGCTGCGAAAAAAATACCCAGCATGCAGAGCATTAAACTGTGTTAATGTAAAACTTACCAGAACTTTGAGAAGCCACATTCTACTACTGTGGTGTAAGATTGGGAATGGGTTGATAAGAAACAGGATCATAAAGCCAGCCAGTCCCAGGGGAAAAACGTAACTAGGCACCTCCCACAGGCTACTGAATATATACAGCAGAACACTAAAACACCAAAACACTGCCAACAGACAGGCCAGCTGAAAGAAAATATATGAATGAGCTATTAAGGGGAATGGGAACACCTGGCTGAGTTTTCCGCCATTTTTCAAAGGGAGACAACTTTCGGGACCTCCCGTTCACCTTTCTATAAGCCCTGTCCCACGGAAAAAGGGGTCTTCTCTTAAACGAAAGAATTTGCCCCTCAGGAGCAAATTCTTTCCTTTAAGAGTTGATCCCTATTGACATGGGAGACAAAAATATTTTTGAAAGAGTTGCCTCTCCTGAAGGTGTTTCCATTCCCCATAAAGCAAGGTTATAAGAATCTTACATGGGTGTGAGAGGTGGATGAAAAAATCCGTCCCGAGGGTCACTGTATGGTATCACAAGGCTTGCCGACTGATGCCGGACATTGATCCCGAGGAACTGTTTTTTTAATCCACCCCTCACACCCATTTAGGATTCTTTTTCTTGCATACCTTCCATTTCTTAGCGCGGATCTTTAATGCTGCAGTCACTTCGGTTACCGACGTCCGCTATATTGTGATGACACTACCGGAATGTTTAGTGACGTCACATATTGGGCTGTGACGTCAACCTTAACGATGAATGAACCATTTATTAAACCTGTGCATTTATCAAACACGCGAGAATATTAGATTTTGGGTAAGAACATCAGGGTTAAAACAGAATTTCTGTCCCAAGCTAAAACTATGGATTTCTTTATCTGGTGTGCAAGAAAAACTGTTCCCAATGGTCACTGCTCAGCATCATGAGGCTTGCCCAGTGATGCAAAACTGGGATCCCAAGGGACAAATTTTTTATCTACAGTGAAACCTTGATGGCTCGAACACCTATGGCTCGTTTACCACTGCTGTGTCGAACCCGTTCTTGAGTCCCCAGGTAAAATTTCCTCTATTGGCAGATATTAATATATTTGGAATAAAAATGGAAGAATTTTCTTGAAAATGAATGTTTTGCCTCGATGAGGCGATTCTGATGAGTACACGCAACAAAATTTTATTTACAAGAAAATCAAATACAATCAAACCAAAATGGCTCGAACACATTCTGGACCACGAATATCTGTTTGAGACAGGGGTAGTTCAAGCCACTGAGGGTTACTGTCAGGAGACATAACGGGGTAGATTTTGAGATATCTTTTTGATGTTCTATAAAAGAATGTATGCTGTGTGTACTCATTAGAATCGCCTCATCGAGGCAATTCTAATGAGTACACACAGCATATATTGGCAAGATAAAACACAAAAATCTCCTTTATTTCTCCGACTATTTCCTATGAAGATGAATTCCCTAGGGACTCAAGGACAGGTTCGACTCAGACATGGTATACGGGTTATCAGTGTTCGAGCCATCAAAGTTCTACTGTATATACCACTATTATGTCTCCTGACCTGGTGATGTGATTGACAAACCCTCAGTGGCTCAAACTACCCATGTCTCAAACAAATTTTCATGGTCGCAAATGGATCTGAGCCTTAGAAGTTTGACTGTACTCCTCATACCCATGTAAGGTTTTTTTCTTGTATACTTTATATATCTGGGCATGGATTTTTCAGAATGCAGTCACTTCAATTGCTGAGGTCTACAATATTGTGTTGACAATACTATGCAATGTTTCTCCCGAGTTATGGCAGGTGCTGCCCTTCTGGCCCACCCTGCTGCCCTTTGTTGGTGTGGAAGCATTTTTCTGGGGAAAATCTGCCAAAACAAGCTCCTGTATATAAAACAAGCCTCTTGATCATCATAGTAAGCTACAGTGTTGCTCTTAAGTAATGTTAAGCCTTTATTTAGGCTCTCTTGAGAACATGATGGTAACAAAGTGCCCTTCTAGACAGCTTTCATGCATTAAAAGTGCCTTTTTTTCTGAACCAGCTACCTGCCCTTTTCTAAGGTGGGGGGAGTGGGGGGGGGGAAACACTACTTGTTGACAATACTTTGTTGTTTAGTGGTAAGATGTAACATGCAGTGACGTCAACCTATATGATGGCATACATGAAACTCCTATTCCAACCCGAGTAAGATAAAATTTTCTATCCAAGGGTAATACATGTATCAAGAAATAAAATATGTGCAGACAGTCAGTTCCAGAAGGAACTCACAGATCAATATGTCACACAGCTTTTATAGAATCTTCAGAGTGGGATGTAATCAAAAAGCTGTCAGAGAATAAATCTTCAGCTTCACAAAGTATCGTGTAATGCCAAATAGTTTGCCAGAAAGGTGAGTAAAGCTCATCAAACATCAAATTTACAACATATTAACCCTTTTTGTACCAAATGGAATCTTCCACTTTATATATAACCATATGAATGTCATTTGAAGTGTCACCAGTAACAATTCTGATTCTGATATATAGCAGGAGTCCATTTTAAAATTTAGGGGTGTCAGGTTGTGTTTTCTTCAAAATTTATTTGGAAAATGACTGAACTTTAAGCAAACAGTGGAGACCCTGATCAGACGCCACATACTGCGGCGTCTGATCTGGGCCTGCACTGTTTGCCAAGGTACCCCTTTAGGGGTTTTTGGTACTAAATGGGTTAAGCCATTAACGGTTAATACAGTATGTGACCTTAACTTGGCAGTTAAACTCATGTCACATCTAAATTTTATCAGTAACAGAGTTAGGAAATATGAATTCTTAAAATCTTTAACATAAAATTTTGCCTAGACAACCAAGCAAATGCTGTCATAGTGATGGTTCTGCAGTAGTCCTGTTTGAACTGTTGTTTTAAAGGAAAGTTTATGATGAATGCTCACTTTTATATATATTCTGTACATTTCATTACGATGACAAACCCATGTGACATAATGCATTTTTTCACATCTCCAAAATGGCTGCTTTTCTCATGAAAATCGGTGATATTTTTCTTATTTATACTGCAAACATCGATTGTGGGTGCTCTTTAACCAGTACCCACAACCTATGTCTTGGAGCAGAAATAAAGAAAATAATATATACCCCCAGTAAACCCCATTTTTCTCTGCATAAAGTGGGGTTTAGAGGGGTTTTCATTTCACGGACTTGTTACTATGATGTTATTTATTTTGAATCAACACAGCCGTTTAACATGGGTTGGCTCGTTTGGAGTTAAACAACCCGGTCAACATCATCAAGGTCATATCCAGCTTATCAGTTTACCAAACTCGCATTTCTCCTGGGAAGGCTTATAACTAAGCAGTTTAACAATACCGTGCACTTTCTTACATCAGACATTGCCAACTACCCTTTTTGAATCAGCAGAAGGAAATGACCATCATAGCAACAGAAAAGCTTCTTATTTTATGAAATTGGTTTTGTTTGATTTGAGGTTTAACGTCCCCCTCAACACTGTAAATGTCATTTTGGAGACGTTGCTTCCAATTTTGTGGGACTTTTACCTGACATTGAGATGAAATGACATCTCAAACCCTGTCGCCCAATGAAACCAATAGGGTTTATAAGCATGGAAGGTCTGACTCGCACCGCTTTGCATGGGCAGGTTTAGATCCTCTAAGTTGTTTACCAGTATCCGTGTGCGGTTGGTTTCAGCTCTGCGTGGAAGCATCATGCAGCCTATCTATTTCTTCAAGCCTCGATGGCTGGGGGCCGATTGTGATAATTGGAGGATAGTTTTTGTCAGTTCTCCATAAAAGCCTATGTTGTGGGTATTCATTAGAACCGCCTCGTTGAGGCGGTTCTAATGAATACCCACAACATAGGTTTATATGGAGAAATAAGGAAAACTATCTTTCAATTATCACAAAATACGAGCCTTATCAGTTGCTATGGACCTTAGAATACTTTCATGGATTGGAGTTAAAGGCCCAGTCAAAACTATGAAGGTCATATTAAGTCTTACTGCACTGAAGAATGTTGTTAAATGCGAGGGAAATCAAACCAGCAACCTCCTGATCACAAGATGGACATGCCTACTGAACAAAATATTTGTCTAAATCACGACGGATTGTGGCCATGTAAAATTGATTAAACCCCCACCCCCCACCTCCACCCCAGTGGAATTCGTTTCACTGACCGTTGCAAGGTGGTTCTTCTGTCGCGGTTTATTTTTTGTCGCTTATATTATTTTGTTGGCCATTTGGTGGGAAAGTAACTGTCCTTTTGGCTTTCCGCTATTGATGTTTCCATTACAATCTAGTTGTTTCAAGTTTGTGTTTCTTTCACTTTGGTGTCTCTGATGGGAGCTGTGGGTTAATTTTATTGATTCTTGATCATTGCCTTCACTTCTATTTTTATATGGGGAAATAAGGAGCACTATCCATCAATAATTAACAAAATATGAACCTTATCTGTTTTGTTTTTTTTTTGTTTTACGGCCCTTTCAAGATTATTTCACTCATATCGAGCCGATCGTTAATCAGAGGTGGGCGAAAACCGGAGTACCCGGAGAAAAACCACCAGACCTTCCGTTGCAGAACTTGGCGTCTCACATGTGACCCGCGCGAGGCTCGAACCACAGCGGTGAAAGACCTAATGATCAAGAGTCAGCGCTCTTAACCACTAGGCCACGGAGGCCCGTACCTTACCTGTTGTTATGAACCATAAAATACTTTCATGGATTGGAGTTAAAGGCCCAGTTAAAACTATGAAGGTCATATCAAGCCTTACCGCACTGAAGAATGTTGACTTTATGGGGACCAATCCAGCAACCTCCTGATCACAACATCAGAGCCATTGTGCCAGTCTAACACTGATTTCACAGGGAATCCCTGCACTGGTGTTATAGAATGTTGTGACATGGAAATTTTCTCACTCATATGGGTCATGAAAAGATATGCTGCTAATACAGAGGACCCGCGTTATAACGACAGTAAATATTCCGTATCATTGTGCCGTTATAATGAATTTGTCGTTATAAAGAGTCCCAGTTAGGAGTATAATAGGTTATTAAAGGGCTTTTCCACAGCATTACCCAAAGAAACAAATGTTATAGACATTTGTTAGAATCGCCTCGATGAGGCGATTCTAACAAATGTCTATAACATTTGTTTCTTGGGGTATTAAATTACAAGAATCTTTCATGACTATGGACTCGATTTGGGCATTTCCAACCAAAGGGAAGCCCAAGCTGCTCGGAATCGAGTCTAAACCTTGAGCTAAGCATTCGTTCCATTTAAATTGTCGTTATAACGAGTTTTGTCGTTATAACGAATGTCGTTATAACGCGGGTCCTCTGTACCACTCATGTAAATATTTACCTCCATCAACTGTTGATGTGAGAGGTGTCTTCTAGGGTCTATTTCAAAAATCAGGACATGGTTTACTCCCGATGACCTCCAGCCGTATGTGTTGATTCCGAGCAAGAAAATGTCCAGTATGACAATAAACATGCCCCGATACATTCTCAAAGCAGGCTCCCAGGGGTTCTCCTGTTCCACAAAGAATGCTGAAATAGAGTGAAATTTCGCTATTAAAACCAGCTAAAATTGACATATTTGTCTTATAAAAACATGCTTAAAAGGTTTCAGATTTTTCTTCATTTGTTTTTTTTTTACACCCACTGCCCTCTACTTAGTAGAGACCACCTTTGGGACTGTTCCAAAGTGGTCTTAAAGGCCACTTTTTAACAGTCTCAAAGGTCGTCTTAGAACAGGAATTTCACTGAAAAAGGCAAAAATATTCAGCAGAACCTCCCTATATTTTAAATGTACTAATCAATGTTATCTATTAAATGTATTTTTTATTGACAATACATTTCTTTAACAAACTATATTCAGCATGCACATGGGCAATTCTAAAAAGCCATACAGCCACAATGAGGCAGTTCTAACCAGTAACAACAATCTCCAAACATAGATTATGTGTAATAGTTATAACTGCCACAATGAGGCGGTTCTTAAAGTACCAAATTTATTTAGGTAAAAATAAGGAAAATAATGTACACCCTTCTAAAACCCACATCAGCCCAGATAAGGGTATTCAATACACAGACCTCTTAATGTGATGATTCAAAGTAGCCACATTTTATTGGACCCACTTCTGTTTGATATGGATCATTCAGGGGCCATTTGTTCAAAACTAACGACATCGTTATTTAACAAATCATTAACATTTTGAACATTTAATATGGCATATATACTACAATTTTTGCAGAAAAAAATGTGAGCTGCTTTTGCAAATATTTTTTCAGCCAAAAAAAAAAAAAAAGAGTATTAGATATCATACTTACCAGAACAGTTAAGAGTTTGACCACTAACAAGCTTGTTAAGCTAACGAAGCTTTGATCAACTGGACCCAGATAAGGAGGCATTACAAGGATTATTTGGGGATAATTTTCTTTATTTCTTCCTATAAACATGTTGTGGATAGTTGTTGGAATTGCCTCCATGAGGTGGAAATACTACCAATATGTTGTGGGTACTTGTTAGAATCGCCTCAATGAGGTGGAGATTCTTCCAGGTACTCATAACAAATGTTTCATATGTTGTGGGTACTTGTAAGAATTGCCTCCATGAGGTGGAGATTCTACCAAATACTCACAACAAATGTTACATATGTTGTGGGTACTTGTTAGAATTACCTCCATGAGATGGAGATTCTACCAAGTACTCATAACAAATGTTTCATATGTTGTGGGTACTTGTTAGAATTGCCTCCATGAGGTGGAGATTCTACCAAGTACTCATAACAAATGTTTCATATGTTGTGGGTACTTGTTAGAATTGCCTCCATGAGGTGGAGATTCTACCAAGTACTCATAACAAATGTTTCATATGTTGTGGGTACTTGTAAGAATTGCCTCCATGAGGTGGAGATTCTACCAAGTACTCACAACAAATGTTTCATATGTTGTGGGTACTTGTTAGAATCGCCTCCATGAGGTGGAGATTCTACCAAGTACTCACAACAATGGTTTCATATGTTGTGGGTACTTGTTAGAATCGCCACCATGTGGTGGAGATTTTACCAAGTACTCACAACATATGTTTCATATGTTGTGGGTACTTATTAGAATCATTTCCATGAGGTGGAGATTCTACCAAGTACCCATAAAAATGTGTCATATGTTGTGGGTACTTATTAGAATCGCCTTCATGAGGCGGAGATTCTACCAAGTATTCATAACAAATGTTTCGTATGTTGTGGATATTTGTTAGAATTGCCTCCTTGAGGTGGAGATTCTACCAAGTAAACATTTGTTTTGGGTACTTGTTAGAATCGCCTCCATGAGGTGGAGATTCTACCAAGTACTCACAACAAATGTTTCATATGTTGTGGGTACTCGTTAGATTCGCCTCCATGAGGTGGAGACTCTATCAATGTTTCATATGTTGTGGGTACTTGTTAGAACCACCCCCATGAGGTGTAGGTTCTACCAAGAACTCACAACAAATGTTTCATATGTTGTGGGTACTTGCTGGAATCACCTCCATGAGGTGAGGATTCTACCAAGTACTCACAACAAATGTTTCATATGTTGTGGGTTCTTGTTAGAATCACCTCCATGGAGTGAGTGAGTGTTTCAGTTTTACGTCCCACCAACAGCTAAGGTCATACGGAGACAGGACCTCGGTTTAAAGACTCATCCGAAAGTCTGGAGAAGCCAGGGATCGAACCTGCGACCCCTGGTTTACAAGGTGAGTAACGTAACCAATCACCTCCATGGAGTGGAGATTCTACCAAGTAAACATTTGTTGTGGGTACTTGTTATAATCGCTTCCATGAGTTCGAGAGTCTACCAAGTACTCACAACAAATGTTTCATATGTTGTGGGTACTTGTTAGAATTGCCTCTATGAGGTGTAGATTCTATCACTGTTTGATATGTTGTGGGTACTTGTGAGAATTGCCTCCATGAGGTGTAGATTCTACCAAGTACTCACAACAAATGTTTCATATGTTTTTGGTACTTGTTAGAATTGCCTCCATGAGTTTGAGATTCTATCACTGTTTCTTATCTGGAGATAAGAGAGAATAAATCAACATTTTACTCACCTGAAATAATGACAACTGTTATCAGAATAGCAAACAATCCTGCATAAAAACCAACTCTAAATGTTGTCATTGGATTTTCCTGCAAAAAGACATTGTTGACCTTTATCCCTACAAAGATTTACTTTTAATCCTCATGATCAGAAAGCCAAAAACTGAACTATAGCAATGCATGGAAAGTCTATCATTAAACTGAATTGTAGCAATGCATGGAAAGTCTATCATTAAACTGAAATGTAGCAATGCATGTAAAGTCTATCATTAAACTGAACTGTAGCAATGCATGAAAAGTCTATCAAAAAACTGATTTGTAGCAATGCATGGAAAGTCTATCATTCAACTGAACTGTAGCAATGCATGGAAAGTGTATCATTAAACTGAATTGTAGTAATGCATGGGAAGTCTAGCATTAGACTGAACACCAGGGTCCAGTTGTACAAACCAACATTTGCTTAACAAACATGTAAACAGCCAAAAGATTAAATGGTTTACCAAGTGCAGCATCCAATATTTATGTTCTTGGTGCATTTACAGAAAATCCCTACAGTTAACTGCTGGGAAGCAATGCATTTAATACTTCAATGAACACACTGACTCATGCAACGTTGGACTGCATGATGCTTTCATGCAGAGCTGAAACCGACCCACACACGAGTACCGGTAAACCGCTTAGAGGATCTAAGACTGTCCAGGCAATGCGGTGTGAGTCGGCCCGTCCATGCTTATAAACACTATTGGTTTCATTGGGCGGCAGGGCTTGAGATGTCATGTCATCTCAATGTTGGGTAAAAGTCCCACAAAATTGGAAGCAATGTCTCCAAAATGACCTTTACAGTGTTGATGGGGACATTAAACTTTAAATCATACAAACAAAACAAAGACTCATGCAACATCAATGACGTCAACATAAACAATGGTTCTCTACAATATGATTGGATGATGGCCAGGTTATGGCACCAACGACGTTATTTCGCTGTCAATAGGAAAACTGTGTGCAATAATTTTCTTCTTTCATTTTAGCCCTTAAACAAGATTTTTTCATCCTATAATGGATGGAAAATAATGGAAATGTAAGTAATAAAGGTAATTTATTTAATGTTCTTCGAATTATGAACAACATCGGGTCACGAGCCCTTTGGCATTCAATTACTTTGCTTGTGACCGTATGTTGTTCATACTGCCATGAACGTTAAATAAATAACCTTCATTTCTTAAATACATGGACATTTTGCAGCAATTTGCAATATTAAGGGGAATTGATGCACCTTCATGGGAGGCAACTCCTGCAGAGGAATTTCTGTCTCCCATGTCAATAGGGATCAACTTTTAAATGAAAGAATTTGCACCTAGGGAGCAAATTCTTTCCCATAAGAGTAAACCCCTTTTTCAGTGGGACAGAGCTTGTAGAAAAGCGAACAGAAAGTCCCAAAAGTTGTCTCCCTTTGAAAAATGACAGAAAAATCTGCCAGGTGTTCCCATTCCCCTTAAATAAGCAAAGTTTTAATGATAGCACTGTTTACCAGTGTCCAACTTTGAGGTTTCCTGTATTAAATTGGTAACAGAATGAAACTAGAAATGTGTCCATAGGACACGGATGCCCCCGCTCGAAAATATGTCTATGTTCGTATGCATCCATAGAAAGTTATTGACGGTGTTTAAGTTTTGGACCCTTTTTATGCCATTTGACCTCCAAGTATGACCTTGGAGGTACGGATCTGGGTTTGCACGTGACACATTGTCTCATGATGGTTAACATTTCTTCAAAATAATTTCAAAATCCATCCAAAAATAAGTAAGTTATTGGCTGTGTTTAAGTTTCGGACCCTTTTTTGGACCTTTGACCTCCAAGTATGACCTTGACCTTGGAGGTACGGACCTGGATTTTGCATGTGACACATCAACTGATGATGGTTAACATTTCTACAAAGTAATTTCAAAATCCATCCAGAAATAAGAAAGTTATTGACTGCGTTTAAGTTTTGGACCCTTTTTTGACCTTTGACCTCCAAGTATGACCTTGACCTTGGAGGTACGGACCTGGGTTTTGCAGGTGACACATTGACTCATGATGGTTAACATTTCTCAAAAGTAATTTCAAAATCCATCCAGAAATAAGAAAGTTATTGACTGTGTTTAAGTTTTGGACCCCTTTTTTGACCTTTGACCTCTAAGTATGACCTTGACCTTGGAAGTACGGACCTGGGTCTTACTCGTGACACGTCGTCTCATGATGGTTAACATTTCTGCCAAGTAATTTTAAAATCCATCAAGAAATAAGGAAGTTATTGACTGCGTTTAAGTTTCAGACGCACGGACGAACGGACAGACGGACGGACAGGGGCAACGCTATATGCTCTTTCTACCATTCTTCGAATGGCAGGGGCATAACAAGAGCTGTCACTATAAGTGACCAATGCCCACGCCCCCCCCCCCCCCCCCTCAAGAAATAAGGAAGTTATTGACTGCATTTAAGTTTCAGACGCACGGACAAACGGAAAGACGGACGGACAGGGGCAACGCTATATGCCCTTTCTACCATTCTTCGAATGGCAGGGGCATAACAAGAGCTGTCACTATAGGTGACCAATGCCACCCCCCCCCCCCCCCCCCCCCCCCCCCCCCCCGTGGGAGCCAATTTCTGAGTTTTGCAAAATTTCAAGGGGAGAAAATTCACCCGAAAATGACAAGAGTTATGGCCCTTGGTCAGAATGTAGTCCTTGTGATGGTGAATAAGTGTGTGAAGTTTCATGGGGCTAGGTCAAATACTTTTGAAGTTATGTTCAAGGTTAAAGTTTTTGTGATGGACTGACAAACAAACAGACAGACGGGGGTGGGGGGGTGGGGGGGAGGAAGGGGACATAAATATGATTGATTGAATGAATGATTGTTTTAACTACCTGTCAACCCTTGTGGGTCATTTTGTCATCTCCCAGAGAGCATGAGAAAAGAGATAGAAGAGATAGTAGAGGAGTTGGAAGTAAGGTACAGAGGAGAAAGGCAAAAATGAATGGAAGTGTAGAAACAGAATAACAATACCCACCCCCCTCTCTATAACCTTACCTGCTGAAAGGAGAGCAGGCCTTGTCCAACTGTAAGCCAATATCAGTTGGACGTGCCAGTGATGCAAGATACACAATACCTTTGCGATACCTAACCACCCAGATGAAAATATGATCAACTAACACCTAGTGGTTCATTTTACTGACTCAATCTCTGGATCTCTCACTGCTGTGGCTTATTGCCTGACACTGAGTAACAAGAGATAGCTGGAGGCCTGCTTAATGTCCACTGAGTGACAGTTAGGTCCCAAGAAAAAAAAGACAAAACTGAGACTTTTAGCTCTACCAACAAGGATTTAAATTTAAATATTTTGTCCCAATACAAAAACTAAGTTTACTTGAAACTTGATGCTGAAGCACTTTGAGAACTGTCACTCTATTCATTTTTCCCTGCACAAATGTTAGACTAATGTACAATCCTAAAAATCTGGACACCTTGAGGACCTGCTGTAATTGTCCTATAATTTTAACAGGTTTGTTTCGCGATCTAGCAAGGAATCCAAAAAGTGGAGTCTGGATGGCAAACAGTGTAGACCCTGATCAGGCTGCTTTTTCCGGAGCAGTCTGATCTGGGTCTTCACTGTTTGCTTAGGCCTGTCTGTCCTATCAATAAGGAGCATTACGGTATATTCTGAGTTAAGATGCCAATTCTACTAACCTTATCACCGAGAGGTGGCACCCTTAGACGTTTCATGGCTTTGGATCTGTTACCACCTTCAAGGTTGGAGGTAAAATTTTGCTGAAATTAAATAAACAAGCAGCTGATAACAATTTGTTCATTTTCCATAAAATGTAAATCAAAGCTCCTTTTTCTTATTTCTCATAATATTTAAAGGGAATGGGAACACCTGGAAGAATTTTCCACCATTTTTCAAAGCTAGACTACTTTTGGAACTTCCTGTTCGCTTTTCTATAAGCCCTGCCCCACTGAAAAAGGGGTCTACTCTTTAAGGGAAGAATTTGCTGCTTAGGAGCAAATTCTTTCCTTTAAGAGTTGACCCCTATTGACATGGGAGAAGAAAAATACTTTTGCAAGAGTTGCCTCCCCTTAAGGTGTTTCCATTCCCGATAAAACTATCTATAACTACATCATCATTCCCTATCAGAAGGAGTACTGATGATATTTAAGGGATAATGTTCACAAGTTCTTGTTAGAAACAGGCCAGCCTTGGTAGCTCAGTCGGCGCATCTGACTGGTGATCAAGAGGACGCGGATTCGATACCTGCCAGGGTCAGCAACATTCTTCCATGGGGATTGATCATGGAATCTTTTCTATAGTCATTCTCTCCCTTTTGTTGATTCAAGAAGGGCAGTTGTCAATTTCTGGCCAAAGAATATGCACTGTCCTGGTTAACCGCTTACGTATAAGCCTGCTCAAGAAAAGTTTGGATATGTAAGTCTGGCTCAAAAATGACCTGGACCGTTGAACTCAAATACAAACAAACTTGTTAGAAACACGTTGTGGGTACTTGTTACAATCGCCTCATTGAGTTCTCATAACATATATTTAAATTGAGAAATAAGAAAATTTCCCTAAATTATCTACAGTGCTTATCTGTAGCTATATTTACATGAATGTAACACATGCATGTTAGTTGTTTTGTTTTTTTTTTTTTTGTTTGTTTTTTTTGGTTTTGGTTTTACGGCCCTTTCAAGATTATTTCACCCATATCAAGCTGATCGTAAATCAGAGGTGGGCAAAAACCAGAGCACCTGGAGAAAAAACAGCTGACCTGACCCTCGGTTGTGGCGTCTCATCAGGGTCTACATTTTACTCGTCCCACTATTCTTAGACACAAGATCGAGTAGTAAATTATACTTGTTTTAAATTTTAGAACAAGCATGGTAAGGAGTTGAGGTGTCTGAATAATTAGGTTAAGTATGGTACTCATACCTGTGACAATTTTTGTACTGTATGAGGGAGGTTTGCAATTTTGATGAGGGAGATGTAAAGAATACACAGTAAAATTCCTCAATTAATACCACTTTTGGGACTGTTCAAAAGTGGTCTTTCAGACCACTTTTGAACAGTCCCAAAGCTGGTCCCTGACCAAAGGACACTGTCGCCAGAAAACACAAAGAAATATTATGAGTACCCTTCAAAATAAGTTTTATAAAGCAGAATTAGTCTTACGGGGAAAGATTTTTTGGCCATTTTTCAAAGGGAGACAACTTTTGGGACTTCCTGTTCGCTTTTCTATAAGCCCTGTCCCACTGAAAAATGGGGTCTACTCTTAAGGAGCAAATTCTTTCCTTTAAGAGTAGACAAAAATTTGTTTGCAAGAGTTGCCTCCACTGAAAATGTACCCATTTTCCTTAACTTTAGGTGGTTTTAATAGCAGAATTTTACTGTACATGTTTAGGGAAATTGTCAGTTCAAATGAGGGAGACTCCAAAAATTAACCAAAATTTAGCGTAAATCGGGCAAAAATTAACATCAAAATGAGGGAGTCTCCCTCCTGATGAGGGAGGTATCACAGGTTTGGGTACTTGAAATTTTAGATTTATTGTACTATCCAAGCTGTGAACACTGAGGTGCTATTCAGACTGAAAGGACGTTGTTTGCAAATGGCAAAAACAGGTTTTCATTATGTGGCTCAAATGATGATGTTTTCAAAATGTTGCCTCTGTTACTTTACATTCTGCAGGCTTATTTTTAACTCATCTTGGTTTCTTTCTAAAAACAAATAGGCCAGTCTCAAAATGATCCATTCTTACCTCAGTTTCGGTAATGAGATGATCCACTTCCTTGTTTGTGTAGAAAGCTGCTGTGTCCACATGAGTCTGCCGCCAAACTACACCTCTGGTTGTCTGCATCAGCTATTATAAATGAATTTAAAAACATTACTGTTCTGACTATCAATATTCACATTAACAGGTGTAGAATGCTCTAACTGTGCAGTAAAGACAGCCTGTGACATACACATGGATGGAAAACGTGGGCCTGGGAGGCCCAAGATGACCTGGAGACAGAGATTGCAGAAAGTGGAAGCACTTGGCTTACCTGAAAGGGGGACCCACTTATGTGGTTTTTGCCCCTGTACCTGCATGTTAATCGAAAATTCAATGACAGGCCTAGGAAACTGATCATGTTGGGGTTAAATGACACATCATCTCTGTGGATCATTTTATGTTGTCTACCATAAAAAAGGAGAAAAGAGTTAGTGGAGAAAGAGAGGGACAGGGGAAAAAGAGGAAAGTGAATACATTAAAATTCCGCTATTAAGACCACCTAAAATTAAGACTAAACTCCGTTCAGAAAATCTGAATCATCGATTTTTTCGTTTCTTCCTTTCAATACTCATTTTAGCCCATACATCACTATGGGAAAGTTGTGGACCTCACCCTCCGCCGATTTCTCCAACAAGTCGTATGCCTCTGCGACAGCCAGGAAAGGCTGTGATTATTTGGAGAAAATTGCAAAATCTAAATTTTCGTTCACAGACTAAGACATTTTGACAGGCTCGACACACCCTTTTAAACCATATATAGAAGTGGTTACTGCTCTTGTAAATTACAAGGGCGTCTATATTTTATTTGCACGATCACTTCATGGAAAATCATTAGCTATGACACCACATCTGATATCGGTATAATTCATTTTGACCACTGTTGACAGCACACCGCGCTAGGGGCTGCCCGTTCCTAGTGAGCTTCCATCTAGCCATTCGAATGTAGCTATGTCCTAATTGCCTATCTATTTATAAAGTGCATCACATGGATTTGAATATGTATTATTTTACCTGACAATCATCATCAAATGGACTTAGTCTGTGGTCTCATTTCTTTGTTTTGCACTTTTCTCCAAATAATTACAGCCTTTCCTGACTGTCGCAGAGGCATACGACTTGCTGGAGAAGTCGGCGGAGAGTCAGGTCTAAAACATTCCCAAAGTGATGTATGGGCTAAAATGAGTATTAAAAGGAAGAAACGAAAAAAAATCGATGATTCAGATTTTCTGAACGGAGTTTAATTCTGCTATAAAAAGCTTATTTAGTAGGTTGCAGTTATTCTTTCTGTGTGTTTTCTGCATACAGGGTCCTCTGGTCAGAGACCACCTTTGGGACTGTTCAAAAGTGGTCTTAAAGACCACTTTTGAACAGTCCCAAAGGTGGTCTTAATATAGGAATTTTACTGTATTAGTGAAGAAACGGGAGCGATATAAACATTTCATTTCTCCAGAAATGTATGATTCTATGCTTTGCATTTCTATGTAAAGCAAGCCTTGCCCAACTGTAAATCAATATGTTGGATGCCCCGGTGATGGAAGTTACATGGCATCTTCGCCTAACCGAACCACTCCACAGGCCTCAACTGAGTAGACATTGAAAAGACTGCCTTAAAGAATCCATCTGATAAGGATCTACACTGTTTGTCATTCAGTAAATTGTGAACTGACAGAATACATTAGATCAAGTAATTTGATTGGTTGATAAACAGAAATGGGTGTGGCAAAATATATTTATTCAGCAAAACAAGGGTAAAAACCAACATCTACTTAGTAAAATCAAAAAGTCTGTAAAATTCTTAAACCCTTAAGATGCCCTGAAAAACAGTATCTGAAAATGTTGTCCTTTCAACATATTTTTGCATACAAGCAAACAGTGTGGACCCTGATATGACTGCTCCTAGTTGAGCAGTCTGATCTGGAGCAGCAGTCTGATCTGGGTCAACACTGTTTGCAAGAATGACTTTTAAAGTAACCAGCAGACAACAATTGTTGTGATTGGCATCTTAAGGTTTAACCCTTAAAGCACCAAGCAGAAAGCATTGTCAAAGTATCAAAAAATAGGATAGCTGCTTCCTTCCCCTAGGAGGTACCTCCCCATAAATTGTATGATTTTGAAAATTTTGCTACATCATGTTTCTCAGAATTTTTGTGATCTAACTTCCAAAGTCACAGTAAAACATGAATAGATAAAATGTTCTTTTTTATCGTAGAACAGGATATTGATGTTACCTTGTCATGTTTCTTCAGAATTTTTCTGAACCCAGTGAAGTTGAGGGTCTGGTAATTCTGTAGCAAGATCAGGCTAAGATAAAACTCACTGAAGGCCAGCTTCAGGTCATGGTGTTTCCTTGTTCTATTGATCTCGGGATTTTCTTTGTCTTTGAAGAATTTGTAGGCTTTTGATCCACGACGTCGGAAGTTTAGGGTAGATGGTTTATGTTCATGCTCCGTGTAGAGCTGGAGCTCAGCCTTGAGATTGGCATACTTTCTTGTGGCCTCTGATATCTTCTCTGTAAAACAAGGGGAACAAGACTTCTAGGCCCATTGTTCAAAGCTTTGTTAACTCAGCTAGCCCATTAGTGGTCAAGGGCCAGTTGATCAAAACTAACAATGTCATCTTTAATGTATTGTCAAAACTTTCATCTTTTAATATGGCAGTTATTCTAGTATTTTTCTGAAAAAATGTGAGCAGCTTTTGCAAAATGCAAAAGCTGCTCACATTTTTTCAGCAAAAATACCACTGTTTTAGGCATTTTTCTTATCTGATCATTAAAAGTTTTCACCATTAACAGGCTTGTTAAGCTAACAATGCTTTGAACAACTTGCCCCAAATTGTAAACTGAAGAATTTGTAGGCTTTTGATCCACGACGTCGGAAGTTTAGGGTAGATGGTTTGTGTTCATGCTCCGTGTAGAGCTGGAGCTCAGCCTTGAGATTGGCATATTTTCTGGTGGCCTCTGATATCTTCTCTGTAAAACAAGGGGAACAAGACTTCTGAGCTCACATGTTCAAAGCATCGTTAGCTTAACTAGCCCGTTAGAGGTCAAGGGCCAGCTGTTAAAAACTAATGTCATTAGTTAATGTATCGTTAAAACTTTTATCTTTTAATATGGCAGATATACTCAGTAACTGGTATTTTTGCTGAAAAAATGTGAGCAGCTTTTGCATCTGCAAAAGCTGCTCACATATTTTCAGCAAAAAATACCATTGTTTTAGGCAGTTTTTCGTATCTGAACATTAAATGTTTTCACCATTAACAAGCTTGTTCAGTCAACAATGCTTTGAACAACTTGCCTACAATTATAAACTGAAGAATCTGTAGGCTTTTGATACACAACGACAGAATTTTAAGGGTGGATGGTTTATGTTCATGCTCCATGTAGAGCTGGAGCTCAGCCTTGAGATTGGCATACTTTCTGGTGGCCTCTGATATCTTCTCTGTAAAACAAGGGGAACAAGTCTTCTGAGCTCACATATTCAAAGCATTGTTAGCTTAACTAGGCCGTTAGTGGTCAAAGGCCAGTAGTTCAAAACTAATGATGTCAATTGTTAATGCATCGTTAAAACTTTTATCTTTTAATATGGCAGATATACTGGTATTTTGGCTGAAAAAATGTGAGCAGCTTTTGCATTTGCAAAACCTGGCTCACATTTTTTCAGCAAAAATACCACTGTTTTAGGCATTTTTCTTATCTGAACATAAAACATTTTCACCTTTAACAAGCTTGTTAAGCTAATGATGCTTTGAACAACAGGCTTTTGATCCACGACGTTGGAAGATTAGGGTAGATGGTTTATGTTCATGCTCAGTGTAGAGCTGGAGCTAAGCCTTGAGATTGGCATATTTTCTGGTGACCTCTGATATCTTCTCTGTTAAACAAGGGGAACAAGATTTCTAGGCCCAGTTGTTTAAAACTTTGTAAGCTTAACACGCTCTGTAGTAGTCAAGAGCCAGTTGTTTAAAACAATATCATTAGTTAATGTATCATTAAACCTTTTATCACTGAATATGGCAAATATGCTAATATTTTTGCTGAAAACCTGTAAGCAGATTTTGCAAAGGCAAAAGCTGCTCTCTTTTTTCAGCAAATCAGCAAAATTAACACTATATTACATATAGTCTTTGCTAGAACAGTTAATAATTTGACCACTAACAAGCTCATTGAGCTAATGATGCTTTGAATAACTGGTCCCAAATTGTAAACTGTTCTAGTCAGTACAAAATCTAGTGGTATTTTTGCTGAAAAAAAATGTGAGTAGCTTTTGCATTTGCAAACAGCTTGCATCTGCAAAAGCTACTTACATTTTTTTTCAGCAAAAATATTAGTCCATACCCAATACATAAAGATCAAGGTTTCAATGTCACATTGACTTAAGAACAACTGGGCCCTGATTGTTGTATAAACAGATTTGTTTTTGTTCACAGATTTTGGTCAACCACAAACAACAACAAAAATCATGAATAGCTATTTAGGTAAGCTCCTGTTTATTTGTTTGTATTGGAGTTTAATGGCCCAGTCAACACTATGTCATTTTTGAGCCGGTCAGTTTACCTATCCACACTTTTCCTGGGCAGGCTTTTACGTAAGTGGTTAACCAGTACAGTACACAGTCTTTCACCAGAAACTGACAACTGCCCTTCTTGAATCCGCAGAAGGGAGCGAATGACCATAGAAAAGATTTCATGATCAATCTCCACGAAAAAATGTTGCCAACCCCGGCAGAAATCAAACCTGCGTCCTCCTGATCGACAGTCAGACGCGCATCCGACTGAGCTACCAAGGCCAGCAGGTAAGCTCCTGTGAAACTTTCATGAGAATACAGACAAGCGTACTTACCAAAGAAGAATGTGTTGATCTTTGACAGCTCTTTGTCACAAAACTTACCAAGAAGAATGTGTTGATCTTTGACAGCTCTTTGTCACAAAACTTACCGAAGAAGAATGTGTTGATCTTTGACAGCTCTTTGTCACAAAACTTACCGCAGAAGAATGTGTTGATCTTTGACAGCTCTTTGTCACAAAACTTACCGAAGAAGAATGTGTTGATCTTTGACAGCTCTTTGTTACAAAACTTACCGAAGAAGAATGTGCTGATCTTTGACAGCTCTTTGTCACAAAACTTACCGAAGAAGAATGTGTTGATCTTTGACAGCTCTTTGTCACAAAACTGGAAAAACTTCTCATCAAACCGGGCAAAGTATCTGTGTATCACACTTTCATCAGTAACTACAAAAAATAGATTTACAGGTGCATGTTATATACAGTCAAACTCAAATGGGTCACACCCATTTGGGACCATGAAAATTTGTTTGAGACAGGGTAGTTTGAGTCACTTGGGGTATATCATAGCAGCAGGTCAGGTGGCATTATATGAATCTCATATGGATATGAGGGGTGGATGGAAAAATCTGTCCCGAGGGTCACTGTCCGGCATCACGAGGCTTGCCGAGTGATGCCGGACAGTGATCCCGAGGGACAGATTTTTCTATCCACCCCTCACACCCATATAGGATTCTTTTTCTTGCATACCTTCAATTTCTTAGCGCGGATTTTTAATGCTGCAGTCACTTCAGTTACCGACGTCCGCCATATTGTGATGACACTATAGGAATGTTTAGTGACATCACGTAACATGCTGGGACGTCAACCTTAATGACGGTGCATATGAGGTTGTATTCAACCAGTGCATTTATCAAACACGCGACAATATTCGATTCTGGGTAAGAACACCAGGGTTAGAACAGAATTTCTATCACAGGCTTAAACTATGGATTTCCTTATCTGGTGTGCAAGAAACTGTAATACAGACAGTTTTTTTATCTTCTGTAAAATAAATGTATGTTGCATGTACTCATTAGAATTGCCTCATCAAGGCAATTCTAATGAGTACAAACAGCATACAGGTTCAGCATACATTAATAAAGAAAACCTTCCTAAATCACTCTAAAATGTTGCTATCTAAAGTATGATAAAATCTCTAGGGATTCAAAAACAAGTTTGATTAATCAGGCCCCATACTGACCAAGCCTTTCCATGCCTTGAAGTCCTTATTTTGCAGCCTTAGCCCTTATCCTGATGAACACGACAACCATTACCTTTGCAAACAGTATAGATCCAGATCAGATGGCTTCTGAAGCCATCTGATAAGGATCTACACTGTTTGTACCTTTGCAAAAGTGTAGATCCAGATCAGATGGCTTCCCAAGAAGCCATCTGATCAGGATCTACACTGTTTGTAATCTAGTTTGTGAATTGAACAAGAACATTATATCAAGCAATTTGATTGGTGAATAGTCAGAAATGGATGTGGCTAAATAATTTTATTCAGCAGGATAAGGGTTAAATAGTCATTTTAAACAGAATATAGGAAGAAAAATAAAAAATCAAGAAAAAATCAAGTTATAAAAGCCTGAAATCCTGCAAATGCCTGAAAAATATGAGACCTGTTAATCCATGGTAAGTGAGACATCAATGTTTGAGTCATGACAGTTACACTGTACACATGAACATGTATTATAAAATATCTGTAAGAAAAATACTTTTAAATGTTAATATAGGAATGAATTTCATTTTTGTGGATTTAATTATGTGTAAACTCCGACAAATTACTCAAAAACTGCATCTTCATGCTAAGTTTGTGAGTGATTCGCTGGAGTTTACACACTGATAAAATCAACACTTTGGGATTCATGCAGTATGCGAGTGAATTGTTGGAGTTTACCCATCGACAAAATCCACAAAAAATGATAACTCATTCTTTATAATTCCAACTTTGTTGATGACAAATTGACATCGAAATGTTAAAAATGGCACCAAAATGATAAATTTTAGGAAGTCTCTCGGAAGTGTAAAAACGAAATTACCAAGAGCCAAAGCAGAATGTTTAACCCAAGCAAACAGAATATCAAGTCTATAAACTCAGTTTATTTGTCTGCTTACATTTTCGTTTTCAATAGTTTTCCATATTTTAATCAAACACTGTTCAGGTTCTAAACATGCTCTTTGACTTCACGTTCTATTACTACCTGTCGCTATGTGAAACAGATCTGAGATTCTTGCTCAAGGAATTTATCGAAGTACAAAACTTTATTTCAACAAATCAAATCGCTTGAAATGCACATAATGATGGAGAATTGGAAATATTTACTATTAAAGGAAACAATATAAACATGTCATTGCCAATTCTTAGAAGACAAGCTGAATATGTAAAATGTATAAAGATGTCATGTTCGATTTTCAGAAGACAATTTGTTTAGAATGCTATCCCCTCTTTTAATGGGAATTACTTTCTTCCAATTTTTACAAGGGAAAATATTTTTGTGGCTTCCTGCATGCTTTCCTGTAAACCGAGTCTCTAGGCAAATTGGGTCTCTGCAAAATTCTTTGGTCTAATAGTGTGCAGCCATATTTTAGAGATTTTTTTTCTTTTTAGATTTTGTTTGATTTGAGGTTTAACATCCCCATCAACATTGTATAGGTCATTTTGGAGATGTTGCTTCCAATTTTGTGGGACTTTCATCAGACAGTGAGATGAAACGACATCTCAAGCCCTGCTGCCCAATGAAATCAATAGGGTTTATACATGTATGCATGGACGGTCCAACTCGCACCACTTTTCCTGGGCATGCTTACAACCTCTAAGCGGTTTGTTTCAGCTTTGCATGGAAGCATCATGCAGCCCATCTATTTCTCCAAGCCCAGATGGGCGGGGGCGATTATTTTTTTCTTTTTAGAGTAGACCACTATTGATATGGAAAACAAAAAAATATGTTTGAAAGATTAACTATTCATATTCATTTCTTTTCAAACTAAACAACTGGAATGGTATTGTTTATTTGTTTGTTTGAGTTTTAAGTCCCACCAACAACTATGGTAACATTAACCCTTTGGCCCTTCCATGCTTATAAACCCTTTTGGTTTCATTGGGCGGCAGGGCTTGAGATGTCATTTCATCTCAATGTCAGGTAAAAGTCCTACAAAATTGGAAGCAACGTCTCCAAAATGACCTTTACAGTGCTGACCGGGACATTAAACCTCAAATCAAACAAACAAACTATCACCCTGTTGACGACAACCCCTATCTTTGCAAACAGTGTAGATCCAGATCAGATGGCTTCCGAAGAAGCCATCTGATCAGGATCTACACTGTATGACATTCAATTTATGAATTTGTAGGAATAAATTACATCAAGTAATCTGATTGGTTCAAAGTCAGAAATGGGTGTGGCTAAACTGCATATTCAGCAAGAGAAGGGTTAAACTGATTCTTCTGTCAGAATTATATTTTACCTTCAGCTGACGGTGACTGCTCCAGACATTCATATAACATCTCCTTCAAAGCCTGAAACAAATATCATCTAAGTTCTGATAACATTAAGATAACATATCCGTGTGATATATTGCATTTTTCAAACCTCAAAAAAGGTAATTTTTCTGATAAAAATTTGTGATATTTTTCTTATTTACATGTATACTCCAAACAAAGTTATTGGGAACTCGTTAGAACCGCCTCATTGAGGGGTTTATAACGAGCACCCACAACCTATTGGTATGTCTTGGAGCAGAAATAAGGAAAATAATGTTTACCCCCCTAAACCCCAGTTTTCTCTATATAAAGTGGGGTTTAAGGGGTCTTTATTTCACAGACTTGTTCACGTGATGGCTGAATGACAACATCTTCAACCACAATTGACAATCACTCCCTCGGGAGCATTTCTTCTTTTTTTTGTAACTTTTTATTCATTTTTTCCGGACAATCGGAAGCATTTTTCTCCCATATCAGTTCTCATTGGAACAATATAGAGTGAAACTTCGACTGCTCGAACACCGATGGCTCGTTTACCACGGCTGTTTCAAACTCGTTCTCGAGTCCCTAAGAATAACTTTTCCATAACTACAGATATTAACCCTTTTTGTACCAAATGGAATCTTCCTCCTTATGTATACCAGGAGTCCATTTCAAAATTTATGGGTGTCAGGTTGTGTTTTCTTCAAAATTTATTTGGAAAATAGCTAAACTTTTTGCAGACAGTGTAGGCCCTGATCATACGCCGCATTCTGCGGCGTCTGATCTGGGCCTGCACTGTTTGCCAAATACCCATTTTGGGGTTTCCAGTACTAAATGGGTTAATATACATGTATTTTTGAAATATTTTTCTTATTTTATCTTGAAAAGTATGTTGTGTGTACTCATTAGAATCAGGCCTATCCCAATACTTAGGTTAGGATCATTATGGTAGTACTGTTTTGGATGTAACATGCTTTGAAGATGGATCCCAAATACCAGTATGTACACAGCACACCACAACCTCTTTATAACACTATTGTTGGGGTCCAAAGCAGAAACCATGTTAGTTAACAAATGTGTTATATCCAAATAAAAATGTATAGATTATATAGAAAAATGACCATTTATGGTCATTTTTCTATATAATCTATACATTTTTGGGATCCATCTGGAAACCATGTTATATCCAAAACTGTGTAATAATCAACTGTGTTATAACGGGATTGCCGTGTATATACATGCAGAACAAGAAGGCTATGTCCTGCCTGTGGCAGTGCAAAGTCACTGAACCATTTAATCCAGGTCAATATCAAACACAGATGCTTGCATAAAAGTGGCCATTCCTAGATGCAAGCTTGCAACAAGTAATAGTTCTTGAGAAATGCACCTAAACATTAGGGTAAATGCTGGGGTTGATGCAACAGTTCACTAAGTCAGTGAACCATGCAATGTAGGTCAAGGTCAAAAATGGATGCTTGCATTGTACTTGTCATTCCTGGACACATTTTGAACCAATCATGATCATCAATAATAAAGCTCTTATAGTTCTTAGAAATGAACTTGACCATTAGGGTGAATGCTAGGGTAGGTGACATGGATGGATGAATGGAAAGACAGACAATTGAACTCCTATATCGCAGCATGCTAATAGTAGGTGCAACAAACCTGACCATAACTGATGCATAACCTTTACCACTCTCTGGGCTAATTCAGCAGATGACAAATTGTTGATAATTTTCTTTCTTTTTTTTTCCCCAAAAAACAGGACTCGACATCTCATGCAAATTGTCTCCATAGGAGGAGACAATTTTGCATAAGATGTCAAATCCTGTTGTCTGGCAAAATTAGAGAAATATTTTAAATTGTCGTCTGCAGTAAAAAAAGTTTCCCAGCATGCAGAGCGTTTACTAAAACTATCTGCTTTGGACCCCAATAATAGTGGTATAAAGAGGTTGTTCTGGAGTACAGAAGAGAAAAATAAACATGAATTTACCTCATACTGAATGTACTGTTTGCGCCACTCAGGGGTAATGTGAGCCCCTAGATGCTCGGCAAACTTCATCACTGCACCCTAATGAATCTCGTCTATGGACATTGGCACATATAAAAGTCTGTAAAAAGAAAATAAACAGTTACCAGGCATTTCAGAAATTCGGACCTTGAAAAAAGAAATCAAACATCTTAAGTCAATAATTTAGTGTTTCCCCATTGAAGATTTGTCATGTCTCTTAGCAACACCAAGCCTTTTTTGCCCCATGATGCCATTTTTGCCCCACCAAATGTTGTTTTCACTGTGATTCTACCTGTAAGCTCACAATTTAACTCTGAAGATGTCAAGAAAAACTACATCTGAAAATGTCTCCTGCTTCTGCTGAATGCAAATGCAAATGTTTTAAAAAATATTTTTGCTAACAGGCAAACAGTGTGGCCCCAAATCAGACTGCTCCTACAGGAGCAGTCTGATTTGGGTTCACACAGTTTGGAAAAATGACTTTTACTTTTAAAGTAACCGGCAGGCGAAAAAGCAGACAAAAATTGTCGTGATTGGCATTTTATGGGTTATTAAACACTTATCCTGCTGAACACAACAATCCTTACCTTTGCATACAGTGTAGATCCAGATCAGAAGCCATTTGATCAGGATTTACACTGTTTTTCATGCAGTTTGTGGAAAAAAGGAATACATCATATCAAGTAATTTGATTTGTTGACAGTCAGAAATGGGTGTGGCTAACTTAATATATTCAGCAGGATAAGAGTAAACATAACTGTTAGCTAAAGGAGCTGGCTCTTTTAGCAAGACAGTCAGAGTGGTTGGCTTTTGGGGACCAGATTTTTCACTAAGCCTGGTTAGTACTGGTTTTGAATTTCGGTGATTATATACCGGTAGATGAAGTCTCTCTTGTCTGAACCATGTGAGCAATTATTGCTGCTATAATCGAGATATCGATGCCCATAATCATTCAGCAAGTGCAACTGTGCAACAGCAATATTGGTATGTAATTCGCAACAATATCACATCCACACACTGTATTTCTAAATTGCAAAAAAAACAACGATATTTACGGAAATTACCAAAATTTTTGCTCGACAATTTCCATATTTAGTCGTTTTTCTCAAGCCCTGCTTCTCCCTCATTTTGTCCTGTCAGGGCTGGAGGCAGAAGTCACTTCTCCCTGCTTCCAGGGTCAAGGATGACCCCTGAAATACCTTGCTCTCCAAACAACCTTTAGATGGAAATATTCAAGACAGAGGAAAATTTATTCAGCGAACCCCATTATTCTGACACTTCTTAGATTTACAACACAGAACTGAATCCATGCAGAAATTTGCTCCTTACCTTATCTCCCATTAAGCGAACATACCTTTAAAATATACAGAGATCTTTACAGGCTCTAAAAATAATTTTAGAAAAAATATTTTTCTTATTATATTTAAGAAATACATGTAGATCAGCTCTGGCAGTGAATTGTTGAGTATTAAAGCACTGTTTGGAGGTCAGTTGTAAAGATTCACAAGCACTGAATTATTACTCAGCAAATCATGCACCAACATTGGCTATACAGGCGAGCTGATTTCAGTGGTATTATTATTTACTTTAAATGGATAGGAAAAGCAAAAACTTAATTTTACTTTAGGATGATGATTTAGGCAGAGAAGAAAAAATCAAGAAAAGGAGGAAAAATGTAGAAAAAACAAAGACAAAAATAGAAAAAATACAGACTTGCCTACTCCTTGAGACAGAAATAGTAAAATCCCATAAAAAATATCGTAAGAATCATTTTTTTTTTTTTCATAAGGGTTTTAAGGTATCCAATGCGAGGTCAAAATAACCCCACTGCCTCGCATTTTCTTCTCTTTTTTTTGACAGCAATGAAACGGCCGATTCAGCTTTTTATAAAGGCATCCATATTGCCACTCATACCAAAATGAATTTGTTAAATGAACTGTGATTGGATTACTTCCATATCATTAGCCAATGAAATTTAATTTAATTTCGCAACCGGCCCCGATAGCTCAGTGGTAGAGCGTCCGCTTAGGGAATGGGAGGTCGCGGGTTCGATCCCCGGCCGCGCCATACCAAAGGCTCGAAAAATGGTACTAGGAGCTCCCTCGGCTGACGCTCGCATTATCAAGGGTAGTCCTAGGAAGATAAATGAAGGCAGGTAAGTATTTATTAGAGGATACTTTGTTTGTCGCAATAAAAGCTCTACAAAGCTTATGTTATTTGTTTCGAATATGCGACGTTAAATAAAGCTTCATCTTTTTTTTTTTCGAGGGTAAGCCAGAAACGACAACTATTGTCTTGTTTAGGTAGAAATGAACGCTTACAGAAATAATCGCGCAGATTTACTGATTTTTTTTTACAAACACCGAAAATTGTATGGAATTCGGCCGGGGTCGTAATTTGGACATGAAAATAGTAAGCCTTTGGAACGAATTGTAAGGGTGGGGAAGTCTGAAAATAAGGTCCAATCCATTAATTAAGTCTGATCCGGTGATTAAACATACCGCATTGGACCCGTCTATACCTATTTTCATTTTATACTGGTATACATGTACATTATACATAGAAGATTGGACAACACCTTTTGAATTGGTGGGTGGGGTGCTTAAATATTTCATGTTCTTTGGCAATAATTATGAATAAATGAAACGAAAGTGGTTTTTATCAATTGAACAAACGAAATAACTTTCTAGGTGTCTTGTTCAATGTTTTTTTCCGCTCTGATCGACTGCTACAATGTACCAACTCGAAAATTATAGCGAAATTTTTCTCTATCCAAAACAGTCCCTGTGTTCTTCGTCTCACTTATTTGTGTACACAAATTCTGTTGACGTCACGGGGTTACTACACAAAGCATTTCGGAAGCGATAATTTGACAGGTGGAAATTCAATTGCTTGAAACTATTTTTGCATGAAATGGCGCTTGCTGTGCAGTTGATGTGACAGTAAAGGAACGATCTAGTGTGCCGAACAATGTGAATTTTGGTTTGCTTCATTTAACTCCTCCTGGGACATTTTATTTCGACTTGAAAACGGCGGGCACCTGCTGCCGCTTGTGTATTTGAGAGCACTTTTACAGGTATGAAAAGCCAATATCATTTGCACATGTAAATGTCTCATGTCATTCGCTTTTTGGACATGCATAGAGCAAGAAAAGCAGACAGGCTGAATCGATACTAATTCGGATTTCCGTAAATTTCAAAATGAGCTCGAAACATTCTGTGCTTTCCTGTCTGCTAAAAAGAGCTCTACTCAATGGGCAAGAAGGTCGCGGGGCATTTCGGTCACGGGTCGTTTCGGACCCTGGATTGTTTTGGACCTAGGTCATTTTGGCCTGAGTCGTTTCGGCCCAATTTTCAGGGTGGGTCGTTCATCTAGCTTCATATTGAGTCGGTCATTTGTTTGATTTGAGGTTTTAACATTCCCATCAACACTGTATAGGTCATTTTGGAGACATTGCTTCCAATTTTGAGGGAACTTTTACCCGACATTTTGATGAAATGACATCTCAAGCCCTGTCGCCCAATGAAACCAATAGAGTTTATAAGCATGGACGGTCCGACTCGCACCGCTTTACCTGGGCAGGCTTAGATCCTGTAAGCGGTTTACCTGTACTCATGTGCGGTATTTTGGAAAACCGAAAACAAACTTTTACCTGAAATAACCGAAAACAAATTCTCATAACCGAAAACAAACTATATCACCAATTATACCATGATTATTGTACATTTAGACATATACGTGTTTATATGCTATGTAAATAGATAATATGACCAAGTTTGGGAGAATAATTTGAAATAATAACGATTTTATTGCCTTTTTTATACAATTTTCATAGATGGACTGGGATATACACTGCTTTTACTAACTGTTTGATCTTAATGAATACATTATACTTAGTAACTTGATTGTTTGAATGTCAGAAATGTTTGTGACTAAAACAATTTATTTAGCAGGATTCTGCTTTAGAAATTTAGTCAAACATGGTTTAACTGGCTGGTCATTAGGAGGTCCCAGGTTAGCACTGCCGAACCAGTAACATCAGGATCAGCAGTATACGGCTTTAGAAATTTTGTATAATAAGAACAAATCATATATTATAACCAATAGAAAAGTAGCCCCCGCCCATCGGGGCTTGAAGAAATAGATGGGCTGCATGATGCTTCCACGCAGAGCTGAAACCGACATGAGTACTGGTAAACCGCTTAGAGGATCTAAGCCTACGCAGGCAATACAGTGCGAGTCGCTTCGTCCATGCTTGTCAACCCTATTGGTTTCATTGGGCACCTGGGCTTGAGATGTCATTTCATCTCAATGTCGGGTAAAAGTCCCACAGAATTGGAAGCAACGTCTCCAAAATGACCTTTACAGTGTTGACGGAGACGTTAAACCTCAAATCAAACAAACAAACAATAACCAATAAAAATGATTGTTTGGAGATATGAAAGTATGCACTCTATTTCAATGATGTGTTACTTAAAGTTTAAAAGGCCTGTCAACACTATTTAGGTCATATCAAGGGAGACAATTACTTAATCAAGTTTTCCTGGATTGGCGTAGCCACTAATACTGTTAACTAGTCCAGTACAGATTCTTTCGTTATAAAACTGATAATTGCCCTTCTTGGATGAGCAGAAGGAAGTGTCACACTTGAAAGGATTTAATGATCAATCTTCATGAAAAGATGTTCCTAGCAGCAGGGCTGTTATCAAACCATTGACCTCCTGATGACCAGTGAGACACGCATCCGAAGGATATACTCGACATATTTTTTTATATACAAAATTTCTGAAGCCGTATCCTGCTGAATCAATTAATTTAGTCACACCCATTCCTGACTATCAATGTACAAGCTATAATGTATTCATTTAAATCAAAAAGAACATGGCAATCAGTAAGTACAATCAGTGTAGATCCTGATGTTACTGGCTTGGCATTTACCTAACCGGGGACCTCCTGATGACAAGCCAGTTAAACCATTTTTGACTAAATTTCTTAAGTAGAATCCTGCTAAATAATTTGTTTTAGTCACAAACATTTCTGACTTTCAAACAATCAAGTTACTAAGTATAATGTATTCATTAAGATCACAAACAACAAGGAGAAGAACTATATAAGTACTTGTGCTTTCGTTCTAATCCCAAATTGTATAATAATTTGTCACATGTTGTACTGATGTTATTGCTGTAGTAATAAATATGTTTAAACCAAACAACAAGGCAAACAGTTAGTACAAGCAGTGTAGATCCCGGTCCATCTATGAACATTGTAAAATCGTTATTATTTCAAATTATTCTCCCAAACTTGGCCATATTATCTATTTACATAGCATTTAAACATGTATATGTCTAAATGTACAATAATCATGGTATAATTGGTGATATAGTTTGTTTTCGGTTATGAGAATTTGTTTTCGGTTATTTCCGGTAAAAGTTTGTTTTCGGTTTTCCCAAATACCCCTCATGTGCGGTCAGATTTCAGCTCTTGCAGCCCATCTATTTCTTCAAGTCGGTCATATTTGGCCATTATATCTCAGTCAGAATTTAGCTTAAATAAAGGTCGGTCGTCGTTTCAGCCATATTGGTGGGTCATGACTCGTTTCGGCCCGATTTTTTATGCCCCCGCCATTCGAAGAATGGTGGAAAGGGCATATAGCGTTGCCCCTGTCCCTGCGTCCGAAACTTAAAGGTGGTCAATAACTTCCTTATTTCTTGATGAATTTTAAAATTATTCGGCAGAAATGTTAACCATCATGAGACGACATGTCACATGCAAAACCCAGGTCTGTACCTCTTCTTCTTCCGGTTTCGCCTTAACCCCATGAGGGGACACAGACGGTGTATATTACATACACTCCAGTTTTGCAGGATGAAAGCCTACACAGTAATCATGTAATTACGGTAGGGTTCTTTAACCTGCACAGGGGATGGTTCTCCCTGCACAGGGGGCCTCCAGTTAACATCCCGATCCAAAGGACGGTGCACTTTATGACATTCATCCCTGCAAATGATGCCAATGGAGCATGTTCGGACACCGAAATTTTCACACCGCTGCCGGGGTTCGAACCCGGGACCTCTAGCATCAGAGGCAAGTGCACTAACCACTGAGCTATCACGCTCCAAGGTCAAGGTCATACTTAGAGGTCAAAAAAAAGGGTCCGAAACTTAAACGTAGTCAATAACTTTCTTATTTTTGAATCGATTTTGAAATTACATTGTAGAAATGTTAACCATCATGAGATGATGTGTCACGTGCAAAACCAAGGTTCCTACCTCCTAGGTCAAGGTCATACTTAGAGGTGAAAGGTAAAAAAAAAAGGTCCGAAACTTAAATGCAGTCAATAACTTACTTATTTCTGGATGGATTTTGAAATTACTTAGAAGAAATGTTAACCATCATGAGACAATGTGTCATGTGCAAACTCAGATCCGTACCTCCAAGGTCAAGGTCATACTTAGAGGTCATAGGTAAAAAAATGGTCCGAAACTTAAACGCAGTCAATAACTTTCTTATCTCTGGATGGATTTTGAAATTACTTAGCAGATATGTTGGCCATCATGAGACAGTCTGCCCCACACAAAACCAAGGTCCTTACCTCCAAGGTCAAGGTCATACTTAGAGGTCAAATGTGAAAAAAGGGTCCAAAACTTAAACACGGTCAATAACTTCCTATGGATGAATACGAACATAGGCATATTTTCAGTTGGGGGCATCCGTGTCCTATGGACGCATTTCTAGTTTTCTCAACATTCCAAAGCATTGAATAGCTATATTGTATATCAGAGATCAGCCTGTGCTATTGCTTTCAAAGGGTCTTTAAAAAAATCTTTTTTTATTGTGCACTAAAAAAATCTTCTTTTTTATTGTGACAAAGAAGTCACATCAATGTCAGTGCAATTCAATGTCACATCTACATTGATGCAACATCATTGTGTTGTAGCATTGATTTGACGTTGCCCTAGCGCCGTGTGTCTGCAGTGTGATTGTAATCTGATATACAGTGTACATTTTATATATGCTTGTAGTAAAGGTTGGTTTCAGACAATTATCAAATCCTAGTCACACCACCTTGTTGATGCTAATTGGAAACATGGCTATGAAAAGAAAATTTTAAAATTATTTAATTTGGCTATCATAAACATGGCTAACGTGAAAGGCCAACAGGTACTCTGCTGAAAAAAAATCTATCTAATAAAATCTGGCTGAAACCACCCAGGCCGAAACGACCCAGGACCGAAACGACCCACCGAAATAGGCCGAAATGAACCAAGTCAAAATTCAGGCCGAAACGACTTGGGACCGAAATGTCCCGGATTCGACAAGACAGTATCCCTATTAGTGGAGACATAAAAAGGAGAATAACTCCACCATGGCAAGTCCAGGGCTCAAGCTTGAGGGCGACTCAGGCGAAGAAGTCGCCCTGGTGGGGCTCACTTCGCCGACTTTGGCGATGAAAGCGAAAAAAACTTCGCCCTGAAATTTCGCACGTTTTTTTTTTTTGTGTCTTCCTTGTGAACAGTAACGGTAAACTGACATGGTGAAGATAATCCTTCGATCCACTAGTGTCAGAAATCTCAGTAATTACACTGAACAAAGCTAACAGTTTATTCTGCACTTCGTGTCAGTTGCAGTTTGGTACTGTTATGTAATTTAATTCTAACCGTTAGCTCATGCCGCTCGAGCCACTTGCAACTTGTACTGTCAATTCTTATCTCAGTTGATTGCACAAAGTTTTTATTGCAATAAGAGCCAATTAAGATTACACAAGATTATGTAACTTAATTAGGTATATTTGTACCATTAGCTCGTGCCTAAGTCCGGGTGCGGACGTACTTTGTAAAGTACTGTTGTATACAGTAATAAGATTGTTCTGATCATTGATTGATTTCCCGTTTCCCCGTGTCGCGGGTCGTCAGCTGGTGGGGTCCCAGGGAACGAATCCATGCTGGCACTACACCGTAGCCGCTCGATGGTACCCCCATTCCCCGTTGTCGGTGAATGGGGAGACCACCGCTCGGCTCCAGCCCCTGTTCTGATCATTTGCATTGACTTTGCATTAGAATTTAATATTTTTTAAATAAAGTTGGTTTATTTGTTTCGCCTTTGATTTGTTTGTACATTACTTTTGCATCCATCAATCGTTTTCATTTTTTTATGAACAACAAAAGTAGGTGGCAATTTTTTATTTTGTAAGTGAAAAAATTTTTTACTGGCCGGTAAATATTCAGTAGTTATCCAAATTCATAAAAAAATAACAACTGATTTTCATCTAGCGAGGTTGTTCCCCCTTGTTTTTATAGAGTCTGTTTTAAAATACAATTGTGACAGGAACTTAGTGAGAAATGATCTAACTATTACACAGAAACCTCACAATTCATTTATAACATGGTTGGATACAACAAAAGTTAAGCTTGCCCAAATATAGTAAAATTACTATATTAAGACCACCTTCGGGACAGTTCAAAAGTGGTCTTAAGACCACAATGGAACAGTCCCAACTCCAAAAAGTGGTCTCTGATCAGGGGTCACTGTATGCAGAAAACAGAAAGAAAGACTAACTGCAGCCAACCAAATTTGTTTGTTTGGTTTGAGGTTGAACGTCCCCGTCAACACTGTAAAGGTCATTTTGGAGACGTTGCTTCCAATTTTGTGGGACTTTTACCCGACAATGAGATGAAATGACATCTCAAGCCCTGTCCCCCAATGAAACCAATAGGGTTAATCAGCATGGACAGTCCACGCAGCCAACCAAATAAGCTTTTTAAAGCAGAATTAGTCTTCATTTCAAGTGGTCCCAATAGCGGAATTGATTGATACCGCTATAAAACACACTTTTCTCCAAATAGGGGTTTACAGGAGAATTCATTACATTGTTGTTGTTTGGCATTAAGCCGCACCCACTTCTCCCTAGACCCAGCAAACTTCTCCCTATTTTCACAGGAGGGAGAAGTCACTTCTCCCAAATTTTTTGGGCTAGCTTGGGCCCTGAAGTCCCACGAAAACCAAAATGGTTTCACATATTTTTCATGGTCATTCATTATAAGTCATTCATTTAACCTTTTAAATGTAGTAGTATTCTTTGTAGTAGTATGCTTTGTGGCTAGCAAAGAGTGCCGGGTCAGAATCAGAATTTTTACTGGTGACACGTCAAATGACATTCATACACCAGGACTTGTTATATGGGAAGTTCTATCCAAAGAGGTAAACTTAGTTACACAGTCATCAGCACCTTCAGCTGTTGAAATCTCTAATAGGACCTGTTATATGGGAAGTTCTATCCAAAGAGGTAAACTTAGTTACACAGTCATCAGAACCTTCAGCTGTCGAAATCTCTATTAGTAATTCTAATCTCTATTAATGGTTAGGGGGAAGAATGATTCTTTATAAATGTCAGTTCTTGCAGTAAGGGTCTGAAATGCCATTGAATGGTGCTTTCTACTGTGCCTAGCTGGGGGAACAAGGTCATCTGTTGGAATGCTGGCAGCACCATTTAGACCTTGGTATAAGAGTATGAGCCTACTGTCTCTTCTCCTTTTCTTGAGAGACTCCCATCTTAATTTTCCTAGAATTTCAATCATGCTCCCAGTTTTAAAGCAGTAATTGCTTGTTACAAATCTAGCAGCTCTATTCTGAACTTTTTCAATTTCTCTATCTATCTGTCTTCATGTACTGAGTCAGTCATACTTGGCCATTACCTCAGGTGGGTGGTGCGCTAAATTCAGAATTTAGCAAAAAAAAACAACTCACAAGATGAGTTCTTAAAACTATTTACAATCTGCTTTCAGAGGTGTATTAAAATGCATGCATGTACCTCTAGGTCCCAATCTACACCATGTGGGCTTTGAACTCCTCTGTAGTTTTGACATTTACCACAGAGGAGGGAAAACTATTCCACTGAGGAATAGTTCTAGGGGAGAATTCTTCAGGGATCACAATAGGCCTGGTACCTACGATATTGACTGTTATTTAATTTTGATACCCTTGTTTGAGTTGAAGTAGTCACAGGGGTCAAGTATTTATCTTTATTAAGAGACTGTGTCAGAGGGTATCTTATAAAAGAATTTTAAAGAGTACTGCTCACAACGGGACTCCAACGATGGTCACCCCAGCTCACGGAGCATTTCATCAACACTACTTTTGTTCTGCCATCGCCTGCAGGTCCATCGGGCAGCCGTCCTCTGAACCTTCTCAACCTGTTGAACCCGAGTTTTAACATGGGATGCCAAACAGGTGATGCATACTCGAGTTGAGGTTGAATCAAGGTTTTGTATGCAACACCCTTTGTCTGCCTAGGAGCAAAAGCCAAATTTCGTCTAAGAAACCCTAATGTCCTAGTTGCCTTAGATGTATCTCAGAAATATGTTGATCCCAATCTAGATTATCAGTGATGGTGATACCAAGATATTTCACGGATTGGACATGTTCCAATGTATGCTGATGTAGTGAGTAGTCAAATTTAATCTGCTTGTCTGGAGGGTGCCGCAACACCCTCATTGAATGACATTTGGCCACATTGAACTTCATTTGCCAATCGGCCTCCCAACGTGCTAGGCTATCTAGGTCATCTTGTAGGATAAGGCAGTCAGAAGAAGTATACATATTCCTATACAAAAACACAATCATCAGCAAACAAACGAACAGCTGACCTGATATTATCAGCAAGATCATTAATAAATATCAAGAAAAGGACCGGTCCAAGTACCAAATCTTTTGGGACACCAGACAAAACAGGGACTGGATCCGACGCTTGGTCATCAAGTACAACTTATTGTGTGCATCCAGAGAGCCATTGGCTAATCCACTTCAATGTGAATCTCTTATCCCATAATGATCCAATTTGTACAATAGCCTCCTGTGAGGTACCTTGTCAAAGGCCTTGGCAAAATCCATGATAATCAGGCCAGTCTGTTTGTGGCCATGATTAATGGCCCCATCCAGATTGCTCAGCGGACCAAGAACAGTCCCCTGTGGGACCCCAGATAAAATTGGGGCCCATACTTAAGATTCACCATTTACAACAACACACTGTTTTCTGTAGCAAAGGAAGGAACCCATCCACCCAATTCCATAACCAAATAATTTGGATTTAAGTAGTTCATGAGGTGGGGTGTCAAAAGCCTTCTCGAAGTCCAGAATTAATTTGTCCACCTGCCCCCCTTTGTCCAAGATTTTTGCCCAATCATTAATAACGTTGCTCAACTGAGTTTCCCAACTATGCCTTTTCGTAAATGCATGTTCTCTGTCTGACAAAAGTTTATGTTCATCCAAGTGGGCCATGATGTTTGAGCAGACTATGTGTTCAAGAAATTTACATAGAACACAAGTCGGTGACACTGGGTGACGAGCAAGAGCCCTGTCTCCTTTTTTGAAAAGTGGGCAGATGTTCGCTAGGAGCCATTCTTTGGGAATTTCACCCGTATCGAGAGGTTTTGGAAAAGATGAGCAAAAACTGGACCTAATTCATTTGCTAGTTTCTTCAGGACTCTAGGATGAAGCTCATCAGGTCCTAAAGCTTTAGACGGGTTCAAGCCTTTAAGTAACTTGATCACTCCCGCCGATGACACAACAATATTTTCCATGAAAGGGGCCAATCTTGCAGTCAATGGAACATCATTGAACTCAGTTTTATTAAACGCATCATTGATGATTGAATTGCCCAACTAATTCTTCTGCCCTTTCATAGTCTGTTTCAGCAACCCCGTTCCCTCTTCTTTTATTCCTGTCTTTTCGGCCCCCACCAATCAGGGCTTGAAGAAATAGATTGGCTGCATGATGCTTCCACGCAGAGCTGAGAGTGATCTGCACACGAGTACTGGTAAACTGCTTGGGGGATCTAAGCCTGCCCAGGCAAAGCGGTGCGAGATTCGGACTGTCCGTGCTTATAAACCCTATTGGTTTCATTGCATGGCAGGGCTTGAGATGTCATTTCATCTCAATGTCGGGTAAAAGTCTCACGAAATTGGAAGCAAGGTCTCCAAAATGACCTTTACAGTGTTGACGGGGACTTTAAACCTCAAATCAAGCAAAAACTTTGCCTGTCTTTGTTCTGGCTATTGATATCTTGGATTTGCCTTTACATCACCTATAGTTCGCCAACAAATAGCTGGCAGTGACGTAGCTGACTATTTGAGCTATTTTGCCGTTAGCCCCATAACCTTTGCATTGTTCAGAACAAAAACAAGTCGTGACGTCACTGTCAACTATTCCTCGACGGACAGTAACAAGTTATTCACATACAGACCATGCTGATTTTTTGTCATCTTTAATTTCTCGCCTCAAGGGTCAATGTTGGGCCAGCAGTGATACAACATAGCAACATTGTATTGCTGCCTGCCCGACAATGATTTAAATGATTCTGATTCTGAGTACGGCCATAATAAATATGTATATATGTATACTGAACCGAAAAAGAAACGCAACATTTTAACCCAAAAGATTTTCATGCAACCATCAGATTGACTGAAAAATCATTTTGCGGTTTACTTTCATACTTTTTATGCCCCCGCATCGTATGATGCCGGGGGCATATAGTTTTCGGTTTTCCGTACGTGCATCCGTGGGTACGTGTGTACGTGCGTACGGGTGTCCGAATGTACGTCCTTCTGTAAGAAAGTGTGTACGTACGTACGTACGTAAGTACGTAATCCTGTTAGACTCAGGTTAAGGTTTTTGTACAAGGTAGAACTTGAGCTCATATTTTCCAAACCATACAATAGATTTGGTTTATATTTAGTATGATGATAGATATAGGTCCAAAGTTTTATTCAGCAATACCCCCACCAATACCCATGACCTCAAGGTCAAGGTCACGAACTTCGAAATTTCTAACGTTTAAGACCCAGGTTAAGGTATTTGTACCAGGTAGAACTTGAGATCATATTTTCAAAACCATACAATGGATTTGGTTTATTGTTTGTTTGTTTGATTTGAGGTTTAACGTCCCCGTCAACACTGTAAAGGTCATTTTGGAGACGTTGCTTCCAATTTTGTGGGACTTTTACCCGACATTGAGATGAAATGACATCTCAAGCCCTGTCGCCCAATGCAACCAATAGGGTTTATTAGCATGGACGGTCCACCTCGCACCGCGGTTCCTGGACAGGCTTAGATCCCCTAAGCGGTTTACCAGTACTAGTGTGGGGCTGGATTCAGCTCTGCGTGGAAGCATCATGCAGCTTCAAGCCCCTATAGGCGGGGGCCGTGGATTTGGTTTATATTTAGTATGTTGATAGATATAGGTCCAAAGTTTTATTCAGCAATACCCCCACCCATACCCATGACCTCAAGGTCAAGGTTGTGGACTTTAAAATTTTTAATGTTTAAGACCCAGGTTAAGGTATTTGTACCAGGTAGAACTTGAGCTCATATTTTCCAAACCATGTAATGAATTTGGTTCATATTCGGTATGATGATACATATAGGTCCAATGGTTTATACAGCAATAACCCCACCCATACCTATGACCTCAAGGTCATGGTCACAGACTTAGAAAATTCTTTATGTTTAAGACTTTGGTATTTGTACCACGTTGAACTTGAACTTTTATGATTAATTTGGTTTGATGATAGATGCAGGTCCAAAGTTTTATTCAGTAATACCCCCACCCATTTCTATGACTTCAAGGTCAAGGTTGCAGACATAGAAATTTTCAAATTTAAGTATGTTAATAGCTTATATTTTCCAAATTAATAATTGATTTGCTTCATATTTGGTATGACAATAGTTGCAGGTCCAAAGTTTCATTGAGCCATACCCCCCCATCTTACCCCTTACCTAAAGGTCAAGGTCACAGACACAGAATTTTTTTTATATTATATTTTTTGAGAGTCGATATTTCCTGAACCATGTGATGGATTTGCTTCATATTTGGAATGATGATTGATGCAGGTCAAAAGTTTCATTCAGCCATAACCTAACCCCTGCCCATTACCTTAAGGTCAAGGTTGCAGACTTAGAAATGTTAATGTTAACCTTTGTAAGAGCTCTTATTTTCCAAACCATTTGATGGATTGAGTTCCTGTTTGGTATGTTGATAATTATTTTTTCAAGGTTTAATCAGCCATACACCAATCTATGTCAATGACCTAAGGACAGGTGTTATTGTAATATGTCATTTTTTGTGGGGGAGGGGGAGGTAGGCCCCTGGGCGGGGGCATTTGTGTTGTATTGACACATTTCTAGTTAAACTTTCTTATGCAGAAAACATTTGGGCGATATCTGTACAGTTAACGCTCCACTTGGCAATTCATTGTTTTCAACATTTCCCGCGTGCAGTACATTAAATTTATACAGTAACCTCATCATATTGGCATATTGTGTTACCTGGAATTTAGGTTTCAAAAGTTTGGTAAAATTTCTCTACGGAATATGGTATGTTTGACACAAGATCAACTTAACTTAGCTGTCCAAATGCTTCTACGTGGATGTCTTAGGCTGTCATCGCCAGGAACTTCCAAGTGAGTAAATCGACGATAACTCGCTTGTACCAGCGTCTACATCAAATGGGAATGACAAATGACATGCCCAGAAGTGGGCGTCCACCCATCACGACACGTCGACAGGACCGATACATCTGTCTAACCCACCATCGTAATTGGTTCCATACAGCCGTCGAGACGTCTCAGGTGATACCAGGAACGCACAACAATCGAATAAGTGCAGATACTGTCAGGAATGGCCTTCGAGAGTTTGGCTTACGTCCTCATCGTCCGTACGTAGGTATATCATTAACACCACGATGACGTCAGGTTAGAATGGCGGGGCTCACACAACATAGGCCAAACCTGTTTCCCCTTCGTCAGTGGCATAACGTAATGTTTTCTGATGAGTCCAGGTACCAGGTACTTGTTGTACAGAGCTGACGGCCGGCAACATGACCATTGTGTATAGGCGTGACAGAGAGCGTTATCGTGACAATTGTTCGGTTGAACGTGATCGATTTGGAGGCAGTGGGTTGATGGTGTGGGCTGTCATGTCTTATGGTCATAGAAAGCCCCTGGTATTCATTGATGTATCTTTGACGGCTCAGCATTACGTTGACGCTGTTTTACGACCGGTAGTTGTTCCAAATGTATGACAGCACAACGTTACGTTTCAACAGGATAAAGCTAGGGCGCATATAGCAAAGCTCAGCATGGCATTTCTTCAGCAAAACAACATTGACGTGATGCACTGGCCTCCGTATAGTCCAGATCTCTCTCCTATAGAACATTTGCTTAATCCTGTCCATGACCAGGCGTGTGCGTGCAGGACTGAATGCAAACGGAGGACATACTCGCTATTAACTGCTTATGTTTCGAACTTTTGACATGACTACCTCTATGACAAAATTGATTTGTGTTCCAAACATTCTCACTAGAAATTGAACTCTATTTGGTAGTTACATTCAGGAATGATTATATTATTGTGTCATTAAATTGATTTTTTGCAAACATGATTATTTCTGCAAATACTCTATTTGGAGTTGCGTTTCTTTTTCGGTTCAGTATATATAGAGTGCATAACTGACCAGTCTAACTGGCCTGGATCTTTTATATATCTATCTATCTATCTTCATATACTGAGTTCGTCACGTTTGGCCATTACCTCATGCAGTTGAATGGTTGAATGGGTGGCTAAATATAGAATTTAGCTAATAAAATAAAAAGTTGTTATTTACGATGTATAAGCTTTTGCCCAAGGAGTACTGTTATGCTATGTTCCCACTACCACGATTCGCGCCACAATTGCAATCATGGTCTTAATCGTGGAGAACTTATCAGATCTTGAGGTCAATCGTGTTAATCGTAGAAAATTTTTGAACGGTTCAAAATTTTTCCACGATCAACACGATCAATTGTCAAATCGGGATCATCGTATCACACCGTATTGCATCGTAACAAAGCGCGACAGATCACATCTAATCCTGCTTCTAAATCGTGGTCGATCTTGGACAAGACAAACACCACAAGTAACTCACTGGACCTGATGGTGATAGTGTCCTGTGGCTTGACATTGCAGATATGTCTGATCATTGCCCTGTCATTTGGCTGTAGACGTTGGAGGTTTGGCTTTGTCAATGGCCATGTCTCACTGGCATGGAGCATTGCGCTCCGCACACAAGAGCTATACCCACGGCCACGTGTCTTGAACGAGAGGTGGCGGGAAGAGAGAACTGTAAGCAACTCTTCCAGGCTGTTTTCACACATGATGTACATGTAGTTGAAAGGTCTCAACCACCCGCTGCAGAGAGCATATCACCTAGGTAGCAAAAGGAAGCTACAACCATCAGCTTGTCGGATCCGACTTGGACTTCCCTCTGTGGTCTGGCAACTTTATCTATACTACTAAATAAATAGATTATCCAATAAACTGCAAAAACACTGATCATTTTGTGAATTTTTTTGATATCCAGTTGTCACAATTTTGCTTTTATTTATAATTTTGATTTATGAACTCTATGATTTGCATTTATTTTGTGATTTTTTGGGTTTTAGACAATTGCCGAATTTAAAATTCTCCCGACCATTTTCTCAGAAAACCTGCAGCTATTGGTTGTTTTTTGTCAACAAGCCCTTACATCGTAGCGACTTGGATTGGTACTTCGATTGGTCTTAGAGCGCTAATATGCGATGTCGAGTCGTTTCGCCACTGGGTTGTTTACGACATTTTTTGAAGTACGTTTCGATTATTGGACCAAATACACTACTGATACCTTCACAAAACAGGTACGGGTACAAAACATGAATTCAAAGGTAAGTGCTCGCGTCTGAAAGTGGTAAATTATTTGTTGTTTCTTCTACACAATCACAGAACTGATAAAATGACTGGAATTTTGTTCCTTCCTGAATGAACCTTATCAAGTAGTCGAACTCAACCAAGCAAATCAAGCACGCGGTCAGAAAACATGGCTTCTCGAGCACGGGCTCATGCATCCAAAGTTGAGAAAAAATAACCGAGCAAAGAGAAAAACGACTGCGCTTTTTCCATTCCATCTTTAATTTTCTGCCCATTTCTTCATTACAAGAAAAATGACGAACCGGTCGACTTCGATTGGTACTTCGATTGGTCTTAGAGCGCTAATATGCGATGTCGAATCGTTTCACCACTGGGTTGTTCCAGACATTTTTTGAAGTATGTTTTGATAATTGGACCAAAAACACTACTGATACCTTCACACGGTCAGAAAACATGGCTTCTAAAAATTTTCGCCCAAAAAAATGAAAATTTTCAGAGGAAAAAAAGAGATTTCATTATTTCTGCTTAAAACATTGATTTTGGGGTACACGTTAGAACCGCCTCAAACGAATACCCACAATCTATGTTTTAGAGCAGATATGAGGAAATAATGAATACCCCTGCAAACCCCACTTTTTCCTATTTAAAGTGGGGTATTCATTACATAGGCGTGTTATCTTGATGTCCCGTGCGCAAACTTCAAAATGAAAATCCTGATATCACCACCTCTCACTTTTAAACCAATAAAGTATTGTTTGCTATAAACTTGCCATCAAGTATACCCGCGCTTGCGCGGGTTTTTTTCTAGTATAGTATAATTTAAGGGCCCACTGCTTTTCCAAATGGCCTCTCCCACAAACCCCAAATCCTAGATTAAACACTGGGCAATTCCATTATTTGTAATAATGTCCATCATATTGATGGATGTATAGCGTAACTTGAAACTGATCGGGTCTACACAGGGAAGACACTAATCAGACTGCGTGGACAGGCAGACTGATTTATTCTGGTCAGAATCTGAGGATTTGAAGGCTGATCTGAATCTTTGCAGGCAGACAAGTCTAATTGTAAGTTTGTGCCAGAGGTTGTTATGTCCCCACCGATCTCGTCTGCTTATACCTTGGTGTGACACTTTCTTATGTGTTATTGCCCCCAGCCCATCAGGGCTAGGAGAAATAGATTGGGCTACATTATGCTACCACGCAGAGCTGAAACTGACCACACATAAGTACTGGTAAACTTCTTGGAAGGACTAAGCCTGCCTTTTGGTTTCATTGGGTGACAGGGCTTGAGAAGTCATTTCATTCCAATGTCGGGTAAAAGTCCCACAAAACTGGAAGCAACGTCTCCAAAATGACCTAAATGGTGTTGATGGGGGACATTAAACCTCAATTCAAACAAACAAACTTTCTTGTGTGCAAGATATCTCATGAACTACCGGGTGGATTTTAATAAGATTTGCATGGATATAACATTTGGACAGAATGAAGAAATGATTAGGTTTTGGTGACCTTGACCTTATTTTCAAGGTCACAGCCATGCTAAATAGGTCTTATTTTGGCCAAATTTAGGTTGTTTGCAGTACTGGGTGGATTTTAATCAAATTTGTATGGATATAACATTCGTACAGGATGAAGAACTGATAGGTTTTGGTGACCTTGACCTTATTTTTAAGGTCACAGCCATGCTAAATAGGTCAAATTTAGGCCAAATTTAGGTTGTGTGCAGTATTTCTCATGAACTACTGGGTGGCTTTTAATCAAATTTGCATGAATATAACACTGGGACTCAGGATGAAAAACTGATTAGGTTTTGGTGACCTCGACCTTATTTTTAAGGTCACAGCCATGCTAAATAGGTCAAATTTAGGCCAAATTTAGGTTGTGTGCAGTATTTCTCATGAACTACTTGGTGGCTTTCAATCAAATTTGCATGAATATAACACTGGGTCAGGATGAAGAACTGATTAGATTTTGGTGACCTTGAATTTATTTTCAAGGTCACAGCCATACTAATTTAAATAAGTCAAAGTTAGGTTGTGTGCAATTCATCTCATAAACTACTGGGTGGATTTTAATCAAATTTGCATGGATATAACATTGGGACAGGATGAAGAACTGATTAGGTTTTGGTGACCTTGACCTTATTTTCTAAGGTCACAGCCATGCTAAATAGGTCAAATTTAGGTTGTGTGCCGTATATCTCATGAACTACTGGGTGGATTTCAATCCAATTTGCATGGAAATAACATTGGGACAGGATGAAGTACTGATTAGGTTTTGGTGATTGTGACCTTATTTTTAAGGTCACAGCCATGTAAATAGGTCAAATTTAGGCCAAATTTAGGTCAAATCCTGTTTTCTGGGAAAAATCAGAAAAATATTCAAATGTCGACTGCTGCGAAAAAATACCCAGCATGCAGAGCGTTAAAGATTCTTGTTTGTCTGTGGCTGAGCTGACTGGTTAGTGTCTTAACCTTGTCACAAATTCTGAGTTCTGACGGCCCTTTAATGAGCTTTATACACATGTAGCAGAAGTGCCCCTTTAACTCTTATCTTGCTGTTCACGACAACCCTTTTCTTTGCAAACAGTGTAGATCCAGATCACATGGCTTCTGACGAAGCCATCTGATTAGGATATACGCTGTTTGACATTCAGTTTATGAATTTGTAGGAATAAATTACATCAAGTAATCTGATTGGTTCAAAGTCAGAAATGGGTGTGGCTAAACTGAATATTCAGCAGGAGAAGGGTTAAACATTCTTATCCTAATACTCCTCTCTCATTCCCAGTAGCTTCTGTGGGCACTAGAGTGTGTTTCACTTTTGTGAAAGGGACCCATTTTCTGTGCACTGCCTCATTCATTTATTCTCACCCCTGCCAATCGGGGCTTGGAGGTATAGATTGGGCTGCATGGTGCTTCCACGCAGAGCTGAATCTGACCACATACGAGTACTGGTAAACAGCTTAGAAGGAGTAAGCCAGCCCAGACAAAGCAGTGTGAGTCAAATTGTCCGATGCATATAAGCCTTCTTGTTTCATGGGGGGGGGCTTGAGATGTCATTTCACTTCAGTGTCGGGTAAAAGTCCCACAAAATTAGAAGCAATGTCTCCAAAATGAGCTAAATAGTGTTGACCGGAACGTTAAACCCCCAATTCAAACAAACAAAAGCCTCATTGATTCAGTGCCTCTTTCATAGCCTAGCTGAAGAATCTGTTTTAAGTAAACCTGAATGATGATGTTTTAATCATGCGAGGATTTCCCTGTCCTTTTTTTTCTTATTTTAGCAGGATTCAGTTAAAGAAAGCTCTCAGGAAGCCACAAAAATTTCCCTTTGCAAAAATGCATGGTAGATACTGTCAGGTGTACATGTATTTGAACAGTAACGTCATTTTTCTTTTTTCTTCAATTTTCAGATTGTTATGTGCATGTATACATATAAAATGGCTTGAAGTGGCAATTGAACAAGGATGGCCACTGCCTACAGGCATGGGTTGGGGTCACCACCAAAATACAGGCGATCCACCATGGATATTTACCATTCCTTGGAAACTGGACAGCATTCTCCAACTGTATTTGTCCTGGACAGGAAGTGGGTAAGTTTGCAAAGTCTGTGCATGTATCTACTGCGGTCTTACACATGAGATGCGTATCATGGCCCCCATGCCTTTTACGGCCTAGTGGATAAGAGCACTGACTCTTAATCTTTAGGTCTCTAACCGCTATGGTTCAAGCCTACATGTAGCACGGGTCACATATGAGACGCCAACAGAAGGTGAGTTGGTTTTTGTCCAGGTACTATACTTTTCACCCATTGGCTCAAAATAAGGGAAATAATCTTGAAAGGGCGGTAAAACCAAAACCAAAAAAGGAGTAGTAAGGACGATTTAGGGGTCACTTGCTGTAGTTACATTTTGTTATTACCATAAAAATCCTCTATAAATTTGGATGCCTTTAAGACGTGCTGTAATTCTAAAATTTACAAGGACTGTTCAAATATGAATGCAACTAAGCACATAAAAATGATTCTGTGATAGATTTCGATGAAAAATTTATTTTGTCCCCTCAAAGTATTCCCCTTTAACAGATATACAAACTTTCAGTCTTCTGATCCAATCATTGAATGCATTTTGGTAGTCTTTTCGAGGTATACTATGAAGGCACTGGAATATTGCAGAACCGAAGTGTTTGCGCTGTACAAATTTTCGACCAGAAAGGTATTTTTTCAGCCGCGGGAACCAAAAAAAGTCACACTGGGCAAGGTCAGGGGAAAACGCGGGGTGAGGGAGTTCAACAACCTTTTCCTGCTTCAGATAGTCTTGCACAATGAATGCCTTGTGCGATGACGCATTGTCATGTAGCAATCTGACATTGGCCAAACCAGTTGCGGGTCTTCTTTCTTTGAATTATTTCTTCAATTTTCGAAGAACTTTATTCTTGTAAAACTTTGCATTTACAGATTTGCCTTTAGGCACAGCAACCTGAATAGCAGGGCCCTGATTTGAAAAGAATATGGCATACATTACCTTCTTGACACTCATGGTCCACTTTGCAATGCATGGTCTTTTGCAATATTTTGTTGCCCATATTTTGTTCTGAATCTCTCCTTTTGGCTCAAAAAAAGTGAACCCATGTTTCGTCACCTGTGACGACATTAGCGAAAGACTGTGCATTGTAATTTGGAAATTTTTTAAGCAACTTCTTGGCGCACTGAACGCGTGTCTTTTTCTGCTCATCTGTCAACAGATGGGGAATCCATCTAGCACAGATCTTTCTCATTTTCAAATCCCATTTCAGAATTGTATGAGCTGCTTCTAATGAGATGCCAACCATACTAGCTATTTGCCTAGTGGTGTATCGTGCATTGGTAGCAACCATTTCTTTCACTCTATCAACCATCTTGGCAGATGTTGCTCTTTTCGGCGGACGATCATGTTGTGCATCTTCTGTTGAGCCTAGCCCACAACTGAATTTCTTACACCAACGAAAAACTGTCGGAAAAGACATTTCATTATGCCCATAAACAGAACATATTTCATCAAAAATGTCTTTGCACCGTATACCAAGAATACAACGATTCTTGATATAGGACCTATTTCGACGGCGTACTCTGACCTTCTTCCAACCATGTTTTGGATTAGTATACAAGAGTAAACAGTGTTTATCGAACGATATACATGGCTAAAGTGGACGGATTTTAACAGGTTTGGTATCAATGTATAGGTAAAATGTTTTTCTAAGCTGTGATATTTATTTCCAGGTGATTTTCACATTAGTGCATGAGAAAACATTCTACTTGCATTCATATTTGAACAGTCCTCGTAAAGAAATTTGTTTCACAGTCCAGCAAAGCATCAAAGAGATGTAAACAGAATGGCAAACACTGTAGGCCCTGATCAGACTGCTCCTTCAGGAGCAGTCTGATCTGGGTCTACACTGTTTGCTTAGGCCTACAATGTATCTGTCCCGATACTTAGGATCATTGCGGTGCACCATGACCTCTTTGTAACACACAATTGATGGGGATCCAGATCAGAACATACATAATACAAACAAAATTCATGTACATGCAAACAAAATGTATAGATTATACATGTATAGTTAAATGTTCATTTATGGTATCTTTGAGATTTATTATACAAAACCATGTTATAATGAACTGTGTGATAAAGGGGTTATGACCTTGTGTATTTCCATTTTAATTCATTTGAATCAAAAATGTCCTTAAGGGCATGAACAGTATTCACCATATTTGCATTCTTTGCTGGCTCCCAGCTTGCACATTGTCAATATTGGAAAAAACTGGTAACCAGACCCCCCTGACCTTGAAAGGTCAGGGGTGTCTGGTTACCTGTTTTTCCAACACTTATAATCTTCAGACTAGGAACCAGCAGATAATGCAAAAAATGTGAATGCATTTATGAACATTATTTTGTCTGATTAACTCTCTGTATGCTGGGTATTTTTTTTTTCAGCAGATGACATTCTGACATATTATGTCACCCCCACCCGAGGGGAGGGGGGGGGGGGGCATATTGTTTTTGATTCAGATCCCGTTTGTGTTGGCGTCGCCCTTGGCAATGGGGTAGCCTGTTTGAAGCACTATATCTCATGAACCTAAATATATGTATTCTGACCAAACTTGCATGGTTACATCATTATGATTGGGGAAATCAGCCATTAGGTTATGATGACCTTGACCTCATTTTCAAGGTCACAAGCCAAGTTCTGCAATGGATTGTCAGGTGGTTTTTCTCTAGGTACTCCATTTTTCAGCAACCTTTGATTAATGCTCGGCTCAATATTAGTGACATAATCCTGAAAGTGAAAAGCCTGTAAAACCAAACTAAAATGGCCAAACAGCTATATAATACCTCTAATTTCTATGCATCATGTAATGAACAACCACTATACAGAGGACCCGCATTATAACGACATTCTTTATTACGGCAAAACTCGTTATAATGACAATTTCAATGGAATGAATTTTTAGCTCAAGGTTTTGCCTCAATTCAGAGCGGCTTGGGCTTCCCTCGGGTTGGAAATGCCCAAATCAAATCCATAGTCATGAAAGATTCTTGTAATTTAATACTTAATTCTAATATTTAATTTACAAAAAGGGTAAATTCACAAACTGCATGACAAACAGTGTAGTGTAGTTCCTGATCAGATAGCTTCTTAAGAGTCAATATGAAGCTATCTGATCTGGATCTACACTGTTTGCAAAGGTAGGGGTTGGGGTTGTAGTGTTCAGCAGGACAAGGGTTAATTTTTGATAAAATCAAATTGCATAGCTTTTACCTCTCACAGTTTTAGATTGATTATTGTAAATTCCGTAAAAATCCTGAAAATTCGGACACCCTGAGTACTTGCTGTAATTCTCCTAAACAAATTTATTTCAAGATCCTGCAAGGAGTCCAAAAGGTGCAGATGGAATGGCAAACAGTGTAGACCCTGATCAGACTGCTCCTTCAGGAGCAGTCTGATCTGGCTTTACACCATTTGCTTAGGCCTGTCTGCCCCAATTCTTAGGATCATAACTGTAAGTCACTTTATGCCTATCAGTTTGATGGCTTTGATCATTGATTTTTTATCTGAACAACAAAAACATTCTTAAAGTTGACAGTAAGCCTCTTTGGCTCAAACTGTCCTAGGATACTACCATAATTTGTCTGAATAAGAAATCTCTAGAGATTTTTATCCCCACGCTTTTAAAAAAAGCGTTCGGGAATATTGTGAACGCCTCCGTCCGTCCATCTGTCTGACCGCACCAACGAAACGACATTTAGGGGGCAAAAAATTTGGACAGTTTGACACTTAGGTATATATTTGTGAGTCCAAATGGACTTTATTCCATAATTTTGGTACTTAAGTGGCAAAAATTCGCTTTTAGGTGGCTTGCCGCTTAAGAGAATTTGCCGCTTAAGTAGTCAATATGCCGATGCCTAGCCACTTAAGTATCCATTCGTAGAGACGTTCGTCTGTCCGTCACGCTATCTCCTCCTTAACTACTGGTCGGAATGTAACCAAATTTGGTACACAGCTTCCTTACATGATGAGGGCGTGCAACGTCACATTTATTTTTGGCCCAGCCCCCAGGGGCCTTGGGGAGGGGTCAAAACGTCAAATATCAATTAAATTCAATTTCAAAGTCAATTTTATAGATTTTGAAACCAAACTTTGCATAAATAATGATTAATGATATATGTAACACATATTGAACTGGATTTTGGCTGCGACCCCTGGGTCATGCCCAAGGGGTCGGACTTGGGGGGGTCAAAATTCAAATTTTACCGAATATAGTCATATGGAATATCAAATTGAAGGGGCTGATTAATAGAATACAATACAAGTAAAATTTTGACCCTGGGATCAGATTGGGGCCCTGGGGGAGGGGTCAAAGGGTCAAAATTTAAGTTTTTTGGAACATACCGTATTTGCCCTAATTACCGCACATGCTCCTATAAGCGCACACCAAAGCTATTTTTGAAAAGGAAATGCATAAGTGCACACTTTACAGTAATCCCCCCTTGAAGCTCTCATAGTAAATTTATAAAAACTTACCATTATTTCTTCCAACAGTGAAGGCAATGCTTAAGTATCTTTTTCTGTCCCATTAAATATCAGTATGCATCATCTTGGAAGCTTTTGTTTTTGTATCAAATGTGCGCTAATTAGGTAGATTTTTCACCATGATTTTATGACATGATTTTGAAAAAAATAAGCACACGGTGCGGTAATTAGGGCAAATACGGTAGTCATGTGGCATATCAAATTGAAGGGCATGATTAGTAGAATATAATACAGGTAATATTTTGACCCTGGGGTCAAATTTGGGCCCAGGGTGAGGGGTTTTCGGTACTCTAGTTTTTTTTTTTTTTGTAATAACTTTTTTTTTCATTGCAAAAATAGTGGCCTCTCCATTTCAGTTGCCTTAAATAGGCAACACACTTCTCTAACTACCTTCAAACAAGGAGTATGCGGGTTCGATATCTGCCGGGTTGGCAACATTTTTTCATAGAGATTGATCATGAAATCTTTTCTATGGTCATTCTCTCTCTTCCGCTGATTCAAGAAGGGCAGAGGTCAGTTTCTGGCAAAAGAATGTGCACTGTACTGGTTAACCGCTTACGTATAAGCCTGTCCAGGAAAAGTGTGGATAGGTAAACTGACTGGCTCAAAAATTACCTAAAATAGTGTTGACTGGGCCGTTAAACTACAATACAAACAAAACCTTCAAACAAGTATCCTCAAAATCTAGCTTCTTTACCTTTGGCAAAATAATCCCAGAATTAAAATCTTTAATAAAATTTTAAGAATTTTAGATTGGTTGACTGTGTCCACAAAACTGGTTACTTTTCTTTGATAATTCAGCAATTAAACCCATGCCTTGATTATTAATAGCAGCCAATGAAAGAAAGGGATATAGGTGGAATGCGGCATCTGATCAGCGCGTGCATTGTTTGCCACAGAAACAGGAATTTTCATGAAAGCTTAGTACAACAAATGAATCAGTCACCCCTAAATTTTGAAATGGATCTGTCCAAAGATTTTAAATGGAAAGTTCTATTTGTCCCTTGGTTATATGAGTTAACCCATTAAATGCCAAACACAACACTTTTCATCTGCTTTGTTGTCTGCTGGTCACTTTAAAAGTCATTTTTTGCAAACAGTGTGGACCCAGATCAGACTGCTCCTCTAGGAGCAGTCTGATCTGGGTCCATACTGTTTGCCTGTATGAAAAAACATTTCTAAAAAGTTTGCAAGAAGATTCAGCAGACGACATAAGCAGACGACATTTTCCGATGTTGTTTTTCTCTGCGTCTTAAGGGTTAATGAATTGAGTTGCTGTACCTTATTTTTTCTGCAGAATTTTTAGCATATTTACAGCATTTAATCAAGCATAAAGAGCCCATAGCATATTTAATTATGTAAGTAGGGAAGGCATTTATATGCTGCTCCACGATGCTGAGAAAAACTACATCTGAAAATGTTGTCTGCTAATGTCGTCTGCTGAATTTTTTGCAAATGTTTAGAAGCCTCTGTGGTGTAGTGGTTATGCTACTCACCTGATAAACCAGGGAGTGCAGGAACGATTCCGGGCTTCCCCCAGACTTTCGGATGAGTCTTTATACAAAGGCCCCATCTCCGTACTATGACCTTAGCTGTTGGTGGGACGTAAAACTGAAACACACTCACTTTGCAAATGTTTAAAAAAAATATTTTTGCTTACAGGCCCAAATCAGACTGCTCCTAGGGGCCAATGACTTTTAAAGTAATCTGCAGACGACAAAGCAGATGACCGTTGTCGTGATTGGAATTTTATAGGTTAAGTAGTTCAGACCAGACTGCTGTGTTGATACCCTGCACACACATTCAAGTGATTGTCTATGGGATCTTAGCTCATGGTATGCCTTGCATTGTTATGCCTGGATCTTTGACACCCTAGTCATAAAACTTGGCTTGTCAATACTTCATAAATTCATTTATTATTTATCTACAAACAAAATAAATATTTACAAAGAACTTAACCTTTACATAAGATGAACAGGGTTTTATCTTGTCTCTTCTTTAGCATGGTGATATTTTTTTCTGGGCATTTTTATTAAATAGTTTTCTTTATTTTCATGTCCCACCACACCATAGTGAGAACCACAGTAAACTTATTCTTATTATTAAAATCAAACACTGACAGCACCGATTGGTCAATTGCCTCAGATTGTTTGTTTGTTTGTATTGGGGTTTAACACTATTTAGGGCATTTTTGAGCCGGTCAATTTACCTATCCACCCTTTTCCTGGGCAGGCATATACGTAAGTAGTTAACCAGTACAGTACACATTCTTTCGCCAGAAACTCACCTCTGAGTGTAGCTGGAAATATTAACAGGAACTTAGACTGTTTCATTTAACCCGTAAATTCCTTCACTGTAAGCAGACAGTGTAGACCCTGATCTGATGCCTTGTTCTGTAGCAGCTGATTTGGGTCTACACTGTTTGCCAAACCCAACACATGATTCTAGTCTAGGTTTTATAGATAACACGCTTGATCTCACATCGCTAAGAATAGCATGGCTATTTTCTGTGAAAAATGTTTTGTTGTTTTCAGGTAAAATTGCACCAAATTGTCATAAAACTAACTTTGATGTTCATAATACAGCAAAGACGAGCAGTATTATCTTTGGACATGTTATGAATATATTACAATTATTCTTAAAATTCGGTAGTTAATATCAATGGACTGTTTATGGAAAGAAGCTGTTGATATTGCCATTTCCAGCAGAGGGATGGCACTGGCCAGGTGTTTATGTATTCCAATGGGCATTTTCTCTTGATGGATATGCTGACTTTTTAGCTCACCTGACCGAAGGTCATGGTGAGCTTTTGTGACAGTAAGATGTCCGGCGTCGTCGTGCGTCGTGCGTCGTCCGTCGTGCGTCGTCCGTGCGTAAACTTTTTCTTGTGAACACACTAGAGGCCACAGTTTTGGTCCAATTATCATCAAACTTGCTCAGAATGATAATCATGACAATATCTCGGTCAAGTTCGAATTTGGGTCATGTCGGGTAAAAAAGTTGGTCAGTAGGTCAAATCATAGAAAAACCTTGTGAACACTCGAGAGGCCACAATTTTGGTCCAATCATCATCAAACTTGCTCAGAATGATCATTGTGACAATATTTTAGTGAAGTTTGAATATGGATCATGTCGGCTTAAAAAGTAGGTCAGCGGGTCAAATCATAGAAAAACCTTGTGAACACCCTAGAGGCCACAATTTTGGTCCAATCATAATCAAACTTGCTCAGAATGATCATCATGACAATATCTTGGTCAAGTTCGAATATGGGTCATGTCTTGTCAAAAAGTAGGTCAGTAGGTCAAATCATAGAAAAACCTTGTGAACACTCTGAAGGCCACTGTTTTGGTCCAATTATCATGAAACTTGCTCAGAATGACCATTGTGACAATATTTCAGTCCAGTTCGAATATGGGTCATATCGGGTTAAAAAGTAGGTCAGCGGGTCAAATCATATAAAAACCTTGTGAACACCCTAGGGGCCACAATTTTGGTCCAATCATAATCAAACTTGCTCAGAATGATCATCATGACAATATCTCGGTCAAGTTTGAATATGGGTCATGTCCGGTTGAAAAGTAGGTCAGTAGGTCAAATCATAGAAAAACCTTGTGAATACTCAGGAGGCCACAAGTTTGGTTAAATCATTAATCTTGCTCAGAATGGTCATTGTGACAATATCTTGGCTTAAGTTTGAATAAAGGTCTTTTCGGGTCAAAAAGTAGGTCAGTAGGTCAAATTAAAGAAAAAACTTGTGAACACTCTAGAGGCCACAATTTTGGTCCAATCATCATCAAACTTGCTCAGAATGATCATTGTGACAATATCTTGCTTAAGAATGAATATGGGTCATGTCGGGTCAAAAAGTAGGTCAGCGGGTCAAATCATAGAAAAACCTTGTGAACACTAGAGGCCAGTTTTGGTCCAATTATAAACAAACTTGCTAAGAATGATCATCATGACAATATCTTGGTCAAGTTTTAATATGGGTCATGTCGGGTCAAAAAGTAGGTCAGTAGGTCAAAGCATAGAAAAACCTTGTGAACACTCTGGATGCCACAGTTTTGGTCCAATCATGATCAAACTTGCTCAGAATTATCATTGCGACAATATTTCAGTCAAGTTGGAATATGGGTCATGTCGGGTTAAAAAGTAGGTCAGCGAGTCAAATCATAGAAAAACCTTGTGAACCCCCTAGAGGCCACATTTTTGGTCCAATCATAATCAAACATGCTCAGAAATGATCATCCTGACAATATCTCGGTCATGGTTGAATATGGGTCATGTCAGGTCAAAAAGTAGGTCAGTAGGTCAAATCATATAAGAACCTTGTGAACACTCAGAAGGCCACAGTTTTGGTCCAATCATCATTAATCTTGCTCACAATGGTCATTGTGACAATGTCTCAGTCAAATTCGAATAGGGGCCATGTCGGGTAAAAAAGTAGGTCAGCCGGTCAAATCGTAGAAAAATCTTGTGAACACTCAAGAGGCCACAATTTTTTATCCAATCATAATTAAACTTGCTCAGAATGATCATCATGACAATATCTCGGTCAAGTTCGAATATGGGTCAATTCGAGTCAAAAATAGGTCAGTAGTTCAAATCATAGAAAAACTTTGTGAACACTAGAGGCAACACTTTTGATCCAATCATCATCAACTTTGCTCAGTTTGATCATTGTGTCAATATCTCATTCAGGTTTGAATATGGGTCATGTAGGGTTAAAAAGTAGTTCAGCAGGTCAAATCATAGAAAAACCTTGTGAACACCTTAGAGGCCACAATTTTGGTCAAATTATAATCAAACTTGCTCAGAATGATCATCCTGACACAATTTTGTCCAATTATAATCAAACTTACTCAGAATGATCATCATGACATATCTCGGTCAAGTTTGAATATGGGTCATGTCAGGTCAAAAAGTAGGCCAGTAGGTCAAATCATAGAAAAACCTTGTGAACACTCTGAAGGCCACAGTTTTGGTCCAATCATCATTAATCTTGCTCAGAATGGTCATTGTGACAATATCTGGTCAGGTTCGAATATAGGTTATGTCAGGTTAAAAAGTAGGTCAGCCGGTCAAATCATAGAAAAACCTTGTGAACACTCAAGAGGCCACAATTTTGGTCCAGTCATAATCAAACTTGCTCAGAATGATCATCATGACAATATCTCGGTCAAGTTTGAATATGGGTCATATCAGGTCAAAAAGTAGGTTAGTAGGTCAAATTATATACGAACCTTGTGAACACTCTAGACGCCACAGCGTTAGACCAATCATGATCAAACTTCTCTGAAACCACAAGGCCCAGGACTTTGATATTTGGTATGAAGCTTCATCTAGTGGACCCCTACCAAGATTGTTCAAATTATAGTGCTGGGGCCAAAAAAGCCCCCGCCCCGGGGCCCTTTGGTTTTACATAGGCTTATATAAGGAAAATCTTTAAAAATAAAATCTTCTTCTCTGAAACCACAAGGCCCAGGTCTTTGATATTTGGTATGAAGCTTCATCTAGTGGACCCCTACAGAGATTGTTCAAATTATAGTGCTGGGGCCAAAAATGCCCCCGCTCCGGGGCCCTTTTGTTTTGCATGGGCTTACATGTATATAGGGAAGAGCTTTAAAAATCTTCTTCTCTGAAACCGTAAGACCCAGGTCTTTGTTATTTGGTATGAAGCTTCATCTAGGGGACCCCTACCAAGATTGTTCAAATTATAGTGCTTGGGCCAAAAATGCCCCCATCCCGGGGCCCTTTGGTTTTACATGGGCTCATATAGGGAAAATCTTTAAAAATCTTCTTGTCTGAAACCGCAAGGCCCAGGTCTTTGATATGTGGTATGAAGCTTCATCTAGTGGACCCCTACCAAGATTGTTCAAATTATAGTGCTGGGGCCAAAAATGCCCCCGCCCCGGGGCCCTTTTGTTTTACATAGGCTTATATAGTAAAAAATCTTTAAAAATCTTCTTCTCTGAAACCACAAGGTCCAGGACTTTGATATTTGGTCTGAAGCTTCATCTAGTGGACCCCTACCAAGATTGTTCAAATTTTAATGCTGGGACAAAAAATGCCCCCGCCAGGGGGCCCTTTGGTTTTACATTGGCGTATATAGGGAAAATCTTTAAAAATCTTCTCTGAAACCACACGGCCCAGGTCTTTGATATTTGGTATGAAGCTTCATCTAGTGGACCCCTACCAAGATTGTTCAAATTATAGTGCTGGGGTCAAATATGCCCCCGTTCCGGGGCCCTTTGGTTTTACATGGGCTTATATAGGGACAATCTTTAAAAATTTTCTTCCCTGAAACTGTAAGGCCCATGTCTTTGATATTTGGTATGAAGCTTCACCCCACAAGGCCCAGGTCCCCCCCCCCCCCCCCCCCCCCCCCCCCCCCCCCCCTTTTGGTTTTACATAGGCTTATATAGGGAAAATCTTTAAAAATCTTCTCTGAAACCGCAAGGCCCAGGTCTTTGATATTTAGTATGAAGCTTCACCTAGTGGACTCCTACCAAGATTGTTCAAATTATAGTGCTGGGGCCAGAAATGCCCCCGCTCTGGGACCCTTTGGTTTTGCATAGGCTTCTATAGGGAAAATCTTTAAAAATCTTCTTCCCTGAAACCACAAGGCCCAGGTCTTTGATATTTGGTATGAAGCTTCACCTAGTGGACCCCTACTAAGATTGTTCAAATTATAGCCCTGGGGACAAAAATGCTCCCGCTCCAGGGCCCTTTGGTTTTACATAGACTTATTTAGGGAAAATCTTGAAAAATCTTTTTCTCTGAAACCACAAGGGCTAGGTCTTTGATATTTGGTATGAAGCTTAATCTTGTGGACCCCTACCAAGATTGTTCAAATTATAGCCCTTGGGCCAAAAATGCCCCCACTTGGGCCCTTTGGTATTACATAGACTTATATATAGGGAAAATCTTGAAAAATATTCTTCTCTGAAACCAGAAGACCTAGGTCTTTGATATTTGGTATGAAGCTTCATCTAGTGGACTTCTACCAAGATTGTTCAAATTGTAGCCCTGAGACCAAAAACACCCCTGTCTCGGGGGCCCTTTGGTTTTACATAGACTTATATAGGGAATATCTTTAAAAATCTTCTTCTGTGAAACCACAAGGCCTAGGTCTTTGATATTTGGTGTGAAATTTCATCTAGTGGACCTCTATCAAGATTGTTCAAATTATAGCCCTGGGGCCAAAAATGCCCCTACCTCGAGACCCTTTGGTTTTTCATAGACTTATATAGGGAAATCTTTAAAAATCTTCTCTGAAACCACAAGGCCCATGTCTTTGATATTTGGTATGGAGCTTCATCTAGTGGACCTCTACCAAGATTGTTCAAATTATAGCCCCTGCCCCGCGGCCCTTTGGTTTTGCATAGTTTTATATATAGAGATAATCTTTGAAAATCTTCTTCTCTGAAACAGCAAGGCCCAGGTCTTTGATATTTGGTGTGAAGCTTCATCTAGTGGACCTCTATCGAGATTGTTTAAGTTATAGCCCTGAGGCCAAAAATGCCCCCGCCCCGGGGCCATTTGGTTTTACATAGGCTAATGTAGGGAATATCTTTAAAAAATCTTTTTCTCTGAAACCCCAAGGCCCAGGTCTTGGATATTTGGTGTGTAGCTTCATCTAGTGGACCTTTGCCAAGATTGTTCAAATTATAAGCTTTGTTGATATTTGGTATGAAGCTTCACCTTTTTAGACCTCCCTCAACATTATGCACATTGTAGCCCTGGGGTCAATAATGGCCCTCCCCGAGGCCCACTTGTTACTCTATCATATGGGTCAGGTGAGCGATCCAGGGCCATCATGGCCCTCTTGTTCATGCTCAGGTTCATATTTTCATGCTCCGTTTCATATATTCTTGCAACGTGACTCCCATAACAATGAAATACAATCCGGGTAAGCTTCAGTCAATAAGCTATAGTCAGCCCTCTTTATACCGACATTCGATATAACTACAATGTCAGTGGGACAAATCCTTGGTGAAAGATGAGATAGATTAACGAGACATTTGAGGGGAATGGGAACACCTGGCAGATTTTTCCGCCATTTTTAGCTCACCTATCACGTAGTGACAAGGTGAGCTTTTGGGATCACTTTTTGTCCGTCGTCCGTCGTGCGTGCATGCGTCCGTAAACTTTTCTTCAAACGACATCTCCTCCTAAACCACTAATCGGATTTTGACCAAACTTCACAGGAATGATCCTTAGGTGGTCCCCTTTCAAAGTTGTTCAAATGGTTCCGGTCTGTTGCACATATAGGTCACAGTAGCCAAAAATAGATTTTTTTCACAGAAAACTTAAAAAATCTTCTTCTCTGAAACCGCAAGGCCCAGGTCTTTGATATTTGGTATGAAGCTTCATCTAGTGGACCCCTACCAAGATTGTTCAAATTATAGTGCTGGGGCCAAAAATGCCCCCGCACGGGGGCCCTTTGGTTTTACATGGGCTTATATAGGGAAAATCTTTAAAAATCTTCTTCTCTGAAACCGCAAGACCCAGATCTTTGATATTTGGTATGAAGCTTCATCTAGTGGACCCCTACCAAGATTGTTCAAATTATAGTTCTGGAGCTAAAAATGCCCCCGCACGGGGGCCCTTTGGTTTTACATGGGCTTATATAGGGAAAATATTGAAAAATCTTCTTCTCTGAAACCGCAAGGCCCAGGTCTTTGATATTTGGTATGAAGCTTCATCTAGTGGATCCCCACCAAGATTGTTCAAATTATAGTGCTGGGGCCAAAAATGCCCCCGCATGGGGGCCCTTTGGTTTTACATGGGCTTATATAGGGAAAATCTTGAAAAATCTTCTCTGAAACCGCAAGGCCCAGGTCTTTGATATTTGGTATGAAGCTTCATCTAGTGGACCCCCACCAAGATTTTCAAATTATAGTGCTGGGGCCAAAAATGCCCCCGCACGGGGGCCCTTTGGTTTTACATGGGCTTATATAGGGAAAATCTTTAAAAATCTTCTTCTCTGAAACAGCAAGGCCCAGGTCTTTGATATTTGGTATGAAGCTTTATCTAGTGGACCCCTACAAAGATTGTTCAAATTATAGTGCTGAAGCTAAAAATGCCCCCGCACGGGGGCCCTTTGGTTTTACATGGGCTTATATAGGGAAAATCTTGAAAAATCTTCTCTGAAACCGCAAGGCCCAGGTTTTTGATATATAAAGCTTCATCTAGTGGACCCCTACCAAGATTGTTCAAATTATAGTGCTGGGGTAAAAAATGCCCCCGCACCAGGGCCCTTTTGTTTTACATAGGCTTATATAGGGAAAATCTTTAAAAATCTTCTTCTCTGAAACTGCAAGGCCAAGGTCTTTGATATTTGGTATGAAGCTTCATCTAGTGGACACCTACCAAGATTGTTCAAATTATAGTGCTGGAGCTAAAAATGTCCCCCGCACGGGGGCCCTTTGGTTTTACATGGGCTTATATAGGGAAAATCTTGAAAAATCTTCTCTGAAACCGCAAGGCCCAGCTAGGTCTTTGATATTTGGTATGAAGCTTCATCTAGTAGACCCCTACCAAGATTGTTCAAATTATAGTGCTGGGGCCAAAAATGCCCCCACACCAGGGCCCTTTTGTTTTACATAGGCTTATATAGGGAAAATCTTTAAAAATCTTCTTCTCTGAAACTGCAAGGCCCAGGTCTTTGATATTTGGTATGAAGCTTCATCTTGTCAACCTCTACCAAGATTGTTCAAATTATAGCCCTGGGGCCAAAAATGCCCCCCGCTCCGGGGCCCTTTGGTTTTACATAGACTTATATAGGGAAAATCTTGAAAAATCTTCTTCTCTGAAACCACAAGGCTTAGGTCTTTGATATTTGTTATGAAGCTTCAGCTAGTGGACCTCTATAAAGATTGTTCAAATTATAGCCCTGAGACCAAAAATGCCCCAGCCATGTGGCCCTTTGGTTTTACATAGACTTATATAGGGAAAATCTTTAAAAATCATCTTCTCTGAAACACAAGGCTTAGGTCTTTGATATGTGTTATGAAGCTTTAGCTAGTGGACCTCTACCAAGATTGTTCAAATTAAAGCCCTGGGGCCAAAAATGCCCCCGCTCCGGGGCCCTTTGGTTTAACATAGACTTATATAGGGAAAATCTTGTTTTACATAGACTTCTATATGCAGGGTAAACCTTTAAAATCTTCTTCTCTGAAACCAGAAAGCCCAGGTCTTTCATATTCGATATGAAGCTTCATCTTGTGGACCTCTACCAAGATTGTTAAAATTTTAGCCCTGGGGCCAAAATTGACCCTACCCGGGGCCCACTTGTTATGCTTTAGTCAGGTGAGCGAACCAGGGCCCTCTGGACCCTCTTGTTCAAAGGGAGACAACTGTTGGGACTGAGCAAATTCTTCCCTTTAAGCGTTGACCTCTATTGACATTAGACACAAAAATGCTTTTGCAGGAGTTGCCTCCCATGAAGATGTTCCCATTCCCCTTAATGTATTTAATACTTCCAAGAAACAAAAAATTCTGTGGACATTTGTTAGAATCCCCTCAGCGAGGCATTTCTAACAAATATCCACATCTTTTGTTAACAACATTGGTTTCTTGGAGTAACTCTTTACCCTTATCATGCTGTTCACGACAACCCCTATCTTTGCAAACAGTGTAGATCCAGATCAGATGGCTTCTGAAGAAGCCATCTGATCAGGATCTACACTGTTAGACATTCAGTCTATGAATTTGTAGGAATAAATTACATCAAGTAATCTGATTGGTTCACAGTCCGAAATGGGTGTGGCTAAACTGAATATTCAGCAAGAGAAAGGTTAAAGGGAAGTGTCATCTATCAACAACCAGGCAATACGCAGTTTAGCAAAAAAAAACAACATCTGTCGTCGGTTCATTAAAGAGCAAATACGTCAAAACACAATGACACGCTGAACAAGAATTGGCATCAGAAGTGTTTGTCAAAGTACAAAGAAACTGTAATCCTTAAATACCGATAAAGTTCCCCTTAACACGGAAAGTGGGGGTGGAGCTAAGTGATTATTAAAAAATTCTATTCCATGGCAATCCCGCCTTCTTCAGATTTACGGAGCATTTTCAAAAATGTAAATAACATTATGTCAGTTGTCTGAAAGTTTCAGCCAACCAACTGAGAAGGACTAGCTACGCATTCATTCCACCTACCTTGTTGGTCATCTCTAAAACTTGTCCAGAAGCACATGATGGATTACGTTCAACACAGTGCCACAAACTTTTCAGCAAGTCTTTGATTTTCGTTGCAAACAGCATCAAACGTGTGATGGGGAGATTAGTCTTATTGCTAAACTGCTGGTTGCAGGATTGTAACTTTTGCAGCAAATTCTATAGACTTGCATAATTTTAGCCCATCGGGGCTTGAAGAAATAGATGGGCTGCATGATGCTTCCACGCAGAGCTGAAACTGATCGCAGACAAGTACTGGTAAACCACTTAAAAGATCTAAGCCTGCCCAGGCAAAGCGGTGCGAGTCAGACTGTCCATGCTTATAAACTCTATTGGTTTCATTGGGCGACAGGGCTTGAGATGTCATTTCATCTCAGTGTCTGGTAAAAGTCCCACAAAATTGGAAGAAGCATCTCTAAATGACCTATACAGTGTTGACTAGGATGTTAAACCTCAAATCAAATAACCAATTGCATAATTTAGGGAACAGATACTGCTGTTATAATGGCTGCTCTGTACTGTATTCCGAGAATAAGTAGAAAGTGATGACATTGAGATTGTTATTGTTATTAGACCTATTTACATTGTAAAACCATGAGTAGTTAACCCACAACAATTTTTGTCTGCTTTGTCGTCTGCTGGTAACTTTGAAAGTCATTTTGCAAACAGTGTGGATCTAGATCGGACTGATCCTCTAGGAGCAGTCTGATCTGGATCCACTCTGTTTGCTTGTATGCTGAAAAATGTTTGAAAAGTTTCCAAGAAGATTCAGCAGACGACAAAACAGACAACATTTTAAGATGCAGTTTTCTCGACAGCTTTAATAAGGGTTAATGGTGAAATTGAATATAGACCATCTAATAAATTGATTAAATCCGAGTGTGCTCCCAGTATTTATACGCAGCACACCCTTGTTAATATGGTCAGGTCCAATGCATCTCTTTCTTCTTACCCTCGGACAACAATACAAGTCTTGTGTGCATGTACACGCTTAGCCCACCGTCCCCGCCCATCGGGGCTTGAAGAAATGGGCTGCATGATGCTTCCATGCAGAGCTGAAACTGGCCCGCACACGAGTACTGGTAAGCCGCTTAGAGGATCTAAGCCTGCCCAGGCAAAGCGGTGCGAGTCGGCCCGTCCATGCTTTTAAACCCTACTGGTTTCATTGGGCGGCAGGGCTTGAGATGTCATTTCATCTCAATGTCGGGTAAAAGTCCCACAAAATTGGAAGCAACGTCTCCTAAATGACCTTTACAGTGTTGACGGGGGTATCAAACCTCAAATCAAACAAACCAACAAATGGTCAGGTCCAATTCGTCATTTTCTTCTTACCCTTGGAAAACAGTACAAGTCTTGTGTACACTTATATAGCTCCAGGCACTAGTACTAATATTTTTCTAAACATATGTTGTGGGTATTCATTAGAAGCGCATTAACACCATACGTTTTCATACAGAAATAAGAAAAATATTACGTGGATACCCTGTCTCATCTGGGGCTGTGACATGCACTTGAGGTCACACTGATCTTATTTATATATTGACTATTCAAAGGTCCTTTACACAACCTGGTTCAGCTGGCTGTATAGATGTCAGATAATTATTAAATTGTATTTAATAGGGATACAAAAAGTTCACTTTTATACAATAACTTGTGATTACAGCTGGCTCAGAATCACCTCAGAATAACGAACATATGTCACACGTCCACATTGAAAGATACAGTGGTTCTCCAAAAATTTATAGTAACAGAAAAAACACACAAATGTGCAATGGAGAACAGGAAGTAGCTGTAACCCTTATTCTGCTGTTCACAACAAACCTTACCTTTGCAAACCGTGTACATCAGGATCTACACGGTCAGCTGAGTTGAGCAAGAAAAAAGTACAGTTGACTCTCATTATCTCGACCTCGCCTATCTCGACCCTATCACTTATGTCTTATGTCGAACCGATTTCTAAGTCCCGTATATTTTCCCAATATATTTATTGTATTTAAACTTCGCATGTGTTGAACTACTTTTAAGTCGACACTTCCGCTATCTCGCCCATCATTTTCAGTCCCAGAATATATTTTTCATTGACTTTACTACCGCGTTTCTCGAACCGAAATTCATGATGCAAAGAAGGAAAAAAAAAAAAAAACAGCAAAAAAAAAAAACGATGCCGTCGGTCTTTCTGTTAAAGAAAATAATAATAGACCTTTACCAAACAGTTCATCAATACTCACAATGTTTTTAATTTTCCAATTCGTAATTAAAAAATTAGCCCAAACAATACCTCTACCGCTATTACGAAAATCAGGTGCGTGTAATAAAGACTGACACACAGTGCTCAACCTTTGATCTTAACACCTTCTTGTTTCAATGGTTTCAAAGATTTCCGTGATAAAAGGCGGCTCTGATTTGTATTAATGTACAATTAGGTATGACAAGGCTCTTTAATTGGTTGTTTTACGTAATCATCATTAGTGTCAAAATTGAGCACTGTCCCTTGTCCCGATGCACATACAAACAGTGTAGATCCTAAAAAGATGGCTCATGACCAGCATTCTCGGCAGGACCTAAACTGTTTAAATCAATGCGAGGGACTACCGTATGACCTAAACCATGTACTGCTCACCATTGCATTCCCAAGCAGGTAACCAGTCCATTTAAATACATGTCTATTTTTAGCTTATTTCGATACCCAAGCTGCAGGAAATTAAAAGACAACAAAACACGAGAGAAATCTTCTATAATCGCTATACTTCAACAAGCTCCATTACTTTCATAAACAAATTTTAAAAACTCAATAGGCTGTGCATGTAAGTTCTATTACTCTAGAATAACCAAGAATACCAAGCATATCATGGCAAATAATGGGCTCGGACATGCATGTGACGTCACACTTTGGTTATCTCGTACTACGGATAAATCAAACTTTTTAATCCGGTCCCATGAGGTTCGAGATAACGAGCGTCGACTGTATTATAACCTTTGGGCCTGGTCTCTATGAAAATGAGGTCCTATGAAAATGGGTTCTCCGCTTAAAGAAAAAAGAAAAGAATATGTAAAGAATGCTGCAGGTGGTTGGGTGGGGCGAAGGTGTCATGTATTTTGTGTCACCTTGCCGTCCAACTGATATGGGCTTACAGTTGGGCAAGACCTGCTGTCCTTGCAGCAGGTAATGGTAGGGTTGCAGATGTTGATATATCTTGATGTTGATATCTGTTTTGATATATCTTCAGTTTCTATCCTGCCATTCACTTTCCTTTGTCTCCTCTGTCCCTCACTTTTATCTCCTCTAAGAACTAACTCTTCTATCTCTTTTCTCCCTTTCTCTGGGAGTCTCCACAAAATGACCCACAAGGGTTGATGTGTTGCTCAACCCAAACACAATCAACCAATCAGTCAAATTGCACAGGATGCTCCTTCACTTTTTGCAAGCAGCTCAGCTATTTCTAATTGAATTGCAAAGACTAGCTAACCGGTAAATTTCAAAATGGACTCCTAAACTCCGTTCAGAAAATCTGAATCATCGATTTTTTCGTTTCTTCCTTTTAATACTCATTTTTGCCCATACATCACTTTGGGAAAGTTTTAGACCTCACACTCCGCCGATTTCTCCAACAAGTCGTATGCCTCTGCGACGGCTAGGAAGGGCTGTGATTATTTGGAGAAAATTGCAAAATCTATATTTTCTTTCACAGACTAAGACATTCTGACATGTTCGACACACCCTTTTAAACCATATATAGAAGTGGTTACTGCTCTTGTACATTACAAGGGCGTCTATGTTTTATTTGCACGATCAGTCCATGGAAAATCATTAGCTGTGACACCACGTCTGATATCGGTATAATTCTTTTTGACGACTATTGATAGCACATCGCGCTAGTGACTCACCGTTCCTAGTGAGCCTCTATCTAGCCATTCGAATATAAGGTGTGTTGCAATTGCATATCTATTTATAAACTGGGTCACATGGATTTGAATATTTATTATCTTACCTGACAATCATCGTCAAATGGACTTAGTCTGTGCTCTCATTTCTTTGTTTTGCAAATTTCTCCAAATAATCACAGCCTTTCCTGACTGTTGCAGAGGCATACGACTTGCTGGAGAAATCGGCGGAGGGTGAGGTCTAAAACTTTCCCATAGCGATGTATGGGCTAAAATGAGTATTAAAAGGAAGAAACGAAAAAATCGATGATTCAGATTTTCTGAACGGAGTTTAGCTGTCATTCCACTTATTAAGACCACCAAACATTGAGACTTATTCTGCTTTAAAAAGCTTATTTAGAAAGTTACAGTTGTTCTTTCTTTGTGTTTTCTGCATACAGCGTCCTCTGGTCAGAGACCACCTTTGGGACTGTTCAAAAGGTGGTCTTAATATAGTAATTTCACTGTTAATAGTGAGGAAGATTTACAGTAAAATTCCTATATTAAGACCACCTTTGGCACTTTTCAAAAGTGGTCTTTTAGGACCACTTTTGAAAATCGCAAAGCTGGTCTCTAGGGAGAACAGATTTAATATAAAAAACACTAAGAAAATGTACCTGAAACCTTCTAAATATGCTTTTAAAAGCATAATTTGTCTTAATATTAGGAGGTCTTATTGGTGGAATTTCACTAATTATACCCCCGGCTTACAAAGTATGCTATGGGGGTATATAGTTTCCGTCCCTCCGCACCAACCAAACGACATAACGACATTTAGGGGGCAAAAAATTTGGACAGTTTGACACTTAGGTATATATTCGTGAGTCCAAATGGACTTTATTCTGTAATTTTGGTACTGAAGTGGCAAAAATTCGCTCTTAGGTGGCTTGGGAAGTTACATACTGGTCTAAAGATTTCATTGATGCATGTCCCACCCCCCCCCCCCCCCCCACAGTGACCTTGAGGTCAAGGTCACAGACTTAGAAATTTTACATTTGGTTAAAGTTTTGCGTTAAAGTTTCTAAGAGATTGTATCGTCTGAACCCTTTGATAGATTGAGTTGATACTTACAATGAAGTTACATACTGGTCTAAAGAGTTCATTGATGCATGTCCCATCCCCCCAGTGACCTTGAGGTCAAGGTCACAGACTTAGAAATTTTACATTTGGTTAAAGTTTTAGGACAAAGTTTATAGATGCCTGTATGTTCTAAACTCTAAGTTTGTTTGTTTGTTTGATTTGAGGTTTAACATCCCCGTCAACACTGTAAAGGTCATTTTGGAGACGTTGCTTCCAATTTTGTGGGACTTCTACCCGACAATGAGATGAAATGAGATCTCAAGCCCTGTCGCCCAATGAAACCAATAGGGTTTATTAGCATGGACGGTCCGCCTCGCACCCCGGTTCCTGGACAGGCTTAGATCCTCTAAGCGGTTTACCAGTACTAGTCTGTGGGCCAGATTCAGCTCTGCGTGGAAGCATCATGCAGCCCATATATTTCTTCAAGCCCCTATGGGGGGGGCTAATCTAAACTCTAAGACAAATTCATTTGATACTTGCATTGATGTTGCATACAAGTCCAAAGATTTCATTGATGCATACCCACCCTGCTGCTTCAGTAACATTGATGCCCCCACCCATTCAGTAACTTTGATGCCCTCACTCCCTGGGTCCATTTAGAAATTTTATGTTTGGTTGAGCTTTTACAAGCACATTTATAGATTCCACTGGTCGCTTTCTCTAGTTCAGAAGTATCAAAATTTAAACTGCAAGTTTCTCTACATTTGGAAATGTAGTGTACAGTTGATTTCTGATGCTGAAAATCATGGGTTATTATTGATGCTGATGTTTACAAATCATATGGACATTAAAAATGAAAGGTAAAATGTTATTTGTCACATTTTATTGTTGTTTGTTTGTTTTCACTTTTTTTTTATCAGTCGTTGCTCTTAACCATTGAATATGCTAATTTTGGAGTACTATATCTTCATATAAGAAGTGCAGGGATGTTCGAGATACATTGTCTTATTTCTTCATTAACACATTCTTATGTCAAATTGTTGTCTGCTTTGTCGTCTGCTGGTAACTTTAAAAGTCGTTTTTGCAAATGGTGTGGAACCAGATCAGACTCCTAATTAAGGTGATTCTTACAAGTGCCCACAACATCATACCTGTGATAATTTTTTGAGGGAGAGTTGCAATTATGATGAGGGAGATGTTAAAAAATATATAAATTCTCAGTTCAATTGAGGGAGACTCCATAATTTTGCTAAAATTTAGCATAAATTGGGCAAAAATGAGCATCAAAATGCTGATGAGGGAGATATCACAGGTATGCTAGATAAATAGTTCTCACACAAAAAAAAGTAAGAAAAAAACACCGCCATATTAACCCTTCTTATTCCTTATCTGGCGCTAGAGGGGATAGTTAAAAAATTATGTTTTGGGGCGAAAGTAAATAATCAAGAATATTTGACATATACTTAAAATTTTAGGCACATCTTTGAACATGTTCGTTTAATATTCTATTTTCTACCTATAGAGGTAAATCACTTGGTATATATTATTGACAAATTGCTGTCCATTTTCGATGATAGGATTAACCCGTTCAGTACCAGAAACCCCAAAACGGGTACCCTGGCAAACAGTGCAGGCCCAGATCAGACGCCGCAGAATGCGGCGTCTGATCAGGGCCTACACTGTTTGTTAAAAGTTCAGCCATTTTCCAAATAAATTTTGAAGAAAACACAACCTGACACCCCTAAATTTCGAAAATGGACTCCTGCCATATATACGGTAAAGAGGAAGATTCCATTTGGTACAAAAAGGGTTAATATTGGGGAGGAGATAAGTCAGTTGGAAGAAATTGGTCATAGTGTAATATTATATATCTCAGTTTGAAGAAAATATTCAGTTATTTTGGATAAATGGATGATCTATTCTGGGTTTGTACATGTTTTATATATTTGCCCATTTAGCCCTTCAGATGCCATGAAAACCTGCATCTAAAAATGTTGTCTGTTTGTGTAGTCTGCTGCACTTCTTGCAAAGTCTTCAAACATATTTTTGAAGAAATAGATGGTCTGCATGATGCTTCCACGCAGAGCTGAAACGGACCGCACACGAGTACTGGTAGAGGATTTAAGCCTGCCAAGGCAAAGCAGGTCCATGCTTGTAAACACTATTGGCTTCATTGGGAGACAGGGCTTGAGATGTCATTTCATCTCAATTTCGGGTAAAAGTCCCATAAAAATAGGAAGCAACGTCTTCAAAATGACCTATACAGTGTTGATGGAGATGTTAAACCTCAAATCTAACAAACAAACAAACATATAGACACAACCAAACACTACGTCATCACTCAACAATGCTATTTACAGGGACGTACCGGTGGTGGGCAAAAAACATCTTTGGTCGTTTATCGCCATTGTAAATGCAATATTATTTTGTGTAAACTTGTATTTTGTTTGCACTCGAAACAACGAAACTGACCTTTATACTTTTATAATAGATATTTCTTAGCTAGGAATTATTTTTTTCTAGAAGTTTTGAGGATGTTGTTGATGATAATTACCTATTAAACTTATGCAGGTAATGAGGCGGGACGGTCTTAATTATTTGTAATAAAAATGCATAAAACAAATAGCTAAATGCGGAAGATGCATGAATTAACTCTAAAATATATTTATCTACTCATTTAAAGTGTAATCCGATCGATGTACTGGCTCCGTGGCCTAGTGGTTAAGAGCGCCGACTTTTGATCATTAGATCTCTCACCGCTGTGGTTTGAGCCTTGCTCGGGTCACATGAGACGCCATGTTCTACAACAGAGGGTCAGGTGGTTTTTCTCCGGGTACTCTGAATTTCGCCTGGGGGCCGCCTCTGATTAACGATCGGCTCGATATGAGTGAAATAATCTTGAAAGGGCCGTAAAACCAAAAAATAAAATTTGATCAATTTTCTGTGACAGTCAACTAAAATATATGCCCGTAATATTAAACCTATTTGCAATGTGTTTTTTGCCATGCAATGCATGCAACCACGAAATATCGTTATCAAAAGGAAAAGTAATTTTGCGCATGCGCAATGACATGTAAACAGAGTCACGTGTCAAAGCATTGGATCCATCTATAGGCAAACAGTGCAGACCAGATCAGTATAGGAGCAGTCTGATCTGGTTCCACACTATTTGCAAAAATGACTTTCAAAATTTCCAGAGTTTAATCCCGGGCTTCTCCAGACTTTGGGATGAGTCTTTAAATCGAGGCCCCGTCTCCGTACGACCTTAGCTGTTGATGGGACGTAAAACTCAAACACACTCAAAGTTACCAGCAAACAACAAAGCAGAGAACAGTTGTTTATGACTGGCATTTTATGGGTAAACTGTGATTTTAATATTGTAGCAGGAGTTCTTTTCGAAATTTAGAGGTGTCAGGTTGTTTTTGATGGCATCTGATCTGGGTCTGCACTGATTGCTCATTAATTTTTATGTAGGATTCCCATATAAAATGGGTTAAGATGACATAACTGTGCAATATATTGCTTACTACCACAGCATTTTGGTGATATTAACTGAAGAAATATTTTCCTTATTTATCTATATAAACCTTTGTTATGGGTATTCATTTGAGCCGCCTTGCGAGGCAGTTCTAATGAATACCCACAACATACCTTTTAATAGCTAATTAGCAAAAATTAGCCTTTATCCCATTTCAGACTGGAAACCCCTAAATGGGTACCATGGCAAACAGTGCAGGCCCAGATCAGACGCCGCAGAATGTGGCATCTGATCAGGGGCTACACTGTTTGCAAAAAGTTCAGTCCTTTTCCAAGTAAGTAAAACACAACCTGACACCCCTAAATTTTGAAATGAACTCCTGCTATATATAAGGAGGAATATTCCATTTGGTACAAAAAGGGTTAATTATCACCAAATAAGCACTTTTTCTGTTTCTATCTTATCTGCTGTTAGAGGACCAGTCTGATCTGGGTCCATACTGTTTTCAATGATGAAATTTAATGTAACTAACAGATAGCAAAGCAGACAACAATTGTTTTGATTGGCATCTTAAGAGTTAATGCAGTATAAACTTGTCCTTGTCATATTTGTCATATAATATAATATTTGTTCACAAATATCGGACTGCAAAGAAAGAATTTCTCGAGTACTTGCTTTATCTTCATTTTATTTGCTCAATCTACGGATAATCAAATTTCAAACCTTTTTCCATATGGAATGTTTCTTTCATTTAAACTTTGTATGGAAATGTAAACTGAATGAAATCTCTGTTAAATTCTTGAGCAAACAGCTGTTAATCAGAAATGAAAATCAACAGTTACTGTCAGGCTTTGCAAGGATTTTTAGCTCCTGAGCTGAAGGCCTAGGGAGCTTATTAGATAAGCAGGTTGCTCAGTTTGTTTTGTAGAGTTTTAGCATTTTACGTCCGCTATGGTCAGGCGCGTTAGCATTACCCCACAACAGGACGTAAGCGCAAGTGCTTTTGGGCTGCTTTTGGGCTGCAGAAGCGGAATGCAAATCATGCTCACCTGCCAGTGCCTGCACCTAAGTAAAGTAGAAGCACTGTAATTTTGAATTTTTGAACCCCAGATTGAAAATGTGCATAAAACAACAGAGAAATTGAAGGCCCATTCCAGCTGCAAATGGCAATTTTTCTGTCTCACCCGAGGGCAAAGTAGGTTATATTGCTCTCTCTTAGGGCCATGAGGTTGGCTTCGGTCTGGCTACACATGAAGTAGCCTTGCAGTAACCATGGTAAACAGGGTTTTCGGCTTTGCGGCCCTAAGTTCATGATCTGTAGAAGATGCTGCACTCTGGTGGGAGAATTTTGTAGACCCTGCCGCACCACCGGTCCAGCTTGATGCCTTGTTGCGCCCCAGGTCTTGATCTTTGCTGTTGGTCCAGTAGTACTCTGCTAGATTGAACTCTGGTGTTGTTCAGGTTTGAGGGAGGTAGTATTTGTCACTGGTTGTCATTGCTTGGTTGAACATCAGGTAGGCATTCTTCCCATGGCGATCTGAATGACCTGGGCCCTTGAATGTCAGTCTGGCTACCTCGGCGTAGGTCGCATTCTGATGCTCGAACAGGCATGGTGGAGAGAAGCCGCAGTCCCAGTGGATGTACGGCACAGGATAAATGTTGAAGCACAGATCTTCCCCGATGAATGGTGGTCGCTTGTATGTGAAGACTGGAAGCGGAGGCGTCGATTCTGACTTTGTCTTGGGAGGCAGCTTGGATATTGTTGGAGACTTGGGCGAAGCATCTTTCTAGGTGGAGGCTGCATCGGAGATGGTCTGGTGATTGTTGGAGATGGTGGAACCTCGATGGCCACAAGCATTGGAAGTGCTGTTTCCTGGAGTGGTCTCACCATTGTAGGCTGCTGCTTCACTGTCTTCTTGGGTCTGGCTGGAGCTGGAGTGCTCAGATTTCAACACAGAGTGACAGTGACACTCTGGTGCTGAGCCTGTGGTCACCTCAGGCACTCCATGAAGTCGACATGACTTCAAGAAAGCCACAAGTGGCTCTGGAAGACAGTATTCTTTCATGGAGACAGACATGCTGAGAAGAGGATCTTAATTAGTTTAAACAATATTTTATTTACTTCTTTTCAATTACAGATATATAACAAGAATGTAACATATTAGAAAGATCAACAGGATTTGAAAACAAGCAAGGTTGCTTATACTAATCATCTCCTGCAATAAATTGGCATTGTATACCGCTTCCGAAATTCTAAGTACAATAAGATACAGCAAATCTAGTTGAATTATTGCGAATGTAAAGAGAGAGAGAGAGAGAGAGAGAGAGAGAGAGAGAGAGAGAGAGAGAGAGAGAGAGAGAGAGAGAGAGAGAGAGAGAGAGAGAGAGAGAGAGAGAGAGAGAGAGAGAGAGAGAGAGATTATTGTTTTCTATAGATCCACAAGTGCAATTTGGACTATCTATTAGATTGCACCTGTATAAATAATAATTCAGTGAAATGCATTCCGTGTAGTATTTGTTCCATGCGATTGCCACAAAAGTAATATCGTGGAACTTTAACAGTTTTCTGTTAGGTATCATTTAAAGACATCCTGTGATTCGGCATTTCTATGTTCATTTGGAAGTTTATTCCATTCACGTATTGTTGAAGGTAAAAATGAGCTACCATAAAGTGCAGATCTTGATTGTTCAAGAGCTGAACAAAGAATGAATGTGCGATGTATGAATATGCAGGATTTTTTTAATGTTCTGTTCATCATAACATGGTTTTAAATATAACAGTTTAAAGATGGATCACAAAAGAGAAAATTGTCCATAAATGGCTATCTTCCTGTGTAATCTGTACATTTTTGTTTGGATATATAACAGGGTTGTTTAACCCATTGTATGCGGGAAACCCCTAAAGGGGTACCTTGGCAAACAGTGCAGGCTCAGATCAGACGCCGCAGAGCGTTGTGTTTGATCAGGGTCTGTACTATTTACTAACAGAATTTTCCGCCAAAAATAGAATAAACACAAAAAAATAGGCCTGACACCCCTTATATGACAAATTGACTTGTCCAACATAAAGCAATGGAAGAGTCCACTAGTATACAGTGGGTTAACTAACATGGTTAAAAATCTGCTTTGGACCCCAACAGTAGTGTTACAAAGAGGTTGGTGCATGTGACACATTTAACCTCAGGTTAAGGTTTTTGTATGAGGTTGATTTTCAAATTCCAAGTACTGTAATGATCCTATTGGGATTGTATGATTTGAGGTTTAACGTCCCCGTCAACACTGTAAAGGTCATTTTGGAGACGTTGCTTCCAATTTTGTGGGACTTTTACCCGACATTGAGATGAAATGACATCTCAAGCCCTGTCGCCTGATCCTATTGGGACAGGCAGACCTAAGCAAACAGGGCAGACCCAGATCAGACCGCTCCTTCAGACTGAAGGAGCAGTCTGATCAGGATCTACACTGTTTGCCATTCCGTCTGCACTTTTTGGACTCCTTGCTGGATCATGGAATAAATTTGTTAAAATTTTACGAACATTACAGCAAGTTCACTGGGTGTCTGAATTTTTAGGTCTTTTACAGTAATGTGGTTGTTTTGAGCATCTGATTTTTTGGACATGCCAGTATATTCTTGCACACCAGATAGAAAATCCGTGGTTTTAGCCTGGTATAGAAATTCTGTTCTTACCCTAGTGTTCTTACCCAGGCAAAATACATAAGTATAGTGTGTGAAAAATAAAACGTTAAATAAAGTAAAATGAAAATTTTCAGTGCTTTAATTGTGCAAGAAAAAGAATCTTATGTGGTGTTCTGTTGTAGATGGGTTTTTTCCAACTTTTGGGATGACAGTGCTGAGCCAAACCGAGGCTATGCCGAAGTTCCATTCAGCATGGTCATCTGTTGGGTTGGAAATGCCCATCTACAACAGAGCATAGCCTCGGTTCTGCTCATCTAGGTCATCTCAATGTTGGAAACACCCATCTACAAGAGAGCCCCAGGCTTATATTCCTCTGGAAACACTGTCCTCTACCTGGTAATTAAGAGCACCAACTCTTAACCCATAAAATGCCAATTACGACAGTTGGCGTCTGCTTTGCCTTAAAAGTAACTTTTTGCAAACAGTGTGAACCCAGATCAGACTGCTTCTACAGGAGCAGTCTGACTGCTCCTACAGGAGCAGTCTGATCTGGGCCCACACTGTTTGCCTGTATGGAAAAATATTTTTTAAAAATTTGCAAAAAAAAAATTCAGCAGACGCTCTAAGCAGATGACATTTTCAGATGTAGTTTTTCTTGGCATTTTATTTGTTTGTTTGATTTGAGGTTTAACGTCCCCGTCAACACTGTAAAGGTCATTTTGGAGACGTTGCTTCCAATTTTGTGGGACTTTTACCCGACATTGAGATGAAATGACATCTCAAGCCCTGTCGCCCAATGAAACCAATAGGGTTTATTAGCATGGACGGTCCATCTCGCACCGTGGTTCCTGGACAGGCTTAGATCCTCTAAGCGGTTTACCAGTACTAGTGTGCGGGCCAGATTCAGCTCTGCGTGGAAGCATCATGCAGCCCATATATTTCTTCAAGCCCCTATGGGCGGGGGCTTTTCTTGGCATTTTAAGGGTTAAACATAATAGGTTCCTCACCTCTGTTGGTTTGACCCTTGCTCAGGTCACCTTTGCTCAGGTCAGATATGAGAATATGCTAGGTAAGGGCGGGTAGTTCTCCTCTGGATACTCTTGAATTTTTAGCCCACCTCAGATTAATGATCATCGCAATATACACACAGGTAATGTCGGACCGTCCATGCTTATAAACCCGATTGGTTTCATTGGGCGACAGGGCTTGAGATGTCATTTCATCTCAATGTCAGGTAAAACTAAAAGTCCCACAAAATTGGAAGCAACATCTCCAAAATGACCTATACAGTGTTGACGGGGTCGTTAAACTTCAAATCAAACAAACAAACACACAGGTAATGAAATGAAAGGGACCTAACAACATTGATCTCAGTTCACTTCTCAGACTATATTGCAGAGATCTAATCGTTTTAAATGTCTTAACCCATTGCATGCGGTAAACCCTAAAAGGGGTACCTTGGCAAACTGTGCAGGCCCAGATCAGACGCCACAGGATGCGGCGTCTGATCAGGGCCCACACTATTTGCTAATAGAACTTTCCGCCAAAAATAGAATAAAAACGAAAAACAAGGCCTGACACCCCTTATATGACAAATGGACTTGTCCAACATAGGGCAATAGAAGAGTCCACTAGTATACAATGGGTTAAGTAATAAGTTTGATTGAAAGATGATGACACCATAATGATCAATTTTATTGATGATTTACAAAATGTTTTTGTATCAATATAGAAAGGAGAGGTTCTTTACATAATTGATTTCATTGATTTCACATTCCAGTATGTTTACCATAATTATGGCATATATTTGAACAAACAGGCTATGATACTACAATTACGTTAACAAGTCCGTGAAATGAACATCCCCGTAAAACCTACTTTATAGAGAGAAAACTGGGATCTACGGGGATATTCATTATTAACCCTTATCTTGCTGAATATTCATTTAAGCCACACCCATTTCTGTCTATCAACCAATCAAACTACTTGATGTAATTTATTGCTACAAATTCATAAACTGAATGCCAAACAGTGTAGAACCTGATCAGATGGCTTCTTCAGAAGCCATCTGATCTGGATCTACACTGTTTGCAAAGATAGGGTTTGTCGTGAACAGCAAGATAAGGGTTAAACACCCTTTTGAAAAAAGGTTTTATTATGTTATGCCCCCTCGGTGTCCATCTGTCTAGGCATACATCCAGGATTAAGAGGCTAAAATCTAAGGATTAGATATTAATAGAAAATGATTGGAAAGTAATAGATTTATTCCGTAAACAAAAGGTTCAGGAGGTTCCTCAGGTTAGCCCCTAAACCAAACAAAAGAAAATATCATAAGAAATATCCCTTAAACCCGAAATGTTAGAATGTCCATCTGTAAACTTTTCGTGGGTTTTAAGCGTGCTCTTTGACGTCACATTATATTACTACCTATGTATGTGTGAACTCTTTTGAGATTCTTGCTCATGGAATTTATCAAAATATAAACCTTATATTTCAACCAGGCACCCGTCCATAGGGGTTTGAAGAAATATATAGGCTGTATGATGCTTCCACGCAGAGCTGAATCCGGCCTGCACACCTGTACTGGTAAACTACTTAGAGGATCTAAGCCTGTCCAGGAACCACGGTGTGAGGCGGACCGTCCATGCTAATAAACCCTACTGGTTTCATTGGGCGACAGGGCTTGAGAAGTCATTTCATCTCAATGTCGGGATTTTAAACCTCAAATCAAACTAACCAAAAAAATATATATTTCAACCAGTCAAATTGTTCGAAATGGTCATAATGATGTTGAATTGGAATTATATCCAGACCTTATCACACTTTTCCTGGGCAGGCTTATATAAAAGAGTTTAACCAGTACAGTGCACATTCTTTTGCTAGAAACTGACAACTGCGCTTTTTGAATTTAGCAGAGAGGGAGAGAAGAGAAAACTGGGGTTTACAGGGATATATGCATTTACATTAATACCGCATTTACCATATGTATTCGGACAGACAGGCATGAGCAAATAGTGTAAACCCAGATGAGACTCCAGAACACTGTCTCATCAGGGTCTACATTGTTTGCCACTCATCCAGCTGTTTTCAAGACACAACAATGGACACCTAATTAGGGCCCCGCACTGAAAGTGTGGGTGCCCTATAGTAATCACTCTGTCCGTCCATCTGTCTGTCTGTCTGTCTGTCCGTCTGTCCGTCCACAAATTTTTTTATCCTCTGATAGCGCTGCCGGGGCCCTTGTCAGTTTCACTGACAGCTCTAGTTGCTCTTGTTCACATTTTAGAACAAGTATGATAATGAGTTGAGGTGTCCGAACTTTAGCTGAGGTATTGGAATACTTAGGCAAAGTCATAGTAGCAGATAAAATTTGTATTTTGTGATAACTAAACATGCTGAAGGATAGTTTTTGTCAATTCTCTATAAAAACCTATGTTGTGGGTATTCATTAGAACCGCCTCAATGAGGCGGTCCTATTGAATACCCACAACATAGGTGTATATGCAGAAATAAGGAAAACTATCCCTCAATTATTACAAAATATGCACCTTATCTGTTGCTATGCTAAGTATGGTATTCTTATTTCTGCTCCAACTTTGACAGCTGCCTGGTGGGTTGATTGTCTCTCTGAGTGTAGACTGGGAAAAATAGTCATTAACCGAGACATACTTTTTCGTTTAACTTTTAAATGCCCGTATTTTAAGCAAACAGTGTAGTCTCTGATCAGGTGCAGAATGCAGCACCTGATCTGGGTCTAAACTGTTTACTTAACCCTGCCCATGTCTCCAGTCCAGATTCTATTGAATTATTCTCTTATGCAACACTCTAACCTCACAGTGATAAGAACAGCATGGCAATTTTCTATATATTACCGTTACCTGTATTTCATATAAATCAGTGATAGTCACATGGTCATCAGCACTGAAGAGCTACTTGTACTTAGTAACTTTGGGTCGATTGACAAACAATCGACCCAGTGATGTCATTTAAAGGCCATAGAATAAAGTATTACGTCACATGGGTGTGTTAATCATAATTTTTGGGGTATTTGTATTTTACAGGTACACAGATCTGTTGGTGACCTCACATCAGAAAATGACCTTCAGCTGTCACATCCAAGACTTGCCTCCAAGTTTTATCAAGATCTGTACCAAAAGTACCCAAGGGCATTTCACAGAAGACGAGAGGCAAGAGATGCAGGGCGTAAATTGTTCAACCCCAAACTTCATGTAAAATTTGAAGATGAAATTGTGGATGATATGTCACTGAAATCTTATAGGTCAGAAAGACCTACAACTAATTGGGACAGAGAAGTAGGTCACTACAAAAACACAAGGCAAAGGTCAAGGGACTGCTTCACAAGTGCAGAACCTTCTGAGACAGGATCAGTGCTATCTGTCAAAGAACGTTTACATCTAAATTCACAAACATTACATAGGTTGTTAAATGAAAAATCTCCACTACGCAAAAGATTTTCTGAAGAATCAAACTCCATGTTTCGGAATGAAAACAGTCCAAACAACGAACATTCAGCTACAGACTCAGTTCTCTCAAACAGACCTAGACTCCGGTTTCGGCACAAAAAGGTATTACAACGAAAAGTTGACAACAAACAAAATGGTGCTATTAATGGTCATTTAGGTCATCTAAGAAAGCCAACTTCCCTTTCTGCAGAGTATTCAAGAAGAGCAAGAACAGTAAGTCCTACAAACTCTAAGCACAGACATGTAGATGTCGAAGCTTTGATAGCAAATGCTGACTTAGAAATAAATACTCTTTTGGAAAAGATCAGTATGAAAATGTCAAGTCCAGAGTCTCCTCCAGATAGTGCCATAGATGTGGATACTCCATCATTAAGGTCATTAGCTACCACTGATAGGGGCAGTAACTCAGACCTACCATTATCAGTTCCACAGGAATATGTTTTACAAGACTTTGGTGGTATAGCAAAATCTGCAGAAAGTCAAAATGGTGCTGAAAGTTTGTTTGTTGATACTGGTGTTACACTTGATAAAACAAAACATTATTCTGAGGAAGAACTGTTAGATCCGTTAAAGGATCCTGACAATATCTTACTGTTGAAGGAATATGACATGAATATTGATGATATTCAGTTGCCAAAAGACAGCAAAAATGAAAGAACTTCTAGGAACAGTCAGGAGAATTCCGAAGGCAGTTTGTCATTCCAAACGCAAAACGCTGGTAGATCCCCAGATGATATTTATGATAGTGATATTAATATGAAAAGTGTTGATAATGTTGATATTACAAATTTTGTTACACAAAACAATCATGATATGGTTGAATCAGGGACAGGTCAAGGGATGTTGCAATTTCATAAAACTGAATCCAAATATAATAGAAATGAAGAACTTCCACATGCTAGTGAAGTGACTGAGGATATAAAATCTGTTGAATACTCGGAAGGCTTGATTCCTTGCAATAGGACAGGAAGAATAAATGAGAGTCCAGATTTGATAAAGTCTGATAATGAGATTTTGGACCTCTCAGTTGAGACCAATCACCCAACCGTTAAAGGTGATAGGCAGCAGGTGCATGTACATGAACCTGATTTAGAAGATTCAAACCAGGATAAGAACTACCAGGCTGATGATGAAGCGGAAGTGCTTGAAGATATTGTGTCTAAGATACAGTCAGCCACAGCAGGTTGTTCAAGAAAGATACCTTTACATCGAGGTAAGAAAATACAGTCAACCCTCTTTATACCGACATTCGTTATAACGTCGAAACTCGTTTTAACCACAATTTGAATGGAATGACTACTTAGCTAAAGGCTTACCCTTGATTCTGAGCAACGTGAGCTTCCCTCGGGTTGGAAATGTACAAATCGAGTCCATAGCCATTGAAAAGTCTTGTAATCTAATACTCCAAGAAACAAATGTTATAGATATTTGTTAGAATCGCCTCAACGAGGAGATTCTGACAAATGTCTATAACATTTGTTATCTTGGAGCAGTGATGGGGAAAAGGCCTTTTATTACTTGCCATACTCCTAACTGGGATTCTTTATAATGGCAAATTCTTTATAACAGCACAATAATAGGGAACAAATACTGTTGGTGTAACAACTTAGCAACAGCTGAAGAATGGCAACAGGAACCTAATTATCTGAGCTTAACCCTTATCCTGCTGAATAAATTGATTTAGCCACACTTATTGCTGACAATCAATCAATCAAATTACTTCATATCATATATTTGTTCATTTCACAAAATGTGTGACAGTGTAGATCCTGATCAGGTGGCTTCTTCAGAAGCCATCTGATTAGGATCTGTACTGTTTTCAAAAGTGGGGTTGTCATGTTCAGCAGGATTTTAAGAATAACAGTTTCATGTGATGGAGAAAAAATGCTCTTTCTGTAGCAAACTAAGGCAAAACAATTAACACACATATAACTATGTTCTGACAGACAGTCATTGTATAAAATCACTGAATGTTTAATGTTAGAGGTTATATTTAGAGCAAAAAGAAATACTTAGTAACTAAAAAAAATCGTTATTATGCATGCTAACATTCAGTTAAGCTAAATACATCTAATTACAATTTAACAATACTCTTAAATTTAAAACACCTTTATAAATATTTTAGGTCTTTGCCTTATTCATAGCAACATAAAACATGGTTCGCCCCTGCCCATCGGGGCTTGGAGAAATAGATTGGGCTGTATGGTGCTTCCATATAGAGCACAAGTAGTAATAAACCATTTAGAAGGACTAAGCCTGCCCAGGCAAAGTGATGTAAGACTGTCCATATAAACCTTTTGGCTTCATTGGGCAGCAGGGCTTGAGATGTCATTTCATCTCAATGTCGAGTAAAAGTCCCACAAAATTGGAAGCAATGTCTCCAAAATGACCCAAATAGTGTTGACGGGGATGTTAAACCTCAATTAACCCTTAAGATGCCGATAAAAACTATATCTGAAAATGTCTTCTGCTTATGTCGTCTGCTGAAACTTCTTGCAAACTTTTTAAGATATCTTTGCATATACATGTAGGCAAGCAGTGTAGTCCCAGATCAGACTGCTCCTTGAGGAGCAGTCTGATCTGGGTCCACACTGTTTGCCAAAAAATGACTTTTAAAGGAACCGGCAGATCTCAAAGCAGACGATGATTTTCGTGATTGACGTTTTATGGGTAAAAACAATTCAGAATACATAAAACATGGAGTAACAGATTATATTTCAGGGATATTTTTCCTTACCTTTTAGAAACCGGGTACCCATTAGAATTGCCTTGTTGTTATGTGCATAAAGAAGCTTGGCGTCAAAGGGCATTCATAAAGTGCACACAGAAGACTGACTTGAGACTGCATAGATACTCTGGCTGGTCTAAGTTTTTGCTGGGATGACACATTCAAAGACACACTTTTGCTTGATTGGCTTCGTTGTACACCAAAACCTCTATTTGTCTATGCCCACGGGCGTAGACAATCTTAAGAATGACTTTGCTCCGGAAGCATGTAAGAAAAGGTCATTACTATCTGAATGTTGTTTTCTATTAGCATGTCATCCATGTTATTGTCTATGCCTGTGGGTGTAGACTACCTCAGGTTTACTTTTGCCCCAGAAGCATTAAAGAAAAGGTCACTACTGGCTGAATGCTATATTCTATTGCCTGGTCATCATTGTTATTTGTTATAATGATTAACCAGGATTGACCGGAACACTTCCGTAAGTTTATCACACCCTCTTCGCATACAAAAAAACCCACATGTTTTCGGGGTCACATGATGTTGACTTCCCTCCGATGATACAGTACATCTATTTTATTCACTAAAAGAAGGCAGATGCATCTGTTCTACTGATTTTTTGTTGCCTTAGTACGAGTGCTTGTCATAGTAAAAAGATTGGTAGTTTTGTATATACGAGGACTGTTCAAATATTAATGCAACTAAGCACATAAAAATGATTCCGTAATAGATTTCGATGAAAAATTTATTTTGTCCTCTCAAAGTATTCCCCTTTAACAGATATACAAACTTTCAGTCTTCTGATCCAATCATTGAATGCATTTTGGTAGTCTTTTCGAGGTATACTATGAAGGCACTGGAATATTGCAGAACCGAGGTGTTTGCGCTGTACAAATTTTGGACCAGAAAGGAACCAGCCGCGGGAACAAAAAAAGTCACATGGGGCAAGGTCAGGAGAATACGGGGGGTGGGGGAGTTCAGCAACCTTTTCCTGCTTCAGATAGTCTTGCACAATGAACGCCTTGTGCGATGACGCATTGTCATGTAGCAATCTGACATTGGCTAAACCAGTTGCGGGTCTTCGTTCTTGGAAATATTTCTACAATTTTCGAAGTACTTTATTCTTGTAAAACTTCGCATTTACAGTTTTACCTTTAGGCTCAGCAACCTGAATAGCAGGGCCCTGATTTGAAAAGAATATGGCATACATTACCTTCTTGACACTCATGGTTTGCTTTGCAATGCATGGTCTTTTGCAATACTTTGTTGCCCATATTTTGTTCTGAATCTTTCGTTTTGGCTCAGAAAAGTGAACCCATGTCTCGTCACCTGTTACGACATTAGCGAAAGACCGTGCATTGTAATTTGGAAACTTTTTAAGCAACTTCTTGGCGCACTGAACGCGTGTCTTTTTCTGCTCATCTGTCAACAGATGGGGAATCCATCTAGCACAGATCTTTCTCATTTTCAAATCCCGTTTCAGAATTGTCTGAGCTGCTCCTAATGAGATGCCAACCATACTAGCTATTTGCCTAGTGGTGTATCATGCATCGGAAGCAACTATTTCTTTCACTCTAGCAACCATCTTGGCAGATGTTGCTCTTTTCGGCCGACGATCATGTGATGCATCTTCTGTTGAGCCTAGCCCACAGCTGAATTTCTTACACCAACGAAAAACTGTCGGAAAAGACATTTCATTATGCCCATAAACTGAACATATTTCATCAAAAATGTCTTTGCACCGTATACCAAGAATACAACGATTTGCAATATAGGACCGTATTTCAACGGCGTACTTTGACCTTCTTCCAACCATGTTTTGTAATAGTATACAAGAGTAGACAGTGTTTATCGAACGATATACATGGCTAAAATGCGCGGATTTTAACAGGTTTGGTATCAATGTAAAGGTAAAATGTTTTTCTACGCTGTGATATTTATTTCCAGGTGATTTTCGCATTAGTGCATGAGAAAACGTTCTACTTGCATTCATATTTGAACAGTCCTCGTATATGAAACAGGAGTCAACTTTTGGAATCTTTGGCTATTATACAAGTTTCTGTATTTACTGGCACACTTATACCGGATACACATGAACTACTTTGTCATTTGACTTTCTAATCCTATCACTACACAAACAAACGTGTGCTAAGCCTAGACTCAAGCTTTTTGTAAAAGCTAATACTTGTAACACTATTAATGGCGTCCAAAGCAGAAACCGTGTTAGTTAAACAACCGTATTATATCCAAACAAAAATGTATAGATAGATAGAAAAATGACCATTTATGGTCATTTTTCTATATAACCTATAGATTTTGGTTTCCATCTTGAAACCATGTTCTATCCAAAACCCTGTTATAATGAACAGAGTAATAATGAGGTTGTTGTGTATAATGTAAACAGAATTCACTACTAAACAATGCATTAACCCTTAAAATGCCAATCACTACAATTGTCATCTGCTTTTTCATCTACCGGTTACGTTAAAAGTCATTGTTGCAAACATTGAGGACCCAGATCAGACTGCTCCTACAGGAGCAGTCTGATCAGGGTCCACACTGTTTTTTCCTGTATGCAAAAATATGTTTCAAAAAATTTTCAAGAAGATTCAGGAGACGACAAAAACAGACATTTTATGATGCAGTTTTCTTGGCAGCTTAAGGGTTAAAATGATGCTGGGGCATTGACAAATGGTGTAAACCCTTATTAGACTGCACCTTAAGTTACACATATGGGGTGGTACTTTTTTATTAGACTTTATTTGCATAACTGAGGTGGATAATTTGGGGATAATTGTTCTTATTTCTCCAGTAAACCATATGATATGGGTACATGTTTGAATATATGGCCCCCGCCCATCGGGGCTTGAAGAAATAGAGGGGTGCATGATGCTTCCACGAAGAGCTGAAACCGACTGCACTCAAGTACTGGTAAACTGCTTAGAAGATATAAGCCTGCCCAGGCAAAAGCGGTGCGAGTCGGACTATTCATGCTTATAAACACTATTGATTTCATTTGACATCTCATTGTCTGGTAAAATTGGAAGCGACGTCTCCAAAATTACCTAAATAGTGTTGACGGGGACATTAAACCACAAATCAAACTAACAAACATCAGGATGTTGCAGGTTTGATAGTTGCCAGGTGGGCAACATTCTTTCGAGGAGATTGCTATGAAATCTTTTCTACGGTCATTTTTCTCCTTTCCCTAAAATGGTTCAACAAGGGCAGATGTTCATTTCTAGCAAAATGATGTGCCATGTACTGGTTTACCGCTTATGTACAGTGTATTATGCATCAGACTGGCTTAGTATGACCTAAGTATAGTGTTGACTGGGTTATTAAACTTCAGACAGACAAGCAAAAATACACACAGTATGTTTCCATAGTAACAGATAAGATGCATATTTTGTGATAATTCAACAATTGTTTTCCATATTTCTGCATGTAAACCTATGTTGTGTATTCATTAGAACCGCCTCACTGAGGCGGTTCTAATGAATACCCACAACATAGGCTTTTATAGAGAATCAACAAAAACTATCCTTCAATTATCACAAAATACCAACCTTACCTTTTGCTATGTGTGGACTGAACAAATTATCTGTCTAAACCACTAAGTGCGAGGATTGTGGCCACATATAATCAATTTAAACCCCTCAGTATAAAACTTTTTACTCATTGTTCCAAGGCGGTTCTTCTGTTGTGGTTTATTATAGTTTGCCTTTGCATGTATGTATTGCTAATATCTTCTAATTTTGGGTAGCCGTTTGGCGATTTTGTGGCAAAGTACATTGTAACTGTCCTTTTGGCTTTCCACTTGTGACATTTTAAATGGTGAATTTGATTTATGTTTGTGTTTCTTTCGTTTTGCGGGTGATTGACATTATCTGTTATGTATCACCAATATGACCAACAATTTTCTTCCAATTTATTCTTTACAAATAAATACCTGTTGAAATGATAAAATGTTCAATATTATTAAAATACTTTATGTAAGGTCATGGTTAGTACAAACGGTATACATGGCATATCTTTGCATACCATTTTAAGTTGAACACGAGAAAACGGTTCTTAGCATTCTCTGAATTACCTTCTTCAAATGTACAAGCATGGACCTTAGCCCAAGATAAGAGGGGCAGGGTACTCACTAGGATTTAGAAAATTGGAGTAAAAATGCTCTCCTCCAGAAATTATACTAAGCTGGAGTTTTACCATACTTTTCTATTGAGACTTTTCAAAAAGTTGGAGTCAGAAATAAACAGTTGGAGTAAATTACTCCAAATGTGGAGTTAATGAGAACTCTGATGGGGTATCCACAAATTATTTTTCTTATTTCTGCACAAAAATATATGTTGTGGGTACTCATTAGAAGTGCCTCAGTACCCACAACATATGTTTTTGGGTACTCATTAGAAGCTCCTCAGTGAGGCGCTTCACTGAGGTGCTTCTAATGAATACCCACAACATATGTTGTCATGCAGAAATAAGAAAAATATCAACACTTTTTGGATTCAAAAAGCTATGACAAACAATAGGGCTGGATAACCACTTACGTATAAGCCTTCCCAGGAAGTGTTGTTAGGTAAACAAATTGGCTCGATATGACCTAAATAGTGTTGACTGGGCTGTTAACCCATTCAGTACCAGAAAACCCAAAACAGGTACCCTGGCAAACAGTGCAGGCCCAGATCAGACGCGGCGTCTGATCAGGGCCTTCACTTTAAAAAAAGTTCAGCCATTTCCCGAAAAAATTTTAAGAAAACACAACCTGTCGCCCCTAAATTTTGAAATGGACTCCTGCTATATATAGAGGAAGATTCCATTTGGTACAAAAGGGTTAAACTCCAAAAACGAACATGTCTGTGAACAGGAAATGCACTTATTTTTGCTGGTTTCTTGTTTGATATATACCCTTTTCAAATGAGATGGCTCGAATTTGTTTTGTAAACTGCACAATTTTGGGTAAATTAGACCAAACTTGTACATGTAATTGGGGTGGTTGGGGGAGGTGAAGGTGTTGTGTGCCTTGCGTCACAGGGGTGTCAAACTGATATTGGCTTAGAGTTGGTTGCAACAGGTAAGGGTAGAGGGGGAATGTTTTACTTATTCAGTTTCTACGCTTTCATTTATTTTCCTCGATCTCCCCTGACCTTCGCATTGATCTCCTCCATACTGAGTGTCTTCTCTATCTCTTTTCTCCCAAATAGTGTTGACTGGGCCATTAACCCTTGACCTGCTGAATATTTAAATATGCCACACCCACAACTGATTATCAACCAATCAGATAACTTGATGCAAATTATTGCAACAAATTAATAAATCAAATGGCAAACAATGAAGATCCTGATCAGATGTCTTCTTCAAAAGCCATCTGATCTGGATCTACACTGTTTGCAAAGATAGGGGTTGTCATGAACAGCAAGATGAGGGTTAATTCTGGTGCACTTTCTAATTGTGAACAATTCTGAAGGCCATATTGGCTTTTGGTTGGGGATTTGCCATCTCTTCTGATGGCTATTTTTCCCTCTGTCTTGGAGATGAAACAAAATGACCCACAAGTGTTGACATGTCCTTAAAGGTGCATTATTGAGCTACCGGGGCTCATTTTTTTTTTTTTTATCTTCAATTCATACTCCTTTTTCATGTGTACACTTTTGGAGCCAAATACAGCTTCAGAACTTTGTGAAAATGGTCGTTTTCATTTGTGTTTACCCTTCGCCCTGAACATGTGTTCGGGATTTCTGTTCTAAAAATAAATCTGTCACTTTACACATACATGGCGACAGTATCATCTCTGAGTGTGGTTACTTAAGGCATGGTATTCAGCGTCATATTTTTTTCCGATTCAGGTATGGCCTAAGCAAACAAGGCCAAAATGAACGTCGCATAACGTCATATATGGGGATTCTATTTTTGTCACGAACTAAAACTAGATCTAACTAGTGTTCGAAACCTAGTTAGGGAATCCCTCTCAAACTCGTTTACCTGTCATCATAATTGTTCGCATTTTTGCATAAAATGCATTCATTTGTATTGTTTTAAAGAAAAATACCCGCTATATGTATTTTATTTTTGGAAACATTTTTTACCGATAGCTCAATAATGCACCTTTAAACCCCAACACAATTAATGTACATGTAATTTCAGAGAAAACTTGTTTATCTGTTTTAATATTTTTAGCATTTTATCAAAGAAATATATCAAATGTGTAGGTTGAACAAAGTACATTTGATTAACAGCATGATAAATTTAAGAAGATCAATTTATAACTTTCTTTATTTTTTGTTAGAAACATATGTTATAATCACCTCAGCTGTTTGCCATTATCTCATTTAGCATTACGATAACACACCCGTGCAACATGCATTTTTCACATCTCCAAAATAGCCTCCGCCCATCGGGGCTTGAAGAAATAGATGGGCTGCATGATGCTTCCACGCAGAGCTGAAACCGATCCGCACACGAGTACTGGTAAACCGCTTAGCTTGCCCAGGCAATGCGGTGCAAGTCGGCCCGTCCATGCTTATAAACCCTATTGGTTTCATTGGGCGGCAGGCCTTGAGATGTCATTTCAAATTGGAAGCAACGTCTCGAAAATGACCTTTACAGTGTTGACAGGGACGTTAAACTTCAAATCAAACAGACAAAATTCACATCTCCAAAATGGCTACCTGTCAGATGAAAATCTGTGACATTTTCGTTATTTTTACTTCAAACATACATGTAGGTTGTGGGGCTCGTTAGTCGAGTACCCACAACCTTTGTCTTGGAGCAGACATAAGATAAATAATGTATACCCCCCCCCCCATAAACCCCAGTTTTCTCTATATAAAGTGGGGTTTAGGGGGTAGGGTTAATTTCACGGACTTGTTCACATGATGGAATTTCCGGTACAAAATGGTTGAAGAAAAGAAAATGAAGTTCATTATGAAGGCGGTCAGTACAGGAGAGTGCAAATAGTTCACCTCAATGAACTATTAAAAAGACATCTTTTGAGATAACCTTTGTTTTTGTTTTTGATATCTTCTCAAGTTCAAGGAATATAGCAAAAGTACAATTTAGTATGTTTCAAATTTTTTTCATGTGTCTTCATACATTTTATTGGGTATAATACTGACTAAAAACAATGAGGAAAAATTCTCAAGTATATAAATTAAAAAAAAAAGGGGCACATCTGAAAAGGTCATTTTTAGAAACAGAACTATAGCAGAAGTCTTATACCTGCACAAAAATAAATAGATTATTTAGAAAAATGACCATTTACGGTCATTTTTCTATATAATCTATATACTTCTGTTATTTGACATGTTTAAAATTAGTGAAGAATTGCCACCTTCTTCTAAATAAGCCATACAGTTTTTCTCTGATCTAACGTTTCTGGGCTCCGTCCAAAATGTCCAAAATTATACTATAAAGCAGTTCAGTGTTATAAAGAGGTGTTTGTACATATCATGAGACTTGTGTGTTTGGTGTGATGTAGAACTTGTATTCTGATGAAATTATTTCATCTTCTTACAGATTCTGATGTGGATTCTGGGATTGGCCAGAGTGGGTATGTATTTTCTTGTTACCATGGTGACTGAGACAAGTTAGATGTCAGATGATTTGCACATTATTAAATATTTTACAGTTTTGTCCCAGAATATTGCCTGGTAATGAAAGTGACAAGGCTGTTAATGTTTGCCACTGAGCATTAGCTGACAATGAAAATACTGTAAAGATCCTAAAAATGTGGACACCTTGAGGACTTGCTGTAATTCTCCTAAAATTTGGACTTTTGTCACATGATCCAGCTAGGAGTCCAAAAGATGCAGACTGAATGGCAAACAGTACAGACACTGATCAGACTGCTCCTTCTGGAGCAGTCTGATCTGGGTCTGCACTCAGTCTGATCTGGGTCTGCACTCTTTGCTCAGGCCTATCTGTCCCAATACTTAGGATAATTGCAGTAGCCCTATTCAACTGTTAAGTTTTGTGAAATTTAGTTTAGGGAGTATGGCATCTTCTTGTAACAGCTGGTCACATAGTCCAATCAAATTTTAGTTATTTTTCAAGTTCATAGGAGATCTTGAAGCCTGACTAACTTTGATTTACAAACCTTTTGCACATCATAATCACTTGAGCTTGAAACAAAACAACACAGTCAACCTTCTGTATATCGATATTCAGTATAATGATAAACCTCGCTGTAACGACATTTTCAGTGGAACGAATCTTTAGCTCAAGATGGAACGCAATAATCGAGGTTTTCAATAATACAATACCAAGGACTGAATAACTAATAAACAAACAAATATTGCGGATATTTGTTACAATTGCCTTCATGAGTCAGTTCTAACAAATGTCCACACTATTTGTTGCTTGGCAAAATTAAAGGAAAAAAAATGCCCTTTATTACCTATTATATGGATTCTCAATATACATGTAGCAGCAAGTTCTTTATAACGGCAAAAATGTTAGGTTACAAATACACCTGGACCTGGTTATAGCAAGATTAGTTACAGCACGAATTCCGATATAGCACGGTTTTGCTTTGGGCCCGAAATTTTCCCCAACCATCATTTATAAATATAATCCAAGAATTCTATCAACTTCCATGCACAACAACTTTATTTCCTTCCGACTTTTAACTGCGGTAATACAATAGTTGTCACGGTCAATAATGGTACTTTTTCACATGATAAACATGAGCTGCAGTCAATAGTCTCAAAAGATCAAAAGTGCCAGCTTAGTGAGATAAGAGATTAAAGAATGCAGTTTAGTTTACAATTTAATGATCCAGCCCCTCCACCCAAAATGAGCCCAAACTTTCACACCTGCCCTACAAACGAGTTCAAGGCAAACTTCAAAGTTTTCAGCCACCCACATAACCACAAAAAATCCACCATCTAAAAAACACCACTACCATTTTTCTGCACATGACGTCATCCGACCTGAGCAACCTCGTACGTGTTTAATGTCATTGTTTTAATTTTAATGGTGCTTATTTCTTTCATAAAGAATTTGTTTAGAACAGGTAAAAATATTTTCTTGATAGCTAAATGGTTGTGGATAGAGAATGGCACCCTGCACAACTCCTGACTTATCCCCAGAAGCTCCGTGTCAAACACCAACAACAGCATAAGATGTGTTTACACAAATTAAAGCGTTCAACTTTTCCCGTCAAGTGTTCGCTATTTAGCGCCAAAACATAACCATTCACGAGACATTAGAGAAGTCCGTTTTTATTATGCATACATCTATCCTTAGATCGGTTTAGGAGAAAATAATTCATTTTCACATTGATTGTGGATGTGGCATGTAGGCAAATTAGAGACATAACTTGACCTTATTTTCACAATCTGTCATGCAGAGCATTGTAGGCTTATCGATAGCGCCGGAGGCTTGTGTTTACATAGTCTGATTTGTGACAAATACGGTCTGCATTTATAACACAATTTGGTTGACTAACACAGTCTATATGTTGGACCTGGAGTTCTGTGTTATAACGAGGTTGAGATAGACTGCTATTATAACGAGGGTGCTCTGTAATTTAACAAGTCTGTGAGACAGGCTGTTACAAGAAATATCATACTCTTATACATGTACGAAATTTCATGGAAATTTCACTAAACTTTTCAGTCAAATATGGCTAATGACAAGTCTGTGTTCCAGTTACATGGTTTGCTATAGTATAAAGGGAGACTGGATACATCTTCAGGGGAGGCAACTCTTTCAAAAATAGTTTTGTCTCCCTTGCCAAAAGATGTCCCGTCAAAATATAGGAGTTGGCCTCTGGCTTATTCATATGCACATCTGATTGGTGATGAGGTGGTCTTGGGTTCATTCCCTGCCAGTTCTGAAACATTACTGCATGGAGTTTGATCATGAAATCATTACTATGGTCATTCTTGCCTTTCCGCTCATTCAAGAAGGACAGTGGTAAAAGATTGTGCACTGTCATAAAGGATAAACCTGACCAGGAAAAGTGTGGCAAGGTACCCGGTACATGTAAACTGACAGGCTTGAGATGACCTAAATAATGTTGACTGGGCTGTAAAACTTCAAAAACAAACTCCCTTTAATAGGGGTCTACTCTAAGAGAGAAGAATTTGCTCCACGGTGTCTACTCTAAGAGGAAACAATTTGCTCCTGTGGAGCAAATTCTTCCCTCTTAGAGTAGACCCCTTTTTCAGATTTATTCAGTTTACTGGAGTAAGAAATATCTTTTTTGAAAAAGGGCAGAAAGTACCATTATTATCCTAAATATTGGGACAGATAGGCCTAAGCAGATCGAGGTCTACACTGTTTGCCATTCCATTTGCACCTTTTCGAGCTTTGCAGGATCAGGAAACAAATTTGTTAAAATTTTAGGAGAATTACAGCAAGTCCTCAAGGTGTTCAAATTTTAGAATTTTTACAGTATGTCAGATGTAGCCATCCTAAATCAGACATACACACTGAGATTAACGTGAGAAGCTAGAAAGTAATGGTTGTGATTCGACTAGTTGAATTTTTGGGGATGCTCGTTGGTATTTTATTGGTCAAAACCCTTGTCAAAAATGTAATGTATTCAACTGATGATTTGATTTGTTGAACCAGGACATTGTTTTGTCCATTTACATCCTACTGGGTACCCGGAAGGACTGTAACTAGAAAGAATTGTCACAGGTCAACACAGCTCCCCAGCCAACAAAGAACGTTGGGTCATCGAGCCACTAAAGGTTACTCATGATAGCGCCCAGCTAGAAAGCATAATATCCCAGCAGGCAGACGCCACATCAAAGTCCGTGCGACATCATGACTTTTATGTAACGCCACATCTACGTCGTTGCAACGTCCTGACGTTGCACCGACTTTGCACTTTCGAGGAGTGCCTGCTGGGATGGCAGTATTTAGATACTTGTATATTTTCTTAGGTATCCTATAAAATAATAAAGATATGGTGTGTTTACTCATTAGAATTGCCTGATGGAGACAATTCTAATGAGTAAGCACAACAAATATACATGTATTTTAAGGATAAAAGAAAAAAAATTATCTCCTGAAATTTTCCCACACTATCTCTTAACTGGAGCTATCAGAAGAGTTCCCCTGGGACTCAAGAACGAGTTTGGCCGAGTTGCTGGTAAATGAGCCATCATTTACTGTGTTCTTAGTTTTTGAAGTTTCAATAAATTAAAAAATGCCTTAACTCTTATCATGCTGTTCACGACAACCCCTATCATTGGAAACAGTGTAGATCCAGATCAGATGGCCTCTGAAGAAGCCATCTGATCAGGATCTACACTGTTTGACATACAGTTTATGCATTTGTAAGAATTAATTGCATCAAGTAATCTGATTGGTTCAAAGTCAGAAATGGGTGTGGCTTAATTGAATATCAGCAGGAGAAGGGTTAGATAGCAAAACAGTGGATTATAGGATAGTCATTGACATTATTGTACGTACTTGATAAGCTCCATCTAGCTTATCTATGTTTTTTTGGACTATCAGACCTACCTTTTTCATATTCATGCAATTTATGACAGATATGGCAGTGCAAATTGAATTTTATCTTAAATTGCACTTATTGCTATTGTCATTTCACTGACATTTACTCCCACGGTAGGTTTGTGTACTTTACTACTGGTAGTCTGTAGGATGTTTAAGTTTGAGTTTTACAGCCCCATCAACACTTTATAGGTCTTTTTGGAGACTGTGCTTCTGATTTTGTGGGACTTTTGTATAATTATCCAACATTGAGATTCAATGCCATCTCAAGCCCTGCCGCACAAAGAATTCACTAGGGTATAAGAGATGGTCGGACTCATGCGACTTTTTTGTGGCAGGCTTTGGATGCTTAAGTAGTTAAAGTAGAAGTAAAACAAAGATCAGGAATTGATACAATTAACTTACTCCACCCATAAAAGACACCAAACCCTATCACCTAGTTTATGATGTGGCCTCTTCCATCTTTGAATTTGGACACATTCATTTGTGTAAATGGGGAGTTTAGTGAAATTCATTTACAGGATGGTAAACAGTGTTGATCCTGATGAGACAGCCCATTATGAGCCATCTCATTTGAATCTACACTGGCCGCATGGAGTAGTTGGGTGAGGGTAACATATCAATGTATCTTTGATCAGTGGGGTGACCAGCTGGGTTGGCTTATAGTTTGGCAAGGCCTACTGTCCTTGCAGCAGGTAATGGTAGAGAGGAAATATTTTCATTTCTTCGTTTTCTTCACTTTATTCTTTTTCTTCTTTCTCCACTTGTTCCTGTTTTTCACCCCCTCTGCTGTCTCTTCTCGCTTTCTCTGGGAGATGACATAAAATGATTTACAAGGGTCCATCGGAGTCAAATTGTTGGTTTTCTTTTGCTCCAGCATTTCAGTTGTTTCTTCCTGTCGAGTCCTCATCGTTGTTTCATCTCTGTGGTTATTTGATTATTTGTGTTCACGGAGATGTTGCACTGATCAGTTAGGAGGCCTTCATGCGGACTGAACAAATTATTTGTCTAAATCGCGACGGAAGTAAGGGCGAGGATTGTGGAAATGTAAAATCGATTAAAGCCCCCCAGTGGAATTCGTTTCCGCTGACCGTTCCAAGGCAGTTCTTCTTTCGCGGTTTATTTTTGTTATGGTTCGTCTTTGGGTGTTTGTGTCGCTTATATTATTTTATTTTCCGCTATTGATGTTTCCATTAGGTCTGTTGTTTCATGTTTGTGTTTCTTTCCCTTTGGTGTCTCTGATGGGAGCTGTGGGTTGATTGTATAGATTCCTGATCATTGCCGCCACTTCTATTTTGATGTGTCTTTAAACCTCAACACACTCAAATCATTCTTCGTTCCAGTCTACAGGGTTGAAATCATTAACTCTTAAGATGCCGAGAAGAACTACATCTGAAAATGTTGTCTACTTATGTCATCTGCTGAATTATTTTGCAAACATTTTAAAAAATATTTTTGCATACAGGCAAACATTGTGGACCCAAATCAGACTTCTCCTAGTGGAGCAGTCTGATTTGGGTCCACACTGTTTGCAAAAATGACTTTTAAAGTAACCAGCAGGCGACAAAGCAGATGACAATTGTCATGAATGACATTTTATGGGTTAAGGTATTTTATGACAAAATGATTTGCTTCCTATTTCAGTACTGATACAAGGTCCCCACACCCAGTTCCACCACCCAGGGGACGATCGAGAAAGAGAGGGGAAGCATCAAGAACACAACCCGTTAGAGCTGATCATAACATTCTACCACTAAGGTATGGCATACATGTATTTTATCAATTCTCTTTAATGAACATCCAGTTTAATCATATTTTGTACACAGAAAAAATGTTGCATTATTGTTTCATTATTTTTGGTCTAAACAATAAAAATATGGGAACTCATTAGAGCCTCTCATTGAGACATTTATATTTTTTATCAAAAAAATGTCATCCTTACACCAGAAATATATGGAGGTTGTTTCACCTTAAGTCTATAATACATGAAATACTTCTTGAAAGTACCTTGACTTACCAAGTTCTTAAGGGGAATGCTTACACCTTCAGAAGAGGCAACATGTTCAGAAATATTTCATTCTGCTTACTCTTAAAGAAAAGAATTTGCTCTTTGAGAGCAAATTCTTTCCTTTAAGGGTAAACCCCTTGTACAGCTGGGATCAAATTACTGAAAAGCTAATAATTATAGCCCCTTTTTGAAAAAAGTGGGGGCAACCGTATTCGCCCTATTTACCGCACCAAGCGCTTAGTTTTTTTCAAAATTGTATGAAAATATTGTGGTGAAAAATCTACCTAATAAGCGCACACTCAATACGAAAAAAATACGAAAAAAAGCTTCCGATATGATTATTTTATAGAGTTGAATTTCAGCATAGGGGTTCACCACATATACATATGATTGTCCGGGTCAAAGATGCAGCAAAACTCAATATGAATTTGTTGGGAGGTTACTGTAAAGTGTGCGCTTGTGTATTTTTTCCAGAAAAAGCTTGGGTGTGCGCTTATAGGAGCATGTACGGTAAATAGGTCGAGTACGGTATATATTGGATTTGCCTTGTCCTTCTGTGATTCTGTAATTCCGTTATTCATCATAACTCAAGAAATTTCACGCAAAAGTAAAGCACTATGTGACAATGTGCAGAGAGCATGAACCATAACTCTGGATTGCCTATTTTTGAAGTTATTGCCCTTTGAACATTGAAAAACGGCAACCGTAATTCTGTTATTCATTATAACTCAAACACTGTTCAAGGTATTTTCATGAAACTTCACACAAGTGCAAAGCACTATGAGACGATGTGCAGAGTGCATGAACCATACCTCTGGATTGGCTACTTTTGGAGTTATTGCCCTTTGAACATTGAACAATGGCAATTTTAACCTTGTCATCAAAAACCCTTTGAGATATTTTCATGAAACTTCACACAAATGTAAAGCACTATGAGACAATGTGCAGAGCGCATGAACCATAACTCTGAATTGCCTACTTTATGAGTTATTGCCCTTTGAACATTGAAAAATGGCAACTGTAATTCATGATAACTCAAAAACCTTTGAGGTATTTTCATGAAACTTCACACAAATGTAAAACACTATGAGATGATGTGCAGAGCCCATGAACCATAACTCTGGATTGCCTCCTTTTGGAGTTATTGCCCTTTGAACATTGAAAAATGGCAATTTTAACCTTGTCTGCTCCATAACACAAAAACTGTTTGAGGTATTTTCATGAAACTTCACACAAATGCAAAGCGCTATAAGATGATGTGCAGAGTGCATGAACCATAACTCTGGATTGCCTACTTTTGGAGTTATTGCCCTTTGAACATGGGAATAAACTCAGTACACTAATAATTTGTGGCCGTTTTATAGCATCATCATCATCATCAACGGATTTTTGATTAACGTGCAGGTACAGGGGCAATGTCCACATAAGTAAAAAAAAAAAGTCATATTTTTCTTTTCTGATAGTGCTATAGTGGGGCTATAGTCAGAGCCTCTGACAGTTCTAGTTGTTATTCTGGTGAAAACAAAGTAGCTGAAAATATGCCAGGTGTATCTATTACCCTTAATGTTAAGGCAAATTGTTTCAGGAGTGAAGTTGATACCTGCATTCTAAATGAGGTTGATCTTACCAAGTTGTCACATGATCTGTCACATGACCATGGAAGAGGTCCTCATAGTGATGAAGCAGATGACACTGTCCCTAGGAGAGAGACAGTGAAAGTTACATCACAACAAAGTCTAACTGAAAAGTATCGAAGACAACGGTCACCATCACCTTTTGTTTTGAAAGGTTCCAGGCAGGCTTCTCCTAGATTCAGAGCTCAGAGTGCCCCATTATATTATTCTGGAAAATTAGATTTGCATGTTGTTGATATTTCTCTGTCAAATGAAAGTTTGTCTGATATTTCTTCAACTGTATCAACTACCTTAAATAATGTTTCTGTGTCTGGGATTGACACGTTCAATTCCAGTAACTTAAATTATCATAAAAGTGTTCCAAATGAAATGTCTTGCCAAACAGATGGCCTGCCTTCCAGCAGTATACATTCCAGCAACAAATGGCAGCAACCTGATATTTTGACTTCAGGATCTGTTACTGTCCAGTCACACGGAGATACAGTTAGCAATTTTAAGTCTTCCAGTCCCACTGAACAACGAAAGAGCTCCACATCAACATACTCAGTAACTTCTGTCTCTTCTGCAGACACTGAAACTACTTTAAATAATGTTCAACTGAATAATGTAGTGAGTGATAATCTTGAAGAAAAGCCAATTAATAACAGAAATGACACTTTACAAAATGGTGGGGCTCTAGATAATAGTATAGAAAATATGGATATTGAGGATAATAGGAGTGATTCACATGAAAAGCATACTAATATAAGATATGCAAATTCCAAGAACAAACTTGAATCAATATGTAATGAACAGACGCATGGCAATTCAAAGCACTTAGGACCAAGTGAAATTTCTGATACTGAACAAAACTCATCCGCTGATAATTTATACTCCAATCATTTAGAATCTGCAAATCAAAATTTGCCAGATAATCATGACATAGTAAAGCATCAAATGATTGAACATCGAATGTTTGCTGATGGAGAGCATATTGAACCTACTGTTAACAGAAGAAATAACTGCATTGAAGGTTTAGACTTTCATAGTGCTAAGAAAATAGAGATAGTTAAACCAAAGATAGATACTCAGATCAGTGTAGAGTCAAAAGATAGTTTTGAGTCAATAGAACTCAGTGAACCAGAGATTGCTGGCCCTTCTCATGAACAGCATGTTAGGGAAGTGAAAAGAATTTATAAACCATCAGTTAATTCTCCAAGGGTAAATGAAAAGAAAACAAATATGAGAAATATTTTCAAACACAAAAAAGGGAGATTTAGCCCTGGTATTGAACCGAGTACGCATCAGGATAATCAAAACGAAATAGTGCTAATAAGCTGTGATAGAACAACACCTGAAAGGTTGAAAAATAAGGACTCTCCAGATAACACAAATGTACAAAAACATGTACAGGATGTCAGTGCTAGTAATCATGAGTTCCAAAATAAGCATAATCATGCAAAAATAGGAATGATTGAAAATGATGATTTGCTTAATGTAAACCACCAAACATATTCTGCCAGACCTGTTGTTATAAACCAAGATGGTACAAGTAATGCGCAGAATATTTCATCATCTCATGAACAGCATTTATCAAGACTAAAAAACAATTTACGTGCTGAATTAAATTTGTCAAAATATAGAATAAATAAGCAAAATGATTCAGATCTAGCTGGTGATCAAAAATTTGATAAACTAAGTCAGTCAAGTGGAAGTCGCTGGTCACAAGACAGTCAAAGGTCACATGACAGTTCAGGGCCAACTCACAGCCCAGTATCACAGGAGAGTCCTAGGTCACGTGGGAGCCAAGGGTCATATGGCAAAGTATCAGAGGTTCCAACAGGGAGAAGTATTCCAGGCAAGTATATTAACCCATTGTATACTAGTAGACTGTTCCATTGCTATGTGTTGGGCAAGTCCATTTGTCATTTAAGGGGTATCAGGCCTATTTTTTTTTTTTTTTTTTCATTTTTAGCTCACCTGTTACTACGTGACAAGGTGAGCTTTTGTGATCACATTTTGTCCATCGTCAATCGTGCGTGCGTCCATGTATCTGTCCATAAACAATTTCAAATAAGGATATCCCTAATATCCAACGGCCAATCTTGATCAAATTTCATGAGAAGCATCATCAGGTAGGGAGAAAGGCTGCATAAGGTTTTTGGGCTGATCGGATTGGAATTCTGGTTGCCATGGCAACATATAGCTCCTATAGACTTACAATTGGAAAAAAAAATAAAAAATCTTCTTCTCTGAAACCACAGGGATATTTAGCTTGTAGCAACATCAAGTGGTCACCTACATAAATCCTGCCAGTCATGCCCCTAGGGTCCAAATTGGCCACACCCCGGAGACCCTTAGCTCCCATAGACTTATATTCGAAAAAAAAAAACTTCAAAAATCTTCTTTTCTGAAACCATGAAGCATAGTGCTTAGATATTTAGTATGAAGCAACATAAAATAGTCACCTACATAAATCCTGCTAAAAATACCCCTGGGGCCAAAATTGGCCATGCCCTGGGACTCATCAGCTCCCATAGACTTAGAAGGGGAAAAACTTCAAAAATCTTCTTCTCTGAAACCAGAGTGCCCAGAGCTTAGATATTTACTAGCATATAGCAATGGGAAGTGGTCACCTACATAACACTGCCCAATCATGCCCATGGGGTCCAAATGGGCCACACCCCAGGGCCCATTAGCTCACATAAACACATAATGGAAAAAAGCTTTAAAAAATCTTCTTCTCTGAAACTATGAAGCACAGAGCATCTAGCAACATAAAATAGTCATCTACATAAATTCTGCTAACCCTGCCCCTGGGGTTAATATTGGCCACACCCGAGCTCATCAGCTCCCATAGACTTACAATGGGGAAAAACTTCAAAAATCTTCTTCTCTAAAACCATAATGCCCAGAGCTTAGATATTTAGTATGTAGCTATGTAGCAACGTTAAGTGGCCACCTACATTATACCCTGCCAATTATGCCCCTTAGATCCAGATTGGCCACACCCTAGGGCTCTTTAGCTCCCATAGACTTACAATTGGAAAAACTTAAAAAATCTTCTTCTCTGAAACCACAGGGCCAAGAGCTTAAATATATAGCATGTAGCAACACCAAGTGGTCACCTACATAAATCCTGCCAACCATGCCCCTGGGGTCAAAATTGGCCAGGCCCATGGGCCCATTAGCTACCATAGACTTATTATGGGAAACAAAATCTTCAAAAATCTTCTCCTCTGAACTTTTAAGTCCCACAGCTTAGATATTTATTATTTAGCAACATGAAATGGTCACCTTAATAAATCCTGCCAACCATGCCTCTTGGGTCAAAATTGGCCACATGGGCCCATTAGCTACCATAGACTTAAAATGAAAAAAAAACAACAACCTTAAAATGGAAAAAAACAAACACTTCAAAAATCTTCTCCTCTGAAACCATAAGGCCCAGAGCTTAGGTATTTAGCATGTAGCAATGTCAAGTGGTCGCCTACATGAATCCTGCCACTCATGCCCCTGTGGTCCAAATTGGCCAAATCCTTTGGTCCCTTAACTCCAATAAACTTATAATGGAAAAAAGCTTCAAAAATCTTCTTCTCTGAAACCATGAAGTACAGACCTTTGGATCAAAATTGGCCATGCCCCATGGCTAAAGACTTATACTGGAAAAAGCATCTGAAATCTTCTGCTACAAAACCATAATTCTCTATTGGATGGAGAAACTTCATATCTGAATATTCAATTCCATGTGACCAGATGATTGACCTAGAAATATATCTAGGTCATTGTGACCTATTTTCAAGGTTCAATGATTAGCCTTATAATTCAGACACAATTTGATTCTGAAATGTAATATCTGGAATATATGTTCCATGTGACCTGGTGATTGACCTTAAACTATATGTAGGTGAGTGTGATCTATATTTCATGGTTCAATAATTTTACCTTATATCTTGAAGGCGCGAAACAGGCAAGCTATGCTGTCATGCGACAGCTCTTCTTCTTTATAGTCTATACATTTTTGTTTGGGTATAACATGGCTGTTTAACTAACACGGTTTCTGCTTTGGACCCTATAAATAGTGTTATAAAGAAGTTATGGTGTACAAACAAACAAATCAGGATCTATACTGTGATACAGTTTGTGAATAGGACGCATACATTGAAGGATCAGATCAGGATCTATACTTTCATGCAGTTTATGAATAGAACGAATACATTGAAGGATTAATATTTTAATCCTTTTCCTCCCGAACCTTCGTTAACAGTGTAGAAGCCATCAGATCAGGATCTATACTTTGTAGTTTGTGAATTGAACAAATACATCAAATCAAGTAATTTGATTGGTAGATAGTCAGAACTGGGTGTGGCTAAATTAATTTATTCAGCAGGATAAAGGTTAAGTACCAAAGTCTACACATATGCAGATTCTGACAAATTAATTGTCCTGGGCAGTTTAATTTTTTGCTGTGCAAGTAGAAATGAACTTTTCTTGCTCAAAAATATGTATTATAATTAACAATTTTTCACTGGGCGAGTCCATTATATTTCAGTTTGTCTGGCCCTGGGTTTGGTATATATGTTATTTTATTAGCTCACCTGTCACGTAGTGACAAGGTGAGCTTTTGTGGTCACTTTTTGTCCGTCGTGCGTCCGTCCATCCGTGCGTGCGTGCGTCCGTAAACAATTTCAAATAAGTATATCTCTTATACCCCATGGTCAATCTTGATCAAATTTCATGAGAAGCATCACCAGGTAGGAGGAAAGGCTGCATAAGGTTTTTGGGCTGATCAGATTGGAATTCTGGTTGCTATGGCAACATACAGCTCCCTTAGACTTACAATGGGAAAAAATTAAAATATCTTCTTCTCTGAAACCACAGGGCCAAGAACTAAGATATTTAGCATGTAGCAACGGCCAGTGGTCACCTACATAATTCCTGCCAATCATGCCCCTGGGGTCCACATTGGCCACGCCCCAAGGCCACTTCGCTCCCATAGACTCACAATGGAACAAAAAGCTTCAAAAATCTTTTTCTCCGAAACAATAGGACCCAGCGCTTAGATATTTAGCATATAGCAAGGGCAAGTGGTCACCTACATAATTCCTGCCAATCATGCCCCTGGGTTCCAAACGGGCCACGCCCCGGGGCCCTTTAGCTCCTATAGACTCACAATGGAAAAAAGCTTCAAAATTCTTCTTCTCTGAAACCACAGGGCCCAGAGCTGGGATATTTGGCATGTAGCAACGGCAAGTGGTCACCTACATAATTCCTGCCAATCATGCCCCTGGGGTCCAAATTGGCCACTCCCCGGGGCCCCTTAGCTCCCATAGACTCATAATGGAAATAAGCTTCAAAAATCTTCTTCTCTGAAACCACAGGGCCCAGAGCTTAGATATTTAGCATGTAGCAACGGCCAGTGGCCACCTACATAATTCCTGCCAATCATGCCCCTGGGTTCCAAATGGGTGACGCCCTGGGGCCCCTTCGCTCCCATAGACTCACAATGGAACAAAAAGCTTTAAAAATCTTCTTCTCGGAAACCACAGGGACCAGAGCTAAGATATTTAGCATGTAGCAACGGCCAGTTGTCACCTACATAATTCCTGCCAATCATGCCCCTGGGGTCCACATTGGCCACGCCCCAGGGCCCCTTCGCTCCCATAGACTCACAATGGAACAAAAAGCTTCAAAAATCTTCTTCTTGGAAATCACAGGACGCAGAGCTTAGATATTTAGCATATAACACGAGCAAGTGGTCACCTACATAATTCCTGCCAATCATGCCCCTGGGTTCCAAACGGGCCACGCCCTGGGGCCCTTTAGCTCCTATAGACTCATAATGGAAAAAAGCTTCAAAAATCTTCTCTGAAACCACAGGACCCAGAGCTGCGATATTTGGCATGTAGCAACGGCAAGTGGTCACCTACATAATTCCTGCCAATCATGCCCCTGGGGTCCAAATTGGCCACACCTTGGGGCCCCTTCGCTCCCATAGACTCACAATGGAACAAAAAGCTTCAAAAATCTTCTTCTCGGAAACCACAGGACCCAGAGCTTAGATATTTAGCATATAGTAAGGGCAAGTGGTCACCTACATAATTCCTGCCAATCATGCCCCTGGGTTCCAAATGGGCCACGCCCCGGGGCCCTTTAGCTCCTATAGACTCATAATGGAAAAAAGCTTCAAAAATCTTCTTCTCTGAAACCACAGGGCCCAGAGCTGAGATATTTGGCATGTAGCAAGGGCAAGTGGTCACCTACATAAATCCTGCCAATCATGTTCCTAGGTTCCAAATGGGCCACGCCCCGGGGCCCTTTAGCTCCTATAGACTCATAGTGGTAAAAAAAGCTTCAAAAATCTTCTTCTCTGAAACCACAGGGCCCAGAGTTTAGATATTTAGCATGTAGGGACACCAATTGGTCACCTACATGATTCCTGCCAATCATGCCCCTGGGTTCCAAATGGGCCACGCCCGGGGCCCCTTCACTCCCATAGACTCATAATGGAAAAAAAGCTTCAAAAATTTTCTTCTCGGAAACCACAGCGCCCAGAGCTTAGATATTTAGCACATAGCAACGGCAAGTGGTCACCTACATAATTCCTGCCAATCATGCCCTGGTGTCCAAAAGGGCCACGCCCCTTGGCCAGTTAGCTCCTATAGACTCATAATGAAAAAAAACTTCAAAAATCTTCTTCTCTGAAACCACAGGGCCCAGAGCTTAGATATTTAGCATGTAGCAACAGCAAGTGGTCACATACATAATTCCTGCCAATCATGCCCCTGGGGTCCAAACGGGCCACGCCCCAGGGCCCTTTAGCTCCTATAGACTCATAATGGAAAAAACCTTCAAAAATCTTCTCTGAAATCACAGGGCACAGAGCTAAGATATTTAGCATGTAGCAATGACAAGTGGTCACCTACATAAATCCTGCCAATCATGCCCCTGGGGTCCAAATGGTCCACACCCTGGGACCCCCATAGCTCCCATAGACGCATAATGAAAAAAAAAAACTTCAAAAATCTTCTTCTCTGAAACCACAGGGCCCAGAGCTTAGATATTTAGCATGTAGCAACTGCAAGTGGTCTCCTACATATTTCCTGCTAATCATGCCCCTGGGGTCCAAATGGGCCACGCCCCGGGGCCCCTTAGCTCCCATAGACTCATAATGGAAAAAAGCTTCAAAATTCTTCTTAGAAGAAACTGTGAAGCACAGAACTTAGATATTTAGTGTCTAGCAACATAAAATAGCCAGCTACATAAATCCTGCTTACCCTGCCCCTGGGGTCAAAATTGGCCACGCCCGGGCTTATCACCTCCAATAGACTTATAATGGAAAAAAACTTAATCAATCTTCTTCTATGAAACCATAAGGCCCAGAGCTTAGACTTTTAGTACGAAGCAACGTCAAGTGGCCACCTACATAAATCCTGCCAGTTATGCCCCTGGGATCCAAATTGGCCACACCCCAGGGGTCTTTAGCTTCCATAGACTTACAATTGGAGAAACTTCAAAAATCTTCTCTGAAACCACAGGGCCCTTATAATGAAAAAAAAAAAAAAAAAAAAAAAAAAACTTAAAATGGGGGAAAAAAATCTTCAAAAATCTTCTTCTCTGAAACCATAAGTCCCAAGGCTTAGGTATTTAGCGTGTAGCAATGTCGAGTGGTCGCCTGCATGAATCCTGCCAATCATGTCTGGTCCAAATCCTGTGGCCCCTTAACTCCAACAAACTTATAATGGAAAAAAGCTTCAAAATTCTTTGAAACCATGAAGTACAGACCTTAGATATTTAGTATATAGCAACACAAAATGGTCGCCTACATAAATCCTGCCAACCGTGCCCTTTGGGTCAAAATTGGCCAAGCCCCAGGGCTCATAAGCTCCTATAGACTTATACTGGAAAAAAACTTAAAAAAAATCTTTTTCTCCAAAACCATAAGGCACAGATTTTGTTTGATTTGAGGTTTTACATCCCCGTCAACACTGTATAGGTTATTTTGGTGATGTGTCTTCAAATTTTGTGTGACTTTTACCCGACATTGAGATGAAATTACATCTCAAGCCCTGTTGCCCAATGAAACCAGTAGGGTTTATAAGCATGGACACCGCTTTGCCTGAGCTTAGATATTTAGTATATAGCAATGTCAAGTGGTCTCCTACACTATAATGATTTTCTGGTACACAGGTGAGCGATATAGGGCCATTGGGCCCTCTTGTTTGTTTATATTGGAGTTTAAGGACCCAGTCAACACTATTTTAGGTCATTTTTGAGCCCGTCAATTTACCTATCCACACTTTTCCTGGGCAGGCTTATACGTTAGCGGTTAACCAGTACAGTGCACATTCTTTCGCCAGAAACTGACAACTGGCCTTCTTGAATCAGCGGCAGGGAGAGAATGACCGTAAAAAAGATTTCATGATCAATCTCCACGAAAGAATGTTGCTGACCCCCAGCAAGTATGGAACCTGTGTCCTCCTGCTCACCAGACGTCACGTGCATCCTATGTTATATTGCTACTACTCCGCTTAGCTCCAGATCAGGAGGCATGTTGAAGATAAGAGTTAATTTTCTTTATTTCTTGTAACAGACATATGTTGTGGGTGCACCACAATCCTGTTATAACACGGTTCATTATAACACGGTTCGGATATAACGCAGTTTCAAGATGGATCCCAAAAATGTGTAGATTATATAGAAAAATGACCATAAATGGTCATTTTTCTATATAATCTACACATTTTTGTTTGGATATAACACGGTTGTATCACTGTTTCTGCTTTGGACCCCATTAATAGTGTTATAAAGAGGTTGTGGTGTACTTGTTACTCAAGGAGGCGATTCTAACAAGTATCCACAACATGTATTTTCATGGAGAAATAAGAAAATTTGTCGTGGAATTTTCCTCAGTACACCTCCAGATCCAGAGCTATGGAAAGATCATGTCATCTAACCTATTAGCACACATTACACCACAACTCTTTTATAACACTATTAATGGGATCCAAAGCAGAAACCGTGTGAGTTAAACGACCGTGTTACATCCAAAAAAAATGTATTAGATTATATAGAAAAATGACCATTTATGGTCATTTTTCTATATAATCTATACATTTTTGGGATCCATCATGAAACCGTGTTATATCCAAAACCATGTTCTAACGAAACATGTTATAATGAGGTGGTGGTGTACAATGTTATTTCTGGCGCATAATGTCACATCATTATCTGCGACAACTGTTGTTGAAGAGTAGAATTTTTTTAAAATGTATGTATGATGAAGGAAAACTTACATTTATAGTAATTTTATACAAAATTGATTAAACTTGCCAAGGGCTTGTTTCATAATTTCATATAAAATGAATGTGTCATTTAAACTATGACCACAATGGTAGTTGATCATGATATGTAAGGGGAATGGATACACCTTCAGGGCAGGCAACTCTTGTTTTGTTTGATTCGAGGTTTTTCATCCCTGTCAACACTGTATAGGTCAATTTGGAGATGTTGCTTCCAATTTTATGGGACTTTTACCCGACATTGAGATGAAATAACATCTCAAGCCCTGTCTCCCAATGAAACCAATAGGGTTTATTATTGCATGGACGGTCCGACTCGCACCGCTTTGCCTGGGCAGGCTTAGATCCTTCAAGCAGTTTACCAGTACTCGTGTGCGGCCGGATTTCAGCTATGCGTGGAAGCATCATGCAGCCCATCTATTTCTTCAAGTCCTGATGGGCGGGGGCTGCCAGGCAACTCTTGAAAATTATTTTTGTTTACCTTATCATTAGGGGCCTACTCTTGATGGAAAGAAGCCATATTATTGCATAAAATCTATGCACCCACAGTATATAAAAGAAGCTCGGCCCCCGCCCATAGGGGCTTGATGAAATAGATGGGCTGCATGATGCTTCCAACCAGACCTGAAACTTATAACACAATTGGTCTTGGTATGGAAGATGTAATGGCTGAACAGTGGCCAAGGGCCAATAACTTGTGGAGTTAGGCCATGTTACCTTGACCAACAGTGATGTACCTGCTAAAGAACTTGGTATGAATTCAAAATGTTTTGATACAATGGGTCTTTCTCCTCTAATAGTGCTACAGTCAGCTATAGTCAGATCCCCTGACAGCTCTAGTTTATTCTGAATTTCCTGTTACAGCTCCACAGCATAATGAAGCTATCAAGAAAAGACCTAAACCAAATGATGAAGAAATTGTCGTGGAAGAAAGGTAAACTCTGATGATTATACATTAAAATTCCGCTATCAAGCTCACCAAAAATTGAGACTAATTCTGCTATAAAAAGCTTTTTTAGTAGGTTGCAGTTATTCTTTCCCTGTGTTTTCTGCACACAGTGTCATCTGGTCAAAGAACACCTTTTGGAACTGTTCAAAAGTGGTCTTTAAAGACCACTTTTGAACAGTCCCAAAGGTGGTCTTAATATAGGAATTTTACTGAAGTTTATGGTAGACCATGTGATATTCTGCAGCAGGAATGGGCATCAACGGCCAAGTGGATAAGAGTGCTGACTCAAAAGCACTAGGTTTCTTATCACTCTGGATTTGGGCCTCACTCGGGTCAATTGATGGAAGGCTAGGTGGTTTTTCTCGAGGTACTCTGGTTTATGCCCACCTCTGATTAATGATCAGCTTGATATATGTGAAATGATCTTGAAAGGTCTGTTAAAACCAGAATCAAATCTGCCTAAGGATGTTTTACTGTTATAACCGCCTCATTGAGACAGTTCTGAAGAGCACCCACAATCTATGATTAGATGAGAAATAAGAAAAGCAGATGATTCACATGCAGTGTCAAATCTTATTTTCTCCGAAAAATACGGCAGCCAAAAATACTTTGAAGAGGGCTTCTGACAGTCATGCTTAGAGCTGTAATGGTTAACCCTTTTAGTACCAAACGGAATATTCCTCAATATATGTAGGGAAGCAATGTCTCCAAAATGACCTAAATAGTGTTGACGGGGACATTAAACCTCAAATCAAACAAACAAATCAATATATACTGCAGGAGTCCATTTCGAAATTTAGGGGTGTCAGGTTGTGTTTTCTTCAAACTGTTTGGAAAATGGCTGATTTTTTTCCAAACAGTGTAGGCACTGATCAGACGCCGCATTCTGCGGCATCTGATCTGGGTCTACACTGTTTGCCAGGGTACCTGTTTTGGGGATTCCGGTACAAAAGAGGTTAAGGCAATGTTTTGTGAAACAAATCTGTCGATTAACTATAAAAGCAACCACCTTATCTACAAACATTTATTTTCACAATTTGTCACCAGTTTCTCAGTCTGCTCCGTATGACCTTTAGCATTTAACCCATTTTGTACCAGAAATCCAAAAACGGGTACCCTGGCAAACAGTGCAGGCCCAGATCAGATGCCGCAGAATGCGGTGTCTGATCAGGGCAGCCACTGTTTACTTAAAGTTCAGTCATTTTCCAAATAAATTTTGATGAAAACACAACCTTACACCCCTAAATTTTGAAATGGACTCCCGCTACATAAAAGGAGGAAGATTCCATTTGGTACAAAAAGTGTTAAAGTAGGTAAAATAGTAATTATAGCCCCCCTTTGAAACTTTGAAATAGTGGGGGCTATATTGGATTTGCCTTGTCCTTCTGTGATTCCGTAATTCCATAATTCTGTTATTCATGATAACTCAAAAACCGTTTGAGGTATTTTCATGAAACTTCACACAAATGTAAAGCACTATGAGACGATGTACAGAACGCATGAACCATTTTTTATTTATTCAAAATTTTTTACATATACATTCATACATCTGTACTACAAATATACATACAAATGTCAAAGGATTGGATGTAGGCACAGCCTATATTTATGCCCCCAACTTTGAAAAAGTTGGAGGGGCATATTGCTTCTGGTTCGTTCGTCCGTCCGTTACGCTTTTGATGCATAGCATAACTAAAGAACCGTGTATGCTAGGGTTTTGAAATTTCATATATGGATTCCTCATGAAAAATTAGCTGACGCGTATTTTTTTCTCGTCCGGATTATGCCCCCTTCAAGAGTTATTGCCCTTTGAAATTTTTTAATAAAATCTTGTCAGCAAGATATATAAAAAACTATTGGAGCTACAGCCTTGAAAGTTGGTAATTATATTGGTGGTGATGAGTAGATGAACTGATTTACTTTTGACAAAATTCTGAAAAATACTTTGTGAGTTATGGCCCTTTGTCATTTTGGTAATTTGTGCCCATTGTAATGTATGCTAAAAGTGATGCATAGCATATCTTTAGAACTGTGTACGCTAGGGTTTTGAAATTTCATATATGGATTCCTCATGGAAAATTAGCTGACGCGTATTTTTTTCTCATCAGGATTATGCCCCTTTTAAGAGTTATTGCCCTTTGAAATGTTTTTAATAAAATCTTGTCAGCAAGATACATGTATCTCAAAAACTATTGGAGCTAGAGCCTTGAAAGTTGGTGAATAGATTGGTGGTGATGAGTAGATGAACTGATTAACTTATGACAAAATTCCGAAAAACACTTTGTGAGTTATGGCCCTTTGTCATTTTGGTAATTTGTGAAAAACTTTGTCATCGTTCTAGGGCCTACATTTCTTCACCAATTTCAATATAACTTCACACAAATGTTCCTTATAAAAAAATCTCGAGCGAGTTTGACTTTCAAAGTCATGACCTCAAGGTCAAGGTCACTCTGGCTATTTTTAGAAAAACTTTGTCATCGCTCTAGCGCCTACATTTCTTCACCAATTTCAATATAACTTCACACAAATGTTCCTTATAAAAAAATCTCGAGCGAGTTTGACTTCAAGGTCATGACCTCAAGGTCAAGGTCACTGTGGCTATTTTTAGAAAAACTTTGTCATCGCTCTAGCGCCTACATTTCTTCACCAATTTCAATATAACTTCACACAAATGTTTCTTATGACAATATCTCAGCGAGTTTGACTTTCAAGGTCATGACCTCAAGGTCAAGGTCACTGTGGCTATTTTAAGAAAAACTTTGTCATCACTCTAGCGCCTACATTTCTTCACTGATTTCAATATAACTTCACACAAATGTGCCTTATGACAATATCTTGAGCGAGGTCGACTTTCAAGGTCATGACCTCAAGGTCAAGGTCACTGTGGCTATTTTTAGAAAAACTTCGTCAGCACTCTAGCGCCTACATTTCTTCACTGATTTCAATATAACTTCACACAAATGTTCCTTATGACAATATCTCGAGTGTGTTCGACTTTCAGGGTCATGACCTCAAAGTCAAGGTCACTGTAGCTATTTTTAGAAAAATTTTGTCATCGCTCTAGCGCCTACATTTCTTCACCGATTTCAATATAACTTCACACAAATGTTCCTTATGACAATATCTCTAGGGAGTTCCACTTTCAAGGTCAAGGTCACTGTGGCTATTTTTAGAAAACTTTGTCAAGGCTCTAGCGCTTACATTTCTACACCGATTTCAATATTACTTCACACAAATGTTCCTTATGACAATATCTCAAGCCATTTCAACTTTCAAGGTCAAGGTCACAATGGCTATTTTTAGAAAAACTTTGTCATCGCTCCAGCGCCTACATTTCTTCACCGATTTTAATATAACTTCACACAAATGATCCTTATGACAATACCTCGAAAGAGTTCGACTTTCAAGGTCAAGGTCACTGTGGCTATTTTTAGAAAAACTTTTTCAGTGCTCTAGCGCTTACATTTTTTCACCAATTTCAAAATCGATTCACACAAATGTTCCTTATGACAATATCTGTAGCGAGTTCCACTTTCAAGGTCAAGGTCACTGTGGCTATTTTTAGAAAAACTTTGTCAATGCTCTAGTGCTTACATTTCTTCACCAATTTCAATATAACTTCACACAAATGTTCCTTAAGACAATATCTCGAGCGATTTCGACTTTCAAGGTCAAGGTCACTGTGGCTATTTTTAGAAAAATTTTGTCATCGCCCTAGCGACTACATTTCTTCACTGATTTCAATATAACTTCACACAAATTTTCCTTATGACAATACCTCGAGTGAGTTTGACTTTCAAGGTCAAGGTCACTGTGGCTATTTTTAGAAAAACTTTGATTTGGCTCTAGCGCTTACATTTCTTCACCGATTTCAGTATAACTTCACACAAATGTTCCTTATGACAATATCTCGAACTATTTCGACTTTCAAGGTCAAGGTCACTGTGGCTATTTTTAGAAAATCTTTGTCATCGCTCTAGTGCCTACATTTATTGATGGATGTTAATAGAACTTCACACAAATGTTTCTTATGGTAATATCTCGAGTTGCTTTGACTTTCAAGGTCATGACCTCAAGGTCAAGGTCACTATGGCTATTTTTAGAAAAACTTTGTCATTGCTCTACCACCTACATTTATGATTTTAATCTAACTTCACACAAAAGATGCTTACGATAATATCTTGAGCAAGATCTACTTCGCGGCCATGGCCTCAAGTCAAGGTCCCTATGACTATTTTTAGAGAAATATTGTCATCACTCTAGAACCTACATTTATGGATGGATTTTTAAACAAACTTTACACAAATGTTGCATATGATAATATCTCAGGCAAGTTGGACTTTTGCCATTTCAGTGTTTTCCAGGGGATTTGTATCGCATGCGATGCCTTGTTTTTTTTTAATAAAATCTTGTCAGCGTCCATATCTTGAGAACTATTAGAGCTTCATTAATCATTCTTGGTACAAACTTGCATCCAGGCATTGCAACTTCAACGCAAGCATCCATATCTGACCTTGACCTACATTTCATGGTTCACTGACTTGGTGAATTATTGCGACCACCCTGACTTTCACCATTTCTCGAAAACTATTAAAGCTTTTTAAATTATAATTGGTACAAACTTGCATCTAGGAATTGCAACTGCAACGCAAGCATCCATATTTGACTTTTACCCATATTTCATGGTTCACTGACTTTGTGAATTATTGAGACCACCCTGACATTCTATCTAATGTAAGAGTCCATTTCTCAAGATCTATTAGAGCTTCATTAATTGTATTTGGTACAAGCTTGCATTTAGGAATTGAAACTTCAATGCAAGTATCCATTTCTGACCTTGACCTACATTTTATGGTTCACTGACTTTGTAAAATAGTGTGAGAACCCTATCTTTCACCCTGATGTAAGAGTCTGTTTTTTAGGAGTTTCATTGATGATACTTGGTACATGCTTGCAACTAGGAGTGAAATTTTTATGCAGGCATCCATGTTTGACCTTGACCTAGATTTCATGGTTTGGTGACTTTGCGCCCCCACAGGCGCGACAAGGCCTTCGGGGGAATTCTTGTTGTATGTTTTTGAGTCTTTAACAATATTTGTTGAATATTTTGCCATCTAAGGACAAGCAAAGGTTGGGGGCATTGTGTTTTACAAACACCATTTCTAGTTATCCTCTCCTTTGTGGTGTTGTAGACATATACATATATGTTAATTATATAGATTTATCTAATGAATGTAATAAACCATAACTCTGGATTGCCTGCTTTTGGAGTTATTGCTCTTTGAACATTGAAAAATGGTTCTTGGGATAAACTCAGTACAGTAATACCGTATTCGCCCTAATTACCGCACATGCTCCTATAAGCGCACACCAAAGCTATTTTTGGAAAAGGAAATGCATAAGCGCACACTTTACAGTAATCTCCCCTTGAAGCTCTCATAGTAAATCTATAAAAACTTACCTTTATTTCTTCCAACAGTGAAGGCAATGCTTAAGTATCTTTTTCTGTCCCATTAAATACCAGTATGCATCACCTCGGAAGCTTGTTTTCATATCAAGTGTGCGCTAATTAGGTAGATTTTTCACCATGATTTTATGACACGATTTTGAAAAAAATAAGCGCACGGTGCGGTAATTAGGGCGAATACGGTAATTTGTGTCCATTCCATAACTCTGAAACTATTTCAGATACTTTCATGCAACTGTAAAGCAAATGTAAAGCACAATGAGTCGAGGTGCAGAGCAGAAGAACCGTTACTCTGGTTAGCTTACTTTTGAAGTTATTGCCCTTTGAACTTGGAACTTGCAGTATCCTCTAAGGAATTTGGTTTATTAGATAATTCTACAATACCAATTTCAATCCTTTTCACGACAAAACCTACAAGAAGTCTGTGACCAGTGCATCCGCCCAGTATGATGACAGTCTTTGCTGATTGCATGAACCTTCTTCAGCCTGCATTACGAAAACACGTCTATACAAATACATTGTACACTCAACCGCCAAAAAAGAAAATTTTCAGATGAAAAATTGTGATATATTTCTTATTTCTGCTCAAAATATAGATTGTGGCTACTCGTTAGAACTGCCTCATTAAGGCGGTTCTAACAAGTACCCATAATCTATATTTTAGAGCAGAAATAAGAAAAATAAGGTATACCCCAGTTTAATTATATAAAAGTGAGTTTCAAGGGGGTCAGAATTATATAGGCGTGTTTTCGTAATGTGGGCTATGCAAAGAGAGATACACTTGCCATAGTGATTGGATGTGCAGGCTGCATAGCCCCAGATAAGAGGGTCATCCACATATTACTTCTTATTTCTGCATGAAAACGTAAGTTGTGGGTACTCACAAAAAGCACCTCGCTGAGGCACTTCTAATCAGTATCCACAACATAAGTTTTCATGCCAAAATAAGAAAAATATTGGTACTTTTAGGGTGAAAATTCATTTCATTGTAACACCTTGACCTGATAAAAATGTGCTATCTCAGGACAAGTGAGCTTTATCAGGTCAACATGACATTGCACTTCTATGAACAGGACTGCTGGAAAAATTGGCAAAAACGCAAGAGTGTACAATGGGACTGATATATAGAATTCCAGATTCGTGTCATTTCATATCAAGTTTATCAGGCTCAGCAAGCCTCGCATTTCTACAAGCATTCTCAAAGCCTTGCCTAATAAACTTGGTATCAAATGACACGAATCTGGTATTCTCTATATCTGGAGCCATGCGGCTGGTCTTCAGTCCATGCTTGTTGCCAGGTCTTATTGTAGCCAGTCCAATTATCAAGTGTCATTTTGTTTTTCAGCAACTTACAAAAGTCCAAACATATGAGTGCATCTAAAGGATCGCTTTTGGATAAAATGGGAGGCCTGAAAACTGCCACCAAGGGAAAATTTAAGGCCATGCGTAAAGCTATGAGCCTTGAAAGAGGAATTGATGAAGTTGGAAATAATCCTCAAGGTCACAGTAAACAGGACGGGAAGGGAGGTCACTCTTTCTTCCCCAAAATGAAGAAAGCGCCATCTTTGAAATCCATTGCTGGTCTTTTTGGAAGGAAAAAGAAGAAAGGAAAATATACAGCAGAAGATATGGAGGCCAGTACAAGGTAACAACATGACAAAAACAATTTTTAGACAAAATACACCACAACTTCATTATAACACGGTTCATTATAACAAGGTTAAGGATATAACACAGTTTCAAGATGGAGCCTAATATAGAAAAATGACCATAAATGATCATTTTTCTGTATAATCTATACATTTTTGTTTGGATATAACACGGTTGTTTAACCCATTTTGTACCGGAAACCCCAAAACGGGTACCCTGGCAAACAGTGCAGGCCCAGATCAGACGCCGCATTCTGTGGCGTCTGATCAGGGCCTACACTATTTGCAAAAGTTCAGCTGTCTTTCAAATCAATTTTGAAGAAAACACAGCCTGATACCCCTAAATTTTGAAATGGACTCCTGCAATATATAAGGAGGAAGATTCCATTTGGTACAAAAAGGGTTAAGTAACACGATTTCTGCTTTGGACCCCAACAATAGATAGTGTTATGAAGAGGTTGTAGTGTATGTGTAAAAGTTTACATTCTCTTCTAATTCCTCCTGCACATGCCCAAAACATTGTTGCCAGCCTTGGTTGCAGAGTTGGACATGCGGGCAGTCGTGTGTTTGATCCCCACGGGGTCCAGCAAATTCCTTTTATGAATATTGATAACAAAATTTTTTCTACGGTCAGCACTTTTTTCTGCTGATTCAAGAAGGGCAGTTGTCATTTTCTAGTGAAAGAATGTGCACCAAATTGGTTTACCATTTATGTATAAGCCTGCCCAGGAAAAGTGTGGATAGGTAAACTGACGGCCTCGAAATGACCTAGGTAGTGATGCTCACATCAGACAAAACAAACAAACCACCTTTTATAGAAGAAATAAGGATTTAAAATGGTAAAATTTCAATTTCTTGTTACTGTTGAACTTCATAAACATAAACATGACACTTCGTTCCCCTTTCCTCTTAATGTGCCACATAAATTTCTAGAGCCAGGTGCAAATCTTTTTTCTCTTTTTTTTCATTTTTCTGAGAAAATAAGGCTTTACATTGAATGTGAATTGCCAGCCCAGCAGGCAATTCACATGAAACATCTATTCTCAGTTTCTCTGAAAAATACGAAAAAAATATTTAAAATGATGTTTGGTTTAACCCATTGCATGCAGGAAACCCCTAAAAGGGTACCTTGGCAAACAGTGCAGGGCCAGATCAGACGCAGCATAATGCAGCGTCTGATCAGGGCCTGGAGTAGTTCATAACAGAATAGAATAAAAAAATAGAATAAAAATGAAAAAATAGGCCTACCACCCCTTATATGACAAATGGACTTGTCCAACATATAGCAATGGAAGAGTCCACTAGCATACAATGGGTTAAGAAAACAGTATTATAGAGTGAACTTTTGTTTACCTTCACATTCTTCTATCACTTTAGTGGTACCAATCCCAGTGGGTCATCTGGTAGTACTGGTTCCCTGAGCACAGACAAAAGAAAACAATGGGCTTCTTGCCATACGTTGTCATCCATAGAAAACCCACCTGACACTCGGCCGATGGGACAGCTTGTAAAGATGAATCCAGATGGGACTCAGATTGTGGAACTTAGACGTCCAGCTAATGGACACCTGGGATTCTTCATTGCACAGGGAAACCCTAAATATAAGAAAGGTAGAAATAGCCATAAGTATTATTCTACAGATATTACTGTAGCTCCAGATGAAAAACTAAGGGATTAATGTCCTGAATTTGGGTTAGAAACATTTGTTGAGGGTACTTGTTAGAATCCCTGAGGATTCTAACTAACAGGTACCCACAACCTGGTTTATTTGGAGAGCTGATAAAACCTTGTTATGCCTTGATGAGACGATTCTAACAAATACCCACAACGTTTGTTTAAGGAGAACAAAGAAAACCTTGTTGTGCCTCCTTATCTGTAGCTATGTTTGATGCTTATGACCCACAGCGAGGGTTGACGCATCGTTAAACACCAAATCATGATCATCATTATGTGAAGCTATGTATACTATAATGTGACAGGACAGTCATGCTTTAACAAAGTTTAATATTGAAGCCTAGATCAGACCAATCCAAACAAAGAATTAGTGAGCTTGGGTTGGTACTGTGAGCCACATCTCACAGGCCAGTCAGGAATGCTTTAGCAGGAATCACATTTTATCAGTTACCCCCTATATATATTGCATTGTAATGCATGTCCTGACAAAGATATGCTATCTCAGGACAAGTGAGCTTTATCACGTCAATGTGACATTGGACTTTTATGAATGAACCAGACTACATGAAAAATGACAAAAATGTTACGAGGACTGTTCAAATATGAATGCAAGTAGAATATTTTCTCATGCACTAATGCGAAAATCACCTGGAAATAAATATCACAGCGTAGAAAAACATTTTACCTATACATTGATACCAAACCTGTTAAAATCCGTGTACTTTAGCCATGTATATCGTTCGATAAACACTGTCTACTCTTGTATACTAATACAAAACATGGTTGGAAGAAGGTCAGAGTACCCCGTTGAAATACGGTCCTATATTAAGAATCGTTGTGATCTTGGTATACGGTGCAAAGACATTTTTGATGAAATATGTTCGGTTTATGGGCATAATGAAATGTCTTTTCCGACAGTTTTTCGTTGGTGTAAGAAATTCAGCTGTGGGCTGGGCTCAACAGAAGATGTACCACATGACTGTCGGCGGAAAAGAGCAACATCTGCCAAGATGGTTGCTAGAGTGAAAGAAATAGTTGCTACCGATGCACGATACACCACTAGGCAAATAGCTAGTATGGTTGGCATCTCATTAGGAGCAGCTCATACAATTCTGAAACGGGATTTGAAAATGAAAAAGATCTGTGCTAGATGGATTCCCCATCTGTTGACAGATGAGCAGAAAAAGACACGCATTCAGTGCGCCAAGAAGTTGCTTAAAAAGTTTCCAAATTACAATGCACGGTCTTTCACTAATGTCGTCACAGGTGACGAGACATGGGTTCACTTTTTTGAGCCAAAACGAAAGATTCAGAACAAAATATGGGCAACAAAGTATTGCAAAAGACCATGCATTGCAAAGCGGACCATGAGCGTCAAGAAGGTAATGTATGCCATATTCTTTTCAAATCAGGGCCCTGCTATTCAGGTTGCTGTGCCTAAAGGCAAACCTGTAAATGCGAAGTATACAAGAATAAAGTTCTTCGAAAATTGAGGAAATAATTCAAAGAACGAAGACCCGCAACTGGTTTGGCCAATGTCAGATTGCTACATGACAATGCATCATCCCACAAGGCGTTCATTGTGCAAGACTACCTGAAGCAGGAAAAGGTTGTTGAACTCCCTCACCCCCCGTATTCCCCTGACCTTGCCCCGTGTGACTTTTTTTTGTTCCCGCGGCTGAAAAAATACCTTTCTGATCGAAAATTTGTACAGCGCCAACACCTCGGTTCTGCAATATTTCAGTGCCTTCATAGTATACCTCGAAAAGACTACCAAAATGCATTCAATGGTTGGATCAGAATACTGAAAGTGTGTATATCTGTTAAAGGGGAATACTTTGAGGGGACAAAATAAATTTTTCATCAAAATCTATCACGGAATCTTTTTTATGTGCTTAGTTGCATTCATATTTGAACAGTCCTCATATTGTTACTGGGAAAAATGGAAAAATTGCTTGAAAAAAATATCATAGGAAAAATATGGTCAGCTGATACAAAATACATCGAGGGGAAAAACTGATAAATAGAATACCAGATTTTGTCATTTGATATCAAATTTATTAGGCTCGGCTTCGATAAGGCATGTAGAATCGTTCGGCAAGCCTCGCGATTCTACAAGCTGTCTCAAAGCCTTCCTGATAAACTTGATATCAAAAGACAGGGAGAAGTCTCTGTGGTGTAGTGGTTACGCTACTCGCCTTGTAAACCAGGGGTTGCAGGATCGATCCCGGGCTTCTCCAGATTTTCGGATGAGTCTTTAAACCAAGGTCCTGTCTCCGTATGACCTTAGCTGTTGGTGGGATGTAAAACTCAGACACTTACTCAAAAGACAGGAACCTGGCATTCTCTATCTAGCATCATTCTTTGTAAGTAGTAATGACACTGACACCTCATAACTCCAAATAAGGAAGAGTAATGAGGATAATTTGAGGATAATTAGCTCGCCTGCACGAAGTACATGGAGAGCTATTGTTGTCACCTCGGATGGCGTGCGCGTTTGCGTTCCCGTCACACTGTGTTAAAGTTTTTCAAATACTTATATCTCAACAGTCACTCATCACAGAGCACTCATATTTGGAACTTTAGTACCTGGGAGGATCTTCTGATGTTCAAAGACAAGAGACCCCTTGGTTCATGCCCTGGGCTGGGGCTAGTGGTCAAAACCTAGAACACCTTTGTAATTCTGTGTTAAAGTTTTTGAAATGCTTATATCTCAACAGCCACTCATCATAAAGCATTCATGTTTACAACTTGGATACCTGGGAGTGTCTTCTGAGATTCCAAGGCAACACACCCCTGGGTTCATGCCTAGGAGTGGGGATGGGGTGGGGCTAGGGTCAAAATCTAGGACACCTTTGTAATTTGTTATATACCTTTCCATTATGCTAACAAGTTATAGACACAATTGGTTATACATCAGCCAATCAAGTGACATTGGTTCAAGTGTAAAAGGGTGAAGGTCATGGTGACCTACATTTCACGGTCCAGTGATTTTGCCTTATATCTTGAAGACTATTTGTTGAAGAACAGTCATACCTGGGATATTAATTCCATGTGACTCCACGATTGACCTCAAAATATAATTAGGTCACTGTGACCTATATTTCATGGTTCAGTGATTTTGCCTATTATCTCGAATACTCTTTGATATAGAAATGTTATACCTTGGTTATTAGTTCCATGTGACCCCATTATTGACCTCAAAATATATCAAGGTCAGTATGACCTATATTTCATGGTTCAGTGATTTTGCCTTATATCTTGAATACTATTTGTTGGAGAAATGTCATACCTGGATTATTAGTTCCATGTGACCCGATAATTGACCGCAAAATATATCTAGGTCATGGTGACTTACATTTCACAGTCCAGTGATTTTGCCTATTATCTTGAGTACTATTTGGTGGAGAAATGTTATACCTGCGTTATTAGTTCTATGTGACCCCATTATTGACCTCAAAATATATCTAGGTCAGTATGACCTATACTGACCTATATTTCATGGTTCAGTGATTTTGCCTATTATCTTGAATACTATTTGATGGGGAAATGTCATACCTGGATTATTAGTTCCATGTGACCCGATAATTGACCACAAAATATATCCAGGTTAGTGTGACCTATATTTCATGGTTCGGTGATTTTGCCTATTATCTTGAATACTATTTGATGGAGAAATGTCATACCTGGATTATTTATTCCATGTGACCCCATGATTGAGCTTGAATTATATCTAGGTCAGTGTGACCTTTATTTCATGGTTCAGTGATTTTGCATATCATCTTGAATACTATTTGATGGAGAAATGTCTCACCTGGATTATTAGTTCCATGTGACCCGATGATTGACATAGAAATATATTTAGGTCATTGTGACCTATTTTCATGGTTCAATGATTTTGCCTTATAATTCAGACAGAATTTGATTCTGATTTGTTTGTTTGTTTGATTTGAGGTTTAACGTCCCCGTCAACACTGTAAAGGTCATTTTGGAGACGTTGCTACCAATTTTGTGGGACTTTTACCCGACATTGAGATGAAATGACATCTCAAGCCCTGTCGCCCAATGAAACCAATAGGGTTTATTAGCATGGACGGTCCGCCTCGCACCGCGGTTCCTGGACAGGCTTAGATCCTCTAAGCGGTTTACCAGTACTAGTGTGCGGGCCGGATTCAGCTCTGCGTGGAAGCATCGTGCAGCCCATATATTTCTTCAAGCCCCTATGGGCGGGGGCGGAATTTGATTCTGAACATCTGGAACATATGTGACCTGATTATTGATCTCAAAATATATCTATGTGAGTGTGACCTATATTTCATGTTTCATAGATTTTACCTTATATCTTGAAGGCGCGAAACAGGCGAGCTATGCTGTCATGCGGCAGCTCTTGTTTTTCTTAACCCTTATCCTGCTGCAAAAATTAATAGAGCCACAGCCATTGCTGACTATCAACCCATCAAATTACTTTATATACAGTGAAACCTGTCTTAGTGGCCACCTCTTTTAAGCAAGCAGGCATTTGGTTCCCGAAAAAGGCAGATGTGTTGCATTTCACCTGTATTAAGCAAGCACCTGTCTTAAGCAAGCACATTTTTGTTATCCTTTAGGTGCTTGCTTAAAACATTACGAAAACACGCCTACATGAACACATTGTAAACTTTACTACCAAATTTTAAAATGAAAAATTATGATATTTTTAGCTCGCCTGTACAAAGTACATGGAGAGCTATTGTTGTCACCTCATTTGTGCACGTTTGCGTGTGCGTTCCCGTGACACTGCGTTAAAGTTTTTAAAATGCTTATATCTCAGCAGTCACTCATCACAGAGTTCTCATATTTGGAACTTAAGTACCTGGGAGGGTCTTCTGATGTTCAAAGACAACAGACCCCTGGGTTCATGCCCCGGGTGGGGCTAGGGGTTAAAATCTAGAACACCTCTGTAAAACTGTTAAAGTTTTTGAATTGCTTATATCTCAGCAGACACTCAGCACAAAGGATTCATATTTTACAAGTTGGATACCCGGGCGTGTCTTCTGTGATTCAAAGACAACACACCCCTAGGTTCATGCCTGGGAGGACGGATGGGGTGGGGCTACGGGTCAAAATCTAGGACACCTTTGTAATTTGTTATATATGTTTCCAATATGCAAACAAGTTATAAACACAATTGGTTATATATCAGCCAACCATGTGACATTTGTTCAAGTGTAAAAGGGTGAAGGTCATGATGACCTACATTTCACGGTCCAGTGATTTTGCCTTATATCTTGAAGACTATTTGTTGGAGAAATGTCATACCTGGGATATTAGTACCATGTGACCCCATGATTGATCTCAAAATATATCTAGGTCACTGTGACCTATATTTCATGGTCCAGTGATTTTGCCTTATATGTTGAAGATTTTTTGTTGGAGAAATGTCATACCTGGGATATTAGTACCATGTGACCCCATGATTGACCTCAAAATATATCTAGGTCACTGTGACCTATATTTCATGGTTCAGTGATTTTGCCTTATATCTTGAAGACTATTTGTTGGAGAAATATCATACCTTGGATATTAGTGCCATGTGACCCCATGATTGACCTCAAAATATATCTAGGTCACTGTGACCTATATTTCATGGTTCAGTGACTTTGCCTATTATCTTGAATACTATTCGAAGCAGAAATGTAATACCTGGATTATTATATCCATGTGACCCGATAATTGACCACCAAATATATCTAAGTCACTGTGACCTATATTTCATGGTTCAGTGATTTTGCCTATTATCTTGAATACTATTTGATGGAAAAAATGTCATACCTGGATTATTAGTTCCATGAGACCCCATGATTGACCTCAAAAGATATCTAGTTCAGTGTGACCTATATTTCATGGTTTCACTGATTTTGCCTATTATCTTGAATATTATTTGATAAAGAAATGTCATACCTTGATTATTAGTTCCATCTGACCTGCTGATTGACCTCAAAATATATCTATGTCAGTGTCACCTATATTTCATGGCCCAGTGATTTTGCCTATTATCTTGAATAATATTTTGATAACAAAATGTTATACCTGGGATATTACTTCAATGCAACCAGATGATTGACCTCAAAATATATCTAGGTCAGTGTGACCTTTTTTACATGGTTCAATGACTTTGACTTATATCTTGAATACTATCTGATGGAGAAACTTCATATCTGAATATTCAATTCCATGTGACCAGATGATTGACATAGAAATATATCTAGGTCATTGTGACCTATTTTCAAGGTTCAATGATTAGCCTTATAATTCAGACACAATGTGATTCTGAAATGTAATATCTGGAATATATGTTCCATGTGACCTGATGATTGACCTTAAAATATATGTAGGTCAGTGTGATCTATATTTCATGGTTCAGTAGTTTCACCTTATATCTTGAAGATGCGAAACAGGCGAGCTTTGCTGTCATGCGACCACTCTTGTTCTTATTTCTGCTCAAAATATAGACTTTGGGTTCTCGCTAGAATCGCCATTGAGGTGATTCTAATGAGTACCCACAATCTATATTTTAGGGCAGAAATAAGAAAAATAAGGTTTACCCCTGTAAACCCAAGTCATACTATAAAAAGTGAGGTTCAAGAGGGTCAAAATTATATATGCATGTTTATCATATGACGTTGTTGATAAGCAGTGGATAACGTCCTGTAATAAAAATTGTATTACCACACGTGTAATAACACTTCGGCGGGATTAAGTAATGTCATGACGGCGTCCATGTCAACAATGCATTTTTGTGGAAAATTTGTCAAATTTAAAGGCGATGAAATCAAATTCAAAGTGGTCATATCATAAACAGAATCTTACACTCGTGGTCATTTCATATGAAATTTATGAAACTCGCTGAAGGCTCATTTCATTATATTCATATGAAATGACCACTCGTGTAAGATCCTCTATTTTCGTGATGTATTTGTTCAATTCACAAACTGCATGACAAATAGAGTAGATCCTGATCAGATGGCTTCTGATCTGGATCTACACTGCTTGCACAGGTAGGTGTTTTCGTGTTTAGCAGGATAAGGGTTAACTATTTTCTTTAAAAAAAAACAACATATTTTGTGACATGTGATTCTTTAATAAGTACTCACAAGAAATAATGAAACTTATCCTGTTGTTCTCCTCATTAATCCCAATTCTGTAAAATAACTTTCCAGAAAATAACACCCTGACACCCCTAAATTTTGATATGGACGCTTGCAATAAATAAGTCGAAAGAGTCTATCCATGACAAAATAAGTTAAACTGTTAGCAGATTTCAGCAGTGAGTGGAAAACGGATATAACATTCCCAGATGTTGGAAAAAATATTTCTAAAAGCTATATATTGCATATATAAATTGACTTTTTGGTTCAGCTCAAAGCTACAAAGTGCAGAAGCTTTTCAATTCTGAAATCCATGTGACTATGTGACATGTCAGAAATCCAGGTAACGGTTATTTATAGAAAATAGCCACACTGTTCTTGCAAATGTGAGGTCAGAGGGTTGCGTAAGAGGGTTATCTATAGAATATGGACTGGAATCATGTACTGCGTTTGGCAGAATGTGGTGTCTGATCAGGATGTACACTGTTTGCTTACAGTACAGGAATTTAAGTGTAAACAAAACAGTTGAATTCCCCGTTCGAGATCATTATTCCAGCGTACGTGCAAAGACAATAAACCTACCAGTGCTGTCAGTGCTTTGATTTGACATAGCAACCATTCTTTTATATGACTGACATATACCACAACCTCATTAAATTGTTTGTTTAATTTGAGGTTTAACGTCCCAGTCAACACTGTAAAAGTCATTTTGGAGACTTTGCTTCCAATTTTGTGGGACTTTAACCCGACATTGAGATGAAATGACATCTCAAGCGCTGCAGCCCAATGAATCGTATAGGGTTTATAAGCATGGACGGTCCAGCTTGCACCGCTTTGCCTGGGCAGGCTTAGATCCTCTAAGCGGATTACCATACTTGTGTGCGGGTCGGTGTCAGCTCTGCGTGGAAGCATCATGTAGCCCTTCTATTTCTTCAAGCCCCAATAGGCGGGGCCGCAACCTCATTATAAAATGGTTCGTTACAACAGTTCTGGATATAAAACGGTTTAAAGATGGACCCCAAAAATGTATAGATTATATAGAAAAATGAACATAAATGGTCATTTTTCTATATAATCTATACATTTTGTTTGGATATAACACGGTTGTTTAGCTAACATGGTTTAGTTTATACTAATTTATTTTGGTTCGATTGCAATGAAAGCTCCAAGCTTATTGACTCTCTCGAACACTCAATCTGGATGTTATCACACGCGGGTGAGAGGCAGTGACTATTACACCACTGCTCCCCATTTACACTTGGGTCGAACGGAGCATTCTCACAACGTGTCTTGCCCAAGGACACACCTTGACTCCAGTGGCCGGATTCGAACCCACAACCTCTTGATCATAAGTCGAACGCGCTAAACACTGAGCTATCGAGGCTGACTAACCCGCTTTCTGATTTGGACCCCATAAATAGTGTTATAAAGAGTTTGTGATGTATTGAAATTGAATTCTTTTATCATTCTTTTCACAGGTGTGTTTGTGTCACGATTCAGCAAGGACAGTCCAGAGAATATGTTGGCTGGGCTGATAGGGGTTGGTGATGAGATCCTGGAAGTTAACCGTCATCTTGTCCATGACTTGTCTCTGGATGCAGTCTACAAGCTGATGGGAGCCAGTCGCACTATCACACTGAAGATTTTCCCGCTTATTGCCCGGAGAGATCTTTGAGCTATTTAATGCAGTCTTATACAAGCAGCAGACTTGTTTGTGTACATTGCTCTGCCCAGCCTGATCAGTTTTTGCTTACTTTTCTAAAAAAGACTTGACATTTCATGTGAATTGTCTGCTAAATTCACATTAACAAGTTCCTGTAATGAACACCCGTAAACACGTCTTTGTATAGATAAAATTGAGGTTTAGAGAGAGACCCCTTACTTACCTCGTTTGCTTGAAAACATACATTGTGGATCTTCATTAGAACCACCTCATTGAGGGGATTCTAACAAGTACCCACAAATTATATTTGGAGCAGTTATATGGAAAATATGCATATTTGTTTGTTTGATTTGAGGTTTAACGTCCCCATCAACACTATATAGGTCAATTTGGAGATGTTGCTTCCAATTGTGTGGGACTTTTATCCGACAGTGAGATGAAATGACATCTCAACCCCTGCCACCCAATTAAACTAATAGGGTTTATATGCATTGAAGGTCCAACTCACATCACTTTTCCTGGGCATGCTTAGACTGTCTAAGCAGTTTACCAGTACTCATGTTCGATTGTTTTCAGCTCTGCATGGAAGCATCATGCAGCCTATCTATCTATCTATCTATCTTCTTATACTGAGTCGGTCATATTTGGCCATTACCTCAGTTGGGTGCGTAGCTAAATTTAGAATTTAGCTTAAAAAAAAAGAAAAAAAAAAGAGAAGTCACTGGATGAGTCCTTAAAACTATTTACAATCTGTATAACAGAGGTATACTAAAACGCATACCTCTGAGTCTCAATCTTACACTGTATGGGCTTTGAACTCCTCTGCAGTCTTAGCATTCACCACAGAAGAGGGAAGACTATTCCACTGGGGAATAGTCCTAGGGAAGAAGGAATTTTGAAGGGCATTACTGTAGGACTGGTACCTGTGATACTGTGAGTTGTTTACTTTTGATGCCCTTGTTCGAGTTGAAACTGTCACAGGGGTCAAGTATTTATCTTTATTAACGGCCACTGTACCTGAATGTATCTTGTAGAAGAAGGTTAAAGAGGACTGCTCACGACGGGCCTCTAGGGACGGCCATTCTAGCTCGTTAAGCATGTCACCGACGCTGCTTCTATTGCGCCATCGTCGGCAGGTCCATCGAGCAGCTGTCCTCTGCACCTTCTCCACATGCTGAATCTGAGTTTTAACATAGGGATGCCAAATGGGTGATGCATATTCTAGCTGCGGGCGAACCAATGTTTTATATGCAACATCCTTTGTCTGCCTAGGTGCAAAAGCCAAGTTTCGTCTAAGAAATCCTAAAGTCCTAGTTGCTTTTGATGTTATTTCTGAAACGTGTTGACCCCAATCAAGATCATCAGTGATAGTGATACCAAGATATTTGGCGGATTGAACCTGCTCCAAGATTTGCTGGTGTAGTTTATAGTCAAACTTAATTTGTTTGTCAGGAGGGTGTCGCGACACCCTCATTGAATGACATTTGGCCACATTGAACTTCATCTGCCCATCTATTTCTTCAAGCCCGTATGGACAGAGGCGTAAAATATGCATATCAAAAGATTATCTAAAAATGCTGGTTCTACAGGTATGAAGAATGCCATTATAGCACCACATTGGTGTGTTATTGTAGTGGACAGATGATTCGTAATAAAATCCAAGCCTGCTACTCTCTGAAAAATGGCTTCGTAAATTTGCTTCAAACACAAACTCCTCCTCAACCCTTGGGCCAATTTGATTCAAACTTCACAGGAATGTTGCCCAAATGACTCCCTACCAAAATAGCTAAAATCGTTGTGCTCTGACAAACAAGATGGCCGCCAGAGCTAAAAATAGAAAAAATCTTTAAACGACAATTCCTCCTGTACCCTTGGGCCAATTTTATTCAAACGTCATAGGAATGTTGCTTAGGTGACCATCTACCAAAATAGCTGAAAAGATTCTGTTCTGATGAGCAAAATGGCCGCCATAGCTAAAAAATAGAAAAACATCGTAAATTTGCTTCAAACAGGAACTCCTCCTTAACCCTTGGGCCAATTTGATTCAAACTTCACAGGAATGTTATGTAGGTGATTCCCTAAAGAAATAGCTAAAATCATTCCGCTCTGACTAACAAGATGGCCGCCAGAGGTAAAAATAGAAAAAAATCTTCAAACGACTACTCCTCCTTTACCCTTGGGCCCATTTCATTCAAACTTCATAGGAATGTTGCTTAGATGACCCACTACCAAAATGGCTAAAACATTTTCACTCTGATGAGCAAAATGGCTGCCATAGCTAGAAACAGAAAAACTTTGTAAATTTACGTCAAAATGCGAACTCCTCCTCAACCCTTGGGCCAATTTGATGCAAACTTCACAGGAATGTTAGTTAGGTGACTCCCTACCAAAATAGCTAAAATCGTTCAATGCGGCGAACAAGATGGCCACCAGAGCTAAATATAGCCTGCGCATTCATATAGTCTAACCAGAGACTTCTCTTGCTGCATGAAGGAGCATTGAGCCCATAGCTATCCTTAAAGCACACAACAAAGACTGATCAGACTGCGCAGATGCACAGGCTGATCTGAGTTATCGTTGGGTGCACGTCTTATTGTAGGTTTTGTCATGCGCTGGCTCATATGTCATAAGTGGTGCTGTAACATCATTACATATTTTCAGTTTGTAATGTGTGATGTCACATTGCAGTGATGCAAGCTTTTTCATGCTATCTATGACCATTTAATGTTTTCTGTAGGAGTTATAACATACTTCTAAATGGAAAAAAAGCAAGGAAAAATTGGTAATATGATAAAAAGTATCTCAGAATCATGGTCATTTAATATGAAATTTATGAAACTCGCTACAGGCTTGTTTCATAAATTTCATATGAAATGCCCGCTATTTTGAGACCCTCTATGTATGCTCCTTGTCCCGATGTTATAAAACTATTTTCATGCTCAATTCAGTTGAGCATGAAATTTTGTAATGCTCATAAAAATCAAAATTCAAATAAGTTTGGCTATTTTCCTTTCTCAGCAGAAAATTTTACAAGTCCTGTTCATAAATGTGAAAATGCTTACAATTTTTTAGGCACGACAAATTTCATGTTCAGTTGAGTTGAGCATGAAAAAAAGTTTTATAACCTCGGGCCCTCGTATGTTTAGTTTCATAATGTAGATCCAGTGCTACTGTGTCTACTTTTACCGTATTCAACAGTTACGATAATTATCTTAACCCCTAAGATACCATTCATGACAATTGTCGCCTGCTTTGTTGTCTGCCAGTAACTTTAAAAGTCATTTTTGCAAACAGCGTGGACCCAGATCAGACTGCCCCTGAAGGAACAGTCTGATCTTGGTCCACTCTGTTTACCTGTGTGAAAAAATATTTCTAGAACGTTTGCAAGAAGATTCAGCAAACGATGTCAGCAGACGACATTTTTCAGATGTAGATTTTCTCGGCATCTTAAGGGTCAACCCTTACCATGATTGTTTTGTTTGATTTGAGGTTTAATGTCCCCATCAACACTGTAAAGGTAATTTTGGAGATGTTGCTTCCAATTTTGTGGGACTTTTACCCGATATTGAGATGAAATGACATCTCAAGCCCTGTAGCCCATTGAAACCAATAGGGTTTATAAGCATGGACAGGCAGACTTGCACCGCTTTGCCTGGGCAGGCTTAGATCCTCTTAGCTGTTTACCAGTACTTGTGTGCGCGTCGGTTTCAGCTGTGCGTGAAGCATCAGTAGCCCATATATTTCTTCAAGCCCCGATGGGCGGGGGCAAACCCTTACCATGCTAAATATGCTACACTCCTCCCCAGTTTTCAGCCATATGTGATACATGGGGTACAGTTTTACCATTGATTCAGAAGAGGCATGGAAAGCAGTATTGATCCTGATCAGCTGGCTTCTGATCAGAAGCCAGCTGATCTGGATCTATACTGTTTTCATAAAAGGATATAGCTGGGCTCAGCATGGTAAGGTTAACCTATAAAATGCCAGTCACAACAATTGTCGTATTGTCGTCTGCTTTGTCATCTGCTGGATACTTTAAAAGTTATTTTTGCAAACAGTGTGGACCCAGATTAGACTGCTCCTGTAGCAGTCTGATCAGGGTCCACATTGTTAACCTGTATGCAAAAATATTTTTAAAAAGTTTGCAAAAAGATTCAGCAGACGACATAAGCATACAACATTGTTCAGATGTAGTTTTTCTCGGCGTCTTAAAGGTTAAGATATGAACAAGATAACTTTTCTATCTGACAGTGTGTCATAGTAATGTTAATTAAAGGCAAACAGAGGAAACCCTGAGCAGACTGATTGTCCAGTCTGCTCAAGGTGTACAAAATTTTGCTCTGGCGATATTGCCGCAGTTAAGTTGGCCACCATATTTTCAGCAAATCCATCCATTTACCAAGATTTATCACTTGGCCAGTCCATTCCATTATTTTTGCAGATTGATCCAATTTTATTTTAAATCATTCTGCTGAAATATTTTATTATATACTACCATTTATTTTATTTATTGACTATTTTTGAAGATCCATCCAGCAGCATCTAGTCTATTTACTAAGTAATACCCCTGGCATAAGAAGATTGTCAGTGGTATATAGTTTGTCATTCCATCTGTTCATCTATCATCCATTAGTTCATCCATTTATTTACTTTCTTTACAGAGTTTTGTCTGTCAGTCCTAGAAAGATTTTGGTCTATGTTATTCCAGTCTTTGCAAATAAGTTGCTGATTTAATAGCTCAACGCATAAGATGCTAATTACGACAATTGTCGTCTGCTTTGTTGTCTGCTGGTAAATTTAAAAATCATTTTTTTGCAAAAGTGTGAACCCAGATCAGACTGCTCCTCTAGGAGCAGTCTGATCTAGCTCCACACTGTTTGCCTGTATGAAATAATATTTCTAAGAAGTTTGCAAGAAGATTCAGCAGACGACATAAGAAGACAACATTTTCAGACATAGTTTTTCTCGGCATCTTAAGAGTCGATTATGCAGCTATTTATTCGTTTGTTTATCCATTTGTGAATCCAACTGTGAATTCCTAAGCATTTGAGAAGACTTCAAAACTTTGATACTATACCTTTTTTAGTATATGGCACACTCCAACTTAAGTTGACTGCAAGAAAAGTAGGTCAAAGTTATCTACCTCAGAAGTCTTCTGATACTTACAAACTGTTAAGCTTTTGGAAGTTGAACTCATATCTCTATAAGCCATATTCATTTTAACCCACAAAATGCTAATCAGGACAATCGTTGTCTGCTTTGACGTCTGCCGGGTACCTTAAAAGTAATTTTTTGCAAACAGTGTGGACCCAGATCAGACTGCAGTCTGATCTGGGCCCACACTGTCTGTATGCAAATTTTTATTTAAAAAGTTTGCAAAATAATTCAGCATATGACATAAGCAGACAACATTTTCAAATGTAGTTTTCCATGGTGTATTAGGGGTTAAGCATCATCAGTGCATGCACCAGTCTATTCCAGCTCATCCTTGATAAAATAAGTTTAAACTGACCTACTTTTGCCAAAATATACACATTGTGAAATTGTATATATAAGCCTTAGAGCTCAGCATCTCAGCTTCTGTTAGCTGTGGTTCTCTCAAACTTGCATACCATTTAGTTTTGTCAAACTATAAACCAAACAACTTAAGATCACTCTTCAGATAATAAGTTCAAGCTTCAAATTTGTCTTAACCTTTACCACTCTCTAGGCGAATTCAGCAGACAACAAATTGTTGATATTTTTCTTATTTTTCGCAGAAAACAGGACTTGACATCTCATGCAAATTGTCTCCATAGGAGGCAAATTGTCTCCATAGGAGACAATTTGCATAAAATGTCAAATCCTGTTTCCTGGGAAAATTAGAAAAAAAGTTCAAAATGTCGTCTGCTGCGAAAAAAGACCCAGCATACAGTGTTATATTCATTTGTGCATGCACATAAGCAGTGCTGGCCAACCTCCAGAAAATCAGATCACAGTGTCCTGCTTTTACTTTTTATTTCATTACAAAAACACGCCTATATAAATACATTGTAAACTTAACCTAAAAAAAAAAAAAAAAGAAAATTTTCGGATGAAAAATTGTGATATTTTTCTTATTTCTGCTCAAAATATAATGGGGTACTCTTTAGAACCGCCTCATCGAGGCGGTTCTAACGAGTACCCTAAATCTATATTTAAGAGCAGATATATGAAAAATAAGGTATACCCCTGTAAACCCCAGTTTTACTATATAAAAGAGGGGTTCAAGGGGGTAAAAATTATATGTAGGCACATATTTGTGATGTTGGCATCTGTTTTTGTACTTAATAGTCTTTTCTGCTGTTGGCATTTTCTTCAGTTGTAGAACATGAGCACCAATCATGTGTATAGGGGTGTTGCAGACTAAAGCATATATGATCTGGTCAATTCCCCGATTTATGCTTAACATTGGGATGTCATCTTTGACACTGTAATTATTCTTGAAATATCTGCTAATGCATCTAAGTCAGGCCTACAGATGGCAAACAGTGTAGATTTTCATCTATCTGATTGCTTAGGCTTTTTCATCCAAATATTGGAGGTATTTATGGTGTGTCTTTTTTTTTTTTCAGTAAATCCATCCATTTATTTTTCATTCCCTCCATTGATTTATTTTATTGTTGACTAACTACAACTTTATTGTTTTATTTTTATTTTATCAGCAAACCCATACAGTTGTTTAGCAAATCCTGCCAGTTTAGTTTCATTCATAATTTTATGTTTACAAAATTAAGTTGTACTGCATATATAGTGCGAACAAATTGACCTGAGACCGGACGAACTCTATTAACATAATTTCACAGCCGACTGAATGCATGTATTTATCTTCGCTGTCTCCCCAAAATGGCGATATTGTTATTCAATGCATAGAGGACGGTAAATGGGTCGCAATTCACAGGATGCCTAAAAATTCACGAGAAGTTTACGAAAGCCAACGTATTAGGTGATAACACTGACTAATTTATTCCTTGCATAAAGGCCAGTCTCAGGTCAATTTGTTTGAACTATAATACAGTCAAACTTCAATGGCTCAAATGTTTGCAAGAAGATTCAGCAGATGACATAAGCAGACGACATTTTCAGATGTAGTTTTCTCGGCAGCTTAAGGGTTAACATCTACAGTTTGGTAAATTTTTCCTAGAGACCCAAGAATGAGTTAGAAACAACCATGTAAACAAGCCATCGGTGTTTGAGCCACAGAGGTTACATCTTTAAAAGGTCACAATGGGAACACCTGGCAGACTTTGTCCCCCAATTTTCAAAGGAAGACAATCTTCAGGACTTCCTGTTCGCTTTTCTATACGCCCTGTCCCACTGAAAAAGGGATCTACTCTTAAGGGAAAGAATTTCCCTGAAGAGTTGACCCCTATTGACATGGGAGACAGAAATACTTTTGCAGGAGTTGCCTCCCTTGGAGGTGTATCCATTTGTCCATGCTTAGAAACCCCATTGGTTTCATTGGGTGACAGGGCTTGAGATATCATTTCTCATCTCAATGTCGGGTTAAAGTCCAACAAAATTGGAAGCAACGTCTCCAAAATGACCTATACAGTGTTGATGGGGACGTTAAATCTCAAATCAGACAATCAACTTTCGTGACTTCCTGTTGGACTTTATGCTTTCTAAGCCAATCTGATAATGGGGTCTACTCTAAAAGAAAGAATTTGCTCCTTAGTAAGAGCAGACCCCTTTTTCTGTGGACAAAATTTATAGACAAGTGAACAGGAAGTCCCAAAAATTGTCTCCCTTTGAAAAATGGCAGAAAAATCTGCCAGGTGTATCCATTCTGCTTAAGAGCAGGCCCATGTGGATACAAGAGACAAAAATATTTGTGAAAGAGTATACATCAATTCCTTTAAAGGCAAACTTGACACTCTTTCTTGTAGAAGTTTGACTTGTATTTGTATTACAAACTTGACACTCATCACGATAACACACCCGTGCGACACAGTGCATTTTTTCACATCTCCAAAATGGCTACTTTTCTGACGAAAATCTGTGATATTTTTCTTATTTTTACTCAAAACATAGACTGTTGGTGCTCGTTAGAACCGTCTCATTGAGGCGGTTCTAACCAGTACCCACAACCTATGTCTCGGAGCAGAAATAAGAAAAATAATGTATACCCCCCTAAACCCCAGTTTTCTCTATATAAAGTGGGGTGTAAGTGTTTATTTACACAAACACTATAATTTAGCTGATCACTTTATTATGACTTCATGTTGTCAGGTATCTAAATCATTCTGTCACATAACGTCATGGTAACCTTTATGACGTCATGACATCACATGACGTTACTTATTGTTATTTCCTTATGAAGAGTCCAGTAATTATATAAAAGAGTTATCTAACATGATCAGATCAGTAATACATTGAAATTAACATTAATTATACTTTTCTGTTGTGACTGTTCTTTGTGTTTATCTGAGATCTTTCAAATTTAAAACAAAAATGGGAAATAAAGGAAAATTGCTAAAATGAAACAAAATAAAGAGCAGAAAAAAATAAAAAATGATATTTGAAAATAATCACACGCTGTTTTGTAACTTTGGTCTATGCTATTAAACAAAGTCCTCTGGCAACCTTCCATCTTTCAGTACATTTAGAAGCTTATACCCTGCAGCTCCACGTTTTGTCATACAATCTGCTAAGTGTATATTACCAGGGCACCACTTGATTTCATTAACTTCAGTTCTTGTCAGAGATTCACTTATTGCAGCAATGTCAACTCTCAGGCGCTTGTCATCTACAGGGCTTTAGATAAGGCTGCGTACCGCGTAAATTACGAAAATAATTGGGAGGATACTCCTTTTTTTCAAATCTGCTGCGTATCAGGTACGAAAAACAAATTAGCGTTATGCATTTAATATTTTTTGAGAGCGTATTTGGAACGCACGTGAAATAAATGACGTGTGTAATAAAAGGCGGGAAATTCTTACACGGGAAAATTATGCATTCATAAATTATTTCAAGGGAATCAAGTTTTATTGGGGTTGGGGTTACGGTCCTTTCAAGATTATATCACATATAGAGCCGATCCGATCGTTAATCAGGTGGGCGTAAACCGGAGTAATCTGAACTACAGTAAGACGAGCGAGCAGTGAAGTCTCGGATCAGTCAGCTCATGCGCGCATGTCTTCATTAGCCGTATTGATTGGATGAGCAGGTCATTGCTCAACAGTATCAACGCGCAACAGCCTGCGCATCGCTGATTTTACAAGCTGGGTTATCCAAACGGACTTGCGTAGTTGTTAAGCATGTTGTTCTGACTTACAAAGTGGTTGCGCGTGCTGGTCTTAGACTTCGAGTATCGTGCGACCAGTGAAGACTCGGAGTAGCCTGCGCATCATTGCAAACTGCTCAGTCTTCGCTGACCCCAAGAGCCTTTTGCAGGACTACTCAGAGATAGGTGAGAAAAAAGGTTGCCCGGGTTGCGCATGTTGATCTGGGTCTTTGCAAGGTGCTGTGCGACGCAGCTCGGTATACACACTGTTTACTTGTAATACTGTCGCAGACTGATCAAGCCGCGGGGATATTGCAAACACTAGCTTCGCATTTTGATCAGAGTCTTTGCAGATCATTGGCAACCAGTGAAGACGCACGTTCAGCCTGAGTTCTGAAACTTCAAATGACATGGATAATTATTGAGTATTCTCCCTTGAACAGGTTACTTATTCAGTCATCGGTTTTTTTTTTTGTATTGCTTTAATAACACGCTTTCAGATGAATCAAACAAATTATTTTTTATTTAAATATCATAATTCTATATTAAAAGATACCTAGAAGTTAATGTTCGAATGTTTTTTTTTTAAATAATAAACGTTGCTATTGCTTCGACCCAGTACACCACTTATTTGTGAAATGCATGTAAATATAAAATTACATATTTCCAGTAAACACATCAGTACCATTAGCTTCACTAACTTGTGAGAACGATAATCATAACGATTTTGATGGCATTTCATAAACCAAATAATGGTGCCCTTTTTAGTCATGTCGACCCTCTGCCCTAAAATCCTAACTGGAGCAATGCAATCCTTAAGTTCTTTTCAGCTAATCAGGAACCTGTCTCTGCCGCACTTTTTGTGAAAAAGGTCCTGACAGATTTTTGACCCAGTAACTGGTTCCGATTATAACATTGTAAGGAAACACGATGGGTCCCACGATCGAAGAGTGGAAGAAAATAAATATCCATGGACAATATATGATGAAATTGAGAATATGGTTTTGAAAAGGAATTATAAAAGTTTTAAAGAATATGAGTTTCATTCCATATCTTGGACAATAAAGTGAAGCTGATATTCCATTTTTTTAGAAACTCTTTGGCCACAATAATCAACCATTGAAGTCCTGCTATCCGCCAAGAGAACTGAACCCCAAAAGTTAGATTTCTCCGTCAACAAACTGCTCAGAAGAGATTTCAATATGGCATTGTTTTGTCTGATTTGTGGCCAGGGATACTGCTTGTTTTCTAATAGACATAGATATTGAATATGTGTATCTATAAGAAAACAAACAGTACACCTGGCCACAAATCAGTCCATAAAAACATTGTGTCGAGGCTGCAAAATAAAGTTTTTTGGTTTATTTTTCAGTACTCTTTAAAAATTTCTCGTTACTCCTTTTTTTAAAAAAGGACGAGTACTGTACTCTTTTGAAAAAAAAATTATCTAAAGCCCTGCATCTACTAGTTTTGTTGAATTTACAGCCTCTATTATGCTCTTATTATCAACATATGCTATAATTGGAATTGAATTGTGAGGTAGTCCTATTATATTCTCAAGCATTTTTCTATAGTAAAAACTACTTTCAAGTCCTTCTTGTAAACTCAGTGTCTCTGCGGCTATTGTGGATCGTACCACTCTCTTAATTTTGTTTGCATGCCAAGACAGTGGGCAACATTTTCCATGGCGATCTACTAGCCAGATTATATGACCTCCTGTACTCCCAGTACCATCATTTATATTACATAAGGAAGCATCAGTAAAGACAACAACCTTCCAGTCATTCACATCTGTGCTTAATGTTGGGAATAAAATCATTGAATTCACATCCTTTAGCCTGTTTACTGCCTTTATAGCTCTAGATAGGTCACTTACATTACCTTGTTTGAGTTTAGTACTAAGATCTATCAGCTCAAAAGCCAAGTCCGGTCTGGACCCTTGAACAACCCAGTTAACTTGACCTATTAACTGCCTGTATTCAGTTTGTTAATCCAAAGTCAAAATACCATGTTTGTTTAAAGCACGTTTTGGATCAATTGCTTTGTTTTTAATATTTGATACATATCTAGATTGATCTAAGACAATGCCATTTCTGTCCTGAGTGATTCTGAAACCAATGTAATTAAAGTTTCTCTTTTCTACTTTCCCTGCCAAAAACCTTTTCCTCATTTTGTTCATTATGCTTTCAAAATACTCATCACCTGCATGAAGAAAATCATCAACATGGCAGCATACTATTCCACTTAGTTTGTCTCCTTTGTGCAAATAGAACATGGCTGGGTCCATTTCAGATATTTTACACCCTAACTTCAGTAATTCCTCCTTTACACTTACATAAAACTGTCTGGCTCCATCCTTAAGCCCATAAAGCCCATGTTTAAGCTTCCACACTACCCCCTCATCAGTTTCAGACTCTTTAGGGGGTTTAATGTAAATTTCACGTCTTAGCTCTTTGCCCTGAAGGAATGCAGATCTTATATCAGTTGTTTTTACAGTCCAATTTTTACATGATACTATGGCCAGAAAAATTCTCATTGTACCCTTACCTACTGTTGGACTGTCTCTCCGCATCATAAATTCTTCTTCGAAACCTCTTACCACCAACCTTGCCTTTATCTGTTCATCTTTATTTGTTATTACCCACCTTGTTGAAAGGGTATATTGACCACAATTTTTCACCTCTTCATATGTGTTGAATTGTTTTAATTTCTGTAATTCTGCTTGTTTTGCTGCAGTAGTCGCTGTATAATCCTGCTCTTGTTTCAAAACTAAATTTACAATGGCATTTTCAGTTATCAGCTCCCATTGTACTTCATCCAGATTTACACTTTTCCTTTCTTCACTGGCATCGTCTCTGATGTTATACCAGTTCGGAGACATTCATTCCCCAGATAAACTAAGTGACCACGATGTTGTCTCCGGATATTTAAAAATTCACATCCCACCAATAAAGAAACCTCGGAGGAAGGTGTACTCATATCAGAAAGGTGACTATGAAACTATGAGGAAGGATGCACTCAGATTTGCAGAGGAGAATTACTTTAATGGTCATTCAGATGCTCGGTCTGTACAGGAGAATTTTGATTTGATAACTTCTTTCATTCATACTTCGGCCGAAAATCATATCCCCTCAAAAACTAGTAGGACTGTATCTTCTATTCCCTTGATCACTCCAGATATAAGAAGGAAAATTCGCAGAAGGAATAAGATTCATGCAAAGGCAAAAAAGACGGGAAGTGGTAAACTCCGGACAAAATTTGAAAACTTGAGACGTGAAATCAAGTTTGATATAAAAAATCAGCATGATTTGTATGTGAATAACTTGGTAGGTGATGTAAAGGCAAATCCCAGAGACTTCTACAGATATATTAATAGCCAGAAGAAAGACAGGCAAGGTATCCCGCCCCTTAATAAAAGGGGAGGGGACGGGGTTGCTAAATCAGACTGAAAGGGCAGAGGAACTAGTTGGTCAATTCAATGATGCGTTTAATAAAACTGAGTTCACGGAGGTTCCATTGACTGGAAGATCGGCCCCATTCATGAATAATATTGTTGTGACAGCTGCAGGAGTGATCAAATTACTTCAAGGCTTAAACCCCAGTAAGGCCTTAGGACCTGATGAGCTTCATCCTAGAGTCCTGAAGGAACTAGCAAATGAGTTGGGTCCAGTTTTTGCACACTTGTTTCAACAGTCTCTTGATACGGGTGAAATCCCCAAAGAATGGCTCTTAGCAAACATCTGTCCACTCTTTAAAAAAGGAGATAGGGCTCTTGCCCGTAATTATCGCCCTGTGTCTCTGACTTGTGTTCTGTGTAAATTACTGGAACATATAGTCTGCTCGAACATCATGGCCCACTTGGACGAACATAAACTTTTGTCAGACAGACAACATGCATTTAGGAAAAGGCACAGTTGTGAAACTCAGCTAAGCACAGTTATTAATGACTGGGCAAAAATCTTGGACAAAGGAGGGCAGGTGGACACATTTATTCTGGACTTCGAGAAGGCTTTTGACACCCCTCCTCATCAACTACTTAAATCTAAGTTATTTGGTTATGGAATTGGGGGAAAGACCCTCAAATGGATAGATTCCTTTCTTTGCTACAGAAAACAGCAGGTTGTTGTTAATGGTGAATCTTCGGAGTGGGCTCCAGTTTTGTCTGGAGTCCCGCAAGGGACCGTTCTTGGTCCACTTTTGTTCTCCCTGTACATCAATGATATTTCCAATGACATTGACTCAGAAATAAGACTGTTCGCAGATGACTGTGTTTGTTACCGGGAAATTAGAGATTCAGATGACTCATTGAAACTTCAGGCTGACATAGATAGATTAGGATGTTGGGCACGTAAATGGGGCATGAGATTTCAGCCAGTTAAATGCAATATTATGCAGATAACTAGGAAGAGATCTAATAAAGTTGAGGCTTCTTACACCGTAGAGGGAACGGTCCTCGAGAATGTGGACTCCATTAAATACCTTGGAGTGACAATCTCACACAACTTGAGATGGAACACTCATATTAGCAACATGTGTACTAAGGCAAATAGAACGCTTGGTTTCCTGAGGCGAAATCTTCATCAGTGCCCTCAGGATGTATAAGAGGCAGCATATAGAGGTCTTGTTCGCCCAATCTTGGAATATGGTAGTTGTATCTGGGACCCCAGTGGAGTGGTCCTTAACGATGAAATTGAGAAAGTTCAGAATAGAGCTGCTAGATTTGTAACAGGCAATTACTGCTTTGAAACTGGGAGCATGACTGGAATACTTGGAAAATTAAAATGGGAGTCTCTCAAGAAAAGGAGAAAAGACAGTAGGCTAATCCTTTTATACAAAGGTCTAAAGGGTGCTGCCAGCATTCCAACAGATGACCTTGTTCCCCCAGCTAGACACTGTAGAAATCACCATTCGTTGGCGTTTCAGACCCTTAGCGCAAGAACTGACATTTATAAAGAGTCGTTCTTCCCCAGAACCATTAGAGATTGGAATGCCCTTCCCGATTCGATTATTTCGACAGCTGAAGGTGCTGATGATTGTGTAGCTAAATTTACCTCTTTGGTTAGAGCTAGGGACTAACTTCCCACATCACAGGTCCTGGTGTATGAATGTCATTTGACGTGTCACCAGTAACAATTCTGATTCTGATTCTGATTTCTTCCAGTTGCTTTACCTGCTCTTCCTATTACTGTGGCCTTTATCCATCCATCAGTATCATTTAATTTGTATTGTATAATGTCATTTATTTTAAGCTTTTGTCTACCATTTTGGATAGCCTGTACATTGTTCTCTATGTTTCTTGCTACTGTTGCTGGTATATTTTGGATATTTTGTGTATTGTCTACATTTGGTTCTTCTATTGCTGCCGGTATTTCTTCTGAAATACCTGGTCCTGAAACAGTGTTTTCTTCCTCATTGTGTTTCCTGCCTTGGTCAACATTGGCTTCATCCTCATCTTCTGTCGAGTAACTGTTCACCTTTTGTAGTCTGTTTGGTGAGACTCTAACAAATATGCCCCCATGTCTTACAAAAACAACCTTCCCGTCTTGAAAAACAACCTTGCCTGGTCCAAGCCAACGCTCTTTTCCTTCCCGTTTGTTAAAAAACCCTGTCCCCATTTTCAAATATCTGCTCAGAGGCTCTAACTTTGTTTCTAAGGGCTCTTCTTATCCTTGCATCAGCTTCTGTTTGAATAAATATTTTACGAGCAGCATGGAGAGCATTTAAATGTTTTGCAAATACCTCACTGCTAGTTGTTCCCTCTAATGCTGGCAGATTGTCATTCATTATATTTGGCAGGTTGGGATTTTCTCCAAAGACAAGCTGATGACTACTGTAACCATTCCACATTTGTAGTGAATTTCTTGCCATGTTTGCCCAAGAGAGCAATGTCTTACCACACTCAGCCTCCAGTTTGACCAGCATCATATCTGTGATGGCATGTACCCTTTCACACAACCCATTTTGAAAGGTGCTTTCTCCCGCTGTGGTGCATAGTTGTATATTCAATATAGATGTTATTTCTCGCATTTCATCAGCGCTAAATTCTCCCCCGTTGTCAGTCATTAATGCTCCCATAACCCCAAATTTCCCAATCCAGTGTGTCATTAACGTGTCTATTACATTGCTTGGTTTCTTTCTGTCAATGAATACAGACAATGTGTATCTTGACCACATGTCAATTATATGTAATATCCAACGGCTATTCCATTGTTTAAGATCCATAGCTACTTTTTCATTGAATTTCGTAGCCAGAGGCATACCTACTATTGGTCTGGATGGTGTCTTAGCGTATCTCTTGCAAAGTTCACATTTCTCCTCTATCTGTATCATATTTTCTTCGTACTCTTCCTGCCATACACCAGCATCCTTCAATAATGCTATTAGCCTTTTCTTTGATGGATGAGCAAACTGTCTGTGTAACTTTAATAATGTTTTGTATCTCTCCTGTTTGTTCAACTCTTGAAGCTTTACAGCACAAACAGTCTCGACTTAAACCTCTTCTGTTTTGTCTATAGGGATGCAATAATGACCTGAAGTTGTCAAATTTAATGCTACTCCTTTTCCCATTTTTGTGGCAGTATCATTTTCCAAGTCCATTTTTATAGCTGCTTTCTTCATGGCTGTTCTGGAAAGAAGTAGAGGAATGTCGGACTCTACAACATCAGTCTTTATGGTTACCTCTTTTCCAGCAATCACTGCAGGTAAGCTATATTCACACTTTGATTTTAAACATGTCCCCCTCCAAACTTGAAAACTCGCTGGCTATCTTTCTGTTTGATCTTGATTCTATCTCTGTTATCCAATGATTGAATATACATTTTTTTGTAATTGTTTACCCATTTATCTCCGCAAACAGTGCTACTACATGCACTGTCTAACACTGCACAATTGCGAGCCTCAATTCCCAGTCGTTGAACCTCCTCATTGTTATAGCCTGTAAATAATACAGCATGTTCTTCTTCTGCTATATTAATTTTCGCCATGTTTTCCCAACTGTCTGGGCATGCATTTAGCAAGTGACGATATGATCCACAGGACTTACAGGTTAGTGTACGGCCATCTGGCCCTACAGGATTGATATTCTTCTTATTTCTATCGCTTGGTTGGCTGATCCGAGATCCTGATTCAGTATGCTGGTATCCTCCTCTTACTCCTTGTTTCCTATACGCTGTACGGTGAAATTCTTGAACTCCTGTTCCCCTCGCTGGTCGCCACCGCCTCCATGTTTCTTCTTTGTCTCCCACACCCTGCTTACCTTGTTGTTTCCTCTTGATATAACCAGAAGCAAGCAAGGTCTCATTGCTATCAGCTATAAAAGAAGGTTCCAGCTTTATATTTGTACTGCTGGGGCTGCTGGATCCACTGTCACCCTTAAATTTCTTCAGAGACTTCTTTGCCTCATCATACAATGTGTTCTTGTTATCATAATTCATGCTTGTTAAAACAAGTAGTTTTTCCTCTTTTGTAATATTAGCTTTACGAAGCAGTTTGAAGGCTAATATTTCTGGTCGCAAAGGCATATTTTTCTTTTCTATTTTCTTGTATTTTGAGTCAAATACAGCTATATATTCGGTAATAGATTGTCCTTGAGATCTATAAAAGTCATCAAATTCTTCAAACTTTTCTAAACTATCGGTCAAATCATCCTTAGCTAGGTGTTTGTCTAAAAAGTTTAATAATACAGTTAACCCATCTTCACTTTTTAAATCATGTAACGGGATTTGATCAAACACTTTTTCCCTGATTTGGGTTTCATCATCTTCAGGTAGGGTCAGTGCTATGGCTATACCTTGCTTGTCCTCCTTTAAGTCTGTAATTTCTTTCCATGCTAAGAGTTCTTGTCTGAATCTTTCATAGTTCTTCGCCTTATTCAATATTGGTGGGTTGATCCTAGTTGCCATGTTGTTTCCTATTCACAGTCTTCAAATGTAGCTAAACACAAGTTTTCTTCTCTCCAACAATGTCCCAGAGTCTTGTTCCACACCTGAGGATTGTTCCTCACGCTCTGCTACCACTTGTTTATTTACACAAACACTATAATTTAGCTGATCACTTTATTATGACTTCATGTTGTCAGGTATCTAAATCATTCTGTCACATAACGTCATGGTAACCTTTATGACGTCATGACGTCACATGACGTTACTTATTGTTATTTCCTTATGAAGAGTCCAGTAATTATATAAAAGAGTTATCTAACATGATCAGATCAGTAATACATTGAAATTAACAGTAAGGGGGTGTTCATTTCATGGACTTGTAAGCATGATGCTTTCTTGTAGAAGTTTGACTTGTATTTGTATTACAAACTTGACACTCTTTCTTGTAGAAGTTTGACTTGTATTTGTACATGTATTACAAACTTGACACTCTTTCTTGTAGAAGTTTGACTTGTATTTGTATTACAAACTTGACACTCTTTCTTGTGGAAGTTTGACTTGTATTTGTATTACAAACTTGACACTCTTTCTTGTAGAAGTTTGACTTGTATTTGTACATGTATTACAAACTTGACAATCTTTCTTGTAGAAGTTTGACTTGTATTTGTATTACAAACTTGACACTCTTTCTTGTAGAAGTTTGACTTGTATTTGTATTACAAACTTGACACTCTTTCTTGTAGAAGTTTGACTTGTATTTGTATTACAAACTTGACACTCTTTCTTGTGGAAGTTTGACTTGTATTTGTATTACAAACTTGACACTCTTTCTTGTAGAAGTTTGACTTGTATTTGTGTTATAATGACTGATGCTTGACATTGTGTATTACACAACAACCTCTTTATAATATAACACAATTGTTGCGGTTCAGAGTGTAACGTCTCTCTACAGCCGGATTGAACCACAATGCTGTCGGATTTAACCAAGAAACAAAACGACTCCTTCACTCAGAAGGCAGACATATTTATTAATGATACGTCACAATGCGCATGCGCCAATCATGTAAACATTGCAAAAGATCGATGAGGGGCATTCAATAAGTTTGGTGACAATATCAAATAACATGGAGTGATATAGCAGTGAAATACCACATCCCTCCTTTTTTAGCTCACCTGTCACGTAGTGACAAGGTGAGCTTTTGGGATCACTTTTTGTCCGTCGTGCGTCCGTGCGTGCGTGAGTGCGTCCGTAAACTTTTCTTCAAACAACGTCTCCTCCTAAACCACTGATCGGATTTTGACCAAACTTCACAGGAATGATCCTTAGGTGGTCCCCTTTCAAAGTTGTTCAAATGGTTCCGGTCTGTTGCACATATAGGTCACAGTAGCCAAAAATAGATTTTTTTCACCGCAAACTTAAAAAATCTTCTTCTCTGAAACCGCAAGGCCCAGGTCTTTGATATTTGGTATGAAGCTTCATCTAGTGGACCCCTACCAAGATTGTTCAAATTATAGTGCAAGTGCCAAAAATGCCCCCGCACGGGGGCCCTTTGGTTTTACATGGGCTTATATAGGGAAAATCTTTAAAAATCTTCTTCTCTGAAACCACAAGGCCAAGGTCTTTGATATTTGGTATGAAGCTTCATCTAGTAGACCCCTACCAAGATTGTTCAAATTATAGTGCTGGAGCTAAAAATGCCCCCACACAGGGGCCCTTTGGTTTTACATGGGCTTATATAGGGAAAATCTTGAAAAATCTTCTTCTCTGAAATCGCAAGGCCCAGGTCTTTGATATTTGGTATGAAGCTTCATCTAGTGGACCCCTACAAAGATTGTTCAAATTATAGTGCTGGGGCCAAAAATGCCCCCGCACAAGGGCCCTTTTGTTTTACATAGGCTTATATAGGGAAAATCATTAAATATCTTCTTCTCTGAAACCGCAAGGCCCAGGTCTTTGATATTTGGTATAAAGCTTCATCTAGTGGACCCCTACCAAGATTGTTCAAATTATAGTGCTGGAGCTAAAAATGCCCCCCGCATGGGGGCCCTTTGGTTTTACATGGGCTTATATAGGGAAAATCTTGAAAAATCTTCTTCTCTGAAACCGCAAGGCCCAGGTCTTTGATATTTGGTATGAAGCTTCATCTAGTGGACCCCTACCAAGATTGTTCAAATTTTAGTGCTGGGGCCAAAAATGCCCCCTCACCAGGTCCCTTTTGTTTTACATAGGCTTATATAGGGAAAATCTTGAAAATTCTTCTTCTCTGAAACTGCAAGGCCCAGGTCTTTGATATTTGGTATGATGCTTCATCTTGTGGACCTCTACCAAGATTGTTCAAATTATAGCCCTTGGGCCAAAAATGCCCCCGCTCCGGGCCCTTTGGTTTTACATAGGCTTATATAGGAAAAATCTTGAAAAATCTTCTTCTGAAACCACAAGGCTTAGGTATTCGATATTTGTTATGAAGCTTCAGCTAGTGGACCTCAATAAAGATTGTTCAAATTATAGCCCTGAGACCAAAAATGCCCCCACCATGTGACCCTTTGGTTTTACATAGACTTATATAGGGAAAATCTTTAAAAATCATCTTCTCTGAAACACAAGGCTTAGGTCTTTGATATTTGTTATGAAGCTTCAGCTAGTGGACCTCTACCACGATTGTTCAAATTATAGCCCTGGGGCCAAAAATGCCCCCGCATCGGGGCCCTTTGGTTTAACATAGACTTATATAGGGAAAATCTTGTTTTACATAGACTTCTATATGCAGGGTAAACCTTTAAAATCTTCTTCTCTGAAACCAGAAAGCTCAGGTCTTTCATATTTGATATGAAGCTTCATCTTGTGGACCTCTACCAAGATTGTTCAAATTATAGCCCTGGGGCAAAAATTGACCCTGCCCGGGGCCCACTTGTTATACATTGGATCAGGTGAGCGAACCAGGGCCCTCTGGGCCCTCTTGTTTAGAAAGAAACCACAACATATATACATGTATGACCTTAAGAAACCTCCATACTAGTAATTGTCCTTTAATTCAAAAAGTTTAAAGTTCTCTGGATTTTTTAACTTCCTGGCTTGACTTTGGAAAAGTTCTTTACTTGAATGATGTAATAAACTAGTAATTATTATCACTTTCAAATGAAAATTAAACTATGAAATCAAAATAATGTTGTACTAATTAACCATTATAATCAAATGTTATCTGTAAACATGTAGGAGGTTTGTTGCTTATCAAAATCATTTGGTAACCACAAAATCCTTGAATCTCTCTGGAAGTCGCTTTGCTCTGACAGGACGTGGTGACCTAAGCATGTCGGTGTTACTGCGCGGTGTACTTGCAGCTTCAGCTTGGGCTGGCGCGAGTAGTTCTGGTACATTGTCACTTGGAGGTGGCGGCACCTCGTTACTATCCGGAATATCAAAATCCGGTTCGTACCTATGAAAAGGGTAATTTACCCCTGACCTCTTGCGAAACGGTTTCACCTCGGTTACATTACGTTTATACTGGTTGCCCAAGTCTGATTCTATCCGAACGCTATTACCCTTCTTCTCAACCAGCGTAAATGGCCTCGGATGAAAAACTGTGGAAAACTTATTTTCCTTCTCTTGCTGCACTAAAACACTATCACCGGCTTTCATGTCATTACCGCGTGCTTGACGCTTAGCATCGGCATATATTTTCCCTTTCCCCTTATTTTCGCAATCTTTATCGCGAACCTCAAGATCATCGGGTGTAAAGTTGTCTAATTCAGGCAACTTAGTTCGCAACTTCCTACGGTACAGAAGTTCAGCCGGAGTCACCCCTGTAGTTGTGTTCGGGGTACTACGGTGTACCGCAATGTTCTTGAGTAAATCTTGCTTCCAATCGCGACCACTCGCGTGCGCAATGCGAATGCGTTTCATGATTGATCTGTTCTGTCGCTCGACCTCCCCATTTGCCTGGGGCCACAACGGTGTGGTATGACGGTGCGTTATACCATTTTCCGACAAGAAATTCTTGAACGACTCACTAACAAACTGGGGCCCATTATCAGTCCGTAACGACAATGGAAGACCATGGGTAACGAAAAATTTGGTCAACGCTTGAATGACCTTGTCAGATGTGGTTGATTTCATAATTTCAACCTCAAAAAATCTACTGTAGTAGTCTACCACTACCAAGATTGACTCCCCAGTCGGTAGAGGACCTAACAGATCAGCGGCGAGATCCTGCCAGGGTCCCGCTGGCAGTTCAGTCCGTATCATCGGTTCCGGTTTAGTTGCTTGAGAAACAAGTTGACAGCCATAGCATGTTTTACAGAACTGCTCAACCTGTCTATCAATGCCAGGCCACCATACTTTACTGCGAAGTATCTTTTTCATGTTCACAATTCCGGGATGGCCCTCATGAGCCACCTTCAAAATTCTGTCGCGAAGTGACTCTGGTATGACAATTCTGGTTCCCCATAGAACCAATTTCCCAATCGCACTCAATTCAAATCGAATCGGCAAATATTGCTTGTTCTCCACGGTGTACCACCGGCCAGTTAGTAAACACTGGCGGACACTACACAGTTCCGGATCATTGTCAGAAGCGCGTTCTATATCACGTGTACTAATTGCCTTAGGAGTGGCCTCCTCAGCGACAAACCGAACATACTCATCATCATCACTTGCGGAAGTCTTCGAAACAGTCTGAGGTAACAACCTTGACAGCGCGTCCGCGATATTGGACTTTCCGGGAATCCACCGTACAGTATACTTATACTGTTGCATACGCAAGACCCAACGTTCTATTCGCACGCAGGGTTTTGATTTTGGAGAGTAAATGAACTCCAAAGGCTTATGATCAGTAAGAAGTTCAAACTGAACCCCGTATAGGTAGGGGTGTAGCCGTTCACACGCCCAAACAATTCCCAATGCTTCTTTTTCCGTTTGTGAGTAGCGCCGCTCAACATCGGTCAAGCTCCTACTGGCATAGCAAATGACGCGATTTTCCCCATTCTGCTCCTGAACTCATACCGCAGCTAATCCCACAGGGGACGCATCTGTGATAACCTGGGTTTTGGCATTCATATCATAATACCCTAAGGTGTCAGCATCGGCTAACATAGCCTTCAGCTTATCAAATGAGATTTGCTGTTCCTGGCCCCAAATGAACGGTTCATTAGTTCTCAATAACCTACGCAACGGCTCGGACACCGTAGAGAAATCGGGTAAATACCGCGAACTATACGTCACCAACCCAAGGAAGCTTTTAATTTCGGCCGCAGTCTCCGGTTCGCGAGCATTAAGTACCGCTTGAACTTTGACTTCTGCAGGTCCAATGCCCCGTGCAGACAGTACATGACCCATGAAAACTAGTTTCGACATGTTTAGCTCACACTTGTCCTTGTTCACTGTCAGTCCATGTTGCTTTAAGGTCTCAAGGACCTTAATTAGCCGTCTATCATGTTCCTCCTTGGTTTCCGCATGTACGATAATGTCGTCAAGTATATTATGAACACCATCAATGTTCTGAAGGATCTGCTGAATACACTTTTGGTACATTTCTGGAGCACAGCTTATACCCATCATGAGCCGCTTATACCGATAAAGTCCCTTATGGGTAGCAAACGTGGTTATCTCCCTTGAGTCCGGGTGAATTTCTAGTTGATGATAGCCCATACGCATATCAATTTTACTGAATACACAGCTTTGGTTCAAGTCCTGGAGAATTTCATCGATGGTTGGGATCGGGAACCGTTCCCGCTTTACCGCTAGATTAGCACGCCTCATGTCGACACACAATCGGATATCCTTTCCCCCGGATTTTGGGACACACACGACGGGGGAGACCCACTCACAAGGACCATGGACTGGTTCTATAATATCAAGTTGTTCCAGTTCTTTCAGTTTATTTTCTAGTTTATCACGCAACTGATAGGGGACACGACGAACTGACTGAACGACGGGAGTAACGGTTTCATCAAGGGGTATTTTCAGCTGAAAGTTTTTAAGTTTCCCGAACCCCGTTGTCACTTCCGGATACTGCTCCAAAATACTCTGGTCATTGATCACGTTAACACTTGGGCCAAGTCTTAAAACATTCAACTTCATGGCCGTGTCACGGCCAAGCAACGACTGCCCTTTCCCATCAATGACAACGAATTGCTCGTTTTCCACTTGCTGCTTACCCACTGCCACGGTAGCTTTAAATGTCCCAGCAATCTGCAGTGGGGTGGACGATCCATACGCAAACAGAGTTTTAGATTCTTTGGACGAAACACATTTGACATTGTCAGACTTCAATTGTTCCCATTGTTAACGACCTATAATATTACAGCTGGCACCCGAATCGATGATCATGTCCATGTTAACTCCACCTACTTCGACACTGACTGTGGAATCACTGCTACAGTTCTCTGAAATTTGGCTGACAATAAAGGCATAGTCAGGGTCACATTCATTAACTTGGTGCACACGTTTCGGATCAGTTTTATGGGGTTTTTCCTGTTTCCATGATTTTGTCTGCTTTGATTTACACCAATTTTGATAATGTCCAATCATGTGACATTTCCGGCACTTTTGGTTCTTTGCCGGGCATTGGGGATCCTTTGCTTTGTGTCCAGAGTACCCACATGCAAAGCAGATGACTTTGCTACCACTAGCACCAGTACTTGTTGAACGACCCTCTTTGGGTTTTGCACCAGCTGATTGCCTGGTGATCGATACTTTGTTTACTTCCGCTCGAATACCTTCCATTGATCTGGCCGACTTTTCTGAGTCCTCAAATGTACGGGCAACGTCCTGTAACTGTTCTAGGGTCAATGTTCGTCCCTTTTCAAGCAACTTTCTACGTAACTGATTTGACAGGCATTTCTCAATGACTTGTTCACGAATCTGTTCATTGATTGCATTATCGTCAGCAAAGTCACACGTGTCGGCTTTCATACGCAGCCTGACAATAAACTGGTCAATTGTCTCTTCAGGCTTCTGAGACATTTGCCGGAAGGCATGCCGTTCAAAGGGGACGTTCGACTTGGGTTTAAAATATTTCTCAAGTGTCTTTGTTACCTTCTCGTACGCGTCCGCTCCGCCTTCCTCCGTTAATGTATAGTAAATATCCTGTACTTGTAACCCAGCGGAATGTAATAACAGTGCCCGTTTTTGATCCTTATCCGTAATTCCCTTCCCAACCGCGTACAATTCAAAGGCACGCAGCCACCTTTTCCACCTTGCTGCAATGCCCGTAGAGTCCCCACAATCGAAGGGTTGAACTGGCCTTATGCCCGTAATCTGAGCCGCTTCAGCCATTTTAACACACAGGGTAAATGTTAGTTTACTCGTCGCCAAAATGTAACGTCTCTCTACAGCCGGATTGAACCACAATGCTGTCGGATTTAACCAAGAAACAAAACGACTCCTTCACTCAGAAGGCAGACATATTTATTAATGATACGTCACAATGCGCATGCGCCAATCATGTAAACATTGCAAAAGATCGATGAGGGGCATTCAATAAGTTCTGTGACAATATCAAATAACATGCAGTGATATAGCAGTGAAATACCACACAGAGCAGAAATTGTGTTTGTTAAGGGGAATCGGAACACCTGGCCATTTTTCAAAGCGAGACAACTTTTCGGGACTTCCTGTTCACTTTTCTATAAGCCCCGTCCAACTGAAAAAGATGTCAACTCTTAAAAGAAAGAAGCCTCCGGAGCAAATTCTTTTCTTTAAGAGTTGACTCCTATTGATACGGGAGACAAAAATATTTTTGCAGGAGTTGCCTCCCCAGAAGGTGTATCCATTCCCCTTAAACAAAATAACATTTCTTGGCCAAACAACAATGTATAATTATTAAAGAAAAAAATGACCATTTAGTATAAATACATTTTAAGATCCAGCTTACCACTATTATATCCTAAACTGTTTTATATTGAACAGCTTTATAAAGAGGTTTATGGGTATTTTGATGACTAAAACTTGAACAACATCACATGAACAAATCCGTGAAATAGAGACCCCCCCTAAATCTCACCATATATAGAGAAAACTGGGGTTTACTAGGATAAACATTATTTTCCTTATTTCTGCTCCAAGACATAGGTTGTGGGTACTCGTTAGAACCGCCTCAATGAGGCGATTCTAACAAGCACCCAAAACTTATGTTTGGAGTATAAATAAGAAACATATCACAAATTTTCATTAGAAAAATTACCTTTTTTGAGGTTTGAAAAATGCACTATATCATGTTATCGTATTCAATGTAATATACAAATCAATGACATGTTGATTTTGACTGTTTATGTTGCAAGACCATCAAGTGTTTATCCATGCCAAATTATTTATTTTTGCATATCATCTTTGCAAATATTAAGGGGCCATTATTATTAATCTTGATCTGAGCATAATTAGTTTTCAACAATAGTTTTTAAATTTTGTATATTTGTATAGTGTTTGTTCTTGACCCATTGCATGCAGGGAAACCCCTAAAGGGGTACCTTGGCAAACAGTGCAGAATGCAGCGTCTGATCAGGATCTGCACTATTTGCTATCAGAATTTTCCATCAAAAATGGAATAAAAACGAAAAAATACGCTTACCACCCCTTATATGACAAGTGAGTGAGTGTTTGAGTTATACGTCTCACCAACAGCTAAGGTCATACGGAGATGGGACCTCGGTTTAAAGACTCAGTAGAAAGTCTGTAGTAGATCGATCCTGCCACCCCTTATATGACAAATGAAAGCGTCCACTAGTATACAATGGGTTAATGGTATTTTGTTGATAATTGAAGGATAGTTTTCCTTATTTCTCCATAATATTACAAACCTATGTTGTGGGTATTCATTAGGCTGTTTTTAACACATTTAGGGAATAACTGTATTCAAAATTGTCATTTGGGGAGGTAAATCGGTGGTTTTACGGTCGGAAATTTCGTTTTACGGCGACGCGTCAGCGGAGCCGTAAAACGTAATTTGCGACCGTAAAACCACCGATTTACCTCCCCAAATGACAATTTTCAATACAGTTATCCCCATTCTAATGCACTTATTCGGTTGTTTTGTTAAAAATTGTACTATTTTGCACAAAGCGGCAGGCGCTGTGAGCTGCGTAAAACCAAATGTAAGCCAATGAAAAACGACGTTACGTGGTGACGTCGGATTTCCGACAGTATATCGTGGAATATACTGTCGCAAATTTTTGACGTTATCCAATCAGACGTCGCGTTACATACGTAAGTGCATTAGAATAATGTTTTGTTGTATGTTTTGTCGTAATGGCTGTGCAAACCTGTCTGATTATATTTCTGTTAAGATAACATTCCCATCTGCCTCTTTGCTTATTGATCATTGTTATGCAAGAAAAAAATAGATAAGAGATCACATTTCGGATACGTTTCTCATCACGAAAACACGCCTATATAATTTTGACCCCCTTGAACCCCACTTTTGTTTTGTAAAACTGGGGTTTACAGGGGTATACCTTATTTTTCTTATTTCATCTCTAAAATATAGATTGTGGGTACTCGTTAGAACCGCCTCATTGAGGCGGTTCTAACGAGTACCCACAATCTATATATTGAGCAGTAATAAGAAAAATATCACAATTTTTCATCTTAAATTTTTATTTTTTTGGCAGTAAAGTTTACAATGTATTTGTATTGGTGTGTTTTTGTAATGCAATGTCTGCATTTAACCATAGTTCTGGATATAGTGGAGTACAATTCCTAGAGAAGAGTGAGTGTTTTGAGTTTTATGTCTCACCAACAGCTAAGGTCATATGGAGACGGGACCTCGGTTTAAAGACTCATCAGAAAGTCTGGAGAAGCCCGGGAACGATCCTGCGATCCCTGGTTTACAAGGCGAGTAGCGTAATCACTACACCATGGAGGCTTCTATTTCCTAGAGAATAATGATTTTTTTTTTTTTTTTTTTCATATTTCTGCCTGAAAAGGTGGATGCATGTTAGAATCTCACTGGTGAGGAGTTCTAACAGGTATGCACACTATATGTTGTTTTCAAAAAGGTAAACGTATGTCAGAAGTGTCCTCTTGTCTATTTTGAATTATTTTATGTGCATATACATGTATTAATTATCAGTGCCAGTACTTACTATCTTTACATATGTATATATAATGTATATAGTTATATTTTATTGCTACACAATGGAGTTAACAAAAAGACTTATATTTATGTGAAATATTCTCTGGTTGTGTTAACTGATATTAACTGGTTGTGTCTATTAACCTTTTAAAATCCTGTTGCAATATTAAATCAGATCTGTAGACTTTGATGATACTTTTCCTTTGTTGTATTTTTAGCTCACCTGGGCCGAAGGCTCCAGGGGAGCTTATAGTATAGTGGGTCCTCCGTCGTCCGTCCACACTTTTGAGCTGCTATATCTCTGTATCCTGCAGGCTGATCTCAATCATTTCTCATCTGTAGCATGCCTCTGGTGGGGTATTGATGACATAAACTTTTTTTCGAAATCGCTCTAAAACTTTGGTTCCTATGGTAACCACAAGGTCCCATAGACTTACTATGGGAAAATGCTTGTCATCACTGTAGCGCCTTCAGTTTTGATCGGATCTTTCTGAAACTTATATGTAAGGTGACTGGGGATAAAAACTCGGATGAGTTCGAAAACCGGCCAAGTCGGCCCAATTATCATAGAGTTACGTCCCTTTGATTGCTGAAAATACCAATTTTCGACCTTGTCATCACCCTAGCCCCTTCAGTTTTGATCGGATCTTTTTGAAACTTATATGTAATGTGGCTGGGGATAAAACCTCGGATGAGTTCGAAAACCGGCCAAGTCCGCCTATTTATCATAGAGTTACGCCCATTTGATTGCTGAAAATGCCGATTTTCGACCTTGTCATCACCGTAGCCCCTTCAGTTTTGATCGGATCTTTCTGAAACTTATATGTAAGGTGGCTGGGGATAAAATCTCGGATGAGTTCGAAAACTGACCAAGTCGGCCCATTTATCGTAGAGTAACGTCCCTTTGATTGCTGAAAATGCTGATTTTTTGACCTTGTCATCACTGTAGCCCTTTCAGTTTTGATCGAATCTTTCCGAAACTTATATGTAAAGTGGCTGAGGATAAAATCTCGGATGAGTTCGAAAACCAGCAGAGTTGGTCCATTTATCACAGAGTAACGTCCCTTTGATTGCTGAAAATGCCGATTTTTGACCTTGTCATCACCGTAGCCCTTTCAGTTTTGATCGGATCTTTCTGAAACTTATATGCAAGGTGGCTTGGGATAAAACCTCGGATGAGTTCGCATACCAGCAAAGGTGGCCTATTTATCATAAAGTAAGGTCCCTTTGATTGCTGAAAATGTTGATTTTTAGCTCACCAGAGCCGAAGGCTCCGGGGGAGCTTATAGTATAGGCAGTGATCCGTCGTCCGCGTCCGCGTCTGCGTCCGCGTCCGCGTTTGCGTCAACATTTTCAAACGACTTCTCCTCTGAAACTACTTGGCCAATTGAAACCAAATTACATGTGGAGGCTCTGTTGGAAGGGGGAACGAAAGTTTGTTCGTGAAGACTGGGTCACATAACCAAGATGTCCGCCATGCCCATATATGGTAAAAACCTTTAAAAATCTTCTTCTCAAGAACCGAATGTCCGATGATCTTGAAACTTGGTATGCAGCATCGGGGACTCAGGCCCTACCAAGTTTGTTCAAACTATGACCTTTGGTTGACCTTGACCTGTTTTACGTCAAGGTCAAATTTGGTCACTTAGACATTAGATGGAAAAAAAGGCAAAACAGTGGATTTTTCTGATTGCAGGGTAGCTAGTGGCATCAGAAATTGTATTTGTAATCAAATGAATGGAAGTTTATAAGTTCCAAAGGTCAAGGTCATTTACCGACCTTTGTCCAGGACGGCTCAGATTCAGTATTTTCATCTTCTTCTTCACTTAAACTACTTGGCCAATTGAAATCAAATTACATATGGAGCCTCTATGGATTGGGTGTATGAAAGTTTGTTCTTGAGGATGGGGTCACATGACCAATATGGCCGCCATGCCCATATATGGTAAAAACCTTTAAAAATCTTCTTCTCAAGAACCGAATGGCCGATGACCTTGAAACTTGGTATGCAGCATCGAGGACTGGGGCCCTACCAAGTTTGTTCAAATCATGACCTTTGGTTGACCTTGGCCTGTTTTACATCAAGGTCAAATTTGGTCACTTAGACATTTCTATGGAAAAAGGCAAAACAGTGGATTTTTCTGATTGCATGGTAACTAGTGGCATCAGAAATGGTATTTGCAATCAGCTGAATGCGAGTTTATAAGTTCCAAAGGTCAAGGTCATTTCCTGACCTTTGTCCAGGACGGCTCAGATTTAGTATTTTCATCTTCTTCACTTAAACTACTCGGCCAATTGAAACCAAATTACATGTGGAGCCTCTATGGAATGGGGGAACGAAAGTTTGTTTGTGAGGACTGGGTCACTTGACCAATATGGCCACCATGCCCATATATGGTAAAAACCTTTAAAAATCTTCTTCTCAAGAACCGAATAGATGATGATCCCGAAACTTGGTATGCAGCATCGAGGACTTTGGCCCTACCAAGTTTGTTCAAATTATGACCTTTGGTTGACCTTGACCTGTTTTACATCAAGGTCATGGTCACTTAGACATTTGTATGGAAAAAAGGCAAAACAGTGGATTTTTTGTGATTGCATGGTAGCTAGTGGTACTTGGAATCAGCTGATGGAAATTTATAAGTTCCAAAGGTCAAGGTCATTTCCTGACCTTTGCCCAGGACGGCTCATATTCAGTATTTTCATCTTCTTCTTCACTTAAACTACTTGGCCAATTGAAACCAAATTACATGTGGAGCCTCTATGGAATGGGGGAACGAAAGTTTGTTTGTGAGGACTGGGTCACATGACCAATATGGCCGCCATGCCCATAAATGGTTAAATACCTTTGAATGTCTTCTTCTCAAAAACCGAATGGTTGATGATCTTGAAACTTGGTATGCAGCATCTGGGACTTTGGCCCTACCAAATTCGTTCAAATGATGTCTTTTGTTTGACCTTCACCTATTTTATGTCAAGGTCAAATTTGGTCACTTAGACATTTATATGGAAAAAAAGGCAAAATAGTGGATATTTCTGATTGCCTGGTAGGCTGTGACATCGAAAATGATATTTGCAGTTAGCTGAATGGAAGTTTATCAATTCCAAAGGTCAAGGTCATTTACTGACCTTTATCCTGGATGCCTCAGATTCAGTATTTTTTTTATCTTCTCCTCCACTTAAACTGGTGGGATGATTGAAACAAAATTACATTTGGAGCCTCTATGGGTAGGGGGAATGAAATTTGTTTGTAGGGACTGGGTCACCTGACCAATGTGGCCACCATGCTCATATATGGCAAAAAAATTTAAGAATTTTCTTCTCAGGAACCAAATAACCAATGACCTTGAAATTGGGTATGTAGCATTGGGGACACAGGCCCTACCAAATTTATTCAACTGATGATCTTTAGCTGACCTTGACCTGTTTTACGTCAAGGTCAAATTTGGTCACTTAGACATTTATATCGAAAAAGAGCAAGACAGTGGTTTTTACTGATTGCATGGCAGCCAGATCCATCATAAATATTATTTACAATCAGATGGATGGAAGTCAATGAATTCCAAAGGTCAAGGTCATTACTGACCTTTCTCTTGGATAGCTCAGATTCAGTATTTTTATCTTCTTCTCCAGTAAAAGAGCTGTGATGATTGAAACCAAATTACATTAAAAGCCTCTATGGGGATGAGGCAATTGAACATTATTCGTAATATTGTTGTCACATGACCAAGATGGACACCTTGCCTGTATATGGTGTAAACTACATGACCTCTGGTGAGCGTAGTGGCCCATGGGCCTCTTGTTGACCTTGTCATCACTGTAGCCCCTTCAATTTTGATCGGATCTTTCTGAAACTTATATGTAAGGTGGCTGGGGATAAAACCTCGGATGAGTTCGAAAACCGGCCAAGTTGCCCCATTTGCTATATAGTTATGTCCCTTTGATGGCTGAAAATGTCGATTTTTTACCTTGTCATCACCGTAGCCCCTGCAGTTTTGATCTAATCTTTCTGAAACCTATATGTAAGGTGAATGGAGATAAAACCTAGGATGAGTTTGAATACCGGCCAAGTTGGCCCATTTATCATAGAGTTACGTCCCTTTGATTGCTGAAAATGCCGATTTTTTACCTTGTCATCACGGTTGCCCCTTCAGTTTTGATCGGATCTTTCTGAAACTTATATGTAAGGTGGCTGGTGATAAAATCTTGGATGAGTTCGAAAACAGGCCAAGTCAGCCCATTTATCGTAGAGTTATGTCCCTTTGATGGCTGAAAATGTTGATTTTTGACCTTGTCATTACCGTAGCCCCTTCAGTTTTGATCAGATTTTTCTGAAACTTATATGTAAGGTGGCTGGGGATGAAACCTCGGATGAGTTCGAAAACTGGCCAGGTCGGCTCATTTATCATAGAGTAACATCCCTTTGATTGCTAAAAATGCCAAATTTTGACCTTGTTATCACCGAAGCCCCTTCAGTTTTGATCGGATTTTTCTGAAACTTATATGTGAGGTGGTTGGGAATAAAATCTTGGATGAGTTTGAATACTGGCCAAGTCTGATAGGATCTTTCTGAAACTTACATGTAAGGTGGCTGGGAATAAAACCTCAGGTGAGTTCGAATACCGGCCAAGTCGGCACATTTATCATAGAGTGACGTGCCTTTGATTGCTGAAAATGCCTATTTTCGACATTGTCATCACTGCTGCCCCTTTAGTTTTGAACGGATCTTGATGAAACTTACAAACAAGGAAGTCAAGCAGAAAGCTTGAAGGAGTTTGAAAACTTGTTTTTGAACTTGTCATCACCATAGCCACTTCAGTTTAGATCGGATCTTCTTAGCAAGTCAGGAATAAAAGCTTGAATGAGTTTGAAAACCGGTGAGGTCAGCCTGTTTATCATAGAGTTACATTCTACTTGATTTTCAGAAAATGCTTACCCTGTCATCACCATGTCCTCCTATAAAGCCTTCAGTAAAGGTTGGCACTTCCTTAAACTTTGAATCTGTTAGCTCAGGTGAGCGATACAGGACCAAGCTAGCTTGGTCCTCTTGTTTAATCCCCCACCGCGAAGCGGAGATTGCATTATAGGAATGGCCTTCGTCTGTCTGTCAGACAATCTGTCCATCTGTCTGTAACACTCTCTTGTCTGCTTTGTATCTCCTGAACCCTTTTGATAGATTTTCATTAAAATTTGGTCACATATTCCTTTCAGTGAGCTGATGTGCAAAACCCATAAATAAACCATGCCGACTCAAGGTCAAGGTCATAGTTGAAGGTCACAAGTTTGAATTTTGTGTTTGTTCCATATCTCCTTTACCCCTGGAAGGATTTTCATTAAACTTTGGTCAAATATCTCCCTCAGTGAGCTGATATGCAGAACCAATAAATATACAACCATTACGAGAACACACCCATGCAACATAGTGCATTTTTTCTAATTTCCAAAATGGCCTACTTTTCTGATGAAAATCTGTTATTTTTTTCTTATTTATACTGCAAATATAGGTTGTGGGTACTCGTTAGAACCACCTCATTCAGGTGGTTCTAAAGAGTACCCACAACCTATGTCTTGGAGTAGAAATAAGAAAAATAATGTATACGCCCATAAACCCCAGTTTTCTCTATACAAAGTGGGGTTTAAGGGGGTCTTCCTTTCACAGACTTGTTATCGTGATGGCCGACTCAAGGTCACAGTCACAGTTGAAGGTCATGAGTTTGAAACTTTGAATTTTGTATCCATTCCATATTTTCTTTACCCCTGGAAGGATTTTCATTAAACTTTGGTCAAATATGCCCCTCAGTGAGCTGATGTGCAGAACTCATAAATAAACCATGCCAACTCAAGGTCAAGGTCACATTTCAAGGTCATCAGTTTGAAACTTTGAATTTTGTGTCTGTACCATATCTCCTTTACCCCTGGAAGGATTTTCATTAAACTTTGGTCAAATATGCCCCTCAGTGAGTTGGCGTGTAGAACTCATAATTAAATGATGGCTACTCAAGGCTAAGGTCACAGTTGAAGGTCACAAGTTTGAAACTTTGCATTTTGTGTCCATTCCATATCTCCTTTACCCATGGAAGGATTTTCATTAAACTTTGGTCAAATATCCCCCTCAGTGAGCTGATATGCAGAATCCATAAATAAACCATGCCAACTCAAGGTCAAGGTCACAGGTGTAGGTCACAAGGTTGAGCCTTGTTATTAAAGTGTGGCATGGGATTTGGCTGTCCCTTGGACTGCTTTCTTGTTAAGGATTATTTCATAATACATGTACATGTGTTATCTCAATAAACAATTGTTTATCTCAATAAACAAATCCTCTAATTTCATTTACATACTACAATCTACAATCATCATCAAGACATGGACAAAATCACTTTAATCCATTCTTCCTGCGTTAATAAATCAGGGCACCATAGGTACATGGGGCCTACCCCATCCCAAGATAACTCTTCCACATTATATATTGAAAGAGTCCATTTTACAACTTTATGGGTGTCAGAAATTTATAGAAATCTGTTAAGAAAGAATGACTAAACTTTTAGCAAACAAGCATTGTTTGTCACTTTTATAAAATACCAATCACGACAATTGTCGTCTGCTTTATCCTCTTCTGGTTACTCTTAAAAATCATTGTTGCAAACATTGTGGACCCAGATCAGATAGGGGGTCTGATCAGGGTCCAATCTGTCTGTCTGTATGCAAAAATATGTTTAAAAAGTTTGCAAGAAAATGCAGCAGACATTTTTAGATCCAGTTTTTCATGGCAGCTTAAGGGTTAAAATGGGTTAAAACTACTCCTCCATCTTCTCACATTTTTTCAGCAAAATATTAGCACATTTCTCAGAAACTTCACAATTAACTGACTAACAGTTTTGTTATTTTTGAACAACTAACCCATAAGATGCCAATCACAACAATTGTCGTCTGCTTTGTCGTCTGCAGGTTACTAAAAAAAATCCTTTTTTGCAAACAGTGTGGACCCAGATCAGACTGCTCCTGAAGGAGCAGTCTGATCTGGGCCCACACTGCTTGCCTGTGTTTAAAAATATTTTTAAAAACGCTAGAAGATTCAGCAGACGACATACGGGTAAGCAGATTCTAGGTGTTTGCTTGAACTCTATACGCTTTTTGTTTTTGCATCACGAAAACATTCCTATATAATTCTGACCCACTTGAATCCCACTTTTATGTAGTAAAACTGGGATTTACAGGGGTAAACCTTACTTTTCTAATTTCTGCTTTAAAATATAGATTGTGAGTACTTGTTAGAACTGCCTCATGGAGGCGGCTTTTACGTGTACACACAATCTTTATTTTGAGCAGAAATAAGAAAAATATAAGTTTTCATCTAAAAAAATTTGTTCTTTCGTCTGTAAAATTTACAGTGTATTTGTATAGGCGTGTTTTCATTATGGGATAAAACAGGGTTGTTCAACAAACACAGCTTCTACTTTGACCCCAACGAGGTTGTGGGTTTCACAGATTTTTATCTGAAACATTGTGGGGTTGCACAGATTTTTATCTGAAAACAAAATCTAACATTAAGAAAACACGCCTATACGAATACAGTGTAACCTTTACCGCCAAAAAAATGAAAATTTTGAGATGAAAAATTGTGATATTTTTCTTATTTCTGCTCAAACTAGACAATCAAGTGAGCATATGCTCACTGATACCCCCGGCTACAGCCATAGTAAAACATGAGCCAAAGAAACATACAGTTCATACAACCGTCTTTTGAGCAGAAATGAGGAAAACTGTGAAAATTGTTCATCTCAGAATTGTAAGTCTGAAAGTAGAAAAGCAAGAGTTATAGTTCATGTGTTCTGCACATTGTCTCATGGTGTTTAACATTTGTGTGAAGTTTCATGAAAATATGTCAAACCGTTTAAAAGTTATGGAGCGGACATAAAGATGTTAACAGACACATAATTTACTATATTCAAAGGAAAATAATTTATAATGTATGCAAACAAGAGTTATGGTTCTTGTGTTCTGCCTATCCTATTATCTTGCTTTACATTTGTTTGAAGTTTCATGAAATTATCTCAAAAAGTTTTAAAGAGCGGACACAAGTGTATGGTAAAATTTCGAGTTATAATATTCAACTCTGAAAGTAGAAAAGCAATAGTTATGGTTCATGTGTTCTGCATGTCGACTCATGATGTTTAACATTTGCGTGAAGTTTCATGAAAATATGTCAAGCCGTTCAAAAGTTATGGAGCGGACACGAAGATGTTAACAGACACATAATTTACTATGTTCAAAGAGAAATAATTCAAGTATGTTCAAAGAGAAATAATTCATAAAGCTTGCAAACCAGAGTTATGGTTCTTGTGTTCTGCCCATCCTATTATTGTGCTTTACATTTGTTTGAAGTTTCATGAAATTATCACAAACGGTTTGAAAGTTAGAGAGCAGACACAAGGGAATGGTAAAAATGGCCATTTTCAATATTCAAAGGGCAATAACTCTGAAAGTAGGAAAGCAAGAGTTACGGTTCATGTGTTCTGCATAGTGTTTAACATTTATGTGAAGTTTCATGAAAATATGTCAAGCAGTTTAAAAGTTATGGAGCGGACACGAAAATGTTAACAGACAGACACACACACACACACAGAAAAGACGAAAACTATATACCCCATTGCATACTCCATATGCCGGGGGTATAAATATAGATTATGGGTACCCACAATCTATATTTTAGAGCAGAAATAAGAAAAATAAGGTTTACCCCTGTAAACCCCAGTTTTACTATATAAAAGTGGGGTTCAAGGGGGTCAAAATTATGTAGGCGTGTTTTCGTGATGTTCTAAAGCCATAAAAATAACATTACTTTGGATATTTATATTGTCCTAATATTATTTGTGTATTAATCTGTTATGCTGATATTTATCAGACAAACTGCAATAAAGGAACTAACAGGAATTTCTTCTGTCTGTCTTATGTTTTTAACTTTCCCAGTCAATAAAACATCATTAACACATTGTATGTGGGGAAACCTGCAGGCCCAGATCACATGCCACAGAATGCGGCATCATTTGCTAACAGAATTTTTCGTCAAAAATAGAATAAAAATGAAAAAATATGCCTGACACCCCTTATATGGCAAATGGACTTGTCCAACATAAAGCAATGGAAGGGTCCACAAGTATTAAATGGGTTAATTCATATGTGGGAAAAGATGTCACCACGTTAACAGTCAGTATAAGGAACACACCTGTGAACCCCTCTTTATACAGAGAAAACCTGGATTTACAACTTACAAATTACAAGGGTATGCATTTTTCTATATTTTTGCTCAAAGATATAGATTGTGGTTACATGTATTTGTTAGAACCACCTCACCCGCAGTCTATGTTTTGAGCAGAAAAAAAGAAAACTAAGATATTTGTCATCATAAAATTGTCAGTGTTTGAGATATGAAAGAATGCACTAGGTCACACAGAAGTGTTATTGTAACCGACAAGAAAATATTGGTCTCTGATACATTCTGGGCTTAGCTGTTTCAACACCACCCATTGAAGCTGAATCATATGTTTCCAGTCTAAAACAGTTTGAGTCAAACACAGACTTCATCTGGCTGCAAATCCAGGAGTCTTCTTGAGTTTGAGCTCTTAACCTATTTAGTAGCGGAAACCCCGAAACGGGTAGTTGGCAAAGAGTGCAGGCCCAGATCAGATGCCCCATCAGGGCCTACACTCTTTGCGAAAAGTTCAGCTATTTTCCAAATAAATTTTGAAGAAAACACAACCTGACACCCCTAAATTTTGAAATGGACTCCTAATATATATGGAGGAAGATTCCATTTGGTACAAAAAGGGTTAACAGAGATAATGGCCAAATGTGACAGACTCAGTATATGAGTAAACGCTACTAAATAGGTTAAGGGCTCAAACTCAAGAAGACCCCTGGATTTGCAGCCAGATGAAGTCTGTGTTTGACTCAAACTGTTTTAGATGCAGAATATGGCACATTGGTAAATTCAAGCTGCCACTGGATATGTCCAAAATGTGAGGTCTGTAACTTTTCAGACTCCTTCTTTGATGAATATGTAGAACTGAGTAAGCCAAACAGGTTTGAACCTCTGTCAGAGGATAAGAGAGGCAAATCTTCGACTGCTGATGAAACTAAGTCAAATTTTGTGAAAGGTTTGAAACTTTGCAGTATAAACATAAATGGAATTAGAGGGAAAATTCTTGAACTTTTAGCTTTCCTCGATACATCTCAACCTCATATTGTTGCTATTCAGGAAACAAAGATTGACAGTTCAATTACTACATCTGAGCTTTTCCCTGAAAATTGTCAGTACTGTGTGTACAGAAAAGATAGGAACTCTAATGGCGGTGGGGTGATGTTGCTCATTCATAGAGACATCCCTCACATGCCATTCATGGAACTTGAAAATGACACCGAATCGGTCTGGGTTAAGGTTTTTGCAAATAAAACTCCCCACTTCGTAGCAAGTTGGTATCGACCACCAAATGGTACAATCGAAAACTTCCAGTTGTTTAAAGACCAACTGGATTGCATTAAATTGCAGCATAAGGGTAAAAAACTCCAGGCTGTACATGTTCTAGGTGACCTCAACTTCAGAGACATTGCTTGGCCCGACAGGCTCAGCAAACAAGGCACAATGCTGAGTCAGTCGGAAGGACAAATATTAATTGACATTATGATCGATCATGGTCTTGAACAAATTGTTAACTTCCCAACTCGTGATAGAACACATTGGATCTGATCCTTACGACTTTGCCAGGACAATTCGAAGACATTCATTCCCCAGATAAACTAAGTGACCACGATGTTGTCTCCGGATATTTAAAAATTCACATCCCACCAATAAAGAAACCTCGGAGGAAGGTGTACTCATATCAGAAAGGTGAATATGAAACTATGAGGAAGGATGCACTCAGATTTGCAGAGGAGAATTACTTTAATGGTCATTCAGATGCTCGGTCTGTACAGGAGAATTTTGATTTGATAACTTCTTTCATTCATACTTCGGCCGAAAATCATATCCCCTCAAAAACTAGTAGGTCTGTATCTTCTATTCCCTGGATCACTCCAGAGATAAGAAGGAAAATTCGCAGAAGGAATAAGATTCATGCAAAGGCAAAAAAGACGGGAAGTGGGTAAACTCCGGACAAAATTTGAAAACTTGAGACGTGAAATCAAGTTTGATATAAAAAATCAGCATGATTTGTATGTGAATAACTTGGTAGGTGATGTAAAGGCAAATCCCAGAGACTTCTACAGATATATTAATAGCCAGAAGAAAGACAGGCAAGGTATCCCGCCCCTTAATAAAAGGGGAGGGGACGGGGTTGCTGAATCAGACTCTGAAAGGGCAGAGGAACTAGTTGGTCAATTCAATGATGCGTTTAATAAAACTGAGTTCACGGAGGTTCCATTGACTGGAAGATCGGCCCGATTCATGAATAATATTGTTGTGACAGCTGCAGGAGTGATCAAATTACTTCAAGGCTTAAACCCCAGTAAGGCCTTAGGACCTGATGAGCTTCATCCTAGAGTCCTGAAGGAACTAGCAAATGAGTTGGGTCCAGTTTTTGCACACTTGTTTCAACAGTCTCTTGATACGGGTGAAATCCCCAAAGAATGGCTCTTTGCAAACATCTGTCCACTCTTTAAAAAAGGAGATAGGGCTCTTGCCCGTAATTATCGCCCTGTGTCTCTGACTTGTGTTCTGTGTAAATTACTGGAATATATAGTCTGCTCGAACATCATGGCCCACTCGGACGAACATAAACTTTTGTCAGACAGACAACATGCATTTAGGAAAAGGCACAGTTGTGAAACTCAGCTAAGCACAGTTATTAATGACTGGGCAAAAATCTTGGACAAAGGGGGGCAGGTGGACACATTTATTCTGGACTTCGAGAAGGCTTTTGACACCCCTCCTCATGAACTACTTAAATCTAAGTTATTTGGTTATGGAATTGGGGGAAAGACCCTCAAATGGATAGATTCCTTTCTTTGCTACAGAAAACAGCGGGTTGTTGTTAATGGCGAATCCAGTTTTGTCTGGAGTCCCGCAAGGGACCGTTCTTGGTCCACTTTTGTTCTCCCTGTACATCAATGCTATTTCCACTGACATTGACTCAGAAATAAGACTGTTCGCAGATGACTGTTTGTTACCGGGAAATTAGAGATTCAGATGACTCATTGAAACTTCAGGCTGACATAGATACATTAGGATGTTGGGCACGTAAATGGGGCATGAGATTTCAGCCAGTTAAATGCAATATTATGCAGATAACTAGGAAGAGATCTAGTAAAGTTGAGGCTTCTTACACCTTAGAGGGAACGGTCCTCGAGAATGTGGACTCCATTAAATACCTTGGAGTGACAATCTTACACAACTTGAGATGGAATACTCATATTAGCAACATGTGTACTAAGGCAAATAGAACGCTTGGTTTCCTGAGGCGAAATCTTCATCAGTGCCCTTAAGATGTAAAAGAGGCAGCATATAGAGGTCTTGTTCGCCCAATCTTGGAATATGGTAGTTGTATCTGGGACCCCAGTGGAGTGGTCCTTAACGATGAAATTGAGAAAGTTCAGAATAGAGCTGCTAGATTTGTAACAGGCAATTACTGCTTTGAAACTGGGAGCATGACTGGAATACTTGGAAAATTAAAATGGGAGTCTCTCAAGAAAAGGAGAAAAGACAGTAGGCTAATCCTTTTATACAAAGGTCTAAAGGGTGCTGCCAGCATTCCAACAGATGACCTTGTTCCCCCAGCTAGACACTGTAGAAATCACCATTCGTTGGCGTTTCAGACCCTTAGCACAAGAACTGACATTTATAAAGAGTCGTTCTTCCCCCAGAACCATTAGAGATTGGAATGCCCTTCCCGATTCGATTATTTCGACAGCTGAAGGTGCTGATGATTGTGTAGCTAAATTTACCTCTTTGGTTAGAGCTAGGGACTAACTTCCCACATCACAGGTCCTGGTGTATGAATGTCATTTGACGTGTCACCAGTAACAATTCTGATTCTGATTCTGATGAAGATAGATAGCCAAGCTTTATAAGAGACTGATTATGAATTCCAACACAGCACGCCTATATAGGCAATGGAAAGGAACTGATTTATGCTGTTATTAATCACTGGAATGAGAAGTGTGACAAAAAGCTGCTGTTTATGATGTCACACATAGATTCTGTGATGTTACAAAAGGATATAAATGCATGTGTTAAAGTCAATTGGTGGGATTTCTTCTTGTTTGTTTGAATGGCCCATTCAACACTATTTAGGTCATTTTGAGCCGGTCAGTTTACCTATCCACACTTTTCCTGAGCAGGCTTAACCCAATCACAGTTGACAACTTTGCTTTACTCTTTAATTGCACACCGGTGGATCAGGCCTCAGATTCTATGATGGTTCCAGGGTAAAGGCTTACTGAGAATTAGAGAGTATCTAATTTTATGTAATGTTGGTTGGTGCCTGATCCTCTGTCTCTAGTCGGGCCCATCGGAGTCTAATTGTTGGTTTTCTTTTGCTCTGGACAGCATTTCAGTGTTTTCTTGCTGTTGAGTCCTCACCGTTGTTTCATCTCTGTGGTTGTTTGATTTTTTTTTTCACGGAGATGTTGCACTGATGAGTTAGGAGGCCCTCATTGGGACTGAACAAATTATCTGTCTAAATCGCGACGGAAATAAGGGCGGGGATTGTGGCCACATAAAATCAATTTAAGCCCCCAAGTGGAATTCGTTTCACTGAACTGATGCGGTTCATCTGTCGTGGTTTATTTATGTTATGGTTTGTCTTTGAGTGTGTGTATCGCTTATATTATTTTGTTTGGGATACCGAATTTGCCATTTTGTGGGAAAGTAACTGTCCTTTTGGTGTTCCGCTTTTGATGTTTCCATTAGGGTCTGGTTGTTTCATGTTTGTGCTTCTTTCCCGTTTGTGTCTCTGATGGGAGCTGTGAGTTAATTGTATCAATTTCTGATCATTGCCTTCACTTCTATTTTGTATGTAAGCAGTTTTAACCAGCACAGTGCACATTCTTTCGCCAGAAACTGACAACTGCCCTTCTTGAATCAGTGGAAGGGAGAGAATGACCGTAGAAAAGATTTTCATGATCGATCTCCATGAAAGAATGAGGATTCTTCTAACAAAGGCGAAAGGTTGGAAGAATTTGAAAGAAACAACAAAAATATTCTTGATTTTAAGTGTGTTAGAATTGAAATATACCCGGCAAAAAAAGTTCTGCACAACTGCGGTTCTTTCGACCTGTTTGCCTAAAACATAAGTATACAGAAAAAATAATTACACCACAAGAAAATTTAATTCAATCCTGATAATAAACAGAATTCAAAACAAGAATATCATCACTGAGTCATAAATAATGCTTCTCCGAAGGCACATGGGGTAGGTTGTCTAAAATGACAAAATCACAATTTCTGAACTGTAACTCAATCAATAATGGGTATAGCCATCAAGATTCACACGACACTCGTCAAGTTTCCTCCTTATGGAATTCGCCAGTCTCTGTATATGATGCTGAGGAATCGCAGCCCATTCTTGGAGTAGAAGTCTCTGCAAGTCTGGAAGTCTTGTGTGTTGATTGACCCGTTTGTTTACAGCCCGACCGAGAATATCCCACACATGTTCAATGCACGCCAAATCAGGGCACATCGGTGGCCACTCAAGTCTCTGCACACCATTCTGCTGCAGGTAAGCATCGACAATCCTGGCACGATGTGGTCTCGCATTGTCGTCCTGGAAGATGGAGTTCTGGCCCATCTGTCTGAGATACGGTACAACATGAGGTCTTAGAATTTCGTCAGTGTACCGACGACCATTCACGTTTCCGGGCAATACGACAAGGGCAGTTCTGCCATTAGAACTGATACCTGCCAAACCATTACACTGCCGCCGTTGTAAGCTGTTGTTGGTAGGACATTAGGCTCAAGGTGCCTCTCCCCAGCGCGACGCCAAAGTCTGATCCGACCATCAATCTTCCGAAGACAAAATCTCAACTCGTCGGGAAAAAGAACTTCCGACCACTGCCGTCGGTTCCATCTGCCATGTCGTGCACAAAACCGGCGCCGTAGAGCCCTGTTCCGTTGAGAAAGCTGGGGCTTCCTAGCCGGTTTTCTGGATTTGAACCCCGAGGCTCAAACTCTGTTCCTGACTGTCTGCACCGAGATTCGACGTGCGCCAGGCCCCCGTTGTTGTCTCAACATTCTCTCCAGAGTGGGACCATCAACAAAACGCCGCCTTGCTACAGTTACCGCATTGTATCGGTCTTCACGATGGATGGTAACTCTCGGTCGTCCGAATCTGGGTTGGTCGGAAACAGCCCCCGTTGCTTGATGACGCTGACGAATGCGGACAATAGTGCTGCGATGCACGTTGAACTGATAAGCAACATCTTGCGGATGAGCCCCCGCCTCTAAACACCCGAGCGCCCGGGCTTTTTCTTCATCAGTTAGCTTTCTCAAATCTCGGAAAGGTCTAGCATTCGCCATTGTTGTAACCAAACGCTTAATAATGGGCAATTAAAATTGATTTAATGAAATGATGAACTTCTTTAAAAAATCATGCAAAAAAAGCAGTTGGATATGTAGCCTGGTGAGCACTTTTAATTCATGCATGTTATTTGATAAGAAATTTGATGGAATGTTCACTCTTAAAATCGCATGCAGCACCAATATTACAAAAGCCAGGTAACAGAACATCACAAGCCAACGTCTGCAGCAGCAGCAGCAGCAGCAACAACAACAACAAGAGCAGCATTTTACCAAAATTAACCAAAGACTCGTTAAAATAATGCCTTTCCTCCTATACTCGTTTAAACACCTTAAGCCGACAGACGGACAGGTAATAAATGATCGCATTGAAAATCGATAATTTTGTCATTTTTGACTGCCGACCCCAGGTGCCTTGTCAAGCCAAAATCTCCAGCATTTCTTGTGCGATTTTGATTCTGTTTAAAGCAAACTGTTTCCAAAATGATAAGCACAAAAACTCAATTGTGCAGAACTTTTTTTGCTCAGTAGATTAACTCGAAGTATGTGAATTGTTAAGTTATAAATCACAGTGTGTTGTTCATTTGTAAGCACGCAAATCACTCGCATTACATGCTTTGATATGATCTCTTTTACAACTGACTTCCAGTGATTTATTACTCGATAACTCATTGCTAGAGCTGATCTTACAAGCCATTGCTGGAGCTGATCTCTTTCTTAAATAATATGTTCAAAATTACTGTGTTTTAATCCCTACTTCTGATTCAAGAAGTTACTAGCGGCAGTGTGCACAAAGTACTGGTAAACCTCTAGAGAGATCCAAACCTGCCTGGAAACACTGTGAGTATACTTACTGATGGACTTATCATGATCACCTTTTTGAACATACATGTACATGTATTTATGGGATATTCATTGCAAGTTTGTGACATAAATCTATACAATCATGCTTTCCCCCATAGGAGATGTTGGGTAGTGATGGGCATAGACCGGGGTTTTGACAGCCAAGCCATGTGAATGCCACATAATTCTTAGCTTTTGTGGTGGGACACCTTTGGAACCCCTGCCCAACGGGGCTTGGAGAAAAATAGATTGGGCTGCATGGTGCGTCTGGGCAGAGCTGAAACCAAACAAACATTTGGTAAACCCCTGAGGTCTAAGCCTGCCCAGGAAAAGTGGTGGAAGTCTCTTAAACCCTAGAAGTTTCTTTGGGCGGTAGGACTTGAAACGTCATTTCATCTCAATGTTAGTTAAAATTAAGTCCCACAAAGTCAAAAGCAACATCCCCAAAACGACCTAAAAAGTTGTGAGGGACGTAAAACATCAACACAAACAAACAGACAGCTTTGCTGGAACTTCCTGAAGAAGGAATGGCTAAATTCAGAAGCCCAACTTGGAGGTCTTTATTCAAAACTTTAATTCAGAGTGGGCAATTACTCATATGTTTGAAACTTTTCCAATTTACACCACCCCTTCTGGGGTATAACACAGATCTCATCATATACACAAGTCTGTGAAATAAACATGCCTATAAACCCCACATCATATAGAGAAAACTGGGGTTCACAGGGGTATACATTATTTTTCTTATTTTTGCTCAAAGATAATGGTTGTGAGTACTCAATGAGGTGCTTCTAAAGAACCCCAACAACCTATGTTTGGAGCAAAAAATAACAACCTATGTTTTGAGTATAAATAAGAAACATATCACAGTTTTCATCAGAAAAGAAACCATTTTGGAGATATGAAATAATGTACTATGTCACACAGGCATTACGAAAACACGCCTATTCAAATACATTGTAAATTTTACCGCCTAAAAAAAGAACATTTCCAGATGCTAAATGATAATGACAATGATTTATTTGCACTGAACACATTCACAATGAATGGTAATGGCATACATACAATACTACTGAATACAATTAACATATCAACACAAATTGACTATTATTACAGGGCAATGGTGATAAAAAACGCAGTTACATAGGTTATGACACTAGCAACATTGTATGCTTTTCAAAAAAGGGTTTTAATGTATGATAAATTTAGATATTTTTCTTATTGCTTCACAAATCATAGATTTTGGGTACTGGTAACAACGAGTACCAACAATCTATGTTTTAGAGCAGATATATGAAAAATAAGATTACCGGTACCCCTGTTTCATAAACACCCACCTTTTACTATATGAAAGTGTGGTGGGGGTGTCAGAATTATATAGGCGTGTTTTCGTAATCTGTGTTATCATAATGAGTGTTTTCCCCCACTGAGGAATTGGGCATCTCATAACGATAACACACCAATGTAGTAAAATGACATATTTTCTTTCTCCAGAACTAGCGTTTTTCAGATGAAAAATATGTGATATTTTTCTTATTTCTATACGGGTGCTAGTTAGAACCTCTAACAAGTACCCACAGTCTGAGTTCTAAAGCAAGAATAAGGAAAATAATATATACTCCTGCAAACCCCACTTTTCGCTATGGGGTTCAAAGGGGTCTTCATTTCACTGATTTGTTTACATATGATTTAATATGTTCTAAAAAAGGGTTATCCTTTGGAAGCAAGGAATACCCCACAGAACTGAAAAATATGGAGTGTATATGTTTTCTGGGCCAGACTAGCTAAATTCGGCCAATTAGGCCTCATCATTGACCCTCAGATATTTTCAAAATTCCACAATGGAATCAATGATCCCAAAGGACAAGAAAATATAATCTACACTATGATGTAGGGCAGGGAGACGTTTTACCACCGCCACACATTCCCACACACCAGCTGTAGTGAAGTTAAATATGTTCTATAAAAGAGTTGTCCTTTGGAAGCAAGGAATACCCCACAGAACTGAAAAATATGGAGTGTATATGTTTTCTAGGCCAGACTAGCTAAATTCAGCCAATTAGGCCTCATCATTGACTCTCAGATATTTTCAAAATTCCACAATGGAATCAATGATCCCAAAGGACAAGAAAATATAATCTACACTATGATGTAGGGCAGGGAGACGTTTTACCGCTGCCACACATTCCCACACACCAGCTGTAGTGAAGTTAAATATGTTCTATAAAAGGGTTATCCTTTGGAAGCAAGGAATACCCCACAGAACCGACAAATATGGAGTGTATATGTTTTCTGGGCCAGACTAGCTAAATTCGGCCAATAAGGCCTCATCATTGACCCTCAGATATTTTCAAAATTCCACAATGGAATCAATGATCCCAAAGGACAAGTAAATATAATCTACACTATGATGTAGGGCAGGGAGACGTTTTACCGCCGCCCCACATTCCCACACACCAGCTGTAGTGAAGTTAAATATGTTCTATAAAAGGGTTATCCTTTGGAAGCAAGGAATACCCCACAGAACCGACAAATATGGAGTGTATATGTTTTCTGGGCCAGACTAGCTAAATTCGGCCAATTACGCCTCATCATTGACCCTCAGATATTTTCAAAATTCCACAATGGAATCAATGATCCCAAAGGACAAGAAAATATAATCTACACTATGATGTAGGGCAGGGAGACGTTTTACCGCCGCCACACATTCCCACACACCAGCTGTAGTGAAGTTAAATATGTTCTATAAAAGGGTTATCCTTTGGAAGCAAGGAATACCCCACAGAACTGAAAAATATGGAGTGTATATGTTTTCTGTGCCAGACTAGCTAAATTCGGCCAATTAGGCCTAATCATTGACTCTCATATATTTCCAAAATTCCACAAAGAAATCAATGATCCCAAAGGACAAGAAAATATAATCTACACTATGATGTAGGGCAGGGAGACGTTTTACCGCCGCCACACATTCCCACATAAAACTAGGTGTGTAATCACCTTATTATGTGTCAATTGTTTATCGGAAAATCCCGATGTGGCGCTAGAATTAGCCCATGCTTTCTGCTTTCTTCTAGAATGTCCACATCATAGCCTAGTGATTAAGAGCCCCAACTCATAAACATGCCATCATCAGGTCTCCCAGACTCCCACCGCTGTTGGTTTGAGCCTTGCATACGTCACATGGGAAGCCAAGTTTTGCCATTGTTGGTCAGGTGGCTTTTAATTCTTGGGTACTCTGTTCTTTTGCCCCAGCTTAATACAAGTGAAATAGTCTTGTAAGGGCCATTCAACCAATATCAAGAACTTCCAGGTAAGGTGTCTAAGAGACTTCTGTCAAATTCTCAAGGTTTGGGATTGCCGGTTTGGATGTCTTATCCCCAGGTTACAAAAAAATGTCTCTGCCCTGGAGGAATTCCAGTTTGTTAGACATTCAGGACTAATAAAGGATTAATGGCACCTAACCCTGGTATCTGTGACCGTGTCTTCCTTTCTTTCTTTTTTTCCAGTTTCGCCTTAACCCCAGGATAGATCACAGACGGTGTATATTACATATACTCCAGTTTTGCAGGATGAAAGCCTATACATTAATCATGTAATTACGGTAGGGTTCTTTAAATTGCACAGGGGGTGGTTCTCCCTACACAGAGGACCTCCAGTTAACGTCCCGATCTGAAGGACGGTGCACTTGATGACATTCATTCCTGCAAATGATGCCAATTGAGCGTGATCAGACACCGAAATTTTATTACAGCTGCCATGGGTCTAACCCAGGACCTTTAGCATCAGAGGCAAATGCACTAATCACTGAGATATCACGCTCCGAGTTATTCCGATTTCTATTCAAGCTCTTCAGAATTTACCTGAAAAAGAAAATAGAAAAAAATAAGATGGGTGGCCAGCCTACATGACAGTTAGATCTTGGCAATTTAGCATTTCAAATGTGTACATTCTGCAATAAAAATAAACAGACGAAGGACAGCTGTCAAATGCAGTAATAAGTTTGCTAAAAGTCAGAATCAGAATCAGAATTGTTACTGGTGACACGTCAAATGACATTCATACACCAGGACCTGTGATGTGGGAAGTTAGTCCCTAGCTCTGACCAAAGAGGTAAATTTAGCTACACAATCATCTGCACCTTCAGCTGTCGAAATAATCGAATCGGGAAGGGCATTCCAATCTCTAATGGTTCTGGGGAAGAACGACTCTTTATAAATGTCAGTTCTTGTGCTAAGGGTCTGAAACGCCAACGAATGGTGATTTCTACAGTGTCTAGCTGGGGGAACAAGGTCATCTGTTGGAATGCTGGCAGCACCCTTTAGACCTTTGTATAAAAGGATTAGCCTACTGTCTTTTCTCCTTTTCTTGAGAGACTCCCATTTTAATTTTCCAAGTATTCCAGTCATGCTCCCAGTTTCAAAGCAGTAATTGCCTGTTACAAATCTAGCAGCTCTATTCTGAACTTTCTCAATTTCATTGGAAATATTGCAGAAAGATGGAAAATGTGGAAACAAACTGTGCAGCTGTATTTAGACGTTGTAATGTCGGCTAAAAATGAAAAAGAACAGTGCAAAGCATTGCTGTATATTATTGGCAAAGACGGTCGGGAAAGTTACAATACATTTGTGTTACAAGAGGCAGAAAGGGACAAATTAGCTCCACTTCTTGACAAGTTTGAGACCTATTGTATTCCAAAAAAGAATATCACAGTGGAGAGACACAAATTTAACACCAGGACATAAGTCAGTACAGAACTCATAGATCAGTTTGTAACGGATTTGAAAAATATTGCACGTGAATGTGAATTTGGTGACATCAAAAATGATTTAATCAGGGACAGAATTGTTTGTGGCACAAGCTCAGAAAAAGTCAAAGAAAGATTGTTGCGAGAAGATAAACTGACTTTAGAGAAGGCGATTTCAATATGTAGAGCGGATGAGGAATCAAAAAGGCAGATCCAAAAAATGAACGAGGATCAGGAAAATGCTGTGCCCTACGTGAAAAGTAAACGGAAGTCAAAAGGAGTCGTAGGAGGTGCAAGACCCAAAGAATATTCGGATAAAAAATTCCAATGTGGCAAATGCGGAATTATGCATGAAAGAAGAAAGTGTCCGGCTTATGGAAAATTATGTCATAAGTGTCAAAGGCCTCATCATTTTGCTAAATTTTGTAAGTCTAAATTAAAGAAAAATGTGCATAATTTGGAGGAAAATTCGTCGGAAAGCGATTCAGAAAATCTTTTTGTTGGATCTATAAATGAAAAGTGTCAAAAGAATACGGAAATAAGTGATAATGAGTATACGATGGATGTAAATGGAATGCAAGTGAAATTTAAAATCGATACAGGATCGCAGTGCAATATCATAGCAGATAGAGTGTTCAGAAAAGTTAAGGCACCACATTGTGTGTTGGAAAAGTCAACGTCGCGTCTCACCAGTTATACGGGAGATCGTCTCAAAGTTCTTGGAAAAACTACACTAAACTGCATGGGACACAAGCTGGAGTTCTACGTTACAGATTCAAGACAAACGTCATTACTGGGCTTTAAAGCATCACAGGACCTTGGACTAATTAATGTGGTATTGGCAGTCAATACCAATGGACTAGATAAACTAATACGAGAACATCCTAAAGTATTCTTTGGTTTAGGTTGTCTAGAGAAACCCTACAAAATAATGATCGATTCTACGAGGTATATACGGAGATGGTTATTGGAATCAGTAACCATGCAAGTCACCATGCAATACGCATGCGCCGACTGGAGTGCTGGCTCCACGTTTTGCATTTCCGGCCTGATTTCCTACTTTCGATTTATTATTTACAACCAACTGACTGACAACCTGTTCACCTGAGAATACTAAGTCTTAGGTTTATCAATGTAATAATTAATTCTCACGATCCACACACACTAGAAATAAGACTGTGTCATATGTTAATTCTTACACATGGTATTTGTAATCATACATCCTCTATCAACTGAATTGTCCGCTGGAGAGAAAATTGTCAATAAATTCGTCATGGTCCTAGTACGGCAAATGTCACTGTGAAGGTAGGGTATTGTATCCCGTGGTGACTGGGAAGTATGGCAAGCCATTTTACTATTTATTATGGAGAGTGTGTGTGTGTGTGTGTGAATTCGGGTTTAACGTCGCTTTCAACAATTTTTCAGTCATATCACGACGGTGTCTGGTAGCGACAGGGAGCTCAATGCTCACTTTTATAGTGCTGCCTCACTGAAGTTTAATGTTCCAGACACATTACATGATACCACACCCAGTCACATTATCCTGACACTGGGTCGACCAGTCCTAGCTCAACCCCATAAATCTGAGTGCCAAGCGAGGAGCAGCTAGTACCATTCTTAGCAACTTTGGTATGTCGCGGCCCGGGATCGAACCCGTGACCCCCTGTTCCCCGGAGCGGTCACTCTACCAACTAAGCTATCGGGGCCAGTCTATTTATTATGAATTGTAGATATCTTATTTATTATAAAAGATATCATATATTATATTAGATATTTATTATATATGATATCTTACATATATAAGATATCTAATATAATAAATAAGATAACTTATATAGCATATAAGAATATGATATGTTATATAAGATATCTTATATGCTATATTAGATATCTTATATAGGATATAAGATATCTAATATAGGATATAAGATATCTAGTATGATATATAAGATATCTTATTTACCAAAATATATAAGCTATCTGATATGCTAAATAAGATATCTAATATAGCATATAAGATATCTTATATAACATATCAGATATCTTATATATTACATAAGATATCTTATGTAATATATAAGATATCTTATTTAATAAGGGAAATAAGATATCTTATATGATATATAAGATATCTCATATATTATATAAGATATCTTATATGTTATATTAGATATCTTATTTGGTATATGAGATATCTTATTTAGCATATCAGATATATATTCCAGTAAATAAGATATCTTATATCCTATATCAGATATCTTATTTAATATATTAGATATCTTATATAGCATAACAGATATCTTATATAATATATAAGATATCTTATTTACCTAACTATTTAAGATATCTTATATGACAAATAAGATATCTAATATATTTTACCAAAAAAATAATGAAGTCTCCCCGAAACTGCCAAGGAATGACTACCCCCATTTATGCCTAACATTCCAGAAACCCTGGCAAACAGTGCAGGCCCAGATTTTTGAAAAATGGGCTCCTGTCCTAAATAAGCAGGAAGATTGCATTTGGTAAAAAAAAAAAAAGATAAAAGGGACAAAGAAAAATTGAATTAATTATGCGAAAAGTAGAGGCAGAAACCAGGCTGAATATATGGACAGTCTGGTGAGAGTTTTCGTTTTTTGTTTTTGTCAAAATACCTGCAATGAGCCATGCTTGGCATAACTCAAGTTTTAAGTTAATTTATACTTCCACTATCTTATAAGGGAAGGTAATTAAATTATACAAACAAAAGCAAGCTGGATTTATTCTCTCTCTCTCTCAAAAAAGAAAGATGTTGTCTTTAATCTGATCGCACTTGTTTGGGAACCCCGTTTTATTTATAAACACATATTTACAATTACAGTTTATAATTAATAATTATAATTTCTCCAGTCCTCTGTAGCAGTCTACTGGAGAGGTAGTGACTATTATTTGTCATTTCTTTCCAATTTATATAATATATCTTATATGTTAATTAAGATATCTTATTTATCAAACTTATATAAGATATCTTATATGTTAATTAAGATATCTTATTTATCAAACTTATATAAGATATCTTATATGTTAAATTAAATATCTGATATACCAATTAAGATATTTTATATAAAAATATAAATAAGATATCTGATATAATAGATCAGATATCTGATATGTTATATTAGATATTTTATATGCTATATAAGATATCTTATTTAGTATATTAGATATCTTATATAGCATATAAGATATCTTATATGTTTTAGTAAACAAGATATATTATATGTTATATAAGATATCTTATATGTTAAATAAGATATCTTATATAACATATAAGATATCTTGTTTACTAAAACATATATCATATCAGATATCTGAATTGCAGAATTAAATAAGATATCTCATATAGGATATAAGATATCTACTTTAGGATATAAGATATCTTAATTGTTATATCAGATATCTTATATAGGATATAAGATATCTTATATAAATTTTTTTACATTCCATAATGAATTCATGATTTCTTTGCATCAAACAAAGTATCCTTTAACAAATCCTTACCTACCTTCATTTATGAGGTGCCATTTTACTATTTAATTGAAATTCAAGATTTTGTTTGCTTGTATTGGAGTTAAACGGCCCAGTCCTAACTATTTAGGTCATTTTTAAGCCGGTCAGTTTACCATTCCACACTTTTAGTGGGCAAGCTTATACGTAAGCTGTTAACCACATTTCGAAAACACTGCCTATACAAATACATTGTAAAGTTTATCACCACAAAAAGGAAACTTTAAAGATGAAAAATTGATATTTTTCTTATTTCTGCTTAAAATAGAGATTCTGGTTACATGTTAGAACCGCTTCCCTGAGGCGGTTCTAACGAGTACCCACAATCTATATTTTGGAGCAGAAATATGAAAAAAAGGTTTACCCCTGCCAACCCAAGTTTTACTATATAAAAGTGGGGTTCAAGAGGGTCAAACGCTTTATAGACGCGCTTCATGATAAGTACAGTGCACATTCTTTCACAGAAATGGACAACTGCCCTTCTTGAATCAGCAGAATGGAGAAAATGACTGTAAAATAGATTTCATGATCCATGTCCAGGAAAGAATGTTGCCGACACCGACATGACTCGAACACGTGTCCTTCTGATCACCAGTCAGACCTACATCTCACTGAGCTACCGAGGTCAGCTTGAATTTCAAGATATTTGTTAATAAAATTTCTGATATCTATAATAAAATTATTGGATTGCATTAAATATTATTAGATATGTATAAATAATATTAGATATCTATTATCTATTTTATGATGCATTTAGGGACATCTATAATTCGAATTATAGATATCTTTTATTCGATGGAAAGATGTTAAATATTTAAGAACATATAATTACATTTATTGATATCAATAATATAGTTTCTTTTATTCATTATTGAAAATTGTGACATCTATAATTCAGCCTTCTAAATGATATCTATAATTTGATTTTTAGATATCTATATATGCAAAGGAATTATATATGTATATATCTATATATTGAAAAATAGAGAGCTATAATTTAAACATATATTAGATATCATTATTATAGATATTATTTATAGATATCATTATTATAGATATTATTTATAGATATCATTATTATAGATATTATTTATTGATATCTTGCAATAATTATTGATATACTATAGTTTATTACAGATATCTATAAATCAAATTATAATTATCAATAAATCAAATTATAGATATGAACAATTAACATTATTGATATCTATAATTATCTGTATTTTTTGCTATCATAAAATGAAATTCATGATATGTTATATATATTTCTTGATATCAATAGATTTGTTTCCTGATATCAATAACTTCTTTGCATATATAAATATCTAAAAATCAAATTATAGAGATCATTTAAAAGGCTGAACCATAGATATCACAATTTTCAATAATGGATATCATAAAATACATTTTGGTCATGAATAAATGAAACTATTGATATTTTATAATGCTCTTTAATATTTGGTATCCATATATCAAAATAAAAGATATCTACTATTGAAATTATTGATAACCATTTACTTACTATGGATATCATGAAAAAAAATATATCTAATATCAGTAATGTTAATTATCTATAATTTGATTTATAGATATCTACAAACTGATTTATAGATGTCATTATTACAGATGTTATTTATCGATATCTGACAATTATTTTTATTAAACTGTAGTTTATTTCAGATATCTATTAATCAAATTATAGATATCAATAAATCAAATTATAGATATGTACAATTAACATTATTAATATTTATAATTATCTGTATGTTTTGCTTTCATAAAATGAAATCCGTGATATGTAATATATATTTCTTGATACCAATAGATTTGTTTCCTGATATCAATAATTTCTTTGCATAAATAAATATCTAAAAATCAAATTATAGAGATCATTTTAAAGGCTGAATCATAGATATCACAATTTTCAATAATGGATATCATAAAATACATTTTTGTAATGAATAAATGAAACTATTGGTATTTTATAATGCTCTTCAATATTTGGTATCCATATACCAAAAAAATAGATATCTACTATTGAAATTATTGATAACCATTTACTTACTATGAATATCATGAAAAAAAAAATATCTAATATCAGTAATGTTAATTATCTATAATTTGATTTATAGATATCTACAAACTGATTTATAGATGTCATTATTATAGATGTTATTTATCGATATCTGACAATAATTATTATTAAACTGTAGTTTATTTCAGATATCTATAAATCAAATTATAGATATCAATAAATCAAATTATAGATATGTACAATTAACATTATTAATATCTATAATTATCTGTATGTTTTGCTTTCATAAAATGAAATCCGTGATATGTAATATATATTTCTTGATACCAATAGATTTGTTTCCTGATATCAATAATTTCTTTGCATATATAAATATCTAAAAATCAAATTATAGAGATCATTTAAAAGGCTGAATTAAAGATATCACAATTTTCAATAATGGATATCATAAAATATATTATGGTCATAAATAAGTGAAACTATTGATATTTTAAAATGCACTTCAATATTTGTTATCCATATATCAAAATAATAGATATCTAATATTGAAATTATTGACAACCCTTTACGTATTATGGATATCATGAAATAAATAATAAATATCTAAAATCAATAATGTTAATTATCTATAATTTGATTTATAGATATCTAAAAATTGATTTATAGGTGTCTATAACAAAGATATAGGATATCAATAAATATTATTACATATCTATAAATAACATTAGATATGTATAATTTATTTAATTATATCCATAATGTGTAAAGGGATATCTGTAGTTCCAATTATAGATATCTTTTATTCGATATAGAGATATCAAATATTGATGAACATTTCAGGATATCAAGAATTACATTTATTGATATCCTTCATATATTTTCTGATATCCATTATTGAAAACTTTGATAACTATTATCCAGCCTTGAAATGGTATCTGTAATTTGATTTTTAGAATCTATATATGTAAAGGAATCATGAATATCATTAGACAAATTTATAGATATCAAGAAATATATATTACATATCATTGATTACATTTTATGATGTCAAATTATTGATAATAATGTTAATCATACATATCTATAATTTGATTTATAGATATCTATAATTTGATATATAAATATCTAAAACACAATTACAGATTTCTCCGAATTGTATTAAATAGTAATATCGCATCATGCCTAATACACTTGTCATGATGACTCATACCGCTGTCATTATGACTCGCATAGCTGTCATGATTACTCATATACCTTTTGTCCTGACTCAAACACGTGCCACTCTCTATCACTTTGACTCGTTTAGCTCTTGCTATGACTCACTTTGACCCATACAGCTGTCACGGTGACTCATACTTCTGTAACCATTACTTATCATGCTGTCACATACAGCATGGATCATACAGCTGTCACGACTACTTAAACACTTGTCAGCATAACTTATAAAGCTAATGACTAATACTGCTGTCACCATGAATCATACGCCACCATAAATCAAACAGCTGTCATCTTGACTCATACAGCTGTCAGTGATGCATGCATCTGGCATCATGGCTTTTACAGCTGACACCATTACACATAGAGCTGTCACAATGACTTATGTAGCTATAACCGTGACCGGAAGCACAAAGCAGTAAATATTAACATTACCACAGTTATGTTCTAACAATCTAATTAAAAATAGTACTGTTACTCTTCACAAACAATTATATTAAAAAAAAAAAGAGTTCAAATAATAGCTATATGAGTCCAAGTGGTAGCTTTATTAGTCATCGTAAAGTAAAACATGTATGAGTCATATTGACAGCTGTTGTAGACATGGTGACAGTTGTAGTAGTCATGGTGGCAGCTGTAGGAATCATGATGTGAGTCATGTTGACAGGTGTATAAGTGATGTTAACACTTTCTGTTCTAATTGGTTTCATATACACATGTAAACTGATTTACTATGTTATTTTTCATATATATTGTGTAAGTCATGTATACTTTGCAATGTATGATTCCACTGATATTGTAATCAGTATTTCATAAATAAATAAAAGAACTATCAACAGGACTCACATAGCAAAAAACCTTCATTCCGACAGCTTTCACCATGAATCCCAAAGCTATCTCAATGACTCATATAACTGTCATCATGATTCGTGCATCTCTAAGCGTGATTCCTAAAACTATCCCCTTGATGAAAGCAGCTGTCACCATGGCACATACATCTGTCTCCGTGATTCATACAGCCATCGGTATGTCTCATCCAGCTATAAGCATGACTCATATAGCTGTCACCACGGGTCAGTGACACCCACAGCTGTCTCCAAGGCTCATACAGCTATCACAATGACCCATATAGCTGTCATAATGACTCTCATACTGCTGTCACAATGATTCATGCAGTTGTAACAATGGCTCATACAGCTGTCTATATGGCTCATACAACTATCACCATGACTCATTCAACTATCATCATGACTCGTACTGCTGCCACCATGACTGATAAAGCTGTCATCATCACTCATACAGCTATCGCCATGACGTATGCGGACAGCACTTTCATAGCTGTTAGCATGACTCTTCCAGCTGTCTCTGTGGTTCTTACAGCAATCACCATGACTCATACCGCTGTCACCATTACTAATTCAGCGATTGTCATGACCTATTCAGCTATCACCATGAATACAGCAAACATCTATCTCCATATCTACTGTAGATATTGCGATGACTCATACAGCAATTAGATCACTCACACAGCTGTTACCATAACTCATACAGCCAATAGTCTTTCTGTGCTAATCGGTTGCACATACACATGCCACTGATTTACTATTTTATTATTTCTTATATATTGTGTATACCATGTATGCTTTGCAGTGTATGATACCACTGATATTGTTTTCAGTATTTCATTTATAAATAACAGAAATATCAATATGACTAACACTGCTAATACCTTCATTCATATAGCTTTCACCGTGACTACGATAGCCATCACAATGACTCATATAACTGCCATCATGATTCATGCATCTCTAAGCGTGATTCCTACAGCTATCACCGTGCTGAAAGCAGCTGTCACCATTGCATATACTTCTGTCTCCGTGACTCTTACAGCCATAAGTATGTCTCATACAGCTGTATGCCAGACTCATATAGCTGTCACCAGGAGTCATTGAGCTTTCACTTTGACACTTACAGCTGTCTCCAAGGCTTATGCAGCTATCATAATAACCCAAACAGCTGTCACAATGACTCATACTGCTGTCATCATGACTGATACAGTTGTAACCATGGCTCAAACAACTATCACCATGACTGATACAACTATCATCATGACTCGTTCTGCTGCCAGCATGACTGATAAAGTCGTCATCGTCACCCATACAGCTATCGCCATGACGATGCTGACAACACTATCATAGTGCTGTAAGCATAACCCATGGAGCTGTCATCATTGATCATACAGCTGTCTCTGTGGTTCTTACAACAATCACCATGACTCATACTGCTGTCGCTATTTCTAAAGTAAAGTAATTATCATGCCCCATTCAGCTGTTACCATGACTAACACAATGTCTCGGGTATCTTAATTTCACATACAGCTGCCACCAATACTTATTCTGTTTTCAACAGTTATAGCTTCTGTAGCCATCAGCATGGAATATGCAGCTGTATCCATTGGTCATACATCACCTTAAAGGCTGTCACAATGACTCAAATAGCTTTCTTTACGACTTCTATAGCTCTTACAATCACTACTCCAGGTGTCAGCATGAATCTTACGCAGGTAACCATGACACCTTGTCACCATGACTCATACAGTTACCACCATGACTCGCATCCCTTCCACTAAGACGTATATAGCTTTCATCGTGTCTAATACAGCAATCACTATAACTAATACAGCTGCCACGACAACTCATAGCATAACTCATACGGCAATCACGATAACTCGTACAGCTATCAACACGACACAAACAGCTATTACAATAACTCATAGAGCTATTTCCATGACTCGGATATCTCTCAGCACGACCTTTAAAGCTTTCACCAAGACACCTATAGCTACCACCTTTACTCATTCAGGTATTATTTTGACTTTTTAGCTATCGTAAACACCTATACGGCTGTAACCATGACTAATACAGCTGTTAACATCACACAAACAGCTGTCCCCATGACTCACTAATCTTTCATCATGACTACTGCTACGAGTGTCAGTATAACTACTACAGCTATCAATATGACTAATGCATCTTTAAAAATAGCTCATACGATCGTCATCATGGCTTATATAGCTATCGCCAATGCTTACAGCTTCCACAGTAACTCTTACAACTGTCACCATAATTCATGCAGCTCTAAACGTGATCCCAACAGCTATCACCATGGCGAATGCAGCTGTCACCACAGCTCATACAGCTATCTCCATGACTCATAGAGCCACCAGTCTGTGCTCATACAGCTTAAAGCATCGCTCATATTGCTATCGGCAGGGTTCATACAGCAAACACTATGTCTAATACAGCTGTAACAATGAGCCAGATGACTACGCCTAAAGCTGTCTTCATGCCTGGATGACTCGAACGGCTGTCACAGTCACTCATTCATTGACCACCATGGCCCATATAGCTATTATAATGACTAATACAGCAAGCTCCCGCCCATCGGGACTTTGAGAAATAAATCGGTATGCAAAGTGCTTCCAAGCAGAGCTGAAACCGACCGCACATGATAAGTGGTATGCAGCATAGGTCTAAGCCTGTTCAGGCAAAACGGTGCGAGTCGGACCGTCCATGCATATAAACATTTTGATTTCAAAGGGCGACAGGGCTTGGGATTTCATTTCATCTCAATGTCGGGTAAAAGTCCCACAAAATTGAAAGCAACATTTCGAAAATGACCTAAATAGTGTTGACAGGGACTTTAAACCTCTATTCAAACAAACAAAGAAAAGACTAATAGAGCTATCTCAATCACTCAAACAGCTATCACCATGAGGGTTGTAGCTATTACCATCACTCATACAGCAATTAAGATGACACATACAGCTGCCACCAGGACTCACATAGATATTACCACGACTTCTATAACTATCACCATGAATTATACAGCTACCACCATGATTCATACAGATATATTTATTCACATACAGCTGTCACCACGACACACAGCGCATTCAATAGCCATATCTCTAAAACTGTCACAAAGAACCATGCAGCTGAAACCAATCGCTCATACAGCTGTCCATATCAACATTACTCACACAGCTTTCCTCACGACTCCTACAGCTGTCACCATGACTTCTTCAGATGTCATCATGTCTCATACAGCGGTCCCCATGACACATACAGCTGCCATCATGACGCATACAGCTGCAAGCACGACTTCTACACGAATCATACGGCGCCCAAAATGACTCGGATATCTTAATTTCATATACAGCTGCCATAAAGACTTATTCCTTTTCAACAGTCGTATCTCCTGTAGCTATAAATTATGCAGCTGTAACCATTGTTCATGTAGCTATCAACATCGCTTATAAGGCTGTCAACATGACTCACACGGCTTTCTTTATGACTTCTACAGCTGACACTATGACTACTTTAGTTGTCACCATGACTCTAACAATGGAACCCATGACACCTATAGCTGTCACCATGACTCAGACAGCTGTCAACGTTGCTCGCATCCCTCTCACTAAGACTGATATAGCTTTTGTCGTGTCTAATTCAGCGATCACTATAACTTATACAGCTGACACGAGTCATATCATGACTTATACAGCCATCACGATGACTCATACAGCTATCAACACACCACCACGACACATACAGCTATGACCATAACTCAAACAGCTTTTACCATGACTCCGATATCTATTAGCACGCCTTTTAAGCTTTCACCAAGACACATACAGATATCGCAATTACACATTCAGATGTCACATTGACTTGTATAGCTATTGTTATGACCCATTACCAATTCAACTGTTAACATCACACATACCATGACTCACAAATATGTCATCATGGCAACTGCTGCTTTCAGTATGACTACTACAGCTGTCAATAGATCTTTCAAAATGGCTCATATGGCTGCCATCATGGCCTTTACAGCTATCACATGACAACAGCTTTCACCGTGACACTTAGAACTGTTACCATAATTCATGCAGCTCTCATCTTGATCACTACAGCTGTCACCATGATGAATACAGCTGTCATCCTAGTTCATGCAGCTATCTCCGTTACTCATACAGTCATCACTCCGTGCTCATACAGCTATGAGAATCGCTCATATTGCTTTCGTCAGGGGCCATAAAGCTTACACAGCTATAACAATGAACCAAATGACTATGCCTAAAGCTGTCTTCATGCCTCATACAGCTATCAGCATGAATCAAACAGCTGTCACAGTGACTCATTTAGTGACCATTATGACTAATATAGCTATCACTATGACTAATACAGCAAGCCCCGTAAACCTCTATTCAAATAAACAAAGGGAAGACTAATACAGCTATCACAATTACTCGTACATATATCACTTTGAAATTTTGATTCTTGTAGTTATTTCCATAACGCATACAGCTATTAAGATGACTCATACAGCTTTCACCGTGACTCACGCAGCTATAACCACGACTTCTATCACTATCACCATGATTCATACAGCTACCAACATGACTCATACAGATATTTTAATTTCAAACACAGCTGTCACCAAGACCCATAACACTTTCATCAGCCATATTATCTAATGTAATGTCACTATGATTTGTGCAGCTGCAACCATTGTTCATACAGCTGTCCATATCAACATGACTCACACAGCTATTCTCACGACTCCTACAGCTGTCACCATAACTGCTTCAGATGCCATTATGTCTCACACAGCGGTTGCCATGACACATACAGCTGTTATCATGACGCATACAGCTATCAACATGACTCGCATAAGTCTTCACAGTTGCTCACACAACTGTCAACATGACTAATACAGCTAGCCCCATGACTTACAATGCTATCATCATGACTCATTGAGCTGTGACCACCATTAAAGCCTCCGCGGGTGTAGTGGTTAAACTACTCGACTTAGAAACCATGTATCTTGGGGGTTCGATTTGAGCAGATAATGTTATCTTAGTGCAGATTATATTTTCCTTGCCTTTATGATCATACGCCTTGCAAACTATATTGCTGTGTATGAAGATACTCAATAAAACCGAGTCTCCGATTTTCGTTCTTTATGTGTTCTTTGTTTCCAAAGGCAACCTTTACCTCACTGCAGCTGTTGTTAAGTGCCGTGTGGCGGCCGTAAAAGTCTCCCTGTGCTTCATCATAGGGCAGATTATATTTTCTTTTCCTCTGGGATCATTGAGCCTATTTTGTTTACTTTGAATATCGAATATCGCTTAAGCCGGTGCTAGGCATATGCAGTCTTGCAAACTATATTGCTGTGTATGAAGAGCCTCAATAAAACCGAGTCTCCAATTTTCGTTCTTGTATGTGTTCTTTGTTTCCAAAGGCAACCATTTAGCTTTTTATTCTCCAGACTTTTGGATAAGTCTTTAAACTGAGGTCAACTTTCTATATGATCTTAGTTGTTGGTGGGAGAAAACATGCCTCAGCACGCATGCACACACACACACACACACACACACACACACACACACACACACACACACATGCACACACACACACAGAGCTGTCACCATGACTTACATGTATACTGCTTCCACCATGACGACTACAGCTGTCACTACGACTGATAAATGTACGTATCACTACCACAGGGACACATTCATATATTACCATGACTCTTTTAGCTATTACTGGGACTTAAACAGCTTCCACCATGACTCCTAAAGCTATTACCATTACTCATACTGATATTACTGTGACTAATACAGCAATCAACACGACTCACGCTGCTAGCGCATTGACGACTAAAGTTATCACCATGACTCATACAGCTGCCACTTTGATTCATACAGCTGTCCCTATGACATATAAAGCTGCCAGAAGACCAAAACAGTTGTCACAATGACTCTTTCAGCTGCTGTCATTATTCAGAGGTTGGTGCTATCGTTATTACTATACTACAGCTGTCACCATGACTCCTTCATGGGCCAGTCTGGCTTATACCACCATGACTCATACAGCTGTCCCTATGGCGTATAAAGCTGCTACAAGACCTATACAGTTGTCACAATGACTCTTACAGCTGCTGTCATAATTCATAGGTTGCTGCTATCGCTATGACTACACTATAGCTGTCACCATGACTCCCTCATCGGCCACTCTGGCTCATATCACCATGACTCATACAGCTGTCCGTATAAAGCTGCCACAAGACCCATACAATTGTCACAATGATTCTTACATCTGCTAAGCCCCACCCATAGGGGCTTGAAGAAATATATGGCTGCATGATGCTTCCAGGCAGAGCTGAATCCGGCCCGCACACTAGTACTGGTAAACCGCTTAGAGGATCTAAGCCTGTCCAGGAACCGCGGTGCGAGGCGGACCGTCCATGCTAATAAACCATATTGGTTTCATTGGGCGACAGGGCTTGAGATGTCATTTCATCTCAATGTCGGGTAAAAGTCCCACAAAATTGGAAGCAGCGTCTCCAAAATGACCTTTAGAGGGTTGACGGGGCCGTAAAACCTCAAATCAAACAAATTACAGCTGCTGTCATAATTCAGAGGTTGCTGCTATCGCTATGTCTACACTATAGTTGTCACCATGACTCCTTCATCGGCAACTCTGGCTCATATCACCATGACTCTTGCAGATGTCACTATGGTTCATAAAGCTAATATAGACTCATAGAGCTATCATCATGTCGCCTTAAGCTGTCACCATGGCTAATAAACTATCATCCTGATTCACACAGCTTTCATCATGACTCACACAGTTATAAGCATGGCTCATATAGCTTTCAAAATAGGTCATACAACTATCACTATGACTATCCCCAAGAATCACATAGCAAAGTTATCCTGCACCCTACGATTTTCTGTTCCATGTTGTAGTACTTGCTTCCAAAAGATTATCCCTTATATATGACATTTTAACTTCAGCTGGTGTTTAGGGAATGTGTGGCGGCTGTCAAAAGTCTCCCTGCCCTTCGGCATAGTTTGGGTTATATTTTCTAGTCCTTTTCGATCATTGATTCCACTGCTTAAATTTTAGAATATTTGAGGGTCACTGGCAAGGCCTAAATGCGGAAACTAGCTAGTCCGTCCCATAAAAACTTGGTTCCGTATTGTAGCCCTTGGTTGCTTGCAAAGGATTGCCCATTATATAGAACATCATGCAGTTATTACCATGTATCAAATGGCTATCACCATGTCACCCGCAGCTGACTTCCTGACTCATACAGCTATCATCATGATTCATTTAGCTGTCATCATGACTCATTCAGCTATACCCACAAATCATTTTGCTATCACTGTTACGCCTGTATTACCTTGGCACATACAACTATCACCATTACTCATACAGCTGTCACCATGGCTAATACACCTACCACAAATACTTCTGCAGCTGTCAAGATCATTCATAAATGATTCAGATTCTGTCTCATGAATGAATCACTGAAATTTGTTCAAACTTGGTACAATATATCATTGTGACCGACCTTAGATTTTGATGACCTTGACCTTATTTCTAAGGTCAAAGGTCCCCAAAACTGTCAATTTTGGCTTATCTGCACAGGTGTCTTGAATGAATAGCTGTAATTTGGCCAGACTTCTAGAACATTATTTGTACAATATGTCATTGTAACCTACCAAAGATTTGGTTTGCTTTTGGTGACCTTGACCTTTTTTCAAGGTCACAGGCCCTCAAAAACTGTCAATTTTAGGTCAGAAATGGCTTACCAGCACCCTTTCACATGAGCGAATTGTGATATACTTTTATCTACTCTGTAAACAGTAGATATTTACCGTAAACTTCGCATAAATGTTACGTACCCTGAGTGGTTCTACAGAAAATAGGAATTGTAATTCTGGTTTACTTCCTTTCGGAGATATGGCCCCTTTGAACATTGAAAATAGTCACCTTATTCATGTATTAATGTCAACTTTATTTAGGGAAAGACTAATGCACCTTCACTTTGAATTCATTTTGACAGTGTTTATGGCAGCCCATCGGGGCTTGAAGGAATAGATGGGCTGCATGATGCTTCCAGAGCTGAAATCGACCACACACAAGTACTTGTAAACCGCTTAGAGGGTCTAAGCCTGCCCAGGCAAGGCGGGGCGAGTGGACCCATCCAAGGTTATAAACCCTATTGGTTTCATTGAGAAGTCATTTCATTTCAGTTTTGGGTAAAAGTCCCACAGAATTGGAAGCAACTTCTCGAGAATGACCTATACAGTGTTGACGGGGATACTTAACCTCAGATCAAACAAACAAGTGTTATGGCACTTGCTTGATGAAAATTAGTGGCAAGGCATAATGCATTGCTTTAATTTTTCTAATGGCATACTGCACTTGTTTTTTTTTTTTTTTTTTTTTTTTATTTGAGGTTTAACATCTCCATCAACATTGTAAAGGTCATTGTTGGAGATGTTGCTTCTAGTTTTGTGGAACGTTTACAAGACATTGGGATGAAATGACATCTCAGGCCCTGCCGCCCAATGAAACCAATATATTTTATATGTATGACGGGCCCAACTCGCACCACTTTTTCCTGGTCAGGCTTAGAACCACTAAGCAGTTTACCGGTTCTCATGTGCCCTCTGTTTCAGCTCTGCGTGTAAGGATCATGAAGCCCAGTCTATTTCTTCAAGCCCCCATGTGTGGGGGCCAGTATACATTTTGATTGTTTTCATACAGCATGCCTTTTTGATCTAATTTGTATAATTTCTACATTTAGGCATGATATAGTGAAGCTGGAGACTAAAGATCGCTGCCATGAGGAGGGTACAGTACAATATTTGAGGAACCAAAGGAATTTTGTAAGAACTTTTTACTCGAAATTAGGAAAGCTTTGAGTGAGTTGACTTAAGATTACAGTTTGCCAATTAGACGTGTGCCATTAATTGGTGTAGTCTCAAATATGTTATGCTATCCAATTGATAGGAGTTGTTTAGATGATTCCATTTAAATGCCAGTTAAAGTTAATGGGGCTTGACCAGAAAATATGCAAAAGTAGGATTGGCTCAGCCGTTACATATTTTAGGTGAAGCTTTAGACCTATGCTATAAAATAAAAGTGAAGGCATTGATCTAGAATCGATACAATTGCCTCACACCTCCCATCATTGACAAGAAAGTGATGTTCCATGTATCATGTACTTGTAATTACAGGATTATACTAAATCGTTAAATACAGTGATAAAATCAGACTAAAGATTTTTAGCTCACCAGAGCCGAAGGCTGTGGCAGATCTTATAGGATAGGCAGTTGTCCGTCGTCTGCGTAGTATGTCTGGCATCAACATTTATAGACAACATCTCTGCTGAAGCCACTGGTCCGATTGAGATCAGATTGTATCTGTAGCATCCTTGGGTTGTAGGATTTAAAGTTTATGTTTTTTTATGAAATAAGTGTGGTTGCTATAGCAACTTTGAGTTTCCATAGACTTCTGATGGGGAAAATTGAAAAATTGTATTAACTGCAAAGCTTTTGCAGATATTTTGACAAAACTTATGTTACTCGTGTAGTCTAGCATGTGCCAACTGATTTTAGGCATACTGTTCCTTTTTAGCTCGCCTGTACTAAGTACATGGAGAGCTATTGTTGTCATCTCGGTCGTCTGCGTGCGCGTTTGCATTTTTATTTGTGTGATCCTTCCCGTCACACTTCTTAAAGTTATTCAAATGCTTAAAACTCAACAGCCACTCATATTTGGAACTTAAGTACCTGGGAGGGTCTTCTGATGTTTAAAGAGAACCGACCGCTGGGTTAATGCCCCTGAGTGGGCCTAGGGGTCAAAATCTAGAACACAATGTAATTCTGTGTTAAAGTTTTTGAAATGCTTATATCTCAACAGTCACTCATCACAAAACATTCATACTTACAACTTGGATACCTGGGAGTGTCTTCTGAGATTCCAAGACAACACACCCCTGTGTTCATGCCTGGAAATGGGGATGGGGTGGGGCTAGGGGTCAAAATCTAGGACACCTTTGTAATTTGTTGTATACGTTTCCATTATGCTAACAAGTTTTAGACACAATTGGTTATACATCAACCAATCAAGTGACATTGGTTCACGTGTAAAAGGGTGAGGGGGATGATGACCTACATTTCACAGTCCAGTGATTTTGCCTTATAACTTGAAGACTATTTGTAGAAGAAATGTCATACCTGGGATATTAGTTCCATGTGACTCCATGATTGACCTCAAAATATATCTAGGCCACTGTGACCTATATATTTAATGGTTCAGTGATTTTGCCTATTATCTCGAATACTATTTGATGTAGAAATGTCATACCTGGATTATTAGTTCCAAGTGACCTGCTGATTGACCTCAAAATATATCTACATCATAGTGACCTATATGTCATGGTTCAGTGATTTTGCCTATTATCTTGAATCTGATGGAGAAATGTCATACCTGGATTATTAGTTCCATGTGACCCGATAATTGACCGCAAAATATATCTAGGTCATGGTGACCTACATTTCATGGTCTAGTGATTTTGCCTATTACTTTTAATATTATTTGATGGATAAATGTCAAACCTGGGTTATTAGTTCCATATGATCCCATTATTGACCGCAAAATATATCTAGGTCAGTGTGACCTATATTTCATGGTTCAGTGATTTTGCCTATTATCTTGAATACTTTTTGATGGAGAAATGTCATACCTGGATTATTAGTTCCATGTGACCCCATAATTGACCGCAAAATATATCAAGGTCAGTGTGACCTATATTTCATGGCTCAGTGATTTTGACTATTATCTTGAATACAATTTGATGGAGAAATGTCAAGCTTGGATTATTTATTCCAAGTGACCCCATGATTGAGCTTGAATTATATCAAGGTCAGTGTGACCTGTATTTCATGGTTCAGTGATTTTGCCTATTATCTTGAATACGATTTGATCGAGAAATGTCTCACCTGGATTATTAGTTCCATGTGACCAGATGATTGACTCAGAAATATATGTAGGTCATTGTGAGCTATTTTCATGGTTCAATGATTTTGCCTTATATTCAGACACAATTTAATTCTGATATGTAATATCTGGAATTATGTTCCATGTGTCCCAGTTATTGATCTCAGAATATATCTAGGTGAGTGTGACCTATATTTCATGGTTCAGCAATTTTACCTTATATCTTGAAGGCGCGAAACAGGCGAGCTATGCTGTCATGTAACAGCTCTTGATAGTTTTTGCCAAACCAAAATGCCAAAAAGAATAACTAAAAAAATCATCTCCCCAGGAACTATATGCTCTATGAGGCTGAGGCTCATTGGACATATTCACCATATTTTCCCTTACATGTTTAGTGTTTTTCTTTTGTTTTTATTTTTCATGAAATTCTGCTCATTATTTTGGTTGCTATGGCATCTTAGAGGTTACATAGCCTTATAATGGTGAAAATAGAAAAATGGTAGTTACTGCCAAGTCTTGCAGATATTTTGACAAAACTTTCATATTAATATCCTTTATGCTGTCATCTATCTGATTTTAGGCCTAATGATCACTTTTATTTGTTGCTTGGCTGCCATAGAAACCGAAATGCCAGAAAAATACTTAAAAAAAAAAAAACATCTTCTCAGAAACCATATGGGACTGAGACTTTATGGAAATATTCACAAAATTTGCCATATCATGTTTAATATATTTCATGAAATTCGGCTCTTTAGTTTGGTTGTTATGTCAACTTAGAAGTTCAATAGACTTGTAATGTGGAAAATTGAAAACTGGTACTGACTGCCAAAATATAAGTGAAGGCAATGATCAGGAATAGATGCAATCAACCCACAGCTCCCATCAGAGACACCAAAGGGAAAGAAACACAAACATGGAACAACAGACCCTAATGGAAACATCAACTCAGAAAGCCAAAACGGACAGTTAATTTCTCACAAAATGGCCAACTGGCTATCCAAAACAAAATAATATACGCGACACAAACACTTGAGACAAACCATAACAAAAATAAACTGCGACAGAGGAACCACCTTGGAACGGTCAGTAAAATGAACCCCGCTCCGATGGGTGGGGGGTGGGGGGCTTCAATCAATTTTTCATGGCAACAATCCTCGCGAATACTTCCGTCGCGATTTAGACAAATACTTTGTTCAGTCCGCATGAAGGCTTTCTAACTCATCAGTGCAACACCCCATACCTATATTGTTAATACGTGAAAGTACATCAAGTACATGCTTTTGATGAAAAGTCATGCTTGAATGGCCCCCGGGATGTGGCCAGTTTAGACCCCAGGGACATGATTGGCACAATTTATGTAGGGGACCACTTGACATTGCTACATGCTTAATATATATGCTCTGCGCCTAGTGGTTTCAGAGAAGAAGAATTTTTAAGCTTTTTTCCATTATAAGTCTATGAGGGCTAAGGGGCCCGGGGAGTGGCCAGTTTAGACCCCAGAGGCATGAATGGCACAATTTATGTAGGGGACCACTTGACATTGCTACATGCTTCATATGTAAGCTCTGGGCCTAGTGGTTTCAGAGAAGTTTTTCCCAATGTAAGTCTATAGGAGCTATATGTTGCCATGCCAACAAGAGTTTCCATCTGATCTGCCCCAAAACATAATGCATCTTTTCCCCCAACCTGATAATGCCTCTCATGAAATTTAATCATGATTGGCCAACTGGCTTTAAAGATATACTTAGTTGAACATGTGAAAGGACGACGGACGACTGATACATGTACGTATCACTCATACAGGGACACATTCATTTATTACCATGGATCTTATACTATTACCAAAGGACTTAAACAGCTTCCACCATGACTCTTATAGCTATTACCATTAATCATACTGGTATTACTATGACTAATACAGCAATCACCACGACTCACACAGCTAGCACATTGACTCCTAAAGTTATCACCATGACTCATACAGATGCCATGATTCATACAGCTGTCCCTATGGCGTATAAAGCTGCCACAAGACCCATACAGTTGTCACAATGACTCTTAAAGCTGCTGTCATAATTCAAAGGTTGCTGCTATCGCTATGTCTACACTACATCTGTCACCATGACTCCTTCATCGGCCACTCTGGCTCATATCACCATGTCTCGTGCATATGTCACTATGGTTCATAAAGCTATCACCATGGCTCATAGAGCTATCATCATGCCGCCTTAAGCTGTCACCATAGCTAAGAAACTATCATCCTGATCCACACAGCTTTCATCCTGAAGCATGGCTCATATAGCTTTCCCCATAGGTCATGCAACTATCACTATGACTATCCCTAAGAATCACATAGCCCAGAAAATCCTGTACACTACTACAACCGGCCCCGATAGCTCAGTTGGTAGAGTGTCCGCTCCGGGGAACGGGAGGTCACGGGTTCGATCCCGGGCCGCGACATACCAAAGTCGTTAAAATGGTACTAGCTGCTCCTCGCTTGGCACTCAGATTTACGGGGTAGAGCTAGGACTGGTCGACCCAGTGTCAGGATAATGTGACTGGGTGTGGTATCATGTAATGTGTCTGAGACATGATACTTCAGTGAGGCAGCACTATAAAAAGTGAGCATTGAGCTCCCTGTCGCAACCAGACACCGTCGTGATATGACTGAAAAATTGTTGAAAGCGACGTTAAACCCGAATTCACACACACACTACGATTTTCGGTTCCGTGTTGTAGTCCTTGCTTCCAAAGGATTATACCTTATATATGCTATTTTACCTTCACCACAGCTGGTGTTAAGGGAATATGTGGCGGCCGTAAAACGTCTCCCTGGCCTTCATCATAGTGTGGGTTATATTTTCTAGTCCTTTTGGATCATGGATTCCACTGCGAAAGTTTGAGAATATTTGAGGGTCACTGGCTAGGCCTAATTGCGGAAACTAGCTAGTCTGTCCCAGAAAGACTTGTACACTACGTTGCTATCACTATGTCAACCGCAGCTACCTTCATGACTCATACAGCTTTCATCATGATTCAGTTAGCTGTCATCATGACTCATGGAACTGTCACCATGAGTCAAACAGCTGTCATCATGACACATACAGCTATCCCCACGAATCATATAGCTATCTCGGATACGCCTGTATTACCTTGGCCCATACAGCAATCACCATAACTTATACAGCTATCAGCACGACTAATACAGCTACCACAACTACTCATGCAGCTGTCAAGATAAATCATCGAGCTCTCACTATAACTCACACAGCTATCACACAGCTTTCATCATGAATCATATTTTAGAATAATTACTCTTATAGCTATCACCATTTGTTATACAGCTATCACCATGATTCGTACTGCTGTAATTAGGTGTCATACAGCTGTCCCCATGATTCATATACCGTAGCTACCATCATGAATCATATAACTACTCTTACAGCTGTCATCTTGGCTTATACAGATATCAGAGTGACCCGTGCAACTGTCAACAAGGCCATTAAACTGTAAAAATTGACTTATACAGCTATTACTATGACCAGTTAGTGTACTACATATATCTAACAATCTTCAAGCCAAATATTCATGTTGGAGAAGTACAGATAAACACATCGTTTTTCATCACTATAAGAATATAAAAATATGCAAATATATATATAAATATATATGACTATATTGTGATGAATGTTACAAGTTTTAAAATGTCTGCAAAATGTACAGATCTGTCCATGTTAATTAAAGAAGTTGGAGGGGCATATTGCTTCTGCTTCGTTCGTCCGTCTGTCTGTCCGTTTTGATGCGTAACATATCCTAAGAACCGCGTATGCTAGCGTTTTGAAATTTTATATATGGATTCCTCGTGGACAATTAGGTGACGCGATTTTTTTTCTCATCCCCTTTCGAGAGTTATTGCCACTTGATTTTTTTTGTGGGGGGTGGATAAAATCTTGTCAGCAAAATATCTCAAAATTCATTGGAGCTAGAACATTGAAAGTTAGTGAATAGATTTGTGGTGATGAGTTATGGCCCTTTGTCACTTTGGGTATTTGTACATTGTACCTCTGTATGTTTTGTGATACAAAGCATAACTTAAGAATTGCGTGTGCTAGGGTTTTGAAATTTCATATATGATCTTATCCGGAGAATGCCCTTTTCAGGAGTTATTGCCCTTTGAATTTTTTTATAAAATCTTGTCAGCAAAATATCTCAAAGACTATAAGAGCTAGAGCCTTGAAAGTTGGTAAATAGATTGGTTATGATGAGTAGATGACCGGATGAACTTTTGATTAAATTCCGGAAAATACTTCATGAGTTATGGCCTTTTGTCACTTTGGGTATTTGTACATTGTATGTTTTGTGATGCATGACATAACTTAAGAATCGTGTGCCAGTGTAGTTGATAGAGTGCTGGACTACTAATCAGATTGTCGATTATGAATCAGAGGGTTCAAATGTTCAAGAGTTCAAATGCCGGTGGAGGAATGGAAATTTGTTCTCTTTTGTTCTTATTTTCTTTTTTCTTCATATATACACATTAACAGTTATCATCTCCCTCGCACAGTGAGTGAGTGTTTGGGTTTTACGTCTCACCAACAGCTTAGGTCATACGGGGAAGGGACCTCGGTTTAAAGACTCATCCGAAAGCCCGGGATCGATCCAATCTCTGTCCCTCGCACAACCAAATTAGAAGTGGCGGCAATGATCAGGAATCGATACAATCAACCCACAGCTCCCATCAGAGACACCAAAGGGAAAGAAACACAAACATGCAACAACAGATCCCGATGGAAACATCAATAGCGGAAAGCCAAAAGGACAGTTACTTTCCCTCAACATGGGCAATAGGCTATCCAAAATAAAATAATATAAGCGGCACAAACACCCAAAGACTAACCATAACAAAAATAAACCGCGACAGAAGAACCGCCTTGGAACGGTCAGCGGAAACGAATTCCACTGGTGGGGGTATTAAATCGATTTTACGTGGCAACAATCATCGCCCTTACTCCCGTCGCGATTAAGACATAATTTGTTCAGTCCGCAAGAAGACCTCCTAACTTATCAGTGCAACATATCCGTGAACACAAAAAAACAAACAACCACAGAGATGAAACAACGGTGAGGACTCACAGCAAGAGACCACTGAAATGCTGGAGCAAAAGAAAACCAACAGTTAGATTCTGATGGCCAAGTTGTTAGGGAATGGGGATATTGCATTTATCCATGCATGCACGAGTGTGTGTGAGTGTGTGTGTGTGTGTGTGTGTGTGTGTGTGTGTGTGTGTGTGTGTGTGTGCATGCATTTGTGTGCATGTATGCATGCATGTGTGAGTGCATGCATGCATGTATGTGTGCATGCAAGTCTACATTAGTGTGTGTGCATGCTTGCATGAGTGTGTGTGCATGCATGTGTGCTTGCATGCATGCTTGCGTGTTTGCACACGCATATGCATTCATGTATGTATGTGTGCATGCATGGTGGCATACATGTGTGTGTGCGCATGCAAACGTGTGTGTGCATGCATGTGTATGTGCATGCATGCATGTGTGTGAGTGTGCATGCATATGTGCATGTCTGCATGTGTACATGTGTGCATGTTTGCATGACTCGCATCCCTCTAAAAAATGTCCATAAGTATCTGTCAATCTTTTATATTTAAATTGCGATGAACTTTTCCTTGTGTTTCAGAATCAACATGGAGGGGAAGAAGAACAGTTACAGACGCTAAAAGCAGGAAGAAGTGAAATGAATTATAAATAAAAATTAAATAAAATACTGTCTGCCAACAAAATTCAGTTGTTTTCTTGCTTACTATCAGTTTTTGTTTTGTGTGTGTGTGTGTGTGTTTTTTTTTTTTTTTTTTTTGACATGTCTGCTTTTAACATGGCACGACTTAGGGACCTATTTTTCTGTCCATTTGTTTGTTCACCCACCAGCCATCAAAATAGATGTGAAGGCAATGATCAGGAATCGATAAATAAAACCACAGCTCCCACTATCTAGAGACACCAAAGGGAACGAAACACAAACATGAAACAACTAGACCCTAATTGAAATATCAATTAACACAGAATGGCCAATTGGCTATCCAAAATAAAACAATATAAGCGACACAAATACTCAAAGACAAGCCAAAAAAAAATAAAATAAACCGCGACAGAAGAACCGCCTTGGAACGGTCAGCGAAACGAATTCCACTGGGGGTTTAAACTGTGTTTTGTACAAATAATTTTGCAGTGGAACTTTCTTATAGAATTGGGACATAGCGAGTTCACAGGACTCATAAGAAAAAAAAATGTAAATAGATCACCAATATGCTGATAACCAGTGCAAGTATAGTGCGCATTCAGCTTTTAGAAACGGACAAGCAGAAGAGGGCGAAATACCATAGAATATAATCCGTAATCATTCTCACTCGCAAGAAACATCCTCAGTCTAGAGATGATCAATCCCTCGAGCTTGCGCATTCAATTGAGCCACTGGGATACTTTATGGACACAAAGCTGCTGTTGAAATAAATTATGCCTATACTGTTAAAACAAATTAACAAGTCCGGGAAATACATACCCATTTAGACCCCACTTCATACATATGAAAGTAGGGGTTGGCAAGGGTATTCATTTTTACCATATTCTTACCCACAGCATAGACGTATATACTCATTAAAATTGCCTCGAACAGTCTGTTCTAATGAGCACTAACAATCTAAATTTGAACCAGAAATAGGAAAAGTGCCACAAACTTCAATAGATGAAGAACAACTGACAGAAAGCAGTGTAAGATGTGTGTTATAATGGGTCCCATTGACAGAAGTACTGAATTGAAGAGCTTATACATTTACCAATGTTTTACAATGTCATTAACATACTGATTAAAGCATCAAAAATAACATTGATGAAATTAGCAGAGAAACGTTTGTTAAATGCATTGCCAAAATATTCGCACAATAAAATGACGTCTGTAAACGTGTTAGAAATGTTAATAAAATCGTACTGAAGGCAATGATCAGGAATCGATACGATTACGGCTTACAGCTTATAAGAAATAAGCCTTCCCAGGATAATGTGGTGCGAGACGAACCGTTTTTAGTTCACCTGAGCCAAAGGCTCAGGGTGAGCTATTGTGATCATTCACCGTCCGTCGGCGTCGTCGTCCGTCCGTCCGTTTACAATTTCTTTAAACATCATCTCCTCCTTAACCACTGAACAGATTCTGACAAAACTTGGCAGAAAAGATCCATATGTGGTCCTCTCTCTAATTTGTTCAAAGAATTCAATTCCATGCTTAACTCTGGTTGCCATGGCAACGAAAAGGGGAAAATAAGAAAAAAATCTTTAAAAATCTTCTACTCTGAAACCAGAAGGCATAGGTCTTTGATATTTGGTATGAAGCTTCATCTAGTGGACCTCTACCAAGATTGTTCAAATTATAGCACTGGGGCCAAAATGTCTCCATGCCGTGGCCCACTGTTTTTACATAGGCTTATATAAGGAAAACCTTTAAAAATCTTCTTATCTGAAATCCAAAAGCCGCGTCTTTGATATTTGGTATGAAGTTTCATCTAGTGGACCTCTACCAAGATTGTTCAAATTATAGCCCTGGGGCCAAAAATGGCCCCGCCTCGGGGCACACTTGTTTTATAAAGGCTGATATAGGGAAAACATATAATATAAAAATCTTCTTGTCTGAAACCAGAAGGCCCAGGTACTGAACCTCTACCAAGATTGTTCAAATTATAGCCCTGGGGCCAAAAACGCCCCCTCCCCCGCGCCAGGGCCCACTGGTTTTATATAGGCTGATATAGGGAAAACATATAAAATCTTTTTGTCTGAATACAGTTAATATGGCTGTCATCTTAGTAGCACAGCTATCATCAGAGGAAGAACGACTGTCAACTGGGTCATATATGTCTACACGGGTAAGTTTCACAGCTATCACCACAGGTGATGAGGCTGTTACCTGAGTTATACGCATGTCACCACAGGTTGAATTGCCAGGTAGAATGGCTATCACAACTGAAGCCGCACACACCTTTTACCATTAATATTTTGGCTTGTATGGCTTTGAACTTATTCTCACAGATATCACCACAGGTAATATGGCGATCACCTAAGTTTCACTGCGATCACCACAGGTAGTATGGCTAACTCTTCAGTTTTACAACTGTCACCACGGGTTGTTAATCAATGACCTCTGTCTCACAAAAGTCACAATAAGTAGTATGGTTAAAGGAGTTTAACAACTATCAACAAAGTCAACATTGGTATCACCCGAATTTTTCAGCTACCACCACAACACCGCAGTTAATATGGCTATCACCTCAGTTTCACAGCTGTCACCACATATATTATAGCAATCACTTCAGTTTCACCGCTGTCACTATAGGTATTATGATTATCACCTTAGTTTCACAGCTATCACCACAATATGGCTAAGACCCGACATTCTCAGCTTTCCTTCACAGCAGGTAATATGGCTATCACCAGAAAATTCACATATATCACCAAAGGTTATTTCGCTATCACCTCAGGTTTACATCTGTCACCATAGGTAATAATTATACTAATCAACTATGCTTCACAATTGTCACAACAGGCAGTATGATTATCGGACGAGTTTCAAAGCTATCACTGCAGGTAACATGGCTATCACCTCAGTTTGACAGCTGTCACCACAGTTTATATTATTTTCAACAGAGTTTCACAGCTATCACCTTTGGTAATATGGCTATCACCTCCGTTTCATAGCGGTCATCTCAGGAAATATAGCTGTCGCCTGAGCTTCACAACAAGAAATATGACTATCACCTGATTTTCACAGCTATCATCGCAGGTAATACGGTTTTTGCCTGTATTTTACAGCAATCGCCTCTGTTTCATAGCTATTACTAAATTGAGTATGGATATCACCTGAGTTTCTCAGCTGTCACCACAGGTAGTAAGGCTATCATCTGAGCAGGTAATATGGCTGTCTATGTCTCTGGTCGGGCCCATCGGAGTCTAACTGTTGGTTTTCTTTTGCTCCAGCATTTCAGTGTTTTCTTGCTGTCGAGTCCTCACCGTTGTCTCACCTCTGTGGTTCTTTGATTTTTGTGTTCACGGAGATGTTGCACTGATGAGTTAGGAGGCCTTCATGCGGACTGAACAAATTATTTGTCTAAATCGCGACGGAAGTAAGGGCGAGGATTGTGGCCACGTAAAATCGATTTAAGCCCCCCAGTGGAAATCTTCCACTGACTGTTCCAAGGCGGCTCTTCTGTGGCGATTTATTTATGTTGTTGTTTGTTACTTACTGTGTGTATCACTTTTGTCTTTTTAATTTGGATAGCCATATGGCCATTTTGTGGGAAAGTAACTGTCCTTATGGCCTTCCTTTGTTTAGGTTTCCATTATGGTCTTGTCGCTTAATGTTTGTATTTCTTTCCCTTTGGTGTCTTTTATGGGTGGAGTAAGTTAATTGTATCAATTCCTGATCTTTGTTTTACTTCTACTTTTAACAGCTACCACCACAGGTAATATGGCTGCCACCTCAGTTTCATATCTTTCACCTCAGGCAATATGGCTATCACCTGTATTTCACAAGAAGTAGTATGACTATCATCTGATTTTTACACATGCCATTATAGGTAATATACATATCACCTCGGTTTAGCAGCTGTCACCACAGGTAATGCAGCACTCACCTCTATCACCGCAGGCTATATATGGCCACACCTGAATAACAGTTGCCACTATATATAATATGGCTATCACCTCAGTTTCACAGCTGTCAGTCCAGGTAATAAAACAGAAGTGGAGGCAATGATCAGGAATCGATACAAATAACCCACAGCTCCCATCAGAGACACCAAAGAGAAAAAAACACAAACATGTAACAACAGACCCCAATGGAAACATCAACAGCGGAAAGCCAAAAGGACAGATACTTTCCCACAAAATGGCCAATAGGCTATCCAAAATAAAATAATATGAGCGACGCAAACACCCAAAACAAATCATAACAAAAATAAACCGCGACAGAAGAACCGTATTGGAAAGGTCAGTGGAAACGAGTTTCACTTGGGTGTGTGTGTGTGGGGGGGGGGGGGGGGGCTTAAATCGATTTTACGTGGTCACAATACTCGCCTTTCCGTCGCGATTTAGACAAATAATTTGTTCAGTCCGCATGAAGGCCTCCTAACTCATCAGTGCAACATCTCTGTGAACACAAAAGCTCAAACAACCATAGAGATGAAACAACGGTGAGGACTCGAAAGCATTAAACCAATGAAATGCCGGAGCAAAAGAAAACCAACAGTTAGACTCCGGGGTAAGGCTTTCAAATTAGTCTTATAGATATCGCCACGGGTAATATGACTATCTCCTGAGTTTCCAGTTTTACAGCTGTCAACACAAGTGATGTGACTTTATGCGGACTTTAACAATTATTTGTCTAAACCATAAAAGAACCAAGGACGAGGACTGAGGCCATGTAAAATCGATTTAAGCCCCTGAGTTGAATACTTTTTGCTGACCATTCCAAGGCGGTTCTTGTGTTGTGGTTTATTATTGTTACTGTGCGTCTTTGCATGTATGTATTGCTTATGTCTTTTTATTTTCGATCGCTGTTTGGCCATTTTTGTGTGAAAGTAAAAGTCCTTTTGGCTTTCCGCTTGTGGTGTTTTCATTAGGATTTAGTTATTTCAATTTCGAATTATTTCCCATTGTTGTCTCTGTTAGGAGATTAGGGGTAATTGAATCCATTCCTGATCACTGTCTTCACCTCTAGTTTTAAACCCTGTTTCACAGCTATCACCAAAGGTCGTATGACAAACACCTCAGTTTCACAACTGTCACCTCAGGTTATTAAGCAATGACCTCCGTTTCACAAATGTCAGAACAGGTAGTTTGGTTATCACCAGAGTTTCACAGCTTTCAGCAGGTAATATCGCCATTACCTCAGTTTCTTAGCTATCATCACATCACCACAGGTAATATGGCTATCACATCAATTTCACAGCTGTCATAACATAATATATAGCAATCATTTTACCATGTATGGTAGTATGGCTGTCACCTTAGTTTCCCAGCTATCACCACAAGTAATATGGTATCATCTGAATATCTCAGCGTTCCTTCACAGCAGGTAGTATGGTTATCACCTGACTTTTACATCTATCACCAAAGATCATATCGCTATCACCTCAGACTGACAGCTGTCACCACAAGTAATACAGCAATCCACTTTGTTTCACACTTGTCACAACAGGTAGAATGGTTTATCACCTGAGTTTCAGAGCTATCACTACAGGTAACATGGCTGTCACCTTAGTTTGACAGCTGTAACCACAGGTTATATTGCTGTCAACTGAGTTTCACAGCTATCACCAGAGCTAATATGGATATCACCTCCATTTCACAGCTGTCACCACAGGAAGTATAGCTATCATCTGAGCTTCCCACAAACATAATCACCTGAATTTCAGAGCTATCATTACAGATAATACGGCTGTTATCTTGGTTGACAGCTGTCACAACATGTTATACAACAATCACCTCTGTTTCACAACAGTCACTAAAACTCGTACGGTTAACGCCATGTTTTCCCAGCTGTCACCACAGGTAGTAATGCTATCACATGAGTTCACAGGTTTTTGTTTTCATTGATTGCAGTTTAATGGCCCAGTCAACACTATGTAATTTTTGAGCCTGTCAGTTTACCTATCCACACGTTTCCTGGGCTGTCTTGTACATAAGTGGTTGACCAGTACAGTGTACATTCTTTCGCCATAAACTGACAACTGCCCTTCTTGAATCAGCGGAAGGGAAAGAATGATGATAGAAACGATATAATGATCAATCTCCACGAAACAATACTGCCAACCCCGGCAAGTATTGAATCCGCGTACTTCTGATCACCAGTCAGACGCATTACCGCCGGTAATATGGCTATAAACTCAGTTTTACAGCTACCACTACAGTTAATATGGCTGTCACCTCAGTTTCGCATTTTACACCTCAGGTCATATGGTTATCACCTGAGTTTCACAAGAAGCAGTATGACTATCATCTGTAATATGCCTGTCACCTCGGCTTGACAGCTGCCACAGGTAATACAGCAATCAAGTCTGTTTCACAGCTATTCCCATAGCTTGTTTGGCTATCCCCTTAGCTTGACAGCTATCACTACAGGCTATATGGCCATCACCTGAGTAGTATGGTTATCACCAGAGTTAAACAGCCATCGCCAAAGGTAATATCGCCATCACCTCAGTTTCACAGCTGTCACCATATATTATATAGCAATCGTTTAACTATAGGTAGTATGGCTATCATTTTAGTTTCACAGCTATCACAACAAGTAATATGGCTATCACCTGACTTTCTCAGCTTTCCTTCACAAAAGTTAGATTGCTATCACCTTAGTTTGACAGTCGTTACCACAGATAGTATAGCAGTCAACTATGATACATAATTGTCAAACTGTTAGTATGGTTATCACCCGAGTTTCAGATGTATTCCTACAGGTAACAACGATATCCCCTCAGGTTATATTGCTATCAACTGGGTTCCATAGCTATAAATGCATGTAATATGGCTATCACCTCCATTTCACAGCTGTCACCTCAGGAAATATGGCTATCACTTGAGCTTCACAACAAGAAATATGACTATGACTTGAATTTCACAGCTATAATCACAAGTAAAACGGTTATGACATCGGCTGACAGCTGTCACAAGAGGTAATGCAGAAATAACATCTGTTTTACAACTGTCGCTACAACTAGTATGGTTATCACGTGGCTTCATTGCTATCACAGATGGTAATGTGGCTGTAACCTCAATTTTACAGCTACCACCACAGGTAATATGGCTGTCACCTCAGCTTCACATATTTCGCCTGAGTTTCACTATGCTTAGTATAACTATCATCTGAATTCCACAACTATCATTATAGGTAATATGCCTATCGCTTCGGCTTGTCACCACCGGTAGTACAGCTGTCACCTCTGTTTCACAGCTGTTTGCAGAGTTAGTATGGCTATCCCCTTAGTTTCACAGTTATCGCCACAGTTAATATGGCCATTACTTGAGTAATAGTTGCCCAAATATGTAATAAAGCTATCAACTAAGTTTCACAGTCTATTACCTGAATTTCACAACTATCTCCAAAGGTATTATGGCTATCACCTTAATTTGACAGCTGTCACCACAGTTTTTCACCTACATTTTATAGCTATCACCACAGGTAATATGGCTATCACCACGGGTAGCATGGCTATCATCGCAATATGCGAATTTGTTGTGAGTTGTTGTTTAGTGTTTTCTAATGGTCTGATCACCCCCTGTGGGGAAGAGAGGGCTGATTGTTCCGTTTCATAAACACTCGTATTTTTTCTTGTTTTGTGTATGTTTCCTCTTCCTGTCGTGAGTGGGCTGTGTCTTGTGACTGTGGCGCTCCCTGGGTCTTTCTTTTAAATTTTTACAGCTGTCGCTAAAGATAGTATTTAGCACCCAATTTCGTAAAATCATTCTTCGATATGAAAAGATTGGGTACAACATGGATATTATACGACAGACTGCATGCATGGTAGTTAACCCAATCACGGTTGGCAACTTTGCTTCCCTCTTTAATGGCACGCCGGTGGATCAGGCCTCAGATTCTATGACGGTTCCAACGTAAAGGCTTATTGAGAGTTAGAGAGATCTAATTCAAGGTAATGTTGGTTGGTGCCTGATGCTCTGTCTCTGGTCGGGCCCATCGAAGTATAATTGTTGGTTTTCTTTTGCTCCAGCATTTCAGTGGTTTCTTGCTGCCTAGTCCTCACCGTTGTCTCACCTATGTGTTTCTTTGATTATTTGTGTTCACGGAGATGTTGCACTGATTAGTTAGGAGGCTTCATGCGGACTGAACAAATTATTTGTCTAAATCGCGACGGAAGTAAGGGCGAGGATTGTGGCCACTTAAAATCGATTTAAGCCCCCAGTGGAAATCTTTCCACTGACCGTTCCAAGGCGGTTCTTCTGTGGCGATTTATTTATGTTGTTGTTTGTTACTTACTGTGTGTATCACTTGTGTCTTTTTATTTTGGATGCCCATATGGCCATTTTGTGGGAAAGTAACTGTCCTTATGGCCTTCCTTTGTTTAGGTTTCCATTATGGTCTGGTCGCTTAATGTTTGTGTTTCTTTCCCTTTGGTGTCTTTGATGGGTGGAGTAAGTTAATTGTATCGATTCCTGATCTTTGTTTTACTTCTACTTTGCTGTCACCCCAGTTTCACACACAAAACCTATCATCTCAGTTTTCACAACTGTCGTAAAAGAAAGGTAATACAGTAAACACCTCTTATTTACAGCTGTCACCAGAGGTAGTCACAGCTATCACTACAGGTAATATGGCTGCCACCTGAGGTGCACAGCTGTCATCACAGGTTATATAACAATCACCTCAGTTTCACAGCTGGCAATATAGGTAGTATGGCTATCACATGATTTTCACAGCAATCAAATCAGGTAACATGGCTGTCGCCTTAGTTTTACAGCTTCTACCACAGATAACATCATTTTTAGCTGAGTTTCTCAGCTTTCTTAATTGATAGTTTGATATTCACAGGTAATATGGCTATCACATTACTTTCTCAGCTGTCACCAAAGATGGTATACATATGACATCAGACTTACAGATGTTACTATAAGATATATAGCTATCATCTGTGTTTCACATCTGTCGTCCATAGGTAATATAGCAATCACCTGTGTTTCATCATTGTCACCAGCGGTAGTATGGCTATTACTTGAGTTTCACAGCTATCACTTCAGCATCACACTTATTACCACAGGTAGTATGGCTATAGCCTCAGTTTCACAGACGTCACCACAGGTAATCTTGCTATAATCTGACATTTACAGTTGTCACCTCGGGTGATATGCTATCACCTCGTATTCACAGCTATCACCACAGGAAAACAGCTTTCACCACATGTAATATAGCATTCACCTGTGTTTCAAAATTGTCACCACCTGCAGAATGGTTATCACCTGGGTTTCACAGCTACCACCACAGGGAATAAAGCTATCACATTAGTTTCACAGCTGGATTTTACATCAGAGTTACAGCTGTCACCACAGAAATATGTCTATCACCTCAGTTTCACAGCTATCGCCAGAGACAGAATAGAAATCACCTGTGTTTCACATTTTTCACCAGAGGTAGTATGGCTATCACTTGAGTTTCACAGCTATCACCTCAACATTACATTTATCACCAAATGTAGAATGGCTATCGCATCGTTTCACGGCTTTCAACATTGGTAATATGACTACAATCTGAGTTTTACTTTATCACCGCAGGTAAGATGCTATCACCTCGGTGTCACAGCTATCACCATAGGAAGTTTAGCTATCACATCGGTTTCACAGCTGTCATCAATGTTATATAGCAGTGACCTTTGTATCTCCATTATCGCAACAGGTAGAATGTCCATCAACTGAGTGAGTGGGTGTTTGAGTTATACATCCCACCAAAGCTAAGGTCATACGGAGACGAGACCTCGGTTTAAGACACATCCGAAAGTCTGGAGAAGCCCGGGATCGATCCTGCGATCCCTGGTTTACAAGGCGACTATCGTAACCACTACACCACGGAGGCTTCTATCCATCACCCGAGTCTCACAGCTAACAGCACATATGACATGACAATCACTTCACTTTCAAATCTGTTAGCACGATAAATAAATAATCCTCAGATAATAAGGCTATAACGTGAGTTTCTCATCTATAACCACAGGTAGTATAGCTATCACATCCGTTTTATAGATATCACCACGGGTAATATGGCTATCCCCTAAGATTTTAAAGTGGTCACCACAGATTATGTAGCAGTAATATTAGTTTCACAGCTGTCACCATAGGTGGTATGGCTATCACATGGGTTTCGCAGCAAACAAAACAGGTAAAACAGGTAAAATGGCTTTCACATTAGTTTCGCAGCTATCACCATAGCTAATATGGCTATCGTATGGCTTTCAGAGCTTTCCCTACTGGTAGTATGGCTATCTCCTCGGTTTCACAGCGGTCACCACAGGTGTTATGGCCATCGTGTGAATTTCACAGCGTTCACCACAGATTATATAGCGTGAGTTAAACAGCAATCATAACAGGTTATATTGTTTCTCCTCAGTTTAGCTGTCACCACAAATAATATGGTTATCACCTGGGTTATACTATAGGAAATATGGCTATGACATTAGTTTCACATTTGTAATCACAGGAAGTGCGGATATCACATCAGACTTGCAGTTGTCGCAACAGGTCTTTTGGCTTTCACCCCAGTCTAACAGCTTTCAACACAGGAAGTATAGATACACCTTACTTTTACAGCCTTTCACCAAAGGGCATACGGCTATCACCTCATTTTCACAGCTGTCCAAACAGGTTATATAGCAAACATCTCTGTTTCACAACTATCACCTGAATTTCTCAGCTATCACCAAAGGTTATATCGCTATCACCTCAGTTTCACAGCTGGCGGTTAAACATTAAAATTGATCTTTAGTTTAACGCTGCAGCATATATCCAAGCGAAAGTTACCTGACGTCCCTTCTGACGTTTTGAAAACGTTTATAAAACACAACTGTTAGCTGGGTATCACCACAGTTGCACAGCTGTCACCACAAAATAGAAGTGAAGGCAATCACCAGGAATCGATACAATTATCTCACAGCCCCCATCCAAGACACCAAAGAGAAAGAAACATAATCATAACATTCACCACAATGAAAACGCCACAATTGGAAAAACCAGGACAATTACTTTCCCACAAAATGACTGTCCAAAATAAAAAGATACTGTAACAATAATAAACCACATCAGAAGAATCGCCTTGGAACGGTCAGTATTTTTACTGGAGGGTGAAATCGAGTCTAACTGTTGCTTTTCTTTTTGCTGTCGAGTCATCAGCGTTGTTTCATCTCTGTGCTTGTTTGATTATTTGTGTTCACGGAGATGTTGCACTGATGAGTTAGGAGGCCTTCATGCGGACTGAACAAATTATTTGTCTGAATCGCGACGGAAGTAATGGAGAGGAGTGTAGCCACGTAAAATTGATTTAAGCCCCCTAAATGGAATTCGTTTCCGCTGACCGTTCCAAGGCGGATCTTCTGTCGCGGTTTATTTTTGCTATGGTTTGTCTTTGGGTGTTTGTGTCGCTTATGTTATTTATTTTGGATAGCCTATTGGCCATTTTGTGGGAAAGTAACTGTCCTTTTGGCTCTCCGCTGTTGGTGTTTCCATTAGGGTCTGTTGTTTCATGCGTGTTAATCCATCCCTTTGGTGTCTCTGATGGGAGCTGTGGGTTGATTGTGTCGATTCCTGATCATTGCCTCCACTTCTATTTTACATGGCTATCGAATGTTTTACAGCTGTTTTTTTCATGAATTATGGTTATCAACACAGTTTACCAATTATCACCACAGGTTATATGCCTATGTACAGTTTAACAGCTATAACCACATACTATGTGGATGCCACTACAATTTCGCTGCTATTGATTGATTGTGTTGGGGTTTACTGACATGTCAACCCTTGTGGGTCACTTTGTGTCGTCTCCCAGCAAAAAGGAGAAAAGAGAAAGAAGAAGTAGAGGAGATGAATGAGAGTGGGCAGAGACAGCGCTAAATAAATGAAAGTGAAGAAATAGAAGAAATACCAGCGTTACCTTCTATCCTTAACTGCTGCTAGGCCAGCAAGCCTTGCCTAACTGTAAGCCAATATCACTTGGCGCCCAGTTGATGCAACACCTTCGCCTCACCCAACCCCACCCCCCCCCCCCCTATTTTGCAGCTATATGTAATCTGTCACGACAAGTTATGTGGCCACTACTACTGAAACATAACTATTACAACAGGTTATGTGACTAACACTTACTTCACAGCTGCCACCACAAGATATTTGGCTATAACACGACATGTTTACTTTACTATCACTACTATGTCCAGCGGTCACCTTAAGATATATGGCTATTATAACAGTTTCAAGGCAGTCACATCGGGAATATGAAATTAACTCGATTACAAAACTGTTACCACATAGTTTAAGGTTATCACTACAGCTTTACAGCACAATCTCAGGTTCAAAATACCATTATTTCTAATCTGTCACTACATGTTATATTACTATCACTGCAGTTTCTCATATGCAACCACATTTTATATGACTTTCGCAACATATTCACTGCTATCACCATACACTAAATATCTATTACGCGACTTCATAAGTGTCTCCACATAGTGTAGTGGTTTTGCTACTCGTCTCATAAACCAGGGATCGCAGCTTATAAACGTGTCGCCACCGTTTCTGACATCGATATATCAACATAGGCTATATAGCTATTTACACAGTTTCAGCGCTGGTTATTTTGATAATCAGCACAGTTTCCATGACTATCACCACAGGTCACATGTGTAATATTACTTTCACAACAGTTTCACGGCTATAACCATAGGTAATAAATAACGACACTATCACAGCGCTCACGACAGATTACATGGCTATTATAGCAGCTCACAGTTATCCCCGAAGCTATATTGCTATCACAACAGTTTTGCTCTTTCACCACCCGTTATATGGTTATCAAGCCAATATCACAGCTAAAATCACACGGTTATTTAGATTTAAACACAGTCTCATACGTGGCTTTCGCCACAGTATAACAACTATCACCACATGTTTATTAGGTTTCAGCACCTTTTTACAGCAGCTGTCACCATGGGGTTATTTAAATTTCATTACACTTGCACCTTTACCATAGGTTGCGTCGCTATAACCACAAATTCGAAGCTATGACCACAGGTTATATGGATTTCAGCAGAGCTTCACAGCTGCCACCAAAGGTTATGTGGCTATCAGCGCAGTTTTACAGCTATCACCACATGTAATTTAGATTTTAGCACAGTTTCACAGCTATCATCACAGTTTCACAATTATCACCGCAAAATATATAGATTTGTTTGTGTTTCTTTCCCTTAGGTGTCTCTAATGGGAGCTGTGTGTTAATTGTATCGATTCCTGGTCAATGCCTTCACTTCTATAAAGTACATTTACATGGATGTCGCAGTCCATAAGTTTATTTGACACAGTTTCATAGCTGTCGACGTAGGTTACGTTGGTATCACCACAGTGTTACATCTATCACTACATATTATTTAGATTTCATCATAGTTTGACAGCTGTCACCATTGGTTATGTGGTAATCCCTGCAGTTCCACGGTTCATTAAGGTTTTAGCACAGTTCCAAAGCTGACATCACAGGTTACATGGCCATCATCACAGTTTCACAGATATCACCACAGAATTTAAAGATTTCAGCACAGTTTCACAGCTGACACCAAATGCTTTTATAGATTTCAGCACAGTTTCAGAGCTGTTACCAAAGGTAACGCAATAATCAGCACAGAGCAAAGCTTTCCTCACACGTTGTTGAGTTTTTAGCTCAGATTCATAGCTGTCATCACACGTTACGTGGGTGTCATCACCGTTTAACAGCTATGACTACAGATTATATAGGTTTTAGCAGCACAGATTATATAGGTTTTAGCAGCACAATTTCACAGCTGTCACCACCGGTCACACCAATTCCACAGCTTTCCCCACAGATTATATATATTTCAGCAGTTTCATAGCTGTCACGTGTGCACAGGTAATGTGTATATCGCCAAAGCTTCACAGCTATTACCACGGGTTATTTATAAATTTCAGCGCAGTTCATAGCTGTCACTGCATGTTACGTGGCTATCACCACAGTTTAACAGCTATCACCATAGGTTATCTCGATTTCAGCACAGTTTAACCTCATCATCACAGGTTATTTGGATTTCAGAACAGCTTCACGGTAGTCACCACAGTTACGTGGCTATCGCGGCAGTTTTACAGCTTTCACCACATGTAATTTATATTTCAGCACAGTTTCACAGCTCCCACCACAAATAATATTGATTTCAGCACACTTTCACAGCTGTCACCACTCGCAAAGGTTATTTGTCTATAACAATAGTTTCACAGCTGTTGTCGCCATAGATTACATGACTTTTACGACAGGGTCACAGCTATCACCACAGGTAAATTATATTGCAGCACAGATTCACAGATGTAATCACCTCACAGTTTCACAGCTCCCATCATAGATAATATAGATTTCAGTACACTTTCACAGCTTTCACAACTCTCAAAGTTTATTTGGCTATAACTATAGTTTCACAACTGTTGTCGCCACATATTATATGTTTTTTTTTTTTTGCGACAGTGTCACAGCTATCACCACAGTGAAGAGCTTATTAGAGGAGAGCACCAAACCCCTCTATTAAATACATACGGACAGTTGTTTCCGTGGATTTGTATCTGCTTGTTTAAAAGGCAGCCAGTTAACAGTTTCTGCCAAGGGCCATAAGTGTCAGATGCTGAAACCACAAAGTGTTTTATTACCCAGTAATCTGGAGTTTATATCACAGCCAGTGAATCAGACAATGTATTTGAGATGTATTGATGATCAGTTTATATAAAAGTGCTTTAGTGTTACGCAATTAATGGTCAGTTCTTCATTTATATATATGTGTTTTGTTTTGTTTTTCAAGGAATGAATCGTATTTTATTTAATGGACTGGCGGTAAGTTTTTACCTGATGCGGCTTCAGTTTGAAGTAAACATTGATATAGATAAGAGGGTATTTGATTATACGATTAAAGGATAATTAATTAAAGGATACTTTTCTCCATACTTGGATATTCATTATAATCGCGAAGGCGATTCTAAAGAGTGCAGGGGAAACAATGACAGTTATCCCTTTCAACAAATACTCAATGGAAAAAGGAAAATGTTCCTTGTAGGGACAATGTTCCAGATAAGGCCGGTTGCTTTAGTTAATTTTCAAAATGTTTTTACTCCTTAAGTTTTTTTTTTGTTGCTGTATTTTTTGGGCCAAGACATTTCAGCTTTTCCTTTAATTTTGACGACATCCTTAGCTATCAACAAGAATAAAGACTGTGTAAATTCAAGAAAGCATAGCCCATCTGCATCTCGGTTTCAAATGATAAAGATCGTTAACAGAAATATGACTTCTGACATTAAAGTCTCACCACACTGTAATGATAACTATAGATCATATTTGAACTTTTCTGTTTGAACCTAACCAATCAGATCAGTTTTCCGGAAATGGCAGGCTGAAGAGTTAACAGCTCTAGTATTATGTACCACTTGCCACATGCTATTTAGATTACTGCATAGTTTCACAGCTGTCACCACAGGCAACATAATAATCACTGCAGTTTCACAGCTGTCACCACAGGTTTAGTTTCAAGCATAGTTCCATAGCTGTCATCACAGGGTACGTGGTCATCACCACATTTTCACAGCTATCACCACATATTTTGGAGATTACAGCACAGTTTCACAACTGTCATCGCAGATTACGTGGCTATCACACCAGCTGCAGAGCTATAACCACAGTTTCCCATTTATCACCACAGGTTATCTAGATTTCAGTACAGTTTCACAGCTCTAACGCCAGGTTATTTAGCACAGATCACAGCTGTCACCACTGATTACGTGACCATCGCCAGTTCCACAGTTTTTATTACAATATTTCAGAATCCCGATGCGATAATTGGTCGAAACTAGAAAGTTTGGCCAAAACATGTACTTTCCATGCTTTTCAGTTCTGTTGTTTTGCTCTTCCAAATGATAAACCTTTCATAGAACATATTTGATGTGGCTATAGCAGGCGTTAATGGAGTGTGTGGCGGTCGTAAAATGTCCCCCGCCTTTCGTCATAATGTAGTTTATATTTTCTTGTCCTTCGGGATCATTGGTTTATAGTGGAATTTTGAAAATATTTCAGGGCCACTGATGAGGCCTTATTGGCCGAAACTAGCTGCTCTGGCCAAGTAACCTTTTGCGCTTCATGCTTTTCGGATTTGTTGTTTATTCCTTGCTTTCAAAGGATAACTCTTTTATAGAACATATTTCACAGTAGGTTATTTTGAATTCAACAGTTCCACAGCCGTCACCATAGGCTACGTGACTAGCACCACAGTTTCACAGCTAGCACCACAAGTTATTTATAATTCAGCATCGTTTCATAGCTGCCACCAAAGGTCAAATTGCCATCACCGATGTTTCACAGATATCACCACAGGTTATTTAGTCTTCAGTATAGTTTTATAGCTGTCACAACAGAAAACTCGCAGTCACAACAGGCACCTCGGCATCACAAGCTTTCACAATAAGTTATTTTAATTTCAGCACAGTTTCACAATAAATAACATAGTTGTCATCACAGTTTCACAGCTGTCACCATAAATTCTACAGATTTCTGTAGATTTTCACAGCTGTCACACAGATACTTGGCTCTCACCAAACTTTCGCAGGTATCACCACAGGTTATTCCGATTTCATCACAGTTTCACATCTGTCACCACAGGTTATGTGGTTATCACCACAGTTTCGCAGGTATAACCCCAGGTTATTCAGAATTCAGCACAATTTCACATCTGTTACCACAGGTTATGTGGTCCAGCTGTCACCACATATTACGTGGCTATCGCACCAGCTGTAGAGCTATAACCACAATTACCCATCTATCACCACAGGTTATTTAAATTTCTGTAGAGTTTCACAACCCTTGCGCCAGGTTATTTAGCACAGATCACAGCTGTCACCAGGGGTTACGTGACCATCGCCAGTATCACAGTTGTTATATAATATTTCTGAGTCCTGATATGATAATTGGTCGAAACTAGAAAGTTCAGCCAACACGTGTACACTCCATGCTTTTCAGTTCTAATGTGACTATAGTTGGCGTTAAGGGAATGTGTGGCGGCCGTAACTTGTCTCCCCGCCTTTCGTCATAATGTAGTTTATATTTTCTTGTCCTTCGGGATCATTGGTTTCTTGTGGAATTTTGAAAATAAATTCAGGCCTTATTGACAAAAACTAGCTGCTTTGGCACAGTAAACGTTTGTACTCAAAGCTTTTCGGATCTATTATTAATTCCTTGCTACCAAAGGATAACTCTTATAGAACATACTATTTTGAATTCAGCAGTTTCACAGCTGTCAGGGTACGTGACTATCACCACAGTTTCACAGTTATCACCACTGGTAATTTAAAGTTTAGCGCTGTTTCACAGCTGTCACCATAGAGTAAATAGCCATCATCGCTGTTTCATAGATATCACCACAGGTCATTTAGTTTTCAGTATAGTTTTATAGCTGTCACGAAAGACAACTCGGCATCACAACAGGTAACTCGGCATCACCACAGTTTCACAGCTTTCTCAATATGTTATTTTGATTTCAGCACAGTTTCACAGCTTCACAACAAATAACATAGCTGTCACCACAGTTTCACAGCATCGTTTCATATCTGCCACCATAGGTCAAATTGCCATCACCGATGTTTCACAGATATCACCACAGGTTATTTAGTCTTAAGTATAGTTTTATAGCTGTCACAACAGAAAACTCGCAGTCACAACAGGCAACTCGGCATCACAAGAGTTTCACAGCTTTCACAATAAGTTATTTTAATTTCAGCACAGTTTCACAATAAATTACATAGTTGTCATCACAGTTTCACAGCTGTCACCATAAATTATACAGATTTCAGTAGATTTTCACAGCTGTCACACAGATACTTGGCTATCACCAAACTTTCGCAGGTATCGCCACAGGTTATTCCGATTTCATCACAGTTTGATCTGTCACCACAGGTTATGTGGTTATCACCACAGTTTGCCATCAATTACTACAGGCTTTTAGATTTCAGTGCAGTTTCACAGCTGTCGCCAAGGTTATTTAGATTTTAGCACAAGTCACAGCTGTCACCACTGGTTGCCTGGCCATCGCAACAGTTTCACTGTTTGTTTTACTATATAAGGATCATGATGAGGCTCATTGGACGAAACTAGTTAGTTTTGCCCAAGAAAACTTGTACACTCCATGCTTTCAGCTCCGTTGTATATTCCTTGCTTCCAAATGATAAGCCTTTCACAGAACATATTTGCTGTGACTATAGCTGGCGTTAATGGAGTGTGTGGCGGCCGTAAACTGTCTCGCCGCCTTTCGTCACAATGTAGTTTATATTTTCTTGTCCTTCGGGATCATTGATGGTATTTTGAAAATATTTCAGGGCCACTGATGAGACCTATTTGGCCGAAACTAGCTGCTCTGGCCCAGAAAACTTGTGCACTCCATGCTTTACGGATCTGTTGTTTATTCCTTGCTTCCAAAGAATAACTCTTTTATGGAACATATATCACAGTAAGTTATTTTGAATTCAGCAGTTTCACTGCTGTCACCACAGGCTATGTAACTAGCACCACTTTTTCACAGCTATCATCACAGGTTATTTATAATTCAGCATCGCTTCATAGCTGTCACCATAGGTTAAATGGCCATCATCGCTGTTTCACATATATCACCCCAGGTCATTTAGTTTTCAATATAGTTTTATAGCTGTCACAGCAGACAACTCGGCATCACAACAGGTAAATCGGCATCACCACAGTTTCACAGCTTTCTCAATATGTTAGTTTGATTTCAACACAGTTTTACAGCTTCACATCAGATAACATAGCTGTCACCACAGTTTCACAGCTGTCTCCACAAAGTATACAGCTTTTAGTACATTTTCACAGCTGTCACACAGATACTTGGCTATCACCAAACTTTGGCAGGTATCACCACAGGTTATTCAGATTTCAGCACAGTTTCACAGCTGTCACCACAGGTTAAGTGGCTATCCCCACAGTGTGCCATCAATCACCACGGACCTGTACATTCCATGCTTTTAGGCTCTGTTGTATATTCCTTGCTTCCAAATGATAAGCCTTTCATAGAGCATATTTGCTGTGACTATAGCTGGCGTTAATGGAGTGTGTGGCGGCCGTACACTTTCTCCCCGCCTTTCGTCAAAATGTAGTTTCTATTTGCTTGTCCTTCGGGATCATTGGTGGAATTTTTAAAATATTTCAGTGCCACTGATGAGACCTATTTGCCCGAAACTAGCTGCTCTGGCCCAGAAAACTTGTGCATTCCATGCTTCACGGATTAGTGTTTATTCCTTGCTTCCAAAGAATAACTCTTTTATGGAACATATTTCACAGTAACTTATTTTGAATTCAGCAGTTTCACTGCTGTCACCACAAGCTACGTGACTAGCACCACTATTTCACAGCTATCATCACAGGTTATTTATAATTCAGCATCGCTTCATAGCTGTCATCATAGGTTAAATGGCCATCATCGCTGTTTCACAGATATCACCACAGGTCATTTAGTTTTCAGTATATTTTTATAGCTGTCACAACAGACAACTTGGCATCACAATAGGTAAATCGGCATCACCACGGTTTCACAGCTTTCTCAATATGTTATTTTGATTTCAACACAGTTTTACAGCTTCACATCAGATAACATAGCTTCCACCACAGTTTCATAGCTGTCATCACAAAATTATACAGATTTCAGTACATTTCCACAGCTGTCACACAGATACTTGGCTATCACCAAACTTTCGCAGGTATCACCACAGGTTATTCCGATTTCGGCACAGTTTCACAGCTGTCACCACAGGTTAAGTGGCTATCACCACAGTTTGCCATCAATCACCACGGACTTGTACATGCCATGCTTTTAGGCTCTGTTGTATATTCCTTGCTTACAAACGATAAACCTTTCATAGAACATATCTGATGTGAATATAGCTGGCGTTAAGGGAGTCTTTGGCTGCCGTAAAATGTCTCTTCGCCTTTCGTCATTATGTTGTCAATAATTTCTTGTCCTTCGCGATCATTGGTTTATTTTGGAGTTTTCAAAATATTTCAGGGTCAATGATGAGGCTGAATTGGCCGAAACCAGCTGCTCTGGTCCAGAAAACTTGTGCACTCCATGCTTTTCTGATCTGTTGTTTATGCCTTGCTTCCAAAGGATAACTCCTTTATAGAACATATTTCACAGTAGGCTATTTGAATTCAGCAGTTTCACAGCTGTCACCACAAGCTACGTAACTAACACCCACTATCATAGCTATCACCACAGATATTCATAATTCTGCCTCATTTGACAGCTGCCACCATAGGTTAAATGGTCATCACCGCTTATTCACAGATATCACCACAGGTTATTTAGTTTTGAGTATAGTTTTATAGCTGTCACAACAGACAACTCAGCATCACAACAGGAAACTCGGCATCAGAGCTTTCTCAATGTGTTATTTTGATTTCAGCACAGTTTTACAGCTTCACAACAGATAACATAGCTGTCAACATTGTTTCACAGCTATCACCACAAATTATACAGATTTCAGCACAGTTTTACAGCTTCACAACATATAACATAGCTGTCAACACAGTTTTACAGCTTCACATCAGATAACATAGCTGTCACCACAGTTTCACAGCTGTCACCACAATTTTATGCAGATTTCAGTACATTTTCACAGCTGTCACACAGATACTTGGCCATCACCAATCTTTGGCAGGTATCACCACAGGTTATTCAGATTTCAGCACAGTTTCACAGCTGTCACCACAGGTTAAGTGGCTATCCCCAAAGTCTGCCATCGATCACCACGGACTTGTACATTCCATGCTTTTAGGCTCTGTTGAATATTCCCTGCTTCCAAATGATAAGCCTTTCATAGAACGTATTTGCTGTGACTATAGCTGGCGTTAATGGAGTGTGTGGCGGCCGTAAACTGTCTCCCCGCCTTTCGTCTCAATGTAGTTTAAATTTTCTTGTCCTTCGGGATCATTGCTGGAATTTTGAAAATATTGCAGGGCCACTGATGAGACCTATATGGCCGAAACTAGCTGCTCTGGCCCAGAAAACTTGTACACTCCATGCTTTACGGATCTGTTCTTTATTCCTTGCTTCCAAACGATAACTCTTTCATGGAACATATTTTAAAGTAAGTTATTTTGAATCCAGCAGTTTCACTGCTGTCACCACAGGCTGCGTGACTAGCACCACTGTTTCAAAGCTATCATCACAGGTTATTTATAATTCAGCATCAATTCATAGCTGTCACCATAGTTTAAATGGCCATCATCGCTGTTTCACAGATATCACCCCAGGTCATTTAGTTTTCAGTATAGTTTTATAGCTGTCACAACAGACAACTCGGCATCACAACAGGTAAATCGGCATCACCACAGTTTCGCAGCTTTCTCATTATGTTATTTTGATTTCAACACAGTTTTACAGCTTCACATCAGATAACATAGCTTCCACCACAGTTTCATAGCTGTCACCACAAATTATACAGATTTCAGTACATTTCCACAGCTGTCACACAGATACTTGGTTATCAACAAACTTTCGCAGGTATCAACACAGGTTATTCCGATTTCAGCACAGTTTCATAGCTGTCACCACAGGTTGAAGTCTTTCGCTGCCGTAAAATGTCTCCCGCCTTTCGTCATAATGATGTCTATAATTTCTTGTCCTTCGGGATCATTGGTTTATTGTTGAATTTTTAAAATATTTCAGGGCCAATGATGAGGCTGAATTGGCCGAAACCAGCTGCTCTGGTCCAGAAAACTTGTGCACTCCATGCAAACCTTTCATAGAACATATTTGCTGTGACTATAGCTGGCGTTAAGGGAGTCTTTGGCTGCCGGGAAATGCCTCTCCGCCTTTCGTCATAATGTTGTCTATAATTTCTTGTCCTTCGGGATCATTGGTTTATTGTGGAATTTTTAAAATATTTCAGGGCCAATGATGAGGCTGAATTGGCCGAAACCAGCTGCTCTGGTCCAGAAAACTTGTGCACTCCATGCTTTTCTGATCTGTTGTTTATGCCTTGTTTCCAAAGGATAACTCCTTTATAGAATATATTTCGAAGTAGGCTATTTGAATTCAGCAATTTCACAGCTGTCACCACAAGCTACGTAACTAACACCCACTATCATAGCTATCACCACAGGTACTCATAACTCTGCCTCATTTCACAGCTGTCACCATAGGTTGAATGGCCATCACCGCTGTTTCACAGATATCACCACAGGTTATTTAGTTTTCAGTATAGTTTTATAGCTGTCACAACAGGCAACTCAGCATCACAACAGGAAACTCGGTATCACAGCTTTCTCGATGTGTTATTTTGATTTCAGCACAGTTTTACAACAGATAACACAGCTGTCAACATAGTTTCACAGCTGTCACCACAAATTATACAGATTTCAGTACATTGTCACAGCTGTCACACAGATACTTGGCTATCACCAAACTTTGGCAGGTATCTCCACAGGTTATTCAGATTTCAGCACTGTTTCACAGCTGTCACCACAGGTTAAGTGGCTATCCCCACGGTTTGCCATCAATCACCACGGACTTGTTCATTCCATGCTTTTAGGCTCTATTGTATATTCTTTGCTTCCAAATGATAAGCCTTTTATAGAACATATTTGCTGTGACTATAGCTGGCGTTAATGGTGTGTGTGGCGGCCGTAAACTGTCTCCCCGCCTTTCGTCACAATGAAGTTTATATTTTCTTGTCCTTCGGGTTCATTGGTGGAATTTTTAAAATATTTCAGGCCCACTGATGAGACCTATTTGGCCGAAACTAGCTGCTCTGGCCCAGAAAACTTGTGCACGCCATGCTTTACGGATCTGTTGTTTATTCCTTGCTTCCAACTCTTTTATGGAACATATTTCGCAGTAAGTTATTTTGAATTCAGTAGTTTCACTGCTGTCACCACAGGCTACGTGACTAGCACCACTGTTTCACAGCTATCATCACAGGTTATTTATAATTCAGCATCACTTCATAGCTGTCACCATAGGTTAAATGGCCATCATCGCTGTTTCACAGATATCACCACAGGTCATTTAGTTTTCAGTATAGTTTTATAGCTGTCACAACAGACAACTCGGCATCACAACAGGTAAATCGGCACCACCACAGTTTCGCAGCTTTTTTAATATGTTATTTTGATTTCAACACAGTTTTACAAATTCACATCAGATAACATAGCTTCCACCACAGTTTCACAGCTGTCACCACAAATTATACAGATTTCAGTACATTTCCACAGCTGTCACACAGATACTTGGTTATCACCAAACTTTCACAGGTATCACCACAGTTTATTCCGATTTCAGCACAGTTTCACAGCTGTCACCACAGGTTAAGTGGCTATCACCACAGTTTGCCATCAATCACCACGGACTTGTACATTCCATTCTTTTAGGCTCTGTTGTATATTCCTTGCTTACAAACGATAAACCTTTCATAGAACATATTTGATGTGAATATAGCTGGCGTTAAGGGAGTCTTTGGCTACCATAAAATGTCTCTCCGCCTTTCGTCACAATGTTGTCTATAATTTTTTGTCCTTCGGGATCATTGGTTTATTGTGGCATTTTTAAAATATTTTAGGGCCAATGATGAGGCTGAATTGGCCGAAACCAGCTGCTCTGGTCCAGAAAACTTGTGCACTCCTTGCTTTTCTGATCTGTTGTTTATGCCTTGCTTCCAAAGGATAACTCCTTTATAGAACATATTTCACAGTAGGCTATTTGAATTCAGCAGTTTCACAGCTGTCACCACAAGCTAGGTAACTAACACCCACTATCATAGCTATCACCACAGGTATTCATCTTTCTGACTCATTTCACAGCTGTCACCACAGGTGAAATGGCCATCACCGCTGTTTCACAGATATCACCACAGGTTATTTAGTTTTCAGTATAGTTTTATAGCTGTCACAACAGACAACCCAGCATAACAACAGGAAACTCGGTATCACAGCTTTCTAAATGTGTTATTTTGATTTCAGCACAGTTTTACTGCTTCAAAACAGATAACATAGCTGTCAACATGGTTTCACAGCTATCACCACAAATTATACAGATTTCAGCACAGTTTTACATCTTCCCAACAGATAACATAGCTGTCAACACAGTTCTACAGCTTCACATCAGATAACATAGCTGTCACCACAGTTTCACAGCTGTCACCACAAATTATACAGATTTCAGTACATTTTCACAGCTGTCACACAGATACTTGGCTACCACAAAACTTTGGCAGGTATCACCACAGGTTATTTAGATTTCAGCACAGTTTCACAGCTGTCACCACAGGTTAAGTGGCTATCCCCACAGTGTGCAATCAATCACCACGGACTTGTACATTCCATGCTTTTAGGCTCTGTTGAATATTCCCTGCTTCCAAATGATAAGCCTTTCATAGAACGTATTTGCTGTGACTATAGCTGGCGTTAATGGAGTGTGTGGCGGCCGTAAACTGTCTCCCCGCCTTTCGTCTCAATGTAGTTTAAATTTTCTTGTCCTTCGGGATCATTGCTGGAATTTTGAAAATATTGCAGGGCCACTGATGAGACCTATTTGGCCGAAACTAGCTGCTCTGGCCCAGAAAACTTGTGCACTCCATGCTTTACGGATCTGTTCTTTATTCCTTGCTTCCAAACGATAACTCTTTCATGGAACATATTTCAAAGTAAGTTATTTTGAATCCAGCAGTTTCACTGCTGTCAACACAGGCTACGTGACTAGCACCACTGTTTCAAAGCTATCATCACAGGTTATTTATAATTCAGCATCGCTTCATAGCTGTCACCATAGGTTAAATGGCCATCATCGCTGTTTCACAGATATCACCACAGGTCATTTAGTTTTCAGAATAGTTTTATAGCTGTCACAGCAGACAACTCGGCATCACAACAGGTAAATCGGCATCACCACAGTTTCACAGCTTTCTCAATATGTTATTTTGATTTCAACACAGTTTTACAGCTTCACATCAGATAACATAGCTTCCACCACAGTTTCACAGCTGTCACCACAAATTATACAGATTTCAGTACAGTTCCACAGCTGTCACACAGATACTTGGTTATCACCAAACGTTCGCAGGTATCACCAAAGGTTATTCAGATTTCAGCACAGTTTCACAGCTGTCACCACACGTTAAGTGGCTATCACCACAGTTTGCCATCAATCACCACGGACGTGTACATTCCATGCTTTTAGGCTCTGTTGTATATTCCTTGCTTACAAATGATAAACCTTACATAGAACATATTTGATGTGAATATAGCTGGCGTTAAGGTAGTCTTTGGCTGCCGTAAAATGTCTCTCCGCCTTTCGTCATTATGTTGTCTATAATTTCTTGTCCTTCGGGATCATTGGTTTATTGTGGAATTTTTAAAATATTTCAGGGTCAATGATGAGGCTGAATTGGCCGAAACCAGCTGCTCTGGTCCAGAAAACTTGTGCACTCCATGCTTTTCTGATCTGTTGTTTATGCCTTGCTTCCAAAGAGTAACTCCTTTATAGGACATATTTCACAGTAGGCTATTTGAATTCAGCAGTTTCACAGCTTTCACCACAAGCTACGTAACTAACACCCACTATCATAGCTATCACCACAGGTATTCATAGTTCTGCCTCATTTCACAGCTGTCACCATAGGTTAAATGGCCATCATCGCTGTTTCACAGATATCACCACAGGTTATTTAGTTTTCAGTATAGTTTTATAACTCTCACAACAGAGAACTCAGCATCACAACAGGAAACTCGGTATCACAGCTTTCTCGATGTGTTATTTTGATTTCAGCACAGTTTTACAGCTGCACAACAGATAACATAGCTGTCAACATAGTTTCACAGCTATTACCACAAATTATACAGATTTCAGTACATTTTCACAGCTGTCATACAGATACTTGGCTATCACCAAACTTTCGCAGGTATCACCTCAGGTTATTCAGATTTCAGCACAGTTTCACAGCAGTCACCACAGGTTAATATTTGGCTATCACCACAGTTTGCCATCAATCACCACGGGCTATTTAGATTTCAATACAGTTTCACAGCTGTCACCCTAGATTATTTAGATTTTAGCACAGGCCAAAACTGTCACCACTGGTCGCCTTGCCATCGCAACTGTTTCACTTTTTTTTTTTTTTTTTTTTTTTGTTTGTTTTTTGTACTATTTCAGGGTCCTGATGAGGGTCATTGGACGAAACAAGTTAGTTTGGCCAAGGAATACATTTATACTTTATGCATTTCATAGAACATATTTGATGTGACTATAGCTGGCATAAAGGGAGTGTGTGGCGGCCGTAAAATGTATCCCCGCCTTTCGTCATAGGTAGTTTATATGTTCTTCTCCTTCGGGATCATTGGTTTATTGTGGAATTTTGAAATTATTTCAGGGCAACTGATGAGGCCTAATTGGCCGAAACTAGCTGTTCTGGGCCAGAAAACTTGTGCACTCCATGCTTTTAGGATCTGTTGTTTATTCCTTGCTTCCAAAGGATAACTCTTTTATAGAACATATTTCCGGTTGGTGTTTTTAAATTCAGCAGTTCCACAGCTGCCACCACATGCTACGTGACTAGCACCACAGTTTCACAGCTTTCACCACAGGTTATTTATAATTCTGCATCGTTTAATAGCTGTCACCATAGATTAAATTGCCATCACCGCTGTTTGACAGATATCACCATAGGTTATTTAGTCTTCAGTATAGTTTTATAACTGTCACAACGGAAAACTCGCAATCACAACAGATAACTCGGCATCACCACGGGTTAACAGCTTTTTTTTTTATTTCAGCACAGTTTCACCGCTTCACAACAGATAACATAGCTGTCACCACAGTTTCACACCTGTCACCACAGATTAAAGATTTCAGCACTTTTTCACAGCTGTAACACAGATACTTGGCTCTCACCAAACTTTGGCAGGTATCACCACAGGTTAATCAGATTTCAGCACAATTTCACAGCTGTAACCGAAGATTATGTGGCTATGACCACCGTCTTATAGCTACCACCACAGGTTATTTATAATTCAGCACCGTTTCACAGCTGTCCAAATGTCCATCACCGCTGTTACACAGATTATCACCGCAGGTTATAGTGTCAACTCGGCATCACAACAGGTAACTCAGCATCACCACAGTTTATCAGCTTTTCCATATGTTCTGTTGATTTCAGCACAATTTCACATTTCGTGTTGTGAAGCTCTAGTGATAGCCATTTTTCCTGAGGTGACAGTGTGAAATGGAGGTGATAGCCATATTACATACATTAATGGCTATGGGACTCAGATGATAGCAATACAACCCGAGGTGATACCGTTGTTACCTGTAGGGACAGCTCTGAAACTCGGGTGATAACCATTCTAACTGTTGTGACAATTATTAATCATAGTTGACTGCTGTATTACCCGTGGTGACGACTGTCAAACTTAGGTGATAGCGATCTTACTTTTGTGAAGGAAAGCTGAGAAAGTCAGGTGATAGCCATATTACTTGCTGTGATAGCTGAAAACTAAAATGATAGCCATACTACCTATAGTGACAGCGGTGAAACTGAAATTATTGCTATATAATATGTGTCGACAGCTGTGAAACTAAAGTGATAGCCATATAACCTGTGGTGATGTGATGAAAGCTAAGAAATTGAGGTGATGGCGATATTACCTTTGGCGATGGCTGTTAAACTCTGGCGATAACCATACTACCTGGGGTTATAGCCATATTACCTGTGATGACAGCTGTGAAACTTGAAAAATCACGAGATAGCCATATTACTTGTGGTGATATCTGTGAGACTTATTTGAAAGCCTTACCACCTACGGCGACATTTGTGAAACTGAAATGATAGCCATAATACTGTAGTGGTAACTGCTACTCAGGTAATGACCATATAGCCTCTGGGAATAGCTGTCAAGCTAAGGGGATAGCCAAACAAGCTATGGGAATAGCTGTGAAACAGACTTGACTGCTGTATTACCTGTGGTGGCAGCTGTCCAACTGAGGTGACAGGCATATAACCTGTAATGCTAGCTGTGCAATTCAGATGATAGTCATACTGCTTCTTGTGAAACTCAGGTGATAGCCATATTACCTGAGGTGTAAGATGCGAAACTGAGGTGACAGCCTTATAACCTGTGGTGGTAGCTGCAAAACGGAGGTTATAGCCATATTACCGGCGGTGATGCGTCTGACTGGCGATCAGAAGTACGCGGGTTCGATGCTTGCCGGGGTTGGCAGTATTCTTTCGTGGAGATTGATTATGAAATCTTTTCTACGGTCATTCTTTCCAGTAAAATTCTGGATAGGTAACCTGACTGGCTCAAAAATGACAAAATAGTGTTGATTTGGCCATTAAACTCCAATGCAAACAAAAAACTGTGAACTCCTGTGATAGCATTAATTACTACCTGTTGTGACAGCGGGGAAAATCAGGTGTTAACCATCCTAGTTGAAGTGACAGTTGTGAAACAGAGGTGATTGTTGTATCACCTGTTGTGACAGATGTCAACCGCGATGATAGCCGTATTGCCTGTAACGATAGCTCTGAAATTCAGGTGATACTTATTTTTTGTGGGAAGCTCAGATGATAGTCATAGTTCCTGTCGTAAAAGCTGTGAAATGGAGGTAATATCCATATTACCTCTGATGATAGCTGTGAAACTCAGTTGGCAGCAACATAACCTGTGGTTACATCTGTCAAACTGAGGTGACAGCCATGTTACCTGTAGTGATAGCTGTGAAACTCAGGTGATAACCATTCTACCTGTTGTGTCAAGTGTGAAACACAGTGGATTGCTATATTACCTTTGGTGATAGCTATCAGTCTGATGTGATAGCGATACGGCCAGGTGATAACCATACTACCTGCGATAACCACACTACCTGTTCTGAGATTTGTGAAACGGAGGTCATTGCTTAATAATCTGTGGTGACAGCCGTAAAACTGAGGTGTTTGTCATACCACCTATGGTGATAGCTGTGAAATTTGGTTTAAAAATAGAGGTGAGGGCAATGATCAGGAACGAATACAATTACCCAAAATCTCCTAACAGAGACACCAATGGGAAAGAAATACGAACATAAAATAGCTAAACCCTAATGAAAACACCACAAGCGGATAGCCAAAATCACAAATAGTTTCACACAAAATGGCGAAACAGCTGTAGAAAATAAAAAGACATAAGCAATACATACATGCGAAGACGCAATATAACAAAAATAAACCACAACAGAAGAACCGCCTTGGAACGGTCAGCAAAAGTCTTCCACTCGGGGGCTTAAATCGATTGTACATGGCTTTGGTTCTTTCATGGTTTAGACAAATAATCGTTTAAGTCCGCATTAGGTCACATCACATGTGATGACAGCTGTGAAACTGGAAACTCAGGTGATGGCCATATTACCTGTGGTGATATCTGTAAGACTAATCTGAAAGCCTTACTACCTGGGGTGACAGCTGTGAAACTGCGGTGATAGCCATATTATATATAGTGGTAACTGTTATTCAGGTGGCGGCCATTTTTTTTTTTTTTTTTTTTTTTTTTGGTTTGGGTTTTACGGCCCTTTCAAGATTATTTCACTCATATCGAGCCGATCGTTAATCATAGGTGGGCGAAAACCGGAGTACCCGGAGAAAAACCACCTGACCTTCCGTTGCAGAACTTGGCGTCTCACACGTGACCCGAGCGAGGCTCGAACCCACGGCGGTGAGAGACCTAATGACTAAGAGGTGGCGGCCATATATAGCCTGCGGTGATAGAGGTGACTGCTGCACTACCTGTGGTGACAGCTGCCAAACCGAGGTGATATGTATATTACCGTTAATGACAGGTGTAAAATTCAGGTGATAGTCCTACTACTTCTTGTGTAATACAGGTGACAGCCATATTACCCGAGGTGAAAGATATGAAACTGAGATGACAGCCATATTACCCGTGGTGGCAGCTGTTAAAGCCATATTACCTGCTCAGGTCTAATAGCCTTACTACCTGTGGTGACAGCTGGGAAACTCAGGTGATATCCATACTCAATTTAGTGACAGCTATGAACAGAGGCGATTGCTATATTACCTTTGTTGACAGCTGTAAAACACAGGCGATAACCGTATTACCTGCGATGATAGCTGTGAAAATCAGGTGATAGTCATATTTCTTGTTGTGAAGCTCAGGCGATAGCCATATTTCCTGAGATGACAGCTATGAAACGGAGGTGATAGCCATATTACCTATGGTGATAGCTGTGAACTCTGGTGAAAACAATATGAACTGTGGTGACAGCTGTTAAACTTAGGTGATAGCCATGTTACCTGCAGTGATAGCTTTGAAATTCGTCCGATAACCATACTTCCTGTTGTGAAAAGGTGAAACATAATTGATTGCTATAATTATTACCTATGGTGACAGCTGTAAACTGATGTGATAGCGAAATATCCTTTGGCGATATATATGAATATTCTGGTGATAGCCATACTACCTGCTGTGAAGGAAAGCTGAGAAAGTCAGGTGTTAGTCATATTACTTGTGGTGATAGCTGTGAAACTAAGGTGATAATCATAATACCTCTAGTGACAGCGGTGAAACTGAAGTTATTGCTATAATATACAAGGTGACATTGTGGAACTGAGGTGATAGCCATATTACCTGCCGTGTTGTGGTGATCCCTGAAAAACTCGGGTGATAGCGATATTGACTTTGTTGATAGTTGTGAAACTCTAGGAACCATACTACCCATTGCGACTTTTGTGAGACAGAGGCCATTGATCAATAACATGTGGTGACATTTGTAAAACTGAAGAGTTAGCCATATAACCTGTGGTGATAGCAGTGAAACTTGGGTTCCAGTCATATCACCTGTGGTGATAGCTGTGAAACTCAGTTGATAGCCATATTTCATGCGGTGATATCTGTGAGAATAAGTTCAAAGCCATAAAAGCCAAAATATTAATGGTAAAAGCTGTGTACGGCATCAGTTGTGATAGCCGAATATTCTACCTGGCCATTCAACCTGTGGTGACAGCCGTATAACTCAGGGAACAGCCTCATTACCTGTGGTGATAGCTGTGAAACTCACCCGTGTAGACATACATGTATATGACTCAGTTGACAGTCATTCTTGCTGTGATGATAGCTGTGCGCTAAGATCATAGCCATATTAACTGTGGTAATAGCTGAGATTTGTTTGTCTTTGGTGTTTACGTCCAAGGCAACACCATTTAGGAGATTTAGGGGTTGCTTTTTGTTTTGAGGGATTTTTACCTGACACTGAGATAAACTGACATCTAAAGGCCTACCGCCCAAAGAAACCGCAAGGGTTTAAAAGACGGTCCGTCTCGCACCACTTTTCCTGGAAAGAACTGAACAAATTATTTGTCTAAGTAGAAGTAAAACAAAGATCAGGAATTGATACAATTAACTTACTCCACCCATAAAAGGCACCAAAGGGAAAGAAATACAAACATTAAGCGACCAGACCATAATGGAAACCTAAACAAAGGAAGGCCATAAGGACAGTCACTTTCCCACAAAATGGCCATATGGCCATCCAAAACCAAAAGACACAAGTGATACACACAGTAAGTAACAAACAACAACATAAATAAATCGCCACAGAAGAGCCGCCTTGGAACGGTCAGTGGAAGATTTCCACTGGGGGGCTTAAATCGATTTTACGTGGCCACAATCCTCGCCCTTACTTCCGTCGCGATTTAGACTAATAATTTGTTCAGTCCGCATGAAGGCCTCCTAACTCATCAGTGCAACATCTCCGTGAACACAAAAATCAAAGAACCACAGAGGTGAGACAACGGTGAGGACTCGACGGCAAGAAACCACTGAAATGCTGGAGCAAAAGAAAACCAACAGATAGACTCCGATGAGCCCGACCAGAGACAGAGCATCAGGCACCAACCGACATTATCTCTCTAATTTTCAATAAGCCTTTACGTTGGAGCCGTCATAGAATCTGAGGCCTGACCCACCGGCGTGCAATTAAAGAGGGAAGCAAAGTTGCCAACCGTGATTGGGTTAACTACCATGCATGCAGTCTGTCGTATAATATCCATGTTGTACCCAATCTTTTTATATCGAAGAATGATTTTACGAAATTGGGTGCTGAAGTCATGCGGTTATATATTTTTCTGAATTTATATGCTAAGTCACCATAAAATTCGGGTTCCGATAGACCTTGTTGCAGAAGAGATTTAAGTCCAATATTGAATTTTGAAATTAAATCAGAATGGCGTCTACAAAATTTTGAAAAGGCTTTGCGTAGTTTATGGTACCGATAACCCTGATTAAGGAGTTTAGCCGTTGATAATTTATTACGAGTGTTGAAGTCAGTTACATGACTACACACTCTAGCAAATCGAATTAATTGCGAAATATAAACGCCATAGGATGGCGCACCATCCAAAAAAGGAAAATTTACAATCTCAAAATCAAAGTCATCGCGTTTATCATAAATTTTGCACGAAACAAATCCATCTACAATAGATAGATGTAAATCCAAAAACGGGGCCTCGGTATCAGAAGAATTTGCTTTATTTAACTGAAGTTCTAGGGGGTAAATCTTACTGATCAAACCATCAAAATAGGTATTATCAATATTTAATAAATCATCTTAATATCTAGAAGTAGAGTTAAAAGCTTCAATAATTTCAGATTGGTTATCAATGGAAAGCGACAAAATGAAGTCTCTTTCATAACAATACAAGAACAGATCAGCCACAAGAGGTGCGCAATTAGTACCCATCGGAATACCCACAATTTGTCTAAATAACTTAGTACCGAATCTAATATAAATATTGTCAAGTAGAAAGGTGAGGGCATCACACACTTTCTGACATGACCAAAGTGTATAATTCTTATGCTCTTTAGAAGTGAAAAATGCATTTCTGACATTACATGCCAGATAGAGAGAATCTTCTCTGTGAAAAGCCCATTCAATTAAATCATTAAGCTTTTCTTTTATAATATTATGAGGAAGTGTAGTGTAAAGAGTGGCAAAATCGTAGGTAGACAGACTAGAAGCACGAAAATGTCTAGATTTCTATTTATTTAAAACCTCATTCGAATTTTTTCTAAATCGCGACGGAAGTAAGGGCGAGGATTGTGGCCACGTAAAATCGATTTAAGCCCCCCGGTGGAAATCTTCCACTGACCGTTCCAAGGCGGCTCTTCTTTGGCGATTAATTTATGTTGTTGTTTGTTGCTTACTGTGTGTATCACTTGTGTCTTTTAATTTTGGATGGCCATATGGCCATTTTGTGAGAAAGTAACTGTCCTTATGGCCTTCCTTTGTTTAGGTTTCCATTATGGTCTGGTCGCTTAATGTTTGTATTTCTTTCCCTTTGGTGTCTTTTTGGGTGGAGTAAGTTAATTGTATCAATTCCTGATCTTTGTTTTACTTCTACTTTTAGATCTTCTAAGCGGTAAGCCGTAATTGCATCGATTCCTGATCATTGCCTTCAGTTCGATTCCATTAACGTTTCTAACACGTTTACAGACGTCATTTTATTGTGCGAATATTTCGGCAATGTTTCAAAAACGTCATTTATCAAGGGCGTCTCTTGCCTGATGCCTAAAGTTGACCTGTCTCACGAGCTACGTCGGTCGGTGTGTGCTGGGAGGGGGATGTGCTGTGTTTGCCGGATCTTTTCCATCATCCGTTTCGGTTTCAGAACTTTGGGGTTGAGACACACTGATGAAGATTAAATATCAGAAAGGCCTCTGTGTCACTAAATTAGGTATAATTACGCCTTAATTATCAAACGTTTCTCTGCTTACATTTGCGAATGATTTCATCAATGTTATTATACCCGCTTTTTCAAAGAAAAATCGGGTATATTGTTTTCGTACCAGAGTTGAGTGAGCGTCTGTCCGTCCGTCTGTCTGTCCGTCCGTCACGTTTCTTGTAAATGGATTTCCTCTGCAACCACTGAAGTTACACTTTCGAAACTTTGCATGTGGATAGTTCATGGTATGTAGATGGCAGTGGGTTACTTTTTGTGACCTTGAACCCAACGTGGCCCCAAGGTCAAAAGTCAGAAAGTAGGACATTATCATATCTTCTAAACTGTTGGGATTGCACTTCCGAAACTTGATTATTGGATAGCCCTTGGAATGTAGAACATATTGGAATACTTTTCCTGTGACCTTGACCCCAACATGACCCCTGGGTCAAAGGTCAAAAAGTATGACTTTATCATATCTTCTAACCTGTTGGGATTGCACTGCCGAAAATTGATTATTGGATAGCCCTTGGAATGTAGAACATATTGGAATACTTTTCATGTGACCTTGACGACAACATGGCCCCAGGGTCAAAGGTAAAAATATGACATTGCCATATTTTTAGTGTTATTCACAGAAAAATCGGGTATTTGCGATGGTATACCATCGACTGCGCCATCTAGTTTTGATGCTTTAATCACAATTTTAATGACATTATAAAACATTGGAAAATGCATTAGCTCTTCAATTCAGTACTTCTGTCAATGGGGCCCATTGTGAAAACACACACATCTTACACTGCTTTCTGTCGATTTTTCTCCATCTATGGAAGTTTGTGACACTTTTCTTAATTCTGGTTCAAATTTAGATAAATGGTGTTCATTAGAACAGACTCTTCGAAGCAGTTAGAAAAAAACGACCAGTGGGTCACGTATACCCCAGGCCAGCGCCACCCTCTAATATAGCTTTTGAGCTGGTATGTAATATGAATGAAGAAGTCAAGAAGCTATAAGAATCTATATATGTGCTTGTAAGAGCTAAACCAAACATGAAAATTCTAAATGGACCACCGAGTGAGGGCATCAAAGTTACTGAAGGGTTGGGGGCATCAATGTTACTGAAGCAGCAGGGTGGGATATGCATCAATAAAATCTTTGGACTGCTAAGCAAACTCGATGCAAGTATAAATTGGATTTGTCTTAGAGTTAAGAACATACAGGCATCTATAAACTTTGTCATAAAACTTTAAACAAATGTAAAATTTCTAAGTCTGTGACCTTGAGATCACCTTGGGTGGGGGAAGGACAAACATAACGAAATCTTTGGACTGGTTTGCAACATTGATGCAAGTATCAACTGAATTTGTGTTAGAGTTTAGAACATACAGGCATCTATAAACTTTGTCATAAAACTTTGACCAAATATAATTTTTTAAGTCTTTGACCTTGACCTCAAGGTCACTGTGGGGCTAGGACATGCATCAATGATATCTTTAGACCAGTATGTAACTTCAGTGTAAGTATCAACTAAATCTATCAAAGGGTTCAGAAGATATAATCTCTTAGAAACTTTGACGCAAAACTTTAACCACAATGTTAACGGACGGATGAAGGATGGACGGACATCGGGCGGACAGATGGACGGACGGACGTTCTCACAAATGGATAGTTATGTGGCTATTTTTGGCAGGATCGATACTTAAGTGGCTACTTTTAGCCACAGAAAAGAAGTAATTAGAATAAATCCTATTGACTAACATTGATTCTATCCATTTACATAGCCACCTAACTATCCATTTGTTGGTGCGGACAGACGGAAAGACGGACGGAAGAACGGCAGGACGAAAGCATTATACCCCATAGCATACCTCGAATACCGGGGGTATAATGAGTACATAGTACGTCTATCTAGTGGATAAGATTATGGTAAAAATATATGCCCTTGCCAACCCTACTTTCATCTATATGAAGTGGGGTCTAAATGGGTATGCATTTCCCGGACTTGTTAGTTTGTTTTAACAGTATAGGCATAATTTATTTCAACAGCAGCTTTGTGACCATAAAGTATCTCAGTGGCTCAGTTGAATGCGCAAGTTGCTAATGATCAGCTCGTGCGATTGATCCTCTCTAGGCTGAGGATGTTTCTTGCAAGTGATCTTGATCACGAACTATGTTCTATAGCATCTCGACCTCTTCTGCTTATCTAAAGACCGTTGTCAGTTTCTAAAAGACGAATGTGCACTATACTTGCACTGGTTATCAGCATATTGATGATCTATTTACAATTTTCTAATGAGTCCTGTGAACTCGCTATGTCCCAATCTATAAGTTCCACTGCAAAATTATTTGTACAAAACACAGTTTTCCTAAGTATTTCGAAATAATGGTGAGTCTTGGGACTTGCAAAATTTAATTTGTAAGTCCCTTGGAGAAATTATGAGTTGTTTGTTTGATTTGAGGTTTAACGTCCCCGTCAACACTGTAAAGATAATTTTGGAGACGTTGCTTCCAATTTTGTGGGTTTATTTGTCGATTCCTGATCATTGCCTTCACATCTATTTTGTGTGCTGGTGGATGAACAAACAAATGGACAGAAAAATAGGTCCCTAAGTCGTGCCATGTTAAAAGCAGGCATGACAAAAAAAACTGAAAGTAAGCAAGAAAACAACTGAATTTCGTTGCCAGACAATATTTCATTTATTTCTTAATTATAATTCATTTCAATGCTTCAAGCCTTTAGCGTCTTTTACTGTCCTTCTTCCCCTCGATGTTGCTTCTGAAACACAAGGAAAATTCCATCACAATTTAAATATAAAAGACTGACAGATACTAATGGTCATTTTTGAGAGGGATGCGAGTCATGCAAACGTGCACACATGTACACATGCACATATGTATGCATGGACAAACACATGCACACAAACATGCATGCATGCACAAACACATATGCATGCACACACACGCTTGCATGCGCACACACAAATGCATGCATGCACTCTTGCATGCACACATACATACAGCATGTACATGAGTGTGCACACACGCAAGCATGCATACACGCACACATGCATGCACACATACACTCATAAAAGCATGCATACACACACTCATGCAAGCATGCACACATACATGCATGTATGCACTCACATATGCAGGCACGCATACATGCACACATGCATGCATGCACACGCACACACAGGTATGCATGTATAAATGCAATATCCCCACCCCTAACAGCTTGGTTGTGCGAGGGAGATGATAACTGTTTATGTGTGTTTATGAAGAAAAAAAGAAAAGAAAAGAAAAAAAAAATACCATTCCTCCACCGGCGTTTGAACTCACGACCCTCTGATTCATAATCGACAATCTGATTCGTAGTCCAGCACTCTATCGACTCCACTGGCACACATTTCTTACGCTATGCTATGCATCACAAAACATACAATGTACAAATACCCAAAGTGACAAAAGGCCATAACTCATGAATTATTTTTTCGGAATTTAGTCAAAAGTTCATCAGGCCATCTACTCATCACAACCAATCTATTTACCAACTTTCAAGGCTCTAGCTCTTATAGTTTTTGAGATATTTTGCTGACAAGATTTTATAAAAAAAAAAAAAATATAAAAAACACGTGTCTGCTAATTTTACATGAGAAGATTATATATGAAATTTCAAAACCCTATCATACACGGTTCTTAAGTTATGCTATGCATCACAAAATATACAGAGGTACAATGTACAAATGTCCAAAGTGACAACGGATCATAACTCATCACCACAAATCTATTCACCAACTTTCAAGGCTCTAGCTTCAATGGATTTTGAGATATTTTGCTGACAAAATTTTATCAAAATAAAAATCAAGGCAATAACTCTTGAAAGTGGCATAATCCGAATGAGAAAAAAAATCATGTCTCCTAATTTTCCATGAGGAATCCATATATTACATTTCAAAGCCCTAGCATACATGGTTCTTAAGTTATGCTATGTATCACAAAGCATACAATGTACAAATAACCAAAGTAACAAAGGGTCATTACTCATGAAGTATTTTTCGGAATTTAGTCAAAAGTTAATTAAGTCATCTAATCATCACCACCAAATTATTCACAAATTTTCAAGGCTCTAACTCTTCTAGGTTTTGAGATATTCTGCTGAAAAGATTTTATCAAAAAGAAAAATTCAAACTCTTGATAGGGATGAGAAAATAATACGTGTCACCTAATTTTCTATGAGGTATCCATATATGAAATTTCAAAACCCTAGCATATAGGTTCTTAGGTTATGTTATGCATAAAAAGCGTAACGGACGGACGGACAGACGGACGAACGAAGCAGAATCAATATGTCCTTCCAACTTCTTTGAAGTTGGGGGCATATTGAACATGGACAGATCTATACATTTTACAGAAATTTTAAAATTTGTAACATTCATCACAATAGAGCTAAAGTTATACCTATATACTTGCATATTTTTATATTCTAAAAGTGACGAAAAACTACTTTGTGTTTATCTATACCTCTCAAACATGCATATTTGGCTTGAAGATTGTTAGATACATGTAGTACACTAGCTGGTCATAATAATCTAGAAGGCGAGGCAATGATCAGGAATCGATACCATTAACCTACAACTCCCATCAGAGACACCAAAGGGAAAGAAACGCAAACATGAAACAACAGACCCTAATGGAAACATCAATAGCGGATAGCCAAAAGGACAGTTACTTTCCCACAAAATAGCCAATAGGCTATCCAAAATAAAATGATATAAGCGACACCCAAAGACAAACCATAACGAAAATAAACCACGACAGAAGAACCGCATTGAATAAGTAATGTTTACAGATTCATGGCCTTGTTGACAGTTGCATGGGCAATGCTGATATCTGTATGAGCCAAGATGGCAGCTATAAGAGTAGTTATATGATTCATGATGGTAGCGACGGTATATGAATCATGGGGACAGCTGTATGACACACAATTACAGCAGTACGAATCCTGGCGATAGCTGTATAATAAATGGTGATAGCTATAAGAGTAATTATAAGAGTAAGACTAAAATATGATTCATGGTGAAAGCTGTATGAGTCATGGTGATGGCTTTTTGAGTTATAGTGAGAGTTTGAAGATTAATCATAACAGCTGCATGAGTATTTGTGGTAACTGCATGAGTCATGTTGACAGTTGTATGAGTCATGGTGATAGCTGTATGTGCAAAGGTAATACAGGCGTAATCGTGATAGCAATATGATTCGTGGGGATAGCTGAATGAGTCATGATGACAGCTAAATGAATCATGATGATAGTTGTATGAGTTATGAAGGCAGCTAAGGGTGACATCTTGATAGCTATTTGATACATGGTAATAACTGTATGATGTTCTATATAATGGGCAATCCTTTGGAAGCAAGGGCTCCAATACGGAACCGAAACCCGTAGTGTACAAGTTTTTTTCTGGGACAGACTAGCTAGTTTCCACAATTAGGCCTAGCCAGTGACCCTCAACTATTCTCAAATTTTCGCAGTGGAATCAATGATCCAAAATGACTTGAAAATATAACCCACGCTATGATCAAGGGCAGGGAGACGTTTGACGGCCGCCACACATTCCCTAAATACAAGCTGTGGTGAAGTCATATATAATAATCCTTTGGAAGCAAGGACTACAACACGGAACAGAAAATCATAGTGTACAGGGTTATCTGGGCTATGTGATTCTTGTGATAGTCATTGTGACAACTGTATTGGTCTTGTGACAGCTTTATACGTCATAGGGTCAGCTGTATGAATCATAGTGGCAGCTTTATGAGTCATGGTGATAACTTTAGGAGTCAATGTGCTAGCTGTGTGAGTTGTGGTGATGGCTGTATAAGTCATATTAACACCAGTATGAGTAATGGGAATAGCTATAGGAGTAATGTTGGAAGCTGTTTAAGTCCTGGTACTAGCTACCAGAGCCATGACAATAAATGAATGTGTCCCTGTGGTAGTGGTACATACATGTACCAGTCGTAGTGATTGCTGTAGTCGTCGCGGTGGCAGCGGTTTAAGTCATGGTGACAGCTCTGTGTGTGTGTGTGTGTGCGTGCGTGCTGGGGCATGTTTCGTCCCACCAACAGCTAAGATCATATAGAAACGGGACCTCGGTTTAAAGATTTATCCGAAAGTCTGCAGAATAAAAAGCTGAAAGGTTGCCTTTGGAAATAAAGAACACATACAAGAACGAAAATCGGAGACTCGGTTTTATTGAGTCTCTTCATACACAGCAATATAGTTTGCAAGGCTGCATACGCCTCCTACCACCGGCTTAAGCGATATTCGATTTTCAAACGCAATGATCCCAGAGGCTAAGAAAATATAATCTGCACTATGATGAAGGACGGGGAGACTTTTTACGGCCGCCACACGGCACTTAACGCCAGCTGCAGTGAGGTAAGGGTTGCCTTTGGAAACAAATCAAATAAAAGAACGAAAATCGGAGACTCGGTTTTATTGAGTACCTTCAGAAACAGCAATATAGTTTGCAAGGCGTATGATCCCAAAGGAAAAGGAAATATAATCTGCACTAAGAAAATATGATCTGCCCAAATCGAACCCAAGATACCTGGTTTCTAAGACGAGTAGCTTAACCGCTACACCCGCGGAGGCTTTAATGGTGGTGACAGCCGAATGAGTCATGGTGATAACATTGTAAGTCATGGGGCTAGCTGTATTAGTCATGGGGACAGTTGTAAGAGCAATGGTGAGAGCTATGCGAGTCATGCTGATAGCTGTATGCGTCATGATGACAGCTGTATGTGTCATGGCGACCGCTGTGTGAGACATGATGACACCTGAAGTAGTCATGGTGACAGTTGTAGGAGTCTTGAGGACAGCAACTGTGTGCATCATGTTGATATGGACAGCTGTATGACCAATGGTTACAGCTGCACGAATCATAGTGACAGTACATGAGATAAAATGGCTGATGAAAGTGTTATGGGTCTTGGTGATAGCTGTATTTGAAATTAAGATATCGTTATAGTCATGCTGGTAACTGTATGAATCATGGTGATGGTTGGAGAAGTCGTGGTGGTAGCTGCGTGAGTCACGGTTACAGCTGTATGAGTCATCTTAATAGCAGTATGAGTTATGGTAATAGCTACAAGAATCATGGTGATAGATGTATGCGTGACTGTGATAGCTGTACTAGTCTTTCCTTTGTTGATCTGAATAGAGGTTTACGGGGCTTGCTGTATTTGTCATGGTGATAGCTAAATTGATCATGGTGGTCACAAAATGAGTCATTGTGACAGCTGTTTGATTCATGCTGATAGCTGTATGAGGCGTGAAGACAGCTTTAGGCATACTCATGTTATCCAATCATGTTATTCAATGCATCAGGCATAGTGTAAGCTTTATGGCACCTGACGAAATATAAGCGATGCTTATAGCTGTATGAGCACGGAGTGATGGCTGTATGAGTAACGGAGATAGCTGCATGAACCAAGATGACAGTTGTATTCATAATGGTGATAGCTGTAGTGATAACGGTTAGAGCTGCATGAATTATGGTGACAGTTGTAAGCGTCACGGTGAAATCTGTTGTCATGGTGATAGCTGTGTAAGCCATGCTGACAGCCGTATGAGCCATTTTGAAAGGTGTATTAATTATATTGACAGCTGTGGTAGTCATACTGAAGACAGCATTTGCCATGATGACAGATGTGTGAGTCATGGTATGATTGATGTTAACAGCTGAATTGGAAATGGTGACAGCTGTATTGGTCATGGCAATAGCTTCAAAAGTCAAGGTGACATCTAAATGTTTAATAGCGGTATATGTATGTGTCTTAGTGAAAGATTAAAAAGGCGTGCTGATAGATATCAGAGTCATGGTAAAAGCTGTATGAGTTACGGTAATAGCTGTATGTGTCGTGGTGGCAGCTGTATGAGTCATGTTGACAGCTGTATGAGTCATCGTGATGGCTGTATTAGTCATTATATGACTCGTCGTGGCAGCTGTATTAGTTATAGTGATCGCTGCATTAGACACGATAAAAGCTATATTAGTCTTGGTGAGAGGGATGCGAGCAATGGTGATAGCTGTATGAGTCATGGTGACAGCTATAAGTGTCATGGGTACCATTGTAAGAGTCATGGTGACACCTGAAGTAATCATGGTGACAGCTGTAGAAGTCGTAAAGAAAGCCGTGTGAGTCATGTTGACAGGCTTATAAGCGATGTTGATTGCTACATGAACAATGGTTACAGCTGCATAATTTATGCTAATAGCTACAGGAGATATGACTGTTGAAAACGAAATAAGTTTTGATGGCAGCTATATATGAAATTAAGATATCCGAGTCATTTGGGGCGCCGTATGATTCGTCTAGAAGTCGTGCTGATAGCTGTATGAGTCATGATAACAGCTGTATGTGTCATGGCGACCGCTGTATGAGACATGATGACATCTGAAGAAGTCATGGTGGCAGCTGTAGGAGTCATGAGGAAAGCTATGTGAGTCATATTGATATGGACAGCTGTATGATCAATGGTATATAGTGACAATACTGGAGATATGGCTGATGAAAGCGCTATGGGTCGTGGTGACAGTTGTATGTGAATTAAGATATCTGTATGAATCGTGGTGGTAGCTGTATGATTCATGGCGATAGTTATAGATGTCGTGGTGATAGCTGTGTGAGTCCTAGGGACAGCTGTATGAGTCATCTTAATACGAGGGTAGGCTGGGAAGTTCTGAGCCTGACCAAGAAGCAGGCATCGAACAGCCATGAAATTTTGTATTCATTAAATCCAAACCTTTATTTCTTGATTTGACTCAAATGAGTTCAAGTTTACCTGCAATAACGTAGAAATTCTAGACTTTGAAAATTGATACTAACACGTTTTTGAGAAAATGGACAAAATCTGGTATCGTGGTGTCATCAAGTACCTCCATAAAAAGGGGTTAGCTCCTAAGGACATTCTTAGCAATATGGTTGCTACATTAGGGAATGATGCTCCTTCGTATGCAACCGTAAAAAGGTGAGCAGGAAATTTTAAGATGGGCAAGGACAGCCTTGAAGATGATGACCGGTGTGGACGACCCACGACGGCAACAACTGAGGAAACCATCAGCCAAGAGCACAAGGCCGTGATGGATGACAGACGTTTAACTGTGAATCAGTAAGCTAACACTGTTGGCATCTCCCGTGAACGAGTAGAGAACATTCTACACAGTGAGTTAGGAATGTCGAAGGTTTCCGCCAGATGGGTGCCACGGCTTTTGACGCCTGACCAGACTGAACCTGTCACAAGCCAACTTGGCTATTTTTGAAGCAGACCAAGATGGTTTTCTTGACCGTTTTGTCACTCAGGATGAGTGTTGGGTTCATCACTTTGAGTCAAAGACCAAAAGACAATCCATGCAATGGAAGCACCCTGGCTCACTCCCTCCAAAGAAGGCAAAGGTCGTCTCCTCTGCAGGGAAGGTGATGACATCAGTGTTCTGGGATGCCAAGCGTATAATATTCATAGATTACATTCAAAAGGGCAGACCAATTAATGGGGAGTATCATGCAGATCTGCTAAAACAAATGCGAAAAGCAATTAAGGCTAAACGACCCGGAAAATTGACAAAAGGGGTCTTGTTCCATCAGGACAATGCGCCTGCTCAGAAATCGGTTGTCGCAATGGCTGCTTTGCATGACTGTGGCTTCACACTTGTCGATCACCCTCCGTATTCACCTGATCTAGCTCCATCAGATTATTTCCTGTTTCCAAACATGAAAACGCACTTGGCTGGGCAGTATTATCGGTCAGACGAGGAGGTGATAGCTACTGTGGAGGAGTTTTTCAGGGACCAAGATGAGACCTTCTATACCACTGGGATCCAAGGACTCCAGCATCGCTGGAGGAAGTGTGTGGACAGGAAGGGAGACTATGTTGAAAAATAAGGCACTTTCAGCATGGACAAACCATTGGATCTTGGTCAGGCTCAGAACTTTTTAGCCTACCCTCGTAGCTGTATGGGTTACGGTAATAGCTACAAGCCTCATGGTGATAGCTGTATGAGTGATTGAGATAGCTGTATTGGTTTTTTGTTTGTTTGTTTGAATAGAGTTTTAACGTCCCCGTCAACACTATTTAGGTCATTTTCGAGACGTTGCTTTCAATTTTGTGGGCCTTTACCCGACATTGAGATGAAATGAAATCGCATGCCCTGCCGCCCTATGAAACCAAAAGGTTTATATGCATGAACGGTCCGACTCGCACCACTTTGCCTGAACAGGCTTAGACCTATGCTGTATACTAGTACTCGAGTGCGGTCGGTTTCAGCTATGCGTGGAAACACTTTGCATCTTAATTTAATTTTCCAAGTCCCGATGGGCTGGAGCTTGCTGTATTGGTGATGGTGATAGCTATATGGCTCATGGTGGTCACTGAATGAGTGACTGTGACAGCTGTTCGAGTCATCCTGATAGCTGTATGAGGCATGAAGACAGCTTTAGACGTAGTCATCTGGTTCATTGTTACAGCTGTATTAGACATAGTGTTTGCAGTATGAACCCTGTCGACAGCAATATGTGAGAAGCTTTAAGCTGTATGAGCACAGAGTGATGGCTGTATGAGTCACGGAGATAGCTGAACGAGCTGTGGTGACAGCTGTATTCGTCATGGTGATAGCTTTCGGGATCACGATTAGAGCTGCATGAATTTTGGTGACAGTTGTAAGAGCCTCTGTGAAAGCTGTAAGCATTGGCGATAGCTGTATAAGCCATACTGACGGTCGTATAAGCCATTTTTAAAGATGCATTAGTCATATTGATAGCTGTAGTAGTTATACTGACAACAGCAGTAGTCATGATGATAGATTAGTGAGTCATGGTGACAGCTGTATGAGTAGTGTTAACAGCTGTATTGGTCATGGTTACAGTCGCTTAGGTCATGACGATAGCTATAAAAGTCAAGGTAACACCTGAATGAGTAAAGGTGGTAGCTATATGTGTCTTGGTGAAAGCTTTAAAAGTCGTGCTGATAGATATCCGAGTCATGGTAATAGCTGCATGAGTTATGGTAATAGCTGTTTGTGTCCTGTTGACATCTGTATGAGTTATCGTGATGGCTGTATTAGTCATGATATGGATCGTCGTGGCAGCTGTATTAGTTATTGTGATCGCTGTATTAGACATGATGAAAGCTATATAAGTCCTAGTGGAAGGGATGCGAGTCATGGTGGTAGCTCTATGAGTCATGGTGACAAGGTGTCATGGTTATCTTCGTAAGATTCATGCTCACACCTGAAGTAGTGATTGTGAGAGCTATGAAGTCGTAAAGAAAGCTGTGTGAGTCATGTTGACAGCCTTATAGGTGATGGTGACAGCTGTATGAACAATGGTTAGAGCTGTAAAATCCATGCTGATAGTTATAGGAGATATGACTGTTGAAAAAGGAATAAGTCTTGGTGGCAGCTGTATATGAAATTAAGATATCCAAGACATTGTGGGCGCTGTATGATTCATGGTGATGGCTATAGAAGTCGTGGTGATAACTGTATGAGTTATGGTGACAGTTGTGTGAGTGTCCTAATTGCTGTATGAGTCATTGCAATAGCTACAGAAGACATAGTGTATGAGAGACTTTGTGACAGCTGTATGGGTCATTGTGATAGCTGTATGAGCTTTGGAGACAGCTGTAGGTGTCAAGTGAAGGCTCAATGACCAATGGCGGCAGCTATATGAGTCATGCATATAGCTGTATGAGACATACTTATGGCTGTAAGAGTCACGGAGACAGATGTATGTGCAAGGGTGACAGCTGCTTTCGTCACGGTGATAGCTGTAGGAATCACGCTTAGAGATACATGAATCATGATGACAGTTATATGAGCCATTGTGACAGCTTTGGGATTCATGGTGAATTCGGTAGGAATGACGGTATTAACTGTGTGAGTCATCTTGATAATTCTATTATTTATAAATGAAATACTGAATGCAATATCAGTGGTATCACACACTGCAAAGCATACATGGCATACACTATATATATGAAATAATAGCATAGTAAATCAGTGACATGTGTATGTGCAACCAATTAGCACAGAAAGACTATTTAAACTACAATGGGCCAAAGTAGCACAAAGTTGTAAATATTATATGTAAATATTACCACAGTTATTTCTAACATTTCAATTAAAATAGTACTGTTGCTCTTCTGGGACATTTATATTTTACAAACATATACTGAGAGGCAAAAGTAAGTATACAGGTTACTGAACGCTGATTTGCGTCCCAATGTCTCCTTCTCTACATACATATGTGGCATCATAAATAAGAACAACCACTTCTGCGTGATTTGCAGCAGTTTCCGTTAAAATTGATTAAAGGATAATGAAATTTCGTCACTTGAAATGGACAGGGGGCTCTCATCCAATATTTTGTCTTGAGAAGTTTCCCTTTAAACATGTGTTTCGAATAAGTGTTATTCAATAAATGATTTTTTTCTGCAACAGATTCAAAGAAGGGGAACTGATTGGCAAGAATATATCCCATATTTAAATTAAACACAAGGTAAAATGCAACATTTTTTGTCAAAGAAAATGTCATTTTCGCCTTTTACGTTCTTCCTTTGATTAAATGCTTTATGTTACTTTGGGATTTGTTTGTACTGGTGATTAACTTTTCTTTGAGTAATTTTCGAGGCATCACTATGGAGTAAGTATAAAAATGCCGAGGAAAACAAAAATTATGTGAAAGTTTCAAATGAATATCTTACACGATTTGAAAAAAAAAGACTCATTTCATTCACCATGATTTTAATTGAAAGGGAGATAATCCGGAACAGGCAGAAATTACAATTGAGTTTGAAACTGTTTGTTTGGGTTTAATGGCAAAGTAATGATGGCGTCTTATCGATGAACGTTCGTACATGACTTGTGCGATGCGCATAAGTTTGAATTTCATGTACAACACGAGATTTTGTTGGAAATATTGATTATCAATTAAGGGCAATAACTCCATCATGGATGACTGCAACAGGAAAAGAATTGGACTTCTACAAACTTAGACGTTTGGGAAAAACGGACATAGGCATATTTTATGACAGACAGCAATATAAGACCCGGTATTCCAAATCAAAAACTGTTTACTTTTTATTGCCTCTGAGTATATTTAAAATAATACCTATATGAATCCTAGTGATAGATTTATTAGTCATCGTCATACATGTATGAGTCATACTGACAGCTGTTGCAGTCATGGTGACAGTTGAAGTAGTCATGGTGGCAGCTGTAGGAGTCATGATGATAGCTGTGTGAGTCATGATGACAGGTGTAAAAGTGATATTTACAGCTATATTGGTCATGATGACAGCTGTATAGGTCATGGCGGTAGTTATAGGTGTCATGTTAACAGCTGTACAAGTCATGACAGTAGCAATAAGAGCCTTGGTAAAAGCTACAGAAGTCGTGCTGATAGATATAGGCGTCATGGTGACAGATGTATGGTTATAGCTATGTAGGTCATGGTGACAACTGCATGAGTCAGCTGTATGAGCCATCATGATAGCTGTATAAGTAATGTTATGAGTCTTCGTTAGAGCTGTATTAGTCGATGTGATAGCTGTATTAGTCACGGTTATAGCTTTATGATAAGTAATTGTGAAAGCTTTATGAGTCATTGTGTCAACTGTATAAGCCATGGTACCAGCTGAATGCATCATCGTGACAGCCGTATGAGCTAAGATGACTGCTGTTTGATTTACGGTGTTGTATAATGGTAGTAGTCATTAGCTTCATGGGTTTTGCTGACAACTGTTTGAGGCGTCGTCACAGCTGTAGGAGCCATGCCGTCTGCAACTCGTGACAACATGATGAGTCACGGTTACAGAAGTACGAGTCATCGTGACAGTTGTATTGGTCAGTGTGACAGTTGTGTGAGTCATAGCATGGGTAAACGAGTCAAAGTGACAGGGAGTGATATGTGATAGAGTCATGATGACAGGTGTATGAGTCATAATGATAGTTGTGTGTGCTAGTGATAGCCGTATGAGTCATCAATACATGTGTATGGGACGAGGTGATACCTGTATATTTCACGGTGACAGCTAAACCAGTCATGGTGATAGCTGTATGCATCATGGTAGTGGTAGTCATGGTCATGGCTGTATATGAGTTGTGATTTGTGACAGATGTATTAGCCATCATGTCATGCAGCTGTATGAATCATCGCGACAGCCGTTCGAGCCATGATACATGCCGATAGCTGTATGAAGCATGTTGATATCTGTATATGAGTCATGGTTAAAGCTGTACGGATCATGGTGACTGCTGTGTGTGCCATGTTAACTGTTCTATGAGTTATGGTGACAGCTGAAAGGCATCGTGACAGTCCTATGAGTCGTCGTGACAGGTATATGAACAATGGTTACAGTCGCATAATTCATGCTGAGAGCTATAGGATATACATGTATGACTGTTGCAAACGGAATATATCTTGGTGGCAGTTGTATTTGAAATTAAGATATCCGAGTCATTGTGGGCGCTGTATGATTCCTGGTGATAGCTGTAGATGTCGTCCTGATAGCTGAATGAATTATGGTGACAGCTGTGTGAGTGATCAAATTGCTGTATGAGTCAATGCAACAGCTACAGGATACATGGTGGTAGATGTTTGCTGTATTCATGGTGATAGCTGAATAGGCCATGGCAATCGCTGTATTAGTAATGGTGGCAGCAATATGAGTCGTGGTGATTGCTGTAAGAACCACAGAGACAGCTTGAAGAGCCATGATAATAGCTATATGAGTTATGCTGGCAGCACTATGATAGTGTTGTCAGCATACGTCATGGCGATAGCTGTTTGAGTGATGATGACGGCTTAATCAGTCACGCTGGCAGCAGTTCGAGTCATGATGATAGTTGTATGAGTCATGGAGACAGTTGTATGAGCCATGGTTACAACTGTATTAGTCATATTTGCAGCTCTATGGGTCATTGCGACAGCTGTATGGACCTTGGAGATAGCTGTAGGTGTCACGGTGAATGCTCAATGACCCATGACGACAGCTATATGTATGAGTCATGCTTATAGCCGTACGAGACATACTGATGGTTGTATGAATCACGGAGACAGATGTATGTGCCGTGGTGACAGCTGCTTTCCTCAAGGTGATAGTTGTAGGAATCACGCTTAGAGATGCGTGAATCATGATGACAGTTATATGAGCCATTGTGATAGCTGTGAGATTCATTGTTAAAGCTGTAGGAATGGAGGTATTAGCTGTGTGAGTCATGTTGATAGTTTTATCATTTATCAATGAAATACTGATTTACGGTGTCGTATTATTCATCTCTGTAGTTTTTTTATTTGTATGTTCTCGGAGATGTTACACTGATGAGTTAGGAAGCCTTCATGTGGACTAAACAAAATTAGTGTATACCGCGACAGAGGTAAGGGCGAGGATTATGGCCATGTAAAATCAGTTAAAGCCCCCCCCCCCCCCAGTGGAATTCTTTCCACTGATCGTTCCAAGGCGGTTCTTCTGTGGCGGTTTATTTATGTTGTTGTTTGTTACTTACTGTGTCTATCACTTGTGTCTTTTTATTTTAGATGGCCATTTGGCCATTTTGTGGGAAAGTAACTGTCCTTATGGCCTTCCTTTGTTTAGGTTTCCACTTTTGTCTGGTCGCTTCATGTTTGTGTTTCTTTCCCTTTGTTGTCTTTGGTGGGTGGAGTAAGTTAATTGTATCGATTCCTGATCTTTGTTTTACTTCTACTTTACAATATCAGTGGTACCATACATTGCAAAGCATATATGACACACACAATATATATGAAAAATAACAGGACTCTTGCATTATCAGGGGTAGTCCTAGGAAGATAAATGAATATGGGGTGCCGAATTACTATTTAATACAATTGGGAGATATCTATAATTTTACTCTAGGTATCTATATATCAAATTATAATTAACATTATTATCAATATTTTGGTATCATAAAATTTAATCATTGATATGTAATATTTATTTCTTGATGTATATAAATTTGTTTAATGATATCCATTATTCCTTTACATATAACGATATCTAAAATCCAATTATAGATACCATTTAAAGGCTGGATAATAGATATCACAGATTTGAATAATGGATATCAAAAATATATTATGGATATCAATAAATGTAATTATTGATATCCTGATATGTTCATCCATATTTGATATCTATATATTGAAAAAAAGATATCTATAACTTGAATTATAGATATCCCTTAACTCATTATGGATAAAATGAAATAAATAATACATATCTAATATTATTTATAGATATATAATAATATTTGTTGATATCCTATATTTTTATTACAGACATCTATATATCAATTTGTAGATATTTATAAATCAAATTATAGATATCTATAAATCAAATTATAGACATTTATAATTAAAATTATTGATATTGGATATTTATTATTTATTTCATGATATCTATAATATGTAAAGGGTTATCAATAATTCCAATTGTAGATATCTTTTACTTGATATATAGATACCAAAGATTGAAGAGCATTTGAGGATAACAATATTTTCATTTATTGATGTCAATAATGTATTTTATGATATCCATTATTGAAAATTGTGATATCCATAATTCAGCCTTTTAAATGATTTCTATAATTTGATTTTAGATATTTATATATGCAAAGAAATAATTGATATCCTAAAACAAATATATTAATATCAAGAAATATATATAACATATCTTGGATTTCATTTTATGATATCAAAAAATACAGATAATTATAGATATCAATAATGTTAATTGTACATATCTGTAATTTGTTTTAATGATATTTATAATTTGATTTATAGATATCTGTAATTAAATATAGGATATCAATAATTATTATTAACTATCTATAAATAATATTAGATATCTATTATTTATTTTATGATATTTGAAATATGTTTAAGGATATCTATAATTCAAATTATAGATATCTATTATTCTATATATAGATAGCAAATATAGAAGAACATTTTAGGATATCATAAATATCATTTATTGATATCCATAAAATATTTTCTGACATTCATATCTAAAAATAATATTAGATATCTATTATATATTTTATGATATCTAAAATATGTTAAGACATATCTATAATTCAGTTATAGATATCTTTTATTCGATATATAGATATCAAATATTGAAGAACATTTTAGGATATCGATAATTACATTTATTGATATCGAAAATATATTTTCTGCTATCAATTACTGAAAATTGTGATATCTATAATTCAGCCTTTGAAATGATAACTATAATTGGATTTTTTTGGATATCTATATGTGCAATGGAATAATTGATATCATAAAATAAATTTATAGATATCAAGAAATATATTTTACATATCATTGGTTACCTTTTTTATGATATAAAAAAATATCGATAATTACAGATATAAAAAATGTTACTCTTAGTTATCTATAATTTGACTAAAAGATATCTTGGTAGGTCAGTCAGATGCAGGTCTGACTGGTGATCAGAAGGACACGTGTTTGATTCCTGTTGCAGTCGGCAACATTCCTTCCTATCTTTTCTATTTTCATTTTCTCCCTTCTGCTGATTCAAGAAGGGCAGTTGTCAGTTTCTGTGAAAGAATGTGCACTGTATTAGTTAACCGCTAACGTATAAGCTTGCCCAGGAAAAGTGTGGATAAGTTAACTGACCGATTCAAAAATGTACTAAATGGGGATGCCTGGGCCTTTAAACTCCAATACAAGCAAATAACTAAATCTTGAAATTCAATTAAATAGTAAAACAGCACCTCATAAATGAAGGTAGGTAAGTATTTGTTGAAGGATACTTTGTTTGTCGCAAAGAGCTTATGAATGCAACGTTGCTACACAATGGCAAGCCATTTTACTATTTATTATGGAATGTAGATATCTTATTTATTATATAAGATATCTTATTTATTATATAAGATATCTCATATAGGATTTTAGATACCTTATATCCTAAAGTAGATATCTTATATCCTATATGATATATCTTATTTAATTCAGCAATGCAGATATCTGATATGATATATAAGTTATCTTATATCTTAAATAAGATATCTTATATAACATAGATATCTTATATAAATATCTGATTGTCTTAATTACTAAAACATATGATATCTTATATGCCATATAAGATATCTAATATACTAAATAAGATATCTAATATAGCATATAAGATATCTTATATAACATATCAGATATCTTATATAACATATCAGATATCTTATTTATATTGGTATATAAGATATCTTAATTGGCATATTAGATATCTTATTCAACATATAAGATATCTTATAAAGCGTGTAAGATATCTTATTTAACATATGATATATAAAGCGTATAAGATATCTTATTCAACATATGATATCTTATATACGTTTGATAAATAAGATATCTTAATCAACATATAAGACATCTATGTAAATTCGAAAGAAATAACAAATAATAGTCGCTCCCTCTCGTACCTATATGCACAAAAGACTGCTACACAGACAGAGAACTGTAGAAAATTGATTATAAATGCATTCTTGAAGTGTGGGTTTCCCAAACAGGTGCGATACATCTTTTTTTTTTTTTTAAGAGAGAGAGAGAGAGAGAGAGAGAGAGAGAGATATATATATATATATATATATATATATATATATATATATATATATATATATATATATATATATATATATATATATATATAGATAGATAATAAATCCAGCCTGCTTTTGTTTGTATAATTTAATAATCCTCCCTTACAAAAATTCTTCAGATAGTAGAAGTCTTAATTGAACTTCAAACTCTGAGTTATGCCAAGCGCTGCTCGCTGCATGTATTTTGAAAAAAAAAAAAAAAGCCTCTCACCAGACTGTGCATATATTCAGCATGGTTTCTGCCTCTACTTTTCGCATAATTAGTTCAATATTTCTTTGTCCCTTTTATCCCTTTTTACCAAATGGAATCATCCTCCTTATATATGGCAGGAGTCCATTTTGAATATTAGGTATGACAGGTTGTGTAATCTGAAAATTGTTGAACGTTTTGCAAATAGTGTAGGCCCTGATCTGATCTGGGCCTGCACTGTTTGCAAGGGGTTCTGGCACAAAATGGGTAATGGAATGTTAGGCATAAATGGGGGTAGTCATTTCCAGATATGCTTTTGGCAGTTTGGGGTAGACTTCATTATGTTTTTTGGTAAAATATATTAGATATCTTATTTGTCAAATAAGATATCTTATATATTTAGGTAAATAAGATATCTTATATATTATATAAGATATCTTATATGTTGTATAAGATATCTAATATATCAAATAAGATATCTGATATAGGATTTAAGATATCTTATTCACTGGAATATATAAGATATCTGATATGCTAAATAAGATATCTAATATACCAAATAAGATATCTAATATAACATATAAGATATCTTATATAATATATCAGATATCTTATGTATCATATAAGATATCCTATTTCCATCTTTAAATAATATATCTTGTATAATAAATAAGATCTTATATAATAAATAAGATATCTTATACAATATATAAGATATCTGATATGCTACAAAAGATATCTCATATGCTATATTAGCTATCTTATTTAGTATATAAGCTATCTTATACATTTTGTAAATAAGATATCTTATATCCTTTATTAGATATCTCATATCCTATAGAACATATCTAATATAATAAATAAGATATCTAATAAAGCATACACGATATCTTATATGACATATCAGATATCTTATATATAAAGATATCTTATATATTATATAAGATATCTTATATGTTATATAAGATATCTTATATAATAAATAAGATATAAAGATGTCTCATATATTATATAAGATATCTTATATGCTATATAAGATATCTTATATAATAATTAAGATATCTAATATAATATATATCTTCTATGATAAATTAGATATCTACATTCCATAATAAATAGTAAAAAGGCTTGCCATACTTCCCAGTCACCACGGCAGCCCCCGCCCATACGGCCTTGAAGAAATATATGGGCTGCATGATGCTTCCAGGCAGAGCTGAATCCGGCCCGCACACTAGTACTGGTAAACCGCTTGGAGGATCTAAGCCTGTCCAGGAACCGCAGTGCAAGGCGGACTGTCCATGCTAATAAACCCTATTGGTTTCATTGGGTGACATGACTTGAGATGTCATTTCATCTCAATGTCGACTAAAAGTCCAACAAAATGGAAAGCAACGTCTCCAAAATGACCTTTACAGTGTTGACTGGGACGTTAAACCTCAAATAAAACAAAAACCAGTCACCACGGAGCTTCCCAGTCACATTTGCCGCACTAGTACCATGACGAATTTATGGACAATTTTCTCTCCAGCGGACAATTCAATTGACAGAGGATGTATAAATACAAATTATGGCCCCAATTATACCATATGCAAGAATTAACATATGACACAATCTTATTCTAGTGTGTGAGGATTCTGATAATTGATTATTACCCAAATATTCTCATGTGAACAAATTACTCGGTGTCAATAAAGGCCGTCAGTAAATCGAAAGTAGGAAATCAGGCCGGAAATGCAAAACGTGAAGCCAGCACTCCAGTCGGCGCATGCGTATTGCATGGTGACTTGCATGGTTACTGATTCCAATAACCATCTCCGTACATACCTCATTCTACAGTCACACCAGTGGCCAACCCGCCCAGGAAAATACCTGTTGCATTACGTAAAAGGGTGAAAAAAGCTCTGCAAGACATGGTAAAGGATGGCGTAATCAGGCCAGTGGATGAGCCTACGGACTGGGTAAATTCTATGGTTATAGTGGAAAAAACTAACAAAAAATTAAGAATTTGTCTCGATCCGAGAAATCTGAACGCTGCTATAAAACGGGAACATTTTCAGTTACCCACGATAGAGGAAATAACTAGTAGAATGTCTGGAGCGAACGTATTTTCAAAACTGGATGGAAACAATTCGTATTGGCAGTTAAAATTGGATTCCGACAGCCAGTTACTAACTACATTCAATTCCCCATATGGAAGATATTGCTATTTAAGGACACCGTTTGGAATAAAGAGCGCACAGGAAGTGTATCAAAAAAGGATATCACAATTATTTGAAGACCTCGAAGGAGTCGAAACTGACATTGATGATATCTTGATATGGGGCAGATCAAAAGAAGAACATGATCAACGCTTAAAACTAGCCCTGAAACGTTGCGAAGACATTGGATTGACATTGAATAAGTACAAATGTATCATATGTGCAAGTTCAGTAAGCTATATTGGACATGTGTTAACACAGGAAGGTATAAAACCTGACGGAAGCAAACTTAAGGCTATCATTGAGATGCCTGCACCAAATGATAAAAAAGGAGTCATGCGACTTTTGGGTACTGTCAATTATTTAGCCAAATTTGTGGCAGATATGTGACAGGTAACTGAACCAATCAGAATATTGCTGAGGCAGGATGTAGAATTTGAATGGAATTCAGAACAAGAAATTGCGTTCAAGAAAGTCAAGGACATTTTGACCAGTGATCCAGTTCTGAAGTATTTTGACGTCACTAAACCGGTGACAATAAGTTGTGACGCAAGTAAGTCAGGACTAGGAGCAGTTTTGTTACAAGATAACCAACCAGTTGCATATGCATCGAGGTCAATGACAGATGCAGAGACCAGATATGCGCAGATTGAGAAAGAGCTACTCGCCGTACTCTTTGGAATGGAACGTTTCCATCAATATACATTCGGGAAAGAAGTATCAGTCGATGATGATGATGATGATTTCGTGTTTAACGACGCGTCAACCCTCTTGGTGGGTCATAAGCGTCAGTCGGTTAATGGTTAAACGGCATGAATAATTATGACGATATTAAAAGTAAGAAGTCTGAATGATAATGTATAAAAATCTGAAACAGTTAAATCTTATGAAAAAGACCAATTTCTTTTAAGAATAAAATAATGTTATCAACAGGTACATCTCGAAACAGTTGCTGCAAAGTGTCAGCTTTGAAATATAAAATACGTGAGGGTGAAAAGTCAACACAGTCAATTAAGATATGTTTCACAGTGAATGGCTGATCACAACCTACACAAGAAGGTTGATCATCACCATTAAAAATATAAGAATGAGTAACTCTAGTATGGCCGATGCGCAGTCGTGTTAATACTACGTCCTCTTTTCTGGAAAACTGTGGAGGAGAGCATTTTGTACTAACGACAGGTATAGTATCAGTCGAATGTGATCATAAGCCGAACGAGTCGATTGTCAAAAAACCGTTAGCCAGTAGTCCTCCGAGACTTCAAAGGATGTTTCTACGCTTACAGAAGTACAATTATACGGTCAGGTACAAACCCGGATCAGAAATGCACGTACCAGACATGCTTTCAAGGGCATATATCAATGAAACAGTCGATAAAGAACTCGAAGAAGCATTGAAATGTCATGTGCATTTAGTGGTAAGCAATTTACCATATTCTGATTAGAAATTGAAACAAATCAGAAACGCTACAAAAAATGACAATAATTTGACAACTGTCAATAAAATGATCAAAGAAGGTTGGCCTGATCACAGGAAAAATGTACCTTTTAAAGGTAGGGGATACTGGAATCATAGACAGGATCTGTCATAATATGATGGCTTGATTCTGACAGGAACTCAGATTGAAATTCCACGCGAGTTAAGGAGAGAAATGCTGTTGATTTTGCACGAGTCACACTTCGGAATAGAGAAAACGTGTAACCTAGCCAAAGACATCATGTTTTGGGTAGGAATGAATACTGAAATACGGGACTTCATTTCAAAATGTGGAATATGCAATGAACATAGAAGTTCGAATCAGAAGGAACACATGATTCCATCAACAATTTCAGAGTTGCCATGGCAAGTGGTTGGAACGGATCTATTCACCTGGAATGGGAATACTTACGTTCTAGTTGTTGACTACATGTCAAGATTTTTTGAAGTTGCAAGGCTAGAAAACATGAAATCTTCCACCGTTATCAATCACATGAAATCCATTTTTGCCCGTCATGGTATAGCAATAGAGGTAAGGTCAGACAATGGGCCATGTTACACTTCAGTAGAATTCCAAAACTTTGCTAAAGACTGGGGATTCAAACATGTGACCTCGTCTCCATATATGAGTAATTCTAATGGACAGGCCGAAATCTATGTGAAAATCGTGAAAGGGATTCTAGATAAGTCTAAAGCTGAAAACAAAGACCCATATTTGAGTATTCTCAATTACCGTAATACTCCCATTGACAATCTTGGATCACCTGCGCAACTACTCATGAATCGCAGACTAAGATCAAAACTACCGGTAACACAGAAACAATTAAAACCGAAAGTAATCAGCTAGAAGACTGTTCATGACAGACTTACCAAGAAACAAGAAAAACAGAAATACTTCTATGACAAAAGTAGCAAAAACTTATCTCAGTTACACCCAGGAGATACTATTCGTGTACAGAACGAAAAGCGTTGGGAACCAGGGGTAGTTGTTCAAAATGCACCTACACCACGATCGTATCATGTTCAAACAAAGAGGGGACAGTATAGGAGAAATCGGAAACATCTCATGAAAACGAATGAAAATAAGATTGAATTCGATACGGATTACGACGACATCGACCAAAGGGAAGAGCATATCGATGATAGCAGACAATCGGACGAACGACAGGGAGATACTCAGGAGATAAAGCCTTATGTAACTCGATCTGGGAGAGTCGTACGAATACCAGCGCGATTCAAGGACTATTTCACATAAGACATACAAACCCGGGAAAACTGTATATAGCTTGCTTATAGAATAGATACAATGTTTGCATATTCTTTGTTTAAAATGTGTGTTTTAACATGTATTCATATAAGGATTACATTCACATAAGCTTGAAGGAACTAGTCGCGTTAAGTGCTAAAATGCTCCATAAAGAATACACTGTTTTCACCATTCTCTCATGATGCCTAAACAATTATGTGCAGTATAGAAATACAGTTTTCTTAAACTGAAGGTTATTCTCACGCTGGAATTTCATTCATAAGATTAGGGATTATTATTTCCATGTATCAGAAACAAAAACAATGCCTTATCTTGATAAGCATGCTTGAAGAAATTTTTATGATTCAATTCTAAGATAATATCACTGACTGTTTACAATCATCTTAGAAAGGGGGTTGTAATGATAAAAGACATCTGTTGCAATTAGGTCTATCTCGAGGTATATACGGAGATGGTTTATGGAATCAGTAACCATGCCAGTCATCATGCAATACGCATGCGCCGACGGGAGTGCTGGCTCCACGTTTTGCATTTCCGGCCTGATTTCCTACTTTCGATTTACTGACGGCCTTTATTGACACCGAGTAATTTGTTCACATGAGAATATTTGGGTAATAATTAATTATCAGAATCCTCACACACTAGAATAAGATTGTGTCATATGTTAATTCTTGCATATGGTATAATTGGGGCCATAATTTGTATTCATACAGCCTCTGTCAATCTGTCAATTGAATTGTCCGCTGGAGAGAAAATGGTCAATAAATTCGTCATGGGCCTAGTACCGCAAATGTAACTGGGAAGCACCGTGGTGACTGGTTTTTGTTTGATTTGAGGTTTAACGTCCCAGTCAACACTGTAAAGGTCATTTTTGAGACGTTGCTTCCAATTTTGTGGGACTTTTACCAGACATTGAGATGAAATGACATCTCAAGCCGTGTCACCCAATGAAACCAATAGGGTTTATCAGCATGGCAGTCCGCCTCGCACTGCGGTTCCTGAACAGGCTTAGATCCTCTAAGCGGTTTACCAGTACTAGTGTGCGGGCCGGATTCAGCTCTGTCTGGAAGCATCATGCAGCCCATATATGTCTTCAAGCCCCTATGGGCGGGTGCTGCCGTGGTGACTGGGAAGTATGGCAAGGCATTTTACTATTTATTATGGAATGTAGATATCTAATTTATTATATAAGATATATATTATATTAGATATCTTATTTGTTATATAAGATATCTTATATAGCTTATAAGATATCTTATATAATATATGAGATATTTTTATATATAAGATATCTGATATGTTATATAAGATATCGTATATGCTATAGCATATAAGATATCTTATATAATATATGAGATATCTTTATATATAAGATATCTGATATGTTATATAAGATATCGTTTATGCTTTATTAGATATCTTATTTATTATATTAGATATCTTATATAGGATATGAGATATCTAATGTAGGATATAAGATATCTTATTTACCAAAATATAGAAGATAGCTTATATAATAAATAAGATATCTAAAATAGCATATGAGATATCTTGTATAGCATATCAGATATCTTATGTATTATATAAGATATCTTATTTATTATATAAGATATCTTATTTATTATACAAGATATATTATTTTAAGATGGAAATAAGATATCTTATATGCTACATAAGATATCTGATATATTATATAACATATCTAATATGTTATATTAGATATCTTATTTGGAATATTAGATATCTTATTTAGCATATCAGATATCTTATATATTTCAGTGAATAAGACATCATATCCTATATCAGATATCTTATTTGATATATTAGATATCTTATGCAACTTATACATCTTATATAATATATAAGATATCTTATTTACCTAAATATATAAGATATCTTATTTGACAAATAAGATATCTAATATATTTTACCAAAAAACATAATGAAGTCTACCCCAAACTGCCAAAAGCATATCTGGAAATGACTACCCCCATTTATGCCTAACATTCCATAACCCATTTTGTGCCAGAACCCCTTGCAAATAGTGCAGTCCCAGATCAGATCAGGGTCTACACTATTTGCAAAACGTTCAACTATTTTCAGATTATTCAACCTGTCATACCTAATTTTCAAAATGGACTCCTGCCATATATAAGGAGGAAGATTCCATTTGGTAAAAAAAAGGGATAAAAGGGACAAAGAAATATTGAACTAATTATGCGAAAAGTAGAGGCAGAAACCATGCTGAATATATGCACAGTCTGGTGAGAGGCTTTGTTTTTTTTTTTTTTTTTGTTTTTTTTTTTTTTTTGGTCAAAATACATGCAGCGAGCAGCGCTTGGCATAACTCAGAGTTTGAAGTTCAATTAAGACTTCTACTATCTGAAGAATTTTTGCAAGGGAGGATTATTAAATTATACAAACAAAAGCAAGCTGGATTTATTATCTATATTTCTCTCTCTCTCTCTCTCTCTCTCTCTCTCTCTCTCTCTCTCTCTCTCTCTATAAAAACACACTTCAAAAAAGCATTTATAATCAATTTTTTCCAGTCCTCTGTCTGTGTAGCAGTCTAATGTGCATATAGATACAAGAGGGAGCGACTTTTATTTGTTATTTCTTTCGAATTTTCATAAGATATCTTATATGTTGATTAAGCTATCTTATTTATCAAATGTATATAAGATATCATTTGTTAAATAAGATATCTTATATGCTATATAAGATATCTTATATGTTCAATAAGATATCTGATATACCAATTAAGATATCTTATATACCAATATAAATAAGATATCTTATATAATATATAATATATCTGATATGTTATATAAGATATCTTATATGCTATATTAGATATCTTATTTAGTATATTAGATATCTTATATAGCATATAAGATATCTTATATGTTTTAGTAAATAAGACAATCAGATATCTTATTTAACATAAAAAATATATTCTATGTTATATACGATATCGTAATTAAGATATAAGATAACTTATATATCATATCAGATATCTGAATTGCTGAATTAAATAACTTATATCATATAGGATATAAAATATCTACTTTAGGATATTAGGTATCTTATATCCTATATGAGATATCTTATATAATGAATAAGATATCTTATATAATAAATAAGATATCTATATGCCATAATGAATAGTAAAATGGCTTGCCATAGGGAAGCAACGTTGCATTCATAAGCTGTTTGCGACAAACAAAGTATCCTTCAACAAATAATTACCTGCCTTCATTTATGAGGTGCCGTTTTACTATTTAATTGAATTTCAAGATTTAGTTTATTTGCTTGTATTGGAGTTTAATGGCCCAGACATCACTATTTAGGTCATTTTTGAATCGGTCAGTTAACTTATCCACACTTTTCCTGGGCAAGCTTATACCTAAGCGGTTAACCAATACAGTGCACATTCTTTCACAGAAACTGACAACTGCCCTTCTTGAATCAGCAGAAGGGAGAAAATGACCATAGAAAAGATAGGAAGGAATGTTGCCGACTCCAACAGGAATCGAACTCGTGTCCTCCTGATCACCAGTCAGACCTGCATCTGACTGACCTACCGAAATATCTTTAAGTCAAATTATAGATAACTATAATTAACATTTTTTATACCTGTAATTATCGATATTTTTGATATCATGAAAGGTAACCAATGATATGTAAAATATATTTCTTGATATCTATAAATTTATTTTATGATATCAATTATTCCATTGCATAAATAGATATTCAAAAAATCCAATTATAGATATCATTTCAAAGGCTGAATTAAAGATATCACAATTTTCAGTAATTGATACCAGAAAATATATTTTGGCTATCAATAAATGTAATTATCGATATCCTAAAATGTTCTTCAATATTTGATATCTATATATCGAATAAAAGATATCTATAACTGAATTATAGATATGTCTTAACATATTTTAGATATCATAAAATATATAATAGATATCTTAATATTATTTTTAGATATGAATGTCAGAAAATATATTATGGATATCAATAAATGATATTTATGATATCCTAAAATGTTCTTCTATATTTGCTATCTATATATAGAATAATAGATATCTATAATTTGAATTATAGATATCCTTTAACATATTTTAAATATCATAAAATAAATGATAGACATCTAATATTATTTATAGATAGTTAAAAATAATTATTGATATCCTATATTTAATTACAGATATCTATAAATCAAATTATAAATACCAATAAACCAAATTACAGATATGTACAATTAACATTATTGATATCTATTATTATCTGTATTTTTGATATAATAAAATGAAATCCAGGATACGTTATATATATTTCTTGATATTAATAGATTTGTTTTATGATATCAATTATTTCTTTGCATATATAAATATCTAAATTCAAATTATAGAAATCATTTAAAAGGCTGAATAATGGATATCACAATTTTCATTAATGGATAACATAAAATACATTATTTACATCAATAATTGAAAATATTGATATCCTCAAATGCTCTTCAATCTTTGATATCTATATATCAAGTAAAAGATAACTACAATTGGAATTATTGATAACCCTTTACATATTATAGATATCATGAAATAAATAATAAATATCCAATATCAATAATGTTAATTATAAATGTCTATAATTTGATTTATAGATATCTATTATTTGATTTATAAATATCTACGAATTGATATATAGTTGTCTGTAATAAAAATATAGAATATCAACAAATATTATTATATATCTATAAATAATATTAGATATGTATTATTTATTTCATTTTATCCATAATGTGTTAAGGGATATCTATAATTAAAGTTATAGATATCTTTTATTCAATACATAGCTATCAAATATGGATGAACATATCAGGATATCAATAATTACATGTATTGATATCCATAATATATTTTCTGATATCCATTATTCAAATCTGTGATATCTATTATCCAGCCTTTAAATGGTATCTATAATTGGATTTTAGATATCGTTATATGTAAAGGAATAATGGATATCATTAAACAAATTTATAGACATCAAGAAATATATATGACATATCATTGATTACATTTTATGATACCAAAATATTGATAATAATGTTAATTATAGATATCTATAATTTGATTTATAGATATCTATAATTTGATATATAGATACCTAGAGTAAAATTATAGATATCTCCCAATTGTATTAAATAGTAATTCGGCACCCCATTTTCATTTATCTTCCTAGGACTACCCCTGATAATGCAAGAGTCCTGTTATTTTTCATATATATTGTGTGTGCCATGTATGTTTTGCAATGTATGGTACCACTGATATTGTAAAGTAGAAGTAAAACAAAGATCAGGAATCAATACAATTAACTTACTCCACCCATAAAAGACTCCAAAGGGAAAGAAACACAAACATGAAGCGACCAGACAAAATTGGATACCTAAACAAAGGAAGGCAATAAGGACAGTTACTTTCACACAAAATGGCCAAATGGCCATCGAAAAAATAAAAAAAGACACAAGTGATACACACAGTAAGTAACAAACAACAACATAAATAAACCGCCACAGAAGAACCGCCTTGGAACGGTCAGTGGAAAGAATTCCACTGGGGGGCTTAAACCGATTTTACCGATATCCACTGACCGTGACTCACATCAACATGACTCACACAGCTAATACCTCCATTCCTACAGCTTTAACAATGAATCTCACAGCTATTACAATGGCTCATATAACTGTCATCATGATTCACGCATCTCTAAGCGTGATTCCTACAGCTATCACCTTGACGAAAGCAGCTGTCACCATGGAACATACATCTGTCTCCGTGATTCATACAACCATCTGTATGTCTCATACAGCTATAAGCATGACTCATACAGCTGTCGTCATGGGTCATTGAGCATTCACCGTGACACCTACAGCTGTCTCCAAGGTCCATACAGCTGTAAACATGTCTCATACAGTTGTAACCATGGCTCATACAACTGTCTCCATGACTCATACAACTATCATCATGACTCGAATTGCTGCCAGCGTGACTGATAAAGCCGTCATCATCACTCATACAGCTATCGCCATGACGTATGCTGACAACACTATCATAGTGCTGCCAGCATAAGTCATATAGCTATTATTATGGCTCTTCCAGCTGTCTCTGTGGTTCTTACAGCAATCACCACGACTCATATTGCTGTCACCATTACTAATACAGCGATTGTCATGGCCTATTCAGCTATCACCATGAATACAGCTAACATCTACCACCATGTATCCTGTAGCTATTGCATTGACTCATACAGCAATTTGATCACTCACACAGCTGTCACCATAACTCAAACAGCTATCAGCACGACATCTACAGCTATCACCAGGAATCATACAGCGCCCACAATGACTCGGATATCTTAATTTCAAATACAACTGCCACCAAGATATATTCCGTTAGCAACAGTCATATATCCTATAGCTCTCAGCATGAATTATGCGACTGTAACCATTGTTTATATACCTGTCACGACGACTCATAGGACTGTCACGATGTCTTTCAGCTGTCACCATAACACAGTTAACATGGCACACACAGCAGTCACCATGATCCGTACAGCTTTAACCATGACTCATATACAGATATCAACATGCTTCATACAGCTATCGGTATATATCATGGCTCGAACAGCTGTCGCGATGACTCATACAGCTGCATGACATGATGGCTAATACATCTGTCACAAATCACGACTCATATGCAGCCATGACCATAACTACCACTACCATGATGCATACAGCTATCACCATGACTGATTTAGCTGTCACCGTGAAACATACAGGTATCACCATGCCCCATACACATGTCATGCTGACTCATACGGCTGTCACTAACACTAACACACACAACTGTCATTATGACTCATACACCTGTCATCATGACTCTAGCACATGTCACTCCCTGTCACTTTGACTCGTTTACCCCTGCTATGACTCACACAACTGTCACACTGACCAATGCAGCTGTCACGATGACTCGTACTTCTGTAACCATGACTCAACATGTTGTCACGAATTGCAGACGGCATGGCTCCTACAGCTGTGACGACGCCTCAAAAAGTTGTCAGCAAAACCCTTGAAGCTAATGACTACTACTGCTGTCACCATGAATTATAAGACACCGTAAATCAAACAGCAGTCATCTTAGCTCATACGGCTGTCACGATGATGCATTCAGCTGGCACCATGGATTATACAGTTGACACAATGACTCATAAAGCTTTCACAATTACTTATGATATAGCTATAACCGTGACTAATACAGCTTTCACATCGACTAATACAGCTGTAACGAAGACTCATATCATTACTTATACAGCTATCATGATGGCTCATACAGCTGACTCATGCAGCTGTCACCATGACCTACATAGCTATAACCATACATCTGTCACCATGACGCCTATATCTATCAGCACGACTTCTGTAGCTTTTACTAAGGCTCTTATTGGTACTGTCATGACTTGTACAGCTGTAAACATGACTCCTATAACTAAGGCTCTTATTGCTACTGTCATGACCTATACAGCTGTCATCATGACCAATATAGCTGTTAATATCACTTTTACACCTGTCATCATGACTCAAACAGCTATCATCATGACGCCTACAGCTGCCACCATGACTACTACAACTGTCATCATGACTGCAACAGCTGTCAGTATGACTCATACATGTATGACGATGACTAATAAAGCTATCACTAGGATTCATATAGGTTTTATTTTAAATATACTCAGAGGGAATAAAAAGTAAACAGTTTTTGATTTGGAGTACCGGATCTTATATTGCTGTCTGTCATAAAATATGCCTATGTCTGTTTTCCCCAAACGTCTAAGTTTGTAGTAGTCCAATTCTTTTCCTGTTGCAGTCATCCATGATGGAGTTATTGCCCTTAATTGATAATCAATATTTCCAGCTGTTAACACCACTCATACAGCTGTCACCATGACTCACTAATCTATCATCATGACTACTGCTGTTGTCAGTATAACTACTACAGCTATCGATATGACTAATGCATCTTTAAAAATGGCTTATACGACCGTCAGCATGGCTTATACAGCTATCGCCAATGCTTGCAGCTTTCACAGAGACTCTTACAACTGTCACTAAAATTCATGCAGCTCTAATCGTGATCCCGACAGCTATCACCATGAAGAATATCTGTCACCACAGCTCGTACAGCTTTCTCCGTGACTCATACAGCCATCATTCTGTGCTCATACAGCTTAAAGCATCGCACATATTGCTGTCGACAGGGTTCATACTGCAAACACTATGTCTAATACAGCTGTAACAATGAACCAGATGACTACGTCTAAAGCTGTCTTCATGCCTCATACAGCTATCAGGATGACTCGAACAGCTGTCACAATCACTCATTCAGTGACCACCATGAGCCATATAGCTATCACCATCACCAATACAGCAAGCTCCAGCCCATCGGGACTTGGAGAATTAAATTAAGATGCAAAGTGTTTCCACGCATAGCTGAAACCAACCGCACACGAGTACTAGTATACAGCTTAGGTCTAAGCCTGTTCAGGCAAAGTGGTGCGAGTAGGACCGTACATGCATATAAACCTTTTGGTTTCATAGGGCGGCAGGGCATGCGATTTCATTTCATCTCACTGTCGGGTAAAGGCCCACAAAATTGAAAGCAACGTTTCGAAAATGACCTAAATAGTGTTGACGGGAACGTTAAACCTCTATTCAAACAAACAAACAAAAACTAATACAGCTATCTCAATCACTCATACAGCTATCACCATGAGGTTTGTAGCTATTACCGTAACTCATACAGCTATTAAGATGACTCATACAGCTGTCTCTAGGACACACACAGCTATCACCACGACATCTTTAACTATCTTATTGAATCATATAGCTACCACCATGATTCATACAGATATCTTAATTCACATACAACTGTCACCACGACCCATAGCGCTTTCATCAGCCATATCTCCAGTACTGTCATTATGAACCATAGTTCATACAGCTGTCCATATCAATATGACTCACACAGCTTTCCTCACGACTCCTACAGCTGCCACCATGACTTCTTCAGATGTCATCATGTCTCATTAAGCGGTCGCCATGACACATACAGCTGTTATCATGACTCATACAGCTATCATCACGACTTCTACACGAATCATACGGCGCCCAAAATGACTCGGATATCTTAATTTCGTATATAGCTGCCATCAAAACTTATTCCGTTTTCAACAATCATATCTCCTGTAGCTATTAGCATAAATTATGCAGCTGTAACCATTGTTCATGAAGCTATCAACATCGCTTATAAGCCTGTCAACATGACTCACACGGCTTTCTTTTCGACTTCTACAGCTGTCACTGTGACTACTTCAGGTGTCACCATGACTCTTACAATGGTATCCATGACACATATAGCTGTCACCAAGACTCATACAGCTATCACCATTGCTCGCATCCCTCTCACCAAGACCAATATAGCTTTTATAGTGTCTAATACAGCGATCACTATAACTAATACAGCTGCCACGATGAGTCATATAATGACTAATACAGCCATCACGATGACTCATACAGCTGTCAAAATGACTCATACAGTTGCCACCACGACACATACAGCTATTACCGTTACTCATACAGCTTTTACCATGACTCTGATATCTATCAGCACGCCTTTTTAGTCTTTCACTAAGACACATATATATACCGCTATTAAACATTCAGATGTCACCTTGACTTTTAAAGCTATTGCCATGACCAATACAGCTGTCACCATTACCAATTGAGCTGTTAACATCAATCATACCATGACTCACACATCTGTCATCATGGCAAATGCTGCCTTCAGTATGACAACTACAGCTGTCAATATAATTAATACATCTTTCAAAATGGCTCATACGGCTGTCAGCATGGCTTACACGGCTATCACCATGACAACAGATTTCACCGTGACGCTTACAACTGCCACCATAATTCATACAGCTCTAACCGTTATCACTACAGCTATCACCATTATGAATACAACTGTCATCTTGGTTCATGCAGCTATCTCCGTTACTCATACAGCCATCACTCCGTGCTCATACAGCTATAAGCATCGCTTATATTTCGCCAGGGGCCATAAAGCTTACACTATGCCTGGTGCATTGAATAACATGATTGAATAACATGAGTATGCATAAAGCTGTCTTCACGCCTCATACAGCTATCAGCATGAATCAAATAGCTGTCACAATGACTCATTTTGTGACCACCATGACCAATATAGCTATCACCATAACTAATACAGCAAGCCCCGTAAACCTCTATTCAGATCAACAAAGGAAAGACTAATACAGCTATCGCAGTCACGCATACATCTATCGCCATGATTCTTGTAGCTATTTCCATAACTCATACAGCTATTAAGATGACTCATACAGCTGTAACCGTGACTCACGCAGCTATCACCACGACTTCTCCAACCATCACCATGATTCATACAGTTACCAGCATGACTCATAACGATATCTTAATTTCAAATACAGCTATCACCAAGACCCATAACGCTTTCATCAGCCATTTTATCTCATGTACTGTCACTATGATTCGTGCAGCTGTAACCATTGGTCATACTGCTGTCCATATCAACATGACGCACACAGCTGCTGTACTCACGACTCATACAACTGTCACTATGACTACTTCAGGTGTCATCATGTCTCACACAGCGGTCGCCATGACACATACAGCTGTCATCATGACACATACAACTATCAGCATGACTCGCATAGCTCTCACCATTGCTCACACAACTGTCCCCATGACTAATACAGCTAGCCCCATGACTTACAATGCTATCACCATGACTCATTCAGCTGTCACCACCATTAAAGCCTCCGCGGGTGTAGCGGTTAAGCTACTCGTCTTAGAAACCAGGTATCTTGAGTTCGATTTGGGCAGATTATATTTTCTTAGTGCAGATTATATTTCCTTTTCCTTTGGGATCATACGCCTTGCAAACTATATTGCTGTTTCTGAAGGTACTCAATAAAACCGAGTCTCCGATTTTCGTTCTTTTATTTGTTTTTTGTTTCCAAAGGCAACCCTTACTTCACTGCAGCTGGTGTTAAGTGCCGTGTGGTGGCCGTAGAAAGTCTCCCCGTCCTTCATCATAGTGCAGATTATATTTTCTTTTCCTCTGGGGTTATTGAGTTTGAAAATCGAATATCGCTTAAGCCGGTGGTAGGAGGCGTATGCAGCCTTGCAAACTATATTGCTGTGTATGAAGAGACTCAATAAAACCGAGTCTCCGATTTTCGTTCTTGTATGTGCTCTTTATTTCCAAAGGCAACCTTTCAGCTTTTTATTCTCCAGACTTTCGGATAAATCTTTAAACCGAGGTCCCGTTTCTATATGATCTTAGCTGTTGGTGGGACGAAACACGCCCCAGCACGCACGCACACACACAGAGCTGTCACCATGACTTAAACTGTTGCCACCGTGACGACTACAGCTATCACTACGACTGGTACATGTACGTATCACTACCACAGGGACACATTCATTTATTGTCATCGCTCTGGTAGCTTATTACCAGGACTTAAACAGCTTCCACCATGACTCCTATAGCTATTCCCATTACTCATTATGGTATTAATATGACTAATACAGCCATCACCACAACTCATACAGCTAGCACATTGACTCCTAAAGTTATCACCATGGCTCATACAGATGCCACTATGATTCATACAGCTGTCCCTATGACGTATAAAGCTGTCACAAGACCAATACAGTTGTCACAATGACTATCACAAGAATCACATAGCCCAGATAACCCTGTACACTATGATTTTCTGTTCCGTGTTGTAGTCCTTGCTTCCAAAGGATTATGATATATGACTTCACCACAGCTTGTATTTAGGGAATGTGTGGCGGTCGTCAAACGTCTCCCTGCCCTTGATCATAGTGTGGGTTATATTTTCAAGTCATTTTGGATCATTGATTCCACTACGAAAATTTGAGAATAGTTGAGGGTCACTGGCTAGGCCTAATTGTGGAAACTAGCTAGTCTGTCCCAGAAAAAAACTTGTACACTACGGGTTTCGGTTCCGTATTGTAGCCCTTGCTGCCAAAGGATTGCCCATTATATAGAACATCGTACAGTTATAACCATGTATCAAATGGCTATCAAGATGTCACCCCCAGCTGCCTTCATAACTCATACAGCTATCATCATGATTCATTTAGCTGTCATCATGACTCATTCAGCTATCCCCACGAATCATATTGCTATCACGGTTACGCCTGTATTACCTTTGTACATACAGCTATCACCATGACTCATACAACTGTCAACATGACTCATGCAGTTACCACAAATGCTCATGCAGCTGTCAAGATTAATCATCAAACTCTCACTATAACTCAAAAAGCCATCACGATGACTCATACAGCTTTCACCATGAATCATATTTTAGTCTTACTCTTATAATTACTCTTATAGCTATCGCCATTTGTTAAACAGCTATCACCACGATTCGTACTGCTGTAATTGTGTGTCATACAGCTGTCCCCATGATTCATATACCGTAGCTACCATCATGAATCATATAATTACTCTTATAGCTGCCATCTTGGCTTATACAGATATCAGCATAGCCCATGCAACTGTCAACAAGACCATGAATCTGTAAACATGACTTATTCAAGGCGGTTCTTCTGTCGTGGTTTATTTTCGTTATGGTTTGTCTTTGGGTGTTTGTGTCGCTTATATCATTTTATTTTGGATAGCCTATTGGCCATTTTGTGTGAAAGTAACTGTCCTTTTGCCTTGCCGCTATTGATGCTTCCATTAGGGTCTGTTGTTTCATGTTTGCGTTTCTTTCCCTTTGGTGTCTCTGATGGGAGTTGTAGGCTAATTGTATCGATTCCTGATCATTGCCTCCACTTCTACATTATTATGACCAGCTAGTGTACTACATGTATCTAACAATCTTCAAGCCGAATATGCATGTTGGTGAGGTATAGATAAACACATAGTAGTTTTTCATCACTTTTAGAATATAAAAATATGCAAGTATATAGGTGTGACTTTAGCTCTATTGTGATAAATGTTACAAATTTTAAAATTTCTGTAAAATGTATAGATCTGTCCATATTCATTATGGCCCCAACTTCAAAGAAGTCGGAAGGGCATATTGCTTCTGCTTCGTTCGTCCGTCTGTCCGTCCGTTACGCTTTTTATGCATAACATAACCTAAGAACCTATATGCTAGGGTTTTGAAATTTCATATATGGATACCTCATGGAAAATAAGGTGACGCGTATTATTTTCTCATCCCTATGAATTTTTCTATTTGATAAAATCTTGTCAGGAGAATATCTCAAAACCTAGAAGAGTTAGAGGCCTTGAAAATTTGTGAATAATTTGGTGGTGATGACTAGAAGACTTCATTAACTTTTGACTAAATTCCGAAAAATACTCCATGAGTTATGGCCCTTTGTTACTTTGGGTATTTGTACATTGTATGCTTTGTGATGCATAGCGTAACTTAAGAACCATGTATGCTAGGGCTTTGAAATGTAATATATGGAATCCTCATGGAAAGTTCGGAGACGCGATTTTTTTCTCATTCGGATTATGCCCCTTTCAAGAGTTATTGCCTTGATTTTTATTTTGATAAAATTTTGTCAGCAAAATATCTCAAAATCCATTGAAATTGAAGCTAGAGCCTTGAAAGTTGGAGAATAGATTTGTGGTAATGAGTTATGACCCGTTGTCACTTAGGACATTTGTACATTGTACCTCTGTATTTTTTGTGATGCATAGCATATCTTAAGAACCGTGTATGCTAGGGTTTTGAAGTTTCATATATGATCTTCTCATGGAAAATTAGCAGACACGTGTTTTTCTCCTTATCCGGATTATGCCCTTTTCAAGTGTTATTGCCCTTTGTTTTTTTTATAAAATCTTGTCAGCAAAATATCTCAAAAACTATAAGAGCTAGAGCCTTGAAAGTTGGTAAATAGATTGGTTGTGATGAGCAGATGACCTGATGAACTTTTGACTAAATTCCGAAAAATAATTCATGAGTTATGGCCTTTTGTCACTTTGGGTATTTGTACATTGTATGTTTTGTGATGCATGGCATAGCGTAAGAAACGTGTGCCAGTGGAGTCGATAGAGTGCTGGACTACGAATCAGATGGTCGATTATGAATCAGAGGGTCGTGAGTTCAAACGCCGGTGGAGGAATGGAAATGTGTTCTTTTTTTTTTCTTCTTTTCTTCATAAACACACATAAACAGTTATCATCTCCCTCGCACAACCAAGCTGTTAGGGGTGGGGATATTGCATTTATACATGCATACCTGTGTGTGTGTGCGTGTGCATGCATGCATGTGTGCATGTGTGCGTGCCTGCATGTGTGAGTGCATACATGCATGTAGGTGTGCATGCTTGCATGAGTGTGTGTATGCATGCTTGCAAGAGTGTATGTGTGCATGCATGTGTGCTTGCATGCATGATTGCGTGAGTGTATGCACACTAATGTACATGCTGTATGTATGTGTGCATGCAAGAGTGCATGCATGCATTTGTGTGTGCGCATGCAAGCGTGTGTGTACATGCATATGTGTTTGTGCATACATGCATGTTTGTGTGCATGTGTGTGTTTGTATGCGTACATGTATGCATGTGTACATGTGTGCACGTTTGCATGACTCGCACCCCTCTCAAAAATGACCATAAGTATCTGTCAATCTTTTATATTTAAATTGTGATGGAATTTTTCCTTGTGTTTCAGAATCAACATCGAGGGGAAGAAGAAAAGTAAAAGACGTTAAAGGCTGGAAGCAGTGAAATGAATTATATTTAAGAAATAAATGAAATATTGTCTGGCAACGAAATTCAGTTGTTTTCTTGCTTACTTTCAGTTTTTTTTTTTTTTTGTAATGCCTGCTTTTAACATGGCACGACTTAGGGGCCTATTTTTCTGTCCATTTGTTTGTTCATCCACCAGCACACAAAATAGATGTGAAGGCAATGATCAGGAATCGACAAATAAACCCACAAAATTGGAAGCAACGTCTCCAAAATAATCTTTTCAGTGTTGCCGGGGACGTTAAACCTCAAATCAAACAAACAGCTCATAATTTCTCTGAGGGACTTACAAATTAAATTTTGCAAGTCCCAAGACTCACCATTATTTCGAAATACTTAGGAAAACTGTGTTTTGTACAAATAATTTTGCAGTGGAACTTATAGATTGGGACATAGCGAGTTCACAGGACTCATTAGAAAAATGTGAATAGATCACCAATATGTTTATAACCAGTGCAAGTATAGTGAACATTCGTCTTTTAGAAACTGACAACGGCCCGTAGATAAGCAGAAGAGGGCGAGATGCTATAGAACATAGTTCGTGATCAAGATCACTTGCAAGAAACATCCTCAGCCTAGAGATGATCAATCCCACGAGCTGATCATTAGTAACTTGCGCATTCAACTGAGCCACTGAGATACTTTATGGTCACAAAGCTGCTGTTGAAATAAATTATGCATATACTGTTAAAACAAACTAACAAGTCCGGGAAATGCATATCCATTTAGACACCACTTCATACAGATGAAAGTAGGGTTGGCAAGGGCATAAATTTTTACCATATTCTTACCCACAGCATAGACGTACTATGTACTCATTATACCCCCGGTATACGAGGTATGCTATGGGGTATAATGCTTTCGTCCTGCCGTTCGTCCGTCCGTCTTTCCGTCTGTCAGCACCAACAAATGGATAGTTAGGTGGCTATGTAAATGGACAGAATCAATGTAAGTCAATGGGATTTATTCCGTTAGACACCGAAAATACTTCTTTTCTGTGGCTAAAAGTAGCCACTTAAGTATCGATCCTGCCAAAAATAGCCACATAACTATCCATTTGTGAGAACGTCCGTCCGTCCATCTGTCCGCCCGATGTCCGTCCATCCTTCTTCCTTCCGTTAACATTGTGGTTAAAGTTTTGCGTCATAGTTTCTAAGAGATTATATCTTCTGAACCCTTTGATAGATTTAGTTGATTATTACACTGAAGTTATATACTGGTCTAAAGATATCATTGATGCATGTCCCAGCCCCACAGTGACCTTGAGGTCAAGGTCAAAGACTTAAAAAGTTTGCATTTGGTTAAAGTTTTATGACAAAGTTTATAGATGCCTGTATGTTCTAAACTCTAACACAAATTCAGTAGATACTTGCATCATAGTTGCAAACCAGGCCAAAGATTTCGTTATGTTTGTCCCTTCCCCCACCCAAGGTGATCTCAAGGTCACAGACTTAGAAATTTTACATTTGTTTAAAGTTTTATGACAAAGTTTATAGATGCCTGTATGTTCTATACTCTAAGATAAATTCAATATATACTTGCATCGAGTTTGCTTACCAGAACAAAGATTTTATTGATGCATATCCCACCCTGCTGCTTCAGTAACATTGATGCCCCCAACCCTTCAGTAACTTTGATGCCCTCACTCGGTGGTCCATTTAGAATTTTTATGTTCGGTTTAGCTTTTACAAGCACATATATAGATTCTTATAGCTTCTTGACTTCTTCATTCATATTACATACAAACTCAAAAGCTATATTAGAGGGTGGCGCTGGCCTGGGGTATACGTGACCCACTGGTCGTTTTCTCTAACTGCTTCGAAGAGTCTGTTCCAATGAACACCATTTATCTAAATTTGAACCAGAAGTAAGAAAAGTGTCACAAACTTCCATAGATGGAGAAAAATTGACAGAAAGCAGTGTAAGATGTGTGTGTTTTCATAATGGGTCCCATTGACAGAAGTACTGAATTGAAGAGCTACTACATTTTCCAATGTTTTATAATGTTATTAAAATTGTGATTAAAGCATCAAAACTAGATGACGCAGTCGATGGTATACCATCGCAAACACCCAATTTTTCTGTGAATAACACTAAAGATATGGCAATGTCATACTTTTTTACCTTTGACCCTGGGGCCATGTTGAGGTCGAGGTCACACGAAAAGTATTCCAATATGTTCTACATTCCAAGGGCTATCCAATAATCAATTTTCGGCAGTGCAATCCCAACAGGTTAGAAGATATGATAAAGTCCTACTTTTTGACCTTTGACCAAGGGGCCATGTTGGGGTCAAGGTCACACGAAAAGTATTCCAATATGTTCTACATTCCAAGGGCTATCCAATAATCAAGTTTCGGAAGTGCAATCCCAACAGTTTAGAAGATATGATAATGTCCTGCTTTATGACCTTTGCCCTTGGGGGCCATGTTGGGGTCAAGGTCACAAAAATGTAGCCCACTGCCATCTACATACCATGTACTATCCACATGCAAAGTTTCAAAAGTGTTACTTCAGTGGTTGCAGAGGAGATCCATTTACAAGAAACGTGACGGACGGACGGACAGACGCTCACTCAACTCTGGTACGAAAACAATATACCAGATTTTTCTTCGAAAAAGCGGGTATAATATCATTGATGAAATCATTCGCAAATGTAAGCAGAGAAACGTTTGATAATTGAGGCGTAACTATACCTAATTTAGTGACACAGAGGCCTTTCTGATATTTAATCTTCATCAGTGTGTCTCAACCCCAAAGTTCTGAAACCGAAACGGATGATGGACAAGACCCGGCAAACACAGCACATCCACTCCGAGCACACACCGACCGACGTAGCTCGTGAGTCAGGTCAACTTGAGGCATCAGGCAAGAGACGCCCTTGATAAATGATGTTTTTGAAACATTGCCGAAATATTCGCACAATAAAATGACGTCTGTAAACGTGTTAGAAACGTTAATGGAATCGAACTGAAGGCAATGATCAGGAATCGATGCAATTACGGCTTACCGCTTAGAAGATCTAAACCTTTCCAGGAAAAGTGGTGCGAGACGGACCGTCTTTTAAACCCTTGCGGTTTCTTTGGGCGCTAGGCCTTTAGATGTCAGTTTATCTCAGTGTCAGGTAAAATCCCTCAAAATAGAAAGCAACCCCTAAATCTCCTAAATGGTGTTGCCTGGGACGTAAAAACCAAAGACAAACAAATCTCAGCTATTGCCACAGTTAATATGGCTATGATCTTAGTCGCACAGCTATCATCACAGGAAGAATGACTGTCAACTGAGTCATATACATATATGTCTACACGGTTGAGTTTCACAGCTATCACCACAGGTAATGAGGCTGTTCCCTGAGTTATACGGCTGTCACCACAGGTTGAATTGCCAGGTAGAATGGCTATCACAACTGATGCCGTACACAGCTTTTACCATTAATATTTTGGCTTGTATGGCTTGAACTTATTCTCACAGATATCACCGCATGAAATATGGCTAGCAACTGAGTTTCACAGCTATCACCACAGGTGATATGACTTGAACCCCAGTTTCACTGCTATCACCACAGGTTATATGGCTAACTCTTCAGTTTTACAAATGTCACAACAGGTTATTGATCAATGGCCTCTGTCTCACAAAAGTCGCAATGGGTAGTATGGTTCCTAGAGTTTCACAACTATCAACAAAGTCAATATTGCTATCACCCGAGTTTTTCAGGGATCACAACAACACGGCAGGTAATATGGCTATCACCTCAGTTCCACAACTGTCACCTTGTATATTATAGCAATAACTTCAGTTTCACCGCTGTCACTAGAGGTATTATGATTATCACCTTAGTTTCACAACTATCACCACAAGTAATATGACTAACACCTGGCTTTCTCAGCTTTCCTTCACAGCAGGTAGTATGGCCATCACCAGAATATTCATATATATCGCCAAAGGTTATTTCGCTATCACCTCAGTTTACAGCTGTCACCATAGGTAATAATTATAGCAATCAATTATGTTTCACCTTTTCACAACAGGCAGTATGGTTATCGGACGAATTTCAAAGCTGTCACTGCAGGTAACATGGCTATCACCTAAGTTTATTAGCTGTCACCACAGTTCATATTGTTTTCACCAGAGTTTCACAGCTATCACCATAGGTAATATGGCTATAACCTCCGTTTCATAGCTGTCATCTCAGGAAATATGGCTATCGCCTGAGCTTCACAACAAGAAATATGACTATCGCCTGATTTTCACAGCTATCATCGCAGGTAATACGGTTATCGCCTGTGTTTTACAGCCGTCAACAAAGGTAATATAACAATCGCATCTGTTCATAGCTGTCACTAAATTGAGTATGGATATCACCTGAGTTTCCCAGCTGTCACCACAGGTAGTAAGGCTATTACACCTGAGCAGGTAATATGGCTTTAACAGCTGCCACAACGGGTAATATGGCTGTCACCTCAGTTTCATATCTTTCACCTCGGGTAATATGGCTGTCACCTGTATTACACAAGAAGTAGTAGGACTATCACCTGAATTTTACACCTGTCATTAACGGTAATATACATATCACCTCGGTTTGGCAGCTGTCACCACAAGTAGTGCAGCAGTCACCTCTATCACCGCAGGCTATATATGGCCGCTACCTGAATAACAGTTACCACTATATATAATATGGCTATCACCGCAGTTTCACAGCTGTCACCCCAGGTAGTAAGGCTTTCATATTAGTCTTACAGATATCACCACAGGTAATATGGCCATCACCTGAGTTTCCAGTTTCACAGCTGTCATCACATGTGATGCGACCTAATGCGGACTTACGATTATTTGTCTAAACCATAAAAGAACCAAAGCCATGTACAATCGATTTAAGCCCCCGAGTGGAAGACTTTTGCTGACCGTTCCAAGGCGGTTCTTCTGTTGTGGTTTATTTTTGTTATATTGCGTCTTTGCATGTATGTATTGCTTATGTCTTTTTATTATCTACAGCTGTGTGGCCATTTTGTGTGAAAGAAAATGTGATTTTGGCTATCCGCTTGTGATGTTTTCATTAGGGTTTAGCTATTTTATGTTCGTATTTCTTTCCCATTGGTTTCTCTGTTAGGAGATTTTGGGTAATTGAATTCGTTCCTGATCATTGCCTTCACCTCTATTTTTAAACCAAATTTCACAGCTACCACCATAGGTGGTATGACAAACACCTCAGTTTTACAACTGTCACCACAGATTATTAAGCAATGACCTCCGTTTCACAAATGTCAGAACAGGGAGTGTGATTATCGCAGGTAGTATGGTTATCACCTGGCCGTATCGCTATCACATCAGACTGATAGCTATCACCAAAGATAATATAGCAATCCACTGTGTTTCACACTTGTCACAACATGTAGAATGGTTATCACCTGAGTTTCACAGCTATCACTACAGGTAACATGGCTGTTACCTCAGTTTAACAGTTGTAACTACAGGTTATATTGCTGTCAACTGAGTTTCACAGCTATCACCAGAGGTAATATGGATATCACCTCCATTTCACAGCTGTCACGACAGGAACTATGACTATCATCTGAGTTTCCCACAAAAAAAATAAGAATCACCTGAATTTCAGAGCTATCGTTACAGGCAATACGGCTATCATCTCGGTTGACATCTGTCACAACAGGTAATACAACAATCACCTCTGTTTCACAACTGTCACTTCAACTAGGATGGTTTACACCTGATTTACCCCGCTGCCACAACAGGTAGTAATTAATGCTATCACAGGAGTTCACAGGTTTTTGTTTGCATTCGAGTTTAATGGCCAAATCAACACTATTTTGTCATTTTTGAGCCAGTCAGGTTACCTAGCCAGACTTTTCCTGGAAAGAATGACCGTAGAAAAGATTTCATGATCAATCTCCACGATAGAATACTGCCAACCCCGGCCAGTATTGAACTCGCGTACTTCTGATCACCAGTCAGACGCATCACCGCCGGTAATATGGCTATAACCTCCGTTTTACTGCTACCACCACAGGTTATAAGACTGTCACCTCAGTTTCGCATCTTACACCTCAGGTAATATGGCTATCACCTGAATTTCACAAGAAGCAGTATGACTATCATCTGAGTTGCACAGCTAGCATTACAGGTTATATGCCTGTCACCACATTTGGACAGCTTCCACCACAGGTAATACAGCAGTCAAGTCTGTTTCACAGCTATTCCCATGGCTTGTTTGGCTATCCCCTTAGCTTGACAGCTATTCCCAGAGGCTATATGGCCATCATCTGAGTAGCAGTTACCACTGCGGTATTATGGCTATCATTTCAGTTTCACAAATGTCGCCATATGTGGTTAGGCTTTAAAATAAGTCTCACAGATATCACCACAGGTAATATGGCTATCACGTGATTTTTCAAGTTTCACAGCTGTCATCACAGGTAATATGGCTATGACCCCAGGTAGTATGGTTATCGCCAGAGTTTAACAGCCATCGCAGAATTATAAATAACCTGTGGTGATAGCCATCACCTTAATTTCTTAGCTTTCATCACATCACCACAGGTTATATGGCTATCACTTAAGTTTCACATATTATAGCAATAATTTCAGTTTCACCGCTGTCACTATAGGTAGTATGGCTATCATTTTAGTTTTAAGCTACCACAGCAAGTTATATGGCTATCACCTGACTTTCTCAGCTTTCCTTCACAAAAATAAGATCGCTATCACCTCAGTTTGACAGTCGTCACCACAGGTAATACAGCAGTCAACTATGATTAATAATTGTCACAACAGTTAGTATGGTTATCACCCGAGTTTCAGATTTGTCCCTACAGGTAACAACGATATCACCTCAGGTTATATTGCTTTCATCTGAGTCCCATAGCCATAAATGTATGTAATATGGCTATCACCTCAATTTCACATTGTCACCTCAGGAAATATGGCTTTCACTAGAGCTTCACAACACGAAATGTGAAATTGTGCTGAAATCAACATAACATATTGAAAAGCTGTTAAACTGTGGTGATGCTGAGTTACCTGTTGTGATGCCGAGTTGACACTATAACCTGCGGTGATAATCTGTGAAACAGCGGTGATGGACATTTGGACAGCTGTGTAACGGTGCTGAATTATAAATAACCCGTGGTGGTAGCTGTAAGACAGTGGTCATAGCCACATAATCTTCGGTTACAGCTGTGAAATTGTGCTGAAATCTGATTAATCTGTGGTGATACCTGTCAAAATTTGGTGAGAGCCAAGTATCTGTGTTACAGCTGTGAAAAAGTGCTGAAATCTTTAATCTGTGGTGACAGCTGTGAAACTGTGGTGACAGCTATGTTATCTGTTGTGAAACTGTGCTGAAATAAAAAAAAAAACCATTTTGTGAAAGCTATAAACCTGTGGTGATGCCGAGTTATCTGTTGTGATTGCGAGTTTTCCGTTGTGACAGTTATAAAACTATACTGAAGACTAAATAACCTGTGGTGATATCTGTGAAACAGCGGTTATGGCAATTTAACCTGTGGTGACAGCTATGAAACGATGCAGAATTATAAATAACCTGTGGTGATAGTTGTGAAACTGTGGTGCTAGTCGCGTAGCATTTGATGGCAGCTGTGGAACTGCTGAATTCAAAAACACCCTACCGGAAATATGTTCTATCCTTTGGAAGCAAGAAATAAACAACAGATCCGAAAAGCATGGAATGCACAAGTTTTCTGGCACAGAACAGCTAGTTTCGGCCAATTAGGCCTCATCAGTGGCCCTGAAATAATTTCAAAATTCCACAGTAAACCAATGATCGCGAAGGACAAGAACATATAAACTACCTATGACGAAAGGAGGGGATACATTTTACGGCCCCCACACACTCCCTTTACGCCAGCTATAGTCACATCAAATATGTTCTATGAAATGCATAAAGTATACATGTATTCCTTGGCAAAACTAACTTGTTTCGTCCAATGACCCTCATCAGAACCCTGAAATTGTACAAAAAAAAACTGTGAAACTGTTGCGATGGCCAGGCGACCGGTGGTGACAGTTTTGACCTGTGCTAAAATCTAAATAATCTGGGGTGACAGCTGTGAAATTGTATTGAAATCTAAATAGCCCGTGGTGATTGATGGCAAACTGTGGGGATAGCCACATATTAACCTGTGGTGACTGCTGTGAAACTGTGCTGAAATCTGAATAACCTGAGGTGATACCTGCGAAAGTTTGGTGATAGCCAAGTATCTGTGTGACAGCTGTGAATATGTAATGAAATCTGTATAATTTGTGGTGATAGCTGTGAAACTATGTTGACAGCTATGTTATCTGTTCTGAAGCTGTAAAACTGTGCTGAAATCAAAATAACACACTGAGAAAGCTCTGATACCGATTTTCCTTTTGTGATGCTGAGTTGTCTGTTGTGACAGCTATAAAACTATACTGAAAACTAAATAACCTTTGGTGATATCTGTGAAACAACGGTGATGGCCATTTAACCAATGGTGGCAGCTGTGAAATGAGACAGAATTATGAATACCTGTGGTGATAGCTATGATAGTGGGTGTTAGTTACGTAGCTTGTGGTGACAGCTGTGAAACTGCTGAATTCAAATAGCCTACTGTTAAATATGTTCTATAAAGGAGTAATTCTTTGGAAGCAAGGCATAAACAACAGATCAGAAAAGCATGGAGTGCACAAGTTTTCTGGACCAGAGCAGCTGGTTTCGGCCAATTCAGCCTCATCATTGACCCTGAAATATTTTAAGAATTCCACAATAAACCAATGATCCCGAAGGACAAGAGATTATAGACAACATAATGACGAAAGGCGGAGAGACATTTTACGGCAGCCAAAAACTCCCTTAACGCCAGCTATATTCACATCAAATATGTTCTATGAAAGGTTTAACGTTTGTAAGCAAGGAATATACTACAGCGCCTAAAAGCATGGAATGTACAAGTCCGTGGTGATTGATGGCAAACTGTGGTGATAGCCACTCAACCTGTAGTGACAGCTGTGAAATTGTGCTGAAATCGGAATAACCTGCGGTGATACCTGCGAAAGTTTGGTGATAACCAAGTATCCGTGTGACAGCTGTGGAAATGTACTGAAATCTGTATAATTTGTGGTGACAGATGTGAAACTGTGGTTGAAGCTATGTTATCGGATGTGAAGCTGTAAAACTGTGTTGAAATCAAAATAACATATTGAGAAAGCTGTGAAACTGTGGTGATGCCGATTTACCTGTTGTGATGCCGAGTTGTCTGTTGTGACAGCTATAAAACTATACTAAAAACTAAATGACCTGTGGTGATATCTGTGAAACAGCGATGATGGCCATTTAACCTATGGTGACAGCTATGAAGCGATGCTGAATTATAAATAACCTGTGATGATAGCTGTGAAACAGTGGTGCTAGTCACGTAGCCTGTGGTGACAGCAGTGAAACTGCTGAATTCAAAATAACCTACTGTGAAATATGTTCCATAAAAGAGTTATCACTTGGAAGCAAGGAGTGAGTGAGTGAGTGGTTTGGATTTTACGTCCCACCAACAGCTAAGGTCATACGGAGACGGGACCTCGGTTTAAAGACTCATCCGAAAGTCTGGAGAAGCCCGGGATCGATCCTGCGATCCCTGGTTTACAAGGCGAATAGCATATCCACTACACCACGGAGGCTTCTAGTTGGAAACAAAGAATAAATAACAGATCCGTAAAGCATGGAGTGCACAAGTTTTCTGGGCCAGAGCAGCTTGTTTCGGCCAAATAGGTCTCATCAGTGGCCCTGAAATATTTTCAAAATTCCACCAATGATCCCGAAGGACAAGAAAATATAAACTACATGGTGACGAAAGGCGGAGAGACAGTTAACGGCCGCCACACACTCCATTAACGCCAGCTATAGTCAAAGCAAATATGTTCTATGAAAGGCTTATCATTTGGAAGCAGGGAATATACAACAGAGCCTAAAAGCATGGAATGTACAAGTCCGTGGTGATTGTTGGCACACTGTGGGGATAGCCACTTAACTTGTGGTGACAGCTGTGAATCTGTGCTGAAATCTGAATAACATGTGGTGATACCTTCCAAAGCCAAGTATCTGTGTGACAGCTGTGAAAATGTACTGAAATCTGTATAATTTGTGGTGACAGCTGTGAAACTGTGGTGACAGCTATGTTATCTGATGTGAAGCTGTAAAACTGTGTTGACAGCTATGTTATCTGTTGTGAAGCTGTAAACTGTGCTGAAATCTGTATAATTTGTGGTGATAGCTGTGAAACTATGTTGACAGCTATGGTATCTGTTGTTAAGCTGTAAAACTGTGCTGAAAACAAAATAACACATTGAGAAAGCTGTGATACCGAGTTTCCTGTTGTTATGCTGAGTTGACTGTTGTGACACCTATAAAACTTTACTGAAAACTAAATAACCTGTGGTGATATCTGTGAAACAGCGGTGATGGCCATTTAACCTATGGTGACAGCTGTGAAATGAGTCAGAATTATGAATACCTATGGTGATAGCTATGATAGTGGGTGTTAGTTACCTATCTTGTGGCGACAGCTGTGAAACTGCTGAATTCAAATAGCCTACAGTGAAATATGTTCTATAAAGGAGTTATCCTTTGGAAGCAAGGCATAAACAACAGATCAGAAAAGCATGGAGTGCACAAGTTTTCTAGACCAGAGCAGCTGGTTTCGGCCAATTCAGCCTCATCATTGGCCCTGACATATGTTAAAAATTCCACAATAAACCAATGATCCCGAAGGACAAAAAAATATAGACAAGATTATGACGAAAGGCGGGGAGACATTTTACGGCAGCCAAAGACTCCCTTAACGCCAGCTATATTCACATCAAATATGTTTTATGAAAGGTTTATCATTTGTAAGCATGGAATATACAACAGAGCCTAAAAGAATGGAATGTACAAGTCCGTGGTGATTGATGACAAACTGTGGTGATAGCGACTTAACCTGTGGTGACAGCTGTGAAACTGTGTTGAAATCGGAATAACATGTGGTGATACCTGCGAAAGTTTGGTGATAACCAAGTATCTGTGTGACAGCTGTGGAAATGTACTGAAATCTGTATAATTTGTGGGGACAGCTGTGAAACTGTGGCGGAAGCTATGTTATCTGATGTGAAGCTGTAAAACTGTGTTGAAATCAAAATAACATATTGAGAAATAAAAATCAAAAATGAGTTCCTTTAAGAGCAATGAAAACATTCATGAGAAAGAAGATGGGTCATACTACGTAGTTTCGGCTAATAAATAAAAATCAAAAATGAGTTCCTTTAAGAGCAATGAAAACATTCATAAGAAAGAAGATGGGTCATACTACGTAGTTTCGGCTAATAAAGCCTCATCAGTGACCCTGTAATGATCCGGCAAAGAAAGCCAGAGGAAACATACTACAATTTTGCGAATTTTGAATCGGCAGTCGATTCAAAGACTGATATAAATCAAAATGGGGTCCAAATAAATAAAAACCTGTCCAGAATATGAGTCTAAACCAATAATTTATTTCCGATTTCTCAGAATATTAACACTGATCTCAAAGGACCAAAAGTAAAATATAAACTACACTATGGTTGATGTACGGGGAGACGTTTTACGGCCGCCACACGGCACAACACCAGCTGCAGTGAAGGCAAATAAAAATCAAAAATGAGTTCCTTTAAGAGCAATGAAAACATTCATAAGAAAGAAGATGTGTCATACTACGTAGTTTCGGCTAATAAAGCCTCATCAGTGACCCTGTAATGATCCGGCAAAGAAAGCCAGAGGAAACATACTACAATTTTGCGAATTTTGAATAGGCAGTCGATTCAAAGTAGAAGTAAAACAAAGATCAGGAATTGATACAATTAACTTACTCCACCCATAAAAGACACCAAAGGGAAAGAAATACAAACATTAAGCGACCAGACCATAATGGAAACCTAAACAAAGGAAGGCCATAAGGACAGTTACTTTCCCACAAAATGGCCATATGGCCATCCGAAACCAAAAGACACAAGTGATACACACAGTAAGTAACAAACAACAACATAAATAAATCGCCACAGAAGAGCCGCCTTGGAACGGTCAGTGGAAGATTTCCTCTGGGGGGGGGGGGGGGGGGCTTAAATCGATTTTACGTGGCCACAATCCTCGCCCTTACTTCCGTCGCGATTTAAACAAATAATTTGTTCAGTGCGCATGAAGGCCTCCTAACTCATCAGTGCAACATCTCCGTGAACACAAAAATCAAAGAACCACAGAGGTGAGACAACGGTGAGGACTCGACAGCAAGAAACCACTGAAATGCTGGAGCAAAAGAAAACCAACAATTAGACTCCGATGAGCCCGACCAGAGACAGAGCATCAGGCACCAACCGACATTATCTCTCTAATTTTCAATAAGCCTTTACGTTGGAGCCGTCATAGAATCTGAGGCCTGACCCACCGGCGTGCAATTAAAGAGGGAAGCAAAGTTGCCAACCGTGATTGGGTTAACTACCATGCATGCAGTCTGTCGTATAATATCCATGTTGTACCCAATCTTTTTATATCGCAGAACGATTTTACGAAATTGGGTGCTGAAGTCATTGCGGTTATACATTTTTCTGAATTTATATACTAAGTCAACATAAAATTCGGGTTCCGATAGACCTTGTTGCAGAAGAGATTTAAGTCCAATATTGAATTTTGAAATTAAATCAGAATGGCGTCTATAAAATTTTGAAAAGGCTTTGCGTAGTTTATGGTACCGATAACCCTGATTAAGGAGTTTAGCCGTTAATAATTTATTACGAGTGTTGAAGTCAGTTACATGACTACACACTCTAGCAAATCGAATTAATTGCGAAATATAAACGCCATAGGATGGCGCACGAGGAACATCACCATCCAAAAAAGGAAAATTTACAATCTCAAAATCAAAGTCATCGCGTTTATCATAAATTTGGCACGAAACAAATCCATCTACAATAGATAGATGTAAATCCAAAAACGGGGCCTCGGTATCAGAAGAATTTGCTTTATTTAACTGAAGTTCTAGGAGGTAAATCTGACTGATCAAACCATCAAAATAGGTATTATCAATATTTAATAAATCATCTAAATATCTTTGACTTATATCAATATAAATATCAAAGACTTCAAAAATCTGCAAAGACTGCAAAGACTGATATAAATCAAAACGGGGTCCAAATAAATAAAAACCTGTCTAGAATATGAGTCTAAACCAATAATTTATTTCCGATTTCTCAGAATATTCACGCTGATCTCAAAGGACCAAAAGTAAAATATAAACTACACTATGGTTGATGTACGGGGAGACGTTTTACGGCCGCCACACGGCACAACACCAGCTGCAGTGAAGGCAAATAAAAATCAAAAATGAGTTCCTTTAAGAGCAATGAAAACATTCATAAGAAAGAAGATGGGTCATACTACGTAGTTTCGGCTAATAAAGCCTCATCAGTGACCCTGTAATGATCCGGCAAAGAAAGCCAGAGGAAACATACTACAATTTTGCGAATTTTGAATAGGCAGTCGATTCAAAGACTGATATAAATCAAAATGGGGTCCAAATAAAAAAAACCTGTCTAGAATATGAGTCTATACCAATAATTTATTTCCGATTTCTCAGAATATTCACGCTGATCTCAAAGGACCAAAAGTAAAATATAAACTACACTATGGTTGATGTACGGGGAGACGTTTTACGGCCGCCACATCAGTGACCCTGTAATTATCCGGCTACGAAAGCCAGAGGAAACATACTGCAATTTTTCGAATTTCGAATAGGCAGTCGATTCAAAGACTGATATAAATCAAAATAGTGTCCAAATAATTAAAAACCTGTCTAGAATATGAGTCTAAACCAATAATAATATATGATTTTCCAGAATATTTACCCTGATCTCAAAGGACAAAAAGTAAAATATAAACTGCACAATGGTTGATGTACGGGGAGACGTTTTACGGCCGCCACACGGCACAACACCAGCTGCAGTGAAGGCAAATAAATATCAAAAATGAGTTCCTTTAAGAACAATGAAAACATTCATAAGAAAGAAGATGGGTCATACTACGTAGTTTCGGCTAATAAAGCCTCATCAGTGACCCTGTAATGATCCGGCAACGAAAGCCAAAGGAAACATACTGAAATGTTTCGAATTTCGAATAGGCAGTCGATTCAAAGACTGATATAAATCAAAATGGGGTCCAAATAAGTAAGACCTGTCTAGAATATGAGTCTAAACCAATAATTGTATATGATTTCCAGAATATTTACGCTGAAAGCTGCGAAACTGTGGTGATGCCGATTTACCTGTTGTGATGCCGAGTTGTCTGTTGTGACAGCTATGAAACTATACTGAAAACTAAATGACCTGTGGTGATATCTGTGAAACAGCGATGATGGCCATTTAACCTATGGTGACAGCTATGAAGTGATGCTGAATTATTAATAACCTGTGATGATAACTGTGAAACAGTGGTGCTAGTCACGTAGCCTGTGGTGACAGCAGTGAAACTGCTGAATTCAAAATAACTTACTATGAAATATGTTCCATAAAAGAGTTATCCTTTGGAAGCAAGGAATAAACAACAGATCCGTGAAGCATGGAGTGCACAAGTTTTCTGGGCCAGAGCAGCTAGTTTCGGCCAAATGGGTCTCATCAGTGGCCCTGAAATATTTTCAAAATTCCACCATTGATCCCGAAGGACAAAAAAATATAAACTACATTGTGACGAAAGGCGGGGAGACAGTTTACGGCCGCCACACACTCCATTAACGCCAGCTATAGTCACAGCAAATATGTTCTATGAAAGGCTTATCATTTGGAAGCAGGGAATATACAAAAGGAACCTAAAAGCATTGAATGTACAAGTCCGTGGTGATTGATGGCAAACCGTGGGGATAATCACTTAACCTGTGGTGACAGCGGTGAAACTGTGCAGAAATCTGAATAACCTGTGGTGATACCTGCCAAAGTTTGGTGATAGCCAAGTATCTGTGTGACAGCTGTGAAAATGTACTGAAATCTGTATAATTTGTGGTGACAGCTGTGAAACTATGTATACAGCTATGTTATCTGTTGTAAAACTGTGCTGAAATCAAAATAACACATTGAGAAAGCTGTAATACCGAGTTTCCTGTTGTGATGCTGAGTTGTCTGTTGTGACAGCTATAAAACTATACTGAAAACTAAATAACCTGTGGTGATATCTGTGAAACAGCGGAGATGGCCATTTAACCTATGGTGACAGCTGTGAAATGAGGCAGAATTATGAATACCTGTGGTGATAGCTATGATAGTGGGTGTTAGTTACCTATCTTGTGGCGACAGCTGTGAAACTGCTGAATTCAAATAGCCTACGATGAAATATGTTCTATAAAGAAGGTACCCTTTGGATGCAAAACATAAACAGCAGATCAGAAAAGCATGGAGTGCACAAGTGTTCTGGACCAGAGCAGCTGGTTTTGGCCAATTCAGCCTCATCATTGGCCCTGAAATATTTGAGAAATTCCACAAGAAACCAATGATCCCGAAGGACAAGAAATTATAGACAACATTATTACGAAAGGCGGAGAGACATTTTACGGCAGCCACAGACTCCCTTAACGCCAGCTATATTCACATCAAATATGTTCTGTGAAAGGTTTATCATTTGTAAGCAAGGAATATACAACAGAGCCTAAAAGCATGGAATGTACAAGTCCGTGGTTATTGATGGCAAACTGTGGTGATAGCCACTTAACCTGTGGTGACAGCTATGAAACTGTGCTGAAATCGGAATAACCTGCGGTGATACCTGCGAAAGTTTGGTGATAACCAAGTATCTGTGTGACAGCTGTGGAAATGTACTGAAATCTGTATAATTTGTGGTGCCAGCTATGAAACTGTGGTGGAAGATATGTTATCTGATGTGAAGCTGTAAAACTGTGTTGAAATCAAAATAGCATATTGAGAAAGCTGCGAAACTGTGGTGATGCCGATTTACCTGTTGTGATGCCGAGTTGTCTGTTGTGACAGCTATAAAACTATACTGAATATTAAATGACTTGTGGTGATATCTGTGAACAGCGATGATGGCCATTTAACCTATGGTGACAGCTATGAAGTGATGCTGAATTATAAATAACCTGTGATGATAGCTGTGAAACAGTGGTGCTAGTCACGTAGCCTGTGGTGACAGCAGTGAAACTGCTGAATTCAAAATAACTTGCTTTGAAATATGTTCCATGAAAGAGTTATCATTTGGAAGCAAGGAATAAATAACAGATCCGTAAAGCATTGAATGCACAAGTTTTCTGGGTCAGAACAGCTAATTTCGGCCAAATAGATCTCATCAAGGGCCCTGAAATAGTTTCAAAATTCCACCAATGATCCCGAAGGACAAGAAAATTTAAATTACATTGTGTCGAAAGGCGGGGAGACAGTTTACGGCCGCCACACACTCCATTAACGCCAGCTATAGTCACAGCAAATATGTTCTATGAAAGGCGTATCATTTGGAAGCAGGGAATATACAACAGAGCCTAAAAGCATGGAATGTACAAGTCCGTGGTGATTGATGGCAAACTGTGGGGATAGCCACTTAACCTGTGGTGACAGCTGTGAAACTGTGCTGAAATCTGAATAACCTGTGGTGATACCTGCCAAAGTTTGGTGATGGCCAAGTATCTGTGTGACAGCTGTGAAAATGTACTGAAATCTGTATAATTTGTGGTGACAGCTATTAAACTGTGGTGACAGCTATGTTATCTGATGAAAAGCTGTAAAACTGTGTTGACCTGTAAAACTGTGCTGAAATCTGTATAATTTGTGGTGATAGCTGTGAAACTATGTTGACAGCTATGTTATCTGTTCTGAAGCTGTAAAACTGTGCTGAAATTAAAATAACACATTGAGAAAGCTCTGATACCGAGTTTCCTGTTGTGATGCTGAGTTGTCTGTTGTGACAGCTATAAAACTATACTGAAAACTAAATAACCTGTGGTTATATCTGTGAAACAGCGGTGATGGACATTTAACCTATGGTGACAGCTGTGAAATGAGGCAGAATTATGCATACCTTTGGTGATAGCTATGAGAGTGGGTGTTAGTTACGTAGCTTGTGGTGACAACTGTGAAACTGCTGAATTCAAATAGCCTACTCTGAAATATGTTCTATAAAGGAGTTATTCTTTGGAAGCAAGGCATTAACAACAGATCAGAAAAGCATGGAGTGCACAAGTTTTAAGTTTTCTGGACCAGAGCAGCTGGTTTCGGCCTATTCAGGCTCATCATTGACCCTGAAATATTTTGAAAATTCCACAATAAACCAATGATCCCGAAGGACAAGAAATTATTGAAAACATGATAACGAAAGGCGGAGAGACATTTTACGGCAGCCAAAGACCCCCTTAACGCCAGCTATATTCACATCAAATGTGTTCTATGAAAGGTTTATCATTTGTAAGCAAGGAATATACAACAGAGGCTAAAAGCATGAAATGTACAAGTCCGTGGTGATTGATGGCAAACTGTGGTGATAGCCACTTAACCTGTGGTGACAGCTGTGAAACGGCGCTGAAATCGGAATAACCTGTGGCGATACCTGCAGAAGTTTGGTGATAGCCAAGTATCTGTATGACAGCTGTGGAATTGTACCGACATCTGTATAATTTTGTGGTGACAGCTGTGAAACTGTGATGGAAGCTATGTTATCTGATGTGAAGCTGTAAAACTGTGTTGAAATCAAAATAACATATTGAGAAAGCTGTGAAACTGTGGTGATGCCGATTTACCTGTTGTAATGCCGAGTTGTCTGTTGTGACAGCTATAAAACTATACTGAAAACTAAATGACCTGTGGTGATATCTGTGAAACAGCGCTGATGGCCATTTAACCTATGGTGACAGCTATGAAGCGATGCTGAATTATAAATAACCTGTGATGATAGCTGTGAAACAGTGGTGCTAGTCACGTATCTTGTGGTGACAGCAGTGAAACTGCTGAATTCAAAATAACTTATTGTGAAATATGTTCCATAAAAGAGTTATCCTTTGAAAGCAAGGAATAAACACTAATCCGTAAAGCATGGAATGCACAAGTTTTCCGGGCCAGAACAGCTAGTTTCGGCCAAATAGGTCTCATCAGTGGCCCTGAAATATTTTCAAAATTCCACCAGTGATCCCGTAGGACAAGAAAATATAAGATACATTGTGACGAAAGGCGGGGAGACAGATTTCGACCGCCACACACTCCATTAACGCCAGCTATAGTCACAGCAAATATGCTTTATGAAATGTGTTCTATAAAAGGGTTATCCTTTGGAAGCAAGGAATACACCACAGAAGTGAAAAATATGGAGTGTACATGTTTTCTGGGCCAGACTAGCTAGTTTCGGCCAATAAGGCCTCATCAGTGACCCTCAGATATTTTCAAAATTCCACAATGAAATTAATGATCCCAAAGGACAAAAAATATAATCTACACTATGATGTAGGGCAGGGAGACGTTTTACCGCCGCCACACATTCCCACACACCAGCTGTAGTGAAGTCAAATGTGTTCTATAAAAGGGTTATCCTTTGGAAGCAAGGAATACACCACAGAAGTGAAAAATATGGAGTGTACATGTTTTCTGGGCCAGACTAGCTAGTTTCGGCCAATAAGGCCTCATCAGTGACCCTCAGATATTTTCAAAATTCCACAATGAAATCAATGATCCCAAAGGACAAAAAATATAATCTACACTATGATGTAGGGCAGGGAGACGTTTATGAAAGGCTTATTTGGAAGCAGGGAATTTACAACAGAGCCTAAAAGCATCGAATGTACAAGTCCGTGGTGATTGATAGCACACTGTGGGGATAGCCACTTAACCTGTGGTGACAGCTGTGAAACTGTGCTGAAATCTGAATAACCTGTGGTGATACCTGCCAAAGTTTGGTGATAGCCAAGTATCTGCGTGACAGCTGTGAAAATGTACTGAAATCTGTATAATTTGTGGAGACAGCTGTGAAACTGTGGTGACAGCTATGTTATCTGATGTGAAACTGTAAAACTGTGTTGAAATCAAAATAACATATTGAGAAAGCTGTGAAACTGTGGTGATGCCGATTTAACTGTTGTGATGCCGAGTTGTCTGTTGTAACAGCTATAAAACTATACTGAAAACTAAATGACCTGTGGTGATATATGTGAAACAGCGATGATGGCCATTTTACCTATGGTTACAGCTATGAAGCGATGCTGAATTATAAATAACCTGTGATGATAGCTGTGAAACAGTGGTGCTAGTCACATAGCCTGTGGTGGCAGCAGTGTACAAGTTTTCTTGGGCCAAACTAACTAGTTTCGTCCAATGAGCCTCATCATGATCCTTATATAGTAAAACAAACAGTGAAACTGTTGCGATGGCCAGGCAACCAGTGGTGACAGCTGTGACCTGTACTAAAATCTAAATAACATGGGCGACAGCTGTGAAACTGCACTGAAATCTAAAAGCCTGTAGTAATTGATGGCAAACTGTGGTGATAACCACATAACCTGTGGAGAGAGATGAAACTGTGATGAAATCGGAATAACCTGTGGTGATACCTGCGAAAGTTTGGTGATAGCCAAGTATCTGTGTGACAGCTGTGTAAATCTACGGAAATCTGTATAATTTATGGTGACAGCTGTGAAACTGTGGTGACAGCTATGTTATTTGTTGTGAAGCTGTGAAACTGTGCTGAAATCAAAATAACATATTGAGAAAGCTGTGAAACTGTGGTGATGCCGAGTTACCTGTTGTGATGCCGAGTTGTCTGTCGTGACAGCTAAAAACTATACTGAAAACTAAATGACCTGTGGTGATATCTATGAAACAGCGGTGATGGCTATTTTACACTATGGTGACAGCTGTGAAACAGTGCTAAATTATAAATAACCAGTGGTCATAACTGTGAAACTGTGGTGATAGTCAAGTGTCCTATGTTGACAGCTGTGTAACTGCTGAATTCAAAATAGTATGTTCTATAAGAGTTATCCTTTGGTAGCAAGGCATAGATAATAGACCCGAAAAGCTTTGAGTACAAACGTTTACTGGGCCAGAGCAGCTAGTTTTGGTCAATAAGGCCTGAAATATTTTCAAAATTCCACAATAAACCAATGATCCCGAAGGACAAGAAAATATAAAACTACATTATGACGAAAGGTGGGGAGACAATTTACGGCCGCCACACACTCCATTAACGCCAGCTATAGTAACATTCGAACTGAAAAGCATGGAGTGTAAATGTTTTGGTCAAACTTTCTAGTTTCGACCAATTATCACATCAGGACTCAGAAATATTATATAAAAACTGTGATACTGGCGATGGTCACGTAACCCCTGGTGACAGCTGTGATCTGTGCTAAATAACCTGGTGTAAGAGTAGTGAAACTCTACAGAAATCAAAATCACTTGTGGTGATAGATGGGAAATTGTGGTTTAAGCTCTGCAGCTGTTGCGATAGCAGCGTAATATGTGGTGACAGCAGAACCACATAACCTGTGGTGACAGATGTGAAACTGTGCTGAATTCTGAATAACCTGTTGTGATACCTGCGAAACTGTGGTGATAACCACATAACCTGTGGTGACAGATGTAAAACTGTGATGAAATCGGAATAACCTGTGGTGATACCTGCGAAAGTTTGTTGAGAGCCAAGTATCTGTGTTACAGCTGTGAACATATACTGAAATCTGTATAATTTATAGTGACAGCTGTGAAACTGTGGTGACAACTATGTTATTTGTTGTGAAGCTGTGAAACTGTGCTGAAATCAAAATAACATATTGTGAAAGCTGTGAAACTCTTGTGATGCCGAGTTGCCTGTTGTGACTGCGAGTTTTCTGTTGGGACAGCTATAAAACTATACTGAAGACTAAATAACCTGTGGTGATATCTGTGAAACATCGGTGATGGCAATTTGACCTATGATGGCAGCTATGAAACGATGCTGAATTATAGATAACCTGTGGTGATAGCTGTAAAACTGTGGTGCTAGTCATGTAGCCTATGGTGACGGCTGTGGAACTGTTGAATTCAAAATAACATACTGTGAAATATGTTCTACAAAAGAGTTATCCTTTGAAAGCAAGGAATAAACAATAAATCCGAAAAGCATGGAGCACAAAAGGTTACTTGGCCAGAGCAGCTAGTTTCGGCCAATAAGGCCTCATCAGTGGCCCTGAAATATTTTCAAAATTCCACAATACACCAATGATCCCGAAGGACATGAAAATATAAACTACATTATGACGAAAGGCGGGGAGACATTTTACGACCGCCACGCACTCCCTTAACGCCTGCTACAGTCCCATCAAATATGTTTTATGAAAGGTTAATCATTTGGAAGAGCAAAACAACAGAACTGAAAAGCATGGAAAGTACACGTTTTGGCCAAACTTTCTAGTTTCGACCAATTATCGCATCAGGATTCTGAAATATTGTAATAAAAACTGTGAAACTGGCGATGGTCACGTAATCAGTGGTGACAGCTGTGATCTGTGCTAAATAACCTGGCGTTAGAGCTGTGAAACTGTATTGAAATCTAGATAACCTGTGGTGATAGATGGGAAACTGTGGTTATAGCTCTGCAGCTGGTGTGATAGCCACGTAATCTGCGATGACAGTTGTGAAACTGTGCTGTAATCTCCAACATATGTGGTGATAGCTGTGAAAATGTGGTGATGACCCCGTACCCTGTGATGACAGCTATGGAACTATGCTTGAAACTAAACCTGTGGTGACAGCTGTGAAACTGCAGTGATTATTATGTTGCCTGTGGTGACAGCTGTGAAACTATGCAGAAATTCAAATAACATGTGGCAAGTGGTACATAATACTAGAGCTGTTAACTCTTCAGCCTGCCATTTCCCGGAAACTGATCTGATTGGTTAGGTTCAAACAGAAAAGTTCAAATCTGATCTTTAGTTATCATAACATTGTGGTAAGACTTTAATGTCAGAAGTCATATTTCTGTTAACGAGCTTTATCATTTGAAACCGAGATGCAGATAGGCTATGCTTTCTTGAATTTACACAGTCTTTATTCTTGTTGATAGCTAAGGATGTCGTCAAAATTAAAGGAAAAGTTGAAATGTCTTGGCACAAAAAATACAGCAACAAAAAAAAAAACTTAAGGAGTAAAAACATTTTGAAAATTAATTAAAGCAACCGGCCTTATCTCAAACATTGTCCCTACAAGGGACATTTTCCTTTTTCCATTGAGTATTTGTTGAAAGGGATAATTGTCCTTGTTTCCCATGCACTCTTTAGAATCGCCTTCGCGATTATAATGAATATCCAAGTATGGAGAAAATTATCCTTTAATTAATTATCCTTTAATCGTATAATCAAATACCCTCTTATCTATGTCAATGTTTACTTCAAACTGAAGTCGCATCAGGTAAAAACTTTCCGCCAGTGCATTTAATAAAATACGATTCATTCCTTGAAAAAAAAAAAAACACATATATATAAATGAAGAACTGACCATTAACTGCATAACACTAAAGCACTTTTAAATAAACTGATCATCAATACATTCCAAATACATTGTCTGATTCACTGGCTGTGATATAAACTCCAGATTACTGGGTAATAAAACACTTTGTGGTTTCAGCATCTGACACTTGTGGCCCTTGGCAGAAACTGGCTGCCTTTTAAACAAGCAGATACAAATCCACGGAAACAACTGTCCATATGTAGTTAATAGAGGGGTTTGGTGCTCTCCTCTAATAAGCTCTTCACTGTGGTGATAGCTGTGACACTGTCGTAAAAAACATATAATATGTGGCGACAGCAGTTGTGAAACTATAGTTATAGCCAAATAAACTTTGAGAGTTGCGAAAGCTGTGAAAGTGTGCTGAAATCTATATTATCTATGATGGGAGCTGTGAAACTATGAGGTGATTACAGCTGTGAATCTGTGCTGAAATATAATTTACCTGTGTTGATAGCTGTGACCCTGTCGTAAAAGTCATGTAATCTATGGCGACAACAGCTGTGAAACTATTGTTATAGCCAAATAACCTTTGTGGTGACAGCTGTGAAAGTGTGCTGAAACTAATATTATTTGTGGTGGGGGCTGTGAAACTGTGCTGAAATATAAATTACCTGTGGTGAAAGCTGTAAAACTGCCGCGATAGCCACGTAACCTGTGGTGACTACCGTGAAGCTGTTCTGAAATCCAAATAACCTGTGATGATGAGGTCAAACTGTGCTGAAATCGAGATAACCTATGGTGATAGCTGTTAAACTGTGGTGATAGCCACGTAACGTGAAGTGACAGCTATGAACTGCGCTGAAATCTATAAATAACCCGTGGTAATAGCTGTGAAGCTTTGGCGATATACACATTACCTGTGCACATGTGACAGCTATGAAACTGCTGAAATCTATATAATCTGTGGTGAAAGCTGAGGAATTGTGGTGATAGCCATGTGACCGATGGTGACAGCTGTGAAATTGTGCTGCTAAAACCTATATGATCTGTAGTCATAGCTGTTAAACGGTGATGACACCCACGTAACGTGTTATGACAGCTATGAATCTGAGCTAAAAACTCAACAACGTGTGAGGAAAGCTTTGCTCTGTGCTGATCATTACGTTACCTTTGGTAAAAGCTCTGAAACTGTGCTGAAATCTATAAAAGCTTTTGGTGTTAGCTGTGAAACTGTGCTGAAATCTTTAAATTCTGTGGTGATATCTGTGAAACTGTGATGATGGCCATGTAACCTGTGATGTCAGCTTTGGAACTGTGCTAAAACCTTAATGAACCGTGGTACTGCAGGTATTATCACATTACCAATAGTGACAGCTGTCAAACTATAATGAATTCTAAATAATATGTAGTGATAGCTGTAACACTGTGGTGATACCAACGTAACCTACGTCGACAGCTATGAAACTGTGGTGATAGCCAAATAAACTTTATGGGCTGCGACATCCATGTAAATGTGCTCAATAGAAGTGAAGGCATTGACCAGGAATCGATACAATTAACTCACAGCTCCCATTAGATAAACCAAAGGGAAAGAAACACAAACAAATCTATATATTTTGCGGTGATAACTGTGAAACTGTGATGTCAGCTGTGAAATTGTGCTAAAATCTAAATACATGTGGTGATATCTGTAAAACTGCGGTGATAGCCACATAACCCTCAGTGGAAGCTGTGAAGCTGTGCTGAAATCCATATAACCTGTGGTCATAGCTTCGAATTTGTGGTTATAGCGACGCAACCTATGGTAAAGGTGCAAGTGTAATGAAATTTAAATAGCCCAATGGTGACAGCTGCTGTAAAAGGGTGCTGAAACCTAATAAACATGTGCTGATAGTTGTTAAACTGTGGCGAAAGCCACGTATGAGACTGTGTTTAGATCTAAATAACCGTTTGATTTTAGCTGTGATATTGGCGTGATAACCATATAACGGGTGGTGAAAGAGCAAAACATAGCAATATAGCGTCGGGGATAACCGTGAAGCTGCTGTAATAGCCATGTAATCTGTCGTGAGCGCTGTGATAGTGTCGTTATTTATTACCTATGGTTATAGCCGTGAAACTGTTGTGAAAGTTTTATTACACATGTGACCTGTGGTGATAGTCATGGAAACTGTGCTGATTATCAAAATAACCAGTGGTGACAGCGCTGAAACTGTGTAAATAGCTATATAGCCTATGTTGATATGGCGACAACTGAAACGGTGGCGACACGTTTATAAGCTGCGATCCCTGGTTTATGAGACGGGTAGCAAAACCACTACACTATGTGGAGACAGTTATGAAGCTGTGGTAATAGATATTTAGTGTATGGTGATAGTAGTGAATGTGTTGCGAAAGTCATATAAAATGTGGTTGCATATGAGAAACTGCAGTGATAGTAATATAACATGTAAAGACAGTTTAGAAATTATGGTATTTTTAACCTGAGATTGTGCTGTAAAGCTGTGATGATAACCTTAAACAGTTTTGTAATCGAGTTAATTCCATATTTCCGATGTGACTGCCTTGACACTGTTATAATAGCCATATCTCTTAAGGTGACCGCTGGACATAGTAGTGATAGTAAAGTAAACATGTCGTGTTATAGCCAATATCTTGTGGTGGCAGCTGTGAAGTAAGTGTTGGCCACATAACTTGTCGTGACAGATTACATATAGCTGCAAAATAGGGGGGGGGGGGGTTGGGTGCATCAACTGGGCGCCAACTGATATTGATTCCTGATGATTGCCTTCACTTCTATTTTGTGGTGACAGCTGTGAAATTGTGGTGATACCCAGCTAACAGTTGTGTTTTATAAAAGTTTTCATAACGTCGGAAGGGACGTCATGTAACTTTCGCTTGTATATATGCTGCAGCGTTAATCTAAAGATCAATTTTAATGTTTAACCGCTAGCTGTGAAACTGAGGTGATAGCGACATAACCTTTGGTGATAGCTGAGAAATTCAGGTGACATATGTGAAACAGAGATGTTTGCTATATAACCTGTTGGGACAGCTGTGAAAATGAGGTGATAGCCGTATGCCCTTTGGTGAAAGGCTGTAAGAGTAAGGTGTATCTATACTTCCTGTGTTGAAAGCTGTTAGACTGGGGTGAAAGCCAAAAGACCTGTTGCGACAGCTGCAAGTCTGATGTGATATCCGCACTACCTGTGATTACAAATGTGAAACTAATGTCATAGCCATATTTCCTATAGTGTATATCCCAGGTGATAACCATATTATTTGTGGTGACAGCTAAACTGAGGTGAAACCATGTAACCTGTTATGATTGCTGTTTAACTCACGCTATATAATCTGTGGTGAACGCTGTGAAATTCACACGAGGGCCATAATACCTGTGGTGACCGCTGTGAAACCGAGGAGATAGCCATACTACCAGTAGGGAAAGCTCTGAAAGCCATACAATAGCCATATTAGCTATGGTGATAGCTGCGAGACTAATGTGAAAGCCATTTTACCTGTTTTACCTGTTTTGTTTGCTGCGAAACCCATATGATAGCCATACCACCTATGGTGACAACTGTGAAACTAATATTACTGCTATATAATCTGTGGTGACCACTTTAAAATCTTAGGGGATAGCCATATTACCCGTGGTGATATCTATAAAACGGATGTGATAGCTATACTACCTGTGGTTATAGCTGAGAAACTCACGTTATAGCCTTATTATCTGAGGATTTTTAATTTATCGTGCTAACAGATTTGAAAGTGAAGTGATTGTCATGTCATATGTGCTGTTAGCTGTGAGACTCAAGTGATGGATAGAAGCCTCCGTGTTGAAGTGGTTACGCTAGTCGCCTTGTAAACCAGGGATCACAGGATCGATCCCGGGCTTCTCCAGACTTTCGGATGTGTCTTAAACCGAGGTTTCGTCTCCGTATGACCTTAGCTGTTGGTGGGACGTATAACTCAAACACCCACTCACTCAGTTGATGGACATTCTACCTGTTGCGATAATGGAGAAACACAGGTCACTGCTATATAACATTGATGACACCTGTGAAACTGATGTCCTATGGTGATAGCTGTGACACCGAGGTGATAGCATCTTACATGCAGTGATAAAGTAAAACTCAGATTGTAGTCATATTACCAATGTTGAAAGCCGTGAAACGATGCGATAGCCATTCCACATTTGGTGATAAATGTAATGCTGAGGTGATAGCTGTGAAACTCAAGTGATAGCCATACTACCTCTGGTGAAAATGTGAAACACAGGTGATTGCTATTCTGTCTCTGGCGATAGCTGTAAAAATGAGGTGATAGACATATTTCTGTGGTGACAGCTGTAACTCTGATGTGAAATCCAGCTGTTAAACTAATGTGAAAGCTATATTCCCTGTGGTGGTAGCTTTGAAACCCAGGTGATAACCATTCTGCGTGTGGTGACAATTGTGAAACACAGGTGAATGCTATGTTACATGTGGTGAAAGCTGTTTTCCTGTGGTGATAGCTTTGAATACGAGGTAATAGCATATCACCCGAGGTGACAACTGTAAATGTCAGATTATAGCGAGATTACCTGTGGTGACGTCTGTGAAACTGAATCTATACCCATACTACCTGTGGTAATAAGTGTGATGCTGAGGTGATAGCTGTGAAACTCAAGTAATAGCCATACTACCTCTGGTGACAATGATGAAACACAGGTGATTGCTATATTACCTATGGACGACAGATGTGAAACACAGATGATAGCCATATATCTTGTGGTAACAGCTGTAAGTCTGATGTGATATCTATACCATCTTTGGTGACAGCTGAGAAAGTAATGTGATAGCCATATTACCTGTGAATATCAAACTATCAATTAAGAAAGCTGAGAAACTCAGCTAAAAATGATATAATCTGTGGTAGTAGCTGTAAAACTAAGGCGACAGCCATGTTACCTGATTTGATTGCTATGAAAATCATGTGATAGCCATACTACCTATATTGCCAGCTGTGAAACTGAGGTGATTGTTATATAACCTGTGATGACAGCTGTGCACCTCAGTGGCAGCCATATTACCTGTTGTGATAGCTGTGACTACTTCTGGTGACAGCTGTAAATAAGAGGTGTTTACTGTTTTACCTTTCTTTTACGACAGTTGTGAAAACTGAGATGATAGGTTTTGTGTGTGAAACTGGGTTGACAGCAAAGTAGAAGTAAAACAAAGATCAGGAATCGATGCAATTAACTTACTCCATCCATCAAAGACACCAAAGGGAAAGAAACACAAACATTAAGCGACCAGACCATAATGGAAACCTTAACAAAGGAAGGTCATAAGGACAGTTACTTTCCCACAAAATGGCCATATGGCCATCCAAAATAAAAAGACACAATTGATACACACAGTAAGTAACAAACAACAACATAAATAAATCGCCACAGAAGAACCGCCTTGGAACGGTCAGTGGAAAGATTTCCACTGGGGGGGGGGGGGGGCTTAAATCGATTTTACGTTGCCACAATCCTCGCCCTTACTTCCGTCGCGATTTAGACAATTATTTGTTCAGTCCGCATGAAGGCCTCCTAACTCATCAGTGCAACATCTCCGTGAGCACAAATAATCATAGAACCTCAGAGGTGATACAACGGTGAGGACTCGACAGCAAGAAACCACTGAAATGCTGGAGCAAAAGAAAACCAACAGTTAGACTCCGATGGGCCCGACGAGAGACAGAGCATCAGGCACCAACCAACATTACCTTGAATTAGATCTCTCTAACTCTCAATAAGCCTTTACGTTGGAACCGTCATAGAATCTGAGGCCTGATCCACCGGCGTGCAATTAAAGAGGGAAGCAAAGTTGCCAACTGTGATTGGGTTGACTACCATGCATGCAGTCTGTCGTATAATATCCATGTTGTACCCTATCTTTTTATATCGAAGAATGATTTTACGAAATTGGGTGCTAAATACTATCTTTAGCGACAGCTGTGAAAATTTAAAAGAAAGACCCAGGGAGCGCCACAGTCACAAGACACAGCCCACTCACGACAGGAAGAGGAAACATACACAAAACAAGAAAAATACGAGTGTTTATGAAACGGAACAATCAGCCCTCTCTTCCCCACACGGGGTGATCAGACCATTAGAAAACACTAAACAACAACTTACAACAAGTTAGCAGATATGCGATGATAGCCATACTACCCGTGGTGATAACCATATTACCTGTGGTGATAGCTATAAAATGTAGGTGAAAGACTGTGGTGACAGCTGTCAAATTAAGGTGATAGCCATAATACCTTTGGAGATAGTTGTGAAATTCAGGTGATAGACTGTGAAACTTAGTTGATAGCTTTATTACATATTTGGGCAACTGTTACTCAAGTAATGGCCATATAAACTCTGGCGATAACTGGAAACTATGGGGATAGCCATACTAACTCTGGTAACAGCTGTGAAACAGAGGTGACAGCTGTACTACCGGTGGTGACAGATGTCAAGCCGAAGCGATAGGCATATTACCTATACTGATAGTTGTGGAATTCAGATGATAGTTATACTAAGCATAGTGAAACTCAGGCGAAATATGTGAAGCTGAGGTGACAGCCATATTACCTGTGGTGGTAGCTGTAAAATTGAGGTTATAGCCACATTACCTTCTGTGATAGCAATGAAGCCAGGTGATAACCATACAAGTTGTAGCGACAGTTGTAAAACAGATGTGATTTCTGCAAATACCTCTTGTGACAGCTGTCAGCCGATGTCATAACCGTTTTACTTGTGATTATAGCTGCGAAATGCAAGTCATAGTCCTATTTCTTGTTGTGAAGCTCAAGTGATAGCCATATTTCCTGAGGTGACAGCTGTGAAATGGAGGTGATAGCCATATTACATACTTTTATAGCTATGGAACCCAGATGATAGCAATATAACCTGAGGGGATATCGTTGTTACCTGTAGGGATAACTCTGAAACTCGGGTGATAACCATACTAACTGTTTGACAAGTATGTATCATAGTTGACTGCTATATTATCTGTGGTAACGACTGTCAAACTGAGGTGATAGCAATCTAACTTTTGTGAAGGAAAGCCGAGAAAGTCAGGCGATAGCCATATCACTTGTGATAGCTGTGAAACTAAAATGATAGCCATAATACCTATAGTTAAACGATTGCTATATAATATATGGTGACAGCTGTGAAACTGAGGTGATGGCGATATTACCTTTGGCGATGGCTGTTTAACTCTGGTGATAACCATACTACTTAGGTGATGGCCATATAGCCTGTAGTGATAGCTGTCAAGCTAAGGGGATAGCCAAACAAGCTATGGGAATATCTGTGAAACAGACTTGATTGCTGTATTACCTGTGGCAGCTGTCAAACCGAGGTGACAGGCATATTACAGATGATAGTCATACTGCTTCTTGTGAAACTCAGGTGATAATCATATGATCTGAGGTGTAAAATGCGAAACTGAGGTGACAACCAAATTACCTGTGGTGGTAGCTGTAAAACTGAGGTTATAGCCATATTACCGGCGGTGATGCGTCTGACTGGTGATCAGAAGTACGCGGATTCAATACTTGCCGGGGTTGGCAGTATTTTTTCGTGGAGATTGATCATGAAATCGTTTCTATCATCATTCTTTCCCTTCCGCTGATTCAAGAAGGGCAGTTGTCAGTTTCTGGCGAAAGAATGTACACTTTATTGGTTAACCACTTATGTACAAGACAGCCCAGGAAACATGTGGATAGGTAAACTGACAAGCTCAAAAAATACATAGTGTTGACTGGGCCATTAAACTGCAATCAATGAAAGCAAAAACCTGTGTACACATGTGATAGCATTACTACCTGTGGTGACAGCTGGGAAAAAATGGCCTTAACCGTACGAGTTTTAGTGACTGTTCTGAAACAGAGGTGATTGTTGTATTACCTTTTGTGACAGCTGTCAACCAAGATGACAGCCGTATTATCTGAAATGATAGCTCTGAAATTCAGGTGATTATGTTTTGTGGGAAGCTCAGATGATAGCTATACTTCCTGTGGTGACAGCTGTGAAATGGAGGTGATATCCATATTAGCTCTGGTGATAGCTGTGAAACTTAGTTGATAGCAATATAACCTGTGGTTACAGCTGTCAAACTGAGGTGACAGCCATGTTACCTGTAGTGATAGCTGTGAAACTCAGTTGATAACCATTCTACCTGTTGTGACAAGTGTGAAACATAGTGGATTGCTGTATTACTTGTGGTGACAGCTGTCAGTCTGAGGTGATAGCGATATGATCTTTGGTGACAGATGTTAAAGTCAGGTGATAACCATACTACCTGCTGTGAAGGAAAGCTGAGAAATTCAGATGATACCATATTACTTGTGGTGATAGCTGTGAAACTAAGGCGACAGCCATACTACCATACATGGTAAAATGATTGCTATATATTATGTTATGACAGCTTTGAAATTGATGTGATAGCCATATTACCTGTGGTGATGTGATGATAGCTAAGAAACTGAGGTAATGGCGATATTACCTGCTGAAAGCTGTGAAACTCTGGTGATAAACAAACTACCTGTTCTGACATTTGTGAAACGGAGGTCATTGCTTAATAACCTGAGGTGACAGTTGTGAAACTGAGGTGTTTGTCATACCACCTTTGGTGATAGCTGTGAAACAGGGTTTAAAAATGGAGGTGAAGACAATGATCAGGAATGGATTCAATTACCCCTAATCTCCTAACAGAGACAACAATGGGAAAAATTGAAATAACTAAACCCTAATGAAAACACCACAAGCGGATAGCCAAAAGGACATTTACTTTCCACAAAAATGGCCAAACAGCGATCGAAAATAAAAAGACATAAGCAATACATACATGCAAAGACGCACTGTAACAATAATAAACCACAACACAAGAAACGCCTTGGAATGGTCAGCAAAAAGTATTCCACTCGGGGGCTTAAATCGATTTTACATGGCCTCAATCCTCGTCCTTGGTTCTTTTATGGTTTAGACAAATTATTGTTAAAGTCCGCATAAAGTCACATCACATGTGTTGACAGCTGTAAAACTGGAAACTCAGGAGATAGCCATATTACCCGTGGCGATATCTATAAGACTAATTTGAAAGCCTTACCCCGGAGTCTAACTGTTGGTTTTCTTTTGCTCCGGCATTTCATTGGTTTATTGCTTTCGAGTCCTCACCGTTGTTTCATCTCAATGGTTGTTTGAGTTTTTGTGTTCACAGAGATAATGCACTGATGAGTAAGGAGGCCTTCATGCGGGCTGAACAAATTATTTGTGTAAATCGCGACGGAAGGGCGAGTATTGTGACCACGTAAAATCGATTTAAGCCCCCTCCCCCCCCCCCCCCCCCCACGTTTCCGCTGACCTTTCCAATTCTTCTGTCGCGGTTTATTTTTGTTATGAACTGTTTTTGGGTGTTTGCGTCATTCATATTATTTTATTTTGGATAGCCTATTGGCCATTTTGTGGGAAAGTATCTGTCCTTTTGGTTTTCCGCTGTTGATGTTTCCATTGGGGTCTGTTGTTTCATGTTTGTGTGTCTTTCTCTTTGGTGTCTCTGATGGGAGCTGTGGGTTAATTGTATCGATTCCTGATCATTGCCTCCACTTCTGCTTTATTACCTGGACTGGCAGCTGTGAAACTGAGGTGATAGCCATGTTATATATAGTGGCAACTGTTATTCAGGTGGTGGCCCTATATAGCCTGCGGTGATAGAGGTGACTGCTGCATTACCTGTGGTGACAGCTGCAAAACCGAGGTGATATGTATATTACCAATAATGGCAGGTGTAAAAATCAGATGATAGTCATACTACTTTTTGTGAAATACAGGTGACAGCCATATTGCCTGAGGTGAAAGATATGAAACTGAGGTGGCAGCCATATTACCTGTGGTGGTAGCTGTTAAAGTCATATTACCTGCTCAGATGATAGCCTTACTACCTGTGGTGACAGCTGAGAAACTCAGGTGATATCCATACTCAATTTAGTAATAGCTATGAAACAGAGGCGATTGCTGTATTGTTGACAGCTGTAAAATACAGGCAAGAACCGTATTACCTGCGATGATAGCTGTGAAAATCAGGTGATAATCATATTTCTTGTTGTGAAGCTCGGGCGATAGCCATATTTCCTGAGATGACCGCTATTGAACGGAGGTGATAGCCATATTACCTATGGTGATAGCTGTGAAACTCTGTTGAAAACAATATTAACTGTGGTGACAGCTGTCAAACTGAGGTGATAGCCATGTTACCTGCAGTGATAGCTTTGAAACTCCTCCGATAATCATACTGCCTGTTGTGACAATTGTGAAGCATAGTTGATTGCTATAATTATTACCTATGGTGACAGATGTAAACCTGTGGTGATAGCGAAATAACCTTTGGTGTTATATGTGAATATTCTGGTGATAGCCATATTACCTGCTGTGAAGGAAAGCTGAGAAAGTCGGGTGTAAGCCATATTGTGGTGATAGCTGTGAAACTAAGGTGATAATCATAATACCTATAGTGACAGCGGTGAAACTGAAGTGATTGCTATAATGTATGTGATGACAGCTGTGAAACTGAGGTGATAGCCATATTAACTGCGGTGTTGTGGTGATAGCTGAAAACTTCGGGTGATACCAATATTGACCTTGTTGATAGTTGTGAAACTCTTGTAACCATACTACTTATTGTGACTTTTGTGAGACAGAGGTCATTGATTAACAACCCGTGGTGACAGTTGTAAAACTTAAGAGTTAGCCATACTACATGTGGTGATAGCAGTGAAACTCAGGTGATCGCCATATTACCTGTGGTGATATCTGTGAGAATAAGTTCAAAGCCATACAAGCCAAAATATTAAGGGTGAAAGCTGTGTGCGGCATCAGTTGTGATAGCCATTCTACCTGGCAATTCAACCTGTGGTGACAGTCGTATAACTCAGGTAACAGCCTCATTACCTGTGGTGATATGTGTGAAACTTACCCGTGTAGACATATATGACTCAGTTGACAGTCGTTCTTCCTGTGATGATAGCTGTGCTACTAAGATGACAGCCATATTAACTGTGGTGATAGCTAAGATTTGTTTGTCAATTGTTTTTACTTCCCAGGCAATACCATTTAGGATATTTGGAGGTTGCTTTCGATTTTGAGGGACTTTTACCCGACACTGAGATAAACTGACATCTCAAGGCCTACCACCCAAAGAAACCGCAAGGGTTTAACCAAGAGGACCATGATGGTCCTATATCGCTCACCTGAGCTAAGAGATTAACATGTAGGCCCCAGGGCGGTGCAATTTTTGGACCCAGGTCTACAATTTGAACAACCTAAGCAGAGGTCCACTGAATGAAGCTAAACATCGAATATAAAAGGCATCGGCCTTCTGGTTTTGAACAATAAGATTTTTCAAAAGTTTTCTCTTTATAATAAAATTAAAAAAAAAAGAGTTCCTTTAAGAGCAATGAAAATATTCATAAGAAAGAAGATGGGTCATACTACGTAGTTTCGGCTAATAAAGCCTCATCAGTGACCCTGTAATGATCCGGCAACGAAAGCCAGAGGAAGCATACTGCAATTTAGCGAATTTCGAATAAGCAGTCGATTCAAAGACTGATATAAATAAAAAAATGAGGTCCAAATAATTAAAAACCTGTCTAGAATTTTAGTCGAAACTACTAATTTATTTCTGATTTCTCAGAATATTCACGCTGATCTCAAAGGACCAAAAGTAAAATATAAACTGCACTATGGTTGATGTACGGGGAGACGTTTTACGGCCGCCACACGGCACAACACCAGCTGCAGTGACGGCAAATAAAATTAAAAAAGAGAGTTCTTTTAAGAGCAATGAAAATATTCATAAGAAAGAAGATGGGTCATACTACGTAGTTTCGGCTAATAAAGCCTCATCAGTCACCCTGTTATGATCCGGCAACGAAAGCCAGAGGAATAGCGAATTTCGAATAGGCAGTCGATTCAAAGACTGATATAAATAAAAAAATGAGGGCCAAATAATTAAAAACCTGTCTAGAATTTGAGTCTAAACTAATAATTTATTTTTGATTTCTCAGAATATTCACGCTGATCTCAAAGGACCAAAAGTAAAATATAAACTGCACTATGGTTGAAGTCTATGTAAAACCAGTGGACCCAAGGGCGGGGCCATTTTTGGCCCCAATGCTATGATTGGAACGATCATGGTTGAGGTCCATTAGATGAAGCTTCAAACCAAATATCAAAGACCTGGGCCTTCTGGTTTCACACAAGAAGATTTTTAAAGGTTTTCCCTCTATTAGCCTATGTAAAACCAGTGGGCCCCGGCGCGGGAGCATTTTTGGCCACAGGGCTATAATTTGAACAATCTTGGAAGAGGTCAACTAAATGAAGCTTCATATCAAGTATCAAAAGACCTGAGCTTTCTGGTTTCAGACAATAAGATTTTTAAAGGTTTTCCTAATATAAGCTTATGTAAAACCAGTGAACACCAGCGAGGGGGCATTTTTAGCCCCAGGGCTATAATTTGAACAATCGTGGTACAGGTTCACTAGATGAAGCTTCATACTAAATATCAAAGACCTCGACCAGCTGGTTTCACGAAGAAGATTTTTATATGTTTTCCCTATGTTAAACCAGTGGGCCCCGGCATGGGGGCATGATTGGCCTCAGGGTATTAATTTGAACAATCTTGGTAGAGATTCACTAGATGAAGCTTCATACCAAATATCAAAGACCTGGGCCTTCTGGTTTCAGGCAAGAAAATTTTTAAAGGTTTTCCCTTATAAGCCTAGGTAAAACAAGTGGGGCCCGGCGCAGGGGCATTATTTGCCCCAGGTCTATAATTTGAACAATCTTGGTATAGGTCCATTTGATGATGTTTCATACCAATTATCTAAGACCTGGGCCTTCTGGTTTCAGAGAAGAAGATTTTTTATAGGTTTTCCCTATATAAGCCTATGTAATACCAGTTGGCCACGGGGCAGGGTCGTTTTTGGCCCCAGGGCTATAATTTGAACAATCTAGGTAGAGGTCCACTAGATAGAGCTTCATACCAAATATCAAAGACTTTAGCCTTCTGATTTCAGAGAAGATTTTTAAAATGTTCCCTATATAAGCATATATAAAACCAGTGGACCCGGCGCGGGGTGGGGGTGGGGGGGCGTTTTTGGCCTCAAGGCTATAATTTGAAAATCATGGTAGAGGTTCACTAGATGAAGCTTCTTACTAAATATCAAAGACCTGGGCCTTCTGGTTTCAGACAAGAAGATTTGTATATGTTTTCCCTAAATAAGCCTATGTAAAACGAGTGGGCCCCGGTGCGGGGGCGTTTTTGGCCACAGGACTATAATTTGAACAATTTTTGGTAGAGGTTCACTAGATGAAGCTTCATACTAAATATCAAAGACCTGGACCTTCTGGTTTCAGACAAGAAGATTTTTATATGTTTTCCCTATATAAGCATATGTGAAACGAGTGGGCCCCGGTGCGGGGGCGTTTTGGGCCCAGGGCTATAATTTGAAAATTTGAACAATGGTTTCAGACAAAAAGATTTTATATGTTTTCCCTATATCAGCCTTTATAAAACCAGTGGGCCCCGGCGCTGGGGGGGGGGGTCGTTTTTGGTTCCAGGGCTATTATTTGAACAATCTTGGTAGAGGTTCAGTACCTGGGCCTTCTGGTTTCAGACAAGAAGATTGTTATATCAGCCTTAATAAAACCAGTGTGCCCCGGGACGGGGCCACTTTTGGTCCCAGGGCTATAATTTGAACAATCTTGGTAGAGGTCCACTAGATGAAGCTTCATACCAAATATCAAAGACCTGGGCTTTTGGGTTTCAGATAAGAAGGTTTTTAAAGGTGTTCCTTATATAAGCCTATGTAAAAACAGTGGGCCACGGCATGGAGGCATTTTTGGCCCAAGGGCTATAATTTGAACAATCTTGGTGGAGGTCCACTAGATGAAGCTTCATACCAAATATCAAAGACCTAGGCCTTCTGGTTTCAGAGAAGAAGATTTTTAAAGATTTTTTTCTTATTTTCCTTTTTTCGTTGCCATGGCAACCAGAGTTCTGCATGGAATTGAATTCTTTGAACAACTTTGAGAGAGGACCACATAAGGATCATTTCTGCCAAGTTTAGTCAGAATCTGTTCAGTGGTTTAGGAGGAGATGATGTTTAAAGAAATTGTAAACGGACGGACGGACGACGACGCCGACGTCGTCGGACGGTGAATGATCACAATAGCTCAACCTGAGCCATTGGCTCAGGTGAACTAAAAACGGTTCGTCTCGCACCACTTTTCCTGGGAAGGCTTAGATCTTATAAGCTGTAAGCCGTAATTGTATCGATTCCTGATCGTTTACAGACGTCATATATTGTGCGAATATTTTGGCAATGCATTTAACAAACGTTTCTCTGCTTACATTTCCGAATACGTTCATCAATGTTATTTTTGATGCTTTAATCACCATGTTAATTACATTGTAAAACATTGGAAAATGTATAAGCTCTTCAATTCAGTACTTCTGTCAATGGGACCCATTATAACACACACATCTTACACTGCTTTTTGTCAGTTTTTATTCATCTATTGAAGTTTGTGGCACTTTTCCTATTTCTGGTTCAAATTTAGATTGTTAGTGCTCATTATAACAGACTGTTCGAAGCAATTTTAATGAGTATATACGTCTATGCTGTGGGTAAGAATATGGTAAAAATGTATACCCTTGCCAACCCTTTGTTTGTTTGATTTGAGGTTTAACGTCCCCGTCAACACTGTAGAGGTCATTTTGGAGACGTTGCTTCCAATTTTGTGGGACTTCTACCCGACATTGAGATGAAACGAGATCCCAAGCCCTGTCGGCAAATGAAACCAATAGGGTTTATTAGCATTGGCGGTCCGCCTCGCACCGCGGTTCCTGGACAGGCTTAGATCCTCTAAGCGGCTTACCAGTACTAGTGTGCTCTGCGTGGAAGCATCATGCAGCCCATATATTTCTTCAAGCCCCTAAGGGCGGGGGCAGCCTTGCCAACCCTACTTTCATATGTATGAAGTGGGGTCTAAATGGGTATGTATTTCCCGGACTTGTTAATTTGTTTTAACAGTATAGGCATAATTTATTTCAACAGCAGCTTTGTGTCCATAAAGTATCCCAGTGGCTCAATTGAATGCGCAAGCTCGAGGGATTGATCATCTCTAGACTGAGGATATTTCTTGCGAGTGAGAATGATCACGGACTATATTCTATGGTATTTCGCCCTCTTCTGCTTGTCCGTTTCTAAAAGCTGAATGTGCACTTTACTTGCACTGGTTATCAGCATATTGGTGATCTATTTACATTTTTTTTCTTATGAGTCCTGTGAACTCGCTATGTCCCAATTCTATAAGAAAGTTCCACTGCAAAATTATTTGTACAAAACACAGTTTAAACCCCCAGTGGAATTCGTTTCGCTGACCGTTCCAAGGCGGTTCTTCTGTCGCGGTTTATTTTAGTATGGCTTGTCTTTGAGTGTTTGTGTCGCTTATATTATTTTATTTTGGATAGCCAATTGGCCATTCTGTGTTAATTGATGTTTCAATTAGGGTCTAGTTGTTTCATGTTTGTGTTTCGTTCCCTTTGGTGTCTCTAGATAGTGGAAGCTGTGGTTTTATTTATCGATTCCTGATCATTGCCTTCACATCTATTTTGATGGCTGGTGGGTGAACAAACAAATGGACAGAAAAATAAGTCCCTACGTCGCACCATGTTAAAAGCAGGCATGTCAAAAAAAAAAAAAATAAAAAATAAATAAAATGATAGTAAGCAAGAAAACAACTGAATTTTGTTTGCAGACAGTATTTCATTTAATTTTTATTTATAATTCATTTCACTTCTTCCTGCTTTTAGCGTCTGTCACTGTTCTTCTTCCCCTCCATGTTGATTCTGAAACACAAGGAAAAGTTCATCACAATTTAAATATAAAAGATTGACAGATACGTATGGACATTAGAGGGATGCGAGTCATACAAACATGCACACATGTACACATACACATATGCATGCACACTCATACACATGCATGCATGTACATACACATGCATGCATGTACATACACATGCATGCACATACACGTTTGCATGTGCACACACACATGTATGCCATCATGCATGTACACATACATACATGAATGCATATGCGTGTGCACACATGCAAGCATGCATGCATGCACACATGCATGCACACACACTCATGCAAGCATGCACACACACACTAATGAAGACTTGCATGCACACATACATGCATGCATGCACTCACACATGCATGCATGCATGCACACACACACACACACTCATGCATGCATGTATAAATCCAATATCCCCATCCCCTAACAACTTGGCCATCAGATTGTAACTGTTGGTTTTCTTTTGCTCCAGCATTTCAGTGGTTTCTTGCTGTGAGTCCTCACCGTTGTTTCATCTCTGTGGCTGTTTGATTTTTTGTGTTCACGGAGATGTTGCACTGATAAGTTAGGAGGCCTTCATGCGGACTGAACAAATTATGTCTTAATCGCGACGGGAGTAAGGGCGAGGATTGTTGCCACGTAAAATCGATTTAATCCTCCCGTCCCCACCAGTGGAATTCGTTTCCGCTGAACGTTCCAAGGCGGTTCTTCTGTCGCCGTTTATTTTTGATATGGTTTGTCTTTGGGTGTTTGTGCCGCTTGTATTATTTTATTTTGGATAGCCTATTGCCCATGTTGCGGGAAAGTAACTGTCCTTTTGGCTTTCCGCTATTGATGTTTCTATCGGGATCTGTTGTTGTATGTTTGTGTTTCTTTCCCATCGGTGTCTCTGATGGGAGCTGTGGGTTGATTTAATCGATTCCTGATCATTGCCTCCACTTCTAATTTGGTTGTGCGAGGGAGAGAGATTGGATCGATCCCGGGCTTTCGGGTGAGTCTTTAAACCGAGGTCCCGTCTCAGTATGACCTAAGCTGTTGGTGAGACGTAAAACCCAAACACTCACTCACTGTGCGAGGGAGATGATAACTGTTAATGTGTATATATGAAGAAAAAAGAAAATAAGAACAAAAGAGAACAAATTTCCATTCCTCCACCGGCATTTGAACTCTTGAACATTTGAACCCTCTGATTCATAATCGACAATCTGATTCGTAGTCCAGCACTCTATCCACTACACTGGCACACGATTCTTAAGTTATGCCATGCATCACAAAACATACAATGTACAAATACCCAAAGTGACAAAAGGCCATAATTCATGAAGTATTTTTTGGAATTTAATCAAAAGTTCATCAGGTCATCTACTCATCACAAACAATCTATTTACCAACTTTCAAGGCTCTAGCTCTTATAGTCTTTGAGATATTTTGCTGACAAGATTTTATAAGAAAAAAATCAAAGGGCAATAACTCCTGAAAAGGTATATACTCCGGATAAGATCATATATGAAATTTCAAAACCCTACCACACGCAGTTCTTAAATTATGCTTTGCATCACAAAACATACAGAGGTACAATGTACAAATACCCAAAGTGACAAAGGGTCATAACTCATCACCACAAATCTATTCACTAACTTTCAAGGTTCTAGCTCCAATGAATTTTGAGATATTTTGCTGACAAGATTTTATCCACCCCCTACAAAAAAATCAAGTGGCAATAACTCTCGAAAGGGGATGAGAAAAAAAATCGCGTCACCTAATTTTTCATGAGGAATCCATATATAAAATTTCAAAATGCTAGCTTACGCGGTTCTTATGATATGTTACGCATCATAACGGACAGACAGACGGACGACCGAAGCAGAAGCAATATGCCCCTCCAACTTCTTTAGTGAACATGGACAGATATGTACATTTTGCAGACATTTTAAAAATTGTAACATTTATCACAAGAGAGAGAGAGAGAGAGAGAGAGAGAGAGAGAGATAAACTATTCCGATGTCCAAAAACACTATAATTGATTTGCTTCTACCGCGGTTTCACTGCTTTGCAGATTTTCAGGAAGACATTGAATGACCTAGAAACGAACGTCACGTCATAAGTAACGTTTCCGCCTGATGTTAATAACGTTTCCGGTAGTTGAATAACATAAATGAGATTCAATGTATAACCATATTTTTCTGCCCGTGTGTATATGAACATACATTGTTTTTATGTAATTATATCTTTAGAAACTGTTTAAACTTCAAGCTGCGATTTCAAAATACATGCATAACAAAATATAAATGCATACAAAATTGAATACCCTGATGGCATCATATCTATCTAAATTATCAAATTCCTTTACATACTAACTAGCCCTGTTTAATTTGGGTTTTAAACTGTTGATGAATGCGTTTTCCTTAGCCCGTCGTAGTGTTGTACTTTCTGAGTACATCCTATAATAGGGGAAGATGTAGTATTTAGGGTTCAAGTCGCCAGCGCATTCATCGATGTGCCCACTGACTTGCAGCATTCTGGTAAGGGGGTCTCTAATCTGCTGGTTATGGATAGTGACTCGCGTACGCAGAAAATTGCCTGTTTCCCCAATGTATTCCTCCCCACAGCCCCTGCACATCATCACGTAGATAACGTTTTTGACTTCGCAGGTCATGTTTTCATGCACCGTGAAGTCAATTCCACAGTTAAATTTGAATGAACTTCCTTCCACAAGATGAATGCAGAGGCCGCAGTTATATATACACACACATGCATATTTTTATATTCTTATAGTGATGAAAAACGAGGAGTTTATCTGTACCTCTCCAACATGCATTTTTGGCTTGAAGATTGTTAGAAACATGTAGTACACTAACTGGTCATAGTAATAGCTGTATAAGTCAATTTTTACAGTTTAATGGCCTTGTTGACAGTTGCTCTGATATCTGTATAAGCCAAGATGGCAGCTGTAAGAGTAGTTATATGATTCATGATGGTAGCTACGGTATATGAATCATGGGGACAGCTGTATGGCACATAATTACAGCAGTACGAATCATGGTGATAGCTGTATAACAAATGGTGATAGCTATAAGAGTAATTTTTCTAAAATATGATTCATGGTGAAAGCTGTGTGATAGCTGTGTGAGCTATAGTGAGAACTCGATGATTTATCTTGACAGCTGCATGAGTAGTTGTGGTAGCTGTATTAGTCGTGCTGATAGCTGTATAAGTCATGGTGATTGCTGTATGGGCCAAGGTAATACAGGCGTATCCTAGATAGCTATATGATTCGTGGGGATAGCTGTATGTGTCATGATGACAGCTGTTTAACTCATGGTGACAGTTCCATGAGTCATGATGAACGCTAACTGAATCATGATGAAAGCTGTATGAGTCATGAAGACAGCTGCGGTTGACATGGTGATAGCAACGTAGTGTACAAGTCTTTCTGGGACAGACTAGCTAGTTTCCACAATTGGGCCTAGCCAGTGACCCTCAAATATTCTCAAACATTCGCAGTGGAATCCATGATCCAAAAGGACTAGAAAATATAACCCACACTATGATGAAGGCCAGGGAGACGTTTTACGGCCGCCACACATTCCCTTAACACCAGCTGTGGTGAAGTTAAAATAGCATATATAAGGGATAATCCTTTGGAAGCAAGGACTACAAATGGAACCGAAAATCGTAGTGTGTGTGTGATTTCGGGTTTGCCGTCGCTTTCAACAATTTTTCAGTCATATCACGACGGTGTCTGGTTGCGAGAGGGAGCTCAATTCTCACTTTTTATAGTGCTGCCTCACTGAATTATCATGTCCCAGACACATTACATGATACCACACCCAGTCACATTATCCTGACAATGGGTCGACCAGTCCTAGCTCTACCCCGTAGATCTGAGTGCCAAGCGTGGAGCAGCTAGTACCATTTTGACGACTTTGATATGTCGCGGCCCGGGATCGAACCCGTGACCTCCCGTTCCCCGGAGCGGACACTCTACCAACAGAGCTATCGGGCCGGTTGTAGTAGTGTACAGGATTTTCTGGGCTATGTGATTCTTAGGGATAGTCATAGTGATAGTTGCATGACTTATGGGGAAAGCTTTATGAGCCATGCTTATTGCTGTGTGAGTCAGGATGAAAGCTGTGTGAATCAGGATGATAGTTTATTAGCCATGGTGACAGCTTAAGGCGACATGATGATAGCTCTATGAGTCATGGTGATTGCTTTATGAACCATAGTGACATATGCACGAGACATGGTGATATGAGCCAGAGTGGCCGATGAAGGAGTCATGGTGACAGATGTAGTGTAGACATAGCGATAGCAGCAACCTTTGAATTATGACAGCAGCTTTAAGAGTCATTGTTACAACTGTATGGGTCTTGTTGCAGCTTTATACGTCATAGGGACAGCTGTATGAATCATGGCAGCTGTAGGAGTCATGGTGATAACTTTAGGAGTCAATGTGCTAGCTGTGTGAGTCGTGGTGATTGCTGTATTAGTCATAGTAATACCAGTATGAGTAATGGTAATAGCCTTAAGAGTCATGGTGGAAGCTGTTTAAGTCCTCTGGTAATAGTATAAGATCCATGGTAATAAATGAATGTGTCCCTGTATGAGTGATACGTACATGTATCAGTCGTCCGTCGTCCGTTCACATGTTCAACAAAGTATATCTTTAAAGCCAGTTGGCCAATCATGATTAAATTTCAATTAGGTTGGGGGAAAAGATGCAGTATGTTTTGGGGCAGATCAGATGGAACGGGCCTCCGTGGTCTAATGGATAAGAGCGCTGACTCTTAGTCATTAGGTCTCTCACCGCCGTGGGTTCGAGCCTCGCTCGGGTCACGTGTGAGACGCAAAGTTCTGCAACGGAAGGTCAGGTGGTTTTTCTCCGGGTACACCGGTTTTCGCCCACCTATGATTAACGATCGGCTCGATATGAGTGAAATAATCTTGAAAGGGCCGTAAAACCCAAACCAAAAAAAAAAAAAAAAAAAAGATCAGATGGAAACTCTTGTTGGCATGGCAACATATAGCTCCCATAGACTTTCAATGGAAAAAAACTTTTTCTCTGAAACCACTAGGCCCAGAGCTTACATATGAAGCATGTAGCAATGTCAAGTGGTCCCCTACATAAATTGTGCCAATCATGCTCCTGGGTTCTAAACTGGCCACGTCCCGGGGTCCCTAAGCCCCCATAGACTTATAATAAAAAAAAAGCTTAAAAATCTTCATCTCTGAAACCGCTAGGCACAGAGCATACATTTAAGCATGTAGCAATGTCAAGTGGTCCTCTACATAAATTGTGCCAATCTTGCCCCTGGGGTCTAAATTGGCCACGGCCCGGGTCCCCTTAGCCCCCATAGACTTATAATGGAAAACTAGAATCGCGCAGTCGATGGCACGCCATCGCATATCCCCACGCTTTTTTTAAAGATACGCCACTATATAAGTTCTCAATTGGAACTCCCACCCAATCTTAAGATCAAAATTCCGAAAGTGTCATGCACTCCTCAGACCAAAGACCTATCAGTTCCCAAAGTTTCATGTTTCTATCTGAAACGGCGTAGGAGGAGTTATCCGGTAATCGTTACAAAGGGGGTTATGGGGGTGAAAATCCAAGTTTTTTGACCTCTGGTGACATCAAACCTGACCCTAGGGGTCAAATTTTGATTTTTATGTATTCTACTCATTATGCCGTTCGATTTGATATGTCACACGACCAGGTTCTGAAAACTTTGATTTTACCCCGGGGACACCCCACCCCCTGGTTTGGCCCCTAGGGGTAGCATCAAAATTCTGAAAGTATCATGCACTCCTCAGACCAAAGACCTATCAGTTCCCAAAGTTTCATGTTTCTATCTGAAACGGCAGAGGAGGAGTTATCCGGTAATCGTTAAAAAGTGGGTTATGGGGGTGAAAATCCAAGTATTTAACCTCTGGTGACCTCAAACCTGACCCTAGGGGTCAAATTTTGATTGTTATGTTTTCTACTCATTATGCCGTTCGATTTGATATGTCACACGACCAGGTTCTGAAAACTTTGATTTTACCCCCGGGGCACCCCACCCCCTGGTCTGGCCCCTAGGGGTAGCATCAAAATTCCGAAAGTGTCATGCACTCCTCAGACCAAAGACCTATCAGTTCCCAAAGTTTAAAGTTTCTAGCTGTAAAAGTGTGGGAGGAGTTATCCGGTAATCGTTAAAAAGTGGGTTATGGGGGTGAAAATCCAAGTTTTTGACCTCTGGTGACCTCAAACCTGACCCTAGGGGTCAAATTTTGATTGTTATGTATTCTACTCATTATGCTGTTCGATTTGATATGTCACACGACCAGGTTCTGAAAACTTTGATTTTTTACCCCTGGGGCACCCCACCCCCTGGCCTGGCCCCTAGGGGTAGCATCAAAATTCCGAAAGTGTCATGCACTCCTCAGACCAAAGACCTATCAGTTCCCAAAGTTTTAAGTTTCTAGCTGTAAAAGTGTGGGAGGAGTTGTCCGGTAAGACGGACGGACGGACGTACGGACGACGGAGACAATTACAATATCCCCACTTTTTCTTCGAAAAGCGTGGGGATAAAAAGCTTAAAACATCTTCTACTCTGAAACCACTAGGCCCAGAGCTTACATATTAAGCATGTAGCAATGTCAAGTGGTCCCCTACATAATTGTGCCAATCATGCCCCAGGGGTCTAAACTGGGCACACCGGGGTCCATCAACCCCCATAGATTTATTTATGTTGTTGTTTGTTACTTACTGTGTGTATCACTTGTGTCTTTTAATTTTGGATGGCCATATGGCCATTTTGTGGGAAAGTAACTGTCCATATGGCCTTCCTTTGTTTAGGTTTCCATTATGGTCTGGTCGCTTAATGTTTGTATTTCTTTCCCTTTGGTGTCTTTTATGGATGGAGTAAGTTAATTGTATCAATTCCTGATCTTTGTTTTACTTCTACTTTATAATGAAAAAAAGCTTAAAAAATCTTCTTCTCTGAAACCGCTAGGCACAGAGCTTACATATAAGCATGTAGCATTGTCAAGTGGTCCTCTACATAAATTGTGCAAATCATGCACCTGGGATCTAAACTGGCCACACCGTGGTCCCCTCCATAAATTGTGCCAATCATGGCCACACCCTGGTGCCCCTTAGCCCACATAGACTTATAATGGAAAGAAAGGCTTAAAAAATAATCTTCTCTGTAACCGCTTGTATTATTAGCTCACCTGAGCCAAGGGCTCATGTTAGGTATTAGTATGCTAATGGTCCGGCGTCCGTTCATATTTTCAAATAAGTATATCTTTAAATCCACTTGGCCAATCATGATTAAATTTCATGGGAAGCATTATCCGATTGGGGGAAAAGATGCAGTATGTTTTGGGGCAATTCAGATTGAAACTTGTGTTGCCATTGCAACATATAGCTCCCTTAGACTAACAGTGGGAAAAACTTAAAAAATCTTCTCCTCTGAAACCACTAGGCCCAGAGCTTACATATAAAGCATGTAGCAATGTCAAGTGGTCGCCTACATAAAATGTGCCAATCATGCCCCTGGGGTCTAAACTGATCACCAGTTAGATGCGCATCTGAGCTTACATATTAAGCATGTAGCAATGTCAAGTGGTCCCCTACATAAATTTTGCCAATCATGCCCCTGGGTTCTAAACTGGCCACGCCGTGGGGCCCCTTAGCCCTCATAGACTTATAATGGAAAAAAGCTTAAAAACTCTTCTTCTCTGAAACCGCTAGGCACAGAGCTTACATATTAAGCATGTAGCAATGTCAAGTGGTTCCCCTTCATAAATTGTGCCAATCATGCCCCTGGGGCCTAAACTGGCTAGGCCCCGGGGCCCCTTAGCCCCCATAGATTTATAATGGAAAGGAAGCTTAAAAAATCTTCTTCTCTGAAACCACTAGGCCCAGAGCTTACATATTAAGCATGTAGCTATTTCAAGTACTCCCCTACATAAATTGTGTCATTCATGCCTCTGGGGTCTAAACTGGCCACTCTCCGGGCCCCTTAGCCCCCATAGACTTATAATGAAAAAAAGCTTAAAAATTCTTCTTCTCTGAAACCACTAGGCCCAGAGCATATATATTAAGCATGTAGCAATGTCAAGTGGTCCCCTACATAAATTGTGCCAGTCATGCCCCTGGGGTCTAAACTGACCAAGCCCCGGGGCCCTTAACCCCCATATATTTATAATGGAAAAAAAGCTTTAAAAATCTTCTTCTCTAAAACCACTAAGCCCAGAGCTTACATATTAAGCATGTAGCTATGTCAAGTGGTCCCCTACATAAATTGTGCCATTCATGCCTCTGGTGTCTAAACTGGCCACTCCCCGGGCCCCTTAGCCCTCATAGACTTATAATGGAAAAACAGCTGAAAAATTCTTCTTCTCTGAAACCACTAGGCGCAGAGCATATATATTAAGCATGTAGCAATGTCAAGTGGTCCCCGTACATAAATTGTGCCAATCATGTCCCTTGGGTCTAAACTGGCCACATCCCGGGGCCGCTTTCAAGAATGACTTTTCATCAAAAGCATGTACTTGATGTACTTTCACATAATACCAATATAGGTATGAGATGTTGCACTGATGTGTTAGAAAGCCTTCATGCGGACTGAACAAATTATTTGTCTAAATCGCGACGGAAGTAATCGCGAGGATTGTGGCCGTGAAAAGTTGATTTAAGCCCCCCCCCTCCCCCCTCCCCCAGCGGAGCGGAGTTCATTTTACTGACCGTTCCAAGGTGGTTCTTCTGTCGCAGTTTATTTTTGTTATGATTTGTCTCAAGTGTTTGTGTCGCGTATATTATTTTGTTTTGGATAGCCAGTTGGCACTTTTGTGAGAAAGTAACTGTCCGTTATGGCTTTCCGCAGTTGATGTTTCCATTAGGGTCTGTTGTTTCATGTTTGTGTTTCTTTCCCTTTGGTGTCTCTGAGGGGAGCTGTGGGTTGATTGCATCTATTCCTGATCATTGCCTTCACTTATATTTTGGCAGTCAGTACCAGTTTTCAATTTTCCATATTACAAGTCTATTGAAATTCTAAGTTGACATAACAACCAAACTAAAGAGCCGAATTTCATAAAATATATCAAACATGATATGGCAAATTCTGTAAATATTTCCATAAAGTCTCAGTCCCATATGGTTTCTGAGAAGATGTTGTTTTGTTGTTTTTTTAAGTATTTTTTCTGGCATTTCGGTTTCCATGGCAGCCAAGCAACAAATAAAAGTGATCATTAGGCCTAAAATCAGATAGATGACAGCATAAAGGATATTAATATGAAAGTTTTGTCAAAATATCTGCAAGACTCGGCAGTAAATACCATTCTTCTATTTTCACCATTATAAGGCTATGTAACCTCTAAGATGCCATAGCAACCAAAATAATGAGCAGAATTTCATGAAAAATAAAAACAAAAGAAAAACACTAAACCTGTAAGGGAAAATATGGTGAATATGTCCATTGAGCATCAGCCTCATAGAGCATATAGTTTCTGGGGAGATATTTTTTTTAGTTGTTCTATTGGGCATTTCGGTTTGGCAAAAAATAACAAGAGCTGTCACATGACAGCATAGCTCGCCTGTTTCGCGCCTTCAAGATATAAGGTAAAATTGCTGAACCATGAAATATAGGTCACACTCACCTAGATATATTCTGAGATCAATAACTGGGATGCATGGAACATAATTCCAGATATTAAATTTCGAATTAAATTGTGTCTGATTATAAGGCAAAATCATTGAACCATGAAAATAGCTCACAATGACCTACATATATTTCTAAGTCAATCATCTGGTCACATGGAACCAATAATCCAGGTGAGACATTTCTCGATCAAATCGTATTCAAGATAATAGGCAAAATCACTGAACCATTAAACACAGGTCACACTTACCTAGATATAATTCAAGCTCAATTATGGGGTCACATGGAAGATAATAGACAAAATCACTGAACCATGAAATATAGGTCACACTGACCTGGATATATTTTGCGGTCAATTATCGGGTCACATGGAAATAATAATCCAGGTATGACATTTCTCCATCAAAAAGTATTCAAGATAATAGGCAAAATCACTGAACCATGAAATATAGGTCACACTGACCTAGATATATTTGCGGTCAGTAATGGGGTCACATGGAACTAATAACCCAGGTTGGACATTTCTCCATCAAATAATATTAAAAGTAACAGGCAAAATCACTAGACCATGAAATGTATGTCACCATGACCTAGATATATTTTGCGGTCAATTATCGGGTCACATGGAACTAATAATCCACGTATGACATTTCTCCATCAGATAGTATTAAAGATAATAGGCAAAATCACTGAACCATGACATATAGGTCACACTGATGTAGATATATTTTGAGGTCAATCAGCAGGTCACTTGGAACTAATAACCCAGGTATGACATTTTTACATCAAATAGTATTCGAGATAATAGGCAAAATCGCTGAACCATTAAATATATAGGTCACAGTGGCCTAGATATATTTTGAGGTCAATCATGGAGTCACATGGAACTAATATCCCAGGTTTGACATTTCTCCTACTAATAGTCTTCAAGGTATAAGGCAAAATCACTGGACCCTGAAATGTAGGTCATCATCTCCCTCACCCTTTTACACGTGAACCAATGTCACTTGATTGGTTGATGTATAACCAATTGTGTCTAAAACTTGTTAGCATAATAGAATCGTATACAACAAATTACAAAGGTGTCCTAGATTTTGACCCCTGGCCCCACCCCATCCCCATTTCCAGGCTTGAACACAGCCCTGGGTGTGTTGTCTTGAAATCTCAGAAGACACTCCCAGGTATCCAAGTTGAAAGTATGAATGTTTTGTGATGAGTGACTGTTGAGATATAAGCATTTCAAAAACTTTAAACATAGAATTACATTGGTGTTCTAGATTTTGACCCCTAGGCCCACTCAGGGGCATAAACCCAGCGATCTGTTCTCTTTGAACATCAGAAGACCCTCCAAGGTACTTAAGCTCCAAATATGAGTGGCTGTTGAGATTTAAGCATTTGAATAACTTTAACGCAGTGTGACGGGAAGGATCCCACAAATACAAATGCAAACGCGCACGTAGATGACCGAGGTGACAACAATAGCTCTCCATGTACTTAGTACAGGCGAGCTAAAAAGGAGCATTATGCCAAAAATCAGTTGGCACATGCTAGACTACACGAGGAACATAAGTTTTGTCAAAATATCTGCAAAAGCTTGGCAGTTAATGCAATTTTTCAATTTTCCCCATCAGAAGTCTAGGGAAACTCAAAGTTGCTATAGCAACCACACTTATTTCATAAAAAAAAAATAAACTTTAAATCCTACAACCAAAGGATGCTACAGATACAATCTGATCTCAATCGGACCAGTGGCTTCAGAAGGGATGTTGTCTGTAAGTGTTGATGCCAGATATACTACGCAGACGACGGACAACTGCCTATCTATAAGATCTGCCACAGCCTTCGGCTCTGGTGAGCAAAAAATCTTTAGTCTGATTTTATACCTGTATTTAACGATTTAGTATAATCATGTAATTACAAGTACATGATACATGGAACATCACTTTCTTGTCAATGATGGGAGGTGTGAGGTAATTGTATCGATTCCAGATCAATGACTTCACTTTTATTTTATAGCATAGGTCTAAAGCTTCACCTAAAATATGTAACGGCTGAACCAATCCTATTTTGGCATATTATCTGGTCAAGCCCCATTAACTTTAACTGGCATTTAAATGGAATCATCTAAACAACTCCTATCAATTGGATAGCATAACATATTTGAGACTACAACAATTAATGGCACGCGTCTAATTGGCAAACTGTAATCATAAGTCAACTCACTCAAAGCTTTCCTAATTTCGTGTAAAAAATGTTCTTACAAAATTCCTTTGGTTTCTCAAATATTGTACTGTACCTTCCTCATGGCAGCGATCTTTAGTCTCCAGCTTCACTATATCATGCCTAAATGTAGAAATTATACAAATTAGATCAAAAAGGCATGCTGTATGAAAAACAATCAAAATGTATACTGGCCCCAACACATGGGGGCTTGAAGAAATAGACTGGGCTTCATGATCCTTACACGCAGAGCTGAAACAGACCGCACATGAGTACTGGTAAACTGCTTAGAGGTTCTAAGCCTGCCCAGGAAAAAGTGGTGCGAGTTGGGCCCGTCATACATATAAACTATATTGGTTTCATTGGGTGGCAGGGCCTGAGATGTCATTTCATCTCAATGTCTGGTAAAAGTCCCACAAAACTAGAAGCAACATCTCCAACAATGACCTTTACAATGTTGATGGGGATGATAAACCTCAAATAAAAAAAGTACAGTATGCCATTAGAAAAATAAAAGCAATGCATGATGCCTTGCCACTAATTTTCATCAAGCAAGTGCCATAACACTTTTTGTTTGATCTGAGGTTAAGCATCCCCGTCAACACTGTATAGGTCATTCTCGAGAAGTTGCTTCCAATTCTGTGGGACTTTTACCCAAAACTGAAATGAAATGACTTCTCAATGAAACCCATAGGGTTTATAACCTTGGATGGGTCCACTCGCCCCGCCTTGCCTGGGCAGGCTTAGATCCTCTAAGCGGTTTACAAGTACTCATGTGTGGTCGATTTCAGCTCTGGAAGCATCATGCAGCCCATCTATTTCTTCAAGCCCCGATGGGCGGCCATAAACACTGTCAAAATGAATTCAAAGTGAAGGTGCATTAGTCTTTCCCTCAATAAAGTTGACATTAATACGTGAATAAGGTGACTATTTTCAATGTTCAAAGGGCCATATCTCCGAAAGGAAGTAAACCAGAATTACAAAAAAAATCCTATTTTCTGTGACTCACTCTTGGTGCGTAACATTTATGCGAAGTTTTCGGTAAATATCTACTGTTTACAGAGTCGATAAAAGTATATCACAATTCGCTCATGTGTAAGGGCGCTGGTAAGCCATTTCTGATCTAAAATTTACAGTTTTGGAGGGCCTGTGACCTTGAAAAAAAGGTCAAGGTCACCAAAAGCAAACCAAATCTTTGGTAGGTTACAATGACATATTGTACAAATAATGTTCTAGAAAGTCTGGCCAAATGTCAGCTATTCATTCAAGACACCGGTGCGGATAAGCCAAAATTGACAGTTTTCGGGACCTTTGACCTTAGAAATAAGGTCAAGGTCATCAAAAACCAATCAAATCTAAGGTCGGTCACAATGATATATTGTCCCAAGTTTGAACAAATTTCACTGATTCATTCATGAGACAGAATGTGAATCATTGATGAATAATCTTGACAGCTGCAGGAGTATTTGTGGTAGCTGTATTAGTCATGGTGACAGCTGTATGAGTCATGGTGATAGTTGTATGTGCTAAGGTAATACAGGCGTAACAGTAATAGCAATAAAATTTCTGGGGATAGCTGAATGAGTCATGATGACAGCTAAATGAATCATGATGATAGCTGTATGAGTCAGGAAGTCAGCTGCGGGTGACATGGTGATAGCCATTTGATACATGGTTAATAACTGTATGATGTTTTATATAATGGGTAATCCTTTGAAAGCAACCAAGGATGGAACCGAAAACCGTAGTGTACAAGTTTTTATGGGACGGACTAGCTAGTTTCCGCATTTAGGCCTAGCCAGTGACCCGCAAATATTCTAAAATTTAAGCAGTGGAATCAATGATCGAAAAGGACTAGAACATATAACCCAAACTATGCCGAAGGGCAGGGAAACTTTTGACAGCCGCCACACATTCCCTAAACACCAGCTGTGGCGAAGTTAAAATGTCATATATAAGGGATAATCTTTTGGGAGCAAGTACTACAACATGGAACAGAAAATCGTAGTGTGCAGGATTATCTGGGCTATGTGATTCTTGGAGATAGTCATAGTGATAGTTGTATGACATATGGTGAAAGCTATATGAGCCATGCTTATAACTGTGTGAGTCATGATGAAAGGTGTGTGAATCAGGATGATAGTTTATTAGCCATGGTGACAGCTTACGGCGACATGACGATAGCTCTATGAGTCTATGATAGCTTTATGAACCATAGTGACATCTGCAAGTGTCATGGTGATATGAGCCAGTGTTGCCGATGAAGGAGTCATGGTGACAACTATAGTGTAGACATAGTGTTAGCAGCAACCTCTGAATTATGACAGCAGCTGTAAGTTTGTTTCTTTGATTTGAGGTTCAACGTCCCCGTCAACACTCTAAAGGTCATTTTGGAGACGTAGCTTCCAATTTTGTGGGACTTTTACCCGACATTGAGATGAAATGACATCTCAAGCCATGTCGCCCAATTAAACCAATAGGGTTTATTAGCATGGACGGTCCGCCTCGCACCGCGGTTCCTGGACAGGCTTAGATCCTCTAAGCGGTTTTCCAGTACTAGTGTGCGGGCCGGATTCAGCTCTGCGTGGAAGCATCATGCAGCCCATATATTTCTTCAAGCCCCTATGGGCGGGGCTTAGCAGCTGTAAGAGTCATTGTGACAATTGTATGGGTCTTGTGGCAGCTTTATACGCCATAGGGACAGCAGTATGAGTCATGGTGATATGAGCCAGAGTGGCCGATGAAGGAGTCATGGTGACAGCTATAGTGTAGTCATAGCGATAGCAGCAACCTCTGAATTATGACAGCAGCTGTAAGAGTCATTGTGACAACTGTATAGGTCTTGTGGCAGCTTTATACGTCATAGGGGCAGCTGTATGAGTCATGGTGGTATAAGCCAGACTGGCCCATGAAGGAGTCATGGTGACAGCAGTAGTAAAGTCATAACAATAGCACCAACCTCTGAATTATGACAGGAGCTGAAAGAGTCATTGTGACAACTGTATTGGTCTTCTGGCAGCTTTATACGTCATGGGGACAGTTGTATGAATCATAGTGGCAGCTGTATAAATCATGGTGATAACTTAAGTCGTCAATGCGCTAGCAGTGTGAGTCGTGGTGATTGCTGTATTAGTCACAGTAATATCAGTATGAGTAATGGTAATAGCTTTAGGAGTCATGGTGGAAGCTGTTTAAGTCCTAGTAATAGCTATAAGAGCCATGGTAATAAATGAATGTGTCCCTGTGGTAGTGATACGTACATTTATCAGTCGTAGTGATAGCTGTAGTCGTCATGGTGGAAGCAGTATACATGTAAGTCATGGTGACAGCTTTGTGTGCGTGTTTGTGTGTGTGCGTGCATGCGTGCTGGGGCATGTTTCGTCCCACCAACAACTAAGATCATATAGAAAGCGGACCTCAGTTTAAAGACTTATCCAAAAGTCTGGAGAATAAAAAGCTAAACGGTTGCCTTTGGAAACAAAGAACACATACAAGAACGAAAATTGAAGACTCGGTTTTATTGAGGCTCTTCATACACAGCAATATAGTTTGCAAGGCTGCATATGCCTAGCACCGGCTTAAGCGATATTCGATTTTCGAAGTAAACAAAATAGGCTCAATGATCCCAGAGGAAAAGAAAATATAATCTGCCCTATGATGAAGCACAGGGAGACTTTTACGGCCGCCACACGGCACTTAACAACAGCTGCAGTGAGGTAAAGGTTGCCTTTGGAAACAAAGAACACATAAAGAACGAAAATCGGAGACTCGGTTTTATTGAGTATCTTCATACACAGCAATATAGTTTGCAAGGCGTATAGCATAAAGGAAAGGAAAATATAATCTGCACTACGATAACATTATCTGCTCAAATCGAACCCCCAAGATACATGGTTTCAAAGACGAGTAGTTTAACCACTACACCCGCGGAGGCTTTAATGGTGGTCACAGCTCAATGAGTCATAATGATAGCATTGTAAGTCATGGGGCTAGCTGTATTAGTCATGTTGACAGTTGTGTGAGCAACTGTGAAGACTTATGCGAGTCACGTTGATAGCTGTATGCGTCATGATGACAGCTGTATATGCCATGGCAACCGCTGTGTGAGACATAATGGCATCTGAAGCAGTTATGGTGACAGCTGTATGAGTCATGAGGACAGCTGTATGAACAATGGTTGCAGCTGCACAAATCATAGTGACAGTACATTAGATAATATGGCTGATGAAAGTGTTATGGGTCTTGGTGACAGCTGTGTTTGAAATTAAGATATCTGTATGAGTCATGTTGGTAGCTGTATGAATCATGGTGATAGTGATAGAAGTCGTGGTGATAGCTGTGTGAGTCACGGTGAAAGCTGTATGAGTCATCTTAATAGCTGTATGCGTTATGGAAATAGCTACAAGAATCAAAGTGATATATGTACGAGTAATTGTGATAGCTGTATTTGTCTTCCCTTTGTTTATTTGAATAGAGGTTTACGGGGCTTGCTGTATTAGTCATAGTGATAGCTATATTGGTCATAGTGGTCACTAAATGAGTCACTGCGACAGCTGTTTGATTCATGCTGATAGCTGTATGAGGCATGAAGACAGCTTTAGGCATAGTCATGTGGTTCATTGTTACAGCTGTGTAAGCTTTATGGCCCCTGACGAAAGCAATATGAGCGATTCTCATAGCTGTATGAGCACGGAGTGATGGCTGTATGAGTAACGGAGATAGCTGCATGAACTAAGATGGCAGCTGTATTCATCATGGTGACAGCTGTAGTGATCAAGATGAGAGCTGCATGAATTATAGTAACAGTTCTAAGTGTCACGGTGAAAGCTGTTGTTGTGTGATAGCTGTAAAAGCCATGATGGCAGCCGTATGAGCCATTTTGAAGATGTATTGACAGCTGTAGTAGTCATACTGAAAGCAGCAGTTGCCATGATGACAGATTTGTGAGTCATGGTATGTGTGATGTTAACAGCTGAATTGGTAATGGGTCATAACAATAGCTATACAAGTCAAGGTGACATCTGAATGTGTAATTGCGATATCTGTATGTGTCTTGGTGAAAGCTTAAAAGGCGTGCTAATAGATATCGGAGTCATGGTAAAAGCTGTATGAGTTATGGTAATAGCTGCATGTGTCGTGGTGGCGTGTTGACAGCTGTATGAGTCATCGTGATGGCTGTATTAGTCATGGTATGACTCGTCGTGTCAGCTGTATAAGTTATAGTGATCGCTGAATTAGACACGATAAAAGCTATATCAGTCTTAGTGAGAGGGATGCGAGCAACGTTGACAGCTGTTTGAGTCATGGCGACAGCTATAGGTGTCATGGGTACCATTGTTAGAGTCATGGTGACAACTGAAGTAGTCATAGTGTCAGCTGTAGAAGTCATAAAGAAAGCCGTGTGAGTCATGTTGACAGCCTTATAAACGATGTTGATAGCTACATGAACAATGGTTACAGCTGCATAATTTATAGCTACAGGCGATACAACTGTTGAAAAGGAATAAGTCTTTATGGCAGCTGTATATGAAATTAAGATATCCGAGTCATTTTGGGCGCCGTATGATTCGTGTAGAAGTCGTGCCGGCAGCTGTATGCGTCATGATGGCAGCTGTATGTGTCATGGGGACCGCTGTATGAGACATGATGACATCTGAAGAAGTCATGGTGACAGCTGTAGGAGTCGTGAGGAAAGCTGTGTGAGTCATGCTGATATGGACAGCTGTATGAGCGATTGGTTTCAGCTGCATGGTTCTTTGTGACAGTTTTGGAGATATGGCTATTGAAAGCGCTGTGTGTCGTGGTGACAGCTGTATGTGAATAAATATATCTGTATGAATCATGGCGGTAGCTGTATAATTCATGGTGATAGTTATAGAAGTCGTGGTGATAGCTATGTGAGTCCTGGTGACAGCTGTATGAGTCATCTTAATTGCTGTATGAGTTATGGTAATAGCTACAACCCTCATGGTGATAGCTGTTTGAGTGATTGAGATAGCTCTATTAGTCTTTTGTTTGTTTGTTTGTTTGAATAGAGGTTTAAAGTCCCTGTCAACACTGTTTAGGTCATTTTCGAAACGTTGCTTTCAATTTTGTGGGACTTTTACCCGACATTGAGATGAAATGAAATCCCAAGCCCTGTCGCCCTATGAAATCAAAATGTTTATATGCATGGACGGTCCGACTCGCACCGTTTTGCCTGAACAGGCTTAGACCTATGCTGCATACCAGTACTCACGTGCGGTCGGTTTCAGCTCTGCGTGGAAGCACTTTGCAGACCGATTTATTTCTCAAAGTCCCGATGGGCGTGAGCTTGCTGTATTAGTCATTATGATAGCTTTATGGGCCATGGTGGTCAATGAATGAGTGACTGTGACAGCCGTTCGAGTCATCCTGACAGCTGTATGAGGCATGAAGACAGCTTTAGGCGTAGTCATCTGGTTCATTGTTACAGCTGTATTAGACATAGTGTTTGCTGTTTGAATCCTGCCGACAGCAATATGAGCGATGCTTTAAGCTGTATGAGCACAGACTGGTGGCTCTATGAGTCATTGAGATAGCTATATGAGCTGTGGTGACAGCTGCATTCGCCATGGTGATAGCTGTTGGGATCACGTTTAGAGCTGCATGAATTATGGTGACAGTTGTAAGAGTCACTGTGGCAGCTGTAAGCATTGGCGATAGCTATATAAGCCATGATGACGATCGTATGAGCCATTTTTAAAGATGCATTAGTCATATTGATAGCTGTAGTAGTTATACTGACACTCGTAGCAGTAGTCATCATGATAGATTAGTGAGTCATGGTGACAGCTGTATATGTGATGTTAACAGCTGTATTGGTAATGGTTACAGCCGTATAGGTGTTTGCGATAGCTAAAAAGTCAAAGTAACACCTGAATGAGTAAAGGTGGTAGCTATAGGTGTCCTGGTGAAAGCTTTAAAGGTCGTGCTGAGAGATATCCGAGTCATGGAAATAGCTCTATGAGTTATTGTAATAGCCGTTTGTGTCGTGTTGATAGCTATACGAGTTATCGTGATTGCCGTATGAGTTATGCTATGAGTCGTCGTGACAGCTATATTAGTTATAGTGATTGCTGTATTAGATACGATGAAATCTATATAAGTCTTAGTGGAAGGGATGCGAGTCATGGTGGTAACTGTATGAGTCATGGTGACAAGGTGTCATGGTTACCTTCGTAAGATTCATGCTGACACCTGGAGTAGTGATTGTAAGAGCTATAGAAATCGTAAAAAAAAGCTGTTTGAGTCATTGTGACAGCCTTTAAGGTGATGTATGACCAATGGATACAGCTGCATATTCCATGCTGATGGCTATAGAAGCTATAACTGTTGAAAACAGAATAAGTATTGGTGGCAGCTGTATGTGAAATTAAGATATCCAAGACATTGTGTTAGTCATGCTAACAGCTGAATGGGGCATGATAATTACTTTACTGTAGAAATAGCGACAGCAGTATGAGTCATGGTGATTGTTGTAAGAACCACAGAGACAGCTGTATGATCCATGATGACAGCTCCATGTGTTATGCTTACAGCACTAGGACAGTGTTGTCAGCATCGTCACGGCGATAGCTGTATGGGTGACGATGACGACTTTATCAGTCATGCTGGCAGCAGAACGAGTCATGCTAATAGTTGTATGAGTCATGGTGATAGTTGTATGAGCCATGGTTACAACTGTATCAGTCATGATGACAGCAGTATGATAGTCATTGTGACAGCTGTTTGGGTCATTATGATAGCTGCATGAGCCTTGGAGACAGCTGTAAGTGTCAAAGTGAAAGCTCAATGATTCCTGATGACAGCAATATGAGTCTGGCATACAGCTGTATGAGACATACTTATGGCTGTAAGAGTCACGGAGACAGAAGTATATGCAATGGTGACAGCTGCTTTCATCATGGTGAAAGCTGTAGGAATCACGCTTAGAGATGCATGAATCATGATGACAGTTATATGAGTCATTGTGATGGCTATCGTAGTCATGGTAAAAGCTGTAGGAATGAAGGTATTAGCAGTGTTAGTCAGCTTGATATTTCTGTTATTTATAAATGAAATACTGAAAACAATATCAGTAGTATCATACACTGCAAAGCATACAAGGGATACACAATATATAAGAAATAATAAAATAGTAAATCAGTGACATGTGTATGAGCAACCAATTAGCACAGAAAGACTATTTTAAATACAATGGGCCAAAGTAGCACAATGTTGTAAATATTATATGTAAATAGTAATGAAGATATTTCTAACATTCTAATTACAAATAGTACTGTTGCTCTTCATGGACATATTTATATTTTATAAAAATATTTAAAATAATAGCTATATGAGTCCTAGTTACAGCTTTATTAGTCATTGTCATAGATGTATAAGTCATACGGACAGCTGTTGCAGTCATGGTGACAGTTGTAGTAGTCATGGTGACAGCTGAAGGAGTCATGGTGATAGCTTTGTGAGTCATGTTGACAAGTGTATAAGTGATGTTAACAGCCACATTGGTACTGATGACAGCTGTATAGGTCATGGCGGTAGTTATAGGAGTCATGTTTACAGCTGTAGAAGTCATGACAGTAGCAATAAGAGCCTTGGTGAAAGCTACATAAGTCGTGCTGATAGATATAGGCGTCATGGTCACAGCTGTATGGTTAGAGCTATGTGCGTCATGGTGACAGCTACATGAATCAGCCATCTTCACAGCTGTATTTGTAATGATATGGGTCACCGAGAGAGCTGTATTTGTCAATGTGATAGCTGTATTAGTCACGGTTAAAGCTATATAAGTCATTATGATAGCTCTATGAATCATTGTGTCAGCTGTACAATACATGGTGCCAGCCGTATGAGTCAAGATGACTGCTGTTTGATTTACGGTGTCGTTCATTTCATGGTGACAGCAGTGTTAGTCATTAGCTTCATGGGTTTTGCTGACTACTGTGAGGCGTTGTCACAGCTGTAGGAGCCATGCTGTATGCAACTCGTGGCAACGTGATGAGTCATGGTTACAAACGTACGAGTCATCATGACAGCCGTATGGGGCAATTTGACAGTTGTGTAGGTCATAGCAATAGTAAACGAGTCAAAGTGACAGGGAGTGACATGTGTTTGAGTCATGATGACAGGTGTATGAATCATAATGACAGCTGTGTGAGTCATAATGACAGACGTATGAGTCATCATGACAAGTGTATGAGGCATGATGAGACCTGTATGATCCCCGCTGACAGCTGAATCAGTCATTGTGATAGCTGTATGCATCATGGTAGTGGCAGTCATAGTCATGACTGTATATGAGTCATGATTTGTGACAGATGCATGAGCCATCATGGCATGCAGCTGTATGTGTCATCGTGACAGCTGTTCAAGCCATGCCGATAGCTGTATGAAACATGTTGATATCTGTATATACTCAGTGATAAGAGTTGTACGGATCATGGTGACAGCTGTATGTGACATGTCGACTGTTCTATGAGTCATTGTTACAGCTGAAAGACATCGTGACAGTCATATAAGTCGTGACAGCTGTATGAACAATGGCTACGAATGCATAGTTCATGCTGATAGCTATAGGAGATACAATAAATCTCGGTGGCAGTTGTATGTGAAATTAAGATATCTGCGTCATTGTGTGCGCTGTATGATTCCTGGTGATAGCTGTAGAAGTCGTGCTGATGGCTGTATGAGTTATGGTAACAGCTGTGTGAGTGATCTAATTGTTGTATGAGTCATTGCAATATCTACAGTAGATATGGAGATAGATGTTTGCTGTATTCATGGTGATAGCTGAATAGGTCGTGACAATCGCTGAATTAGTAATGGTGACAGCGGTATGAGTCATGGTGATTACTGTAAGAACCACAGAGACAGCTGGAAGAGCCATGATAACAGCTATGAAAGTGCTGTCCGCATACGTCATGGCGATAGCTGTATGAGTGATGATGACAGCTTTATCAGTCATGGTGGCAGCAGTACGAGTCATGATGATAGTTAAATGAGTCATGGTGATAGTTGTATGAGCCATGTAGACAGCTGTATGAGCCATTGTTACATATGCATGAGTCATTGTGACAGCAGTATGAGATTCATTATGACAGCTATATGGGTCATTGTGATAGCTGTATGAACCTTGGAGACAGCTGTGGGTGTCACTGACCCCTGGCGACAGCTATATGAGTCATGCTTATAGCTGGATGAGACATACTGATGGCTGTATGAATCACGGAGACAGATGTATGTGCCATGGTGACAGCTGCTTTCATCAAGGGGATAGTTTTAGGAATCTCGCTTAGAGATGCACGAATCATGATGACAGTTATATGAGTCATTCAGATAGCTTTGGGATTCATGGTGAAAGCTGTCGGAATGAATGTTTTTTGCTATGTGAGTCCTGTTGATAGTTCTTTTTATCCCCCGACCGAATAGGTTCGGGGGATATAGCGATCAGCCTGGCGTCCGTCCGTCTGTCCGTCCGTCTGTCCGTAGACGCAACCTTGTGATGGCCATAACTCCTATACCCTTTGAGATTCATTGATGGTTCTTGGCACAATTGTTAACAAGGCCGAGACGGCGTGTCATGCGCAAGAACCAGAACTCTGGATGCCATACTTTGTTAGTTATCTCCCCTTTTAATAAAATAGAATGACTACTTTGTGATGGTCTTAACTCCAATACCCTTTGAGATATATTGATGGTACCTGGCACAGTTGTTCACAAGGCTGAGACGGCGTGTCATGCACAAGAACCACAACTCTGGTTGCCACGGTTTTGAAGTTATCTCCCCTTCCAATAAAATAGAGTGACAACCTTGTGCTGGCCATAACTCCTATACCCTTTGAGATTCATTGATGGTTCTTGGCACAATTGTTCACAAGGCTGAGACGGCGTGTCATGCGCAAGAACCAGAACTCTGGATGCCATCCTTTTTTAGTTATCTCCCCTTTTAATAAAATAGAATGACTACTTTGTGATGGCCATAACTCCAATACCCTTTGAGAAATATTGATGGTACCTGGCACAGTTGTTCACAAGACTGAGACGGCGTGTCATGCACAAGAACCACAACTCTGGTTGCCATGGTTTTGGAGTTATCTCCCCTTCCAATAAAATAGAGTGACAACCTTGTGATGGCCATAATTCCAATACCCTTTAAGATATATTGATGATACCTGGCACAGTTGTTCACAAGGCCAAGACAGTGTGTCATGCACAAGAACCACAACTCTGGGTGCCGTGTTTTTTTAGTTATCTCCCCTTCCAAAATATAGAATCACTATCTTGTGATGGCCACATCTCCAACACTCTTTGAGATATATTGATGATACTTGGTACAGTTGTACATGAGGTTAAGCAGGTGTGTCACGTGCAAGAACCACAACTCTGGGTGCCCAGGTTTTTTAATTATCTCCCCTGACAATATAACCTTGTGATGGCCATAACTCAAATACCCTTTGAGATATAATGATGGTACTTGGCACAATTGTATACAACGTTGAGACGGCGCTTCATGCCTAAGAACCACAACTCTGGGTGCTATGATATTTGAGTTATCTCCCCTTCCAATATAACAGTATGACAACCTTGTGACCACCGTACCTCCAATACCCTTTGAGACATATTGGTGGTACTTGATGCAGATGTACATGAGGTTAAGCAGGTGTGTCATGCTCAAGAATTACAACTCTGGGTGCTCTGGTTTTTTAGTTATCTCCCCTGGCAATATAACCTTGTGATGGCCATAACTCCAACTCCCTTTGAGATATATTGAAGGAACTTGGCACAATTGTATACAAGGTACAGAAGGGATGTCATGTGCAAGAACCACAACTGTTGTTGCTGTGGTATTAGAGTTTTCTACCCTTCCAATATAACAGTATGACCAGCTTGTGATCACTATATCTCCAATACCTTTTTAGACATATTGATGGTACTTTGTGCAGAAATACATTAGCTTAAGCAGGCATGTCATGCACAAGAACCACATTTCTGAGTGCCCTGGTTTTTTAGTTATCTCCCCTGGCAGTAAAATCTTGCGATGGCCATAACTGCAATACTTTTGTGATATGTGGTTTAATTCTGGTGCACTTTCTATTGGTGAACAATCTTCTGAAGGCCATATTGGCTTTTGGTCGGGGGATTTGCCATCTCTTCCGATGGCTATTTTTTATATTTATGAAATACTGATTACAATATCAGTGGAATCATACATTGCAAAGTATACATGACAAACACAATATATATGAAAAATAACATAGTAAATCAGTTTACATGTGTATATGAAACCAATTAGAACAGAAAGTGTTAACATCACTTATACACCTGTCAACATGACTCACATCATGATTCCTACAGCTGCCACCATGACTACTACAACTGTCACCATGTCTACAACAGCTGTCAATATGACTCATACATGTTTTACGATGACTTATAAAGCTACGACTAGGACTCATATAGCTATTATTTGCACTCTTTTTTTTTTAATATAATTGTTTGTGAAGAGCAAGAGTACAATTTTTAATTAGATTGTTAAAACATAACTGTGGTAATGTTAATATTTACTGCTTTGTGCTTCCGGTCACGGTTATAGCTATATAAGTCATTGTGACAGCTCTATGAGTAATGGTGTCAGCTGTAAAAGCCATGATGTCAGATGCATGCATCACTGACAGCTGTATGAGTCAAGATGACAGCTGTTTGATTTATGGTGACGTATGATTTAATGCGATAGCAGTATTAGTCATTAGCTTTATAAGTTATGCTGACAAGTGTTTAAGTAGTCGTGACAGCTGTATGATCCATGCTGTATGCAACTCGTGACAGCATTATAAGTCATGGTTACAGACGTATGAGTCACCGTGACAGCTGTATGGGTCAATGTGAGTCATAGCAAGAGCTAAACGAGTCAAAGTGATAGAGAGTGGCATGTGTTTGAGTCAGGACGAAAGGTGTATGAGTCATCATGGCAGCTTTGCGAGTCATAGTGATAGCGGTATGAGTCATCATGACAAGTGTATGAGGCATGATGTGATATTACTATTTAATACAATTCAGAGAAATCTGTAATTGTATTTTAGATATTTATAAATCAAATTATAGATATCTATAAATCAAATTATAGATATGTATGATTAACATTATTATCAATATTTTGACATCATAAAATGTAATCAATGATATGTAATATATATTTCTTGATATCTATAAATTTGTCTAATGATATCCACGATTCCTTTACATATATAGATATCATAAAATCAAATTACAGATACCATTTCAAGGCTGGATAATATATATCAAAGTTTTCAATAATGGATATCAGAAAATATATGAAGGATATCAATAAATGTAATTCTTGATATCCTGAAATGTTCATCAATATTTGATATCTCTATATCGAATAAAAGATATCTATAATTGGAACTATAGATATCCCTTAACACATTATGGATATAATGAAATAAATAATACATATCTGATATTATTTAAAGACATGTAATTATATTTATTGATATCCTATATCTTTGTTATGGACATCTATAAATCAATTTGTAGATATCTATAAATCAAATTATAGATAATTAACATTATTGATATTAGATATTTATTATTTATTTCATGATATCCATAATAAGTAAAGGGTTATCAATAATTTCAATAGTAGATATCTATTATTTTGATATATGGATAACAAATATTGAAGAGCATTTTAAAATATCAATAGTTTCATGTATTCATGACCATAATATATTTTATGATATCTATTATTGAAAATTGTGATATCTATAATTCAGCCTTTTAAATGATCTCTTTAATTTGATTTTTAGATATTTATTAAGAAATTATTGATATCAGGAAACAAATCTATTGGTATCAAGACATATATATATTACATATCACGGATTTCATTTTATGAAAGCAAAACATACAGATAATTAAAGATATCAATAATGTTAATTATACATATCTATAATTTGATTAATTGATATCTATAATTTGATTTATGGTTATCTGAACTAAACTACAGTTTATCAATAATTATTGTCAGATATCAATAAATAATATCTATATTAATGACATCTATAAATCAGTTTATAGATATCTATAAATCAAATTATAGATAATTAACATTGCTGATATTAGATATTTATTATTTTTTTCATGATATCCATAGCAAGTATATGGTTATCAATTATTTCAATAGTAGATATCTTTTATTTTAATATATGGATACCAAATATTGGAGAGCATTATAAAATATCAATAGTTTCATTTATTCATGACCAAAATGTATTTTATGATATCCATTATTGAAAATTGTGATATCTATGATTCGCCTTTTAAATGATCTCTATAATTTGATTTTTAGATATTTATATATGCAAAGAAATTATTGATATCAGATAACAAATCTATTGATATCAAGAAATATATATAACATATCATGAATTTCATTTTATGATAGCAAAAAATACAGATAATTACAGATATCAAAAACGTTAATTGTTCATATCTATAATTTGATTTATTGATAATTATAATTTGATTTATAGATATCTGTAATAAACTATAGTATATCAATAATTATTGTTAGATATCAATAAATAATATCTATAATAATGATATCTATAAATAATATCTATAATAATGATATGTATAAATAATATCTATAATAATGATATCTAATATATGTTCAAATTATAGATATCTATTTTTCAATTTATAGATATATACATATATAATTCCTTTGCATATATAGATATCTAAAAATCAAATTATGGATATCATTTAAAAGGCTGAATTATAGATGTCACAATTTTCAATAATGAATAAAAGAAACTATATTATTGATATCAATAAATGTAATTATATTTTCTTAAATATTTAACATCTTTCCATCGAATAACAGATATCTATAATTCGAATTATAGATGTCCCTAAATGTATTATGTATATAATAAAATAGATAATAAATATCTATTATTTATACAGATCTAATAATATTTATTGCAATCCAATAGTTTTATTATAGATATCAGAAATTTTATTAATAACTATCTTGAAATTCAAGCTGACCTCGGTAGCTCAGTGAGATGTAGGTCTGACTGGTGATTAAGAGGACACGTGTTCGAGTCCTGTCCGTGTCGGCAACATCTTTCCTGGACATGGATCATGAAATCTTTTTTACAGTCATTTTCTCCATTCTGCTGATTCAAGAAGGGCAGTTGTCCGTTTCTGTGAAAGAATGTGCACTGTACTAATCATGGAACGCGTCTATAAAGCTTTTGACCCTCTTGAACCCCACTTTATATAGTAAAACTTGGGTTGACAGGGGTAAACCTCTTTTTTCTTATTTCTGCTCCAAAATATAGATTGTGGGTACTCGTTAGAACTGCCTCGGTGAAGCGGTTCTAACGTGTAACCAGAATCTCTATTTTAAGCAGAAATAAGAAAAATATCACAATTTTTCATCTTTAAAGTTTCCTTTTTGTGGCGATAAACTTTACGATGTATTTGTATTGGCAGTGTTGTCGAAATGTGGTTAACAGCTTACGTATGCTTGCTCACGAAAAGTATGGAATGGTAAACTGACCAGCTTAAAAATGACCTAAATAGTTAGGACTGGGCCGTTAAACTCCAAAACAAACAAAATATCCAAAACAAACAAAATCTTGAATTTCAATTAAATAGTAAACTGGCACCTCATAAATGAAGGTAGGTAAGGATTTGTTAAAGGATACTTTGTTTGATGCAAAGAAATTATGAATGCAACGTTCCTTCCCTTTGGCAAGCAATTTTATTATTTATTAGGGAATGTAGATATCTGATATATTATATCAGATATCTTATATAGGATATAAGATATCTTATATAGGATATAAGATATCTTATATCCTATATAAGATATCTGATATAACAATTAAGATATCTTATATCCTAAAGTAGATATCTTATATCCTATATGAGATATCTTATTTAATTCTGCAATTCAGATATCTGATATGATTTATAAGATATCTTATATGTTAAATAAGATATCTTATATAACATATAAGATATCTTGTTTACTAAAACATATAAGATATCTTATATGCTGTATAAGATATCTAATATACTATATAAGATATCTTATATAGCATATAAATATCTTATATAAAATATCAGATAACTGATATATTATATCAGATATCTTATTTATATTTGTATATAAGATATATTAATCGGCATATCAGATATCTTATTTAACATATGATACCTTATATACTTTTGATAAATAAGATATCTTAATTAACATATAAGATATCTTATATAAATTGGAAATAAATGACAAATAATAGTCACTACCTCTCTCCATTAGACTGCTGCAGAGGACTGGAGAAATTCTAATTATTAATTATAAACTGTAATTGTACATATGTGTTTATAAATAAAACGGGGTTCCCAAACAGGTGCGATCAGATTAAAGACTACATCTTTTTCTTTTTTTTTTTTTTTTTTTTTGATAGAGAGAATAAATCCAGCTTGCTTTTGTTTGTTTAATTTAATAACCCTCCCTTACAAGATAGTGGAAGTATTAATTAACTTCAATCTTGAGTTATGCCAAGCACTGCTCGTTGCATGTATTTTGACAGAAACAAAAAACAAAGACTCTCACCAGACTGTCCATATATTCAGCCTGGTATCTGCCTCTACTTTTCGCATAATTAGTTCAATTTTTCTTTGTCCCGTTTATCCTTTTTTTTTTACCAAATGGAATCTTCCTGCTTATTTATGAAAGGAGCCCATTTCGAAAATTAGGTATGACACATGATGAGAGGTTGTGTAATCTGAATATAGCTGAACATTTTATTAATAGTGTAGGCCCCGATCTGATCTGGGCCTGCACTGTTTGCCAGGGTTTCTGGTACAAAATGGGTTATGGAATGTTAGGCATAAATGGGGGTAGTCATTCGTGGCAGTTTCGGGGAGACTTCATTATTTTTTTGGTAAAATATATTAGATATCTTATTTGTCATATAAGATATCTTAAATAGTTAGGTAAATAAGATATCTTATATATTATATAAGATATCTATTATGCTATATAAGATATCTAATATATTAAATGAGACATCTGATATAGGATATATCTTATTTACTGGAATATATATCTGATATGCTAAATAAGATATCTAATATACCAAATAAGATATCTAATATAACATATAAGATATCTTATATAATATATGAGATATCTTTTATATCATATAAGTTATCTTATTTCCATTATTACATAAGATATCTTATATATTACATTAGATATCTTATATAATATATAAGATATCTGATATGTTATATAAGATATCTTATATGCTATATTAGATATCTTATTTAGCATACGAGATAGCTTATATATTTTGGTAAATAAGATATCTTATATATCATACTAAATATCTTATATCCTATATTAGATATCTTATATCCTATATAAGATATCTAATATAGCATATAAGATATCTTATATAACATATCAGATATCTTATATGCTATATAAGATATCCTATTTATTATATTAGATATATATATATATATATATATACATATAAGATATCTTATATAAAAAATAAGATATCTTATATAATAAATAAGATATCTACAATCCATAATAAATAGACCGGCCCTGATAGCTCAGTTGGTAGAGTGTCCGCTCCGGGGAACGGGAGGTCACAGGTTCGATCCCGGGTCGCGACATACCAAAGTCGTTTAGAATGGTACTAGCTGCTCCTCGCTCGGCACTCAGATTTACGGGGTAGAGCTAGGACTGGTCGACCCAGTGTCAGGTTAATGTGACTGGGTGTGGTATCATGTAATGTGTCTGGGACATGATACTTTAGTGAGGCAGCACTATAAAAGTGAGCATTGAGCTCCCTGTCGAAACCAGACACCGTCGTGATGACTGAAAAATTGTTGAAAGGGACATTAAACCCGAATTCACACACACACACTCCATAATAAATACTAAAATGGCTTGCCATACTTCCCAGTCACCACGGGATACAATACCCTACCTTCACAGTGACATTTGCCGTACTAGGACCATGACGAATTTATTGACAATTTTCTCTCCAGCGGACAATTCAGCTGATAGAGAAATACAAATTGTGTAAAAATTAACATATGACACAGTCTTATTTCTAGTGTGTGTGGATCATGAGAATTAATTATTACTTTGATAAACCTAAGAATTAGTATTCTCAGCTGAACAGGTTGTCAGTCAGTTGGTCGTAAATAATAAATCGAAAGTAGGAAATCAGGCCGGAAATGCAAAACGTGGAGCCAGCACTCCAGTCGGCGCATGCGTATTGCATGGTGACTGGCATGGTTACTGGTTTCATAAACCATCTCCGTACATACCTCCTATCTCACCAGAAAATACACACCCTTATTATCTAATGATATATTATAAAGTTCTCGCCCACTTAGAGCTAGCAGTCTGTATCTAGAGCTGGAATGGTTTAGTACTAAAAATGAAAGCCGTATTAAAGTAGCTTTGTTATTCTATATTTTATATATCAATTAAATAGTTTAGTACTAGATCTAAGAAGTTGGTCTCATTAAGAAAGACCCAGCCAAAAATAGGACACACTGGGGTCCCAGATACAACTACCATATTCCAAGATTGGGCGAACAAGACCTTTATATGCTGCCTCTTTTACATCCTGAGGGCACAGATGAAGATTTCTCCTCAGGAAACCAATCGTTCTATTTGCCTTAGTACACATGTTGCTAATATGAGTATTCCATCTCAAGTTGTGTGAGATTGTCACTCCAAGGTATTTAATGGAGTCCACATTCTCGAGGACCGTTCCCTCTAAGGTGTAAGAAGCCTCAACTTTATTAGATCTCTTCCTAGTTATCTGCATAATATTGCATTTAACTGGCTGACATCTCGTGCCCCATTTACGTGCCCAACATCCTAATCTATCTATGTCAGCCTGAAGTTTCAATGAGTCATCTGTATCTCTAATTTCCCGGTAACAAACGCAGTCATCTGCGAAAAGTCTTATTTCTGAGTCAATGTCAGTGGAAATATCATTGATGTACAGGGAGAACAAAAGTGGACCAAGAACGGTCCCTTGCGGGAATCCAGACAAAACTGGAGCCCACTCCGAAGATTCACCATTAACAACAACCCGCTGTTTTCTGTAGCAAAGAAAGGAATCTATCCATTTGAGGGTTCTTTCCCCCAATTCCATAACCAAATAACTTAGATTTAAGTAGTTCATGAGGAGGGGTGTCAAAAGCCTTCTCGAAATCCAGAATAAATGTGTCCACCTGTCCCCCTTCGTCCAAGATTTTTGCCCAGTCATTAATAACTGTGCTTAGCTGAGTTTCACAACTGTGCCTTTTCCTAAATGCATGTTGTCTGTCTGACAAAAGTTTATGTTCGTCCAAGTGGGCCATGATGTTCGAGCAAACTATATGTTCCAGCAATTTACACAGAACACAAGTCAGAGACACAGGGCGATAATTACGGGCAAGAGCCCTATCTCCTTTTTGAAGAGTGGACAGATGTTTGCTAAGAGCCATTCTTTGGGGATTTCACCCGTATCAAGAGACTGTTGAAACAAGTGTGCAAAAACTGGACCCAACTCATTTGCTAGTTCCTTCAGGACTCTAGGATGAAGCTCATCAGGTCCTAAGGCCTTACTGGGGTTTAAGCCTTGAAGAAATTTGATCACTCCTGCAGCTGTCACAACAATATTATTCATGAATGGGGCCGATCTTCCAGTCAATGGAACCTCCGTGAACTCAGTTTTATTAAACGCATCATTGAATTGACCAACTAGTTCCTCTGCCCTTTCAGAGTCTGACTCAGCAACCCCGTCCCCTCCTCTTTTATTAAGGGGCGGGATAACTTGCCTGTCTTTCTTCTGGCTATTAATATATCTGTAGAAGTCTCTGGGATTTGCCTTTACATCACCTACCAAGTTATTCACATACAAATCATGCTGATTTTTTTTATATCAGTCTTGATTTCACGTCTCAAGTTTTCAAATTTTGTCCGGAGTTTACCACTTCCCGTCTTCTATCTATCTATCTATCTATCTATCTATCTATCTATCTATCTATCTATCTATCTATCTATCTATCTATCTATCTATCTATCTATCTATCTATCTATCTATCTATCTATCTATCTATCTATCTATCTATCTATCTATCTCCCGTATAGTCAAACCCCTCGCGGGGACATAGACTTTGACGCGCGTCAACCGCCAAGAAGGTTAAAAGTGTAGTAAAAGCATAAAAGACAGAAAAGAAATGTTAAAAATAGATAAAAACAGGGCAAGAGTACTATGGTGACACATGTTCATTCTGGCTTACAGCCAGACTGAACTCGGGGCCGGACAGGGTGACAACGTCAGGGGGCAAGGCATTCCAGTGGACAATAGTTCTGGGGAAAAAAGAGTACTTGTGATAGTCAGTTTTTGTATGTATTTGCTGGAATGCCTGAGAATGAGAAGTTCTGGAGGGTCTAGAGAGAGGGGTCACGGAGTTAGGTATGGGGATGGCAACCCTGCTATGCAGGCAGAATGTTCTGGAACATAACAAGGCGTTGGTCAATGCGTCTGAGGTCAAGTCGTCGCCACTGTAAAGAATTTAGCATGTCAGTAACAGAGGAGGTCTGCCCGTAGTCCCGTTTGGTCCAGCGAGCAGCTCTCCTCTGCACTGCTTCAAGTTGGTCCATGAGATTGCTTGTGTAGGGTGCCCAGCCTATAGAGCAGTATTCGAGTTGTGGTCTTACAAGAGTCTTATATGCTACTGATTTTAGCTGTTCAGAATGGACTTTGATGTTACGCCTTAGAAAGCCTAGTGTCTGGTTTGCCTTTTTAGTGATGTTGTCTATGTGTGCGTGCCAGGTGAGGTCTTTTGTGAGTATCACACCTAAGTATTTGGCTGCATCTACAGTGTCCAGAGGAGTGTTGTGAAGAAAATACTGGGTAGGTATTGGGATTTTTCGTTTGGTGATTTGCAGGACCTGACACTTAGCTGGGTTAAAGGACATGTCCCAGGTCTTTTCCCAGATCTCAAGTTGCTGCAGGTCATGCTGGAGAAGTCTTGAGTGGGCTGAGGTAGAGATAGCTAGATAGATAGCAGTGTCATCAGCGAATAATCTGACTATAGAAGATTTAACAGCCTCAGGGAGGTCGTTAATGTATATTAAGAACAGAAGGGGACCAAGAACAGAGCCCTGAGGGACTCCAGAGGAAACGGGGATAGAAGAGGAGGAGGATCCATTCACTACAACAGAATGAGACCTGTTGTCTAGGAAACTCTTAATCCACTGCAGTGTTTGGCCCCGTATACCGTAGAAGTGAAGCTTGTACAGTAATTTTTCATGATTGACCATGTCAAAAGCCTTCGAAAAGCCAAGTAGAATGAGATCTACCTGGCTTTTGTCCTGGCCTGTGCATGAATCTTATTCCTTCTGCGAATTTTCCTTCTTATCTCTGGAGTGATCCAGGGAATAAAAGATACAGACCTACTAGTTTTTGAGGGGATATGATTTTCGGCCGAAGTATGAATGAAAGAAGTTATCAAATCAAAATTCTCCTGTACAGACCGAGCATCTGAATGACCATTAAAGTAATTCTCCTTTGCAAATCTGAGTGCATCCTTCCTCATAGTTTCATAGTCACCTTTCTGATATGAGTACACCTTCCTCCGAGGTTTCTTTATTGGTGGGATGTGAATTTTTAAATATCCGGAGACAACACCGTGGTCACTTAGTTTATCTGGGGAATGAATGTCTTCGAATTGTCCTGGCAAAGTCGTAAGGATCAGATCCAATGTGTTCTTATCACGAGTGGGGAAGTTAACAATTTGTTCAAGACCATGATCGTTCATAATGTCAATTAATATTTGTCCTTCCGACTGACTCAGCATTGTGTGAGAGACTTAACTAATTTTTGCACAAATTAAGTTTTAAAAATAAAGGGGCCATACGCCGCTCAGAAAATCGGCGTACGCCAAATGAAAAAAAAAAGCGGCGTACATCGACTATGGGCCAAACAATACGACCAGTGAGACATGGGCAAATATCATTCTATCTATCTATCTATCTTCATATACTGAGTCGGTCAAACTTGGCCATTACCTCAGTTGGGTGGTGCGCTAAATTTAGAATTTAGCAAAAAAAAAAAAAAAAAAAAACACACCCACTGGATGAGTTCTTAAAACTATTTACAATCTGCTTTCAGAGGTGTACTAAAACGCACACCTCTGGATCCCAATCTACACTATGCGGGCTTTGAACTCCTCTGCAGTTTTGGCATTTACCACAGAGGAGGGAAGACTATTCCACTGAGGAATAGTTCTAGGGAAGAAAGAATTCTTCAGGGCATCACTATAGGCCTGGTACCTACGATATTGACTGTTGTTTAGTTTTGATGCCCTTGTTTGAGTTGAAGTAGTCACAGGGGTCAAGTATTTATCTTTATTAAGAGACACTGTGTCAGAGTGAATCTTATAAAAGAAGGTTAAAGAGGACTGCTCGCGACGGGCCTCCAAGGATGGCCACTCCAGCTCATCGAGCATATCACCAACACTGCTTCTGTTCCGCCATCGCCTGCAGGTCCATCGGGCAGCCGTTCTCTGAACCTTCTCAACCTGCTGAACCTGAGTTTTAACATGGGGGTGCCAAACAGGTGATGCATACTCTAATTGAGGTCTAACCAAGGTTTTGTATGCAACACCCTTTGTCTGCCTAGGTGCAAAAGCCAAATTACGTCTAAGAAACCCTAATGTCCTAGTTGCTTTAGAGGTAATCTCAGAAAATCCCCGAAAAGTGTTTCATTTATCGTAACCTTCAATAACTGACTGTGTTTGTATATTGGTACGAAGCCTGTGAGAGGTGCATCAATGTTTCACGTTATAAAATGTACGGAGAAAATATGCAAACACGTATTATTTACATTACCCCACCCACTTCTGATCTCTTCTACAACAACTCTTCTTTCTACTGATACTGTGACTGGCGGTCACATTTGACAATTAATCGCACGTGTACATTTGATGGTTTACAGAGGATTCGCCACCAAACAACGCCTTCCCACAAAATTGAAGCAATGTCTCAAAAATGACCTATAGAAATCCAAAGCCCGTCTTTTCGCGGACGACACAGCCGTTTACCTTACTATTGAAGGTCCAAATGATGACAGAGTGCTACAAAAGGATCTCGACAATCTGGCTATGTGGGAGTCCTGGTGGGACATGGAGTTTAACCCCTCCAAGTGGTGAGGGTGACAGCCTCCAGGAGACCAATCAATACCTTGTATCACTTGCATGGCCAGGTCCTGGAGGCTGTGAGTTGTGCTAGGTACCTGGGGGTTGATATTTCGTCGTCCCTATCTTGGAATTGCCACATAGACAGAATTACAGGGAACACAAATCGCTTATTGGGTTTCTTGAAACGAAACATTAAGACCAAACTTCCCAAAGTGAGAGAGACTGCCTACAACACGCTGGTCCGCCCCAAACTCGAATACGCTTCTCAGATATGGGATCCCCACACTAAAGACAAAACAGCTCAAATCGAAAAAATACAGCGCCGCGCTGCTAGATGGACCACTAACAATTATGATTCCAGGTCCAGTGTTACAACGATGCTTGAAGGCCTAGGCTGGCGGACCCTCCAACAAAGAAGGTCAGACACTTGCCTATGTCTATTCTACCAGATTGTCTATGGGCTAGTGGCAATACCCATGCCAGATTACATACAGCGTAAAACTTCGATTTCAAAAAATTGCCACTCAATGACCTTCCGCCAGGTCCACACTTACAAGAATTTCTACAAATACTCTTTCTTCCCCCTGGCTATTGTCCAATGGAATGCTCTCCCAGAATCAGTTGTATGTTTGCCAACCCTTGAGGCTTTCAAGGGTGAAGTTGGCAAACTGCACCACTCCCGCCCCTAGTTCCAAAAAGTTATGTTTTTAATTTTGATTTTAACTTCTCTACCTCACCAACTGTTTTTACCCCCTATCATCTTTTATCCTCTCACTATCCCCTCTTAACTTTTGTCTATATTTCCTTCTTATTTCGGCACGACAGCGCACACCTGCCTAGAATGCCCGCGAGGGCGTGAGGCAGTTTATATAGATAGATAGAGAATGGGAGGACCGAAGTTCGAGGATGTAAGCAAATTGACCTGTTAACATTTCTATAAATAGCAAGATACTAAAAAGTTGGAAACAAAAATTGTCAAACGACATTTGATAAATAAACTGTCAGAAACAAACATGAAAAATAAAGAGCAAATATCGACAGAGCTTATTATTGATTGAAATATTATGCAGATAACTAGGAAAAGAATAAATAAAATTGAGGCTTCTTACACCTTAGAGGGAATGGAGCATGGTTAGTGGACTTGCCTCTGATACTAGAGGTCCCGGGTTCGATCCCCAGCAGCGGCGATAAAATTTCATTCCATTGGCAATTTGGCATAATGGTGCAGGGATGAATGTCATAAAGTGCACCGTCCTTCGGATTGGCACTAGGAGGTTTTGCCCCTCTTCGATTTCGCCTCTGAAAATGGATATATACATGTATATGTAAAAATGGATGAAAAGCATTTAGTTGGTAATCCAGAGAACGACACGGGGAGGCGCTTTTCATTATGGTCCATTTATTAAAAGTCAGTGGTTTTACAAAGTCAATTTAAAATATCATCATTTTAAATTTAAAAACGTGATGCCTCAGATCTCATCAGTGTATGAATTTCATTTGCTGTGTCAACAGTAACAATTCTGATCAGTCCGCTGCGATGCTGATGTTGTAGGTGCCAGTCCAGTGATGTGTGAACATCGGCGAAGAAGAGCTTAACTAGTGAGCTCGCCATTTTCATACATCTCCCGAATGTCAAACAGCTTCCCGTGAGTATTGCTGTACTGTTTCCTCTGGACTTTGCATAGCATGTTCTCTGGCACAGCCCTGACTTGAACGTCAACTGTCCTGGGTCTCTAGAGCTGAATATCGACCAGTCTTCAACATTCCACTCCCGTCAGTCCACGTCAGTCTTACGAAAATCAGGAGGCTTTGTAAAGGCTCTTTCTATATATCAGCAATTTAGGACTCCAATGCTTCAAATGCTCCCTTGATGTGTTCAGCTAGTAGAAAGGGTAAAGCCAGGGCCCTCCTAATAAACTGAGACTAAGTCTTGTCTCGTCGTTCCATATAAGAACTCAACAGACCCAGGTGACTTTAGTCACAGATAAGTGGGGTCACTTTTTTATGAGCGGGTTCGATGTATGAACCGCGGTCACTGACCGCGGTTCTTACATCGAACCCGCTCATAAAAACAGTGGCAAATCCTCCAAAAGCAAAAATCAAAAAGGAGGCTTTGTAAAGGCTCTTTCTATATATCAGCAATTTAGGACTCCAATGCTTCAAATGCTCCCTTGATGTGTTCAGCTAGTAGAAAGGGTAAAGCCAGGGCCCTACTATTAAATTGATAATAAGTCTTGTCTCGTCGTTCCATATAAGAACTCAACAGACCCGGGTGACTTTAGTCACAGTTTAGTGACCGCAGTTCTTACATTAAACCTGCTCATAAAAAAGTGACAAATCCTCCAAAAGCAAAAAATAAAAAAGTGGCGAACCCTCTCACGTGGGTGGCAAAACCTCTTGTTGCAAATTGGCGAAATCTCTGACATCCCATTACATACACTCCAGGTTTGCAGGATGAAAAATAGAAGTGAAGGCAATGATCAGGAATCGATACAATTATCCCACAGCTCCTACCAGAGGAAGCACAAACACGAAACAACTAGACCCTAATGGAAAAACATCAATAGCGGAAAGCCAAAAGGACAGTACTTTCCCACAAAACGGCCAGTTGGGTATCCAAAACAAAATAATATTAGAGTCTGGAAGAGATACACATCCTCAAAGACAAACCATGACAAAAAAAAAATGCGACAGAAGAACCACCTTGGAACAGTCAGTGAAATGAATTCCACTGTGGGGCTTAAATTGATTTTACATGACCACAATCCTCGCCCTTATTTCCGTCGCGGTTTAGACAAATAATTTGTTCAGTCCGCATGAAGCCTCCTAACTCATCAGTGCAACATCTCCCAGAACACAAAAATCAAACAACCACAGAGATGAAGCAACGGTGAGGACTCAACAGCAAGAAACCACTGAAAAGCCTACACAGTAATTATTTAATTACAGTAGGGATCTTTAACCTGCACAGGGGATGGTTCTGCCTGCACAGGGGACCTCCAATAAACGTCCCGATCCGAAGGACGGTGCACTTGCGGCATTCATCCCTGCAAATGATGCCAGTGGAGCATGTTCGGACACCACAATTTTACTACCCGCTGCCGGGAATCGAGCCTGGGGCCTCTAGCATCGATGGCAGGTGCACTAACCACATTTCTAAGAATCTACCAAGTAATTTCCAAATCCATTCAGAATGGTGCTGTTATTTCCTCTGTTTCTACACTTCCATTCATTTTCCTCTTTCTCCTCTGTCTCCTACTTTCAACTCCTCTACCGTCTCTTCTATGTCTTTTCTCCCTTTTGTCTGAAAGACGACACAAATGACCCTCAAGGGTTGACATGTTGTTAAACCCAAACAAATCAATCAATCAATCAAAACCAGAGCCTTCGTTGCTCGCAGACATGTAGGAGAGACCTTGAGCTAGGTACATGCAGAAAATCATGTGTCTATTAGCCTTATTAGTTGGCTTTGCACATGCATATGAAGAACAATAATTGGGAAATACTAAGTGCTCTTTTGTCATGTGCTGCCTGCTGACCCACAATAACTCCTACCTTTGCAAACAGTTTAGATCCAGATCAGATGTCTTCTGAAGAAGCCATCTGATCAGGATCTACACTATTTGACATTCAATTTATGACAGTTGAACAAATACATATTAAATAATTTGATTCATTGATGGTCAGAAATGGGTGTGGTTAAATTAATTTATTCAGCAGGAAAATGGCTATTTTCTTTTTCAGAAGGAAGAGTTCAAGATGTCTAACAATAAGAGAAAAAGAAGTCTTTCAGAGAAACATGAACTTCAGTTGCCCATAGAAACAAAACAACGCATAAAAAAACTGTTTGAAAAGAAGTTTACATACAGAAAACCATGTGATGGTTCATGGAGTTTTCCTCAAGATGAATTCTTATTGGATAAAAATAAGTATACCCAAGATCATTCTGGAATAAACCAATCAGAGTCTACAAATTTGTCATGTGCTGAAAGTATGGTCAAATCAGAATCATCTGATGAGTCCAGAGTTCCAAAAGAAAATACATTTATAGTAAAAGAGTTATGGACAGAGGATCCATTTATTCAGATGAAAAATGAGCTGAACCAGTTAAAGAACAATTTGAATGACAAAGATATGATCAGTTGGCATCAGCATACAAGAGCAGTGAATCTGGCTGGTAATATTAATGCTGAAATTCAGCAAGGCTTCAGACCAGAGTTATGTACTCAGGCTTGGTGTAAATTCTATGAGATTGCAACAACATACCTACAGCTTCATGAAAAGGAATTCTTATTTTCTATACATTTATGTGAAGCCCCAGGAGCCTTCGTAACAAGCTTGAATCACTTCATGTTATCAACTGGTAAGATCCTGATTTTCAGGTGATGGAGACACTTCTAAGGAAGATCATTTGAGCCCCGCCAAGCGAATTTGGGTCTTCGAGCATTCCGTCATGACAAACTTTAACTGCGCATGCCCAGCCATTCAGAGGGACCAGGGGTATGGCTTTCTGTCTGAAGGTTCCTCTTGATTCAATGCTTGTATGAGCGAGCAGCGAAGGTTCTGGCGAGACTGCGCGGATGCGCAGGCTCGCCTGAACCTTCGCTGCTCGCATAGGCGATAAGTACCAAAATCGCTTGACAGGGCCCATTTGGTCTGAAAGCATCTCTCTTCCCTCCTATGATACTCTTATAGAAACAAAAATAGGTCTTAGAGAAAGGAGTTAAATACTATGGGTTGTGCCCCCTTGCATTGTGGTTTAGAGAAATAGATTGGGCTGCATGATGTTTCCACACAAGCTGAAACTGACCGCACATGAGTACTGGTAAACCACATAGAAGGTTAAGGGCCGTCAAGGCAAAGAGGTGCAAGTCAGACATATGAACTCTATATGTTCGTTTGGATGGTAGGGCTTGGGGTGTCATTTCATCTCAATGTTGGGTAAAAGTGCCACAAAATTGGAAGCAACATCTCCAAAATGACATAAATGGTGTTATAGGGGATGTAAAACCTCAATACAAACAAAACAAACAAATAGTAGGAGTCAATCTGTATTGTCAGAGTGGTCTAAAAAAATGGGGCAAAATCTTTCAAGTGTATCCATAGCTTGAGATAAAAAAAGAGTAATGAGAATAGTTTTGAGAAAATTATGTGACGCCGAGAAAACTACACTGTACATCTGAAGATGTCTGCTTATGTCGTCTGCTGAATCTTCTTGCAAACTTTATAAGAATATGTTTGCACACAGGCAAACAGTGTGGGCCTAGATCAGACTGCTCCTACAGGAGCAGTCTGATCTGGGTCCACACTGTTTGCAAAAAAGGACTTTTAAGGTAACTGGCGATGGCACAGCAGATGACAATTGCTGTGATTGGCGTCTTATGGGTTAATAAATAGATCAGCTCTAACTGTGATTTGTTGAATAATAAATCACAGTTTGGAGGTCAGTTGTAAAGTAGATCAAATCACGAGCGTATAGCATGCATGACTTGTCTACTTACAACTGACCGACAAACTGTGATTTATTACTCAACCAATCACAGACTAGAGCTGATCTATATAGTATTTCGATTCTCACATGCTGAAAATCAGCAGCTATGTTGTTGTTTCCTTCAAATTCCCACAACATTTTGTCATTGTTAAAATAAAGCCAGCAAACAGTATTGACTGAATACATGCATTTATGTCCTTTTGTAACGTTTTGATGTGAGAAAGTGACATTTCACCGTCTATCCTCAAGGAATCTACGAGTGAGGTCATAAATTGCCAGATTTTAATGACGTCACATGTCACACTCTTTCACCCCATGATTTGTCGCATAATAATTCACAGTATATATGCGCGCTATGTTAGAATACTCTACAAAAACATATTTAACAGACCTTTGTTTCCCAGTGGATAAGAGGGCTGACTCTTTACCATTTGTTCTTTCACCGCTGTGGTTCAAGCCTAGCTAGGGTCACATGTGAGACGCCAAGTTCTGCAATGGAAGGTCAGGTGGTTTTTCTCTGGATACTCCAGTTTTCGTCCACCTCTGATTAACGATCAGCTCAAAATACATGTAAGTGAAATAATCTTGAAAGGGCCTAAAACAAAAAAAAAACTTACATTGTGGATATAGCTAATGCAATTTGACGTGAGACTGATTTTCTCTATTTCCATAAATTCACACCCGACTGACTGCATATATTTATCTTCACCATTTTCAGAAGAGGTCAATACATAGAGGTCAGTAAATAGGTCACCTTGCACAAGATGCCGAAAACTCGCTAGACATTTATAGGGCTGGCTAATCGGAGCTGAAAAGATAATTGATTATCAGTCATGTCATTGCGATCGATAATCGATTATTTTACGTCACACCACTTCCGGTCTCATGTGAGATGCACGCTTGAGTGAAGCCGAGAGCCTTCAGTACGCTTATTGACACCGTATCGATAAGACGTGGTCTTATTAACTGGTCAATCTATTTTTGGCCGAGAGCGTATTGTGCGAATCGTACTTTCACTTTCGAATTTCTATGAAGTGACGATTCGTTTTTCTATCTGTACGCGGTACAGAAATAATATTATATCAAACTATTCACGAATTTGGTGAATTTATAAATTATAAAAGATTTCGACACTGTCGTATAAATATTATAGGATAATTTACTTAGCGCACAAGCGGCCGTATTAAGCGGCGGATACGTCATCTGTCAACAAATGCAAATGGCGAACGAGATGGTGAAAGACCAGCTCTCAGAATCTGATGTGCAGTTAATTCAGAAAGAAAAAGAAACTGAAAAGACGCAACCGAAGGACACAAAAAAGGGAAAGGCACCTGCCAATCCTAAAATAAAACCGGCTGCCAAAGGCAAAGAGTCTGTTTCAGAGACCGGGGTGTTACCTGTCTCGCAGTCACATGGGGCTTCGGGTGCGAAGTCACTACAAACTAGGTCCCCGGTATTATTTAATGCTGAAGTAGCTGGGATTTTGAAAGAACTTCATAGTAATCAAAACAAAATCAGTGATAGACTGGAAAAACTGTCCTCTCGAGTTGATTCTATCTATGAGTATTCTTATGATGAATATGATAATGAACAGTATGAGGTCACTGATGGAAATCAGGCTGAACATTATGATGATGCTTATGAGAATGTTGTCCCTGAAGGTAGTGATCTTGATCAGTCTGTTGAAGTGGCATCGGTTGCCTCGGAACCTCCATTTAAGAAACAGAAAGTTGAGAAAGGCTCTGTTTTCAAAAATATCCATGATAAATTTAGCCCGAAAGAGACGGTTGATGCTGATATTAATAGTGAATTGGCAGAATTTATTAACACTGCATTCAGGGAAGGCATCTCTGAGGATAAACAGTCTGAGCTGTTAAAAGAAATCCATTGCCCAAATAATTGTTCCACATTGGTCAAAACTACTGTGAACCAGCCTATATGGAGGTTGCTTAAGGCACACACTCAATCAGATGATATTAAGATGCAATTGATACAGAATAACATTATTAAAGCGGCGATTAGTTTCACCAAAATTTTAAATGTATGTGGTGAAGCCATCGGGCAAGATATGATAGAGCTGGGCATGAATGCTTTAGCCCTTTTAGGTCAGAGCAACAAACAAATAAACAATAAAAGAAAAGAATTCCATAAAGTGGATTTGGACAACAAATATCACTATCTCACCTCGCAAAGCCTGCCGTTTACAGAGAAACTCTATGGCGATGATGTCAATAAAAATATTAAAGACATTCAAGACATTAACCGTTTAAGCAAGAATATTGGTAGGGGCGCAAACATATCAACCAGGGGCGGTTATAGAGGCAGGGGTCCCTATAGATTTCCTCAAGGCCGAGGAAGAGCTCGTGGGCGTAGCTATGGGCATTACAACGATCAGCAGCAACACTATGGTGCAGGGCCCTCAACTTCTGGTGTTACCGTTTCAAATAACGGGAAATTCGGGGCCAAGAAATAGATGAATTGATAGGTGAGGTATGCTTGGCCTTTGAGGCAGGTAGATTGAAATACTTTGCAGAAAACTGGAAGAAAATTACATCAGATGAGGTTGTTTTAGATATTGTTCAAAATTGTCATTTACAATTAAAAGATGGAATAAACCCTATTAACACTGAGACACCTTATAGTTTCTTCAGCGTTAGAGAGGAGCAAATCATACAAGATGAAATTGACAAATTATTAAAAATGAAAGTTCTTATTGAAGTTGAGCATTGTGCGGAGGAATTTTTGTCTCCGATATTTGTTGTTCCAAAAATGATTTTGAATTTAAAAAATTTCAATGAAAATGTAGTTTACCATCATTTTAAGATGGATACCTTTGAATCAGCCATAAAACTTATCAAGCCAAATTGCTTTATGGCCTCTGTCGACTTGAGGCACGCATATTACAGCATTTATATTGCTGACGAGGAACAAAAGAAACTCCGGTTTGTTTTCCATGGCAAAGTATATCAATATGTCTGTCTAGCAAATGGAATTTCTTGTGCCCCTAGGCTTTTTACAAAGCTTATGAAACCAGTCTATGCATCACTCAGGCAGCTTGGACACTCAAATTCAGGATTCATCGACGATTCACTTCTTGTGAGTGAAACCTTTGATGAATGTAAAGAGAACATATGTGACACTGTGAATGTAATGCAAAAGCTTGGGTTTATTATACACAAAACCAAGTCGGTTTTAGTACCAACTCAAGACATTGTGTTTTTAGGCAATGTTATACACTCTAGTGACATGACAGTAACACTTCCTTCAGAAAAAGTTTCTTTGATTGTCCAAGAATGCCAGAGTTTATGCAATAAGTCACATGTATCCATAAGAAATGTAGCCAGAGTTCTGGGACTTTTAGTTTCTACATTTTCAGCCGTAGAATATGGCCCTCTGCATTATCGAGAAGTAGAAAAGGCAAAGATTGAAGCTTTAAAACTGTCAAAGGGAGAGTTTGATTGTAAAATGTTAGTTACTGATGATATGAGGACTGATCTATATTGGTGGGTCAGAAATCTAGCGGTACAAAAAAGATATATAGATCACGGGAATCCAGATATTATAATTACGACTGATGCATCTCATAGTGGCTGGGGTGCAGTGTATAAAAATGAAAAATTTGGAGGCAGATGGTCAGAATCTGAGGCTGAAAATCTTATCAATGTTTTAGAAATGATTGCTGTTTGGCTGGCTCTGAAGTCAGTTTGTAGAGATACCAGAAGTAAGCATGTCTTAGTCCGATGTGATAATTCATGTTCAGTGTCATATTTAACTGCCATGGGTGGAATCAAATCTGCCAAATGTAATGAAATGGCAAAGCAAATCTGGACCTGGTGCATTGAAAGAGATTTGTGGCTATCAGCCACTCGTGTGCCAGGATCAGAAAATGAAGCTGATGAGAGTTCTAGGAAATTCAAGGACAGTACAGAATGGATGTTAGACAAGCAGATTTTCGATCGCTTGGTTAACATTTGGCCGTGTCCAGAGATTGACATGTTTGCCAGTCGTTTGAACAAACAACTAGACAAATATGTATCCTGGAAGCGTGACCCAGATGCACTCTGGATCAATGCTTTTTCAAGCAGTTGGTCAAATATATATTTTTTCGCTTTTCCTCCTTTCAGTCAAATCATGAGATGTCTACAGAAGACTCTGAGGGACAGAGCGGAATGTATCATAATTGTACCACTTTGGCCAACACAGATCTGGTATCCAGAGCTACTAAAGATGCTAGTAGATTTTCCCAGAATTCTACCTACAGGGAACATCTTGAGTCTACCGAACTTCAAGGGAGTTCACCCTCTTATGAACAGACTTCATCTGATAGCCTGTCGGTTATCAGGCGATCCTATGAAAGTAAAAATATTTCAAGTAAAGCTACCGACATCTTGCTGGCGTCATGGCGCGCAGGAACTCAAAAACAATATTCTACACATATCAAGAAATGGTTTTTATTCTGTAATAAAAAACAAGTTGATTCAGTTCATACAGATGTGAATACTGTATTAGAATTCCTGACAGAGCAATTTGAAAGTGGCTGTGGTTATAGCTCCCTTAACACTGCAAGGTGTGCTTTGTCTGCAATTGGTATAGTTAGAGATGGTTTTGCCATAGGGGCTCATCCCATTGTCATTAGATTTATGAAAGGGGTCTTTAATTTAAAACCTACTAGAGCCCGTTATAGTGAAATCTGGGATGTGAATAAAGTATTGCTATATCTACAGTCACTATCTCCAATTGCAAAGTTGTCGTTAAAAATATTAACTTTAAAGTTAGCAATGTTAATTGCGCTTACTCTTGCAAGTAGAACACAAAGTATTCATTTACTGAGTATTTTAAATATACAGAAAGGATATGATTCATATACATTGCAGTATAGTGATACTTTAAAACAGTCCAGACCAGGAAAGAGTATTCCTGTAGCTGTGTTAAAAGCATATCCAGTGGATAGAAGGCTTTGTGTAATATTTACTCTTAAAGAATATTTGAGACGTACAAATAATTTAAGGGGTAGTAGTACATGTTTGTTTATAAGCTATATAAAACCTCATGGTTCTGTCTCCAGAGATACTATAAGTCGATGGCTCCGAACAGTAATGAGTAATGCAGGAATTGATTGCGCCAGATTTAAAACGCATAGTATTAGATCTGCTTCTGTTACTAAAGCAAAATGTCAATTTGTTCCAATTGACCAAATATTGAAAGTTGCAGGATGGTCAAATACAAAGACATTTGGTACTTACTATGATAAGCCTGTTAAGGCAGATAATAACTGTTTCAGTGAGGCAGTGTTAAAGTTATGAATAATACAGACCCGTGTTACAAGTGATCATGACTAGAAATAAGTACTCTGAATACCAAATTTGATATTCTATGGTCATTGGGCATGATGAATAGTTGTCATGTTTGAATATTAAATGGTTGTGGGCAAGTACGTCATTGTGTTAAAGTTTGCCAAAATTTGGGCTTTAAAGTCTCACATGAGACCGGAAGTGGTGTGACGTAAAATAATCCCCCCAACTAAACGAGACTTACCTTGGTTAAGTTGATGTTTGGTTGGGATTATTTGTAGTCACACAACCACTGGAGGGATCAGGTGCCCACCCATACAGATTTATATCCCTCCCTGCTTTGTTGTAGTGTTAGATACTACATATGAATGATGATTTGTTTGACATATTAAATTTTGTCAAACTTTCTAAGCGTTAAATAACTGAAGGCTCTCGGCTTCACTCAAGCGTGCATCTCACCTGATCCCTCCAGTGGTTGTGTGACTACAAATAATCCCAACCAAACATCAACTTAACCAAGGTAAGTCTCGTTTAGTTGGGGGGATTATTAATCGCTAAGGTTTTTGTCATAATTTAATCTGTCTGGCTCTCTCTGAGAATGACTCTTACCATATGTTGGCCATTACCATATGTATATTTTAACGGACAGGCCTGAGCAAAAAGTGTAGACCCAGATGAGACGCCGCAGAATGCGGCGTCTCATCAGGGTCTTCACTGTTTGCCACTCATCCCGCTATTTTAGGCATAACTTTGGGTAGTAAATTGTACCTTTCAAGTAATCGATTAAAAGCAAATCAGAAATGATTATCATTTTTGTGGAATTTATCGATCGATTAATCGATTATACGATTAATCGTGTCAGCCTTAAGACGTTTATGAAAACCCATCTATTAGGCAATAACGTTGACTAATTTATTCTTTGGATAGAGGTCAGTCTCGTGTCGAATTGCACCAGCTATACTTGTTAGAATCGCCTCAATCAATTAACCACAACATACATGTACATTTCTAACAAAAAATAAGGAAAATTCTCACTTACTTGTGCTTGCTACTTCTCTCATATATCAAAAGCTTTGGTAAGTACCCACAACAAGAAACAAAGAAATTTATCCCTTAGTTAGATATCCTTGTTATCCCCTTTCACATATCTTGAGCTATGTTAACCCTTAACATGCCAAGAAAAACTACTGAAAATGCCGTCTGCTTACATGTATGTCATCTGCTTCTGACACCATGTTTCAATAAGTTACATTTGTTCAAATTAAAAGCTGCTAGAAGACACACTTTATACATTCTGAATGTAATTTCAGGTTACGAGGGAGACTGGGATTGGGTAGCGACAACACTAAATCCTTATTATGAAGGCAATGATAATGGTCACATGATCAGTGATGACAGGTTTATCCGACATACTAGGGATAACTGGTATTTTGGGGTTGACGACACAGGGAATCTCATGTCATGGAAGAATATGGAGGGACTGCAGAGGTTGACAGGAGATAGGAGGGTTGATTTGGTATGTAAACCCTCAAAGCAAAAGCCATGCGAATAGCAGATGACATTTTCTATTTTCTTTTTTTCTTTGTTTTACCATAAGGATCCTAAGTATTGGGACAGATACTCAGATAGGCCTAAGTAAACAGTGCAGACCCTGAAGGAGCAGTCTGATCAGGATCTACACTGTTTGCCATTCCATTTGCACCTTTTGTACTCCTTGCAGGATCATGAACAAATTTTTTTAAAATTTCAGGAGAATTACAACAAGTCTTCAAGATGTCTAAAGTTTTAGAATTCTTAAGGTACTTTTCAAGGCAAATAAGGCTTGACAATTCATGTGAATCATCTGAATGGCTTTAGGGATAAGTCAGGATTCTCATAAAATGTCAAGCCTGTTTTTCTCAGAAGAAATTGGAATGTGGAATCTGCTGTAAATTTTACTTAGCTCTTTTACTGTGACCTTTGACTATAGGCCCAGTCAGCCATTTTTGCCTTTCAAAAAAACAAAAATGTTTTTAAAATATAGGTCATTGACCAATAGAGGTGTACTTTTGGACAAATATAATAAAAATATAAAAACTCATAAAAGTCCACTGGAAGGGATAATGGTTGAAAGAAATAATCTCTGTTCCTATATAGAGGCATGTATTGCCAGTAAAGATCAGGTGAGTATTTGAAGACAAATCTTGAATTTTTATGGAGAAAATGAAAAAAAAAAGTTTTTGTGAGGCAGTATTAAAAAAAAAGGAAGCAGGGCCTGACAAATCCAAAAACTTTTCTATTGCCCACCGGGCAAGTATAATATTTTGGCTCTTGTCAAGCTCAAAACCCTACTTGCCCAGGATTTTGGAACTGAAAGTGGGGTGGGTGCGGGGAGATAATGGTGACGATGATGACGACCAACATTTATTAATATAATCCAAGGTTTCTATCAAGTTTCAAGCACAACAAATTTCCATTAGGGTCTAGTTATTTCGTGTTTGTGTTTCTTTCTTTTTTGTGTCTCTGATGGGAGCTATGAGTTAAGTGTATTGATTCCTGATCATTTCCGCCACTTCAATTTATTTCCCTCGTGCTGTAATACGGTAGAAAATACTGCAGTTGTCACGGTCAAAAGCGGTACTTTTTCAAGTTAATTGCTGACATGTCATAATGCCGTAAGCAATTAGCAATTTACGATACAGTTATATAAACTCATTTAGCTTGACATGCATGATAAACACGAGCTGCAGCAGATATACTTCAAAAGATCAGAAGTGTCAGAACAGGGATTAATAGGATGGAACTTTAGTTTACCAATTAATGATCCAACCACAAGATGAGGTCCACCTACATCCAAAACGAGCCCAAACTTTCACACCCGCCCAACAAGCAAGATCAATGCGAACATCAAAGTTTTCCGCCATCCACAAACCACTGCTACCAATCGTGAAATGATGTCATCGGACCTCAGCAACCCCACATGTGTTGTTATTGTTATATTTTAATGGGGCATATCTCTTTCATAAAAAAACTGTTTGGAACCGGTAAAAATATTTTCTTGACAGCTAAACGGTTGTGGATAGAGGTGGATAGAAAACTTTGCCCTGCACAACTCCCTACTTATCCCCGGAAGCTCTGTGCCAATCACCGATGTGTTTACACAAACTAAAGCGTTCCACTTCCCCGCCAAGCATCTGCTATTTGGCGCCAAAACACAACCATTCACGAGATAGAAGAATAGTTTGTTTTTATTATGCACACATCTACGGTTAGATGTAGCTAATCGTCTAAGGAGAGATTAAATCATTTCCCATTGATTGTGGATTAAATTTTATGATTTAGGGATGAAGGCAAATTAGAGACAACTTGGCCTTATTTTCACACCATGTCATGCGGAACCGTATTTAAGGACACAAAAGTACGTGAAAAGACTGACAGTTTTAGACGATTTTATTGCACTTGCCCGACCGGGAGTCGTAAGGTCAAAGTGCACCTGCCCGGTGCGATTTCTGACTTGTCCCGGGCGGCCGGGCAGTGGATTTGTCAGCCCCTGGGAAGCATAATACATAATGTGTTATAAATATTTGCCATATTGATAAATATTGGCACAGGTTTTTATTCAGCGACTGTTCCATCCCTAACCAAGGTCATAAAAAAATCAAGATCTTGAAACAAGGCACGCTCAAGTCTTCTCCTGTGATGAGCTTTTCTTTAATGTTGCTAGGCAGGCCTTATTTTTCTGTTGCTAGGTAACAGCAGATGGTAGTATTGATTGTCAAGGTGACCCAGCAGAACAGGAAGATGTGGTATCTAGGTTACAGCACTGTGAGGCCCTCACTGCACTACAACTACTGTCACCAGGGGGCGACTTTGTTCTGAAGATGTTCACAATGTTAGAGTGTAAGGCGATCAGCTTGATCTATCTACTGAACAGTTTATTTGAAGAGGTGGGTGTTGATTCCACTTCAAAAGAGTTGACTCATGGGGGTGGGGAATGAATTGCTTCTTTATTGTAGGGGGCTTCTCTTAAAGAGTAGCACCCATTTAAGATAGATAATTTAAATAGAAAATCCACAAAATTTAATCTAAAATTCTATTTACTTATTCTAGGCTCCTGCCCGTTGGGGCTTGGAGAGATAGATTGGGCTGCATGATGCTTCCACACAGAGCTGATACCAACCGCACATATGTACTGGTATACCGCTAAGGTCTAAGCCTGCCCAGGCAAAGTAGAGCAAGTCAGACCATCCATGTATATTAACCATAATGGTTTCATTTTGCGACAGAGATTGAGATGTCATTTCACCTCAATGTCGGGTAAAAGTCCCACAAAATTTTGAGCAAGGTCTCCAAAATGACCTAAATAGTGTTGATGGGGACATTAAACCTCAAATCAAACAAATTTATTTTTCTATTTATTTATTTATTTATTTATTTTTGCCCTTTCAAGCTTGTTTCACTTATGTTTAGCTGATTGTTATTAGGAGGTGAGCATAAACCAGAGTACCCAGAGAAAGACAACCCAACCTTTTGGGGCAGAACTTGGTGTCTCACATGCACAATATACGATAGAATCACAATATCCTTTGACAAAAATAATAAAATAAGGCATGTTTCTTATTGCACCTTAGTATTTTAACCCATTTAGTACCAGAAACCCCAAAACGGGTACCCTGGCAAACAGTGCAGGACCAGATCAGACACTGCAGAATGGGACGTCTGATCAGGGCATCCACTGTTTGCTAAAAGTTCAGTCATTTTCCAAATAAATTAGTTTAAACATATTTATTTTGAATACCAACATATTACATACATACGATACATAAAAGTACAATATCAAGGATTAGAACGAAAGCTCAAAGCTTGTAGAGTTCTTTTCCTTTGGTGCATACAATAGAACATTATGCTATATTTGGCAACTTTCAAAAAATATCAAGTTATTTGTAACATATAGTATGTCACAGATATTTTGGAAAAACAAAAAAATGATTAGTCTATGGATAAAAAATACACCAATAAAAAGAGTTCGACAATGTGGATTGTTATTCCCTTATATTTTTAGAAAAATAATCTTGCAAATAAATTTTGATGAAAACACAACCTGACACCCCTAAATTTTGAAATGAACTCCTGCTATACATAAGGAGGAAGATTCCATTTGGTACAAAAAGGGTTAAGACTGATGGGATAAAGGAGTCATGTTTTCTGTCTATCTCTTTGTTCATTTGACAATCCACCAAGGTTTGTGCAAACTCTATTGTCAACCAAAATGTTGAAGTCCTCAATAACAAGCATGATATGAGCCAGGGCACAGCATTTCCTACAATTTAGATGTGTGCCCAGTGAAGAATCAGATCAGCCTAGGCATCCATCTAGTCGGACCAGTGACTTCTCTTGCTGCACGAAGAAGCATTGGGTCCTTAACTATCCTTAGAGTGCACAGCAAAGACTCTGATCATACTGCACGGATGTGCAGGCTGATCTGAGTCTTTGCTGGGCACACATGTAAATTGTAGGAAATACTCTGCACTGGCTCATAGCAGAATTCTTGTAATAGCATGGAAGAGATTTGGCCAGGATTATTATTCTTTCCACTATTATTTCAGGTTCATGTTTTCAAGCCATGTACCAGTAAAGGGGGTAACTCTGAGGTTTATGTTGTATGCCAGAAATATAAAGGGATTGGAAACTCCAGATATTTACAACTGCTTTCTTCTGCCTACTTTGGTAAGGGGTATACTTTACGGATACTTTTCCTGTGATGGAAGTCTGCTACAATGTGACTCAGTCTTTGTTGCTATTAACCCTTTAGATGTCAATCACAAGAATTTCCCCCTCTTTGTTGTCTGCTTGTTACTTTAACCCTTATATTGCTGTTCACGACAACCCCTATCTTTGTAAACAGTGAAGATCCAGATCAGATGGCTTCTGAAGAAGCCATCTGATCAGGATCTACACTGTTTGGCATTCCGTTTATGAATTAATATAAATAAATTACATCAAGTAATTTGATTGGTTGATATAACGAAATGGGTGTGGCTTAGATGAATATTCAGCAAGATAAGGGTTAAAAGTCAAATCAACTTACACACTGTTTGCCAATATGCAAAAATATGTTTGCAGGAAGATGTAGCAGATGACATAAACAGACGACATTTTCATATGCATTGTTGTCTGCCGGCTACTTTAAAAGTCATTTTTGCAAACAGGGTGGACCAGATCAGACTGCTCCTCAAGGTCAACACTGTTTGCCTGTATAGAAATACTTTTGAATTGTTTACAAGAAGATTCAGCAGACGACATAAACAGACAACAATTTCAGATGCAGTTTTTTTTTGGTGTCTAATGTGTTATGTTTTGTTTGATTTGAGGTTTAACATCCCTGTCAACACTGTAAAGATCATTTTGGGGACGTTGCTTCCAATTTTGTGGGACTTTTACCTGACATTGAGTTGAAATGACATCTCAAGCCCTGCCGCCCAGTGAAACCAATAGGGTTTATAAGCATGGACAGTCCGATGCGCACTGCTTTGCCTGGACAGGCTTAGACTCAAAGCGGTTTACCAGTACTCGTGTGCGGGTCGGTTTCAGCTCTGCATGGAAGCATCATGCAGCCCATCTATTTCTTCAAGACCCAATGGGGGGGGGGGGGCCTGTCTAAAGTGTTAAGAAGGTTTAAAGTGTTAAAATTTTTTTTTTTTTTTTTACATATTTTGACCTAGCTCATGTGAAATGGATTCTTATCATAAATGCAACCAACAATGGCTCAGTAGTTCAGTCTTTCCTGCATAGAAGTGCATTCGTGCCAGAGCCTTTGCTGCTTACAGACATGTAGAGTAGAATTTGTGATTCAAGAAGGAGAGTTGTCAAAATGTGCACAGTGCTGGTTAACTGATGTATAAGCCTGTCCTCGGAAAATTGTTATTATGCAGAATTACTGGCTTGACATGACCTAAGAAGTGTATACCCCCCACTCATCCCCCTGCCCCCCCCCCCTCCCCCCCTAATTTTAAATGTTTTTCTGTCAAGCCTTAATTTTACCATAAGTGTGTAATCATTTCCTTGATATGCCTAGATTAGTTTCTTTGAAAGGAAACACATAGTTTCCTTAAAAGAAAACATTTTAAGGAAACTTAGTAAGATTTGTTTATATTAGCCATCATAGAGAAAGGAATACAGACCTATGGCTCAACTTTACCCATATAAAGTGTGTATTTATTTCCTTAAAATTACTAGAATAAACAAATCTTCCATAGTTACCTTTTTAGGAAACTAAATAAGATTTCTTTATTCTTGCACACCAGACAAGGAATCTGTGATTTTATGATGGGATAGAAATTATGTTCTGACCCGGGTGTTCCGACCCAGAATCGAATATAATCGCGTGTTTGATAAATGCACTGGTTGATTACGATCTTGTAAGCGCCGTCGTTATGGTTGACGTCACAGCATGTTACGTGACGTCACTAAACATTCGTGCAGTGTCATCACAATATGGCGAACGTGGGTAACCGAAGTGACTGCAGCATTTAAAATCCGCACTAAGAAATGGAAGGTATGCAAGAGAAAGAATCCTATATGGGTGTGAGGTGTGGATGAAAAAATCCGTCCCGCGGGTTCACTGTCCGGCATCACTCGGCAAGCCTTGTAATGCCGTACAGTGACCCTCGGAACGGATTTTTCCATCCACCCCTCACACCCATATAAGATTCTTATATTCTAGGCATCATAGAGGAAGGAATACATGTACATACTTATGATAAAGTTGAGACAACCTTGCTCTCTTTACTATAGAAATTTGTGAGTTTTGATGTAGAACTTTTTAGAACTCTGTTTATACCAGATAGAGAAGCAAAAGGATGTTTGTTCAGCAGATGTCAGATTCCATCCTCCTTTCTGTCCCAGCATACCGAATGTACCTCCTTCTTCAAAGAGCTTCAGATGACCTCAATCCAACATAACCTTGACCTTTATAAGAAGTTTTCTGAAGAAGAAGAGCAGATGCTTGAGGCTGAGAAACAGTTTTGCACAGAATGCTTCCTTCAGAGATACAAAATAGTTCCCATGGTGTATCAGTGGAGGGTTATGAAATATAAAAAGGTACTATAAATACTTGGGAAGTGTATTATACAGTTGAATTTCAAAAGCATCATAGTACATCACTGAGGGTTACTCATAGTACATCACTGAGGGTTACTCATAGCACACCACTGAGGGTTACTCATAGTACATCCCTGAGGGTTACTCATAGTACACCACTGAGGGTTACCCATAGTACATCACTGATGGTTACACATAGTACACCACTGAGGGTTACTCATAGTACACCACCGAGGGTTACCCATAGTACATCACTGATGGTTACACATAGTACACCACTGAGGGTTACTCATAGTACACCACTGAGGGTTACTCATAGTACATCACTGAAGGTTACTCATAGTACACCACTGAGGGCTACTCATTGTACACCACTAAGGGTTACTCATTGTACACCCTAGGAGCAAATTCTTTCTTTAAGTGTTGACCCCCTTTTCATAGGGGCTAAGTTTAAAGAAAGTCTTACAGGAAGTCCAAAGAGTTGCCTCCATTTTAAGACATGCCAGAAAAGAGCCAGTTTTATCCATTCAGCTTAGGTATGTCAGATCACGTGACTTCAATTATGTAGAGTTTCATGATGAAAGCTAAAGGTTTGGAATGCAGTTTCATTATTTCTGGGTCATTTCTGTATCAAACTCCTGGAAAGTAAGTGTAGGTTCCCTCATATGATAACTTACTGCATTACATAAACAAAGACTATGAAATCTGTACCCTTGTAAACCCACTCTTTATAAAGAGAAAAGTTGGGTTATACAGGGGTATACATTATTATCCCCTCGCACAACACAGTTGTGAGTGCGGATATAGCATTTGTCCCGTACTTATGTCATCGCTCTAGTGCCTACATTTCTTGACTGATTTCAATATAACTTCACACAAATATTCCTTATGACAATATCCAGAGCAAGTTTGACTCTCAAGGTCAAGGTCACTGTGGCTGTTTTTAGACAAAAATTGTCATTGCTCTAACGCCTTCATTTCTTCACCAATTTCAATATTACTTCACACAAATGTTCCTTATGACAATATCTTGAGTGAGTTTGAATTTCAAGGTCATGGCCTCAAGGTCAAGGTCACTGTGACTATTTTTAGAAAAACTTTGTCTTCGCTCTAGCACCTACAATTCTTCACCGATTTCAATATAACTTCACACAAATGTTCCTTATGACAATATCTCGAGCGAGTTCCACTTTCAAGGTCGTGGCCTCAATGTCAAGGTCACTGTGGCTATTTTTAGAAAAACTTTGTCATCGCTCTAGCGCCTACATTTCTTGACCGATTTCAATATAACTTCACACAAATGTTCCTTATGACAATATCTCGAGAGAGTTAGACTACCAAGGTCATCACCTCAAGATCAAGGTCCATGTGGCTATTTTTAGAAAAACTTTAACGTAGCTCTACTGCCTACATTGACAGAATTTATTATAACTTATAACATATTTGCTACCATTATCTCACCTGGAGATGTTATTCTTGGGCCAGTTGTTCAAAAGTAACAAAGTCATTAGTTAATGTATCTCGTTAAAACTTTGATCATTAAATATGGCAAATATGCTAAATTTTTTGCTGAAAAATGTGAGCAGCTTTTGCAGACGCAAAAGCTGCTCACATTTTTGTCAGCAAAAATACCAAAATTTTAGATTTTCAACTTGCTAGAACAGTTAACAATATGACCACTAATGAGCTCGTTAAGCTAACGATGCTTTGAACAAATGGCCCCTGATGTGTTTTTAAGATGCCACGAAACCATGCAGTATCCACCAACAAAGTAGCAAAGTATGAAAAGATAGCCAGCAATAGGAAGAATGAAGGTCGTTTCTGTGGTAGTTTTGAAGATCGCCTGCTTCAGTCTGGGTTGTCATGGAAACAGAAGGTCAAGAAGTATGAAACCTACAACATTTCTGAGGAGGAGTTTATAACCTGGGTTGAGGTAATTTCTGCAAATTGAATACTTTTTTGTAGACACTTTAGATTTACAGAAGAGCTTTTTGACAAGTTTTTTCTCTTACAACATAAAAAAATAATAAAAAAAATTGTGAATCTAAACTGGCACATGCATTTTTGTGCACGTTATTAACAACAATAACAATGCTTAATGGGTACACTTTCAAGAGAGGCAACTCTGAGGAGCTAATTCTTTCCCTTTTCAGTAGGCCTCAGTTTACAGGAAAACTAACAGAAAGTGACCAGAGTTGTTTCCCCTACAGATATACTATTAACCCTTATCACGCAGAACATGACAACCCCTACCTTAACAGTGTAGATCCAGATCAGATGGCTTCTGAAGAAGCCATCTGATCAGGATCTACACTTTTTGTCATGCAGTTTGTGAATAAAACAAATACATAATATCAAGTAATTTGATTGGTGGATAGTCAAAATGGGTGTGGCTAAATAATTAATTCAGCAGGATAAGGGTTAAATGTTCTTGTCATGTTTATGTATAACAACTTAACAAGGTTCTGAGAAGAACTGAATTTGGGGGCAAGCTTCCATTCTAATCCTACAATGGCTCTCTCTGCTCCATGTATTATGTTTGCAAAGAATGAATATGCTTCAACCATCTCAAGAATGATCTGAATAGTGTTAATGGGGCATAAAACTTCAACACAGACGAACAAATCGACCAGAAAAATGTTAAATGCACCCTTTCTCCAATACAAATAAGTTCTGAATTGTTAGATCCTTTGGAAGCAAAGAATACACCATATAAACGAAAATAGCAGACTAGGTTTTATTGAGTCCGTTCACGACCAGTACTAAAATGTGCAACACCGGCCACACCCTCTAGCACCGGCTTATTATTAGCAGAAGTCTATTTTCAAAATGATTGGGAATGAACTCAGTGATCCCAAAGGACCAGAAAATATAATCTGCACTATGATGGATGTACGGAGAGACTTTTTACGGCCGCCACACAAAGCCTTCACTATCTGCATATGCTATACAGACCTTGCACATACATGTAGTAGCTGTGCTGAAAGAAAAATACTGTATGTATGAGAGAAAAATTCATCACGGAAACATGCCTATATAAATTTGACCCCCTGAAACCACACTTTTATATGGTAAAACTGGGGTTTGCAGGGGTATACATTATTTTTCTTATTCCTGCTCAAAAACATAGATTGTGGGTACTCGTAAGAACTGCCTCGTCAAGGCAGTTCTAACGAGGACGAGGCAGTTCTAACGAGTATCCACAATCTATGTTTTTGAGCAGAAATAAGAAAATATCACAATTTCTCATCTGAATTCATTTTTCTGTGGTAAAATTTACAATGTATTTGTTTAGGCGTGTTTTCTTATTGCCTTCAATTTAATATTAGAGCCCCCATGGAGTTCTTGAAGCTGCTGAGTTGGACAAGTTTCAGACAGCCTTTGGTGAGCCTGTGGAGAAGATAGAGAGCTCAAGATTTTGTTATGGCAAGTTGATACAACAGACACAAGAAATCATAAAAAATGTAAAGGTACTATCAATTTTTCACGCACATGTTAATTTTTACAGTCTTTTAACCCATTGCATGCGGGAAACCCCCAAATGGTACCTTAGCAAACAGTGTAGGCCAAGATCAGACGCCGCAGAATGCGGCGTCTGATCAGGGCCTACACTATTTGCCAACAGAATTTTCCTTCAAAAAAAAGAATAAAAAGGAAAAAATCGGCCTGACACCCCTTATGTGGCAAATGGACTTGTCCAACATATAGCACTGGAAGAGTCTACTAGCATAGAATGGGTTAACCATAGTTTACTCGCAAAAGTAATTACTAAAAATTCAATGTACTTTGGCATGACCCCAAGATCTGTGTCACTTGATGATCATGTGACATCGCACAAGTCATTTTATTCATTGAATATATCATTAATTTCACTCTGTACGTGTTGAGGTCACCGGACACAGGGGATGACGAGTTTGTCCCCGGAACTTGGGGATTCTACAAGCGGCACTTCTGCATTGCCAAGCTGGTAGGAGATGCTGAGGGCTTGTACCAACGCATGGATTATTATGCGCTCATCCTGCCTGCTGGTTGGGAACAAGACTTGGAACCAGTCTTCTTTCTATACTGCTAGCCTCGTGTTTTCCTGTATGGAAACTTGCACAGGCATGCCTCATTGGCAGCCTAAGTCTGACGGCCAAAATCCCGCGGCCCCAAGAGAGCATCGTTGACCTACTTTCTGCTCTAGAGCACAGTTGAGAAATCGTGATTTGCAACCGAATTGGCACTGATTACTCTACATTTTTTGCTCAATTTAGACCGGCCTTCAAAATTTCTAAAACTGGCAGTGTTTCACTTTCCTCGGCCGGGCACAGGCAGTCCAATGTGATTGACTCTTGTTGGACATGTGTTACTTCTGTAAATTCTTAAAATCACAAAGTTAAACTTGTGTTTTAGATCCTACATTGATGAAAAGTATTCAATGAAACGAAACTTCAATAACTGCACACCTTTGGGACCATGAAAATGTGTTTGAGATAGGAGTTGTTTGAACCACTGAGGGTTAATCATAGTGTCGAATCAAGTGACATAATGGGGATAATATTTCTATCTTCCGTAAAATAAAGGTACCGATGTTGTGTGTACTCATTAGAATTGCCTTTTTCTAATGAGTACACACAACAGTCCTTTTAAAAATAACTGCACACCTTTGGGACCATGAAAATGTGTTTGAGATAGGAGTTGTTTGAACCACTGAGGGTTAATCATAGTGTCGAATCAAGTGACATAATGGGGATAATATTTCTATCTTCCGTAAAATAAAGGTACCGATGTTGTGTGTACTCATTAGAATTGCCTTTTTCTAATGAGTACACACAACAGTCCTTTTAAAGATAAAATGAAACAAGCCTCCCTAAATCATCCTAAAAACATCACAACCTCTTTATTATAACACTATTAATAGGGTCCAAAGCAGAAACCATGTTAGTTCAGCAACCATGTTATATCTAAAACAAAAATGTATACATTATATAGAAAGGTCATTTTTCTGTATAATCTATACATTTTTTGGAATACATTATAATCTATGTTTTTTTTTACCAGCCTTTTACAAAAATGTATAGATTATAAAGAAAAATATCCATTTAATATAATCATTACATCTTTGGGATCCATCTAGAAATTGTGTTATATCCAAAACCATGTTATAACAAACAGTGTTATAATGAGGTTGTCGTGTACAGTAAAATTCTGCCATTAAGACCATCTAAAGTTAAGACAAATTCTCCTTTAGATAGCATATTTGAAAGTTTTCAGTCATTCTTCCTGCGTGTTTTATGCGGCCCGTGTCTTCTAGAAAGAGACCACCTTTGGTACTGTTCAAAAGTGGTCTTAAAGACCACTTTTGAACAGTCCCAAAGGTGGTCTTGTTATGGGAATTTTAATGTATATCGATAACTGGAGCCATTGAAAGAATTCTCTTGGGACTCAAAAGCAAGTTTGAATTAACCATGGCAAACAAGCCATGTGCTTTTGAGACGTTGAAGTTTTACCAGGCCTCCTAGCAAAACCTATAAAACCTATAATAACCTATAATTTTGTGCCAAACCTATAAAACCTTTATTTTGTTCATAAAACCTATAAAAAGCCTGTATTTTCATGAATAAACCTATATTTTTCACTTTTTGAACCTTCTTGCGACTCAACCATAACTTTCCTTCAAAATGCACCACTATATTTTACTTTTTAGTCCCATAAAAAGTGATGAAAACTGTCAAGAAATTGTTGTTTTTTTTTTCCTCGCTCGGACTTTGTAAAATTTAGATCAACTTTATCTGAGTCATTGTGGCACAAAAATTCATCAAATATTTTTTCTTCAGTTTTAAATCTTTGTGTAAGTTTGGAAGACTTTTTTTTTAACCTGTATTTTTATTGAAAAACCTGTAAATAATCTATATTTTGAGTAAGAAGAACCTATATAAAAACCTATATTTTCAAAGTGGGCCATTAGGAGGCCTGTTTACTGTAAATTTCCAGGGGCCAGTTATTCAAAACTAACAACGTCGTTAGTTAACGTATTGATAAAACTTTGATTATTAAATGCTGACGCAAAAGCTGCTCACATTTTTTCAGCAAAAATACCAAAAATTACGATATTGTACTTGCTAGAAGAGTTAACAATATGACCACTAACAAGCTCGTTAAGCTAACGATGCTTTGAACAACTGGACCCAGGTGTTTACATTTCAGGGGATATCCAGTGCAGAACAAATGGAGAAAAACATGCATATCGAGAAAAAAGCCAAGAGGCTGAGGAAAATTCTAGCTGCTCATAGAGGTGAGCAAAATTTTGTTTTTATTCTTGTTAACCTTTTTACCACAAAATAGCTAAAAATGCCTCAAATTTTCAATCTTCATATTGAAGAGTCTTTTTCAAAAATGGGTGTCTTACAGAATTCAAAGTTGACAGAGACAGCTTATGCAATAAGACATTCTAATGGACTTTCCTTTAAAATAGATCCATTATTCAGAGAGATGTACATAATATTAGGGGAGAGCAAATAGGAAAAAAAAAAAGAAAAATATGACCGATGTATCCATGCCCCTTGCAAACATTATTAGGCACCATAAAATCATAAAAGTGCAGACACTTGAGGACTTGCTGTAATTCTCCAAAATTATTAACAAATACAGTAGAACTTCGATGGCTCGAACACCGATGGCTCGTTTACCATGGATGCGTCAAACCCTTTCTTGTCGAACCCTTTCTTGAGCCCCTAGCGTAATCCTTGACATAAGAAATAGTGGGGGATAATTAAGGAGATTTTAGTCTTTTATGTTGCAAAAGTATGCTGTGTGTGCTCATTAGAATCGCCTCGATGAGGCGATTCTAATGAGTACACACAGCATACATTTTCATCATAAAACACCGAAAAGATGTCTAAAGGTATCTCGTTATGCCTCCAGACAGTAACCCTCAGTGGCTCGAACTACCCTTGTCTCGAACAGATTTTCGTGGTCCCAAAGGTGTTCGAGCCATTGAAGTTCGACTGTATTTTTAATGATCCAGCAAGGAGTCCAAAAGGTGCAGAAGGAATGGCAAACAGTGAAGATGCTGATCAGACTGCTCCTTCAGGAGCAGTCTGATTTGCGTCTGCACTGTTTGCTGCTTAGGATCATTACGTTATTTTGATTCTTGACAGGGAGCATGGGATCACATTCCCCACCTGTGAGTGAGTGAGTTTTAGTTTTACGTCCCACCAACAGCTAAGGTCATACGGAGACGGGACCTCGGTTTAAAGACTCATCCGAAAGTCTGGAGAAGCCCGGGATCGATCCTGCGATCCCTGGTTTACAAGGCGAGTAGCGTAACCACTGCACCACGGAGGCTTCTACATTCCCCACCTGTGAGCGATATTTGCCCGAGTTGTAATATCAAATTTGTTATATATTGTACTGCAAAACACTTTTTCATGACATTTTGTACTTTTATCATCAGGGTTTATACTGTCAGAGAAGGAAATGCAAATTAACAGCTGATTTTATTTTAAACAGTCTACGTGTAACAACAACATCTGATTAATTTTTTGTTTCAGATGCTTAAAAAAAATAATAGTAATATTGTTAATGGCAGACCGAACATGTTTATAAGCAAAACCTTTTGTTGCTATGGGCAACACTGCTTCAAAATCTGACGGTTGATTGCTGAACAGCATATGAATTAACACATTTAAATCAATACAAAACAGGGTTTAATGATTGAAAACAACTGAATAAATACAGCATTGATTTAAAACAATCAACATTTTGTTGTTTGTTATTTATTACCTTATAATAATTTTGTTCTTATTTCTCATCAACTTCGCTTTAAATCCAATTTGGCGGATATCACACTTCAGTGAAGGTGACATATTTTTTTGCTCACGGGGTACATAGAAAATAATTAACTTTGCACTATCCAATCAAAATCCTCCTTTCCTTGCAGTATAACAACTAGTTACACCACAACCTCTTTATAACACTATTCATGGGTCCAAAGCAGAAACCGTGTTAGTTAAAACAACCGTGTTATATCCAAACAAAAATGTGTAGATTATATAGAAAAATGACCATTTATGGTCATTTTTCTATATAATCTACACATTTTTGGTATCCATCTTGAAACCGTGTTATATCCAAACCATGTTATAATGAGCCGTGATATAACAAAGTTGAAGTGTATATTGCTTTCAATTTCTTCCTTATTCAGAGGGAAATGAAGAGCTACTAGAAGATACTGAAGAAGATGTACCATTGACCCTTCACATTCCACACGTTGACCCAACAATGAGGAAATCCTCACTGTTTTGTGCCTTAGAAGATATGGTAATAACTCGGGATGAGCCTAGGTTGGAAAATATTAACCCATAAGATGCCAATCACAACAGTTGTCGTCTGCTTTGTCGTCTGCCAGTTACTTTTAAAGTCATTTTTGCAAACAATGTGGACCCAGATCAGACTATTCCTCCTCATGGAGCAGTCTGATCAGGGTCCACGTTGTTTGTCTGTATGTAAAAATACATTTGAAAAGAATGAAAGAAAATACAGCAGATGACATAAACAGACAACATTTTCAGATGCAGTTTTTCATGGCATCTTATACTGTAAAATGCCAATCACGACAATTGTCATCTGCTTTGCCGTCTGCCAGTTACCTTAAAAGTAATTTTTAGCTCACCTGGGCCGAAGGCTCCAGGGGAGCTTATAGTATAGTGGGTCCTCCGTCGTCCGTCCGTCGTCCGTCCACACTTTTGAGCAGCTATATCTCTGTATCCTGCAGGCTGATCTCAATCATTTCTCATCTGTAGCATGCCTCTGGTGGGGCATTGATGACATAAACTTTTTTTCGAAATCGCTCTAAAACTTTGGTTCCTATGGTAACCACAAGGTCCCATAGACTTACTATGGGAAATTGCTTGTCATCACCGTAGCGCCTTCAGTTTTGATCGGATCTTTCTGAAACTTATATGTAAGGTGACTGGGGATAAAAACTCCGATGAGTTCAAAAACCGGCCAAGTCGGCCCAATTATCATAGAGTAACGTCCCTTTGATTGCTGAAAATACCGATTTTCGACCTTGTCATCACCGTAGCCCCTTCAGTTTTGATCGGATCTTTTTGAAACTTATATGTAATGTGGCTGGGGATAAAATCTAGGATGAGTTCGAAAACCGGCCAAGTCCGCCGATTTATCATAGAGTTACGCCCCTTTGATTGCTGAAAATGCCGATTTTCGACCTTGTCATCACCGTAGCCCCTTCAGTTTTGATCTGATCTTTCTGAAACTTATATGTAAGGTGGCTGGGGATAAAATCTCGGATGAGTTCGAAAACTGACTAAGTCGGCCCATTTATCGTAGAGTAACGTCCCTTTGATTGCTGAAAATGCTGATTTTTGACCTTGTCATCACTGTAGCCCTTTCAGTTTTGATCGAATCTTTCTGAAACTTATACAGTATAGCTCCAATATATCGCGTTCCGATATTTCGCGATGTCCAATCTATCGCGGTCGCGCCGTGGATCCCGTTTTTTTTTCCCTTAAAAATTCATAATTAAAAAAAATAAGAGTTTTAAGCTGTTAAAATTTATTTAAAACCAGGTTAAACCAGGGGCCAATAGTCAGTTCACACATTATAACCAAATAATCCAATTAGCGTCAGTTAGAACAGGTATTGGCGAACAATTAATCTTAATCCCCAAACTTGTCATAACTGAGTAATCCACTCAATGCTGAATCAGACAAGGATGTCAACTACCATTTTCATGCACGCGATCGGTAAATGACGTCATCCGATTCCAGCACCCCCACACATGTTTAATGTCATTGTGTGTATCTCTTTCATAAAAAAAATGTTTGAAACCGGTAAAAAATATTTTCAGCGCTTTGCACAGCTCCCGAACTATCCCCAAAAGCTCCGTGTCAAAAGCCAACAACAGCGTTTGACTTTTCCCGCCCAGCATCTGTATTTGGCGCCAAAACATAAACATTCACGAGATCGCAGAAAAGTCCGTTTTTTAATATGCAAACATCTACCGTTAGATGTAGCTAATTGTCTGAGGAGCTTTTTCACATTGATTGTGGATTAAATTTTATGATTGGAGAATAAACGCCAATTAGAGACATAACTTGACCATATTTTCACACCTTATCGACACGCACCGCAGGGTGGCAATTATATGACAGGGATTAACAATAGTGTCATACTTGAACCGTAATAAATACACAGATGGTTTGTCTCTCAATTGACAGTGCAGCAATTATTGCGATTTTCTTACTGGTCTAGTTTTACCTTATTTAAGGAATCAAAAAGACACAGTTGTAAACGATTTTTTTACACTTGCCCGAAATCATAACACAATAAAATAATAGTTTTGTTGTTCTATAGTTTTTCGGCCTGTGGTATCGCCGCGACTTGTATTGGCATCTCGGCAAACTACCGTGACTTATATCGCGCTCCGACCACATCGCGGTTTTCGGGCTATGGACCCCGACTACCGCGATATATTGGAGCTATACTGTATGTAAAGTGGCTAAGGATAAAATCTCGGATGAGTTCGAAAACCAGCAAAGTTGGTCCATTTATTACAGAGTAATGTCCCTTTGATTGCTGAAAATGCCGATTTTTGACCTTGTCATCACCGTAGCCCTTTCAGTTTTTATCGGATCTTTCTGAAACTTATATGCAAGGTGGCTGGGGATAAAACCTCGGATTAGTTCGCATACCAGCAAAGGTGGCCTATTTATCATAGAGTAAGGTCCCTTTGATTGCTGAAAATGTTGATTTTTGACCTTGTCATCACTGTAGCCCCTTCAGTTTTGATCGGATCTTTCTGAAACTTATATGTAAGGTGGCTGGGGTTAAAACCTCGGATGAGTTCGAAAACCGGCCAAGTTGCCCCATTTGCTATATAGTTATGTCCCTTTGATGGCTGAAAATGTCGATTTTTTACCTTGTTATCACCGTAGCCCCTGCAGTTTTGATCTAATCTTTCTGAAACCTATATGAAAGGTGAATGGAGATAAAACCTAGGATGAGTTGGAATACCGGCCAAGTTGGCCCATTTATCATAGAGTTACGTCCCTTTGATTGCTGAAAATGCCGATTTTTAGCTCACCGTCACGTAGTGACGAGGTGAGCTTTTGGGATCACTTTTTGTCCGTCGTCCGTGCGTGCGTGCGTGCGTCCGTCCGTAAACAATTTCTTTAAACGACATCTCCTCCTAAACCCCTGATTGGATTTTGACCAAACTTCACAGGAATGATCCTTAGGTGGTCCCCTTTCAAAGTTGTTCAAATGGTTCCGGTCCGTTGCACATCTAGGTCATAGGAGCCAAAAATAGATTTTTTTCACCAAAAACTTAAAAAATCTTCTTCTCTGAAACCACAAGGCCCAGGTCTTTGATATTTGGTATGAAGCTTCATCTAGTGGACCCCTATCAAGATTGTTCAAATTATAGTGCTGGGACCAAAAATGCCCCCGCTCCGGGGCCCTTTGCTTTTACATGGGCTTATATAGGGAAAATCTTTAAAAATCTTCTTCTCTGAAACCATAAGGCCCAGGTCTTTGATATTTGGTATGAAGCTTTTTCTAGTGGACCCCTACCAAGATTGTTCAAATTGTAGTGCTGGGGCCAAAAATGCCCCCGCCCCAGGGCCCTTTTTTTACATGGGCTTATATAGGGAAAATCTTTAAAAATCTTCTTCTCTGAAACCGTAAGGCCCAAGTCTTTGATATTTGGTATGAAGCTTCATCTAGTGGACCCCTACCAAGATTGTTCAAATTATAGTGCTGGGGCCAAAAATGCCCCTGCTCCTGGGCCCTTTGGTTTTACATGGGCTTATATAGGGAAGTGCTTTAAAAATCTTCTTCTCTGAAACCGTAAGGCCCAGGTCTTTGTTATTTGGTATGAAGCTTCATCTAGGGGACCCCTACCAAAATTGATCAAATTATAGTGCTGGGGCCAAAAATGCCCCCGCCCCGGGGCCCTTTGGTTTTACATAGGCTTATATAGGGAAAATCTTTAAAAATCTTGTTCTCTGAAACCACAAGGCCTAGGTCTTTGATATTTGGAATGAAGCTTCATCTAGTGGACCCCTACCAAGATTGTTCAAATTATAGTGCTGGGGTCAAATATGCCCCCGCTCTGGGGCCCTTTGGTTTTACATGGGCTTATATAGGGAAAATCTTTAAAAATCTTCTTCTCTGAAACCGCAAGGCCCAGGTCTTTGATATTTGGTATGAAGCTTCATCTAGTGGACCCCTACCAAGATTGTTCAAATTATAGTGCTGGAGCTGTTTTACATGGGCTTATATAGGGAAGAGCTTTAAAAATCTTCTTCTCTGAAACCGTAAGGCTCAGGTCTTTGTTATTTGGTATGAAGCTTCATCTAGGGGACCCCTACAAAGATTGTTCAAATTATAGTGCTGGGGCCAAAAATGCCCCCGCCTTGGGACCCTTTGGTTTTACATAGGCTTATATAGGGAAAATCTTTAAAAATCTTTTTCTCTGAAACCGCAAGGCGCAGGTCTTTGATATTTGGTATGAAGCTTCATCTAGTGGAACTCTACCAAGATTGTTTCAATTATAGCCCTGAGCCCAAAAATGCCCCCGCCCTGGAGCCATTTGGTTTTACATAGGCTTATATAGGGAATATCTTAAAAAAAAATCTTCTTCTCTCAAACCGCAAGGCCCAGGTCTTTGATATTTGGTGTGTAGCTTTATCTAGTGGATCTTTGCCAAGATTGTTCAAATTATAGCCTTTGTTGATATTTGGTATGAAGCTTCACCTTTTTAGACGTCTCAACATTATGCACATTATAGCCCTAGGGTTAATAATTGCCCTCCCCGGGTCCCACTTGTTACTCTATTCACCTTATTTGCATTATCTGCTGGTTCCTAGTCTGAAGATTATAAGTGTTGGAAAAACAGGTAACCAGACCCCCCTGACCTTTCAAGGTCAGGGGGGTCTGGTTACCTGTTTTTCCAATATTGACAATGTGCAAGCTGGGAGCCAGCAAATAATGCAAATATGGTGAATGGTACACAGGTGAGCGATCCAGGGCCATCATGGCCCTCTTGTTGACCTTGTCATCACGGTAGCCCCTTCAGTTTTGATCGGATCTTTCTGAAACTTATATGTAAGGTGGCTGGTGATAAAATCTTGGATGAGTTCGAAAACAGGCCAAGTCAGCCCATTTATCGTAGAGTTATGTCCCTTTGATGGCTGAAAATGTTGATTTTTGACCTTGTCATTACCGTAGCCCCTTCAGTTTTGATCAGATTTTTCTGAAACTTATATGTAAGGTGGCTGGGGATGAAACCTCGGATGAGTTCGAAAACTGGCCAGGTCGGCTCATTTATTTTAGAGTAACATCCCTTTGATTGCTAAAAATGCCAAATTTTGACCTTGTCATCACCGTAGCCCCTTCAGTTTTGATCGGAATTTCCTGAAACTTATATGTGAGGTGGCTGGGAATAAAATCTTGGATGAGTTTGAATACTGGCCAAGTCTGATCGGATCTTTCTGAAACTTACATGTAAGGTGGCTGGGAATAAAACCTCAGGTGAGTTCGAATACCGGCCAAGTTGGCACATTTATCATAGAGTGACGTGCCTTTGATTGCTGAAAATGCCTATTATCGACATTTTCATCACTGCTGCCCCTTTAGTTTTGAACGGATCTTGTTGAAACTTACAAACAAGGAAGTCAGGCAGAAAGCTTGGAGGAGTTTGAAAACTTGTTTTTGAACTTGTCATCACCATAGCCACTTCAGTTTAGATCGGATCTTCTTAGCAAGTCAGGAATAAAAGCTTGAATGAGTTTGAAAACCGGTGAGGTCAGCCTGTTTATCATAGAGTTACATTCTACTTGATTTTCAGAAAATGCTTACCCTGTCATCACCATGTCCTCCAATAAAGCCTTCAGTAAAAGTTGGCACTTCCTTAAACTTTGAATCTGTTAGCTCAGATGAGCGATACAGGACCAAGCTAGCTTGGTCCTCTTGTTTACAAACAGTGTGGACTTAGATCAGACTGCTCCTCTGAGCCCACACTGTTTGCCTGTAAGTGAAAATATTTTTTAAAACATTTGCAAACATTTCAGCAGACGACACAAGCAGACAACATTTTCAGATGTAGTTTTTCTTGGCATCTTAAGGGTTAAAGGTTAAAAAATAGCAGTAAAGAAAAATCTTTGACTCACAGGTTTAGTTTGCACATAGAACAGCCCTGTTCATGTACATCATTATTTATTATACCCCCGGCGTATGCCATGGGGGTATATAGTTTTTGTCTTTTCCGTCTGTCTGTCTGTCCGTAAACAATTATTTTGTGTCAAAGATATCTCAGGAACTGCTTCACATAGAAACTTGAAATTTTGCACACATGATCAGTATGACTACTTGTATTGTGGGAAAGAAAATAAGGGCCAAGTGGTCAGGCCTTTTAGAGTTATTTCCCTTTGTAGTTCAGCACTGGCCGGGGGTATACGTGCCCCACTGGGCACTTTTGTCTAGTTTTGAAACTGCTCTGATAGTCAAGCAAATACATTGTTAATTTACGATGAAAACTTGCCAAAATGATTGATTTCATAGCCTAGTGGCTCTCTAGTGGTTTATTTAGTTGAGCCCATGCCTTTGAAGTGAGTTGCTTAGGTTAGATCTCTTGCTGCAACATGCCTACATTGATACATTGATAGGAATGGCTGAAAAAATAGCTCAAACAAAAAAAGACAACGAACCCTGCATGTTCTGAGCATTTAAATAATTGCATATAAGGATAATGTACTGGTTAGACTTTATGAAATGAATGTGATTCTTACATTTAATGGCCCATTGCTGAAAGAGAGAGCCAAATTCTATCAATATCATATGACTGTACCACAAGTCAAAGATTATTTCATGGTAATAGAATCAAGGATCGCTATATTTGCCATCATTTTTACATGGGTGCAATTTTGACTTCTATTTGCTTTCCTTTAATTTAAGTCATTCTAAAAAGAGCTTTATATTACATTATTAATTGATTATCCTATATTACACAAGGTCAACCAATATTCAAAAATCATAAATCATGTTTTTAATTGCGTCAATTAATAAAATTGTCATTAATCAAGTAATTTCGTATTGGCCCAGTTACAGGTCCAAGGTCTGCTGTATTGGCACGAGGCCGAATTAATAACATTATAATAACACATCCTTGTGACATATGGATTCTGTATTACCTCCAAAAGGGTGAATTTTCTGATGAAAATTGGTGACATTTTTCTTAATAATACTTCAAACATAGATTGTGGGTACTCGTTAGAACCGCCACACTGAGGCAGTTCTAACAAGTACCCAAAACCTATGGATTGGAGCAGAAATAAGAAAAATAATGTATACCCCTGTGAACTCTGGTTTTTCTCTGTATAAAGTGGGATTTACAGGGCTGGAAAATTCTCCAAAATATCATTCGCCATGCATGACCAAGTGCGTGTAGATTTTGGATAATTTCATAGGCACTAGACAAAATTTTTCCTCGGCCTCCAAAATTTTCGTTCGTCATGATTTCAGATTTACAAGACATGCGAATGTGATGCTCTTCAAGGTACAAATTTGCTCAGCAGCAGTAAATTCTTTCCTTTTATGAGAAGACCCCTATTGATAAAGGAGTCGAAACTAGTTTTGAAAAACATCATGTCTCCCCTAAAAGTGTATCCATTCCCCTTTAAACCGGCCCCGATAGCTCAGTTGGTAGAGTGTCCGCTCCGGGGAACGGGAGGTCAGGGGTTCGATCCCGGGCCGCGACATACCAAAGTCGTTAAAAATGGTACTAGCTGCTCCTCGCTTGGCACTCAGATTTACGGGGTAGAGCTAGGACTGGTCGACTCAGTGTCAGGATAATGTGACTGGGTGTGGTATCATGTAATGTGTCTGGGACATGATACTTCAGTGAGGCAGCACTATAAAAGTGAGCATTGAGCTCCCTGTCGCAACCAGACACCATCGTGATATGACTGAAAAATTGTTGAAAGCGACGTTAAACCCGAATTCACACACACACACTCCATTCAGTAAAACATGGGTAAATTTCTGTTTCCAGGAAACCTCCAAACCAATGGAGTCTGAATCAATGCCCATTATAGATCTTCAGCCATATTTTATTTGCTCAAATGATTTGGATCAAAAGTTTGAACTGAATGAACAAGAAGATCTCTTGTCATCTGTCAGCAATATTATTGAGGTAATGTATTCATTTCTATGTTTTCTGACATAGCTCCAGACAAGGACATTTAAGGGGAATAGAACACCAACATGGGAGACAACTCCTGCTAAAGTACTTTTGTTTCCCATGTCAATGGGGGTTTCCATGTCAATGGGAACACCTTCAGTGGAGACAAATTTTTGTCTTCCATTTCAAAAGGGGTCAACTCTTAAAGGAAAGAATTTACTCCTAAGGAGCAAATTCTTTCCTTTAAGAGTAGAACCCTTTTTCAGGAGAACAGGGCTTATAGAAAAGCGAACAGGAAGTTCTGATATTTGTCTCCCTTTGAAAACTGGTGGAAAAATCTGCCAGGTTTTCCCATTCCCCTTAATTTGGAAACATATTTTTGCCCGGCCTGCTTTAAGCATGGCTCAGTATAGAAGTCCGTTTTTCCATTTGTTTGTTCAACAAGCTGTCAATATTTGCGGCAGCCCCAGCCTTCACCCAAATGTTCAAGTCCATACAGGCATGACATAGCTCTTGGTGGAACTGTTGTTGGAAACAGGCAGAATTTGTGTTGTGAGCATTAAATAAGGGTTTTTGTAAAAATCATTGTTAACAGAAAAGCAAACAGTGTAGTTCCTGACAAGACAGCTCATTATGGGCTATTTCAACTGGGTCTGCACTGTTTGCATGTATATAATGAGCCATCTCATTATGACCTACACTGTTAGCATGTACATATATATCTGTCCATGCATATAAACCCGTTTGGTTTCATTGGGTCGCATTGAGATGTCATTTCATCTCAGTGTTGGGTAAATGTCCCACAAATTGGAAGCATGGTCTCCAAAATAACCCAAATTGTGTTGATGGGGACGTTAAACCTCAATTCAAACAAACAAATATATATCTGTTACGGTCTGCGGGGTTGAAAGGGTTAAAGCAGCTATGAGCATTGATATTTATGCAAGACTCCAATCAATAGCACCAGGTGATGTCCGGCCTCGGTAGCTCATTCGGATGCGCGACTGACTGGTGATCAGGAGGACGCGGGTTTGATACCTGCCGGGGTCTGCAACATTCTTTCGTGCAGATTGATCATGAAATCTTTTCTACGGTCATTCTCTCCCTTCTGCTGATTCAAGAAGGGCATTTGTCAGTTTCTGGCAAAAGCATGTGCACTGTACTGGTCAACCACTTATGTATAAGCTTGCCCAGGAAAAGTGTATATAGGTAAACTGACCGGCTCAAAAATGGCCTCAATAGTTTTGACTGGGCCATTAAACTCCAATACAAACAAACAAAGCACCAGGTGATGAGGCATAATGGGGATTATTAGGGATATCCTTTTTGATCTTATACAAACGAAATGTTTGTCGTATATGTCTCTGTTATTTAGTGGATAATTTCATGCCATAAGAATCATATGAGCCCCGCCAAGCGAATTTGTGTCTTCGAGCATTCCGTCATGACAAATTTTAACTGCGCATGCCCAGCCATTCAGAGGGGACATGGACATGGCTTTCTGTCTGAAGGTTCCTCTTGATTCACTGCTTGTATGAGCGAGCAGCGAAGGTTCTGGCGAGACTGCGCGGATGTGCAGGCTCGCCTGAACCTTTGCTGCTCGCAGAGGCGATAAGTACCAAAATCGCTTGACGGGGCCCATATAACCACACGTGTAATAACATATGGTTTTTGGCGCCCAATGTTAGACACCATCCATGACAACCCTATATTTTCTATTGAACTTCTTCGGCGATAAAATCTCATTTAAAGTCATTAAATGATATAAACAGAATTTTACACTGGTGATCATTTTGTGATAAACAGCCAAAGGCTTGTTTCATAAATTTCATTTGAAATAACCACTTGTGTAAGCTCCTTTTAATGCTGTGTATACTCCTTAGAATCCAGTAGCTAAGGATCACTCAATAGCTGCAGGTTATGAGGCATAATTGCCAGGACTTGGGATATCTTTTAGATCTTAAGGGGAATGGATACACCTTCAGGGAAGGCAACTCCTTCAAAAGTATTTTGTCTCCAGTGTCAAAAAAGGAAAGAATTTGATCCTGAGGAGCAAATTCTTTCCTTTAAGAGTAGACCCCTTTTTCAGTGGGACTGAGCCTATAGAAAAGCAAACAGGAAGTCCGGAAAGTTGTCCCCCTTTGAATATTGGCAGAAAAATGTCCTAGATGTTCCATTCCCCTGCAGTAAAATACATTTATCTTGTATGTACTCCTTGCAATCACCTTACCAGGTTTGACTTAACCATGGTAAATGAGACATGAGTGTTTGAGTTCTTGAAGTGTCACTGTCTGTGTTTTACATTACAGACGTGTCATGAAGGTGGTTGTGTTATAATAGAAATGAGGTCTTGTCTCACTAGAATGACTGCTGGTTTCATTTATCTCCTCTACAGATGCTTTAATAAGGTATTTATTATCCTTTGACTTGAATTTAGGTATTGGCAACTGGAATTTTTAAAATCCTTAAAAGTTTTTTTTTGTGAGGGATAATAACACTTGAGACTTTGTCCAGAAGAGAGCCACAGTTCTGTATCCAAAGGTTTTTTCACTTTGACCATTATTTAAGAAGAGAATTGTTGTCAAGAGTAATACATAATACTTTGGAGGTCACTTGTAAAGTAGATAAAATAGAGAACACGATGAATTGCGAGCACTACACACTCACAGTTTGATCTTTTTCTCTACTGACCTGCAAACTGTGATATTTTACTCAACAGTTTACACACTAAGGCTGAAGCCGGCCTCGGTAGCTCAGTCCGATGCGCGCCTGACTGGTGATCAGGCAGATGTGGGTTCGATATCTGCCGAGGTCGGCCACATTCTTTCGTGGAGATTGATCATGAAATCTTTTCTACGGTCATTCTCTCCCTTCTGCTGATTCAAGAAGGACAGTTGTCAGTTTCTGGCAAAAGAATGTGCACTGTACTGGTTAACAGCTAACATATAAGCCTGCCCAGGAAAGTGTGGATAGGTAAACTGACCGGCTCAAAAATGACCTAAAATAGTGTTGACTGGGCCGTTAAACTCGAATACAGTCGAACTTCAATGGCTCGAACACCTTTGGGACCTCGAATATCTGTTCGAGACAGGGGTAGTTCGAGCCACTGAGGTTACTGTCAGGAGGCATAACGAGATACTTTTAGTCATCTTTTCGGCGTTCTATAATGAAAATGTATGCTGTGTGTATTCATAAGAATCGCCTGATCGAGGCGATTCTAATGAGTACACACAGCATACATTTGCAAGATAAAAGACTAAAATCTTCTTAATTATCCTCCACTATTTCTTATGGAGAGGATTTGGCTAGGGGCCCAAGAATGGGTTCGACTCATCCATGGTAAACGAGCCATCGGTGTTCGAGCCATCGGTGTTCGAGCCATCGAAGTTAGACTGTACAAACAAACAAACAAACACACTAAAGCTGATCTACTTTGATTCTAAAACAGTAAAAATCAACACTTATTTTGTTGTTTCCTTCACATTCTTCCAACGCTTCACCATTGTTAGAAGAGATCCCGCCAACACTATTGACTGTAACACATGCATTTAAGCGGCCCCCGCCCATCGGGGCTTAAAGAAATAAATGGAGTGCATGATGCTTCCACGCAGAGCTGAATCCGACCACACACGGGTACTGGTAAACCGCTTAGAGGATCTAAGCCTGCCCAGGCAAAGCGGTGTGAGTCAGGCCATCCATGCTAATAAACCATATTGGTTTCATTGGGCGACAGGGCTTGAGATGTGATTTCATCTCAATGTCAGGTAAAAGTCCCACAAAATTGGAAGCAACGTCTCCAAATTGACCTATATAGTGTTGATGGGGATGTTAAACATCAAATCAAACAAACAAAACATGCATTTAAGTCCTTTTGTAACATTTTTGATTCAAGAAAATGACTCTGTCTTACATCAATGTCCAGTCATTTGTTGCAGAATAAATCACATTTCCTTTTCATTGCCAATATAGATGTGCTATGTTAGAATTCAAGCTCTATAATGATTTTATTAATTTTTGTCCATTTAGTGTTTTTATGATTGTTCTTATTTAAATCCTATAATCAGAATATATTTGGGCTGCATTGTGAGAATCTGTTTTGTGGCATTTGCTAACAACAAAGATGCTGAACAGACTGTGCATCTGCACAGTCTGATCAGCACCTTTGTGTTCGCTGGCCCCCGCCCATCGGGGCTTGAAGGAATAGATGGGCTGCATGATGCTTCCACGCAGAGCTGAAACCAACCGCACACGAGTACTGGTAAACAGCTTAGTGGATCTAAGCCTGCCCAGGCACAGCAGTGCGAGTTGGACCGTCCATGCTTATAAACCCTATTGGTTTCATTTGGCGACAGGGCTTGACATGTCATTTCATCTCAGTGTCAGATAAAAGTCCCGCAGAATTGAAAGCAACGTCTCCAAAATGACCTATAAAGTGTTGACAGGGACGTTAAACCTCAAATCAAACAGACAAGACCTTTGTGTTCACTGCTTAGATAGTGTGTTAACTTAAATTTCTACACGCTAGATTGTGCAGCTGAGGAGGATGGTTTTATATCTTACTTGGTCAAAAGTCCTAAAGACAGATCCATTGCCGATGGGCTACATTTGAGGCAGATACTTTCCGTAATCAGACCTATATTTCTTGGTCTTTTGTCTTCGTCAAAACTTTTCATTTAAAATTTCTTGCAGGAATGACATTTGTATTTTCCCTCTTGCAGATAGGTTTTCTGAGTTACCATGGAGATCTGCTGACCCAGTATCTGATATGTCTGTCCTGTAATCATCCTCTGTCTTGGCATGATGTTAAAGACTATCTCATGAAATTGTGTTCTGCTGACAAAGATGAGACAGGATACAGCAGATTAGAGGCGGTGCCTGTTAATTTTCTCATAGATGGTAGGTTTAAGTGGACCTGGCTTGTTTGAATTGAGGTTTAACGTCCCAGTCGATACTATTTAGGTCATTTTGGAGACGTTGCTCCAATTTTGTGGGACTTGTACCTGACATTGAGATGAAATGATGTCTCAAGCCCTGTCGCCCAATGAGACCAATAAGGTTTATATGCATGGATGGTCCGACTCGCATCACTTTGCCTCTTCAAAGTGGTTTACTAGTACTTATGTGCGGTTAGTCTGCAGCCAAATCTATTTCTCTTAGCCCCGATGGGTGGGGGCCCAAGTGGACCTGGTGGCTCAGTCAGATAATGTCCTACTGGTGATCAAGAGGGTACAGGTTTGATCCTTGAGTTTCTGCAGCAATATCATAAAGATTATCCCTTCTCTTGCTGAATATTCAGTTAAGCCACACACATTTCTGACTTTGAACCAATCAGATTACTTGATGTAATTTATTCCTACAAATTCATAAATTGAATATCAAACAGTGTAGATACTGATCAGATGGCTTCTTCAGAAGCCATCTGATCAGGATCTACACTGTTTCCAAAGATAAGGTTTGTCGTGAACAGCAGGATAAGAGTTAATTGTGATAACTTTTTGATGGTCATTCTCTCCCTTTCGTTGAACCAGATAGGGCAGATGTCAGGTAGTAGTTGAATACTCTGCCCTGTCATGGTTAACCACTTGGCTGAGAAAAAATGTGATTAGGATGACTGATTCAACATGGTCATAATCCTTGAAGTACTATTGCAAAATTGCAAAGCAGACAGCATTCTTATTTCTTTTTTATTATGCCCCCGCATCATATGATGCGGGGGGCATATAGTTTTTGGGTTTTCCGTACGTGCGTACATGTGTACGTCCGTCTGTACGTGTGTGTGTACGTACGTACGTGATCCTGTAACCTCAGGTTAAAGTTTTTGTAACAGGTAGAGCCTGAACTTATAGAACTCATATTTTCCTAACCATTTGATGGAACTGGTTCATCTTTGGTATGATGATAGATATAGGTCCAAAGTTTTATTAAGCAATACCCCCACCCATGCCTGTGACCTCAAGGTCAAGGTCAAGGTCACAGACTTAGAAATTTTCAATGTTAAAGACTCAGGTTAAGGTTTTTGTAACAGGTAGACTTGAACATTTTAGAACTCATATTTTCCAAACCATTCGATGGAATTGGTTCATATTTGGTATGATTATAGATATAGGTCCAAAGTTTTATTCAGCGATACCCCCACCCATACCCATGGCCTCAAGGTCAAGGTCACTGTGCCTATTTTTTTGTCATTGCTCTAGCGCTTACATTTCTTCACCGATTTCAATATAACTTCACACGAATGTTCCTTATGACAATATCACTAGCGAGTTCCACTTTCAAGGTCAAGGTCACTGTGGCTATTTTTAGAAAAACTTTGTCATCGCTCTAGCCCTTACATTTCTTCACCAATTTCAATATAACTTCACACAAATGTTCCTTATGACAATATCTCGAGCCATTTCGCATTTCAAGGTCAAGGTCACTGTGGCTATTTTTAGAAAAATTTTGTCATCGCTCTAGCGCCTGCATTTCTTCACTGGTTTCAAAATAACTTTACACAAATGTTCCTTTTGACAATACCTCGAACGAGTTTGACTTTCAAGGTCAAGGTCACTATGGCTATTTTTAGAAAAAACTTTGTTATTGCTCTAGTGCTTACATTTTTTCACCAATTTCAATATTACTTCACACAAATGCTCCTTATGACAATATCTCTAGCAAGTTCCACTTTCAAGGTCCAGGTCACGGTGGCTATTTTTAGAAAAAAACTTTGTCATCGCTCTAGCACTTACATTTCTTCACCGATTTCAATATAACTTCACACAAATGTTCCTTATGACAATATCTTGAGCGATTTCGACTTTCAAGGTCAAGGTCACTGCGGCTATTTTTAGAAAAACTTTGTCATCGCTCTAGCAAACTTTACACAAATGTTGCATATGATAATATCTCAAGCAAGTTGGACTTTTGCCTTTTCCGTGTTTTCCTCACACGAAGTTGTCTTGTGCGAGGGGATTTGTATCGCATGCGATGCCTTGTTTATGAATGGCATTTGGCGGGGGCATCCGTGTCCTATGGACACTTTTTCTAGTTTTCCCAGAAAATTAAAATTGGGCATGACATTTCATTTGAATTGTCTGATGGAAAGATTAGTTATGTGAAATGTCAAGCCTGGTTTTCTGTGAAACATACAAAACTTTTATTGTGAAAATACAGTGCAATTCAGATATATAGACCAGCAAAAAATAAGACTTATTCTTCGTTTAAAAACAAATTTAACCTTTACCACTCTCTAAGCTAATAGAACAGACAGCAAATTGATGATATTTTTCTTATTTTTCCCATAGGAGACAATTTGCATGAGAGTTCAAATCCTGTTCTCCGAAAAATTAGAAAAATATTTCAAAGTGTCGCCTGCTTCAAAAAATACCCAGCATGCAGAGCCTTAAAAGCTTTCAGTTCTTCTTTCTTTGTTTTTTCTACATCCAGTGTCCAAGTAGACCACCACTGGGGCTGTTCAAAAGGGGTCTTTAAGACCACTTTTGAACAGCCCTAACTATGGTCTTATTACAATGATTTAACTGTACCATCTACAACAGACATGACTCAGTTTAAGGGTTACCATGTACCATCCACAACAGACATGACTCAGTTTAAGGGTTACCGTGTACCATCCACAACAGACATGACACAGTGTAAGGGTTACCGTGTACCATCTACAACAAACATGACTCAGTTTAAGGGTTACCATGTACCATCCACAACAGACATGACTCAGTTTAAGGGTTACCGTGTACCATCCACAACAGACATGACACAGTGTAAGGGTTACCGTGTACCATCTACAACAGACATGACTCAGTTTAAGGGTTACCGTGTACCATCCACAACAGACATGACTCAGTTTAAGGGTTACCGTGTACCATCCACAACAGACATGACTCAGTTTAAGGGTTACCGTGTACCATCCACAACAGACATGACTCAGTTTAAGGGTTACCGTGTACCATCCACAACAGACATGACTCAGTTTAAGGGTTACCGTGTACCATCCACAACAGACATGACTCAGTTTAAGGGTTACCGTGTACCATCCACAACAGACATGACTCAGTTTAAGGGTTACCGTGTACCATCTACAACAAACATGACTCAGTTTAAGGGTTACTGTGTACCATCTACAACAGACATGACTCAGTTTAAGGGTTACCGTGTACCATCTACAACAAACATGACTCAGTTTAAGGGTTACCGTGTACCATCTACAACAAACATGACTCAGTTTAAGGGTTACCGTGTACCATCCACAACAGACATGACTCAGTTTAAGGGTTACCGTGTACCATCTACAACAAACATGACTCAGTTTAAGGGTTACCGTGTACCATCTACAACAGACATGACTCAGTTTAAGGGTTACCGTGTACCATCCACAACAGACATGACTCAGTTTAAGGGTTACCGTGTACCATCTACAACAGACATGACTCAGTTTAAGGGTTACCGTGTACCATCTACAACAGACATGACTCAGTTTAAGGTAATCATGATAGCTGAGCTGTTACAATCCAAAACAAACGGGCCCTCGCTCATCAGGGCTTGGAGAAATAGATTGGGCTACATGTTGCTTCCGCGCAGAGCTGAAACGACCCAACTTGAATAATACTGGTTAATGCTTTGAAGGTCTAAGTCCGCCCAGGAAAAGTGTTGCGAGTCAGACCACTCAATAAACCCTAGCGGTTCCTAGGGGCGTTAGGGCTCAAGATGTTGTTTTATCTCAATGTCGGGTAAAAGTATCACAAAATCGGAAACAATGTCTCTAAAATGATCTAAATTGTGTTGACGGAGATGTTAAACCTCAAACAAACAAACAAACATTCCAAAGCAAACAAAAGATGATTAGTTTAGCTGTATGGACGACTAAATGAAACAACTAATGAGAAAAGGATCTGAATGCAACCAACAGTCAGCATTCAAACACATATGCAATCACTAAGGATGAATGGAGACCAGTTTTACAAAGGAAAACTTTTGTGAATTCCTGATTGCTTTCCTCTAGGCTGAGTCACTCCAAAAAGAGGACCTGCTGCCAAAGGAAAGAATTTGAACCTGAGGATGAGTACTAAGTATCCTTTAAAAGGGCTTGCTTAGAGCTGTAAAATGTCCCTCAGTTTCATTCATTTTCTCTCTACACAAACATCCCAATAAGCTTTATGTACAGTGTCTCTGGTCTGTATGACAACTGAAATACATATTATTTTGCTTAAATAACGCATTATAAGTTGGAAATATTTCAGTTTACATGAGAATGAGTCTTAGTTTTGGAAAAAAAATATTATTAGGTAAAGAAATGTTGTTCACTGATATTTACATTTGGAAGGGTGATTGTTTTTAATAATTTTATAAACTTTTGGAAGTAAGCACATCTGTTGATTGCAAACAGTAAGTTGCAGGCAAACTTAAAATGAAGATTCATTTTCTCTACAGATACATATAACTTACTGTTTGCTGTTTATACACTTAAAGGGGAATGGGAACACCTCGCAGATTTTTTTGCCATTTTTCAAAGGAATACAACTTTCGGGACTTCCTGTTCACTTTTCCATAAGCTCTGTCCCACTGAAAAAGGGGTCTACTCTTAAAGGAAAGAATTTGCTCCTCAGGAACAAATTCTTTCCTTTAAGAGTAGACCCCTATTGACATGGGAGACAAAAATACTTTTGCAGGAGTTGCCTCCCCTGAAGGTGTTCCCATTCCCCTTAAATGCATGTCGAAAGTTTGTTGTTTTTTCTTTCAGATCCACAGTTCTGCAGTTTCCTGCAGATGACAAACACCCGTCTGCTCCAGTCATTTATTACATCTGTTGTGGAACAAGAAAGAACTCTGTTGACAGAAAATGCAGCTGTTACTTGAAGGGAACCATACCTGACATACTTTCCCGCATTTTTTTCACAAGGGAGACAACTTATTTGATGCCCTGTTTTCTTTGGGGTACACCCATGTCCATCTTAAATAGGGAACACTCTAAAAGGAAAGAATCTGCTCCCTTAAGAGTAGACCCATATTGAGATCAGCAGCAAATCAGAATAGAGTCCATATTGACAAGGGCAGCTAATCAGAATAGTCCCATATTGACAAGGGCAGATAATCACAGTAGACCCATATTGACAAGGGCAGCAAATCAGGATAGACCCATAATGAAAGGGAAGATAATCAGATTAGAACCATAATGACAAAGGCAGCAAAAGAGTTTTGGAAAGAGTTGCTTCCCTCTTAGGTATTGCGATTCCCCTTAAGGAACACTGACTTAAATCATTAGGTCTCTCATCGCTGTGGTTCGAGTCTGGCGTGGGTCATATGTGAGACCCCAAGTTCTGCAACAGAAGGTCAGGTGGTTTTTCTCTGGGTACTCTGGTTGTCACCCTCCTCTGATTAACGATTGACTTACTATAAGTGAAATAATCTTGAAAGGGCAGTAAAACCAAAAAAGAAAAAAAAAAATGGCTCGAAATACCCCTGGGACATAGCGCCAGTTCAGGAGACAGAATTATAGGGGTTATTTTTTTTTTTAATGAAAGTATATTGTGTGTACTCATTAGCATCACCTCACTGAGGCAATTCTAAGGGAAGGTGAACCTCTTCCCCTTAAGGCACACAGTTTGACCCTTTCTGTCTTCCACTCATAATATGTGATTTTATTGTTATACCCCCACAAATGAAATTTGGGGGGGGGGGGGGTTATATAGGAGTGAGCTTGTCGGTCTGTCGGTTGGTCTGTTGACTTGGTTTCCAGACGATAACTCAAAAAGCGCTCCACCGATTTTTATAATTTTTGGTACACTGATGTAACATCATAAAATACAGGTCAAGTTCGATTTCCACTACAATTTGTTAATTTTCGACATAGTTATGGCCCCTTTCAAGTGAAAAAATTGCAAAATGCCGCTGTTGTACTATCAAGGCAGTTTTTGTGGGGGTATTCATCACCTTTAGTGATAGCTTAGTTTTTATACCCCCGGCATATGAAGTATGCAATGGGGGTATATAGTTTTTGTCTTTTCAGTCTGTCTGTCTGTGTGTCCGTAAACAATTATTTTGTGTCAAAGATATCTCAGGAACTGCTTCACATAGAAACTTGAAATTTTGCACTCATGATCAGTATGACTACTTGTATTGTGGGAAAGAAAATAAGGGCCAAGGGGTCAGGCCTTTTAGAGTTATTTCCCTTTGTAGTTCTTGTTTCAGCTGAGGCGATGGCCCTGGCCGGGGGTATACATGCCCCACTGGGCACATTGTCTAGTTTCAGCTCGAAGCATTGTCAGATTTTAGCCAAATATTCTTTTTAAAGTTTATTATATTTTAAAATGGTGTGTGGATTCACCTTGAATTTTGTAGGTAGAGCAATCTTGCTTAAAATGCTTTGAGTACTGTAAAAATCCTAAAAATTGGGACACCTTGAGGACTTGCTGTAATTCTCCTAAAATTTTAACAAGTATGTTTCATGATCCAGCAAGGAGTCCAAAAGGTGCAAAACGGAATGGCAAACAGTGTAGACCCTGATCAGACTGCTCCTTTAGGAGTAGACCCTGTTCAGACTGCCTTTAGGAGCAGCTGATCTGGGTCTGCACTGTTTGCCTAGGCCTATCTGTCCCAATACTTAGGATCATTCCAGTACCTTCAAAAATAGAGCTACTCTTGAAGAAAAACATTTGCTCCATGGGGCTCCCTAGGAGACAGGAAACACTTAGTAAAGGAGATAGAAACATCCAGGATGAAACAATCTCCCATGGAGATATATTAGTTAAGCTTTAAGGGGAATGGGTACACCATCTGGGGAGGCAACTCCTTCAAAAGTATTTTTGTCTCCCATGTCAATAGCGGTCAACTCTTAAAGGAAAGAATTTGCTCCCCAACAGCAAATTCTTTCCTTTAAGAGTAGACCCCTTTTTCATCAAGACTGAGCCCATAGAAAAGCAAACAGGAAGTCCTGAAAGTTGTCTCCCTTTGAAAAATGGTGGAAACATTTGCCAGGTGTTCCCATTCCTCTGAAGCTTTAAGGAATGTGCTTCAAAACTGTGATTCTTGTCCTTTCACAAAAAAGGATTCAGATAGGAATATGTTCGATTTGAGAAATGTGTTTTCTCAGTATTATTAGTATTTTATCCTTCAATCAGGGTGTGACGAATCAAAATTTAATTTTGCCATAATGAAGTTAAGTAAAATTGCTATGCATATATTAAAACCTCCTTTTAAACTGTTCAAAAGTGTTTCTTAACCCTTTAGACGCCGACAAAAACTACATCTGTAAAAGTTGTCTGCTTATGTCGTCTGCTGAATCTTCTTGCAAACTTTTTAAAAATATTTTTGCATACAGGCAAACAGTGTGGACCCAGATCAGACTGCTCCTGTTTACTATAGCTGTTTACAGAAAAAATAGTTTTTTATACATGTATTTAACCCTTAAATTGACCATTATGACATTTACAGGCATCAATTTAACCCTTAAGATGCCTAGAAAACTACACCTGAAAATGTCATCTGCTTATGTCAGGGTCTGCACTATTTGCTAACAGAATTTTCCATCAAAAATAGAGAAATGAAAAATAGGCTACCACCCCTAATATGATACATGGACTTGTCCAGCATATATCAATGGAAGAGTCCAGTAGTATACAATGGGTTAAACATTATGTAAAAAGTTTGAAAATACAGAAATTTGCATGGTTAGCAGCTGGACATAATTTGTCAGATCCTGCTTTTTCTTTAATTTTTAAGTAAAATACCCAATTTACCATACGTATTTGGACAGACAGACCTATGCAAACAATGTAGACCCAAATGAGATGCTGTAGAATGCAGCTTCTCCTTAGGCTCTACACTGTTTGCCACTCAACCAGCTATATTAGACATCAGTTACCCCCTATGTATATTGCATTATAACACATTGACCCGAAAAAGATATGACATCTCAGGACAAATGAGTTTTATCGCGTCGTGACATTGCACTTTTATGAATGAACAGGTCTACTGGAAAAATGACGAAAATGTTATTGTTACTGGGAAAAATGGAAAAACTACTTGAAAATAAAAATATCATAGGAAAAATATGGTCAGCTGATACTAAATAAATCGACGCCAGAATGCTGGGATCCACTGAGGACCATCTATAACTGATCATTAATTGCTAATTTAAGAGTGTACAAGGGGATAAACTGATAAATAGAATACCAGATTCGTATCATTTGATATCAAGTTTATCAGGCTTGGCTTATAATGCATGTAGAATCACTCAGCAAGCCTCACGATTCTACAAGCATTCTCCAAGCCTTGCCTGATAAACTTGATATCTAAAGACACTCACCTGGTATTCTCTATATATTGGGTAGTAAATTGTTCTTGTTCAAATTTTAGAACAGGTATGGTTTGGAGTTGAGGTGTCTGAATATGTAGGGTAAATACGATACATGATGAAGAAAGGGGGTTAAATAAGATAGATAATGAAGAAAGGTTATCCCTCTTACCCTGCCACAAATAGCCACTTTGGAATTTTCATCTTTTTTCCTTTTGTGTCAGTGTTTTATATAGAGGATCTTACATGAGTGTTCATGTATTATTGAATTTATTAAACAAGTTGAGGAAAAGGGATAAAATGCGAGGCTTTGCCGAGCATTTTATCCCTTTTCCTCAACGAGTTTAATAAATTCAGTAATACGTGTTCACGAATGCAAAATTCTATTTATCATATGACATTAAAAACGTATTTATTCACAATCTATTGACAAAAATGTCAATATTCCGTCATTAGTAAATGCGTCATTGTTAAGGACGTCATACATGTAACGTTACGGGGCATATCTAACTAATTTGCATATTTAATCCACTAGTGGGTTACGGAATTTATTACATGGCGTTATTACACTCTCAGACGCGACGTCATACAATAAAGATTGTTAAAGTTATATCTATTAAAATTTTAGATGTGTTAGTGTTCTTTTTTTATTTTTCTATTAAACAAATAAATGAAACATCACAGACTTTTTTGATTATCTTTCATATGTCTTGTGCTTGGTGCAGTTATTGTAATGAATCTTCACAGTACAATAAAATTCCTATATTAAGACCACCTTTGGGGCTGTTCAAAAGTGGTCTTTAAGACCACTTTTGAACAGTTCAAAAGTGACCACTTTTGAACAGTCTCGAAGGTGATCTCTGACGAGAGGACACTGTATGCAGAAAATACAAAGAATAATTGAAACCTACTAAATAAGGTTTTTAAAACAGAATTGGTCTTAATTGTAGCTGGTCTTAATAGCGGAATTTTACTCTATTTGCTGTTTTTGAGAACCAATGAAAATCACTATTTCTGTTGTTCTACTTGGACAGTAATCCCTACGGCCCCCACCTATCGGGGCTTGAAGAAATAGATGGGCTGCATGGTTCTTCCATGCAGACTTGAAACCAAGCGCACATGATTACTGGTAACCCGATCTGAGGGTCTAAGCCTGCCAAGGCAAAGTGGTGTGAGTCAGACCGTCCAAAACATATAAGCGGTTTGGTTTCATTGGGCGGCAGGGCTTGAGCTGTCATTTCATTTCAATGTCGAGTAAAAGTCCCACAAAAAATTGGAAGCATTGTCTCCAAAATGACCTAAATAGTGTTGACGGGAACGTTAAACCTCAAATCAAACAAACAAAACCATTTACAGCATCTCTTTAAAGTAGATGGTTGAGAAAAATAATCTATGATGGGGTTGAGACCTTGACAAGGAAATCGCAAGCTCGTTTTCAGTTTATTTGAGTCTCATGCTCAGCATAGCCTCGCATGAGACTTAAATAACCTGAAAACTTGCCTGAGATTTCCATGTCAAGGTCTTAACCCCATCGTAGATTCTATTATTATCACATGGGCCGGATCATTTTCTTCACTGTTGATTTTGTTTGTTTGTATTGGAGTTTAACGGCCCAGTCAACACAATTTAGGTCATTTTTGAGCCGGTCAGATTACCTATCCACACCTTTCCTGGGCAGGCTCGCAGGCTCATACGTAAGCGGGTAACCAGTACAGTGCACATTCTATCGCCAGAAACAGACAACTGCCCTTCTTGAATCAGAAAATAAATCGTAACAAAACATTTATTAAAGGTCATTTATTTTGAGTATCACATTCGTTGTGAGCACAAAATCCATAGCTTAAGACAAGGAGGTGTATTGAGAATTATTAAGGGGACTGGATACACCTTCCGGGGAGACAACTCCTGCAAGAGTATTTTTGTCTCATATGTCAATAGGGGTCAACTCTTAAAGGAAAGAATTTGCTCCTTAGGAGCAAATTCTTTCCTTTAAGAGTAGACCCCTTTTTCAGTGGGATAGAGTTTATAGAAAAGTGAACACAAAGTACCGAAAATTGTCTCCCTTTGAAAAATGGCAGAAAAATCTGCCAGGTGTACCCATTCTTCTTAAGGGAGGTGTTCTGTTATTTTCTCTTGGAAACATATGTTGTGGGTACTTGTTAGAATTGCCTCAATAAGGGATTCTAGCAAGTGTCCACAACATGTTAAATGGAGAAGTAAGGGGCTTGATGTCGGTCTGACTTGCATCGCTTTGCCTTGGCAGGCTTACATCCTCTAAGCGGTTTACCAGTACTTGTGTGTCGGCCCCCGCCCATCGGGGCTTGAAGAAATAGATGGGCTGCATGATGCTTCCACACAGAGCTGAAACCGACCCGCACATGAGTACTGGTAAACCGCTTAGAGGATCTAAGCCTGCCCAGGCAAAGCGGTGCGAGTCGGCCAATCCATGTTAATAAACCCTATTGGTTTCATTGGGCGGCAGGGCTTGAGATGTCATTTCATCTCAAGGGCGGGTAAAAGTCCCACGAAATTGGAAGCAACGTCTCCAAAATGACCTTTACAGTGTTGACGGGGAGATTAAACCTCAAATCAAACAAACAAACAAAGGAAAAAAACAAAACAATCTTATATTTTTGTTGGATCATGTTGTGGGTAATTATAAGAATCAACTCACATGTTGTGGGTGCTACATGGATTCTTACAAGTACCCACAACATGTTTGAAAAAAAAAACAAAAAAAAAAAAACATCATCTACTCCAGCTTATCAAGAGCTGTGGATACATATCAAAATGGTCTTAAAAAGGTATCATATGAACATGAAAAAATAAATAAATAAGATAGTATATACATGGATTTCTTGACAAATGTATATGCAATAGTTTGATTTTCTATGGCAGTCAAGCAAAGTAGATTTGATTTCAAAAATCACACATATAAGGACAATTCTAATGCACTTTCGTATGTAACGCGACGTCTGATTGGATAATGTCAAAAAATTGCGACAGTATATTCTGCGATATACTGTCGGATACCCGATGTCATCACGTAACGTCACTTTTCTTAGGTTGCCATTTGGTTTTACGCAGCTCACAGGGGTTGCCGCTATGTGAAAAATAGTTCAAGTTTTAACAAAACAAGTGAATAAGCGCATTAGAGTGGGGATAACTGGAATGAAAATTGTCATTTGGGGAGGTAAATTGTCGGTTTTACCGTCGCAAATTACGTTTTACGGCTCCGCTAACGCGTCGCCGTAAAACAAATTTTCCGACTGTAAAACCTCCGATTTACCTTCCCAAATGACAATTTTGAATACAGTTATCCCCTAAATGGCATGAATGTTCACAATATATCACAAGAAAATTGCAGGGCCCATTTCTTCAAGGCTAATTGTTGTGGCAGATATTTTTGCTGAAAAAGTGTGAGTAGCTCTTGCAGCTACTCACATTTTTTCAGCAAAAATATCAGTGTGTTAGATATTGTATATGCTAGATTATCACTAGAACAGAGGCTTGGCCTAGTTCTTCAAAGATTATGAAGTTGTCATTTAACCCTTATCTTGCTGTTCACGACAACCCCTATCTTTGCAAACAGTGTAGATTCAGATCAGATGGCTTCTGAAGAAGCCATCTCATCAGGATCTACACTGTTTGACATTCAGTTTATGAATCTGTAGGAATAAATTACATCAAGTAATTTGATTGGTTCAAAGTCAGAAATGGGTGTGGCTAAACTGAATATTCAGCAGGATAAAGATTAATGTTAAGTTGAAATGTCACTCATTCAATAGACCACAACCTCATTATAACACTGTTCATTATAACACTTTTTTGGATATAACATGATTTCAAGATGGATCCAAAAAATGTATATATTATATAGAAAAATGACCATAAATGGTCATTTTTCTGTATAATCTATACATTTTTGTTCGGAAATAACACGTTTAACTAACACAGTTTCTGCTTTGGACCCCAACAATTACGTTATAAAGAGGTTGAGGTGTATAATGAATGCACTGATATTTTTGCTGAAAAAAAATGTCAATAGCTTTAGAAACTTCTCACATTTTTACTTTAGAATTTTAATCATTCAGTATGGTGAGAATACACTGCTATTTTTGTTGGAAAAAAAGTGAGTAGGTGAAATACCTACTCAGAGTTCACCATATTGAATAATTTATGTTATTACTACTGATAACAGTAGGAGTTTCGCCCCCGCCCATTGAGGCTTGAAGAAATAGATGGGCTGCATGATGCTTCCACCAAGAGCTGAAACCAACCAGCAGGTTTAACGTCCCCGTCAACACTGTAAAGGTCATTTTGGAGACGCTGTTTCCAATTTTGTGGGACTTTTACCCGACATTGAGATGAAATGACTTCTCAAGCCCTGCCGCCCAATGCAACCGATAGGGTTTATAAGCATGGTCGGTCCCACTCTCGCACCACTTTGCCTGGGCAGGCTTAGATCCTCTAAGAGGTTTACCAGTACTCGTGTGCGGGTCAGTTTCAGCTCTGCGTGGAAGCATCATGCAGCCCATCTATTTCGATGGGCGGTGGCCGACACACAAGTACTGGTAAACCGCTTAGAGGATCTAAGCCTGCCCAGGCAAAGCGATGCGAGTCGGACTGTAATTGCTTATAAACCCTGTTGGTTTCATTGAGCGACAGGGCTTGAGATGTCATTTCATCTCAGTGTCGGGTTAAAGTCCCACAAAATTGGAATCAATGTCTCCAAAATGACCTTTACAGTGTTGATGGGTATGCGTAACTTCAAATCAAACAAACAAACAACAGTAGGAGTATATGTGTTATGATGTAAAATGTTGGGATTCTTTCTGCCGACCCCGACAATAGCATTATAAAGACTTAGTGGTGTATCACAAAAGCTGGTTTATCTGCATAACAGGCAAGCATGTCTAACCTGTTCAATTTCATCAAAGCATGCATTGTCGACATGTTTGTAACTCCAGTCAATTTTACTTTATATAGACAATCTTACATGAGTGCTCATGTATTATTGAATTTATTAAACGAGTTGTGGAAAAGGGATAAAATGCGAGGCTTTGCCGAGCATTTTATCCCTTTTCCTCAACAAGTTTAATAAATTCAATAAAACACAAGCACGAATGCAAGATTCTATTTATCATGTGACATTTAAAACACATTTTATTCACGATTGTTTACGAAAATGTCAATATTCCGCCATAAGTAAACGCGATGTCGTTAAGGACGTCGTACATGTAACGTTACAGGACGTATCTAGCTAATTTGCATATTTAATCCACCAGTGGATTATCGAAAATAATACATGGCATTATTACATTCTCAGACGCGACGTCATATGATAAAAAGGAATAAAAGTTGGTTTATGATTATCACAGTGTACAGTATGTGATTTTTCAATGATAGGTTTAACGGGCCTCCATGGCCTAGTGGATAAGAGCGCTGACTCTTAATCATTAGGTCTCTCACCGCTGTGGTTCGAGCCTCGCTCAGGTCACATAAGATGCCAAGTTCTGCAACGGAAGGCCAGGTGTTTTTTCTCCGGGAACTCCGGTTTTCTCACACCTCTGATTAACGATCGGCTCAATATGAGTGAAATAATTTTAAAAAGGCCGTAAAACCAAAACCAAAAAAAACAATGATAGGTTTGTTTATAAACTCGATTTAAACTTGTTTGACATTTCTTTAAACATTTCCCAGAATGCATGTCCCGTTAATGATAATTTCATTTTGTGAAAAGGCTTCCGTTACATTAACATGTCGCCGCCCCCGCCCATAGGGGCTTGAAGAAATATATGGACTGCACAATGCTTCCACGCAGAGCTGAATCCGGCCCGCACACTAGTACTGGTAAACCGCTTAGAGGATCTAAGCCTGTCCAGGTTCGGGGTGCGAGGCTGACCGTCCATGCTAATATACCCTATTGTTTTCATTGGGCGACAGGGCTTGAGATGTCATTTCATCTCAATGATGGGTAAAAGTCCCACAATATTGGAAGCAACATCTCCAAAATGACCTTTACAGTGTTGATGGGGACGTTAAACCACAAATCAAACAAAACATTAACATGTTTATGCGAAAATGTTCTGCAAAGTCCTGCTCTGCAGAACATTTTTGCATTGGCATGTTAATGTAATTTGTCCATCGCTCATGCACAAAAAACTGACATATTCCAACAAGATCGGGGACTAGTTGTTCAAAACTAACAATGCCATTAGTTAGGGTATTGTTAAAACTTTGCTTATTGACATGGCAAATATTTGAATATTTTTGCAGGAAAAAATGTGAGCAGCTTTTGCAAATGCAAAAGCTGCTCACATTTTTTCAGCAAAAATACCACTGTATTAGATATCGTACATACTAGAACAGTTAACAATTTGACAACTAACAAGCTCGTTAAACTAAAGATGCTTTGAACAACCAGGCTCTGTTCTCAGATCTTGAGAGATTCAAGGTCACTCTCAGGTGACCTGTCATTGGGCAAGTTCCAGGGACTGTCATTCTGAGGTCTGCCATTCTGAGCAGATATTGGCATGTCACCATCACCGTGATCAAAAGATTCAACAAATTCTCGTAACTTGTGCTCCTTGGATTTGTTCTTTAATTTCAGCTTTTTGATGTCTTTTAATTTTATCGGAACTCTTTTTATGGCTTTGAATTTTTGTACACGATGTACGCAGTCTTTGATCTTCTGGAGAATCAAGTCTTTACACAATAGAGTGTTGAATTCTGTTAACGCTGACAACCTGTCAAAAGCGAGGTTTGAGTATTTGAAGTTGAATGTAGAGTATGGTCGTTCCGGGTCGTCAAAGATGTCAAAGTTGGCAAATTCTTTCTCTTCTTTGGTTCTTCTCCTTATCCCTGAAGAAGAAAAAGATCAGTGGTCAAAGGTGTGGATAATAAAAACAAATTTGAAGTGGTAATACTCGTAGTTAACAATATGTTAACAGTTTAATTATTCAATATATCAAGAACACTTAATTTTACTGAAAAATGTGTGAGTAGCTTTTGCATTGCGTTGGACCGGCATCGTCCAAAAAGGTTTACCTTTTGGTTAACCTTCTTTGAAAAACCTGTCAATAATGCCATAAGGTAGTTTTTATGTCCCTGGTAGCGATAGTGGTGACATTGTTTTTGCCCTGTCTGTTTGTTGGTTTGTTTGTTTGCTGGTTTGTTTGTTTGTACGTGGACAACTTTAACGTTGGTCATAACTTTTGAACTGTTTGAGATAGAACATTCATATTTGGCATGAAGGTTCCTTGTGACAAGAGCTTCACATTCATGCCAAAAAAAATGACCTGTGGCCTTGAGCTTTGACCTACTTAAAAGAAAAAAATAACATTGGTCATAACTTTCTAACAGCTTGAGATACAGCCTTCATGTTTGGCATGTATGTTCCTTGTGACAAGAGCTTTACTTTCATGCAAACTTTTTTGACCTGTGACCTTGACCTATGACCTACTTTAAAGAGTTTTGTTTATTGTTCATAACTTTTGAACCATTTAAGATAGAGCCTTCATATTTGGCATGTATGTTCCTTGTGTCAAGGGCTTCCCACTCAAACAAAAAATCTTGACCTTTGACCTTGACCTTGAACTGTGACCAACTTCCAAAAAAAAATGACCATGTTCGGGGACATGTTTGTGTTTCACAAACACATCTTGTTTTTTTTTCATAATTTTCAGCAATGACATGTCAAGCTTCATTTTCACTGAAAAATAATGAAAAAAAAAATGTTCTAGAATTTCCTGCAGCACTTAAAGGCCCAAAGGAAAAATATCAAATGCATACCTGGAGCTTTTTCATCCCTGAAAGTGATGTTGACCAGAACAAAGTGCATAACTATTGGACATCTAGGGTCAGTTGGATTCTCGAAGATGTAGCACTCTTTCAAACCCTCTCTGTCCACCACTGTGGGGTCAATCTCGGGAAATGGCACATTGTTGAGGCGAGCCCACTGCATGGCAAGCATAAGTTCCTGAAATGGGAGGTAAGAGAGAGATAATTTTTGCTGTAATTATAACATGCTGAGACTCTACCGTAATGATCCTAAGTATTGGGACAGATAGTCCTTAGCAAACAGTGCAGACCCAGACCAGACTGCTCCTGAAGGAGCAGTCTGGTCAGGGTCTACATTGTTTGCCATTCTGTCTGCACCTTTTGGACTCCTTGCTGGATCACGAAACAAATTTAAAAAAATTTAGGAGAATTAACACAAGGTCTTCAGGCGTCCTAATTTTTAGGATTTTTACGGCATGTCTTAGTTTACATACAGACCATATTTACAGTAATAAGGGCTCAGTTTTCTCAGACATTTCATTCTTCTCATTAATCAAGCCTGTTAACCCAATGTATACATACTAGTGGACTCTTCCATTTCTGTATGTTGGACAAGTCCATTTGTCATATAAGGGGTGGCAGGCCTATTTTTTGTTATCCTTTTTCATGACAGAAAACGCTCTTAGCAAAAGTGCAGGCCCTGATCAGACGCTGCTTCTGCAGCGTCTGATCTGGGCCTGCACTGTTTGCCAAGGTACCCCTTTAGGGGTTCCCCACATACAATGGGTTAAGCACATGGTCTAGCCCCCGCCCATCGGGGCTTGAAGAAATAGATGGGCTGCATTATGCTTCCACGCAGAGCTGAAACCTACCCGCATACGAGTACTGGTAAACCGCTTAGAGGATCTAAGCCTGCCCATGCAATGCAGTGTGAGTCGGACCATCCATGCTTATAAACCCTATTGGTTTCATTGGGCGACATGGCTTGAGATGTCATTTCATCTCAATGGCGGGTAAAAGTCCCACAAAATTGAAAGCAACGTCTCCAAAATGACCTTTACAGTGTTGACGGGGACATTAAACCTCAAATCAAACAAACAAACAAGAACCTTGAGGACTTGCTGTAATTCTTCTAAAATTTTAACAAATTTGTTTCACAATCTAGCAAGGAGTCCAAAAGGTGCAGATGGAATGGCAAATAGTGTAGATCCTGATCAGAGCAGCTCCTTAATAAGCACAAGTCAGCAATTTGTCCATGTTTTTTTGTCACAAAAGCATAATTATTGATATGTTAACACATTTAGTATCAGAAACCCCAAAACTGGTACCCTGGCAAACAGTGCAGGCCCAGATCAGGCGCCGCAGAACGCGGCGTCTGATCAGGGCCTCCACTGTTTGCTAAAAGTTCAGTCATTTTCCAAATAAATTTTGATAAAAACACAACCTGACACCCCTAAAGTTTTAAATAAATTCCTGCTATATATAAGGAGGAAGATTCCATTTGGTACAAAAAGGGTTAAGAGAAGTCTTTTTGCACTGTTTCAGCTTCAGCTGTCAGACCATAAAATCTTGTACTCTCACTTGGTCTCAAATGTACTTCTTGATTTGAAAATGTATTGCAAGCAAACCCTTAACCCTTATCTTGCTGTTCACGACAACCCCTATCTTTGCAAACAGTGTAGATCCAGATCAGATGGCTTCTGAAGAAGCCATGTGATCATGATCTACACTGTTTGGCATTCCACGCAAGCCTCGTGATGCCGGACAGTGTCCCTCGGGACGGATTTTTCAATCCACCCCTCCCACCCATATAAGATTCTTATAATCTCAGCCTCTTGATCTGGTACCATGATCTCAAACTACCCCTGTCTAGAACAAATATCCATAGTCCTAAGAATGGTTGAGCCATTGAACTTTTTCTGTATACATGTAAATACCATATTTACCGTAAAAAGACATAAAAAATTCGGTCAACTGGAAAACTTGCTGTAAAGTTTTAACAATGTTTCATGATCCAGCAAGGAGTTCAAAAAGTGCAGATGGAATGGCAAACAGCGTAGACCCTGATCAGACTGCTCCTTCAGGAGCAGTCTGATCTGGGTCTGCACTGTTTGCTTAAGCCTGTCTGTCCCAGTACTTAGGCTCATTACGGTACCCTAAATATTCCGACACCTCAACTCCTTACCATACTTCTTCTAAAAATTTGAATAAGTACAATTTACTACCCCATGTGTCTAAACATAGCTAAATGATTATCAGCCCATCGGGGCTTGAAGAAATAGATTGGGCTGCATGATGCTTCCATCAGAGCCGAAACTGACCTAAAAATGAGTAATGGTAAACTGCTTAGAAGGCCTATGCCCGCCCAGGCAAAGTGGTGCGAGTCGGACCGTCCCTACATATAAACATTTTTGGTTTGTTTGGATGGCAGGGCTTGAGATGTCATTTCATCTCAATGTCTGGTAAAAGTCCCACAAAATTGGAAGCAATGTCTCCAAAATGACCTTAATAGTGTTAACGGGGACGTAAAACCTCAATTCAAACAAACAAATGAGTAGCAAACATTGTGGAGCTCATGTGCAGTGTCTCATCTGGGTCTACACTGTTTGCGCAGGCTTGCCAGTCCGAATACATTGATAAATATGGTATATCACAATTATTTTCAGGCCTTACCTTGAAAGGTGGAGATGTGTCTGTTGGGCGAGCACTGAAATCGAATGACAGTATGAGATCCACGCCCCTCTGTGGGCGGAGCAGCAGGGGGAAGGGGGAGTTGAAGGACAGCCCACCATCTACCACATACAGTTTCTTAATGGAGGTAGGGTACATCTCAAAGATACCATCAAACTGATCCATCCCTGAAAATAAAGATTATTATTGCTGTGGGTCCAGTTGTTCAACACTTATGATGTTGTTAGTTAACATACCATTTAAACTGATCATTTAATCCATTTAGTACCGGAAACTCCAAAACGGGTACCCTGGCAAACAGTGCAGGCCCAGATCAGACGCCGCAGAACGCGGCATCTGATCAGGGCCTCCACTGTTTGCCAAAAGTTCAGTCATTTTCCAAATAAACTTTGTTGAAAACACAACCTGACACCCCTAAATTTTGAAATGGACCCCTGCTATATATAAGGAGGAAGATTCCATTTGGTACAAAAAGGGTTAACATGGGAAACAATAATTTTTCGGAAAAAATGTGATGCAAAAGCTACTCACATTTGTCCAGCTAAAATACCAGAGTATAAGACATTGTATTTGCTAGAACAGTTGACAGTTTGACCACTCACAAGCTTGTTAAGCTAACGATGTTTTGAACATCTGGGCCCCATTTTGCATTTAAAGGAAAGGGACACACCCTACATATTTGCCATGTTTTTCAATTTAGTCAACTGTCAGGGCCCAGTTGTTCAAAGCATTATTAGCTTAATGTATTTGTTAATGGCTAAAAAGTTAAATTGTCTAGCAAGTACATTTACGAGGGTAGGCTGTAAAGTTCTGAGCCTGACCAAGATCCAATGCTTTGTCCATGCTGAAAGTGCCTTATTTTTCAACAGTCTCCCTTCCTGTCCACACACTTCCTCCAGCGATGCTGGAGTCCTTGGATCCCAGTGGTATAGAAGGTCTCATCTTTGTCCCTGAAAAACTCCTCCACAGCAGCTATCACCTCCTCGTCTGACCGATAATGCTGCCCAGCCCCATGCTTTTTATGCCCCCAATAGCGATAGCAGGGACATATTGTTTTTGCCCTGTCTGTTTGTTTGTTTGTTGGTTTGTATGTGGACAACTTTAACGTTGGCCATAACTTTTGAACCGTTGGAGATAGAGTATTCATATTTGGCATGAAGGTTTCTTGTGACAAGAGCTTCACATTCATGCAAAAAAAATTTGACCTTTGACCTACTTTAAAGAAAAAAAATAAGATTGGTCATAACTTTTGAACCGCTTGAGATACAGCCTTCATATTTGGCATGTATGTTCCTTGTGACTAAAGCTTTACATTCATGCAAAAATTTTTGACATGTGACCTTGACCTTGACCTTTGACCTACTTAATATAGAAAAAATAACATTTTGGTCAGAACTTTTGAACCATTTGAGATACAGCCTTCATATTTTGCATGTAAGTTCCTTGTGACAAGAGCTTTACATTCATGCAAAAAAAAATGACCTGTGACCTTGACTTTTGACATACTTTAAAGAAAAAAAATAACATTGGTCACAACTTTTGAATCGCCTGAGATACAGCCTTCATATTTGGCATGTATGTTCCTTGTGACAAAAGCTTTACATTCATGCAAAAAATTTTGACCTGTGACCTTGACCTACATGTACTTAAAATACAAAAAATTACATTTTGGTCAGAACTTTTGAACCCTTTGAGATACAGCCTTCATAGTTTGCATGTAGGTTCCTTGTGACAAGAGCTTTACATTCACACAAAAAATTGACCAGTGACCTTTACCTTGACCTTTGACCTACTTAAAAGAAAAAAATAACATTGGTCCTAACTTTTGAACCACTTGAGATACAGCCTTCATATTTGGCATGTATGTTCATTGTGACAAATGCTTTACATTCATGCAAAAAATTTGATCTTTGACCATGACCTTTGACCTACTAAAAATAAAAAAACATTTTGGTCAGAACTTTTGAATCATTTGAGATACAGCCTTCATATTTTGCATATAGGTTCCTTGTGACAAGAGCTTTACATTCACACAAAAATTTTGACCTGTGACCTTGACCTTTGACCTACATAAAAGAAAAAGTTAAAATTGGTCATAACTTTTGAACTGTTCGAGATACAGCCTTCATATTTGGCATGTAGGTACCTTGTAACAAGAGGTTTACATTCATGCAAAAACGTTTGCATGAATGTCCTTGACCTTTGACCTACTTAAAAGAAAAAATTAACATTTTGGTCATAACTTTCAAACCATTTAGGATAGGGCCTTCATATTTGACATGTAAGTTCCTTATGATAAGAGCTTTACATTCATGTTTTTTTTTTTACCATGACCTTGACCTTTGACCTACTTGAAAGAGAATTTTTTTTTTCATAACTTTTGAATCGTTTATGATAGAGCCTTCATATTTGGCATGTAGGTTCCTTGTGACAAGAGCTTCAAAATTTTGACCTGTGACCTTGACCTATGACCTACTTTAAAGAAAAAAATATCATTGTTCATAACTTTCGAACCGTTTAAGATAGAGTCTTCATATTTGGCATGTAAGTTCCTGTTGCCAAGGGCTTCCCACTCAAACCAAAAATCTTGACCTGTACCTTGACTTTGAATTGTGACCAACTTTGAAAAAAAAATGACCATGCCCGGGGACATATTCGTGTTTCACAAACACATCTTGTTCATGTTTGGAAACAGGAAATAATCTGATGGAGCTAGATCAGGTGAATACGGAGTGTGATCGACAAGTGTGAAGCCACAGTCATGCACAGCAGCTATTGCGACAACTGATTTATGAGCAGGCGCATTGTCCTGATGGAACAAGACCCCTTTTGTCAATTTTCCGGGTCGTTTAGCCTTAATTGCTTTTCCCAATTGTTTTAGCAGATCTGCATAATACTCCCCATTAATTGTTCTGCCCTTTTGAAGGTAACCTATGCATATTATACACTTGGCATCCCAGAACACTGATGCCATCACCTTCCCTGCAGAGGAGACGACCTTTGCCTTCTTTGGAGGGGGTGAGCCAGGGTGCTTCCATTGCATGGATTGTCTTTTGGTCTCTGGCTCAAAGTGATGAACCCAACACTCATCCTGAGTGACAAAAAAGGTCAAGAAAACCATCTTGGTCTGCTTCAAAAATAGCCAAGTTGGCTTGTGACAGGTTCAGTCTGGTCAACTTTTGGTCAGGCGTCAAAAGCCGTGGCACCCATCTGGCGGAAACCTTCGACATTCCTAATTCACTGTGTAGAATGTTCTCTACTCATTCCCGGGAGATGCCAACAGTGTTAGCTAACTGATTCACAGTTAAACGCCTGTCATCCATCACGGCCCTGTGCCCTTGGCTGATGGTTTCCTCAGTTGTTGCCGTTGTGGGTCGTCCACACCGGTCATCATCTTCAAGGCTGTCCTTGCCCATCTTAAAATTTGCTGCCCACCTTTTCACGGCTGCATACGAAGGAGCATCATCCCCTAATGTAGCAACCATATCGGCATGAATGTCCTTAGGAGCTAACCCCTTTTTATGGAGGTACTTGATGACACCACGATGCCAGATTTTGTCCATTTTCTCAAAAACGTGCTAGTATCCATTATCAAAGTCTAGAATTTCTACGTTATTGCAGGTAAACTTGAACTCATTTGAGTCAGATCAAGTAATAAAGGTTTGGATTTAATGAATACAAAATTTCATGGCTATTCAATGCCTGCTTCTTGGTCAGGCTCACTTTTCAGCCTACCCTCGTACAATATCTAATACACAGATAGATTTGCTGGAAAAGTGCAAATTGCTTTTTGCACTCGTTCTTTCAGCAAAAGTATGAGCATATTTGCCATATCAGAATATTGAAGTTTTAATGATACATTAACTGATGGCATTGTCAGCTATGAGAACCAGGCCCAGTATTTTTTTCCTGCTTTGGACCCAAACAGTAGTGTTAACAAGAATTTCTAGTGTACCAGTATACACGTACTTGCAAATACTAAAGATTCTGTCACGAAAGATAGAAAAAAAAATCCTTTTATTAATGGTCATAATTATACTTCTTGTTGCACATGTTATTTTTAGCTCGGCTGTTTTCGAAGAAAATGACGAGGTATTGTCATAGCTCTGGCGTCATCTGTGTCGTCGTGCAAAAACTTGGACATTTTGTAATATCTCTGTCATTTCTGAACATATTTACTTGAAACTCGGACTAGTTGTTCATTATGAAAGGGGCTGCAGCCGAGCGTTGGCACCCGCAAGCGGTGCTCTTGTGTTTTTTTTTTGTGTTTTTTTTTTTTTACACAAAATAGCACATCATCCTGTTCAATTCATAATCTTCATATGAAATTTACTTTGCTATCTATCTTCCTTTACGTGTTAACCTCCGTAGAGGACATCAGACGGGGTTTGGTATGCGAGTGCAAAAAGGGATTAACTCTTATCCGGCTGTTCACGACAACCCTTTTCTTTGCAAACAGTGTAGATCCAGATCAGATGGCTTCTGAAGAAGCCATCTGATCAGGATCTACACTGTTTGACATTCAATTTATGAATTTGTAGGAATAAATTACATCAAGTAATCTGATTGGTTCAAAGTCAGAAATGGGTGTGGCTAAACTGAATACATGTATTCAGCAAGAGAAGGGTTAATGGAAATAAAAGAAGTGAACAGTTAAGAAATAGTATACAAGTGAAATGAAGGGGTTAGAACAGATAAAAGCACATCTGATATTTATGGTGAGGCATGGACTACTTGCCACAGTAGGTAAGACAGGGATGTAGGGTGGGAGGGCATTCCAGCGAATTATTGTACGGGGGAAATATGTGCACTGGTAATAGCCCTGACAGTTGGGATTGGCCTGTAAGCTACTGGGTGGTTGAAATTTGACTGCCTAGTTTCTAAAAAGCACCCACAACTACAAGACATAGGTTGTGGATGCTCGTTAGAACCGCCTCAGTGAGGCAGTTCTTATGAGGACCCACAACCTATGTTTGGAGTACATGTATAAATAAGAAGGATATAACGCATTTTCATTGAAAAAGTAGCCAGTTTGGAGATGTAAAAGAATGCAGTGTGTCACACGGGTGTGTAATCGTAATGATGCAAACATAACAACTGATATGTTAGAGTGGACACTTAGCACTGATACAACTTTAGCAGACTGCAAAATCTAGCACTCTAAATTGGTATCAATTACACTTCTTGAAAAAGTATTGGTATGCGCTTATAAGAGCATGTGTGCTTATAACAGTGAATATGGTAAACAAATAAAAAAAAAATCCACACACACACTCAGAACATACATATAATAAATATACAGTGAAATCCCGGTATTAAGACCACCTTAAATTAAGACTAATTCCAGTTTTAAAAGCTTATTTAGTAGGTTGCAGTTATTCTTTCTTTGTGTTTTCTGCATACCGTGTCCTCTGGTCAAAGACCACCTTTGGGACTGTTCAAAAGTGGTCTTAAAGACCACTTTTGAACAGTCCCAAATGTGGTCAAGACCACTTTTGAACAGTCCTTAAGGTGGTCTTAATAGAGGAATTTTACTGTATCTGGGGGCATATGCAACATTCTTGCACACTAGATAAGGAAATCCTAGACTTAATCCTGTAATAGAAATTCTTGTCCTACCCAGGTTATCCAACCCAGGGATCGGATAAAAAAAACCCGAGAATTTCACATGTTTGATATGCACTGGTTCAAAAGGACGTCATTAAGTTTGAAATCACTGCAGGTAGTGACGTCAAAAATGAAGCATCATTGTCATCATGATCCCGGGCCATGACATACCAAAGTCGTTAACAGTGGTACTAGCTGCTCCTTGCTTGGGACTCAGATTTACGGGGTAGAGCTAGGACTGGTCAACCGAGTGTCAGGATATTGTGACTGGGTGTGGTATCATGTAATGTGTCTGGGACATGATACTTCAGTGAAGCAGCACTATAAAAGTGAGCACTGAGCTCCCTGTCACAACCAGACACCGTCGTGATATGACTGAAAAATTGTTGAAAGAGACATTAAACCAGAATTCACACACACACACACCACTCTCAGAAATGAAAGTGGCCCCCGCCCATCGGGGCTTGAAGAAATAGATGGGATGCATGATGCTTCCACATAGAGCTGAAACCCAACGCATACAAGTACTGGTAAACGACCTAGAGGATCTAAGTCTGCTGATGCAGAGCAGTGCCAGTCGATTGTCCATGCTTATAAACCCGGCAACAGGTCTTGAGATATAATTTCGTCTCAATGTTGGGTAAAATTCCCACAAAATTGGAAGCAGCGTCTCCACAATGATCTATGCAGTGTTGATGGGGACATTAAACCGCAACTCGATCAATCAAAATCAGAAATGAAAGGTATGCATGAAAAAGAATCTTACACAGGTGTGAGGGGTAGATCGAAAAATCCGCACCTCTGGACTACTGTCTGACATCACTCAGCAAGCCTCGTCATGCTGGACCATGACCCTTGGGATGGATTTTTCTATCCACGCCTCACATCTATGTAAGATTCTTATACTCTGATATTGCTATATCATTACGCAAACACGCCTATACAAATACATTGCCACCTTTATCGCCGAAAAAATGAAAATTTTATGATGAAAAATTGTGATATTTTTCTTATTTCTGCTCAAAATATAGATTGTGGGCACTCGTTAGAACCGCCTTGAGTGTGGGCACTCGTTAGAACCGCCTCATCGAGGCGGTTCTAACGAGTACCCACAATCTATATTTTAGAGCAGAAATACCCACAATCTATATTTTAGAGCAGAAATAAGAAAAATTAGGTATACCCCCGGAAACCCCAGTTTTACTATATAAAAGTGGGGTTCAAGGGGGTCAAAATTATATAGGTGTGTTTTCGTGATGTGTAAGATTACACATGTTCTATAAAATGACTTTACATGAAAGAAAGTTCGAAATGATTGTAAATGTTATAGAAGAAGAGATACAATGTCATGAAAACTTCATGATTTGATTCAGTATGATTGGTTTGATTCAATGTGATTATGCAATGAAGTATATATGTGAAGAAGAGGTTTTGCAGTATGTCTGCATTTGGTTAAAGTTTAGCTGCAAGCTCTTATTAGTCATATTTTGCAAATTTATTTTCAAATCAACTAAACAAGATGAAAAAAATATATATATTTAACATATTCTTTCCTACTCCTTTTTTCCGAGTTTTTTTTTTTTTTTTGCTGCCATTTGAATTTTTTAGATGTTAATATTTTCAGCTGTGTTACCTCCCCTGGTTAAAGTTTACCTGCAAGCCTGTGTTTACCTGTCTTATAATGGCTGAGGATTTTTTTCCTTTTTCATTTTTTTAGGTTTTTTTTATTTGATGATGGTCAGGGCTATATTGCCCCAAGCCCCAACCCACCTCCAACTCTACAAGATGGCCAAGATAAGTAGTATAAGGATATCTAATCAAAAGTGGAAAACAGGAAAACTGCAAGTTTCACATGGTCATAATAATTTTTCTTAGTGCAAGTTCTATATAATTATACTACTACACTTTATATGTGTAAGACCAGATGCCATATACACCACGACCTCTTTATAACACTATTAATTAACAACCGTGTTTCATGTATATCCAAATACAAATGTTTTGACTATATAGAAAAATGACCAAATCCCTGGTTTACTAGTCGAGTAGCATAACCAATAAACCATGGAGGCTTCTAAATAGACACAGTAAAACTTCTATGGCTCAAACACTGATGGCTCCCTCACCATGGTTGTTTCAGACATGTTCTCCAGACCCCAGGCCCGAGGTTATAAACTTTTTTTCATACCCAACTCAAATGCATATGAATGTCATGCTCATGAATTTTAAAATACAAATATGTATGGCCATTTTCCTATTCAGTTCAGTAGAGAATGTTGTTTGTCCTGCTCATATATTGTTGGCATTTCAAAATTTATGAGCAGGACAAATTTCATGCTCAAGTGAGTTGAGCATGAAAAAAGTTTTATAACGTCAGGGCCTGGAATTTCTTCCTGTATCTCCAAGTAACTTAACTATATTTAGGGACATTTTGGGGCATTCCCCCCACCCACCCTATTTTATGTTGAAAAAGTATGTAATTTGTACTCATAAGAATTGCCTCACCTCAATGGGGCAATTCTAATGAGTACCAAAATATATCTTTATTTTTTAGAATATCAAAAAGATATACCTAAATCATTATGACCTGGCAGCAGGTAAGGGTATTGGGGGAGTGTTGTTATTTCTTCTGTTTCTACAACTTGCTTTTTTTTCATTTTTCTCCCCTGTCTCTCACTTTCATCTCCTCTACTATCTAAAAATTTTATCTCTTTTCTCCCTTTCTCTGGAGACAACACAAGGGGATACCTGTCTTTAAACCCCAAACAATCAATCAAACAAATTTTCATGGCCCAAAAGGTATTCAAGAGATTGAACTGCGACTGTATATACACTATAATGAATAAAAAAGTTAAACTAATGCAGATATGAGGACTGATTGATATGTTGTGAGCCTCCTATTGAAGGATTTGAATTTGGTCAGACATTGTTTTAATTTTCAACATAATCCCCTTCAGTATTTATACACTTTTGCCAGTGGTATTTAAGGACCTCATTGCCACTTTTATACAACTCCTTTTCGTGGCTGTTCGGAAAGTGACCCGCTGCATATATGACGTCATCATCGAACTGAAAGTGGATGTCTGAAATAGCCGTTTTCAGTTTTGGAAATAAATGAAAGCCTAATGGAGCAAGATCAGGTGAATAAGGTGGATGCTCAATCAATTTAAAGCCACAATCGTGAATGGCAGCCATAGCAATGGCAGATTTGTGAACATGAGCATTGTCCTGATGGAACAACACACCTTTAGTGAGCTTTCTGCGGCACTTAAGTTTAATATTTCCCCATAACTGTGTTGTATGTGTCATTGATTGTTTGTCCGTTTTGGAGATAATCTATTTGCAGAATACCATCTGCATCCCAGAAAACCGAGGCCATAACCTTCCCAGCTGATGGAACAGTCTTTGCCTTCTTTGGCAGGGGTGAGCCAGGTTGCTTCCATTGTTTCGATTGTTGTTTAGCCTCTGGGGTAAAATGATGGACCCATGTTTCATCCATAGTGACAGTTGGCAGGATCTTCCTCAAAAAGGTTGAGATTAGCATGCTTCTGAAGTGCTTCTGATCAACTGTCAGAAATCTTGGCACCCATCAGGCCGAAAGCTTTCTCTGTCAGAATTGAATATACTATTTCCTGTGAAATGCCAACTCTACTGGCTATATATCTTTCTGTGACTCGTCTGTCAGTCATAACAATATCATGGACTTTATTGACCATTTCTGGGGTTACAACACTGACAGGCCTTCCAGGCTGGGGGTCATCCTCATGGCTCTGTCTGCTGTGCTTAAATTCCACCACCCACCTTTTCACTGTAGCATATGAAGGGGGTATCTTTCCCTAGTGTTGCTACCATATCATTATGGATATCCTTAAGTGTTAAACCTTTTTTATGCAAATAATGAATCACTGCTGTTTCACCGATTTTGTCTATTTTGCAAAAGCTGCTTGTCTTGTTTACTTTAGAGTGCTACCTCGTCGATATAAACCGACCAAATGAGTACATGGCCCCATACAGTCGGAGAATAGTAGGGCTTAAAAAGAACATCCCTGCATACCTCCTTCAATATGAGGCTCACAACATATCAATCAGCCCTCGTATGTGTAATGAAGTAATCCTTTCATGTTATGATCTGTTTAAAGGGATATTATGTCTACATTTTAATGAAGTGCCACCACAAGAAATTAGTCATTGAGAATTTATGAATGAGGATATGACCAGTTTTCCAATGAAATCATGCTCAGTGTAAAGGGATTTTTTTTTTTTTTTAAATGCTGGGGTAGATATTAATGTTGAATTTGCCTGAACTGAAAAACAAAGGAGAGAGAGAACATACATATTCAATAGACTATTTCTACAAGGCTTATATTGGTAGCTCAGAAAAGAAAGCCATTACCGTTGGATGGGTGGGATAAAATCATGCAGTATATTACATAGGTGACTCTAAGTGCTTAATACCTGATGCCTGAGACAAGTTCTGTGAGTGACCATGAAGTAAAGGATGAACAATCTCCCGTTTAAGCACTTCCTGTCCACCACTGCATTCTGGGACAGGAACATACATTTTCATACTTTGTTTCACAAAGATTTATAATCAGATTTTTTCATTGTAAATGTTTCTCAAAAGTGAAAAGACACACCTGAATAAATTACACTTGAAGTAATTATGTATTCTTTTACAGAGCGTGGATGGTGGCCTCAGTGGTGCAGTCGAATGCACACCCCACTGGTGATCAGGGGGGTCATGGGTTTGATCTCTTTCTGGTCTGGCAACATATTTTTATTAACATTGTAGTCAGTTTCTGGGAAAAGAATACCACTCATGACATTGTGGAAAAGTGTTGGTAGGTAAATTGACTAGCTTGACATGCCCTTAACAGTGTTGACTGGGTCGTTAAACTCCAAACCAAAACAAAACAAAGGGAGACAACTTTCAGAAGCAGAAAGTGGCTTTCCTGGTATCTGAGTACTGTAATGATCCGAAGTATTGGGACAGATAGGCCTAAGCAAACAGTGCAGACCCAGATCCGACTGCTCCTGAAGGAGCAGTCTGATCAGGGTCTACACTTTGCCATCCCATCTGCACCTTTTGTACTCCTTTAAATTGGATCATGAAACAAGTTTGTTAAAATTTTAGGAGAATTACAGCAAGTCCTCAAGGTGTCCGAATTTTTAAGATTTTTACATTTTTATCTAAATGGACATAACTGCAGTATTTATGTGAGAAAGAAACATTTTCCAGCTGTTTCTTTGGGCGGTCACACTACACATATATAAAATAATACCGTAATGGTTCTTTGTTTGATTTGAGGTTTAACGTCCCTGTCAACCTTGTAAAGGTCATTTTGGAGACGTTGCTTCCAATTTTGTGGGACTTTTACCCGACATTGAGATGACATGACATCTCAAGCCCTTTCACCCAATGAAACCAATAGGGTTTATAAGCATGGACTGACCGACTCGCTCCGCTTTGCCTGGGACAGGCTTAGATCCTCTAAGCAGTTTACCAGTACTTGTGTGCGGGTCAGTTTCAGCTCTTCGTGGAAGCATCATGCAGCCCATCTATTTCTTCAAGCCCCGATGGGCGGGGGCTACCGTAATGGTTCTAAGTAGTATTGGGACAGATATGCTTAAGCAAATGGTGCTGACTCTGATCAAGGTCTACATTGTTTACCATTTTGTCTGCAGCTTTTGGACTCCTTGCTGGATCGTGAAACTAAATTGTTAAAATTTTAGAAGAACTACAGAAACTCCTCAAGGTGTCCGAATATTTAGGATTTTTACAGTATTGTAAATAATAAGTCCTAAAATTTTGTTTTATCATTTACATTCAGAAGTGGTCAATTACATAGCATTTCAACTGCTTGCCCTGTTACCAGGGGTCTTGAGTTTGACTTTTACATGTTTTTGTTTTTTTAAGCTACACTCCCATTTCAAATACATGTATGCTCTTTTTGTGCAGCATAAATATGAGTACATTTAAGAAATGAAATTTATTTTTCTGCAGTTCATGGAAGTATGAATGCAGTGGGTCGCATGCAAAGTAAATAAACCCCGAAGGGGTTCATGTAAACTCTGTTAGCGACCCACTGTCGTTCATACTTTCATGAAAAGCAGAAAAATTAAGTTTATTTTTTATATTTACATTATTTGCCCCTCATTACTGGGCGCAAAAATGCTTGTAGTGCAAACTTTTTTAAGCTGAAAAACATTTACACGCTGTTTTTCTACAAAGAGTGGAGCAGCGTTGACGTCATCAACACCCGTAGAGAACAATGGTTTAGAATGACGTCACTTAACGTCACTGAAAATCATGCTCTTCGATGCGTTCATGGAAGTATGAACCCAATTGTTTCCTATAAGTTCACATTAGACTTTACACTGGAAATGTAAATATTACATATTGCCATGCAGTTCTGTAGGAGTTATACTGCTTCTTTATAATGTTTAACCATTATCCTGCTGAATAAATTAATTTAGCAACACACATTGCTGACTGTAAACCAGTCAAATTACTGCAATTCACAAAAACATCATAGACACTGATCAGAAGGCTTCTCCAGCAGCAATCTTGATCTGGATCTACACTGTTTGCAAAGGTAGGGGTTGTTGTGCTCAGCAGGATAATGATTAACCCATTGTATGCGGGGAAACCCCTAAAGGGATATCTTGGCAAGCCATGCAGGCCCAGATCAGACGCCACAGAACGTGGCGTCTGATCAGGGCCTGCACTATTTGCTGACAGAATTTTCTGTGAAATATAGAATAAATACAAAAAATAGGCCTGGCACCCCTTATATGACAAATGGGCTTGTCCAACATATAGCAATGGAAGACTCCACTAGCATACAATGGGTTAAAAACATACATTCATACATACATACTGCAGTTGAAGCATGCAGTATGGGGAGAGTGTACAAGGTTATCATATTGTCCTATATTAATTTTGCTTCTTTTCTCTCAGGTCTACACTGTACATTGTTTTGGTAGCTTCAGTGAATACTCAAAAACCCCTTTGTAACAGTGTTCATTACAACACAATGTTAGATTTACCGGTAACACAGTGCAGAGATCACAAAAATGTATTGAATATATAGAAAAATGAAATAATTTGAAAGGGCCATAAAACCAAAACCAAACCCTGTCCATGTACTGTAAAATTCCTATATCAAGACCACCATTTGAACTGTTCTAAAGTGGTCTTTAAGAGCATTTTTGAACAGTCCCAAAGGTGGTCCCTGACCAGAGGAGACTTTCGGCAGAAAACACAAAGAAAGATTGAGTGCATTCTTCAAAATAAGCTTTAGGTGGTCTTAATAACAGAATTTTACTGTACATGTGTTTGGCCCGCGCCCATTGGGGCTTGAAGAAAAAAATGGGTTGCATGATGCTTCCACGCAGAGCTGAAACTGACCGCAAACCAGTACTGGTTAACCGCTTAGAGGATCTAAACCTGCCCAGGCAAAGCAGTGCGAATCGGACTGTCCATGCTTATAAACCCTATTGGTTTTCATTGGGCGACAGGGCTTGAGATGTAATTTCATCTTAATGTCGGGTCAATGTCCAACAAAATTGGAAGCAATGTCTCTGAAATGACCTATACAGTGTTGACCGGGACGATAAACCTCAAATCAAACAAACTGTATATATGGGTTGGAAGAATCACAATTTAGAGCATCCTGTGGTCACTTATCTCTTTGGTCAGCTCAAAAAGTTTGGTTGGTTATCAAGACTTACCCATGTCATAATCTGGTGCTTTCTTCTTAATAGGTGACTTTGCCTTGAGAAGTTTACTAAAATAGCTGGAAGCTGAAAAAAAAAGATCACTTAAAGTACATGTAATGCTTTTGACGCTTAAAGAAAATTTGTGAGCACACAACAGTCAAATTCTTTTCACTATATTTTAGAAAAAAAAATAAGGCAGAAATGCATCTGAAAATGTTGTCTGCTTATGTCGTCTGCTGATTTTTTTTTTAAACTTTTTAAAAAATATTTTTGCATACAGGCAAACAGTGTGGGCCCAGATCAGACTGCTCCTACAGGAGCAGTCTGATCTGGGTCCACACTGTTTGCAAAAAAAGTACTTTTAAGGTAACTGGCAGACGACAAAGCAAACAACAATTGTCGTGATTGGCATTTTATGAGTTAACTTTTCATGTTAATCATCTGCACATCGGATGATTCACATGTTTTTTTTCAAAGAAGGCTGTACATTTGATATGAATCATCTGCCCAGCAGATGATTGAATCATTTGCCTAGTAGATGATTCACATGTAATGTTAAGCTTTATTTTCTCTTTAAAAAAGGGAGGAATGAAAAATTCTTTGAAAATGCCATCTGCTGGTTGTTATTTGTGGTTTACGTGTAAAACCAGGCTTCTTCATACTCATCAGGTGAACAGGTCTGTAAAATGACCACCCCCCCCCCCCACCCCCAACCCCCCTAAACCCCACTTTATATGGAGAAAACTTGGGTTTATGGCGGTTTACATTATTTTTCTTATTTTTGCTCCAAGACATAGAATGTGGGTACTTGTTGGAACCACGTCAATGAGGTGGTTCTAAGGAGCACCCACAACCTATGTTTGCAGTATAAATAAGAAAAATATCACAGATTTTCCTCAGAAAATTAACCATTTTGGAGATGTGGGTACTTGTTAGAACCACGTCAATGAGGTGGTTCTAACGAGCTCCCACAACCTATGTTTGCAGTATAAATAAGAAAAATATCACAGATTTTCCTCAGAAAATTAGCCATTTTGGAGATGTGAAAAAAATGCACTATGTTGCACAGGTGTGTTATCGTAATACATGTACTGGCAATTCTTTCCTTTAAGAGCTCACTCTTTTCATCAGTCAAACAAGTCCATGTAGTGAAAAACCCTGTAAACCCCACTTTATATAGCGAAAACTGGGGTCTACATGGGTATTTATTATTTTCTTTACTTTTGTTCATAAACATAATTGTGGGTACTCATTAGAACTGCCTCATCGAGGTGGTTCTAACGAGCACCCACAATCTATGTTTGGAGTAGAAATTAGAAAATATCAAGAGTTTTCACCTGTAAAATGCTGGTTCCAGGGGTACGAAAGATGCCATTTTACTGCATGGGTGTGTTATCGTAACATCCAGAAGGGTTAGATTACGTGTAGCAAACATAAAGTCACAAAAGTTGTGTCCCTTCTATAGAAATATAGCAATGGGTTAATATACCTCAAAGGGAGGCTACTCCCACACAAAAATTGTTCGATCCTACAGCTCAGGAGGCTGTTCTTAGAAGAAGCAATTTAATCTCAAAGGAAGCAAATTGTGATAAAGGGAAGGGAGACTTTTTACAACCACCATACATTTCCTTACAGCTGTAGTGAAGTTAAATATGTTCTGTGAAAAGGAATCCTTTGGAAGCAAGTATTACATCATAGAACCGAACATCTCTTCCAGCTAGCTATTATAGTCAAGCTATATTTTCTCTCTAAAAAATAAACAAATTTGAAAATGTCTTCTGCTGGTCATGATTGATGCTTGAATGGTTATTGACTACCTTTTACCATTACTCGCCTATATAAATACATTGTAAATTTTACCTCCGAAAAAACAAAAATTTGAAGATGAAAACTTGTGATATTTTTCTTATTTCTATATTGAATATAGATTGTGAGTACACATTAGAACCGCCTCAATTCTAAAGTGTACCCACAATCTATATTTTAGAGCAGAAATAAGAAAAATAAAGTTTACCTCTGTAAACCTCAGTTTTCCTGTATAAAAGTGGGATTGAGGGGGTTCAGAATTATATAGCCATGTTTTTCGTGATGATAATGGTTTTTGAACTAAGAAATAATAAAAGAATATTGTTCTCTTACCTTCCAATTTGTCTTCTAAATTCCTTTGTGTATCAATGGATGTGAATGGTGAAAAAGGATATGCTTTGTACAGTGATAATCCTCTCATGAAATTATGTACACTTGCAGCACGCCCGTCTATGGATTTAAGAAACGGATATTTATCAAAGAAAGACCCTAATATACTAGTCCAGAATGATCCCCTCCTGTTGTTTTTATTTTCCACTTTGCCTTCTTTGCTAATACTTTTCTGTCTTGATTTTGTTGAATTTTTATTATTGCTATCACTATCAGTACTATCACTCTCGGTGTCACTAGATTCATCCATTTGACTTGACATTTCCTCCGATAACTCGCGCTCTGTAAATAAACAAGAATTTCCAAATACAGTAAAATTCCTATATTAAGACCACCTTTGGGACTGTTCAAAAGTGGTCTTAAAGACCACTTTTGAACAGTCCCAAAGGTAGTCCCTGACCAGAGGACAATATAGGCAGAAAACACAAAGAAAAGTTAAGTGTACCCTTCAAAATAAGCTTTTAATAGCAGAATTAGTCCTAATTTTAGGTGGTCTAAACATCACGAAAACAAACCTATATAATTTTGACCCCCTGAAACCCCACCTTTATACAGCAAAACTGGGGTTTAGAGGGGTAAACCTTATTTTTTCTTATTTCTGCTCTAAAATATAGATTGTAGGTACTCGTTAGAACCGCCTCGATGAGGCGGTTCTAACGAGTACACACAATCTATATTTTGAGCAGAAATAAGAAAAATATCACAATTTTTCATCTGAAAATTTTCCTTTTTCCCACGTAAAATTTACAATGTATTAGTATAGGTGTGTTTTCGTAATGAATAGCGGAATTTCACTGTACATGTATGTAGTAAAGAGATCAAATTTATTATGGCACATTACAAATGTTCTTATCAGAACCATCAAAGTGCCACCAATTATCTTTAAAATGAAGATGGCAATTTTATTATTGTATGCTATGTTTACTGTTCATTATCAAAGTACTGACAGCAATGGTGGGTTTGATTGTCTCTGAGCAGGGAAAAATGCATCAAGTTAACAGGTCCATGCAATTAGCACAAACCCCACTGTATAAAGATAGGGGTATTAATGATTAATTATATTCCTTATTTCTGCTCCAAGACATAGGTTGTGGGTAATCTTTAGAACTGCCTCAATGAGGTGGTTTTAACGAGCACCCACAACCTATGTTTAGAGTATAAATAACAAAAAAATTACACATTTGCATCAGAAAACTAACAGTTTTTTTTGGGGGGGGTGGGGGGGGGGGTATGATAGAATGCACTGTTACATGGATATGTTACCATAATGGTTTCTGAATGGTAAATTAGGCTGTTTTGTTTAACACTAAAATTCCTGTTTTCTATGCGAACAGTGTAGACCCTGATCAGACACTGCATTCTGCGGTGTCTGATCTGGGTCTATACTATTGGCCAATGTCCCAGCACAAGAGCCATATTGATGTTTTACTGACACAGCACACTGATGTCACAATGACAAGAATTGTGTTACTATAAGAACTGTTGCCTGGCTTTCATACAAATCAGTGATAATCACATGGACATCAGCGATGTTAAGCTACTGTGCTTAGTATCTTTCCATTGATTGACAAATAGTGACTGTACATTAAAATTGAATAATACTGTAAAGTAACATGCTAAACCACCTTTAACTCTTATCATGCTGTTCCCGACAACCCCTATCTTGGGAAACAGTGTAGATCCAGATCAGATGGCTTCTGAAGAAGCCATCTGATCAGGATCTACACTGTTTGCCATTAAGTTTATGGCCTTGTAAGAATAAATTACATCAGCTCAATTTATTACTTGCCTTATAACCATACAAGGCTCAAGACTTTTGATGTCATTATGCAAACTAATCTGAGTCCTTACACAAAGAATATACAGATCAAACTTATATTTGAGCCAGTGCATGACAAAATCTACAAGAAGGCTTTAGCGACCAGCGAAGACTCAGATCAGCCTGCGCATTTGTGCAGTCTGATCAGAGTCTTTGCGGATTGCATGTACCTACTTTAGGTTAATTTCTATGCAAAGAGACATTAGCAAAAGGTTTTGTCATAGTGGATGGGTGTGCAGGTTGATTTGAGTTGCAGGTCGCACCGGTCTTGTTGTAGGTTTTGTCATGCGCCGGCTCATTTGTATTTTTCGATTAGAGGATAATCCTTACCTAACTCCTCTCTCTCCTGTTCAATGGCCAGTAATGTTGTTACCTTCTTGTCATCTTGTAACAATCTCTTAAGTTGTATACAGAATGCACTGCCCCATATTCCTGTAAATATCATATATATATATTAGTTACAGTTTGGTATCGTTATTAACTCACAAAGTCCCAAGGAAAATAACAGAGCAGGCAACAGTCTTTTTTTATGTCCCCGGTAGCGATAGCGGGGACATATTGTTTTCGCCCTGTCTGTTTGTTTGTTGGTTAATTGGCTTGAATATGGATAACTTTAATGTTGGTCATAACTTTTGAACCGTTTGAGATAGAGCATTCATATTTGTCGTGTAGGTTGCTTGTGACAAGAGCTTCACATTCATGCAAATTTTTTTTACCTTGACCTTAACCTTTGACCTACTTAAAAGAAAAAAATAACATTGGTCATAACTTTTGAACCGGTTGAGATACAGCCTTCATATTTGGTATGTATCTTCCTTGTGAAAAAAGCTTTACATTCATGCAGAAAATTTTGTTTTGATCAGTGACCTTGACCTTCAACTTACTTAAAATAAAAAAAACAAAAACATTTTGGTCATAACTTTTGAACCGTTTGAGGCAGAGCCTTCATATTTGGCATGTAGGTTCCCTGTGATAAGAGCGTAACAGTCATGCAAAATGTTTTGACCGTGACCTTGACCTTTCACCTACTTAAAAGAAAAAATATAATTGTTCATATTTTTTTAACCATTTAAGATAGAGCCTTCATATTTGGCATTTAGGTTCCTTGTGACAAAAGCTTCACATTCATGCAAACATTTTGACCTGTGACCTTGACTTTGAACTGTGGTCAACTTTGAAAACAAAATGACCATGTCCAGGGATATGTTCGTGTTTCACAAAAACATCTTGTTTTTCTTATATTTCTGTGAATATATGGTTTGGCATTTCATGTGAGTTGCATGTCCAATTTTTGTTTATTTTTTAAAAAACACAAAGCAACAAGATTAACTCTGGAGCAGGCGACGGTAAATAAAATTTGAAACAATCCTCTCTCTATACTTACCCTGTAGAAAATGTAATGGTGGTTCTTCATATTTCTTTACCAGATGGCCCATGAAAAATTTACTACCAAACAACTCTGGTTTCATAAAAGTTCCATACTTTGGCATACCAATCTCAAATGGACTGAACTCCATCCATTCTGTAAAGAAAATTGAGATTTTTATCAAAGATGTTATACAGTAAAATTGCAATATTAAGACCAAAGGTGGTGTCTGATCAGGGCCTACACTGTTTGCAAAAAGCTCAGCCATTTTCCAGATACATTTGGAAGAAAACACAACCTGGCACCCCAAAATTTTGAAATGGACTTATACTGTATATAAGGAGGAAGATTCCATTTGGTACAAAAATGGTTAATTGGGCTTCCAGGGGCAATCATCTGTGTCCTTTAGACACATTTCTAGTTTTTTTTTATAGAAGATCATAAAGATATCCTAAAGTGATCCCCCTTTTGCCTCATGACCTGGAGTTATGAATATACAATAGAATTCGGCTATTAAGACCACCTAAATTCGAGACAAAATCTGCTTTTAAAAGCTTATTGAGAAGTTTTCAGTTATTCTTTCCTTGTGTTTTCTACACCCACTGTCTCCTAATAAGAGACCACCTTTGGGACTGTTCAAAAGTGGTCTTAGACCACTTTTGAACAGTCCCAAAGGTGGTCTTAATATAGGAATTTTACTGTACTTCATTGTTTCAAACTATCCTTATCTCAAACAAATTTTCTTCCCAAAGGTGTTCCAGTTTGATTGTATATGCTTGGTTTGAAGCAGCTGCGGTCACCATGATATAAGGATGATGCTGATTGGCTTACCGTGGAAGACCATTGCTGAGACGTGTTTCTTGACATGAAGACAGGAATACATTGGCATAGGAATTTCACCTTCTTCAACTTTTTTCTGTTGGTCTGTAAGTTTGGAATTTAATCTCTGAAAAGACAAGTGAAAGTTTTACCACATGAAATAGCAAGTACAATGACATTTTTTTTTTTCATGAAAAAGAGTTTTTCCAGCTTCTCAGAAACGGGCCTCCCTGGCCTGGTGGTTAAGAGGGCTGACTCTTGATCATTAGGTCTCTCACCACTGTGGTTCGAGCCTCGCTCGGGTCACATGTGAGACACCAAGTTCAGGTGGTTTTTCTCCAGGTACTCCGGTTTTCGCCAACCTCTGATTAACGATTGGCTCGATATGAGTGAAATAATCTTGAAAGGGCCGTAAACCAACAAAAAAAAAACAACAGCTTCTCAGCATTTTGGGCCGATAGTTGGATGTCAATCAATCAATCAAGAGAGAGAGAGAGAGAGAGAGAGAGAGCTCCTGACTGAGTGCAATAAATTTAAAGATGTGTATGTATTTTCAACATTGAACTGGTTTTCCAGCCTACACTCAGAGACAGTTGACCCGCTCATATTCCGGCGTAACTGAGACTATTGACCTACCAGTGCTGTCAGTACTTTGATTTTAGTAAAATTCTAAGGACTGCTAATGTTACGCCTGTTGAACTTTGATAAATTTATTTTATAAAAACTTTTTAAATGTCATCTGCTCCAGTTTGTGCTTTAAGTTAAACGATATACAGTTCAACCTGTGTTGAGCAAGCACCTAGGGAATGATCAAAATGTGCTTGCTTAAGATGGGTGCTTGCTTAATTTAATACAGGTGAATATTGATGAATTTGTCTTTTTCGGGAACTGAATGCATGCTTGCTTAAGACAGGTTGCTTGCTTAATAGAGGTGGCCACTATGACAGGTTTGACTGTACTTACTCCTTGCAGAAGTGTTTCTCCAACAAGGTGTCCAAAGAAGTCGGTAAAACTGACTGGTTGTCCCTGAGATCTTTTGGCAATGATTCTTGACAAGTAACGGTACATGCTGGCAGGATTGATGAGCCAGAGGGGCGTAGATTTGATGCTGTCTCGTAATTCATTACGGAGCTCTGATGGAGATTTCTCTGGCCAATCTGGATGTGAGTATAATGTGGAAAGATACCTGGAGAAGATAGAAGTTTCTGATATGACATCACGCAAACATGTCCGTGAAATGAACACCCCCTTAAACCCCAGTTTATATAGAGAAAACTGGGGTTTATGGGGGGTAAACATTATTTTTCTTATTTCTGCCCCAAGACAAAGGTTAATGGTACTAGTTAGAACCGCCTCAATGAGGCGGTTCAAACGAGCACCCACAATCTATGTTTGCAGTATAAAATAAGAAAAATATCACAGATGTAAAAATGCACTATGTCGCACGGGTGTGTTATCATAATGAGTAATTAATGAAGTAACTCTTACAGCACCAAGGAAAATTATGTAGCAGATGAATTTTATTTTTTGTTTTCTTATTTAAAAAAAAAAACAGACGACATTTCATGTGAATTGCCTGAAATGTCAAGGCCAATGTTCTCTGGAAAATAAGAAAAACAAATTGCAGAGCTTGCTGTTATTCTGTGTATTATGGGATGATGTAAATGGGTACATAAAAATCATTTTAATATTTCTTGGAAAACAGGAGTGAGTGAGTGAGTTTTAGTTTTACGTCCCACCAACAGCTAAGGTCATACGGAGACGGGACCTCGGTTTAAAGACTCGTCCGAAAGTCTGGAGAAGCCCGGGATCGATCCTGCGATCCCTGGTTTACAAGGCGAGTGGAAAACCACTGCACCACGGAGGCTTCTTTTTGGAAAACAGGAACCAGGACTTGAGATTTCATTCCAACTAGCTTCATAGGGGATATCTGAATGAATTGTCAAGCCCTGTCTTCTCTTAAGGGGAATGGGAACACCTTCAGGGGAGGCAACTCCTGCGAAAATATTTATGTCTCCCAAGTCAATATGGGGTCAACTCTTAAAGGAAAGAATTTGCTCCTGAGGAGCAAATTCTTTCCTATAAGAGTAGACCCCTTTTTCACTGGGACAGTCCTTAAAGAAAAGCAAACAGGAAGTCCTAAAAGTTGTCTCCCTTTCAAAATTGGCAGAAAAATCTGCCAGGTGTTCCTATTCCCCTTAAGCGTCAGGTTTGTTAACTCTTATCATGCTGTTCACGACAACCTCTATCTTTGCAAACAGTGTAGATCCAGATCAGATGGCTTCTGAAGAAGCCATCTGATCATGATCTACACTGTTTGACATTCAATTTATGAATTTGTAGGAATAAATTACATCAAGTAATCTTATTGGTTCAAAGTCAAAAATGGGTGTGGTTAAAATGAATATTCAGCAAGAGAAGGAATAAAACCCCATTTTAAAGCTCTAGATCAGACAGTTTGATAGATGATATCACTGACGGATTAAAAATGGTATGGTTAGATAATGTATATGTTGACCAAAACAGCTTCTGCTTTCCTTTGCATACAGCTTTTTAATTACAATAAAACAAAACAAAAATATCTGTACTGTAATCAATCTGCACCCCCACCCATCGGGGCTAGGAGAAATAGTGCTTCTGTGAATACCCGTAGCTGAAACCAACCGAACTTGTGTATTGGTAAACCACTTAGCCTAAGCCTACCCAGGAAAAGTGGTGCGAGTTGGACCGCTCCTTAAACCCTAGCAGTATCTTTGGGCGATAGGGCTTGAGATGTCATTTCATCTCAACATTGGGTAAAATTGGAAGCAATGTCTCCAAAATGAGCTAAATAGTGTTGACAGGGATGTAAAAACCTCAAAACAAACAAAGAAACAAAACTGTAATCAAACTGTTTGATCTTGTTAGCATTGCCAAATTTAACCCTTATCTTGCTGAATATTCATTTAAGCCACGCCCATTTCTGTCGATCAACCAATCAAATTACTTGATGTAATTTATTGCTACACATTCATAAACTGAATGCCAAACAGTGTAGATCCTGATCAGATGGCTTCTTCAGAAGCCATCTGATCTGGATCTACACTGTTTGCAAAGATAGGGGTTGTCGTGAACAGCAAGATAAGGGTTAAAAAAGCATATTCACTACTGAAGGACTTTCATCTCTAGATGAGAAACATCTTCGGTGTTGTGGTTAAGCTACTCCCCTCATGGCCCAGGGGTCAGGTATTTGATTCTGGGCTGCCTGGAGACATCTTTTTAAGGCCAGGGTTCCAGCACCATACATGACCTTAGTTGTTGGTGGGATGTAAAACTCAAATTCTCACACAGCCATAATTGATATGACATCTGGGACACATACTCAATGCTAGTGAAGAATCACAGACTATGTTTCTGCAGATCAGTTCAGAATCAATATCTCTAAATTTTTCAGGTGAGCCCATTAAGGCTGGCACGATTAATCTTATTATCTTTGAATGGATCGATAAATTCCACAAAAGTGATCATCATCATTACTGATTTGCTTGTAATCGATTATTTAATAAGTACAATTTACTGCCCAAAGTTGTGTCTAAAATAGCTGGATGAGTGGCAAACAGTGCAGACTGTGATGAGATGCCGCGTTCTGCGGTCTACACTGTTTGCTCAGGCCTGTATATTCAAATACATATGGTGAAGAACCGCATATGGTAAGAGTCATGCTGAGACAGAAAGCCAGACAGATAAAATTATGACCAAACCTTCAGTGATTACTAATCTATTATCAATCACAATGACAGTTTGTTTGTTTGATTTGAGGTTTAACGTACCCGGCAACACTGTAAATGTCATTTTGGAGACGTTGCTTCCAATTTTGTTGGACTTTTACCCGACATTGAGATGAAATGACATCTCAAGCCCTGTCGCCCAATGAAACCAATAGGGTTTATTAGCATGGACGGTCCGCCTCGCACTGCGATTCCTGGACAGGCTTAGATCCTCTAAGCGGTTTACCAGTACTAGTGTGCGGGCCGGATTCAGCTCTGCGTGGAAGCATCATGCAGCCCATATATTTCTTCAAGCCCCTATGGGCGGGGGTTTATGACAGGACTGATAATTGATTATCTTTTCAGATCAAATTAGCCAGCCCTAGAGCCTGTCACATATAAAAAGATGACCTGTAAAAATTGCTTACCAAGCTGAACCAGACAAGCCAACATTGTATGTGACCAAATCAAGAATCTTGGATTCTACAAGCCCGGACATTACCCCACAGAAACTGGTCATTGCCCTGAACCCTCCACCAGAACCCAGAACACCAATGGTAGGTACCTGAAATAAAAAAAATATGCAATAGCCCTTAAGGGGAATTGATACACCTTCAGGGGAGGCAACTCCTCCATAACAATTTCTGTCTCCTATGTCAATAGGGGTAAACTCTTAAAGGAAAGAATTTGCTCCTAAGGAGCAAATTCTTTCCTTTAAGAGTTGACCCCTTTTTCTGTGATACAGGGCGTATAGAAAAGCAAACAGGAAGTGTCCCTATAGTAGTCTCCCTTTGAAAAATGGCGGAAAAATCTGGCAGGTGTTCCCAGTCCTCTTAAACTGCATGTACTAAGAAAAACTGCATGGCAGATTTTTTCTTTTCCTTCAGAGAAAATCAGGCTGGACTTTTCATGAGAAGATGATTTACATGTTATGTCAAGCCATATTTTCACTGAAAAGAAAATTCTTTTTAAAATGGTAAAAACCATGACAAAGAGGATCTTACACGAGTTTCATGCATTATTGGATTTATTAAACCAGTTGAGGAAAAGGGTTTATCCCTTCTTCTCAACGAGTTTAATAAATCCAGTAATACATTAACACAAATGCAAGATTCCATTTATCATATGACATTGAAAACGCATTTTATTTACGATTTTTTACAAAAATGTTAATATTCCGCCATTATTAAATGGGAAGTTGTTAAGGACATCATTGGTATAACATTATGGGGCTTATCTAACTGATTTGCATATTTAATTCACTAGTGGATTACAGAATTTATAACATGGCATTATTACATTCTCAGACGCAACGTCATATGATAAAGTGCTTTAGGGGTTGAATATCTTCTGCAAGTGGCTATTCTTAGCCACCATATGTACAAATCATCCTTCACACACCTCTGATCAGTGACAGGAGCAATCTGATGATTTTTAAAGTAACCAGCAGATGACAAAGCAGACGACAATTGTTGAGACTGGCATCTTATGGGTTAAGAGAAGCCTGTATAACATGTTTACCCATTTTGTACCAGAAACCCCAAAAGGGGTACCCTTGCAAACAGTGCAGGCCCAGATCAGATGCCACAGAATGTGGCATCTGATCAGGGCCTACACTGTTTGTAAAACCTTCAGCCAGTTTCCAAATAGATTTTGAAGAAAACACAACCTGATACCTGTAAATTATGAAATGGCCTCCTGGTATGTATAATGAGGAAGATTCCATTTGGTACAAAAAGGGTTAAGGAAAATGCCATACTTATGCTTTGTGGTATGCACTTGGTTCTGAATGTGGCTGTGGTTTTCCGTGATCATTTTGATTCACAGTTTGTTTATGCCGGGCTTCTCCAAACTTTGTGATGCGTCTTTAAACCAAGGTCCCGTCTCCATATGGCCTTAGCTGTTAGTGGGATGTAAAGCTTGAAAACACTCACTCACTCAGTTTTTTTCCTTCTTGGGTCTGTATTTTTGATGTTGTTTTTTTTTTGGTGGAGATACGAACTATAAGCTTACCTCCTGTGGGGAATTTGGAGCATCCTCTCCCAACATGACCTTCATTTTCTCAAAGACGCACTGCTGTCTTTTCTCCAAAAACTTCTTTTCTTCTTCACACAGTGTTAAGCTGTATCTTAGCTGTGGATTATGGCTGCAGAGACAGAGAATAAATGCTTTTTAAAGCGAATTTGATACATCTTAGAAATTACGAGGCCACGATGGGCGGGGTCCTAGTAGTGAGGGAGTCAAAATTATTTTTTGAAAGGGTTGCCTTCCTTGATATTATAACCATATCCGTTCACATTTGATCCTCTTGAATTTAAAGATCAGTAGGTGACAGTTTTTTATGCCCCCCGAGAATCTTTGATTTGGGGGGGCATATAGTATTTGCTCTGTCTGTCTGAATGTTTGTTTGTCTGTCTGTCCGTCACAAAAACTTTAACCTTGATCATAACTTCAAAAGTATTTGACCTAGCCCCATGAAACTTCACACACTTATTCACCATCACACAAGTGCTACATTCTGACCAAGGGCCATAACTCTGTTGTCATTTTTGGCTGAACTATCTCCCCTTGAAATTTTGCAAAAACTCAGAAATTGGCTCCCACGGGGGGCATTGATCACCTATAGTGACAGCTCTTGTTTCTTGGGAAATTAGTATTGACATTTTACTGAAACTGTTTCTAAAGGAAAGGTCAAGCTCTAGAGACAGCTGAATTGTTGAACAAGAATCATCATCAATATCATTGTCATCATCATCATCATCATCAAAAATTTTTCTTGCCATCCAGCATTAGCTACTCGCCATAGCAAGTGGACAAGTGGATTTTTCCTCATTTCAGTGTTATAAAGAGGTGCATGTTGGATGGTCTATGTTCTACTTCTCAGCAGTACTGTAAAGACTCTGGTAAGACCTATTTTCTAATGGCGCAATCTAATTTGAATACTTACTCATGCTCTGCCCACATTTCTACGTCAACCTCTGAAGTCTGAAATGAATAAAATATTTCAAGGTTATTATTAAGCCCTTAGATGTTGTCATCTGCTTTGTTGTCTGCTAGTTACTTATAAAGTCATTGTTGCAGTGTGGACCCTGGTTAGCCTGCTCCTCTACAATGTGGACCCAGATCAGACTGCTCCTAGAGGAGCAGTCTGATCAGGGTCCACAGTGTTTGCCTTTATACAAAAATATTTTTAAAATGTTTGCAGAAAGTTGCAGCAGACGACATAAACAGACATTTCCAGATGTAGTTTTTCTTGGCATCTTAAGGTCTAAAATCAAAGGTATGAGGTTTTTATGACTCAGAATTTTGGTACCTCCATCTGAAATAAACTGGTATACTACTTTTATTTTAAGCTTACCCTGTACTGTTTGCTTAAGCTACCCGACTTTTATTTCTAACATTAAATTGTTTTTAGTGTTCATTGTTTCATAGATCACTATGGGAGAAATGTTGATGCAAGCAAAAGATGACTTTGAGAAAAAAAAAAACAACACTTTTTCTGTCTTTGTAAAGAATGCCAGGTTATTTCTGGATTTGAATAACATGAGTAACATGACATTTCCTTGTGACTCAGTTGGATGCAACACAGGAGCTTGAAGTTTCGTCCAATAAATGTATTGAAAATGTCCAAAAATGGTTAAAGACTCCAAAGCAATTTCATACATAATGGCTTGTCACTTTAAGTTTGGATATAATGAATTTCTTAAGGACAGAACTTCAAGCGCCTGTGGATTCACATCTTGCTTGTGAACAGGAGATTTTAGGTTCAGTCCCAAAATCTCCCAACATTTTGTCATGGAAATTGATCATGACATACAGTGAAATTCAGCCATTAAGACCACCTAAAATTAGGACTAATTCTGCTATAAAAAGCCTATTTTGAAGGTTACACTGATTTTGTCATTGTGTTTTCTGCCTGCAATGTCCTCTGCTCAATGACTAACTTTGGGACTGTTCAAAAGTGGTCTTTAAGACCACTTTTGAACAGCCCCAAAGGTGGTCTTAACATAGAAATTTTACTGTATTATCTTCTTCATTGGTTTTCCTAAAGATCAAAAGTCTGTTGATCCACAGGGTCAGTTTTCCTCAACATCTACTGGTCCGACACTATTTTTTTCTGTTTGTTTGAACTGGGGTTTTATGACCCCGTCAATACTATTTAGGTCATTTTGGAGATGTTGCTTCCAGTTTTGTGGGACTTTTACCCGACACTGAGATGAAATGACATCTCAAGCCCTGCCGCCCCCCAAAAAACCAAAAGGGTTAATATGTACGGACGGTCCAACTCCCAACGCTTTGCCTGGGCAGGCTCAGACTCCCTAAGCAGTTTACCAGTACTCATGTGCGGTCAGTTTCAGCTCAGCATGGAAGAATCATGCAGCCCAATCTATTTCTCCAAGCCCCTATGGGTGGGGGCATGTCAACACTATTTTAACTGGTCTACTGATTTTGACATTACCGGTATCTGATATTTCATGACACTTCACCCTTTAAGTGCCTATGATGACTTGAAGATGGCATTTTCAAAGCATTTTTGTTTTTCTAATTTTCCAGGGGAAATATGGCATGACATTTCAAGTGAATGGTCTTCTAATTTTTCAGAGAAAATAAGGCTTGAAAGAATTAGATTAAATATGGAAAAGATGATTTGCATGTAATGTCAAGCCTTAATAATTATTTTCATCTGCTCTAGAACTGAAATCATCAGCAATATTTGGTATAAATCCTTAAAAAGACTGTTTAGACAATTCATGTTATCAATTTAGAGACACTAAATACCAAAAGTGACCACCAAAAATCAGTTTTTCTACCAGACATTCTATGGCTAATTATAACTGGTCCAGGTCCTAAATAGCTGGTCTTGGACCAATGGACAAGCCCTTATTTCAACCCCCTATTATTTTGCTGATTTAAGAATAACTGATGAAAGTACATGTATCTGAAATACACATGCTTACCACTTAGGACTAGACTGGTCAGAAAAAGTTCAGTTAGGTTAATCAACCAGTTTAGTATGACCGTAATAGTTTTGACTGGGCTGGCTATCTCCAGAGTCTAACACAGTGCGCCTGTATAGGCAATGGAAAGGAACTGTAAATTATTATGCAACAAATCATTGGGCGGAAGAGCATAATTAGGGACGTCATTAAAAGCTGGCGATTTATGACTTCACTCGTAGATTCCTTGACATTAGACGGCATATTGTCCCTTTCTCGCATCGAAAACTTTAGAAAAGGACATAAATACATGTATTACAGTCAATATTTTTTGTGGGATTTCTTTTAACAATGGCAAAAGGTTGTGGGGAATTCAAAGGAAACAACAACGTTATTGCCGATTTTCAGCTTGTTAGAATCAAAAGAGATCAGCTCTAGCCAGTGATTTTTTGGTCAGTTGTATATAGACAAAGCATGTCTACTTGCGCGCTCGTGATTTGTCTACTTTACACCTGACCTCCAAACTTTGATTTATTACTCAACAAATCACAGCTAGAGCTGATCTATCTCTTAAATCATTGAAAATTTTAATTTAATTGGATACCTTTTGTGTTTACAAAATTTGTCCTAAAAATTGAACTTGATAATTTTACTGCCCGTGGTGTTTATGCTTTGCTAGTAGAATGACAAAAAGTGTTTAGGAGCAGTCTAATCAAGGACTTCACTGTTTTCTCAGGTCTTTCTGTCCGAATATGGACAATAATTACTTTTTTTTCAACAAAAATACAAATTGTAAAAAAAACAAAAAAAAATCAGATCGGTCACAGTTGGCAAGTTTATATAAATGTAAGTTCTTTTGAAGTCCTTAAGTACTTTTAAGCAAATTGACTTGTGCCTTTTAATGCTTAACAATGTTCGAATATTGACATGCTTGTCAAAACTGAACGCTTGATCACTTTTTCAATATTTTACTTCATATTTCTAACCTTGAATTTCATGTTTCTGTTTACCATTTAATTTAATTTTCTTAAGCACTTTTATCATTTTAAAGCTCTGCATACTTATGATAAAAGATTTTTGAGATACAATGGCTTTTGTGAAACTTCTTGCTTATTTAACCCTTAAGATGCCGAAAAAATACTTGCATCTGAAAATGTCGTTTGCTTATGTCGTCTGCTTATGTCGTCTGCTGAATCTTCTTGCAAACATTTAAAAAATATTTTTGCACACAAGCAAACAGTGTGGGCCCAGATCAGACTGCTCCTACAGGAGCAGTCTGATCTGGTCCACACTGTTTGCTAAAAATTACTTTTAAGGTAACGGGCAGACGGCTATAGTCGTGATTGGCATTTTATGGGTTAATATCATATTATTATGGTACATCAGACAGTAACCACACATAAACAAAAGGGCATTATCACAGCTATATATGAGCAATGTCTTGAGAAAATCTGTTTTTGCCATTTGTGAACACCAAAGAGGCAGATCAGTTGTCTGATCTCTCAGTGTTTGCTGTTTGGATAGTATCATATCTTTAACCCTTTTTCTACCAAATGGATTTGATTTTGTTTGATTTGTCCCCGTCAACACTGTTAAGGTCATTTTGGAGACGTTGCTTCCAATTTTGTGGGACTTTTACCCGACATTGAGATGACATGACATCTCAAGCCCTGTCGCCCAATGAAACCAATAGGGTTTATTAGCATGGACGGTCCGCCTCGCACAGCGGTTCCTGGACAGGCTTAGATCCTCTAAGCGGTTTACCAAATCTCTTCTACCAAATGGAATATTCTCTTTATATATGGCAGAAGTTCATTCCGATATTAAGGGACGACAGGTTGTGCTATCTTTAAAATTTATGTCGAAAATAGCTGAACTTTTTGCAAATAGTGTAGGCCCTGATCAGATGCCGCATTCTGTTTTGGGGGTTCAGGTACAAAATGGTTTAATTTCTATTTCTAAAATTTCCAGACTCTTGCTAGTTTATATAGCTGAGCAGACAGGTTTGTGTCTTAAGTTGTCACAAAACCCGAAGACAGGCCCCGAGGTTTTTTTTCCATGCTCAACTCATTTGAGCATGAAATTTGTCCTGCTCATAAATTTGAAAATGCCAACAAATGTTGACATTTTCAAATTAATGAGCAGGACAAACAACAATCCCTGCTGATCTGAGCAAGAAAATAGAGGATATTTGATTTTTTCAGTGTAAGATCGAATTTTATTTCATCGAATGAACACCAAAACTGTTATTTTCACGAGTGGCGTAGCCACGAGTGAAAATAACAGTTTTTGGTGTTCATGAGTGAAATAAAATTTGATCTTGCACTGAAAAAATCAAATTTTCTGTTTCTTACATGCTTCAAATGGCAATATTTAGCATACTTATGATAAAAGATTTTTGAGATTCAATGGCTTTTGTGAAACTTCTTGCTATTTAACCCTTTGGATGCCAAAAAATACTTGCATCTGAAAATGTCGTCTGCTTATGTCGTCTGCTGAATCTTCTTGCAAACATTTTAAAAATATTTTTGCACACAGGCAAACAGTGTGGGCCCAGATCAGACTTCTCCTGATCTGGGTCCACGCTGTTTGCTAAAAAATACTTTTAAGGTAACGGGCAGACGACAATAGTGGTGATTGACATTGTATGGGTTAATATCATATTATTATGGTACATCAGACAGTAACCACACATAAACAAAAGGGCATTATCACGGCTATATATATGAGCAATGTCTTGAGAAAATCTGTTTTTGCCATTTGTGAACACCAAAGAGGTAGTCTGATCTCTCAGTGTTTGTTGTTTGGATGGTACCATATCTTTAACCCTTTTTCTACCAAATGGAATATTCTCTGTATATATGGCAGGAGTTCATTCCGATTTTTAGGGATGACAGGTTGTGCTATCTTTAAAATTTATTAGGAAAATAGCTGAACTTTTTGCAAATAGTGTAGGCCCTGATCAGATGCTGCATTCTGTGGCATCTGATCTGGGCCTACACTGTTTGGCAGGGTACCTGCTTTGGGGGTTCAGGTACAAAATGGTTTAATTTCTATTTCTAAAATTTCCAGACTCTTGCTAGTTTATATAGCTGAGCAGACAGGTTTGTGTCTTAAGTTGTCACAAAACCCGAAGACAGGCCCCGAGGTTTTTTTTCCATGCTCAACTCATTTGAGCATGAAATTTGTCCTGCTCATAAATTTGAAAATGCCAACAAATGTTGACATTTTCACATTAATGAGCAGGACAAACAACAATCCCTGCTGATCTGAGCAAGAAAATTGCCTTCATAGATTGTATTTTAATATTTATGAGCATTACAAATTTCATGCTCAGCTGAGTTGAGCATGAAAAATGTTTTATAACCACGGGGCCAGGTTTTCTCATGACAGGGCTCATGGACCCTTAACCCTTGTCCTGCTGAATATTCATATATGCCACACCCACTACCGATTATCAACCAATCAGATTACTTGATGCAAATTATTGCAACAAATTCATAAACTGGCTGGCAAACAATGAAGATCCTGATCAGATGGCTTCTTCAGAAGCCATCTGATCTGGATTTTCATTGTTTGAAAGATAAGATATATCCGGGATCAGCAGGACAAGGGTTAACAATGATGTCTTCAGAGATGTACATGAAGTGAAGACTCGGTTCAGCCTGCCCTCTTGTACAGTTTGATCAGTCTGCATTGTGTGCTAAATGTGTGTGGGTTGTTTGTTTTGTTTGTTTGAAATGAGGTTTTACATCCCCCTCAACACTATTTGAGTCATTTTGAAGATGTTGCTTCCAATTTTGTCGAACTTTTACCCAACATTGAGATGAAATGACATCTTAAGACCTACCACCCAAACAAACCAACAGGGTTTATATGCAGGAAGGGTCTGACGCGCACCATTTTGCCCGGGCAGGCTTAGAATCTCTTAGCGGTTTACCATTACTCATGTGCTGGGTGCAGGTGTCTCAGAGTTTCATCATTCAGACAGGGAAGACTATACAGTATAGTCAGGCCTGAAGGCTATAAAACCTGTTTCATGCTCAATTCAACTGAGTATGAAATTTGTAATGCTCATTACAGATTTGCAATGTCAAGCCACAGGACACTGTCACCATCAGGTCCAGTGAAATACTTGAGCTTCTTGGCATTGAGGACCTGGACCTCATCCTGAAAGAGAGAAGGCTCCGCTGGTATGGACATGTGGAACGCTCCAACTGTGCAGTCAAGACTGCCTGTGGCATACAGGTAGGTGGAAAACTGGGGCCTGGAAGGCCCAAGATGACCTGGAAGCAGCTGACAGAAGGAGATTGCAGAGAATGGAAGCTCTCTGCTGTCGATCCTCATGATAGACAGGCCTGGAGATCTGGTGTAAGATCTGCCATGGGTGCAGCAAGCCAGCTACCTGGAAGGGGGCCCACTTATGTGGACATTGCCCCTGTACCTGCATGTTAATCAAAAATCTGTTGATGATAATGATGATCATGTCATAGGGTATAGGTATATAGCACACTTGTACTGCCTTGCAGTACAAGCCAGCTTTCATAGCAATGTGGTAGCATGTTTGCTTATCAATCCGGCGGCCCTGGTTCGATTCCCCCCCCCCCTGGCCAAAAGGTGTTTAGTATTTTTTCACCTGTTTCATTTGGCGCCCACCGTAAATAACACACATGTGCATTAGAATTCCTTGAGTATCATTTCACTGATTCATGCACTCCCAGAAATTTGAGAACAAATTTCAATGTGAAGGGGGAGAATATCATAGGGTATAGATATATAGCACACTTGCACTGCCTTGCAGTACAAGCCGGCTTTCATAGCGATGCCTAAGAGTGTTGGCCTATCACTCTGGTGGACCAGGTTCCACCCTGGGCCGGGTAAAGGTGATAAGCATTTTTTTCATCTGTTTAATTTACATCTATACATTTTTCTGTGGGTTCACCATTAACTGCTTACAGGAAACTTGATATAACCTAACTATTGTTGACTGGGCTAACAAAACCAAACCATCATATAGAATTGAAATGTAAACCATGTTATATCCATCATATTATATGTTATATGCTATAATGAATTGTTATATACAGGCTTATGTTATAGACAGTACTTACATCATTAAAGGTAATTCTTTCATACACAGTTTCTTTGAAGAGAGGTAGGTCGGTGAGATCTAGAGTTCTGGTCGCCAGATGCTCATCTAACGTGTAATTAGCATCCATTAAAGTAATCTCTGTTGAACATAAAAATCCAGTTAAAAACATATATTGTATCTTAAATAATTCATTTGAGAACATTTATCTTGAAAATAACAAAAAAAATTGTTTGAGACTATATTATTTGTAATACGATTGCCCTACCTAAGCAGGGGGCGAGGGCACAAAATAAATGGGCGTCAAAGTTCCCCTGTGGAAGTTGCAAGTAACCATTTCGAAAACATGCCTATTCAAATGCAGTTTGCACAAGATGTCAAGTCCTGTTTTCTTGGAAAATTTAGGAAAACATTTCAAAATGTTGTCTGCTGAAAAAATACCCAGCATGCAGAGCGTTAATATGTGAACAGAAATGGTATTACCCCTGTGCTTAGGAATTGACTCTTTTTCCAGATGTAATATGACTGGGTTTAAAGGGACCCAAAAGCAATCTTCATTATGAAAATGGCAGATCATTACATTTTAATTGTAAATTAGGTTGGTAAAAGTAAACAGTAACTGGGCAGTTAAACTCTGCCTGTTCTCTGACCCCCCCCCCCCCCCCCACCACCACCACACTACCTGCACCCACACACAAAAATAAAGGAAAAATGTGTATTACATATGTAAAACGATGAAAAAGTCTTCAAGGCTGCAATTTACCAGTATGTTAACCCATATTCTGCTGTTTACAACAACGCCTACCTTTGCAAACAGTGTAGATCCACATCAGATGGCTTCTAAAGAAGCCATCTGATAAGGATCTACACTGTTGGTCATTCAGATTGCAACTTAGATGAATAAATTACGTCAAGTAATCTGATTGGTTTAAATGTACATGTAAATGGGTGTGGCTAAATTAATATCTGCAGCAGGATAACATTTCAATCACAACAATTGTTGTTTGTTTTGTCGTCTGCTGGTAACTTAAAAAGTGATTTTTTCAAACAGTGTGGACCCAGATCAGACTGCTCCTTTAGGAAAATAAAATATAACTAGGAGCAATCTGATCTGGGTCCACACTGTTTGCCCATATTCAAAAATATTTTTAAAAAGTTTGCAAGAGGATTCAGCAGACGACATAAACAGACAACATTTTTCGATGCAGTTTTTCATGGCATCTTAAGGGTTTAGAATCTTATATGGGTGTGAGGGGTGGATGAAAAAATCTGTCCCAAGGGCCACGGTCCGGCATCACGAGGCTTGCCGAAAGCCGAGTGATGCCAGACAGTGATCCCGAGGGACGGATTTTTCACTTTGGTTACCGACGTCCGCCATATTGTGATGACATTACAGGAATGTTTAGTGACATCACGTAACGTGCTGTGACGTCAACCTTAACAACAGCCCGTACGAGATCGTATTCAACCAGTGCATCAAACACACGATTATATTTGATTTTGGGTCGGAACACCAGGGTCAGAACATAAATTTCTATCCCAGGGTAAAGTCATGGAGTCAATTTCTCTATGCAGAATTTTTTTTTTCATTTATGTGTTAATAGTTACTTACCAAGTTCATTTTTGGCTTGTGGATGAAGGTAGAATTTAAAGGTTTGATCCCAAACTGGATTTATATCATTGTCGATAGCCCTGGTTCTCTGTTGGCTGTGAGGTGACGTATGGATAGATACGATTACATAGGGATCCGGAATGTCCACTGAAATTTGAAAACTGATTTTATAGAAAAACTGACATAAAATAATACTGACATTGCAAAAAGTGATTAAAAAAGAAAAGCTATTTATTTGTATTATAATACTGCAGGTGGATTATATTATTTCAAATTGCTAATTTTCAATATTTATCATAATGTACACAGGATTTTATTTTTACAAAACTGGCCAATGGCATGCCTCCACTCAGAAGTCCGATTTTCTTATTACCAAATTAATCCTGTCTCTTTAAAGTGTTAACATCTTGACTGTCATTTATTTTTCTCAAGAAAGTCATCCTTTCTAGAAGGAGCAGTATATATCATAATGATCCTAAGTATTGGGACAGAAAGACCTAAACGAAAGAGTTCCTTTGGACCCAAACAGTATTTGTGGTGTATATGTAAAACAAAATAGCTTAATGATCAAGTAGTACAATGTACATGTATTCCTTATCGCTGTGCATGCTGGGTATTTTTAGCAGCAGACGACACTTTGAAATATTTTTCTAATTTTTCCCAGAAACAGGATTTGACATCTCATGCAAATTGTCTCCAGATGCAAATTGTCTCCTATGGAGACAATTTGCATAGGATGTCAAGTCCTGTATTCTGGGAAAAATGAGAAAAATATCATCAGTTTGTTGTCGCTGTATTAGCCTGGAGAGTGTTAAGGGTGGGAAACCCCTAAAGGGGTACCTTAGCAGACAGTGCAGGCCCAGATCAGACGCCGCCCGCCCCGGCCATCGGGGCTTGAAGAAATAGATTGTGCTGCACGATGCTTCCACGCAGAGCTGATACCGACCGCACATGAGTACTGGTAATCCGCTTAGAACGTCTAAGCCTGCCCAGGAAAATTGCTGTGAGTCCATGCTTATAAAACCTATTGGTTTCATTGGGCGGCAGAGATTGAGATGTCATTTCATCTTGATGTCGGGTAAAAGTCCCACAAAATTGGAAGCAACGTCTCCAAAATGACCTAAATAGTGTTGACGGGGACGTTAAACCTCAAATCAAACAAAACAAAAGATCAGACGCCACAGAACGCGGCGTCTGATCAGGACCTGCGTTGTTTGCTAACAGAATTTTTTGTCAAAAATAGAAAAAAAAAATGAAAAATAGGCCTGTCACCCCTTATATTATGAATGGACTTGTCCAAAATATAGCAATGGAAGAGTCCAGTTGTATACAATGGGCTAAGTAATAGTCAGACTCTTATTGCCCACTTTGTCAGATTGTTTATGTCAATTTTAGTGTTTGTTTTTATCATCATCTGTTTTGGCTTTTTTTATCGCACACAACATTAATCCATCATGTGCTTTCATCATGTTAATTCTTAATTTATTTATTCTCTCATGCAATGTTCACAAACAACATTTATCCATCATATACCTATATTTCATCATGCTAATTATTATTTTATTCGTTATTCTCTCATGCATTGTAGACAGATTAGTGACCTATATAAGTAGAAAACAAAAACAACAAAAAAATCACCCGTTTTAATGTTTTACTGTGTAGCTCAGTGGTTAGGCTTGCCTCTGATGCTAGAGGTCCCTGGTTCGATCCCGGAGGCAGTGATTATTTCGGTGTCCGAACACGCTCCATTGGCATCATTTGCAGGGATGAATGCCAAAAATTGGACCGTCCTTCGGATCGGGACGTTAACTGGAGGACCCCTATGCAGGAAGAGTCATCTCCTCTTGCAGGTTAAAGACCCCTACCATAATTACAGATTACTGGGTAGGCTTTCAACCCTGCAACCTGGAGTTTATGTTATGTACACCTGCGAGTAATGGTCAGATGTGACTGATCGCAGTATAAGTAGAAAGAAAAAGAAAGAAAGCTCAGTTTGCCTTTACTAAACCTTGTCCTGCTGAATAAATTAATTTAGCCACACCCATTTCTGACTTTCAACCCATCAGATTACTTGAGTTTTTTATTTCCACAAATTCATGACTGAATGTCAAATAGCATAGGTACAGATCAGGTGACCATCTGATCTGTAGCTTCACTATTTGCAAAGACAGGGGTTGTTTTGTTCAGCACCAGAAGGGTTATTGTAAATTCATGCATTTACTGTAAAAATCCTAAAAAATCTGAAATCTTGAGGACTTGCTGTAATTCTCCTAAGATTTTAAAAATTTATTTCTTGATCCAGCAAGAAGCCTAAAAGGTGCAGACGGAAATGGCAAACAGTGTAGATCTTGAACAGGAGCAGTTTGATCTGGGTCTGCACTGTTTGCTTAGGGTTATCTGTACCAACACTTGGGATCATTAACCCTTATCCTGCTGTTCACGACAACCCCTATCTTTACAAACAGTGTAGATCCAGATCAGATGGCTTCTGAAGAAGCCATCTGATCAGGATCTACACTGTTGATCAGATGGCTTCTTCAGAAGCCATCTGATCAGGATCTTCACTGTTTGGCATTCAGTTTATGAATTTGTAGCAATAAATTACATCAAGTAATTTGATTGGTTGATAGACAGAAATGGGTGTGGCTTTAATGAATATTCAGCAAGATAAGGGTTAAGGTATGCTACCATGTCTATCTGATGTATTTTGTGGTACACCCAAACCATTCTTGTTTTCTAGAAAAAACCTTGATCATGGTATGGTGCCTGTGCAAAAATGTTCTGTTCATCATAAGATTTCTAAATAGAACATTTTGCACAGACATGTTCCTATGATTATGTAAATGATCAACTTCATGCTCATGTTTTAGTTTGTTTGTTTGAATTGAGGTTTTACAACTCCATTGACACAATTTCGGTCATTTTAGAGATAATGCTTCCAGTTTTGTTGGACTTTCACCCAACATTGAGATGACATGACATCTCAAGCCCTGCCACCAAATGAAACCAAAATGGTTTATGTGCATGGATGGACCGACTTGCATCACTTTGCCTGGGCAGGCTTAGACCCTTCTCAGAAGTTTACCAGTACACATGTATGGTCAGTTTCATCTCTGCATGGAATGAACATGCTGCCAATCTATTTCTCCTAGCCCCGATGGATAGGGACCTATTTAGTAAGCAAGTAATTCATGGGAATGTTCCTATTAACCTTTGTCCTGCTGAGCCCGGATATCCCTTACCTTTCAGACAATGTAGATCCAGATCAGATGGCTTCTGAAGAAGCCATCAGATGAGGATCTACATTGTTTGTCATACAAATTGTGAATTTGTTGCAATAATTTGCATCAAGTAATATGATTGGTTGATAATCAGTAGTGGGTTTGGCATATTTAAATATTCAGCAGGTCAAGGGCTGATATATAAATACAGTTACTGGGGTAACTTCCAGAAAACTCAAAATACTGTCTAAAGTCAAAGTAAATCTATAGTATGCTTGGTTTGATTGCCTTTTTTTATTGCAGTTTGGTTCCTTTTAGCTCAAACATAGGAAATTTCAAAACTGAAAATTCTTGTCCTATGGTGTGTGTGTGTGTGTGTGTGTGAATTCGGGTTTAACGTCACTTTCAACAATTTTTCAGTCATATCACGACGGTGTCTAGTTGCAACAGGGAGCTCAATGCTCACTTTTATAGTGCTGCCTCACTGAAGAATCATGTCCCAGACACATTACATGATACCACTCCCAGTCACATTATCCTGACACTGGGTCGACCAGTCCTAGCTCTACCCCATAAATCTGAGTGCCAAGCGAGGAGCAGCTAGTACCATTTTTAACGACTTTGGTATGTCGCGGCCCGGGATCGAACCCGTGACCTCCTGTTCCCCGGAGCGGACACTCTACCAACTGAGCTATCGGGGCCGGTCTTGTCCGATGGACTTTGCGTTTGAGAGAGTAAACGTAAACTTACTCATGTCTCCAACCCATCCTTTTGTTATTCTGTAGCCACGTACAACTTTGATGTAAAAGATCATACATGGTTGATGGTCAACCTGAAAGTCAAAAGAAATTAGTGTGAGTGAGTGTTTGAGTTTAACGTCCCACCAACAGCTAAGGTCATACGGAGACGGGACCTCGGTTTAAAGACTCATCCGAAAGTCTGGAGAAGCCCGGGATCGATCCTGCGATCCCTGGTTTACAAAGCGAGTAGCGTAACCACTACACCACGGAGGCTTCTAAGAAATTAGTGTAAACACAACAAAAATAATAACCCATTTCGATAATACATCCCTATAATATAGCACATTTTTCAAACCTCATAAAAGGCAATTTTTCTGATGAAAAGTTGTGATATTTTTCTTATTTATACTCCAAACATAGGTTTTGGGTGCTCGTTAGAACCGCCTCATTGAGGCGGTTCTAACAAGTACCCACAACCTATGTCTTGGGGCAGAAATAAGGAAAATAATGTTTATCCCTGTAAACTCCAGTTTTCTGTTTTAAAGCGGGGTTTAGGGGGTTCTTTATTTCATGGACTTGTTCATGTGATGCCTTTTTGTCCCAGAAACCCGTAAACGGGTATTTGGCAAACAGTGCAGGCCCAGATCAGATGCTGCAGAACGCAGCATCTGATCAGGGCCTACACTGTTTGCAAAATATTCAGCCATTTTCCTAATTAATTTTGGAGAAAACACAACCTGATACCCCTAAATTTTGAAATGGACTGTTGCATATAAGGAGGATTTTGGTTGATTTGAGGTTTAACGTCCCCGTCAACACTGTATAGGTCATTTTGGAGACGTTGCTTCCAGTTTTGTGGGACCTTTACCCGACATTGAGATGAAATGACATCTCAAACCCTGTCGCCCAATGACACCAATAGGGTTTATAAGTATGGACGGTCCGACTCGCACCGCTTTGCCTGGGCAGGCTTAGATCCTCTAAGCGGTTTTACCGGTACTAGTGAGTGGGCCGGATTCAGCTCTGCATCATGGAAGCATCATGCAGCCCATATATTTCTTCAAGCCCCTATGGGCGGGGACTCAACATATAAGGAGGAAGATTCCATTTGGTACAAAAAGGGTAAATATTGCATATGCAAACAGTCAAAGTTCTGGCAAGACTGTGTGTATGCACATTTTCATCAGAACCAACATGCTGTGTTTGCTTAGACAAAGCTTAGGTAAGAATTCAGTGACCTGGTCCAGAGGTTATAAAACTTTTTTCATGCTCAACTTAGCTGAGCATGAAATTTGTAATTCTCCAAACTATTAAAATACAAACAAATCAGGCAATTTTCTGAGAATTTCATTTATCCTGCTCATAAATTTTAAAATGCCGACATTTGTTGGCATTTTAAAATTTATGAGCAGGATACATTTTATGCTCAAGTGAGTCGAGCATGAAAAAAAGTTTTATAACCTCCGGGCCTGGGCCTTGTTGTTACATAAGTGTTAGATAACATGTTTATTTTTATCATTAAAAACAGCATACACATATTTTTGCTGAAAAAAAAATGTGAGTAGCTTTTGCAATCAATAGAAAACAGGGTTGTTACAAACAGCATTTCAACTTTATGCAACAGTAACCATATATGTGTGTTTGAGTTTTACGCCCCACCAACCACTAAGGTCATACAGAGATGGGACCTCAGATTAAAGACTCATTTGAAATTCTGGTGAAGTGGTGAAGCCCAGAATCAAACTGACAAACCCCTGGTTTATGAGGCAAGTAGCTTAACCACTACACCGCGGAGGCTTCTAGTAACCATGTGTAATTACATATCTCGTCATATCATTTTTATAACAATTTTTTTTATGCCCCCGCCATCGGGGCTTGAAGAAATATATGGGCTGCATGATGTTTCCACGCAGACCTGAATCCGACCCACACACAAGTACTGGTAAACCGCTAAGAGGATCTAAGCCTGCCCAGGCAAACTGGTGTGAGTGTCGGACCGTCCATGCTTATAAACCATATTGGTTTCATTGGGCGACAGGGCTTGAGATGTCATTTCATCTCAGTGCCGGGTAAAAGTCCCACAAAATTGGAAGCAACGTCTCCAAAATAACCTTTACAGTGTTGATGGGGATGTTAAACCTCAAATCAAACAAACAAACAAATGTGACAATTTTGTTTGTTTGATTTGAGATTTAACATCCCTGTCAACACTGTATATGCAATATACCACAACCTCAGCAAACTCCCCAGAATATAGGTTACTAAAATACGAGGCTCAATGGCATTTTCAGTGCTAGAGTCATCCTGTGATGACTCGTTCTTCTGGCCAGTGTAGGTTGCGGTATAAAGCATATAGGTCATTTTGGAGACATTGCTTCCAATTTTGTGGGGCTTTTACCTGACATTGAGATGAAATGACATCTCAAGCCCTGTCGCCCAATGAAACCAATAGGGTTTATGAGCATGGGCGGTCAGACTCGTGCGCACCGCTTTGCCTGGGCAGGCTTAGATCCTCTAAGCGGTTTACCAATGCTCATGTGCGGTCGGTTTCAGCTCTGCGTGGAAACATGCAGCCCACTGATTTCTTCAAGCCCCAGTGAACGGGGGCCGAGTTACATGACAATAAGCACTAAATAACAGCAACATTATATGATAACAAGAACTATGATGATGTTAAAAGTTCTCGTAGAAAACCAATACAATTTTCACGCATCCTCCAGTACAAGTTATATTACTGCTCGTGGCATGTAGATGAGTGAATTTTTCCAGCATTGATAAAAATTTAATTGTTCAGTAGTCTGTTAACGCTCTGCATGCTGGTTTTTTTTTTTGTTGTTGTTGTTTTTTCTCAACAGACGACATTTTGAAATACATGTATTTTTTAAATTTTTTCCCAGAAAACAGGACTCAAATGTCTCGAAAACAGGATTTGACATCTCATGCTACGTAGACAATTTGCTTGAGAAGTCAAGTCCTGTTTTCTGGGAAAAATAAGAAAAATATCAACAATGTGTTGCCTGCTGAATTAGCCTAGAGAGTGGTAAAGGTTAATAAAAAATAGAGTGTTTTAATTCATAGACTATTGTACATGCTTTCCCTGTGGAAAAATAATTTAGAAGAATAAAAATTTGCTGTTAGCCTACATAGTCAGTAAGCATCCTTTTCATATGAGCCCCGCCAAGCGAATTTGTGTCTTCGAGCATTCCGTCATGACAAATTTTAACTGCGCATGCCCAGCCATTCAGATGGGCCAGGGATATGGCTTTCTGTCTGAAGGTTCCTCTTGATTCACTGCTTGTATGAACGAGCAGTAAAGGTTCTGGCGAGCCTGCGCAGATGCGCAGGCTCGCCTGAACCTTCGCTGCTCGCATAGGCGATAAGTACCAAAATCGCTTGACGGGGCCCATATGGTCTGACTCATACTGCTAAAACAAATGAGCTTGTTTATAGAATTTTGTAACATCAGAGCATATATGACAAGATCCTTTTTCATGCAAGCACCTTTGCTACAATTACTGACAAGAACGTTTATTTCATCTTTCTTTGTCATGGGTTTGAATTTTATCCAGATTTTTTAACTGCACAAGGAGGTATTGTTACTTAACCATGATACTACACCCTGACCTCTAAATATCACTATTGTCAGGGTCCAGAGCAGAAACTATGTTAGTTGAAAACTTAAAAGCATGTGTTATATCGAAACAAATATTTGTTTTGTTTGATTTGATAGAAAAATGACCATTTATTTTTTATATAATCTATTCATTTTTGGGATCCATCTTCAAACCATGTTATAGTAGTTACAGATAAGATTGGCTAGGTGGAGCTATTGTTTGTACCTGCCTTTGGAATGTTCTATTAACAAAAAGGTAAACCAAGTCACCTAGGTGTATGAATTCAACTGTAACACGAAAAAAGCTGTGGCATGTATGGCCATTTGGTCCGCTTGCAGAAAGCATGCAAAAGGCACTCTACCGAATCTTCTGGTGAACTCAGCGAATTTGACATATATCGTATTGACAACACCTTAATAGCTCTGCCTAGTCAATTTTATCTGCAACTACTATACATATATCCAAAACTTTGTCATAATGGACTGTGTTATAAAGAGGTTGGGACATACTTAAAATCTTGAAAAGACAATACATCTACCTCAAAATCTTGTAAAGTCATTTTGAGATGTTTCTTGATCAGTCTAGTTTTGCTTATCTACAGGGAATGGACATACCTGCCGTTATTTGCCATTTTTACAAATGAGAAAAAATTTGCGACTTCTATTTTGCTTTAAAGAAATAGATCAGCGCTAGCCAATAATTCACTGCCTGGGGGATCAGTGTCAGTTGTAATGTAGACTGAATCACATGCTGGAAGTGGGAGTAATATATCTACATGTACTTGCAACTGACCCCCAAGCAGTGAATTCTTACTCAACAATTCACTCCTAAAGCTAACCCGAGATCTCTGGCTGTAGTGTTAAAGCTGCCAAATCAGAAAATAAAAAAGGCTTTTAGAACGTCAGAGAAGGCTCGGATTATCCTAAAGCTGACTATCATCATAACCCAATGAAAATGCTATCTAAGTTGCTTTCATCTAATTCTCCCAACTTTCCATCAGTATTTGACACAAATTTAGACTGGAACATTTTTACCCATGCTTTTAACCCTCCTCTTGCTGAAAATTCAGTTTAACCACACCCATTTCTGACTTTGAACCAATTAGATTACTTCATGTAATTTATTCTTACAAATCCATAAACTTCATGTCAAACAGTGTAGATCCTGATCAGATGGCTTCTTCAGAAGCCATCTGATCTGGATCTACACTGTTTCCATAGAAAGGGGTTGTCGTGAACAGCATGATAAGAGTTAATGTTTATGGACGGAGAAGGAAATGATGTTACACAACATTGGAAGTGATGTCAAAATCCATAATGGCCGCGTTTTGTGTCCCACTCTTCCAGCCAAGGAATTGTTTGAGAATAATTCACATTTTTGTATTGGCACACTGTTAGATTTTCTCATAAATATAACATAGCCTGAAGGTGTAGCCATTCCCTTAAATTGCTGCTTTTCCTCAAAAATTTGATTTTCCCATAAATATAACATAGCCTGAAGGTGTAGCCATTCCCTTAAATTGCTGCTTTTCCTCAAAAATTTGATTTTTCCATAAATATAACATAGCCTGAAGGTGTAGCCATTCCCTTAAATTGCTGCTTTTCCTCAAAAATTTGATTTTCCCATAAATATAAGATAGCCTGAAGGCGTAGCCATTTCCCTTAAATTGCTGCTTTTCCTCAAAAATTTGATTTTCCCATAAATATAACATAGCCTGAAGGTGTAGCCATTCCCTTAAATTGCTGCTTTTCCTCAAAAATTTGATTTTCCCATAAATATAACATAGCCTGAAGGTGTAGCCATTTCCCTTAAATTGCTGCTTTTCCTCAAAAATTTGATTTTCCCATAAATATAACATAGCCTGAAGGTGTAGCCATTTCCCTCAAATCACTGCTTTTCCTAAAAAATTTGATTTTCCCATAAATATAACATAGCCTGAAGGTGTAGCCATTTCCCTTAAATTGCTGCTTTTCCTCAAAAATTTTATTGGTGATTCATCCTATTGGTAAAATCTTCCTGGTGATTGATGTTTAACATCTTTGAAAAAAAGTCAGTCACAGATTTTTTTTTTTTTTTTTATGCTTAAAAATTTGTGTGAATTGTCTGCTAGAAGACGATTCACATGAAATGTTAACCCTTAACCTGTTGAATATTTAAATATGCCACACCCACTACTGATTATCAACCAATCAGATTACTTGACACAAATTATTGCAACAAATTCACAATCTGAATGACAAACAATGAAATCCGTAATATTTTGCTTATTTATACTGCAAACATAGGTTATGGGTGCTCGTTAGAACCGCCTCATTGAGGCAGTTCCAACAAGTACCCACAACCTATATCTATGCAGAACTATGGAAAATAATGTTTACCCCCGTAAACCCCAGTTTTCTCTATATAAAGTGGTGTTTAGGGGGTCTTTATTTCACAGACTTGTTCACGTGATGATATATCAAGGCAACATGCTTAGATATACCTCTAAATATAGTCATGATTTCACTGATTTCCATTTTCGACCAGCAATAACACATAGATTATTAAAAATATTCCAGTCCGAATATCACCATTTTGATCTGAATTAATAATGAACCTCACCCATTTTTGTGGTAATTTATCAGACCACCTTGGGCAGATTATTGATATTTTTGATGTCTTGCTTTAAAAAGAATTTCATGGTCCATCCAGATAGAAAATTCAATTAATTCCTTCAGCAGGCCATAAATATGAATGAAATTATGGCAGCAGATGACATTTAATTATTTTTTTTTGACTTGCAGAACAAAAAAGGCTTAACCCTTGTCCTGCTGAACCCGGATATGTCTTAACTTTCAAACAATGCAGATCCAGATCAGATGGCTTCTGAAGAAGCCATCTGATAAGTAGTCCAGTTGCAATAGAATAGTATATCGAAGCATGTGGCCTTGAAACAAGACAGGCATCGGGTTAACCAATTTTATAATAAATTGAATCGTTCACCTTACATTTAACTTGTTGCATGCGGGAAACCCCTAAAGAGTACCTTGACAAACACTGCAGGCCCAGATCAGAAGCCGCATAAAGCAACGTCCAATCAGAGCCGGCATTATTTGCTAACAGAATTTTCCGTCAAAAAAAGAATAAAGATAGGCCTGACATCCCTTATATTACAAATAGACTTGTCCAATATATAGCAATGGAAGAGTCTACTAGTATTCAATGGGTTAACATGTCCATTTTGAAAATGACTTTGAGTTATTTTTATTTAAATTTATTTAGAAAATGGCTGAATTTTTTGAAAACAGCAAAAGCTCTAACTCTTGGTCTGCATTGTTGAAAAATGGGTTAAACCCTATGTGCTCTAGATGCCATCGATGGAATCATACTACATTGTATTATTATGCTCCCCGAAGAATTTTGGGGGAGCATATAGTTGCCGCTTCGTCCGTGCGTCCGTCCCGCTCTTGTCCACGTGAATTCTCAGAAACTACTGGTTGAATTTCAATGAAACTTCATGGGAATATTAAGTATCGAAGGTGGTCATACGCATATCACCTGCGTGTTTTGGTTCAATGATTTTTCTAACAGTTATGGCCCTTTGATGAATTCTACATGAATATACATGTATAGGGTACTGTTCGTGTCCACGCGCATTCTCAGCAACTACTTGCAGAAATTCAACGAAACTTCAATGAAATCTTAAGCAGCAATAGGGGATATGCATATTATCCGTGCTATCTGGTTAGATGATTTGTCACAGAGTTATGGTACTTTGTTTAAAGCTGCAGTGTAAGGTCTCTGTGGCTATTTTTAGAAAAACTTTGTTGTCACTCTGGTGCCTACATTTATTAATGGATTTTAATATAACTTCACACAAATGTTGGGTATGATAATATCTTGAGCATGTTCGACTTTCAGGGTCCTGGGCTCAAGGTCAAGGTCACTGTGGCTATTTTTAGAAAAACTTTGTTTTCGCTCTAGTGCCTACATTTATTGATGAATCAACAAATGTTGAGTATGATAATATCTCGAGCAAGTTCAACTTTCAGGGTTCTGGGCTCGAGGTCAAGGTCACTGTGGCTATTTTTAGAAAAAAAAACTTTGTCATCGCTCTAGCGTCTTCATTTGCTGATGGATTTTAATATAACTTCACACAAATGTTGGGTATAATAATATCTCTAGCAAGTTCAACTTTCAGGATCCTGGGGTCAAGGTCACTGTGATTATTTTTAGAAAAAAACTTTGTCATCGCTCTAGTGCCTACATTTATTGATGGATTTTGATATAATTTCACACAAATGTTGGGTATTATAATATCTCAAGCAAGTTTGACTCTCAGGGTCCTGGGCTCAAGGTCAAGGTCACTGCAGCTATTTTTAGAAAAAACTTTGTCATCGCTCTAGCGTTGTCATTTGCTGATGGATTTTAATATAACTTCACACAAATGTTGGGTATAATAATATCTCGAGGAAGTTCAACTTTCAGGATCCTGGGCTCAAGGTAAAGGTCACTGTGGCTATTTTTAGAAAAAACTTTGTCATTGCTCTAGTGCCTACATTTATTGATGGATTTTAATATAATTTCACACAAATGTTGGGTATGATAATATTTCGAGCAGGTATGACTTTCAGGGTCCTGGGCTCAAGGTCAAGGTCACTGCAGCTTTTTTTAGAAAAAACTTGCTGGAGGCTGAAATCTTTCCAACTGTAAACGGGGTTCCATTGCACACAGCCTTTCTTTGTCAACCTCTCATCATTCCAATATGACTGAAATACTGCTAAAAAGGATGTAAAATCACAAGTCATCCATCTACATTAGAGTTGCAGATAAATTGGATGAAATTGAAAGGAGCTAGTCTTTGCAGATGGTCAAAATGACCTTTTTTGACAGTCAAGGGGTCTTGGGGTATGGTATCGAACCTGAAGACACTTCCTTTCATTTATTCCGACTTTTGTGTTGCTGATGTTTGTATGACAGTGCCATCAGGCAAGCTAATCTGTCCACAGACAGGTTTTGTTATACTCTATTTTGAAGTACAGAGAGTATACATAGTATACCGCTCTTTAACTGGGATAATGTTTCCTGTTCCGACTATTGCACCTTCGGGGAGCATCCATCGGTTTCACCGATATTCTTGTTTTCTATGAGCATTGACAACTGTACAAATGACTTAAGATGCTCTGATGTGTGTTTTGACATTAAGGTGTGTAAGCAGAAAGGGTTTGTTTAACAAAACATTTTTGCATACACTCAGATGTTCTGGATGCTTACATGTACAGCTGCCACAAAGATCCAATGGTTCATATACACATGTGCATACACACACGATGTGGGAAAATATGCAGAAAGCAAAATCCCCACAAAATGCATGTGCTTTCACACAAAATTCCTGCATAATTTGCGCATTCATCAAAAAAAATCACATGTAAAATGTTACCTTTCACATATTTCCATAGACATTATTTTATAAAGTTTGTTTAATAGAAAAGAATTTTATGCTTACCTCAAAAACTTGAAAAGGATCAAATCTGGAAAACAAAATATTGTACATTATAATTGGGAAAAATGCCATGGATAGCAAAGAATAAATGACATGTAGTTAACCCATTTTGTACAGAAAACCTCAAAATGGGTGCCCTGGCAAATGATCAGACACTGCAGAATGTGGCGTCTGATCAGGGCCCACACTGTTTGTGAAAAGTTTAGCCATTTTCCAAATACATTTTGATAAAACACAACCTGACACCTTGGCCCCAACCCATTGGGGGTTGAAGAAATATATGGGCTGCATGATGCTTCCACGCAGAGCTGAAACCGACCCGCACACAAGTACTAGTAAACCGCTTAGAGGATCTAAGCCTGCCCAGGCAAAGCGGTGCAAGTCGGCCCGTCCATGCTTATAAACCCTATTGGTTTCATTGGGCGACAGGGCTTGAGTTGTCATTTCATCTCAATGTTGGGTAAAAGTCCCACAAAATTGGAAGCAACGTCTCCAAAATGACCTTTACAGTGTTGAAGGGGATGTTGACCCTCAATTCAAACAAACAAACAAAACAACCTGACACCCCTTAATTTTGAAATAGACTCCTGGTACATATAAGGATCCATTTGGTACAAAAAGGGTTAAGAAACTTGAATGGAGTGTGGGTCACATGGTCTAACCAAATTTCAGTTATTTTTCTCAAGCACAACAGTTTACTGACAAATGAACCTTCAGTGCATCATGATGGCTTAAGAGCTTGCCCCCAAAAATATTTTGATTGGACCATGTGACCAGTTGTTCACACTCCTACACAAAATTTCACGGCAAATTCACAAAACTTAACAGTTGAATATGGCTAATATTGTGAGCTGTGACAATCACCATACTGAGAAATGATATATGAAGCAGTTCAAAGAAATATAGAGGATCTTACACTCGTGGTCATTTCATATGAAATTTTATGAAACGAGCCTCTTGCGAGCTTCATAAATTTTAATGAAATGACCACAGGTGTAAGATTCTGTTTATCATACAATGTATCATGATCTTAAATCAGATTTTGCCTTTGCCTGCTAGCAGGATTTTTGTCAGAAATAGAATAGAAACAAAAAAAAATGGACCTGACATCTCTTAAATGACAAATGGTCTTGTCCAACATGTAACAATGGAAGAGTCCACAAGTATACAATGGGTTAAAAGAACCATTGCTGCTGGCAGGCTTGTAGAGACAACCTTAACTGTTAAGATGCCATGAAACACTGCATCTGAAAATGTCGTCTGCTTATGTCTTCTGCTGAATCTTCTTGCAAACTTTTCAAAAACATTTTTGCATACAGGCAAACAGTGTGGAGCCAAATCAGACTGCTCCTAGTGGAGCAATCAGACTGCTCCACTACTGCTCCTAGTGGAGCAGTCTGATCTCGGTCCTGTTTGCAAAAATGGCTTTTAAAGTAAATGGCAGACAACAAAGCAGATGACAATTGTTGTGATTGGCATTTTATGGGTTAAGGTAGCTTCATGCAAAAAGTCAGGAATCAGCCTTGTTAACTCTTAAGACACCGAGAAAAACTACATCTGAAAATGTCGTCTGCTTATGTGGTCTGCTGAATATTTTTTTTGCAAATTTTTTGAAAATATTTTTGCATACAGGCAAAAATGACTTTTAACCCTTGTCCTGCTGAGCCCGGATATGCCTCATTTTCCAAACAATGAAGATCCAGATCAGATGGCTTCTGATGAAGCCATCTGATCAGGATCTACATTGTTTGCCATTCAGATTGTGAATTTGTTGCAATAATTTGCATCAAGTAATCTGATTGGTTGATAATCGGTAGTTGGTGTGGCAGATTAAATATTCAGCAGGACAAGGGTTAAAGATACCAGCAGACGACATAGCAGACAACAATTGTTGTGATTGGCATCTTATGGGTTAATTGGCGGAGCAGGATAGATAAATGGTAGTAAAATATTGTATACTTACCCAAATGACATTGTAAATTTTAATGTTCAGATTTTAATACTGTATTTTTATTGCTTCCGTCCTACTCAGAATGCCTGTGGTACAACTAAGATACATCTGACCATGTTATCTGAAAGAGGAAAGAAACCCTTTAACTGATACATAAATTCCTGGATGACAATCAGACTTTTTCAAATTTTTCACAGAAAAATAAGAAAATTACACATTGCAAAATAAAATATTTTCCTAAGTCCACTACTTCAATAATTGACAAATAATACCACTGTACTGGTTCATAGCATAAGCCTGCCCAGGAAAAATGTGTTTAGGTTCAACTAACCAGCTCAACATAACCTGAATAGTGTTAAGTGGTCCATTAAACTCCAAAACAGTTAACAGATTCACCTCAATGAACTAGGCTCTACTTTGTTATGCCTGGACTAATAAAATCCATGAACTATTTAATCAAGGTTTTAATATGAAAACACCAGTAATCACAGTGGCAGGCAGTGAAAATGCAAGACTTCAATTGTTTGCACATATGAAATATGAACCCATTTTTTGTTTTTGGAAAATGTATGAAGGTCATGATTGGTGTCTTAGGCTCTGTCCCTGATTGGGTCCACTAGGGTCCAACGGTTAGTTTTCTTTTGCTTTGATCAGTACATCAAAACATCTTTATAACACTATTAATGGGGTCCAAAGCAGAAACCGTGTTAGTTAAACAACCATGTTATATTCAAACAAAAATGTATAGATTATATAGAAAAATGACCATTTATGGTCATTTTTCTATATAATCTGCATATTTGAAACCGTGTTATATTGAAAACCGTGTTATAACAGACTGTGTTATAATGCAGTTGTGGTGTAATTCCATCTCAGAGATGTTGCACTGTTGAGTTTGGAAACCTTTACACTGACTAACAAATTACAGTGAAATTCTGCTATTAAGACGACCTAAAATTAATACCAATTCTGCTCTGAAAACCTTATTTACTTGGTTTCATTTATTCATTTTTTGTGTTTTCTTATCAAAATACGGTGAAATTCCGCTATTAAGACCACCTAAAATGAAGACTAATTCTGCTTTAAAAAAAGCTTAGTTATTCTTTCTTTGTGTTTTCTGCATACAGTGTCAGAAACCACCTTTGGGACTGTTCAAAAGTGGTCTTAAAGACCACTTTTGAACAGTCCCAAAGGTGGTATTAATGGAGGAATTTTACTTTAGATTTGTAAACCAAGGCAGAGCTAAGAACTCTGTTATGATGTATGTCTTGCATGTATGTCCTGGCTATGTAACTATGTTGTTTTTTCGGATAGCTGTTTTGCCATTTTTGTTGGGAAAGAAGCTGTCTTTTTGGCTTGTCATGTTTCAATCATATTGCTTTTGCTTTATGCCCTTGCCCATCGGGGCTTGGAGAAATAGAATGGGCTGCATGGTGCTTCCGTGCAGAGATGAAACAGACCAAACTTGAATACTGCATGGTAAACTGCCTAGAAGGTCTGAGCCTGCCAAGGAAAAGTTTAGCAAGTCAGACCATTCCTAAACCCTAGCTGTTTCTGTTGGCAGTAGGGCTTGAGATATGCCATTTCATCTCATTGTCGGGTAAAAGTCCCACAAAATATTGGAAGCAGGGGGTTGTGGGAAGCACTCTCTTCCCCTGTGCTTGCTTGTATGGGAGCTTATACGAGCTTCTTTATTGGTGTCATCATCGAAATATTCTCATTCAAGTCAGGTATATTCCAGGGAAATAGAACAAGGCCAAAATGACCTTAATAGTGTTGATGGGTTCATAAAACCTCAACACAAACAAACAAACAAATTTTGTAGCTTTGTGTGCATTTCCTTCCCTTTGGTGTCTTGAACAAAAGGTGTAATTCCTGGCCATTGCCTTCTACCAACAGGGCTTATATGAATTGGACAGTCAGACTCCCACCACTTCACCTGGGCAGGCTTAGTTCTTCTAAGCAGTTTACCAGTAATGACATGTGTGATAAGCTTCAGCTCTGTGCGGAAGCACCATGCGGCCCAATTTATTTACCCAAGCCCTGACGGGCAGAGGCCAATTCTACTTTGTGTACTGCTTAAAATTTATCCTATTGAATAAATTTATTTAGCCACACCCATTCCTGATTATTCACCAATCAAACTACTTGATATAATATATTGGTTCAGTGCCCAAACTGCATGACAAACAGTGTAGATCCTGAAGCCATCTTATCTGGATCTGCACTGTTTGCAAAGGGAGGGATTGTTGTGCTAAACAGGATAAGGTTAACCCTTCTTTTGCTGAACATTCAGTTTAGCCACACCCATTGCTGACTTTGAATCAATCAGATTACTTGGATGTAATTTATTCCTACAAATTAATAAATTGAACGTAAAACAGTGTAGATCCTGATCAGATGGCTTCTTCAGAAGCCATCTGATCAGGATCTACACTGTTTGCAAAGATAGGGGTTGGCGTGAACAGCAAGATAAGGGTTAAAGGCTTCTTCAGAAGCCATCTGATCAGGATCTACACTGTTTGCAAAGATAGGGATTGTCGTGAACAGCAAGATTAGGGTTAAATGCAGAGGAATTTTACAGTACTTGAGAGTGGACTGGTTTTCAACACTGAATTGGTTAAACAGAACAACCTAAGTTGAAGTACCAGACCATTTTTCCAGCCTACACTCAGAGACAATCAACCCAACAGTGCTGAATGGGGGCCCCCCGCCCATCGGGGTTTGGAGAAATAGATTGGGAAACCAACCACACATGAGTACTTGTAAACTGCTTAGGAGGTCTCAGAAGCTTGCCCAGGCAAAGTGATTTAGGTCAGACTGTCCATGTATGATATCTTTGGGCGGTAGGGTTTTAGATGTTATTTCATCTCATTGTGAGGTAAAAGTTCCACAAAATTGGAAGCAACGTCTCCAAAATGATCTAAGTAGGATTGACGGGGATGTTAAACATGCATTGCATGCGGGAAACCCTAAAGGGGTACCCTGGCAAACAGTGCAGGTGCTGCAAAACACGGTGTCTGATCAGGGCCTGCACTATTTGCTAACAGAATTTTCCGTCAAAAGTAGAATAAAAACGTGAAAAATAGGCCTGACACCCCTTATATGACAAATGGACTTGTCCAACTTATAGAAATGGATAGGTCCACTAGTATACAATGGGTTAAACAAAACCAAACAGCACTGTTAGTGCTTTGATTGGTCAAAATTTGTTTATTTTCTGTTGTGGGGACTCTGAAAACCAAACAAATCTAGTTATTGATCACAAAGGTGGCTTATATATAATTTATGACAATATTGACCCTGTGTTTGATTGTGATTTTACCATTCTTCAGCTATACCTGTCAATAAAACTTCAATGTGCAAGAATAAGAAAGCTTATATCCCATGCTAAACACCACGTTGACAAATCCTTGCAGTTAATACCTTTATTTGATTGTTTGTATTGGAGTTTAAAAATAGCCCCCGCCCATCGGGGCTTGAAGAAATAGATGGGCTGCATGATGCTTCCACACGTAACTGAAACCGACCTGCACACAAGTAACTGGTACCCTGCTTAGAGGATCTAAGCCTGCCCAGGCAATGCGGTGTGGCAAGGCTTGAGATGTCATCTCAATGTTGGGTAAACGTCCCACAAAATTGGAAGCAACATCTCCAAAATGACCTTTACAGTGTTGACGAGGCTGTTAAACCCCAAATCAAACAAACAAACTAAACACCACATTGACAAAATTTCTTGCAGTTAATACCTTTGTAAGCCCCACATTATTTAAGGCAAAAGTTTAATGGATTTTAACCATTTTTGCTCATAAACCTATATTGTGGGTACTTGTTAGAACTGCCTCAGTGAGGCAGTTCTAATAAACATCCACAATCTGTGTTGAGACAAATATGAAACAGTAAAATTTGTATATTAAGACCACCTTTGGGACTGTTCAAAAGTGGTCTTCAAGACTGACTAGAGGACACTGTATGCAGAAAACAAAAAGAAAGAATAGATAAACTTTTTAACGCAGAATTAAGCTTCATTTTAGGTGGTCTTAATAGCGGAATTTCACTGTATTTTCATTAGAAAAATGTCAGGTTTGGCGATATTAAAAACTTCAGAATCTCGCATTGGTGTGTTAATGTGATCAAGCTTAATGTTTAAAGTTGTTTGTGGCTGTAGCCTTCCCATCACCCCTTGACGACAAGAGTAGTGGAGCCAGACTAGAATCCCTAAACAGTTGGGGAACAAGGGACAGTCTAAAAAACTTTTGTATTTGGTACTGCAGATAGTTGATTAGTCATTGTGAGAGGTAATGCTGTCTTTCACACCACTAAAGATGGTATTTTTATGCCCCTCGAGAATCTTTGATTCGGGGGGGGGGGGGGGGGGGGGGGGGGGGGATATAGAATTTGCCCTGTCTGTGTGTCTGTTTGTTTGTCTGTCTGTCCATGTCTGTTTGTTTTTCTGTCTGTTCATCACAAAAACTTTAACCTTGATCATAACTTCAAAAGTATTTGACCTAGCCCCATGAAACTTCACACACTTATTCACCATCACAAGGGCTACATTCTGACCAAGGGCCACAACTCTGTTGTCATTTTTTGCTGAATTATCTCCCCTTGGAATTTTGCAAAAACTCAGAAATTAGCTCCCATGGGGGTTGGGGGTGGGGGGGGGCATTGGTCACCTATAGTGACAGCTCTTGTTTCCAAATGAAAACTTTTGATGATATCTTTATTTTTCTACAAACATAGATTTTTAGAGCTCATAAGAACAGTCTCATTGAGGCAGTTCTAACAAGTAAAACATGTTGAAGCTCATTAGAACTGCCTCCTTGAGTTGCTTTTGGGAGCTCATTAGAACCACTTCATTGTGGTGGTTATATCAAGTACAGAATGTGGGAGCTCATTATAACCATCTTATTTAGGTGGTTACATCAAGTACAGAATGTTGGAACTCATTAGAACCATCTTATTTGGGTGGTTACATCAAGTAACTAATGTTGGAACTCATTAGAAGCATCTTATTTAGGTGGTTACATCAAGTACAGAATGTTGGAACTCATTAGAACCATCTTATTTAGGTGGTTATATCAAGTACAGAATGTGGGAACTCATTAGAACCATCTTATTTAGGTGGTTATATCAAGTACAGAATGTGGGAACTCATTAGAACCATCTTATTTGGGTGGTTATATCAAGTATAGAATGTGGGATTTCATTAGAACCACTTCATTGAGGTAGTTTTATCAAGTACAGTATATGGGAACTCATTAGAACCACTTCGTTGAGGTGGTCATATCAAGTACAGATTGTGGGAGCTCATTTGAACCACTTCATTGAGGTGATTATATCAAGTACAGATTGTTGGAGCTCATTTGAACCACTTCATTGAGGTGATTATATCAAGTACAGAATGTGGGAACTCATTAGAATCACTTCATTGAGGTAGTTATATCAAGTACAGAATGTGGGAACTCATTAGAATCACTTTATTGAGGTAGTTATATCATGTACAGAATGTTGGAACTCATTAGAATCACTTCCTTGATGCTGTTATATCAAGTATTGAATGTGCGAACTCATTAGAACAACTTCCTTGAGGTGGCTATATCAAATACAGAATGTGGGAACTCATTAGAACTATTTAATTGAGGCAGTTATATCAAGTAAAGAATGTGGGAACTCATAGCAAAAACTTTATATATTGAGGTGGTAATATCAGGTACATGTACAAAATGTGGGAACTCATTAGAACCAATTCATTGATGTGGTTATATCAAGTGCAGAATGTGGACTCATTAGAATCACTTCATTAAGGCCACTATATCAAGTATGAAATGTGGGAACTCGTGACCTGCACTTCATTGAGGTGGTTAAATCAAGTTCAGAATGTTGGAACTCATTAGAAACCACTTAATTTAGGTGGTTATATCAAGTTCTGAATGTTGGAACTCATTAGAAACCACTTAATTTAGTTGGTTATATCAAGTTCTGAATGATGGAACTCATTAGAAACCACTTAATTTAGGTGGTTATATCAAGTTTAGAATGTTGGAACTCATTAGAAACCACTTAATTTAGCTGGTTATATCAAGTTCTGAATTTTGGAACTCATTATAAACCACTTCAATGTGGTGGTTATATCAGGTACAAAGTGTGGGGACTCATTAGAACCACTTCATAGAGGCAGTTATATCAAGTACAGAATGTGGGTACTCATAAAAAACATTTTTATTGAGGTGGTTATATCGAATACAGAATGTAAAATTTTAACCAGCATTGAGCTGGTTATATTTAGTACAAAATGTGAAAACTCATTAGAACCACTTCATTGAGGTGGTTGTATTAGTACAGAACGTGGAAACTCAATGAGGTTATATCAACTACAAAATGTGAAAACTCAGTAGAACTGCTTAACTGAGGGCAGAATGTGGGGACTCATTCTCTATTATGTTGCACAAGCATGCAGTGTGTTGGTTTACTACAGACTACTAATCCTGGTTTAGGAATGCGGGAGTGATTTTCATTTTTCTGGTTGGCCTTGACCAAGTTAAGCTTTCAAGTGCCAGTCACAAGTAGCAGATGACATTTTCATAGTATTTTTATTTTTCAGAAAAAAAGGCTGACATTATATGTGAATTCACATGAAATGTCAAGCCTTTTTTTTTCTTTGAAAAAAAAATAAATAAATAAATAATAATAATAATAAAGAAAATAATTGTAAACTGCTCCAGAATTTTCTGTAGCACTTTTAGGGTTAAGGTATATAGGTATATTTAATGCTTAAGAAGACAGTTAAACACCTTCCAAAAGCAGAACAAAAAACTAAGGTGCAGTTTGACAAGGTTAATGTGTATATTGTAGTTAGTTCATGCATTAAAATATTTTTGAAATTTAAACTCTTCAATTTAAAGAAAAGAAAAAAGGTGAAGTTCTTTATAACACTTATAGCCATCAGCCTTTATTTTAGCTGTTTCAACCCTGTAGGTCCCCACAGATAACCTGTTGGTGTTGTTTGTTTGAATTGGGGTTTAACATCCCTGTCAAAACTGGCGGGGGTGGGGGGTTAAGGACTATGTATTTTGTCATTGTTATTTTTATGTGATCAATCATTACAACAATATCACACCCGTGCAACAAAGTGTATTTTTCACATCTTCAAATGGCTGATTTTCTAATGAAAATCTGTGATGAGATGAAATGTGTTTGGGTTTTACGTCCCACCAACAGCTAAGGTCATATGGAGAAGAGACCTCAGTTTAAAGACTCATCCGAAAGTCTGGAGAAGCCCAGGATAGTACCAACAACCCCTGGTTTATGAAGCGAGTTACTGTGTTACATAACCACTACACCATGGGGGCTTCTGAAATCTGTGATAGCTGCAAAATATGTTGTTGGTGCTCGTTAGAACCGCCTCATTGAGCACTAACAGCCTATGTCTTGTAGCAGAAAATAAGAAAAATAATGTATGTAAACCCCAGTTTTCTCTATATAAAGTGGGGTTTAGGTGGGCGTTCATTTCACAGACTAAATTATCACGTGATGATACCAATTTGTCTCAGAATATTAACCCTTGTCCTGCTGAGCCCTGACATGTTTTTTTTTTTTAAACAATGTAGATCCAGATCAGATGGCTTCTGAAGTAGCCATCTGATCAGGATCTGCATTGTTTGTCATTCAGAAAGTGATTTTGTTGCAGTAATTTGCATCAAGTAATCTGATTGGTTGATAATCAGTGGTGGGTATGGCATATTTAAATATTCAGCAGGTCAAGGGTTAAGAGCTAAAAAGGGAAGGGAAACTTTATTTTCCATCTTTAACTGTTTGTTTAAGTATGTACTCCACTGTTAATGAGGTTCCCTGTTGACCAGAGTGGTTTCAGAGTACCCGTTTAACCACACTTATCCCATTTTGTACCAGAAACCCCAAAACAGGTAACTTGTAAACAGTGCAAGCCCAGATCAGAGGCCTACACTGTTTGCAAAAAATTCAGCTATTTTTCAATTAAATTTGGAAAAAAACACAATCCTACACCTCTGAATTTTGAAATGGACTTGTGCTTTGGTACAAAAAGGGTAATCCATGAAGTGCGGAGATTGAAGCCCAGACCTGATGGAAACAGTATATGACCAATCAGGAACCAAATACTCTAAATCCTTCAATACATATATGTTTTTTTCTGATGTAATCTTTAATGGTATACCAGTCCCTGCTTGAAAAAAATAGATTGGCTCCATGATGCTTCCATGCAGAGCTGAAACAGACTACACATTAGTACTGGTAAACTGCTTAGAAGATCTAAGCCTGTCCAGGCAAAGTGGTGCAACTTAGACCGCTCATGCTTATAAACCCTATTGGTTTCATTGGGCGTCTAGGCTTGAGATATCATTCATCTCAATTATGGATAAAAGTCTCACAAATTGGAAGCAACATCTCCAAAATGACTTATACAGTGTTGATGAGGATGTTAAACCTCAAATCAATGGTATACTAAACCCCTTTATAAAAGGGTTCATCATAACAGGGATATAGCAAACTCCAAAAATATATAGACTACACATGTATATACAGAAAATGGGTCATTTTTCTGTTCAGTCTTTACATATATTACAGGTTTGTGCTTTGGACCCTATTCTATATAACCCATTGTATGCTAGTGGACTCTGCTATATGTTGGACAAGTCCATTTGTCAGGCCTATTTTTTCTTATTTTATTCTATTTTTGATGGAAAATTCTGTTAGCAAATAGAGTGCAGGCCCTGATCAGACGCCACGCTCTACGGCGTCCGATTTGGGCCTCCACTGTTGGCCAAGGTACCCCTAAATTAGGGGTTTTCCGCATACAATGGGTTAATTGATTCTTTTTCTTCTTCTTCTTCTTTCTTTTCAGACAAAATTAGACTTGATATTTGAGCCAGCGTACGACAAAACCTATAATAAGACATGTGCGCCCATCGAAGACTCAGATCAGCCTGTGCATCCATATAGTCTAACCAGAGACTTCTCTTGCTGCATGAAGGAGCCTTGGGCCCTTAGCTATCCTTAGAGCGCACAACAAAGACTCTGATCAGACTGTGCGGATGCGCAGGCTGATCTAAGTCTTTGTTGGGCGCACATGTCTTATTGTAGGTTTTGTCATGCGCTGGCTCATTTCAAATGAATTATCTGCTGAGCACATGAAATGTCAAGTCTTTTCATCAATTGAGAATATAAAAATATTTTTAAAATGTCATCTGCTATCGGTCATGATTGTTGCTTTAAGGTTTACTGTTGTTAGCATGTCATTTCCCAAATATGTATCATTCTTTCATTTTATTATATTTTTATTAGAATATTATTTATGATATAAATAAACTGAATAATAGAAATGATAAACAGAAGTTATTCATGATGTTTGAGGCCATTTCCTTTTTATTTTGTCTATCTTCCAGTTTGCTACATTTTTACCAATTTTACAGTCGGACTTCGATGGCTCGAACCCCTTCGGGACCATAGAAATTTGTTCGAAACAGCGGTAGTTCGAGCCACTGTTGCATACTTCCAGAAAACATAACGAGGGAATTTTTGGACTTCTTTTCGGTGTTCTGTAACATAAATGTATGCTGTGTGTACTCATTAGAATCGCCTCATTGAGGTGATTCTAATGAGTATACACAGCATACATTTGCAAGATAAAAGTCGAAAATCTCCTTAATTATCCCACACTTTTTCTTATGCAGAGGAATTCCCTAGGGACTCAAAAACAGGTTCGACTCAGCCATGGTAACCGAGCCATTGGTGTTCGAGCCATCTAAGTTCGACTGTATCATCATCCGAGCACAAAATTTTACTAGGCTTATTTCAAATACATTTCATACTTCAGCAGTTACTAAGGATACCAAATTTACCATACATATTGGATCAGGCCTTGAAGGAGCATTCTGATCAGGATCTTTTGTTTGTTTGTTTGTTTGATTTGAGGTTTAACATCCCTGTCAACACTGTAAAGGTCATTTTGGAGACGCTTCCAATTTTGTGGGACTTTTACCCGACGTTGAGATGAAATGATATCTCAAGCCCTGCCGCCCAACGAAACCAATAGGGTTTATAAGCATGGACGGGCTGACTCGCACCGCTTTGCCTGGGCAGGCTTAGATCCTCTAAGCTGTTTACCTGTACTCATGTGCGGGTCGGTTTCAGCTCTGCGTTGAAGCATCATGCAGCCCATCTATTTCTTCAAGCCCCGATGGGACATGGCCGTCTGATCAGGATCTACATTTTGCCAATTTTCTGGTATGCTTTTAGGCACATATATCAACTTGTTCAAGTGAGTGAGTGAGTTTTAGTTTAACGTCCCACCAACAGCTAAGGTCATACGGAGACGGGACCTTGGTTTAAAGACTCATCCGAAAGTCTGGAGAAGCCCGGGATCGATCCTGCGATCCCTGGTTTACAAGGCGAGTAGCGTAACCACTGCACCACGGAGGCTTCTATCAACTTGTTCAAAATTGCTGTCCTGCTGAATAAATTAATTCATCCACAACCATTTTTAACTATCAACCAATCAAATAACTTGATATAATGTATTCATTCAAGTTTGCAAACTCACTGACAAACAGTCCAGATCTTGATCAGATGGGTTCTTGAGAAACCATATGATCGGGATCTTCATTGTTTGCAAATGTTGGGCTGTACAAGGGTTAATATGGTACAAGAAAAAAATTCATGGTATCTGAACATTTGAGTGTTCATCTGGTTGGAGTGTTTGATTTTCATTCTGACGGTCACCAGTTCAAGCCTCACTGATTCCAGTGACTCAGAAACTCTCTGTTCACCAGTAGTGTACCTGAATCATCTTTAACTGAATCACGACAACCCCTATCTTTGCAAACGGTGTAGATCCAGATCAGATGGCTTCTGATCAGGATCTACACTGTTTGGCATTCAGTTTATGAATTTGTAGCAATAAATTGCATCATGTAATTTGATTGGCTGATAGACATAAATGGGTGTGGCTTAAATGAATATTCAGCAAGATAAGGGTTAACTTCCTCATCAGTGGTCACCCAAAATGTTAACTGTTCTGGTTTTTACAGCATAATTATATTTTGGTACAGTGGTATTTTTGCAAAAAAAAACTGGATCGCGCAGTCGATGGCGCGCCATCGCAAATCCCCACGTTTTGACCTCTTCCAGGGACCCCTGGGGGCTGGTCCAAAAATTAATGTGCTCTTGCAGAAGCCATTCATGTAAGTAACTCACACACCAAATTTGGTTGAATTCCAATGAACGGTATAGGAGGAGATAGCCAGACAGACGGATGGACAGACGGACAGACAGATGGATGGACAGACAGACGGAGGCGATAACAATATCCCCACTTTTCTTCGAAAAACGTGGGGATAAAAAGTTAGTATATTTGCTATACTCAGAGACAATGGCAAACCGCCAGCACTGTTAGTGCTCTAACCCATTTTGTATGGGAACCCCAAAATGGGACACTGGCAATGCAGACCCGGATCCATCTGATCAGGGTCTACACTGTTTGCAAAAACTTCTGCCGTTTTCTTAACCCTTGTCCTGCTGAGCCCGGATATGCCTTATTTTTCAAACAATGTAGATCCAGATCAGATGGCTTCTGAAGAAGCCATCTGATCAGGATCTTCATTGTTTGTCATTCAGTTTATGAATTTGTTGCAATAATTTGCATCAAGTAATCTGATTGGTTGATAACCAGTTTAAATATTCAGCAAGATAAGGGTTAATAAATTTTATAGATGACGCAACGTGACATCCCTCAAATTTGAAATGAACTCCTACTATATATAAGGTGGAAGATTCCTTTCACTACAGGATGGATAAATGACATATAGTTCCTTTCCTGGAAAGTCTATTACCAGTCACCTTCCGGAGAATGTATTCCAGTTTCCTGCCTTCAAAAGTACTTCCTAAACTTACATAAATCTGTGCATAGTGCAATCTGTCATACCATAAAAATCCTAAAAATTCGGACACCTTGAGGACTTACCGTAATTCTCCTAAATTTTTATGCCCCCGCCATTCGAAGAATGGTGGAAAGGGCATATAGCGTTGCCCCTGTCCGTCCGTCCGTCCGTCCGTCCGTCCGAAACTTAAACGCAGTCAATAACATCCTTATTTCTTGATGGATTTTAAAATTACTCGGCAGAAATGTTAACCATCATGAGACGACGTGTCACGTGCAAAACCCAGGTCCGTACCTCCAAGGTCAAGGTCATACTTAGAGGTCAAAGGTCAAAAAAAGGCTCCGAAACTTAAACGCAGTCAATAACTTTCTTATTTCTGGATGGATTTTGAAATTACTTTGGAGAAATGTTAACCATCATGAGTCGATGTGTCACATGCAAAACCCAGGTCCATACCTCCAAGGTCAAGGTCATACCTGGAGGTCAAAGGTCAAAAAAAGGCTCCGAAACTTAAACGCAGTCAATAACTTTCTTATTTCTGGATGGATTTTGAAATTACTTTGTAGAAATGTTAACCATCATGAGTGGATGTGTCACATGCAAAATCCAGGTCCGTACCTCCAAGGTCAAGGTCATACTTGGAGGTCAAAGTTCAAAAAAACGGTCCGAAACTTAAACGCAGCCAATAACTTACTTATTTTTGGATGGATTTTGAAATTATTTTGAAGAAATGTTAACCATCATGAGACAATGTGTCACATGCAAACCCAGATCCGTACCTCCAAGGTCATACTTGGGAGGTCAAATGGCATAAAAAGGGTCCAAAACTTAAACACTGTCAATAACTTTCTATGGATGAATATGAACATAGACATATTTTCGGGCGGGGGCATCTGTGTCCTATGGACGCATTTCTAGTTTTTTAACGAATACAGTAGAACTTCGATGGCTCAAACACCGATGGCTCGTTTACCATGGATGCGTCGAACCCATTCTTGAGTCCCTAGCAAAATCCTCTACATAAGAAATAGTGGGGGATACAATGTAATTAAGGAGATTTTAGTCTTTTATCTTGCAAATGTATGCTGTGTGTACTCATTAGAATCGCCTCGATGAGGCGATTCTAATAAGTACACACAGCATAGTACATTTTCATTACAGAATAACGAAAAGATGTATAAAAGTACCTCGTTATGCCTCCTGACAGTAACCTCAGTGACTCGAACTACCCCTGTCTCAAACAGATTTTCGAGGTCCCAAAGGTGTTCGAGCCATTGAAGTTTTACTGTAAGTTTCATAATCAAGCAAGGAATTCAAAAGGTGCAGAGTGTATGGCAAACAGTGTAGACCCCCTCCTGAAGGGTCAGCAATGTTTGCTTAGGCCTATCTGTCCCAATACTTAGGATCATTACGGTATCTCTAGAACCCTTATTTTTCTGAAGAAAATTTTGTGAAATTTTTCATTTTACTCCATCATTTTTCCTCCAAACATAGGTTGTGGGTGCTCTTTAGAACTGCCTATTTGTGGTTGTTTTAATGATTTGTTGTTTAACATCCCCATCAACACTGTAAAGGTCATTTTGGAGATGTTGCTTCCAATTTCGTGGGACTTTTACCCAACATTGAGATGAAATGTCATCTCAAGCCCTGCCACCCAATGAAACCAATTGGGTTTATAAGCATTGCCTGGGCAAGCTTAGATCCTCTAAGCAGTTTACCAGTACTTGTGTGCGGGTTGGTTTCAGCTCTGCGTGGAAGCATCAAGCAGCCCATCTATTTCTTCAAGCCCAGACGGGCAGGGGCTAGGTTGTTCTAATGTGTACCCACAACCTATGTTTTGATTTTTTTTATTTGGGGGTTTACGACCCTTTCAAGATTATTTCACTCATATCAAGCTGACCTTTAATCAGAGGTGGGTGAAAACCGGAGTACCCGGAGAAAAACCACCTGACCATCCGTTGCAAAACTTGGCGTCTCGCATATGACCAGAGCCAGATTAGAACCCACAGTGGTGAGAAACCTAGTGATTAAGAGTCAGCGCTCTTATCCACTGGGCCACAGAGGCCCGTTACCTATGTTCTGAAGCAAAAGTGAGGAAATTAATGTATACCTCATACTGTAAACCCCACTTTTCTGTATAAGGGACGTTCATTGCACAGACTTGTTAATCTGATGTTTAGACTGACATCTGGCCAGACAAAATCCAATTACCAACACAGAATAAAATTTAATCAAAACCATTTTATTTACTTTGTATATGTGATATGGTTTAAATTTTATTTGAATGCCTAGTAAATACTTTTTGAACAGGATTTTCTTCTTGAAGCTTATGTATAAATATTGATACAGATATCATGGCCCTATAGCAGAATAATGAGTACTTTGAAGACTGCATAAAATTCTTTATCAAACATGGCTTCCCATACAGCAACGTTTGGAGAGTGCCTACTTAAGGAGTAATCTATGCAGAGTCAAACTTCAATGGCTCAAACACCTTTGGGACCATGAACATTTGTTTGAGACAGGGGTAGTGGGTTACTGATTGTGCTCGTAAAAATCCCCCAAAATTTGGACACCTTGAGGACTTGCTGTAATTCTGCTTAAATTGCACGACCCGCAGAAAAAGCGACCGACTGAAGTCGATTGATTTTCTAAGAGTGACCTAAAATCACGGTGTCATTTGGTCAATCTGTCAGTCTGTCAGTCTGTCTGTCCGTCTGATTTTCTAAGAGTGACCTAAAATCACGGTGTCATTTGGTCAATCGGTCAGTCTGTCAGTCTGTCTGTCCGTCCGTAACCCGTTTGTGAAAATTGGTGATAGTGACTTAACCGCTTGGAATATTTAAACAATTTTTGGCATACTGATAGATATCAATGAGATCTAACCAATGTACTTGCGAAATATTACATTCCATTTAGTATAGCCTCGCTGAGGCGAAAAATGTGAAAATTTTCGAGCTGCTCCTCGGAAACCGTTGGGCCGATTGAAGTCAAATTTCATATGGAGCCTCTATGGGATGGGGGAAACCAAAATTTGCTCATGGGGTCCAGGTCACATGACCAAAATGGCCGCCAAGCCATATATGGTCTGTCTGTCCGTCTGTCTGTCCGTCCGTAACCCGTTTGTGAAAATTGGTGATAGTGACTTAACCGCTTGGAATATTTAAACAATTTTTGGCATACTGATAGATATCAATGAGTTCTAACCAATGAACTTGCGAAATATTACATTCCATTTAGTATATATAGCCTCGCAGAAGCCCAATGTTGGGTAAAAGTCCCACAAAATTGGAAGCAGCTTCTCCAAAATGACCTATACAGTGTTGACTGGGATGTTAAACCACAAATCAAAGAAAACAAACAGTCATGTCATATCCGAGCAAATATGTATATTCAATAGAAAAATAACTATAAAATGTATGCGACAGAATACATGTATATAGATAGAATTAATGTATAGATTCTATAGAAAAAGTTTTGATAGAAAAAATACATGTTTGTATTAACCCTTGTCCTGCTGAATATTCATATATGCCACACCCACTACTGATTATCAACCAATCAGTTTACTTGATGCAAATTAGTGCAAAAAATTCACAATCTAAATGGCAAACAATGTAGATCCTGATCAGATGGCCATCTGATCTGGATCTACATTGTTTCAAAGATAAGGCATATCCGGGATTAGCAGGACAAGGGTTAAGAATATGACATAATTGTTGTGTGTTGGTTGGTGTGGAGCTTAACCCATTGAATGCGGGAAACCCCAAAAGGGGTACCTTGAGAAACAGTGCAGGCCCAGATCAGACGCTGCAGAATGCGGCGTCTGATCAGGGCCTGCACTCTTTGCTAACAGAATTTTCCGTCAAAAATAGAATAAATATGAAAAGATAGGCCTGACACCCCTTACATGACTAATGGACTTGTTCAGGTTTAACATCGCTTTCAACAATTTTTCAGTCATATCACGACGGTGTCTGGTTGCGACAGGGAGCTCAATGCTCACTTTTATAGTGCTGCCTCACTGAAGTATCATGTCCCAGACACATTACATGATACCACACCCAGTCACATTATCCTGACACTGGGTTGACCAGTCCTAGCTCTACCCCGTAAATCTGAGTGCCAAGCGAGGAGCAGCTTTTACCATTTTTAACGACTTTGGTATGTCACGGCCCGGGATCGAACCTGTGACCTCCCGTTCCCCAGAGCGGACACTCTACCAACTGAGCTATCGGGGCCGGTTTGACTTAACAGGCAGACTTATATATAGCAACAGCAGTACATGCCTGAAACAGACAACTGCCGTGTTCCTGAACCAATAGAAAGGAGAGGATCCAAAAATGAATATTAACCCACTCTGTTCCGGAAAACCCAAAAGGGGTACCTTGGCAAACAGTTCAGGCCCAGATCAGACGCCGCAGAACGCGGTGTCTGATCAGGGCCAACACTGTTTGCAAAACGTTCAGCAATTTTCCAAACAATTTTTAAAGACAACACAACCTTACACCCCTAAATTTTTAAATGGACTCCTGCTATATATAAGGAAAAAGATTCCATTTCATACAAAATGGGCTACTCGACCCTGTGGGGATTGAACCTGCAACCTCCTGATCACCAATCATACACTTTTGCAACTGTGTCACTGAGCAGCCAGCTCAGTTTTGGGGTGTATCTTGTCGGCACTATTTGTACACCGCACTGTTTGGACATGTTTCCTGTATAAAGCATGCATACAAGCTCACATTCCTCCTTAAATTTGGCCCCGCCCATCAGGGCTTGAAGAAATAGATGGGCTGCATGATGCTTCCACGCAGAGTTGAAACCGACCGCACTCGAGTACTGGTAAACTGCTTAGAGGATCTAAGCCTGCCCAGGCAAAATGGTGCGAGTCGGACTGTCCATTCTTATAAACCCTATTGGTTTCATTGGGCGACAGGGCTTGAGATGTCATTTCATCTCAATGTCCGGTAAAAGTCCTACAAAATTGGAAGCAATGTCTCCAAAATGACCTTTACAGTGTTGACATGGACGTTAAACCTCAAATCAAACAAAACAAAAAACAAGAGGGCCCAATGGCCCTATATCGCTCACCTGTGTACCAGAAAATCATTAGTGTATAGGAGACCACTTGACATTGCTATATACTAAATATGTAAGCTCAGGCAAAGCGGTGTCCATGCTTATAAACCCTACTGGTTTCATTGGGCAACATGGCTTGAGATGTAATTTCATCTCAATGTCGGGTAAAAGTCCCACAAAATTGGAAGAGACATCTCGAAATTGACCTACACAATGTTGACGGGGATGTAAAACCTCAAATCAAACAAAATCTGTGCCATATGGTTTTGGAGAAAAAGATTTTTTTTTCCAGTATAAGTCTATAGGAGCTAATGAGCCCTGGGGCTTGGCCAATTTTGACCCAAAGGGCACGGTTGGCAGGATTTTTGTAGGCGACCATTTTGTGTTGCTATATACTAAATATCTAAGGTCTGTACTTCATGGTTTCAAAGAATTTTGAAGCTTTTTTCTATTATAAGTTTGTTGGAGTTAAGGGGCCACAGGATTTGGACCCCAGGGGCATGTTTGGCAGGATTCATGTAGGCGACCACTCGGCATTGCTACATGCTAAATACCTAAGCTCTGGGACTTATGGTTTCAGAGAAGAAGATTTTTGAAGATTTTTTTCCCCCATTTTAAATTGTTGTTTTTTGTTGTTGTTTTTTTTTTCATTATAAGGGCCCTGTGGTTTCAGAGGAGAAGATTTTGAAGTTTCTCCAATTGTAAGTCTATGGAAGCTAAAGACCCCTGGGGTGTGGCCAATTTGGATCACAGGGGCATAACTGGCAGGATTTATGTAGGTGGCCACTTGACGTTGATACATACTAAAAATCTAAGCTCTGGGCCTTATGGTTTCATAGAAGAAGATTGTTTAAGTTTTTTTCCATTATAAGTCTATTGGAGGTGATGAGCTCGGACGTGGCCAATTTTGACCCCAGGGGCAGGGTAAGCAGGATTTATGTAGCTGGCTATTTTATGTTGCTAGACACTAAATATCTAAGTTCTGTGCTTCACAGTTTCTGAGAAGAAGATTTTTGAATTTTTTTTCCATTATGAGTCTATGGGAGCTAAGGGGCCCCGGGGGGTGGCCCATTTGGACCCCAGGGGCATGATTAGCAGGAAATATGTAGGAGACCACTTGCAGTTGCTACATGCTAAATATCTTAGCTCTGGGCTCTGTGTTTTCAGAGAAGAAGATTTTTGAAGTTTTTTTTTCATTATGCGTCTATGGGAGCCATGGGGGTCCCAGGGTGGGGCACATTTGGACCCCAGGGGCATGATTGGCAGGATTTATGTAGGTGACCACTTGCCGTTGCTACATGCCAAATATCGCAGCTCTGGGCCCTGTGGTTTCAGAGAAGAAGATTTTTGAAGCTTTTTTCCATTATGAGTCTATAGGAGCTAAAGGGCCCCGGGGCGTGGCCCTTTGGACCCCAGGGGCATGATTGGCAGGAATTATGTAGGTGACCACTTGCCGTTGCTACATGCTAAATATCTAAGCTCTGGGCCCTGTGGTTTCAGAGAAGAAGATTTTTGAATCTTTTTTTTTCCATTATGAGTCTATGGGAGTGAAGGGGCCCCGGGGCGTGGCCCATTTGGAACCCAGGGGCATGATTGGCAGGAATTATGTAGGTGACCACTTGCCGTTGCTACTTGCTAAATATCTAAGCTCTGGGCGCTGTGTTTTCCGAGAAGAAGATTTTTGAAGCTTTTTTCCATTATGAGTCTATGGGAGTGAAGGGGCCCCGGGGCGTGGCCCATTTGGAACCCAGGGGCATGATTGGCAGGAATCATGTAGGTGACCAATTGGTGTTCCTACATGCTAAATATCTAAACTCTGGGCCCTGTGGTTTCAGAGAAGGAGATTTTTGAAGCTTTTTTTACCACTAGGAGTCTTTGGAGCTAAAGGGCCCTGGGGCGTGGCCCATTTGGAACCTAGGAACATGATTGGCAGGATTTATGTAGGTGACCACTTGCCCTTGCTACATGCCAAATATCTCAGCTCTGGGCCCTGTGGTTTCAGAGAAGAAGATTTTTGAAGCTTTTTTCCATTATGAGTCTATAGGAGCTAAAGGGCCCCAGGGCGTGGCCCGTTTGGACCCCAGGGGCATGATTGGCAGGAATTATGTATGTGACCACTTGCCGTTGCTACATGCTAAATATCTAAGCTCCGGGCCCTGTGGTTTCTGAGAAGAAGATTTTTGAAACTTTTTGTTCCATTATGAGTCTATTGGAGCGAAGGGGCCCCAGGGCGTCGCCCATTTGGAACCCAGGGGCATGATTGGCAGGAATTATGTAGATGGCCACTGGCCGTTGCTACATGCTAAATATCTTAGCTCTGGGCCCTGTGGTTTCAGAGAAGAAGATTTTTGAAGCTTTTTTTTTCCATTATGAGTCTATAGGAGCTAAAGGGCCCCGGGGCGTGGCCAGTTTGGAACCCGGGGCATGATTGGCAGGAATTATGTAGGTGACCACTTGCCCTTGCTATATGCTAAATATCTAAGCTCTGGGTCCTGTGGCTTCCGAGAAGAAGATTTTTGAAGCTTTTTGTTCCATTGTGAGTCTATGGGAGCGAAGGGGCCCTGGGGCGTGGCCAATGTGGACCCCAGGGGCATGATTGGCAGGAATTATGTAGGTGACCACTGGCCGTTGCTACATGCTAAATATCTTAGCTCTGGGCCCTGTGGTTTCCGAGAAGAAGATTTTTGAAGCTTTTTGTTCCATTGTGAGTCTATGGGAGCGAAGGGGCCTTGGGGCGTGGCCAATGTGGACCCCAGGGGCATGATTGGCAGGAATTATGTAGGTCACCACTGGCAGTTGCTACATGCTAAATATCTTAGCTTTGGGCCCTGTGGTTTCAGAGAAGAAGATATTTTAATTTTTTCCCATTGTAAGTCTATGGGAGCTGTATGTTGCCATAGCAACCAGAATTCCAATCTGATCAGCCCAAAAACCTTATGCAGCCTTTCCCCCTTCCTGGTGATGCTTCTCATGAAATTTGATCAAGATTGACCATGGGGTATTAGAGATATACTTATTTGAAATTGTTTATGGACGCACGCACGCACGGACGGACGCTCGCACGACGGACAACGGACAAAAAGTGACCACAAAAGCTCAACTTGTCACTACGTGACAGGTGAGCTAACAAAGGGCTTGAGATGTCATTTCATCTCAATGTTTGGTTTTTTGTTTGTTTGATTTGAGGTTTAACGTCCCCGTCAATACTGTAAAGGTCATTTTGGAGACGTTGCTTCCAATTTTGTGGGACTTTTACCCAACATTGAGATGAAATGACATCTCAAGCCCTGTCGCCCAATGAAACCAATACGGTTTATTAGCATGCATGGTCCGCCTCGCACCGCGGTTCCTGAACAGGCTTAGATCCTCTGAGCGGTTTACCAGTACTAGTGTGCGGGCTGGATTCAGCTCTGCGTGGAAGCATCATGCAGCCCATATATTTCTTCAAGCCCCTATGGGCGGGGGGCTTCTCAATGTTTGGTAAAAGTCCCACAAAATTGGAAGCAATGTCTCCAAAATGACATATACGGTGTTGATGGGGACGTTAAACCTCAAAACAAACGAAACAAATCCTCCTTAATTTGAGTTTACAGAGCATGTACGGTTCTGTCTCTGTGTAATGCCCGAGGTGATGGAACATTGCGATGTTATATAATGGTAATTGTTCCTAGTAATTGGCTGTAATCTGTTATATCTCATATTATTTAATGAAATTCCGGTGACATTATAGCTTCCTGTTCAAAGTGTATGAGTACATAGTCCATATTTGGTATGCTTAAGTACTAAGCAAATTACAACAGATTACATTTTACTATTTTTATTCTGATTTTTCAGAGAAAATCAGGTTTTACGTTTCATGTGAATTGTCATACTAGCAGATAATTCACATGAAATGTGAAGCCTTATTTCCTCTAAAAATGGTCATGCTCTGCTTCAGTTATGCTTTAAGGGTTATATTATTGAGTAGGCACAAGGTATTCCTGGGCTTGCAGATTTGCAGATCACCATACAGATCACTTCTGTTGTTGTAAGACTGGCACATTTGACTGTGCAGATGTATGACCACTTCTGTAAGACTGACACATTTAACCATATGTATGTGTAGACTGGCAAATATAACATGTACAGATGTGTGATTGCTTGCATAAGACTGACACATATATCTGTACAGATGTGTGTGTGTGTGTGAATTCGGGTTTAACGTCCCTTTCAACAATTTTTCTGTCATATCACAAAGGTGTCTTGTTGCAACAGGGAGCTCAATGCTCACTTTTATAGTGCTGCCTCAATGAAGTATCATGTCCCAGACACATTACATGATACAACACCCAGTCACATTATCCTTACACTGGGTCAACCAGTCCTAGCTTTCCCCCATAAATCTGAGTGCCAAGCGAGGAGCAGCTAGAACCATTTTTAAAGACTTTGGTATGTCAAGGCCCAGGATCGAACCCATGACCTCCCGTTCCCCGGAGCGGACACTCTACCAACTGAGCTATCGGGGCCGGTAGGTTGACTGATGAAAAATCGACTCGAAAACTTATACTTTCAAGAAATGTCATGCATATTTTCAGATATGATTACTGTAAAAACCCTAAAAATTGGACACTTTGAATTGAGGCCTTGCAGTAATTCTCCTAAAATTTTAACGAACTTGTTTCACAATCAAGCAAGGAGTCCAAAACATCGCAAACAGTGTAGACCCTGATCAGACTGCCTCTTCTGGAGCAGTCTGATCTGGTTCTGCACTGTTTGCTTAGGCCTGTCTGTCCCAATACTTAAGATCATTATGGTATACAGTCCCATATAATAAACTTTTTACACTTTATTGCTTATAATATTTTGCTTCAGTGCTCCTCAAATGCAATCAGCCGGCCTCGGTAGCTCAGTGGGATGGGCGTCTGACTGGTGATCAGGAGGATGCGGGTTTGACAACCTTCTTCGTGGAGATTGATCAAGAAATCTTTTCTACAGTCATTCTCTCCCTTCCCCTGATTCAAGAAGGGCAGTTGTCAGTTTCTGGCAATAGAATGTGCGCTGTACTGGTTAACTGCTTAGGTATAAGCCTGCCCAGGAAAAGTGTGGATAGGAAAACTGTCCGGCTCATTAAATGACCTAAAATAGTGCTGACTTGGCTGTTAAACTACAATGCAATCAAACAAATCAAATGCAATTATTGTTGTTGAATGTTTATCAATAGACCCAAAGTTACTAAGTACAGAAGCTTCCAGTCTGCTCTTGTACACATGACAATTAACAAAATCCAGGTACTGGTTATTTATAGCAGTGTTAGTCTTCTTCCTGTGACGTCAGAACGCTGTGTAAAAAGTAAAATCTGGACTGTACAGATGTGTGATCACTTCTGTAAGACTGGCACAGTTAGCTGTACAGATGTGTGATTGCTTCCATAAGACTGGCACATATACCTGTACAGATGTGTGATCATTTCTGTAAGACTGGCAAATATAACTGTACAGATGTGTGATTGTTTCCATAAGACTGGCACATATATCTGTACAGATGTGTGAGCATTTCTGTAAGACTGGCAAATATAACTGTACAGATGTGTCATTTTTTCCATAAGATTGGCACATATATCTGTACAGATGTGTGATCGCTTCTGTAAGACTGGCTCAATTAACTGTACAGATGTGTGATTTCTTCCACAAGACTGGCACATATATCTGTACATATGTGTGATCACTTCTGTAAGACTGGCAAATATAACTGTACAGATGTGTGATCACTTCTGTAAGACTGGCACAGTTAACTGTACATATGTGTGATCTCTTCCATAAGACTGGCACATATATCTGTACAGATGTGTGATCACTTCTGTAAGACTGGCACAGTTGACAATAAGGATGTTTGATCATACAGATATGTTATCACTTCCGTAAGACTGCTCCATATAACTGTACAGCTGTGTTGATCACTTCTGTTAGACTGGCACAGTTAACACTCACTTTCATAAAACAGGCACATTGAACCAAACAGATGTGTAATAACTTGTTTAAGACTGGCACATTGAACCATATTGATCTTGGTTTGTAAATCTGATGATTGGCAAATCCAGTATCACAACAACAAAAACAAACTTTATTTTCATTTTAAGGTATAGTTCGCCAACAAATAGCTGGCAGTGACGTAGCTGACTATTTGAGCTATTTTACCGTTAGCGCCATAAGCTTTGCACTGTTCAGAACAAAAACAAGTTGTGAAGTCACTGTCAGCTATTCCTCGACGGACAGTACATAAACATTATTTTTTGCCACTTCTTTGCAAAGGGCACAACCTTTTTGTTCATTTTCCTGTAATCCTGTAATCTACTCTTAAAAGAAAGCAAATTCTTTCCTATAAAAATTGACCCCTTTTGATAAGGGAAGGAAAAATACTTTTAAAAACAGTTTTATGCCCTGAATTGTTACGCATTCTGCTTAACAGTGATGCTATAAAGAAAACAACCCAAGTAGGTGTAGGTTCTGAATTTCAAACAGATCATGTTGCTTCTGAAGTAGTCACACTATATCATTAAAAGAAGGTTAAGTCATTCATGGGCCTCTCCTGTTACTGTCACAAATAAATGTTACATGTTCTATATACGAATGATAGAAAATTGTTCTCTGATGTCAATACTTTGTTGCCAAAATTACGAGGGCGATCAGTAAAAAACAAGCCTAACTTATTTCTGGGTGAGATCGATCTCTTCTTTTTCAATGTAATTGCCTAATAGAATGATACACTTGGACCAACACACTGAGTATGATCAGACAATATAGAGGATCCCAAAATTTGGATATAAAGATGGACCCATATACATTTTTGTTTGGATTTGGACAGTTAACTAGAAGGGGTTTCTGCCTTTAATGGACCACAATAGCTGTGTTGGTGAATATAATTGCATTCTCAGGATTTCTGCCTTTATTGGACCACAATAGCAGTATTCCAAAAACCTTTGGGTGTATTTCATTGCATTCACAGGGTTTCTGCCTTTAATGGACCACAATAGCAGTATTCCAAAAACCTTTGGGTGTATTTCATTGCATTCACAGGGTTTCTGCCTTTAATGGATCACAATAGCAGTATTCCAAAGAGCTTGCAGTGTATTTAATTGCATTCACACAAAAAAAATTCTTCCAAACATCGATAGGACCAAAACTCATTTTCTGTCTTTTTTTTTTTTTTCAAAGGCAACCACCATTTTAATTTTAAATGTATTAACAAGTCTATGTAATGACTGCCCATGTAAACCCTACATTAAACAGAGTAAAGAGGTATTTATAAGGGTAAGTATACATTATGTTCCCAATTCTCGCACAGCATTATACATTGTTGTTACTCATAAAGGTAGTCTGTATTTGAAAAATATAATTTTTTCCACAGAAGGAGCAGCCAGATCAGAGTCTACACCATTTGCTATTCTGTCTCCACTTTTTGGACTCCTTGCTAGATCGCAAAACAAACCCGTTAAAATTTTAGGAGAATTACAGCAAGTCCTCAAAGTGTCTGAAATTTTTTTAGAATTTTTATGGTATTATTGAAGCGCCTTAGAAATCAACCCTTATCTTGCTGAATATTCATTTAAGCCACACCCATTTCTGTCTATCAACCAATCAAATTACTTGATGTAATTTATTACTTCAAATTCATAAACTAAATGCCAAACAGTGTAGATCCTGATCAGATGGCTTCCTCAGAAGCCATCTGATCTGGATCTACACTGTTTGCAAAGATAGGGGTTGTCTTGAACAGCAAGATAAGGGTTAAAAGCGCTGACATAATTTCTGTTTTCTAAATTCATCAGGTTAACAAGTCTGTGTAATGAACACCCCTCTAAACGCCACTTTAACCCTTATCTTGCTGAATATTCATTTAAGCCAAACCCATTACTGTCTTTGAACCAATCAGATTACTTTATGTAATTTATTCCTACAAATTCATAAAATGAATGTCAAACAGTGTAGATCCTGATCAGATGGCTTCTTCAGAAGCCATCTGATCTGGATCGACACTGTTTGCAAAGATAAGGGTTGTCGTGAACAGCAAGATAAGGGTTAAAAGCGCTGACATCAATTCTGTTTTCTAAATGCATCCGGTTAACAAGTCTGTGTAATGAACACCCCTCTGAACCCCACTTTAACCCTTCTCTTGCTGAATATTCAGTTTAGCCACACCCATTTCTGTCTTTGAACCAATCAAATTACATGATGCAATTTATTGCTACAAATTCATAAATTAAATGCCAAACAGTGTAGATCCTGAGAAGCCATCTGATCTGGATCTACACTGTTTGCAAAGATAGTGTTGTTGTGAACAGCAAGATAAGGGTTAAAAGCGCCTACATCAATTCTGTTTTCTAAATGCATTAGGTTAACAAGTCTGTGTAATGAACACCCCTCTAAACCCCACTTTAAACAGAAAAAATGGGATTTACATGAGTATTTATTATTTTCCTTATTTTTGTTCAAGTACTTGATAAACTCGCCTTATTGAGGTGGTAACGAGCACTTACAATCTGTATTAGGACTACATGTAGAAATAATAAAAATAAACATTACGAAAACACACCTATACAAATACATCGCCACCTTTATTGCGAAAACATGAAAATTTTAAGATGAAAAATTGTGAATTTTTTCTTATTTCTGCTCAAAATATAGATTGTAGGCACTCGTTAGAACCGCCTCAATGAGGCGGTTCTAACGAGTTCCCACAATTTATATTTTAGAGCAGAAATAAGAAAAATAAGGTTTACCCCTGTAAACCCCAGTTTTACTATATAAAAGTGGGGTTCAAGGGTGTCAAATTTATATAGGCTTATTTTCATGATTACACATTTTTATATGAAAAATTCGACTTCTAGAAATAGAAAAGACGTTATTTTAGCACAAGGGTGTGTTATTGTAATATTTTTTTTCTTTTCAGATAAAATAGGGCTTAGCATTACATGTGAATCCCTGGTCAATGTAATGTCAAGCCTTATTTTCTCCCCCCAAAAAAAGAGAAAAACAAAAATTGACATTTGCCTATGTCGTGTTTGGAAAGCTTACCACATGTCCTCAAGGTTTAATCCAGTTACCAGAGTGTTAGTTTATAAATAATTTACGTACTTACTATTGACACTAGTTTTATATACACCTACCGCTTAAGTAGCATATTTAAATAACAAAAAGGTTGTAAATTCTTGATCCGTGACTGTCATTTATACAAAAGTCATGAATGGGTGAATGCCAAAGTAGTGTGACGTAGCAGTTGTCTCCTACTTAATCTCTCTGCCATGTTAAAGTTGAGACTTTAAACGGATTTCAGTGCATCAACGTGGGAAATTTCCCCCTTTTTTAACAAGGAAAATGAGTATTTTTTGCTGTAACCTTTGCCCTCCCAAATCCTGTTTTCTGGGAAAAATAAGAAAAATATTTCAAAATGATGTCTGCTGAAAAAAAATACCCAGAAGGCCGAGCATTAAAAGTGGGCAGCAATTTTAAGAACAGACAATTCTACTTTCTAAATTATGTTTCTGAGACCATTCGGCTTGACCTTTCATGTGAGATGTCTGTTCATATATATATAATGTCAAGCCTTATCAGACAAAAGTATTTGATAATGTTGTCCGAAAGTGTCGTGATTGACAGTGTATATGGAAAACCCAAAATGATTAACTTGCAAACACTGGGGACCACTGGGTCAGGGGCTTCACTGTTTGGAAATTAAATCAATATCTAAAATCAACACAACCTGGTATCCCTAAATTTCTAAAATTTAATGGACTACTGCTATTAACCCATTTTGTAGCAGAAACCCCAAAACGGGCATTTGGCAAACAGTGCAGGCCCAGCTCAGACGCCCCAGAACGCAGCGTCTGATCAGGACCTGCACTATTTGAAAACAGAATTTTCCGTAAAAAATAGAATAAAAACAAAAAATAGGCCTGACACTCCTTACATGACAAATGGACTTGTCCAACATATAGCAATGGAAGAGTCCACTAGCATACAATGAGTTAACAGGGTGGAAGATTCTATTCAGTGCAAAAGGGATCAGCTAGCCTGGCTCCCCAGCTATGAGTTGAAGAATTCTAAGAAAACATACTCCTCCTTGCCTATTTTTCTGCACATCTTAACTCCCTTACCTGAGAGAAACACATATCTGACCAGCCAAACAGAGAGAAATTAAGGAGATATATTTTAATGTCTTATATAGTGACTTGGGGATGGGGCGGGGATTAAGCACAAGCAGCTAATTCTTTCCTCAAAGGGTAGGGTAGACAAAAAGCATATCCAGATCCTTTAACCCTTAAGGCCCCCGCCCATTGGGGCTTGAAGAAATAGATGGGCTGCATGATGCTTCCACGCAGAGCTGAAACCTACCGCACACAAGTACTGGTAAACCACTTAAAGGCTTTAAGCCTATCCAGGCGGTGCGAGTCGGACCATCCATGCTTATAAACCCTATTAGCTTCATTTGGCAACAGGGCTTGAGATGTCATTTCATCTCAATGTTAGGTAAAAATCCCACAAAATTGGAAGTAGTGCCCCAAAATGACCTATACAGTGTTGACAGGGACGTTAACCTCAGATCAAACAAATTAACGCTTAAGATTTAAAGACAAACTGCATCTAAAAAGTTGTGTGTATATTTTGTCTGCTGAAAACTTTTCAAAAATTTTTTTTTTTTGCATACAGGCATAAAGGAGCAGTCTGATTTGACTCCTGCAACAGTAATTTTTAAGGTCATTGGCAGAAAACACAGCAGACAACAATCAAAATTATTGTTATAATTGTCATTTTAGCCCATTTAGTACCTGAAAGCCAAATATGGGTAGTTGGCAAACAGTGCAGGCCCAGATCAGACACCGCAGATCTGCGTCTGATCAGGGCCTACACTGTTTGCAAAAAGTTCAGCTATTTTCCGAATAATTTTTGAAGAAAACACAACCTGACACCCCTAAATTTTGAAATGGACTCCTTGTATACATAAGGAGGAAGGTTCCATTAGGTACAAAAAGGGTTAAGGGTTAAAGATCAAGTGTACTTTAAGTCTAAGTGCATCAAGCAAAACTGTTTAGTAGACAACATATTTTGGTAAAAAATCAGGCTTGATATTTCATGTAAATAGCAGATGATTCACATGAAATGTCAAGCCTCATTTTCTCTGCAAAATAAGAAAAGTATATTTGAAAATGGCATCTGCTAAAGTGATGATTGGCATTGTAAGCGTTACCCCTTGATCTGCTGAGCCGGGATATGTCTTAGCTTTCAAACAATGTAGATCCAGATCAGATGGCTTCCTGTAAGAAGCCATCTCATCAAGTAATCTGATAGGATGAGAATCAATAGTGGGTGTGGCAGATTAAAGTACTCAGTAGGACAAGGGTTAATGGATTGCATGAAAAATCAAAGCACTGAAAGAACTGGAAGCATTGTTATATTGAGTGTAGGCTGGAAAAATTGTCCTGAACGAGGACTGAAACTGTTTTAATGCTCAAATTCCTGTAAGACTGTTTGGTTTAATGCTCAAATTCCTCTAAGACTGTTTTGTTTAATGCTCAAATTCCTGTAAGACTGTTTTGTTTAATGCTCAAATTCCTGTAAGGCTGTTTTGTTTAATGCTCAAATTCCTGTAAGACTGTTTTGTTTAATGCTCAAATTCCTGTAAGACTGTTTTGTTTAATGCTCAAATTCCTGTAAGACTGTTTTGTTTAATGCTTAAATTCCTGTAAGGCTGTTTTGTTTAATGCTCAAATTCCTGTAAGGCTGTTTTGTATAATGCTCAAATTCCTATAAGACTGTTTTGTTTAATGCTCAAATTCCTGTAAGACTGTTTTGTTTAATGCTCAAATTCCTGTAAGACTGTTTTGTTTATTGCTCAAATTCCTGTAAGACTGTTTTGTTTAATGCTCAAATTCCTGTAAGACTGTTTTGTTTAATGCTCAAATTCCTATAAGACTGTTTGGTTTAATGCTCAAATTCCTGTAAGACTGTTTTGTTTAATGCTCAAATTCCTGTAAGACTGTTTTGTTTAATGCTCGAAATTCCTGTAAGATTGTTTTGTTTAATGCTCAAATTCCTGTAAGACTGTTTTGTTTAATGCTCAAATTCCTGTAAGATTGTTTTTTTTTTTAATGCTCAAATTCCTGTAAGACTGTTTTGTTTTATGCTCAAATTCCTGTAAGATTGTTTTGTTTAATGCTCGAATTCCTGTAAGACTGTTTTTTTTAATGCTCAAATTCCTGTGAGACTGTTTTGTTTAATGCTCAAATTCCTGTGAGACTGGTTTGTTTAATGCTCAAATTCCTGTAAGACTGTTTTGTTTAATGCTCAAATTCCTGTAAGATTGTTTTGTTTAATGCTCGAATTCCTGTAAGACTGTTTTGTTTAATGCTCAAATTCCTGTAAGATTGTTTTGTTTAATGCTCGAATTCCTGTAAGACTGTTTTGTTTAATGCTCAAATTCCTGTAAGACTGTTTTGTTTAATGCTCAAATTCCTGTACTGTAAGCAGACTGAGTAGACCCTGATCTTTCTGTGGCATCTGAGCTGGGTCTACACTGTTTGCCTATGTTCTTTTACAAGAGCTTAGTCCAGATTTTACTTTTTACATAGTGTTCTGACTTCACAGCAAGAAGACTGGTGCTGCTGAATATAACTGGTATCTGGATTTTCTCTTCTATAGTCACATGGACAAGAGCAGGCAGCAAGTTTCTGTACTTAGTAAGTTTGGTAAGCAATCAACCAAAAAAGTAATAACCATAATTGCATTTGAAGAGTACATTATAGGTAATAAAGTGTAAAAAGTTTATTATATGGGACTGTATAATCATGTCTAAAAATATGAATGACTTTTCTTGAAAGTATAAGTTTTTTTAGTTAATTGTTCTTCAGTCAACCAAAGTTAATAATGTGTGTGTGTGTGTGTGTGTGTGTGTGTGTGTGTGTGTGTGTGTGTGTGTGTGTGTGTGTGTGTGTGTGTGTGTGTGTGTGTGTGAATTCGGGTTTAACGTCGCTTTCAACAATTTTTCAGTCATATCACGACGGTGTCTGGTTGCGACAGGGAGCTCAATGCTCACTTTTATAGTGCTGCCTCACTGAAGTATCATGTCCCAGACACATTACATGATACCACACCCAGTCACATTATCCTGACACTGGATCGACCAGTCCTAGCTCTACCCCGTAAATCTGAGTGCCAAGCAAGGAGCAGCTAGTACCATTTTTAACAACTTTGGTATGTCGCGGCCCGGGATCGAACCCTTGACCTCCCGTTCCCCGGAGCGGACACTCTACCAACTGAGCTATCGGGCCAAAGTTAATAATACCACAGCAGCTTTACTGCTAATGTCCTTGTGATTAAGGTTGAACAATCAACCAAAAGTTAATAAAACCACAACAGCTTTACCGCTAATGTCCATATGATTAACATTGATTGTTCATCAATCAACCAAAAGTTAATAAAACTTCAGCAGCCCATGTGATTAAGGTTGATTGTTCATCATTCAACCAAAAGTTAATAAGACCACAGCAGCTTCACTGCTAATTTCCATATGGTTAATGTTGATTGTTCATCATTCAACCAAAAGTTAATATCACTGCTTATTTCCATGTGATTAAGGTTGATTGTTCATCAATGAACAATCAACCAAAAGTAATAATACCACAGCAGCTTCACTGCTAATTTCCATGTGATTTAGGTTGATTGCTCATCATTGAACCAAAAGTTAATAACACCACAACAGCTTCACTGCTAATTCAAATGTGATTAAGGTTGATTGTTCATCATTCAACCAAAAGTTAATAACACCACAACAGCTTCACTGCTAATTTCCATGTGATTAAGGTTGATTTATCATCATTCAACCAAAAGTTAATAACACCACAGTAGCTTCACTGCTAATTTCCATGTGAATTAGGTTAATTGTTCATCATTCAACCAACAGTGAATAATACCACAGCAGCTTCACTGCTAATGACCTTGTGATTAAGGTTGATTGTTCATCATTCAACCAAAAGTTAATAATACCACAGCAGCTTTACTGCTAATGTCCATGTGATTAAGGTTGATTGTTCATCAATCAAGCAAAAGTTAATATAAATGCAGCAGGTTCATGGCTGTCGTTCTGTGCCTAGTCTACCAATGTTATCACATTAACACATGGGTGATTTGTAAAACAGCCATCAAATGAAATATAATAATATGATTTTTATACCTAAACAAAAAAGTACTGGCCGATGGTTGCGTAGCTATTAATTTCTTAAATTTAAAAGTGACTGTGATCTTATTATTGACCTCAAAGCCCTCAGGGTAAGTGTTATCATGCCTGGTAGACTCGTAAGGGGTAGCCGGCATTTATGCACTCAAAATCCTTAACCCTTGTCCTGCTGAGCCCAGATATGCATTATTTTCCAAACAATGAAGATCCAGATCAGATGGCTTCTGACGAAGCCATCTGATCAGGATCTACATTGTTTGCCATTCAGATTGTGAATTTGTTGCAATAATTTGCATCAAATAATCTGATTGGTTGATAATCGGCAGTGGGTGTGGCATATATGAATATTCAGCAGGACAAGGGTTAATGAAAATATTCTTCATGTGATGTTTCCAAATTTTCCAGTAACAATATTATTGTTTCCAGTTTTTCCATTAGTATGGTTCTTTCATAAAAGAGCAATTGACCTGATAAAGGTCACTTGTTCTGAGATAGCATATCTTTATCAGGTCATGGTGTTACACTGCAATTAATATGGGGGATAACTGATAAACTGGTTTCCCACGCTATTTAAAATTACCATACTTATATGGTTGAAATATCATTGAAATTTATTCGAAATCTGGACCAAGATTGGACCAAGTAATCTTGAGTCAAGATTTATTTTTTGACGTAAGCATCATTACCTATAATATATAACTATTAAAATTTTCAGTTTTTTGCTTATTTGCTAATGTTTGGTGATATACCTTAAAGATCATTAGTATCGGGACAGGTAGGCCTAAGAAAATAGTGCAGATGCAGATCCTGAAGAAGCAGTCTGATCAGGGTCTACACTTTTTGCCATTCCATCTGCACCTTTTGGACTCCATGCTGGGTTGTGAATGAAGTTTGTTAAAACTTTAGGAGAATTACAGCAAGACGTCAAGGTTTCTGTAGTTTTAGGATTTTTACGGTTGGAAAAATTCAGCTGTCATTTTGTTGACGTCTGAAGAATATTATATATACTTTACTATTCTTTACCACTGAAATATGTTCAAATTCTGAACTAAATAAACTTTAGTCTTAATTTATGTTTTGATGAGCCTTATTACCATTTTGAATTATGATAACTGTAATGACTTTACTATTAAAACATTATTTTATTTTATTTTTTTTTTTGTACATATTAAAATTTTGTTCTTTTCATTTTTTAAATGTTTGAGCCTATTAATAGACTGCAGTAGGTAAAATTCATTTTGTTGACGTCTTTGTAACATAGCACCATATCCTGAATGAATGTTTGAAGTTTTCAAAACAGATTTGAAAGACAAGTTTGATCTTTAAAAGGACAATTTTAACTTTTAAATTTCTAGTTAAGAATGAAAAGTACAGTAAAATTCCTTTATTAAGACCACCTTTGGGACTGTTCAAAAGTGGTCTTAAAGACCACTTTTGAACAGTCCCAAAAGTGGTCCCTGACCAGAGGACATTGTAGGCGGAAAACACAAAGAAAAATTAACTGTACCCTTCAAAATAAGCTTTTTATAGCAGAATTAGTCCTAATTTTAGATGGTCTTAATAGCGAAATTTTACTGTACTCAGTTGGAAAGCCCCCAGTACCGGTAATTGATGGTGTTCGTGCAACTTACAGAGGAAAGAATTTGCTCTGTACTAGTTAACCCATTAGAAGGACTCAGCATGCTGAACCCTTATCCTGCTGAATGAATTTGTTTTAGCCTCACTCATTTCTGACTTCAACCAATCAAATCACTGGATACTTATATAGGGAAAATCTTTAAAAACCTTCAAGTCTGAAGCCAGAAGGTTCGGGTCTTTGACATTTGGTATGAAGTTTCGTCTAGTGGATCTCTATCAGGATTATTCAAATTATAGCCCTGGGGCCAAAAAATGCCCCCTTCCCCTAGGCCCACTGGTTTCACATTGACTTATATAGGGAAAATCTTTATAAATCTTCTTGTATGAAAAAAGAAGGCTGAGTTCTTTGATATTTGGTATGAAGCTTTGTCTAGTGGACCTCTCCCAAGATTGATCAAATTATAACCCTGGGGCCAAAAATGGCCCTGCCCCGGGGCCCACTGGTTTTACATAGACTTATATAGGGAAAACCTGGGATGAAGCTTCACCTTTTAGACCACTACCAAGATTATGCAAATTATAGCCCTGGAGCCAATAATGGCTCTCCATGGGGCCCACTTGTTACCCTATGGATCAGGTGAGCGACCCAGAGCCATCATGGCCCTCTTGTTTTTTACTATTCTCATATATTCCTAGGGTCTTAAAAATGGACTATTTGCAAACAGAGTAGACCCAGATCAGATTTCTGCACCATCTACTCAGGGTCTACACTGTTTGCTTCAAGTACAGGAATTTAACCCTTACCAACAATATTCTTCTGATCACGACAACTCATAACTTTGGGAACAGTGAAGATCCAGATCAGATGGCTATCTGATCAGGATCTACACAGTTTGTCATTCATTTTGCGAAATTGAATGAATAGATGACATCAAGTAATTTGTTTGGTTGAAAGGTAAATGGGCGTGGCTAAATTAATTTATGCTCCAGGATAAGGGTTAAGGGTTAAACAGCCTACACTCAGGGGTAACTTTGATTCTGGATCCACAGGGATGAAAGAGGCACGGCATGTTAATCTTTCAGCTCAGGTGAGCAATATAAGACCATTATAATGCTCTTGTTAACACTATTTTTTCAGCCCAAAGCTGAAATTCGTAATAAGTATGTTAAATTCAAACAAAAATGTAAACCGTGATGATCCTTAGTATTGGGACAGATAGGCCCAAGCAAACAGTGCAGACCCAGATCAGACTGCTCCTTCAGGAGCAGTCTGATCAGGGTCTACACTGTTTGTCATTCCGTCTGTATCTTTTGGACTCCATGTTGGATTGTAGAACAACTTTGTCATAAATTTAGGAAAATTACAGCAAGTCCTTAAGGTGTCCGAATTCTCAGGATTTTTACGGTAGATTGCATAGAAAAATTCTATATATAAATCTACACATTTTAGGAATCAATCTTTAAACTATGTTATATCCAAAACCATTTTATAAGGAACAGTGTTATACACTGGTTGTGGTGAACTTTTATTCACCATTTCAGGCAGCTATTTGAGTGAGTGAGTGAGTGTTTGAGTTTTACGTCCCACCAACAGCTAAGGTCATACGGAGATGGGGACCTCGGTTTAAAGACTCATCCGAAAGTCTGGAGAAGCCCTGGATCGATCCTGTGACCCCTGGTTTACAAGGCGAGTAGCATAACCACTGCACCACGGAGGCTTCTAGGAAGCTATTTGAAGATTATGAAATGTCGACAAGATCATGAGTGTCAATCAGCTGACTGAGTCACGAGGCGCACCAGACAAAATAGCGGGTAGGCAGCCACAAAAATGGATGGAGTTAAATCTTCTTACTGTCAAGGATTAATGAGGCAAAAGAAATGCAGTATTAACCCATTTTGTACCGGAAACCCTAAAACGGGTACCCTGGCAAACAGTGCAGGCCCAGATCAGACGCCGCAGAACGCGGCGTCTGATCAGGGCCTCCACTGTTTGCTAAAAGTTCAGTCCTTTTCCAAATACATTTTGATGAAAACACAACCTGACACCACTTACTTACTTACGTAATTTTTACATGGACTCGTGCTATGTATCAGGAGGAAGATTCCATTTGGTACAAAAAGGGTTAAAATAACATCAAGTACGGTAAGTGTTAGTCACTTTGAAGATTAAAGAAAGTTTTTATTTATAGATTTGAATCCAAAATAAACATGGTAAACATTTTTCTCCAATGGTCCTAAATATTTGGACAGGAGTGACTGAGCGGATCAAGTTTTTTTCTTTTTCAAGCAGTTAAAACCATTGTTGTACCACGCTCGGCTATGTATGGATTCATAAAATAACAGTCACAACAATTGTTGTCTGCTTTGTTAACTGCTGGTAACTTTAATTTGAAAGTCATTTTTGTCAACTGTGGACCCAGATCAGACTGCTCCATTTCTTGCAAATGCACTGACAATATGTAAATAATTTCCCATACAACTGATCTTTGGGGCATGGTGTTTGTTTGTTAGTATTAGAGTTTAAGAAATAGATGGGGCTGCATAGTGCCACCATGCAGAGCTGAAACCGACTGGGATCAAAAATGCCTCGAATTTGACGTTGGCAAAATATGCTGCAGACAGTGAAAATGGCCAGTGCCAAACCCCTTAATTGTTGCCTTGACAGCAGTGTGAAGATTAAGATTCGGTCAAAAATACATGTGAAATCACACTTTTTGACAATTTTGAGATGCCCCCTCGTTACCATGGCAACAATGATTTAGCCTTAAAAGGTTCCGTTTGAAAGGCTGCTGCCCAGTGAACATTCCTGCCGAGTTTGATGCAAAACAGACCATTCTTTATGAAATAATGGCTATATGAAGTTGCTGTCCTAGGCAACACTGAAAATCAGCAAAATAGTGGGAATGGGTAATAAGAGTCAGCACATTAGTGAAATTGAACAGGCGTATTTTCAGGCATGACATTTCAGTAAAATTCTGCTATTTAGATCACCAACAATAAATACTAATTCTGGTTTAAAAGGCTTTCTCTATTATTCTTTCTTTCTTTGTGTTTTATGAAAATAGTGTCTTTTGGTTAGTGACCACCTTTGGGACTGTTCAAAAGTGGTCTTAAAGACCACTTTTGAACAGTCCCAAAAGTGGTCTTATATAGGACTTTTACTATAAACTGTTTCATATAAGAGAGTTAACAACACAACAAACGTTGCTTTTGCAAACAATGTAGATGCAGATCAGATGGCTTCTGAAGAAGCTATCTGATCAGGATCTACACTGTTTGATATTTAGTTTGTGAATATGTAGGAATAAGTTTGTGAATAAGTAGGTGTAAGTTACATCAAGCACTCTGATTGGTTCAGAGTCAGAAATGGGTGTGGCTAAATAAATTTATTCAGCAGGATAAGGGTTAACTTTTCACAACACAACTTTTCCATCTCTGACTTTGGACAGCTCCATTCATTTGTAAATAGTGTGGTTAGTCATAATCGTTGACAGGATTGAGATGATCAAGATGAGACTGCTTACCTGAATCTACACTGTTTGCACATTACAAAAGCATGCTTATCTAAATATAATGAAAATTTTACCGTCAAAAAATAAAAATTTTCTGATGAAAAATTGCAATTTTTTCTTATTTCTGCTCGGAACATAGGTTGTGGGTAGAACCGCCTCACCGAGGCGGTTCTAACGAGTACCCCCAACCTATGCCTTAGAGCAGGAATAAGGAAAATAATGTATACCCCTGCAAACCCCAGTTTTACTATATAAAAGTGGGGTTATAGGGGGTCAAAATAGGCGTGTTTTCGTGATGACATGACTGTCTGTATCAGTCTACAGGGTAGAAAGGGTTAAAAACCATGCAAAAATATACATATTCTTACTGGTCAGTTTTTGCCTGTTGCTAGGGCCTGATTGACATTTTGACTATAGAAACATAGTGGTATACATGCCAAATTTGATTTTGGAAGAGAGACAAAATCATTATGTTGTTGTTTTTTTGTTTGTTTTGTTTTGTTTTTATTTGTTTATTGTCAGATTTAGTATCTTTTAAAATATATTTTATCAGTGGTATAGTTTTGATTTTGGTGTACAATATATTTGTCACTTTAGACAAATGCACAGACAGCATGAATAAATTTTCTTTGATAAAGATGAAATGTCCCAATGTTTACATTGGCAACAGATGTCTTCTTTCCCAAAGAGGATGTAAATGTAATTGTTTCTTAAATCCCTTCTTATAAAGGAAAGAATTTGTTCCAACTGGGAGCAAATTCTTTCCTTTAAGAGTTGCCAATTATTATGCCCCCAACTTTGCTTTGTTCATCTGTCCATCCATTCATCTTTCTCATTACGATAATATGTCCGTGAAATGAAGAGCCCACATAAACCCCAATTTATATAGAGAAAATTGGGGTTTTTGGGGTATACATTATCTGCCTTCTTTTTGCTCAAAAACACAGATTGTGGGTACTCGTTAGAACTGAGGCAGTTCGAACAAGCTCCCAGGTTCGAGTGTAATTTCTTCCTTCCATTTCTGAACTGACTTTACATAGTAGCAATACAAGCAATGCAAGGAAACGGAAGTGGCATAATCCAAGACGTCGCCCCGTAAACGTCACATTCAAACTTGCGCCATGTATCTTTGTTGCATTCAGTTACCTCACAACCTGAATTGATTTGTGGTATAATTTAATAAAAAATTGACCAAATTATTCCCCATTTTCGACTTAGGCACATTACGAAAACATGCCTATACAAATACATTGCCAATTTTTTGGCCAAAAATTAGAAATTTTAAGATGAAAAATTGTGATATTTTTCTTATTTCTGCTCAAAACATAGATTGCGGGGACTCGATAGAACCACCGCAATGAGGCGGTTCTATCGAGTACCCGCAATCTATGTTTTTGAGCAGAAATAAGAAAAATAATGTATATCCCCTTAAACCCCAGTTTTACTATATAAAAGTGGGGTATGAGGGGGTCAAAATTATATAGGCATGTTCTCGTAATGATTTTAACATAGAAAAAAAATTGTAAGCAAAATATCTCAAGATTCGTATGGGCTAGGCTCTTGAAATTTTGCAGGCTCTTTGGAACTAATGTGAAGATAACCTGGTTAAATTTGGACTTAGGGATTTTGACAAAAGTAAAGTATCTCAAGAAATACTTGGGTTAGGCGCTTGAAATTTTGCAGACATTTGAACCAAGATGCGCATGATCTGATTGAATTCTGGTTGATACACCACAACCTCTTTATAACACTATTAATGGGGTCCAAAGCAGAAACCGTGTTAGTTAAACAACCGTGTTATATCCAAACAAAAATGTATAGATTATATAGAAAAATGACCATTTATGGTCATTTTTCTATATAATCTATACATTTTTCGGATCCATCTTGAAACCATGTTATATCCAGAACCGTGTTATAACCAACCGTGTTATAACGAGGTTGCGGTGTAATTTTATAAAAAAACTGACCAAATTCTGCCCTTTTTCGGACTTTAGCATTTTACATAGGAAAAACTTGCAAACAAGGTATCTCAAGAACTGCAATGCCTAGGCTTTTGAAATTCTGCAGGCCATTCTGAACCAATGTGAAGATGATCTAATTAAATTTTGGTATAATTTTATGAAAATTTGACCAACTTATGCCCCTTGGTGGACTAAGGCATTTTAACATAGAAAAAAAAACAAATTATCTCAATAATCGCATGGGCTAGGCTCTTGAAATTTTGCAGGCTGTTTGGAAACCTGATTAAATTTGGACTTAGGCATTTTAACAAAGGGAAAGCTTGTAACCAAAATATCCCAAGAACCTCTTGGTCTAGGCTTTTGAAATTTTACAGGCAGTTTGGAACCTGAGTGTGAAGATTACATGATTAAATGTTGGTATACTTTTATAGATAAAACATCCAAATTATGCTCCTTTTTAGTCATTTTAACAGAAAAAAAAGCTTGTGAGCAAAATATCTCAAAACTGCTTGGTCTAGGCTCTTAAAATTTTGCAGGCATTTTGGAACCAATGGGAAGTTGAACCAATGGGAAGTTGACCTGATTAAATTTTATGAAAATTTGACTAAATTATTCCCCTTTGTGGACTCAGAGACATTTTTGCATCAGAAAAATTATTCAAGAACTGCTGGGCCTAGGCTCTTGAAATTTTGCAGGCTGATTGGAACCAGTGTGTTAGTTGACTTAATAAAATTTTGATGAAATTTTATAAATATTGTGACAAATTATGCCTCTTTGTGCATTTTTGTAAGCAAACCATCTGACAAACCACTTGGTCTTTGCAGATTGTGGCTTCCAAATGCCAGGCTCTCCCGAAACCTCATCAAGATCACCTCCTGCAAAACTTGATCGCTGTGACCTTTTTATTTTATGGAAACAAACTCTGTCTGATCTTAGTCTGTTTAGTCTACCGGTACAGTGTTTTTTCAGGCCATCTTAACCCTTGTCTTGCTGAATATTCATCTAAGCCACACCCATTTCTGTCTATCAACCAATCAAATCACTTGATGTAATGAATTGCTACAAATTCATAAACTGAATGTCAAACAGTGTAGATCCTGATCAGATGACTTCTTCAGAAGCCATCTGATCTGGATCTACACTGTTTCCAAAGATAAAAGTTGACGTGAACAGCAAGATAAGGGTTAAGTATATGCCAGCCTACAAAAAGTGTAATAAAAATGGCCTTAATAGTGTTGACCGGGCCATTAAACCAAACCAATATCAAGCCCATCTGGCCATCTAGTGACTTTCACTGTTGACTTGTTTTACTTTAGGGGCAACAGTTAGAAGCCTCCGTAGTGTAGTGGTTACGCTACTCCCCTTGTAAACCAGGGGTCGCAGGATCAATCCCAGGCTTCTCCAGACTTTCGGACGAGTCTTTAAACCGAGGTCCTGTCTCTGTATGACCTTAGCGGTTGGTGGGACGTAAAACTCAACTACTCACTTTAGGGGCAACAGTTGGGGACATAGTGTTACATAAATACCAGCTCTAATTAAAGGGAAGCAACCATTATTAAATGATTACTACTGTATTTACCCTAAATATTCGAACACATTAACTCCTTACCATTTGAGCAAGTACATAACTCCCCAATTTTGTGTCTGAAAATAGCTGGGAGAGAGGCAGACGTTGCGGACCCTGATCAGACACTGCATTCTGTGGCGTCTCAGCTGGGTCTACAGTGTTTGCTCTGGCCTGTCCGAAAACATACAGTAAATACCATAGGGGCTTGAATCATGAAAAAAATTTTTTTTTTTTTTTTCATGATTCAAGCCCCTATGGTAAATACCTTTTCAACTTGACTGGACAAAGTCCAGGAGAAGCTTTTGCACAATCCCCAGCATCTGCATGGTGTTGGAATTGGCGCCAGGTCCACATTTATATTTAAAGTTTTTAAGAGCTCATAATTTCCAAACCATACAATGGATTTGGTTCATATTTGTTATGATGATAGATATAGGTCCAAAGTTTTATTCAGCAATATTCCTGCCCATACCCATGACCTGAAGGTAAAGGCCATGCACTTAGAAATTTAAAATGTTAAAGTTTTTAAGAGACCATATTTTCCAAACCATACAATGGATTTGGTTCATTTTTGATATGACAATCTCAAGGTCAAGGCCACACACCTTAAGTTTTTTAAGAGCATTTATGTTAAAGTTTTTTAAGAACTCATAATTTCCAAACCAAATGATGGATTTCGTTCATAGTTGGCAGGATGATAGATATACACCCAAATTTTATTCAGCTGCTTGAAGTTGAATACCCTTGACCATGCCAATGACCACAAGGTCAAGGTCAAGAACTTTGAAATTTTATGTTGAAGTTTTCTGAGAACTCTCATTTTCCAACCAGTATGATGGATTTGGTTCATTTTTGATATGATGATACATATAGGTTCAGTATTATTCAGCAATCAGCCCCCGCCCATAGGGGCTTGAAGAAATATATGGGCTGCATGATGCTTCCACGCAGAGCTGAATCCGGCCCGCACACTAGTACTGGTAAACCCCTTAGAGGATCTAAGCCTGTCCAGGAACCGCGGTGCGAGGCGGACCGTCCATGTTAATAAACCCTATTGGTTTCATTGGGCGACAGGGCTTGAGATGTCATGTCATCTCAATGTCGGGAAAAAGTCCCACAAAATTGGAAGCAAAGTCTCCAAAATGACCTTTACAGTGCTGATGGGGACGTTAAACCTCAAACAAACAAAATTATTCAGCAATAACCCCACCCATGCCAGTGACCTCAAGGTCAAGGATACAGTCTTAGAAATTTATTGTTTATTTTTTAAGAGGCTTTCCAGACCATGTGATGGATATGGTTCATATTTGGTATGATGACAGATAATGGTCCAGTGGTTTATTCAGCATTGCCCCCACCTGTACCAATGACCTCAAGGACACTTACAGACGAGCTATGCTGTCTGATGATAGCTCTTGTTATGTGTATTGAAGCCAATTATGGAGTAGTATAATACATATAATTAAAAGGGTCTTTTTCCTTAGTCCCATAAGAATTGCTGTCTGCTTTGCTTTAAAAAGTCAATGTTGCAAACATTGGGAACCCAGATCAGACTGCTCCTCTATCAGACTGCTCCTCAGATCAGACTGCAAAAAAGCAAACAACGTAAACAGATGACATATTCAGATGCAGTATTTCCTTAAGATGCCGAAAAAAAACTACATCTGAAAATGTTGTCTGCTTATGTCATCCGCTGAATCTTCTTGCAAACTTTTTAAAAGCATTTTTGCATACAGGCAAACAGTGTGAACCCAGATCAGACTGCTCCTGTAGGAGCAGTCTGATCTGGGTCCACACTGTTAATAACAATGACTTTCAAAGCAGACGGTTATTGTTGTGATTGGCATCTTATGGGTTGACTCTATTGGACAGTGATAATCAAGTGGACAAGAGCAATGTAGCCAGTCTGATCTGGGTCCACACTGTAAACAAAAATGACTTTCAAAGTTACCAGCAGACGACTAAGCAGACGGTAATTGTTGTGATTGGCATATTATGGGTTAACTCTTTTGGACAGTGATAATCAAGTGCACAAAACATATTTTTGCACACAGGCAAACAGTTTGGACACTGATCAGGCTGCTCCTAGAGGAGCAGTCTGATCTGGGTCCACACTGTTTGCAAAAATGACTTTCAAAGTTACTAGCAGACGACAAAGCAGACGGTAATTGTTGTGATTGGTATATTATGGGTTAACTCTATCAAGTCGACAAGAGCAATGTAGCCTGTATGATCTGGGTCCACACTGTTAACAAAAATGACTTTCCAAGTTACTAGCAGACGACAAAGCATGCTGTAATTGTTGTGATTGGTATATTATAATGGTTGACTCTATTGGACAGTGATAATCAAGTGCACAAAACATATTTTTGCACACAGGCAAACAGTTTGGACACTGATCAGACTGCTCCTAGAGGAGCACTCTGATCTGGGTCCACACTGTTTTACAAAATTGACTTTCAAAGTTACCAAAGCAGACGGTAATTGTTGTGATTGGCATATTATAGGTTAACTTTATTGGACAGTGATAACCATGTAGACAAGAGCAATGTAGCCTGTCACAGCATAATTTACTTTTTGTTGATTGACAAACAGTCAACCTAAAAACAGCTCACAGTGTCCACATTAAGGCCAAAGACCTTTAATCAACTGTTATTGTTATTATTATTGTTGTTATTATTTATTATTATTATCATTATTGAAGCTCCAAAGTGCATGCATCTCACCACTGGTATAATTCCATCGCCACCTTAAACAATGCAAATGTACTTACCTTTTGTTAATATTATTTATTATTATCATCATTATTATTATCATTACTACCAATTTCAATATCCATTAGACTTTCAGTCAAATGCAGCAGATCAAAGGGGTACATTCTGATGTAATTTCAGAGGTCAGTGCACTAGAAAGGTACATCAAACTTCACCAATTTCTTTGTACACTAGACTTGTCACAGATGACTGACATGTGATAGATCTCACCAGTGGTATAATTCCATCGCCGCCTTAAACAATGCAAATGTACTTACCTTTTGTTAATATTATTAAGTATTATCATCATTATTATTATCATTTACTACCAATTTCAATATCCATTAGACTTTCAGTCAAATGCAGCAGATCAAAGGGGTACATTCTGATGTAGTTTCAGAGGTCAGTGCACTAGAAAGGTACATCAAACTTCACCAATTTCTTTGTACACTAGACTTGTCACAGATGACTGACATGTGATAGACTATCTCTTATTGGACAGGTGCTAGTTACTGAAATGTGGAAATTGTATCTGATTGGATACCTGCACACTTGTTGAGTCATATTTGGTCAAATACTTTTCAATCCTTGTAAGTTGGGGTAGCCCCTATGTGCTTTTAGCGCCCGGTTACCTTACAAAATCTATCAAGTCAAGTCCTTGTAAGTTTGTGACATCATAATCTTAAGTTCAAAGGATGCAGCAACAGCTTTGAAATTGGTTGGGGTTTGACATTGACATTGACATTGTCTACTCCAAAGTCTAATGAATATTGAAATCAGTATTAACATTATTATTGCTATGTGTATTATTATTGGTGGATAAGTGCATGCATCTTACCACAGCCTAGTGGATAAGAGCGCTGACTCTTAGTCATTAGGTCTCTCACCGCCGTAGGTTCGAGCCTCGCTCGGGCCACGTGTGAGACGCCAAGTTCTGCAACCGAAGGTCAGGTGGTTTTTCTCCGGGTACTCCGGTTTTCGCCCACCTCTGATTAACGATCGGCTCGATATGAGTGAAACAATCTTGAAAGGGCCGTAAAACCCAAACCAAAAAAAAAAAAAAAAATCTTACCACAGATATAATTCTTTGTCGCTAGGATCTCAACAAAAAATGTCATTATTGGTGATTTCGCAGGATTTTTTTTTTATCTGGGGAAGCATTCATGAAATTAGTGGAACTTTTTGTGAATAATTTTTATGTAGATTTCCTGGTTGATACATATCCTAGACCAAATATGAAGGAAATGTTTATAATTTTTGAAATAAACCTTTTGTAATAATTTGTATGCTAATTCTTATCTCCCTTGGCTACTATAATGTTATCAACTCACAAGATACCAATCACAATAATTGCTGACTGCTTTGTTGTATGCTGGTTATCTTAAAAGTCATTTTTGCAAACTGTGTGGACCAGATCAGACTGCTCCTCTAGGAGCAGTCTGATCAGGGTCCACATGGTTTGACTCTATGCAAAAATTATGTTTGAAAGCTTTGCAAGAATATACAGCAGATGACGGATGCAGTTTTTCGTGGCATCTTAAGGGTTAAAATAAATTTATTCATGCTAATTTTTTATCATTTTATGAAAAAAAGTTATATTTAGTGATGATATACAGCATGATACCAAAATTGTTGTAAATATTCTGAAGGACATGGCTGAGCAAACTGTGTAGACCCAGATCAGACTGCTCCAAGCAGTCTGATCTGGGTATGCACTGTTTGTCATTCCGTCAGTCGAACCCATTTAACAGAAAAATTTCAACTTTAGTACATGCAAATTGATGGTACCAATGAAAATCTTATGTTACTAAATTAATGAGGAGCCACTGAATGAATGTTATGGTAGTTGACAGCACACCTTTAACAAGTTTTATGAATGAACATGGTGTGAAAGAATTCCGTAGTAAGTCGGAATATAAAATTGAGATGACACATCAAAAAATGGTCCCCATTACAAGACTGGAAAAATTCCACTTATCTGTTCACCATGGCGAGTGTCTCTTGTTGGCAGACATTACGCAAACACGCCTATACAAATACATTGCCACCTTTATCGCCGAAAAAAAAAATGAAAATTTAAGATGAAAAATTGTGATATTTTTCTTATTTCTGCTCAAAATATAGAGCAGAAATAAGAAAAATAAGGTATACCCCTGGAAACCCCAGTTTTACTATATAAAAGTGGGGTTCAAGGGTGTCAAAATTATATAGGCATGTTTTTGTGATGTGTGAAAATTCTGTCAGTTTCAGAGGATAACTTATTGAATGACAATACCCTGTGTTACGTAAAATGTTTTTTAATTTTTTTTTTGTTATTTTTTTTTTTTCAAATTTTCAAGCCCTGTTACTTTTAGTAATTCAGACAATCATGCACATGCTCTCATGATTAGGGTTTTGTTGTTTTGTTCATTAGTTTGCGGATCCAAAAATTTACTCAATTTTTTTTCAGCAAAAATACCAGTCTTTAAGATATTATATTTGACAGACTATTTGACAAGCTGGTTAAGCAAAGGTTGCCTTGAACATCTGTTTCCTGGCTGAAATTACACCACAGCTTCATTATACCAATGTTCATTATAGCATGGTTTTGAAATAACACGCTTTTAAGATGGATCCCAAAAATATCCTAAAAATGCACAGCTTATATAGAACTGGTCATTTTTCTATATAATCTATACATTTTTGTGTGGATATAACATGGTTGTTTACCTAACACGGTTTCTGCTTTGGATCACATTAACAGTATTTTAAAGAGGTTGGGGTGTATACAGTTATTTTATGGCTGTTTGGGGATCATCAAAACTATTGCCCTGAGGCACCGAGGACGACCCCATGCACTATTGCCTGAGGCATAGATGCACTATTGCCCGAAGTATGAACATAATTATCTTTTTTTTTTTTCACAAATTTTATCTCAAAAGCAATCAGAATAAGAAAAATATCAACAATTTGTCGTCTGCTGAATTAGCCCAGAAAGTGGTAAAGGTTCAAGGAAAGAATTTGCTTCCTGAGAGAGTGAATTCTTTCCAGTTTAACTCTTCAGCTGCTACATAAATTCCTGGTGCAGACAAATAATAATAATAATAATAATCAACCTTATTTATAGAGGGTAACACATTTAGTACTAGTACTAATCTTCCATGTGGCCCTCTTTTCCTGGGTAGGGACCAGTACTAAGCAATGTGGATAAGATTTGATTTTTTTTTAAATATTTTTCATAGTAAATTAGGCTTGATATTTCATGTAAATTTTCTGCCAAGCAGAGGATTCACATGTAGTGTCAGGCTTATGTTTTCAGTGAAAAATAAGAAAAATCATCACGTGAATGAGTCTGTGAAATGAAGACCCCCTTAATCCCCATTTTATATAGAGAAAACATGTTTATGGGGGATAAATTATTTTTCTTACTTTTGCTCCAAGACATAGATTGTGGGTACTCATTAGAACTGCCTCAATGAGGCAGTTCTAATGAGCACCACAATCTATGTTTGCAGTATTTATTAGAAAAATATCACAGATTTTCATTAGAAAAGTAGCTAATTCAGAGATGTGAAAAAATTTACTTTGTCACATGGGTGTGTTATCGTAATGACACTTTGAAAATGCCGTCTGCTAGTCGTGATATCGTAGTATTTGAAGACTGATGTTGAGAATGGATTCGAAAACCACAGTATTAGATATCTTATGCTTATCATATTTGCTGACTGATCTCCCTTGGAATATGGTTACAGAAATTCTTTCAAGCGTGATCATTTAATTTGACCCTTTAATGATAAGTGGACTCTCCCTCTGCCAGCATATTGGACAGGTCCAGTTGCAATATCAGGGATGTCAGGATTGTTTTATTTGTAATTTTTGCCCAAATTTTTCCATACTTTTACTTTGACAATGAAGATTTTGATCAGACACAGCAGAATGCGGCATCTGATCTATGTATTCACTGTTTGGCAATGTTGGGTTGCTAGGCATATACAGGTCAGTTTAACCCTTAAGACGCCTAGAAAAACTACATCTGAAAATGTCATCTGCTTATGTCGTCTGCTGAATTTTTTTTGGCAAACTTTTTAAAAATATTTTTTGCATTCAGGCAAACAGTGTGGGCCTACAGGAGCAGTCTGATCTGGGTCCACACTGTTTGCAAAAAATTACTTTTAATGTAACCGGCAGACGGCAAAGCAGACGACAGTTGTTGTGATTGGCCTTTTGTGGGTTAAGTTTGCCAATGGCCATTGGCAGTATTTGAAACTGCTCCACAATAGTTGCTGTCCCTAGCCACCTACTGTTTATAACTATATTTATGACTTTACAGACTACTGGTCAGTTTTGAACCAGTCTGTTGTCAGGTCTAACTGTAAATTTTTAATTTTGGCCATTAACTTTTAATAGGACATGAACTAATTGTAAGAATATTCTATAATTATATGGCACAAAAGAATCTGCCGCACCTGTTATATTTCTGTTTATTTCCAAAGATCAAAACAAATTTAATATGAAGATCAAAATAAAGTTTCCAGTTTTATAAATTTGTGTTCAGAAATTACATGAACAAACTCTAGATTTTAGTAAAATTTGTTTTAACACTTAAAGCTCGCCCCTGCCCATCGGGACTTGGAGAAATAGATTGGGCTGCATGATGCTTCCACGCAGAGCTGAATCTGACCACACACAAGTACTGGTAAACAGAAGGACTAAGCCTGCCCAGGCAAAGCGATGTGAATCAGATCGTCGAATGCATATAAGCCTTCTTGTTTCATTGGGCGGCAGGGCTTGAGATGTCATTTCACCTCAATGTCGGGTAAAAGTCCCACAAGATTGGAAGCAAAGTCTCCAAAATAACCTAAATAGTGTTGACAGGGACGTTAAACCCCAATTCAAACAAACAAACACTTAAAGCCCAAAGTAAAATTTGAGCATATGATATTCTTTTAATATACCAGTTATACTTGGAAGGCAATAAATACTTGGATGTGCCATTCAAAGTTCCAAAAGAAATAATTTATCTCATATGTGTCATTTTCAAAATCATACATTAGTAAACTGACAAAAATTGGCAGTCTTCAAAAGAAATATATATTGTAATGTAAGAAATACGTTAAAATGTGTAAGTGTACAGAATTATACATTAAGTAATTTTTGGATGAAAAATGTCATTAGAGTTTCCGTAATTTTCAGTTTTTAGTGCAGCTTAAGGGGAATTATCATCATCATCATCAACGGATTTTTGATTAACGTGCAGGTACAGAGGCAACATCCACATAAGTGGGCCCCCTTCCAGGTAGCTGGCTTGCTGCACGCATGGCAGATCTAACACCAAATCTCCAGGCCAGTCTATCATGAGGATCAATAGCAGAAAGCTTCCATTCTCTGTAATCTCTGTCAGCTGCTTCCAGGTCATCGTGGGCCTTCCAGGCCCCCGCTTTCTACCTACCTGTATGTCACAGGCAGTCTTGACTGCACCGTTGGAGCGTTCCACATGTCCATACCAGCGGAGCCTTCTCTATTTCAGGAGGAGGTCCAGGTCCTCATTGCCAAGACACTCAAGTAACTCACTGGACCTGATGGTGACAGTGTCCTGTGGCTTGGCATTGCAGATCTGTCTGATCATTGCCCTGTCATTCTGCAGAAGACATTGGAGGTTTGGCTTTGTCAATGGCCATGTCTCACTGGCATGGAGCATTGCGCTCCGCACACAAGAGCTGTACACATGACTACGTGTCTTGAACAAGAGGTGGCAGGAAGAGAGAACTGGTAGCAACTCCTTGAATTTCTTCCAGGCTGTTTTCACACGTGTTGTAGTTGAAAGGTCGCAACCACCCGCTGCTGAGAGCATATCACCTAGGTAGCAAAAGGAAGCTACAACCTCCAACTTGTCGGATCCGACTTGGACTTCCCTCTGTGGTTTGCCATCCAAGGGTCGTGCAGTTCCTTGGCACCGTGTACACCTGCAATCAGGGTCCTCTATCAAGCGCTTGAGCCCACTGCATTTCTTGTGCACTCAGAACTTGCAACCATTACAAAAGATACTGTTGCTGCCCACTCCAGTGCGACATACAGCGCATGGGAACTGGCCTGTACTCTGCAGGAGGTCCAGACCTGAACCACAGATCATGATCTTTGTCTTTCCTGCATTTACTCTCAGCCCTTTTGCCTCCATTGTGTCTTTCCGAGTTAAGAGCCTCCTGACACATTCCTCAAGGGATTGAGCTATGATGAAAAGGTCATCCGCATACAGATCCTCAAAGGGGACTCCAGAGTGGAACTCGCATGACAAGGCTTCAAACACAATGATGAAAAGCAATGGGCTGAGAACCGAGCCTTGATGAACACCCACCTTCACTTCGAATGGAAACAACTTAAGGGGAGACAACTCCTTCAAAAGTATTTTTGTCTCCCATGTCAATAGGATCAACTCTTAAAGGAACGAATTTGCTCCTGAGGAGCAAATTCTTTCCTTTAAGAGTTGACCCCTTTTTCAGTGGGACAGAGTTTATAGAAAAGTGCACAGGAAGTCCCAAAAGTTGTCTCCCTTTGAAAAATGGCAGAAAAATGTGCCAAGTGTTCCCATTCCCTTTAAGTTTCTTAGTTTTTGAGATATTTAACATACAACAGCCTATATATAACATAAGGAAAGAAAGAAATAGCAAATTGCAGTTGCTTCTCATTTGATTTGTTCATTAAATAATGATGTATTCTGGTATTTCCATGCATCTGAACATTACTCTTTTATCGATTACAAACCTATTCTGTTATAATAGCAAAATGTGCAGCTCAATCTATAACCTATCTTATGCCATGTGCTAATATCGAGGAAAACTCACTTTTAGTTTATACTTATTTTATTTTTGTTCAATTGCAATGAAAGCTCCAAGCTTATTGAATCGCTCTCGAACACTCTGGATGTTATCACGTGCACAAGAGAGAGGCAGGGACTTTTACACCACAGCTACTCATTTACAGCTGGATTGAGTCGGCATTGTCATGACGTGTCTTGCCCAATGTTACACCTCGCCTTCCGTGGCCGGATTCGAACTCACAACCTCTTGATCACAAGTCAAACGCGCTATCGAGGCTGACAAATGTCACTTTTGCAGCGTGCAATTAATTATTGATCATAGCTGTTTTGGTCTGTCTAGTCAGAATCTACAGTAAATTTGGACAATAATAACTCTGGTTAGACAGTATTATTGCTTGCTTGCTTGCAGTTTCTAGCCGTTGATTGGGTCGTAGTTATATTTTAACCCATAACATGCCAATCATGACAATTGTTGTCTGCTTTGTCATCTGCCTGTTATTTTAAAAGTCATTTTTTTGCAAACAGCATGGACCCAGATCAGACAGTCTGGTTCTGGGCCCACGCTGTTTGTCTGTAAGCAAAAATATTTTTTTAAACATTTGCAAAAACTTCAGCAGACGACATAAGCAGACAACATTTTCAGATGTAGTTTTTCTCGGAGTCTTAAGGGTTAACCCTTAATCTGCCTATTTCGATATAGCAGAATGATATCATTTTCATTTTTTTTCTTACATTTTGTCAGTGAAATTGCTAGTGATGTTTCCATTAGGGTCTAGTTAATGGTGTCTCTAGGTCAAATTAGAGATGAACATTGTATACGCAGCAGAAGCTGCACTTGGATTGCCATTTTGGTCAGTTAACTCAGATGAACGATAGAGGGCCATCATGGCCCCCTTGTTGAAGTTTTTCCCATTACAAGTCAATTGGAGCTAATGAGCATTGAAGTGTGACCAATTTGGACCCCAGATGGGAGGTGCGAGTTAATTGTATCAGTTCCTGATCATTTCTTTCACTTCTTTTTTTTTCACATTTCATGCGATTCATCTGCTGGAAGTTGGTTCATATGAAATGCTGAGTCGGATTAAATAGCCCTTCTCTTGCTGAATATTCATTTTAGCCACACCCATCTCTGACTTTGAACCAATCAGATTACTTGATGTAATTTATTCCTGCAAATTCATAAACTGAATGTCAAACAGTGTAGATCCTGATCAGATGGCTTCTTCAGAAGCAATTTGATCTGGATCTACACTGTTTCCAAATATATGGGTTGTTGTGAACAGCATGATAAGAGTTGGTCTGAAAAACAAGGAAAAATTCTGAATGTCGTCTGCTTTAAAACTTTGCATGGTGCTTTAAGGATAAACAACAGGCTTGTCCAGCTGACTGACTTTGTGGACATTCATTTTTCTTTTTTTAACCCTACTCGTGCTGAATATTCAATTTAGCCACACCCATCTCTGACTTTGAACCAATCAGATTACTTGATGTAATTTATTCCTGCAAATTCATAAACTGAATTTCAAACAGTGTAGATCTTGATCAGATGGCTTCTTTAGAAGCCATCTGATCTGGATCTACACTGTTTCCAAATATATTGGTTGTTGTGAACAGCATGATAAGAGTTAGTCTGAAAAATAAGGAAAAATTCTGAATGTCATCTGCTTTAAAACTTTGCATGGTGCTTTAAGGATAAACAACAGGCTTGTTCAGCTGGCTGATTTTGTGGACATTCATTTTTATCCCCCGACCGAATAGGTTCGGGGGATATAGCGATCAGCCTGGCTTCCAGCCGTCTGTCCATCTGTCCTTCCGTCCGTCCGTCCGTCCATAGACGCAACCTTGTGATGGCCATAACTCCTATACCCTTTGAGATTCATTGATAGTTCTTGGCACAATTGTTCACAAGGCTGAAACGGTGTGTCATGCTTAAGAACCAGAACTCTGGATGCCATACTTTTTTAGTTATCTCCCCTTTAATAAAATAGAATGACTACTTTGTGATGGCCATAACTTCAATACCCTTTTAGAAGCCATCATGGTGCAGTGGTTATGCTACTCGCCTTGTAAACCAGGGATCGCAGGATCGATCCCGGGCTTCTCCAGACTTTCGGATGGGTCTTTAAACCGAGGTCCCGTCTCCATATGACCTTAGCTGTTGGTGGGACGTAAAACTTAAACTCACTCACTCACTCAATACCCTTTCAGATATATTGATGGTACCTGGCACAGTTGTTCACAAGGCTGAGACAGCGTGTCATGCACAAGAACAACAACTCTGGCTGCCATGGTTTTTGGGTTATCTCCCCTTCCAATAGAATAGGGTGACTACCTTGTGATGGCCATAACTCCCATACCCTTTCAGATATATTGATGAGACCTGGCACAGTTGTTCACAAGGCCGAGACAGTGTGTCATGCACAAGAACCACAACTCTGGCTGCCATGGTTTTTTAGTTATTTCCCCTTCCAATAAAATAGAGTGACTACCTTGTGATGGCCATAACTCCAATACCCTTTAAGATATATTGATGATACCTGGCACAGTTGTTCACAAGGCTGAGACAGCATGTCATGCACAAGAACCACAACTCTGGCTGCCATGGTTTTTTAGTTATCTCCCCTTCCAATAAAATAGAGTGACTACCTTGTGATGGCCATAACTCCAATACCCTTTAAGATATATTGATGATACGTGGCACAGTTGTTCACAAGGCAGAGACGGTGTGTCATGCACAAGAACCACAACTCTGGCTGCCCTGGTTTTTTCACTTATCTCCCCTTCCAATAAAATATAGTGACTACCTTGTGATGGCCATAACTCCAATACCCTTTAAGATATATTGATGATACCCGGCACAGTTGTTCACAAGGCCGAGACGGTGTGTCATGTACAAGAACCAAACTCTGGGTACCATGGTTTTTGAGTTATCTCCCCTTCCAATAATATAGAGTCACTACCTTGTGATGGCCACATCTCCAATACTCTTTGAGATGTATTAGTAGTACTTGGTACAGTTGTACATGAGGTTAAGCAGGTGTGTCACATGCAAGAACCACAACTCTGGGTGCCCTGGTTTTTTAATTATCTCCCCTGACAATATAACCTTTTGATGGCCTTAACTCCAATACCCTTTGAGATATATTGATGGTACTTGGCACAATTGTATACTGTATACAAGGTTGAGATGGCACTTCATGCCAAAGAACCAAAATTCTGGGTACTATGATAAATATTTGAGTTATCTACCCTTCCAATATAACAGTATGACGAGCTTGTGATCTCCAACACCCTTTGAGACATATTGATGGTACTTTGTACAGAAATGCATAAGCTTAAGCAGGCATGTCATGCGCAAGAACCACAGTTCTTTTGTTTGTTTGATTTGAGGTTTAACGTCCCCGTCAACACTGTAAAGGTCATTTTGGAGACGTTGCTTCCAATTTTGTGGGACTTTTACCCGACATTGAGATGAAATGACATCTCAAGCCCTGCCGCCCAATGAAACCAACAGGGTTTATAAGCATGGACGGGCCGACACGCACCGCTTTGCCTGGGCAGGCTTAGATCCTCTAAGCTGTTTACCAGCACTCGTGTGCGGGTCGGTTTCAGCTCTGCGTGGAAGCATCATGCAGCCCATATATTTCTTCAAGCCCCGATGGGCGGGGGCCAAAACCACAGTTCTGAGTACCCTGGTTTTTTAGTTATCTCTCCTGAAGTACAAGTATAGCTTTTTACAAAAAGCTAGGTCTACGCTTAGCACATATTAAATGTGAATGTCTAGAATTATATCCCAGAAATGTGTTTTATACAATTAACTGTCTTTGGCAATATTCTAATTTGCCATCCTGCCGACTGAAGTACATGTATAATGTCTAAAAATGTTGTAATATTGTGAAAAAGTACTTTTTCATCTTTAAAAAGGCAAGTGTATGCTTGTGACATCTTTCAAATTGAATGCTTGAAAACTGTTGGAGAAGTTAGACTTTATAGAAGACTAATTGAAGATTAAACCTAAACGTTTGCTAATGGTGAGTTAAGTTTTTTTAGCTCACCATAGCGGAAGGCTGCTGAGAAGCTTATTGGATAAGCAGTGGTCCGTCGTGGTCGAGAGTTTCTAGATGTATATTTTTTGTATTAGCCTGTACAATATGACAGCAGATATAGGCTTGTACAAATGTAATACATGTAGCAATTCTGTGCCAGAGCTCTGCGCGCCGGCCTCTTTTTGTGTGAAAGCTTACACTTGCTATAGGCTGCTCTTTTCTTCTTGTGAAAGCGTATACTTGTTGTGTTGCATAAGAATGGAAGGTCAACCTGCACTGTGGGTAACTAATGGCTGTACTTCCGTGTTAAACTCAATCTCTATAATAGACAATAATCTTGTGATGGCCATAACTGCAATACTTTTGTGATATATTGCTGGTTTAATTCTGGTGCATTTTCTATTGGTGAACAATCTTCTGAAGGCCATATTGGCTTTTGGTCGGGGGATTTGCCATCTCTTCCGATGGCTATTTTTCTTTTTTTTACCCTTCTCTTGCTGAATATTCATTTTAGCCACACCCATCTCTGACTTTGAACCAATCAGATTACTTGATGTAATTTATTCCTACAAATTCATAAACAGCATATCAAACAGTGTAAATCCTGATCAGATGGCTTCTGAAGAAGCCATCTGATCTGGATCTACACTGTTTGCAAACATAGGGGTTGTTGTGAACAGCCAGATAAGGGTTAAAAGGCACATGTGATCTGATCACTCATAGAATTTTTCAACTTAAACTAATACATGTATACAAACATGTGTAAGAAAATGTTAAAAAATATCATTTTAGGGGAAACTGTCAAAAAACTGAATATTTTGTGCGGACCCCTTTTTTAGTTTATACTAATTATGTCCCCCCACCCGAAAGGGAGGGGGACATATTGGTTTTGGTGAGGATCCTGTTGGCGTCGGCGTTGGCGTTGCCTCTTGTCTGCACTCTGTCTCCTGAATGGATGGATGGATTTTGATTAAACTTACACAGATACACCATTGGGAGGGGGAAAAGTTCTGATTAGATTTTGGTGACCTTGACCTAATTTTCCAGGTCACAGGACTGAAACCATTGTCAAATTTTATACCAAAAAAGCTTGTCTGCACTCTAACTCCTGAACCAATGGAAGGATTTGGTTCATACTTGATACATTATCTTAAGAACTGATTAGCTTTTGGTGACCTTGACCTAATTTTCAAGGTCACAACGGGAGTTAGACTTTTAAAAATTGGCTTGTCTGCACTCTTTCTCCTGAACCAGTGGATGAATTTTGATCAAACTTGGTACATTATATCAGTGGGCTGGTCTTAAGAACTGATTAGATGTTGGTGACCTTGACCTAATTTTCAAGGTCACCACGGGACTTAGACTGTTGAAAATTGCCTTGTCTGCACTCTATCTCCTGAACCAGTGGATGGATTTGGTTCAAACTAGGTACATTATATCAGTTGGCTGACCTTAAGAACTGATAAGATGTTGGTGACCTTGACCTAATTTTCAAGGTCACCACAGGACAGACTGTTGAAAATTTGCTTGTCTGCACTCTATCTCCTGAAACAGTGGATGGATTTGGTTCAAACTTGGTACATTATATAAGTGGACTTGTCTTAAAAAGTGATTAGATTTTAGTGACCTTGGCCTAATTTTCAAGGTCACAGGGATGAATGTGGTGGGGGGACATCTGTTTTCTTAGAAAACAATTCTAGTTTATTTTAGTTCCATTGCGACGAAAGCACCAAGCTTATTGAATTGTTCTCGAACATTTATTCCGGTTATTATCATGAGAGGCAGTGACTTTTAAACCACTGATACCCATTTACACCTGGGTCCAGTGGGGCATTGTCATTACGTGTCTAGCCCAAGGACACACCTCACTTCCAGTGGCCGGATTCCAACCCTTAACCTCTCGATCATAAGTAGAACACACTAACCACTGAGCTATCGAGGCTGACACTTATTTGAAAATGTCTATGATAGAATCTGACAATACAAAATTAATGGTCAGTTTTGATCATTCTAATGTAAAAATTTAAGGATCCAAATCTTTTAAAAAGAATCTATGCATTGTCTGTTTAATGCAAGGGAGACCAATTTTGCAACTTCCTGTTTGCTTCTCTATCAACCAAGTTCCTCTGAAAAAAGGGCTCTCTACCCATAAGGGAAAGAGTAAACCTGTAAACATATCTGAATGAGTTTCCTCCCCTCAGAGTGTTTATGTACCCATTAAAGGTGCATTATTGAGCTACCGGGTCTCAAATTTTTTTTCTGGTTTTTATCTTCAATTCATACTCCTTTGTCATGTGTACACTTTGGTGCCAAATACAGCTTCAGAACTTTGTGAAAATGGTCTTGTTCATTCGTGTTTACCCTTCGCTCTGAACATGTTATCGGAATTTCTGTTCTAAAAATAAATCTGTCACTTTACACATACATGGCGACAGTATCGTCTCTGAGTGTCTTTACTTATGGCATGGTATTCAGCGTCATATTTTTTCCGATTCAGGCATGGCCTAAGCAAACAAGGCCAAAAATGAACGTCGCATAACGTCATATATTGGGATTCTATTTTTGTCAGGAACTAAAAATAGATCTAACTAGTGTTCGAAACATAGTTAGGGAATCCCTGTCAAACTCATTTACCTGTCATCATAATTGTTCGCATTTTTGCATAAAATGCATTCATTTGTATTGTTTTAAAGAAAAACTACCGGCTATATGTATTTTATTTTTTGAAGCATTTTTACCGATAGCTCAATAATGCACCTTTAACACTATTTATGCATATAAATGTTGCAATAACACTATTCACTGTAACATGATTTTTGATATAAAATGGTTTATATGTTTAGCTATATCTATGTAATCTAGAAATTTTTGTTTAGATACAAGGTTGTTGCTTTTTTATTGTTTTGGTTTTAAAGCCTTTTTTAAGATAAATTCATTTATTTTGAGCTGATAGTTAATCAGAGGTAGACAAAAACCAGAGTATCCGAAGAAAAACCACCTGACCATTTGTTGCAGAACAAAGCATCCTATTATGTGACCCGAGTGAGGCTCAAACCACAGCGGTGAGATTAAGATTCAGCGCTCTTAACCCATTGCATGCGGGAAACCCCTGAAGGGGTACCTTGGCAAACAGTGAAGGCCCAGATCAGATACCGCAGAATGTGGCATCTGATCTGGGTCTGCACTATTTGCTAACAGAAGTTTCAGTCTAAAATGGAATAAAAATGAAAAAATAGGACATCCCTTATATGACAAATGGACTTGTCCAACATATATTTATGGAACTTATGTTTTATGGAAGAGTCCACCAGTATACAAGGCCATGGAGGTCCGTACATGGATGTTTAATTAACACTGTTGCTGCTCTAGATCTCAACAATAGTGTTATAAAGAGGTTGGAATGTGTTTTCAAAACAGTGCTATAATGAAAAGTGTTATAAAGAGGTTCTTGTACACCACAACCTCAATATAACACTATTCATTATAACATGGTTTTGGATAAAACAGGGTTTCAAGATGGATAAAAAAAATGTATAAGCTATATAGAAAACGGTCATTTTTGTATATAATCTATACATTTTTGTTTGGATATTACATGGTTGTTTAACTAACAGGGTTTCTGCTTTGGACCCCATTAATCCATAAAATGCCAGTCACGACAATTGTCGTCTGCTTTGCCGTCTGCCAGTTACCTTAAAAGTATTATTTTGCAAACATTGTGGACCCAGATCAGACTGCTCCAGACTGTTTGCCTGTATGCAAAAATATTTTTAAAAAGTTTGCAAAAAAATTCAGCAGATGACATAAACAGACGACATTTTCAGATGTAGTTTTTCTCCGTGTCTTAAGGGTTAATAGTGTTATGAAGAGTTTATGGTGTATGTTTACTTACATCAATATTTTGAGAGTCAAAATCTAATTTAAATCCTCAGAATGTATGAGATTCCTCGATAAATCCTTATCAACTGTCTTTTGGTAAAACTTGGAAGATATTTATATAAACCAAACGTCAGTGATATATATTTAGTTCTGGCATGTGATATTTATAAGTGTATCACCTCCTACTTAATAATATCTTAAATGTTTCATCTTAACCTGTGTGTTTAACTCCTCATCAATTTTAAGATGATCGAAACTGCAGATACTATGCATCAAAGAAATATAAGCAATGCAACGAAACATGCATGTTTAATGGGCTGCTGTTTCACCAAGATGAAAAAGATTATGACCGTCTTGTCTCCTTGCTAGGCCCCGCAGCCCCACTCAGTCTCTCGCCGTGATATGAGGTGTGATTTAACCAATATCACAAAAGGTACAGTTTTCTGGAAAATATGGGTATGCCTTTGTCTTAACCTATCAAGCTCCAGTCATGAGTAGCAGATGGCATTTGCAAAGAATGTTTTGGGGGAGGGGTGGGGATGGGGGTGGGGGGTATTCAGTGTATTTTTTATGGAAAATAAGGCCTGACATGAAATGTCAAGCCTTTTTTTTTCTCTGAAAAACAAGAAAAAAAGAAAAGATTGTCATCTGCTCTAAAATTTGCCTTAGTGCTTTTAGAGTTAACACAACCCAAGACTGGTTTCCAGAGATTTGTTTGTTTGTTTGTTTGATTTGGGGTTTAACGTCCCGGTCATTTTGGAGACGTTGCTTCCAATTTTGTGGTACTTTTACCCGACATTGAGATGAAATGACATCTCAAGCCCTGCCACCCAATGAAACCAATAGGGTTTATAAGCATGGACGGGCTGACTCGCTCTGCTTTGCCTAGGCAGGCTAAGATCCTCTAAGTGGTTTACCAGTACTCGTGTGCGGGTCGGTTTCAGCTCTACGTGGAAGCATCATGCAGCCCATATATTTCTTCAAGCCCCAATGGGTGAGGGCGATGGTTAACATGACATACCCCAGACTGGTTTCCAGAAATGTACTTTGCCACCATATGAAAAGAGCATTCACATCATTCTTCTGATCAAAACTGATCTGTGCCTGTGTATCTTATTATGTAATTAACCCTTTTTGTACCAAATGGAATCTTCCACCTTATATATAGCAGGAGTCCATTTCAAAATTTAGGGGTGTCCGGTTGTGTTTTCTTCAAAAACATTTGGGACAATGGCTGAACTTTTTGCAAACAGTGTAGGCCCTGATCAGATGTCATGTTCTGCGGCATGTGATCTGGGCCTGCACTGTTTGCCAGGGTACCCATTTTGGGGTTTCGGTACCAAATGGGTTAACCCCACTCTATTATAATAGTAAAACTGGGGTTTACACGGGTATCCATTATTTTTCTTGTTTCTGCTCAAGAACATAGATTGTAGGTGGTCATTGGAACTGCCTTGCTGAGGCAGTTCTAACGAGTACACACAACCTATGTTAAGACACAGATTGTGGCCTGGGTAATTGTTAGAACTACATTGCTGAGGCAGTTGTAACAAAGACCCACAACCTATGTTTAAAAGACCACTTTTGAACAGTCCCAAAGGTGGTCTCTGACCAGAGGACACTGTTTGCAGAAAACACAAAGAATAACTGCAATCTACTAAATCAGCTTTTTATAGCAGAATTAGTCTTAATTTCAGGTGGTATTAACCCATTTAGTACCGGAAACCCCAAAACGGGTACCCTGGCAAACAGTGCAGGCCCAGATCAGATGCCGCAGAACACGGCATCTGATCAGGGCCTCCACTGTTTGCTAAAAGTTCAGTCAATTTTCAAATAAATTTTGATGAATACACAACCTGACACCCCTAACTTCTGAAATTAACTCCTGCTATATATAAGGAGGAGGATTCCATTTGGTACAAAAAGGGTTAATAGCGGAATTTTACTGTATTTGAATATAAATAGGTGTGTGCTCATAATGATAAGAACTCTTAGTAAGAAAGTTTCTGTAATTAATCCCTACGAACTTGTCTAGCAGGGCTAGAAAATGGTCTTATCAAACTCGTCTAGTTCCCAGTATTTCAAAAATGAACATAAATGTCAGTTAACATTATTCATAATTCATTCAATATGGCAAACAATATTTTTTTCTGTAAAAATCCAGTGTATTACAAACGACATTTGCTAGAATAATGAACGTTTTCGTTAATTATAAGTTTGTTAATCTAATAATGGTTTGGACAGCTGGGCACTGCATAGTTTACTCAGACACTGCTGTCTCCGAACTAAGAGTATGAAATTGCGTATTTTCCGTAAATATTCGGACACATCAACTCCTTACCATACTTGTTCTAATTTTTGTGCAAGTACAATTAACTACAATGTACCCAATGTTGTTCCTTAATGTAGCTGAATGAGTAGCAAGCAGTGTAGACCCTGATGAGATGCCGCATTCTGCGGCATCTCATCTGGGTTTACACTGCTTGCTCAGGCTTGTCTGTCCGAACAAATGCATAATTATATGGTAATTACGGTAATGCAGGTTTCTCGAGTTGGAATGCACATATGCACCAAAACATTTGAAGACTCCAAAATATAATTAGATAAGTGTGTAGTACTAAGTTCATCCCCTCCCTTGATGGTTCCAGGTGAGAAGGTATAGTCAGTTTTGGAAAGAGGGGCAATTACATTGAATACAGGAAGTGGGTATATTCCCTCCATTACAATGCCAGGTAAAAACATCATGTTAACAATTCCATGCAATGAATACCCCTCTAAACCCCACTTTATATAGAGAAAACTGGGGCTGACAGTGGTAAACATTATTTGACTTATTTCTGCTCCGAGACAAAGGTTTTGGGTACTCTTTAGAACCGCCTCAATGAGGCGGTTCTAACAAGCACTCAAAACCCTTCTTTGTAGTAAAAATAAGAAAAATATTACAAATTTTCATCAGAAAAATGACCTTTTTTGAGGAATGAAAGAATGTACTATATCACACGGATATGTTGTCCTAATGAGCAGTCAGTTTTGGAAACAGGGGCAATTTAGGTGGGAATATATTTCTTTGTTCAGATCAAACTATTTTGAAATGGGAGACAGTTAAACAGGATAGATCAACCAATTCCTTCCCATTCTTAATAAGTTAACCCTTGTCCTGCTGAGCCCGGATATGCCTTATTTTCCAAACAATGAAGATCCAGATCAGATGGCTTCTGACGAAGCCATCTGATCAGGATCTACATTGTTTGTCATTCAGATTGTGAATTTGTTGCAATAATTTGCATCAAGTCATCTGATTGGTTGATAATCGGTAGTGGGTGTGGCAGATTAAAATATTCAGCAGGACAAGGGTTAAACCTTCTGTCCAATGTACTATATCACACGGATATGTTGTCCTAATGAGCAGTCAGTTTTGGAAACAGGGGCAATTTAGGTGGGAATATATTTCTTTGTTCAGATCAAACTATTTTGAAATGGGAGACAGTTAAACAGGATAGATCAACCAATTCCTTCCCATTCTTAATAAGTTAACCCTTGTCCTGCTGAGCCCGGATATGCCTTATTTTCCAAACAATGAAGATCCAGATCAGATGGCTTCTGACGAAGCCATCTGATCAGGATCTACATTGTTTGTCATTCAGATTGTGAATTTGTTGCAATAATTTGCATGAAGTAATCTGATTGGTTGATAATCAGTGGTGGGTGTGGCATATTTAAATATTCAGCAGGTCAAGGGTTAAGAGTAACCGATTTTCGAAGGGATGTAATTTGTAGGGTTATTGGGATAATAAAAAATTCTTGGTAAGAGTAACCGACGTCGAAAAGTAATAATAATAATGGGATGCATGAATAAATCCTTTTTTTTTCTTTTATTTCATCTCAATGTCTGGTAAAAATCCCACAAAATTGGAAGCAATGTCTCCAAAATGACCTTTACAGTGTTGACGGGGACGTTAAACCTCAAATCAAACAAAACCAACCCCACTTTACATAGTCAAATATAAGGATAAACCAGTTCTATAAATGGAGACAATTTCATCCCTTCAGTTACTTGAACTGTTTCTTATTTTAACCCTTTATCTGCTGTTCATGACAACCCCTACCTTTGCAAACAGTGTAGATCCAGATCAGGATCTACACTGTTTGTCATTGTCATTCCGTTTGTAAATTTGAACAAAAATTTTATATCATGTAATCTGATTGGCTGATAGTCAGAAATGGGTGTGGCTAATTGAAATATTCAGCAGGATTAGGGTTAAGATGAACAGAATGACAAAACTTTTTTTCGAATAGTGAAGACCCCCATCAAACAATGTATCTTACCTCTGCCTTGGGAGTTCCCGTCTAAAATGGATTAAAATGCTTCCAGAATTTTTGGTGTTCAAAGTTTTAGGCAATTTGCTGTAAGTTTTAATGAGATTAGCAGAAATGATTGCTCATAGACAGCTTATTAGCAACAGCTTTTTTATGCACAAAAATATTTGTGTTTTCTTTGATGACTAATGCATTATCTGTGCATCTTGATTTATTATAACAGACTCTTTTTAATGTTGCTATTATTGATCATGTAGATATGACAAGGATGCTTAATATTTTATTACATGTGATGATATTTACCATAGTGCCTGTATGAATTTTGGTATTTTAATATAATTGAAGGGCCCCCGCCCAATGGTGCCTTGGGCTGCATGGTGCTTCCACACAGAGCTAGAACCAACCGCACATGAGTACTGGTAAACTACTTAGAAGGTCTAAAGCCTGCCCAGGCAAAGTGGTGTGAGGCGTACCGTCCATGCATATAAACCATATTGGTTTCATTGGGTGGCAGGGCTTGAGATGTCATTTCATGTCAATGTTTGGTAAAAGTCCCACAAAATTGGAAGCAACAATTCCAAAATGACCTGAATAGTGTTGAAGGGGACGTTAAACTGCACATTAAACAAACAAACAAACAAATATACTTAAACCTGTTTATTACCGTTCATTATAGCATGTTTATAATATAGCACAATTCACACATTATACTATAACAGACCTCCATGGCCTAGTGGTCTTAAACTTTATGACTGTGGATTCCAGCCTCGCTCAGATCACATGTAAAACTAATGACGTTGTTAGTTAACATATTGTTAAAACTTCAATCATTTAATATGGCAAATATGCTAATATTTTTGCTGAAAAAAATGTGAGCAGCTTTTGCAGATGCAAAAGCTGCTCACATTATTCAGCAAAAATACTACTGTATTAGATATTGTACTTACTAGAACAGTTAACAATTTGACCACTAACAAACTCGTTAAGCTAAAGATGCTGAAATATGCTAATATTTTTATTAAAAAAATGAGAGCAGCTTTTGCAGATGCAAAAGCTGCCCACAATTTTCAGCAAAAATACCACTGTATTAGATAATGAATGTTTGTTCGTTTGATTTGAGGTTTAACGTCCCTGTCAACACTGTAAAGGTCATTTTGGAGACGTTGCTTCCAATTTTGTTGGACTTTTACCCGACATTGAGATGAAATGACATCTCAAGCCTTGCCGCCCAATGAAACCAATAGGGTTTATAAGCATGAAAAGACCCACACGCCGCATTGCCTGGGTAGGCTTAGATCCTTTAAGCAGTTTACCAGTACTCGTGTGCGGGTCGGTTTCAGCTCTGCGTGGAAGCATCATGCAGCCCATCTATTTCTTCAAGCCCCGATGGGCGGGAGCCAAAAGATATGGAATGTACTAGAATAGTTAACAATTTGACCACTAACAAGCTTGTTAAGCTAAAGATGCTTAAATATGCTAAAATTTTACTGAAAAAATGTGAGCAGATGTGCTGATGCAAATATATACCACTTTATCAGATATTGTACTTACTAGAACAGCTAACAATTTGACAACTAGCAAGCTCACCTGAGCCGAAGGTAGCTATTCCCGCCCGGGGCCCACTGGTTTTATATAGGCTTATATAATATAGGAAAAACATTTAAAAATCTTCTTCTCTGAAACCAGAAGGCCTAGGTCATTGATATTTGGTATGAAGCTTCATCTAGTGGACCTCTACCAAGATTGTTCAAATTGGTTTAAACAATATTTATTTCAAATTTGATTCATTTACAATACATATATATAATACGATATGGCTAAAGGATCTGACAGTAAGCCTTGTGGCTTATAGACGTCATCTCCTTCAAATTGTTCAAATTATAGCCCTGGGGCCAAAAACGACTCCGCCTGGGGCCCACTGGTTTTACATTGGCTTATATAGGGAAATCTTCTTTAAAAATCTTCTTTTCTGAAACCAGAAGGCCGAGGTCTTTGAAATTTTGTATGAAGCTTCATCTAGTGGACCTTTACCAAAATTGTTCAAAATATAGCACTTAGGCCAAAAACGGCCCCGCCCCGGGGCCCACTTGTTTTATATAGGCTTTTATAGGGACAACATAAAAATCTTCTTCTCTGAAACCAGCAGGCCTAGGTCAAGTTGTTCAAATTATAGCCCTGGGGCCAAAAACGCCCCTGTGCCAGGGCCCACTGGTTTTACATAGGCTTATATAGGGAAAACCTTTAAAAATCTTCTTGTCTGAAACCAAACGGCCCAGGTCTTTGATATTTGTTATGAAGCTTCATCTAGTGGACGTCTACCAAGATTGTTCAAATTATAGCCCTGGGGCCAAAAATGGCCCTGCTTCGGGGCCCACTGGTTTAATATAGGGAAAACATATAAGAAACCAGAAAGCCCAGGTCTTTGATATTTGGTATGAAGCTTCATCTAGTGAACCTCTACCAAGATTTTTCTGGCCCGGGGCCCACTGGTTTTATATAGGCTTATATAATATAGGAAAAACATTTAAAAATCTTCTTCTCTGAAACCAGAAGGCCTAGGTCATTGATATTTGGTATGAAGCTTCATCTAGTGGACCTCTACCAAGATTGTTCAAATTATAGCCCTGGGGCCAAAAACGACTCCGCCCGGGGCCCACTGGTTTTTCATTGGCTTATATAGAGAAAACCTTTAAAAATCTTCTTTTCTGAAACCAGAAGGCCGAGGTCTTTGAAATTTTGTATGAAGCTTCATCTAGTGGACCTTTACCAAAATTGTTCAAAATATAGCCCTTGGGCCAAAAACGGCCCCGCCCCGGGGCCCACTTGTTTTATATAGGCTTTTATAGGGAAAACATAAAAATCTTCTTCTCTGAAACCAGCAGGCCTAGGTCAAGTTGTTCAAATTATAGCCCTGGGGCCAAAAACGTCCCTGTGCCAGGGCCCACTGGTTTTACATAGGCTTATATAGGGAAAACCTTTAAAAATCTTCTTGTCTGAAACCAAACGGCCCAGGTCTTTGATATTTGTTATGAAGCTTCATCTAGTGGACGTCTACCAAGATTGTTCAAATTATAGCCCTGGGGCCAAAAATGGCCCTGCTTTGGGGCCCACTGGTTTAATATAGGGAAAACATATAAGAAACCAGAAAGCCCAGGTCTTTGATATTTGGTATGAAGCTTCATCTAGTGAACCTCTACCAAGATTGTTCTGGCCTGGGGCCCACTGGTTTTATATAGGCTTATATAATATAGGAAAAACATTTAAAAATCTTCTTCTCTGAAACCAGAAGGCCTAGGTCATTGATATTTGGTATGAAGCTTCATCTAGTGGACCTCTACCAAGATTGTTCAAATTATAGCCCTGGGGCCAAAAACGACTCCGCCCGGAGCCCACTGGTTTTACATTGGCTTATATAGGGAAAACCTTTAAAAATCTTCTTTTCTGAAACCAGAAGGCCGAGGTCTTTGAAATTTTGTATGAAGCTTCATCTAGTGGACCTTTACCAAAATTGTTCAAAATATAGCCCTTGGGCCAAAAACGGCCCCGCCCCGGGGCCCACTTGTTTTATATAGGCTTTTATAGGGAAAACATAAAAATCTTCTTCTCTGAAACCAGCAGGCCTAGGTCAAGTTGTTCAAATTATAGCCCTGGGGCCAAAAACGCCCCTGTGCCAGGGCCCACTGGTTTTACATAGGCTTATATAGGGAAAACCTTTAAAAATCTTCTTGTCTGAAACCAAACGGCCCAGGTCTTTGATATTTGTTATGAAGCTTCATCTAGTGGACGTCTACCAAGATTGTTCAAATTATAGCCCTGGGGCCAAAAATGGCCCTGCTTCGGGGCCCACTGGTTTAATATAGGGAAAACATATAAGAAACCAGAAAGCCCAGGTCTTTGATATTTGGTATGAAGCTTCATCTAGTGAACCTCTACCAAGATTGTTCTGGCCCGGGGCCCACTGGTTTTATATAGGCTTATATAATATAGGAAAAACATTTAAAAATCTTCTTCTCTGAAACCAGAAGGCCTAGGTCATTGATATTTGGTATGAAGCTTCATCTAATGGACCTCTACCAAGATTGTTCAAATTATAGCCCTGGGGCCAAAAACGACTCCGCCCGGGGCCCACTGGTTTTACATTGGCTTATATAGGGAAAACCTTTAAAAGTCTTCTTTTCTGAAACCAGAAGGCCGAGGTCTTTGAAATTTTGTATGAAGCTTCATCTAGTGGACCTTTACCAAAATTGTTCAAAATATAGCCCTTGGGCCAAAAACGGCCCCGCCCCGGGGCCCACTTGTTTTATATAGGCTTTTATAGGGAAAACATAAAAATCTTCTTCTCTGAAACCAGCAGGCCTAGGTCAAGTTGTTCAAATTATAGCCCTGGGGCCAAAAACGCCCCTGTGCCAGGGCCCACAGGTTTTACATAGGCTTATATAGGGAAAACCTTTAAAAATCTTCTTGTCTGAAACCAAACGGCCCAGGTCTTTGATATTTGTTATGAAGCTTCATCTAGTGGACGTCTACCAAGATTGTTCAAATTATAGCCCTGGGGCCAAAAATGGCCCTGCTTCGGGGCCCACTGGTTTAATATAGGGAAAACATATAAGAAACCAGAAAGCCCAGGTCTTTGATATTTGGTATGAAGCTTCATCTAGTGAACCTCTACCAAGATTGTTCTGGCCCGGGGCCCACTGGTTTTATATAGGCTTATATAATATAGGAAAAACATTTAAAAATCTTCTACTCTGAAACCAGAAGGCCTAAGTCATTGATATTTGGTATGAAGCTTCATCTAGTGGACCTCTACCAAGATTGTTCAAATTATAGCCCTGGGGCCAAAAAGGACTCCGCCCGGGGCCCACTGGTTTTACACAGGCTTATATAGGAAAAACCTTTAAAAATGCTTTTCTGAAACCAGAAGGCCGAGGTCTTTGAAATTTTGTATGAAGCTTCATCTAGTGGACCTTTACCAAAATTGTTCAAAATATAGCCCTTGGGCCAAAAACGGCCCCACCCCGGGGCCCACTTGTTTTATATAGGCTTTTATAGGGAAAACATAAAAATCTTCTTCTCTGAAACCAGCAGGCCTAGGTCAAGTTGTTCAAATTATAGCCCTGGGGCCAAAAACGCCCCTGTGCCAGGGCCCACTGGTTTTACATAGGCTTATATAGGGAAAACCTTTAAAAATCTTCTTGTCTGAAACCAAACGGCCCAGGTCTTTGATATTTGTTATGAAGCTTCATCTAGTGGACGTCTACCAAGATTGTTCAAATTATACACATGTAGCCCTGGGGCCAAAAATGGCCCTGCTTCGGGGCCCACTGGTTTAATATAGGGAAAACATATAAGAAACCAGAAAGCCCAGGTCTTTGATATTTGGTATGAAGCTTCATCTAGTGAACCTCTACCAAGATTGTTCAAATTAAAGCCCTGAGGCCAAAAATGCCCCTGCGCCAGGGCCCACTGCTTTTACATATACTTATATAGGGAAAACCTTTAAAAAGCTTCTCGTCTGAAATCAGAAGGCCCAGGTCTTTGATATTTGGTATGAAGCATCATCCAGTGGACCTCTACCAAGCTAGCCCTGGTGAAAATGACAATGAAATTTCACTGAGATTTTAGCGTTATTTCATGGAAATAACAGTGGAATTTCAGTGAAAGAATCGGGCAAAATAACACTGAAATAACACTGAGATTTCAGTGAAATTTCACTGTTATTTCAGTCAATTAACACTGAAATGTCAGTGAAAGAATCAGGCAAAATATTACCAAATTTCAGCAAAATCTCATAGAAATTTCAGTGAAAATTTGTTAGTATTTCAATAAAATAATACTGGTTTTCAGTGAAGTTTCACTGTTATTTCAGTCAAATAACACTGAAATCTCAGTGAAAGAATCGGGCAAAATATTACCGAATTTCAGTAAAATCTCATGGAAATTTCAGTGAAAATTTGTTAGTATTTCAATAAAATATTACTGATTTTCGGTGAAATTTCACTGTTATTTCAGTCAAATAACACTGAAATATCAGTGAAAGAATCGGGCAAAATATTACCAAATTTCAGTGAAAATTTGTTAGTATTTCAATAAAATAGTGCAGAGATCTCATTGAAAGAAATGGGCAAAATACCTCTAAATTTTGTTGAAATCTCAGAGAAATTTTCCTGAAAGTGTGCTAGTATTTCACAGAAATTTTAATGAAATTTTAGGAAATATTCAATAGCATTTAACAGATATATCAATGAGATTTCAAAATTGTTTCCGCTTTGATGGTACTTGATTTATGTTTTGATATACACAGATTTAATTACTATTAGTTCGCATGAGAAATATATAAAATGAACAACTTCATTCGTCCCCCAAATACTTTTTTCTGTAAATGGTTACATAATGATATCAACTACAACAGCCAAGAGTCTCTGTTACATGCCACACTGTACCCCACCCATTTCGAATGACCATATTAATTTTCGGACAAGAAGAAAAAAAAGTAATTTATTAAATATAATTATGTCTGATTTATCTTTTTTCTGTCAAACTTGTGTTTTCTAAGGCCTTTCAGCATGTTTGTTAATCTAACACAGACATTGAATGACCAGAAACTTTTGACCTTCAAAATCCGCATGCTGACCTGCTAACCTGTGTCTGCCATCATTTCTGCCCAATTCAAACAGCACCTTTTCAAACTGTGTCCTGAAGTGTACTTACTATATCAGCTAATGTTCTGTGATGTTTGTCATCCTGATATTACCAGACAATTAGTTTTCTGGCACTGCTTTGAAAATCCCTCCAATACTAAGGCAGCCATGTTTTTCCCATCATTCAATTGAAATGATGTCATCATCAATGACGTCATCACCAAAATTTCAGTGAAATTTCAGTGAAATTTGGTGAAATTTCATTTTAATTTTAAAACTCATAATTTTCAGTGTCACTTATTATCAAAACAACACTGCATGTTAAACATCAAGTTTTTGTTGTTGTATAATTCCTCGTAGGAAAGAAAGGGGCTGATTAACTTGCCTGTTTGTCCCTTAGCTTATGGTACTTTCTTATAATTGGGTTGGCATCAAATTTTTATTGTGGCACTTCCTGAACTATTCATTCTTATACTTTGTCATAGAATGAAATTACTTTCTAGTTGAAAAGACATTCTATGAAAACTAGATTTCACTCAAGAAACAACAAATTACATGCAAAGACTGAAATTTTCTAAAACTGTACTAAAATTTAAATGAAATACTAAATTTGATTAAAATCCTTGAAATTTTACTGATGCTAGAAAATTGTTGAAATTTCACTGAAATTTCATTTAAATTTTTGTGAATTTCCATTGAAATTGAATTCTATTGAAAGGCGTTCTTTCAGGGTACAGGAAATTTACATTGGTTTCTGCCCTCGCTTGGAATTTGATGATATTATGCATAACAATTGCCTTGAATTATGATGCATTCACTTTTAAATGCAATTCCTTTGTAAATTTATCACAATTTAGGAAGTCACTACCAAAACAGAGGGTTTTGTCTGTTTGTATTGGAGTTTAACTGTCCAGTCAACACTATTTAGGTCATTTATGAGCCGGTCAGTTTACCTGTCCACACTTTTCCTGGGCAGACTTATACATCAGCGGTTAACCAGTACAGTGCACATTCTTTAGCCAGAAACTGACAACTGCCCTTCTTGAATCAGCGGAAGGGAGAGAATGACCATAGAAAAGATTTCATAATCAATCTCCACGAAAGAATGTTGCCAACCCAGGCAGGTATCGAACCCGCGTCCTCGTGATCAACAGTCAGACGCGCGTCCGACTGAGCTACCGAGTCCGGCCCCAAAACAGAGGGTACTCTGATATAAACCTGTATACAGTAATCTTAGCCAACATTGCAGACTCAGAACAGCCTGTTTCTGATCAGGGTGTTCACTTTTTGCTGTTCCAACTGCAATTTTATTATGTCCACATTTTTATGTCCTCATGCATGCATGCAAGAGCAAGAGCGGGGACATATTGTTTTTGCCCTGTCTGTTTGTTGGCTTGTCTGTTTGCTGGATAACTTTAAGGCCGAAACAAGCTAGTCTTGCCCAAACATCTGGATTCCCTACTTGAAAGGAAAAACATTGGTCATAACTTTTGAACCGTTTATATTTGGCATGTACCGGTAGGTTCCTTGTGACAAGAAAAAACATTGGTCATAACTTTTGAACCGTTTCAGATAGATCGAGTCTTCATATTTGGCATGTAGGTTCCTTGTGACCCCTTCAGATAGAACCTTCATATTTGGCATGTAGGTTCCTTGTGACAAGGGCTTAGGATAAGAAAAAAATTGACCTTTGCCTGGGGACATGTTTGTGTTTCACAAACACATCTTGTTAAAATTTAAGTCTGTGACAGCAGTCTATATGTATGTCCAAACTTCTGAGGCTTTTAAGATGATATGCTGATACTTTAATGTACTCCACTACCTGAGGACTTTATAGCACGGTTTTAGGGGTCCAAAGCAGGAAATGTGTTAGTAAATGGGTGGCAGTGTTGTGTCCAATTACAATGTATAGATTATACAGAAAAGAAATGGTCATTTTTCTGTATGATCTGTACATTTTTAGGATCCATCTGTGAAAAGTATTTTATCCAAAACTGTATAAGGGGGAAAAATTGTGGTGTATGTTGTTGCATGTTTTCTTGCTTCATTCTTACATTGTTTCTTCGCATTAGTCTTATCTAATATTTTCCTTAGAAGCTTTCTTTATTTTAATATACGTTAAAACTTTTGTAACTGAAGAAAATGCATTGGTCATTTGATTGAAAAAATACTGAAATTTCACTGAAATTTCATTGAAATTTCACTATCACTTAAATTTTGTAGACGATCAAAATTTATGCAAGAATACTGCTGAAATTTTAGTGAATTTTCATTGAAATTTCATTGAAATTAAGTTTCACTGAAATTTTGAATATGTCAGTGAAATTTGTTGAAACTTCACTGAAATTTCATTGAAATTTCATCAAATTTTGGTCAAATGGGTGAAATCCACCAAAATATGAGGATTTCAGTATGAGCGTAAAGTTAGTTCCCGGTTCCCGGTTCCCGATTCCAGTTCCCGGTTCCCGGTTCCCGATTCCAGTTCCCGGTTCCCGATTCCAGTTCCCAGTTCCCGATTCCAGTTCCCGGTTCCCGATTCCAGTTCCCGGTTCCCGATTCCAGTTCCCGGTTCCCGATTCCAGTTCCCGGTTCCCGGTTCCCGATTCCAGTTCCCGGTTCCCGATTCCAGTTCCCGGTTCCAGTTCCCGTTTCCCGATTCCAGTTCCCGGTTCCCGATTCCAGTTCCCGGTTCCGCATTCCAGTTCCCGGTTCCCGATTCCCGGTTCCCGTATACGATGTTGTTCCCGATTCCAGTTCCCGGTTCCCGGTCGTCCGTGTCGCAGTGGCCCGGAGAAAGGGCAGTGGACACATACTGCATTAGACCACACTGCAGCTTAGCAGCGGAAGTAACGGAGACTCTCTTTAAGTGATGATCATCCGTGCCGCAGGGGCCCGCGGAGAAAGAGCAGTGGACACATACTGCATTACACCACATCATGGCTAAGCGGCGGGAGGAACGGAGACTCTCTATGATGACCATCCGTCCCGCGGTTGCCCGGCGACAGAACAGTGGACACATACTGCATTAGACTACATGGCGGCTAAATGGCGAGAGTAACGGAAACTCTCTAGAGTTGATGACTATCCGTCTCGCAGTGGCCCTTTGACATGGAAATGGACATGTACCCCTTTAGGCCAATATGCGGATAGGCTGCGGGAGTAGCGGAGAATCGCTATAGGTGATGATCATCCGTCCCGCTGTGGCCCGTCGACAAGACAGTGGACACTTGCTACAATAGACCACGCTGCGGCTCAGCGGCGGGAGTAGCGGAGACTCTCTTAAGGCGATGATCATCCGTGCCGCAGTGGCCCGGAGAAAGGGCAGTGGACACATACTGCATTAGACCACACCGCGTCTAAGGGTTATACTGAGTTAGCTGCAGCCCGTTGAATAGCTGCTATTTTCTTTCTGTAGATTTTCTGCATATCGGGAACCGGGATCTAGTTCCCGGTTCCGATTTAAAAATGAACCGGGAACCAGGAACTATGTTAAGAGCTGCCTGCGTTAGATAGAAATGTTTTATTCAGTTATCAGCTGATAAGGAATGACATCCTTACTCACAGTTCACCCGCGCCGCAAATCTTTTAAAACCCGCGCAGCCCCGCATTGAGCGGGCGGAACAAAGCAACTAGACCGCAAGTTTGCGCGGGTTATAGGTCATGATCATCCGTGCCGCAGTGTGCCGGCGACAGGGCAGTGGACACATACTGCATTAGACCACACCGCGGCATAGCGGCGGGAGTAACGGAGATTCTCTATAGGTGATGACCATCCATGCCACAGTGGCCTGGAGAAAGGGCAGTGGACACATACTGCATTACACCACATCGCGGCTAAGCGGTGTGAGTAACGGAGACTCTCTATAGGCGATGACCATCCGTCGCGCGGTAGCCCGGCGACAGGACAGTGGACACATACTGCATCAGACCACACCGCGGCTAAATGGCGAGAGTAACGGAAACTCTCTAGAGTTGATGACTATCCGTCCCGCAGCGGCCCGGTGACATGGAAATGGACATGTACTCCTTGAGACCAATATGCGGATAGGCTGCGGGAGTAGCGGAGAATCGCTATAGGTGATGATCATCCGTCCCGCTGTGGCCCGTCGACAAGACAGTGGACACATGCTACAACAGACCACGCTGCGGCTAAACGGCGGGAGTAGCGGAGACTCTCTTAAGGTGATGATCATCCGTGCCGCAGTGGCCCGGAGAAAGGGCAGTGGACACATACTGCATTAGACCACACCGCATCGAAGGGTTATACTGAGTTAGCTGCAGCCCGTTGAATAGCTGCCATTTTCTATTTGTAGGTTTTCTGCATTTAAAGCTTAAATTTATGTTAAGAGCTGCCTGCGTTAGATAGAAATGTTTATAAAGTTATCAGCTGATAAGGAATGACATCCTGACTCACAGTTCACCTGCGCGCAGCCCCGCATTGAGCGGGCGGAACAAAGCAACTAGACCGCAAGTTTGCGCGGGTCATAGGTCATGATCAACCGTGCCGAAGTTTGCCGGCGACAGGGCAGTGGACACATACTGCATTAGACCACACCGCGGCCAAGCGGCGGGAGTAACGGAGATTCTCTATAGGTGATGACCATCTGTGCCGCAGTGGCCCGGAGAAAGAGCAGTGGACACATACTGCATTACACCACATCGCGGCTAAGCGGTGTGAGTAACAGAGACTCTCTATAGGCGATGACCATCCGTCTCGCGGTAGCCCCCGCGACAGGACAGTGGACACATACTGCATTAGATCACACCGTAGTGGGAGTAACGGACACTCTCTATAGTCGATGAACATCCGTAACGCAGTGGCCCTGAGAAAGGGCAGTGGGCACAAACTGCATTAGACCACACCGTGGTTAAGTGGTGGGAGTAACGGAGATTCTCTTTAGGTGATGATCATCCGTCACGCTGTGGCCCGGCGACAAGACAGTGGACACAAAATACATTAGACCACGCTCCACGCTGCGGCTAAGCAGCGGGAGTAGCGGAGACTCTCTTAAAGTGATGATTATCCGTGCCGCAGTTACCCGGAAAAAAGGGCAGTGGAGACATACTGCATTAGACCACACCGCGTCTAAGGGCTATACTGAGTTAGCTGCAGCCCTTTGAATAGCTGCTATTGCCTTTTTATAGGTTTTATGCAAATCGGAATCCGGGAATTAGTTCCCGGTTCCCGGTTCCCGATTTAATAAGGAACCAGGAACCTGGAACTAGTTCCCGGTTCCCGATTTGATTTGACTATGTTAAGAGTTGCCTGCGATAGATAGAAATGTTTTATTAAGTTATCAGTTGATAAGGAATGACATCCTTACTCACATTCACCCGCGCCGCAAACCTTTTGAAACCCTCGCAGCCCCACATTGAGCGGGCGGAACTAAGCAACTAGACCGCAAAGTTGCGCGGGTTATAGGTCATGATCATCCGTGCCGCAGTGGGTCGGCGACAGAGCATTGGACACATACTGCAACAGACCACACCGCAGCGGGAGTAACGGAGACTCACTATAGGTGATGACCATCCGTGCCGCAGTGGCCCGGAGAAAGGGTAGTGGACACAAACTGCACTGCACCACATCGCGTCTGAGTGGCGGGAGAAACGGAGACTCTCTATAGGTGATGACCATCCGTGCCGCAGTGTCCCTTGAGAAAGGGCAGTGGACACATATTGCATTACACCACATCGCGTCTGAGTGGCGGGAGTAACGGAGACTCTCTATAGGTGATGACCATCCGTCCCGCGGTAGCCCGGCGACAGGCCAGTGGACACAAACTGCATTAGACCACACCGCGGCTTATTGGCGGGAGTAACGGAGATTCTCTATACGTGATGACCATCCGTGCCGCAGTGTCCCGGAGAAAGGGCAGTGGACACATTCTGCATTACACCACATCGCGTCTGAGTGGCGGGAGTAACGGAGACTCTCTATAGGTGATGACCATCCGTCCCGCGGTAGCCCGGCGACAGGACAGTGGACACAAACCGCATTAGACCACACCGCGGCTAAGCGGTGGGAGTAACGGAGATTCTCTATACGTGATGACCATCCGTGCCGCAGTGTCCCGGAGAAAGGGCAGTGGACACATACTGCATTATACCACATCGCGTCTGAGTGGCGGGAGTAACGGAGACTCTCTCATGCACGCATGCATGACCATCCGTCCCGCAGTGGCTCGGCGACAGGGCAATGGACATGTACTCCTTTAGACAAAGCTGCGGATAGCCTGCGGGAGTAGCGGAAAATCGCTATAGGTGATGATCATCCGTTCCGCTGTGGCCCGGCGACAAGACAGTTGACACATACTACAATAGACCATGCTGCGGCTAAGCGGCGGGAGTAGCGGAGCGTCTCTTAAGGTGATGATCATCCGTGCCGCAGTGGTCAAGAGAAAGGGCAGTGGACACATATTGCATTAGACCACACCGCGGCTAAGGGTTATACTGAGTTAGCTGCAGCCCGTTGAATAGCTGCTTTTGTCTTTTTATTGGCTTTGTGCAAATCGGGAACCGGGAACTTGTTCCCGGTTCCCGATTCAATAAGGAACCGGGAACCCGGTTTCCGATTTGATTTGACTATGTAAAGAGTTGTCTGCGTTAGATAGAAATGTTTTATTCAGTTATCAGTTGAAAAGGAATGCCATCCTTACTCACGGTTCACCCGCGCCGCAAATCTTTTAAAACCCGCGCAGCCCCGCATTGAGTGGGCGGAACAAAATAACTAGACCGCAAGTTTGCGCCGGATATTGGTCATGATCATCCGTGCCGCAGTGGGCCGGCGACAGGGCTGTGGAAAAATACTGCAACAGACCACACCGCAGCGGGAGAAACGGAGACTCTCTATACGGTGATGACCATCCCTGCCGCAGTGGCCCGGAGAAAGAGCAGTGGACAAAAACTGCATGAGACCACACCGCGGCTAAGCGGCGGGAGAAACGGAGATTCTCTACAGGTGATGACCATCCGTACCGCAGTGGCCCGGAGATAGGGCAGTGGACACATACTGCATTAGACCAAATCGCGGCTAAGGGTTATCATTAGTTAACTGCAGCCTTTTGAATAGCTGCAATTGTCTTTTTGTAGGTTTTGTGCAAATCGGGAACCGGGAACTAGTTCCCGGTTCCCGGTTCCCGATTTAATAAGGAACCGGGAACCGGGAACTAGTTCCCGGTTCCCGATTTGATTTTACTATGTAAAGAGTTGCCCGCGTTAGATAGAAATGTTTTATTCAGTTATCATTCGATAAGGAATGACATCCTTTGTCACAGTTCACCCGCGCCGAAAATGTTTTAAAACCCGCGCAACCCCTGCATTGAGCGGGCTGAACAAAGTAACTAGACCGCAAATTTGCGTGGGTTATAGGTCATTATCATCCGTGCCGCAGTGGGCCGGCGACAGGGCAGTGGACACATACTGCAACAGACCACACCGCAGCGGGAGTAACGGCGACTCTCTATAGGTGATGACCATCCGTGCCGCAGTGGCCCGGAGAAAGGGAAGTGGACACATACTGCATTACACCACGTTGCGGCGAAGGGTTGTCCTTAGTTAACTGCAGCCCTTTGAATAGCTGCTATTGTCTTTTAATAGGTTTTGTGTAATTCGGGAACCGGGGACTAGTTCCCGGTGCCCGTTTCCCGATTTAATAAGGAACCGCGGCTAAGGGTTATACTGAGTTAGCTGCAGTCCTTTGAATAGCTGCTATTGTCTTTTTATAGGTTTTGTGCAAATCGGGAACCGGGAACTAGTTCCCGGTTCCCGGTTCCCGATTTAATAAGGAACTGGGAACCCGTTCCCGGTTCCCGATTTGATTTGATTTGACTATGTAAAGAGGTGACTGCGTTAGATATAAATGTTTTATTCAGTTATCAGTTGATAAGGAATGACATCCTTACTCACAGTTCACCCGCGCCGCAAATCTTTTAAAACCCGCGCAGCCCCGCATTGAGGGGGCGGAACAAAGCAACTATACCTCTAGTTTGCGCGGATAATAGATCATGATAATCCATGCCGCAACAGGGCAGTGGACGCATGCTGCAACAGACCACACCACAGCGGGAGTAACGGAGACTCTCTATAGGTGATGACCATCAGTGCCGCAGTGGCCCGGCGACAGGACAGTGGACACATACTGCATTAGACCAGACTGCGGCTTAGCGGCGGGAGTAACGGAGACTCTCTATAAGTGAGGACCATCCGTGCCGCAGTGGCCTGGAGAAAAGACAGTGGACTAATACTGCATTAGACTACACCGCGGCTGCGCGGCGGGAGTATCGGAGACTCTCTTTAGGGGATGACCATCCGTCCCGCGGACGACCGGCGACAGGACAGTGGACACATACTGCATTAGACCACACCGCGGCTAATTGTTATACTGAGTTAGCCGCAACCCTTTGAATAGCTACTATTGTCTATTTAAAGTATTGGGGAAATCGGGAACCGGGAACTAGTCCCGGTTCCCGATTTGATTTGACTATGTGAAGAGTTGTCTGCGTTAGGTAGAAATGTTTCATTAAGTTAGCAGTTGATAAGGTATGACATCCTTACTCACAGTTCACCCGCGCCGCAAATCTTTTGAAACCCGCGCAGCCCCGCATTGTGTGGGCGGAACAAAGTAACTAGACCGCAAGTTTGCGCGAATTATAGGTCATGATCATCCGTGCCGCTGTGGGTCGGCGACAGAGCAGTGGACACATACTGCAACAGAACACACCGCAGCGGGAGTAACGGAGACTCTCTATAGGTGATGACCATCCGTGCCGCAGTGGTCCGGAGAAAGGGCAGTTGACACAAACTGCATTAGACCATACCGCGGCTATGCGGCGGGAGTTACGGAGATTCTCTATAGGTTATTACCGGCAGTGGCCCGGAGAAAGGGCAGTGGACACATACTGCATTAGACCACACCGCGGCTTAACGGTGGGAGTAACGGAGACTCTCTATAGGTGCTGACCATCTGTCCCGCGGTAGCCCGGCGACAGACAGTGGACACATACTGCATTAGACCACACCGCGGCTAAGCTAAGGGAGTAACAGAGATTCAATATAGGCGATGACCATCCATGCCGCAGTGGCCCGGAGAAAAGGCAGTTGATGACACATTCCGAATTACACCACATCGCGTCTAAGCGGTGGGAGTAACGGAGACTTTCATAGGTGATGACCATCCGTCCCGTGGTAGCCCGGCGCCAGAACAGTGGACACATACTGCATTATACCACACCGCGGCTAGACGGCGAGAGTAACGGAGACTCTCTAGAGTTGATGACCATCCGCCCCGCAGTGGCCCGGCGACAGGGCAATGTACATGTACTCCTTTAGACCAATCTGCGGATACTCGCAGCTGGAATATCGTTACATGGACATGTTTCATTAAGTTTTCAGTTGATAAGGAATGACATTCTTACTCACAGTCCAACCGCGCTGCAAATCTTTGGAAACCCGCGCAGCCCCGCATTTGCGCGAGTTATAGGTCATGATCATCCGTGCCGCAGTGGGCCGGCGTCAGGACAGTGGACACATACTGCAACAGACCACACCGAGCGGGAGTAACGGAGACTTTCTATAGGTGATGACCATCCGTGCCGCAGTGGCCCGGAGAAAGGGCAGTGGACACAAACTGCATCAGACCACACCAACGCTAAGCAACGGGAGTATCGGAGATTCTCTTCAGATAATGACCATCAGTGCCGCAGGGGCCCGGAGAAAGGGCAGTGGACACATATTGCATTATACCGGGCGGGAGTAACGGAGACTCTCTATAGGTGATGACCATCCGTCCCGCGTTAGCCCAGCGACGGGACAGTGGGCACATACTGCATTAGACCACACCGCGGCTAAGCGGCGGGTATAACGGATATTCTCTATAGGTGATGACCATCCGTGCCGCAGGGGCAGTGGACACATACTGCATTACACCACATCGCGGCTAAGCGATGGGAGTAACGGAGACTCTCTATAGGTGATGACCATCCGTCCCGCGGTAGCCCAGCGACAGGACAGTGGACACATACTGCATTAGTCCATACCGCGGTTTAACGTCGGGAGTAACGGAGAACCTCTAGAGTTGATAATCATCCGCTCCGCAGTGGCCCGGCGAAAGGGCAATGTACATGTACTCCTTAAGACCAATCTGCGGATAGGCTGAGGGAGTAGCGGAGAATCGCTATAGCAGATGTTGTGGCGCGGCGACAAGGCAGTGGGCACATACTACATTGGAACACGCTGCGTCCCGCGGTAGCCCGGCGACAGGAAAGTGTACACATACTGCATAACACCACACTGCGGCTAAGCGTAGGGTGAAATGGAGACTCTCTTTAGGCTATGATCGTCCGTGCCGCAGTGGCCGGGAGAAAGGGCAGTGGACACATACTGCATTAGACCTCACCGCGGCTTAGTGACGGGAGTATTGGAGACTCTCTTCAGGTTATGACCCCCTGTCCCGCAGTGGCCCGGCGATAGCGCAATGGACATGTACTCCTTAAGACCAGACTGCGGATAGGCTGCGGGTGTAGCGGAGAATCGCTTTAGGTGATGCTGTGGCCCGGCGACAAGACAGTGGACACAAACTACAATAGACCACAATGCGGTTAAGCGGCGGGAGTAGCGGAGACTCTCTTAAGGTGATGATCATCCATGCCGCAGTGGCCCGGAGAAAAGGCAGTGGACACATACTGAATTAGACCACACCGCGGCTTAGTGGCGGGAGTAACGGAGACTTTCTTTAAGTTATGATCATCCGTGCCGCAGTGGCCCGGAGAAAGGGCAGTGGACACATACTGCAATAGACTACACCGCGGCTAAGCGGCGGGAGTAACGGAGATTCTTTTTAGGTGATGATCGTCCGTTCCGCAGCTGTCCGGAGAAAGGGCAGTGGACACATCCTGCATAAGACCACACCGCGGCTTAGTGGCGAGAGTAAGGGAGGCTCCCTTTAAGTGATCATTATCCGTGCCGCAGTGGCCCCGAGAAAGGGCAGTGGACACATACTGCATTAGACCACACCGCGGCTTAGTGGCGGTAGTAACGGAGAGTCCCTATAGGTAATGACCATCCGTGCCGCAGTAGCCCGGCGACAGTGCAATGGACATGTACTCCTTTAGACCAAACTGCGGATAGGCTGCGGGAGTAGCGGAGAATCGCTATAGGTGATGACCGGAGAATCGCTAAAGGTCATGATCATCCGTCCCGCTGTGTCCCGGCGACAAGACAGTGGACACACACTGCAATAGACCACACTGCGGCGAAGCGGCGTGAGTAACGGAGACTGTCATAAGGGGATGATCATCCATGCTGCAGTGACCCGGAGAAAGGGCAGTGGACACATACTGCATTAGACAACACCGCGGCTAAGCCGCGGGAGTAACAGCGACTCTCTTCAGGTGATGACCCTCCGTCCTGCAGTGGCCCGGAGAGAGCGCAATTGACATGTACTGCTTTAGACCAAACTGTTGATAGGCTGCGGGAGTAGCGGAGAATCGCTATAGGTGATGACCATCCGTTCCGCCGTAGCCCGGCGACAGGAAAGTGTACACATACTGCATTACACCACACCGCGGTTAAACGGCGGGAGTAACTGAGACTATCTAGAGTTGATGACCATCCGCCCCGCAGTAGCCTGGCAACAGGGCAATGGACATGTACTCTTTTAGACCAATCTGCGATAGGCTGCGGGAGTAGCGGAGAATCGCTTTAGGTGATGAACATCCGTCCCTCTGTGGCCCCGCGACAAAATAGTGGACACATACTACAATGGACCACGCTGCGGCTAAGCTCCGGGAGTAGCGGAGACTCGCTTAAGGTGATGATCATCTATGCCGCAGTGGCCCGGAGAAAGGGCAGTCGACACATACTGCATTAGAAGAGACTGCGGCTAAGCGGCGGGAGTAACGGAGATTCTCTTATGGTGATGATCCTCCGTGCCGAAGTGGCCCGGGCAAAGGGCAGTGGACACATCCTGCATTAGACCACACAGCGGCTTAGTGGCGGGAGTAACGGAGACTCTCTTTTAGTGATGATTATCCGTGCCGCAGTGGCCCGGAGAAAGGGCAGTCGACACATACTCCATTAGAAGAGACTGCGGCTAAGCGGCGGGAGTAACGGTGATTCTCTTAAGGTGATGATCGTCCGTGCCGAAGGGGCCCGGGCAAAGGGCAGTGGACACATCCTGCATTAGACCACACAGCGGCTTAGTGGCGGGAGTAACGTAGACTCTCTTTTAGTGATGATTATCCGTTCCGCAGTGGCCCGGAGAAAGGGCAGTGGACACATACTGCCTTAGACCACACCGCGGCTTAGTGGCTGGAAAAACGGAGAGACCCTTAAGGTGATGACCATCCGTGCCGCAGTAGCCCGGAGAAAGGGCAGTGGACACCTATTGCATTTCACCACATCGCGGCTAAGCGGCGTGAGTAACGGAGACTCTCTACAGGTGGTGATCATCCGTCCAGCGGTAGCCCGGCGTCAGGACAGTGTACACATACTGCATTACACCACACCGCGGCTAAACGGCAGGAGTAACGGAGACTCTCTAGAGTTGATGACCAACCATCCGTCCCGCAGTTGCCCGGCGACAGGGCAATGGACATGTACTCCTTTAGACCAAAATGCGGATAGGGTGCGGGGAAAGCGGAGAATCGCTATAGGTCATGATCATCCGTCCCGCTGTGTCCCGGCGACAAGACAGTGGACACAAACTGCAATAAACCACACTGCGGCTAAGCGGCGGGAGTAGTGGAGACTGTCTTAAGGTGATGATCATCCGTGCCGCAGTGGCCCGGAGAAAGGGCAGTGGACATATACTGCATTACACCACATCGCAGCTAAACGGCGGGAGTAACGGAGACTCTCTTTAGGCGATGACCATCCGTGCCGCAGTGGCCCGGAGGAAGGGCAGTTGACACAAACTGCATTACACCACATCGCGGCTAAGGGTTATCCTTATTTTACTGCAGGCCTTTGAATAGCTGCCATTGTCTTTTTATAGGTTTTGTGCAAATCGGGAACCGGGGACTAATTCCCGGTGCCCGTTTCCCGATTTAATATGGAACCGCGGCTAAGGGTTATTCTGAGTTAGCTGCAGTCCTTAAAATAGCTGCTATTGTCTTTTTATAGGTTTTGTGCAAATCGGGAAACGGGAACTAGTTCCCGGTTCCCGATTTAATAAGGAATCGGGAACTGGGAACCCGTTCCCGGTTCCCGATTTGATTTGACTATTTAAAGAGTTGACTGCGTTAGATAGAAATGTTTTATTCAGTTACATGTATCAGTTGATAAGGAATGACATCCTTACTCACAGTTCACCCGCGCCGCAAATCTTTTAAAACCCGCGCAGCCCCGCATTGAGGGGGCGGAACAAAGCAACTATACCTCTAGTTTGCGCGGATTATAGATCATGATCATCCATGCCGAAGTGGGCTTGCAGCAGGGCAGTGGACGCATACTGCAACAGACCACACCACAGCGGGAGTAACGGAGACTCTCTATAGGTGATGACCATCAGTGCCGCAGTGGCCCGGCGACAGGACAGTGGACACATACTGCATTAGACCAGACTGCGGCTAAGCGGCGGGAGTAACGGAGACTCTCTATAAGTGAGGACCATCCGTGCCGCAGTGGCATGGAGAAAAGGCAGTGGACTAATACTGCATTAGACTACACCGCGGCTGCGCGGCGGGAGTATCGGAGACTCTCTTTAGGCGATGACCATCCGTCCCGCGGACGACCGGCGACAGGACAGTGGACACACACTGCATTAGACCACACCGCGGCTAAACGGCGGGTGTAACGGAGACTCTCTAGAGTTGATGACCATCCGTTCCGCAATGGCCCGGTGACAGGGCAATGGACATGTTTTCCTTTAGACCAAACTGAGGATAGGCTGTGGGAGTAGCGGAGAATCGGTAAAGGCGATGATCATCCGTCCCGCTGTGGCCCGGAGAAAGGGCAGTGGACACATACTGCATTAGACCACACCGCGGCTAATTGTTATACTGAGTTAGCCGCAGCCCTTTGAATAGCTACTATTGTCTATTTAAAGTATTGGGGAAATCGGGAACCGGGAACTAGTTCCCGGTTCCCGATTTGATTTGACTATATGAAGAGTTGTCTGCGTTAGGTAGAAATGTTTCATTAAGTTAGCAGTTGATAAGGTATGACATCCTTACTCACAGTTCACCCGCGCCGCAAATCTGTTGAAACCCGCGCATCCCCGCATTGAGTGGGCGGAACAAAGTAACTAGACCGCAAGTTTGCGCGAATTATAGGTCATGATCATCAGTGCCGCTGTGGGTCGGCGACAGAGCAGTGGACACATACTGCAACAGAACACACCGCAGCGGGAGTAACGGAGACTCTCTATAGGTGATGACCATCCGTGCCGCAGTGGCCCGGAGAAAGGGCAGTTGACAAAAACTGCATTAGACCATACTGCGGCTATGCGGCGGGAGTTACGGAGATTCTCTATAGGGGATGACCGGCAGTGGCCCGGAGAAAGGGCAGTGGACACATACTGCATTAGACCACACCGCGGCTTAACGGTGGGAGTAACGGAGACTCTCTATAGGTGCTGACCATCTGTCCCGCGGTAGCCCGGCGACAGACAGTGGACACATACTGCATTAGACCACACCGCGGCTAAGCTACGGGAGTAACAGAGATTCACTATAGGTGATGACCATCCAAGCCGCAGTGGCCCGGAGAAAAGGCAGTTGACACATACTGAATTACACCACATCGCGTCTAAGCGCTGGGAGTAACGGAGACTTTCTATAGGTGATGACCATCCGTCCCGTGGTAGCCCGGCGCCAGAACAGTGGACACATACTGCATTATACCACACCGCGGCTAGACAGCGAGAGTAACGGAGACTCTCTAGAGTTGATGACCATCCGCCCCGCAGTGGCCCGGCGACAGGGCAATGTACATGTACTCCTTTAGACCAATCTGCGGATACTCGCAGCTGGAATATCGTTACATAGACATGTTTCATTAAGTAGTCAGTTGATAAGGAATGACATTCTTACTCACAGTCCAACCGCGCTGCAAATCTTTGGAAACCCGCGCAGCCCCGCATTTGCGCGAGTTATAGTTCATGATCATCCGTGCCGCAGTGGGCCGGCGACAGGACAGTGGACACATACTGCAACAGACCACACAGAGCGGGAGTAACGGAGACTCTCTATAGGTGATGACCATCCGTGCTGCAGTGGCCCGGAGAAAGGGCAGTGGACACAAACTGCATCAGACCACACCAACGCTAAGCAACGGGAGTATCGGAGATTCTCTTCAGGTGATGACCATCAGTGCCGCAGGGGCCCGGAGAAAGGGCAGTGGACACATATTGCATTATACCGGGCGGGAGTAACGGAGACTCTCTATAGGTGATGTCCATCCATCCCGCGTTAGCCCAGCGACAGGACAGGGGGCACATACGGCATTAGACCACACCGCGGCTAAGCGGCGGGTATAACGGATATTCTCTATAGGTGATGACCATCTGTGCCGCAGTGGCCCGGAGAAAGTGCAGTGGACACATACTGCATTACACAACATCGCGGCGAAGCGACGGGAGTAACGGAGACTCTCTATAGGTGATGACCATCCGTCCCGCGGTAGCACAGCGACATGACAGTGGACACATACTGCATTAGTCCATACCGCGGCTTAACGGAGACTCTCTAGAGTTGATAACCATCCGCTCCGCAGTGGCCCGGCGAAAGGGCAATGTACATGTACTCCTTAAGACCAATCTGCGGATAGGCTGAGGGAGTAGCGGAGAATCGCTATAGCAGATGATGTGGCGCGGCGACAAAGCAGTGGGCACATACTACATTGGAACACGCTGCGGCCCGCGGTAGCCCGGCGACAGGAAAGTGTACACATACTGCATTACACCACACCGCGGCTAAGCGTAGGGTGAGATGGAGACTCTCTTAGGGCTATGATCGTCCGTGCCGCAGTGGCCGGGAGAAAGGGCAGTGGACACATACTGCATTAGACCTCGCCGCGGCTTAGTGACGGGAGTATTGGAGACTCTCTTCAGGTTATGACCCCCTATCCCGCAGTGGCCCGGCGACAGCGCAATGGACATGTACGCCTTAAGACCAGACTGCGGATAGGCTGCGGGTGTAGCGGAGAATCGCTATAGGTGATGCTGTGGCCCGGCGACAAGACAGTGGACACAAACTACAATAGACCACGATGCGGTTAAGCGGCGGGAGTAGCGGAGACTCTCTTAAGGTGATGATCATCCATGCCGCAGTGGCCCGGAGAAAAGGCAGTGGACACATACTGAATTAGACCACACCGCGGCTTAGTGGCGGGAGTAACGGAGACTTTCTTTAAGTTATGATCATCCGTGCCGCAGTGGCCCGGAGAAAGGGCAGTGGACACATACTGCAATAGACCACACCGCGGCTAAGCGGCGGGAGTAACGGAGATTCTTTTTAGGTGATGATCGTCCGTTCCGCAGCTGCCCGGAGAAAGGGCAGTTGACAAATCCTACATAAGACCACACCGCGGCTTAGTGGCTAGAGTAACGGAAGCTCTCTTTAAGTGGTCATTATCCGTGCCGCAGTGGCCCCGAGAAAGGGCAGTGGACACATACTGCATTAGACCACACCGCGGCTTAGTGGCGGTGGTAACGGAGAGTCCCTATAGGTAATGACCATCCGTGCCGCAGTAGCCCGGCGACAGCGCAATGGACATGTACCTCTTTTAGACCAAACTGCGGATAGGCTGCGAGAGTAGCGGAGAATCGCTATAGGTGAAGACCGGAGAAACGCTAAAGGTCATGATCATCCGTCCCTCTGTGTCCCGGCGACAAGACAGTGGACACACACTGCAATAGACCACACTGCGGCTAAGCGGCGTGAGTAGCGGAGACTCTCATAAGGTGATGATCATCCGTGCTGCAGTGACCCGGAGAAAGGGCTGTGGACACATACTGCATTAGACAACACCGCGGCTAAGCCGCGGGAGTAACAGCGACTCTCTTCATGATGACCCTCCGTCCCGCAGTGGCCCTGAGAGAGCGCAATTGACATGTACTGCTTTAGACCAAACTGTTGATAGGCTGCGGGAGTAGCGGAGAATCGCTATAGGTGATGACCATCCGTTCCGCCGTAGCCCGGCGACAGGAAAGTGTACACATACTGCATTACACCACACCGCGGTTAAACGGCGGGAGTAACTGAGACTATCTAGAGTTGATGACCATCCGCCCCGCAGTAGCCCGGCAACAGGGCAATGGACATGTACTCTTTTAGACCAATCTGCGGATAGGCTGCGGGAGTAGCGGAGAATCGCTTTAGGTGATGATCATCCGTCCCGCTGTGGCCCGGAGACAAAACAGTGGACACATACTACAATGGACCACGCTGCGGCTAAGCTCCGGGAGTAGCGGAGACTCGCTTAAGATGATGATCATCTATGCCGCAGTGGCCCGGAGAAAATGCAGTCGACACATACTGCATTAGAAGACACTGCGGCTAAGCGGCGGGAGTACCGGAGATTCTCTTAAGGTGATGATCGTCCGTGCCGCAGGGGCCCGGGCAAAGGGCAGTGGACACATCCTGCATTAGACCACACCGCGGCTTAGTGGCGAGAGTAACGGAGACTCTCTTTCTGTGATGATTATCCGTGCCGCAGTGGCCCGGAGAAAGGGCAGTGGACACATACTGCCTTAGACCACACCGCGGCTTAGTGGCTGGAAAAACGGAGAGACCCTTTAGGTGATGACCATCCGTGCCGCAGTAGCCCGGAGAAAGGGCAGTGGACACCTATTGCATTACACCACATCGCGGCTAAGCGGCGTGAGTAACGGAGACTCTCTACAGGTGATGATCATCCGTCCAGCGGTAGCCCGGCGACAGGACAGTCTACACATACAGCATTACACCACACCGCGGCTAAACGGCAGGAGTAACGGAGACTCTCTAGAGTTGATGACCATCCGTCCCGCAGTTGCCCGGCGACAGGGCAATGGACATGTACTCCTTTAGACCAAAATGCGGATAGGGTGCGGGGAAAGCGGAGAATCGCTATAGGTCATGATCATCATTCCCGCTGTGTCCCGGCGACAAGACAGTGGACACATACTGCAATAAACCACACTGCGGCTAAGCGGCGGGAGTAGCGGAGACTGTCTTAAGGTGATGATCGTCCGTGCCGATGTGGCCCGGAGAAAGGGCAGTGGACATATACTGCATTACACCACATCGCGGCTAAACGGCGGGAGTAACGGAGACTCCGTCCCGCAGTGGCCCGGCGACAGGGCAATGGACATGTACTCCTTTAGACCAAACTGCGGATAGGCTGCGGGTGTAGCGGAGAATCGCTATACGTGATGACCATCCGTCCGCCGTAGCCCGGCGACAGGAAAGTGTACACATACTGTATTACACCACACCGCGGCTAAACGGCAGGAGTAACTGAGACCCTCTTGTGTTGATGACCATCCGTCCCGCAGTTGCCCGGCGACAGGGCAATGGACATGTACTCCTTTAGACCAAAATGCGGATAGGGTGCGGGGGAAGCGGAGAATCGCTATAGGTCATGATCATCCGTCCCGCTGTGTCCCGGCGACAAGACAGTGGACACATACTGCAATAGACCACACTGCGGCTAAGCGGCGGGAGTAGCGGAGACTCTCTTAAGGTGATGATAATCCGTACCGGAGTGGCTCGGAGAAAGGGCAGTGGACACATACTGCATTACACCACACCGTGGCTAAACGGCGGGAATAACGGAGACCGTCTTTAGGCGATGACCATCCGTCCCGCAGTAGCCCTGGCGACAGGGCAATGGACATGTACTCCTTTAGACCAAACTGCGGATAGGCTGCTGGAGTAGGGGAGAATCGCTATAGGTGATGACCATCCGTCCGCCGTAGCCCGGCGACAGGAAAGTGTACACATACTGCATTACACCACACCGCGGCTAAAAGGCGGGAGTAACTGAGACTATCTAGAGTTGATGACCATCCGCCCCGCAGTGGCCCGGCAACAGGGCAATGGACATGTACTCCTTTAGACCAATCTGCGGATAGGCTGCGGGAGTAGCGGAGAATCGCTTGAGGTGATGATCATCCGTCCCGCTGTGGCCCGGCGACAATACAGTAGACACATACTACAATGGACCACGCTGCGGCTAAGCTCCGGGAGTAGCGGAGACTCTATTAAGGTGATGATCATCTATGCCGCAGTGGCCCGGAGAAAGGGCAGTCGACACATACTGCATTAGAAGACACTGCGGCTAAGCGGCGGGAGTAACGGAGATTCTCTTTAGATGAGAGCGTATGTGCCGCAGGGGCCCGGACAAAGGGCAGTGGACACATCCTGCATTAGACCACACCGCGGCTTAGTGGCGGGAGTAAAGAAGACTCCCTTTTAGTGATGATTATCCGTGCCGCAGTGGCCCGGAGAAAGGGCAGTGGACACATACTGCCTTAGACCACACCGCGGCTTAGTGGCTGGAATAACGGAGAGTGCCTTTAGGTGATGACCACCCGTGCCGCAGTAGCCCGGAGAAAGGGCAGTGGACACCTATTGCATTACACCACATCGCGGCTAAGCGGCGTAAGTAACGGAGACTCTCTACAGGTGATGGTCATCCGTCCGCCGGTAGCCCGGCGACACGACAGTGTACACATACTGCATTACACCACACCGCGGCTAAACGGCAGGAGTAACGGAGACTCTCTAGAGTTGATGACCATCCGTCCCGCCGTTCCCCGGCGACAGGGCAATGAACATGTACTGCTTTAGACCAAAATGCGGATAGGGTGCGGGGGAAGCGGAGAATCGTTTTAGGTCATGATCATCCGTCCCGCTGTGTCCCGGCGACAAGACAGTGGACACATACTGCAATAGACCACACTGCGGCTAAGCGGCGGGAGTAGCGGAGACTGTCTTAAGGTGATGATCATCCGTGCTGCAGTGTCCCGGAGAAAGGGCAGTGGACACATACTGCATTACACCGCACCGCTGCTAAACGGCGGGAGTAACGGAGACTCTCTTTAGGCGATGACCATCCGTCCCGCAGTGGCCCGGCGACAGGGCAATGGATATGTACTCCTTTAGACCAAATTGCGGATATGCTGCGGGAGTAGCGGAGAATCGCTATAGGTGATGACCATCCGTCCGCCGTAGCCCGGCGACAGGGCAATGGATATGTACTCCTTTAGACCAAATTGCGGATATGCTGCGGGAGTAGCGGAGAATCGCTATAGGTGATGACCATCCGGCCCGCAGAAGCCCGGCAACAGGGCAATGGATATGTACTCCTTTAGACCAATCAGCGGATAGGCTGCGGGAGAAGCGGAGAATCGCTTTAGGTAATGATCATCCGTCCCGCTATGGCCGGCGACAAAAAAATAGACACATACTACAATGACCACGTTGCGGCTAAGCGGTGGGATAAGCGGAGACTCTCTTAAGGTGATGATCATCTATGCCGCAGTGGCCCGGAGAGAGGGCAGTGGACACATACTGCATTAGAACACACCGCGGCTAAGCGGCGGGAGTAACGGAGATTCTCTTTAGGTGATGATCGTCCGTGCCGCAGTGGCCCGGAGAAAGGGCAGTGGACACATCCTGCATTAGACCACACCGCGGCTTAGTGGTCGGAGTAACGGAGACTCTCTTTAAGTGATTATCCGTGCCGCAGAGGCCCGAAGAAAGGGCAGTGGACACATACTGCATTAGTCCACACCGCAGCGTAGTGGCTGGAATAACGGAGAGTCCCTTTAGGTGATGACCATCCGTGTTGCAGTAGCCCAGAGAAATGGCAGTGGACAAATACTGCATTACACCACATCGCGGCTAAGCGGCGTGAGTAACGGAGACTCTCTACAGGTGATGATCATCCGTCCCGCGGTAGCCCGGCGACAGGACAGTGTACACATACTGCATTACACCACACCACGGCTAAACGGCGGGAGTAACGGAGACTCTGTAGAGTTGATGACCAACCGTCCCGCAGTTGCCCGGCGACAGGGCAATGGACATGTACTCCTTTAGACCAAAATACGGATAGGCTGCGGGGTAGCGGAGAATCGAGATAGGTCATGATCATCCGCCCCGCTGTGTCCCGGCGACAAGACAGTGGACACATACTGCAATAGACCACACTGCGTCTAAGCGGCGGGAGTAGCGGAGACTCTCTTAAGGTGATGATCATTCGTGCCGCAGTGGCCCGGAGAAAGGGCAGTGGACACATACTGCATTACACCACACGCGGCTAAACGGCGGGAGTAACGGAGACTCTTTAGGCGATGACAATCCGTCCCGCAGTGGCCTGGCGACAGGGCAATGGACATGTACTCCTTTAGACCAAACTGCGGATAGGCTGCGGGAGTAGCGGAGAATCACTATAGGTGATGATCATCCTTCCCGCTGTAGCCCGGCAATAAAACAGTGGACACATACTGCAATAGACCACACTGGCGAGGGTGAACTGTGAGTAAGGATGGCATTTCTTAGGTAGAAATGTTTTATTCAGTTATCAGTTGATAAGAATGCCATCCTAACTCATAGTTCACCCCGCCGCAAATTTTTTAAAACCCGCGCAGCCCCGCGTTGAGCGGGCGGACCAACGCAACTAGACCGCGAGTTTGCGCGGGTTAAAAAATTGATTTAAAAATGTAAAGCTTTGTCTGTTTATTTCTAAATATTTAAAAGGCTTAGCAGTTAATAAATAATGGTATCCTATAGTAAATGCAGCCTTTCGAATCGCATTTATAAGAACATCGTCAATTTGAGCAAATTAGGAACCGGGAACTGGTTCCTCGTTCCCGATTTGATTTAAAGGTATAAAGATTTGTCCGCTGTACATAGATATTTTACAAAGTATATCATTTGATAAATAGGGTTATCCTCAGTCAACTGCAGCCGTTGGAATAGCTGCTTTTGCCTTTTTATATGTTATGAGCAAATCGGAAAACCGGGAACTAGGACGGACGGGCTGCATAGTTGGCACTTTACGTCCGTCTCCTTCACTCCTATCGCATAACCCCGGTATGGTTTGATGCAGTATACACCTGTGCTTTCGGTCTTGAAATGTTCGCATCTTGCTCCCGGTTTGATATGCTCGAAGTCGCCGGAGCTGACGGACTGCATAGTTGGCACCTCTCGTCCGTCTCCTTCACTTCCAAACGTAAATCGATCTAAGAACCCCCAACCCAACCAACACGCACACACCCAGTGTAATTCGTTTCACTGTCCGTTCCAAGGCGGTTCTTCTGTCGCGGTTTATTTTTGTTATGGTTGGTCTTTTTGAGTTTTTGTCTCAAATATTATTTTGCTTTGGATAGCCGGTTGGACATTTTGTGGGAATGTGACTGTCCTTTCGGTTTTCCGCGGTTGGCGCTTCCATTGGGATCTGTTGTTTCATTTTTGTGTTTCTTCCCCTTTGTTGTCTCTGTTGGGAGCTTTTGGTTAATTGTATCGATTACTGATCATTGCCTTCACTTCTATTTTACACCGGTCTGGGTTGATACAGTATACGACTGTGCTCTCGGGCTAATCGAAATGTGCGCATCTTGGTACCGGAGTGAAGTGATATGCTCGCAGTCGCCGGAAACTGACGGGCTGCATAGATGACAACTTACGTCCGTCTCCTTCACTCCAGCCGCGTTACACCGGCCTTGGTTGATGAAGTATACGAATGTGCTCTCAGGCTAATTGAAATGTGCGCAACTTGGTCCCAGAATGAAGTGATATGCCCGATGTCGCCGAGGCTGTCGGGCTGCATAGTTGGCAACTTACATCCGTCTCCTTCACTCCTGCCGCGTTACACTGGTCTGGGTTGATACAGTATACACCTGTGCTCTCGGGCTAATTAAAATGTGCGCATCGTGGTCCCGAAGTGAGATGCGGACTGCATAGTTGACACTGAATGTGCGTCTCTTTCACTCCCGTCGCGTTACACCGGTATGGATTGATGCAGTACATCCATGCTCTCGGACTCTCTTAAAGTGCGCAGCGTGTCCCAGGAGTGATTTGTGGGCGTACAAAAATTTATGCATTATTTTTACCAAATTTGACTACTACTCCGTGACCATTAAAATACCGCAGTGCTGCTACTTCTGTTGCTGTATTGTAGTATATGCCTCGACGTCCTCACGGTATGGGTCCGCAACATGGTTGGTCTCCAGCTTTAGCGAGGCTTCGTCGTCGGTTGCCGGAGACGGGACGAACGATCGCCCGGCGGCTACCGCGCTATTACAATCTTTCGTTAGCATACTTTGTCTGACCCTCACGCCTGTTGGACTGTGACGGGCGCTGGGGCGTCTATATCTCAGTGTTGGCCGAACGTTTCTAAACCGTTTCCCATAATCGGTTTAACTTTTTACGGAGTGCGACGAGCCGTGCTTGTAAAAATGTACTCCTGAGGTTTTTTGCCTCTAGCGGTCCCGCTTGAAGAGATACAGCGCTGATTTTATGCTCGCTAGTAAACGAATTTTGACAAAGAAACTGAATACCAAACCGACATCTCGCCTCGGGGCCAGCCCTTACGGTCCAGTGCGGCTTGATGTAGTACAGGTGGGTCGTCATTTCCCCGTGTAATCCCCGAATGAGTGGGTTAGCCAGTCACTCCAACGTTGTGGGATCATGCAGGGTATGCCCTTCGTCCTTTCACTGAGGTCACACTGCATCGACTCTTGTAGCTTTGTTTCATGAGACTGACGGGCTGTATAGTAGCCACTTAATGTCCGTCTCCTTCACACTCGCCGCGTTTCCCCGTAATGGTTTGATGCAGTACACCTGTTCACTCGGGCTCAGAAAAAGCGTCCAGCGTGGTCCCGGAGTGGTATGATCGAAGAAAAACTGGAGTTTATTGGGGGGGGGGGGGGGGGCTGTAAAATGGGGGGGGGGGTAATTTTATTTTTCTTATTTCTGTTCCAATACAGAGTTATTGGGTACGCGTTAGAACATAGAATCACCTCAATGAGACGGTTCTAACGAGCACCCACAACCTATGTTTCTATGTTTAAAGTACGATTATATTATATTATTTTTCTTATTTCTGCTCATGGAGACGATTCTATGTTCTAACTCGAACACATAACCTCTGTATTGGTGTGGGTTGATTCAGGTATGAGTTCACAGCGCATCTTAACTGAGTAGGCTCATGTAGGTTTTCTCCGGGGACTGATGCACTGTATAGTTGGCACCTAACGTCCGTGTCCTTCACTACCCCGCGTTACCCGGGTGTGGCTTGATTCAATACACCTGTGCTGTCTTGCTAAGTAAAAGTAAAAGCGCGCAGCGTGTTCCCGGAGTAGTAAGCTCGAATTCGCCAGTGACTGTAGGACTACATAGTTGGCCTTCAACCCCACCGCATTACTCCGTTATGGTTTGTTGCAGTTCACCTCTGCTCTCTGAAAAGTGCGCAATGTGGTCCCGGAGGAATATGCTCGAAGTCGACAGGGACTGACGGACTTCATAGTTACCACCTTATGTCCGCCGCATTATACCGGTATGGGTTGTTGCAGTACACCTGTTCTCTCTGGCTCATTGAAAAGTACGCAACCTGGTCCCGGGGACTGACAGACTTCTTAGTTGGCACGTTCCGTCTCTTTCTACTCCCGTCGCGTTTCCCCGACGGTATGGTTTGATGCAGTACACCTATGCTCTCGGACTCATTAAAAGTGCGCAGCGTGTCCCCGGAGTGATATGTACGTAGTCGGAGAAGTCTCTCCGGGCCAAACTAGAACTTATGCATTGTTTTTATGAAATTTTTATTCTACACTTTGACTGATATTCACCGTGGGCACGCCACAAGCTTAGTCACCAGCTTTAGCGAGGCTCCGTTGTGGGTTACGCAGCCTCAGTTAACGCTCGTAAGCGATCCACCGCGCTATTACACTCTTTCGTCTGCAGTTGCTGTGGTAGCATAGTTTGGGCTACCCTCACGCCCGCCGGACTGTGCAGAGCGCTCGGTTGCCCATGGATCAGTGTTGGCCATACGTCCCTTAACCGTTTCAAAAAATCGGTTTCAATTTTCACATTGGCACTTGCTGTGCTTGTGAAAATGTACACCGGAGGTTTTTCGCCTCCAGTTGTCCCGCTTGAAGAGATACAGAGCTGATTTTTAGCCTGCTACTCAATTAATTTTTGCAAAGACTCGCTTTATCAAACCGGCATCTTGCTACGGGGCCAGAACATTTTGACCTAACCCTTAACGCCAAGTGCGGTTTGAGGCAGTACATGCCGCTCGTTCTTTCCACCTGGAACCCCGGAAATGGCAGGAAATCCAGTCACTGTCACTCGCGCGGCGTTGGTTAATGCAGGACATGTCCCTCGTCCTTCCACTGAGGTGACATCGCATCTTCCATGATGCTGACTCATGTAGGTTTTCGCCAGAGACTGACGGACTGTACAGTTTGGGTGTTTCATTTTTGTGTTCTCCTAGAAGTTGCACTAATGAGTTAGGAAGCCTTCATGCGAACTGAATAAATTATTTGTCTAAGTCGCGACGAAAGTAAGGTCGAGGAATGCGGCCGCATAAAATCGATTTAAGCTCCATAGTGAAATACGTTTATCTAGACCTTCCATGGTGGTTTTTCTGTCGTGGTTAATTTTGGTTATGGTTTATCATTGAGTGTATTTATAGCGTATATTTATTTTGTTTGTTTTGGATTGCCAATTGGCCATTTTGTGTGAAAGTAATTGTTCTTTTGGCTTTCGCTACTGATGTTTCCATTAGTGTCCAAGTATTCCATGTTTGTATTTCTTTCCCTTTGGTGTCTCTGATGGGAGTTGTTGGGAAGGTCAGGTGGTTTTTCTCCGGGTACTCCGGTTTTCGCCCACCTCTGATTAACGATCGGCTCGATATGAGTGAAATAATCTTGAAAGGGCCGTTAAACCCAAAACCAAAAAAAAAAAAAAAAAAAAAAAAAAAATGGGAGTTGTTGGTGATTGTATCGATTCCGGATCATTGCACTCATTTCTATTTCTCATTTGATTTTGATTAAACTTTCCAGTTATTGCTCCCATGGCCTGAAGATGATGAGGCAGTTCGATCACGAACCGTGATTAACCTTGGTTAACAAATGGTTAACCAAAGTGTGATCGAACTCAGTCTGGCAAGTCATGACGTTACTCTGGTCAAACCAGACTAAAGCGTAGCAGTTGCATCAAGTTTACTTGTATGTCCATCTGTCCGGATAACAGAAGTTATCCCGAGATATCCAACAGCAGGGTCCGGTATCTAAAGAACTTCTCCATCACACAGACCGGGTCACACCTTATTTGACGATTATGGCCCACAGAGAGGGTTGACGCATCGTTTAAACACGATATCTTCATCATCCTCATACTTCAGGGCTAGGCCATGGTCTACCTCCAGGTTCCTCTGCTCGAACTCTCATTCCACTGCCTTATGGAAAAGTTATCTCCGTCTGGCCGCATAACGTAGTTTTTTCCCAGGATGCTCAATCCGCTAAAAATAAAGGATTATAGGTACTCTAAACTCACACTTGGTCACATCTTAGGCTAGGATTCGGACTTTACTTTTCAAACAGTTTAACCTCATGGTCTTGTATCCACATCTGGCCGGATGCTAACAAGCAGTGCCCGGTACCCAATGGAACCCTCTACCGCAAAGACCCGGTCATATCCCAGAGCTAGACCTTGCTCTACCTCCAGGTTCCGCTCCTCTAACGGGCATACCACTGCCTAACGGAAATATCCCCGTCTAGCCGCATACTGTAGGTTATCTCGGGATGCTCAGCCCGCGGAGGATAACGGGATTAATTGTACTCACAACTGACAATGGGTTACATATCAAAGCTAGGCTTCTGGGCTCGGTCACAGCGTGTCCGTACTTTAATTTTCGCATTGCTTTACCCCATGGGCTTGTAAAACGCGGTTAATTTTTGCTATGGTTTGTCTTTGGGTGTTTGTGTCGCTTATATTATTTTATTTTGGATAGCCTTTTGGCATTTTTTAGCTCACCTGTCACGTAGTGACAAGGTGAGCTTTTGTGATCACATTTTGTCCGTCGTCCGTCGTCCGTGCGTCCGTGCGTGCGTGCGTCCGTGCGTGCGTCCGTAAACAATTTCTTGTCCGCACGATAGCATCTTCATTTATGATTTGATTTAAACCAGACTTGCACACAACTTGTACCCCCATGAGATCTAGGTTCCTTTCTTGAACCAGCCATATCCCATCATGTGTTACTGAGTTATGGCCCCTGAAAGGGCAAAAATTGCCTATTTTGGTCTTGTCCGCACGATAGCATCTTCATTTATGATTTGATTTTAACCAGACTTGCACACAACTTGTACCTCCATGAGATCTAGGTTCCTTTCTTGAACCAGCCATATCCCATCATGTGTTACTGAGTTACGGCCCCTGAAAGGGCAAAAATTGCCTATTTTGGTCTTGTCCGCACGATAGCATCTTCATTTATGATTTGATTTTAACCAGACTTGCACACAACTTGTACCCCCATGAGATCTGGGTTCCTTTCTTGAATCAGCCATATCCAATCATGTGCTTCGGAGTTACGGCCCCTGAAAGGGCAAAAATTGCCTATTTTGGTCTTGTCCGCACGATAGCATCTTCATTTATGATTTGAGTTTAACCAGACTTGCACACAATTTGTACCACCATGGGATCTTGGTTCCTTTCTTGAACCAGCCATATCCCGTTATGTGTTACGGAGTTAAGGCCCCTGAAAGGGCAAAAATTGTCTATTTTGGTCTTGTCTGCATGATAGCTGTTTCATTTATGATTTGATTTTAACTAAACTTGCACACATTTTGTACGACCACAAAATATCTCGGTCAAGACAGAATATGGGTCATGTTGGGTTAAAAAGTAGGTCAGTAGGTCAAATCAGGAAAAAAACCTTGTGAAGACACTAGAGGCCACAGCTTTGGTCCGATCATCATCAAACTAGCCCAGAATGATCATCTTGACAATATCTCAGTCAAGTCCGAATATAGGTGTTGTCGGGTCAAAAAGTAGGTCATTAGGTCAAATCATAGAAAAACCTTCTGAACACACTAGAGGCCACAATTTATGTCCAATCATCATCAAACTTGCTCAGAATGATCATCTTGATAATATCTTAGTCACGTTCGAATATGAGTCATGTCGGTTCAAAAAGTAGGTCAGTAGGTCAAATCATAGAAAAACCTTGTGAACACACTAGAGTCCACAGTTTTGGTCCAATCATCATCAAACTTGCTCAGAATGATTATCTTGATAATATCTTGGTCACCTTCGAATATGGGTCATGGCAGGTCAAAAAGTAGGTCAGTAGGTCAAATAAGAGAAAAACCTTGTGAACACACTAGAGTCCACATTTTTGGTCCAATCATCATCAAACTTGCTCGGAATGATAGACTTGACAATATCTCGGTCAAGTTCGAATATGGGTCATTTCAGGTCAAGAAGTAGGTCAGTAGGTCAAATCATAGAAAAACCTTGTGAACACACTAGAGGCCACAGATTAGGTCAGATCATCATCAAACATGCCCAGAATGATCATTTTGACAATATCTGAGTCATGTTCAAATATTGGTCATGTCGGTCCAAAAAGTAGGTCAGTAGATAAAATCATAGAAAAACCCTCTGAACACACTAGAGGCCACAGTTTTGGTCTGATCATCATCAAACTTGCTAAAAATGATCATTTGACAATATCTCAGTTAATTTTGAATGTGGGTGATATCTGGCCAGTAAGTAGGTCAGATTGCTGAAAAACCTTGTGTACACACTAGAGACCCCAGTTTTGGTCCGATCATAATCAAACTTGCTCAGAATGATCATCTTGACAATATCTGGGTCAAGTTTGAATATGGGTCATGTCGGGTCAAAAAGTAGGTCAGCAGGTCAAATCATAGAAAAAGTTTTGAACACTCTTAGAGGCCACAGTTTGAGTCAAATGATCATAAAACTTGCTCAGAATGATCATCTGGACAATATCTCAGTTCAGTTCGATTATGGGTCATGTCAAATCAAAAAGTAGATCAGTAGGTTATTTTGTCATAACTTTTGAACTGTTTGAGATAGAGCCTTCATATTTGGCATGTAGGTTCCTTGTGACAAGGGCTTCCCACTCATATAAAGATTTGACCTGTGACTTTGACCTGTGACCTACTTTATCATAACTTTTGAACCATATGAGATAGAGCCTTCATATTTGGCATGTATGTTCCCTGTGACAAAGTTTTCCCAATCATTGAAAATTTTTTAGCCATGACCTTGACCTTTGACCTACTTTGTCATAACTTTTGGAGCATTTAAGATACAGCCTTCATATTTGGCATAAAGGTTCCTTCATAGGAGTGAGTGTTTGAGTTGAAGTCTCACCGAAAGCTAAGGTCATACAGTGATGGGACCTCTGTTTAAAAACCAATCTGACAGTCTGGAGAAGCCTGGGATGGATACTGCTACCCCTGGTTTACAAGGCAAGAAGCATGACCACTTCACCATGAAGGCTTCTAAACTTCATTGGAATGTTGTGTAGATGACCCTCTAGGAAAATAGCATAATGATTAACAAATGGTCACAAGAGCTAAAAATAGAAAAACATTGTGAATTTGCTTCAAATGCGAACTCCTTCTAAACCTTTGGGCCAATTGGATTTTAAACTTCACAGGAATGTTGCCTAGGTGACTCCCTACCAAAATAGTTAAACCTTATTCCACTCCAATGAACAAGATGGCTGCCAGAGCTAAAAATAAAAAAAAATCTTCAAATGACAATTCCTACTGTACTCTTGGGCCAATTTCATTCAAACTTTGAAGTAATGTTGCTTAGATGACCCTCTACCAAAAAGGCTAAAACAATCCTGCTCTAATGAAAAAAATGGCCACCGGAGGTAAAAATAGAAAAATATTGTAAATCTGATTCAAACGTGAACCCCTCCTAAACCCTAAGGCAAATTTGATTCAAACTTCACAGGAATGTTACCTAGGTTACTCCCTACCAAATAAGCTAAAATCACTGCTGATGAACAAGATGGCCACCATAGCTTAAAATAGAATGTACTCGAGACAGTGATAGACAGGTGAGCGACTCAGGGCCCTGTGGGCCCTCTTGTTTGAAAGTAACTGTCCTTTTGGCTTTCCGCTGTTGATGTTTCCGTTGCGGTCTGTTGCTTCATGTTTGTGTTTCGTTCCCTTTTGTATCTCTAATGGGAGCTGTGGGTTAATTGTATCGATTCCTGATCATTGCCTCTACTTCTGTTTTGTATCCCATTCCGGTCGGATAAGAGAGGTTATCCCGCGTCACTCACTGCCAAGGTCCGGTACCCAGAGAACCTCTCTACCACAAAGACCGGGTTACTCGCACCAGTTTCTGAGTGATTGGGCTTTACTTTTCGTAAAGTTTCACCCCATGGTATTCCCAACTGTCTGGATAACAGAGATTATTCCGCGGACAGAGGTTATCCCTCGATATCCAGTAGAAGGGTCCGCTACCAAAAGGAACCCTCTGTCAAGCAAACCGGTTCTCAAGTCCGGACAAGGCCTGGCTCTACATACAGGTTCCGTTTCTAGAACTCCCATACCACTGCCGTTTTGGAAAAAAATTATACCGCGCTCAGCCCGCTGAAGATACAGGGAACAAAAGTAATCAAAATTCACACTTCGTCAGACCCCAGGGCTACGCTACTGGGCTTAGCCAAAGTGGGTAGTGGGGTTCGGTGTTTTCTTTTCACATAGTTTCAATCAATGATTTTCTGTCCACATCTGGCTGGATTCCGCGATAAACACTAGCTGAGCCCGGTACCCAAAGGACCGCCCGAAGACACAGATCGAGTGATTCCGCAGGGCCAGGCCTGGCTGTTCCTCCAAGTTTCGCTGTTCTTACACCTATATCACTAACTTATTTTTAAGTTATTCCCGTCTGGCCGCATATCGGAGGTTATCCCGGGATACTCGCGCCGCCGAGTTTGAAAGAATCAAAGGTACTCAGAGGTGACACTGTGTCACATTTCAGGGCTATACCTCTTGGCTTGGCCATAGGGGTCGTCGAGCCTATTTTAACATAGTTTCACCCATGGTTTCGTATATCCATCTTACCGGATCAGACAGGTACCACTGCGATACCAAGTAGCAGGGTTCGGTACCCAAAGGACACCTCTACTACACAAGCAGGGTCATACCACTGAGCCAGGCATGGCTATACCCATACCACTGCTTTATGGAAAAGTCATGCCCCTCTAGCCGCATAACGAAGGTTGTCCCCTGACACTACCCCACGCAGGATAAAGCAATCAAAGGTACTCACAAGCTACACCGGGTCAAATCCAGGGCTAGGCTGCTTGCCATGCCCACATGGGATAGGGTGTCGGACTTCACTTTTCGCATAATTTCATCATATGGTTTTTTTATCTGGCCGGATAACGAAGGTTATCCCGCGATATCCTCTAGCAGGGACCGGTACCAAAGGACCACTCTACCTCACAGAATGGGTCACACTCCTTATATGTGATATGAATTTTGGTGTCACCTCCTACCTTCCGAAAATAAGATGCCTCTTATCTTGCTCACCTGTTAGAGTAAAGTGTGCATCTGTGCGGTCTTTGCTGGAATATTGAACATTACGGGAACTTCCCCGTGTAAAACGTAACCCTCATTTCCTATACTTCATAAAGTAAAACCGAGAAAACATCAGGTACCTCCTACATTTATGTTTAATCACCCTAGTGAGTATTATATATGGGGAAAATGTATTTCATAGTTAAGATCGCCTGGTTCATGTACTGAAAACAAGTATTAAGCTATTGGACACTTATTAAACCTTTCAAGCGCCAAACACTGTTCAGCAGATGACATTTTTTTTTCTTAATATTTTTCCGAAAAATCAGGTTTGACATTTAATGTGACTGATTTGCCCAGAAGACCATTCACATAAAATGTCAAAATAGAAATGAAGACAATGATCAGGAATCGATACAATCAACCCATTGCTCCCATCTAAAAAATGGCTACTTTTCTGATGAAATTAGAAAAATATTGTAAATCCCGTAAACCCCAGTTTTCCCTCTGCCAAGTGTGATTCAGGGGGGTGTTCGTTTTTGGAAATTGTTTACGTTGTGATATATAAACGTTCCATATTATACGCATATATCATAATAATCTTAAAAAAATGAAGGAGCTACCCTGTAAACAAGCGTTTTTTTTTTTTTTTGTTTTTTTTTAGCTCACCTGTCACGTAGTGACAAGGTGAGCTTTTGGGATCACTTTTTGTCCGTCGTGCGTCCGTGCGTCCGTGCGTGCGTGCGTGCGTCCGTGCGTGCGTCCGTAAACTTTTCTTCAAACGACATCTCCTCCTAAACCACTGATCGGATTTTGACCAAACTTCACAGGAATGATCCTTAGGTGGTCCCCTTTCAAAGTTGTTCAAATGGTTCCAGTCCATTGCACATATAGGTCACAGTAGCTAAAAATAGATTTTTTTCACCGAAAACTTAAAAAATCTTCTTCTCTGAAACCGCAAGGCCCAGGTCTTTGATATTTGGTATGAAGCTTCATCTAGTGGACCCCTACCAAGATTGTTCAAATTATAGTGCTGGGGCCAAAAATGCCCCCGCACGGGGGCCCTTTGGTTTTACATAGGCTTATATAGGGAAAAATCTTTAAAAATCTTCTTCTCTGAAACCGCAAGGCCCAGATCTTTGAGATTTGGCATGAAGCTTCATCTACTGGACCCCTACCAAGATTGTTCAAATTATAGTGCTGGAGCTAAAAATGCCCCCGCACGGGGGCCCTTTGGTTTTACATGGGCTTATATAGGGAAAATCTTGAAAAATCTTCTTCTCTGAAACCGCAAGGCCCAGGTCTTTGATATTTGGTATGAAGCTTAATCTAGTGGACCCCTACCAAGATTGTTCAAATTATAGTGCTGGGGCCAAAAATGCCCCCGCACAGGGGCCCTTTGGTTTTACATGGGCTTATATAGGGAAAATCTTTAAAAATCTTCTTCTCTGAAACTGCAAGGCCCAGATCTTTGATATTTCGTATGAAGCTTCATCTAGTGGACCCCTACCAAGATTGTTCAAATTATAGTGCTGGGGCCAAAAATACCCCCGCACGGGGGCCCTTTGGTTTTACATGGGCTTATATAGGGAAAATCTTTTAAAATCTTCTCTGAAACCGCAAGGCCCAGGTCTTTGATATTAGGTATTAAGCTTTATCTAGTGGACCCCTACCAAGATTGTTCAAATTATAGTGCTGAAGCTAAAAATGCCCCCGCACGGGGGCCCTTTGGTTTTACAAGGGCTTATGTAGGGAAAATCTTTAAAAATCTTCTTCTCTGAAACCGCTAGGCCCAGGTCTTTGATATTTGGTATGAAGCTTCATCTAGTGGACCCCTACCAAGATTGTTCAAATTGTAGTGCTGCAGCTAAAAATGCCCCCTGCACGGGGGCCCTTTGTTTTTACAATGGGCTTATATAGGGAAAATCTTGAAAAATCTTCTTCTCTGAAACCGCAAGGCCCAGGTCTTTGATATTTGGTATGAAGCTTCATCTAGTAGACCCCTACCAAGATTGTTCAAATTATAGTGCTGGGGCCAAAAATGCCCCCGCACCAGGGCCCTTTTGTTTTACATAGGCTTATATAGGGAAAATCTTGAAAAATCTTCTTCTCTGAAACTGCAAGGCCCAGGTCTTTGATATTTGGTATGAAGCTTCATCTTGTGGACCTCTACCAAGATTGTTCAAATTATAGCCCTGGGGCCAAAAATGCCCCCGCTCCGGGGCCCTTTGGTTTTACATAGACTTATATAGGGGTAATCTTGAAAAATCTTCTTCTCTGAAACCACAAGGCTTAGGTCTTCGATATTTGTTATGACGCTTCAGCTAGTGGACCTCTATAAAGATTATTCAAATTATAGCCCTGAGACCAAAAATGCCCCGCCATGTGGCCCTTTGGTTTTACATAGACTTATATAGGGAAAATCTTTAAAAATCATCTTCTCTGAAACACAAGGCTTAGGTCTTTGATATTTGTTATGAAGCTTCAGCTAGTGGACCTCTACCAAGATTGTTCAAATTATAGCCCTGGGGCCAAAAATGCCCTCGCTCCGGGGCCCTTTGGTTTAACATAGACTTATATAGGGAAAATCTTGTTTTACATAGACTTCTATATGCAGGGTAAACCTTTAAAATCTTCTTCTCTGAAACCAGAAAGCCCAGGTCTTTCATATTAGATATGAAGCTTCATCTTGTGGACCTCTACCAAGATTGTTCAAATTTTAGCCCTGCCTGGGGCCCACTTGTTTTGCTTTGGATCAGGTGAGCGAACCAGGGCCCTCTGGGCCCTCTTGTTTTTCATGCTAAGCCTGTGGAACCTATCAGTTTCCATAGCAGTTAAAGCTCTGAAGCAATTTGCGTGAAATGCATAAGAAATCAATCCCCTGCACAAGGCAGGCTAATGATAAAATTTGGTTGAGATCTACCAGCAGGTTAGAGACATATGAATGCATAAAGCGTCTGTGTTTGTTATAAAACCATAAGCAGATGTTTACAACAAGAAAAGTGTCATATCGATCACATTTTTGGGGAACTGGTCTGTTTTCTTCCAACTTGTCTGAGATGCTGTGCCTGAACTTATCATCTCTAAGTTTCGAACCAACCAAAGGAAGCATAAAGGCGCTCGGCTGGTAAAATATGGATTCTTTTGGCAATAAAATAGACATTACTCCGATGTAAATTGTCAGTTCTGGCCAAATTGCAATCTTGTTGAAAATCTTGTATCCTTTCTTTCTCTCTGAGAATTGTTAAACAAACCAGATCCAAATAAAGGAGCTAGTCAAAACTGGATCCCAATATGGCCGTTTTTGACAATCAATTGATGTAACGCTGTCACCATAAACCTGACCCGATCCAATTTCGAACTTGTCCTAGATTTAATGCATATAAAAATTATCTGCAAGTTTTATGGAGATTTAATAAAGACTGCAGGAGCTACGGTGTTCACGAGTTTGAATAGGACTATATTTGACAATCAATGAGGCGTAACTTCGATCTAATCCATTTTTATCCCCCGACCGAATAGGTTCGGGGGATATAGCGATCAGCCTGGCGTCCGTCCGTCTGTCCGTCCGTCCGTCCGTAGACGCAACCTTGTGCTGACCATAACTCCTATACCATTTGAGATTCATTGATGGTTCTTGGCACAATTGTTCACAAGGCTGAGACGGCGTGTCATGCGCAAGAACCAGAACTCTGGATGCCATACTTTTTGAGTTATCTCCCCTTTTAATAAAATAGAATGACTACTTTGTGATTGCCATAACTCCAATACCCTTAGAGATATATTGATGGTACCTGGCACAGTTGTTCACAAGGCTGAGACGGCGTGTCATGCACAAGAACCACAACTCTGGTTGCCGTGGTTTTTTAGTTATCTTCCCTTCGAATAAAATAGAGTGACAGCCTACCTTGTGATGGCCACATCTCCAATACTCTTTGAGATATATTGATGGTACTTCGTACAGTTGTACATAAAGTTGAACAGGAATGTCACGTGCCAGACCACTACTCTGGGTGCCCTGGTTGTTGAATTATCTCCCCTGACAATATAACCTTGTGATGGCCATAACTCCAATACCCTTTGAGATATATTGAGGGTACTTGGCACAATTGTATACAAGGTTGAGACGGCACTTCATGCCTAAGAACCGCAACTATGGGTGCTATGGTATTTGAGTTATCTCCCCTTCCAATATAACAGTATGACCACCTTGCGATCACCATACCTCCGATACCCTTTGAGACATATTGATGGTACATGATGTAGATGTACATGAGGTTAAGCAGGTGTGTCCTGCTCAAGAATTACATCTCTGGGTGCACTGGTTTTTAGTTATCTCCCCTGACAATATAACATTGTGATGGCCATAACTCAACACCCTTTGATATATATTGAAGGAACTTGGCGCAATAGTATAAAGGTACAGAAGGGGTGTCATGCGCAAGAATCACAACTGTTGGTGTTGTGGTATTTGAGTTATCTACCCTTCCAAAATAACAGTATGACCAGCTTGTGATCACCATGTCTCCAATACCCTTTGAGACATATTGATGGTACTTCATACAGAAATACATGAGCTTAAGCAGGCATGTCATGCGCAAGAACCACAATTCTGATTGCCCTGGTTTTTTAGTTTTCTCCCCTGACAGTATAATCTTGTGATGGCCATAACTGCAATACTTTTGTGATATATTGCTGGTTTAATTCTGGTGCACTATCTATTAGTGAACAATCTTCTGAAGGCCAAACTGGCTTTTGGTCGGGTGATTTGCCATCTCTTCCGATGGCTATTTTTTAACTTAATATCCGAGAAGTTTGCATGTCTAAGTTATCTACAGGTTTTATGAAGGTCCATTAAAAATATTTGTATAAACACTGTTCATAAGATCAAATATGGCTTTTTGTGACAATCAAGGGAGGGGACGTAACTCTTCCACTGTAAGTTCGATCTGATAAATTTTCAAATGTCTTCGATTTTATATTGCATTTCTAACTTATCTGCAAGATTCAGGAAGATCGAATAAAAAATTTAATAAAACATATGCTTTTCACAAGAAAAATTTTTGACAATCAAAGAAAACATAACCCTGACATAGTTGGACCCATCGGACCCAGTTTTGAACTCGTCAACGATTTAGCACAATTCTTAGTTATTCTCAAGTTTCATGAAGATCAAAGACAGATTAAAGGAGCTACGCTGTTTACCAGGTCGATGTAGGCCTTTTTGGACAATCAAAGGGACGTTGTTTGATTTTGGTTTTGCGGCCCTTTCAAGATTATTTCACTCATATCGAGTCGATCTATAATTAGAGGTGGGCGAAAACCGGATTACCCGGAGAAAACCTTCTGACCTTCCGCTGCAGAACTTGGCGTCTCACATGTGACCCAAGCGAGGCTCCAACCACAGCGGTGAGAGACCTAATGATCAAAAGATCAAGAGAACGTTACTTTGCCAGTGCAAGAGCAATCTGATCCATTTTCAAACGTGCATGTCTATTTCGTCTGCATTTTTCACGAAGCTCCAAAAAATTGTGAAGAATCTAGGCTGTTCAAAAGGTCGATAATGGGCATTTTTGACATTCAGGTGAACATTTCTCTGCAATTCATGGCCCGACCGGACACATTTTCGAATTAATCAAAGATTTTAGGCACGTCTTAGTTATATGCAATCTTCATGAAGATCAATAAAATCATAACAAAGGAGCTACGCTGTTCACAAACATTTTCCATTTGCAATTATCGAAAAATGGATATGCAAGCAATCCTCAACCAAAACCTTAAGGTAAAATTGGGTTGAGATCTGCCAGCAGGCTACAGAGATATTGTAGTTTAAAAATGGGGACGACGGATGACGACGGCGGACGATGACGACGGAGACTCAAATCTGGAGCCTTCGACTCATACAAGCTTAAACAATGTTGTTATTTTTATGTTTAATTCTGCTGCACGTACCGACCAGCTACCGGTAAAAACCCATAATTTATTTTTCTCCGCGGTAATATTTTTTTTTCGCGGAAAACAAGCGAGAAATTTCTCCGAGAAGAAAGAAATTTCGCGTTTCAAAGCGGTTAATTTCACTGCGAAACGCCGCGAAATTTCTCCGCGAAAATTGCTTTTTTCGGAGAAAGATAATTAGTACAGGTGAAGACGTTCAAGGTGTTTCTCCGCGAAATTTGCCTATATCTACATGTTCATTTGCTTGTATTTTTTTATCCATTTAAATTTCGTACACAAAGTTTGAAGCATATGACGAAATGCATGTTCTTTGTTCAACCCTGTAGACCGGATAAATGTTTTTTTTTGCACACTAACTTTAGACGAGACGGTTCATAATGTGTTGTCTCCTCACACTCCACACTGTTTTCCGTTCTTCGTGGGTATACACCTAAAGCCCCCTTTTTTGCAAGGTTAGACACTCCAAACTTGATGCTGGAACAGTCCATTGTGAACTGAACTCTCGTGTATTACACGGGAAGGCTTGATGAGGCCTAATTGGCCGAAAGTAGATAATCTGGCCCAGAAAACATGTACGCTTCATATTTTCCAGTTCTGTGGTGTATTCCTTGCTTCCAAAGGATAACCCTTTAATATAACATATTTAACGTCACTACAGCATCACTACAGCTGGTGTCTGGGAATGTGTGGCGGCCGTAAAAAGTCTCCCTGTCCTACATCATAGTCTAGTTTATATTTTCTCTTGTCCTTTTGGATCATTGATTCCATTGTATAATTTTGAAAATAATTGAGGGTCACTGATGAGGCCTAATTGGCCGAAACTAGCTAGTCTTGCCCTGAAAACCTGTACACTTCATATGTTCTGGTTATGTTGTGTATTCCTTGCTTCCAAAGGATAACCCTTTTATAGAACATATTGATCCACGGACACAGTGGCGGAGTCCTGCCTCCGTTCTAAGCATAGCCCGGAGACCGTGCTCCGCTACGGGTATAGCTTTGAATACGGGCACAGTTACCTTGCTATGCTTCCCGTCCGCATCTGGCTGGCCGCAGGGCAAAAATGAGCTACAGAAAGCTTCTCTGTACGTTCTCAGGGACCGCGCTGGGCTTTCTCTTCGTCTCTGGTCTCAGGATCAGAGAGACAAGATGATAGAAGACTTTGTCTACCGTGTCCGGGTCCACACTTGCATTTGGTTTTGCTAAGTGAAGGCTTGGGACACGGGCACAGCGGCGGCGCTCAGCCTCCGTTTAATGCATAGCTTCGAGACCGTGCTCCGCTGCCGAAAGGCTTCGGGCATGGGCACAATAGCGACGCTTAGCCTCTGTTTTATGCCTAGCCCGGAGACCGTGATACTATACGGGAATAGCCTGGGAAACTGGCAGAGCTGCCGAGCTCTGTTTTCCGTCCCTATCTGGCTGGCCGCGGGACAGAGCTGAACTCAAGCAAGCGTCTGTGTACGTTTTCCGTGCTCAGCTTTCTCGTCGTGTCTAGTCTCCCTGGCGGAGAGACAAGATGATAGAAGACTATGTCTATCGGATTCGGGCCTGTGCTTTGCATTTGTTTTACTAATTGAAGGCTTTTAGACACGGCCACAGCTTTTAGACACGGCGACAAAGTTTAGCTCGGAGACCGTGCTCCGCTACTAGACGGCTTGGGAAACGAGCACAGTGACGGCGTTCTGCCTCCGTTCGATGTATAGCCCGGAGACCGTTCTCCGCTACGGGAATAGCTTTGGATACGGGCACAGCTACGCGCTCTGATTTTCGTCCGTATCTGGCTGGCCACTGAGCAGGAATGAGCAGCAGGAAGCGTCTGTGTACGATTTCAGGGACCGCGTTTGGCTTTCTCTTCGTCTCTTGTCCCCGGGTCAGAGAGAACAAGATGATAGAAGACTTTGTCTACCGTGTCCGGGTCCACACTTCTCTTTGGTTTTGCTAAATGCAGGCTTGGAACACGGGCACAACGGCGGCGCTCAACATCCGTTCTATGCATAGATCGCAAACCGTGCTCCGCTGCGGAAAGGCTTGAGACACGGGCGGCGTTTCTGTCTCCGTTCTATACCAAGCCCAGAGACCGTTCTCCGCTACGGGAATAGCTTTGTATACGGGCACAGCCACCGCGCTCTGCTTTCCGTCCGTATCTTGCTGGCCGCATGTCAGGATCGAGCTCCGGGAAGCGTTTGTGTACGTTTCCAGAGATCGAACTCGACTTTCTCTTCGTCTTTGGTCTCCGGGGCATAGAGCCAAGATGACAAGAGATAGTGTACCGGATCCAGGTCCGCGCTTGTCTTTGGTTTTGCTTAGTGAAGGTGTGTGACACGGGCACAGTTGCGGCTCTCAGCCTCCATTCTATGCCTTCTCCGGAGACCGTGTCCCGCTATGTGAATAGCCTTGGATACTGGCACAGCTGCCGCGCTCTGCTTCCCGTCCGACAAGATGGGGGAAGACTTTGGATACTGGATCCGAGTCCCCGCTTGGATTTGGTTTTGCTAACTGAAGGTTTGGGACTCGGACGCAGTGGCAGGTCTTAGCCTCGGTTCTATGCCTTGCCCGGACAAAGCTTTACATATTTAAATCAATTTTTAAACCCGCGCAAACTTCCGGTCTAGTTGCTTTGGTCCGCTCGCTCAATGCGGCGCTGCGCGGTTTTTTAAAGATTTGCGGCGAGACTAAACTATTAGTAAAGATGGCATTCCTCATCAACTGATAACTGAATAAAACATTTCTACCGAAGGAATGCCATCCTTACTCACAGTTCAACCGCGCCAGTGTGGTCTATTGCAGTATGTGTCCACTATCTTGTCGCAGGGCTAAAGGGGGAAGGATGATCATCACCTATAGCGATTATCCGCTACTCCCGCAGCCTATCCGCAGTTTGGTCTAAAGGAGACCATGTACATTGCCCTGTGGTCGGGCCACTACGCGACGGATGGTTATTACCTACAGAGAGTCTCCGTTACTCCCGCCGTTTAGCCGTGGTGTGGTCTAATGCAGTATGTGTCCACTGCCCTTTCTCCGGGCCACTGCGGCACGGGTGATCATCGCCTTAAGAGAGTCTCCGCTACTCCCGCCGATTAGCCGCAGTGTGGTCTATTGCAGTATGTGACCACTGTCTTGTCGCCGGGCTACAGCGTGACGTATGATCATCACCTATAGCGATTCTCCGCTACTCCCGCAGCCTATCCGCGGTTTGGTCTAATGAAGTATATGTCCACTGCCTTTCTCCGGGCCACTGCGGCACGGATGATCATCACCTTAAGAGAGTCTCCGCTACTCCAACCGCTTAGCCGCAGTGTGGTCTATTGCAGTATATGTCCACTGTCTTGTCGCCGGACTACAGCGGGACGGACGATCATCACCTTTAGCGATTCTCTGCTACTCCCGCAGCCTATCCGCAGTTTGGTCTAAAGGAGTACATGTCCATTGCCCTGTCTGGGCAACTGCGGGACGGATGGTCATCAACTCCAGAGAGTCTCCGTTACTCCCGCCCTTTAGCCGCGGTGTGGTCTAATGCAGCAAGTGTCCACTGTCCTGTCGCCGGGCTTCTGCCGGACGGATGGTCATACCTATAGATAGTCTCAGTTACTCTCGCCGCTTTGCCCTGATACGGTGTAATGCAGTATGTGTCCACTGCCCTTTCTCCGGGCTACCGCGGGATGGATGGTCATCATCTTAAGAGAGTAACCGCTACACCCGCCACTTAGCCGCAGCGTGGTCTAATGCAGAATGTGTCCACTGTCTTGTCGCAGGGCCACAGCGGGACGGATGATCATCACCTATAGCGATTCTCCGCTACTCCCGCAGCCTATCCACAGTTTGGTCTAAAGGAGTACATGTCCATTGCCCTGTCGCCGGGCCACTGCGGGACGGATGGTCATCACCTATAGGGAATCTCCGTTACTCCCGCCGCTTAGCCGCGGTGTGGTCTAATGCAGTATGTGTCCATTGCCCTTTCTCAAGACCACTGCGGCACGGATGATCATCACCTTAAGAGACTCTCCACTACTCCGCCGGTTACCCGCTGTGTGGTCTATTGCAGTATGTGTCCACTGTCTTGTCGCCGGGTCACAGGGGGACGAATGATCATCACCTTTAGCAATTCTCCGCTACCCCCGCAGCCTATCCGCAGTTTGGTCTAAAGGAGTACATAGCCATTGCCCTGTCTGGGCAACTGCGGGACGGATGGTCATCAACTCTAGAGAGTCTACGTTACTCCCGCCGTTTAGCCGCAAGCAGCAAGTGTCCACCGTCCTGTCGCCGGGCTACCGCGTGACGGATGATTATCCCTATAGAGAGTCCTCGTTATCTCGCCGCTTAGTCGCGATGTGGTGTAATGCAGTATGTGTCCACGGCCCGTTCTCCGGGCTACCGCGGGGCGGATGATCATCATCTTAAGAGAGTCACCGCTACACCGCCACTTAGCCGCAGCGTGGTCTAATGCAGTATGTGTCCACTCTCTTGTCGCCGGGCCACAGCGTGACGGATGATCATCACCTGTAGCGATTCTCCGCTACTCCCGCAGTCTATCCACAGTTTGGTCTAAAGGAGTACATCTCCATTGCCCTGTCTGGACAACTGCGGTACGGATGGTCATCAAACATAGAGAGTCTCCGTTACTCTCGCCCTTTAGCCGCGGCGTGGTCTAATGCAGTAAGTGCCCACTGTCTTGTAGCTGGGCTGCAGCGGGACGGATGATCATCCGAGAGTCTCCGTTACTCCCGCCGCTTAGCCGCGATGGTCTAATGCAGTAAGTACCCACTGTCCTGTCGCCAGGCTGTCGCGGGACGGATGATCATCCGACAGTCTCCGTTACTCCCGCCGCTTAGCCGCGATGTGGTGTAATGCAGTATGTGTCCACTGCCCTTTCTCCGGGCTACCGCGGGACGAATGGTCATCACCTTAAGAGAGTCTCCGCTACTCAAGCCACTAAGCCGCAGCGTGGTCTATTGCAGTATGTGTCAACTGTCTTGTCGCCGGGCTACAGCGGGACGGATGATCATCACCTATAGCGATTCTCAGCTACTCCCGCAGTCTATCCGCAGTTTGGTCTAAAGGAGTACATGTCCATTGCCCTGTCACCGGGACGGATGGTCATCACCTAAAAAGAGTCTCCGATACTCCAGCCGGTTAGCCGCGGTGTGGTCTAATGCAGTATGTGTCCTCTTACGACCTGAAAGCCGTAACAAAGGAAAGATGCATAGCCTGAAAAAATCCCCGCCTATGGTGGGATTCGAACCCGGGCCGCTCGGGTGACAGTCCACTGCTCTTACCCCTGAGCCAAAGAGTCGACTCCCTGACGCAGTTGTCAGAGAGTGTTTATAAACCTAGAAGCTATGCATATGATCTACCAAGGTAGATAATGGAAGGGAGGTAACACACCCCCTCTTCAAGGAAGTCATCATTTATGATGACGTGAAGGATACCAACTTCGGCACAAGCCAATTCTGGCATTTCGGACGAGCCCCCATCTTACGACCTGAAAGCCGTAACAAAGGAAAGATGCATAGCCTGAAAAAATCCCCGCCTATGGTGGGATTCGAACCCGGGCCGCTCGGGTGACAGTCCACTGCTCTTACCCCTGAGCCAAAGAGTCGACTCCCTGACGCAGTTGTCAGAGAGTGTTTATAAACCTAGAAGCTATGCATATGATCTACCAAGGTAGATAATGGAAGGGAGGTAACAGTCCAATGCCCTTTCTCCGGGCCACTGCGGAATGGATGATCATCATCTTAAGAGGGTATCCGTTACTCACGCCGTTTAGCCGCGGTGTAGTCTAATGCAGTATGTGTCCACTGTCCTGTCGCCGGGCAACCGCGGGACGGATGGTCATCACCTATTGAGAGTCTCCGTTACTCCCGCCGCTTAGCCGCGATGTGGTGTAATGCAGTATGTGTCCACTGCCCTTTCTCCGGGCCACTGCGCCATGGATGGTCATCACCTATAGAGAATCTCCGTTACTTCCGCCACTTAGCCGCGGTGTGGTCTAATGCAGTTTGTGTCCACTGTTCTTTCTCCGGGCCACTGGGGCATGGATGGTCATCACCTATAGAGAGTCTCCGTTAATCCCACTGCGGTGTGGTCTGTTGCAGTATGAGTCCACTGCCCTGTCGTCGGCTCATTGCGGCACGGATGATCATGACCTATAACCCGCGCAAACTTGCGGCCTAGTTGCTTTGTTCCGCCCACTCAATGCTGGGCTGCGCGGGTTTCACAAGATTTGCGGCGCGGGTGAACTGTGAATAAGAATGTCAATCCTTATCAACTGATAACTGAATAAAACATTTCTATCTAACGCAGGCAACTCTTTACATAGTCAAATCAAATCGGGAACCGGGAAATAGTTCCCGGTTCCTTATTAAATCGGGAACCGGGAAACTAGTTCCCGGTTCCCGATTTGCACAAAACCTATAAAAAGGCAATTGCAGCTATTCAAAGGGCTGCAACTAACACAGAATAACCCTAGCCTTGGTGTGGTCTAATGCAGTATGTGTCCACTGCCCTTTCTCAGGGCCACTGCGGCATGGATGATCATCACATTAAGAGAGTCTCCGCTACTCCCGCCACTTAGCCGGAGCGTGGTCTATTGTAGTATGTGTCCATTGTCTTGTCGCCGCACCACAGTGGGACGGATGAGCATCACCTAAAGCGATTTTCCGCTACTCCCGCAGCCTATCCGCAGATTGGTCTAAAGCAGAATATGTCCATTGCCCTGTCACCGGGCCACAGCGGGACGGATGGTCATCAACGCAAGAGAGTCTCCGTTACTCCCGACGTTTAGCCGCGGTGTGGTCTAATGCAGTATGTGTCTGCTGTCTTGTCGCCGGGCTACCGCGGGACGGATGGTCATCACCTATAGAGAGTCTGTGTAACTCCCGCCGCTTAGCCGCGATGTTGTGTAATGCAGTATGTGACCACTGCCCTTTCTCCGGGCCACTGCGGCACGGATGTTCATCTCCGTTACTCCCGCCGCTTAGCCGCGGTGTGTTCTAATGCAGTTTGTGTCCACTGCCCTTTTTCCGGGCCACTCCGGCACGGATGGTCATCACCTATAGAGAATCTCCGTTACTCCCGCCACTTATCCGCGGTGTGGTGTAATGCAGTTTGTATCCACTGCCCTTTCTCCGAGCCACTGCGGCACGGATGGTCACGGAGATAGTCTCCGTTACTCCCGCCGCTTAGCTGCGATGTGGTGTAATGGAGTATGTGTCGACTGCCCTTTCTCCGGGCCACAGCAGCACGGATGCTCTTCACCTATAGAGAATCTCTGTTTCTCCCGCCGCTTTGCCGCGATGTTGTATAACGCAGTTTGTGTCCACTGCCATGTCGCCGGACCACTGCGGCACGGATGATCATGACCTGTAACCCGCGCAAACTTCGGGTCTAGTTGCTTTGTTCCGCCTGATCAATGCGGGGCTGTGCGGGTTTTAAAGGTTTTGCGGCGCGGTTGACCTTTGAGTTAGGATGTCATTCCTTATCAACTGAAGACTGGATAAAACATTTCTATCTAACGCGGGCAACTCTTTATATAGTCAAAACAAATCGGGAACCGGGAACTAGTTCCCGGTTCCCGGTTCCTTATTAAATCGGGAACCGGGAACTAGTTCCCGGTTCCCGATTTGCACAAAATCTATAAAAAGACAATAGCAGCTATTCAAAGGGCTGCAGCCAATTCAGTATCACCCTTAGCCGCGGTGTGGTCTAATGCAGTATGTGTCCACTGCCCATTCTCCGGGCCACTGCGGCACGGATGATTATCACCTTAAGAGAGTCTCCGCTACTCCCGCCGCTTAGCCGTAGCGTGGTCTATTGAAGTATGCGTCCACTGCCTTGTCACCGGGCCACAGCGGGACGGATGATCATCACCGATAGCGATTCTCTCGCAGCCTATCCGCAGATTGGTCTAAAGGAGTACATGTCTATTGTCCTGTCGCCGGGCCACTGCGGGGCGGATGATCATCCACTCTAGAGAGTCTCCGTTATTCCTGCCGTTTACCCGCGGTGTGGTCTAATGCAGTATGTGTCCACTATCTTGTCGCCGAGCTACCGCAGGACGGATGGTCATCACCTATAGAGAGTCTCCGTTACTCCCGCCGCTTAGCCGCGGTGTGGTGTTAAGCAGTATGGGTCCATTGCCCTTTCTCCGGGCTACTGCAGCGGATGGCCATCACCTATAGAGAATCTCCGTTACTCCCGCCGCTTAGCCGCGGGGTGGTCTAATGCAGTTTGTATCCGCGGTCCTTTCGCCGGGCTACCGCCGGACGGATGGTCATCATCTATAGAGAGTCTCCGTTACTCCCGCCGCTTAGCCGCGATGTGGTGTAATGCAGTATGTGTCCACTGCCCTTTATCCGGGCCACAGCGGCACGGATGGTCATCACCTATAGAGAATCTCCGTTACTCTCGCCGCTTAGCCGCGGTGTGATCTAATGCAGTTTGTGTTCAATGCCCTTTCTCCTGGCCATTGCGGCACGGATGGTCATCACCTATAGAGAGTCTCCGTTTACTCCCGTTGCGGTGTGGTCTGTTGCAGTATGTGTCCACTGCCCTTTCTCCGGGCCACTGCGGCACGGACGGGCATCACCTCAAAACCGTCTCCGTTACTCCCGCCGCTCAGCCGCGGTGTAGTCTTATGCACTGCCTTTTCTCCGGGCCACTGCGGCACGGATGCTCCTTACTTATAGACAGTCTCCGTTACTCTCGCCGCTTAGCCGCGGTGTGGTCTAATGCAGTTTGTGTCCACTTGTCTTTCTCCGGGCCACTGCAGCACGGATGGTCATCACCTATAGAGGGTCTCCGTTACTCACGCTTCAGTGTCGTCTGTTGCAGTATGTGTCCACTGCCCTGTCGCCGTCCCACTGCGGCACGGATGATCATGACCGAAAACCCGCGCAAACTTGCGGTCTAGTTGCTTTGTTCCGCCCGCTCAATGCGGGGCTGCGCGGGTTTTAAAAGATTTGCGGCGCGGGTGACATGTGAGTAAGGATGTCATTCATTTTCAACAGATAATTGAATAAAACATTTTTATCTAACGCAGGCAGCTCTTTACATAGTCAAATCAAATCGGGAACCGGGAACTAGTTCCCGGTTCCTTATTAGATCGGGAACCGGGAATCGGGAACTAGTTCCCGGTTCCCGATTTGCACAAAACGTTTAAAAGACAATAGCAGCTATTCAAAGGGCTGCAATTAACTAAGGATAACCCTTAGACGCGATGTGGTATAATGCAGTATGTGTCCACTCCCCATTCTCCGGGCCACTGCGGCACGGATGATAATCACCTTAAGAGAGTCTCCGCTACTCCCGCCGCTTAGCCGTGGCGTGGTCTATTGCGGTATGTGTCCACCATCTTGTCGCCGGGCCACAGCGGGACGGATGATCATCACCTATAGAGAGTCTCCGTTACTCCCGCCGCTCAGCCGTGATGTGGTGTAATGCAGTATTTGTCCACTGCCCTTTCTCCGGGCCACTGCGGCACGGATGGTCATCACCTTTATAGAATCTCCGCTACTCCCGCCGCTTAGCCGCAGCGTGGTCCATTGTGGTATGTGTCCACTGTCTTGTCGCCGGGCCACAGCGGGACGGATGATCATCACCTATAGAGAGTCTCCGTTACTCCCGCCGCTCAGCCGCGATGTGGTGTAATGCAGTATTTGTCCACTGCCCTTTCTCCGGGCCACTGCGGCACGGATGGTCATCACCTTTAGAGAATCTCCGTTACTCCCGCCGCTTAGCCGCGGTGTGGTCTAATTCAGTTTGTGTCCACTGCCCTTTCTCCGGGCCACTGCAGCACGGATGGTCATCACCTATAGTGAGTCTCCGTTACTCCCGCTGCTGTGTGGTCTGTTTCAGAATGTGTCCACTGCCCTGTCGCCGGCCCACTGTGGCACGGATGATCATGACCAATAACCCGCGCAAACTTGCGGTCTACTTGCTTTCTTCCGCCCGGTCAATGCGGGGATGCGCGGGTTTCAAAAGATTTGCGGCGCGGGTGAACTGTGTGTAAGGATGTCATTCCTTATCAACTGATAACTTTATAAAACATTTCTATCTAACGCAGGCAACTCTTTACATAGTCAAATCAAATCGGGAAATCGGGAACCGGGAACCGGGAACTAGTTCCCGGTTCCCGATTTGCACAAAACATATAAAAAACAATGGTAGCTATTCAAAGGGCTGCAGCTAACTCAGTATAACCCTTAGCCGCGATGTGGTCTAATGCAGTATGTGTAGACTGCCCTTTCTCCCGGCCACTGCGGCACGGATGATCATTATCTTAAGAGAGTCTCCGCTACTCCCGCCGCTTAGCCGCAGCGTGGTCTATTGTGGTATGTGTCCACTGTCTTGTCGCCGGGCCACAGCTGGACGGATGATCATCACCTATAGAGAGTCTCCGTTACTCCCGCCGCTCAGCCGCGATGTGGTGTAATGCAGTATTTGTCCACTGCCCTCTCTCCGGGCCACTGCGGCACGGATGGTCATCACCTTTAGAGAATCTTCGTTACTCCCGCCGCTTAGCCGCGGTGTGGTCTAATTCAGTTTGTGTCCACTGCCCTTTCTCCGGGCCACTGCGGCACGGATGGTCATCACCTATAGTGAGTCTCCGTTACTCCCGCTGCTGTGTGGTCTGTTTCTGAATGTGTCCACTGCCCTGTCGCCGGCCCACTGTGGCACGGATGATCATGACCAATAACCCGCGCAAACTTGCGGTCTAGTTGCTTTCTTCCGCCCGGCCAATGCGGGGATGCGCGGGTTTCAAAAGATTTGCGGCGCGGGTGAACTGTGTGTAAGGATGTCATTCGTTATCAACTGATAACTTAATAAAACATTTCTATCTAACGCAGGCAACTTTTTACATAGTCAAATCAAATCGGGAACCGGGAACTTGTTCCCGGTTCCCGGTTGCTTATTAAATCGGGAACCGGGAACCGGAAACTAGTTCCCGGTTCCCGATTTGCACAAAACATATACAAAACAATGGTAGCTATTCAAAGGGCTGCAGCTAACTCAGTATAACCCTTAGCCGCGATGTGGTCTAATGCAGTATGTGTAGACTGCCCTTTCTCCCGGCCACTGCGGCACGGATGATCATTACCTTAAGAGAGTCTCCGCTACTCCCGCCGCTTAGCCGCAGCGTGGTCTATTGTGGTATGTGTCCACTGTCTTGTCGCCGGGCCACAGCGGGACGGATGATCATCACCTATAGAGAGTCTCCGTTACTCCCGCCGCTCAGCCGCGATGTGGTGTAATGCAGTATTTGTCCACTGCCCTCTCTCCGGGCCACTGCGGCACGGATGATCATCACCTTTAGAGAATCTCCGTTACTCCCGCCGCTTAGCCGCGGTGTGGTCTAATTCAGTTTGTGTCCACTGCCCTTTCTCCGGGCACTGCGGCACGGATGGTCATCACCTATAGTGTGTCTCCGTTACTCCCGCAGCTGTGTGGTCTGTTTCAGAATGTGTCCACTGCCCTGTCGCCGGCCCACTGTGGCACGGATGATCATGACCAATAACCCGCGCAAACTTGCGGTCTAGTTGCTTTCTTCCGCCCGGTCAATGCGGGGATGCGCGGGTTTCAAAAGATTTGCGGCGCGGGTGAACTGTGTGTAAGGATGTCATTCGTTATCAAATGATAACTTAATAAAACATTTCTATCTAACGCAGGCAACTCTTTACATAGCCAATCAAATCGGGAACCGGGAACTAGTTCCCGGTTCCCGGTTCCTTATTAAATCGGGAACCGGGAACCGGTAACTAGTTCCCGGTTCCCGATTTGCACAAAACATATAAAAAAACAATGGTAGCTATTCAAAGGGCTGCAGCTAACTCAGTATAACCCTTAGCCGCGATGTGGTCTAATGCAGTATGTGTAGACTGCCCTTTCTCCAGGCCACTGCGGCACGGATGATCATTACCTTAAGAGAGTCTACGCTACTCCCGCCGCTTAGCCGCAGCGTGGTCTATTGTGGTATGTGTCCACTGTCATGTCGCCGGGCCACAGCGGGACGGATGATCATCACCTATAGAGAGTCTCCGTTACTCCCGCCGCTCAGCCGCGATGTGGTGTAATGCAGTATTTGTCCACTGCCCTTTCTCCGGGCCACTGCGGCACGGATGGTCATCACCTTTAGAGAATCTCCGTTACTCCCGCAGCTTAGCCGCGGTGTGGTCTACTTCAGTTTGTGTCCACTGCCCTTTCTCCGGGCCACTGCGGCACGGATTGTCATCAACTATAGTGAGTCTCCGTTACTCCCGCTGCTGTGTGGTCTGTTTCAGAATGTGTCCACTGCCCTGTCGCCGGCCCACTGTGGCACGGATGATCATGACCAATTAACCCGCGCAAACTTGCGGTCTAGTTGCTTTCTTCCGCCCGGCCAATGCGGGGATGCGCGGGTTTCAAAAGATTTGCGGCGCGGGTGAACTGTGTGTAAGGATGTCATTCCTTATCAACTGATAACTGAATAAAACATTTCTATCTAACGCAGGCAACTCTTTACATAGTCAAATCAAATCGGGAACCGGGAACTAGTTCCCGGTTCCCGGTTCCTTATTCAATCGGGAACCGGGAACCGGGAACTAGTTCCCGGTTCCCGATTTGCACAAAACATATAAAAAACAATGGTAGCTATTCAAAGGGCTGCAGCTCACTCAGTATAACCCTTAGCCGCGATGTGGTCTAATGCAGTATGTGTAGACTGCCCTTTCTCCAGGCCACTGCGGCACGGATGATCATTACCTTAAGAGAGTCTCCGCTACTCCCGCCGCTTAGCCGCAGCGTGGTCTATTGTGGTAAGTGTCCACTGTCATGTCGCCGGGCCACAGCGGGACGGATGATCATCACCTATAGAGAGTCTCCGTTACTCCCGCCGCTCAGCTGCGATGTGGTGTAATGCAGTATTTGTCCACTGCCCTTTCTCCGGGCCACTGCGGCACGGATGGTCATCACCTTTAGAGAATCTCCGTTACTCCCGACGCTTAGCCGCGGTGTGGTCTAATTCAGTTTGTGTCCACTGCCCTTTCTCCGGGCCACTGCAGCACGGATGGTCATCACCTATAGTGAGTCTCCGTTACTCCCGCTGCTGTGTGGTCTGTTTCAGAATGTGTCCACTGCCCTGTCGCCGGCCCACTGTGGCACGGATGATCATGACCAATGACCCGCGCAAACTTGCGGTCTAGTTGCTTTCTTCCGCCCGGTCAATGCGGGGATGCGCGGGTTTCAAAAGATTTGCGGCGCGGGTGAACTGTGTGTAAGGATGTCATTCCTTATCAACTGATAACTTAATAAAACATTTCTATCTAACGCAGGCAACTTTTTACATAGTCAAATCAAATCGGGAACCGGTTCCTTATTCAATCGGGAACCGGGAACCGGGAACTAGTTCCCGGTTCCCGATTTGCACAAAACATATAAAAAACAATGGTAGCTATTCAAAGGAGTGCAGCTAACTCAGTATAACCCTTAGCCGCGATGTGGTCTAATGCAGTATGTGTAGACTGCCCTTTCTCCCGGCCACTGCGGCACGGATGATCATTACCTTAAGAGAGTCTCCGCTACTCCCGCCGCTTAGCCGCAGCGTGGTCTATTGTGGTATGTGTCCACTGTCTTGTCGCCGGGCCACAGCGGGACGGATGATCATCACCTATAGAGAGTCTCCGTTACTCCCGCCGCTCAGCCGCGATGTGGTGTAATGCAGTATTTGTCCACTGCCCTCTCTCCGGGCCACTGCGGCACGGATGGTCATCACCTTTAGAGAATCTCCGTTACTCCCGCCGCTTAGAAGCGGTGTGGTCTAATTCAGTTTGTGTCCACTGCCCTTTCTCCGGGCCACTGCGGCACGGATGGTCATCAACTATAGTGAGTCTCCGTTACTCCCGCTGCTGTGTGGTCTGTTTCAGAATGTGTCCACTGCCCTGTCGCCGGCCCACTGTGGCACGGATGATCATGACCAATTAACCCGCGCAAACTTGCGGTCTAGTTGCTTTCTTCCGCCCGGCCAATGCGGGGATGCGCGGGTTTCAAAAGATTTGCGGCGCGGGTGAACTGTGTGTAAGGATGTCATTCCTTATCAACTGATAACTGAATAAAACATTTCTATCTAACGCAGGCAACTCTTTACATAGTCAAATCAAATCGGGAACCGGGAACTAGTTCCCGGTTCCCGATTTGCACAAAACATATAAAAAAAACAATGGTAGCTATTCAAAGGGCTGCAGCTAACTCAGTATTACCCTTAGCCGCGATGTGGTCTAATGCAGTATGTGTAGACTGCCCTTTCTCCCGGCCACTGCGGCACGGATGATCATCACCTATAGTGAGTCTCCGTTACTCCCGCTGCTGTGTGGTCTGTTTCAGAATGTGTCCACTGCCCTGTCGCCGGCCCACTGTGGCACGGATGATCATGACCAATAACCCGCGCAAACTTGCGGTCTAGTTGCTTTCTTCCGCCCGGCCAATGAGGGGATGCGCGGGTTTCAAAAGATTTGCGGCGCGGGTGAACTGTGTGTAAAGATGTCATTCCTTATCAACTGATAACTGAATAAAACATTTCTATCTAACGCAGGCAACTCTTTACATAGTCAAATCAAATCGGGAACCGGGAACTAGTTCCCGGTTCCCGGTTCCTTATTAAATCGGGAACCTGGAACTAGTTCCCGGTTCCCGATTTGCACAAAACATATAAAAAACAATGGTAGCTATTCAAAGGGCTGCAGCTAACTCAGTATAACCCTTAGCCGCGATGTGGTCTAATGCAGTATGTGTAGACTGCCCTTTCTCCCGGCCACTGCGGCACGGATGACCATTACCTTAAGAGAGTCTCCGCTACTCCCGCCGCTTAGCCGCAGCGTGGTCTATTGTGGTATGTGTCCACTGTCATGTCGCCGGGCCACAGCGGGACGGATGATCATCACCTATAGAGAGTCTCCGTTACTCCCGCCGCTCAGCCGCGATGTGGTGTAATGCAGTATTTGTCCACTGCCCTTTCTCCGGGCCACTGCGGCACGGATGGTCATCACCTATAGTGAGTCTCCGTTACTCCCGCTGCTGTGTGGTCTGTTTCAGAATGTGTCCACTGCCCTGTCGCCGGCCCACTGTGGCACGGATGATCATGACCAATAACCCGCGCAAACTTGCGGTCTAGTTGCTTTCTTCCGCCCGGCCAATGAGGGGATGCGCGGGTTTCAAAAGATTTGCGGCGCGGGTGAACTGTGTGTAAAGATGTCATTCCTTATCAACTGATAACTGAATAAAACATTTCTATCTAACGCAGGCAACTCTTTACATAGTCAAATCAAATCGGGAACCGGGAACTAGTTCCCGGTTCCCGGTTCCTTATTAAATCGGGAACCTGGAACTAGTTCCCGGTTCCCGATTTGCACAAAACATATAAAAAACAATGGTAGCTATTCAAAGGGCTGCAGCTAACTCAGTATAACCCTTAGCCGCGATGTGGTCTAATGCAGTATGTGTAGACTGCCCTTTCTCCCGGCCACTGCGGCACGGATGACCATTACCTTAAGAGAGTCTCCGCTACTCCCGCCGCTTAGCCGCAGCGTGGTCTATTGTGGTAAGTGTCCGCTGTCATGTCGCCGGGCCACAGCGGGACGGATGATCATCACCTATAGAGAGTCTCCGTTACTCCCGCCGCTCAGCCGCGATGTGGTGTAATGCAGTATTTGTCCACTGCCCTTTCTCCGGGCCACTGCGACACGGATGGTCATCACCTTTAGAGAATCTCCGTTACTCCCGCCGCTTAGCCGCGGTGTGGTCTAATTCAGTTTGTGTCCACTGCCCTTTCTCCGGGCCACTGCGGCACGGATGGTCATCACCTATAGTGAGTCTCCGTTACTCCCGCTGCTGTGTGGTCTGTTTCAGAATGTGTCCACTGCCCTGTCGCCGGCCCACTGTGGCACGGATGATCATGACCAATGACCTGCGCAAACGTGCGGTCTAGTTGCTTTCTTCCGCCCGGTCAATGCGGGGATGCGCGGGTTTCAAAAGATTTGCGGCGCGGGTGAACTGTGTGTAAGGATGTCATTCCTTATCAACTTATAACTGAATAAAACATTTCTATCTAACGCAGGCAACTCTTTACATAGTCAAATCAAATCGGGAATCGGGAACTAGTTCCCGGTTCCCGGTTCCTTATTCAATCGGGAACCGGGAACCGGGAACTAGTTCCCGGTTCCCGATTTGCACAAAACATATAAAAAACAATGGTAGCTATTCAAAGGGCTGCAGCTAACTCAGTATAACCCTTAGCCGCGATGTGGTCTAATGCAGTATGTGTAGACTGCCCTTTCTCCCGGCCACTGCGGCACGGATGATCATTAAGAGAGTCTCCGCTACTCCCGCCGCTTAGCCGCAGCGTGGTCTATTGTGGTATGTGTCCACTGTCATGTCGCCGGGCCACAGCGGGACGGATGATCATCACCTATAGAGAGTCTCCGTTACTCCCGCCGCTCAGCCGCGATGTGGTGTAATGCAGTATTTGTCCACTGCCCTCTCTCCGGGCCACTGCGGCACGGATGATCATCACCTTAAGAGAGTCTCCGCTACTCCCGCCGCATAGCCGCAGCGTGGTCTATTGTGGTATGTGTCCACTGTCTTGTCGCCGGGCCACAGCGGGACGGATGATCATCACCTATAGAGAGTCTCCGTTACTCCCGCCGCTCAGCCGCGATGTGGTGTAATGCAGTATTTGTCCACTGCCCTCTCTCCGGGCCACTGCGGCACGGATGATCATCACCTTTAGAGAATCTCCGTTACTCCCGCCGCTTAGCCGCGGTGTGGTCTAATTCAGTTTGTGTCCACTGCCCTTTCTCCGGGCACTGCGGCACGGATGGTCATCACCTATAGTGTGTCTCCGTTACTCCCGCAGCTGTGTGGTCTGTTTCAGAATGTGTCCACTGCCCTGTCGCCGGCCCACTGTGGCACGGATGATCATGACCAATAACCCGCGCAAACTTGCGGTCTAGTTGCTTTCTTCCGCCCGGTCAATGCGGGGATGCGCGGGTTTCAAAAGATTTGCGGCGCGGGTGAACTGTGTGTAAGGATGTCATTCGTTATCAAATGATAACTTAATAAAACATTTCTATCTAACGCAGGCAACTCTTTACATAGCCAATCAAATCGGGAACCGGGAACTAGTTCCCGGTTCCTTATTAAATCGGGAACCGGGAACCGGTAACTAGTTCCCGGTTCCCGATTTGCACAAAACATATAAAAAACAATGGTAGCTATTCAAAGGGCTGCAGCTAACTCAGTATAACCCTTAGCCGCGATGTGGTCTAATGCAGTATGTGTAGACTGCCCTTTCTCCCGGCCACTGCGGCACGGATGATCATTACCTTAAGAGAGTCTCCGCTACTCCCGCCGCTTAGCCGCAGCGTGTTCTATTGTGGTATGTGTCCACTGTCTTGTCGCCGGGCCACAGCGGGACGGATGATCATCACCTATAGAGAGTCTCCGTAACTCCCGCCGCTCAGCCGCGATGTGGTGTAATGCAGTATTTGTCCACTGCCCTTTCTCCGGGCCACTGCGGCACGGATGGTCATCACCTTTAGAGAATCTCCGTAACTCCCGCCGCTTAGCCGCGGTGTGGTCTAATTCAGTTTGTGTCCACTGCCCTTTCTTCGGGCCACTGCGGCACGGATGGTCATCACCTATAGTGAGTGTCCGTTACTCCCGCTGCTGTGTTGTCTGTTTCAGAATGTGTCCACTGCCCTGTCGCCGGCCCACTGTGGCAAGGATGATCATGACCATTAACCCGCGCAAACTTGCGGTCTAGTTGCTTTCTTCCGCCCGGTCAATGCGGGGATGCGCGGGTTTCAAAAGATTTGCGGCGCGGGTGAACTGTGTGTAAGGATGTCATTCCTTATCAACTGATAACTTAATAAAACATTTCTATCTAACGCAGGCAACTTTTTACATAGTCAAATCAAATCGGGAACCGGAAACTAGTTCCCGGTTCCCGGTTCCTTATTAAATCGGGAACCGGGAACTAGTTCCCGGTTCCCGATTTGCACAAAACATATAAAAAACAATGGTAGCTATTCAAAGGGCTGCAGCTAACTCAGTATAACCCTTAGCCGCGATGTGGTCTAATTCAGTTTGTGTTCACTGCCCTTTCTCCGGGCCACTGCGGCACGGATGGTCATCACCTATAGTGAGTCTCCGTTACTCCCGCTGCTGTTTGGTCTGTTTCAGAATGTGTTCACTGCCCTGTCGCCGGCCCACTGTGGCACGGATGATCATGACCAATAACCCGCGCAAACTTGCGGTCTAGTTGCTTTCTTCCGCCCGGTCAATGCGGGGATGCGCGGGTTTCAAAAGATTTGCGGCGCGGGTGAACTGTGTGTAAGGATGTCATTCCTTATCAACTGATAACTGAATAAAACATTTCTATCTAACGCAGGCAACTCTTTACATAGTCAAATCAAATCGGGAACCGGGAACTAGTTCCCGGTTCCCGATTTGCACAAAACCTATAAAAAGACAATAGCAGCTATTCAAAGGGCTGCAGTTAACTAAGGATGACCCTTAGACGCGCTGTGGTCTAATGCAGTATGTGTCCACTGCCCATTCTCCGGGCCACTGCGGCACGGGTGATCATTACCTTAAGAGAGTCTCCTCTACTCCCGCCGCTTAGACGCAGCGTGGTCTCTTGTAGTATGTGTCCACTGTCTTGTCGTCGGGCCACAGCAGGAAGGATGATCATCACCTATATAGAGTCTCCGTTACTCCCGCCGCTAAGCCGCGATGTGGTGTAATGCAGTATTTGTCCACTGCCCTCTCTCCGGGCCACTGCGGCACGGATGGTCATCACCTATAGAGAATCTCCGTTACTCACGCCGCTTACCCGCGGTGTGGTCTAATGCAGTTTTTGTCCACTGCCCTTTCTCCGGGCCACTGCGGCAAGGATGGTCATCACCTATAGAGAATCTCCGTTACTCACGCCGCTAACCCGCGGTGTGGTCTAATGCAGTTTGTGTCCACTGCCCTTTCTCCGGGCCACTGCTGCATTTAACTAAGGTAACCCTTCGCCGTGATGTGGTGTATGCAGTATGTGTCCACTACCCTTTCTCCGGGCCACTGCGGCACGGATGGTCATCACCTATGGACAATCTCCGTTACTCCCGCCGCATAGCCGCGATGTGGTGTAATGCAGTTTGTGTCCCTTACCCTGGGCCACTGCGGCACGGATGGCCATCACCTATAGAGACTCATGGTTACTCCCGCTGCGATGTGGTCGGTTGCAGTATGTGTCCACTGCCCTGTCGCCGGCCCACTGCGGCACGGATGATCATGACCTATTGCCCGCGCAAACTTGCGGTCTAGTTACTTTGTACCGCCCGCTCAATGAAAGGCTGCGCGGTTTATAAAAGATTTACGGCGCGGTTGAACTGTAAGGAAAGATAGCATTCCTTATCAATTGATAACTGAATAAAACATTTCTATCTAACGCAGCCAACTCTTCACATAGTAAAATCAAATCAGGAACCGGGAACTAGTTCCAGGTTCCCGGTTCCTAATTAAATAAGGAACCGGGAACTAGTTCCTGGTTCCCGATTTGCACAAAACCTATAAAAAGACAATAACAGTTATTCAAAAGGCTGCAGTTAACTAAGGATAACCCTTAGCCGCGATGTGGTCTAATGAAGTATGTGTCCACTGCCCTTTCTCCGGGCCACGGCGGCACGGATGGTCATCACCTATAGAGAATCTCCGTTACTCCCGCCGCTTAGCCGCGGTGTGGTCTAATGCAGTTTGTGTCCACTGCCTTTCTCCGGGCTACTGCGGCACGGATGGTCATAACCTATAGAGAGTCTCCGTCACTCCCGCTGCGGTGTGGTCTGCTGTTGCAGTATATGTCCACTGCCCTGCCGCCGGCCCACTGCGGCACGGATGATCATGACATATAACCCGCGCAAACTTGCGGTCTAATTACTTTGTTCCGCCCACTCAATGCGGGGCTGCGCGGGTTTTAAAAGATTTGCGGCGCGGGTGAACTGTGAGTAAGGATGTCATCAATTGATAACTGAATAAAACATTTATATCTAACGCAGGCAACTCTTAACATAGTCAAATCAAATCGGGAACCGGGGACTAGTTCCCGGTTCCCGGTTCCGTATTAAATCGGGAACCGGGTTCCCGATTTGCACAAAAACTATAAAAAGACAATAGTAGCTATTCAAAGGGCTGCAGTTAACTAAGAATAACACTTAGCCGAGATGTGGTCTAATGTGGACACAGTATGTGTCCACTGCCCATTCTCCGGGCCACTGCGGCAAGGATGATCATAACCTGAAGAGATCCTCCGCTACTCCCGCCGCTTAGCCGCAGCGTGGTCTATTGCAGTATGTGTCCACTGTCTTGTCGCCGGGCCGCATATGGACGGATGATCATCACCTATAGCAATTCTAAACTACTCCCGCAGCCAATCCGCAGTTTGGTCTAAAGGAGTACATGTCCATAGCCCTGTCGCCGGGCCACTGCGGGACGGATGGTCATCAACTCTAGAGTGTCTCCTTTACTTCCGCCGTTTAGCCGCTGTGTGGTCTAATGCAGTATGTTACAATACGGGAATCGGGAACCGAGAACTGGAATCGGGAACCGGGAACTGGAATGGGGAACCGGGAACAGGGAACTGTAATCGGGAACCGGGAACTGGAATAATCGGGAACCGGGAACTGGAATCGGGAACCGCGAACTGTAATCGGGAACCGGGAACTGGAATCGGGAACCGGGAACTGGAATAGGGAACCGGGAACTGGAATCGGGAACCGGGAACTGGAATCGGGAACCGGGAACTGGAATCGGGAACCGGGAACCGGGAACCGGGAACTAACTTTACGCTCATGATTTCAGTGAAATTTCAATGAAATTTACTGAAATTTCGATTAAATTTTCTCTGGGGAGATTGTTCAAATTATAGCCCTGGGGCCAAAACGACTCCGCCCAGGGGCCAAACGGTTTTCCATAGGCTTATATAGGGAAAACCTTTAAAAATCTTCTCACCTGTAACTAGAAGGCCCAGGTCTTTGATATTTGATACGAAGCTTCATCTGATGGACCTTTAATAAGATTGTTCAAATTATATCCCTGGAGCCAAAAATGGCCCCGCCCTGGGGCCCACTGGATTTGCATAGGCTTATATTGGGAAAACCTTTAAAAAGCTTGTCTGAAACCAGAAAACCCAGGTCTTTGATATTTGGTATGATTTAGCTTCATCTAGTGGACCTCTACTAAGATTTTTCAAATTATAGCCCTAGGGCCAAAAACGGCCCTGGCCCCAGGCTCACTGGTTTTATGTAGGCTTATACTAGGGAAATCATATAAAAATCTTCTTGACTGAAACCAGAAGGCCAAGGTCTTTGATATTTGGTATGAAGCTTCATCTAGTGAACCTCTACCAAGATTGTTCAAATTATAGCCCTGGGGCCAAAAATGCCCCGGCACCAGGGCCCACTGGTTTTCCATAGGCTTATATAGGGAAAACCAGTGGACCTCTGCTTAGAATGTTCAAATTATAGACCTGGGTCCAAATATTGCACCGCGCTGTGACCTACATGTTAGTCTCTAAGCTCAGGTGAGCGATATAGGACCATCATGGTCCTCTGGTACATAGACTTATATTGGGAAAATCTTTAAATATCTTCTTCTGTGAAACCACAAGGCCTAGGTCTTTGATGATTGGTGTGAAATTTGATCTAGTGGACCTCTATCTAGATTGTTCAAATTATAGCCCTGGGGCCAAAAATGCCCCTGTCCCGAGACCCTTTGGTTTTACATAGACTTACATAGGGAATATCTTTAAAAAATCTTCTTCTCTGAAACTGCAAGGCCCATGTCTTTGATATTTGGTGTGGAACTTCATCTAGTGGACCTCTACCAAGCATGTGCAAATTAAAGCCCTCGGGCCACAAATGCCCCCGCCCCAGGGCCCTCTGGTTTTACATAGACTTATAGAGATAGGCTTTGAAAATCTTCTTGTCTGAAACAGCATGGCCCAGGTCTTTGATATTTGGTGTAAAGCTGCATCTAATGGACCTCTATCAAGATTGTTTAAATTATAGCCCTGAGGCCAAAAATGCCCCCGCCCCGGGGACATTCGGTTTAATATAGGCTTATGTAGGGAATATCTCTAAAAAAATCTTCTTCTCTGAAACTGCAAGGCCCAGGTCTTTGATATTTGGTGTGTAGCTTCATCTTGTGGACCTTTGCCAAGATTGTTCAAATTATAGCCTTTGTTGATATTTGGTATGAAGCCTCACCTTTTTAGACCTCCCTCAACATTATGTACATTATAGCCCTTGGGTCAATAATGGCCCTCCCTGGGGCCCACTTGTTACTCTGGATCAGGTGAGTGATCCAGGGCCATCTTGGCCCTCTTGTTTATCAAAATACATAATTATGGTAAATTTAATTGCTGCAAGGCGGCCCCCGCCTATCAGGATTTAAAGAAATAGATGGGCTTCATGATGCTTCCACGCAGAGCTGAAACCGACCACACACGAGATGTCATTTCATCTCAATGTCGGGTAAAAGTCCCACAAAATTGGAAGCAACGTCTCCAAAATGACCTATACTGTGTTGACGGGGATGTTAAAAACAAAACAATCAGATAAGTATCTATGGTGTTTCATCAGAATATTTGCAAATTGTTAATACCACATGACTTCACTTCCCCTGTAGATCCCACCTTTTATATGGAAAAAATGTTGTTTAAAAGGGTAAACATTATTTTCTTTATTTTTGCTCAAAAACATTGATTGTGGGTACCTGTTAGAACCACCTCAATGAGGCAGTTCTAACAAGCACCCACAGTCCATGTTTGGAGTAAATAATTGGGAATTGTAAAAAATGTTAACGTAATGATCTTAAGTATTGGGATAGATATGCCTAAGCAAACAGTGTAGAACCAGATCAGACTGCTCCTGAAGGAGCAGTCTGATCAGGGTCTACACTGTTCGCCATTCTGTCTTTACCTTTTGGATTCCTTGCTGAATTGTGAAACAAATTTTTTCAAATTTTAGGAGAATTACAGCAAGTCCTGAAGGTGTCCGAATTTTTAGGATTTTTACGGTAGTTCTTCAAGTATGAATGATGCCATGTACACATTGAGAGGGGGGTAAGGGTTGGGGGCAAGACTTATTTCTGTGACTTGTGATTGGGCTACTTTAAAGGCTGTGATTTGTGAAAAGGCCAGTCTGTGATTTGTGATGATTGGTTTCAATTTTCACTGACAGATGATCAGCAGCCCCTTTTGCACCGCTGCCCCCCCCCTCCACACACACACACACACACACACACTCACACACACACACACACACACACACACACACACACACACACACACACACACACACACACACACATTATTTTCTTTGTTTTTGCTCAAAAACATGGATTGTGGGTACTTGTTAGAACCACTTTAGTGAGGTGGTTTGAACGAGCACCCTCAATATATGTTTGGAGCAAAAGTTAGTAAATTGTCAAAGACATTCATCTAAAAAATGCTATACATCACATAAACAACCCTATATAATTGTGACCCCCTTGAACCCCCATTTTTATATAGTAAAAATGGGGTTTACAGGGGTAAACCTTATTTTTCTTATTTCTGCTCTAAAATATAGATTGTGGGTACTTGTTATAACCGCCTCAATGAGGCAGTTCTAACATGTACCAACAATCCCTATTTTGAGTAGAAATAAGAAAAATATTACAATTTTTCATCTGAAAATTGTCCGTTTTTTTTTTTTTTTTTTTTTTTTTTTTGCAGTAAAATTTACCATGTATTTGTATAGGCGTGTTTTACAGATATGAAGGAGGCTGTTGTATACATTCTACTCCTTTTTTTCTCATAAACACAGATTGCGGGCACCCAAAGTCTATGTTTGGAGCAAAAAATTAGGAAATAATGAAAAGATTTTGCCTGAAAAATAATTGTTTTACTGATGTGAAAGACGACATTGTGCCACAAACATTACGGTAACATACCTACGCGACAAAGTGCATTGTTTCACATCTCCAAAATGGCTACTTTTATGATGAAAATCCGAGGCATTTTTCTTATGTTTACTGCAAACATAGGTTGTGAGTGCTCGTTAGAACCACCTCATTGAGGCGGTTCTAATGAGCACCCGAAACCTATGTCTTGGAGCAGAAATAAAAAAAATAATGTATACTCCTGTAAACCCTAGTTTTCTCTATATAAATTGGGGTTTAGGGGGTGTTCATTTCACGGACTTGTTCACGTGATGAAGGTGTGTTGCAGAGAAAAATTGGGAGAGATTGGTGTAAAGTATACAGTATATCCTAAACATTCGGAAACCTCAAATTCTTACCATACTTTTTAGCTCACCTGAGCACGAAGTACCAATGGTGAGCTTTTGTGATCTGTTAATGTCTGTTGTGTGGAGTCAACAATTGGCTTTAAATGCAAACTCCTGCTAATCCCTTTGGCCAGTTTGATTCAAACTTCACAGGAATGTTGCCAATGTAGCTAAAATGGTGCCGCTCCATAACAAGATAGCCTTCAGAGCTAAAAAAATAAAAAATCTGAAAACGGTAACTCCTCCTTTACCCTTGAGCCAATTTCAAACTTCTTAGTTGATTCTATACCAAATTAGCTAAAACAGTTCCACTCTGATGAACAAAATGGCTGTTAGAGCGAAAAATAGTAAAAAAAATCAACAGTTTACTAAAATGCCAACTCCTCCTAAACCCTTAGGCCAATGTGATTCAAACTTCGCAGGAATGTTGTCTTGGTGGTTTTCTACCAAAATAGCTAAAATTCTTCTGCTCCAATTTACAAGATGGCCATCAGAGCTAAAAATAGAAAAATCTTTAAACAAAAACTCCTCCTACACCTTTGGGCCAATTTTATTCAAACTCCATAGGAATGTTGCTTAGGTGACCCTCTATGAAAATAGTTAAAACATTTCTGCTCTGATGAGCAAAATGGCTGCCAGAGCTAAGAAGCATCAACAATTTACTTTATATAGTAACTCCTCCTAAAGCCTTGAGCCAATCAGGTTCAAACTTCATAAGAATGTTGCCTAGATGGCTCCCAGTTAAAAGAGCTAAAATCTTTCTGCTATGATGAACAAGACGGCAACCAAAGCTAAAAATAGAAAAATCTTAAACAGCAACTTCACCAATATCCCATGGCCAATTTCAATCAAATTTCATAGAAGTGTTGCGGCAGGTAACCTCTACCAAAATAGCTAGGATAGTTCCATTCCAATGAACAAAATGGCTACCCGACTAAAAATAGAAAAACCTTTAAATGACAAATTCTACACCGGAATGTTGCTTAGATGACCCTCTTGTAAAATAGTTAGAATGGTTTTGCTCTGATGAACAAGATATCCACCAGAGCTAAAAATAGAAAAATCATTTAAATGACACCTTTGGTCCAGTTTCATTCCAACTTCGCGGGAAAGTTGCTTAGGTGACCCACTACCAAAGTAGTTAAAATGGGTTTGCTCTGATGGACAAGATGGCCACCAGTGCTAAAAATCTTTAAATGGCAACTACGTATACATACACCTTAAGTCCAATTTCATTCAAACTTCACAGGAATGTTGTTCAGGTGACACTCTACCGAAACAGCTAAAACAGTTCCGCTGCAATGGACGAGATCAAGAGCTAAAAACAGAAAAACCTTTAAATGCTAATTTCTCCTGTACCTTTGGTCCAATTTCATTCTTATTTCATAGGATAGTTTCTTAGATGACCCTCTACAGAAATGGCTAAATTTTTAAACGATTACATTCCAATGAAAAAATGGCTGTCAGAGCTAAAAGTAGAAGAAAAAAAAATCTTTTGAATGACAGCTCCTATACCTTTGTTCCAATTTCATTCAAACTTCACAAGACCGTTGCTTCTAAACTAGCTAAAATGGCTCCAAACACCAGAGCTAAAAATAGAAAAACCTATAAAATTAATGACAACCCCTCCTATACATTTGGTCTAATTTTATTCAAACTTCATAGGCATGTTGCTTCTGTGACCTCATACAGAAATGCTATTTAAAACAGTTCCATTCGGATGAACAAGATGGCTGCCTGAGCTTAAAATAGAAATATCATTAAATATTTAGACACCTTTGGTTGAGATTCATTCAAACTTCACAGGATGGTTCTCAGTTAGGTTACCTTCTACCAAAATGGCTGGCAGACTTAAAAGTGGAAAAAAATTTAAATGACAACCTGTCCTAAACTCATAAGCCACTTTCATTCAAGCTTCAGAAGAATGTTGCCCAGGTGACCATCTGTCTAATTGCAGCAGTTATGCTTCATGGAATAAGATGGCTGTCAGCTATCTATATGACTTTCAGAAGTCATGTGACATCTTGAAATCAGATGAGCGGTTCAGGGCCATCTTGGCCCTCTTGTTCTAAAATTTGAACAAGTATAATTCACTACCTGATGGTGTGTCTAAAATAGCTGGATGAGTGGCAAACGGCGTAGACCATGATGAGATGCCGCATCAGGGTCTGCGCCCCTGATGAGATGCCGCATTCTGCGGCATCTCATCTGGGTTTACACTCTTTGCTCAGGTACATATGGTAAATCGGATAGCTGCATGGGTGCACAGGCTAATTTCAGTTCTCGTTGGTCGCATGAGTGAAGTTGAACTGTTTCCTAATCCATAAAATGCCAATCACAACTATTGTCATCTGCTTTGCCATCTGCCAGTTGCCTTAAAAGTAATTTTTTGCAAAAATATTTTTAAAAAGTTTGCAAAAAAATTCAGCAGTCGACATAAGCAGACAACATTTTCAGAGGTGTCTTAAGGGCTAATTCATGCGTATGAAGTCAAAGAGTGACAGCTGCAGATATTGCTAAGATTATGGGATTCCTGTTCTAAGTTTGGAACAATAGTACTATTTTATGATGATATGTAATGTCAAAAATTCAGTTAATTGGATGCTTTTTTTTAACCCATAAGAAACCCAGAAAAACTACATCTGAAAATGTTGTCTGCTTATGTTGTCTGCTGAATCTTCTTGCAAACTTTTTGAAAATATTTTTGGACACAGTCAAACAGTGTGGGCCCAGATACAGGCAAACAGTGTGGGCCCAGATCAGACAGCTCCTACATTCTGATCTTGCAAAAAATGACTTTTAAGGTAACCGGCAAACAGCAAAGCAGATGACAATTGTCTTGACTGGCATTTTATGGGTTAATACCATGATTACACCACAACCTCTTTACAACCCTATTAATGGGGTTCAAAGCAGAAATTGTGCTAGTTAAACAACAGTGTTGGTTTGTTTGATCTGAGGTTTAACGTCCCCATCAACACTGTTTAGTTCATTTTGGAGACATTGCTTCCAATTTTGTGGGACTTTTTGTCTATTAACTAACATTGAGATGAAATGACATCTCAATCCCTGCCGCCCAATAAAACCAATAGGGTTTATATGCGTGGATGGGCCGACTTGCACCACTTTGCCTGGGCAGGCTTAGGCCTTCCAGGTGGTTTACCAGTACTTGTGTGCGGTCGGTTTCTGCTCTGCGAGGAACCATCATGCAGCCCAATCTATTTCTCCAAGTGTTATATCCAAATAAAAATGTATAGATTATACAGAAAAATTACCATTATTTATGATCATTATGTTATATCCAAACCATGTTATAATCAATGTGGTGTAGGATTTTACAACAATAACTCTTAATGCACCAATCATAGTATTTCACCAGAGTGGGGTGCTGGTAGGGATACCCTGGGAATTACATATCCAAATAAGCCCAGTCCTTGGGAATTTGATAGAAAACTTTGACACAGGGGTGGGGTTATACACGTACCTGAACAGGGAAACCTAAAAAAAAACTCTATATGCAACTAGGGGATTGCAGTCTAAAATACACATGTAGTGACTTATGGAAAGGTAACTAGACACCCATTTTCCAATTTTGTTTGACCTGTTCCTCTTTCTGGGCTAATTTACAATTGTTGATATTTTTCTTATTTTTTTTCCAGATATCAGGATTTCACATCTCATGCAAAGTGTACATGTGTTATAGGAGACAGTTTGGATGACTGTCAAATCCTGTTTTCTGGAAAAATATATAAAAAAAAATATTTCAAAATGTCGGCATCCTTATGTATTAAAAGATTAGTGATATACTTTTCTTTAACCCTGAAGACACCAAAAAATCAGCATCTGAAAATGTTGTCTGTCTATGCCGTCGGGAACAAGACAATTCATCGACAAGACAATTCATCGACACAGGTTTTGGAGACAATTCATCGACACAATTGAAGACAACTCATCGACACTTTTTGAAGACAATTCATCGACACATTATTATGTTGAAATTATACACTAGTTGATAGAATGAAGACACTGTTTTGAAAATAAAATTATCTTTTATCACGTTTATGATCAAAATAACGAATTTAGAAACATTTAATTCAATAGTTTGGCTTATAGACCCTTTTAACCGCATAAAAGAAAATGTATACGGAACTTGGTCAAATATTATTCAAAACTTTCATAATCAAAATAAAAAAGATGGCAAGTGAAGCTTGATTGTGAGTTACATGTATGTTTGCATTTTTCCCCTAAATTTTCAGCATTAAATAAGATTCTGCTCAAATCGAAACGATTCCAACGATAACACTTAACGTTTATAGGCAGAAATATGAAAAGTAAACATAATCCCATTCAATACCATATACCCCAAAACGGGTACCCTGGCAAACAGTGTAGGCTCAGCTCAGACGCCGCAGAACGCGGCGTCTGATCAGGGCCTACACTGTTTGCAAAAAGTTCAGCTATTTTCCAAAACAAATTTAGTTGAAAACACAACCTGACAACCCTACATTTTTAAATGGACTCATGCTATATATAAGGAGGAGGATTCCATTTGGTACAAAAATGGTTAAACTGAACTTTTACCCCTAAAGTGGGATTAATCAAGGTCCATCGCATAGGCTTATTATCTAGATGATAATTCACCGACACGGTTTATATCTCATGATCAGAATTATGTATCTAAATGCGAATTGTACAAATCTCGAGGCTAAATTATCCTTCAACTCCAGTGGTCGTACTATCAATACTGCCACTACATAGCAATCAGCACCCTAAAAGCTACATGCTATCCTCAACTACTTTGAGACATCTCCCCGACAGTCACTGTTTTGCGACATCAAATCAGACGAGGCAAACTAATGCGGTTAAAATGGTCAATAAGCCAAAAGATTGAATAAATTTTTTCTAAATTCGTAGTTTTGATCATAAATGTGATAATAGATAATTTTATTTTCAAAACATTGTCTCCATTTTATCAGCTTGTGTATAATTTCAACATAATAATGTGTCGATGAATTGTCTTCAAAAAGTGTCGATGAGTTGTCTTCAATTGTGTCGATGAATTGTCTCCAAAAACCGTGTCGATGAATTGTCTTGTCGATGAATTGTCTCGATTCCCTGCCGTCTGCTTATTATTATGTCTCCCCCGAAAAATTTTTTTTCGGAGAGACATATTGTTTTTCCCCCGGGCGTCTGTCTGTCCGTCTGTCTGTCTGTCTGTCTGTCCGTCTGTCCGTCTGTCACACTTTCGTGTCCGCTCTGTAACTTGAAAACCGTTAGAGCTATCGTCACGAAACTTTGTATAAATATTAATCAGCATTAGACGACGTGCAGTGCGTAAGAACCATAACTCTCGCATTTATACTTTTTGAATTATCTCCCTTGGAAGTTTGTTGGTATGTATATATGTATGGGCAAATCGTGTCCGGTCAATAACTTTCTTATTTTTTGATGGATTTTAAAATTACTCGGCAGAAATATTAACAACCATAAGACGATGTGTGGTGGGCATGAGGCAGGTCGGTACCTCAAAGGTCAAGGTCATACTTAGAGGTCAAAGGTCAAAAAAGGGGCCTTTTTTTCGTATTTGGTCAATAACTTTCTTATTTTGAGATGGATTTTAAAATTACTTGGCATAATTATTAACAACCATAAGACAATGTGTGGTGGGCATGAGGCAGGTCGGTACCTCAAAGGTCAAGGTCATACTTAGAGGTCAAAGGTCAAAAAGGGGCCTTTTTTTCGTATTTGGTCAATAACTTTCTTATTTTGAGATGGATTTTATAATTACTTGGCATAATTATTAACAACCATAAGACGATGTGTGGTGGGCATGAGGCAGGTCGGTACCTCAAAGGTCAAGGTCATACTTAGAGGTCAAAGGTCAAAAAAGGGGCCTTTTTTCGTATTTGGTCAATAACTTTCTTATTTTGAGATGGATTTTAAAATTACTTGGCATAATTATTAACAACCATAAGACGATGTGTGGTGCGCATGAGGCAGGTCGGTACCTCAAAGGTCAAGGTCATACTTAGAGGTCAAAGGTCAAAAAAGGGGCCTTTTTTTCGTATTTGGTCAATAACTTTCTTATTTTGAGATGGATTTTAAAATTACTTGGCATAATTATTAACAACCATAAGACGATGTGTGGTGGGCATGAGGCAGGTCGGTACCTCAAAGGTCAAGGTCATACTTAGAGGTCAAAGGTCAAAAAAGGGGCCTTTTTTTCGTATTTGGTCAATAACTTTCTTATTTTGAGATGGATTTTATAATTACTTGGCATAATTATTAACAACCATAAGATGATGTGTGGTGCGCATGAGGCAGGTCGGTTCCTCAAAGGTCAAGGTCATACTTAGAGGTCAAAGGTCAAAAAAGGGGCCTTTTTTTCGTATTTGGTCAATAACTTTCTAATTTTGAGATGGATTTTATAATTACTTGGCATAATTATTAACAATCATGAGACGATGTGTGGTGCACATGAGGCAGGTCGGTACCTCAAAGGTCAAGGTCATACTTAGAGATCAAAGGTCAAAAAGTGGGCCTTTTTTTCGTATTTGGTCAATAACTTTCTTATTTTGAGATGGATTTTGAAATCACATGGCAGAAATGTGAACCAATATAAGGCGATGTGTTGCGCGCATGACCCAGGTTGGTACCTCAAAGGTCAAGGTCATACTTAGAGGTCAAAGGTAAAAAAGGGGCCTTTTTTCGGGTTTTGTCAATAACTTGCCTATTTTTAAATAGAATTTGAAGTTACTTGGCAAACATGTTAACTATCATGGGACGATGTGTTGCATGCATGATTCAGTTTGGTACCTAAAATGTCAAGGTCATACATAGAGGTCAAAGGTAAAAAAGGGGCCTTTTTTCGTGTTTGGTCAATAACTTTCTTATTTTTAGATGGATTTTGAAATTGCTAGGCAGAAATGTTAACCACCATGAGATGATGTGTTGCACGCATGACCCAGTTTAATACCTGAAAGGTCAAGGTCATACATAGAGGTTAAAGGTAAAAAAAAGGCCTTTTTTTGTGTTCTGTCAATAACTTTCTTATTATGCCCCCAACTTCGAAAAAGTTTGAGGAGCATATTGGTTCTGGTTCGTTTGTCCGTCCATTACGCTTTTGATGCAACCATGTATGCTAGGGTTTTGAAATTTCATATATGGATTCCTCATGGAAAATTAGCTGACGCATATTTTTTTTCTCGTCCGGATTATGCCCCTTTCAAGAGTTATTGCCCTTTGATTTAAAGAACCATGTATGCTAGGGTTTTGAAATTTCATATATGGATTCCTCATGGAAAATTAGCTGACGCATATTTTTTTTCTCGTCCGGATTATGCCCCTTTCAAGAGTTATTGCCCTTTGATTTTTTTTTTTTAATAAAATCTTGTCAGCAAGATATCTCAAAAACCATTGGAGCTAGAGCCTTGAAAGTTGGTGATTATATTGATGGTGATGAGTAGATGAACTGATTAACTTTTGACAAAATTCCGAAAAATACTTTGTGAGTTATGGCCCTTTGTCATTTTGGTAATTTGTGCCCATTGTAATGTATGCTAAAAGTGATGCATAGCATAACTTTAGAACCATGTATGCTAGGGTTTTGAAATTTCATATATGGATTCCTCATGGTAAATTAGCTGACGCGTATTTTTTTTTCTCGTCCGGAATATGCCCCTTTCAAGAGTTATTGCCCTTTGAAATTTTTTTAATAAAATCTTGTCAGCAAGATATCTCAAAAACTATTGGAGCTAGAGCCTTGAAAGTTGGTGAATAGATTGTTGGTGATGAGTAGATGAACTGATTAACTTATGACAAAATTCCGAAAAATACTTTGTGAGTTATGGCCCTTTGTCATTTTGGTAATTTGTGCCCATTGTAATGTATGCTAAAAGTGATGCATAGCATAACTTTAGAACTGTGTATGCTATAATTTTGAAATTTCATATATGCATTTCTGATGGAAAATAAGGTGACGCGTATTTTTTTTCTCGTCAGGATTATGCCCCTTTCAAGAGTTATTGCCCTTTGAATTTTTTTTAATAAAATCTTGTCAGCAAGATATCTCAAAAATATTGGAGCTAGAGACTTGAAAGTTGGTGAATATATTGGTGGTGATGAGTAGATGAACTGATTAACTTTTGACAAACTTCCAAAAAATACTTTGTGAGTTATGGCCCTTTGTCATTTTGGTAATTTGTGCCCATTGTAATGTATGCTAAAAGTGATGCATAGCATAACTTTAGAACGGTGTATGCTAGGGTTTTGAAATTTCATATATGGGTTCCTCATCAAAAATTAGCTGACGCGTATTTTTTTTCTCGTCCGGATTATGCCCCTTTCAAGAGTTATTGCCCTTTGAATTTTTTTTAATAAAATCTTGTCAGCCAAATATCTCAAACACTATTGGAGCTAGAGCCTTGAAAGTTGTTGAGTATATTGGTGGTGATGAGTATATGAACTGATTAACTTTTGACAAAATTCCGAAAAATACTTTGCGAGTTATGGCCCTTTGTCATTTTGGTAATTTGTGCCCATTGTAATGAATCCTAAAAGTGATGCATAGCATAACTTTAGAACTGTGTATGCTATGGTTTTGAAATTTCATATATGCATTCCTAATGGAAAATAAGCTGACACATATTTTTTTCTCATCCGGATTATGCCCCTTTCAAGAGTTATTGCCCTTTGAATTTTTTTTAATAAAATCTTGTCAGCAAGATACCTCAAAAACTGTTGGAGCTAGAGGCTTGAAAGTTGGACCATGAGTCATGTGCAAGACCAAGGTCCATACCTCCAATGTCAAGGTCATACCTAGAGGTCAAAGGTAAAAAAAAGGACAGTCAATAACTTCCTTATTCTTTGATGGATTATGAAATTACTTGGCAGAAATGTTAACCATCATGAGACGATGTGTTGTACCGCAAAGGTCAAGGCCATACTTAGAAGTCAAAGGTAAAAAAGTGCTTTTTTTGTTTACGGCCAATAACTTTTTTATTTTACTATGAACATTTTGAAAGTTACTATGCAGAAATGTTCATCTTTATTAGATGATGTGTTGCACACAAGACCCAGCTCAATACCTCCAATGTCAAGGTTATACTTAGCAGTCAAAAAGAGGGGAGACATCTGTGTTTTTGTAGAAAAACAAATTCTAGTTTTTTGTAAACTTTTCAAAAAATATTTTTTATACAGACAAACAGTGTAGATCCTGACCAGACTGCTCTTTCAGGAGCAGTCTGATCTGAGTCCACACTGTTTGCAACAATAACTTCTAAAGTAACCTACAGAGAACAAAGCAGAAGACAGTTGACACAATTGACAGCTTGAAGGTTAAGTTTGTTATGAAGCAGTGATAGTACAAGGGAGCTAACTGGCTAGTTTAACCACTTTCAGTCTCGGTCATATTAACCCATTCTCTACCGGAAACCCTAAAATGGGTACCATGGCAAACAGTGCAGGCCCAGATCAGATGCCGCAGAATGCGGCATCTGATCAGGGCCTACAGTGTTTGTAAAAGTTCAGCCATTTTTCAAATAAATTTTGAAGAAAACTCAACCTGTCACCCCTAAATTATAAGGAGGAAAATTCCATTTGGTACAAAAACGGTTAACTAAAGGAAGAAATTTGCTCCTATTTGGACTACTCTCAAAGGAAAGAATTCGCTCCCAATGGCACTGCTCTGGAAGAAAAGACTTTGCTCCCAATGGGAGCATATAGAAAAAAATTGCTCCAAGTGGGATGGTTGTGAAGAAAAAAAATGTTCCAACTGGGAGCAAATTCTTTGGAACTTTTTTTTTTTTTTAGCAATAAAAATATTTTGGATCTGGCTTCCCTTGTATAAAATATGTAGTGAAATATATCTTTTCCTATACCAGCCCTTTCATCATCCTGCAACCTTCAAAACAAGTTGGCTGCTTTCAAAAAGCATCCAATAGGTTTGGTCTTGTCAGTCTACATACTGATTTGAGCCAGCTGATATCATTATCCCACTTAATGCATTTTTTGAATAAAAATAATAAACTTTAATACAAAACGTGTATATAAAATTTCGAAGTCTGTGACCTTGGTATCAGGAAGGGTAGGTAGTGATGAGTATTCTGTGGTAAATTGTTTAACGCCATGGCAAGTATAAACTAAATGTAACTTACATATGGTTTACACATGTATAGCACAAAACTTAACCAAACGAAAATGTCAACCGAATTTTTCAAAGGATCATAACTCTGTTAATATTTGGTGAACAGTAATTCTCGAAACTTAAGGCACATCTTCACATCTTAGCCTTACTGCATACACATTTTAGGCTTGATCGGATGAAAACTGTATAGTAGGAGTTATACGGAAACGAAAAAAAAAGTTTACGAACGGCGGACGGACACCAACCCCATAACTTAATACGACCGTTTTTTTTTTTTTTTTTTTGTTGTTGTTTTTCAAACGGGCTATACGCGTTGTAAAAGAAACTGATTAGTAAAACGTCAAGTATTGAGTGGAAATAAAGAACACCACTCTCGGCTTATCAGATACAATAGTTCCCATCGAATGCGCCAAAAAGTCTTTTAACAACTCAGTCTGTAACTGGTGGCAGGTCACTTAGTAGTCATGAAGTTTTTTATCAGAAACTATTGCTATCTGTGCTGGGCTCAAGAACAATAAACAACGACCCATCAACGTTATGACTTTGTTCCGCTCCCTAAATATCGAGCTTGGCAATGACGTTAATTCTAGTAGCAAAGACATGGAAATGTTTTTACACACCCTGCGATCTTTTTATGCCCCCGCATCGGATGATGCCGTCCTTCTGTACGAAAGTGTGCATGTACGTACGTAATCCTGTTAGACTCAGGTTAAGGTTTTTGTACAAGGTAGAACTTTAGCTCATATTTTCCAAACCATGCAATAGATTTGGTTTATATTTAGTATGATGATATATATAGGTCCAAAGTTTTATTCAGCAATGCCCCAACCCATACCCGTGACCTCAAGGTCAAGGTCACAAACTTAGAAATTTCTAACGTTTAAGACCCAGGTTAAGGTATTTGTACCAGGCAGAACTTGAGCTCATATTTTCAAAACCATTCAATGGATTTGGTTTATATTTAGTATGATGAAAGATATAGGTCAATAGTTTTATTCTGCAATACCCCCATCCATACCCATGACCTCAAGGTCAAGGTCATAGACTTTGAAATTTTTAATGTTTAAGACCCAGGTTAAGGTATTTGTACCAGGTAGAACTTGAGTTCATATTTTCCAAACCGTGCAATGAATTTGGTTCATAACCGGTATGATGATACATATAGTTCCAAAGGTCTATTCAGCAATACCCCCACAAGGTCAAGGTCACAGACTTAGAAAATTTTTAATGTTGAAGACTCAGGCTAAGGTATTTGTAACACGTTGAACTTGAACTTTTATGATTCATTTGGTTCATATTTGGTTTGATGATAGATGCAGGTCCAAAGTTTTATTCAGTGATACCCCCACCCATGCCTATGACTTCAAGGTCAAGGTCGCAGACATAGAAATTTTCAAATTTAAGTATGTTAATAGCTTATATTTTCCAAACTTCATAATGGATTTGCTTCATATTTGGTATGACAATAGTTGCAGGTCCAAAGTTTCATTGAGCCATACCCCCCACCCCTTACCTCAAGGTCAAGGTCACAGACATAGAAATTGTTTATATTATACTTTTTGAGATTTCATATTTCCTGAACCATGTGATGGATTTGCTACATATTTGGAATGAACATAGATACAGATCAAAAGTTACATTCAGCCATAACCCCACCCTGCCCCATGATCTTAAGGTCAAAGTTGCAGACTTAGAAATGTTGAATGTTAACGTTTGTAAGAGCTCATATTTTCCAAACCATTTGATGGATTGAGTTCCTATTTGGTATGTTGATAGTTATTTTTCCAAGGTTTAATCAGCCATACACCAACCTATGCCAATGACCTAAGGATGGGGTGGGGGAGGGGTGGGGGTGGGGGTGGATGAGGTAGGCTCCTGGGCGGGCCGTTTGTGTTGTATTGACACATTTCTAGTTAATTTTTGGTTTTACGATCCTTTCAAAATTATTTCACTCACATCAAGCAGATCGTTAATCAGAGGTGATCGAAAATTAGAGTACTCGATGAAAAACCTCCTGACCTTCCGTTGCAGAACTTCTCATTATGTGACCTGAGCCATGCTCAAACCTACAGCGTTGAGAGACCTAATGATTAAGAGTCAGTACTCTTATCCACTAGGCCACGGAGGCCCGTTACACCCAGCGATCTTTATAAATGGGGAAAAATACCATTTTTTGTCTTTCCAACATTTACATATACGTAATATTAGAGCTATCAGCGCACCGAAAGATGTTCAGAATATATAAATCTGTTCCTATCTGTGTGAAGTAAACTTTGCAAGTTGTGTTTATTTGTATTTAACGACCCAGTCAACACTGATTTGGGTCATGTTTGGGCCTGTCAGTGTACCTATCCACGCTTTTCCTGAGCAGGCTTATCAGTAAGCGGTTTACCAGTTCAGTGCACATTCTGTTGCCAAAAACTGACCCCTGCCCTTCGTGAATCAGCGAAAGGGAGAGAATGACCATAGAAAAGATTTCATGATCAATCTTCACGAAAGAATGTTGCCGACCCCGGTAGGTATCGAACCCGAGTCTTCCTTATCACCAGTCAGACTGCATCCGACTGAGCTACCGCAGCCAGCCACACTATGTGAGTAGTAGTAGTTATGTTCTGTTGTTTTTCGTTTCCATGGCCCCATGGACTTACTCCATAATGGCATTGCAAGACGTAAACTTTGCGAAAATGACTGCGGCTGTTATAAGTTCCCCATAAGGGAAATAGATACGCCTTAAGGGGGTGGGGCTACTACTGCAAAAGTAGTTTCTCTTTGGATATGTCTAATGGGTATACTCTTAAAGGAAAAAATTTGCTCCTGGGGAGCAAATTCTTCCCCTGTTAGAGTGGACCCCTTTTTCAGTTGGACAGAGCCAACAGAGTAGCAACCATAAGGTCCTTAAAGTTGTATTTCCATTTCCATCACGAAATCATGCCTATAGAATTGTGATCCCCTTTAATATGTTCTGTAAAAGGGTTATCCTTTGGAAGCAAGGAATACACCACAGAACTGAAAAATATGGTGTACACATGTTTTCTGGGCCAGACTAGCTAGTTTCGGCCAATTAGGCCTTATCAGTGACCCTAAGATATTTTCAAAATTCCGCAATGGAATCAATGATCCCAAAGGAGAAGAAAATATAATCTACACTATGATGTAGGGCAGGGAGACGTTTTACCGCCGCCACACATTCCCACACACCAGTTGTAGTGAAGTTAAATATGTTCTATAAAAGGGCTATCCTTTGGAAGCACGGAATACACCACGGAACTGAAAAATATGGAGTGAACATGTTTTCTGGACCAGACTAGTTAGTTTCGGTCAATTAGGCCTCATCAGTGACCCTCAGATATTTCAAAATTCCACAATGGAATCTATGATCCCAAAGGACAAGAAAATATAATCTACGCTTTTATATAGTAAAGCTCGGGTTTGCAGGGGTATACATTAATTTCCGTATTCATGCTCTGCGACACTAGATTGGGGGTACTCGAAAGAATCGCCTCGTCGAGGCGTTTCTGTCGACTCCCCGCAATCCATGTTTTGAGCAAAAAAGGCAAATATTCCAATTTTTCTTTTTAAAACTTCTTTTTCCGTGGCCAACAAATGACAATGTTTTTGTATAGGTGTGTTTCGAAATACGGTAAAAATGATAGACTAACTGCCACACATGCCAGGTGTATCCATTTCCCTTAAGATATTTATCGTTGGAGTTGAAACGTTTGCTTTTCGGCCTGTTTCGCTATTCAGACAGGCTGTTTCCTGTAATTGCAGTATAGTATTGCATCATCGTTATTTGTTTGTTTGATTTGATGTTTAACGTTAAAGCTGATTGGTTGATCGCGTCACGTGCCCCTCCTTGGAACAGTTACAATCTGGTCATTATACCCGGTTTGCCCGCCTCATGGCGACCAAACCAAAAATTCTCTGGTTTGAAATTTGGTTTATCCTGTTATTATTTGGTTATGTTTGTGGTTGATGAGGACAGTGTATCCTTGCATGCAGACCACAATTATGTGACAAAAACCCACCCACACTCATCATCCCACTCATCACACACACCTGGAGAGAGAGAAAGAGAGAGAGAGAGAGAGAGAGAGAGAGAGAGAGACTCACCACCACCATACACACATGCAGAAAAAGAAAAGGGAGAGAAACAGAGTGAGAGAGGCTATAACTAATAGATCTGAGAGGTTTTTTCGTTTGAATTGAGGTTTTACATCCCCATCAATACTATTGTTTAGGTCACTTGTGAGACATTGCTTCCAATTTTGTGGGACATTTATCCAACATTTAGATGAAATAACATCTCAAACCCTGCTGCCCAAATAAACCAATTGGATTTTTATGCAGGGATGGACCGACATGCACCACTTTGCCTTGGCAGGCTTACACCTAAGCGGTTTGCCAGTACTCATGTGCAGTTGGTTTCAGTTCTGTGTGGAAGCAACATGCAGCCCAATTTATTTCTCCAAGCCCTGATGGGCAGACCTCATTGAGGTGGTTCTAACAAGCAATAACAACCTGTGTTTTGAGTATTTCCTTTAGTGGAGAATAGCACACAGTTTAAAAAAATGGCTATTTTAGGGACATGCAGGAGAGTACTTTCTTATGCAAATGTGCTGTCTTAACCCTTATCCCAGTGAATAAATTAATTTTGCCACACCCATTTCTGACTATCAGCCAATCAAACTAGTTGATATAATGTGTTCATTAAAATTTGCAAAGTATAGATCCTGATCAGATGGCTTCTTCAGAAGAATTTGCAAACAGAATGTCAAACAGTGTAGATCCTGATCAGATGGCTTCTTCAAAAGCCATCTGATCTGGATCTACACTGTTTGCAATGGTAGGGGTTGTTGTGACCGGCAGGATAAGGGTTAATGTTAAACTTTGCTTTTTAGCTCACCTGTCACGTAGTGACAAGGTGAGCTTTTGGGATCACTTTTTGTCCGTCCGTCGTGCGTCCGTGCGTGCATCTGTGCATCCGTAAACTTTTTCTTCAAACAACATCTCCTCCTAAACTACTTATCGGATTTTGACCAAACTTCACAGGAATGATCCTTAGGTGGTCCCCTTTCAAAGTTGTTCAAATGGTTCCGGTCTGTTGCACATCTAGGTCACAGGAGCTAAAAATAGATTTTTTTACTGAAAATTTTAAAAATCTTCTTGAAGCTTCATCTAGTGGACCTATACCAAGATTGTTCAAATTATAGCCCTTGGGCCAAAAATGCCCCGGCCCCGGGGGCCTTTGGTTCTACATAGGCTTATAAAGGGAAAACCTTTAAAAATCTTCTTCTCTGAAACCACAAGGCCCAGGTCTTTGATATTTGGTTTGAAGTGTCATCTAGTGGACCTCTACCAAGATTGTTCAAATTCTAGCCCTGGGGCCAAAAATGCCCCTGCCCCGAGTGCCTTTGGTTTTACATAGGCTTATATAGGGAAAACCTTTAAAAATCTTCTTCTCTGAAACCACAAGGCCCAGGTCTTTGATATTTGGTTTGAAGCTTCATCTAGTGGACCTCTATCAAGATTGTTCAAATTCTAGCCCTGGGGCCAAAAATGCCCCTGCCCCGAGTGCCTTTGGTTTTACATAGGCTTATGTAGGGAAAACCTTTAAAAATCTTCTTCTCTGAAACCACAAGGCCCAGGTCTTTGATATTTGGTTTGAAGCTTCATCTAGTGGACCTCTATCAAGATTGTTCAAATTCTAGCCCTGGGGCCAAAAATGCCCCTGCCCCGAGTGCCTTTGGTTTTACATAGGCTTATGTAGGGAAAACCTTTAAAAATCTTCTTCTCTGAAACCACAAGGCCCAGGTCTTTGATATTTGGTTTGAAGTGTCATCTAGTGGACCTCTACCAAGATTGTTCAAATTCTAGCCCTGGGGCCAAAAATGCCCCCACCCCAGGGGCCTTTGGTATTACATGGACTTATACAGGGAAAACCTTTAAAAATCTTCTTCTCTGAAACCACAAGGCCCAGGTCTTTGATATTTGGTTTGAAGCCTCATCTAGTGGACCTCTACCAAGATTGTTCAAATTCTAGCCCTGGGCCAAAAATGCCCCCGCCCTGGGGGCCTTTGGTTTTATATAGGCCTATATAGGGAAAATCTTTAAAAATCTTCTTCCCTGAAACTGCAAGGCCCAAGTCTTTGATATTTGGTCTGAAGCTTCATCAAGTGGACCTCTATCAAGATTGTTCAAATTATCGCCCTGGGGCCAAAAATATCCCTGCCCCAAGGGCCTTTGGTTTTACATAGGCTTATTAACGGAAAACTTTTAAAATTTTAAATCTTCTCTGAAACCACAAGGCCCAGGTCTTTGATATTTGGTTTGAAGCTTCTTCTAGTGGACCTTTACCAAGATTGTTCAAATTCTAGCGCTGGGGCCAAAAATGCCCCCGCCCCAGGGGCCTTTGGTTTTACATAGACTTATACAGGGATAGTTGTTAAAAATCTTCTTCTCTGAAACGGCAAGGCCCAGTTCTTTGATATAAGGTATGAAGCTTCATCTAGTGGACCTCTACCAAGATTGTTCAAATTATAGCCCTAGGGCCAAAAATGCCCCCGCCCCGGGGGCCTTTGGTTTTACATAGGCTTATTAAGGGAAAACCTTTAAAAATCTTCTTCTCTGAAACCACAAGGCCCAGGTCTTTGATATTTGGTTTGAGGCTTCATCTAGTGGACCTCTACCAAGATTGTTCAAATTATAGCCCTGGGGCCAAAAATGCCCCCACCCCAGGGGCCTTTGGTTTTACATAGACTTATAAAGGGAAAATCTTTAAAAATCTTCTTCTCTGAAACCACAAGGCCCAGGTCTTTGATATTTGGTTTGAAGCTTCATCTAGTGGACCTCTACCAAGATTGTTCAAATTGTAGCCCTGGGGCCAAAAATGCCCCCGCAACGGGGGCCTTTGGTTTTACATAGGCTTATAAAGGGAAAACCTTTAAAAATCTTCTTCTCTGAAACCACAATGCCCAGGTCTTTGATATTTGGTTTGAAGCATCATCTAGTGGACCTCTACCAAGATTGTTCAAATTCTAGCCCTGGGGCCAAAAATGCCCCCACCCCAGGCGCCTTTGGTTTTACATAGACTTATACAGGGATAATCGTTAAAAATCTTCTTCTCTGAAACCGCAAGGCCCAGTTCTTTGATATTTGGTGTGAAGCTTCATCTAGTGGACCTCTATCAAGATTGTTCAAATTATAGGGCTAGGGCGAAAAATGCCCCCAACTGCAGGCCCTTTGGTTTTACATTGGCTTATACAGGGAAAATCTTTAAAAAGCTTCTTCTCCAAAACCAGATGGCCCAGTTCTTTGAAATTTGGTGTGTAGCTTCATCTAGTGGACTTCTACCAAGATTGTTCAAACCATAGCCCTTGGGTCAAAAATGCCCCCACCCCGGGGCCCTTCATTTTTAGATTGACTTATATAGGGAAATTAAAAAAAATCTTCTACTCTGAAACTGCAAGGCCCAGGTCTTTGATATTTGGCGTGAAGCTTCATCTAAATTGTTCTAATTATAGCCCTGGGAAATAGAAGTCATGGCAATGGAAACCTTTGAAAATCTTCTTGTCTGAAAGCAGAAGGCCAAGGTCTTTGATATTTGGTATGGAGCTTAGTCTTGTGGATTTCTACCAAGATGGTTCAAATTATAGCCCTGGGGGCAAAAATGGCCCACCCTGGGGACCCCAAGGTTTATGTAGACTTATATAAGGAAAACCTTTAAATATCTTGTCTGAAACCAGAAGTCTGGTATGAAGCTCACCTTTTAGACCACTACCAAGATTAATCATATTATAGCCCGGGGCCTATAATGGCTCTCCCAGGGGCCCACTTGATACCCTATGGATCAGGTGAGCGATCCAGGGCCATCATGGCCATCTTGTTG